>JASDFA010000027.1:52570000-55287500 GCA_035772735.1 Datura wrightii | reverse complement strand
AAAGAAGAAAGTGAATTTATAAAAGAAAAAACTATCTTTACAATAAATCTTCTTTCCCAACAAATAAACTATTTAAAGGACGAGATAACATTTAAATGGATTGAATCCGCTTTAAAACATCTGAAGGTAGAAGCCAAAATTAAAAGCCTACAAGAATTCATAGAATGAGAAGTTTGTTAAGAATTTCCTAATGTCTTTTGGGGATAGGAAACGCCATATTATTGAGTTACCATATATTGAGGGATTCAACGAAAAGAATATCCCTACTAGGGAAAGACCTATTCAAATGAATCAAGAGTTAATGAAATGTTGTAAAAAGAAAATCAATGATTTACTTGATAAAAGGATTATTAGACCTTCCAAGTCGCCATGGAGTTGTTCGGCATTCTATGTCAATAATAGTGCGGAAAAAGAAAGAGGGGCCCCAAGGCTAGTCATTAATTATAAGCCCCTTAACAAAGTTTTAAAATGGATCAGGTACCCAATACCCAATAAAAGAGATCTTCTTAAAAAGACTTATAAAGCTAATATTTATAGTAAGTTCGTTATGAAATTAGGATTTTGGCAAATATAGATAGTAGAAAAAGATAATATAAAACAACTTTTAATGTACCTTTTGGACAATATGAATGGAATGTAATGCCATTCGGATTAAAAAATGCACCGTCTGAATTTCAGAATATAATGAACAATATATTTAATCCACAGAGCCATATTTCTATAGTTTACATAGATGATGTCTTAATATACTCAGAAGATATTGAGCAACACTTCAAACATATCCAAACCTTTTTAAAGGTTGTTAAACAAAAATTGATTAGTAGTAAGCGCTTAAAATATTAAGTTATTCGAGACTAGTATTAGATTCCTTGGTCATGACCTATATCAAGGAACCTCTAAACCCATTTATAGAGCCATAGAATTCTCATCCAAATTTCCAGATGAATTAATTACCATTAACGGATCGTAGAAAATTTATCTTTTATTTTGCTCCTACCTTTGTAATTTACTTTCAACTCATTTTCTATGATCCATTAAATGGTATCAGAGCCATGTTAGCCAGGAGGAGTATGAGTTTGAGTAGCTAAATCATTATACTATCCTTGAGCTAGTCGAAATTATGTTACTCTTGAGTGGTTATTTCTGTGTTTAGTTTTGCTGATACTCTTACACTATTTTCTTAGTTTTATTCCATAAGTTGGGTAACTGTTTAATCACGACCTAGACGTTGGTAAGCCTGTATTTTTTGTTGGATTAGCTCTAAAGTTTAGATACTAAAGCTGGACCCGGATGGTGTTCCCGTCACCAGACCTAAAGGAATAAGATAAAAGATATTAGATAAGACACCCAGTAAATACTTCACAAAGAAATAACTATTAAGAAGTAACATCTAAAGTAGATATTGGCCTCGGGATAGTCCTACCATTCTCCTGAATAGTTCGTATTGTATTAAAATTTATGCTTACTCATCCATTTAAAGTAAAAAAACAAAATAGGAGAAAATGGGTATGTTTGAAATACCAGAGTAACTATAAAAAGAAAAGAACAAAAATATTAAAGAACTTAAACTATTATAAAAAAACTAATACCTTCAGAAACTCTAGATAATTATTCTAGAAAAATAACTAAAAAAGTAATTCTTGATAATCTAATCAGGTTATATAATGAATTATGTTATGTTAGTCATAATTTGTCTATACAAAGAAGAGAATTAGATGATATATTAATTATTCAGTTAAAACTATCCGCACAATTTTAATGAATACCTCTGAAAATCAGAACATAATAAATAGTATTAGTATTTCTGCCACAACTATTAAAATAGCTACGATAGAGAGATATTTAAATAATTGGAATATCCCAAAGGAATGTTTTGAAAAGGTATATAAGACTGGACACTTTAATTTTATTAAAAATTATAATATAAAAACCTCCGAATCTATGGTTGCTATTAATAAGTGTATTGAGACTATTAAATTATTAGCAGCTGAAGACATTAACAGATATAGGAAAAACTATAAGTTTCTTCACATAGGACTTGTCCAAGTCGCGGTTAAACCGTTGTATTGATTAGGCTTAGACGTACCTATATGTCTTCTATTAAGAGACAATAGGCTACTAAACTTTGATGATTCATTATTAGCAGTATTACAAAGTAACCTAGCTAATGGCCTGATATATTTTAACCGTTATCCCAATTTTTCTATAGATATTAATGATCAAAATGTTATGGATACCCTAACATTAAATGTTAAAACAAAAAACATGAATAACAAAGAAAACACAAGAGAAATAGCCATAATATACAGAGCATATTACAGACTAATGAAAACTAACCTAGCTCCAAAAGAAAAACTAGTAAGTAACAAAGGGGTTACCATGCTTATGGAAGCCAATCACAAACACAACAATATTTTCATCCCAAAATTGATAAAATGGGATGATGTGTTAGTAAAGGATAATTGGCATTTTGACTCCATAACGGAGCCAGAAATTAACGAAGAAAATTCAACCATTGAGCAGGTAATAAAATTTCCGGATGGATCTATACATTTAAAATTTCTAAGATCCCAATCCTTTAGTCATGCTACTTCAAGTAAAAGAATGTCTTTTTTCGAGACCTTCATTTTCAAAAATGCAAAAAGAAAAGGAGGTAACACTTGAAGACATAGAGAAAAAATTAAAGGGAGTAGATTTCTCTGAAATAATTACTAAGGTTGAATATGACCCTAGAATTACCAAAAGAACAAGTTCCACTGCTAGTGAGATACTAGGAGTAAGAGAGTCTTTATGCATGATTAGATCTGATGAGGAGTTCGAACCAGACTTTGAATATTTAGATAAATTCTATTTAGATCCAGAAAATAACATAAAAAGGCAATGGTATGCAGAAAAAATATTCATTAAAGGGAAAGATTATCCTTTAGGAAAAAGGGTGCGCCGATATGAAAAGGACGAGATGCAATATAGAGTTCTTTAAATGGTTTGAGTACACAGGAAAATTGGATGATCAAAAGAAATCATTGAGCATGATCGTTAATAAATGGCATACCAAAACTAAGGTGGTTGAATCTATAATTCCCCCACTAGAGGAAATTAGTTTGCCAATAGATAGTAAAATTGTTACAGCTACACCTTTTAAAATTGATATAGTATACACCCAAGGTGATCCTAAGAATAAAGATATAAATAGATTAATTCAACAAAATAATTATACTAATCAATTAATACGTAGTCTCTAATCAGATCCTTAAGACTGATAATAAATCAATTTTCAATAATAAACCTAGCCCTTCCTATAATAATAAGAAATTAGAAACCCATCCAATATTTAAATTACAAGAATTTTGCAAAGATAAATTCCCCAAATTTTACGAAATGTTTGAAATCACAAATGATCTTATAGGAAAGATTAATGAAAAATTAAAAGCTGAATTAAAATTAAAGATCCAATTGAAATTAAAGGATGAATTAAAATTAATAAGTTACTCTCTAAATATTCCATCAAAAAGAATTATTATAATAAACCCTCGTTCCCAGATATGCAGTATGAAGAAAATGAATTTTTATCTCATCCTTCACACTCTGAAAATGAAATTGCTGAATGGAATATAGATGGACTTGTAGAACATCAGATATACAACAAGTTACATGAAATGGGGTTGGCCATTATGGCCTATAAAATGAAAAACTACACGGATAAACAAGCTGTCACTTTAATTATATCCGGATTTACAGGGACATTAAAATATTGGTGGGATAATTATCTTACAGAAGACAATAGACATAATGTAACAAATGCTACAACCATCACTCAAGTTATTAAGACAGAATCTACAGGACAAACTTTTGAAAATCTATGTGTAGAAGACGCCACCGCTACCTTAATTTATAGTATAGAAAATTTTTTTATAGGAGAACCTCAACTTTTTAAAGATAGGAGTTTAGAAATATTATCTAACCTATCTTGCCCGAAGTTAGATGATTTTAGATTGTATAAGGATGTATTCTTCAACATGGTCATGGTCAGAGAAGACTGTAGTCATGATTATTGGAAAGAAAAATTCATAAGTGGTTTACCAACATCATTTGCCGAAAAGGTTAGGATAAAATTAAAAGATAGATTTGATGGAAAAATTCCTTATAGCCAGTTAACCTATGGTGACCTTATAAGTTTTATAAATGTCACAGGACTTGAATTATGTACAAATATAAAGCTTAAAAATCAATTTAAAAAGGATAATAAAATATCCAAAAACGAAATAGGAAGCTTTTGTCAAGATTTTGGATACATCAAGTTGTCTACCCCTTCAAAAGAAGCATCCAAGAAAATTAAAAGAAGACACAAGCACTATAAGAATAAATCTGAAAACCCCATCATTACAGAAAAAGATTTAAAAGGCATAGACGAGAAGCCGACAAAGGTGTCTTTCAAGGAAATAAAGATAAGTGTTGGAGTTGCGAAAAATTTTACCACAGGGCTAAGGATTTTAATGTCCCTAATAAAAAGAAAGATAAGATCAATATGTTAGAACTTGAGCCAGAAATAAAAGTTAGATGATATTCTATTCTTGATGAACATGAGAATAATTCTTCCCTTGAAGAAAGTTTGAGTGATGAATACTAGCTTAATATAGCATATAGTTCTGACAATAGTGACTCAACTGATCATTATGGATGCACGGGAGCAATCTGCACCCGTGATAGCCAACTCAATAAATGTCATTACCAATAATAACAAGGAAATCTTCTTTGATATGATTGATCATATTAAAGATAAAGATCTTAAAAGAAAATATTTAATAGAATTAAAAATATAGTTCTTAACCAACAACATGAAAAAATTGAGCCTTTTAATATGAAAAACGTACTAAATAAATTTAAAGAACAAAAGTCTAGTACAACAGTACAACATCTTCAAATTGAATTATTACATATTAAAAATGAAGTTAAAGAAGTTAGAGCTAGACCCAAATGGTGTTCCCGTCACCAGACCTAAAGGAATAAGATAAGAGAAATTAGATAAGATAACCAGCAAATACATCACAAAGAAATAACTATTAAGAAGTAAAATCTAAGGTAGCATCCTAGGAAATTAAAAGAAGACACAAGAACTGTAACAATAAATCTGAAAAATCCATCATTACGGAAAAAGAGTTAAAAGGCATAAACGAGAAGCCAACAAATCTACTTTGGATGTGGTATTCCTAGACATGGAAGTTCTTGAACTATTGATTTTATTTTTTGGACTGTCTCTGTTTGCTCTAATCCCCGTGGGACTGTATCCTTCCTAAGACGGTGATAAATAGGCTTACAAACCTGTCTAATATTTGGAATAAAATTTGCGACATAATTGAGACTTCCTAAGAAACTCTAAAGTTGAGTTTTATCAATTAATTCTTCTGAAAATTTCGATGAGAACTCTATAGCTCTACAAATGGATTTATAGGTTTCTTGATATAGGTCATGACCAAGAAATCTAATAGCAGTCTGGAATAACTTAATCTTTTTAGCTCTTACTACTAATCTGTTTTGTTTGACAACCTTTAAAAAGGTTTGGATATGTTTGATGTGTTGGTCAATATCTTCTGAGTATATTAAAACATCATCTATGTAAACTATAGAAATAATTCTATGTGGATTAAATATGTTGTTCATTCTATTCTGAAATTCAGACGGTGCATTTTTTAATCTGAATGGCATTACATTCCATTCATATTGTCCAAAAGGTACATTAAAACCTGTTTTATATTTATCAGTTTCTGCTATCTATATTTGCCAAAATCCTGATTTCATAACGAACTTACTATGAATGTTAGCTTTATAAGTCCTTTTAAGAAGATCTCTCTTATTGGGTATTGGGTACCTAATCCATTTTAAAACTTTGTTAAGGGGCTTAAATTAATGACTAGCCTTGGGGCCCCTCTTTCTTTTTCCCCGCTACTATTGACATAGATTGCCGAACAACTCCATGGTGACTTGGAAGGTCTAATAATTTTTTTATCAAGTAAATCATTGATTTCCTTTTTACAATATTCCATTAACTCTTGATTCATTAGAATAGGTCTTGTCCTAGTAGGGATATTCTTTTCGTTGAATCCCTCAATATATGGTACTCAACAATATGGCGTTTCCTATCCCAAAAGGCACTAGGAAATTCTTAAAAGACTTCTTGTTCTATGAATTCTTATAGGCTTTTAATTTTGGCTTCTACCTTCGGATGTTTTAAAGCGGATTCAATCCGTTTAAATTTTATCTCGTTCTTTAAATAGTTTATTTGTTGGGAAAGCAGATTTATTGTTAAGATAGTATTTTCTTTTATAAATTCACTTTCTTCTTTTAACTTATTATTTCGGTAGAGAAAAATGATCTCTTTTCCTACAGCAATGGTGTGGATGCCGCCTAAATCAGGGACATAGGGTTTTATTTGGGTTATAAAGGGGGTGCCTAATATTATTTCTTCGTTTACATCTTTAGTTATTACAAAATCATTAATAAAGAAGATTCCATTATTGCATATGTGTGCCTTATGAAGTATATAATTTATTTTGAGTCTTTCTCCTGTCTCGGAGAATAATCGCATTGTACTTTTTTTAAGGTACTTAGTAGGGATTATTCCTTCAATAATGCAGTTTTGGTCTGCACCTGTATCTAATAATGCAATTTTGTGAATAGTATAATTTTTATTTATAACCAATGTGATAGGTATATGTCAGCTCCAGGCTTTAACCATTGCAATAGTTTTTACTCCTGATTTACCTCTAGAGGGATTTCTAGAGACTCAATTTCACCTTTTTCTAATTTTGATATTTCTCCTGGTTCGGATTGATATAATTCAGATCCTTGCATCAGTTCTAGTTTATTTAATAGTTTATTAGCAAGGACATCTGTTTCTAGCTTGTTAATTCATTGCTTAACTTCTTTAACTTCATTTTTAATATGTAATAATTCGGTTTGAAGATCTTGTACTATTGTTCTAGACTTTTGTTCTTTAAATTTATTTAGTACGTTTTTCATATTAAAAGGCTCAATTGTTTCTTTGTCATGTTGTTGGTTAAGAACTATATTTTTTAATTCTATTAAGTGTTTTCTTTTAAGATCTTTATCTTCAATATGATCAATCATATCAATGAAGATTTCCTTGTTATTATTGGTAATGACATTTATTAAGTGGCTGTCACAGGTGCATATTGCTCTCGTGCATCCACAATGATCAGTTGACTCACTATTGTCAGAACTATATACTATATTAAGCTGGTCTTCATCACTGAAACTTTCTTCAGGAGAAGAATTATTCTCATGTTCATCAAGAATAGAATATAATCTATCTTTTATTTCTGGCTCAAGTTCTAACATATTGATCTTATCTTTCTTTTTATTTGGGACCTTACAATCCTTAGCCCTGTGGCCAAATTTTCCACAATTCCAACACTTATCATTATTTCCTTGAGAGCTACCTTTGTTGGCTTCTCGTTTATGCCTTTTAAATCTTTTTCTGTAATGATGGGGTTTTTCAGATTTATTCTTATAGTGCTTGTGTCTTCTTTTAATTTTCTTGGATGCTTCTTTTGAAGGGGCAGACAACTTGATGTATCCAAAATCTTGACAAAAGCTTCCTATTTCTTTTTTGGATATTTTATTATCCCTTTTAAGTTGATTTTTAAGCTTTATATCTGTACAAAATTCAAGTCTTGTGACATTTATAAAACTTATAAGGTCACCATAGGTTAACTGGCTATAAGGATTTTTTCCATCAAATCTATCTTTTAATTTTATCCTAACCTTTTCGGCAAATAATGTTGGTAAACCACATATGAAAATTTTTTTTTCTTTCCAATAATCATGACTACAGTCTTCTCTGACCATAACCTTGTTGAGGAATACATTCTTATACCATCTAAAATCATCTAACTTTTGGAAAGATAGATTAGATTATATTTCTAGACTCCTATCTTGAAAAAGTTGAGGTTCTCCTATAAAATGTTTTGCTATACTATAAATTAAGGTAGCGTTGGCGTCTTCTACGCATAGATTTTCAAAAGTTTGTCCTGTAGATTCAGTCTTAATAACTTGAGTGATGGTTGTAGAATTTGTTACACTATATCTGTTGTCTTTTGTAAGATAATTATCCCACCAATATTTTAATGTCCCTGTAAATCCAGATATAATTAGAGCGGCAGCTTGTTTATCCATGCAGTTTTTCATTTTATAGACCGTAATGGCCATCCCCATTTCATGTTACTTGTTGTATATCTGATGTTCTATAAGTCCATCAATATTCCATTCAGCAATTTCATTTCCAGAATGTGAAGTATGAGATAAAAATTCATTTTCTTCATACTGCATATCTGGGAATGAGGGTTTATTATAATAAATCTTTTTTGATGGAATATTTAGAGCTTAACTTATTAATGTCATTATCAGACTTTTTGGATACTGTTCTTATGACCTTATCATCTTTTAATTTTTATTCTTCCTTTAATTTTAATTCATTCTTTAATTTTAATTTAGCTTTTAATTTTTCATTAATCTTTTCTATAAGATCATCTGTGATTTCAAACTTTTCTTGAAACTTGGGGAATTTATCTTTGGAAAATTCTGCTAATTTAAATATTGGATGGGTTTCTAATTTGTTATTATTATTGGAAGGGCTAGGTTTTTCATTGAAAATTGATTTATATCTGTCTTAAGGATCTAATTAGAGACTACGCATAGTAATTGATTAGTATAATTATTTATTTGAATTAATCTATTTATATCTTTATTCTTAGGATCACCTTGGGTGTCTACTATATTAATTTTAAAAGTGTAGCTATAACAATTCTACCATCTATTGGTAAACTAATTTCCTCTACTGGGGGAATTATAGATTCAACCACCTTAGTTTTGGTATGCCATTTGTTAACGATCATGATCAATGATTCCTTTTGATCATCCAATATTCCTGTGTATTCAAATCATTTAAAGAACTCTGTAGACGGTTAAATTTTATCAAATTTAAATCCGTAAGAGATTTGGATTATTTTAAATTAAAAATATATTAATCCAAATAAATATTATGAATTAATATAATTAGATTAATCATTTTAGTCCAATAAATATGGATTTAATTAATGGTCCAATTTCATTGGGTTAGTCCATCAAATTCGACTACAAATGATAAGCCCATTTTAAGGAGCCCAAGATGTCATCTTCCTAGAGGCCCAAATTGGTGCCACGTGTCAAATGATGTGTCACAACAAGTCAAATAAAAGATCCAATAGGGTCATGCCACATGTCAAAAATCACATAACATGCCTAGTCAAATCAAAGGCCAATGAAAATGCGCCATGTGTATAAGTGACATGTTCCTGCCAATCAAATATTTCCATGTCAACTTAACTCTGATTGGTTGAAAGAAGTTAGTCCTTATCGCAACTCTTCCATCCTACAACTATAATAGGTGTCTCATAATTCAAAAAAGACACCTGAATTCCAGCAACAAGCCAGAGAGAGCTCGTGGATCAAATGCTACAGATTTCTCTACAAGCTATAAGCATTCAAGTACTCCAGTTTTCCTCTACAAGATTCAGAGATCAAGACTAAGATTCAAGAACAAGCTTCAAGCTCCTGAATTTAAACACGAATCAAGATCGAGACCACCAGATTCAAGATCAAGCTTAAAAGCCCTTGAATTCAAGTACAAGGCAAGATCAAATCTATCTAGTTCAAGATCAAGCTCAAAAGCCCTTGAATTTATATTTGAAAGGAAGAATCAGAGGATTAATAGAGATTGTATCACTCATATTCATAATAAATAGTACGATTGCTGCGACATTTTTCCGTCTTGATTATTATTTTCTCGGCAGGAGATTTTTTTCCTACAAAATTGGTACGCCTGGTGGGACCATCTCTACCCCTCATATCTCCATATTAAGCACTAAGTTTCAAAAACATCGAAATGGCTTCCAAGAAGATCAACTCCAATTCAACTTCTCCCTAGATTGCTGACTCCAAGTTCTCTGCTAAGGTGGAAAGCATCCTCGGAGTTAGTTTTGGATGTTTTGGACCCATCACGAGAAGCAAAGAAATCATGCTAGGAGAACAAGAACTCCAAGTCCCGTCTGCATCAACTCCAATCTTTGGATCTGCATCCCAAAAGGAGTAAGATCCTCTACCAACACATCAAAGAAGAAGGCAATGTTGCTGATAGAATCAAGAAGACTCTGGCTCTACTTGACCTCTTTGGATCCAGGAACTCTTCTACGAATGGAGATGATATACTTCGAGTGGTGGGTCTTCTCCACTCACACCACATAAGGTGAGACCATTGAAGATCAATTTGTGAGATAATCCATGCTATTCTCGAAAATCTCCAACAATCATGCAAGCGATGGTAACCGATGCTTCATCTATGGAGGAGCGACTAGCGAACTTGACCAAGGTAATTGAAGGCCTGACCAAGTATGTGCAAAATCAAGATGCTCGGATTGAGAAATCGATGAACAAAGTGGACGGCCTAGTGGAAGGATATCAAGTCATGCACCTGGAAAGGATCCAGAAGTTCAAGAGACTGAAGCTCCCCCGAACATGCATCACCCACTAAAGAAATTCCAGTTTCTTCTAAAGGGATGATTCAGCTAGACCAGCTGAAGGAGTTCATCGAAGGGACTATCAAGAACAAATATGAAGATACTTCTAAGTCCTCTCTCATGTAAGCAAAACCATACACCATAAGAATCGATAGCCTCAAGATGCCTGCCGGTTATCAACCTCCCAAATTTTAGCAATTTGAAGGCAAAGAGAACCCGAATGTAATGCCCTGGAGGCTCAAAATCAATATCCGGGACATAAATCAGAAAATCTGGAAAATTGCAGAAAAGTTGCAGAATGACCCACCTGATGGGTCATTAAGGGACCCAACGAGTTGTTAGGTCAACCGTGATAAGGATGCCAAGATGATGAATTAGTGTTTCCCAACAGACGACCCCATGAGTCATTATTAGGTCGCACGACTCGTTAAGCCGCCCGTTGCCAAGCTGGAGTTTTAGAATTAGAAAAGTAAACGGTGTACTTGATGGAAGGTCATCACGAGTCATCATCAATAGTAACAACTTGTTAGGTCATTCGTTTCCAGTCCTTTCCAACTTTCCTACCAGTGAACCTGATGAACGACACGACAAGTCGTTCCTAGTCATGATGACTCGTCATGTGGTTCAGTAGATTCTTCCAGTGAACTTGATGGAAGGACCCAACGACTCGTTGGACCTTGTAATGAGTTGTTAGGTCACCCGTTAGGAACACCTGACAGTTTTTCCCAATGAATTTCTAAGGGCTATTTAGTAATTTCCTATTCTCCCAAGCATTAAATCACGTCATTTTGACTTTGGATTTAGACGTTTTAGTGGGGATAATGGGTCCTTTTCCTAATTCCCCACTCAAGAACTCATAAAAGTATACCGTAAGTTCTCCCAAGAATTCTTAGATCAAGAACTAGGGCAGCTTTCTTCTCCTCAATTTCTCAAGATTTTCGTGGGTTCTTCATCAGGTATGTGGGGTTTTAGCAAGGGGATTGTCCTTCCCTTGAGTCCCCAAAGTCCTCCTCAATTTCTTCTATAAGTTTTAAGCACTGAGCTTTTGAGTATGAGAAGCGTTCATGTTTATTTTCATTGATTTCCCTCAGATCGATGTTTATACTTATTGTTAATATAATCTTTATCAGTTCCTCATCAAATTGGCAGTATTAGTACAAAAGTGAATTTGAGCCCTAAATTTTGAGTAATGATTTTACTTGTTAAATTCCTTCTAGTGAATGAAGGATGCTTTGGGTTGAATTCCTAGAATTTTCTTGCTATTCGTATATGTTGGTAAATATCCCAAGAATCAGAATGACTTTAGTATGCTTAATGAAATTTTCTGTTAATTTCTTTGTAATTTAGTTAGTTAGAACACAGAACTCTATCAGTCTAGTCTCATTCAGAATCATATCAGTCTAGCTTCAGTCAGATTTTAGCAACATCAGTGTTGTCTAGAAAATGTCAACTGATCAGTTTGACTTTAGTTTATTTTTGAGGAGTCAGTGGTGCCTTCCAGTTTTCATACACAGATTTAGATTTCAGTTAATTGGTCCATTAGGAGGTCATGACATTCAATTATAACTATGACCATCCCTAGGACCCCAGTTCAGTTCTTAGTTGTTCTGTAGATGGTTACGACGCTTCCAGATAAGCCGCTCTGACCAGTCATAGAACGTAGTTTCAGAATCTTGTCCGATAAGGCTCTTAGGATACATGCAGTTATTTATCCCTGACTAGTCCTAGGCCCCAGTTTCGAGCTATCAGCTTAGTAGTTCAGTTTAGGTTTTCCAGTGGGAGTAGATCTTAGCACCGAGCGGGCCGGGGTTCCGGCGCACCCAAGTTCCCAGAACTACGTTGCTAGCATAGGTTCTCAGTATTATTTGGCCTGATTTGCCCCAGATATTTTGTGATCACCTATTTCATGACTTTATACCCTGGAAAGGTATATTGGGTCCTAGTGGTGGGGTGTATACATCGGACTCCATGTCTAGCTCACGTGGTTAAATGTCAGTTATAGACTCTACAACTAGTCAGTCAAGTCCAGTATCATAATAAGCAGCTCCATTCAGTACAGTATCTAAGATTCAGTGTTTCAGACTTAGGGCATGTCCATGACCATCAGACAGGGTCGTCTTGACCATTTCAAATTATATCAGTAGTTTCGTTACTTGTCGGTTATGGCGTGTCATTTCAGTTTAGACTTTATTTTCAATATGTCTCTTCCACTTACTCAGTACATTCAAAGTACTGACACATGCTTTCCATGTTGTATCATTTCATGATACAGCTGCAGGTTCTCAGGTTCAGCTCAGATAGTTACTTCAGTTTTAGAGCATCCCACTTCAGTAGATTAGAGTGTGAGTCCTCATCATTTGAGGGCCTTGTTGTTTATTTCATTTAGTTATGGTTTTTTTTTAGACTTAGAGTTAGCTGGAGAACTGTCCCAGCAACTCCTTAGTAGATGGCTTTCAGTCTAGACTTGTCTTTCAGAATTGTATTTCAGTTATATTACTTTCAGTCTTTACATTTTCTTAAATCGATAAAGCTTTTATTTATAAGTTCCGTTGTGCATGTTTATGAGAATGTTAGTGTATGATAGACCAGGGGTTGACTTGGGGTCACTTTTGGCTTCAAGCACAGTGTTACGTCCAGGGTGTAGGCTCGGGGCGTGACAAACTTGGTATCAGAGCCCTAGGTTTAAAGTATCCTCGAAAAGTCTGAAAGCCGCATTGAGTAGAGTCCTTTTCATGGATGTGAAGCGCGCCACACGGATGACGAGGAGGCTACGAGATGTTATTAGGAAAATTCCCCTTTTGTTCAAATTCTTTATCGTGCGTTAAAGTCCAAATTCCGAAAATGCCCTTCTGATTCGTTCTCTTTTTCCTTTTAGTGAACAATATCTCCTCAACGTGGAAATGGACAAAGAGACGAAAACACCAATAGACCCGCTCCACCAACTCCGACAGTTCCTCAGGACGACTCTTTGTCTTACGCCAAATTCAGGGTGGCCATTCAGTTGCTTGCTCAGACTGTCACCAATAAAGTGAACTAGAAGGTGGTTCCAGTAGCCACAAATGGGTCTGCAGCTGCTTCCCGAGTGCGGGATTTCACCCGGATGAACCCTCCAGACTTTCACGAAATAAAGGTGGGAGAAGACCCACAAGGCTTTGTAGATGAGGTCAGAAAGATCACCCAGATCATGGGTGTCAGCTCCTCCGAGAGTGCTAACCTGGCTTCCTACCAGCTAAAAGGGGTAGCCCAAGTTTGGTGCGAGCAGTGGAAGGAGGGGCGGTTAGTAGAAGCAGGACCGGTTGAGTGGAAGGAGTTTCATACAGTTTTTCTGGATAGGTTCTTTCCCCGGGGGTTAAGGGAGCCTAAGATGGCAGAGTTTATGAACCTACGGCAGGGTAATCAGACAGTGGAGGAGTATGCTCTGGAGTTTATTAGACTATCAAAGTATGCTCCAGAGTTGGTGACCGAGCCAAGGGCTCGCATGCTGAAGTTCGTAAATGGTGTATCTAATCTGGTCCTCAAAGAGTGCAGGATGACAATGCTAATCAAGGACATGGACCTTTCTAGTTTAATTATGTATGCCAACAGATTGAGGCAGAGAAGATGAAAGATATGGAATGTAAGAACAAGCGGGAAAGAACTAGTCATACAGATTTTGGCCACCATTGATCTAGCGGTGGTAGCCGCCCGCAGCAGCAACTGCAGAAGGTGCCAACACCTAGCTCAGCCAGCGCCCCAACCTTTTGATCCCTCCAGGATCAGAGGGGTGGGTCATCTAGCACTCAGTGTCAGGCCCACAGTATAGGAAACAAGTATCCAGCTTGTCCCAAGTGTGGTAGGAATCACCTAGGAGAATGCCTTCAGGGATGAGAGGGCTGCTTTGGGTATGGACAATTTGGACACAGGCTTAGGGAGTGCCCATCAGCAGGGCGAGGAAAATCACAATCCACTACCTCATCACCTCTAGCAGGCTGACCAGCTCAGTAGGCCAACCCATCAGGTACTGATGGCGGTCAATGCCAGAATCATTTTTATGCTCTCTCTTCTCGTCAAGATCAGGAAAGCTCATCTGACATAGTTACTGGTATGTTACATCTTTTTCACCTAGATGTGTATGCCCTCCTAGATCCAGGAGCAACTCTTTCATTTATAACTCCTTACGTAGGAGTCCAGATTGGCATCATTCCAGAGGTCCTATCAGAACCCTTCTCAGTCTCCACCCCAGTTGGTGAGTCAGTTAGAGCCAACCAAGTGTATAGAAACAGCCAGTCTTAGTCTTGAGTAAAGTCATACCAGCTGATCTTGTAGAACTAGACATGGTCGACTTCGACCTTATTCTCGACATGGATTGGTTACACTCTTGCTATGCCTCAGTTGATTGTTGAACTAGAGTTGTCAAATTCCAGTTTCCTAATGAGCCAGTTTTAGAATGGTCGGGCAGAAGTTCAGCGCATAATGGTAGGTTTATTTCCTTCCTTAAGGCCCAAAAACTCATTTCCAAGGGATGTTTATATCATTTGGTTCGGGTCGAAGATTCCAACTCTGAGACCCTAATTATTCAGTCAGTTCCAGTTGTCAGTGAGTTCCCAGATGTATTTCCTGAAGATCTTCCTGGAGTTCCCCCTGAATGGGAAATAGACTTCAGAATAGATCTCCTTCTAGATACTCAGCCCATATCATCCCTCCTTACAGAATGGCTCTAGATTAGCTTAAGGAGCTGAAGGAGCAGTTGAAAGACCACCTTGATAAGGGTTTCATTATACCCAACATCTCTCCCTGGGGTGCTCCAGTGTTATTCGTGCGTAAAAAGGGCAGTACCCTCAGAATGTGCATAGATTACCATCAGCTGAACAAAGTAACAGTCAAGAACAGATATCCCCTACCTAGAATTAATGACCTGTTCGACTAGCTTCAGGGAGCCAGTTGTTTCTCCAAGATCGATCTCAAGTTAGGATACCATCAGTTAAGGGTCAGAGAGTGCGACTCATCGAAGATAGCATTCATAACTCGGTATGGTCACTACAATTTTATGGTGATTTCCTTTGGGTTAACGAATGCCCCAGCAGCCTTTATGGATTTGATAAATAGGGTTTTCAAGCAGTACCTTGATATGTTCATCATTGTATTCATCGACAACATTCTAGTATACTCCAGAAATGAGGAAGAGTATGCCAATCACCTAAGGATAGCATTAAAGACCCTCAGAGATCGCCAGTTATTCGCGAAGTTTAGTAAGTTTGAATTCTGGTTGAAGTCTGTGACATTCTTGGGTCATGTGGTTTTAAGAGAAGGGATACAAGTAGATCCTCATAAGATGGCAGCAGTGAAGGATTGGACCAGACCTACCTCTCCTACTGAAATTAGGAGTTTCCTGGGCTTAGCAGGCTATTACCAACGGTTTGTTGAAGGTTTCTCCTTCATAGCATCCCCTCTGACCAAGTTAACTTAGAAGAAGGTAAAATTCCAGTGGTCGGATGAGTGTGTAAAGAGTTTTCAGGAGTTAAAGACTCAACTCACTACCGCTCCAGTTTTGACCCTACCAGAAGGAACAGATGGGTTTGTAGTATATTGTGACACCTTTAGAGTTAGACTTGGTTGCGTTTTGATGTAGCGAGGCAAAGTGATAGCCTATGCCTCTAGGTAACTCAAAGTTCACGAGAAAAATTATCCAACTCATGACTTGGAGTTGGCAGCGGTGGTATTTGCATTAAAAATATGGAGACATTACTTGTATAGAGCTCACGAGATGCATTTACAGATCACAAGAGTCTTCAATACGTGTTCAGCCAGAAGAACCTAAACCTCTGACAAAGAAGGTGGTTAGAGCTCTTAAAAGATTATGACATGAGTATGCTGTATCACTCGGGCAAGGCCAATGTGGTGGTTGACGCCCTAAGTAGGTGATCTATGGGAAGTGTAGCTCACTTTGAGGAGGAAAAAGGGAGTTAGCAAAGGATGTTCACAGACTAGCCCGATTAGGAGTGCAGCTAGTAGACTCGGTCGAAGGTGGAGCAGTAGTACAAATCGAGTAAGATTCATCTTTGGTAGTTGAAGTTAAGTCCAGACAAGATGAAGATCTAGCTCTACTAAAACTCAAGGAAGCGGTTCTCAAAAAAGAAGTTGAGGCTTTCTCCCAAGGGGGAGATGGAGATCTTCGTTTCCAGGGAAGGTTGTGTGTGCCAGATATCGGTGAGTTGAGACAACAGATTCTAGCGGAGGCATATAGCTCAAGGTATTCTATTCACCCTGGTGCTACTAAAATGTATCGCAACTTGAGGGACATTTACTGGTGGAACGGCATGAAAAGAGACATTGCAGAATTTGTAGCCAAGTGCCTGAATTGCCAACAAGTGAAAGTCGAGCATCAGATACCGGGCGGTATACTTCAATATATCAGCATTCCTACTTAGATGATGAGTTAGTGTTTCCCAACGGACGACCCCATGAGTCATTATCAGGTCGCATGACTCGTTAAGTCACCCATTGCCAAGCCGGAGTTTCAGAATTAGGAAAGTAGACAGTGTACTTGACGGAAGGTCATCAGAGTCGTCATCAGCAGTAACGACTCGTCAGGTCCTTTGTTTCCAGTCCTTTCCAGCTTTCCTACCAGTGAACCTGACGGACGACATGACTAGTCGTTCCCATTCATGCTGACTCATCATGTGATTCAGTAGATTCTTCCAGTGAACTTGACAGAAAGACCCAATGACTCGTTGGACCTGGTAACGAGTCGTTAGGTTACCCGTTCACTTGACAGTTTTTCCCAGCGAATTTCTAAGGGCTATTTAGTAATTTCCTATTCTCCCAAGTATAAAACCACGTTGTTTTGACTTCAATTTTAAACGTTTTAATGTGGGTAATGGGTCCTTTTCCTCATTCCCCACTCAAGCACTCAGAAAAGTAGACCGTAAGTTCTCCCAAGAATTCTCAGATCAAGAACTAGGGCAACTTTCTTCTCCTCAATTTCTCAAGATTTTCATGGGTTCTTCATCAGGTATGTAGGGTTTTAGCAAGGGGATTGTCCTTCCCTTGCGTCCCCAAAGTCCTTCTCAAAAATTTCTCCTTTAAGTTTTAAGCCCTGAGCTTTTGAGTATGAGAAACGTTCATGTTTATTTTCGTTGATTTCCCTCAGAAAGATGTTTATACTTGTTGTTAATATAATCTTTATCAGCTCCTCATCAAATTGTCAGTATTAGTACAAAAGTGAATTTGAGCCCTAAATTTTGGGTAATGATTTTACTTGTTAAATTCCCTCTAGTGAATGAAGGATGCTTTGGGTTGAATTCCTAGAATTTTCTTTCTATTCGTATATGTTGGGTAAATATCCCAAGAATCAGAATGACTTTAGTACGTTGAATGAAATTATCTATTAGTTGCTTAGTAATTTAGTTAGTTAGAATGCAGAACTCTATCTGTGTAGTCTCAGTCAGAAACATATTAGTCTAGCTTCATTCAGATTTTAGCAACCTTAGTGTTGTCCAGAAAATGTCAACTGATCAGTTTGACTTTAATTTATTCTCTAGGTGTCAGTGGTGCCTCCCAGTTTTCAGACACAGATTCAGATTTTAGTTAATTGGTCCACTAGGCGGTCAGTACATTCAGTTATAACTCTGACCAGCCTAGGACCCCAGTTCAGTTATTAGTTTTTCTGTAGACGGTTACGACGCTTCTAGATAAGCTGCTCTGACCAGTCTTAGAACCTAGATTTAGAATCTTGTTCGATAAGGCTATAAGGGTACATGCAATTATTTTTGCCTGACTAATCCTAGGCCCCAGTTTCGAGCTATCAGCTTAGTAGTTCAGTTTAGGTTTTCCAGTGGGAGTAGAACTTAGCACCGAACGGGGTAGGGTTCCAGCGCACCCAGGTTCCCAAAACTACCTTGCTAGCATAGGTTTTCAGTATTATTTGGCTTGATTGGCCCTAGATATTTTGTGATCACCTAGTTCATGACTTTATACCTTGGCAAGGTATATTGGGTCCCATCAGTGGGGTGTATACATCGAACTCCACGTCTAGCTCACGTCGTTAAATGTCGATTATAGACTCTCCCACTAGTCAGTCAAGTCTAGTATCTAAGTAGCTCAATTCAGTACAGTATCTCAAATTCAGTATTTCAGACTTAGGGCATGTCCATGACCATAAGACAGGGTCGTCTTGACCATTTCAGATTATATCAGTAGTTTAGTTCAGTTACTTGTCCGTCATGGCATTTCATTTAAGTTCAGACTTTATTTTCAGCATGTCTCTCCCACTTACTTAGTACATTCAAAGTACTAACACATGCTTTCTATGTTGTATCGTTTCATGATACAGCTGCAGGTTCTCAGGTTCAACTCTAATAGTTACTTCAGTTTCAGAGCATTCTACTTCAACATATCAGAGGGTGAGTCCTCATCATTCGCGGGCCTTGTTTATTTATTTCATTTAGTTATGGTTTTGTTTAGACTTGGAGTTAGCTTGAGACCTATCCCAGCAACTCCTTAGTAGATGGCTTTCAGGCCAGACTTGTATCTCAGAATTGTATTTCAGATATATTACTTTCAGTCTTTACATTTTCTTAAAATGATAAAGCTATTATTTATAAGTTCCGTTGTGCATGTTTACTCAGAATGTTAGTGCATGATAGACCGGGGGTTGACTTGGGGTCACTTGTGGCTCAAGTACCATGTTACGTCCAGAGTGTAGGCTTGGGGAGTGACACCGAAACAACATATTGCACACATTATCAAAACATATAATAATGCGGGAAACTATGGGGATTACCTTGTTAAGCAGTTTGTCCGCTCCCTCAAAGGGAATGCTTTTGATTGGTACACAGATCTTTAGCCTAATTCTATCGATAGTTGGGGCAACTAGAACAAGAGTTCCATAATCGATTCTACAACACGAGGCGTACAGTGAGCATGGTGGAACTCACAAATACTCGCCAAATGAAGGATGAACCGGTCCTTGATTTCATCAATCATTGGAGAAATGCAAGCTTAAACTGCAAAGATAGTCTCAGTGAAGCTTCTGTAATAGAGATGTGTATCCAAGGAATGCACTGGGGACTTCTCTACATCTTGCAGGAAATTAAACCAAGGTCTTTTGAAGAGTTAGCTACTCGTGCTCATGACATGGAATTGAGCACGTCTTCTGCTGGAAATGGAGTGATGTCTGCTTTTGACCCTCGTAAAGGGAAGGACAAGCAAGAACCCAAGAGATGGAGGAAGTTTGTATCTAAGGGTGACAACAAAGAATCCATGAACACCGATGTATCACCTGTGAAGTTTCCTACAAAGGTAAGCAAGAAACAGAGTATGAAAACAACTTCTTCTCGAGGTAACCAAAATCAAAAATTAACTTTAAAGGAAATGAAAGAAAGGGAATACCCCTACCTTGATTCTGATGTTCCCGAAATTTTTGATGAACTACTTGAGTTAAAACTCACTGAATTTCTAGAGATGAAGCGACCCAATGAAGCTGGAAGAACAAATGATCCAAATTATTACAAGTATCATCGGCTTGTGGGTCACCCTCTTAAGAAGTGTTTTATTTTCAAGGACAAAATTATGTAGCTGGCCAATGAGAAGAAGATCGTGCTTGAGGATGATAAGGCAAGTTCTAATCAAACATCTATCACCTTTGCTTCTCTTGATCCGGTCCAAATATGCAACTATGAAGAGAGTAAAAAAGGACCATTAAAGCAAGGTAAAACCCAAGTTGATGAAGATGATGATGAGGGTTGGATTCTGGTTAGTAGAAAGAGATGCTCCAAAGCACGCCCATAGAAGGAATCGTCTAAACAACTATCAAGAATGAAGATAGTGAGAAGACCAAGGAATCAAAAACATGTTGAGCAGTCCAAGAAACCAAAGGTGGAGGTGCGGTGCCATCAAAAACCACGACGTCCTGTGACTTTGGAGGAATTCCTTCCAAGTGGGTTCTACATGAAGATTGCTCAAAACAACATCAGGGCATCATGCTTTAATGCCGACGAAGAGGTGAAGAATGAAAGTCTATCAACATTGTGTTCATCGTCGCCGGAAAAGCTTTCTGAGCCTTCTCTTCAAGAAGTTCATGCATGTGATACAAAAATCACATTTATAGATGATTATCTTCTACTTGGAGAAATTCTACACAATCGTACTTTATATATGGTGAGTCACAGGCTTGAGAAGAGGATAAATAGAATCTTGATAGATGATGGATCTGGAGTTAACATTCTTCCTATTCGCACCATAAAGGAACTCGGCATATCACATGAGGAACTTTCTAAGAGTTGCTTGATGATTCAAGGATTCAATCAAGGGGGCAAAGGGCCATAGGTGCTATCAAGCTAGAGATCAACATTAAAGATTTACGATCGAGTGCATGAATGCATGTAATCGACGCAAAGACTTCATATAATTTGTTGGTTGGAAGGCCTTGGATACATGAGAATAAAATAGTTCCATCCTCCTACTATCAATGTTTGAAGTATCTTGAAGGTGGAGTCGAGAAGAAGATAGTTGCTGATGATAAGCCATTTGCAGAAGCTGAATCACACTTTGCCGATGCAAAGTTCTACTTAAAAAACTATATCGTAAAAGAAGTGAAAGTCGATAATGTCGCAACTAAAAGAGCTGATGCGAATACCCAAAAGGTTAAAGTTGGCAATGAGGAACCGCACTCCCTTTCAAAATAAAGGGAATATTGTGCCTGTGAAAAAGAAGATAACACATGTCCTCCGCTATGTACCGAAGGTGAAGAAAGAGGAAGGACAATCGTCCGATACCCAAGCAAGTGTACTAAACCGGCTAACTTTCCCTGTCAGACAGATTGACACGATTAATTTATACTCTAAGATACTTGGAGAGATCGTAGTTCAAATAATCTGCAAAATGTGGCACTTCCTACAAAACAAACAAATAAAGGTTTTGATCCAAATGCCTATAAGTTATTTGTAAAGGCTGGGTACAAACCCAACGAACCATCAAAGTTGGGGAAACTACCATCAGAAGCTTCCATCAGGAAATCACATGAGGATTTGGGGTATAAGCAACCACCGCCAATTCGTATCTCCATAAAAAGAGCGACTGCCAATCACATCACTATCGTAGATGAATCTGATGTGCCTGACAAAAGACCTTCTGTCTTTGACTGATTGGGGAAATCAACTGTGAGAACTTCTGTGTTTGAAAGGTTAGGCCCATTGAAGAAGAAGAGCATGTTCCAAAGAAACTATCAAATCATGAGAATGCCCACTTTGCCCAAAACACAGAAAGATTTTCAATGTTTGATTCCTTTTAGAATGAGGCGACAAACAAAACTTGTTGTTTCATGTGGGGAGGTGTTGAAGGGAAGAATCACGCTGTGGTTTATACCAAGGAAGGCGACGAAGATGAAGAAAGTGTAGGCTCTTCATGTACACAAAGTGAGCATGATACCTGATCTCAAATGGAGGTTAACGAGAAGCTAAAGGATGTCATCTAGTGTTATTATATAGCGGTCAATGATAGTGATCCTCAGGAGGATGAAGATGTTGGGGATGCTCCTCCAGAACTTGAAGGAGTGAAGGCCACAGTAGACTCTCTGAAGGAAGTTAATATTGGCACCGATGAAGATCCAAGGCCGACCTATCTAAGTGCTTCCCTCACAATTAATGAAGGAGTTTCTTACATGGATATACTCAAAGAATATAAGGATGTGTTTTCTTGGAGTTATAGGGAAATGTCAGACCTGGATCCCAAAGTAGCAGTCCATCAACTTGGAGTCAAGAACGGTTCTCGTCCTGTTAAGCAGACTCAAAGATGTTTCAGACAGATGTTTCAGACCAGACTTGATCCCATTAATTGAAAACAAAGTTAACAGACTCATTAAAGTTGGCTTTGTTCGTGAAGTTAAATACCACACATGGATCTCAAGTATTGTTCCCGTGAGAAAGAAGAATGGCCAAATTCGAGTATGCGTTGACTTTAGGGATCTCAATAACGCATGCCCTAAGGATGAGTTTCCGATCCCCATACCAAAATTGATGATTGATGCTACCACTGGCTACGAGGCGGTGTCTTTCATGGATGGTTCATCAGGCTATAACTAGATCTGCATGGCACTAAAAGATGAAGAACTCACTACATTTCGTACATCCAAGGGGATATATTTCTACAAAGTAATGCCTTTTGGTTTGAAGAATGTTGGTGCCACATATCAAAGGGCTATGCAGAATATCTTTGATGACTTACTCCACAAAAATGTTGAATGTTATGTTGATGACTTGGTGGTGAATTCAAGAAAGCGTAATGACCACTTGCAAGACTTGAGAATGGTATTAGAGTTGCTTCGAAGATATCAACTTAGAATGAACCCATTGAAATGTGCCTTTTGGGTTAGTTTTGGAAAGTTTCTAGGCTTCATTATGCGACATAGGGGAATCAAAATCGATCAAGCCAAGGTTGAAGCAATTTTGAAGATGCTCGAGCCTCTAAATATTCATGAATTAAAAAATCTTCAAGGAAAGATAGCGTATCTTAGGACATTCATCTCGAACCTAGCTGGGAGATGCCAACCGTTTAGCCATCTCATGAAGAAGGGTGCTCTTTTCAAGTGGGATCGAGCTTGTGCTATCACCTTTGAGAGCATCAAAGCATATTTAATGAAACCTCCAGTTCTAGAAACCCCTGTACCTGGAAAGCCGTTGATATTATATATTTCAGCACAAGAAAGGTCTGTTGGAGCGCTAATGGCCCAAGAGAATAATGAAGGGAAGGAAAAATCCCTTTATTACTTAAGCAGAATGATGACACCAAATGAGTTGAATTATTCGCCAATTGAAAAGTTATGTTTGGCGTTAGTCTTCTCAATTCAAAAATTGAAGCACTACTTTCAAGCTCACATTGTTCATCTCATCTCTAGAGCAAATCCCATCAAATTTGTGATGTCAAATCCAGTCCTCAGTGATTGATTATCAAGGTGGTACCTCCAGTTTCAACAATTTGAGATTGTGTACACCCCTCAAAGGGTCGTAAAGGGACAAGTGTTAGCAGATTTCCAGAAAATCACCCAATATCTGATGATTGGTAGCTAACTGATGAACTAATTGAGAAGATGCAACGGTTATTGAAGTTCAACCTCCATGGAAGATGTACTTTGAAGGTCTGCACATCGTGGTGGAGCTGGGGCTGGTGTAGTATTCGTCACTTTGCAAGGAGAGCTTCTACCATATTCATTTACTTTGACACAATGTTGCTCCAATAATGTCGCTGAGTATCAAGCATTAATTCTTTGGCTGGAAATGGCCATCGACATGAAGCAATTGCAATTGCAAGTCTTTGGTGACTCTCAGTTGGGGATTAATCAACTCTTGGGAAGTTATGAGGTCAAGAAATCTGAACTGTGCCCGTATCATGATTATGCTCAAAAGTTGATGGGATGGCTTGGGGATGTAACCCTCCAACATATTCCAAGGAAGGAAACTAAGTAAGCTGATGCATTGGCTGCTCTAGCTTCAACACTAACTCTGCCGGATCAAGCATAAGTTACTATCTGCCAAAAATGGATAGTACCGCCACCGAATGAGGATGAATATATAGAAAATAAGTTTGAGAATCTCGTTTTTGTCTCTGATGGGGTTAAGGAGGACTAGCGACAACCCATTATTTACTATTTGTGTTATGGAATTTTGCCATAAAATTCAAGAAGAAGGACTGAAATCCTCCTCGTGCACCCTGCTTACTTTACTACAAGGATACATTATACAGAAGATCATTTAAGGAAGTACTCTTGCGATGTTTAAGGGAGGAAGAAGCATCCCAAGCTTTACAAGAAGCACATTTAGGAGTATGTGGGTCACACCAATCTGGAACGAAGCTTCACTTCCACATAAAAAGGATGGGATATTACTGGCCAACAATGGTAAAAGATTGCTTGGACTACACCCGAAGGTGCAAGGCTTGCCAGTTTCATGCAAATTTCATACATCAGCCGCCCAAATTAATACATCCAACCGTCACATCTTGGCCATTTGATGCATGGGGATTAGATGTCGTTGGTCCCTTGCCGAAATCTTCTGGGGACACTTGTACATCTTGGCTACAACAGATTACTTCTCCAAATGGGCTGAAGCTATTGCTCTTAAAGAGGTAAAGAAAGAGAATGTTGCAAATTTCATCCGAGTCAATATAATCTACCGCTTTGGCATTCCTTGTTATATAATAACAGAAAATGGCAAGCCATTTGATAACAAGTTGATGAATAAAATTTGGGAGCTTTTTGGTTTCAAGAAGCATAAATCTTCTATGTCTCATGCTGTCTTCAATGGTCTAGCTGAAGAATTTAATAAGACTTTGTGCAACTTATTGAAAAAGGTCGTTTCCAAGTCCAAACGGGATTGGCATGAGCAGATGGAGGAAGATTTGTGGGCATATAGGACGACTCACCACACACCAACACAAGCGCCGCATACTCACTTGCTTATGGAGTTGAAGCAGTCCTACCACTTGAGCGCCAAATACCTTCTTTAAGGCTTGTTATTCAAGAAGGGCTCACCGAAGAAGAAAATGCTCGATTACGGCTTGCAGATTTAGAAGCACTTGATGAGAAGAGTCTGGAGGCTCAACAAAATTTGGAGTGCTAGCAAGCTCGTCTGTCTCGTGCTTTCAACAAAAAGGTTCACTTGAGATGCTTTCAAGTAGGTGATCAAGTCCTGGAAGTAAGAAGGCCTATCATCACTTCTCGTAAGTTTGGGGGCAAATTCACCTCAAAGTGGGATGGACCATAAGTCATACAAGAAGCATATTCAAGTGGAACTTGCAAGCTTATTGACGCAGATGGCGTGAGGATTGGTCCTATTAACGCAAAGTTCTTGAAAATATACTATCCTTGAAGCAAGACAACGCTCCTTAAAGCACGAGCATAAACTGCATGCTCTCCTGGCCCGCAAGAGTATAAACTGTGCACGACTTTATTAACAAAAAAAATTAAAAAAGGAAAAAAATAAGAGGTCTGCTAGATTGAAAACCTCGCAAGAGGCGATCAGGTAAAAAAGTTAGGACACCAGAAAAAAAATGACTCACTCTTTATGAACTAAGGAATGACTTGATCCTCTTCACCGAGGTACGTAGGCAGCTTAGAGTTTTATTCTAACTTCAATCGCCTGAGTTTCAAACGATATATCACTCTAAGGTATGTTCAAGAGAAAGGTGATAAGATAAAGTTCATCTAACCAACACATGGTGATTATATCTACAACGTTTCTTTTATTTGAGATTCGGACCTTCATCAAACCTTGATGGTTCAATAAAATGGGGCAAAATCCCCGTGGAGAATCAATTTTCTCAACAAGAAAAGTATATTTTTTAAAGCAAATTATCAAATCAGCAAGTCGGGGTCTTCAAATTGGTAAAGCCTTTGAGTGTGAAGTTCAAATTCACTATGTCAGCACATTTGGAGCTATCAGCTTGCCAACATTGAAAATCGACTTAAAAAAAGAAATCATCATCCAACTCAAAGGCACAAGGATGAATATAGAGATCATGACAGGTAAGTTCATGATCAAAATCCTAAAGCGCAGATGAAATTCATCCTGTACTATGCCTTAGGCCTGGTCTCTTCAAGAACATGACCAAAGTCCTAAAGCATGGATGAAATTCATCCTGTACTATGCCTTAGGCCTGGTCTCTTCAAGAACATGACCAAAGTCCTAAAGCATGGATGATATTCATCCTGTACTACGCCTTAGGCCGATTTCATAAAAAAAATAAACAAAGTCCTAAAGAGCTGATAAAATTCATCATGTACTACGCCTTAGGCCGGTTACTTCAAAAGAATTATCAATGTCCTAAAGAGCGGATAAGATTCATCCTGTACTACGCCTTAGGCTGGTCTCTTCAAAAGAATAACCAAAGTCCTAAAGCACAGATGAAATTCATCCTGTACTACGCCTTAGGCCGGTCTCTTCAAAAGAATAACCAAAGTCCTAAAGCGCGGATGAAATTCATCATGTACTACGCCTTAGGCCGGTTCCTTCAAAAGAACAACCAAAGTGCTCAAGCGCGGATGAAATTCATTCTGTACTACGCCTTACGCTGGTCTCTTCAAAAGAATAACCAAAGTCCTAAAGCGTGGATTAAAATCATCCTGTACTACACCTTAGGCTGGTTTCCTAAAAAGAATAACCAAAGTCCTAAAGCTGGATGAAATTCATCCTGTACTACGCCTTAGGCAGGTTTCTTCAAAAGAATAACCAAGATCTTAAAGTGCGGATGAAACTCATCCTGTGCTATGCCTTAAGCCTTGTCTCTTTGAAGGAAAAATGTGCAACTCCATCAATAATGGATATTCCAACAATATTAATCCGCATTGAGTTAGAACATGTCCTTCTGATCCATAGAAAAAAAAAGAGAGAGAAAGGCAATATAAGAAAATACAAATAGAAGAAAGATTATTACCTGTCAAGACGTTTTAGATTCGAAAGTGGAGTTCAAGATGGAGCCTAGACCAACTTGATTAGATTTAATATAAGATTTTTGGTGACAATGAAGCCCTTGAAATCTGACTTCTGGCAATTAACACGTTTTTCAATTTTGTCGTTCCTACATCAAGATATAGAAGTTTTAGTGGAACCTCGCAAATCTGAAATTTTCAGCATGACAGAATTTTAAGCCAACTTAAAAAATTATGCAAAATAACATTGAAGGAGTTTAATTCTAAAATTTGGATATATTGTAGACAAAGAAGTCTAGTTTCTTAAAAATTAAATAGATCATGATTTCTATATTCCTACAATAAAATATGAATTTTCTACTGTAAGCATGCTAAGCTGTGAAAAAGTGACAATTCAAGCATGACAGAATTTTAGGTCATCTTCAAAATTTTATGCAGAATAATATTGAAGGATTTTAATTCTGAAATTTGGGTATATTATAGATATATAAGTCTAGTTCTTGAAAAATTAAATGGATCATGATTTCGATATTTCTAAAATAAGATATGAAATTTTTACCACAAGCATGCTGAGATGTGAAAAGGTGACGATTCGGGCATGACAGATTTTTAGTCAACTTCAAATATTTATGCAGAATAATATTGAAGGCCAGTTGGATTGGAGTTAAAGTATCCTAATTAAATTTGAATTTAAAAAGTCAAGGCTCTTTGCAATTCTTCTTGGATACAATTTTACGGAAGTTAGGAGTGACAATCCTTCCTAGATACAAATTCAATCCGCATTACTTTTAAAAAGTGGCAATTCTTCTTGAATAAAAATCCAATCCATATCAATTCTAGAATTTTAATGACTAAATCTATAGTGATGGAGAGAGTTATTAAATTTTTCTCATTTTATCATGATATGACGTAGACAAATAATCAATCTAAATACATTGAACGTATGATGATTAATCTAAAAAATATGCTGCAGTGATACTTCAAGTCTAGTCTTTAAATATATATATTTTAGACAAGTCTTGAAGTGAGGCCATTTGTAGATGGTTAAATTTTATCAAATTTAAATCCGTAAGAAATTTGGATTATCTTAAATTCAAAATATATTAATCCAAATAAATATTATGAATTAATATAATTGGATTAAATATTTTAGTCCAATAAATATGGATTTAATTAATGGTCCAATTTCATTGGGTTAGTCAATCAAATTGGGCTACAAATGATAAGCCCATTTTAAGGAGCCCGAGATGTCATCTTCCTAGAGGCCCAAATTGGTGTCACGTGTCAAATGATGTGTCACACCAAGTCAAACAAAAGAGCCAGTGGGGTCATGCCACATGTCAAAAATGACACAACATGCCTAGTCAAATCAAAGGCCAATGAAAATGCGCCATGTGTATAAGTGACATGTTCTGGCCAATTAAATATTGCCATGTCAACTTAACTCTGATTGGTTGAAAGAAGTTCATCCTTATTGAAACTCCTCCATCCTACAATTATAAATAGGTGTCTCATAATTAATAAAAGACACCTGAATTCCAACAACAAGCCGGAGAGAGCTCGTGGATCAAACGCTGCAGATTTCTCTACAAGCTATAAGCATTCAAGTACTCCAGTTTTCCTCTACAAGATTCAAAGATCAAGACGAAGATTCAAGAACAAGCTTCAAGCTCTTTAATTTAAACACGAATCAAGATCGAGACCACTAGATTCAAGATCAAGCTCAAAAGCCCTTGAATTCAAGTACAAGACTAGATCAATTCCATCAAGTTCAAGATCAAGCTCAAAATCCCTTGAATTTATATTTGAAAGGAAGAATCAGAGGATTAATAGAGATTGTAACACTCATATTCATAATAAATACTACGATTGTTGCTATATTTTTCCGTCTTTATTATTATTTTCTCGGCGTGAGATTTTATTGCCTAAAAACTATATATTGCATCTTATTCTTTTCATATCGGTGCACCATTTTTTCCTAAAGGATAATCTTTCCTTTGATGAATATTTTTCTGCATACCATTGCTTTTTTATGTTATTTGCTGGATCTATCCAAAGTTTACTAAATATTCAAAGTCTCATTCGAACTCCTCATCAGATCCAATCATGCATAAAGAGTCTCTTACTCCTAGCATCTCACTAGCAGTAGGGCTTGTTGTTTTGGTAGTTCTAGGTTCATATTCAACCTTAGGAATAGTTTCAGAGAAATATGCTCCCTTTAATTTTTTCTCTATGTCTTTAAGTGTTACCTCCTTTTCTTTTTGCATTTTTGAAAATGAAGGTCTCGAAAAAGATATTCTTTTATTTGAAAAAGCATGACTAAAGGATTGGATCTTAGCAATTTTCAATCTATAGATTCATCCGGAAACTGTATTACCTGTTCAATGGTTGAATTTTCTTCCTCAATTTCTGGCTCCGTCAAGATGCCAATTATCCTTTACTAACACATCATCCCATTTTATCATTTTTGGGATGAAAATATTGTTGTGATTGTGATTGGCTTCCATAAGCATGGTAACCCCTTTGTGACTTACTATTTTTGCTTTTGGAGCTAGGGTAGTTTTCATTAGCATGTAATATACTTTGTATATTATGGCTATTTCTCTTGTATTTTCTTTTCTATTCATGTTTTTTGTTTTAACATTTAATGTTAGGGTGTCCATAACATTTTGATCAATAATATCTATAGAAAAAGTGGGATAACAGTTAAAATATACCGGGCCATTAGCTAAGTTACTTTGTAATACTGCTAATAATGAATCATAAAAGTTTAGTAGCCTTTTGTCTCTCAATAGAAGACATATAGGTACGTCTAAGCCTAATTGATACAACGGTTTAACTGCGACATGGACAAGTCCTATGGGAAGAAACTTATAGTTTTTCCTATATCTGTTAATGTCTTCAGCTGCTAATAATTTAATAGTCTCAATACACTTATTAATAGCGATCGTAGATTCAGAGGTTTTAATATTATAATTTTTAATAAAATTAAAGCGTCCAGTCTTATATACCTTTTCAAATCGTTCCTTTGGGATATTGTGATTTTGTAAATCGCTCTCTATCTTAGCTATTTTTGTAGTTGTGGCAGAAATATTAATACTATTTATTATGTTCTGATTTTCAGAGGTATCAATTAAAATTGTGCAGAGAGTTTTAACTGAGTAATAAATATATCATCTAATTGTCTTCTTTGTATAGACAAATTATGACTAACATAACATAATTAATTATATAACCTGATTAGATTGTCAAGAATTAATTTTATAGTTATTTTTCTAGAATAATTATCTAGAGTTTCTGAAGGTATTAGTTTTTTATAATAGTCTAAGTTCTTTAATATTTCTGTGTTTTTCTTTTTATAGTTACTCTGGTATTTCAAACATACCCATTTTCTCCTATTTTGTTTTTTTATTTAAATGGATGAGTAAACATAAATTTTAATATAATACGAAGTATTCAGGGGAATGGTAGTACTATCCTGGGGCCAATATCTACTTTAGATGTTACTTCTTAATAGTTATTTCTTTGTGAAGTATGTATTGGTTATCTTATCTAATTTCTTTTATCTTATTCCTTTATGTTTGGTGACGGAAACACCATCCGGGTCCGTCTCTAATATCTAAACTTTAGAGCTAATCCAACGGAAGATACAAGCTTGCCAACGTCTAGACTGTAATTAAACGGTTACCCAACTTAAGGAATAAAACTAAGAAAATAGAGTAAGAGTATCAACAAAACAAAACACAGAAAATAACCGCTCAAGAGTAACATAATTTTGACTGGCTCTAGGATAGTATAAAGATTTAGCTACTCAAACTCATACTCCTTCCGGCCAACATGGCTCTGATACCATTTAACGGATCGTAGAAAATGACTTGAAATAAATTACAAAGGAAGGATCAAAATAAAAGAAAATACTACAAGTAATAACAAAGTATAAGTTTGAGGCCCCATAGATTATCTGTTTGAGGGCTTGGGGGATGACACCGAGGATCCGGGAGAGGCTGGTTATGATTGCACCACAGGAGCAGAGGAAGCTATTGATGATGAGGAGGAGGAGCGACCCACTCAGGGAGTCTCTTACCCATTTATTTTGCATGCATACATTGGGGATAATGTATTCTCTTAGCTGGGGGGGGGGGGATGAGTGATTGTTGGGGTCACTTGTATTTTTATTGTGATGATTTAATATAGCCCTTGCCAGGCTTTCGTTTTTTCATTACTATTATATGGTGAAGAATTGTGAGCCTTTTTCAGGCTCAGTTTTAGTCTTGTTAATGATTGCCCTTGTCAGGCTTGTGATGTTGACAAAATATGAATGACATGGTTGAGTTTTTGGATGTTAGTGTGCGAATGGTGAAAATTGGGTCCTTGTTTTGAATTGTTCATTCCTTTATGACCCAAATCCTTTGTTTGTTTGCCCATGTAAATAGTAGAATAGTAATCAAACTCAAGGTTTTTCTTCATACCACGGTTCTTTCCTGAGGAGCATTTATTTATTTTTGTTTCTTTTTGTTGTCGAACCGGGTTGGCACTTCTCGATGATAGATTGGGAGGCAACTTTTATTAATGGGAAATGTCATGTCATTTTTAAGTTTTTTGTGGAGCTATTTTGAGAGGTACCGCCAGAAAAATTTTTGAAATAGATTTTTGAAATGGGGCCTGAAAATGATAAAGAATGAACGGGCATTTGAAACGAGAATGTAGCACTCTTTGTCATACTTTATAGATTCCTCGTTTGACTCATGAATTTGCATGTTCTAATGTCTTAAATCAAGATCTTGTGTGGATAATGACTTTTGTGGACACTTTAGGTGTGATGCCTTGTGTGGTAAGGATTTTTGTAAATCTCATGCACAACTTCTTGTCTAGAACTTTTCCCCACGTGTGACTCAAGGTGAAATCCTAGATGTAGCTGCACTTAGAACATGATCTTAGGCTCTCTTTTGTAAGTCACTTCAACCAAAATCGCCTACTTGACCATTAATCTTTGCTAGCCAATGTTTGAGCCTTGAACCCTTTATTGAAAATGACATTATAAGCCTAATGACCAATTTCTTTAATCCTTCTCTTTGGCACCCATCCTCCCTAATTGCTTCTAATGAAACAATGAAAAATGGGGTCTTCAATCCCAAGAAATAGGGAGAGATAAGGAAAGGAATGTGAAATGAGGCAAAAGCCTAAGTTTGGGGGTTTGCAAGAGTGGGGGGAAAATGATTAGCCTAAAAATTGAGGTAGCATAAAAAATTGTGATGAGATGAGTGAACCAATAAGTTGAGAGACATTGTATCATCAAAAAGAGCAAAAATTATTGATACGTGCTATATCTTGCATAGAAAAGGCTAAGTGTGAAATTCATAGATGTTATAAGGGTGGCTTGTGTTACAATAAAAAGATGAAGATGATGAACAAGGAAAAATGTAGGGGAGTGATCTGAGAAAGATGATGGCATGTTGCAAGTTTGTAAAGGCATTAGGGAGGCATTACTCACTAAAGCTAAATAATTATCTTACCCTTAGCCCTAGCCTACATTATGACCCACAATTCCTAAGTGATTTTAAGTGCAGTTGCTCTACATTAGTGGCGAATTACACGAAGGGCAAGCCTATTAGTCGAGTTGTGTGCATGAAGATTTCTTTTGGGAGAGTGAGTGCAATCTTCTCTTTTTACGATCCCTTGTGTGAATGCATTGATTTCATATAGAATAGGGACTTTAACTTCAATGAGTAGCATCATCCCTTTTTGAGGGAACAATTGCATTAAGGGTAAATGTGTGCTTAGGAAATGAGAAATGCAAGCTCTAAGGCAAGCTTTGAATGTGCAAAGTTATATTGAGATGCTATGTGTACTTCGTGTATAAGTTATGCCCTCGTTTTCCAAAATGAAAGCTCTTGTGAATCATGTTTTTGAATAGTGGTGGCCTCTTTATATGTTTCCATCTTTCCTTTTTTAGGGGAATATGCTTCTCTTTTTCAAGGAGTTGGTGAGAATTTTTGGGTTGTCCTGAGTAAAGTGGTCATTGATGCATAAAATTGTATGGAGTGGAATGCTCTTCATCTGATAATAACTGCATAACTTGTCATCTATTCCATAGCTTTTAGTATGTTTATTCACATTCAAGGATGAATATTCCCAAGGGGGAGATATTGTAATACCCTAGAAGTGCCTAAGATTAGACTCGGGAATCGGAAATGAGAAGCAGGAGAAAACTAAAATTTTGCCTCAGGTCAATTGAAGGTACGAGTCGTAGGAAGGACCCACAACCCACAGGAACCACCCATGGTTGGTAATTAGGAGGGAAGAAGTTGGAACAATCGGCCTTATAACGACTCGTTAGAAGAAGGTACGACTCATAGGTAGGAGTCGTGGGTTGGTTCTAAAATAGTCAGGGATGGGCAGTACGCGTCATGCTATAACACATTGTGGGGAACAAAGATTCATTGTAAGTGCCCATGGGAAGAGCAGAGAAAATTCCCAGTCAAGTAAAGGATGGAACTCACGACTCATAGGAGGAAGGTATGAGTTATGGTGTGACTCATAGGAAGTTCATATGCAGTTTCATCAGAGGCAGTAATGAGAGGATATGATAGATCATTAAATGTAACGACTCATCCTATTGAATTGTGGTATCAGGACCTAAGAACTGAAGGAAGAAAGTAACGGGTGGATACCATGAGTCGTGGTATCAAAGAACGACCCGTTGTACCACTCGTTGTCACTGGCAGTGCTAAAATTCCAGACTTTTCATTAAGGATATTTTCAAAATTCCCAAGCCCTAAAGTCCTAAACTACAACGTTTTAAGCTCAGTTAGTAGGGTTTTAAGGGTGTTAAATCTATTCTAAGTCTTATCATTCCATGCATGCAAATTAGAACTCTTCCTTGGAGATCAAACTTGAAGAACTTTCCCAATTTCTCTTCAGTATCCTTTGGAATTTCAAGGGCGAGTGTAAATTAGACTAACCTGGGTATGTAGGGTTATGAATGGTTGTATCCATCCACTCCCATGTGCAATTCGTTCTCAAATTCATGGAAAATCTAGTTGATGAATCTATGGGGTTTTAACCCAACTTGTGAATTCTCTAAGTATCTATTATGGGTATAATCTAATCATGTTTCTGATGTTGAATTCTGATTCATGGGCATGTTTTACAATGTTTTCAATTAAAACAATTTTCTTACAAGTTTTATAAATTATGATGCCCCAATTATGAAGTTCATGAGAGGTTGAGATTATGACATATGTTATCAAGCATGATGAGACATATATGATAAATATATGATTTCAAATTACCCATGTATATATTCATGTTTTTGAATATAAAAGTCTATTTCAAGTATGTTTAAGTTTGGAAAAGCCCATATGATCAAGTATGTTTCATGATTTATCTCGATGTCATCTTATTAGCTTACCACATAGATTTTGGAGTCTAGAGCCCCACTTGTTTTCAGCTTGTGGTATAGTTTGAGTCAAGACTCCTCATGTTATGTTTTTAGATTTTTACATATATTTTTATGATTTAGCTTCATCACTAGACGATGGTTCATCTTCATTGAAAAACGATGGAGAACATATGTATAATTTTGGGAGTAGTGTCTATCACCGAGTAGGCTAAGGGTCAATCAACCCTATACCTCATAAGTACGTGCCAAGTAGGTATGTTCAGATTATTTGGAACCTCCCTTGTGAGCTTCCCCTGCCACCAAGGAGGCCTTCAGCTTGATATCGATATCATCGTAGCATCCCTAGCCCTGGCAAGGCTTTGGACGGCTCTGCAACTTGAGTGTAATAGTCAGGACCATGTAAGCTCTATCGTAGTGATGTCGGTTATATGAAGAGTCTCCCATTGTTCCTCATGCAGTTATGCATGTTAATCAATCATGATAATATGTTTTCAGCAGGTTTGACCCAATATTCAGTTTTACTTATGAATAATAAGTTTTAGATTTGGGTTATTCGATTTTGTTATGATATTCAATTATGTTCAAATCATGTTTTCAGATAATGGCATGCAAGCCCTACTCTCAAAATCTTATGATGACATGTTTTATGATGTGCATGATTTCATGATTTTAGTTATTTAGCGATTTTACTTACCTGGCATACCCGGTACATTCCACATACTGACCGCATACTCTATGCTGTATCATTTCATGATACAAGCTCTGACATTTAGGTTCAGCCCCGCAGTTAGCCATATCCTCAGAGTAGCACCTCCCGGCGAGAGTTGGTGAGTCCTCATCCTTCGAGGATCCTTTTATTATTTGTACTCAATATCTTCAATTTTAGTTTTAGTGAGTTAGTTGGGGCCTTGTCTCATCTACTTGTCAGTATGTAGAGTCTTATTAGACATAGTATGTTTCCAGTTTCAACTCGCTGTTATGTATTCAGATTTTTGATATTATCAGATTTTTAGACTTTCGCTATTTTTTATATGTTAGACTTCCGTACTATTATGTTGTGTTTAGATGTCATGCTCATTCCATGAGTTTACTTGGAGCCTCTCGGGATTCTTTTTCCTGTATCTTGATCCAGGCCTATGCTCGGGTCATGACAAGAATATGCCCAACATCAACTACCAAGAAGCTCTTTGACTTGGCAGGGATGGGGGATGACTTCCCCAACAACAATGCCCAATTCAATGAGAGCCATTGGTACATGTTCATAGAGGCTCTCCTAACCTACTTTGTGAATCTAGTGCCGGAGTTCTATAACTCATATCAAGCGATGCAAGTCGCCATGAAGCACAAATGAAAATTAGATGAATTCCCTAACCTACCTTCAGCCATGGTTCGTGGTGTGGAGGTGGACATCTATCTTCTGGAAGGATGAGATTGTCACGACCCAAATGTACACCCAGATCGTAGACATGCACAAGGAGCCCCGAGAGACCCCGAGTCGACCCATGGCATAAGCATACATCTAATTCATTCATACAAGCGGAAGACTTAACTTAAGGAAACAAAATCATGACATAACAACGGAGATAAGACAATACATGGTCCGTACATGACGGCTGAATACAACTTATAGTCTGAAAAGCCTCTAATCATGAAAGACGGGTTGATGGGACAATACCCCAACTAACCCTACAATATTGAAACTGAAAGAGAATAATAGATTCTGAACATATGACCCTCGGAACATGAGGACTCACCAAATAAGCTGATATCGATCCCTAAAGAACTACCGAGGAGGGTGAGCCTGAGAGTCGGGTCTTGAATCATGAAACGATACAACATAGAAAGTATGTGGTTAGTACGTGGAATGTACCGAGTATGTAAGGTAAGTAAAACGAACATTTAAAATATATACAACTCATACATGATCATAAGAGTAGGAAATCATGCTCATATCGTAAACATCATAACATAACATAAGGCTCAAGGATTTTCAAAAAATTCGTAATACAAACATAATCATAATCATTATCATAGGAGAAAACTTTACTTAACATGACTTGAGCCAAAATACATAATCATAAGCATTAATAAATCATGAGGAACAGTGGGAGATTCTCTTAATCGACAAATCCCATATGAGCACACATGAAGTCCGACTTGTAAACCTAGTTGGGAGGCCGTTCGTACCTTGCCAATGGTAGAACAATGAAGGGCGTGATATCACCATGAAAAGGGCCATTTGGGATGGAGTAGTCAGAAGGGAGGTCCCAACATACTTATGGTGGCACGTAGTTTATGAGATCCGGGGCTTAGCCTGAGCCCCGAACCTACTTGGTGTTCGATACCACTCCCAAAACATATATAGTGCTCATAGTATAACATGCATGATTTCATGGGCTAGTTAAATTATGATAATCATAAACATACTTGTACATATGTGAACTAGCCATGACATAGTGCCCGTGAGTCGGCCAAAACATAATTCATGAATCATAAAGTTCATACATACTCGTAGATCGTGAATATAGCTTGAAATTCATAAAATCATGATGGATAATTGATTAAATCAGCTTTTTAAATTATAATTCATGTTGGGCTTGTAAATATCATTAATGAACAAATAGATCATAAATTGGTTCATCATGGGTCATGCATGATTAGGCTAAATTCAAAAGAAATCATAATCGATAACATTATAAATAATTTAAATCATAAAAGTTGATCAAAAACCCTTAAAATATGATAAGATTAAAATATCACAAATCCCATTAACAATCATTAGCTTTTATATAAATCTACTTCAAAACCCCATAAATTTTGATAGAATTTTCATGAAATTGTTGAGAATTGGCATGGGTGTGAAAGACAAAACCCATTGTATCCTTACATACCTGAAAACAACTGATTCTTAATCTTCCTTGAATGCCCAAGAAGGAATTGGAATGATTTGTAGAGGGAAGCTTTGAATCACCCTTTGATCACCACTTTATACTCTTGCATGCATGACTGAGGACTTAGAATAAATTATCCCTCTAAAAGCCCACCTTTCCTAGGCTAAACCAACGTAGTTTAGGGCCAAAGGACTTAGGAATTATGGAAAATCCCTTATTAAAATCGCAGAATTTTGCTGACTGCCAATCCCCACGAGGGATTGGACGACTCGTGACTAGGGCAAACGACTCATGGCCTAGAGTCGTGAGGTATACTGCCAAAAATTCTCCATGGGAGCCCACGATGGACCCCACAAATCGTGGTGAGTGACCACTACTTGTGGTCACCATCCGTGGTCCACACTGCCCAACTATCCTTGCCAAACATCCAGTCCAGGCCATGGGTGACCTCACGAGTTGTGTGGCCTGACCAGGACTCGTGGTCACGCCCATGGCGACCCCCAGAATAGTTCACCTCCTTGATTTACCACGGTCCACTTCACGACTCGTGGTCACTCCTCACGAGCCACTTCACAGATTGTTCTGCGATCTGGTGCGAAATTTCAGTTTTTTGCTGTTTTGACTCCTAGGTTTGATCCTTGGGTTCCCGGGGTATAACAAAGATTCACCTAGTGAGAGAGTTTGCAATAAAGGTGGAAAACAAATAGGATCAATTTGGCTGGGTGGCGAGCATCATCGCCAATGTTCAGCCAATCTGGGCCACCATAAGGGGCGAGATTGCAAGGCAAGATGTAACACCTCAGATAATTTGAGCGATAAGTTCATACTTTTGAGGTAGGACTAAGAGTACCTAACAGGATAAAAAGGAAGTTTTATGAGGTATTTAAGTCACTCAATGATTATATTTAAGACTGGATGTCGATCAAGTTTTAGAACTTAATACGAAAAAAGTTATCGCAAATTTCCTTCTTAAGATTCTCTGAAATTTTGGTTAATTCTCTCGAGGCTTTTCTTACAATATATAAGGAGTTAGGGAGATTAAAACTAATAAAATTAAAGATCTGTGAGTCTAGTTTCTATCACATTAAACTATTTGAAAATTCGACTTTAGTGTAGAGAGCTATTCACATTTTTGCAAGACTACACAAGCAGACACGTCAAAAATGAGTTAAGGCGGTGGAGGACTATTTAAGTCCCTTGGCCGGTGTCTTGGATCATTATCCAAATTTCTAGAAGTATTATCTTCCTAAACTCTCTCCAAATATTCCTTTACATGTTATTGATGGTTTTTGGCCTAGGAATCCACGATTTAACATGGTTCTTGACGTCGGGAAGTCGGGAGCTTTGTGAAGCTTGCATTTTGGTGCCTTTCTTGGGTGTTGTGGTGGCTGTTTCTGGTGTACCTGCTGGTTAAGCATTATTTACCATTTATTTCTATCTTTTTATTTTGGTTATTGACTTGGGAGTATCATTACAGCTTCGGGTTGAACTTTCTATAATTATATCTTTAGAAATTTCATCATTCAAGTCGTGCTTGCATTGTCTTCTTGTTGGGTTCTTGTGGCTGCGTTTTTGGTGGCTGTTCGTGGTGAGTAATTGGTAAGCTTCCTTTATTTGTTTATTACTAGTATGTTTAGGTTGATTACCATTTTGTTGGAGTTAGTATATTTTTATCTTAGATTTTCTACCACCGATTTCATGGAAAGTTAGTGGAATAAGTGTCGTCTTGTGTTGTTTCTTTGTTCTGTTTGTTGGTTGTGTTCTTGGAATTATTTTGGACTGACTTTAGGCAGTAGGTTCATGATGTCGATGACTTGAGTTCTTCTAGGCTTGAAGCTAATTTACTTTAGGCTTTTCCCTCCCTTTGTGAAGTCATATATTATGTTATTATTGACCATTTATTATACTGTTTCTATGATGTTATATGTGTATATTATATGATGGTTTGGTTGGAATCCTGGGCTTGATTGCAGAGGATCGTAAAGGACTGACATCTCAAATACTGAACATCTAAAGCTGAAAACTGACAGAGTAACTGACTGCGGACTAGAATACATGACTGAACTGAATTCATGAATCACATATACATACATCGACATAAAAGAAACTGGAACACATAAAGTGAACAAGAAACTGAATGGAGTACTAAGGAGGAAACTAGTACCTCAATCTGGAACTGAGCCGTGAGGCAATAGATGCGGGTATTTAGCCATTATATCTGATTCGACTTCCCACGTAGCTCCCTCAACATGCAGATTTCACCACAATATATTTACCTAAGGTACTTCCTTATTCTTTAGCTTCCGAACCTGATGATGAAGTACTTCCACTGAGACCTCTTTGTAGCTGAGGCTATCCTTCACACCTACACTCTCTACTAGGACTGCCAAAGCTGGGTCACCCATGCATTTCTTGAAAAGAGACATATGAAATACTGGATGCACTAAAGCCAATTCTTAGGGCAACACCAACTCATATGCTACCTTGCCAACCCGTCCTACAATCTAGTATGGGCCAACATAATGGGGACTGAGTTTTCCTTTCTTTCCAAATCTTATCACTCCCTTCAAGGGAGATACCTTCAGAAACACCCAATCATCAACTTCAAACTCAAGTTCTCTCCTCCTCACATCCGCATAAGACTTTTGACAATTCTGAGTTGTTTTCAACCCTTCCCTTATAAGCTAAACTTTCTCCATAGCCTCATGGATAGAATTTGGTCCTTTCAACGCAGCTTCACTGACTTCGAACCAACTAATAGGTGATCTACACCTTTGCCCATAAAGTGCCTCAAATAGAGCCATCTGAATGTTGGAATGGTAGTTGTTGTTATATGCAAACTCAATGAGAGGCAAATGGTCATCCCAACTACCCTTGAGATCAATAATACATGATCTCAACATATCCTCCAGAGTTTGAATGGTCCGCTCTGCCTGACCATCTATTTGTGAGTGGAATGCTATGCTAAGCTTGACCTGAGTGCCAAGTCCATTCTGAAATGATCTTCAAAACTGGGAGGTAAACTGAGTACCTCTATAAAATATGATGGACAAGGGAACTCCATGAAATCGAACTAACTCCCAAATATAAAACTTAGCATAATCCTCCGCTGAATCGATCCTTTTGGCCACTAGAAAATGAGCTGCATTAGTCAACATGTCTACAACCACCCAAATACAGTCATACTACGTTGAGATGAGGCAACCTTGTAGTGAAGTCCATATTGATTTCCTCGTACTTCCATGTAGGGATACTAATGTATTGAAGCACACCTCCAGGCCTTTGATGCTCAACCTTCACCTATTGACAATACAGAAACTTAGCCACAAACTCTGCTATGTCACTATTCATGTCGTTCCACCAATAGACTTCGCGTAGGTCATGATACATTTTGGTGGCACTGGGATGTTTAGAATATCTAGAACCATGAACCTTATGCAACATACGCTCCCTGAAGTCACCAACTCCTGGTACACATAAATGACCCTGATATCGTAGCACACCATCTCCCCCTTGGGAGAAGACCTCCACGTTCTAATTCTGAACGGCTTCCTTCAACATTACTAAACTAGGATCCTCGTCTTGTCTAGCTTTGGACTTGGTCACCAAGGAAGATTCTGATCCATTATGAATAATGACACCATCATCCGTCGAGTCAACAAGAAGAACTCCTAGTCATGCAAGCCGATGCCCCTCCTTCACTATCTCTTTCCTCTCCTCATCTACGTGTGTCACACTCTCCATAGAAAGCCTGCTAAGAGCATCTGCCACCCATTTGCCTTGACTGAAAGATAAAGGACGCTCATATTGTAATCTTTCAAAAGCTCCGACCACCTCCTCTAACGTAGAATCAGATACTTTTGGGTAAACACGTACTGTAGGTTTTTGTGGTCCGTAAACACATCCATATGGACCCCGTATAGATAGTGTCTAGAAATCTTCAAGGAAAATACTACCGCCGCCAACTCGAGGTATGAGTTGGATAGTTCTTTTCATGAAACTTCAACTGCCGGAAACATAGGCTATAACTTTACCATGCTTCATTAATACACAACCAAGACCGATCCTTGAGGCATCACAATATGCCATAAACCCATCAATACCCTCAGGTAGGGTCAACACCGGTGCTGAGGTGAGTCGAGTCTTCAACTCTTGGAAGCTCTTCTCATAGGCCTCCGACCATTAAAACTTCACTTTCTTCTGGATCAGCCTAGTCAACAGTGCTATAATGGATGAAAATCCTTCCACAAACCTCCTGTAGTAACTGGCCAAGCCCAAGAAACTCCTAATATCCAAAGGACATACTGGTCTAGGCAATTCTTCATAGCTACTATTTTCTGAGAGTCCATCTGTACACAATCACTTGACAGTGCATGACCCAAAAATGCCACTGAGTCTAACCAAAACTCACATTTGCTAAACTTAGCATACAACTAGCGATCCTTAAGAGTTTGTAGCACCACCCTTAAATAAGCAGCATGCTACTCCTCGCTTCGAGAGTATATAAGAAAATCATCTATGAACACAATCACGAACATATCCAAATATGGCTTAAACACACTATTCATCAAATCCATTAAAGCTGCAGGAGCATACGTTAGTCCAAAAGTGATAACTACAAACTCATAATGACCATACGGAGTCCTGAAGGTTGTCTTCGGAATGTCACTCTCTTGAACACTAAGCTGATGGTATCCGGATCTGAGGTCTACCTTTGAGAAACACTTAGCACTGTGAGGCTGGTCAAGAAAATCATCAATCCTGGGGAGGAGATACTTGTTCTTGATCGTAACCTTATTCAATTGCCAATTATCAATGCACATCCGACGACAACCATCCTTCTTGTGGATGAAGACAACTGGTGCACCCCACGAGGATTTGCTAGGTCTGATAAAACCCTTGTTTAAGAGATCCTTCAACTACTCCTTCAACTCCTTCAGCTAAGCTGGAGCCATTCTTTAAGGAGGAATAGATATAGGCTACCTATTGGGAAGAAGGTCAATACTAAAATCAGTCTCCCGCTCAGGAGGAATTCCCAATAAATTATCTGGAAACAGTTCTTGATATTCGCACACCACAGGAATTGGCGGGGTATTCGGGGTTTCGGAAATAGCATCCTTAACCCTAACTAGATGGTACACGCAACCCTTAAAAATCATCCTTCTGGAGAGGTAGGAAATGAAGTGACCTACAGGCACAACAAAACTACCTTTCCACTCTAGGACTGGCTCACCCGGAAACCAGAAATCTACCGCACGGGTTCTACAATTTACTGAGGCATAACATGTATGTAGCCAATCCATGCCAAAAATAAGATCAAAGTCTTTCATGGCTAGATCTACTAAATCTGCTGAGGTGACTTTCTGAAGTACTGTGACAGGGAAATTCTATATACCTATCGAGTTATAACTAAATCATCGATTGGTGTAGAGACTGAGAAGGGTTCTGATAGGATTTAGGAACTGGATCTGAAACTGCTAGCAACATAGAGCATCACAAAAGATAAGGTAGCTCTTGGATGTAACAATGCATATACATCAAGGTGGAATACTCGTAATATACCAATGACTACATCTGGGAAGGCCTCCTGCTCTTGACGAGACGCAAGCGAATAGAATCTGTTCTGAAGCTGACCACCACCTGTACTAGTAGAGGCTCCCTACTGAACTGAGCATGCTGGGGAGGTTGTTTAGCTAGTGGCTGGGTCTTGGCCTCTACCATGGCCTTGTCTAGTTGCTGGACAATCTTTGAGCATATGTTCGGGCTTCCCACACCCGAAACAAGCACCTGTACCTGCTAAGCACTGACTAGTGTGTCTCATGCCACACTTTTCTGTCACGACCCTAACATACGCCCAGATCGAGACACGGGACAAAGAACCCTGAGATACTTCAAGTCGACCCATGGCATTAACATGACATCTAAATTCAACATAATCAAGCGGAAGTCTAACATATATAATATAGCAGAAGTCTGAAAATATCATAACATCTGAATAGAAAACACAAGGTTGAAACTGAATACATGCTATGTTTGAAAAGCCTCTACTACTAATGAGTTTCTGGGAGAAGACCCCAACTAACTCACTAATGTTTAAAACTTAAAATACTCAATACAATTGATAAAGGAACCTTGGAAGATGAGGACACACCAACTGAGACTGGAAGATGCTAATATTGAGAGTCAGACTACTAGTGAGACTGAGCTTGAATATCCGATCCTGTATCATGAAATGACATAACATAAAGTACGCGGTCAGTATGTGGAATATACCGAGTATATAAGGTAAGTAAAATCGTTAAGTAAGTAAGATAAATGATCATGCTATTATTTAAAAACATGATTCATGCATAACTGAGTGTCATAACTAACATCATAACTACCCAATGCTGAAAATGATAATTATAAGTAAAACTAAACATTGGGTCAAACTTTTTGAAAACATAATATCATGACTGGTAAACATGCATAAATGAAATCATGAGGAACAATGGGAGACTCGTCTTATAATCGACATTACCCCGATATAGCTTACGTGGTCCCGACTATTACACTCAAGTGGTCAGAGTTGTCCAAAGCCTTGCCAGGTCTAAGGACGCTACCACGATATTGATATTAAGCTGAAGGCCCCTTGGGGGCAGGGGAAGCTCACAAGGGAGGTCCCAAATAATCTGAACATACCTATGTCGGCATATAGTTTTGAGACAAGGGTTGACTGATCGTTAGCCAACCCGGTGCTAGACAATACTCCCAAAAATATGCATATGCTCTCAATCGTTTTTCAACAAAGCTGAACCATCGTCTAGTGACGAAGCTGATTCATAACAACATGCATAAATCTGAAATCATAACATGAGGAGCCTTGGTCTCAAACCATACCACAAGCTGAAAAGAGTGGGAGTCTAGACTCCAAGACTATGTGGTAAGCTAATAACATGAAATTTAGATAAATCATGAATCACACTGGATTATATGGGCTTGCCTAATATTTAAACATGCTTGAAATAGATTTTTATTATTCAAAACATGAATGTAGACATTGATAATTTGCAATCTTACTTTCTTCATTTACATCTCATCATAATAGAAACCATAGATCATAATCAAAATCTTTCATGAATTCTTTTATGATTGGGCATCATAATTTGTAAAACTTGAAAACAATAATTGTAATTGAAAACGTTATAAAATAACCCCTTGAATCATAATTCAACATTAGAAATGTGTATAGATCATACCCATGATTGATACTTAGAGAACTCACATGTTGGGTTAAAACCCCATAGATTCATCAACTAGAATTTTCAAGAAATTGAAGAGGGATTGGGAATGGGTGTGGATGGATACACCCATTCATAGCCTTACATACCTGGAAGAATCTTATTTCACAAACCCTCTTGAAAGCCCAATTGGAATTGGCGAAGAACTAGATGAATCTAAGCTTGATTATCCCTTAGAACCTTTAGGCTTGCATGCATGGAAGAGAGTGTGTTTAGAATGGACTTAACCCTCTTAAAACATCCTTTTCTAAGCTTAAAACGACGTAGTAGAGGGTTTAGGGGTTTAGAAGTTACGGATTTTCCCTTACTAAACTGGCAGGAAATTAGCTACTGTGCAAAGCTACGACCACTACTAGGAGTCATTCCTCGCTCCCACGGCCCATTACTTTACTCGTTGCTTCATCTCATTTTCCCGTATTAGGTCTTCCACCACGACCGAACACAACGAGTTGTCACCATCTCCAATGACCCGTCATTTCCATCCATTGTCACCACTGCTCCCATCCTGGAAATCCTCCCAATGGACACATACAACGACCTGCTGTTTAGAACAATGAGTCGTCCCATGACTCATGCAAGCCTTCTTTGACCAAGACCATCTTCATAATGATCCACTTACAATGATCTATTGAATCAACCAATGGGTCATTCCTAGACCTATCGCCACGAGATCCTCTACTGCAGAACCTGACCACGGGTGGCTATCATGAGTCATTGGACCCTCCATCGACTTGTTCCATGGGTCGTTCTAAGAGAACTTCTGACTTTCCTGCTACTTTTCATTTCAACTCCCGAGTCTAGGCTAAGGAACATTCAGGGTATTACAATATCTCCTCCTTGGGAATATTCTCCTTGAATGTGGGTAAACATACCGAAAAGCTGGGAAAAGCAAATGCCATATTAAATATGTCACACCCCGCCTTGGGGGGTATGACTGGCACCTGGTGCCCTACTAGGACTTGACCTGCTGGACTATTAAGCTTGGGCGCATCTGGCGCCTGGCTGGCGCTAACTCACATTTCTGGAAACAAAGGGCTATATGACGGCTGTAAATACAGCCCCCGGCCCATTGGCCTATAGCCTCCTGTACCTGCACTAGCAGATGACCAGAAACATAGTAATTCAGGGAAACCTATGCGGGCCGACAAGGCCACCATGCTGTCTAGTTATTTATAACTCAAACATAGCATACTAAGAAGCTACGTGACCGGCAAGGTCACCACTACTGGCGAACTATGGCCCCACACGGCCATTACAAAAGAAAGAAAGAGTAAAGGCAACTATACAACTGCACGGCCCCACACGACCGGCTCATCTGACCACAGGGAATACATACAGACTGCAAGCCTCTAGGAATAGTAATAGAACTGGCCGGGACAGGGCCCCGACCTACCCGTACTATATACAACAAAAGAAACTGAATTACACCTCTGAGATTCAGCCTCTGGATGACTGGAGCTGAATACTCAACCGCTGACATGGAGTCACGTAGAATCGCCTGCTCGTCTATGAGTACCTGCAGGCAAGTAATGCAGCGCCCCACCGGGCGTCAGTACCGCTGGTACTGAGTATGTAAAGCAATGACTGAAAAAGATATCTGAAATCAATAATATAACTGTCAAAACTGAAATAGGAAGAACTAGATTATCTGTCTGATGATGTAAGTCGTACCTGTTCTCAATCATACTGAGAGGAGTAGATGTCATATCTGGAGGCGTATCATTCTACTACTAATCTACTCACGTCTAATATAACATAGCATAACATACATATCATAACATAGCACACACAAACCTTACCCGGCCCCCATAAGCCGGGAGGTACAATCAACACAGAATCTATGCCCCTACCCCGGTCATCCCATCTCCTATAGTGGTTGTAAGCATCCTGCCAGTCCCTGGGTATGCACTTGGGCTCGCTGAGCCCCTGACTATAACTGTACCTGAGTCCGAAGGACTCTAAATCAACACCCCGGGCGTACCCGCTCGACGGGGGTGTATAAGGGCTGACCAAGGCACAATATGGGGAAACTGGCATCCCATCTTCGTCCCCTTGCGGGACGGCATATCACTCCGTAGAGTGACGTATCCTCATCCTCTGGCGGACGATTCGATACAGCTATTAACCCTGGGCGGTCAAGGATGCTAGGTAATCCAACCCCAATCAATACAACGGTCTCAACTAGTCATGTTGTCTGTGTATCTCATACGCTAAGGCTAACAGGTTTAAGGTATCATATAAATCACATACTGAGCTAATAATAGCAATCTATAAGTGTCTGATACATGCTGAGACAGGTAAGTATAAATATGAATATAGCCTCCTGTCGAACGGTACTGGGGCAAAGGTTATACAAGAAGGTGTTTCTGCTGGAAGCTACACTGTTTACTGAGTTTCTGTATTAACATGATTTCCTATTTCTAACATGTTTTCTAAACTTTATTTAGTTACTATTCTATGTCTGGAATGCTTTACGGATACTGTACTACTTCACGAGACTTCAGCTAAACACAACAATATCTTAACATGGCATATTACATCATATACTGAATATACTGGGCAATCTTAATCACTTACGTCCGAATCTATATCATACGGATAGATATCATACACATTACAACCCAAAACTTCTCATATTGCACCAATATTCATAATAACACAATAATCGACTTCTGAACATTCTACTAGTCTATAAATTACCATACTGTCTCAATATTTCTTAACTTGCCGAGGAAACTAACTTTACATACATTATCTTTGAATTATTCGTCCGTCGGACGAGGCTCGGCTGGTACTTCAACTATTTTCTCCCAACTGCATTCATAAATACGTTAATCAATACTAAATACAACTTTATTTCAAAAGGCAACGTCACTTTTGATATAGTTTATAGCATAAACTTAGGCTTATCAAAAGACGGTCGAAAACTCGCTATTTTTCAGCGGCCTAGAAGGGAGAAGTATTCACTTCTCCGCTAGGAACACATAGACATTAATTTAGAGCAATTCTACTTACTTTAGTTCGATGGCTCACCAATTTGTCGACCGTATTTCACGAAACTAATTCCGTAGAAATGCTCTCTGTTGTTAAATACTCGGGTATCTGGGATTAATTTGAGTTTGGGCAGCGTTTGGCAGCGTAATCGGACGATAATTTATAATTTTCCTTCGTTTTCCCTCTGCTCACTGCGTTTTCTGGAAATTATTAAGTGATGAAATGATTTTAAACCGAAGTGGGGGCTTATATACTTGGGCCTGAACCTGGGCAACGTGTCACGGAGCCATCGCGGAGGCCTCACCTCCGTGACACGCTGCCATCGCCGAGGGGTTCTGCCTCGGCTCCTCCCGCGATGGTTCGATGGGTTTCTCGTCCGATGTTTTCCCGGGCCTTTCCCTAGCACGTATGGCCTTCAAATATGCTTAACCAACGTGCGAATAGGTCATCTAAGTGCCGGGAATTCTACTGGGTATAACATTCTCCCCCCCTTAGGAACATTCGCCCTCGAATGTATACTGTCATCTAGAGGACTACTTACTTTACTTTCTGGAAAAATTTTGGCAGAGTTTCCCCTGTAATATGGACTATCGCAAAAACCTAAAATGCAGAAAAGTCCAACACAGGCTCCGCACGCAATGATCTAAGATTCACTGGATAACTAAATATCACTTCTTCTTTATCATTTACAAACACACAATCATAAGATACTGTATAAGTAATGATACGGACATACCTGTCGTCCGACTAGGCCTGAAATAGGTGAGGGTATCTGATTTTCATATCTTCTTCAGCCTCCCACGTCATTTCCTCCCGATTTCTGTTACGCCATAATACTTTGACAGACGCAACATCTTTAGTTCTCAGCCTGCGAATCTGTCTGTCTAAGATGGCTACGGGAACCTCTTCATAGGCTAATTCTTCTGTGATCTCAACATCCTGAACTGGAACTACTGTAGAAGGGTCCCCTACGAACTTCCTTAACATAGAAACATGGAATACTGGGTGAACCGACGCTAACTCTGGAGGCAAGTTTAACTCGTATGCCACGCGACCTATTCTTCGCCGAATCTGATACGGCCCAATCAATCTTGGGCTAAGCTTGCCTTTCTTGCCAAACCTCATTACCTCTTTCATCGGGGACACTTTCAGATATACCCAGTCGTCTACCGAAAATTCTAGATTTCTGCGCCGCCTATCTGCATAAGACTTCTGGCGGCTCTGCGCGGTCAGTAAACGTTCTCGGACAAGCTTTATCTTTTCCTCGGACTGCCGAACGATGTCTGGGCCAACTAATGCTGATTCTCCTGTTTCAAACCAGCCCACCGGCGATCTACATTTTTGCCCGTACAATGCCTCGAAAGGCGCCATCTGAATAGCTGAATGGTAGCTGTTATTATAAGCAAATTCGATTAACGAAAGATGTTCATCCCAGCTACCCCCAAAATCTAACACACACACTCGTAGCATATCTTCGAGCGTCTGAATCGTACTTTTAGCCTGCCCGTCTGTCTGAGGGTGGAATGCTGTGCTCAAATTAATCTGCGTCCCCAAACCTTTCTGAAACGACTGCCAGAACCTAGTTGTAAACTGCGCTCCCCTATCTGAAATAATAGATACCGGCACTCCATGTAACCTAACTATTTCTCTGATATATAATTCGGCATAATCCTCAGCTGAGAAAGTAGCCCTTACTGGCAGGAAATGAGCTGATTTTGTCAGCCTATCAACTATCACCCAAATGGAATCATTTCTGCGTCTAGTACGGGGTAACTCTGTTACAAAGTCCATGTTTATTGCTTCCCATTTCCACGTGGGTACTGTTATCTCTTGCACCAAACCACCCGGTTTCTGGTGCTCTGCTTTCACCTGCTGACAATTAGCACACCTAGATACAAATTCAGCTATCTCAGTTTTCATACCTGGCCACCAGTAGATGTCTCTGATGTCGTGGTACATTTTCGTCGCTCCTGGGTGAAGGGAATAGCGAGCGTTATGTACCTCGTGCATAATCTGCCCACGAAGGCCTGAGACGTTCGGGACACAAAGGCGGCCCTTACAACGTAGCACACCATCCTCGGTTATCTGAAAATCTAGTTCCTTACCCTTCTGAACTCTATCTCTGAGCTGGACTAAATCGGGATCCTCATACTGTCGTCCTTTTACCTCTGTAACTAACGATGACACTGCAGAATTATGAATTACTGCTTCATTATTTTCTGTTTCCATTATTCGAACGGCTAGATCAGCTAACTGATGAATTTCTTTAGCTAATTTCTGTTTCTCAGGTCGCAAATACGCCAAACTCCCCATTGACTTACGGCTCAGGGCGTCTGCTACAACGTTAGCTTTTCCCGGGTGATACAGGATGTTCACATCATAATGCTTCAACAATTCTAACCAGCGACGTTACCACAAATTCAACTCACTCTGAGTAAAAATGTACTGTAAGCTCTTGTGATCGGTATAAATATCAACATGAACTCCGTACAGATAATGCCTCCACATCTTCAAGGCATGAATTACTGCGGCCAATTCTAGGTCATGGGTAGGGTAATTCTTTTCGTGTTTCCTCAGCTGTCTGGAAGCATATGCAATTACTCTACCATACTGCATCAACACACAGCCCAGCCCGACACCTGACGCATCGCAATAAACTGAATACCCTTCTGTGCCTTCCGGCAGTGCTAGTATTGGGGCGGAGGTTAACCTGTCTTTCAGTTCCTAGAAACTCTGCTCACATGCCTCCGTCCACTGAAACTTGGCTGCTTTCTGTGTCAATTTAGTTAAAGGTGCTGCAATGGTTGAGAATCCCTCAACGAACCTCCGATAGTATCCTGCCAACCCCAGAAAGCTACGAACTTCGGTCGGGGTGGTAGGTCTCGGCCATGACTTAACTGCTTCTATCTTCTGCTTATCTACCTGTATACCAGCGTCCGAGACAATATGCCCTAAAAAGGCTACTGAGTTAAGCCAAAATTCACACTTCAAAAATTTTGCGTACAACTGGTAGTCCCTGAGAATCTGGAGCACTGTCCGCAAATGAGTCCGGTGATCTGCCTCAGAGCGAGAATACACCAGAATATCATCAATAAATACTATCACGAACAAGTCCAGGAAAGGTCTGAAAATACTGTTCATCAGGTCCATAAAGACTGCTGGGGCATTCGTTAGCCCGAAGGACATAACCAAAAATTCAAAATGCCCATATCGGGTCCTCAATGCTGTCTTAGGAATATCCCTCTCACGTACTCGGACCTGGTGATAGCTGGACCGCAAGTCAATCTTAGAAAAGTATCTGGCTCCCTGTAGCTGATCAAATAAGTCATCGATTCTGGGAAGCGGATACTTGTTCTTTACTGTAACTTTTTTTAGCTGCCGATAATCTATACACATCCGGAGTGAGCCATCTTTCTTTCTCACGAACAAGACTGGCGCACCCCACGGGGAAGTACTCGGCCTGATAAAACCTTTATCTAACAAGTCTTTCAACTGCTCCTTTAATTCTCTGAGTTCTGCAGGAGCCATACGATAAGGAGGTATTGATATTAGCTGAGTGCCTGGTAGCAAGTCAATAGCAAAGTCTATTTCCCTTTCTGGGGGAATACCAGGTAACTCATCAGGAAATACATCTGGGAATTCATTTACCACTGGGACAGACTGGAGGGTCGGAGATTCTGCTTGGACATCCTGAACTCTGACCAGATGATAAATACACCCCTTAGATATCAACTTTCTCGCCTGAAGGTAGGAAATAAACCTACCTTTTGGCGTCGCGGTGCTGCCCTTCCACTCCTGTACTACCTCCCCCAGGAAGTGGAATCGGACCGTTCTGGTCCAACATTCAATATTAGCAAAACATGGTACTAACCAATCCATGCCCATTATGGCATCGAAGTCTATCATTTCTAGCTCGACCAGATCTACTGTGGTCTGACGATCAGCAACCTCTACTGTACACCCGCGGTAAATTCGGCTAGCTGTGATAGAGTCACCGACGGGCATGGAAACTAGGAAGGGCTGCTGTAATGATTCTGGTACAATACTAAACTTCCGTGCCACAAATGGAGTAATATAGGACAAGGTAGACCCTGGATCAATTAGTACATAAGCAGGGTGTGAGCAGATAGTTAGCATACCTGTCACAACATCAGGCGATGCCTCTGAATCTTGCCTCCCTGGTAAGGCATATGTGCGGCTTGGATCCACACCTGTACTGGAGGCCCCTGATCTGCCCCGACCCTTGCCTGCTGAAACTGGGGGCCTGCGCCCAGTCGAAGATGCTGTAGCTCGTAATCCTGTTGATGCCCTATCCTGTCTGTCCCGGTCCTCATGACCTCTGGCTGGGCAATCTCTCATCAAATGGCCTTCTTGGCCACAAATATAGCATGCGGTGGAACCATACCTGCATGCTCCAGAATGGCGTCGACTGCATATAGGGCAAAGTGGTAGGGTATACCTACTTTGCTCCGCTCTCCTCTGTAATGGTGAGTCTGCCGTCTGCGAGCCTCTACCAGCTTCTGACTGCCCTCTACGACTGAATCTACCTCCCTGTGACTGCGGTGGAGGCGGGGGCCTGGGCGGCCTGTCTGACAATCGTGGCCTGGGTCCTCCCTGGGCCTCTCTCTGTAACTCAGCTGGCCTATCCCGGCGACGCTGCTCCTGATTGACCCTTCTGATCTCCCGATGTCGCTGTCTGATGCCCTCAATATTCTGGACAAATGCCTGGATTCGGGAAATATCCATGTCCTCTCGCAGTGTGGCCGTGATACAAGTCTCAACATATTCTGGGTTCAACCCCATAATAAAACGGTGCACTCTGGATGCCATGGTATCCACGAAGGCCGGTGCATATCGAGCCAAGGAGTCAAACCGCAAGGAATATTCCCGAACACTCATGGCCCCCTGTTCTAGATGTAGGAACTGGTCTACCCGAGCCTGTCGGATCTACCGCGGCAAATAGTGATCTAGAAAGGCTCCTGAAAAGCTGGACCAGGTGGGAGGGGAAACATCTCTCCCTCGGGACCTCCCCCAGCTTTCATACCATAATACCGCAATATCTCATAACCGGAATACGGCCAATTCAACTGACTCAGTAGGCGTAGCATGCATAACCCTGAAGATTCTCTACATCTGATCCAGAAAATCCTGAGGGTCCTCTGTTCGGTCCGTGCCTGTGAACTGTGGGGGATTCAGGGCTAAGAACTCTCGGACCCTCAAACTACCGGGCCCTCCTGATGCTTCTGCAACTGTGGATGGCGTTTGCTGACGCTGAGCGGCCATCATCTGTGCTATCATAACTACAACACTCCTAACCTCCTGGTCGGAAGGTGTCGGTATAGGGACTGCTGAAGGTACTGTCGCTCCCAATGGCTCTTGACGTGGTGGAGACTGCTGAGGAGGCTGGGATGAAGCCTCTGTAGGGCCCTCTGATCGAGCTGTCCCCAAATGAGGGGGAGGCATCCTACTGGTGCCCTCCCCTGCTGCAATGTCTAAGCTCCGACCTGTGGTAGGATGTTGCTGGTCTGACATTATCTGTAACCAAAGAATATGGTAAGCTCTTAGGGACTCAACCCTATACTGTACCGCTCTATAGCACGACTGAATCAGAATAAAAGACAACCATCCTATCATGCATTGCAGCCTCCTACCCATAGTATGTGGTGCACAACACATCCATGGACAGGACTCTACTTAGCACGGCTTGCAGACTCCCTGGGATGCGACCTGCTCAGATACCAAGTTTGTCACACCCTGCCTTGGGGGGTATGACTGGCACCTGGTGCCCTACTAGGACCTGACCTGCTGGACTGTTAAGCCTGGGCGCATCTGGCGCCTGGCTGGTGCTAACTCACATTTCTGGAAACAAAGGGCTATATGACGGCTGTAAATACAGCCCCCGGCCCATTGACCTATAGCCTCCTATACCTGCACTAGCAGCTGACCAGAAACATAGTAATTCAGGGAAACCTATGCGGGCCGACAAGGCCACCATGCTGTCTAGTTATCTATAACTCAAACATAGCATACTAAGAAGCTACGTGACCGGCAAGGTCACCACTACTGGCGAACTATGGCCCCACACGGCCATTACAAAAGAAAGAAAGAGTAAAGGCAACTATACAACTGCACGGCCCCACACGACCGGCTCATCTGACCACAGGGAATATATACAGACTGCAAGCCTCTAGGAATAGTAGTAGAACTGGCCGGGACAGGGCCCCGACCTACCCGTACTATATACAACAAAAGAAATTGAATTACACCTCTGAGATTCAGCCTCCGGATGACTGGAGCTGAATACTCAACCGCTGACAGGGAGTCACATAGAATCGCCTGCTCGTCTATGAGTACCTGCAGACAAGTAATACAGTGCCCCACCGGGCGTCAGTACCGCTGGTACTGAGTATGTAAAGCAATGACTGAAAAAGATATCTGAAATCAATAATATAACTGTCAAAACTGAAATAGGAAGAACTAGATTATCTGTCTGATGATGTAAGTCGTACCTGTTCTCAATCATACTGAGAGGAGTAGATGTCATATCTGGAGGCGTATCATTCTACTACTAATCTACTCACGTCTAATATAACATAGCATAACATACATATCATAACATAGCACACACAAACCTTACCCGGCCCCCATAAGCCGGGAGGTACAATCAACACAAAATCTATGCCCCTACCCTGGTCATCCCATCTCCTATAGTGGTTGTAAGCATCCTGCCAGTCCCTGGGTATGCACTTGGGCTCGCTGAGCCCCTGACTATAACTGTACCTGAGTCCAAAGGACTCTAAATCAACACCCCGGGCGTACCCGCTCGACGGGGGTGTATAAGGGCTGACCAAGGCACAATATGGGGAAACTGGCATCCCATCTTCGTCCCCTTGCGGGACGGCATATCACTCCGTAGAGTGACGTATCCTCGTCCTCTGGCGGACGAGTCGATACAGCTATTAACCCTGGGCAGTCAGGGATGCTAGGTAATCCAACCCCAATCAATACAACGGTCTCAACTAGTCATGCTGTCTGTGTATCTCATAAGCTAAGGCTAACAGGTGTAAGGTATCATATAAATCACATACTGAGCTAATAATAGCAATCTATAAGTGTTTGATACATGCTGACACAGGTAAGTATAAATATGAATATAGCCTCCTGTCGAACTGTACTGGGGCAAAGGTTATACAAGAAGGTGTTTCTGCTGGAAGCTACACTATTTACTGAGTTTTTGTATTAACATGATTTCCTATTTCTAACATGTTTTCTAAACTTTATTTAGTTACTATTCTATGTCTGGAATGCTTTACGGATACTGTACTACTTCACGAGACTTCAGCTAAACACAACAATATCTTAACATGGCATATTACATCATATACTGAATATACTGGGCAATCTTAATCACTTACGTCCGAATCTATATCATACGGATAGATATCGTACACATTACAACCCAAAACTTCTCGTATTGCACCAATATTCATAATAACACAATAATCAACTTCTGAACATTCTACTGGTCTGTAAATTACCATACTGTCTCAATATTTCTTAACTTGCCGAGGAAAATAACTTTACATACCTTATCTTTGAATTATTCGTTCGTCGGACGAGGCTCGGCCGGTACTTCAACTATTTTCTCCCAACTGCATTCATAAATACGTCAATCAATACTAAATACAACTTTATTTCAAAAGGCAACGTCACTTTCGATATAGTTTATAGCCTAAACTTAGGCTTATCGGAAGATGGTCGAAAACTCGCTATTTTTCAGCGGCCTAGAAGGGAGAAGTATTCACTTCTCAGCTAGGAACACATAGACATTAATTTAGAGCAATTCTACTTACTTTAGTTCGATGGCTCGCCGATTTGTCGGCCGTATTTCGTGAAACTAATTCCATAGAAATGCTCTCTGCTGTTAAATACTCGGGTATCTGGGATTAATTTGAGTTTGGGCAGCGTTTGGCAGCGTAATCGGACGATAATTTATAATTTTCCTTCGTTTTCCCTCTGCTCACTGCGTTTTCTGGAAATTATTAAGTGATGAAATGATTTTAAACCGAAGTGGGGCCTTATATACTTGGGCCTGGACCTGGGCAACGTGTCACGAAGCCATCACGGAGGCCTCACCTCCGTGACACGCTGCCATCGCGGAGGGGTTCTGCCTCGGCTCCTCCCGCGATGGTTCGACGGGTTTCTCGTCCGATATTTTCCCGGGCCTTTCCCTAGCACGTATGGCCTTCAAATATGCTTAACCAACTTGCAAATAGGTCATCTAAGTGCCGGGAATTCTACTGGGTATAACAGAATATCGAGCATTTAGAGCTGAAAACTGACGTAGTGATTTTCCCCAGACTGAAATACATGAATGAATTGAATTCATGAATCACACATACGTACATTGATATGAAAGAAATTGGAACACATAAACTGAACATGAAACTAAATAGAATACTAGGGAGGAAATTAGTACCTCAAGATGAAAATCTGCCAAATGGGAATTGATGTGGTAGTTAGCTATCATGTCTGCTTTAGCTTCCCAAGTAGCTCCCTCAACATGTTGATTCCTCGAAAAAACCTTTACTGAGGATACTTCTTTGTTCCTTGGCTTTCGAACCTGACGATCAAGTATTTCCACCGGAACTCCTCAAAGCTAAGGCTATCCTTCACACCTACACTATCTACTAGAACAACTAGAGTTGCATCACCAAAACACTTCTTTAAGAGCGATACATGGAAAACTGGATGAACTAAGGCTAATTCTGAGGACAACTCCAACTCATATGCTACCTTGCCAACCCGTTTCACAATCCAGGTACGGACCAACATAACGGGGACCGACTTTACCCTTCTTTTTGAACCTCATCGCTCCCTTCATGGGAGATACCTTCAGAAATACCCAATCACCAACTTCAAACTCAAGCTCCCTCCTCCTCACATCCGCATAGGACTTTTGGCAACTCTAAGCTATTTTCAACTTATCACATTATAAGCTGAACTTTCTGAGCTATTTTCAACCTATCCCTTAAAAGCTAAACGTTCTTCATGTTCTCATGGACTGAATCTGGACCTATCAATGTAGCTTCACCAACTTCAAACTAACCAACAGGCGATCTACATCTTCGCCTATAGAGAACCTCAAACGGAGCCATCTGTATGCTCGAATGGTAGTTGTTGTTATATGCAAACTCAATGAGAGGCAAATGATCATCTCAACTACCCTTGGATTCAATGACACACGCTATCAACATATCCTCAAATGTCTGAATAATCCACTCGGCTTGACCGTCTATTTTCGGGTGAAATACTGCTAAACTTGACCTGAGTACCAATTGTCTTCTGAAACGATCTCCATAATTGGGAGGTAAACTGAGTACCACTATCTAATATAATGGACAATGACACACCATGCAACCGAACTAACTCCCGAATATACAACTTAGCGAAATCCTCCGCTAAATCAGTAATCTTGACCGGTAGAAAATGAGCTGCCTTAGTCAACCATCTACAATCACCCAAATAGAGTCATACTGTCGACACGTACCAAGAAACCCTTTAATGAAGTCCATATTGATTTTCTCACACTTCCTAATAGGGATGCTAATGTCTTGGAGCACACCTCCAGGTCTTTGATGCTCAACATTCACCAGTTGACAATTCGGGCACCTAGCCACAAACTCTGCAATGTCTTTCTTCATGCCATTCAACCAATAGACTTTTCGTAGGTCACAGTATATCTTGGTGGCACCTGGATGCACAGAATATCTTGAACCATGATCCTCATGCAACATCCGCTCTCTCAAGTCATCAACACCCGGTACACACAAACAACCCTTATATCGTAGCACACCATCTCCCCCTGGGGAGAAAACCTCCACTTTTTGATTCTAAATGACTTCCTTCAATTTTACCAAAATCAGATCCTCATCTTGTCTAGCTTTTACCTCAGTCACCAAGGAAGATTCTGACCTATTCTGAATAATGATACCTCTATCCATCGAGTCAACAAGATGGACTCCTAGTCGTGCAAGCCGATGCACATCCTTCACTAATTCTTTCCTTTCCTCATTTACATGGGACACACTCTCTATAGAAAGCCTGAAGCCTGCTAAGAGCATCTTCCACCATATTAGCTTTGTCCGGATGATAAAGGACACTCATATCATAATCCTTCAAAAGCTCCAACCACCTTCTCTGACGTAGATTCAAATCCTTTTAGGTAAACACATTCTATAGGCTTTTGTGGTCTGTATACACATCCACATAGACCCCGTATAGGTAGTGTCTCCAAATTTTCAAGACAAATACTACCGCCGCCAACTTGAGGTCGTGAGTTGGATAGTTCTTTTCATGGACTTTCAGCTGCCTAGAAGCATAGGCTATAACTTTACCATGCTGCATGAGTACACAACCGAGACCAATCCTTGAAGCGTCACAATATACCACAAACCCATCGGTACCCTCAGGTAGGGTCAATACTGGTGTTGAGGTGAGTTGAGTCTTCAACTCTTGGAAAATCTTCTCACAAGCCTTTGACCATTGAAACCTCACTTTTTTCTGGGTCAATTTAGTCAATGGTGCCACAATGGATGAAAACCCCTCAACGAACCTTTGATAATTACCAGATAAACCTAAGAAACCCCTGATATCCGAAGGACTAACTGGTCTAGGTCAATTCTTCAACGCTTCTATCTTTTGAGAGTCCACCTGTACCCCCTCACCTGACACTACATGACCCAAAAATGCCACTGAGTTTAACCAAAACTCACATTTGCTGAACTTAGCATACAACTGGTGATCCTTTAAGAGTTTGTAGCACCAACCTAAAATGAGTAGCATGCTCCTCCTCGCTCCGAGAGTATATGAGAATATCATCTATGAACACAATCACGAACATATCCAAATATGGATTTAATACCCTATTCATCAGATCCATAAAGCTGCAGGAGCATTCGTTAGCCCAAAAGACATAACTACAAACTCATAGTGACCATACGGGGTTTTGAACGCTGTCTTTGGGATGTCACTCTCCCGAAACCTGAGTTGATGGTATCTGAATCTGAGGTCTATCTTTGAAAAGAACTTGGCAAACTGAAGCTGGTTATTCAAATCATAAATCTTGGGGAAAGGATACCTGTTCTTGATGGTAACTTTGTTCAATTGCAAATAATCAATGCACATCCAAAGGGAACCATCCATATTTCGGATAAATTGAACTGGTGCACCCCATGGAGATTTGCTAGGTCTGATGAAACCCTTGTCTAAGAGGTCTTTCAATTGCTCATTCAACTTCTTTAGCTCAGTCGGAGTCATTCCGTAAGGAGGAATAGATATAAGATGCGTATCGGGAAGAAGGTCAATACCAAAGTAGATCTCCAGCTCGGAGGGATTCCTAGTAAGTCATCTGGGAACATTTCTGGGTATTCACACACAAGAGGAATTGACTGGACAGTCGGGGTTTCAGACATAGCATCTGTAACCCTAACCAGATGGTACACACAACCTTTCGAGATCATCTTTCTGGCCTTAAGGTAGGAAATGAAATGACCTACAAGCGTAGCTAAACTACCCCTCCACTCTAGGATAGGCTCACCTGGAAATATAAACTCTACTGCACAGGTTCTATAATTGATTGAGGCATAACATGCATGTAGCCAATCCATGCGGAAGATCACATCAAAATTGGTCATGGCTAGGTCTACTAAATCTACTGAGGTGATCTTCTAAAGGACTGTGGTAGGGAAATTTTCTATATATCCATCGAGCTATAACTGAATCACCAACTAGAGTAGAGAATGAGAAGTGTTCTGATAGGATTTTTGGGCCTGACTCCGAAATGACTAGCAACATAGGTCGTCACAAAAGATAAAGTGCACTTGGATCTAAAAATGCATATACATCAAGGTGGAATACTCGTAAATACCAGTGACTACATCTGGTGAAGTCTCCTGCTCCTATCGAGATGCAAGGGCATAAAACCTATCATGGAGCTAGCCACCACCTGCACCGATGGACGCACTCGGCTGAGCTGGGCCTGTTGGTGGAGCTGCTGAACTAGAGGCTACGCCTCGGCCCTATCATAGCCCTATATGGCTGTTGGGCAATCCCTAAGCATATGTCCAAGCTTCCCACACCCGAGTCAACCATCTGAACATGCTAAGCACTGACCGGTGTGTCTACGGCCACACCTGCTACACTCTGGAATGTTGGACTCTATGGGTCTGCTACCCTGACCTCTAGAGACTGATGCTTATCCCCTCTAATCGCGCCTTCATTTGGAATTCACACTCATAACCGACAGTATCGGGGCTGAAGATCTCTGGTTGGACTGATGACGGTGCCCACTAGCTCTTTTCTGGGAGAATCCGAAGCTATTAGTCCTGGCACTCTTTTCCTCTCTCTCCCGCTTACTCACCTGTACCACCTCTATCTGCTTGGCGTACAAAACTATCTAAGGAAAGTCAATGTCCTGATGAAGAATCACAGTTCAACAATCTTTGACCAAATAGTCTGCTATATCATGCATGAACCAACTCACTCGGGCACTCTGATCTTTCATAATCTTAGGTGGATACTTGGACAGGTGAGTGAGCTCCAACGCATACTCCTAAAAAGTTATCTTCCCTTGTTTCAGATTCACAAACTCAACTGCTTTAATCTCTCTCATCTCACAAGGGAAGAATCGATCCAAAAAAGCAGTATGGAACTCCTCCCAACCAATAGGGCCTGCTCCCACTGCCCTGCTATCCTTCCTTTGCTTGAACTAAATGTGCGCATCCCCTTTCAACTGAGATGATCCTAGATCCGAGCACTCCTCCTTAGTCATCCCCATGATCTGGGTGATCTTTAGAACCTCATCAATAAACTTGTGTGGATCCTTGTCTACCTTTGACCCAAGGAACTCCGGAGGGTTCATCCTTAGAAAATATCTAACTCTTGTTGCCCCCAATCTTAGGGACATGTGCTATGGCCTATTGGTTGACCAGTGCGGTCAAAGCCTGAGCTAGCATCTGAATGGCTGCCCTTAACTCTGCTGGGCAACCTGGTCGTGTACATGATTCTCATGGGCTAGTGGGGCCTACTGATGCCCATTCCTATTATTCTCGTGGCCATTTCCATTCCCATTCTTTCTTTTGTTAACTCGACAAGGAGGCATGATTCTTCAAATGCGTATAGCATGAGTTAGAAGGATAAGGAGACATTTAGTCGCACGACTTAGATAATGAAAGAAGAGAATATTTCCTAAACATTTTGTAGCCTCTTTGTCATAAGTGTGGCGTGCTTCACACCCATGAAAAGACTCTACTAAACGCAGCTTTCAGACACCCTAGGACACTTCAAAACCTAATGCTCTGATACCAAGTTTGTCGCGACCCGAACATAGGCTCGGATCGAGACACGGGACAAAGAACTCTGAGAGGCTCCAAGTCTAAACATTGCATGAACATGAAATCTAAATTCAACATAATCAAGCGGAATTCTAACATATATAATATAACAGAAGTTTGAAAATATCATAACATCTGAATACATAACACAAGGCTGAAACTGAATACATGCTATGTCTGAAAAGCCTATACTACTTACGAGTTGATGGGACAAGACCCAACTAACTCAATATAGTCTTAAATTGAAAGTACGCAATACAATTGATAAAGGGCCCTTGATAGATGAGGACTCACCAACTGAAACTAGAAGATGTTAATATTGAGAGTCTGGCTACTGGCGGTACTGAGCCTGAATATCCGAGTTTGTATCATAAAATGATATAGCATAAAGTATGCAGTCAGTACATGGAATGCATCGAGTACGTAAGGTAAGTAAAACCGCTGAGTAAGTAAAATCAGTGATTATGCATAACATAAAACATTTCATCATAAGAGTCTGAGAGTAGGGTTTGCATGCTATTATCTAAGAACATGAATCATGTATAATTGAGTATCGTAACTAAACATCATAATTGAATCGAATGACCCTAAGCTGAAAACTGATAATCATAAGTAAAGTTGAACATTGTGTCAAACCTGCTAAAAACATAATATCATGACCGATGAACATGCATAACTGAAATCATGATGAACAATGGGAGACTCGTCTTATAACTGACATTACCATGATAGAGCTTATGTCATCTCAACTATTACACTCAAGTGGGCAGAGCCATCTAAAGTATTGCCAGGGCTAAGAACGCTACCATGATTGTGATATGAAGCTGAAGGCCCCTTAGGGGCAGGGGATGCTCAAGGGAGGTACCAAATAATCTGAACATACCTACATTGGCACAAAGTTCTGAGGCATAGGATTGACTGACCCTTAGCCTACTTGGTGCTAGACACTACTCTCAAAAACACGCATATGGTCTCTATCATTTTTCAATGAAGTTGAATCATCATCTAGTGACGAAGCTGACTCATAACAACATGCATAAATTTGAAATCATAACATGATGAGCCTTGGGCTCAAACCATATGACAAACTGAAAAGAGTAGGAGTCTAGACTCCAAAACCATGTGGTGAACTAAAAAAATGAAATTTAGATAAATCATGAAACACACTTTATTAGATGGGCTTGCCTAATATTTAAACATGCTTTAAATGGACATTGATTATTGAAAACATGAATTTAGAAATGGGTAATATGCAATCTTACTTTCTTCATATACATCTCATCATAATTTAAAACATAGATCATAATCTCAACCTTTCATGAATTCTTTTATGATTGGGCATCATAATTTGTAAATCTTGAAAACATAATTGCAATTGAAAATATTATAAACTATGCCCATGAATCATAATTCAACATTAGAAACATTTAAAAATCATTCCCATGATTGATATTTAGAGAACTCACATGTTGGGTTAAAGCCCCAAAGATGCATCAACTAGAATTTTCGTGAAATTGAAGAGGGATTAGGCATGGGTGTCGATGGATACACCCGTTCATAACCCTACATATCTAGAAGAATCTGATTTCACAAACCCTATTGAAAGCCCAATGGGAATTGGGGAAGAACTAGATGAATTCTAAGCTTGATTACCCCGTAGAACCTCTAGGCTTGCATGCATGGAAGAGGATGGGTTTAGAATGGACTTAACCCTTATAAAACACCCTTTTCTAAGCTTAAAATGATGTAGTATAGCGCTTAGGGGCTTAGAAGTTACTAATTTTCCCTTACTAAACTCACAGGAAATTAGCTACTGTTCGAAGCAATGACCGCTACAACGAGTCATTCCTCGCTCCCACGGTCCGTTGCTTCACTCGTTGCTTCATCTCATTTCCCATCTTAGGTATTCTACCACGATTGGACATTATGAGGCATTACCATCTGCAAAGACACATCGTTTCCATCCATTGTCACCACTGCTCCCATCCTAGAAATCCTCCCAACGGAAACATACAATGACCCGTTGTTTAGAACGAGTCATCCCATGACTCGTGCCAGCCTTCTTTGACCAAGACCAACTTCACAACGAACCACTTACAATGATACATTGAATCAACCAATGGGTCATTTCTAAACCTATTACCATAGGATCCTCTGCTGCAAAACCTGACCACGGGTGGCTACCACGAGTCGTTCTGAGAGAACTCTTCCCTTTCCTCCTACTTTTAATTTCAACTCCCAAGTCTAGGCTTAGGCACTTTCAGGGTATTACACTGTCCCAACATAGAATAATGGGCTCCACTTATCTGCTCCCCATACCTCGTGAGCCTGATGCTTGTCCCCTCTGATCGCACCTAAATCTAGATGGCACACTTGCTACTGACGACACTAGGGCTGATGACCTTTGGTGGGACTGCTGATGGTGCCCACCACCACGTCTCTGCTAGAAGAATCCAAAGCTATCAGTCCTGGCCCTCTTGGCCTCTCTCTCGCTCACTCACCTGCACTGCCTCCATCTGCTGGGTGTACAGAACTATCCGTGAAAAATAAATGTCCTGATGAAGCATCGTGGTACGACAATCTTTGACCTAATAGTCTGCTATCCCATGCATGAACCGACTCACGCGATCCCTCTAGTCTACCACCATCTCGGGTGCATATTTGGAAAGGAGGGTGAACTCTAGAGCATACTCCTAGACTGTCATGTTGTTTTGTCTCAAGTTCAAAATTCAGCTGCCTTGATCTCTCTCATCTCATATGGGAAGAACCGGTCCAAAATGTAGTATGGAACTCATCCCAACCAAATAGGGCCTGCTCCAACTGTCCTACTATCTTTCCAATGCCTAAACCAGATGTGTGCTACCCCTTTCAGCTTATAAGAGGCTAAGTCTGCACACTCCTTCCCAGTCAGCCCCATGATTTGGGTGATTTTCTGAATTTCATTAATAAGCTGGTGGGGGTCCTCATCAACCTCTGACCCAAGGAACACTGGAGGGTTCATCCTTACAAAATCTTTGACCCTTGCCATCGCCGCATTCCTATTCTCAGGGACATGCACTACCGCTTGTTGGTTGACTTGGGAGGTCAAGGCCTGAGTTGACATCTGAATAGCAAATCTAAAATCTGCATAGGCCACCTGTTTTGATACACGGGGGCTAGTGGGGCCTGCTGGTGCCCCTCCCCATTGCCATTCTCTTGTCCATTTCCATTTCTGTTTCTTCTTCCGTTAGCTCGACGAGGAGGCATGATTTTACAAACGCGTATAGCACGAGTTAGAAAGATAAAGAGACATTTTATCGCATGACATAGATCATGAAAGAAGGAAACATTTCCATAGCCTCTTTGACATAAGTGTGGCGCGCTTCACACCCATGAAAATGACTCTACTTAGCACGGCTTTTAGACACCCTAGGACACTTCAAAACCTAAGGGTCTGATACCAAGTTTGTCATAACTAGAGCATAGGTCCAAATCGAGACATGGGACAAAGAACCCCGAAAGGCTCAAACTCTACCCATGGTATGAACATGACATCTAAACTCAACATAATAGTGTCGAAGTCTAATATATATAAAATAGTGAAAGCTGAAAATCTGATAATATCAAATATCTAAATATATAACAGCAAGCTGAAACTGAAAACATAATATATCTGATAAGCCTCTACATACTGACGAGTTGATGGGACAAGAACCCAACTAACTCACTAAGACTGAAACTAAAGATACTGAGTACAACAGATAAAAAGGGTCCTCGAAGGATGAGGACTCACTAACTCTGGTCGGGAGGTGCTACTCTGAGGATATGGCTAATGAAAGGGATAAACCTAAATGATGGAGCCTGTATCATGAAACTATACAACATAGAGTATACGATCATTATGTGGAATGTACTTGTAATGCCACGGAAGCTCAAAATCAATATCTGGGACTTTAATCAAAAAATTTGGAAAACTATAGAAATGTTGTAGAACGACCAACCTGACGGGTCGTTAAGGGATCCAACGACTCGTCAAGTCAACCGTGTGAAGGATGCCAGGAATTTATACTAGTATTCCTAGCAGACGACCTCACGAGTCGTTATCAGGCCCTACTACTCGTTAAGTCGCCCGTTGCCAAGCCAGATTTTAGAAATTCGATGATTTTACAGTGTACTTGACGGAAGGTCACCACGAGTCGTCATCAATAGTAACGACTTGTCAGGTCCTTCGTTTCCAGTCTTTTCTAGATTTCTTACCAGTGTACTTGACGGACGACACGACGAGTCATTCCCAGTCATGACGACTCATCATGTGCCCGTTAGGAGTCAGTAGATTTTTTTTTCCAGTGAACTTGACGAAAGGACCCAACGACTCATTGGACCTGGTAATGAGTCGTTAGGTCACCCGTTAGGGACACCTGACAGTTTTTCCCAGTGAATCTATAAGGGATATTTAGTAATTTCCTATTCTCTCAAGCATTAAACCACGCCATTTAAGCACTAATTTCAGACGTTTTAGTGGGGAAAAATGGTCCGCCCCTAATTCTCATGCTAATCCTCAGAAGAACATCGTAGAATTCTCTCTTAGAGTATTTCAGAACAAGGGCTAGGGCTAGACTTTTCTCTTCGATTTTCAGGAAGATTGTCCAGGTTTCTTCGCCAGGTATGTGGGGTTTAAGCAAGGGGATTGTCCTTCCCTTGCATCCCCAAAGTCCTTCTTGATTTCTACTATCAGTTTTATGCCTTGAGCTTTCGAGCATGAGAAGAATTCATGTTTATTTTCATTGATTTCACTCAGAACGATGTTTATACATATTGTTAATATAATCTTCATTAGTTCCTCATCCAATTGTTAGTATTATTACAGCAGTGAATTTAATCCTTAATTTTTGAGTAATGATTTTACTTGTTAAATTTCCTCTAGGGAATGAAGAATGCTTTGGGTTGAAATCCTAGAATTGTCTTGCTTTACATATGTGTTGGGTAAATATCCCATGAATCAGAATGACTTTAGTACGTTGAATGAAATTCTCTACTAACTTCTTAGTAATTTAGTCAGTTAGAGCACAGAACTCTATCAGTCTAATCTTAGTCAGAATCATATCAGTCTAGCTTCAGTCAGATTTTAGCGACCTCAGTGTTGTCTAGAAAATGTCAACTGATCAATTTGACTTCAGTTTATTTTCAAGGTGTCAGTGGTGCCTCCCAGTTTTCAGACTCATAATCAAATTTCAGTTATTTGGTCAATTAGGCGGTCATGACATCAATTATAGCTCTGACCAGCCCCAGGACCCCAGTTTAGTTATTAGTTGTTCTATAGACGGTTATGATGCTTCTAGATAAGAAGCTCTGACTAGTCTTAGAACCCAGTTTCAAAATCTGGTCTGATAAGGCTCTCAGGGTACATGTAGTTATTCGTCCCTGACTAGCCTTAGGCCCCAGTTTCAAGCTATCAGCTTAGTAGTTCAGTTTAGGTTTTCTAGTGGGAGTAGAACTTAGCACCGAGCGGGCTGGGGTTCCAGCGCACCGAGGTTCCCACAACTACATTGCCAGCGTAGGTTACAGTATTTCTTGGCCTGATTGGCCCCGGATATTTTTGTGATCACTCAGTTCATGCCCTTATACCCTGGCAAGGTATATTGGGTCCTATTGGTGGGGTGTATACATCAGACTCCACTTCTAGCTCACGTGGTTAAATGTCGGTTATAAACTCTCACACTAGTCAGTCCAGTCCAGTATCAGAATAAGCAGCTCAGTTCAATACAGTATCTCAGATTCAATGTTTCAGACTTAGGGCATGTCCTTGACCATCAGACAGGGTTTTCTTGACCATTTTATATTATATCAATAGTTAGGTTTAGTTTACCTGTTGGTCATGGCGTGTCATTTTAGTTTAGACTTTACATTCACTATGTTTCTCCCGCTTACTCAGTACATTCAAAGTACTGACGGATGCTTTTCATGTTGTATCATTTCATGATACAACTGCAGGTTCTCAGATTCAGCAAAGATAGTTACTTTAATTTCAGGGCATTCCATTTCAGCAGGTCCGAGTGTGAGTCCTCATCATTCGAGAGCCTTGTTTAATTATTTCAGTTTGATATGGTTTGTATAGACTTAGAGTTAGCGGGGGGCCTGTCCCAGCAACTCCTCAGTAGTTGGCTTTCAGACTAGACTTGTCTTTCAAAATTGTATTTCAGATATATTATTTCTTTCTTTACTTTCAGTCTTTACATTTTCTTAACCTGATAAATCTGTTGTTTAAAAGTTCTGTTGTGCATGTTTACTCAGAATGCTAGTGTATGATAGACCAGGAGCTGACTTGGGGTCACTTGTGGCTTCAAGTACCGTGTTACGTCCAGGGTGTAGGCTCGGGGCATGACAAACTTGGTATCAGAGCACTAGGTTTAGAGTATCCTCGGAAAGTCTGAAAGCCGCATCAAGTAGAGTCCTTTTCATGGGTGTGAAGCGTGCCACACTTATGACGAGGAGGCTATGAGATGTCATTAGGAAAATTCCCCTTTTGTTCATGCTCTTTATCGTGCGTTAAAGTCCAATTCCAAAGGCGTCTTTCTAAATCGTGTCCTATTTCCTTTTAGTGAACAATGCCTCCTCGACGTGGAAATGGACAAAGAGTCGAAAACGCCAACAGACCCGCTCCACCAGCTCCGGCAGTTCCTTAGGATGACTCTGTGTCTACTGCTGAATTCAGGGCGTTCATTCTGTTGCTTGCTCAGACCGTCAGCAATCAAGTGAACCAGCAGGTGGTTCCAGTAGCCACAAATGGGTCTGCAGCTACTGCTCGGGTGTGAGATTTCACCTGGATGAACCCTCCAGACTTTCACGGAACAAAATGTAGGAGAGGACCCACAAGGCTTTGTACATGAAATCAGAAAGATTACCCAGATCATGGGTGTCAGCTCCTCCGAGAGTGCTGACCTGGCTGCCTATATGCTAAAACGGGTAGCCCAGGTTTGGTATGAATAGTGGAAGGAGGGGGAGTCAGCAGAAGTAGGACCGATTGAGTGGGAGGAGTTTCATACAGGCTTTCTGGATAGTTTCTTTCCCCGGGAGCTGAGGAAGGCTAAGATGGCATAGTTTAAGAACCTACGACAGGGCAACCGGACAGTGGAGGAGTATGCTCTGGAGTTTACTAGACTATCAAAGTATTCTCCAGAGATGGTAGCCGAGCCAAGGGCTTGCATGCTGAAGTTCGTAAATAGAGTATCTAATCTGGTTCTCAAAGAGTGCAGGATGACAATGCTAATCAAGGACATGGACCTTTTTAGCTTAATTGTGTATGCCCAACAGATTGAGGCAGAGAAGCTGAAAGATATGGAACGTAAGAACAAGCGGGAAAGAATTGGTCATAAAGATTTTGGCCACCAGAGATCTGGCGGTGGTATCCGCCCACAACAACAACAGCAACAGCAATAGCAGAGGGCCCAACATCTAGGTCAGCCAGCACCCCAACCTTTTGGTCCCGCCAAGATCGGAGGGGTGTGTCTTCTGGCACTCAGTCTTAGGCCCACAGTACAAGAAATAAGTATCCAGCTTATCCCAAGTGTGGTAGGAATCACCCAGGAGAATGCCTTCAGGGATGAGAGGGCTGCTTTTGGTGTGGACAGCTTGGACACAGGCTTAGGGAGTGCCCATCAGCAGGGCGAGGGAGATCACAATCCACTACCTCATCAGCTCTAGCAGGCCGAACAACTCAGCAGGCCAACCCATCCGGTATAGATGGCGGTCAATGCCAGAATCATTTTTATGCTCTGTCTTCTCGTCAGGATCAGGAAAGCTCACCTGACGTAGTTATTGGTATGTTATGTCTCTTTCACCTAAACATGTATTCCCTCCTAGATCCAGGAGCTACTCTTTTGATTGTAACTCCATATGCAGCAATTCAGTTCAGTATAAGTCCAGAGGTCCTCTCAGAACCATTCTCAGTCTCTACCCCAGTTGGTGAGTCAGTTAGAGTAAGCCGGGTGTATAGAAATTGCCCAGTCACAGTCCTGGATAAAGTAATTCCAGCGGATCTAGTAGAGCTAGACATGGTCGACTTTGACCTTATTCTCGGCATGGATTGATTACACTCTTGCTATGCCTCAGTTGACTGCAGGATTGGAGTTGTCAAGTTTCAGTTTCCAGATGTGCCCGTTTTAGAATGGTCGGTAGTATTTCAGCGCCTAAGGGTAGATTTATTTCCTTCCTTAAGGCCCAGAAACTCATTTCCAAGGGATGTCTATATCATCTGGTTTGGGTCAAAGATTCTGAATCTGAGATCCCAACCATTCATTCAGTTCCAGTTGTCAGCGAGTTCCTAGATGTATTTCCTGAATATCTTCCTTGAGTTCCACCTGAACGGGAAATAGACTTCGGAATAGATCTCCTTCCAGACTCTCACCCCATCTCCATCCCTCCTTACAGAATGGCTCCATCTGAGCTTAACGAGCTGAAGGAGTAGTTAAAGGACCTTCTTGATAAGGGTTTCATCAGACCCAGCATCTCTCCCTAGGGTGCTCCAGTACTATTCATGCGTAAGAAAGACGGTACCCTCAGAATGTGTATAGATTACTGTCAACTAAACAAGGTCACAGTTAAGAAAAGGTACCCTTTGACTAGAATTGACGATCTATTTGACCAACTTCAGGGAGCCAGTTACTTTTCCAAGATCGACCTTAGGTCATGGTACCATAAGTTAAGGGTTAGAGAGAGTGACATACCGAAAACAGCATTCAGAACTCGGTATGGTCACTACGAGATTCTGGTGATGTCCTTTGGGTTAACAAATGCCCTAACAACCTTCATGGACCTAATGAACAGGGTTTTCAAATCATACCTAGATATGTTCGTCATCGTATTTATTGACGACATTCTGGTGTACTCTAGAAATGAGGAAGAGCATGCCAATCATCTAAGTTTAGCACTACAGACCCTCCAAGATCACCAACTATTCGCCAAATTCAGCAAGTGTGAATTCTGTTTGAAGTCTGAGTCATTCTTGTGTCATGTGGTAACAGGCGAAGGGATACAAGTAGATCCTCATAAAATTTCAGCAGTAAAGGATTGGCCCAGACCTACCTCTCCTACTGAGATCAGGAGTTTCTTGGGCTTAGCAGGCTATTACCGATAGTTTGTTGAAGGTTTCTCCTCCATAGCATCCCCCCTAACCAAGTTAACCTAGAAGAAGGTAAGATTTCAGTGTTCACATAAGTGTGAGAGAGTTTTCAGGAGTTGAAGACTCGACTCACTACCGCTCCAATTTTGACCCTACCAGAAGGAAAATACGAGTTTGTAGTATATTGTGATGCCTCCAAAGTTGTACTTGGTTGTGTTCTGATGCAGCGGGGCAAAGTGATAGCCTATGACTCTAGGCAACTCAAAGTTTATGAGAAGAATTATCCAACTCATGACTTGGAGTTTGCAGCGGTGGTATTCGCATTAAAAATATAGAGACACTACTTGTACGGATCTCACATGGATGTGTTCACAGATCACAAGATCCTTCGGTACGTGTTTAGCCAGAATGACCTAAACCTACGCTAGAGACGGTGGTTGGAACTACTAAAGGGTTATGACATGAATGCGTTGAATCACCCGGGTAAGGCCAACATAGTGGCTGATGCTCTAACCGAATGTCTATGGGTAGTGTAACTCATGTGGAAGAAGGTAAAAAGGGATTAGTAAGGGATGTTCGCAGATTAGCCCGGTTAGACTGATAGACTCAGTCGAAGGAGGAGAAGTTGTGCAAAACGGGTCAGATTCATCTTTGGTAGTTGAAGTTAAGTCCAGACAAGATGAAGATCTAGTCCTACTTAAACTCAAGGAAGCAGTGCATAGAAAAGAGGTTGAGGCTTTCTCCCAAGGGGGAGATGGAGTGCTCCGCTACTAGGGAAGGTTATGTGTGCTAGATGTTGGTGGATTGAGGCAACAGATTTTGGCTGAAGCCCACAGCTCAAGGTACTCCATTCACCCCGATGCTACTAAAATGTACCATGACTTGAGGGACATTTACTGGTGGAATGGCATGAAAAGAGACATTGCCGAATCTATAGCTAGGTGCCCAAACTGCCAGCAAGTCAAGGTGGAACGTTAATGGCCAGGGGGCATGACTCAAGATATCATTATACCCACGTGGAAGTGGGAAGAGGTAAATATAGACTTTATTACAGGTCTACTGCGGACTTGCCGACAACATGACTCAATCTGGGTGGTAGTAGATCGGATGACCAAGTCAACTTACTTTCTTCCTGTCAAAAACACTGACTCCACGGAGGACTATGCCAAACTTTATATCAATGAGTTAGTCAGAATTCATGGTGTACCCTTGTCCATCATTTCAGACAGGGGAGCCCAGTTCACCTCTCATTTCTAGAAGTCTTTTCAGAAGGGACTTGGCAGTCAGGTCAAACTCAGTACAGCTTTTCATCCGCAGATCGATGTACAAGCTGAGCGAACCATACAAACCTTAGATGATATTATAAGAGTGTGCTTGATTGATTTTAAGGGTAATTGGGATGACCATTTGCCTCTTATCGAATTTGCGCACAACAACAGCTACCATTCCAACATTCAGATGGCCCCGTTTGAGGCATTGTACGGTAGGAGGTGTAGATCTCCCATAGGTTGGTTTGAGGTCGGTAAAGCTACTTTGATAGGGCAAGACTCGGTTCACGAGGCAATGCAAAAAGTTCAGCTCATCTGAGAAAGATTAAAAATAGCTCAGAGCCGTCAGAAATCCTATGCTGATGTGCAAAGAAGAGAGATGGAGTTTTCTATTTGTTATACCCCGTAAGATTTCCGACACCTAGATGGCCTATTCGCACGGTGATTAAGCATATTGAAAGCCATACGTGCTAAAGAAAGGCCCGGGAAAAAGATCGGACGAGAAACCTGTCGAACTATCGCGGAAGGAGCCAAGGCAGAATCCCTCTGAGATGGCAACGTGTCACAGAGGTGGAGCCTCCGCGTTGGCTCCGTGACACGTTGGCCCTGTCCAGGCTCAAGTATATAAAGCCCCACTTCGGTCTAATTCATTTAAAAACTTATGAAAATTTCCAGAAAACGCAGGGGGTAGAGAGGGACGAAGGAAGGTTATATATTATCGACCGATTACACTGCCAAACATTGTTCAAACTCAAATTAACCTCAGATACCGAGGTATTTAGCAGCAGAGAGCATTCCTACGGATTTAGTTTCACGAAATACGGTCGACGAATCATCGAGCTACCGAGCTAAGGTAAGTAGAATTGCTCCAAACTAATGTCTATGTATTCCTAGTTATGAAGTGAATATTTCTCCCTTCTGGACTTCGGAAAAATAGCAAGTTTTCGACCGTCTTTTGATAAGCCTAAGTTTAGGCTATGATTATATCGAAAGTGATGTTGTCCTTCAGAATAAAGTTGTATTTAGTACTGATTGACGTATATACGAATGCAGTTGGGAGGAATAGCGGAAATACTGACCAAGCTACGCCAGTTAGTCGGGAAATCAGAAGCGAAGGTATGTAAAGCTAGTTTCCTCGGCAAGTTAGTAAGCTCGGTATAGTAAAGTAATTTAAAGGCCAGTAGAATATTCAGAAGTCATGTGTTATGTTTATTACGAATGTTGGTACGATATTAGAAGCATTATGTTATAATTAGCATGAAACTTGCTAGCACGATATAGATTCTAATACAAGTGTTAGGAACTGCACAGCATGCCCAGTATGTGATGTAGTACAGAATGTTAGGATATTATCGGGTTCAGTTGAAACCCGGTAAAACAATGTAATATCTGTAAGGCATCTCAGAAGTAGAATGATAGGTTAAAAATGAAGTTTAGGAAGCATGTTAGGGATAGCAAATCATGTTATTACAGAAACTCAGTATACAGTACAATATGGCAGAAGATTATATTTGTACATATACACTATTATCATTCTCAGCATGAATTAAGTACATACATATCGCTATCACTAGTTCAGCATACAGTAGACACAGATACATTATAATTATTAGCTTCAGCATGTGATATATGCAGATAGTATTACTAGTTGAGACCACTGTATTGTCTTGGGGCTGGATTACCTAGCATCCATGACCGCCCCAGGGTTAATAGCTGTATCGACTTGTCCGCCAGAGGACGAGGATACGTCGCTCTATGGAGTGGCATGCCGTCCCACAGGGGACGAAGATGGGATGCCAGTTTTGCCCATATTGTGCCTTGATCGGCCCTTACACACCCCTGTCGAGCGGATACGCCCGGGTGTAGATTCAGGAGTCCTCCGGACTCAGATGCAGTTATAGTCAGGGGCTCAGCGAGCCCAAGTGCATACCCAGGGGACCAGCAGGATGCTTATAGCTATTATAGGAGATGGGACGACCGGGGTAGGGGTATAGATTGCATACTGTTTGTACCTCCTGGCCTATGGGGGCCGGGTAAGGTTTGTGTGTGCTATGTTATGTTATATTATGTTATGCTCTGTGATACGAGACATGAGTAGATCAACAGCAGAATGATATATCTTCAGGTATGGCTCCTACTCCTTCCAGTATAGTTAAGAGTAGGCATAGTTTTACATTTCCAGCCAGTTAGTTTATTCCTTCCTATTTCGGTTTCATCACTGGTATTGTTGTTTTCAGATATTTCTTTCAGTTATTGTTTTACATACTCAGTACCAGTGGTACTGATACCCGGTGGGGCGCTGCATTACTTGCCTGCAGGTACTCATAGACAAGGGGCCGATACCTCGTGATTCCAGTCAGCTCACAGGCTCATCAGCTCCAGTCATCCGGAGCTTGATAGCTAGAGGTTCATCCCTTTTCTCTTGTCATACAGCATGGGTAGGTCGGGGCCCTGTCCCGACCATCTTATCAGTATCTTAGAGGCTTGCAGTCTGTATATATTTCCCTGTGGTCAGATGAGCTGGTCGTGTGAGGCCGTGCTATTGTATAGCTGTTAGTACTTCTATTTCTTTTATGTTGGCCGTGTGGGGCCATAGCTTGACAGTAGTGGTGACCTTGCCGGTCACGTAGCTTTCTAGTATTTTATTGTTGAGTTCCAGATAACTAGACAGCATGGTGGCCTTGTCGGCCCGCATAGGCTCCCCTATATTGACATGTTTTGGTTAGCTGTCATTATAGGTACAGGTGGCTATACGCCTAGTCGGCCGGAGGCTGTATTTACAGCCGTTATATAGCCCGTTGTTTCCCTAAATGTGAGTTAGAGCCAGCCAGGCAGCAGATGTTCTTAGGCTCAGTAGTCTAGCAGTTCAGGTCCTTGTAGGGCACCAGGTGCCAGTCATACCCCCCAAGGCGGGGTGTGACAAACTTGGTATTAGAGGAAGGTCGTGTTCCAGGGAGTCTGCAAGCCGTGCTAAGTAGAGACTTGTCTATGGATGTGTTGTGCACCACGTACTATAGGCAGGAGGCTGCGAGGCATAATAGGATGGTTACTCTTCTTTCATACTCAGTCGTGCCATAACACAGTACAGTACAGGGTTGGTCCTTTTAAAACTTTTCATATTCTTTGAATACAGATACAAGTCAGACCAGCGAAATCCTATCCCAGGCAGAAGATTAGATATAGCGACAAGAGAGAACAACAGCCAGTTACAAGGTAACTATAGCAGCAGGAGGAGGTAACAGGGACCTCCTAATGTTATCTTTTTATTGGTACCATCCCCAGTATTGTCGATAACTTCAGAATAGGAAGTCATAAGCATAACGTATGAATGAGTCGATTTATTTGTTAGATATATATATATATATATATAAAAGACCTGATTAAGATAGTAGACAATATTAGATTATCAGATAAGTGTGAGAAAGAGAGGGAAATGTAGGATTCCCACCTCCATTCCTTCAGGTGTGTGGTACAGTTCCATGTCTTCGTTACGTTGCAGTAAGAAAAAGTTCTTCCTACCCCTTAGTTTTGATCCCAGTGTAGCAAAGGGCATAAGGATTGAGATGATGTTGCCCAAAGCAGGCAGTAAGTGAAAGGTGGATTGGTTGATTCCAGAAAGTGTTAGAAAGAGTAAGGAGCCCTTATGATTATGTAAGTTGTGCAGACCCTCACGGTAATAAGTCAGAAGAGCAAGTAAGACTACTAGCTTACTCGAAGTGGGTATAGGAGATCCGTCAATGGTGGACTCCCAGTAAGAGTCAAGTTCAAGTCAGGAAAGGGTTGAATCTGCCGTGGCATGCTAACGACGGCAAGGTATGTCTGCAAGATAATAGTTATAATCTTAGTTGTGATATCAAAAGACAGGGAGATTATATGAATAAGAGGGGTCCGACTGCAAGTCAGAAGAAGTATAGGTTGGAACTTGACTGGCAACCTAATTGACAGTGTAAGGCAGGTACCTTGAACCCCATAGCCCAGTTTAAGGAAGATGAAGGTGAAGAGCATGAATACTAGATTTTGAGGGGAAATCAGAATCACCTCTAGATTGATAGAACACCGTGTATTAAGGACTAAACCTTAGACGAACAGTTAAGAGATAGTAAGGTTGTAGTTTAGAATGTTGCAGTATGTCCGCCCAAGGAGAAGGTAAGAGGGTACCGAACCAGAGACTCCAATCTAGTGTGGTCCAGAGACAAGGTTCAACAGACAGTCACGGGCCTTAATATAATGCCAAGTAAGGCCACAAGGTTCGGATGTTGACCCCACATGGTAAGAGTGGCGAAATTTCAAATAGCAGATCATAGCTAAAGTGCATGTGTGTGTTGCTTCCAGAATGGAATGAAAAAAAAGAAATCCCATGAAATGATACGAGAGGATATGAGATATCATTAGACCGTAGGAGTGGTATATCATGTGCAGTATGAAATCCAGTAAGGCATGTTAGAAATGACGTATCACCACAAAATTCAGTATGTATTGTACATAGTTGTTGATATATATATATATATGTACAGATGATAGATATGATGTAAGTAGTTGGCATATGGGGTTACAGTCACACAGATTTTGGTTAGCTACTAGGAAATATATACAGATTGTACTGCAGGACCCCTCACCAAAAGAGAGGGGGGCCTGTTAAGTGGTCGTACATCGTTTTCCCAGCCTTGTAGGTGAGAGTCGGCCTTAGTCAACCTAGCAGCTATTATGCAGAACACCCCGCAAGTCAGCCGACCGTCTCAGTCAGACAAACCTGTGGGTACCCCAAGAGAGAGTCCATATCAGTAGTCAGTGACGGACTAGTACTTCAGCTGGTTCTCGTAAGGTATTCAGATACCGAGCCCTAACAGAAGGCCAGTCTTTACAGAATGGCTCATAAGACTGAGAATTTCCAAGGACAGTAATATAAATCCAAGGGGGTACGAATAAGGCGTAAGAAGTTGGTAGTGCTCTGCTAGCATGGTATTTACTAAGACAAGGAGATCGGTAGGTTCCCTATGAAGATCCAGGGACGGATCGCCTGAGAGTAGGTTGGACTAAGCACAACACCACAATTGTTCAATTAGGAGGACGAAACAGTTAGCTGTCCAAAACCCCGCAATTGTGCTTGAGCTACAGATGTCCGAGTAGGACATGTAGAGCATCATTAGACTATTGCAGCATTCGGATCATTTAACCCAGTTATTTAGTTAGTCAAGGTTATTCAGCCAGACTATTAGAGATAATGATCATTGTCAGGATCCTCTGATCAGATATGGGCACATGGTGTATAGATAGTCGTTCAGGTTATCTCAGCAACAAGTAGCCTTAGCATGCGGCCAGAAGGCCAGATGAGCTCTAGCTATACCGGTGGATTACTTGCCAGATTCTCCGATATAATAAACCAGTATGATCGTCACTTGTATGTCAATTTTTCTAAATGTGAATTTTGGCTGAGTTCGGTAGCCTTTTTGGTCACATTTTGTCGGAGGCTGGTGTACAGGTAGATACACAGAAAAATCGAAGTAGTGAAGACATAGCCCAGACCTACCACTCCGATCGAAGTACGCAATCCCTGCGGTTAGCCGGGTACTATAGAGGGTTTGTGGAAGGATCATCCACCTTAGCAGCACCTCTGACTAAATTGACACAGAAGGCAGCAAAGTTCCGGCAGACTGAGGCGTGTGAGCAGAACTTCCAGGAGTTAAAAGACAGGTTAACATTAGCCCCAGTGTTAGTATCGCCAGAAGGTACAGAGGGTTGATGCAGCATGGTAAAGTAATAGCTTATGCTTTCAGGCAGTTGAAACAAAAAAACATGAAAAGAATTATCTTACCCATGACCTGGAATTAGCTGCAGTAGTTTATGCCTTAAAGAGTGAATATTTGTATCACCCAGGAAGGGCTAATGTGGTAGCAGATGCCCTTAGCCGTAAATCTATGGGGAGTTGGCATACTTGCAGCCTGAATAACGAGAATGGGCCCGAGAATTACACCAGTTAGCCGGTTTAGCCATTCACATAGCAGAAATAAAGGATAACAGAGCGATAATACAGAATGTCGCAGTGTTGTCGTTAGTGGTGGAAGTAAAGGAACGGCAGTATGGAGACCCTAGATGGGTTCAACTTGAACACAAGGTTCAGTAAGGAGAGGTGACATATTTTCAGATAACCGGCTGCATTTGTGTTCCAGATATTTTGGGGCATCGCCAGCAGATTATGAGCGAGGCGCATTACGCCCGCTATTCTCTCCACCCAGGCGCGATGAAAATGTACCATGATATCAAAGAAAACTACTGGTGGCCAGGTATGAAAAGAGAAATTGTTGAATTTGTAGCTCAGCGTCCTAACTGTCAACAGGTGAAAGCAGAACATCAGAAACCAGGCGGTTTGACCCAGGATATAGCTGTGCCTCTCTGGAAATGGGAAGTAGTAAACATGGACTTTATAGCAGGATTACCCCGTACCGGTCATAGACATGATTCAACCTGGGTAATTGTTGACAGACTGACGAAATCATCCCATTTCCTGCCAGTAAAAGCTACTTTCTCTGCCAAAGATTACGCCGAATTGCATATCAGAGAAAGAGTTAGATTACACGGTGTTCCAGTATCTATTATCTCTGATAGAGGAGCACAGTTTACGGCTAGATTTTAACAGTCATTTCAGAGAGGTCTGGGGACGCAGATTAATTTGAGCACAACATTCCACCCTCAGACAGATGGACAGGCTAAGCGCACTATTCAGACGCTCGAGGACATGCTACGAGCATGTGTGCTAGATTTTGGAGGTAGCTGGGACGAGCATTTGCCGTTAATTGAATTTTCTTATAATAACAACTATCACTCAGCCATCCAGATGGCGCCTTTTGAGGCATTATACAGGTGAAAATGCAGATCGCCGATTGGTTGGTTTGAAATAGGAGAATCAACGTTGGTTGGGCCAGACATCGTTCAGCAGTCAGAAGAGAAAGTAAAACTTATCAGAGAACGTCTACAAAGAGTCGCCAGAAATCATAGGCAGATGTACGGCGTAGGAACTTGGAATTTGATGTAAATGACTAGGTATTTTGAAAATATCCCCAATGAAAGGGGTGATGAGATTCGGCAAGAAGGGTAAGCTCAGTCCGAGGTTTGTTGAGCCTTATCAGATTCATCGAAGGATAGGCCGAGTAGCATATGAGTTGAATTTGCCTCCAGAATTAGAATCCGTTCATCCGGTCTTCCATGTATCTATAGTGAGGAAATGCATAGGAGACCCATCCAGAGCAGTCCCAGTCCAGGATATCCAGGTTACAGAAAAGCTGGCCTATGAAGAGGTTCCAATAGCTATCCTAGACAGACAGATTCGCAGATTGAGGACTAAAGATATTGCGCCTGTCAAGGTATTGTGGCGTAACAGGAACCGAGAGGAGATGACATGGGAAGCGGAGGAAGATATGAGGACCAGGTATCCTCACTTATTCCAGGCCTAGTCAGGCGACAGGTATGTCCGTGTTATTACTTATGTAGTACCTTATGGCTGTTTAAGTACAAATGAGAAGATTGATGTTTAGTTCTCCAGTGAATCTTAAAGCATTGCGTGCAGTACCGGTGTTGGACTTTTCTGCGTTTCAGGTTTTGGTATAGTCCATATTGCAGGGGAGACTATGCCGAAATTTTTCTAAACAAGTAAGTTGAGGAGTCCTCTAGGTAGCAGTTTCCATTCGAGGATGAATGTTCTTAAGGGGGGGAGAATGTTATACCCCGTAAGATTTCCGACACCTAGATGGCCTATTCGCACGGTGATTAAGCATATTGAAAGCCATACGTGCTAAAGAAAGGCCCGGGAAAAAGATCGGACGAGAAACCTGTCGAACCATCGCGGAAGGAGCCAAGGCAGAACCCCTCCGCGATGGCAACGTGTCACGGAGGTGGAGCCTCCGCGTTGGCTCCGTGACACGTAGGCCCTGTCCTGGCTCAAGTATATAAAGCCCCACTTCGGTCTAATTCATTTTAAAACTTATGAAAATTTCCAGAAAACGCAGGGGGTAGAGAGGGACGAAGGAAGGTTATATATTATCGACCGATTACGCTGCCAAACGTTGTCCAAACTCAAATTAACCTCAAATACCGAGATATTTAGTAGCAGAGAGCATTCCTACGGATTTAGTTTCGCGAAATACAGCCGACGAATCGTCGAGCTACCGGGCTAAGGTAAGTAGAATTGCTCCAAACTAATGTCTATGTATTCCTAGCTATGAAGTGAATATTTCTCCCTTCTGGACTTCGAAAAAATAGCGAGTTTTAGACTGTCTTTCGATAAGCCTAAGTTTAGGCTATGATAATATCGAAAGTGATGTCGTCCTTCAGAATAAAGTTGTATTTAGTACTGATTGACATATATACAAATGCAGTTGGGAGGAATAGCAGAAATACTGACCAAGGTACGCCAGTTAGTCGGGAAATCAGAAGCGAAGGTATGTAAAGCTAGTTTCCTCGGCAAGTTAGTAAGCTCGGTATTGTAAAGTAATTTAAAGGCCAGTAGAATATTCAGAAGTCATGTGTTATGTTTATTACGAATGTTGGTACGATATTAGAAGCATTATGTTATAATTAGCATGAAACTTGCTAGCACGAAATAGATGCTAATACAAGTGTTAGGAACTGCACAGCATACCCTGTATGTGATGTAGTATAGAATGTTAGGATATTATCAGGTTCAGTTGAAACCCGGTAAAACAATGTAATATCTGTAAGGCATCTCAGAAGTAGAATGATAGGTTAAAAATGAAGTTTACGAAGCATGTTAGGGATAGCAAATCATGTTATTACAGAAACTCAGTATACAGTACAGTATGGCAGAAGATTATATTTGTACATATACACTATTATCAGTCTCAGCATGAATTAAGTACATACATATCGCTATCACTAGTTCAGCATACAGTAGACACGGATACATTATAATTATTAGCTTCAGCATGTGATATATGCAGATAGTATTACTAGTTGAGACCACTGTATTGTCTTGGGGCTGGATTACCTAGCATCCATGACTGCCCCAGGGTTAATAGCTGTATCGACCTATCCGCCAGAGGAAGAGGATACGTCGCTCTACGGAGTGGCATGCCGTCCCACAGGGGACGAAGATGGGATGCCAGTTTTCCCCATATTGTGCCTTGATCGACCCTTACACACCCCTGTCGAGCGGATACGCCCGGGTGTTGATTCAGGAGTCCTCCGTACTCAGATGCAGTTATAGTCAGGGGCTCAGCGAGCCCAAGTGCATACCTAGGGGACCGGCAGGATGCTTATAGCTATTATAGGAGATGGGACGACCGGGGTAGGGGTATAGATTGCGTGATGTTTGTCCCTCCCGGCTTATGGGGGCCGGGTAAGGTTTGTGTGTGCTATGTTATGTTATATTATCTTATGCTATGTGATACGAGACATGAGTAGATCAACAGCAGAATGATATATCTTCAGGTATGGCTCCTACTCCTTCCAGTATAGTTAAGAGTAGGCATAGTTTTACATTTCCAGCCAGTTAGTTTATTCCTTCCTATTTTGGTTTCATCAGTTGTATTGTTGTTTTCAGATATTTCTTTCAGTTATTGTTTTACATACTCAGTACTAGTGGTACTAACGCCTGGTGGGGCGTTGCATTACTTGCCTGCAGGTACTCATAGACGAGGGGCCGATACCTCGTGATTCCAGTCAGCTCACAGGGTCATCAGCTCCAGTCTTTCGGAGCTTGATAGCTAGAGGTTCATCCCTTTTCTTTTGTCATACAGCATGGGTAGGTCGGGGCCCTGTCCCGACCATCTTATCAGTATTCTTAGAGGCTTGCAGTCTGTATATATTTCCCTGTGGTTAGATGAGCTGGTCGTGTGAGGCCGTGTAGTTGTATAGCTGTTAGTACTTCTATTTCTTTTATGTTGGCTGTGTGGGGCCATAGCTTGACAGTAGTGGTGACCTTGCTGGTCACGTAGCTTTCCAATATTTTATTGTTGAGTTCCAGATAACTAGACAGCATGGTGGCCTTGTCGGCCCGCATAGGCTCCCTTATATTAACATGTTTTGGTTAGCTGTCATTATAGGTACAGGTGGCTATAGGCCTAGTCGGCCGGAGGCTGTATTTACAGCCTTTATATAGCCCGTTGTTTCCCTAAATCTGAGTTAGAGCCAGCCAGGCACCAGATGTGCTTAGGCTCAGTAGTCTAGCAGTTCAGGTCCTAGTAGGGCACCAGGTGCCAGTCATACCCCCCAAGGCGGGGTGTGACACTATTAATGACTTGGTATACCTAAAAATTTCGCCCATGAAAGGGATGATGAGGTTTGGAAAGAAGGAGAAACTCAGTCCTAGGTATGTGGGACCCTATAGAATTTTGCGGTGTATCGTCAAGGTAGCCTATGAGCTATAGATTCCTTCAGAACTAGAAGTTGTACATCCAGTTTTCCATGTATCACTATTGAAAAAGTGTATCGGAGATACAACCTCTGTGGTGCCATTGGATAGTGTGGCAGTCAAGGATAGCCTCACCTATGAGGAGGTACCAGTCCAAATCCTAGACCGTCAGGTTCATAGATTGAGGAATAAGGAAACAGCTTCCGTCAAGGTTTTATGGAGGAATCAGCAAGTTGAAGGAGCTACGTGGGAGGTTGAAGCAGATATGAGGGCCAAATACCCACACTTGTTCTCTACCGACACTACTGTAGCTTGATATGTGAATTTTGTTTTAATACCTGAACTAGTTGTTGAAATTAGTTCATGTAAATAAATTTTCTTTCTGACTTTGGTTGTGTTTATGAAAAGAAAAATTCAGTTTAGTCATATTTTTTGAAATGGAGGTAGTCATTTAGGTCGTTTTGAAGTTGTATGAGTAGTACTTGAATACCTTGATTGTTATTTTGTGGTTATTATGAGTTTTCTAACATTCGAGGAAGAATGTTTCCAAGGGGGAGATATTGTAATGCCCCGGAAGCTCAAAATAAATATCCGGGACTTTAATTAGAAAATCTGGAAAACTATAGAAAAGATGCAGAACAACCAACTTGACGGGTCGTTAAGGGACCCAATGACTTGTAAAGTCAACCATGTGAAGGATGCCATGAATTTACACCAGTATTCCTAATGTACGACCTCACTAGTTGTTATTAGGCTTGGAGTTCAGAATTTTGAGGATTTTACAGTGTACTTGACGGAAGGTCACCACGAGTCATCATCAGAAGTAACGACTCGTCAAGTCCTTTGCCAGTCCTTTCTAGCTTTCTTACCAATGTACTTGACGGACGACACAACGAGTCGTTCCCAGTCATTATGACTCATCATGTGCCCGTCAGGAGTCAGTAGATTTTTTATTCTTCCCAGAACTACGTTGCCAGGGTAGGTTACAATATTACTTAGCTTTATTGGCCCCAGATACTTTTGGGATCACTCAGTTCATGCCTTATACCCTGGGAAGGTAAATTGGGTCCTACGGGTGGGGTGTATACATCGGACTCCACGTCTAGCTCACATGGTTATATGTTGGTTATAGACTCTCCCACTAGTTAGTCCAGTCCAGTATCAGAATAAGAAGCTCAGTTCAGTACAGTATCTCAGATTCAGTGTTTAAGACTTAGGGCATGTCCTTGACCATCAGACAGGGTCGTCTTGATCATTTCACATTATATCAGTAGTTCAGTTCAGTTTACCTATTGATCATGACATGTCATTTCAGTTCAGACTTTATGTTCAGTGTGTTTCTCCCACTTACTCAGTACATTCAAAGTGCTGACGAATGCTTTTCATGTTGTATCATTTCATGATACAGTTGAAGGTTCTCAGATTCAGCATAGATAGTTACTTCCGTTTCAGAGCATTCCATTTCAGCAGATCCGAGTGTGAGTCCTCATCATTCGAGGGCCTTGATTAATTATTTCAGTTGGGTATGGTATGTATATACTTAGAGTTAGCCAGGGGCCTGTCCCAGCAACTCCTCAGTAGTTGGCTGATCTTGGGAAAATTTATATGCCCAAGTGATACTCAAAGGTGTCATTTTAGCCTTGTTTATCTATCATTGTTTATACATTCTCATGTAATTGGTAATAAAATGTAAATTTATACTAACCAACATGATTAGCATTGTTTTGCAGGAAAAATGTAATTTCGGGAAGCTAAAATGTATGTTGGAAGATATCGGGGTTGGACTCGGATGTGAGCAACGGACAAGGCATTGGAAAGCACAAAATAAAGGGGCTCCATGATGGAGCCGTGTCACGCTGCCATCGCGGAGGCCTTCTGCCTGGATAGGGAATTTTCGCCCAATTTCAAGAGAGGGTTCGCGATGGGTCCGTGGCACGGTGGCCTGGCTCCGCGTTGCACGCCGTGCCACGTAGGGCCTTATTTCCTGGACCCCCAGTTTCCAGTGAGGGTCCGCGTTGGTAGCGTGTCACGGAGGCAGTGCTCCGCGATGCACTCCGTGACACATTGCTTGTTATTCCGGGAAAAATTCCCACTAGTATAAATAGAACACTTAGGTTCATTTTTCAATATTCTGACTTGGTGGAGCAAGAACGTGGGTTACAGGCAGTTGAGGGGACAAAATTATCAAGGTTGTTCTCTCTTTCCTTCTTCTTGTATTCAATTGCTTGTATGTTTCACACTCATTTAATGATGTTTAATCCACAAATGAGTGGCTAATTCATCTTCTTGCTGAGGTTAAGAACAATTGTAATGAAATGTGATTACTGATTCTTTGGTTTTTCATCTTTTCTTCCATGGTTGTTCTATTGATTCTTGTTCTTACTGCATTAATGTGTGGCCTACGTTAATGTACATTTGAAAAGTCCGATTTCACTCGGGAGAGCAAGAAATTGGAAAGTTGTGAATTAATAGGATATGATCCTTTCTTAGTTTGGGAAAATTGAGAATTGATTTACCTTCAGGATGGAAATATACCTGAAAGTCGTATTAGTCAATTTAGGAATCGGTTTTGTATGGCTAGAACATGAATTGCATTTAATCACAGAAATGTAGGTGGATGGTTCTTGATTCTTAAGTGGGGTTAAATACAAGAGTTTTAATCCCTTGGCAATAATTCTTGACTAGCAACCGGAGGAGAAGGCTAACCAAATTATATTGACAATTAATTTCATTACATGTTCGTTTAACCTCAACATGCTCATATTCATAGTTCAGATTCACGTTAGATAATTGTTTAAGACCTAGCATAATTATTAGAAATCAAAAATATCAACTTCTTGGTTACACTGTTGTCTGCATTTTTAGAATTGAAATATAGTACACTTGAGTAGATTGCACTTAATCCCAGTCCCTGTGGGATCGATACTTGGCTTACTTAAGCCACTTTACTACTTGTTCGACCACGTGCACTTGCGTGTAGTTTTATACCCAACAAACGACCGAACAAGTTTTTTGCGCCGTTGCCGGGGACTTGGCAATTGGTGAATTTGTCTTAAGTGTTAATTTACTATATTTTTATTTTCTTAGTGTTACAACTTGGTCTTAGCCTGTATTTTGCAGATTTAATCTCTATTGAACACTGGCAACAGACAAGGAGCTGGTGGACTCGTATTTGGAGCCAGAAAGATTATTTCATCGTCAGCGGAGAGAAGCTCTAGAAAGAAAGCTGCAGTTGCTCAGATTGACAATCATGGAGCAACAACAGAATCCACCGGTAGTACGGGCAATGTTAGTTCCCGAAGAAGTAGCAGCTCGACTGGTTCGCGAGGTGGCAATCCCACATGCTAATAATGTCACATCTAGCATCCGCAAACCTGAGTCGGGAGGGAGGTTCGAACTTAAGCAGAATATGGTGCAATTGCTGCACACTAGCGGGCAGTTTACAGGTCTCCCTCATGAAGATCCACAGCAGCATCTCCAAAATTTTTTGGAGATAAGTGACACTTATATCCCTGCTGGAGTGTCATCAGATTACGTCCGGCTTACATTGTTCCCATTTTCACTATTGGGAGAAGCCAAGAGGTGGTTGAAAGCTGAGCCACCTAATTCTATTTCTACGTGGGATGATCTTGCAAGGAAGTTCTTGATACGATTTTTTCCCTCTGGTAAAACAACAAGACTTAGAAGTCAAATTCTAAGTTCCAAATAGAGAGAGGGAGAGAATCTATATCAGGCTTGGGAGAGATTCAAGTCCATGTTGCGGGATTGGCCTCATCATCAATCCAATGATGTGTTGGTGCACACTTTTATAGAGGGTTTGGAACCCCATACAAAAATATTGCTAGACTCAGCAGCTGGGGGACAAGCGTTGGAGAAAACTTATGAGGAGCTGTATACCTTGTTGAACCGTATTTCGCAGGGCAATCCGGAATGGAATGCTGATTCGTCAAGAGGCAGGACAAGGAAAGCAGCAGGAGTTCTAGAAGTGAATGGGTTTACAGCTATTGCTGCACAAATAGCTGCTTTGCAGAATCAACTCAACACCCACTTCAATAACATGACAATGAACCAGCCTCGAGCCCCAGTGAATGCTGTGCAGCAGATTTGGTGTGAAGTGTGCGGAAGCAGTGAGCACTCAGCTAGTGTTGTGGAGCAAATCCTGACTCGGTGAACTTTGTGGGAAATATACAAAGGAACAACCACAAACAGTATGGCAATAGCTACAATTCCAATTGGAGGAATCACCCGAATTTCTCCTGGGGTATCAACAACCATCAGAGGCAGAGTTCGAGTCAGGGTGGGCAAAGGAACCAAGGAGGGAAGCAGAATTATCAAGCACAATTCAGAAACAACAATGCACCTCCTCCACCACCATCACCCAGCATTGAGGAGATGTTCAAGACTATGATAGCTAATCAAGCTCAATTGCAGGCTGACTATGTGAAATTGGCAGCCGAGGTGAAAAACAACCAGTTAGCTACCAAGGCACTTGAATATCAATTTGGGCAATTTGCTGGAGCCCAAAACACCAGACCTAGAGGAGGACTTCCGAGCGACACAGATCCCAACCCCAAACAGGTAAATGCGGTGACCACAAGGAGTGGTTTGCAGCTGAAAGAGGTGGACCAGAAAGACCACCTCAACAATCGGGAGCAACAGAAGTCGAGAGGGATCAAAGTGATGAGAGGGGGAAGACTAAGGAAGCAGAATCAGAAAGATCACCACCCCCGTTCCCTGAACGATTAAAGAAACACAAGGAGGAGGCGTGTTTCAAGAAATTCATGGAGGTGCTAAAATAGGTACATATTAACTTACCTCTTGTTGATGTTTTGCAGGGAGTGCCGAAATATGCTAAGTATATAAAGGACATCGTGGCAAACAAAAGTCGGTTGACTGAGTATGCTACGGTGGCTCTCACGCAGGAGTGCACTTCCCGGATTCAAAACTGACTGCCCACAAAGCTCAAAGACCCTGGGAGCTTTACTATACAGATTACTATTAGGCATTGTATCCGAGCTCGTGGATTGTGTGATTTGGGAGCAAGCATTAATTTGATGTCGTCATCGGTATTCAAAAAGCAGGGTCTAGGGAGTCCTAGATCCACATCCGTGATCTTGCAATTGGCAGATTGGTCCTTAGCCAGACCTGATGGTATTGTGGAGGACGTTCTGGTGCAAGTAGGCTCCCTAATCTTCCCGGTAGATTTTGTCGTGCTGGATTTTGAACCAGATGCGGAAGTCCCATTTATTTTGGGACGTCCTTTCTTGGCGATCGGGAAAGCGCTGATTGATGTAGCTGCGGGGCAGCTAACAATGCGAGCACACGACAAGGTGGAAGTGTTCGATGTGTACAAGGAACCCAAGCTCCCGACTGTGTACGAAGAACTCTCAGTGATCAATGTGATTGATCAAGTCGATGATGAGCAGATTAAGGATTCACGAGAGTTATTGGGAAAACCACCGGAATGGTGTAAGCACTACTGGGGGGAGGACGGTTTTCGAGAGAAAACGTCCATCACCCTAGGGTACAACTGAGCTGAACGACGTCGAGCCGCGACGGTAAACCAGGCGCTGCACGGGAGCCAACCCGTGAAAAATTTTTCTTTGTAAATTGTGAATAGATTTTTCTTTTTCTTTTTCTTAATTTACAAAAAAATGTTTAGTTTTAATTTTTGTTTTTATTTTTATTTAGAATGAAACCTATAATTCTAACCAATTTCTTGTAGTAGAATGAATTTCAGGTCGAACGGAGGAGGAAAATATACAAGGAATCGCAAAGGAAAATTCGAGGTACGAAAATTAAGAAAAAGTGGCAAAACAGTGAGCTAGGGCGATAGCTCCGTGTCACGGAGGAGGACCTCCGCGTTACCCTCCGTGACACGTTGAGGTATAAATCCGGAATTTTTAAAAAATTCCAGAGTACCCTCGCGACAGCTCCGTGTTAAGGAGGCAGTGCTCCGCGATGCACTCCGTGACACATCGCTGTGTATATCGCGACGGGTCACACCGGGTCACCGGGTGACCCGCGCGATTTTTCCACTTTTAAACCCCGAATCCCCCTCAAATTTTCTTTATTCCTCACACACTCCGCGACCAAACCCCCTAAAACCCCTCCCCCTTCAACGTGACACGGAATAGGCCAAGAAATTCAACAAGTTTCCTTTAATTCTTCAATCTCAAGGTATGTTCTTCGATTCCATCTCATTTCTTATCAATTTGCTTTGATATTGAGAATGTGATGTGAGCTAAGTTCACCTTAAGCAGAAATTAAGCATTAATTCAATTGAATTAGTGTTGATGAATGTTCGGAGTATCATTGTGATTGCTTGAACTCGTTAATTGCATAATTTAATCAAATTTTGTTGATACAATCATATTTAGGGCTTGTTTTTGAAGTGGAAGTGGAAAATGTAGTGAACTTGTGAAATTCATGCTGGGTTGTACATGTTGAGTGATATTAATCGATATGCTAATTGTTATGATGTTAAAAAAAAACAAAAACCGATGAATTCTCGGGTTAGGGGAATAGTGAAATTTGCAAGAATTGGGTGAGTTGTATAGGTTCATGTAGATAAATTCTTATTGTTCGTTTCTTTGTTTTTCTGTGCTAAGTGCGATGGAATAAAATGTTATCGAGGGTAATGATTGTTGCTAGCTGTACGAAGTTTGAGTAGTACATAGAATATATACCGTCGAATTCTTCGAATGCACTAAGCATGGTTGTATAGTTGGTTGTTGGTTTGTGTAAATAAGCATGATCTTGCCAGAATGTTGTAATTTTGGGTAAGGACTAAGGGTGGGGTAGCCTAGCTTAACCCGACCTTAGTTGGAGTAAATATTCATTGGCTTATCATTGATCTTGTCTACTTGGATTGACAGGTAAAATGGCAAGCAGGCAAGAAAAAGGAAAAGGCGCATCAACATCGGGCGCCGGAAGAAAGAGAATCAGACTGGGCACAGCAGTCCCAGCAGCACCAGCGGTTCCACGCGGCCAACGCCGCCAATACGGAACTAGGTGGTTGACAGAAAAGGGGAAGAAGTGGTATACCAAGCACAAGGAGAGTAAGTACTTCCCCGAGGAACACATAGCACGGGAACCGTTGGCACAAGAGTTCCCTAGGATTGTACACCGGATCGAGGCAGCTGGGCTCAAATTCATTTTTGAAGAGCCCAAGGAATGCAACTTGCACCTGATTCGGGAATTCTATGCCAATTGGGACCCGACTCTCAGAAGTCACACCATCAAAATCAGAGGGCAAATAGTCACCTTCGAGCCCCACCACCTCAATGCTATCTTAGGGGCGCGGGACACAGACGCCCACGTGCTTTGACAGCTGAACATCACTCCACCATATGCGGACATCAGACGCACTTTGTGTGGAACCCGATCGACAGCTAGATGGAGCAGACACAAAGAGAGGGGCTACCATCAGACTTTGCCCTATTCACAGATGAACAGGGAAGCCAGAATATAGCTAAAGATCGTCTGTTCCTGCCTAATCCCGGGGGTACATATGACAGATGTAACCCGGGATCGTGTATGCCTCCTGTACGCCCTGATGAAAGGGTTGGAGATCAACGTGGGGGCGGTGATTATCTCCGCCATGAAGAGAGCCCGGTTGCATCAGGGGCACAGATACGGATTTGGTGGGCTACTCACTACCTTCCTGAGGGGCCTAGATGTCGAGGAAGAGGCCCTTGATTATATCTCACAGATGGAGCGGCGGGCCTTAGATGTCACTAAAACTAAGGCTCCCGATACCACCCACGGGCCAGTGCTTACACTAGGCGAGCGACATGCTCGTGATGATCAGTACATGGCTCGCATGTATGGGATGCAGATGCTCCAGCTGAGGATAGGCGGGAGGCCAGCAACAGAGGAGAAGTTATGGCAGCTCGAGCTAGACTACCCTTTCGGTGAAAACGCCAGGGCTCTATGCCGAGTGGGGCCGACATTTGTAGAGCCCACGGATGATGATGTCCCCATGGACGAGGAGACACGTCGGGAGGACTCCGATATGGAGTCCGAGGATGACGATGGGGGTGATTCAGACATGGGAGATGAAGCAGCAGCACCTGATGAAGAAGTGGAGTACTTTGATTGATCAGGGAGTTCCACCACCCGATTTTTATGCTATTTTAATTTTTTTTGTGAACACTGGGGACAGTGTTCGAGATAAGTGTGGGGTGGGAGTAGTTAGGTGCTGGTTATGCTATTTTGTATGTCCTAATCTGTTGTGTGCTGTGAACAAAATCTTCTGACCTGTGATTTGTGATTGTAAGTTATTGTTCTGTACTGTAAATATATGTGAAACTATTGTGTGTTGCTGAATGTTGCTAGCTGAGTTTGTCCATATTTTTGTTTATGGAAAGGATCGATATTTTTAAAATTTTACTTTTTTTTTTCAACTCTTGGGTTTCTCGGCGTTTGTTTTCGGTTCTTTTACCGAGAAGGGTCCCATTGAACCGAAGTCCTAGTTAGTGACTGTTCCCTATTATGGATGGATGACGACTGTCTTAAGGGAAATGTAGTCGTTAGGAGTAGATTTTTCAATTATTTTTCAGTTGTTTTTCTTTTGTGGGTTGCATCCCAAAACTTGTAGTTACTTTATGGTTGCGAAATTATTGTTTCGTGTTGTATATGATATTTAAAATGCAAATGTGATTCGTATGAAAGCATGAAACTCTGTAAATGTGTTGAGATACCTAGGCCATAGAGTTCGATTCAGTGTGATTGCGGTTTAATGTTTGAATTCCTGTAATTAGCTGATTGAAGAGTCTGTGAATACATCTTGAATTGAGCATGTGCAATAAGTGTGAAGTGAGGTTTTGTTATTCCATGCTATTGTGAAGTGTCTAGAACTTGCCTGGTGTGTGTACAAAACGAAATGAAGGAGGTGTGTTGTAGGAAAGGATGTAGGCATTTCTTTGTTTTTAACCGAAAGTTTCTATTTTTCATAATCATACCCACCTTGATTGTGTACCCTAGTCAGCCCGTTGAGCCTTTAGCCTATTATTTTTTTCTTTTGTCAAAAAGTGTAAATCGAGCTTAATCCCTTCTTTTCATTAGCCGTAAAGCCGATCCAAAACTCTTAAGCGCTTAAGAAGAGAAAATAATTTTTCCAAAGTGTCAAAAGAGTGAGAATGGTGAAAAGAAAAGTAAAGCAGAGAGATGGAAGGAAAGAAAAGGTTGAAGGTGCAATTGTTATAAATAAACTATAATGAAGGTGCATGAATAATCTTTGTTGTGGTGAAAAGTGTGCTTAATAAGATGGGCCAAACTAAAGAACAACTTCAAAAATGGGAGGATGAAGAAAGAAATAATATCCATGAGTTTGATGGGATGTGTTGAAAAAGCGCTTAAGGATGCTAGTGGCTATTATTGGCTAGCCCAATATTTACTAGTTCTGTAGCTTCCATTACAACCCGTTAAAGTCCTACGTGATCTTACATCACATTTCTTTATATTAGTGAAGTATTACACTAAAGGCAAGCTTATGGGTCATGACATGATGCATGTGAATTCTTTTGGGAGAGAGAGCGAAATTGTGTTTATATGCCGCTGCTTGAAATTTTGTGAGTTCACATGATCAAAAAGGGGAAAATTCTCTTGTATTGTGAGGGCACATGCTTGATGAGAGATTAATCTTCGTGTAGGATGTCTTGATCAACTGATTTGTAGGAGTTTGCCAATATCAAGAGTCGATTCTTAAGTCTAGGAGCTCTTGATGTATTGAAGGTCATTGAATTGATAGGACCATGCATGTTCTCTTGATGATTTGCTGTATTGAATTATCGGTATGACCGTAACCTAAATTGTTGAACCAAAGTAGCGAGGTTGGGATGTAAATTGCATGAGGTGTAAGATTGTTGTTCGAGGATGAACAGGGAGTTAAGTGTGGGGTAAGTGATCTTGGGCAAATTTATATGCCCAAGTGATACTCAAAGGTGTCATTTTAGCCTTGTTTATCTATCAATGTTTATACATTCTCATGTAATTGGTAATAAAATGTGAATTTATACTAACCAACATGATTAGCATTGTTTTGCAGGAAAAATGTAATTTCGGGAAGCTAAAATGTATGTTGGAAGATATCGGGGTTGGACTCGGATGTGAGCAAGGGACAAGGCATTGAAAAGCACAAAATAAAGGGGCTCCGCGATGGAGCCGTGTCACGCTGCCATCGCGGAGGCCTTCTGCCTGGATAGGGAATTTTCGCCCAATTTCAAGAGAGGGTTCGCGATGGGTCCGTGGCACGGTGGCCTGGCTCCGCGTTGCACGCCGTGCCACGTTGGGCCTTATTTCCTAGAGCCCCAGTTTCCAGTGAGGGTCCGCGTCGGTAGCGTGTCACGGAGGCATTGCTCCGCGATGCACTCCGTGACACGTTGCTTGTTATTCCGGGAAAAATTCCCACTAGTATAAATAGAACACTTAGGTTCATTTTTCAATATTCTGACTTGGTGGAGCAAGAACGTGGGTTACAGGAAGTTCAGGGGACGAAATTATCAGGGTTGTTCTCTCTTTCCTTCTTCTTGTATTCAATTGCTTGTATGTTTCACACTCATTTAACGATGTTCAATCCATAAATGAGTGGCTAATTCATCTTCTTGCTGAGGTTAAGAACAATTGTAATGAAATATGATTACTTATTCTTTGGTTTTTCATCTTTTCTTCCATGGTTGTTCTATTGATTCTTGTTCTTACTGTATTAATGTGTGGCCTACGTTAATGTACATCTGAAAAGTCCGGTTTCACTCGGGAGAGTAAGAAATTGGAAAGTTGTGAATTAATAGGATATGATCCTTTCTTAGTTTGGGAAAATTGAGAATTGATTTACCTTCAGGATATAAATATACCTGAAAGTCGTATTAGTCAATTTAGGAATCGGTTTTGTATGGCTAGAACATGAATTGCATTTAATCACAGAAATGTAGGTGGATGGTTCATGATTCTTAAGTGGGGTTAAATACGAGAGTTTTAATCTCTTGGCAATAATTCTTGACTAGCAACCGGAGGAGAAGGCTAACCAAATTATATTGACAATTAATTTCATTACATGTTCATTTAACCTCAGCATGCTCATATTCATAGTTCAGATTCACATTAGATAATTGTTTTAGACTTGGCATAATTATTAGAAATCAAAAATATCAACTTCTTGGTTACACTGTTGTCTGCATTTTTAGAATTGAAATATAGTACACTTGAGTAGATTGCACTTCATCCCAGTCCCTGTGGGATCGATACTTGGCTTACTTAAGCCACTTTACTACTTGTTCGACCACGTGCACTTGCGTGTAGTTTTATACCCAACAAACGACCGAACAATGGCTTTCAGACTGGATTTGTCTTTCTCTACTTTCAGTCTTTACATTTTCTTATCCTAATAAATCTGTTGTTTATAAGTTCCGCTGTATATGTTTACTCAGAATGCTAGTGTATGATAGACCAGGGGTTGACCTGAGGTCACTTATGTCTTCAAGTACCGTGTTACGTCTAGGGTGTAGGCTCGGGGCATGACAGTACCGAGTATGAAAGATAAGTAAAATCAATAAATCATGCACATCATAAAACATGTCATCATAATATTCTGAGAGTGGGGCATGGATGTTATTATTTGAGAACATGATTTGAACATAACGAAATATCATAACTGAATGAAATGACCCAAAGTTGAAACTGATTATTCAATAGTAACAGTGGGTCAAACCTACTGAAAACATGTTATCATGACTGATTAACATGCATAACTGAAATCATGAGAAACAATGGGAGACTCGTCATATAATCGACACTACCATAGTAGAGCTTACGTGGTCCCGACTATTACACTAAAGTGGGTAGAGTTTCCAAAGCCTTGCCAGGAATAAGGATGATACCTTGATATCAATAATAAGCTGAAGTCCTCCTTGGGGGCAGGGAAAGCTCACAAGGGAGGTCCCAAATAATATGAATATACCTACATTGGCATGTAGTTCTGAGGCACAGGGTTGGCTGACCCTTAGCCTACTCGGTGCTAGACACTACTCCCAAAAACATGCATATGCTCTCCATCATTTTTCAACGAAGCTGAACCATCGTCTAGTGATGAAGCTAAATCATAACAATATTTGTAAAAATATGAAATTATTACACGAGGAGTCTTGACTCAAACCATACCACAAGCTGAAAAGAGTGGGAGTCTAGACTCCAAAAACCATGTGGTAAGCTAATAAGATGACATTGAGATAAATCATGAAAAATATTGATCATATGGGCTTTCCCAAACCTAAACATACTTGAAATAGACTTTGATAGTCAAAAATATGAATATAGACATGGGTAATTTGAAATCATACATTTTTCATATACATCTCATCATGCTTGATAACATATGTCATAATCTCAACCTTTCATGAACTTTCATTATTTGGAATCATAATTTGTAAAACATGAAAACAAAATCTGTAATTGAAAACATTGTAAAACATGCCCATGAATCATAATTCAACATTAGAAACATGAATAGATTATACCCATGATAGAAACCTAGAGAATTCTCGAGTTGGGTTAAAACCTCAAAGATTCATCAACTAGAATTTCATGAATTTGAGAAGGAATTGGGATTGGGAGTTGATGGATACATCCATTCATAACCCTACATACCTGGGTAAATCTGATTTACACTCCCTCTTGAAAGCCCAAAGGAAATAGAAGAGAAATTGGGAAAGTTCTTCAAGCTTGATCTCCAAGGAAGAGTTCTAATTTTCATGCATGGAATGGTAAGACTTAGAATAGGTTCAACACCCTTAAAACCCTGCACTGAGCTTAAAACAACATAGTTTAGGATATTAGGGCTTAGGAATTATGAAAATGCCCATAATAAAAAGTTTGAAATTTCTGCACTGCCAGTGTCAATGAGTGATACAACGGGTCGTTCTTTGATACCGCGACTCATGGTATCCACCCGTTACTTCCTTCCTTCATTCCTTTAGTTTTCAGGTCTTGATACTACGACTCTATAAGACGAGTCGTTATATCAAACAATGATGCATCGTATCCTCTCATTACTGCCTCTAATGAAACTGCATTTGAACTTCATATGAGTCACACCACGACTCATACCTTACTCCTATGAGTCGTGAGTTCCATCTGTTACTTGAGAATTTTCCCTGCTCTTCCCACGGGCACTTACAATGACTTGTTGTTCCCCACAACGAGTTGTATCATGACTTGTATGCCCATCCCTCACTATTCTAGAACCAACTCACGACTCCTACCTACGAGTCATACCTTCTTCTATTGGGTCGTTAGAAGGCCCACTGTTTCAACACCTTCCTTCCTAACTGCTAACCACGGGTGGCTCCTATGGATCCTAATGACTCGTACCCTCAATCATCCTGAGGCAAAATTTTAGATTTCTGCTACTTCTCATTTCCAATTCCTGAGTCTAGTCTTAGGCACTTCTAGGGTATTACAATTCTTATGCCCCTTTTCCATATTTTTACCTATGTTTGTTCTTGTTTTGAGTTCATAATCCTTATGAAATACAAAATTCATTTTTTCATGTGTTATTTTAGCGACCAAAAGTTTTTAGATGTTTTGAGCGTAATTTCAAGGAAAAAGGACACAAAAATGACCCAAGTTGTGAAGAAAGAAAGAGTTCGCAAAAGTTGGTCTGGTGCTATGGCTAGCATGGGGCACCAACCCCTAAACATTAGAGAACTCTACAAAAAACTTGGATCTATGGGTGTCGTGGTGCACCAGGTCCCGAACTTCGATGGAGAATTTGATTAACCCTTGGCCAGATGAGACGCGTGGTGCGCCAGAAGAATCCTAGAGTTAGGAAATTTTTCCAACACTCTGGTGCTTTGGATGGAGTGGCACGCCAAAAGGATTCAAATGCTTTGAAATTTGACTAACACTCTGGTGCTTTGAGTGGCGTGGGGCGGCTAGAGCAAAACGTCTGAGGAAAATTGAGCAAAACATAGTGCAATGGAGGGCGCGGCGAGCCAGGAGTGTTCTTGGATTGATTCTGCTTATTTTGAAGCTAATTACTTCAGGGAAAAAGTGTCATTTTAGGGATAACTTATAAATATAACATCTAGTTCTTTTTTATGGAAGAATACATCATTATTTATCATAGTAAGCTTGTAACACAACTTTAGAGGAGAGAAAAGTTCATAACTTAGGTTTCTTCTTTTCTCTATTGTTTTTATGCTTCAAATGAGGATGTTTTTTCGCTTGAACATGAGTTGCTTAACGCCCATTCTAGGATTTTTTCCTTAGCTATGGTTGAAGCATGATAGATTGATTATTTCTCGTATTTACTTATGTTAATTGTTTATTCATTAGGCTGATCACCTTTCAAATAAATCTATTGGCTTTTGGTTGAACTGAGGAGGGGGAACTTAAATTAAATAGGAATTCAAAGATCCTTTGGCCCATTGGTTGAAGGTTAGAAATTGTTGATGAGGATAGGGATATACCCTTCAACCTTATTTAGTAAATATACTAGTAGCCATAACTAGTGTTTCATGTTTCTCCTGTGACCATAGTGATATAGGCGTTAAGTTTCATGAGATAGTTCTTGGATTCTCGGGAGAGTGGCAACAAATGAAATAGTAACTTGCAACTAGAAACCTTAGGAAGAATCAATCTAGTTAACTAAGTCTTGAAAACACAACATGAAGAGAAAGTGCCATTTTCCTAAATATTCATCCTCATTTGTACAAACACGTTTGTGACAACTTTAGTTTCATAGTTCATTTTCCGTTAAGTTTTAGTAGTTTTATCTCCAAGCCATTCCTCATTTATATCAGTGTTTGTTAAAGTAGTAAAATAAAGAGTTAACCTTGAGTGATTAAACTGACAAGTCTCTGAGAGATCACTAATCGAGACTATATTGTCCTACATTATTTGATGACCATATGTGCTTGCCTACACTTAGGCAACATCAGTAGTGATTGGTCTGTCTAAGCATGTGAGGTAGCGCTTCTTAATGTCAGGTGCAAAGAGGATGATAGCATCCCTGGTGTTGGCAGGATTGGGGTTGCCTTAGCCTTGCCCTCCCTTTGCTTTTGGATGTGGAAGGGGCCTTCCCTTTTCCTTGTTGCCTAGAAGAAGTCATAATGTTGTCAGAAAATGTTAGTGCCACAAATATACCAAAATCTTTTTGTGTTTTCCTTTATGAGAAGTAAATGGAAACAACTATGCTATGCTAAGGAAGAAAAATTAGAAAGACTGGATACCAGACAAAATGAAACATTGTTAGTGACAACTAGCAGCACCTATGTTGCACCTGCATTTCACAGGTTAATACCTGTGGTTCGCAGGTGCATCATAGGTTTGCAGCAGAACTTCAGTAAAATTTTATAGGTCCTGCGTTGCATCTGCATTTCGCAGCTGCAGATCCACAATACACAGGATGGAACGCAGGAAGAAGACAGTGACTTGACACTAAGTCCCTCACCTACGCTATATCCTATGTTTCGAAGGTAGGAATCCGCATTTCACAGGTATTTGACAGTGGCCAACACCGATTTATTTTCAATGCTCTAGCCTTACCATTTTTTTATCACAAGTATGAGCATATCACATCTAACGAGTCCTCAAACTTCCCCAAAAGATCAATCAATCAATTAGACAGCCCATAAAACTATTGGGACTGCACAATGCCTTCCTTTAAGATGGACATTACCCCATCTATCATCGGGAAAATCAAGTACCTAATCCAACCAATATCTCAACTAAGTTGTACACTTCTTGAAACTCACTCACAACATCACATTTCTCAGACATAAATAGCACAAAATAAAAGAATGATGATTTTCCCTTAAGAGGGACGTTAACCCATCTATCATTGGGAAAAATCATACATTCCAAGCATATGGGTTACTCAGATTTCACCCCCAAATAACATCTCAAGGCATATGAACACATGTAAGACCAAGCATTATGAATAAAAATCTCTACCCATATGATTTTTTCTATGTTGAACTCCCCCTATTATTCCCACAACAATCAATGCAAGCAATAGAATGAATAACATATAAAGGGTAATGGGGGAAATATGGGTCAAGATGAATTGAAAAACTTGCATGCTTTCTGTTGTAGCAAAGTCATAAAGAATTATAGGGAACGAAAATGAGAAGTACACATACCAAATGAGAAGAAATTGAGGAATTGAATTTTTTCTTCCAAATACTGAACCCAAATCTTGAACTTTTTTTTTGTCAAAGAGAGTAATGAGTGATGGTAGAGAATGGTGTAGCAAGATGGAATTTATAGGTGGAGGGAAGGTGAGTGGATTGATGGATTTTAAATTGAGAATAAATGGGTTTAATGGAAGAACAAGATGTGGTTGGCAGAGAGGTTATGGGGATGAGAAAAAGGTGAAGAAAATGGGGTGTTGTGAATGTGGGAGATGTTTAAAAGGTTTGGGTCAGCTATGGGTCGGGTTAGGTCAATGGGTCAGTTAAAAATTTTAAATGTACCTCATACCTGTGTTTGCCGTAAACTTGCGGTCGTAGGAGGGCACCTGAGAACCGCTGTTCCCAATGCAGGCGGCCTCTTTCTTGCCAGTTCACTGGATACACCTGTGACAAGACAACGTTTAGCGAGTCTGCACCTGCATTTCGCAGGTTATCTCCTCTTATCCTAGAAATTTATAGGGTATTCCGGCTGAGCTCTGCGCCTAACCTATGTTTCGCGGATTGACACCTGTGTCTAACCTGTGTTTCACAGATTTTCTTCCATCTGTCTGGTTCCTTCTTGTATCTGAACAACATCTTGTGCTTTAGCACCTGCATATTGCAAGTCTGAAGTAGCTTGTCCCCTATTTTATTTTCACTTGGTCTTTCATCCAATCATTTTACAAAACCAAAAACAATAAAAAACATAAAAAAGAAAACACTTGAACTCAAAATCACTTGGTTTGCCTCCCAAGAAGTGTCTTATTTAACATTATGGCTCGAGGGTTTCATCACGAAGTGTCAACCATCTGGAGGATCATCCTCCTCAACAACTTCATCCTCAAATCATTCCCTTGCTCCTCACCTTCATCAAGGACCGCAATCACCTTACATTCCTCAGGGGGTTTAGTAGGTTGACATACACTGAAGGTGACTTCCGCGTCACCAACTCAAAAACTTTAATTCCCCCAACTCTACATCAACTAGTGCTCTTCCCATTGCCAACAATGGTTGCCCAATATGATGGACACCTAAACATCCAAGTCACAATCCAACACGACAAAGTTTGCAGGAAGCTTGAATTTATCCACATGGACCAAAAAATCAACAAGAACTTCTACCAGGTGCTTGATAGAGCGATTCACCATCAACAACCTCATTATTGTAGGCTTGGGACTCCCCAAACCTAACTTTTGAATATCATGAGAGGCATTAGGTTGATACTTTCTCCGTGATCACATAGCACATAACTGAACATGCACTCTTCGATAGTGCAAGAAGTGGTGAATGCCTCTGGGTCCTCTCTTTGGCAGAAAGATTATTGGCCATCGCTGCACTATAATGTTGCGACACCTCCACTATGCCCGCCTCCGCAATCTTCATTTTTATTAGCTCTTTCATGAATTTGGCATAGCCAAGCATTTAGAGCAATACATCCACAAAGAGGGGCAATTATTCTGGGTCTGGCTGGCGTTGGCACCGGCAGTTCACAGGTGTTGACCCGCATTCCTCCGACGCACCTTCCACTCTTATCCAGATTGCTTCTGCGTTTCAGTCAGCATTTTGCCGGCTCCATCCGGTAGAGCGTTGATCACATCTGGTGAAGCTTCAGTCCTCTTCTTTAATTTCCATGCTTTTGTCCAAGTTCTTCTCTCCTTAAATTAAATACCTTCAAAAAATAAAGAGAAAGAGCATAAAATCCTCCCAAATGACATGATAACTAAGTAAAAGCTTATGTTTAAAAGCCTAATGAGTTGGTAAATTTCCAACTCATTAGTTAGTAATTTCAAACTTTGCCCTAGCAGGCAAAAGGAGAGGAACAATAGCACCAGTTGCATCGACTTCATCAAAATCATCATCATCAAAATACCAGTGCCTTTATTAGTGTGGGCCTCTATTTTGTTTAGCTCGCTCAGCATCTGAAGCTTGGTGTTTCTCTTCAGCAAGCCCAGTTGCTTCAGGTTCTCATGCATAAGCCTGTTCTTCAGCCAACATCCAAGTTGTTTCTTCTTCCATAGTCTCTTGACCACGGGCGTTGGCCACTTTCCTTCTAGCTCTCAGAGTTCGCTCAAGTTCATGATCTGTTGGAACAAAGGGTTTACCTTGGCTCCGGGTACTGGGCATACACGAATTTGAAACATCGAAAGAAAATAAAAACAACAAAGAAAAATAAAATGGAAATAAGGGCCAACAGCAAAGCAAACACAATAAACTAAATCCTAAGCCGTATTCCCCGGCAACAGCGCCAAAAATTTAATATCGCCCAAACTACACCTTTATATGAGATATAAAGTGGTCGATATTCAAATATAGAACCCAACAAGGGTTGGGGTCAAATTCCACAAGGAATATGGACAAGACCTCGATTACCATTCTTACTATTACTTTTAGTCTACTTATTTTCTAAGGGGTGTATGTGTAATAAATAACAATATAAATTACAAGCGAATGAGGGTAGATTATTTGTTAAAGTTGGTTGTAATTAATGTGTGATGTGACTAGGATCGTGTTCCCCATGATTCATAACAATGCAAGCTTATTGTACTAGTGATCTATGTTTGTGTTTAGCATGAAAATTTGATAAGTTACATTCACCTAAATGGTTGGTCCTCTAAATAGATGATTATCACCACGCAATTTAGTCTGTTTACGGTTGTGTACTTTCCTAACCCTTACCTTTGATCTTGGATTAGCTATTCCCATATAAGGTCAAGCTATTAGATGAGGGTTGATAGCCTCAAATCTCCATTGTTAATCCCTTTTACCATTCATTACCCGCTTGATTTGCTGAGCAAAAATAAGGCACGTTCTAATGTCCTCGACTGTTAAAAAGCAATTAAAACGAAGGGAATACCAATACATGCATAGACCCCATTCAAGAATCACTAAGTACTTTGCCAACATTTGTTAATTCATCTTGGTTCCTACAATCCTAGTTATGGGATTTAGCTACTCATGCTTGAAGAATTATGATCAACAATTCTAGAAGAAATCATAATTGTAAACATACAAGAATTTGTAGAAAAAATCACACTTCTTGAATTAATCAACAACAACTTAAAATCAACAACCAACACTTGTTTGAACATTTAAAACCCAAGAACAAATTAAGAAAATATGTTTCTTTGACTTCAATGTCAAAAAAATATGTCAAAGTATCGAAACTTGTAAAGGAAACCTACAGATCCTATTTATAGACAAAAATAAAATCCTTTTCTAAACAAAACTGGATTTTAGAGTTGGCAGGTACAATGGCTCGTTGGTTGATTGCATGGTTCATTGACTTATCTGTTGGATGCTTTATTGTTTCAGACTGACTTTGGCTTCTTTCAGATTCTGGCATATACAATGACTCATTGTGAAGACATATGAGCCGTTGGTTCCTTCCATTGGTTCTAAACCTTCAGGACATGATAGCTGAATCTCTTAGTACGGGCACTTAGGACAACTCATCTTTTGAATGCACATCCCATTTTTCTCATTCATTGAATGAGGCCTCTTTTACCACTTTTTCTGAATCCATCCCACGACCACACAGTACGACCCATTATATGAACAAACAGACAGTAGGTGCCATCTATTGTTTGGGCTTAAATTTTGCAATTTAATAGAATCTCATCTGACGGTTGCCTGGTATGGCTCTTGGAAAGAACAAATGACACATCCTATGGCTTGTCTATTTTCCTTTGAGCTTTGTTTTAGCTCTTTTCTCATATTCAACTTCCATAGACTATTTTGTATGCAACACTTCCAAAATGCATCATATTCGGATAAATGTACTTAAGTTCATGCATATTTAAATAGTTTTAAGCATCGAAAGTGTCGTAAAACCCCAACACATTAGGTGCTCCAGTCCTTTTTGTGTGGAAGAAAGATGGCTCTTTTAGAATCTGCATTAACTACCGCCAGTTGAATAAGGTCACAATCAAGAATAAGTATCCCATTTCCATATTAGTGACATATTCCATTAGCTTTAGGGTGCTAGTTTCTTTACAAAGATAGACATCAGTTCCGGTATCACTGGCTCAGAGTTAGAGAGAGTGATGAACACTGAATACTCCTGTAGCTTTTATGGTTATGTCTTTTGGACCACCGAATACTCCTGCAGCTTTTATGGAGTTGATGAATAGGGTGTTCAAGAATTATTTAGATATGCTCATCATTTTCTATATAGATGACATCCTTGTGTACTCTCGAAGCGAGGAGGAGCATGCAACTCATTTTAGGGTTGTGTTGCAGACTCTTTAACGACCACCAGTTATTTGCTAGATTAACCAAGTGTGAGTTTTGGCTAAACTCAGCTGCTTTTCTTGGGCATGTGTTGTCTAGTGAGAGTGTGTAGGTAGACTCTCAAAAGATAGAGGTGGTGAAGAGCTGGCCTGGACCTGTCAATCCAATAGATATTAGAAGCTTTTTGGGTTTAGCAGGCTACTACAGGAGGTTTGTAGAGGAATTTTCATCCATTGCCTTACCTCTAACCAAGTTGACCTAGAAAAAGGTCATATTTCAATGTTCTGATATGTGTGAGAAGAGCTTTCAGGAGTTAAAGGCTCGACTCATTTCTACTCCGATCTTAACCCTACCAGAGGGAATGGATGGTATTGTGGTTTATTTTGATGCCTCTGAGTTGGCCTAGGGTGTATGTTGATGCAATATGGTAAGTTCAATGCTTACGCTTCGAGACAACTTAAGTCTCCTGAGAAGAATTACCTAATGCACGACCATGAGTTACTAGTGGTAGTGTTTTCCTTAAAGATATGGACGCACTATTTATATGGGGTGCATGTTGATGGGTTCACGAACCACAAGAGTCTTCAATATGTGTTTACTCATAAGGACCTGAATTTGCAGCAAAGGATATGGCTTGAGCTTCCCAAGGACTATCATATGAGTGTTTTTTAAAATCTAGGCAAGGCTAGTATGGTGGAAGATTCTCTTAGAAGGTTGTCTATGGGGAGTGTGACTCGTGTGGAGGATGAGAAAAAGGAGTTGGTGAAGGATGTCCATAGACTTATTCGCCTAGGGGTTTGCCTTATGGACTCAGCCGATGGCGGTGCCAACGTTCAGAGTGGTTCGGAGTTTTCATTGGTGGAAGAAGTTAACATGAAGCAAGAACACGATCTTATCTTATTCAAGTTGAAGGAAATAGTCCGGAATCAGAAGGTGGAGTTTTTTCCAAAGGGGGAGATGGTGTACTTCAATATCAGGGTCGATTATGCATTCCAAATGATGACTTGAGAGAGTCGATGTTGAGAGAAGATCACGGTTGTTGTGTATTCTATCCACCCAAGCGCCACCAAGATGTATTGTGATCTACGGGAACTCTATTGGTGGAATGGCATGAAGAAGGATATTGTAGAATTTGTGGCTAAGTGTCTGAATTTACAGCAAGTTAAGGTTGAGCACCACCAGAGACTGAGAGGTGTGCTTCAGGATATCAGTATTCCTACTGGAAGTGGGAAGAGATTATGGACCTTATTACAGGTTTGCCTCGTATGCACCAACATCATGATTCTTTATGGGTGATTATGGATCGAATGACCATGTCCGCACATTTCCTGTTAGTTAAGACTACAAATTCAACCCAAGATTATGCCAAACTTTACATTTGGGAGTTAGACAGGTTGCATGGAGTTCGATTGTTTGATTTTTAAGATAGAGTTACGCAGTTCACCTCGTAGTTTTAGAACTCGTTTCAAAAGGGCCTTGGTACTCAAATTAATCTTAGCATAATTTAAATCCACAGATAGATGGTTACACTGCGGAAACCATTCAAACGTAGGAGGACATGTTGAGAGCCTACGTGATTTGTTTCAAGGGTAGTTGGGATGATCACTTGCCTCTATTGAGTTTGGTTATAATAACAATTACCACTCCAACATTTAGATGGCTTCATTTAAAGTTCTTTATAGGTGGAGATATAGATCACCTACCAGATGGTTTGAGGTAGGTGAGGCTACATTGATAGCCTAGATTCAGTGCATGAGGCTATGGAGAAAGTTTATCTCATTAGAGAAATGTTGAACATAGCTCAGTGTCATCATAAATCCTATGCAGATGTTAGAGGAAAAGAGCTTGAGTTTGTAGTTGATGATTGGGTATTTTAGATGTTGTCACCCATGAAGGGGGTGATGAGATTTGGCAAAGAGGGGAAGCTTATTCTCCGATATGTTTGTCTTTATAGGATTTTAAGGCATGTTGGCAATGTGGCCAATGAGATGGAGTTTCCCGTAGAGTTAGCACACCAGTGCATTCAATTTTCCATGTGTCTTTGTTGAAGAACTGCATTGGCGATCCATCTCTTAGTTTTCCTATAGAGACTATTGGTATGAAGGATAGCCTAACTTATGAGGATGTTCGGATTGAGATTCTTGACTATTTCGAATGTTGAGGAACAAGGAGGTTGCTTCGTTGAATGTCCCTTGGAAGAATTGGCTTGTAGAGAGAGCTTCTTGGGAAGTTGAGGCGGATATGATTGCCAAGTACCCTCACCTCTTCCCTTCCATCTTAGCTTTAGCTGAAGTACTAGTTTCTTCCTTATTACTCTACTCAGTTCATGTCTGTTTCATGTCCTTTAGTTCCTATTTTGTCTTACCATGCACGTATGATTCATGAATTTGATCCAGTCTATGTATCTTAGTTCGAAGTTAGTCACTCCATTAGTATTTAGTCTATAGCACTCAGTTTTGGGATTGCAACTATTTCTCTATCTTTTTAGCTCTATTAGTCTCCATTCAAGGATGAATGTTTCTAAGGAGGAGATAATGTAACACCCCAAAAGTCTCTAAGATCATATCCTAGACTTGAAGGAGAAACCATCAAGAAAACCTCAAATTATTTCATAGAACGAGTCATGGTACAACTCATTTGCTAGTAGCACGAGTCATGGTCAGACTTATGGTAGGCAGTTCGAGTTTTCATGTTTCAACTGTGATTATTCAAGTGATGAGTCATGGTGAGAAGTGGTGGGGCATGGTATGCATTCGTGGGATAAACATTAGAGAATGTACAAGATTGATCCCTTAACCATGAGTCACAAGATGACTCATGGTAAGGAAGGAAAATCATTGTAGAGTCACATATGAGTATTAGAGAGGTGAGAAATCAGGACCAGCTTGTGACAGATGGTCACCATTAGTTGCGGTGACAACCAACGACTCGTGGTATGCGTCGTGGTCACTTGCAGGTAGTTTTTATGTGCAATTTTCTAAGGGTACTTTCATAATTTTCTATGCTTTTAACTCTAAACTTAGATCATTTTGGGTTTCCTAAATGGTGTATTAGAGGCTTTTACTTATCCTAAACTCTCATTACTATCAAGACACCATTGTTTGAAGATCAAATCCTCTAAAGGCTCTCTAGCACCTAGGGTTCTTCTTCTCAATTCTTCTTGGGTCTCAAGCTAGTGTTAAGAACTCTTCAAGCCAGGTTTGTGGGGTCATGATTTGGGGGTTTCTTCCCCCCTCCTGGATAACCTCATGTCTAATTCCATGATTTCAATTACTTTAAGTCTCCTGTTATGATTTTTATGAATTTCTATAGTTAGACCCTTTTTGATGCAAAAATCCATGGTCTTACATAAAAATTAATTCTCTCATGCTTTTAATTATGAATGATTTATCACTATGATCACATGATTTCTATGAAAACTTTTATGATTCCCTATTTTAAAGTTATCATGATTTTACTCAATTATGTATGGATTTAATAAATATCAAGCTTATGTATTATGGATGTATTTTCAGAATTATTTTCATGCCTAGTTTATATATGTCAAGCAGTTTTATGAATCTGTTATGTTATTTTAAGATAGACAACGAAAAACCCATATTTCAAGGATGATTATGACCATTATGTATATTTCGGAAATAGAATTTAACAACGAGTAGGTCGGGGTTCCAGTGCACCCAGGTCTCAACTACGTGCCACTGTAGGTATGAAGGAGTCCTTGCTAGAGAGTGTATCTCTTTTCCTAATGGGCTCATGAGTGATATCATACCTTCGTGGTTCTTACCCTTAGCAAGGTATAAACACACCTCCCATATAGGGTTACAATCTAGTCTCCATGTATGCTCACTTGGCATATATTAGTTATAGGAATCTCCCATTGTTCCTCACATTTTCACTATGATCATGCACATGTCTTATGATGTTATGACCTGTGGTATTTTGGCCCATTGATCAGGTTATGGGATTTAGTTATGATTTCAAATATGATGAAGCTTATGATTTTATTGTCAAAATCTTGGGTCGTTATACTTCATATTATGATGAATAGCTTATGTTTTATGAGAATCATGATCATGACTTTTTATCTGTTGTCCTTACTCTCATATTTTGTTCATCCTCCATAATTAGTATATTCAAAGTATTGAACACATACTTTTGTGCTATATCTTCTCATGATATAGGTTTAGGTTGTCTGTCTCAGCCCCGCCGCTAGATTCGATCTTACCCTTGATTTAGCTTGGTATTGGTGAGTCCTCATCATCCGAAGGAATCTATTTTGACTCATGACTTTTTATATCATTCCAGTCTTCAGATGTAGCAAAGCTAGTTGGGAGCTTGTCCCATTAGGTCATCTTATGTTTAGAGGCTTTTTAGACGATGTTATGTTGATATCCAACAGTTTGACTTGTAGTGCCCGATTTTACATTTTATGATATGTTAGACTTCTGCTAATTCTTTATCTTATGATTTTTTCTGCTTAGTGTATGCCTATGCTTATGTTATGCATATACCATGGGTCAGCTTCGAGCCATTCAAGTTCTAGGTCCCGTGTCACATCCGGGGTTGATGCTCGAATCGTGAAAAACTTGGTATCAAAAAATAAGGTTTAGGTGTGTCCTAGGGTGTATGAAAGCCACATTAAGTAGAGTCTTCTTCATGAGTGTGAAGAATGCCACACTTATGAGGAAGAGGCTACGAGATGTTTTAGGAAACTTCCCTTCATTCATGTTCTATATCATGAGATGAACTCCAACTCTTTCTATACGTGTTTAGAAAATGCTCTTCGAGGAGCCAACAAAAGAAGGAATCGAAATGGCAATGACAATAGCAATGGGAATCAGCCACCCCCACCATCTCTAGTAGATCATTTGAATGAGCAGGTGACTCATGCTGAATTCAGCACTTCTTTTCAGATGTTGGCCAAGCCATGACGACCCAGGTCAACCAATAGGTGGTTGCACTTGTAGTAGCTAAAGTGAGAGACTTCACCAAGATGAACCCTCTAGAGTTTCATGGTTCAAAGGTGGATGAGGATATAGAAGAGTTTGTTGAGGAGATCCACAAGATTACCCAGATTATAGGGATTTTCGAGGAGGAGGGTGTAGATTTGGCCTCCTATCAGCTAAACGGGTAGCTCATATCTAGTTCAAATGGTGAAAGGAATATCGTAGCACATGCGTAGTTCTTGTTGGTTGGGATGAGTTTGTGACGACCTTTTTGGTAGATTCTTTCCCGGGAGTTAAGAAAAGAAAAAAGTCCTGAGTTCATCAATTTGAAGTAGAATAGTATGATGGTGCAGTAGTATGACTTGAAGTTTACTCAGTTGTCAAAATATGTCTTGGAGATGGCTGTTGGTCGAGGGCTTCTATGAGAAAGTTTGTATTGGGAGTCTCAAATTTAGTGGACGAGGAGTGCAGGACCTCTATGCTTATTAGTGACATAGATATCTCTAGACTCATGATTTATGCTCAGCAGATTGAGGAGGAGAAATTGAACGAGAAGGAGAGGGTAACCAAGAGGGCTAGGATGGGGAATTTTGAGTCCTCAAAGTAGAGTACATGTGGTGGACATCACTTACAATCCCATCAGAGGTCATCAACCCTGGTTCCATCATCAACCAACATTCATCTAGGACTAGAAGAGATCATAGGGGTTGAGCAACTATCTCTAAGAGTCAGGGGAACATGTCCGTGGAGCGAACTTTCCCAACTTGCAGGACGTGTGGTAAGAACCACCCAGGAGAGTGTCTGATCAGCAAGGATGTTTGTTGTGGGTGTGGTAAACCCAGATAAACTCAAGAATTGTCCTTCATGAAGATAGGGTGATGGTATAGGTCGTGCCCTAGCCATCTCTTCAATAGCTCGCATATTCCAGTTGGGTGCATCATTTGGTGCAGGTGGCAGATAGCGCCAGAACCGTTTCTACTCCTTTTCATCCTACCACTAGAAAGACAGCTCACCAGATGTGTTCATGGGTATGTTGTTAGTTTCCTTCTTGATTTTTATGCATTGCTAGATCCAAGGGCCACATTATCCTTCATTACTCCATATGTTGCTATCAGTTTCAGTGTCATCTCCAAAATCCTCTTAAAGCTCTTCTCAATCTTTACTCCCGTCGGTGAGTTAGTTTTAGCATGGAGGGTATATAGAAACTGCCCTATTACAATTCTCTAAAGGGTCACCTCTGCTGATTTAGTGGAGTTAGACATGAAAAACTTCGATGTTATCTTTTGTATGGAGTAGTTGTATTCTTATTATGCTTAAGTCAATTATAGAACCCCATTAGTAGAGTTTCGATTTTTGGGTGAGCCAGTCCTAGAGTGGAAGGTAGTTCATCAGTACTTGTAGATTGCTTTATGTCCTACCTTAAGGACAGGAGGATGATTTCCAAGTGTTGTATGTATCATTTAGTTTTGGTTAAGGATTCCAACTCGAAATCCTAAGCTTTCAATCAATCCCTATTGTTTGTGAGTATCTAGAGGTATTCCTAGATGATCTACCAAAAGTCCCACCCAAGCAGGAGATTGACTTTGTGATTGATCTTCTCCCTAATACACAACTCATATCCGTTCCTCCTTATAGAATAGCTCCAACTGCGCTAAAGGAGTTCAAGGAATAGTTGAGGAATCTCTTAGATAAGGGTTTCATTAGGGCTAGTAAGTTCCAGTGGGGTGATCCAATCCTTTTTGCGTGGAAGAATGATGGCTCGCTGAGAATGTGCATCTACTACCACTAGTTGAATAAGGTCACAATCATGAATAAGTATCCCATTCCCAAGATCGATGACTTGTTCGATTAGCTTTAGGGTGCAAGTTTATTTTCAAAGATAGAACTCAGATCCGACTATCACCAGCTCTAGGTTAGAGAGTGTGACATTCTGAAGACAACCTTTAGTATTCGGTATGGTAACTATGAACTTTTGTACTCTTGAAGCGAGAAGGAGCATGCCTGCTCATTTGAGGGTTGTATTGCAGACTCTTAAGGACCACTAATTACTTGCTAGATGCACTAAGTTTGAGTTTATCTAAAGTCAGTTGCTTTTCTTGGGCATGTAGTGGCTAGTGAGAGTATGCAGGTAGACTCTTAAAAGATAAAGGCAATGAAGGACTGGCCTAGACCTGTGAATCCAACAGATATTATAAACTTTTTGGGTGTATCAGGCTACTATAGGAGGATGTAGAGGATTTTCATCCATTACCTCACCTTTGACAAGGTTAATCCAGAAAAAGGTCAAATTTCAATGGTCCAAGGCGTATGATAAGAGCTTTCAGGAGTTAAAGGCTCGACTCATTCCTACTCCGATCTTAACCTACCAAAGGGCATAAATGGTTTTGTGATGTATTATGACACCTTTAGAGTTGGCCTAGGGTAGTGTGTTGATTCAGCATGGTAAGGTTATCGCTTACTCTTTGAGATAGCTTAAGACTCATAAGAAGAATTACCTAATGCACGATCTTGAGTTAGAAGTAGTGGTGATTTCCATGAAGATATTGAGATACTATTTGTATGGGTTGCATGTTAATATGTTAACAGATCATAACAGTCTTCAGTATGTCTTTACTCAGAAGGACTTGAATTTTCGGCAAAAGAGATAGCTTGAGCTTCTCAAGGGATATGATATGAGTCTTTTGTACCATCCAGACAAGGCCAATGTATGGTGGATGCTCTAAGAATGTTGTTTGTGGGGAGTGTGACTCCTGTTGAGGACAGTAAGAAAGAGTTGATAAAGGATGTCCATAGGCTTGGTCGCATAAGGTTCGCCTTATGGACTCAATGGATGGTGGTGTCATTGTTCAGAATGGTTCAGAGTTTTCATTGGTGGCAGAAGTTAAGGCAAAGAAAGATGAGGATCCTATCTTTGTCAAGTTGAAGGAAGTAGTAAAGAATCAGAAGGTAGAGGTTTTCTCCCAAGGGGGAGATGGTGTCCAATATCAGGGTTAATTATGAATTCTGAATGTGGATGACTTGAGAGAGAGAATGTTGAGAGAGGCTCATACCTCCTGGTATTCTATCCAAACAGGCGCCTACAAGATGTATCATAATCTACAGAAAGTCTATTAGTGGAATGGCATGAAGAAGGATATAGCAAAATTTGTGGCTGAATGTCTGTATTGTCAATATGTTAAGGTTGAGCACTAGATACCAAGAGGTATGCTTTAGGATTTCAGTATTCCTACTTGGAAGTGGGAAGAGATAAATATGGTCTTCATTACAGGTTTGCATCGTACGCGTCGGCATCATGATTCTTTATAGGTTATTGTGGACTGAATGATCAAGTCCATACATTTCTTGTCAGTTAAGACTATAGATTTAGCTGAGGACTATGCCAGAATTTACACTTGGGAGTCAGTCAGGTTCTATGGAGTTCCATTTTCCATTATATCGATAGAGGTACTAAGTTCACCTTGCAATTTTAGAAGTCATTTTAGGAGGGCCTTGGTACTTAAGTTAAGCTTAGCATAGCATTAAACCCATAGAAAAATGGTCAGATTGAGAGGACCATTTAGACTATGGAGGATGTGTTGAGATCCTGTGTAATTGATTTCAAGGGTAGCTGGGATGGTCAGTTGGCTTTGATTGAGTTTTCTTACAATAATAGATACCACTCCAACATTCAGGTGGCTCCATTTGAAGTTTTGTATGGACAGAGATATAGATCACGTATTCAATGGATTGAGGTATGTGAGACCATATTGATAAGGCTAGATTTAGTGAATAAGGCTCTAGATAAAGTTTAGCTCAATAGAGAAAGGCTGAAGATAGCTCCGAGTCGTCAGAAATCCTACATGAATATGAGAAGAAGAGAGCTTGAGTTCTCAGTTGATGATTGGGTATTTCTGAAGGTGTCATCCATGAAGTGGGTGATGAGATTTCAAAAAGGGAAGCTTGGTCCCCGATATGTTGGTCCTTACAGTAATTTTGAGGTATGCTGGCAATGAAGCCTATAAGTTGGAGTTTCCCGCAGAGTTAGCACCAGCACATCCAATTGTCCACGTGTCCTTGTTGAAGAAGTTCATTGGTGATCCAGCTCCAATTTTGCTTATAGAGATTATTAATGTGAAGGATAGCTTCACTTATGAGGAGGTTCCGATTGAGATTCTGGACCTTCAATTTAGAAAATTAAGGAACAAGTATATTGCTTGAGTCCATAGTTGATGATTGGGTGTTTCTGAAGGTGTCATCCATGAAAGAGGTGATGAGTTTTGGAAAAAAGTGGAAGCTTGGTCCTCGATATGTTAGTCCTTACAAGAATTTTGAGGTATGCTGGAAATGTGGCTTATGAGTTGGAGTTGCCCACAGAGTTAGCACCAGTGCATTTAATTTTCCATGTGTCCTCGTTGAAAAAGTTCATTGGTGATCCAGCTCCAGTTGTTCCTGTAGAGAGTATTGGTGTGCAGGATAGCTTCACTTATAAGAAGGTTCCAATTGAGATTCTTGACCTTCAGGTTTGAAAGTTGAGGAACAAGGATATCGCTTTAGTGAATGTTCTTTGGAAGAATCACCTTGTAGAGGGAGCTACTTGGAAAGCTGAGGCAGATATGATAGCCAAGTACCCTCACCTCTTCCCTTCCAGCTCAGCTTCAACAAGAGGTACTAGTTTTTTCATTAGTACTCTACTCAGTTCATGTCAGTTTCATGTCCTTTAGTTCCTCTCATGTCTTAGCATGCACGTATGATTCATGAATTCAGTCTAGTCTATGTATCTCAGTTCGGAGCTAGTCACTCCATCGGTATTCAGCCTATAGCATTCTGTTTTGGGATTACAGCTCTTTCCCTATCTTTTCAGCTCTATTAGTCTCCATTTAAGGATGAATGTTTCAAAGGAGGAGATAATGTAACACCCCAAAAGTCCGTAAGATTAGATCTAGACTTCGTGTAGAAACCAATAGAAAAATCTGAAATTTTGTCATAGAACAAGTCATGGTACGACACATTGGATGCTACCATGAGTCGTGGTTAGACTAATGGTAAGCAGTTTGATTTTTCAGGTTTCAAGTTTGAGGACTCAAGTGACGAGTCATGGTAGCAAGTAATGGGTTGTGGTATGCAGTCTTGGGATAAACTTTGGAGAATGTGCAAGATGGATACCCTAACCACGAGCCACAGGACAACTCTTCGTAAGGAAGGATGAGGCATTGTAGGGAGGCGCTGTATGGGATTAGAGATGTGGGAAATTAGGACCAGCTTGTGAAGAATGGTCACCATGAGTCGTGGTGACAACCAATGACTTGTGGTGTGAGTCATGGTCACTGGAAGATAGTTTTTAAGTGTGTTTTTATAAGGGTATTTTCATAACTTCCTATGCTTTTAGCTCTTAAACTGGATCATTGTGGGTTTCCTAATGGGTGTAATAGAGGGTTTTACTTGGACTAAACTCTTATTCCACTCAAAACACCATAGATTGAAGGTCAAATCCTCTAAAGGCTCTCAAGCACGTAAGGTTCTTCTTCTCAATTCTTCTTGGGTCTTAAGCTAGTGTCAAGAACTCGTCAAGCCATGTTTGTGGAGTCATGAATGGGGGATTTCTTTCGCCCTCATGGAAAATCTCAAGTTTAATTCCATGATTCAAATTCGTTTAAGTCTCTAATTATGATTTTTATGAATTTCTAGGGTTAGATCCTCTTTGATGCAAAACTCCATGATCTTACATGAAGTTGATTCTCCAATGATTCTAATTATGATTTATGACTGTGATCACATGATTTCTATGAAAACTCTCATGATTCTATATTTTCAAGATATCATGGTTTTACTCAAGTATGCTTGAATCTTATGAATATCAAGCTTATGTATCATGATAGTATTTTTAGCATTGTTTTCATGGTTAGTTAATCTATGTCAAGCTAATTATGAATCTATCATGTTATTTTAAACTAGCCCATGGAAAACCTATATTTCATGTATGATTATGAGCATTATGTATATTTTGGGAATAGTATTCACCACCGAGTAGGTCGGGGTTCTAAATGCACCTAGGTCTCATAAACTACATGCCACCATAGGTATGAAGGGGTCCTCACCAGAGAGTGTCTCCCTTGCCCTAATAGGCTCATGAGTGATGTCACGCCTTCAGGGCTCTTACCCTTGGAAAGGTATGAACATACCTCCTAGCTAGAGTTACAAGCTTGGCTCCGTGTATGCTCACTTGAAGTATGTCGATTATAAGAATCTCGTATTGTTCTTCACATTTTCACGATTATCATATGCATGCATTATGATGTTATGACCTATGGTATTTTTCCCACTGATTAGGTTGTGAGATTTACTTATGATTTAAAATATGATGAGCATTATTATTTTGTTTTCAAAACCTTGGGTTGCTATACTTTAGAGTATGATGAATAGCTTGTGTTTTATGACTATCATGATCATGACTTTTAACATGTCGTCCTTACTCTTGTGTTTTGCTTATTCTCCATATTCATTATATTCAAAGTATTGATCACACACTTTTTTGATATATCATCTCATGATATAGGTTTAGGTGATCAGTCTCAGCCCGCCGCTAGGTACGATCTTGCCCGAGATTCAGCTCGGTGTTGGTGAGTCCACATCATCCGAGGGTGTCAATTTTGATTCATGTCTTTTTATGTCATTCTAGTCTTCAAGATAGGTAGAGCTAGTTGGGGGCTTTTTCCATCAACTTATCTCATGTTTAGAGGCTTTCTAGACTATGTTATGTAGATATCCAGTTGTTTGACTTGTAGTCCCTGATTTTTATGTTTTATGATATGTTAGGTTTCTGCTTATGCTATTTCCTACGATTGTTTCCTCTTAGTGTATGATTATGCTTATGTTATGTATATATCCAGCCGTTTGGGTAGTAGTCCCCCCGATTTTTACATTTTACGATATGTTAGACTTCATCTTATGGTATATCCTACGATTGTTTCCTCTTAGTGTATGATTATGCTTATGTTATGCATGTACCATGGGTTATCTTGGTGTCGTTCGTAGTTTTAGGTCTCGTGTTGCGTCCGAGGTCCATGCTCGGGTAGTGACAACTTGCCCATCCAAGTATTGAGAGAGTTCCACTATGATTTTTGGATCATTATAGAATACTACAGAATTGAAGTTGGACTTTCTTGAAGATATCTACTCACACTTCGAGAGGTATTCCTTGGGTTAAATTTTTCGCATGTTTTGTATGTTCTATGTGTTTGTGTTTGTTGTCTACGATTTGTCTCAACAGTAAGATTTTTTAATGCTTTCACTGTGTGATATTTTCTAACAATTTACATCAAGAGACATGCTTGAATCTATTTAGATATCATGTTGCTTTTTATAAATTTAATCATTTGATTGCATGTGGTTCTGAAAGTGTAAAACATGTTGTCTTCTTGAAATGATACTAATTTTAGAAAAACAAAATTATAAAAATTGTTCTTTATTCTTGACTCATGTATATTAGTACCTTAATAATGGTATGTGATAAGAATTAGTGAACAAAATTTTTGAAATAAAACCCTTCTTTTTCCAAAAACTTTTCTTGATTTGGTCAGTGAGTGAAATTGAAAATTTTATGGACTCTAATAGACCTGAAAATTGATAGTTTCATTAAAAACAATATAGTAAGAAAAACTCAGAAGCTTTGCTGGTGATCTAGGTTATATTTCAACCATTTGAGGTTTTTCAAATGAATTTTTGGCTATTTTTTGTTAGTTTTTAAAAAATTTCAACATAAAATTTGGATTTAAAAAATTTATTTAGTGATAAGGGTTCATTGATAGGCTACGGATTTACAACACTTTCGATGAATAAAAATGAGAAAATATGCATGGTCTTAGATGTGTTTATATAGATATGACGCAATTATGCTTTGTATTAGGGAAATCAGGTGTTGGAGTTGAAATTTGTAAAAGAAGGGAAAAAGAGTGCAGAAAATGGGCTAAGTATAGGCCTCACTACGAGCCATACTATGATTCATAATAAACTTTAGAAGGCCTGCTTAAGACCAAGCCAAAGTATGACTGTTGGTACGAGTCGTACCAGAGTAGCCGTGGAAAAATACTGAAGGATGCACTTTGACTAGTCTCCTAGTATGGGTAGAAACCATGATTCATGATGATTACCTATGACCAGTACCAAGGAGCTGTGGTGAACTTAAGTAAGAATGTTCAAAGGAAGATTCCATGGTACGAGAGGAAACCATGAGTCATAAGAGCAAGGTACGAGTCGTACCAAGACACTCGTGGAAATATTCAAAGGATGCCAGAAATCACAGGTTCAAACCACGACAAAGATATACAACTTATAAGAGCATTGTACGAGTCATACCAACTCCCAGTACTTAACAAAAATCAGGGCGGCAACTGACCATTGTACGAGTGAAAGCTACGACTCGTAGGTTCACGAAATGAGTCGTAGGATCTAGCAACGGTAGTTATTACAGTTTCCCTGTTACATTAGGAAAGGTTTCTGATTATTTTTATAATTACTTTTCTGGGTTAATTTTATTAAAGAAAGGAGCTTAGTCGAACTTTTACATTTTGGACTGAAAAAATACTTTGGAAATTCTTCTTGAGTTTTCCAATATTCTTGGGGATTCATCCATTCTTCTTGGATTGATCATTGTTGAATTGTGCAATTAATCAAGTGGGATTTATTTCAATCAAATTGTAAGTTTTTAATTATGTTTTTGTCTATGACTTCTAATTCTTCTGTTACAACCATGAGAGGCTAAAACCTCCATGACTAGGGTTGTGGGAACCATGGTGAATTTACCAACTAGGGTTTGGATGAAGTGATTCTAAATTGATATGAATGCTTGTATTGTCTTATCTTTATCTTAAATGTTTCTTAATGGAGTGCAACATTAGGACTTACCTGAATTATCTACTTGCTTGAACCTAGAGAGGTAGAGATTAGGAAAAGAGAAGAACAACAAAGCCTTGAACTTTATGATTCATTGTATAACTTGAGCTGCAATCGCAGGATAGTTGATTTGGTTCAAATTGATAAATGTTAAAGTGAAATCACTCAAGAGGCCTAATGTAGTAATTAAGTATAGTCATTCAACAGGGACGAATTGGTCATTTAGATGAACCTATGTTATCAGTTCTACAAGCTAAGTATTGTAATAGATCACAAGTGTAAAACCTGAAGTAGTTATGAATCTATGGGGAACACATCCCTAGTTAATTGCATAAACTTGACAACAACATTAATTTACAATACTGTTCCATAATTCTTTTCTTCAGACTCCACATTAGGAAATAATCATACTAAATGCATAAATACTAGCGTTATTCTACATCCTGACCATATTCCCTGGGATCGACCCCAACCTATTTGGGTTCTTTATTGACAACGTCTCCGTCATACTTTATAGGGGTGTGATTTGAGCGTTACCAAAAGTGGTGCCATTGCCGGGAAATATGGCTTAGGATTAGACTAATTGCTTATGTTTAAGTTTTAGTTGTTATTTCCTCATTTACTTTTTTTCTTTTATTTTGACACTCACAGGTTACCACTTGGTGAATGCCAAGTACCCGGCGAAGTAGAAACCCCTTGATCCCTCTTGATCTAGAGCTTGAAAGGACACTGTGAAACATGGAGTGTAACAAAACTCCAGAACAGATGCAAGCTAGACTAGCTATTAAGGACCGACAGGCAGAGTTAGCACGACAAGATGCTCTTCAGGGAGTAGACGATCCCAGGGAGTGGTGGATAATGCTGACCGACATAGGCAGGGTAATAGAGGTCACAAATATGCTTCAAAGTTTATTGATGATGAGGACCCAAATATTGATAAGGCCAGGTCAACAGGAGCCGTTGTACCTCCACCTTTGCCTGCTGGGGTAAAGTTTGATATCACTAGCACCATGATCCAGTTGCTAGACACTAAAGGGGTGTTTAGTGGTCATGCAACTGACGATGCTAATCTACACCTGATAAACTTTGTGGGGATTTGAAAGGCATACAGGTTTCCAGGTTGAGATAGGATGCTATCAGGCTAAGACTCTTCCCATTCTCTCTATTTGGAGAGGCCAGTTTATGGTTATTGGAGTTTCCCAATGACTCCATCACCAACTGGAGGGAACTAAATGAAGCCTTTCTAGAAAGGTTCTTTCCACCTTCCAGATACTTCAGCTAAAAGATGAGATCTATAATTTCCAGCAGTTGAAGATTGAGGCACTACATGAGACATGCCTGAGATTTAAGAAGAAGCTGACGAAGTGCCGTAATCATAAAATTCCTAATGAGAGTTTGCTGGAAATTTTTTACAGGTCTTCAAACAACAACACCAAGGCTGTAAAAGATATGATGGTGGGAGGAGCAATGATGAGTCACTCATGGGAGCAAGAAGCTATCATACTTGATCAAGTGACTAAAACGAATAGGACCTGGCACATACGGGAAGTTGAGACAGCTGTAGATACACATTCCATAGGGATGACTACGGACCAACGCAGAAAAGAGGAGGAACTTGATAAGGCATTGGCTCACATGAGGACATTTCTATACCTACTTACGAACAATATTATGGGCTCTGGAGCTCAAAAGGTGAATACAAAGGGAGCTCAGGGCCAGGAACCAGAGTATGAGTAGTCGAATTCCGAAGAGGAGGCAAAGTTTTTAGACAAACATGTGGGGGGTTTTTGGGCTAACGCCCAAGGGTCTGGATAGGACACTTGGCTCCACGGTTTCAAAAATCAAGGTCAGAACCAATACAGAGACAACTATAACAGGAACGGGTAAAGGGATAGGATCAAAGGTCGTGAGTGAAAAGGTGATTGGAGAAAGAATGACGGCTACCGAAACTATTAGACAGGTTTATATGTTCCTCTTAGGGCTCGTGAGAGAGATGCTGGACCATCAAAGTTTAAGAGCGTGATGGCTGAGCTGCTGAAGAAGGTGAAATCCACAAATGATAAGCTGAAGGACATTCAGGGAGACATATCTTCCTTGAACCAAAAAGTTGAATTGCATGCCACAACGATCAAGCAGCAACTAGGGTAGATGTCTGCATCCCTAAACCAGAGACAGAAGGTGTCACGACTCAAACATACACCCAAATCGTAGACACAGGGCAAGGGACCCTGAGGGACCTCAAGTCGACCCATGGCTCATGCATACGACTAATCTCGTTCAAATAAGCAGAATGATAATCACAAAAAAAAACATAGCAGAAATGTAATTACAGCGTAACATCATGAAATACTGAACATATACACAGCTGAGCACTACATGCTTGTCTAAAAGCCTCTAATACTTAAGATGGGTTGATGGGACAACATCCCCAACTAACCCGACCAATACTAAAATATAAACAACATGAAAGTCTATAAAACGACCCTCAGAACATGAGGACTCACCAATAAGCTGAAAGCATAAGCTGAGATTGACTAAGGATTGGGGCGAGCCTGAGATCCGAACCCTGTATCATGAAAAGATACAACATAGAAAGTATGTGGTCAGTATGTGGAATGTACTGAGTATGCAAGTTAAGTAAAAATGGATATTTAAAAGTAAAACAAAACTCATAAGTAAACGTAAGAGAAGGACATCATCATGTATCATAATTCTGTAAGAAAACATAAGCTCAAGGCTTTCAAGTCATTCATAAAGAATTCATAATCATAATCGTAAGTAAGCTTTGTCAAAACATAACTTGATAAAATAACATAAATATAACAATGCATAAGACATAAGGAATAATAGGAGGACTCGTCATAACCGACACCATCATGGTAGAGCCTTTCATGATGCCCCAACTATCTCACTCAAGTGGGCAGAGCCGACCCTGGCTTGCCAGGCGAGGGTCGTGCATTAGGCGTGATATCACATTTGAGGGGATCATTATCAATACATCATATCATTAGAAACCCATGTTGGAACGTGGTTATGAGACACCGGCGTAGTCCTTTGAATGTCGGGCTGCTCGGTGCTAGACACGGCTCCCCAAAACATGCATATAGGCTCATACATAACTCAATAACATCATGCATTAAGATTAATTGGATAAAATATAACATTTATCATCATTGATCCCCTTTAAAACATGCTTAGCCAAGAATCATAGGCCCTTTTCATCAGCCAACATCATAAATTGATAAATCATGAAATTCGTTTCATAAACTGTAAATCATTCTTTAACATGTGGGCATTTCCCAATACTTCATCATATTCAATTCTTTCAAAACATGCTCATAAATATGGGTAACTTGAAAATCATGTTTTTCCATCATCAATAAACTCAAATTATAGGGTATTCATCATAAATCGTAACTTCCATGAACTTTCATCAAATGGGCATTTTGGGTTTGAAAGCTTGAAACATGATTTAGAGAAAATAGTAATAAAACTTCCCATAATTCATAATTTGATAATTAAAACTCAATTAAATCATACCCATAAAGAGAACTCATACGTTCATGCATTTGAGTAAAACCTCATAGACTTGAATAGGAGGATTCACGATTTCAATTAAATTTGGGCATGGGTGGGGAAGAATTTCACCCATTCTAAAACCCTACATACTTGGGAATGGATTGATTTGGAGGTTCCTTGAACACCCAAAAGAAATTGATGGAAACTTGAGGAAGAAGACCTTGAATCTCCCAAAAATCTGTCTAAAGTTATTGCATGAGAATGGGCATGCATAAGGGACTTAACTCACCTTAACCCACTTAGAAAAATACCCAAACGACGTAGGCTTAGGGTCTTAAAACATGGAAAAGTTGAATATGCCCTTAATGAACTTGCCCTGAAACCTAGCCGGATGGAACCCAGGGTGGTACCAACGTGTCGTGGGAACCACCAACGACCCGTCATGTCCCTTGTTGAATGGACTGCTGAATGCCTCCTCTCGGAACTAACTAACGGACGAACAGGATGACTCATCCTTTGAAACCACAGTCTGTTGCATCATTCATTGTTGCTCATCATAAGATATGAACCCCTTTACCATGAGCCTCACCACAACTCGTGGTTACTTCCAATGAGTCATGGTCTAAACCCATCACTTCCACTGGAAATACTTACCCTCCAACAATGACCACAACCAATGACCCTTGGTTTCCTCTAACGGGTCGTTGTGTCTCCCGTTATTTGCGCTGTCGCCCAGCTTGACCCTAACAATGATCGCAAAGGATGGTCCGTTGTATCCCACAACAGGTCGTCATACCTCTCATTGTATCCATTGCCACCCACCTTTCCCTAACCAACGACAACATTCAATGACTCGTGGTTTAATACCACGAGTCGTTCTATGGTCCCTTTTGTGGTATTTTGCCAGTTTTTTTTTCACTTTTCAATTTACACTCCCCGGTGTATTCTTAGGCCTTCCTGGGATATTACAGAATGGACACTTCCTACAAACATAGTTCAAAACCTCAAAAATGAAAATCACTACATGGGTGTGATTACGAGGAGTGGAAAGACCACCATCGACCCCCCCCCCTTTGTAGTTGAGTTGGAGACACAGAAGGAGATTGAGCTGAATGACGAAGTAGATTGCTAAACAAGATCTTACAGGTGAGGCTGAATTTACCAAGGCTCCAGGTGATGTAAATGAGTCTAGAGTTTACAAAGGGAAGGAAGAAGAGGCAACTCAGATTTATAAGCCTATCCCTCAACTACCACCACCATTCCCTCAGAGGATGAGGAAGAAGGCAAAAGATGGGAAGTTCCAGAAGTTATTTTCAATGCTGCAATAGTTGTCTGTGACCATCCCATTGGTTGAGGCATTGGAGCAGATGCCCGGGTATGCCAAGTTTACGAAGGACCCAGTGACTAGAAAGAGGTTCGTGAGCTATGAGCTGGTGGATAACTTGGTATGACACGTACCATACACTCGTAGGTCCCCAGATAAGTTTCCACAGTCTTCTGCAACGAGTCTAAGGGATGAGTAGTAGGTATGAACTGCGACTCGTGGTACGAGTCCTGACGGGCTGAATAGATGAAATAACCCGCATGACCTGAATCGACCTGAATTGTTTTGATTTGACCCAAATCTATTTAAAATCAAATTTTCAGACCTAAAACTATTCCCACAAAAACTCAAGCACAAACCCACGATCATCTCCCCAACTTCTCACTCACCTGTGACTTGCTCTCACTCCACTCATGCTCGAATTATTCCATATAATCATGAAGATTGACTAAGGTTCATCCTCCAAAACTCCAAGCTAGAAAAAGTAAATCAAGAAACTGGCAAGTAAGTTTAATTTTATTTATTTGTGTCGTCTTGCTGCTGTAATCAAACATTCACAGGAATTCCTCCATACCTGAACTACAATGGTGGAAAATGATTAGTGGGTTGTGCATAATCTTGTGTGCTATGTGTTGGAATGAATGAAACTCAATGAACTAAATTAAGGATGGGCAATGAGTAAATGGAGATTTGAAATTGTGAGGATAGATGAGGTAGATGATACCTGGGGTTCTAAGATTAAATGGGATGGGGAATCTTGGGTACCCATCCAAAAATGCTTCTAATTGCACTACTGAGCATGCTTAAGGCGAGGACAGGCTTCACGAGCCTTCTTACGACTCTTAGAAGGATTCGTTGGGACTGTCCTAAGCTGGTTTAATTGGAAACTCATGGTACAGAACCTTGTATGACTCGTGGTATCTCACTATGAATCGTACTTGGTGATCATACCACAAATTAGAAAGGGTCAAGTTCAAAAGCAACAGTATGACCGTTAGCATGACTTATAGAATCCAACTACGATTTGTAACAAGAGTCGCAAAAAAATACTAAGAGTCAAAATTTTCAGAAATTCTTCCTATGACCATTAATATGAACCATACCAACATGGTATAGTTCGTATCAATGAGTCTTGACAGATCCAAAAGGTTCTACAAGTTTTAGTATGAAAATACCACCTAGGTATGACTCGTACTAATGACTCATGGTAAAATACTAAAGATGTTTTTCCTGCTTCCTTTTTCTTAGATCACATGTACTAACCTTTTATCCACGGAGCAACACTGGTGATGTCCAGGTCCAACAACATGGCTAATGGCTTATCATGGCCTTGACGGTGTGGGTGATGGCCATCAGATCATCGATGGACCATCGGTTGGACCATCATTAGGAGTTTCCATGTTCAGGGCTTAACAGTGGACCTAACAAACTATCAGGGGAGTGACGGCCCGTCACTTCTACCATCAGAGGGAGTTTCTTGACTCTGCCTTCTATTTAAGGGCAATGGTGGTATTGATAGGTCGTCACCCATACCGTTAGATCACCCATCCGTTCAATTTCCACTGGATTCTCAGGGGCAATTTTGTAATCTCCTATGCTACATCATTTTGGCCTTCCTAATGAGGGTTTTAGAGGGTTTAACCTAGCCTAAGTCATTCTACCCTGATTCCTACTTTGAATTCAAAATTTCTCTTCAAGGACCATCAAGGGTTCTTCATCAATTTCAATCTCATCTTCCCAAATTTTCTCTTTGGGTCTCATGCTAAAGCTAGAATTTAGTGAACCCAGGTATGTGAGCTTATCAATGAAGGGTTCTCTCACCCTTATTCCCCTTCTTCAAGAAAATTCATGATCACCCATTCCCCAAGCCCCATTTTCAAAATGCTAGGGATTATGTTGGGTTATGAAGTTCCTCCATGATTCTCTTGTGGGTATAGTTGAATTGATAAGAATTTATGATTTCCATGATCGGGGTTTTATAATTCCTACAAGATCTCATGAAATTATGGTCTCTTATATTACAAGTATGATTATGAACTTTTGGGGCTAAATAACTTTTTTTGAAATTCTATGATCCTCTTATGATTTTCAATGCTCTGAATCCCTAAGTTATGTTTTATGATGTATTATACATGATTTCCTACAAGAATCCTTCATAAATTTATAAATTTCAAGTATGAGGATTTTCTCAATTATGTATTATTTTCATATCAGGATTATGATTATGACCAATTCATGGGACCATATTTCATGGCTAGTTCACGTATTACAAGCATGTTTATGATTATTATGATTTAAACTAGCCCATGAACTTCATTCATGATTTCACGATATTCATTATAAGCCATGTGTATATTTTAAGAAGTAGCGCCTAGCACCGAGTAGGCACGAGGTTCAGGAAAACCCCGAGTCTCAGAACTACATGCCAACGTAGGTTGATATTCATGTTAACCCTACGAGGACTTTTCCGTGATCACACCATGTTATCATTCTTTGCCTTGACAAGGATTAGGATGGCTCGGCCTACTTGAGCAATATAAATGGGGCATCATGTAAGCTCTATCATGATGGTGTTAGATATGATGAGTCCTCCCATTGTTCTTTATGTTTTATGCATGATCATGTTTATGATACTTTGGCTCAAGTTACGATTTACAAGATTTCTCTTATGATTACGACTGTGACTATTTTATGAAAATTTTGAAATCCTCAAGCCATCATGTCTAAATTATGATTTATTACATCACGTTTTAGGAATTTTCTATTCTCATGGACCTTTATGTACTTTAAATGTCCATTTTGACTTACCCCGCATACTCATTACATTCTTAAGTACTGACCGCATACTCTATGCTGTAGCATTTCATGATACAGGTCTGAGCGATCGGACTCAGTCTCTCCGTTAGTCCAGCTCCTACCTTAGTCCAGCTCAGTCCGAGTTATTGGTGAGTCCTCATCTTCTGAGGACATTCAGTTTAGTTGTTTTGATTATGCTATTTCAGTTTATGACTTTAGCGAGCTAGTTGGGGGTGTTGTTCCATCAGCTCATCAGATAGTTTAGAGGCTTATCAGACATTATGTTGACTTTTAGCTTTTTTCAAGTGTTAACTCCATTATAATTGTTGATATATGTCAGACATCTACTTTAAAGTATTTTGCTTTGATTATGCTCTTGGATTTGTTATGCATGTGTGATGGGTTAGCATGGAGTCATTCATGGCTCTAAGTCCCGTATCTCGATCCGGGTCCATTCTTAGGTCGTGACAAACTTGGTATCAAAAAGAATTAAGTTTAGAAGTGTCTTGGGATATCTAAAAGACACATTAAAGTAGAGTTTTTTTAATAGGTGCGAAGCGTGCCACACTTATGAGAAAGAGGCTATGAAATGTTTTAGAAAACTTCCCTTCTTTCACGATTCCAAATCGTTCTATGAGTTCAACATTATCTATCCCTCTAAATCTAGCTTGTGTGTTTGTTGAATCATTCTTTCGTGCCGAGTTAATGGTAGGTGAAATAGCAATGGAAATGGCCATGGTAATGGAAATGGAGTTGGGCAACAAGAAGCCCCAGCAGCTCTAGCAGATCCCTGCCCAAGCAAGTTACTCATGCCAAGTTTAGGGAAGCATTCAGATGTTGGTATAGGCCATGATCGCTCAGGTCAACCAGCAGGCGGTGGCTCATGTTCCACGGAATGGGAATGCAGTGACAGCTAGAGTGCGAGACTCTCAAAGGATGAACCGACCTAATTTTCTGTGGTTGAAATTGGATGAGTACCCGCATGAGCTTATTGAGGAGGTGCAGAAGATCACCTAGATTTGGGAGTGACTGGAGAGGAGAGTTTCAACTTAGCCTCCTATCAGCTGAAGGGGGTTGCTTACATATGGTACTGCCAGTGGAAGGATGGTAGAGCGGTGGGAGCAGTCCCTGTGTGTTGGGATAAGTTTTTGACTGCATTCCTGGATAGGTTCTTCCATAGGGAGTTGAAGGAGGCGAAGGCGGAACAGTTTGTCAACTTGAAGTAGCACCACAGGACTATCCAGGAGTATGCCTTGAAGTTTACTCTACTGTCTCAATATGAACCGGAGATAGTTGCGGATCAAAGAGCTTGTACCAGCAGATTTGTGAATGGGGTAGCAGATTCTTTGGTCAAGGAGTGTAGGACTGCGACGCTAAATGGTGACCTAGACATCTCGCGGTTGGTCATATATGCCCATCAAATAGAGGTAGATTAGATGAAGGAGGAGAGAGAAGACAAGAGGGCAAGAACAGGAATGTTTGGGTTCTCACAGGAAAGGTCCGGTGGAAGATCTCACCCCTAATCCTACCAAAGGTCATCGGCCCCAGCACCGTCATCTGCCAATGTTCCATCCAGACCACGGGGTGATTAGAGGATTAGGATGTTGGGTTCTAGGGGATAGAGGAACATGCAATAGAGCGCACTTTCCTAATTTGCAGTAAATGTGGAAAGAACCACATAATAGAGTGCATAGTTGGATCATATGTTTTCTTTGGGTGTGGGAAGCCTGGGTACACGCGTAAGGAGTGTCTCTGGCTAGGTATGGTGACAGTCGAGGCCATACTACATCCACCAATTCAGTGGCAGCTCCAATTGCCCGTCCTTTTCAGTAGGGTGCTTCTACTAGTACAGCTGGCAGTCAGCGCCAGAACATATTTTATGCCCTCACATCTCGTCAAGAGTAGGATATTTTAGCCGATGTGGTTGTTGGTATGTTACGAGTATTCCATCTTGATGTGTATGCATTTTTAGATCCAGGGGTTACCTCATCATTTATGACTCATTATATTACCGTTAGTTTGGAGGTCTCTATTCTAGTCGGTGAGTCAGTTATAACTTGACGGGCATATAGAAACTGCCCTATCACACTCCTTTAGAAGTCTACCTCATGTAATACCCCAAAAATGCCTAAGATTAGACCAGGAATCAAAATTTGAAGTTGGCTAAAAAATTGGGAAAAAGTCACAGGACGAGTGATGTAATGGCCCGTGGTTGGAAACCACGAGCCGTTATTAGCAGTCATGATCTTGAGGGGTCCTGCTGGCAGTGGATACAACGGGTGATGTAACGACTCATTTCCTTTAACAACGAGGCGTTGTTGGTGATCGTGGGTGAGTTCTAGACTTAAGCATGGGGGATGTAACAAGTCATTCAATGACTCGTTGTGAGATATGATGATCTGTTCTCACCAATCATTGTCTAGGTGGTCAAATCTCCAATGGACTTAACGGATTGTTACCACGACTCGTTGGAAGTAACCACAAATCGTGGTGAGGCTCGTTGTATGGAGAAGCTCAGGGTTTCAGGGGGACTAGCAACGATCGACCCAACAATCCGTTTGATCAAAAGACGAGTCATCCTATCGAGCCATGGTATAAATATGGGATCTGGGCATGGGCAGTGCATATGACGGGCCATATCACGTGTCGTGATAGCTTCCAATGACTCGTTGGTACGCCCGTTGGATCGATTTGTGCATAATTTTCTGGGTATTTCATTAAGGGTATTTTCGACGTTTCTATGCTCTAAGGCCCTAAACTACGTCATTTTATGTATTTTTCTGGGCATAATAAGATAGGTTAATTCCCTTTTTCTTAAGTCATTCCCATGCATGCAAGTTAAGAATATTCTAGAGAGATCAAGCGTAGATTCAAGTTTATCCCTATCAATTTCCCAATGGGCATTCAAGAACTCTAGAATATGATCTTAACTGGGTATGTAGGGTTACAAATGGGTGCTTCCGTTCACACCCATGTCCATTCTCTACCAATTTATGAAAATCTATCAAAAATCTCTTGGGGTTTTAATTCAATTTTTGTGAAAATCTAATGATTTGTTAATGGGTTATTATGATATTTTATTTACATCATATTTATGGATTTTGATAATATTTTACAACTATTCTCGATTATAAAATTATTGATTTCAATTTCTACTAAATCAAGCCTATTAAAGTATGATCTATGATGAATCGATTTATGATCTTCTCTTCAGTTGATAATATTTACAAGCCCAGCAAGATTATGATTTTAAATATAGATTTATCCAATTACCCATCATGATTTGATGATTACAAGTTCCGTGTATGATATACAAGTATGCATGAAACCTATGATTCATGAATTATGTTTTGGCTGACTCACGGGCCTTATGTCATGGCTAGTTCACGTATGTACAAGAATGTTTATGATTATATAATTTAACTAGCCCATGAATTCACATATGTTATACTATGAGCACTATATATGTTTTGGGAGTAGTATCGTACACCAAATAGGTTCGAGACCTAGGTTCTGCCCCGGATCTCATAAACTACGTGCCACGTAGGTATGTTGGGACCTCCTTTGTGACTTTCCTTGGTCCAATTGGCCTTTTCATGGTGATATCACACTTTCATGGTTCTACCCTTGGCAAGGTACGGACACCCTCCCGACTAGAGTTCGGGCTTCATGTGTGCCCATATAGGGTATGTCAGTTAAGAGAATCTTCCACTGTTCCTCATGATTTATGCATGTCGATGATTATGTACACTGGCTCAAGTTATGTTCAATACAACTTTCCTCTCATGATTATGATTTTGAATGTATTATGAATGTTTTGAAAACCTTTAGCCTTATGTTATTCTATGTTACGATATTTATGATATGAGCATGATGTCCTACTCTTATGATGCTTTATGAGTTTTTACATGTTTTAAATGTCCATTTTACTTACCTTACATACTCGGTACATTCCGTACTGATCGCATACTTTCTATGTCGTATCATTTCATCATATAGGACCCGGCTCTCAGGCTCATCCTCATCCTTAGACCATCTCAGAGTTCACTTTCAGCTTTGTTGGTGAGTCCTCATGTTTTAAGGTCCATTTTACTCAACATTTATGTTATTTTATGTTTCAGTATTGGCCGAATTAGTTAGGGGTGTTGTCCCATCAACCCATCCTAATGTCCGGTGTCTCCGAATGTTATGATATTTTATGTTATGTTTATGTTTCCGCTATGCCTTATGTTCAGTATTCCACTTAAAGTGAGTGAAGTTAGATGTATGCTTATGCCATGGGTTGACTTGAGACCTCTCGGGGTTCCTTGTCCTGTGTTACAATCTAGGTCTACGTTCGGGTCATGACAAACTTGGTATCAAAGCCATAGGTTTGAAGTGTCCTAGGGCGTCTGAAAGCCGCGTTGAGTAGAGTCTTTTTCATGGGTGTGAAGCGCGCCACACTTTTGATGAATAGGCTACAAGACGTTTAGGAAATGTTCCCTTCTTTCATGATCTATGTCGTGCGATGAAAAGTCTTTCTATCCTTCTAATTTATGCTATTTGTGATTGCAGAATCATGGCTCCTAGAAGAATGAACAGAAGAAGAAATGGGAATGGTGAAGGCCATGAAGATCGCAATGGTCATGGGCATCAGCAAGCCCCACCTGTTCAGGATCCCTGATACCAGAGCCAGTTGCCTACAGATTTTTGGGAGGCTATCCAGATGTTGGCGCAGGCCTTGACCACGAAGGTCAATTAGCTGGCTTTTGCACATATTCCGTAGAATGGCAATGCGAAAATGGCCCAGATTAGAGATTTACTGAGGATGAAACCTCTGGAGTTCCTTGGGTGGAGGGTGGATGAGGATCCGCACGATTTCATTGAGGAGGTTCTAAAGATCACCCAGGTTATGGGGGTGACCAATGGAGATTGTGTTGAATTGGCCTCCTATCAGCTAAAGGGGGTGTCTCACATATGGTTCAAATAGTGGAGGGATGCTAGGTAAGTGGGTGCAGGCTCTATAGGTTGGGAAGAGTTCCACGCGGCATTCTTGGATCGATTTTTCCCTCGAGAGATGAGGGAGCTTAAGGTGGCTAAGTTTATTAACTTGAAGTAGGGTGATATGTCCCAAGTATGCGCCAGAGTTGGTGGCGGACTAGAGGGCTCGGGTGAGCCGTTGTGTACATGGAGTGGCGGACTATCTAGATAAGGACTACTGGATCGCCATGTTGCATCGGGATATAGACTTTCCCCACATTGTGTTGCATTCCCAGCAGATAGAGTCGGTGTGTCGGAGGCAGAGAGAGGCCAAGAGGGCCAGGACCGATAGTTACGGGACTTCTCAAGTAAGATCAGGGGGTGGACATCGTCAGCAGTCCCAACATAGGTATATTGCTCCAGTGCCATCATCAGCCAGTACGCTATCTAGATTCTGAGGGGATCGGAGGGGCACGACCCCAGAATCGAGAGGCCAGGATAGCATGCAGATGGAGCGCACTTTCCCACCTTGTGTGAAGTGCGACAAAAATAACTCAGAGAGGTGCCAAGTCGGCTCAGATGCTTGTTTTGGATATGGCAATCCCGGACACAGACTCGGGGATTGTCCTTCAGCCAGATCAGGGGGCGGTGGAGCCCGTATGCCAGCAACCAGTTCAGCAACTCTAGCCGCACGTCCCCCTCAGCAGGGTGCCTCGACTAGTTCAGCTCGCAGTCAGTGCCAAAACAGGTTTTTTGCTTTAGCACCCCGTCAGAAGCAGGAGGTCTCCCCGGATGTGGTCATTAGTATGTTGCGTGTTTTTCATATTGATGTTTATGCTTTGCTAGATCCGGGGGCTTCCTTGTCTTTTATGACTCCTTACAGTGCTAGTAGCTTTGGAGTTAGGCCTGAGACTCTGCCAGAACCATTTTTAGTTTCTACTCTTGTTGGTGACTCGGTTGTAGCTAGGCGAGTGTATAGAGGATGCCCGGTCACTATGTTGCATAAAGTCACCTCCGCAGACCTTTTCGAGTTATCCATGACTGACTTTGATATTATTCTTGGAATGAATTGGTTATAAGTATGTTATGCTTTTACAAATTGTAGAACCCGTACAGCGGAATTCCGTTTCCCAAGCGAATCAATCTTGGAGTGGAAGGGTAGTTCGGTTGTACAAGCAGGTCAATTTCATATCTTAATGCCCGAAAGATGATTTCTAAGGGTTTCATGTATCATCTAGTTAGGGTTAAGGATGTTGAGTCTGAGACCCCAACTATCCAGTCAGTTCCAATGGTGCGTGAGTATCTAGATATCTTTCCCGATGATTTACCATGTGTTCCTCTTGAGAGGGAAATCAATTTTGGTATTGATCTTTTACCCGATACACATCCTATCTCTATCCCTCCTTATAGGATGGCTCCATCCAAGCTAAAGGAGTTGAAGGATCTACTAGATAAGGGCTTCATTAGACCGAGCAAGTCCCCATGGGGTGCCCAATCTTGTTTGTTTGGATGAAGGATGGTTCGCTTCATATGTGCATTGATTATCGGCAGTTGAATAAGGTCACTGCTAAGAACAAGTATCCTTTACCCAGGATCAATGATTTGTTTGACCAGCTTTAGGGTGCCAAGTGTTTCTCAAAGATAGATCTCAGATCTAGGTATCATCAGCTCCGGGTTCTAGAGTGTGATATCCCAAAGACAGCCTTCAGCACGCGGTATGTTCATTATGAGTTTGTAGTTATGTCTTTTAGAATAACAAATGCTCCTGCAACTTTTATGGACCTATTGAACAGGGTGGTTAAGCCATATTTGGATATGTTTGTGATCGTGTTCATTGATGACATCCTTATATACTCGCGGAGCGAGGAGGAGCATGCCGCTCATTTGAGAGTAGTGCTTCAGACTCTCAAGGATCTCCAATTGTAAGCAAGTGCAAGTTTTGGTTGAACTCAGTAGCATTTTTGGGTCATGTGGTATCAAGCGAAGGCATAAAAGTAGATTCTTATAAAATCAAGGCGGTGAAGAATTGGCCTAGAATGGTGAACCCTTCGGATATTTGGAGTTTCTTGGTTTTAGCTGGCTATTACCAGAGATTTGTTGAAGGTTTTTCATCCATTGCGGCGCCTTTGACCAAGTTGACTCAAAAGAAGGTGAAGTTCTAATGGTTGGAGGCTTATGAGAAGAGCTTCTAAGAGTTGAATATTCGAATTACTACTTGACCGGTGTTGACCCTACCCGAGGGTACGGATGGGTTCGTTGTGTACTATGATTCTTCGAGAATAGGACTCGGATGCGTATTGATGCAGCGAGGAAAAGTAATAGCATATGCCTCTAGACAGTTAAAGATCCATGAGAAGAATTACCCGACCCACAATCTAGCTATGGTATTTTCATTGAAAATATGGCGAAATTACTTGTATGGGGTCCATGGGGATGTGTTTATGGAACACAAGAGCTTACAATATATGTTCACGCAGAAGGACCTCAAGCTACGACAAAGGAGGTGGTTAGAGCTACTCAAATACTATGATATGAGTGTTCTTTACCATCTGGGTAAGGCTAATGTGGGGCGGACGCACTTAGTAGACTCTCGATGGAAAGTATATCCCATGTGGATGAAGGAAAGAAAGAGCTGGTGAAAGATGTGCGTCGTCTCACAAGGTTAGGAGTTAGGTTGGTTTACTCTACCGAGGGCGGTGCTGTTGTTCAAAGTGGATCCGAATCATCTTTGGTGACTGATGTGAAGGCTAGACAAGATGAGGACTTGATTTTGGTAAAGTTGAGGAAGCCGTTAAAATTCAGAAGGTGGAGGTTTTCTCCTGGGGGAGATAGTGCGCTTCGGTACCTAGGTCACCTATGTGTTCCAGGTGTTGATGATTTGAGGAGAAGGACATTGCATGAGGCACATGAATCCAGGTATTCTATCCATCCGGGTGCAACCAAGATGTATCGTGATTTATGAGAAATCTATGGTGGGATGGCATAAAGAAGGATATTGCAGAATTTGTAGCCAGGTGACCGAACTGTCAACAAGTAAAGGTTGAGCATCAAAGGCCGGGAGGAGTACTTCAAGATATCAACATTCCTACTTGGAAGTGGGAAGAAATTAACATGGATTTCATAACAGGACTACCTCGTACTCGCAGTCAATATGATTCCATTTGGGTTGTGGTAGACAGGTTAACCAAGGCTACACATTTTCTATCAATGAAAACCGTAGATGCAGCAGACAATTATGCCAGACTGTATATTCGGGAGTTGGTTCGATTACATGGATTTCCTTTTTCCATTATTTCAGACTGAGGTACTCACTTTACCTCCCAGTTTTGGCGATCATTCCGAAAAGGTCTTGGGACTCAAATTAAGATCAACACGACATTTCATCCGCAGACGAATGTCAAGAGGAATGGACAATCCAGTCTCTCAAGGACATGTTGAGAGCATATGTGATGGACTTCAAAGGTAGTTGGGATGACCACTTGCCCCTGATTGAGTTTGCAAATAATAACAACTGTCACTCTAGCATTCAGAAGGCACAGTCAAGGCTCTTTATGAGCAGAGGTATAGATCATCCATCGGATGGTTTAAGGTTGGTGAGGCAGCTATGATAGGGCCTGATTCGGTTCATGAGGATATGGTGAAGGTTCAATTTATAAGGGATAGGCTGAAAACTGCTTAGAGTCGTCAAAAGTCATATGTTGATGTGAGGAGGAGAGAGTTGGAGTTTGAGGTAGACGATTGTGTATTTCTGAAGGTATCTCCCATAAAGGGAGTAATGCGGTTTTAGAAGAAAGGAAAACTCAGTCACAGCTATATTGGTCCCCACCAGATTATGAGAAGATTTGGTAAGATGGCGTATGAGTTGGAACTGCCCTCAGAGTTATCTTCTGTACATCCTGTATTTCATGTATCGTTTTTGAAGAAATTTTTGGGAGATCCAGCTGTAGTAGTCCCGGTAGACAATGTTGGTGTAAAAGATAGCCTTAGCTATGAGGAGGTTCCGGTGGAAATATTAGATCGTCAGGTTCAGAAGATAAGGAGCAAGGAAGTAGCTTCAGTTAAAGTATTATGGAGAAATCAGCATGTTGAAGGAGCTATGTGGGAAGCCAAAGAAAATATGCTGGCTATATACCCACACCTATTCTTTACCGGCTCAGTTCCGATTTGAGGTATCAGTTTTGCCCTATAACTCTATTTAGTTTTCATATTCAAATCATGTGTTCAAGTTTCTTTTATGTATATGGATGTGTATGTGAAGCATGAAATCAGTTCAACTATGTCATATCCATCGGAGATAGTCATTTCATTAATTTTCGGGTTAAATGATCAGTATTGGGGTGTAATGATTGCATTTCTTTGTTTCTCTGCTTGTTTCCAACATTCGAGGATGAATGTTCCCAAGGGGGAGATATTGTAGTACCCAAAAAATTCCTAAGATTAGACTTGGGATCAAAATTTGAAGTTGGCTGAAAAATTGGGTAAAAGGCACAGGACGAGTGACATAACGACTCATGGTTGGAAACCACGAGCCGTTGTTAGCAGTCATGGTTTTGGGGTGTCCTGGTGGCAGTGGATACAATGGGTGATGTAACGACTCATTACCTTCAACAACGAGTCATTGTTAGTGATCGTGGGTGAGTTCTTGACTTAAGCATTAGGGATGTAACAAGTCATTCAACGACTCGTTATGAGATATTATGATCCGTTGTCACCAATCGTTGTCTAGGTGGTCAGATCTCCAGTGGACTTAACAGATGCCTACCACAACTCGTTGTGAGGCCCATTTTAAGGAGAAGCTCAAGGTTTTGGGGGGACTGGCAATGATCGACCCAACGATCTGTTTGATCAAAGGATGAGTCGTCATGTCGAGCCGTGGTATGAATCCGAGATCAGGGCCCGGGTTGTGCATATTATGGGCCATACCATGAGTCGTGGTAGCTTCCAATGACTCATTGGTATGCCCGTTGGATCGATGTGTGCAAAATTTTTTGGGTATTCCATTAAGGGTAATTTTTGACCTTTCTATGCTCTAAGGCCCTAAACTACGTCATTTTATGTATGTTTCTGGGCATAATAAGATAGGTTAAGTCCCTTTTTCTTAAATCATTCCCATGCATGCAAGTTAAGAGAATTCTAGAGAGATCAAGCATAGATTCAAGCTTTTCCCTATCAATTCTCCATTTAGCATTCAAAAACTAGAGAAACTGATCTTACCCAAGTATGTAAGGTTATGAATAAGTGTTTCCGTTTACACCCATGCCCATTCTTTACCAATTTATGAAAATCTATCAAAAATCTCATGGGGTTTTAATTCAATTTTTGTGAAAATCTAATGATTTGTTAATGGGTTATTATGATTTGTGATTTACATAATATTTTATGGATTTTGATAAGATTTTAAAACTATTCTCGATTATAAAATTATTGGTTTCAATTTCTACTAAATCAAGCCTATTTAAGCATGATCTATGATGAATCGATTTATGATCTTCTCTTCAATTGATGATATTTGCAAGCCCAGCAAGATTTATGATTTTAAATATAGATTTATCCAATTACCCATCATGATTTCATTATTTACAAGTTATATGTATGATCTATAAGTATGCATGAAACCTATGATTCATGAATTATGTTTTGGCCGAGTCACGGGCGTTATGTCTTGTCTAGTTCACGTATGTACAAGAATATTTATGATAATCATGATTTAACTAGCCCATGAATTCATATATGTTATAATATGATCACTATATATGTTTTGGGAGTAGTATAGAACCCCGAGTAGGTTCGGGCCCTAGGTTCTGCCCCAGATCTCATAAACTACGTGCCACCATAGGTATGTTGGGACCTGCTTTGTGACTGTCCCATGGACTCAATTGGCCCTTTTCATGGTGATATCACACTTTCATGGTTCTATCCTTGGCAAGGTACGAACACCCTCCTGACTAGGGTTACAAGTTGGGCTTCATGTGTGCTCATATGGGGTGTGTCGGTTAAGAGAATCTCCCACTATTCCTTGATTTATGCTTGTCTATGATTATGTATACTGCCTCAAGTTATGTTAAATATAGCTTTACTCTCATGATTATGATTTCGAATGTATTTTGAATGTTTTGATGACCTTGAGCCTTATGTTATGTTATGTTATATTATGTTACGAAATTTACAATATGAGCATGATGTCCTACTCTTATGATGCTTTATTAGTTTTTACATGTTTTAAATGTCTTTTATACTTACCTTACATACTCGGTACATTCCACATACTGATCACATACTTTCTATGTTGTATCATTTCATAATACAGGACCTGACTCTCAGGCTCATCCTCATCCTTAGACCATCTTAGAGTTCACTTTCAGCTTTATTGGTGAGTCCTCATGATTTGAGGGCCGTTTGACTAGACATTTATGTTATTTTATGTTTCATTATTTGGCTGGGTTAGTTGGGGGTATTGTCCCATCAACCCATCCTATGCAGTAGAGGCTTTCAGACAGTATGTAGTACTCATCTTATCTATATGTCCAGTGTCTCCGAATGTTATGATATGTTATGTTATGTTTCCACTATGCCTTATGTTCAATTTTCGCTTAAAGTGAGTGAAATTAGAAGTATGCTTATGCCATGGGTCGACTTGGGACCTCTAGGGGTTCCTTGTCTCATGTTATGATCCGGGTCTATGTTCGGGTCGTGACACCTCAGCCGACCTAATAGAGTTATACATGGCCAATTTCGATGTCATATTTAGTATGGATTGATTACATGCATGTTATGCCTTGGTCATACTGTAGAGTTCCAATTTCTGGGTGAGTCAGTCCTAGAGTTCAAGGGTAGTTCAGTTGTGCTTGTAGGTCACTTTTTTCCTACCTTAAGTCTAGAAAGATGATCTCTAAGGGTTGTGTGTACCAACTAGTTCGGGTTAAGGATTCTATGTCCATGTCCCCGACACTTCAGTCAGTTCCTGTTGTGCGTAAATTTTGGGAGATTTTCCCTGATGTTATACCAGGAGTCCCTCTCGAGTGAGAGGATGACTTTGTTTCATGACCCGAACATAGGCCCGGATCGAGACACGGGACAAGGAGCCCCGAGAGAACCCAAGTCGACCCATGGCATGAACATACATCTAACTCAATCAATAACGCGGAAGAATTAACATAATAAACATAGCGGAAGTCTAGCATAACATATGATGAAAAAATACAACACGAGCCTGATGTTTAATACAATCTATTGTCTGAAAAGCCTCTAAACCTGACGAATTGATGGGACAAGACCCCAACTAACTCTCTAAGTCTGAAACCAAAAATATGCAAACATAACTGAAATAAGTGGGGCCCTCAATAGATGAGGACCCACAAACAACGACTGATGCTAACTCCAAAAGCTGGCTACTGGCGGGGCTAAGTCTGAAGATCAGAGCTTGTATCATGAAACAAAACAACAGAGAATGTGCGGTCAGTACGTGGAAGATACCGAGTATGCAATGTAAGTCGAACCGCTTAATTAAGTAGAATCATTTAAAACATGCATAATATAAAACATGATCAAAACAAGAATCTGAGAATAGGGATTGCACGCTATTTTCTGAAATCATGATCTGAACATAGCATAACATCATATTTGAATCGATTGACCCAAATCTGAAATTTGGTAACCATAAGTAAAACTGAACATTGGGTCAAACCTGCTTTAAAACATACATATATATATATATATACACCATGCATAATGAACATGCATAACTGAATCATGAGGAACAATGGGAGACTAATCATATAATCGACATACCAGGATAGAGCTTACGTGGTCCCAACTATCACACTCAAGTGGGTAGAGCCGTCCAAAGCCTTGCCAGGGCTAAGGACGATACTCTGATATCGATATCAAGCTCGAGGCCATTTTGGAGCAGGGGATAGCTCACAAGGGAGATCTCAAAGTATATATGATATATATAAACCTATGTTGGTGCATAGTTCTGAGGCATAGGGTCGTCCGACCCTTAGCCTACTCGGTGCTAGACACTACTTCCAAAAACATGTATATACTCTCCATCGTTTTTCAACGAAGCTTACCATCATCTATTGATGAAGCTTAATAATTAAATACATATTAAATATGAAATCATATATGAGGAGTTTTTGCTCAAACCATACAACAAGCTGAATATCAATTGGAGTCTTAACTCCAAAAACATGTGCTAAGCTTAATCTAGGAAATCATAAATCATACTTGAACATATGGGCACTACCGAATACTTTAATATGCTTGAAAATACTTAATTCACTTGAAAACATGATTATAAATATGCGTAACTTGAAATCATGCTTTTCATCAATAGTATCTCATCATACTTGAACATTCATCATAAATCACAACTTTCATGAACTTCTCATAAATGGGCATTTCAATTTATAAAGCTTGAAACATGATTATAATTGAACAAATGTAAAACTTTCCCATGAATCATAACTCAACAGTAGAAACGTATTTAGATCATACCCATGTAGAAAATTTATGAATTTCATGCATTGGATTAAAACCCCATAGAATCAACGTAGGAATTTTCATAATTTAAAGAGGGATTGGGCATGTGTATGAACAAATTCACCCATTCATAACCCTACATAACTGAAGGGATCTGATTCTATAACTTCTCTGATTGCCCAAGGAAGAATTGACGAAGAACCTTGAAGAATTAGCCTTTATCACCCTCCCTAGACTTCTACTCTTTCATGCATGAATAGGAATAGCTTAGAATAAATTCTCCTTCTTAAACCAACTATTCATAGCTTAAAACGACGTAGTTTAGGCCTTAGGATCATCGGAATTACAGAAAAGCCCTTAATAAACTAGCTGCGAAAACATATTGCCAGTCCTCACGAGGGACTGGACGAGTCGTTACTACTGGGCATGAGTCATTACCTCCAGTCGTTGAATACACTGCCACTTTTCCTCAAAGGGTCCCCACGAGAGATCTAATGGATCGTCATTGGTGACTACGACTCATGGTCACCTCTCGTGATCTTCACTATTCAAAAGTCCCTAATTCTTCTCCAACCCTAACCATGGCTGACTCAACGAGTCGTGGGGTCTGACCACGACTCGAAGTCATGCCCGTGGTGACTTCTAGTCATAAATTCCAAAACTTAAGACCAAGACCTCACCACGAGTCATCAAACGACTCATGGTCAACCCCACAGGTCTAGTAACGACCCGTTTTGTGATTTGGTGTAGAATTTTTTGTTTTCTCCTTTTACACTCCTGAGTCTGGTCTTAGGGTTTTCAGGGCATTACACTATCTCCCTGTTGGGAACATTCATCCTCAGACATTGGAAAACATAAAGAAACGCAGAGAAATGCAATCATCACAATCAAATACTGATCATTAAAGCTGAAAACTAACGAAATAACTACCTCCGAACTGAACTACATGGCTGAACTTTATTTATGAAACACACATAGATACTTTTACATAAAAGAAACTAGTCATATGAACTGAGCATGAAAACTGAATAGAGTCTTAAGGTGAAAACTAATACCTCAAGCTGAAATTGAGCCAGAAAGGAATAGATGGGAGTATCTAGCCATCATGTTTGCTTCGGCTTCCCACGTAGCTCCCTCAACATGCTCCTCCATAAGACTTTAACTGAAGCTACTTTCTTGCTTCTTATCCTTCGAACCTCATGATCCAGTATTTCCACTGGAACCTCCTCATAAATAAGGTTGTCTATTGATCTTGGGTAGAATTATATGCCCAAGTGATACTCAAATGCTTTATTTCTTCTTGTTTATCCATAGATATTTGTACATTCTTATGTGATTTGTAGTTAAAAGGTGAATTTATACTAACCAACATGATTAGTGTTGTTTTGCAGGAAAATGTAATTTTAGCAAGCTAAGATGCATGTTGGGAGAAATCGGAAATGGACTCAGAAGCGAGCAGTGGAAAAGGACAAGGAAATGCAGCAAATTAAGGGGCTCCGTGATGGAGCCGTGTCACACTTCCATCGTGGAGGCATTCTACCCCAGATGATTAAAAGTGGCCAAGTTCCAGTGGAGGTCCGCGTTGGTGCCGTGGCACGTTGGCCAAGCCTCGCGTTGCACGTCGTGGCACGTTGGGCATAATTACCTGGAGGATCGGATTCCAGTAAGGGTCCGCGTTTGCGCCATGTCACAGAGGAAGTTCTCCGCGATGCACTCCGTGACACGTTGCTTGTTATTCCGGTAAAAATTCCCACTAGTATAAATAGCATACTTAGGTTTATTTTTAAGAAGGCTGAATTAGTTGAGCAAGGACGTGGGTTACAGGCAGTTGAAGGGACGAAAATCTTAGGGTTCTTCTCTATCTCTTTCTCCATTATTTCAAATGTTTGTATGATTTATACTCATTTGATGATGTTGAATCCACAAATGAGTGGCTAAATTCACTTCTTGCTGAGGTTAAGAACATTTGTAGTGGAATGTAATTATTGATCATCTTGGTTTTTCATCTTTTCATCCATGGTTGTTCTATCAATTCTTGTTCCTACTGCATTAATGTTTGGCCAATGTTAATGTACATCTAAAAAGTCCGGTTTTCGCTCGAAAGAGAAGGAAATTGGAAAGTTTTGAATTGGTAGGATATGATCTCTTCTTGCTTTGGGAAAATTGAGAATTGATTTACCTTCAGAATAGAGATATATCTAAAAGTCGTATTAGTCAATTAAGGAATCGGTTTCGTATGGCTAGAACATGAATTTATTTTTATCACAGAAATGTAGGTGGAAGGTTCATGATTCTTAAGTTGGGTTAAATACGAGAGTTTTAATCCATAGGCAATAATTCTTGACTAGCAACCGAAGGAAAGATTAACCGGCTTGTGTCTAAATTGCTTCCCTGTATGTTATTTTAGCCTCAGCATGCTCATTACTATAGTTCAGACTCAATTTGTACATTTGTTTTAGATTATTATAAATTAGGAAACAAACTCCTAAAATCTTCTTGAAACTGTTGTCTGCATTATTAGAGTTAGAGTTTATTAAAGCTTGATTCAATTATTACCTTGGTCCAGTCCCTGTGGGATCGATACTTGGCTTACTTAAGCCATTTTACTACTTGTTCGACCACGTGCACTTGAGTGTAGTGTTGAAAAACAGACGAATAAGTTTTTGGCATCGTTGTCGGGGACTGGCAATTGGTAAAATTGTTTTTTTAAGTGTTAGTTTACGATTTCTTATTAGTGCTGACAACTTGGTCTTAGCCTGTCTTTTGCAGATATTGAATTCTGTTGAACACTGGCAAGAGACAAGTAGCTGGTGGATTCACACTTAGAGCCGGAAAGACAATTCCATCGTCAAAGGAGAGAAGCTCTAGAGAAAAAGCTACAGTTGCTCAGACAATCAATCCTGGAGCAACAACAGAATCCACCAATTGTAAGGGCAGTGTTAGTGCCCGAGGAAATAGCAGCTAGGCCGGTTCGCGAAGTGGCAATCCCACATGCTAACAATGTTACATCTAGCATTTGCAAACCTGAGCCATGAGGGAGGTTCGAGCTTAAATAGAATATGGTGCAATTGCTGCACACTAGCGGGCAATTCACAAGTCTCCCTCACGAGGATCCACAACAACATCTCCAAAACTTTTTGGAGATAAGTGATACTTACATCCCCACTGGAGTGTCATCTGATTAAGTCAGGCTTACATTGTTCCCATTTTCACTTTTGGGAGAAGCAAAGAGGTGGCTGGAAGCTGAGCCACCTAATTCCATCACTACTTGGGATGATCTTGCAAAGAAATTCTTGATACGGTTCTTTCCATCCGGTAAAATAGCAAGACTTAGAAGTCAAATTCTAAGTTTTAAACAAAGAGAGGGGGAGAATTTGTATCAAGGTTGGGAAAGATTCAAATCTATGTTGCGGGATTGTCCTCATCATCACCAATCCAATGATGTGCTGGTGCATACTTTCATAGACGGTTTGGAACCCCACAGAAAAATTTTTCTAGACTCAGCATCTGGGGGACAATCATTAGAAAAAACTTATGTGGAGCTGTATACTTTGTTAAACCGTATTTCGCAGGGAAATCCAGAGTGGAATGCGGACTCTTCTAGAGGAGGAACAAGGAAAGCGGCAGGAGTCTTGGAAGTGGATGGTTTTACAGCTATCGCTTCACAGTTAGCTGAATTACAGAATCAACTCAACACCCACTTCAGCAATATGAGCATGAATCAGTCTCAAGCCCCAGTGAATGTAATGCAGCAGATTTGATGTGAAGTGTGCGGCAGTAATGAACACTCAGCTGAGTGATGTGGTGCGAATCATGATTCAGTGAACTTTGTTGGTAATGTACAGAGAAATAATCACCAACAGTATGGCAACAACTACAACTCTAATTGGAGGAGTCAGCCAAATTTCTCTTTTGGTAGTAACAGCCATCAAGGGTAGAGTTCGAGTCAGGGGGCGCACAGAAATCAAGGAGGGAAGCAAAACTATCAGTCGCAATATAGAAGCAACACTGCACCTCCTCCACCACCATCACCCAGCATTGAGGAAATGTTCAAAATGATGATAGCTAACCAGGCTTAATTGCAGGCTTACAATGTGAAATTGGCAGCCGATGTAAAGAACAATTAGTTAGCTATAAAGGCGTCAGAGTACCAGTTTGGGCAACTAGCTGGAGCTCAGAACACTAGGACGAGAGGAGGACTTCCGAGTGATACTGACCCCAACCCCAAGAAAATGAATGCAGTGACCACAAGGAGTGGGTTACAACTCAAGGAGGTGGAACCAAAAAGACCACCGTAGCAGTCGGGAGCAGTGGAGAATGAGAGGGAACACAATGATGATAGGGGGAAGGAGAAGGAAGCTGAACCAGAAAGACCACCACCCCCGTTCCCTCAAAGATTAAATAAACACAAGGAGGAAGCGTGTTTCAAAAAGTTCATGGAGGTGGTTAAACAGGTACACATTAATTTACCTCTTGTTGATGTTTTGCAGGGAGTGCCGAAGTATGCAAAATATATCAAGGACATTGTGGCGAACAAAAGCAGGTTGACAGAGTATGCTACGGTGGCGCTTATGGAGGAGTGCACTTCCTCTATACAAAATAGGTTGCCCACAAAGCTCAAAGACCCTGGGAGCTTTACAATTAAAGTTACAATCGGGAAGAGTATCTGAGCTTGCGGATTATGCGATTTGGGAGCGAGCATTAACTTGATGCTGACATCGGTATTCAAGAAATTGGGGCTAGGTAGTCCTAGACCAACGACAGTGATCTTGCAACTAGCGAATCGTTCTTTGGCCAGGCCAGATGGCATTGTGGAGGACGTGCTGGTACAAGTGGGCTCCCTTATCTTCCCGGTAGACTTCGTTGTGCTGGATTTTGAGCCGGATGAGGAAGTCCCATTTATTTTGGGACGTCCTTTATTGGCGACCGGGAAAGCGTTGATTGATGTAGCTGCAGGTGATCTTGGGCAAATTTATATGCCCAAGTGATACTCAAATGTGTCATTTTAACCTTGTTTATCTATCAATGTTTATACATTTTCATGTGATGGGTAATAAAATGTGAATTTATACTAACCAACATGATTAGCATTGCTTTGCAGATAAAATGTAAATTTGGGAAGCTAAAATGCGTGTTGGAAGAGATCGGGGTTGGACTCGGATGTGAGCAAAGGACAAGGCATTGGAAGGCATAAAATAAAGAGGCTACGCGATGGAGTCGTGTCACGCTGCCATCACGGAGGCATTCTGCCTGGATAGGGAATTTTTGCCCAATTTCCAGTGTGGCTTCGTGTTGGGTCCGTGGCACAGTGGCCTAGCTCCGCGTTGCACGCTGTGCCACGTTGGGCCTTATTATCTGAACCCCCAACTTCCAGTGAAGGTCCGCGTCGGTGGCGTGTCACGGAGGCAGTGCTCCGCGATGCACTCCGTGACACGTTACTTGTTATTCCGGGAAAAATTCCCACTAGTATAAATAGAACACTTAGGTTCACTTTTCAATATTCTGACTTGGTAGAGCAAGAACGTGGGTTACAGGCAGTTGAGGGGACGAAATTATCAGGGTTTTTCTCTCTTTCCTTCCCCTTGAATTCAATTGCTTGTATGTTTAACACTCATCTAATGATGTTTAATCCACAAATGAGTGGCTAATTCCTCTTCTTGCTGAGGTTAAGAACACTTGTAATGAAATGTGATTATTGATTCTTTGGTTTTTCATCTTTTCTTCCATGGTTGTTCTATTGATTCTTGTTCTTACTGCATTAATGTGTGGCCTACATTAATGTATATCTAAAAAGTCTGGTTTCACTCGAGAGAGCAAGAAATTGGAAAGTTGTGAATTAATAGGATATGATCCTTTCTTAGTTTGGGAAAATTGAGAATTGATTTACCTTCAGGATAGAAATATACCTGAAAGTCATATTAGTCAATTTAGGAACCGGGTTTGTATGGATAGAACATGAATTTTCGTTTAATCACAGAAATGTAGGTGGACGGTTCATGATTCTTAAGTTGGGTTAAATATGAGAGTTTTAATCCATTGGCATTAGTTCTTGACTAGCAACCGGAGGAAAGATTAACCAAATTATATCGATAATTAATTTACTTACATGTTCAATTAACCTCAGTATGCTCACATTCATAGTTCAGACTCACATTAGATACTTGTTTTAGACTTAGCATAAAAATTAGAATCCAAAAATATAAAACTCTTGGTTACACTGTTGTCTTCATTGTTAAACTGAAAATATAGTAACACTTGATTAATTGTTACCTTATCCCAGTCCCTGTGGGATTGATACTTGGCTTACTTGAGCCACTTTACTACTTGTTCGACCACGTGCACTTGCGTGTAGTTATATACCCATATAACAAACGACCGAACAAGTTTTTGGCTCCGTTGCCGGGGACTGGCAATTGGTGAAATTTTCTTAAGTGTTAATTTACTATATTTTTATTTTCTTAGTGTTGACAACTTGGTCTTAGCCTGTATTTTGCAGATTTAATCTCTGTTAAACACTGGCAAGAGACAAGGAGCTGGTGGACTCGTATTTAGAGCCAGAAAGATTATTTCATCGTTAGCGGAGAGAAGCTCTAGAAATAAAGCTGCAGTTGCTCAGACAAACATTCATGGAGCAATAATAGAATCCACCAGTAGTACGGGCAATGTTAGTGCCCGAAGAAGTAGCAGCTCGGCCGGTTCGCGAGGTGGCAATCCCACATGCTAATAATGTCACATCTAGCATCCGCAAACCTGAGCCAGGAGGGAGGTTCGAGCTCAAACAAAACATGGTGCAATTGCTGCACACTAGCGGGCAGTTTACAGGTCTCCCTCATGAAGATCCACAACAACATCTCCAAAATTTCTTGGAGATAAGTGACACTTATATCCCCGCTGGAGTGTCATCAGATTATGTCCGGCTTACATTGTTCCCATTTTCACTATTGGGAGAAGCCAAGAGGTGGTTAAAAGCTGTGCCACCTAATTCTATTTCTACGTGGGATGATCTTGCAAGGAAATTCTTCATTCGATTTTTTCCCTCCGGTAAAACAGCAAGACTTAGAAGTCAAATTCTAAGTTTCAAACAGAGAGAGGGAGAGAATCTATATCAGGCTTGGGAAAGATTCAAGTTCATGTTGCGGGATTGTCCTCATCATCATCAATCCAATGATGTGCCGGTGTACACTTTTATAGAGGGTTTGGAACCCCATACAAAAATATTGCTAGACTCAGCAGCTGGGGGACAAGCGTTGGAGAAAACTTTTGAGGAGTTGTATACCTTGTTGAACCGTATTTCGCAGGGCAATCCAGAGTGGAATGCTGATTCATCAAGAGGAGGGACAAGGAAAGCAGCAGGAGTTCTAGAAGTGGATGGTTTTACAGCTATTGCTGCACAGATAGTTTCCTTACAGAATCAACTCAACACCCACTTCAGTAACATGACAATGAACCAGCCTCAAGCCCAGTGAATGCAGTGCAGTAGATTTGGTGTGAAGTGTGCGGGAGCAGTGAGCACTCAGCTGAGTGTTGTGGAGCAAATCCGGACTCGGTGAACTTTGTGGGAAATATACAAAGGAACAACCACCAACAGTATGGCAACAGCTACAATTCCAATTGGAGGAATCATCTGAATTTCTCCTGGGGTAGCAACAACTATCAGGGGCAAAGTTCGAGTCAGGGTGTGCAAAGGAACCAAGGAGGGCAGCAGAATTATCAAGCACAATTTAGAAACAACAATGCACCTTCTCCACCACCATCACCCAGCACTGAGGACTTGTTCAAGACGATGATAGCTAACCAAGCTCAATTGCAGGCTGACTATGTGAAATTGGCAGCCGAGGTGTAAAACAACCAGTTAGCTACCAAGGCACTTGAATATCAATTTGGGCAATTTGTTGGAGCCCAAAATACCAGGCCTAAAGGAGGACTTTCGAGTGACACAGATCCCAACCCCAAGCAGGTGAATGCGGTGACCACAAGGAGTGGTTTGCAGCTGAAAGAGGTGGGACCAGAAAGACCACCTCAACAATCGGGAGCAGCAGAAGTCGAGAGGGAGCAAAGTGTTGAGAGAGGGAAGACTAAGGAAGCTGAATCAGAAAGACCACCACCCCCGTTCCCTCAACGATTAAAGAAACACAAGGAGGAGGCGTGTTTCAAGAAATTCATGGAGGTGCTGAAATAGGTACATATTAACTTACCTCTTGTTGATGTTTTGCAGGGAGTGCTGAAGTTTGCCAAGTATATAAAGGACATCGTGGCAAACAAAAGTCGGTTGACTGAGTATGCTACGGTGGCTCTTACGGAGGAGTGCACTTCCCAGATACAAAACCGACTGCCCACAAAACTCAAAGATCCTGGGAGCTTTACTATACAAATCACTATTGGGCAGAGTATCCGAGCTCGTGGATTATGTGATTTGGGAGCGAGCATTTATTTGATGTCGTCATCGGTATTCAAAAAGCTGGGTCTAGGGAGTCCTAGACCCACAATAGTGATCTTGCAATTAGCAGATCGTTCCTTAGCCAGACCTGATGGCATTGTGGAGGACGTGCTGGTGCAAGTTGGCTCCCTGATCTTCCCGGTAGATTTCGTCGTGCTAGATTTTGAACCAGACGCGAAAGTCCCATTTATTTTGGGACGTCCTTTCTTGGCGACCGAGAAAGCGCTAATTGATGTAGCTGCGGGGCAGCTAACCATGCAAGCACATGACAAGATTGAGGTATTTGATGTGTTTAAAGCCATGAAGCTGCCAACAATACATGAGGAGCTTTCAGCAATCAGTATGGTTGAACATGAAGAAATTCGTCAGATTGTCGAATCTCAAGACCCACTGGAAAGACTGTTGATGCACTCCAATCATTTTGGAGATAGAGACTCCTATGAGGTGGTCAAAATGTTGAATGAGGCACAAAGGCAACCGAGGAAATAGGAATTTCAATCATTGATGAGGTCCTTAGAACCGTTGCCGAAACCGTTCGTTGAGGAGGCACCAAAGCTGGAATTGAAAGAATTACCTCCCCATTTAAAATATGTCTTTTTGGGGGAAAATGAGACGTTACCAGTCATCATCTCCGTAGAATTGACAGAGGCACAGGAGAAAGAAGCATTGGGTGTCCTCAGAAAAGGAAGAAGGCAATGGGTTGGCAAATGTCAAATATTCTGGGTATCAATCCAGCTTTTTGCACACACAGGATTTTCATGGAGACAGGAGCAAAACCAACCGTTCAGCCGCAACGAAGGCTAAATCCAGTAATGAAGGATGTGGTGAGGAAAGAAATAATCAAGCGGCTTGATGCAGGTGTGGTCTACCCGATTTCAGACAGTGAATGGGTCATCCCCGTTCAGTGCATTCCAAAGAAAGGAGGGATGACCGTGGTCACCAATGAGAAAAATGAGTTGATTCCTACACGAACCGTCACAGGCTGGCGGATTTGCATGGACTATAGAAAGCTTAATGAAGCCACAAGGAAAGATCGTTACCCTATCCCGTTCATTGATCAAATATTAGATATGTTGACTGGACAGGAATATTATTGTTTCCTTGGTGGGTACTCTGGTTATAACCAAATAGCCATAGCTCCGGAGGACCAAGAGAAGACTACTTTTACCTATCCTTATGGGACATATGCTTTCAGGCGAATGCCATTTGGGTTATGCAATGCACCCGCCACATTCCAGAGATGCATGATGGCTATTTTCCACGACATGGTGGAGGATTTTGTTGAGGTATTTATGGATGATTTTTCTGTTTTCGGTAATTCATTTGCTACTTGTTTGTAGAATCTTGATAGGGTGCTGGCTCGCTGCGAGGAATCCAACCTTGTACTAAACTGGGAGAAATGTCACTTCTTAGTGAAGGAGGGTATTGTCCTTGGCCACAAAGTGTGTCAAAAGGGGTTGGAAGTCGATCGTGCTAAGATCGAGGTTATTGAAAAGTTGCCACCACCTGTGTCAGTGAAAGGTGTTCGCAGTTTTCTTGGGCATGCAGGATTCTACAGACGGTTCTCAGAAACTTTTCCAAAATTTCTAGACCACTATGCAGATTGCTAGAAAAAGAGGTAAAGTTTGAGTTAAATGATGAGTGTGTGGAAGCATTCGAGGAGTTGAAGCAGAAATTGATAGAAGCACCTATTCTTACTTCTCCGGATTAAGGACAACCATTTGAGTTGATGTGTGATGCCAGTGATGTGGCTGTGGGAGCTGTATTGGGGCAAAGGAAAAATAAAATCTTTCATTCTATTTATTATGCAAGCAAAATGCTGAATACGGCCCAAAGCAATTACACAGTCACAGAGAAAGAAATGCTAGCATTGGTGTTTGCATTTGACAAATTCAGGTCCTATTTGGTGGATTCAAAAGTAGTGGTGTACACAGATCATGCAGCGATTGGTTCCTATTTAACAAGAAGGATGCTAAGCCCAGACTAATCAGATGGATCCTGTTGTTGAAAGAGTTCGATCTTGAGATCAAGGATAGAAAGGGGAGCGAGAATCAGGTGGCAGATCACTTATCGCGATTGGAGAGCCGGTCGCATGTGATGGAAAGTGACACCATCAATGAGGAGTTCCCGGATGAGCAGCTCTTGGCAGTCGGGGAAGCTGAAGTTCCTTGGTACGCAGATATAGTCAATTTGCTAGTGAGTGGAGTCTACCCACCTGAGGCAACAGACCAACAGAGAAGGAAATTGAGGCATGATTGCCGGCATTTTGTTTGGGATGAACCATACTTATTTAAACAGGGACCAGATCAGGTGATGAGAAGATGCATCCTGGAGAGTCAGATTGCAGAGGTGTTGAGGACCTGTCACTCTTCGTTGTATGGGGGTCACCATGGAGGAGAGCGAACAACACACAAGGTTCTACAGTCAGGATTCTTTTGGCCTACACTGCTCAGAGACTCTATGGCATACGTCAAAATGTGTGACAGATGTCAGCGTACAGGAACAATTGGTAGAAGACAAGAGATGCCGCTGCAGAATATACTGGAAGTAGAGACCTTTGATGTATGGGGCATTGATTTTATGGGTCTGTTACCACCGTCATTTGGTAATTGTTACATCTTGGTGGCTGTAGACTATGTATCAAAATGGGTGGAAGCAATAGCTTGCCCCAGGAATGACAACAAGGTGGTAACAAAATTTGTGAAAAAACATATTCTTACTAGGTTCGGTACATCCCGAGCAATTATCAGTGATGGAGGGGCTCATTTTGTCAACGCAAGTTTCAAGAAACTACTAGCCAAGTATGGGGTGCGCCACAAGGTGGCAACAGCATACCACACCCAAACTAGTGGGCAAGTAGAGGTGTCAAATAGAGAAGTGAAGCAGATTCTCCAGAAAACAGTAAATACACAACGGAATGATTGGTCAAGCAAACTTGATGATGCATTGTGGGCGTACAGAGCTGCTTACAAGACACCGATAGGAACCTCACCATACCAATTGGTCTATGGGAAAGCGTGTCATCTACCGGTGGAGCTAGAGCACCGAGCCTTCTGGGCCGTGAGGAAATTAAATATGGACTTGGAGCTAGCGGGCAAGAAGAGATTAATGCAACTCAGTGAACTTGAAGAGTTCCGCTGGCATGCTTATGAGAGTGCTAAGTACTACAAGGAAAGAACAAAACGGTGGCATGACAAGCACGTGGTGCACCACATTTTTGAACCAGGGTAGAAGGTATTACTCTTCAATTCAAGATTGAAGTTGTTTCCTAGAAAGCTGAGGTCTAAATGGTCAGGGCCATTTGAAGTGGTGAGAATGACCCCGCATGGGGTAGTAGAGTTGTGGCAAGAAGATCGGAGTGCCACGTTCTTAGTCAATGGGCAGATATGTAAGCACTACTGGGGGGAGGACGATGGTCGAGAGAAAACGTCCATCACCCTAGAGGACAACTAAGCTGAATGACGTCGAGCCACGACGGTAAACCAGGCGCTGCACGGGAGGCAGCCCGTAAAATTTCACTTTGTAAATTGTGAATAGATTTTTTTATTTATTTTTGTTCATTTTCTTTTATTTTCTTGATTAACAACAAATTTTTTAGTTTTTATTTTTGTTTTTGTTTTTATTTTGAGTGAAACCTATAATTCTAACCGATTTCTTGTAGTAGAATGAATTTCAGGTCGAACGGAGGGAAAATATACAAGGAGTCACAAGGGAAAATTTGAGGTATGAAAATCAAGAAAAAGTGGCAAAACACTGAGCTAGGGCGATAGCTCCGTGTCACGGAGGAGGGCCTCTGCGTTACCCTCCGTGACACGTTGAGGTATAAATCCGAAATTTTAAAAGAATTCCAGAACACCCCCGCGTCAGCTCCGTGTCATGGAGGCAGTGCTCTGCGATGCACTCCGTGACACGTTGCTATGTATATCGCGACGGGTCACACTGGGTCTCCGGGTGACCCGCGCGATTTTTCCACTTTTAAACCCCGAACCCCCCTCAATTTTCCTTATTTCTCACACACTCCGCGACCAATCTCCCTAAAACCCCTCCCCCTTCAACGTGACACGGAATAGGCCAAGGATTTCATTGAGTTTTCTTCAATTCTTCAAATTTAAGGTATGTTCCTCAATTCCATCTCATTTCTTGTCGATTTTCTTCGATATTGAGCATGTGATGTGAGCTAAACTTGCCCTAAGTAGAAATTAAGCATAAATTCAATTGATTTTTTGTTGAGGGATGTTCGGAGTATCATGGTGATCGCTTGAACTCGTTAATTGCATAATTTAATCGAATTTTTGTTGATACAATCATAGCTAGGGCTTGTTTTTGAATTTGAAGTGGAAAAATGTAGTGAACTAGTGAAATTCATGATGGGTTGTACATGTTGAGTGAGATGAGTCGATGTGCTAGTTGTTATTATGCTAAAAGACCGATGAATTCTCGGGTTAGGGGAACATTGAAATTTGCAAGAATTGGGTGAGTTGTATAGGTTCATGTAGATAAATTCTTGTTGTTTTTGTTTCTTTGTTTCTCCTTGCTAAGTGCGAATAGATAAAATGTTATCGATGGTAATGATTGTGGTTAGCTCTACGAAGTCTGAGTAGTACATAGAATACATACCATCGAATTCTTTGAATGCACTAAGCATGGTTGTATATTTGGTTGTTTGTTTGTGTAAGTAGGTATGATCTTGCCGTAATGTTGTAATTTTAGCTAAGGACTAAGTGTGGGGTAGCCTAGCTTAACTCGACCTTAGTCGAAGCTAATACTTATTGGCTAAACATTAATCTTCTCTATTTGGGTTGACAAGAAAAATGGAAAGCAGGCAAGAAAAGGGGAAAGGCGCATCAACATCTGGCGCCGGAAGAAAGAGAATCAGACTAGGCACAGCAGTCCCAGCAGCACCAGCGGTTCCACGCGGCCAACGCCGCCAATACGGAACCAGGTGGGTGACAGAAGAGGGGAAGAAATGGTATGCCAAGCATAAGGAGAGCAAGTACTTCCCCGAGGAACACATAGCTCGGGAACCGTTGGCACAAGAGTTCCCTAGGATTGTCCACAGGATCGAGGCAGCTGGGATCAATTTCATCTTTGAAGAGCCCAAGGAATGCAACTTGCACCTGATTCGGGAATTCTATGCCAATTGGAACCCGACTCTCAGAAGTCACACCATCAAAATCAGAGGGCAAATAGTCACCTTTGAGCCCCACCACCTCAATGCTATCATAGGGGCGCGGGACACAGACGCCCACGTGCTTCGACAACTGAACATCACTCCACCATATGCGGACATCAGACACACCTTGTGTGGAACCCGATCGACAACTAGATGGAGCAGGCACAAGGAGAGGGGCTACCATCAGACTTTGCCCTATTCACAGATGAACAGGGAAGCCAGGATATGGCTTAAGATCGTTTGTTCCTTCCTAATCCCAGGGGTACATATGACAGATGTAACCCGGGATCGTGTATGCCTAGTGTATGCCCTGATGAAAGGGTTGGAGATCAACATGGGGGCAGTGATTATTTCCGCCATGAAGAGAGCCCGGTTGCATCAGGGGCACAGATACGGATTTGGTGGACTACTCACCACATTCCTGAGGGGCCTAGATGTTGAGGAAGAGGCCCTTGACTACATTCCGTAGATGGAGCGGCGGGCCTTAGATGTCACCAAAACTAAGGCTCCCGACACCACCCATGGGCTAGTGCTTACACTAGGCGAGCGACATGCTCGTGATGATCAGTATATGGCTCGCATGTATGGGATGCAGATGCTCCAGCAGAGGATAGGCGAGAGGCCAGCAACAGAGGAGGAGTTATGGCAGCTCGAGCTAGACTACCTTTTTGGTGAAAATGCCAGGGCTCTCTGCCGAGTGGGGCCAGTATTTATGGAGCCCACAGATGATGATGTCCCCACAGATGAGGAGACACGTCGGGAGGACTCCGATGTGGAGTCCGATGATGACGATGGGGGTGATTCAGACATGGGAGACAAAGCAGCAACACCTGATGAAGAAGTGGAGTATTTTGATTACCCAGGGAGTTCAACCACCCAATTTTTGTGCTATTTTAATTTTTGTGAACACTGGGGACAGTGTTCGAGATAAGTGTGGGGTGGGAGTAGTTAGGTGTTGGTTGTGCTGTTATGTATGTCCTAATCTGTTGTTGTGCCTGTGAATAAAATTTTCGGACCCTGTGATTTGTGAGTGTTAAGTTGTTATCCTGTATTGTAATTATATGTGAAACTGTTGTGTGTTGCTGAAAGTTGAATGTTGCTAGCTGATTTGGTACATATTTTTGTTTATCGAAATGATCAATATTTTTAAATTTTTGTTTGTTTTTTTCAATTCTTGGGTTTCTTGGCGTTTGTTTTCGGTTCTTTTACCGAGAATGGTCCCATTGAACTGAAGTCCTAGTTAGTAGCCGTTCCTTATGATGGATGGATGACGGCCGTCTTAAGGGAAATGTAGTCGTTAGGATTAGACTTTTCATTTGTTTTTCAGTTGTTTTTCTTTTGTGGGTTGCATCCCAAAACTGGTAGTTACTTTATGGTTGCGGAACTCTGGTTGCGTGTTGTACATGATATTTAAAATGCAAATGTGATTTGTATGAAAGCATGCAACTTTGTAAATATGTTGAGGTACCTAGGCCATAGAGTCGATTCAGTGTGATTAAGGCTTAATGTTTGAATTCGTGCAATTAGCTGATTGAAGAGTCTGTGAATACATCTTGAATTGAGCATGTGCAATAAGTGTGAAGTGAGGTTTTGTTACTCCATGCTATTGTGAAGTGTCTAGAACTTTCCTGGTGTGTGTACAAAACGAAATGAAGGAGGTGTATTGTAGGAAAGGCTGTAGGCATTTCTTTGTTTTAACCGAAAGTTTCTATTTTTCATTATTATACCCACCTTGAATGTGTACCCTAGTCAGCCCGTTGAGCCTTTAGCCTATTAATTTTTTTCTTTGGTAAAAATGTGTAAACCGAGCTTAATCCCTTATTTTCATTAGCCGCAAATTTGATCCAAAACTCTTAAGCGCTTAAGAAGAGAAAATCATTTTCCCAAAGTGTCAAAGAGTGAGAATGGTGAAAAGAAAAGAAAAGCAGAGTGATGGAAGAAAAGAAAAGGTTGAAGGTGCACTTGTTATAAATAAACTATAATGAAGGTGCATGAATAATCTTTGTTGTTGTGTCAAGTGTGCTTAATAAGATGGGCCAAACTAAAGAAATATTTCAAGAATGGGAGGATGAAGAAAGAAACAATGCCCATGAGTTGATGGTATGTATTGAAAAGGCGCTTAAGGATACTAGTGGCTATTATTGGCTAGCCCAATATTTACTAGTTCCGTAGCTTACATTACAACCCGTTAAAGTCCTATGTGATCCTACATCACACTTCTTTATATTAGTGGAGTAATACACTAAAGGCAAGCTTATGGGTCATGACATGATGCATGTGAATTCTTTTGGGAGAGAGAGCGAAATTGTGTTTTATGCCCCTGCGTGAAATTTTCTGAGTTCATATGATCAAAAAGGGGAAAATTCTCTTGTGTTGTGAGGGCACATGCTTGATGAAAGATTAATTTTCGTGTCGGATGTCTTGATCAGCTGATTTGCATGAGTTTGCCAACATCGAGAGTCGATTCTTAAGACTAAGAGGTCTTGATGTATTGAAGGTCATTGCATTGATAGGACCATGCATGTTTTCTTGATGATTTGCTGTATTGAATAATCGGTATGACCGTAACCTAAATTGTCGAACCAAAGTAGCGAGGTTTGGGTGTAAAATGAGGTGTAAGATTGTTGTTCGAGGACGAACAAGGATTTAAGTATGGGGTAAGTGATCTTGGGCAAATTTATATGCCCAAGTGATACTCAAATGTGTCATTTTAGACTTGTTTATCTATCAATGTTTATACATTTTCATGTGATTGGTAATAAAATGTGAATTTATACTAACCAACATGATTACCATTGTTTTGCAGGTAAAATGTAATTTTGGGAAGCTATAATGCGTGTTGGAAGAGATCGGGGTTGGACTCGGATGTGAGCAAAGGACAAGGCATTGGAAGGCATAAAATAAAGAGGCTCCGCGATGGAGCCATGTCACGCAACCATCGCGGAGGCATTCTGCCTGGATAGGGTATTTTTGCCCAATTTCCAGTGTGGGTTCACGGTGGCCTAGCTCCGTGTTGCATGCCGTGCCACTTTGGGCCTTATTACCTGGACCCCCAACTTCCAGTGAGGGTCCGCGTCGGTGGCGTGTCACGGAGGCAGTGCTCCGCAATGCACTCCATGACACGTTGCTTGTTATTCCGGGAAAAATTCCCACTAGTATAAATAGAACACATAGGTTCATTTTTCAATATTCTGACTTGGTGGAGCAAGAACGTGGGTTACAGGCAGTTGAGGGGACGAAATTATCAGGGTTTTTCTCTCTTTCCTTCTCCTTGAATTCAATTGCTTGTATGTTTAACACTCATTTAATGATGTTTAATCCACAAATGAGTGGCTAATTCCTCTTCTTGCTGAGGTTAAGAACACTTGTAATGAAATGTGATTATTGATTCTTTGGTTTTTCATCTTTTCTTCCATGGTTGTTCTATTGATTCTTGTTCTTACTGCATTAATGTGTGGCCTACATTAATGTATATCTAAAAATTCCGGTTTAACTCTAGAGAGCAAGAAATTGGAAAGTTGTGAATTAATAGGATATGATCCTTTCTTAGTTTGGGAAAATAGAGAATTGATTTATCTTCAGGATAGAAATATACATGAAAGTCGTATTAGTCAATTTAGGAACCGGGTTTGTATGGCTAGAACATGAATTTTCGTTTAATCACAGAAATGTAGGTGGACGGTTCATGATTCTTAAGTTGGGTTAAATATGAGAGTTTTAATCCATTGGCATTAGTTCTTTACTAGCAACCGGAGGAAAGATTAACCAAATTATATCGATAATTAATTTCTTTACATGTTCAATTAACCTCAGTATGCTCACATTCATAGTTCAGACTCACATTAGATACTTGTTTTAGACTTAGCATAAAAATTAGAATCCAAAAATATAAAACTCTTGGTTACAATGTTGTCTTCATTGTTAAACTGAAAATATAGTAACACTTGATTAATTGTTACGTTATCCCAGTCCCTGTGGGATCGATACTTGGCTTACTTGAGCCACTTTACTACTTGTTCGACCACGTGCACTTGCGTGTAGTTATATACCCATATAACAAACGACCGAATAGCAGGGCAGCTAACCATGCGGGCACACGACAAGATGGAGGTATTTGATGTGTACAAGGCCACGAAGATTCCGGCCGTGTATGAGGAACTCTCAGTGATCAACGTGCTTGATCGAGCGAATATTGCTCAAAGTGTTGATTTGCAAGAGCCAATGGGAAAACCACCGGTGAAGAACCCCCCAAAACTGTAATCGTGGCAAGAAGATCGAAATGCCACGGTCGCAGTTAATGGGCATCGGCGTAAGCAGGACAGGGGTGAGGACGGTAGTCAAGAGAAGACGTCCGTCACCCTAGAGGATGACTAAGCTTCAATGATGTCGAGCCGTGACGGTAAACCAAGCACTTCACGGGACGCAACCCGTGAAATTATTGTAATACTTGAGTAGAATTAGTAGAAAAGAAAAAAAAAGAAAAGAGAAAAGTAGTAAAACAAAAAAAACAAAAATTGTGTTTTATGTTGCAACCTATGAATTCTAACCAATTTCTTGTTGTGAGATGAATTTCAGGTTGTGCGGAGGGTAAAAATGCAAAGGATCGCAAATGAAAAATCAAGTTGAGAAAAATAATAAAAAGTGGCAAAACAGTAAGCCTGCGCGATGGCTTCGTGTCATGAAAGGGGTGCTCCGCGTTACCCTCTGTGACACGTTGAGGTGTAATTCTGGAATTTTTAAAATTCCAGAACACCTCCGCGTTGGCTCCATGTCACGGAGGGGGTGCTCCGTGTTACCCTCCGTGACACGTTGAGGTGTCAATCGCGTCGGGTCACACCGGGTCGCTGGGTGACCCGCGCAATAATCCTCCTTTTTAACCCCGATTTCCCTCATTTTTTACCGATTTCTCATCCTCTCCGCGACAAACACCCAAAAATCCCCCCTTCCCCAACGTGTCATGGACCTAGGCACGAGTTTTCTTCAACTTTTCTTTGATTTCATCGAATTAAAGGTATGTTCTTTAACTTCATCTCAATTCTTGACTAATTTTTTCGATTTTGAGCATGTGAGGTGAGTAAACCTTGCCCTAATTGTAAATTGAGCTTGAATTCATTTAAGTTATTGTTGATTGATGTTCGTAGTATCATTTTGATTGTATGAACTCGATGAATACATGCTTGATTGAATTTTGGTGAAATATGTAGCTAGGGTTAGAATTTGATTGCGAAGAAACTAAATGTGATTGAAAATGTGAACATTATGGGTTGGGCATGTTGGGTGAGGTGAATTGTGTTGTGCTTGATGTGAATATGCTAAATAAACGATGAATTTTCACAAGAATGAAATTGTTGAATTGCATAGAAATTGGTGAATTGCATAGGTTGTGTTGAGAGAAGTTTTTGCTAAGTGTTATGTGATGAAATGGTATCGATGGTGAGATTTTGATTAGTTGTACGAAGTCTGAGTAGTACGTAGAATTTATTCCATCAAATTCTCTGAATGCACAAGGCATGTTGTTGTTTTTTTTGTAAATTGGAAAGTGAGAATTGTCTTGCCGTAATGTCGTAATTGTGGCTAAGGACTAAGTGTGGGGTGGCCTAGCTTAACCCAACCTTAGTCGAAGCTAATTTTGATTTGAATAACATTGGGACTATCTGTTTGATTCGACAAGAACATTGGCGAGCAGGCAAGACAAAGGAAAGGGCGCATCTACATCGGGCGCCGGGAGGAAAAGAATTAGACTGGGAACAGCAATCCCAGCAGCACCAATGGTTTCGCTCGGCCTACGCCGACAATACGGAACCCGATGGGTGACGGACGAAGGGAAGAAATGGTACGCAAAGCATAAGGAGAACAAATACTTCCCCGAAAAGGAGCACATTGCAAGGGAGCCGTTGGCACAGGAATTCCCTAGAATCGTACACCAGATTGACACTGCCGGGCTGAACTTCATCTTTGAGGAGCCTAAGGAGTGCAATCTCCACCTGATTCGGGAGTTCTACGCCAACTAGAACCCGACACTCCGCAGTCACACCGTCAAGATAAGTGGGCAGGTAGTCACCTTTGAGCCCCATCACCTTAATGCCATTTTGGGGGCGCGAGACACAGACGACCATGTACTCCGGCAGCTGAACATCACTCCACCATATGCGGATATCAGACGCACTCTGTGTGGAGCCCGTTCTACAGCACAGTTGAGCAGGCATAAGGAGAGGGGCTACCATCAGACGCTGCCCTACTCTCAAATAAACAGGGAAGCCAGAATTTGGCTTAAGATTGTGTGTTCCTACCTGATCCCGGGGGTGCACATGACAAATGTCACCCAGGATCATGTGTGCTTGGTCTACGCCCTAATGAAAGGGCTGGAAATTAATATTGGGGCGGTGATTATCTCCGTCATGAAGAGAGCCTGTTTGCATCAAGGGAACAGGTACGGGTTTGGTGGCTTGTTAACCACGTTCCTGAGGGGCCTGGATATTGAGGAAGAGGCCTTGGACTACATCCCGCAGATGGATATGCGTGCCTTGGACGCCACCAAAACTAAGGCACCCAACACCATTCACGGGCCAGTTCTCACACTAGCTGAGCGATATGCTCGGGATGATCAATATATGGCCCGCATGTTCGGGATGCAAATGTTGTACTTGAGAATAGGCGAGAGGCCAGCAACAAAAGATGAGTTGTGGCAACTCGAGCTAGATTACCCCTTTGGCAAAAATGCCAGGGCTCTATGCTGAGTGGGGCCAGCTTTTGTGGAGCCCATTGTTGATGATGTCCCCACAGACAAGGAGACACGCCGATATGACTCAGATGTTGAGTCAGATGAGGATTGCGGGGGCGATTCAGATATGGGGGATGAGGCAACAACATCTGACGAAAAAGTTGAATACTTCGACTGATCAAGGAGTTTCACCACCTACTCTTGTGCTATGCTGAATTTTGTGAACACTGGGGACATTGTTCGATTTAAGTGTGGGGTGGGAGTAGTTAGGTGCTGGTTGTTTTGTTGTTGTTTATGTTCATGTTTTGTTGTTGTGCTTGTGAAAAAATTGTGACCCTGTGATTTTGGTGTTTATGTTTTGTATTGCAATTCGGTGTTGTAATTATTGTGAAGCTGTTGCGTGCTGTGTGGAGTTGTTGTTAGCTGGTTGTGTAAATATTTTTGTTTTATCGAAATTATCGATATTTTTAAATTTTTTTAGTTGAAATATTTTTATGATTGGGTTTCTCGGCGTTTGTTTTCGGTGCTTTTACCGAGAATAGTCCCATTGAACCGAAGTCGTAAATAGTGACTGTTCCCTATGATGGATGGATGACGACCGTCTCAAGGGAAATGTAGTTGATAGGAGTAGTTTTTTTCTTTCTTTTATCTTCTTTCGTTTGGCTGTTCCCAAACGTGTCGCTATTTCATGGTTCAGAATTCCTGTTGCGTGTTGTACATGATATTTAAGATGCAAAGATGATTCGTATGAAAGCATGCAACTTTGTAAACATGTTGAGATACCTAGACCATAGTGTTCGATTTGGTGTGATTGAGGCTTAATGTTTGAATTCTTGTAATTAGTTGATTGAAGAATCTATGAATATGTCTTGAGTTGAGCATGTGCAATGAGTGTGAGGTGAGGTTTCGATTATTCCATGCTATTGTGAAGTGTCTAGAACTTGCTTGGTGTGTGTACGAAACGAAATGAAGGATGTGTAGTGTAGGAAAGGATGCAGGCATTTCTTTGATTTAACCGAAAGTTTTTTTCCATTATCATATCTACCTTGAATGTACATCCTAGTTAGCCCCATTGAGCCTTTAGCCTATTTTTTTCTTTCTTTCATTGAAAATGTACAAACCGAACTTAACCCCTTCTTTTCATTTTCCGTGAATTTGATACAAAACTCTTAAGCGCTGAAGAAAAATAATTTTCCCACAGTGTCAAGGAGTGAAAAGTTTGAAAAAGAAAGGAAAAGCGGAAGTGGTGAAAGTAAAGAAAAGGTCAAGGGTGCATTGGCTGAATTTAATAAAATGAAGATGTATAACTACTCTTTGTTATTAAGTCGAGTGTGCTTAAAGATATGGGAATAAAAATAAAGAAAGACTTCAAGAGTGGGAGGATGAAGGAAGAAACAATACCCATAATGTTGGTGGGATGTATTGAAAAGCGCTTAAGGATTCTAGTTGCTACTATTGGTTAGCCCAGTATTTACTAGTTCCTCAGCTTACATTACAAGCCGTTAAGTCCTACGTGATCTTACATCACTCGTCCTTATATTAGTGGAGTAATACACTAGAGGTAAGCTTATGGGTCATGACATGATGCAATGAATTCTTTGGGAGAGAGAGAGAAATCGTGTTCATATGCCCCTGCATGTAATGTTTTTGAGATCATATGATTGAAAAGGGGGAAATTCTCTTGTGTTGTGAGGGCACATGCATGATGAGAGATTGAATTTCGTGTCGGATGTCTTGATCAACTGATTTGCATGAGTTTGCCGAGATCGAGAGTCGATCCTTGAGTCTAGGAGGTCTTACAGTGTTGAATGTCATCGTATTGATGAGACTACGCATGTTTTCTTCATGATTTGCTATGTTAAATAATCGGTATAACTGTAGCTTGAATTGTCGAGCCAAAGTAGCTATGATTGGATGTCAATTGCATGAGATGTGAGATTATTGTTTGAGGACGAAGAAGGTTTTAAGTGTGTGTAAGTGATCTTGGGCAGAATTATATGCCCAAGTGATACTCAAATGCTTCATTTCGTCTTGTTTATCCATAGATATTTGTACATTCTCATGTGATTTGTAGTTAAAAGGTGAATTTATACTAACCAACATGATTAGTGTTGTTTTGCAGGAAAAATGTAATTTTAGGAAGCTAAGATGCATGTTGGGAGAAATCGGGAATGGACTCGGAAACGAGCAGTGGAAAAGGCCAAGGAAATGCAGCAAATTAAGGGGCTCAGCGATGGAGCCGTGTCACACTGCCATCGCGGAGGCATTCTGCCCCAGATGATTAAAATTGGCCAAGTTCCAGTGGAGGTCCGCATTGGTGTCGTGGCACGTTGGCCAAGACCCGCGTTGCACGCCGTGGCACGTTGGGCATAATTACCTGGAGGAGCGGATTCCAGTAAGGGTCCGCGTTTGCGCCGTGTCACGGAGGCAGTGCTCCGCGATGCACTTCGTGACACGTTGCTTGTTATTCCGGGAAAAATTCCCACTAGTATAAATAGCATACTTAGGTTTATTTTTAAGAAGGCTGAATTAGTTGATCAAGGACGTGGGTTACATGCAGTTAAGGGGACGAAAATCTTAGGGTTCTTCTCTATCTCTTTCTCCTTTATTTCAATTGTTTGTATGATTTATACTCATTTGATGATGTTTAATCCACAAATGAGTGGTTAAATTCACTTCTTGCTGAGGTTAAGAACATTTGTAGTGGAATGTAATTATTGATCATCTTGATTTTTCATCTTTTCTTCCATGGTTGTTCTATCAATTCTTGTTCCTACTGCATTAATGTTTGGCCAATGTTAATGTACATCTAAAAAATCCGGTTTTCGCTCGAAAGAGAAAGAAATTGGAAAGTTGTGAATTGGTAGGATATGATCTCTTCTTGGTTTGGGAAAATTGAGAATTGATTTAGCTTTAGAATAGAAATATATCTGAAAGTCATATTAGTCAATTAAGGAATCGGTTTCGTATGGCTAGAACATGAATTTCTTTTTATCACAGAATTGTAGGTGGAAGGTTCGTGATTCTTAAGTTTGGTTAAATACGAGAGTTTTAATCCATAGACAATAATTCTTGACTAGCAACTAAAGGAAAGATTAACCGACTTGTATCAATAAATTGCTTCCCTGCATGTTATTTTAGCTCAGCATGCTCATTACTATAGTTCAGACTCAATTTGTACATTTGTTTTAGATTAGTATAAATTAGCAAACAAACTCCCAAAATCTTGTTGAAACTGTTGTATGCATTATTAGAGTTAGAGTTTATTAACACTTGATTCGATTATTACCTTGGTCCAGTCCCGGTGGGATCGATACTTGGCTTACTTAAGCCCTTTTACTACTTGTTCAACCATGTGCACTTGCGTGTAGTGTTGAAAAACAAACGAACATCTTTCACACCCACGCTCTTCACCAGAACCACTAAAGCTGGATCACCCAAACAGTTTTTCAAGAGCGATATATGGAAGACGGGATGAACTGAAGCTAACTCTTAGGGTAGCTCTAACTCATAAGCCACTTTGCCAACACGTATCTCAAAATCCGGTACAGGACAACATAGGGGGGACTGAGTATTCCTTTCTTTCTAAACCTTATCACTCCCTTCATGGGAGACACCTTCAGAAACACCCAATCATCAATGTCAAACTCAGGTTCCCTCCTCCTCACATCCGCATAGGACTTTTGGTGACTTTGAGTTGTTTTCAACCTTTCCCTTATCAACTGAACTTTCTCCATGGCCTCATGGACTGAATCTAGACCTATCAAGGTAGCCACACAACCTTTAAACCAACCAATAGGTGATCTACATTTCCGTCCATAGAGAGCCTCGAATGAAGCCATCTGAATGCTGGAATGGTAGTTGTTATATGAAAACTCAATAAGAAGCAAATGGTCATCCCAACTACCCTTGAAATCAATAGCATAGGCTCTCAACATATCCTCAAGAGTCTGAATAGTCTGCTCCAGCTGACCATCTGTTTGCGGGTGAAACACTGTGCTAAGCTTGACTTGAGTACCAAGTCCCTTTTTAAAAGATCCCCAAAACTAAGAGATAAACTGAGTACCTCAATCTGATATGATGGACAAGGGCACTCCATGAAACTGAACTAGCTCTCAGATGTATAGTTTGGAATAATCCTCCACTGAATTAGTGGTCTTGACCGTAGAAAGTGAGCAGCTTTGGACAACCTGTCCACAACAACCCAAATGGAGTTATACTGTTTGTGAGTGTGAGGAAAATCTGTAATGAAGTCCATGTTGATCTCTTGCCACTTCCAAGTAGGAATGCTAATATCTTGGAGCACACCCCCAAGTCTTTGATGCTCAACCTTCACCTGTTGACAGTTTGGACACTTAGCCATAAATTCTGCTATGTCCTTCTTCATTCCATTCCACCAATAGACTTTTCGTAGGTCATGGTACATCTTGGTAGCACCTGGATGTATGGAATATCTGAACCATGAGCCTCGTGCAACATTCGATTTCTCAAATCATCAACGTCCGGGACACACAAGAAACCTTGATATCAAAGAACACCATCTCCCCCTTTGTAGAAGACCTCTACCTTCTGATTCTAAATGGCTTCCTTTAACTTTACCAAAATGGGGTCCTCATCTTGTCTAGACTTCACATCAGTCACCAAGGACGATTTTGATCCATTCTGAACTATAAAACTGCCATTAGTCGAGTAAACCAAATGAACACCCAACCTTGCAAGTCAATGCACATCCTTCACCAGCTCCTTTCTCCCCTCATCCACATGGGACACACACTCCATAGAGAGTCTACTAAGTGCGTCTGCTACTACATTAGCCTTGCCTGAATGGTAAAGGACACTCATGTCATAATCCTTAAGTAGCTACAACCACCTCCTTTGATGCAGATTGAGATCCTTATGACTAAACACATATTGTAGGCTCTTGTGGTCCATAAATACATCTAAGTGGACCCCATACAAATAGTGTCTCCATATTTTCAAGAAAAATACATCTGCTGCCAATTCAAGATCACAAGTAGGGTAATTCTTTTCATGCACTTTCAGATCTCTAGAAGCATAAGCTATAACCTTTCTGTGCTGTATCAATACACAGCCATGTTCGATTCTCAAAGCATCGCAATATGCCACAAACCATTCAGTATCCTTTGGTAGAGTTAACATTGGTGTTGAGGTAAGTAGAGTCTTTAACTCCTGAAAGCTACTCTCACATGCATCTGACCATGGGAATTTCACTTTATTTTGGGTCAATTTAGTCAATGGTGCTGCAATACATGAAAACCCCTCAACAAATCTCTGATAGTAGCCAGCTAAGCCCAAGAAACTCCAAATATCTGAAGGATTCACCGGTCTGGGCAAATTCTTCACCGCCTCTATCTTCTGCGAGTCTACTTGCACACCCTCACTAGACACCACATGACCCAAGAACACCACAAAATTTAACTGAAACTCACATTTGCTGAATTTTGCATACAATTGACGATCTGTCAAAGTCTGCAACACCACACTCAAATGAGCGGTATGGCCTGAACACCTTATTTATCAAGTCCATAAAAGCTGCAGGATAATTCGTTAGTCCAAAAGACATAACTACAAACTCATAATGACCGTACCGCATCCTGAAGGTTGTCTTCGGGATGTCACTTTGCCGCACCCTGAACTAATGGTATCTGGACCTGAGGTTTATATTTGAAAAGCACATGGAACCCTGAAGCTGGTCAAACAAATCATCAATCCTGGATAAAGGATACCTGTTCTTGATGGTGACCTTGTTCAATTGCTGATAACCAATACACAGACAAAGAGAGCTATTTTTCTTTCGGACAAATAGAAACTGGTGCAACCCATGGAGACTTTTTAGGTTTGATGAAACCCTTGACTAGAAGGTCCTTCACTGATATTTCAACTCCTTTAGCTTGGCTGGGGCCATTCAGTAGGGAGGAATAGATATAGGTTGTGTGTCAGGTAAAAGGACAATACAAAATTTGATTTCCCTCTCGGGAGGAATACCCGGTAGATCATCAGGGAACACTTCTGGATACTCACGTATTACTGGACTGACTGGATAGCCGGGTTCTCAAATGTAGCATCCTTAACCCTAACTAGATGGTACACACAACCTTTAGAAATCATCTTTTTGGCCTGAAGGTAGGAAATGAAATGAATTACAGGCACAGTGAACTACCCTTCCATTCTAAGACTAGCTCACCCAGAAATTGGAACTCTACCACATGGGTTCTACAATTAATTGAGGCATAACATGCAAATAGTCAATCCATGCCGAGAATAACATTAAAATCGGTGATGGCTAACTCTACCAGGTCTGCTGAGGTGACTTTCTGAAGGACTGCAACCGGGAAACTTCTATACACCCGTCTATCTACAACTGAATCACCTACTGGAGTAGAGACTGAGAAGGGTTCTGACAAGATTTCGAGATTGACTCTGAAACTACTAGCCACGTAAGGTGTCACAAAAGACGAGGTATCCCCTGGATCTAACAAAGCATATACATCAAGATGGAAAACTCATAACATACCAATGACTACATCCGAGGAGACCTCCTGCTCCTGGAGGGATGCTAAGGAATAAAATCTATTTTGGCGTTGACTGCCACCAGTGCTAGTAGATTCCCCCAGCTGGCTGGGCGTGCGGGTGGAGCTGCTGAACTGGAAGCTGGGCCTCGACTCCTATCATGGCCTTGTCTAGTGGCTGGGCAATCTCTGAGCATATGTCCGAGCTTCGTACACCTAAAGCAAGCACCTATACCTACCAAAGACTGACCCGTCACTAAAATCTGTGGGACTGCCGCTCTGACCCCTATAGCCTGATGCTCGCCCTATCTGGTCGTGCCTAGGTCTGGATGGAGCACTCATCGCTGAAGATGCTGGGGCTGAAGATCCCTAGTGGATCTGCTGTCGGTGCCCACTGCCTCGCCTCGGCTGAGAGAATCTATAGCTATCTGTCCTTGCTTTCTTGGACTCTCTCTCCCTTATATGCACCGCCTCTATCTATTGGGCGTATAAGACAATCCAAGGGAAATCCATATCTTGATGGAGCATAGAAGTCTTGCAATACTTATCTAAACAGTCTGCCACACCATGGACAAACCTGCTCACTTGCGTCCTTTGATAAACCACTAACTCTGGGGCATACTTTGACAAATGAGTGAACTCTAGGGCATACTCCTGCACCGTCATCTTCCCCTTCTTTAGGTTCATGAACTTGGCTTCCTTCAACTCCCTCATCTTATGAGGGAAAAAATGATCCAGAAGGCCTGCTTCGACTGCCCTACTATCCTTCCACTGTCTAAACCAAATGTGTACAACCCCTTCAACTGATATGAGGCAAATCAGTACACTCTACTCTATTCACCCCCATGACTTGGGTGATCTTCACAATCTCATCCATAAACTCATGTGGACCCTCATCCACCTTAGACCCAAGAAACTCTGGTGGGTTCATCCTTAAGAAATCTCTGACTCGAGCTGCCACCGCATTCCCGTTCTGCGGGACATACACCACTGCCTTCTGGTTGACCTGGGTGGTCAAGGCCTATGCTAGCATCTGGATGGCTGCCCTAAATTCAGCATGGGCAACCGGCTCCGGTACATGGTGCTCCTGGACTGGTAGGGCTTGTTGGTGCCCGTCCACATTGCCATCCTCATGGCCATTTCCATTTCCATTCCTTCTGCCATTTACTCTGCGGGAAGGCATGATCCTGCAATAAAAAATTACACGAGATAGAAGGATGGGGAGACATTTTATCACACGACATAGATCATGAAAGAAGGAAACATTTCCTAAACATCTCATAGACACTTCTTCATAAGTCTGGCGAGCTTCACACCAAAGAAAAATACTCTACTTAATGCAGCTTTCAGACACCCTAGGACACTTTTCCAACCTATTGCTCTGATACCAAGTTTGTCACGACCCGAATATTGCCCGGATTGAGCCTCAGGACAAGGAGCCCCGAGTGACTCCAAGTCGACCCATGGCATGAACATACATCTAACTCAATCAGTAAAGCGAAAGAATTAACATAATAAACATAGCATAAGTATAGCATAACATATGATCCAAAAATATAACACAAGTCTGAAGCTGAATACAATTTATTGTTTGAAAAGCCTCTAAATTTGATGAGTTGATAGGACAAGACCCAAACTAACTCTCTAAGTCTAAAATTGGAAATATGCAAACATAACTAAAATAAAGAGGGGCCCTTCATAGATGAGGACTCACCAACAACGACTGATGCTAAGTCCAAAAGCTGGCTAGTGGCGGGGCTGAGTCTCAAGATCGAAGCCTGTATCGTAAAATGATACAACGTAGAGTACGCTGTTAGTATGTGGAATGTATCGAGTATTAGTAAAACTGCATAATTAAGTAAAATCATTTAAAACATGCATAATACAAAACATTATCAAAACAAGAATCTTAGAGTAGGGCTTGCATGCGATTTTCTGAAATCATTATTTGAACCTAGCATAACATCATAACTGAATCGATTGACCCAAAGATGAAATCTGATAACCATAACTAAAACTGAACATTGGGTCAAACCTGCTTTAAATCAAATATATATGCATCATGGATGATAAACATGCATAACTGAATCATGAGGAATAATGACATACTCATCATATAACCGACATACCACGATAGAGCTTACATGGTCCCAACTATCACACTCAGGTGGGTAGAGCCGTCCAAAACCTTTCCATCGCTAAGGATGATACCATGATTTCGATATCAACCTCAAGGCTCAATCAGGGCAGGGATAGCTCATAAAGGAGGTGCCAAAGTATATATGATATGTATAAACCTACGTTGGCACGTAATTCTTAGGCATAGGGTCATCCAATCTTTAGCATACTCGGTGCTAGACACTACTCCCAAAAACATGCATATGCTCTCTGTCATTTTCTAATGAAGCTTATATGAGGAGCTTTTTCTCAAACCATACCACAAACGAAACATAAATGGGAGTCTTAACTCCCAAACTATGTGGTAAGCTTAATTTGGGAAATCATAAATCATACTTGAACATATGGGCATTACCCAATACTTTAACATGCTTGAAAATACTTAATTCACTTGAAAACGTGATAATAAACATGGGTAACTTGACACATGCTTTTCATCAATAATATCTCATCATACTTGAACATTCATCATAAATCTCAACTTTCATGAACTTCTCATAAATGGGCATTTTAGTTTGTAAAGCTTGAAAAATGATAATAATTGAAAACAATGTAAAAGTTGCCCATGACTCATAATTCAATAGTAGAAATGTATTTAGATCATACCCATATAGAAAATTCAGGATTTTCATGCATCGAGTTAAAATCCCATAGAATCAACATAGGAACTTTCATGATTTAGAAAGGGATTGGGCATGGGTGTGAACAAATTCACCCATTCATAACTCTACATACTTGAAGGGATCTAATTCTATAACTTCTCTGATTGCCTAAGGAAGAATTGAAGAAGAACCTTGAAGACTTAACCTTGATCACCCTCCCTAGACTTCTACTCTTGCATGCATGAATAGGAATAGCTTAGAATAAATTTTCCCACTTTAATCCACTATTCATAGCTTAAAATGACATAGTTTAGGCCTTAAGATCATAGGAATTATAGAAAAGCCCTTAATAAACTCGTAGGGAAAAACAAACTGCTAGTCCTCACGACGGACTGGACGAGTCGTTACTACTGGGCACGAGTCATTTCCTCCAGGCGTTGAGTACAATGCCACTTTTCATTAAAGTGTCCCCACGAGTGACCTAATAGATCGTCATTGGTGACCACGACTAATGGTAACCTCTCGTGATCTTCATTGGCAAAAAGTCCTTGATTTTTCTCCAACCCTTACCACGGCTGACTCAACAAGTCGTGGGGTCTGACCAAGACTCTTGGTCATGCCCGTGGTGACTTCAAGTCACAAATTCAAAAAAGTAAAGACCAGGACCTCACCACGAGTCACCTAACGACTCGTGGTCAACCCCACAGGTCCAGTAACGACCCGTTCTATGATCTAGTGCAGAATTTTCAGTTTTCTCCGTTTCAACTTCCGGGTGTGATCCTAGTGTTTCTGAGGCATTACACTTTGGTATTGACCTTCTTCTCGATACATATCCCATATCTATTCCTCCTTACATAATGGCCCTAGCCGAGCTAAAGGAGTTGAAGGAGTAGTTAAAAGATCTCCTAGATAAGGGGTTTATCAGGCCTAGTAAGTACCCATTGGGTGCACCAATTCTCTTTGTTCGAAAGAAGGATGTCTCTTCATATGTGCATTGGTTATCAACAGTTGAACAAGGTCACAATCAAGAATAAGTATCCCCTCCCCAGGATTGATGACTTGTTTGACCAACTTCAGGGTGTTAAGTTCTTCTCTATGATAGACCTCAGGTCCGATTATCACCAGCTTAGAGTTAGGGAGAGTGACATTCCGAAGACAGCCTTTAGGACTTGGTATGATCACTATGAGTTCGTAGTTATGTCCTTTGTGCTAGAAAATGCCATTGAAGCTTTTATCAACTTGATGAATAGGATATTCAAATAGTATTTGGACATGTTCGTGATTATCTTCATCGATGATATTCTCATATACTCTTGAAGCTAGGAGGAGCATGCCGCTCACTTGAGGGTTGTATTACAAACATTTAAAGACCATCTTGTTGCACCCCATATGTTTCCGTCATTTAACTGATGCGTGCATATGTATGTTGAGAGTTTTGTAGTACGACAAATACGAAAAAGGGCTCAGGGAATGAACAAACAAGCATGGTATCAAGCGAGCAGGAGGCCGAGGCTAGAGGCCAGGCACACTGGGCACCACGTCGTGCTGCCAGGGGTGGCTGGGTCCCTATATACTCGCCTACAAAGCTATGAATAGCCCTGAGAAGTCATATGAAATCTTAACAGAATAAGTCAATGTCCAAGGGACTAGAACCGTAGTAGTACAGTATCACCTTCAGGTTAAGAATTATAGTAAGCAACTTGTGAAGGGTTAGGGCTAACTGCTCAGGAGCATGTCCGATTAGTAGCATCCCTACAGTAGTTCTAAGCAAGGGAACTAAATAGTTGGTCGCTTCGACCTTACTGTTTTCTTATGAGCTACTATTTTCCTAGCATAACATTCAGTGTATCATTTAAACCAATCCAAACATCGCCCTATTTTATCTAAGCTGTAGAGATTATAATCACTACTAGGACCCTCTGATTAGGTGTAGGCACATGGGGTGTTCTTGTTGGCAGCTATATAGAGATTGTTCCTGAGGCGAGTAGTGGTTGCGTTAGGCTTAGAGGCCAGATACACCTTTTGAATGGCTAGATTTGTAGATTGCAACACAGTGTCCCTTGTTGAGGTAGATCATATTTCATACCGCCTCTCGCCATGAATGGCTAAGAGGTTTCTAGATGTACGAACTGCTTTCAGAGCTATAAATTGCTTATAGAACTATGATTCTGCATTGTTTATGGAGCTTCTGAAGTTTACTCACTTATGGGCTTCTTCTATGTTGTGGCGGCAATACAGGCCCTTCATAGAGCCTCGTGTGCTTAGGGTATAGTTGCAAGGGTGAAAAGACCCGAATTCAGTTATAGGAGCCCAGACGACTCAAATTCAATTATAGGAGCCTAGACGGCTCATATTTAATCACAGCCCAGACAGATGATATTCAGTCACAGGAGCCCTAAATGCTCATATTCAGTTACAGGAGCCTAGACGGCTCATATTCTGTCATAGGAGCCCAGACAGCTCATATTCAGTCACAGGAGCCCAAATCATATTTAGTTAAAGGAGCCCAGATGTCTCATATACAGTCATAGGAGCCCAAATGACTCAAATACAGTTACAGTTACTTATAGAGCTTTAGGGGTACCAATAGGGGTATATAGACTTATTGGCGCCTGCCGGGGCTTATGGGGGCCCAGGTAGGTTATCTCTGTGTTGATTGTCCCTTCCAGGCTTATGGGAGCTAGGTTAGTTTTTTGTTTGTATTCTTGCCTGCTAGCTATAGTTTATGAATGTATAGTCGTACAACTTCAGCTCTTATACGGGTAGTGGGTTACTAGATGCAGGTTACGGATAAGAAAGCTTACAAGTGAACTTTTGCCCCATCTGGCTACTTACTTTCATTCTTTATCAGCTTCTATTCCACTTTTTATTACTGCCTTACATATTGGTACATATTATACTGATGCCAACTATGGGGCACTGCATACTTGCCTGTAGGTTTAGACAGACAGGTTTTGGGATCTCTTAGCTGCTATTTAGAGTTAGTAGATTGGCTAGCGCCTTTCATTCAGAGTTTCCAAGATGTAGAGGTTACCTGTGTTTTATTGGTATAACATTTGGGTAGGTCAGGGCCCTGTCCCGACCACTAGTTTTTTTTCCTAGATGCTTGCAGACTACAGTCTTCAGTTAGTTGTCTGAGTTGGCCATGTGGGGACTATATTTGTTCAGTTCTATATGTTGGTTGTGTGGAGCCTAGTATAGCTTTTAGAGAGACCTTGTCGGTTGTAGTGTTTACATGACTGCCTATTCTTCATTGTGTTATAACTAGACAACATGGTGGTCTCTGTCGGCCTGCATAGGATCCCTTTTATTTTTATGTTGGCTGGGTTAGCTGTCTTCTTTTACGGTGTTATGTGGCCTTGTCAGGCTGAGGTTGTATTTACAGCCAAGACATAGAAGTTTGTTTTCTTTATTTTGAGTCGCTGGTAAGCACTAGAGGTGCATATGCCCAGCTAGGCCAGCCTTGATCCCAGTGTAGCATTAGGTGCCAATCATGCCTCCCAAGGTGGGGCGTGACAAACTTTTGTATCAGAGGAACATCTTATCCTAGGGAGCCTGCAAGTCATTTCTAGTAGTGTCTTGTTTATAAATGTGTTGTGCACCACATTTTATAAGCAGGAGGATATGAGGCATGATAGTATGGTTACCCCTCCTTTTTCTCAAATCGTGCTATAGAGCCAAGTTGTACGGGGCTGAGTCCCTAAGCTCTCATTATTATGTCTGTCTAGAATAATGTTTGATATTAGATAGACTTCATCTAGCCACAAGTTAGCTGTAGCAGCAGGAGAGGGTACCAATAAGGTACTACAATTGGGGGACACCCAACCTGAGGGCGAAAGAGAATGTCTTTTAATCTCCCCAGTGTCCTCCCGGGACACCAGGAACCTCATAAGGTAATAGATATGCCAGCACAGTCCCTAGTTCTTCCTATACCCTTGGAGCAGGAGGCTAGGGAGTATGGTATATATATGAGTAGGCTTACTTAGTAGACACTTAGGATTATATAGGCACGACAGTTAGTGTTGGATTACCTGAAATATGTGAAGGACTACGCATGGTTTGTACCTCCAGCTTCTAGAGTTTGTTGAATTTCGCATCTTAGTTCGTTATAGAACGATAGAGTCATTTTCCACCTCCTAGCTTGTTCTTTCAGTACAACAGAAAGAGTAAGTATCGATTCCATTTTGCATTGAATAAATAGTAAAGGAGGGGTAGAACTAGTGATTCCAAGAAAGTGTTAGAAAGTGGTTAAGACCCCTAGTGTTTAAATATCACCTAGACCCTCACGACAATAATCAGGAGGGTAGTTAAGATTGCTAGCAGCAGCCAAGTACGTGTAAGAGTTCATAAATAATAGACCTTCAGCAGTAGTGAAGATTAGGTCAGAAATAGACTAGTCCCAGCGTTAGAGGATACCTAGAGAACAAATCCTACAACCCCCAGCTTATTATGTTAAATCAAATGGTCTTTATGATAGGAATCAGCCCGAGGGCGGGTCAGGGCGATATAGGTCAGTAAATTTGTCCAATAGTATCCCTGCATGTATGGTGCATGGGGCACGAACCCCAGATATCAGACTATAGAAGTAAGGGGAAGGCACGAGTATCTAGCTCTGGATGAAAACATAATCACCTTCAAGCTGTAGCAGGTCGATAGAGCTTGAGATAGCTGTTGATTGTGAAGAAATGAGTATCAGGCTTATGTTTAAAGAGTAGTGAGGTTGTGACCTAGAATACTGCCAGATCACCACTAGTGGGGGAGGCAAAGGATTGATAGTACGGAGACCCTAGCCTAGTGCAACCAGAGATAAAGCCAAGAAAAAGGAGTCACCGGCCTTCGAGATAGTAGGGGACAAAGACTTGAGACCCGGAGGTCGACTCTACATACCAAATATGGCAGGGCTTCGTTATTAGACTATAGCAAGATACATCATGTCCATTATTCTCTTATTCGGGTTTGAAGGAAATGCACGAGGTTATAAAAAATCTATTGGTGGCACAAGAAGAAGAAGGAGGTTATCAAGTTATGGCACAAAGCTCCAATGGCCAGCAAGGGGAGGCTGGACATCAGGAATCGAGCAGGCTAATTCAGGAAATAGTTGTGCCTACGTAAAAGTGGAAATTAGACAATGTGAATATAGCTATAGGGTTACCTCGTACCAGGAGCAAACATGAACCTATTTGGATCATTGTTGAAAGACTAACGAGATCAACTCATTTCTTTCTGGTCAGAAGTATAGTTCAGCTAAAGATTACACTGAATTGAATTCTAAAGAAATATTCTAGCTATATGGTGTCTCAATGTCTATTAACTTTTGATAAAAGGGCACAACCCATATCTAGGTTTTAGAAAGGCATTAGAGTGGACTGGGACGTAAGCTAAGTTGAGTACAACTTCTCATCCTCAGATGAATGGCCGAGTAGAGAACATAATTCAGACGCTCAGAGATGCGTTACAGGTGGAAGTGTAGGTCCCCTACGTGATGACTTGAAGCAAGTAAATTGGGGTAGTTGAACTGATCATACATCATTAGTCAGGGGGAGAAAGTTAAACTCATAAGAAGATGTGTACTGACATCCCAGGGTAGTCGAAAGTCCTACTCTAACATATTTCGTAAGGAGTTAAGGATTGAAGCAGCGACTAGGTTCCAGAAAACATTGCCAACAAAAGACATTATGAGATTTGATAAGAAGGGCAATTCCAACCCAAGATTTACTAATCTATACCAGATTCTCTGGAAGGTCGGCCAAGGGGCCTATGAGATAGAGTTCCCTTCGGGGCTAGCATTTGTTGATTAACACCACACAAGCGCACGGGGGACCTTTTCTCAGTTTGACCCAGTTGAGAATGCTTAGGTTACAACAGAGTAGTCCTATGAAGAGACTCCCATAGTGATATTAGATTGGCAAGTCCGTGGGGGCTATTTTGCGAACCAAAGTTGTAGCCTAGTAAAGTTTAATAGCGGAACAGAAAGGTAGAAGGAATTTCTTGGGAGCTGAGGTTTAGATATGCTCACTTATTCTAGACCTGAGCATGATTATGAAATTGAGGTGAGATGGTTGTTCAATTGTTACTTTATTGCTTATAAAATCAATATTGTTCAGTTGTTCACCTCTATGTTGTGCAATAGTTGTTTATAGCGTCCTATGAGACGCCTATGTTGGATTTTTCTGTGTTTCATGTTTCCGAATAGTCTAGATTATAGAGGAGACTATGCCAAAACGTTTCTTTCAATAGTTAAAGGAGTTGAGCCTCTTAAGACTAAGATTACATCTGAGGACCAATGTTCCTAAGGGGGGGATGATGTTACACCCCATAAGTTTCCATCATATAACTGATTCGTTTGTACGTATGTTGAGAGTTTTGGAGTACGACGCATACGGAAAAGGGCTCAGGGGATGAACACACGAGCAGGATATCGGTCGAGCAAGAAGCCAGGGCCGGAGGCCAAGCGCCTTGGGTGCCGCTCCGCACTGCTAGGTTGGCGCATCTTTCCCCTAGCCTGGTGTTGTGGCCAGTGCGTTGCACTACCCTCTCCACCACCTCAATTATATATAAAGCCCCCTCATGTGTAGTTAACTCATTTTTAAGTGTTTCCTTCGACAGTAAACAGAGGAGGAGCATGGGTTTCAACCATTTTTTATCAAATTCCGCTGCTAAACTCCATCCAAATGCAAATTCATCTTAGATAATGAGTTCTAGGCCTATGAGGAACATCTCTGTGGAGTTATTTCTTGAAAATTCGCTCGGAGTAACAAAACCCCACCGAGTAAGAGATGTCGAATTTACTTTAAATTGTGTTCTAAGAGGCTACATATAATAGGTAAGCCTTTCTACCTTCTAAATTCTTGAAAAATTATGAGTTTTCGGCTGAATTAATTAACGTTGAATTATAGTTAATACAGTTGAATGATATGGTTGCTTGTCGAGTCTTAGTATTTAATATAGCCTTATTCTCTCAGCGTAAGGGCTGCGATTGAGTGGAATCGCGGTCTATAAGTTGGAAGTAATTGGATAAACGAGAATTGGCATTCGAGGTATGTTAAGGCTTATCTCTTCGGCAAGTTATTCTCTTCATATAATGATACGACCAATTCCTTCGAAAGTAGATAATGATTCTATATGTTTGTGATTAGTTGATGCAAGTGGTTAATGATTATGAAAGTTGTGGTTAGTTGCTATAAGACGTAATAAGGTTATACCATAATATCCCTCATCAGGGAAACGAAGGTTCAGTATGACTAGCGCTAGGAGCGTCATAGAGATTCCTCTAGTTCCTTAATTTACTGTTTAGAAGTATCCTGATGTTTTGCTATTATGCCAAGGCCTTAGAAGCCTATGGTTAGTTGTTGGACATGAATTGGTAAGTTCGACAACCTAGGGCATACTCGAGTGCTATAACTCTAAGGTTGGCACCTATATTGTCAGTGATGCTCACCTAGAGGCCGTTGGCGTACCATGATGCCTGTAGGGCAAGAATTTGGATAAGATGGTCTTACCTTAGAGTCAACGGCACCAGAGTTGCTTAGTGAAATGAATGACGACTGCCATCTAGTTAGCTACTGCCAGCGACTGTTAGTTTCAAACGACTTAGTGCTTGTTATACAGGTAGCCCAGGAAGTTATCCCAGTTGTACAAGTCAGATTGAACTATGGATACCCTAAGGAGGGAACCTTATTAGTAGTTGGATACGGGGCCAACGCCCCAGCCTGCTCTTATTGATACCCATGTACAGGTTGTCGCAGGTGTCTAGGTCCAGATATACCTGCCTGCGAGGCTATGAATCGCCCAGAGAAGTCATATAAAATCTGAATAGACCAAGTCAATGTCCAAGGGACTAGAACCACAGTTATACAGTATTACCTTCAGGTTAAGAATTATAGTAAGCTGCATGTGAAGGGTTAGGGCTGACTGCCCAGGTGCATGTCCAATTAGTAGCAGCCCTGTAGTCACTCTAAGCCAAGGAACTAAATAGTTGGTCGCCTATAACCTTACTATTTCCTTATGAGCTACTATTGTCCCAGCATGACATTCAATATATTGTTTCAATCACTCTAGACCTCGCCCTAGTCTATCTAAGACGTAGAGATTATAATCACTGTCAGGACCCTCTGATCAGGTGTACGCACACGGGGTGTGCTTGTTGGCAGCTATATAGAGACTGCTCCAAAAGCGAGCAGCGGTCGCGTTAGGCCTTGAGGCCAGATACACCTTTTGAATGGCTATCTTTATAGATTGCAACATAGTGTCCCTACTTGGGGTAGATCGTATTTTGTACCACCTCTCGCCAAGAATGGCTAAGAGGTTTCTAGATGTACGAACTGCTTTCGGAGCTATAAATTGCTTATGAAGCTATAATACTGAATTGCTTAGGAGCTACTGAATAGACTACGAGGCCATATTGAAGTCTATTCACTTATGGACTTCTTTTACGTCGTAGAGGAATTATAGGCCTTTCATAGAGCCTCATGTTCTCGGGGTACAATTGCAGGGGCGAAAAGGCCCGAATTCAGTTATAGGAGCCTAGATGACTCATATTCAGTAACAGGATCCCAGATGACTCATATTCAATTATAGGAGCCCAGATGGCTCATATTCAGTTACAGGAGCCCAGAGAGCTCATATTCAGTCACAGGAGCCCAGACGACTCATATTTAGTTACAGGAGCCCAGACGACTCATATTTAGTTACAGGAGCCCAGACGTCTCATATTATGTTAGAGGAGCCCAAACGGCTCATATATAGTCATAGGAGCCCAGATGGCTCAGATATAATTACAGTTACTTCTAGAGCTTCAGAGTACCAATAGGGGTATATAGACTAATTGGCTCCTACCGGGGCTTATAGGGGCCCAAGTAGATTATCTCTGTGTTGATTGTACCTTCCATGCTTATGGGGGCCAGGTTAGGTTCTTGTTTGTATTCTTTCCTGCTAGCTATAGTTTATGAATGTATAGTCGTACGTCTTCAGCTCTTATGCGTGTAATGGGTTACTAGATGCAGGTTACGGATAAGAAAGCTTACAGGTTAACTTCTACCCCTTCTTGGTACTTACTTTTAGCCTTTATTTTCTTCTATTCAGCTTTTTATTACTACCTTACATATTCGATACATATTGTACTGACATCAAACTATGGGGCACTGCATACTTGCCTGCAGGTTTAGGCAGACAGGTTTCGGGATCTCTTAGCAGCTATTCAGAGTCAGCAGATTGACCAGCTCCTTTTATTCGGAGTTTCCAGGGTGTATAGGTTACCTTTCTTTTATTGGTATAGCATTTGGGTAGGTCGGGGCCCTATTGTGACCACTATTTTTTTTATTCTTAGAGGCTTGCATACTACAGTCTTCAGTTAGTTTTCCATGTTAGCCGTGTGGGGCCACATATGTTCAGTTCTATATGTTGGCCGTGTGGAGCCTAGTATAGCTTTCAGTTAGCGACATTGTAGGCTATAGTGTTTACATGACTACCTATTTTTCATTGTGTTATGACAAGCCAACATGGTGGTCTTTTCGACCCACATAGGATCCCTTTTATTGTTATGTTGGTTGGGTTAGTATTCTTCTTTTACAGGTGCTAGCTGGCCTTTTTGGCCCGAGACTCTATTTACAGTCAAGATATAGCAGTTTGTTTTCTTGATTTTGTGTCGCTGGTAAGCACCAGAGGTGCATATACCTAGCCAGGTCAACCCAGATCCCAGTGGGGCATTAGGTGCTATTCATGCCTTATAAGGTGCGACATGACACATCAGTTGTTTGCTATGTTTAGCAAGTGTGAGTTTTGTCTTGACTCTTTGGCGTTCTTGGGTCACATGGTGTCTAGTAAGGGTGTGCAGGTGGACTTGTAAAAGATAGAGGCAGTGAAGAATTGGCCTAGGCCATTCACTCCTACGGATATTAGGAGCTTTTTGGGTTTAGCTGGCTATTACCGAAGATTTATAGAGGATTTTTCCTATATTGCAGCACCATTGACTAAGCTGACTCAAAAAAGGCTAAGTTTCAATGGTCCAGTGTTTGTGAGAAAAGTTTCAAGGAGTTGAAGACTCGACTCATTTCATCCCAAGGTTTGACTTTACTTGAGGGTACCAATGGATTCATGGCGTATTGTGATGTGTTGAGGGTCGACCTAGGGTGTGTACTAATGTAACATGGCAAAGTGATTGCATATGCTTCTAGGCCGCTCAAGACCCATGGGAAGAACTGTCTGACTCATGATTTCGAGTTGGCAGTGGTGGTATTTTCCTCGAAGATTTGGGGGCACTATTTTTATGGGGTGCATGTGGATGTATATCGGATCACAAGAGCCTATAGTATGTGTTCACTCATATGGACTTGAACTTGTTACAAAGGAGATAGCTAGAATTTCTCAATGATTACGATGTGAATGTCCTTTATCATCTGGGCAAGGCCAGTATAGTGGAAGATGCCCTTAGTAGATTGTCTATGGAGAGCATATCCCACGTTGAGGATGGGAGGAAAGAGTTGGTGAAGGATGTGCATCGACCTGCAAGTTGGGGGTTCGCTTTGTTCACTCGATTGATGGTGGTGTCATTATTTAGAATGGGTCCGAATCTTCATTGAGACTGAGCTCAAGGCTAGGCAAGATGAAGACCCTATCCAAGTGAAGTTGAAGGAATGGTTCAGAGTTAGAAGGTGGAGGTCTTCTCCCAAAGGGGAGATGGTGTACTTCGATATCAAGGTCGTTTATATATTTTGAGTGTTGATGATTTGAGAGAACGGATGTTGCATGAGGCTCATGGTTCCTGATATTCTATCCCATTCTATCCATCTAGGAGCCACAAAGATGTACCATGAACTATGAGAGGTCTATTGGTTGAATAGCATGAAAAAGGACATATCAGAGTTTGTGGCTAAGTGTCCAAACTGTCAGCAAGTGAAGGTGGAGCATCAGAGAACTGAGGGTATGCTACAAGACATCAGTATCCCCACTTGGAAGTGGGAAGAGATCAACATGGACTTCATTACAGGATTTCCTCGTACACACTGACAGTACGACTCCATATGGGTAGTGGTAGACAGGTTGACCATAGAAGCACACATCTTACCAATCAAAACCACATATTCAGCTGCGGATTATGCTAGATTGTACATTTGAGAGTTGGTTCAGTTACACGGGGTTCCACTATCCATCATCTCAGATAGGGGTACTCAGCTCACCTTCAAGTTTTGGAGGTCATTTCAAAAGGGCCTTTGTACTTAGGTGAAGCTTAGCATGACTTTTCACCCAAAGACAGATGGTCAGGATGAGCAAACCGTTCAGAAACTTGGATATTTTGAGAGCATGCATGATTATTTTAAGGGTGGATAGGATGATCACTTGGCTCTCATAGAGTTTGCCTACAATAACAGTTACTACTCCAGTATTCAGATGGCTCCGTTTGAGGCTCTTTATGGGCGGAGGTGTAGATCGCCTATTAGTTGGTTTGAGGTAGGTGAGGCTACATTGATAGGGACAAATTTAGTTCATGCAGCCATGGAGAAGGTTCAGCTTATTAGAGAAACGCTGAAAATAGCTTAGATTCAGCAGAAATGTTATGCGGATGTGAAGAGGAGAGAACTGGAGTTTGAGGTTGATGATTGGGTATTTCTGAAGGTGTCTCCCATGAAGGGAGTTATGAGGTTCGGAAAGAAGGGGAAGCTCAGTCCCCGATATGTTGGGCCATACAGGATTATAAGACATGTTGGCAAGGTGACCTATAAGTTGGAGCTACCAGCGGAGTTAGCTTCAGTGCATCCGGTGTCCCATGTGTCCTTGTTGATGAAATGCATAAGTGACCCAGCCTTGGTTATTCGGATAGAGAATATTGAGGTGAAGGATATCCTTTCTTATGAGGAGGTTTAGGTTGAGATCCTTGATTGTCAGGTTCGTAAGTTGAGGAACAAGGAAGTGGCTTCAGTAAAGGTTTTATGGAGGAATTAGCTTGTTGAGGGAGCTATGTGGGAAGCCGAAGCTAATATGATGGCTAGATACCTTCATCTTTTCCCTTCTGATCCCATTCTAGCTTGAGGTATAAATTTCATCCTTAGAACTCTATCCAGTTTTATGTCAAGATCAAGTCTCTAAGTTTGTTTCATGTTTTAGCATGCATATGCGTTTCGTGAATTTAGTTCAGTCATATATTTTTGTCCACTCCATCAGTTTTTAGTTATAATCATTAGTTTTGGAATAGTACTTCTTTTCCCTAGCCTTCAATTACGCTTAAGTCAACATTCGAGGAAGAATGCTCCCAAGGGGGGAGATATGTAACACCTCAGACCTCGAAATGGCTTTTTAAAGTAAAAATAACTGAACTTGCAGGTTTGGTGCAGGGAGTGATGGCGTGGTTGTCGGCCTGTCATGTCCTTGGTGGTGCAAGTGAAAGTCGTCAGACAGGTAACAAACCATCATTGGTGATGTCTAGGTATGACGACGTGGATGACGGCCCGTCACGGCCCTGACAGTGAGGTTGATGTCGGTAGGACCATCGACAGACTGTGGGTTGGACCGTCATTAGGTGTTTTCGGGTTCAAGGCTTGACGGTGGACATGACAGACCGTCGGAGGAGTGACGACCCGTCACTTCTACAATCAAATAGAGGCTTTTGACTTGGCCTTTTATTCAAGGGCGTTGGTGGTATAGATGGACAGTCGGGCATGTGACAGACTGTCACTAATACTGTCAAATCACCCAGTCGTTTAGTGTTTTCCCGATTATCAGGGGCATTCTTGTAATCTCCTATACTTTTAACTTATATACTACATCATTTTGGACTATCTAATGAGGGTTTTAGAGGGTTTAACCTAGCCAAAGCCATTCTACCATGATTCCTACTTTGAATTAAGAATTTCTCTTCCAAGACATCAAGGGTTCTTTATCAATTTCAGTCTCATCTTCTCAAATTTTCTCCTTGGGTCTCATGCTAAAGCTAGAATTTAGTGAGCCTGGGTATGTGAGCTTATCAATGATGGGTTCTCTCACCCTCATTCCCCTTTTTCAAGAAAATTCATGATCACCCATTCCCCAAGTCCCATTTTCGAAATTCTAGGGATTATGTTGGTTTATGTAGTTCCTCCATGATTCTCTTATGGGTATAGCTGAATTGATAAGAATTTATGATTTCCGTGATTGGGGTTTTATAATTCCTACAAGTTCTCATGAAATTATGGTCTTTTATATTACAAGTATGATTATGAACTTTGGGGCTAAATCACTTTTTATGAAATTCTATGATCCTCTTATGATTTTCAATGCTCTGAAGCCCTAAGTTATGTTTTATGATGTATGATACATGATTTCCTACAAGAAGCCTTCATGAATTTATGAATTTCAAGTATGAGGATTTTCTCAATCATGTATGATTTTCATGATTATCAGGATTATAATTATGGTTGATTCACGTGCCCTTATTTCATAGCTAGTTCAGGTATTACAAGCATGTTCATGATTATTATGATTTAAACTAGCCCATGAACTTCATGTATGATTTCACGATATTCATTATGAGTCATGTTCATGTGTTTTAGAGTAGTGTCTAGCATCAAGTAGGCCTGGATTTCAGGAAAACCCTGAGTCTTAAAACTACGTGCCAATGTAGGTTGATATTCATGTTAATCCTACGGGGTCTTTTCTGTGATCACGCCATGTTATCGTTCTTTGCCCTTACAAGGCTTAGAATGGCTCTACCCAATTGAGCGAAATAGTTGGGGCATCATGTAAGCTTTATCATGATAGTGTTGGTTATAACGAGTCCTCCTATTGTTCCTTATATTTTATACATGATCATGATTACGATACTTTGGCTCAACTAACGATTTACAAGCTTTCTCTTACGATTATGATTATGCGAAGTTTATGAACAGTTTTGAAAACCTTGAGCCCTCTTATGTCTAAATTATGATTTATTATATCATGTTTCAGGAATGTTTTATTCTCATAAACTTTAATGTACTTTAAATGTCCGTTTTTACTTACCCTGCATTCTTAGCACATTCCAAGTATCGCATATTTTATGTTGTATTATTTCATGATACAGGTCTGAGCGATCAGACTCAGTCTCACGATTAGTCCAGCTCCCACCTAAATCTAGCCCAGTCCCCATTATTGGTGAGTCCTCATATTCCGAGCACATTCAGTTTAGTTGTTTTGATTATGCTATTTTAGTTTCTAACTTTAGAGAGGTAGTTGGGGTGTTGTCCCATCAACTCATTAATAGTTTAGAGGCTTATCAGACATTATGTAGATGTTCAGCTTTTTTCGAGTGTTGACTCCATTATAATCATTGATATATGTCAGACTTTCACTTAAAGGTGTTTTACTTTAATTTCCACTTTAATTATGCTCTTGGATTCATTATGCATGTGTCATGGGTTAGCTTTGAGTCATTCATGGATCTAGGTCCCATTTCTCCATCTGGGGTCCATGCTTGAGTCATGATAGGGCTGGGACCCCGGACTGAGTCACGGGACCTAGAGCCACGAACGGCTCCAAGCTAATCCATGGCACATACATAGCATGAATAAGAGCATAGCTAAGCGGGATTAAACATGAACATAATATAAGCGGAAGTCTACATAGCATATCAACATGAATGTATATATGAGCTAGCATCCATGAACCATCTATACATAGATATCTGAAAAGCTTCTAAACATCTGATGAGCTGATGAGACAACACCCCAAACTAGCTCACTAAGTTTGATACTAAAAGTCATAAACAAACAAGACATAATCAAAACTGACATCCTCGGATCACAAGGACTCACTAAAATTGGGATAGAGCTGGACTGAGCAAGAGCTAGCAAATGACAGGACTGAGATGGATCACCCAAACCTATATCATGAGACGATATAGCATAGAGTATGTGGTAAGTACTTTAAATGTATTGAGTATATAAAGAAAGTAAAGCATGCTAGTAAACAATATTCTGAAATCATGAAATTAAATAGGATAGAACATGAGAGTAGGGACAACATGCTAAAAAGCCATATTCCTGAAGTAATCATAATCATGAGATATTGATCATAAGGTGAAAATAATGACCCAAGGTTTAGAAATAAAAATCATGTAATGTGCTATACTTGAAATCATAAGTGAAAAATCACAAATTGATCAATGAGTCAAATATGCTATAAAAGATAATATCATAAGACATGAACATGAGTAACTGAAAATATGAGGAAAATGGGAGGCTTCGTCATAACCGACACCATCATGATAGAGCTTACATGATGCCCCAACTATCTCGCTCAAGTGGGCAGAGCCGTCCCAAGATTGCCAAGTCAAGAAACGATTAAGGCTTGATATCACTTGTGAGTCTCCATAGGGTTTGAGCATGAATATATACCTATAGTGGCATGTAGTTTTAAGACTCGGAGTTTGCCTGAACCCCTAGCCTATCGGTGCTAGAAACTACTCCCAAAAATATGTACATGGCTAATAATCTACATTGTGAAAACATACATGATCTTGCATGGGATATTTTTAAATCGTGAACTCATAATCATACCTAACATATGTGAACTAGCCATCAAAATAGTACCACAATTGGCCATGATACATAAACTTGAATTTCATGAAAATAATAAATGCTTGAATGATACTTTATAACTTGAAATCATAATATTCATAGGATTAAGATTCATAAATATTCATGCATACTTTGATAATTCAACACACTTGAAATCATACGTTTATAAGCATGAAATTCATAAATCATACACAATAGGGCATGATCTACATGAACTTTAAACTATGAATTAGAAAGTAAATTGTGAGTCAACTCTACCCTAATAGACACAAAACATCAATTGAAACATGAGAGAATTGACCCCATAAAAATAGCATAGAAGATTACATTGAATTGGGTTAAACCCTAGAATTTTAACATGACATTCTTGGAGACATAAAATCATAGAATAGGGATGATATTGGGCATGAGGGTGGAAGATTTTCCTCCATTCATAACCCTACATACCGGGGTAATTGACTCCTAAACTTTTCCTTAAAACCCAAGAAAGATATGAAGAGATTTGATGAAGAACCCTAGCCTTGATCTAGAGAGGACCCTCAATCTAGTTTTATTTTGAAAGAATAAGAACTTAAGTTACGTTGAACCCCTTAATACACTCTATAAAAAACCCAACACGACATCATTTAGGGGTTGGAAGCTTATGAAGTTATGAAAATACCCCCAGAAAAACGTAGTTATAAAGATGATTGCCCGGTATCACGAGTCGTACCACCTGACCATGTCTCATGGTTTTCTTCCATTGCTTGCCAGTCCCATTTTCTGGTTCTATGATTTTGATACGTCGAACACTCACCAAGGCTTGTTATTTCCTACAATGAGTCATTACATGACTCGTGGTTAGAGGTCCAATGCTCTACACTTTCACACCACGACTGCTTATCACGAGTCGTTGTTTCCTACAATGAGTTGTAGCATGATTCATTGCTCCCCAAAGCCTGCCACTCAAATAGATGGCACGACTCCTGACCATGACTCATCGCCAAAAATGATGAGTTGTACTGTGGCTCGTCATACCAGGTCTACCTCTGCAGGTACAGCCTACGATTCGTGATAACGTACCCACTCACCACAACTCGTGGTGTGGACTCGTGATTAGGAAATAAAATCCCAGAAGCTCATTACGACTCATCCAATGATCTTTTCTATCACCCCACAACTCATACCACGAGTCATTTTGTGGAATTCTTTATAGATTTTTCTATTGATTCTATTACAAGTCTAGGTCTTCATCATAGGTACTTCTGGGTGTTACATTATCTCCCCCGTGGGAGTATTCATCCTCAAATGGAGACTAATTAAGCATAAAAGATAGGGAAAGAGCTACAATCCTAAACTGAAAGCTATAGACTGAAAAACTAACAGAGTGACTGACTCCGGACTGAGATACATGACTGAACTGAATGAATGAAACATACATGCATGCTATGACGTTAAAGGAATCGAGATACATGAACTTGACATGAACTGAATATAGTACTAAGGAGGATATTGATACCTCATGATGGAACTGAGATGAAAGAGAAATGATGGGGGCATCTTGCCATTGTAACTGCTTCGGCTTCCCATTGAGCTCCCTCAACAAGCTGATTTCTCCACAAAACTTTAACTGATACTACTTTCTTGTTCCTCAACTTCTGAACCTAAAAATCAAGGATCTTTACTAGAACCTCCTTATAGGTAAGGATATCTCTCACCCCAATGCTTTCTATTGGGACAACCAAACATGGATCACCAATGCACTTTTTCAACAAAGCTACATAGAACAGTAGATGCATCGAAGCTTACTCTATTGGTAGCTCTAACTCATATGCTACCTTAAGAACATACCTCAGAATCTTTTAAGGAGCAAAATATCGGGGACTAAGCTTCCCTTTCTTCCCAAACCTCATAACTCCTTTCATGGGAGACACCTTTAGAAACACCCAATCATCGACTTCAACTCAAGCTCTCTCCTCCTAACATCTGCATAAGATTTCTAATGACTCTGAGTTATTTTACGTCTTTCTCTAATAATATGAACTTTCTCCATAGCCTCATCCACTGAATCTGGCCCTATCAATGTAGCCTCACCTACCTCGAACCATCCAATTGGTGATCTATACTTTCACCCATAAAGAGCCTCAAATGGAGCCTTCTTAATGCTGGAGCGTTAGCTGTTATTGTAAGCAAACTCAATAAGAGGAACGTGACCATCCCAACTACCTTTTAAATCAATAAAAAAAGTGCTCAACATGTCCTTAATAATTTGATGGTCCGCTCGGCCTGACCATATATTTGCGGGTGAAAAGGTTGTGCTAAGCTTCACCAGAGTACCAAGTCCCTTCTAAAATGATCTCCAGAACTGAGAGGTGAACTAACTACCCCTATCTAAGAAGATGGATAGAGGAACTCCATGCAATCAAACTAGCTCCCAAAGGTACAATCTAGCATAATCCTCGGTTAAATCTATAGTTTTGACCAGTAAGAAATGCGCTGATTTGGTCAATCTATCCACAATCACCCAAATAGATTCACAGAGTCGACGCGTATGAGGCAACCCTATAATAAAATCCATATGGATCTCTTCCCACTTCAAAGTAGGAATACTTATGTCCTGAAGCATACCTCCAGGTCTTTGATGCTCAACCTTCACCTGTTGGCAATTTGGACACTTGGCCAATAGACTTTCTATAGATCACAGTACATCTTGGTGGCACTTGGATAGATAGAGTACTGAGAGCCATGAAGCTCGCTCAACATTTGCTTTCTCAAGTCATCTACAACCGCCACACATAATCGGCCCTAATAATGGAGTACACCATTTCCCACTTGGGAGAAAACCTCTACTTTCTGATTCCCGATAGCTTCCTTCAACTTTACCAAGATAGGATCCTCATCTTTCCTTGCTTTAACCTCCATCACAAGGAAGATTCTGACCCATTCTGAATAATAACACCACCATCCGATGAATTTGTAAGATGAAGTCCTGAACGAGCAATCCTATGGCCTTCACCAATTCCTTTCTACTACTCTCGACATAGGACACACTCTCCATGGACAGCCTGCTAAGAGAATTTGTCACTATATTGTCCTTGCCCAGGTGATAAAGGACACTTATGTCATAGTCCTTGAGAAGCTCTAGCCATCTCCTTTTCTAAAAATTCAGGTCCTTCTGAGTAAAACACATACTGAAGGCTCTTGTGGTCCATGAATATATCCATATGCACTGCATATAAATAGTGCCTCCTAATCTTCAAGGCAAACACCACAACTGCCAACTCTAGGTTATGCATTAGAAAATTCTTTTCATGAGTCATAATCTATCTAGAGGTATACACAATGACCTTACCATGCTGCATCAACACACAATCAAGACCAACCCAAGAGGCATCACACCTCCGCTAAGGTCAATACTGGGGCTGATGTGACAACTCTTCTCACAAGCATTAGACCATTGAAACTTGACCTTCTTCTGGGTTAACTAAGTCAATGGTGCTTCAATGGATGAAACCCTTTATGAACCTAAGGTAGTAGCAAACTACACCTAGAAAGCTCCTAATATCTGTAGGACTGATAGGTCTAGGCCAATGCTTCACCGCCTCTATCTTTTGAGAATTCACCTATACACCCTCACTAGACACCACATGACCCAAGAATGCCACTGTGTTTAGCGAAAACTTACACTTGCTGAATTTAGCAAACAACTGGCGATCATTGAGTGGCTGCAACACAATCCACAAATGAGCGGCAAGCTCCTCCTTGCTTTGAGAGTATATGAGAATATCATCTATGGAGACAGTCAAGAACATGTACAAATACTGCTTGAACACTGATAACATCCAAATAGACTACTCAAAGTGAGAGAGTTTACACGATCATATGCAATATAATTTACCCAATATGAGTTGGGGTTGAATCCATAGGGAATGAGGAACGGTTTCTACTAAAGTTGTGAGTCAATCGGAACTAACTAGCATCATTATATAACAACTTGTAAAGTAAATTTTGGGGAAAATAAGATCACTATATTACTCTAGGAGCAATAACAAAACAGGGCAATGTGAATTGAATCAACAATGACAACACGTACTAGGGATGTGCTATTTATGGGGTGTACATAGGACTTGGCTTAATTGATAAGTCTAAAGAACCAATTACAGGCTTTAATAGTCATGGACAAGGCTTCACCGGTTGTTTCTCAACCACTTGGGTACATTTTAATTGAGTTCTATAGAACCCCAAGGTCATATAACAAAATAGCCATATTATCATGGAGAAGAGTTAAGCAATTTCTAGCCTCATCTCTAGCCCAACCCCAAACCTTCCACATTTAATTCCCCACTATTGCTTTCTCACCCAAATCCTACCTCTCTTTCTCATGTAAAAGCAAGACAAGTAAACCCAATTTATGTTGTCAACCATAAATATTTCAACTAAAACTCAGAGAAAGCAATAGATTCATGCTAGATAAGTGAATCTAAGACTAAAACAACAACACGCAATCCATTCTAACCCTTATCAAGCATACACCCTAGCAAATAAAATTAGCTACTCATAAATGAAGATAAGATGATTGTACCAAAAATAATTCATCAACATTCATCATTGAATAGAAAACTCAAGTTTCAAAATGTGCTTCAATGGTGGGTGTTGGCCTAGCTACTAAATAGGAAGAAAGAAAAGCTCTCACTTCTATATATCTTTCTCTCTCTAAAATATGATGTGTCCAAAAAGTTCTTCTTTTCCTCTTATCAAGGATGTGTATAAATCAGGGAAATTTTGCTCATTTTCCTGATGAACGAATTTCTAATTTTGCTCTCAGAGGCATCCAAAGTATCTTTGTGCCAGAGCTGGACATTTTTACCCCTGTTATCATGGAGCTCACTTGTGCGGCACATACGTTTCACAGGTTCCCATATGCAAAATGTGGGTCTTATGCAGGTTTGGTCAAAATGGTTGGATCGTCTTATGTGGTTGCACCTATGTTTTGTAGGTGCGCTTCAGCTTCAGCTGCAGCCCAGTATACTTTGTGTGGCACCTGCATTTTGCAGGTTCTCAAGTGTGGCAATAGATCCTCTACTTCCAGCAACCTTGCTTTTTGTTTAATTCCTTTGCTTTCGTTGTTTATTTTTATTACATGCAAAATCAAAGAGAAAAGGCATAAAACCTTTCTAATTGGCTTGGAATCAACGTAAAAGGTTGTGCTTAAAAGCTAATGAGTTGGTAAATTACTAACTCATCAAACCCCAAACTTGAACCATTGCTTGTCCTTAAGCAAGACATTTCACAACTAAGAAACTAACTTAAGCATGTCATAACACAAGAGTTGCACAAAAAGGACCATTAAAACTTAGGACAACCCCAAAATCGCACACCGACTCAATACAAAGGAGAGACTCAAACATGTTACACACGTTTCAAGAGATGACCACAAAAAATTGGCATATTTCACAAATATTTCCTTTCATTTAAAAGAACGGGCCTAGCTAATGAAAACAAGATCCAATTGCATCTCAAGTCACTAACTATCCACATTCAAAGTTTGCCTTCAAGTTCAAAGCACACTTTTCTCATTCACACTTCTTAATTTGAAACACACTTTAGCATATACCACAAGGAAGTGATGCCACTCACACAATGAGAGAATCCCATTTAGTTTCATGTATTTCACACACATCTGGATTATAGAGTAAAGTAAATATGCTCACTCTCAGAAAGAAATTCAAGTGCATCCAAATTGACTCATATACTTGCCCTTTGTGTGGCTCACCACTATTGTAGAGTTGCTACAATCGAAATCTCTAAGGTCTTGAGGGCTATAATGAAGGCTCAGGGTAAGGGTAGGACAAATTTTTAGTTCAAGTGGCTAAAACCTCCCTAAAGCCTTTTATGAGAATAGGCAAACATCCCTCTTCATTATTGGGATCACTCTACCTTATCTTTCTTTGTTCATCAACACCATTTTTCATCAAGAACCACCTTTTATAACACCTTGGTTTCCACAATTAGCCTCTTCTAAGAAAGAGATAGCATCTTTCAAATATTCTTTTTTCCTTCTAATGATAGGAGGTTTTAACCAACCATTTTTAATTTATGTCATCCACATATTGGTGGCTACCTCACATTGAAGCTCGAATTCCCCCCACCCCCTTTTTCATAAACCCCCAAACGTAGGCCTTTGCCTCATGTAAAGTCATTTTCTTAGCTCTACCCAACTCTAGGCATCAAGCCCTATCTTTCTTTCACCACTAGAAATAGGAAGTACGGGTGCTAAGAGAGGGATTAAAAAAAAGGGTAATAGTCTTGTAATATGGTTTCCAAAGAAAAGGGTCAAAGGCTCAACATTGGCTGACAAAGATAGATGCTCAAGGAGGTCATTTTGGGTGAAGGTACCATCCAAAGAAAGCCTAAGATCATACTCTAAGTGCAGCCACATCTAGAATTTCTCCTTGAGTCATACTTAGGGAAAGTTCTAGACAATTATTCACACATGAGAATTCAACTAGAGACCTCAGCACACAAGGCATCACAATCCAAAGAGCTTGCAAATTTTCAAGATCACATCAAGAGTATGATTTTAGAAAAGCTAGCATGTGACTCAAAAATCCAATCAAAGAATGTGCAACCCATGACAAGAGAATGCTCATTTGCAATTTCAGGTGCCCCCTTTTTTTCTCAAAACTCATTTGCAATGCTAATAAAAATTTTGGTGGTACCTCTTAAAACAAGTGCAATAAAAACTCACAAAGACACTTGACTTGACATTTTTTCTTAAGAAAGTCGCCTCTCAATCTATTATAGGAAAATGTCACCTAGTTCGACAATAAAAGATAGGAAAGAAAATATACCTCCTTGTGAAAGAACTGTGATATATAGAAAACCCTTGGATTTTATTTGCTATATACTATGAACGAAGATGATTATGAAACATAGGTCATGAAACATTTGGAAAAGTAAAATGAACCCATCAATGGCAACTCAAATAATCAATACAAGATTTTCATTTGGACACAAGTCCAACAAGGACATTCATTCAACTAGGGAAAATAAGAAAATCAGCAAAGAAAAGCAAAATAATGATTCAAGCCCGTAAAAGGGAAACAAAAGACAATAATTAACCAATAAGAGAGACACATCCCACACCCAACTAATTATTTACATTGTCCCCAATGTACAAAGTATGAAAAAAGATGGCTAGGAACTCCATGAATTGGTTATTCTTCGGCATCATCATAAGCCTCTTCATTGTCGTCATCATCACCTCTTTTCTCGGTCCCATCTTCCTCATTAAAGCCCGCAAATAAGTTATCAATGGGTCTTCAGGCTGTCGATGGGGAAGCCATGGCCTCGTTAAGGAAGCTCATGTTGGGGTCAGCCATGGGTGCCCTATTATACAGCTCTCTCACATCAGCTCGGAGAGATGAGCGTCTCCTTCAACCACATCCATGTGGGAGCACATCTTGTTTGAGCTCTCAAACACATCCTTCATTACCTTTTTCACTAACCTTTAGATGAGAGTTGATAGGTCTTGAGCCAACCTTTGGAGTTGGTTTTCATGAGATCGTATCATTTTTGCTAGCTTTTGAATCCCACTTGGTCTGGAGGATGGAGGAGGAGGCGAAGGCCTGTGGAGTGGTGCCTCTCCGGAAGTGTGCCCCGACATCTCGAGGTTGGACTCATAGAGGTCGAGAGCCATGGAGGTTTGAGCAATGTCATGAGAGGTTAAGTCCTCGGGTGCATCCCAAGCTTGCAACCTCTTTCTCTAACTTTAGGGAGTATCATTGTCCTTTTTCTTCTCTACTCCAACCACAACAATAGCGGAGCTAGGATTTTCATTTGGAAATAAAGGGACCCCCACCCTTGCTCGCATAATTGGCTTATAAACACCGAGTATGGCATGGAGAGACCTTGATGGCAAGATTTTCTCCTCATTTGTATAGTTACCACTTTTCTGAAGTTTATTGGCACCCCCGATGTGATGCAGGAAATTAGTATGGCACCCTGAAGGTGCACCCTCTAATCGTCCTTAGAAGGCATGAGATGGCAACACACAAACTCTAGCCATAATTTGGCCTCAAATTTTAGGTCTTGCCTTGTAATTTTGCCTCCCATGGTGGCCCAGACTGGATGACCATTGGCAATTATACAATCCACCTAGACAAATTAATTATCCTTGTTAGCCACCCTTGCCGCAAACTCAGTCCCAAAGTCAATCTCATCCTTCTACAAGATAGCATTGATAGCATCTGTAGAGATGTCCATCTCCACTCCGTGGACCATGACTGATGGTTGGAAGGGGAACTCATCCACCTTCCCTTTGTCTTTTATTGATTCTTGCCTTGCTTGGTATGAGGCATAGAACTTCGGCACCAAATTCTGGTAGTAGTTTGGTAGAGTTTCTATGAAAGCATGCCACTACCTCTCATTGAATTGCAAAATTTGATGTTAGGGAGTCATCCCCGAGGCCTGCCAGATCAAAGTTCTTTTCCAGAGTGAGTGGCCTGTTTTTATATGTGAGGTAGTATTCTTTCATGTCTAGGACACAGAGGATAATGGAATCCCTGTTGTTAGCAGGGGCTAAGTGATCTTGGGCAAATTTATATGCCCAAGTGATACTCAAAAGTACCATTTTAGCCTTGTTTATCTATCAATGTGTATACATTCTCATGTAACTGGTAATAAAATGTGAATTTATACTAACCAACATGATTAGCATTGTTTTGCAGGTAAAATGTAATTTCGAGAAGCTAAAATGCATGTTGGATGATATCGGAGTTGGACTTGGATGCGAGCAAGGGAAAAGGCATTGGACAGCATGAATTAAAGGGGCTCCACGATGGAGCCGTGTCACGCTGCCATCACGGAGGCCTTCTGCCTGGATAGGGAAATTTCGCCCAAATTCCAGTGGAGGTCTGCGTTTGCTCCGTGGCACGGTGGCTTGGCTCCGCGTTGCACGTCGTGCCACGTTGAGCTTTAATTCGTGGACCCCCAATTCCAGTGAGGGTCTGCGTCCGCAGCGTGTCACGGAGGCAGTGCTCCGCGATGCACTCCGTGACACGTTGCTCGTTATTCCGGGAAAAATTCCCAGCAGTATAAATAGAACACTTAGGTTCATTTTTCAATATTCTGCCTTGGTGGAGCAAGGACGTGGGTTACAGGCAGTTGAGGGACGAAAATATCAGGGTTTTTTCTCTCTTTCTTTCTTCTTTAATTCAATTGCTTGTATGATTAACACTCATTTTAAGATGTTTAATCCACAAATGAGTAGCTAATTCCTCTCCTTGCTGAGGTTATGACAAATTGTAATGAAATTTGATCACTGATTCTTTGGTTTTTCATCTTTTCTTCCTTGTTGTTCTATTAATTCTTGTTCTTACTGCATTAGTGTGTGGCCTACATTAATGTACATCTAAAAAGTCCTGTTTCACTAGAGAGAGCAAGAAATTGGAAAGTTGTGAATTAATAGGATATGTTCATTACTTGGTTTGGGAAAATTGAGTCTTGATTTGCTTTCAGGATAGAAATATACCTGAAAGTCGTATTAGTCAATTTAGGAACCGGAATTGTATGGCTAGGACATGAATTGCATTTGATCACAGAAATGTAGACGGAAGGTTCATGATTCTTAAGTGAGGTTAAATACGAGAGTTTTAATCACTTGGCAAATGTTCTTGACTAGCAACAGGAGGAAAAGAATAACCAATTTATGATGATAATCACTTTCATTACATGTTCGTTTAACCTCAGCATGCTCTCATTCATAATTCAGATTCAAAGTAGATAATTGTTTTTAGCTTTAGTATAAAAAATTATAAAACAAACTATCAAACTTTTGGTTACACTGTTGTCTGCATTTTTAGAGGTAAAATATAGTACACTTGAGCAAATTGCACTTCATCCAAGTCTCTGTGGGATCGATACTTGGCTTACTAAAGCCACTTACTACTTGTTCGACCACGTGCACTTGCGTGTCATTTTATATACCCACAATCACGCGAACAAGTTTTTGGCGCCGTTGCCGGGGACTTGGCAATTGGTGAATTTGTTTTAAGTGTTAATTTACTGTATTTTTGTTTTCTAAGTGCTGACAACTTGGTCTTAGTGTTTGTTTTAATTCTTTTTTATTTTATTTTATTTTTCTGCTTGTTAGTATACCCTTATTGACATGACATCGTGGAATACAAATGTTTTAAATGGTGGATACTCATATTTTGGTGAATCTTGTCTGAATTGCGGAGGACACCACTCGCGGCAACACTGTAACACGTGCAATATATATGGTGGTCAAGATGGCCATTGGGATGGCTGTCCGAATGCATATTCCCCTCCCCCAAGCCCCTACTATGATCCTTCTGTTGTTTTTGCTGAATATAGGCATGCTGAAAATGAGGACTTGGGACGCCAAGCTCAAATACAAGACATGCTGAAACAACTCCTGGAGCAATCAGAAGCAATGAAGGAGGCGATGGCAGTATTGAGAATTCAACAAGAAGAGAATGCATAGGCTTTAGAAAGGATGAGCGTCAAACTCAAGGAGATGATTGCTGAGGCTGAAGCTTGTGATAAATTGCAGGTGACAGTTTTAGCCGATATTCAAGAGGAACTACAAGAGGAAGACAAGGGTGAATTTTTGGATGAAGCCCAACAATTAGAATCTCTTGAGCATCCCTGTGATGGGCTCACACTTATGGAAAATCCATTCATGGAAGAAGAGATTGAGTATCCCCCAGTTGACATTAATGGAGAGATAGATGTCGATGCTGAGAAGGTGTATACAAGTAAGGAGGTCAAGCACAATGCATTTTCAGAGTTGAGGTTTATTGGACCACACTCGAAGAATTTTTCGACATTAAGTTTGGTTGAAAACATAGAAATAGAGTCTTCCAAGCTTATAGAGAAATGTCTAGAGGAGGACCAAGCCCCGTATATTTTGAAATTTGCTAACTCGGAGAGACAAAATGACTTTGCTTACTTAAGGGCCAATAAGTTCAAAAGGCAACCTCTACTGCTTGGTCCTTACAATTTTTCACCACCACCCCTGGAGCATAAGAGGAAATTAGAGAAGAAATTAGGGGTGAGATTCATATCCTCAAGGTGGAGGAAAAAGTGGTGAAACTTGGTACGTCGTGCCGTGATGGTAAACCAGGCGCTGCACGGGAGGCAACCCGTTGAAAATTTTTTCTTTCATTTTGTAAAGTGTAAATAGATTTTTCTTTTTCTTTTTTTTCTTGATTTACAACAAAATTTTTCGTTTTAGTTTTTGTTTATTTGTATTTAGAGTGAAACCTATAATTCTAACCAATTTTGTATAATAAGATGAATTTCAAGTCAAACGGAGAAAAATATGCACGGAATCGCAAAGGAAAAGTCGAGGTATGAAAAATTGATAAAATGTGGCAACCAGTGAGCTGAGGCGACAGCTCCGTCTCACAGAGGTGGACCTCCGCGTTACCTCCGTGACACGTTGAGGTAGAATCCGGAAATTTTAAAAAATTTCCAGAACAGTCTCGTGATGGTTCCGTGTCACGGCGGCAGTGCACCGCGATGCACTCCGTGACACGTTGCCTTGTATATCGTGACGGGTCACACCGGGTCGCCGGGTGACCCGCGCGATTTCCTTACTTTTTAACCCCGAAAACCCTCCCTTTTCCCTCATTTTTTTTAATCCCTCCGCGACCAAACCCCCCAAAACCCATCCCCTATCAACGTGACACGGAGTAACGCAAGAAATCCAACGATTTTTCTTCGTTTCTTCAAAGTCAAGGTATGTTTTTCGATTTCCTCTCAAATTCTTGTCGATTTTCTTCGATATTGAGAATGGGAGGTGAGCTAAATTGCCCTACGTAGTAATTAATCATGAATTCGAGTGAATTGTTGTTGATGAATGTTCGGAATGTCGTTATGATTGCTTGAACTTGTCGATGCATAACTTAATCGAATTTGATTGATAATCTCAATTCTAGGGCTTGTATGTTGAATTTGAAGTTGAAAATGTATTGAACTTGTGAATTTTATGCCGGGATGGATGCGTTGAATGAGATGAGTCGATGTACAAATTGTTAGGATGTTAATAGAACGACGGATTCTCGGGTTGGGGAAATGTTGAAATTTGTAAGAATTTGGTTGGTTGTATAGGTTCATGTAGATAAATTTTTGTTGTTGTTTTTGTTTCTTTGTTTTTCTTTGCTAAGTGTGATGGGTTAAAATGTTAGCGATGGTAGTGATTGTGATTAGCTGTACGAAGTCTGAGTAGTACGCAGAAGTTATACCGTCGAATTTTTCAAACGCACTAAGCATGATTGTATAGTTGTCTATTGTGTGTAAATAAAGATAATCTTGCCGTAGTGTTGTAACTATAGCTAAGAACTAAGTGTGGGGTATCCTAGCGTAACCCGACCTTAGCCGAAGTTAATATCCGTTAGCTTAACATTGATCTTGTTTACTTGGGTTGACAGGTGAAATGGCAAGCCGGCAAGATAAAGGAAAAGGCGCATCAACTTCAGGCGCCGGAAGGAAACGAATCAGACTTGGCACAGCAGTCCCAGCTGCACCAGCAGTTCCACTCGGCCAGCGCCGCCAATACGGAACGAGATGGGTGACCGATGAGGGGAAAAAGTGGTACGCAAAGCACAAAGAAAATAAATATTTCCCGGAGGAGCATATAGCACGGGAACCATTGGCATAGGAGTTCCCTAGAATGGTCCACCGAATTGAGGCAGCTGGGCTCAAGTTCATCTTTGAAGAGCCCAAGTAATGCAATCTGCACTTGGTTCGGGAGTTCTATGCCAATTGGAACCCGACGATCAGGAGTCACACCATCAAGATCAGAGGGCAAATCGTCACTTTGGAGCCCCACCACCTCAATGCCATCATAGGAGCATGGGACATAGACGCCTACGTACTCCGACAGCTGAACATTACCCCACCGTATGCGGACATCAGATGCACATTGTGTGGGACCCGATCAACAGCTAGATGGAGCAGACACAAAGAGAGGGGCTACCACCAGACGTTGCCCTATTCACAGATGAACAGGGAAGCCCAAATCTGGCTGAAGATAGTCTGCTCATGCCTAATCCCGGGGGTACATATGACAGATGTAACCCGGGATCGTGTATGCCTATTGTACGCCCTGATGAAAGGGCTGGAGATCAATGTAGGGGCGGTAATTATCTCCGCCATGAAGAGAGCCCGGTTGCACCTGGGGCACAGGTATGGCTTTGGTGGACTACTGACCACCTTCCTCAGGGGCCTCGATGTTGAGGAGGAGGCCCTGGACTATATCCCGCAGTTAGAGCGGCGGGCCTTAGACGTTACTAAAACTAAGGCTCCCGACACCACCCACGGGCCAGTGCTTACACTTGGCGAGCGACACGCTCGTAATGACCAGTATATGGCTCGGATGTATGGGATACAGATGCTACAGCTAAGGATAGGTGGGAGGCCGGCGACAGAGGATGAGCTATGGCAGCTTGAGGTAGACTACCCTTTTGGCGAAAATGCCAGGGCTCTATGCCGAGTGGGGCCAGCATTTGTTGAGCCCACAGATGATGATGTCCCCACGGACGAGGAGACACGTCGGGAGGACTCCGATGTGGAGTCCAATGATGACGACGGAGGCAACTCGGATATGGGAGATGAAGCAGCATCACCCGACGAAGAAGTGGAATACTTTGACTGATCAGGGAGTTCCACCATCCGAATTTGTGCTATTTGAATTTTTGTGAACACTGGGGACAGTGTTCGAGCTAAGTGTGGGGTGGGAGTAGTTAGGTGCTGGGCTGGGCTGTTTTGCATGTATGCTCTATTTTGCTGTCGTGTATGTGAAAATGTGTTTGTCCCTTTGAGTGCGAATTGTTAAGTTGTTCTGTATTTGCAAATGTTTGTTAAATTGATGTGTGTTGCTGAATGTTGCTAGCTGATTCTGGTTCTGTACATATTTTTGTTATCGAAATGATTGATATTTTTTGTTATCGAAATGATCGATATTTTTTTTAAAAAAAATATTTAAAATATTTTGTAAATAATTTTTCTATCGAGATGATCGATATTTTCAACATTTTTATTAATTTTGGGTTTCTCGGCGTTTGCTTTCGGTTCTTTTACCGAGAATGGTCCCATTGAACCGAAGTCATAGTTAGTGACCGTTCCCTATGATGGATGGATGATGACCGTCTTAAGGGAAATATAGTCGTTAGGAGTAGATTTGTTTTCAATTATTTTTCAATTTTTCAGATTTTTTCTTTGGTGGATTGCATCCCGGAACCTGTAGTTACTGGATGGTTGCGAAATTCTGGTTGCATGTTGTACATGATATTTAAAATGCAAAGGTGATTCGTATGAAAGCATGCAACTTTGTAAATATGTTGAGATACCTAGGCTGTAGAGTTCGATTCAGTGTGATTGAGGCTTAATGTTTGAATTCATGTAATTAGCTGATTGAAGAGTCTGTGAATACATCTTGAATCGAGCATGTGCAGAAAGTGTGAAGTGAGGTGTTGATATTCCATGCTATTGTGAAGTGTCTAGAACTTGCCTGGTGTGTGTACAAAACGAAATGAAGGAGGTGTATTGTAGGAAAGGATGTAGGCATTTCTTTGTTTTAACCGAGAGTTTCTATTTTTCCTTGTCGTACACACCTTGATTGTATACCCTAGTCAGCCCGTTGAGCCTTTAGCCTATAATTTTTTTCTTTTATCAAAAAGTGTAAACCGAGCTTAATTCCTTCTTTTCATTAACCGTAAAGTCTATACAAAACTCTTAAGCGCTTAAGAAAAGAAAATCATTTTCCCAAAGTGTCAGAGAGTGAGAATGGTGAAAAGAAAAAGAAAAGTAGAGTGATAGAAGAAAAGAAAAGGTTGAAGGTGCACTTGCTATAAATAAATGATAATGAAGGTGCATGAACAATCTTTGTTGTTGTGTCAAGTGTGCTTAATGCAATGGGCCATACTAAAGAAAATCATCAAGAATGGGATGATGAAAAAAAAAGAAACAATGTCCATGAGTTGATGGGATGTGTTGAAAAGGCGCTTAAGGATGCTAGTGGCTATTATTGGCTAATCCAATATTTACTAGTTCCATAGCTTCCATTACAACCCGTTAAAGTCCTACGTGATCTTACATCGCACTTCTTTATATTAGTGGAGTGATACACTAAGGGCAAGCTTATGGGTCATGACATGATGCATGTGAATTCTTTTGGGAGAGAGTGCGAAATGGTTTTTAAATGCCCCTGTTTGAATGTTTGTGAATCATATGAGCAAAAAGGGGAAGACTCTCTTGTGTTGTGAGGGCACATGCTTGATGAAAGATTAATTTTCGTGCCGGATATCTTGATCAGCTGATTTGCATGAGTTTGCCGATATCGAGAGTCGATTCTTAAAGTCTAGGAGGTCTTAATGTATTGAAGGTCATTGCATTGATAAGACCATGCATGTTTTCTTGATGATTTGCTGTATTGAATAATCGGTATGACCGTAGCTTAAATTGTCGAACCGAAGTAGCGAGGTTGGGATGTAAATTGCATGAATTGTATGTATGTTGTTCGAGGACGAACAAGGATTTAAGTGTGGGGTAAGTGATCTTGGGCAAATTTATATGCCCAAGTGATACTCAAAAGTACCATTTTGGCCTTGTTTATCTATCAATGTGTATACATTCTCATGTAATTGGTAATAAAATGTGAATTTATACTAACCAACATGATTAGCATTGTTTTGCAGGTAAAATGTAATTTCGGGAAGCTAAAATGCATGTTGGATGATATCGGAGTTGGACTTGGATGCGAGCAAGGGAAAAGGCATTGGACAGCATGAATTAAAGGGGCTCCGCGATGGAGCCGTGTCACGCTGCCATCGCGGAGGCATTCTGCCTGGATAGGGAAAATTCGCCAAAATTCAAGAGAGGGTCCGCGTTTGCTCCGTGGCACGGAGCCAGTGCTCCGCGATGCACGTCGTGCCACGTGGAGCCTAAATTCCCAGACCCCCAGTCCAGTGAGGGTCCGCATTCGTAGCGTGTCACGGAGGCAGTGCTCCGCGATGCACTACGTGACACGTTTCTCGTTATTCCAGGAAAAATTCCCAGCAGTATAAATAGAACACTTAGGTTCATTTTTTAATATTCTGACTTGGTGGAGCAAGGACGTGGGTTACAGGCAGTTGAGGGACGAAAATATCAGGGTTTTTTCTCTCTTTCTTTCTTCTTTAATTCAATTGCTTGTATGATTAACACTCATTTTAAGATGTTTAATCCACAAATGAGTAGCTAATTCCTCTCCTTGTTGAGGTTATGACAAATTGTAATGAAATTTGATCATTGATTCTTTGGTTTTTCATCTTTGCTTCCTTGTTGTTCTATTAATTCTAGTTCTTACTGCATTAGTGTGTGGCCTACATTAATGTACATCAAAAATGTATGGTTTCACTCGAGAGAGCAAGAAATTGGAAAGTTGTGAATTAATAGGATATGTTCATTACTTGGTTTGGGAAAATTGAGTCTTGATTTGCTTTCAGTATAGAAATATACCTGATAGTCGTATTAGTCAATTTAGGAACCGGAATTGTATGGCTAGGACATGAATTGCATTTGATCACAGAAATGTAGACGGATGGTTCATGATTCTTAAGTGAGGTTAAACACGAGAGTTTTAATCTCTTGGAAAATGTTCTTGACTAGCAACAAGAGGAAAAGAATAACCAATTTATGATGATAATCACTTTCATTACATGTTCGTTTAACCTCAGCATGCTCTCATTCATAGTTCAGATTCAAAGTAGATAATTGTTTTTAGCTTTAGTATAAAAAATTATAAAACAAACTATCAAACTTTTGGTTACACTGTTGTCTGCATTTTTAAAGGTAAAATATAGTACACTTTAGCAAATTGCACTTCATCCAAGTCTCTATGGGATCGATACTTGGCTTACTAAAGCCACTTACTACTTGTTCGACCACGTGCACTTGTGTGTCATTTTATATACCCACAATCATGCAAACACTAAGGTTGCCTTGCCTTGCCCTTCCCTTTGTTTTTAGATGAGGAAGGGGCCTTCCCTTTATCTTATTGCCTAGAAGAAATCATAATGTTGCAATACAGTCTCAGTGCCATAAATATACCAAACTCTTTTTGTGTTTTTCTATATGATAAGTAAAAGGAAACTATTATGCTAAACTAAGGAATGAAAATAAAAAGATCAGACATCAGACAAAATGAAACATCAGTAGTGACAACTGGCAGGACCTGCATTGCACCTGCATTTCACAGGTGTGCGATAGAAGTTCGGTACAAAATTTCAGCTCCTGCATTGCACCTGCATTTTGCAGGTGCCAATCCGTGGTTCGTTGGTTGTAATGCAGGAACGAGATAGTGAACCTAACATTCAATCCCTCACCTGCGCTACATCCTACATTCTGTAGGTAGGAATCTGCAATTCATAGGTGCTCGACAATGGCCAACACCAAATTTTCAAGCTCTATTTTTACAATTTTTTTCACAAATACGAGCATATCACATCTAACGGGTACTTAGACTTCCCCAAAAGTTCTATTAACCAATTAGACAGCCAATAAAACCATTGGGACTACTCAACGCCAACAGGTACTACCACTTATAGGAGTCTTCTTTGCTACTAGAATTTCCCCCACGAGAAGAAAGAATAGTGGGATGCTCTTTCCCTTATGATGGATGTTACCCCGTCTATCATCAGGAAACATCAAGTGCCCAAACCAACCTATTTTCTCAGCTCTATTTTACACATCATACAACTCACTCACAAAATAAAATTTCTCATTCATAAGTAGCACAAAAGAAAAGAATGAAGATTTTCCCATAAGAAGGACGTGAACCCATCCATCATCGGGAAAAATGATACATTCCAAGTACATGGGTTACTCAGATTTCACCCCCAACTAACATCTCAAGACATACGAACACATGAATGATCTAGCATTATGAACACGAATCCCTACCCACATGATTTTTGCAATGTTGAATTTCCCCACACAATACCCACAATAATCAATGGTAGCCATAATGGTGAAGATCACATGATGGATAATGAAGGAAACATGGGTTAAGAAGAATTCAAAAACTAGCATCCTTTAAATTATATCACAATCATAATGAATCATGGAGAATAAGAATAAGAAGCACACATACCAAATGAGATGAGAGAATAAATGAAATTGAGAACTTGAACTTTTTATTCCAATAGCCAACCTAAAACTTGAACTTCTTGTGCTTTCTTGGAGAGAGTAGACAGTGATAGTAGAAAATGGTGAAGGAGGACCAAATTTATAGGTGAAGGGACAGTGAGTGGATTGGTTGATTTGAATGTAGGAATAAATGGTTTAATTGGAGAAGATGAAGTGGTTAGTGGAGGGGTTATGGGGAAGAGAAAAAGGTGAAGAAAATGGAGGTTTTTCTGGAGGTGGGAGAAGTTTAAAGGGTTTGGGTCGGCCATGGATCAGGTTTGGTCAATGGGTCAGTCAAAAATTGTAAATTAACCTCATATTTGTGCCTACGCCAGACATGCAGCCACAACAGGAAACTTGCGAACCGCAGTTCTAAGTGCAAGTGGCCTCTTTCTATCCTAGTTCACTACGATACAACAACAACAGGTTTGCATTTCACGGGTCCGCACCTAAGTTTCACAATTCTCTCAATGGTCATCTTTTTCTTTTTCCAGAATTTGCAAGGTATTCAGGCCTGGCTCTGCGTCTGACCTGTGTTTTGCTGGTTGACACCTACATTTTGTACGTGACACCCATAGACTCTTCATTTTCTTCAAAATTTTTGGTTCCTTCTTGGGTCAGAACCGCGTCTTGCGCTTTAGCACCTGTATTTTGGAAGTCTTATGAAGCTTATTGTAATACCCCGGAGTTCCTAAGCGTTTTCTAGGGAGTTTAAATGAGAAAAGTAGTAGAAAATTCAGAAGTTCACTCAAAACGACCCATGGAACGAGTCGTTAGAGGGTCCAATGACTCCTGGTAGGCACCCGTGGTCAGGTTCTGCAACATAGGGTCCTGTGGTGATGGGTCTAGGAACAACCCATTGTTTGATGTAACAAGTTATTGTGAAGATGGTTCTAGTCATAGAAGGGTGGCACAAGTCATGGGACGACTCGTTGTCCTAAACAATGGGTCATGTATGTGTCCGTTGGGAAGATTTCTAGGATGGGAGAAGTGGCGACAACAGATGGCAACGACGGGTCTTTGGAGCTGGCAATTACTCCTCATATCTGGTTGTGCTAGAAGACCTGAGACAGGAAAATAAGATGAGACAACGAGGGAAGTAACGGGCCGTGGGAGCTAGGGACGACTCGTTGTATTGGTCATTGCTTCGAACAGTAGCTAATTTCCTACGAGTTTAGTAAGGGAAAATCATAACTTCTAAACCCCTAAACCCTATACTATGTCGTTTTAAGCTCAGAAAAGGGTGTTTTAAGAGGGTTAAGTCCATCCTAAACCCATACTCTTTCATACATGCAAGCCTAGAGGTTCTAAGGGGTAATCAAGCTTAGGATTCAACTAGTTCTTCCCCAAATTACATTGGGCTTCCAAGAGGATTTGTGAAATCAGATTCTTCCAGGTATGTAGGGTTATGAATGGGTGTAGTCATCCACACCCATGTTCAATCCCTATTAAATTCATAAAATTCTAGTTGATGAATCTATGGGGTTTTAACCCAACATGTGAATTCTCTACGTATAAATCATGGGTATTATATAAGCATGTTTCTAATGTTGAAATAATCATAATGGGCATATTTTATAATTTTTTTAATTAAAATTATGTTTTCAAGTTTTACAAGTTATGATGACCAATAATAAAAGAATTCATGAAATGTTGAGATTATGATCTATGTTTTCAATTATGATGAGATGTATATGAAGAAAGTATGATTGTGAATTACCTATGTCTACATTCATGTTTTGAATAATCAAAGTCTATTTCAAGCATGTTTAAATATTGGGCAAGCCCATATAATCAAGTATGTTTCAAGATGTATCTAAATTTCATGTTATTAGCTTACCACATGGTTGTGGAGTCTAGACTCCCACTCTTTTTATCTTGTGATATGGTTTGAGCCCAAGGCTCCTCATGTTATGATTTTATTTTATGCATGTATGTTTATTATTCATCTTTGTCACTAGATGATGGTTCAGCTTTGTTGAAAAACGATGGATAACATATGCATATTTTTGGGAGTAGTGTCTAGCATCGAGTAGGCTAAGGGTCAGTCAACCCTATGCCTCAGAACAACATGCCAATGTAGGTATGTTCAGATTATTTGGGACCTCCTTTGTGAGCTTGCCCTACCTCCAAGAGGCCTACAACTTGATATCGATATCATAGTAGCATCCTTAGCCCTAGCAAGGCTTTTGACGGCTCTGCCCACTTGAGTGTAATAGTCTGGACCACGTAAGTTCTATCATGGTATTGTTGGTTATAAGATGAGTCTCCCATTGTTCTTCATAATTTCAGTTATGCATGTTGATCAGTCATGATATTATGTTTTTAGCAGGTTTGACCTAATGTTCAGTTTTCAACTTTGGATCATTCAATTCAGTTATGATATTTAGTTACGATACTCATTTTTGCATGAATCATGTTTTCAGATAATATCATGCAAGCCCTACTCTCAGAATCTTACGATGAAATGTTTTATGTTATACATGATCACTGATTTTACTTACTTAGCGGTTTTACTTACCTTACATACTTGGTACATTCCACATACTGATCGCATACTTTATGTTGTATCGTTTCATGATATATGTTTACATATTCAGGCACAGTCCCGCTAGTAGCCAGACTCTTAGTATTAGCATCTTCCAGTCTCAGTTGGTGAGGTCTCATCTTCCGAGGGCCCTTTATTAGTTGTATTGAGTATTTTTAGTTTCAGACTATAGTGAGTTAGTTAGGGTCTTGTCCCATTAACTGGTCAGTAGTAGATGTTTTTCAAACATAGCATGTATTCAGTTTCAGGCTTGTGTTATGTATTCAAATGTTATGATATTTTTAGACTTCCGCTTTATTATATATGTTAGAATTCCGCTTGATTATATTGAATTCATATATCATGTTCATGCCATGGGTCGACTTGGAGCCTCTCGAGGTTTTTTTTCCCGTGTCTCGATCCGGGCCTATGTTCCGGTCGTGAAATTTTGGTATCAGAGCATTAGGTTTTGAAGTGTCATAAGGTGTCTGAAAACCATATTAAGTAGAGTCTTTTCATGAGTGTGAAGTGCGCCATACTTATGACCAAGAGGCTACGGGAAATTTATGAAATATTCCCTTCTTTCATGATCTAAGTCGTGCGATGAAATATCTCTATCCCTCTAACTCATGCTATACGCGTTTGTAGAATCATGCCTCCTTACCGAGTTAACCGAGGAAGGAATGGGAATAGAAATGGCCACGAGAATTACAATGGGGATGGGCACCAGCAGGCCCCACCAGCCCATGAGGATCATGTACCAGAGCAAGGTCCTAATGCTGAGTTTAGGGCAGCCATACAGATGCTAGCTCAGGGATTGACCGCCTTGGTCAACCAACAGACAGTAGTGCATGTCCCTCAGAATGGGAATGCAGCGGCGGCAAGAGTTAGAGATTTACTGAGGATAAAACCTCTGGAGTTCCTTAGGTCAAAGGTGGATGAGGATCTACACGAGTTTATTTATGAGGTTCTAAAGATCACCCACATCATGGGGGTTAATGGAGAGGAGTATGCCGATCTAGCCTCATATCTATTGAAAGGGGTTGCGCACATTTGGTTCGAGTAATGGAAGGATAGCAGGGCATTGGGAGCATGCCTTATTTGTTTGGAGGAGTTCCATACTGCATTTCTGGATCGACTCTTCCCTCAAGAGATGAGGGATATTAAATCTAGCCAAGTTTTTGAATCTGAAGCAAGGAAAGATGACAGTGCAAAAGTATTGGAATTCACTCGCCTATCCAAGTATGCACCTGAGATGTTGACAGATCAGGGAGCCTGAGTGAGTCAGTTCGTGCATGGTATAGCAGATTATTTGGTCAAGGATTGCCGTACTGTGATGCTTCATCAGGACATTGACATTCCTCGAAAAGTTCTGTACGCCCAGCAGATGGAGGCAGTACAGGTCAGTGAGCACGAGAGAGAGGCCAAGAGGGACAGGACTAATAGCTTCCGATTCACCCAATAGAGACCTGGTGGGCACCGTCAGCAGTCCCACCAGAGATCTTCATCACCGGCGCAATCGACTATGAGTGTGCCTTCCAGACCCAGGCCCGATTAAGGGGACGAGCATTAGGCTCTAGAGGTCAGGGAAGTAGACCCTCAGAGTCTAGCTTTCGAAAGTTTAGAAGGTATGTCCGGAGACACACAAGTTAGTTCTTAGCAGGTTCAGGTGCTTGTTTCGAGTGTGGGAAGCCCAGACATATGCTTAGGGATTTCCCAGCAGCCATATAGGGCCATGATAGGGGCCGAGGCCTAGCCTCCAATTTAGCAGTTCCACCAGCACGCCCAACTCAGCAGGGTGCGTCCACTAATGTAGGTGGTGGCCAACGCCAGAACAGGTTTTATGCCCCTACATCTCGATAGGAGCAGGAGGTCTCCCCAGATGTAGTCACTGGTATGTTATGAGTATTCCACCTTGATGTATATACATTATTAGATCCAGGGGCTACTTTGTCTTTCGTGACGCCTTATGTTGCTAGTAGTTTTGGAGTCAGTCTCGAAATCCTATCAGAACCATTCTCAGTCTCTACTCCAGTCGATGATTCAATTATAGCTCGATCGATATACAGAAATTGCCCTGTCAAAGTTCTTCAAAAAATCACCTCAGTAGATTCAGTAGAGCTAGCCATGACTGATTTTTATGTTATCTTCGGCATGGATTGGCTAAATGCATGTTATGCCTTAGTCAATTGTAGAACCCGTGCAGTAGAGCTCAAATTTCTGAGTGAGCCAGTCTTAAAGTGGAAGGGTAGTTCAGTTGTGCCTGTAGGTCGCTTCATTTCCTACCGTAAGTCTTGAAAGATGATTTCTAAAGATTGTGTGGACCATCTAGTTAGGGTTAATGATGCTACATCCAAAACCCCGACTATCCAATCTGTTCCTGTAGTGCGTGAACACTAAGAAGTGCTCCAAGAAAATTTACCAGGGATTCCTCCCGAGAGGGAGATCGATTTTGGTATTGACCTTTTTCCCGATATGCAACCTATATCTAATCCTTCTTATAGAATGGCTCTAGTTGAGCTAAAGGAGTTGAAGGAGCAGTTTAAAGACCTCTTAGACAACGGATTCATCACACCTAGCAAATCCCCATAGGGTGCACCAGTTCTCTTTGTCCGAAAGAAGGATTGTTCCCTTCGGATGTGCATTGATTATCAGCAATTGAACAAGGTAACCATCAAGAACAGCTATCCCTTACCAAGGATTGATGATTTGTTTGACCAGCTCCAGGGGTGCCAAGTGTTTCTCAAAGATAGACCTCAGATCCGAAGACCATCAACTCAGGGTTCGGGAAAGTGACATCCCAAAGACATCCTTCAAGACTCGGTATGGTCACTATAAGTTTGTAGTCATGTATTTTGGGCTAATGAATGCTCCTGTAGCTTTTATGGACCTGATGAACAGGGTATTCAACCCATACTTGGATATGTTCGTGATCTTATTCATAGATGACATCCTTATATACTCTCGGGGCCAGGAGGAGCATGCCGCTCATTTGAGGGTGGTGTTATAGACCTTGAAGGATCATCACTTGTATGCTAAGTTCAACAAGTGCGAGTTTTATCTAGACTCAGTGGTATTTTTGGATCATGTGGTATCAAGTAAGGTTATGCAGGTGGACTCTCAAAAGATAGAAGCGGTGAAGAATTGACCTAGACCATTTAGTCCTTTGGATATCAAGAGTTTTGTGGGTTTAGATGGTTATTACTGGAGGTTTGTTGAAGGGTTTTCATCCATGCAGCACCGTTGACTAAATTAACCTAGAAGAAATTGAAGTTTCAGTGGTCGGAGGCTTCTGAGAAGAGCTTCCAAGAGTTGAAGACTCGACTCACCTCAACAACGGTGTTGACCCGGCCTGAGGGCACCGATGGGTTTATGGTATATTGTGAGGCTTCAAAGATCGACCTTAGTTGTGTATTAATGCACCATGGTAAAGTTATATCCTATGCTTCTAGGTAGCCAAAAGTACATGAAAAGAACTACCCGACTCAAGACCTCGAGTTTGTGATGGTAGTATTTGCCTTGAAGATTTTGAGACACTATCTATATGGGATCCATGTGGATATGTTTACGGACCACAAAAGCTTACACTATGTGTTTACCCAAAAGGATTTGAATCTACATTAGAGGAGGTGGTTGGAGCTTTTGAAGGATTATGATATAAGTGTCCTTTATCATCCGGGCAAAGCCAATGTGGTGGCCAATGCTCTTAGTAGGCTTTCTATGGAGAGTGTTTCCCATGTAGACGAGGAAGGGAAAGAATTAGTGAAGGATATGCATCGACTTTCACGGTTAGGAGTCCATCTTGTTGACTCCACAGATAGAGGTGTCATTGTTCTGAATGGATCAGAATCTTCCTTTCTGACCGAGGTCAAAGCTAGACAAGACGAGGATCCAATTTTGGTAAAACTGAAGGAAGTTGTTCGAAATCAAAAAGTGGAGGTTTTCTCCCAAGGGGGAGATGGTGTGCTACGATATCAGGGTCATTTGTGTGTACCGGGTGTTGATGACTTGAGGGAGTGGATGCTCCATGAGGCTCATGGTTCTAGATTTTGTATCCATCCAGGTGCCACCAAGAAGTTCTGTGGCCTAAGGGAAGTCTATTGGTGGAATGACATGAAGAAGGACATAGCAGAGTTTGTGGCTAAGTGTCTGAATTGTCAACATGTGAAAGTTGAGCATCAAAGACCTGGAGGTGTGCTCCAATACATTAGAATCCCTACTTTGAAATGGAAGGAAATCAATATGGACTTCATTACATGGTTTCCTCGTACTCGTCAATAGTATGACTCTATTTGGATGGTTGGACAGGTTGACTAAGGCAGCTCATTTTCTACCGGTCAAGACTACCGATTCAGCGGAGGATTATGCTAAGGTGTATATTCGGGAGTTATTTAAGTTTCATGTAGTGCCCTTTTCCATTATATTAGATAGAGGTACTCGGTTTACCTCTTAGTTATGGAGATCGTTTCAGAAGGGACTTGGTACTCACGTCAAGCTTAGCACAACATTTCACTCGCAAATAGATGGTCAAGCTGAGTGGACCATTCAGACACTTGAGGATTTGTTGAAAGTGTGTGTGATTGATTTCAAGGGTTGTTGGGATGATCATTTGCCTCTCATTGAGTTTGCATATTACAACAGCTACCATTCTAGCATACAGATGGCTCCGTTTGAGGTGCTTTATGGGCAAGATGTAGATCACCTATTGGTTGGTTTGAAGTCGATGAAGCTACATTGATAGGTCTAGATTCAGTCCATGAGGCCATGAAGAAAGTTCAACTTGTAAGGAACAGGTTGAAAAAAACTCAGAGTCACCAAAAGTCTTATGTGGATGTAAGGAGGAGGGAGCTTGAGTTTGAAGTTGATGATTGGGTATTTCTAAAGGTATCTCCCATAAAGGGAGTGATGAGGTTATGAAAGAAGGGGAGACTCAGTCCCCGTTTTGTTGGTCCATACCGGATTGTGAAATGGGTTGGAAAGGTAGCATATGAGTTGGAGTTGCTCTCAAAATTAGCTCAGATCATCCAGTTTTCCATGTATCTCTCTTAAAGAAGTGTTTGGGTGATCCAGCTCTAGTTGTTCCAGTAGACAGCGTAGGTGTGATGGATAGACTTAGCTATGAGGAGGCTCCGATGGGAATACTTAATCATCATGTTCGAAAGCTAAGGAACAAAGAAGTAGCCTCAGTAAATGTTTTGTGGAGGAATCAACATGTTGAGGGAGCTACATGGGAAGCTGAAGTAGACATAATGGCTAAATACCCATATCTTTTCCCTTACGGAACATTTCTAGCTTGAGGTACCAGTTTCCTTCTTAGTATTCTATTAAGTTTCATGTACAGTTTATGTGTTCCAGTTTCTTTCATGTCAATGTACGTATGTGTGATTCATGAATTCCGTTCAGTCATGTAGTTTAGTCCAGAGACGGTCACTCCATCAGTTTTTAGCTTTAAATGTTCAATATTTAATATGGCAGTTGCATTTCTCATTTTTTCTATATGTTTACCCACATTCCAGGATGAATGTTCCCAATGGGGAGATATTGTAATACCCTTGAAGTGCCTAAGCCTAGAATCGAGAGTTTAAATGAAGAGTAGCAGAAAAGTCAGAAGTTCGCTCAAAATGACCCATGGAACGAGTCTTTACAGGGTCCAGCGACTCGTGGTATCCACCCGTGGTCAGGTTCTACAGCAGAGGGTCCTGTGGTAACGGGTCCAGGAATGACCCGTTGTTTGATTTAATGGGTCGTTGTAAGTGGGTCGTTGTGAAGATGGTTCTAGTCATAGAAAGTTGGCACGAGTCATGGGACGACTCATTATCCTAAATAATGGGTCGTTGTATGTGTCCATTAGGAAGATTTCTAGGACGGGAGCAGTGGCGACAACGGATGTCAACGCTGGGTCGTTGGAGCTGGTAACGACTCGTCGTGTCCAGTCGTGGTAGAAGACCTGAGACCGGGTAAATGAGATGAAACAACGAGGGAAGTAACGGGCCATGGTAGCTAAGGATGACTCGTTGTATTGGCCGTTGCTTCAATAGTAGTTAATTTCTTGCGAGTTTAGTAAGGGCAAATCCGTAACTTCTAAACCCCTAAACCCTATACAACGTCATTTTAATCTCAGAAAAGGGTGTTTTAAGAGGGTTAAGTCCATTATAAACCCATCCTCTTCCATGCATGCAAGCCTAGAGGTTCTAAGGGGTGATCAAACTTAGGATTCATCTAGTTCTTCCCCAAATTATATTGAGCTTCCAAGAGGGTTTGTGAAATTAGATTCTTCTAGGTATGTAGGGTTATAAATGGGTGTAATCATTCACACCCATGCCCAATCCCTCTTCAATTTATGAAGTTCTAGTTGATGAATGTATGAGGTTTTAACCCAACATGTGAATTCTCTAAGTATCAATCATGGGTATGATCTAAGCATGTTTCTAATGTTGAATTAATCATAATGGGCATATTTTATAATGTTTTTAATTACAATTATGTTTTAAACTTTGACAAATTATGATGCCCAATCATAAAAGAATTCATGAAAGGTTGAGATTATGATCTATGTTTTCAATTATGATGAGATGTATATGAAGAAAGTATGATTGTGAATACCTATGTCTACATTCATGTTTTGAATAATCAAAGTCTATTTCAAGCATGTTTAAATATTAGGCAAGCCCATGTAATTAAGTATGTTTCAAGATGTATTTAAATTTCATGTTATTAGCTTACCACATGGTTTTGGAGTCTAGACTCTCACTCTTTTCAACTTGTGGTATGGTTTGAGCCCAAGGCTCCTCATATTTTGATTTCAGATTATACATGTATGTTATTATTCTGCTTCATCATTAGACGATGGTTCAACTTTGTTGAAAAATGATGGATAGCATATGCATGTTTTTGGGAGTAGAATCTAGCACAGAGTAGGCTAAGGGTCAGCCATCCCTATGCCTCAAAACTACATGCCATCATAGGTATGTTCAGATTATTTGGAACCTCCCTTGTGAGCATCCCCTGCCCCTAAGGGGCCTTTAGCTTGATAACAATATCATGGTAGCATCCTTAGCCCTGGAAAGGCTTTGGAAAGCTCCACCCACTTGAGTGTAATAGTTGGGACTATGTAAGCTCTATCGTGGTAATGTCGGTTATAAGACGAGTCTCCCATTGTTCCTCATGATTTCAGTTATGCATGTTCATTAGTCATGATATTATGTTTTTAGTAGGTTTGACACAATATTCAGTTTTACTTATGATTATAAGTTTTCAGCTCAGGGTCATTCGATTCAATTATGATGTTTAGTTGCAATACTCAGTTATACATGAATCATGTTCTTAGATAATAGCATGCAAGCCCTACTCTCAGACTCTTATGATGAAATGTTTTATGTTATGCATGATAACTGATTTTACTTACTCAGTAGTTTTACTTACCTTACATACTCGGTACATTCCACGTACTGACTGCATACTTTATGTTGTATCATGAAACAAACTCGGATATTCAGGATCAATCTCGTCAGTAGCCAAACTCTCAGTATTAACATCTTCCAGTTTCAGTTGGTGAATCCTCATCTTTCGAGGGCCCTTTATCAGTTGTATTGAGTATTATTAGTTTCAGACTATAGTGAGTTTGTTGGGGTCCAATCCCATCAACTCATCAGTGTGGAGGCTTTTCAGAAATAGTATGTATTCAGTTTCAGCCTTGTATATTTATTTAGATGTTATGATATTTTCAGACTTCCTCTTTATTATATATGTTATACTTCTGCTTGATTATGTTGAATTCAGATGTCATATTTATGCCATGGGTCGACTTGGAGCCTCTTGGGGTTCTTTGACTTGTGTCTCGATCCGGGCCTATGTTCGGGTCGTGACACTTGTCCACTGTTTTTCTTTCACTTGGTCTTTCATCCAATCATCCTACAAAATAGAAACAACAAAAATATAAAAACACTTGAACTCAAAACCACTTGGGTTGCCTCCTATGAAGCACCTTATTTAATGTCGTGGCTTGGCGGATTCATCACCAAGCATCACTTATCCGGAGGATCATTCTCCTCATCAACTTCATCCTCACAATCATTCCCTTACTCCTCATCTTCATCAAGGACCGCCATTAGTTTTCACTCATCAAGGGGTTGTGTTGGTTGGCAAAAAAATAAATGTGACTTCCTAGCCACCAACTCTAACCTTCAACTCCCCAAGCTCTACATCAATCAATGTTCTCCCTGTAGCCAACAATGGTCCCCCCAATATTATAGGCACCTAAGCATCCATATAGCAACTCAACATGAAAGTCGGTAGGAAGGATAAATTTATCAACTCGAACACATCCTCAAGCACTCCTAGGTGGCACTTTATATAGCGATCAACCATTAACAGCCTCATTGTTATAGGCTTGGGACTCCCCAGATATAACTTTTTAAAAATCACAAGTTGCATTAGGTTGATACTTACTCCAACATCACATAACGCTTTGTTGAACATGCACAATCCAATAGTGCATGAAATGGTGGATGCCTCTAGGTCCTCTGTCTTGGGAGCAAGATTGTTGGCCATTACAGCACTACAATGGTGCGATAGCTCCACTGTTCCTGTATCCACAATCTTCTTCTTTTTCAACAACTCCATCATGATTTGGCATACCCATGCATTTGGAATAATGCATCCATAAGCAGTATATTTATGGACAACTTACTGAACATGTCAATGAATTTTTGAAATTGGTTGTCCTCCTTTTTAGCCAACCACTGAGCGTACGGGGGTGGAAGTCTAGGATCTTGGCCTTTTGTATTGAGAGGCACCTCACCCTCTTTCTCAGCAACAACATTCTCATGAGGAACATTTAATTCTTCCTCCTATAGTTCTTCCACATTGTTAACATAAATAGGTGTTCTTCACACTGTATCACTCACTTCATCACTTTCTTTAGGATAAAAAGAATTCTTGGCCATAACACCCGCATCAGCTACAACTTTTTCACTCCTTGTGACAATAGCCATACAATAATTATCCTTCTTCGGGTTGGGTATAGTATCACTCAAAAGGGTTCCTTTCATTTGGGGGTTCATTTGGGTTGAGAGATGGGTTATTTGAACCTCCAACAGCTTGATGGAGGCCGAATAGGAGCTGACACTTGTCCCCTATTTGGGAAAGGTTAGACACCTCCCCTTTTAATTCCTTCACTCAACTATCGGTGGGCTCTACTCTTTTCAAAACCCTAGCCAACATCTCCTCAATTTTTGAATTGCCAACATCACTAACTCCTACACTATAATAAAAAGTCTTATTAGTGACCAACATCTTGTAACAAACCGAAAAAACTGGTCGCTAAAGGTATACTTATAGTGACCGAATTATATTTTAGTCCCTAATTCCCCGATCTATGTTTTTATTTCATGAAGGGCCAAATTTTGGTCCCTAAAACTATCAATAACTAGTCCCTAATTCTCTAAATCTAGCGGACTAAATGCCACATAAATTTTGACTCCTAAATATAATTAAAAATAGAGCAAACAACTACAAAAGCATTCTCTCGAAAATGCAACTCTTTCCCTCTCGAAATCCCTAAACCTAATCTCATCTAAGAATATTGGATGTTTTTACATTAAAAATCACCAGCGGTCCCTTTTGCAAGTCACCCTCTATTCTTCTCTTCATCTCATTTTCTCTAGGTCTTAATCTTCATCCTCATTGTCTACCAGGAAACCCATTACCTCAAACTTAGTCTCCATTCTTGTGCCTTTTTGCTATTGCCGGACCTAGTAGAAAGAATTATTTCAGTAGCCTTCGGGTATAATGACCAATTTGGTTTCTATTTGGTATAGTTTGGTAATGTGCTTTTCTCATATTTTCATGTTTTATAGTGTGTACACGTGTAATACCCCGGAAGCCCTAAGATCAGACCCGGGAGTTGAAACGGAGAAAACTGAAAAACTTGTACCAGGTCACAAAACGAGTCATTTTGTGACCCGTGGGGTAGACCACGAGTCATGAGGTGACTCATGAGGAGGTTCAGGGAGTAAGCTGGAAATTTTGGAATTTGACGTTCGCACAAATCGAACCACGAGTCATGGTTTGTCCCCACGATTCATGGGATGGGTCGTGGTCAACAGGTTGAAAATAATTTGAACCTTAGGAAGTGAGGGTGACGAGTGGTGACCACGAGTCAAAATGATCGATTTGACAATGCACTTGACGACTAATTCCACGACTCGTTCACTTCGGCAACGACTCGTCCAGTCCCTCATTGGGACTAGCTGTCAGTTTTTCCCTCGAATTAAGTAAGGGTTTCAAAAAACATTCTTATGATCCTAAAGCCTAAACTACGTCGTTTTAAGATTTGAATAGTGGGTTTTAAGAGAGGAAGATTTATTCTAAGTCATTTCTATTCATGCATGCAAGAGTAAGGGTCTAGAGAGGTGATCAAGGCTAATCCTTCAAGGTTATTCTTCAAACCTTCCTTGGGCAATCAGAGAAGTGGTAGAATCAAACCCTTTGAGGTATATAGGGTTATGAGTAGGTGAAGCCATTCACACCCATGCGCATCTCTATCATGATCCAAACATACACCCGGATAATAGACACGGGACAAGAAGCCCCAAGAGTCCCCAAATAAACCCATGGCATGAGCGTACATCTAATTCAATCATATAAGCGGAAGACTTAGCATAAGAAAATGTAAGCATGTCATAACAATGAAGAAAAGATAATACATAATCCATGCATGACAACTGAGTACAACGTATAGTCTGAAAAGCCTCTAATCATGAAAGACAGTTTGATGGGACAATTCACCAACTAACCCAACAATTCTGAAACTGAAAGAAAAGCATAGATTCTGAACATATGTCCCTCGGAACATGAGGACTCACCAAATAAGATGATAACAATTTCGGAAGCACTACTGAGGAGGGTGAGCCTAAGAGCCGGATCCTGTATCATGAAATGATACAGCATGGAAAGTATGCGATCAGTACGTGGAATGTACTAAGTATGCAAGGTAAGTAAAACAGAAATTTAAAACATATAAAACTCATAAATGATCGTAAGAGTAGGACATCATGCTCGTATCATAAACATCATAACATAACATAAGGCTTTAAGGTTTTCAAAAAATTTGTAATGCAATCGTAATTATAATCATAAGAGGAAAGCTTTATTGGACATGAGTTGAGCCAATATACATAATCATAACATGCATAAATCATGAGGAATAGTAGGAGATTCTCTTAACTGATATACCCCATATGAGCACACATGATGCCCGATTTGTAGCCCTAGTTGGGAGGGTGTCCGTACCTTGCCAAAGGTCGAACCATGTAAATGTGATGTCATCGTGAAAAGGTCCATTTGGGCTGGAGACGGTCCCATAGGAGGTCCCAACATGCCTATGGTGGCACGTAGTTTGTGAGGTCCGGGGCAGAACCTAGGCCCCGAACCTACTCGGTGTTCGATACTACTCTCTAAACATATATAGTGCTCATAGTGTAACATATATGAATTCATGGACTACTTAAATCATGACAATCGTAAACATGCTTGTACATACATGAACTAGCCATGACATAAGGCTTGTGAGTTGGCCAAAACCTGATTCATGATTCATAAGGTTTATACATACTTGTAAATCATGCATATAGCTTGGAATTCATAAAAATCATGATGGATAATATCATAAATCCATAATTCAAATTGTAAATCACGTTGGGTTGGTAAACATCATCATTTGAAGAGAAGATCATAAATCGATTCATCATGGGTCATGCATAATTAGGCTTAATTTCGTCAAAATCGAAATTGATGACATTATAAATGATTTAAATAGTAAAAACTGATTAAAACCTGTAGATTATGATGAGATTATAAAATCACAAAATCCATTATCAAATCATTAGACTTTTATAAAAATCATCTTCAAAACCCTATGAGTTTTTAATAATTTTTTTTTAAATCATAGAGGATGGGCATGGGTGTGGAAGAAATCACTCATTGATAGCCTTACATACCTGGGATAGGTGATTCTTAAATTTCCTAGATTTCCCAAGAAGAAATTGAAGAAGAACACCTTGAAATCACCTAGATCACCCTTCTATCACCTTCCCAAACCTTTGCATGCATGAATGATGTCTTAGGATAGTCTATTCCTTCTTAAACCACCCTCTCTGATGTTAAAATGACGTAGTATAGGCCCCTAGGACTAAGGAATTACGGAAAAACCCTTACTTAAATCACAGAATTTTGTTGACTGCCAGTCCCCACGAGGGACTGGACGACTCATCACCAGGGACCACGACTTGTGGCCTTGAGTTGTTAGGTACAGTACTAGAATTCACCTAGGGACCCCACGAAGGACACCACGAATCGTGGTGGGTGACCACGACTCGTGGTCACCATCCGTGGTCCACACTACCCAACCATCCTTGCTCAGCATCTAGTCCAGGCCACGAGTGACCTCACGAGTCTGTGGCCTGGCCAGGACTCGTGGTCATGCCCGTGGTGACCCCAAACCAATCCACCTACCTACTTGACCAAGAGTCAGTTCATGACTCATGGTCACTCCTCACGAGCCACTTCACAGTTCGTCTTGTGATCTGGTGCGAAATTTCAGTTTTTTACCATTTTGACTCCCGGGTCTGATCCTTGGGTTCTCAGGGTATAACAATATCTCCCCCTTGGGAACATTCGTCCTCGAATGTTAGAAGCACAGAGAAAACTCAAAATCATACATTCATCATATGTAAATACTGATCATTTAAACTGAAAACTGATGGAATGACTACCTCCGAAAAGAACTACATAGCTGAATTGAATACAGACGTCACATACATCTATCATAACATAAATCAAACTTGTGCACATGAACTGAACATGGAAACTAATTAGAGAGCTAGGGAAAAACTGATACCTCAAACCGAAACTGAGCCAATAGGGAACATGTGCGGATATTTAGCCATCATATCCTCTTCGGCTTCCCGCGTAGCTCCCTCATCATGTTGACTTCCCCTTAACACCTTTACTGAAGCTACTTCTTTGTTCCTTAGTCTTCGAACTTGACGGTCTAATATTTCCACAGGAACTTCTTCATAGTTGAGGCTATATTTTACACTGGCGCTGTCCACTGGGACTACTAGAGCTGGATCTCCCAAGCACTTCTTCAAAAGCGACACATGGAACACGGGAAGTACAGAAGATAACTCTGAGGGTAGGTCCAACACATAATGCTACCTTACCAACTCTTCTCGTAATACGGTAGGGACCAACATAGCAGGGACTGGGTTTTCCCTTCTTCCCAAACCGTATGACTCCCTTTATGGGAGATATCTTTAAAAATACCCAATCGTCCACCTCGAACTCCAACTCTCTCCTCCTCACATCAGCATATGATTTCTGACGACTCTGTGCGGTATTTAGTCGATCCCTTATCAACTGAACCTTTACCATAGCCTCATGAACCAAATCAAGACCAATCATAGTTGCCTCACCGATATCAAACCATCCAATGGGCGATCTACACCTTCTTCCATAAAGGGGCTCAAGCAATGCCATTTGGATGCTAGAGTGGTAGTTGTTATTATACGCAAATTTGATCAAGGGAAAACGATCATCCCAGCTACCTTTGAAATCCATCACACATGCTCTCAACATGTCCTCGAGAGTCTGGATTTTTAATTTGTCTTCACCATCCATTTGCGGATGAAAGGCTATGTTGAGCTTAACTTGAGTTCCAAGCCCCTTCTGAAAAGACCACCAGAACTGGGAGGTAAACTGAGTACCTCAGTCTGAAATAATAGACAAGGGCACTCTATGAAGTTGAACCAACTCCCAAATATACAACTTGGCATAATCATCCGCTAAATCTGTGGTTTTCACTGGCAGGTAATGTGCCGCCTTGGTCAACCTGTGGACCACCACCCAATGGAGTCATATTGCCGGCGAGTATGGGGCAACCCAATTATGAAGTCCATATTGATTTCTTCGCATTTCCAAGTAGGAATGCTAATATCCTGAAGTACGCCTCTGGCCTTTGGTGCTCGACCTTTACTTGCTGACAGTTCGGGCACTTAGCTACGAATTCTGCAATATCCCTCTTCATGCCATTCCACCAATACATTTCCCGCAAATCATGATACATCTTGGTGGCACCCAGATGAATAGAGTACCTAGATCAATGTTCCTCATGCAATATCCGGTCCCTCAAATCATCTACGTCTAGAACATACAGACAACCCTGGTACCGCAACATACTATCTCTCACTTGGGAGAAAACCTCCACCTTCTGGCTCTGGACGGCTTCTTTTAACTTTACCAACATCTAATCCTCATCTTGCCTAGCCTTCACATCAGCCACCAAGGACGGTTTCGATTCATTTTGCACAACACCGCCATCGGTCGAGTCGACCAATCTAACTTCAAATCTTACAAGTCGATGGACATCTTTCACTAACTCTTTCTTCCCTTCATCCACGTGGAACATAGTCTCCATAGAGAGCCTACTAAGTGTGTCTGCTACCACATTAGCCTTACCCGGATGGTATAAAACACTCATATCCTAGTCCTTAATTAGCTCCAACCACCTCCTTTGTCGAAGATTGAGATCTTTCTGCATAAAAACATATTGCAAACTCTTGTGGTCCATACATACATCCACGTGGAACCCATAAAAGTAGTGCCGCCATATCTTCAATGCAAACACCACCGCGGCCAACTCAAGATCATGGGTCGGGTAATTCTTCTCATGGATTTTCAACTGTCTTGATGCAGACGCTATCACTTTCCCATGTTGCCTCAACACACACCCTAGTCCAATTCTCGAAGCATCACAATAGACAACAAAACCATTGATACCCTCGGATAGGGTCAACAGTGGTGCTGAAGTGAGTCGGTCTTCAACTCTTGGAAGCTTTTCTCACAAGCCCCCGACCATTGGAATTTTACCTTTTTCTGAGTCAACCTAGTCAGTGGTGCTGCAATTGATGAAAATCCCTCAACAAATCTCTGGTAATAACCTTCTAGGCCCAAGAAACTCCAAATTTCTAAAGAATTCAGCGGTCTGGGCCAATTCTTTGCCGCCTCAATTTTATGAGGATATACCCTTATGCCCTCACCGGATACCACATGGCCTAAAAATGCAATTGAGTCTAACCAAAACTCGCACCTACTGAACTTTGCATACAACAGAGATCCTTGAGAGTGTGTAGCACTACTCTCAAATGAGTGGCATGATCCTCCTCGCTTCGAGAGTAAATAAGGATGTCATGGATGAACACGATCATGAACATATCAAGATATTGCTTGAACACCCTATTCATCATGTCCATAAAAGCTGCAGGTGTATTGGTTAGTCCAAATGACATAACTACAAACTGATAATGGTCATACCGAGTTTTGAAGACTGTCTTCGGGATATCACACTCCCGAATCTGAGCTGATGATACCTGGACCTGAGATCTATCTTTGAGAAACATCTAGCACCCAGGAGTTGGTAAAACAAATCATCAATCTTGGGTAAGGGTTACCTGTTCTTGACGGTGACCTTATTCAACTGTCGATAATCAATACACATGCGAAAGGAACCATCCTTCTTCCGGATAAATAACACTGGTGCACCCCATGGAGACATACTCGTCCTAATAAAACCCTTAACCAACAAGTCCTTCAACTGATCCTTTAACTCATTTAGCTTGGTTGGATCCATCCTGTAGGGAGGAATAGAGATAGGATGCATATCAGATAAGAGATCAATGCCGAAATTAATTTCCCTCTCAGGAGGAACACATGGAAAATCATCGGGAAAAACCTCCGAAAACTCACACACCACCAAAACTGACTGGATAGTCGGGGCCTCAGACTCAACATCCTTAACTCTAACTAGGTGATACATGCATCCCTTAGAAATTATTTTCCTGGCCTTAAGATATGAAATAAACCAACCGGATGGTACAACTGAATTACCCTTCCACTCTAAAATTGACTCACAGGGAAATCAAAATTCCACCGGCGGGTCCTACAATTAATTAAAGAAAAACATGCAAACAACCAATCCATTCCCAAAAGGATGTCATAGTCAGTCATAGCTAACTCTACTAAGTCTGCGGAGGTAACCTTATGCAATACTGTGACGGGGCAACCACTATACACCCGCCTAGCTACAACTGATCCATTGATTGGGGTAGAGACTGAAAGCGGCTCTAAAAAAATTTCAAGGCTAACTCCAAAACTACTAGAAATATAGGCAGTCACAAAAGACAAAGTAGCTCCTGGGTCTAACAAGGCATAAGCATCAATACAGAAGACTTGTAACATACCAGTGACCACATCTGGTGAAGTCTCCTACTCCTGGCATGGTACTAGAGCATAAAACCTATTTTGGCACTAACCACCTGTTGAACTAGTAGAGGCTCCCTGCTGAGGGGGACATGTTGTTGGAGCGACAGAACTGGATGCTGTCACACGGGCCCCACTGACCCCTAATTTGGTTGGGGGGCAATCCCTAAGCTTGTGCCTGGGTTTTCCACACCCGAAACACACATCTGAGCCAACTAAGCACCTCCCGAGATGATTTTTGTTGCACTTCACACAAGCTGGAAAAGTGGCTCCACCTACATGCTACCCAGATCCCTCGAGCCTGAAGCACTGCTCCTCTGATTTCCTTCGACCTTGATGGCGTACTGGCCGATGAGATGATGAGCTATAGCGAGACTTGTGCTCGGACTACTGACGCTGTCCACCCCCTGACCAGAAATGAGAAACCCCATAGCTATCGGTTTTGGCCCTCTTGGACTCCCTCTACCTACGATAGACCGAATCCATCTGTTGAGCATGCAACACAATACGAGGAAAGTTGATATCCCGATGTATCATGGCGATCTTGTAATCCTTGTCCAAATAATCTACCACCGCATGCACTAAATGACTCACCCAAGCCCTCTGGTGCTCCACCATTTTGGAGCATACTTAGATAATCGAGTGAACTCCAATGCCTACTCCTGAATGGATATATTACCCTGTTTCAAATTAACAAATCGGCCGCCTTGAGCTCCCTCATCTCCTGACTCAATGAAATTGTGGGTTTCCTCATCCCCTTCGACACCTTGAACTCAGGAGGGCTCATCCTCAAGAAATCCCTCACCCTGGCTGCCGACGCATTCCCATTATGAGGGTAATGCACCAGCGTATGATTTTGAACCTGTGCCATCATGGCCTGTGCCAGCATCTAAATCACTTCCCTAAACTCAGATGTGCAGTTGTCTTTGGTGCGTGTTCTTCATGAACGGGTGGGGTTGGTTGATGCTCCTCACCATTGGCACCCTCATGATCATTATCGTTACCATTTCTTCTAGTGATCACTCGTCGTGGAGGCATGATGCTGAAAACTTGAATAGCATGAATTAGAAGGGTAGAGAACTTTTCATCGCATGACATAGATCATGAAAGAAGGGAACATTTCCTAAACATCTCATAGCCTCTCCATAATATGTATGGTGCACTTAAAACCCATGAAAAAACTCTACTTTTGCGGCTTTCATATACCCTAGGACACTTCAAAACCTATGGCTCTGATACCAAGTTTGTCACGACCCGAACGTACACCCGGATCGTACACATGGGACAAGGAGCCCCGAGAGACCCCAGTCAACCCATGGCATGAGCATACATCTAATTCAATCATATAAGCATAAGACTTATCATAAGAAAACATAAGCATTTCATAATAATGAATAAAGGAAAATACATGATCCATACATGATAGTTGAGTACAACTTATAGTCTAAAAAGCCTCTAATCATTAAAGACGGGTTGATGGGACAACTTCCCAACTAACCCAACCATTATGAAACTAAAAGAAAAGCATAGAGTCTGAACAGATGGCCTTCAGAACATGAGGACTCACCAAATAAGCTGATAACAATCTCGGAAGCACTATTGAAGAGGGTGAGCCTGAGAGCCGGGTCCTGTATCATGAAACAATACAACATAAAAAGTATGCGGGTTAGTACGTGGAATGTACTAAGTATGCAAGGTAAGTAAAAAAGACATTTAAAACATATAAAACTCATAAATGATCGTAAGAGTAGGACATCATGCTCGTATCATAAACATCATAACATTACATAAGGCTCAAGGTTTTCAAAACATTCGTAATGCAATCATAATAATAATCATAAGAGGAAAGATTTACTGGAAATGAGTTGAGCCAATACACATAATAATAACATGCATAAATCATGAGGAACATTGGGAGACTCTCTTAACCGACATACCCCATTTGAGCACACACGAATCTCGACTTGTAACCCTAGTCGGGAGGGTGTCCATACGTTGCCAAGGGTCGAACCATGAAAGTGTAATGTCACCATGAAAAGGGTCATTTAGGTCGGGGACAGTCCCATAGGAGGTTCCAACATACTTACGGTGGCACGTAGTTTGTGAGGTCCGAGGCAGAACCTAGGCCCCGAACCTACTCGGTGTTCGACACTACTCTCAAAACAAATATAGTGCTCATAGTATAACATACATGAATTCATGGGCTAGTTAAATCATGATAATCATAAACATTCTTGTACATACGTGAACTAGCCATGACATAAGGCCCGTGAGTCGGCCAAAACATGATTCATGATTCATAAGGTTCATTATTATTATTAGTATTGTTATTGTTATTGTTATTGTTATTGTTATTATTGTTATTATTGTTATTGTTATTGTTCTTATTATTATTGTTTTTGTCGTCGTCGTCGTCGTCGTCGTCGTCGTCATCATCATCATCATCATCATCGTCGTCGTCGTCGTCGTCGTCGTCGTCGTCGTTATTATTATTATTATTATTATTATTATTATTATTATTATTATTATTATTATTATTATTATTCACGAAAGAATGGATATTGTAACAATGTAGATAGTTTAAGGATGATTTTTTCTCAAGATAGCATTTTTTTCTCAAGATAGCAATACAAGGATATAGTTCAAGTTTGATGCATAGTTGAGGGATGACATTGACCAAAACCTCTAAATTTGCCTATATTTGATAATTAGCATGTGAAGTCATGAATTTTTGGAAGTTATGTAAAGTTGGGATTTTAGAGAACTTAAGTGATGCTCTTCGTCAAGCATCAAAAGTGTGTGTATTTCTGCAAATACTTATGATGGAAAACTTATTTACTTTTTATCTGATGTGAAGGGCAAGGAAGCAAGTGATAGTCTTGAATTCTCTGATAGTTGATTTTGCTTGCTAGGCTACTAGCCGAGAAATCTCACTGCAATATCATGGATGGGATGTCAATTAATAGCCAAATTCAATTTATAGCAACAAAGCTATGAACTTCTATGATCTGTGTGTCGAACTTTAACTTCTGTCTCTAAGTGTTTGGATCTCCTCAAGTATTTCTCTACTCTTATTTCGTTTGTCCACCATGTATGAGTAGTAGAGAGTGTTTCTTTTATCTCTGTTACTCTTATCCTAAAGAAAGTATTGTCACTTTTGTGAAACTTTGATGGTTGAGAATTGATGAAGAGATAAAGGCTAATATATTTGATTATGGATTATTAGTTATTGATTAAATTCAATAATATGTAGTACTAGGAAGGAAAGAAAAAAAGAAAAGAAAACTAAAGCCCTAAAATTAATCTCTTCAACAGTCACATATTTGTCGCGTCAAGTGAATTAAAAAACTGAGCTCACTTATCGTGAGGCAAAAATTGCATGGCAATAAACAAAGGTTAAAGATGGAGAGGGAAAACTTTGAGAAAAAGAAAAGTGTGCTAATCGGGGACTGCATCAAATCAAGATAGAGCACTTGAAATTGTAATTAGTGGGGAGAAGTATTGTTGTCTCAGATTTACAAAAGCAAAGAAGTGAAGAAACTAAAAGTAGGTTAAAGCATCACTCATTTGTTTGTTTGTACAACTAGTTGCTCGATGCTCATATAAAATTTTGTTCAAACACAACTTATTTTGAAATAAAATAAAAAGGCAAAAATAACATTTATTTTGAAATGAAGTAATTACAATTTTTGCTCTCATCTTTTACGGGAGCATCCTAGCTGCAAAAACATCTCTTCCTATCCCATCCACTTTGATTATAATTACCTATTGATCAACTTATAGAAGAATGACAGAAAACAAAATCAGGGATTTTGTAGAATTAAGCTATTAGTTTATGAATAGAAACTGTGGGAGGATGAATCCTTCCCATTTCTATAATAATTAAGGGATATTTGTTGTTCACTGTGGTAGAAAAAGGATGCAGTTTAAGTTTGGAATATACTTGAGGATGTTTTTGGCCAAAAACTATATTGGTTTGTTTCAATTTCGTTTAAAATTCTGAATACTGCATAACTTTAGTTTGGATGGTTCTTTTGCCATGTCCCTTTCCTTTGATTATACTTTTCTATGTTATAGCAAGATTCTGAAAATTTAGAGAAAAGAAAGTAGTTCATAGTGAAGGAAAGAACAACTGCAATTTTATTCTCTTCATCTCTTTTGTTTCCCTCGGCACTGGTTCAGCTCTCTGCCTCGTTTGTTTCTTTTCCCTGTCATTGTGTATCTTTTTATTGCTTGAAAGCTTATGCAAGATTGCATATAAGCAGCAAGTTTATCAAACGGTGTTCTTTTGATACTTATGTTTCCAATACACTAATGCTCTTTAATATTTCTTATATATTGAAAAAAAAGGAGTTTTTGTGAGCTTTGAATGAATAGAAGCTTACATGTTTTGTTCAGGAGGAATATACACATTTGTAGATAAAATACTATTTGCATAGTTTTACAACTACATATAAGGAGGGTTTTCAATTAATTACAGAAATAAGCTTCCCTACTATGTTTTAGCTACTTGGTGTCCAGTCACTAGTTTCCGCTACTTTAGAAAAGTTCTTGGCTTCTTGCCAAACCAAAATCTGAATTTTCTATGTTCATCTCCGCACAATATTATTGCTAACCTTCAAATACTTGTGGATAATTTTCAAACAAAACTTGTGGTCCATATAGAAAAGCCCTCTAAAAATAGTTTGAACGACGTTGAAGAGTTTTGGCCAATTTTATTGTTCAATTCACTTATGTGGTATCAATATGGTTTGGTCTAAGTAAATGGCAGAGAAAGTAGGCGAATGCACTATGTTATTTATTAAGTACAGTAAAATATATTTTGTGTGATTTGGTTGGGTGCATCATCTTTTTCCTAACTAAATTTTATTTTGTACCTTTTGCAGGATTTGAAGACTTCCATTTACAAATGAAGATGCAAGTTTAAAGACTTTGACAAGTATGACAACTTGGTTATTTAGCCAGGATTTTTTGGATTAAAAATTTTGTTATATGTTTAGAGATGTTAGGCTTTTGGCTAATGAGTTGTGCAAAAAGTATTGTTACTATATATATTTGTAAAATAGTACTTCTCCTGAGATGTAAATAAATAGTTTTATAATATGATAGATAATTCTGTATATATGCATTTGATTATCTATATTAAAATAAAATCTTAGAAAAATGTTATAGGAAAATAGCATATCTTATTTAGATGCACATCTTCTGGCCATAAATCATCATTAATAGAAGACCGTAAATAAATTATATTTATTACAAAATTGTAAATCAAACTTTAGGGACCGGCATTGCTTCAGTCCTTGAAATGATTTAAGGACCAGTTTTTGGTCGTAGAAGATTTTTAATAACCAGTTAAGCCTGTCGTGAATTTTTGAGGCACCCATTAATCTATGTGTTTATGGACCAGAAATATGGTCCCTTAAAGTATTTTAGGGACCAGAAATCTAACGGTAGCAAAAAAAATTTAAGGACCAGTACTTATATTTCATCCCTATTGACTTTTAGCAGTGGAGCCTATAAAGACCATATTTTCTCGTCGCTATTAACTTTTAGCGACTAGAATCAGTCTTTTAGGGACCATTTTTCTCGTCCCTAATAACCCTTTTTCCTGTAGTGCTAGTTGCATTTAGGTGCACCCACTTTGGGAGGAGGTATGTATGGAATTGAGCTTCTATGGTACCCCTCACGATTTTTCTCCCGGTTCCCCCATATATCATTTCTATCATTCCAACCTTGATTTTCACGACCTCTCCAACCTTGATTCTCTTAACGAGGGCACCAAGGGGCTTGGCTAGCACTTTGGTATCTTTGAAAAGAACACCCTATTTGACCCGCCATGTATTGACATTCCTCATCATATCTAGGAGGTGAAACATCTCCCTCATATTGACCATGCCCTTGGGTCTCTACAACATTCACACTCTTGGCTCCGATCCCCATAACATGTTTAGTCGTTACCTCAAGCTGGTTCATCATCTTTGTCAAGGTTCCATCTCTTTCCTCATAACACCTTCTCATTTCAGCGGTTACAAGGTTGGAAGCGACAACAGTTGGGGACACCTAGGTGTCTCTAGTGTGCCATGCTCTATTTGTTTTGGTCATAAGATCAAGAAGAGCTTTGGCCATTCTGAATGTTTAGTCCATAAGGGACCCACCAGCAAGGTTGTTAGCCACCAACTTATTGATCGAGTCGAGGGAACGATAGAAGCTTTGAAGTAAGACTCCATCTGGCAAATCATGGTTGGGACATATTGCAACCTTCTTTTTGAAATAGAGCCAAACCTCATGCAGTGGCTCTCCTGGAAGCTGTCTAAAATTGGTAATCTCATCCCTCAATTGAAGCATCCTTGAGGAAGGGAAGAATCTGTCCAAAAAGGCCTTTATTAGCTCCTGCCATGAAGTGATTGACCTGGGGGGAGGGGGGAACTTTTCTAACAAACAACGGCTTCCCCCATTAAAGATAATTGGAAAAGCCTTAGCCGAATCGACTCTTAGTTGATGTTGGTAATATTAAAGAGTTGGTAGATTTCAAGAAAATTGCGGAGGTTTCTATTGGCATCTTCACTTGGTCGCCCTCCTAATAATTCCTTTATTTGCACAAGTGCAGCATGGTGCTCGTCTCATGGAAGATGGCATCCCTACCGTAGGCAATAGGCGAATAGTACTAGCTACGTTAGGCAACTAATAACATCCAAATTCACTCCTAACTAGGAGAAAGTGTACATGGTTATCGCAATATAATTACTCCCCAACTAGTGAGTCAGGTTCAAATCCACAGGGAATGAAGATTAATAGCAACAAAAGTTGTCTATCAAATTGAATCAAATAATATCCTTGTATCAAAACTCGAAAAGTGAATATTAGGGGTTCTAAGATCACACTATGAATTAAAATTTGATTAGCGACACAAGGCAACCAACTTTGAAGTAGCAATATGAGAAAATACTAGGGGTGTGCTACTGATAGAGCATTTATAGGATTGGGGTTAACTAGCAAATTAAAGCATTACTTACAAACATAAATAGTCATGGACAAGGCGAAACCTTATGTTTCTCAACCACTTGAGTATTATTTGACTTGGGTTTTCTCAAACCCCAAGGTCCCATACACATCAACCACTACAACTTTAGTATGAATTGAACTATCTCTAGCCTCAATTCTTTAATGGGTATATGAAAATGGGTTTTGGCTATCTCTAGCACAACCTCACATAATCAAAATTCAATTACCCACCATTGTTCTCTCACCCATATACTATTCCTCTTTTTCAATAAACAATAAAATAAGTAAACACAATCTATACTTGAAATTATAGATATTTCAAATATAATATAGAGAAAATAATGGATTTATGCTAAATAAGTAATTCTAAGATTAAACAAGAAACACCCAATCCATTTTAGCCAAAAATTAAACTAGAAACACCCAATCCATTTTAGCTTCTATCATGCACACACCCTTAGCAAGGTGTTTAGCTAGTCATAGATGAAAAACAAAGTATAAAACCAACAAAGGAATTACTATCATTCATCATTAATAAGAAACTCCAAGCTCAATTGTGTTCTTCAATGGAGGTTTTTACCTTAGAAAGATGAAGAAGATGAATTAAAGAGCTCTCACATCTCTCTATCTTATTCTCTCTCTAAATTTACAATAACTAACTATTCAATGTTATGGAAATATTGGATGTTCCATTCTTTACCAAAGGTGCACAAAAATAGGGTAAAGTTGTGCCTCTTTTCTTATTCTATACGATTTTACCCTTTTGACGACGGCCTCACTTGCGCGGCACCTGCGTTTCGCAGGTGCTGATCCGTGAGGTGTCAGTTGATCGTAGCAGGGGGTCAGTAAGTCCAAGAATGGTCCTTCGTCGGCACTTGCCGTTCATAGGTGCTGACCCTTCTGCAGGTGTGCTTTCCACTTCCAAGCAGTGCTCTCCTGTGTTTGGTCGGCATTTCAAAGGAGTCATCCTACGAAACAAATGTCCTCTTCTTCCATCCCATGCTTTTTGTTCAATTTATTGCTTTCTCTATTTAAATTGAATACCTAAAAAAATCAAAGAGAAAGGGCATAAAATCTCCCAAATGACTTGAAAACAAAGCAAAAGATCATGTTTAAAAGCCTAATGAGTCGGTAATTACCAACTCATCAAACCTGCAAACTTGAACAATTGCTTGTCCTTAAGCAAGGCATTTCTTTATAGCCGAACAATTGAAATAAGCATGTCATACCACATGAGATTTTGCACAAGGGACCGCTGGGACTATGACAACCCCAAAATCGTGCATGGACTCAATGGAAAGAGAAGACTCAACAATTTATGCAAATGCTTCAAGAGGTAATCACAAAAATTGGCATGATTCAGATATGTTTCTTTCATTCAAAACAAATGCATGGTTGATCAAAACAAATTCACATAGAATCTTAAGTCATTGTAATTCATATTCAAAGTTTGTCTTAAAGACCATTGCACTCTTGTCTCAATCAAATCTTTTACTTTGAACACATTCAAATATGTTCCCCAAGGAAGTGATGCCATTAACATCAAAAAAGAACCTCATTTAATTTTCAAGAAAATCACACACAAAGGGATTATAGAATAAGGAAAATATGCTCACTCTCACAAATAAATTATCATGAACACACCCATAGGCTTGCCCTTCGTGTAACTTGCCACTAATGTAGAGTTTCTATACTCAAAATTAATTAGGATTTGGGGGTCATATTGAAGGGTAGGGGTAATGGTAGGATGAATTCTTAGTTCTACTGACTAAAACCTCTCTAATTCCCTTTTTTGAAAATTTTTGCATATTTCATTCTCTATTTAGATTTACCCACCTTATATCTCCTTGATGAACATCTTCAATTTTAATCTCAAGATACACCGTTATATCTCCTTGGTTTCCACTTTTAGCCTCATCTTAAGCAAGAGGTAGCACCTTTTAAATATTCTTTTTCTTATAATTCATTCATTTCATCACTCTTTGGTGCTACCTCACATTGAAGTTCACATATTTTTCCCATTTTTCTTTTGCAATCCCCCAAACATAGGCTTTTGCCTCCTTTCTCCCTTATCTTTCCTGAAATTTTGGACATCAAACCTCATTTTTTTCATGACCAGAACGTACACTCGGATCGTAGACACGGGACAAGGAGTTCCGAGAGACCCCAAGTCGACCCATGGCGGGAGCATACATCTAATTCATTCACATAAGTGGAAGACTTAACATAAGAAAATGAAATCATGACATAACCACGGTGAAAAGACAATAGATGATCCATAAATGACGACTGAATACAACTGATAGTCTGGAAAGCCTCTAATCATGAAGGACGGGTTGAAGGGACAATACCCCAACTAACCCTACAATACTGAAACTGAAAGAGAACAATAGGGTCTGAACATATGGCCCTTGAAACATGAGGACTCACCAAATAATCTGATAGCGAACTCTGAAGTGCTACTGAGGAGGGTGAGCCTGAGAACCGGGTCCCATATCATAAAACGATACAGAATAGAAAGTATGCGGTCAGTACGTGGAATATACCGAGTACGCAAAGTAATTAAAATGGACATTTTAAATATATAAAACTCATAAATGATTAAAAGAGTAGGACATCATGCTCATATCGTAAACATCATAATATAACATAAGGCTCAAGGTTTTCAAATCATCCATAATACAACGTAAGCGTGAACATAGGAGAAAAGTTTTAATTAATATGACTTGAGCCAAAATACATAATCATAAGCAGTCACAAATCATGAGGAACAGTGGGGGATTCTCTTAACCGGCATACCTCATATGAACACACATGAAGTTCGACTTGTAAACCTAGTCGGGAGGTTGTTTGTACCTTGGCAAGGGTAGAACCATGAAGGGTGTGATATCACCATGAATAGGGACATTTGGGCCGGGGACAGTCACAAAGGAGGTCCCAACATACCTACGGTGCCACGTAGTTTATGAGATCCGAGGCTTAACCTGAGCTCGGAACCTACTCAATGTTCGATACTACTCCCAAAACATATATATAGTGCTCATAGTATAGAATGAACGAATTCATGGGCTTGTTAAATCATGATAGTCATAAATATGCTTGTACGTTTCATAGGCCCATGAGTCGGCCAAAACATAATTCATAAATCATAAGGCTCATACATACTTGTAGATCAGGCACATAGCTTGAAATTCATGAAATCATAATGGGTAATTGATTAAATTCATAATTTAAATCATAATTCATGTTGTGCTTGTAAATATAATTAATGGAATAGTAGATCATAAATCGATTCATCATGGGTCATGCATAATTAGGCTTAATTCCATAGAAATCAAAATCGATAACATTATAAATAATTTAAATAAAAAAAGCTGATAAAAACCCCATAGAGTATGATAAGATTCTAAAATCACAAAGCCCATTGATAAATCATTAGATTTTTATATAGTTCTACTTCAAAACCCAATAAACTTTTTATGGAATTTTCATGAAATCGTAGAGAATGGGCATGGATGTGGAAGAAAACAACCATTGATAGCCTTACTTACCTGAGAATAACTGATTCTTAACTTCCCTTGAAAGACCAAGAAGGAATTGGAAGAATTTGAAGAGGAAAGCCTTGAATCACCCTTGAACACATCTCTATATTCTTGCATGCATGAATGAGGACTTAGAATAAATTATCCCTCTAAAAACCCACCTTTCATAAGCTAAAATGACGTATTTTAGGGTCTTATAGCATGAAAAAGTAGAAAATTCCCTTAATGAATCTCCCCTGAAAACTGTCCAGATCGGTCCCATGGATCGCTGGAAGGAACGACGACCCGTTGTATGGCCCATCGTTTGCACTGCTGGAACTTTCCTCCGAAACTGAACCACGAATGGACAGGACGACTCATCCTTTGAACCAATGGGTCATTACATCGACCGTTGTTTCCTCCTGAACTTTAACACCTCATCCTCTAACGGGCCTCACCACGACTCGTTACACCAATCAACGAGTCGTTGTTTCCTTCCGCCAAATCCACTGGAAATTTCACTCCTCAATCAATGACTACAAACGACTGTTCGTGGTAACTCATGATGGGCCATGGGGCTACTCGTTGTTTCCCAGATGCCAAGGTCCATATCCCACCACGACTGCAAAGGACGGCTCGTTGTATTCCACAAGGGGTTGTCACATCGATCGTTGTTTCCACTGCCACAAAGATTTCCACTCACTGCGACTGTGTACAACAACCCGTGGTTTGATACCACGAGTCATTACATGGCCCGTTCTATGCTATTTTGCTCAATTTCAATAGGTTTTCAAATGTTAACTTCCGGATCTACTCTTAAGCATTTTCGGGGTATTACAATTTTTCATTTGTTCTCACAACTAGAACTAGGGAGTATGGTGAAAAAAAGGGGTTATGAAAGGGTAATAGACCTGTAATGTGGTTCTGAAGGAAAGGTTTAAAGGCTCAATGTTGGCTAGAAAAGATGGATGTTCAAGGAGGTCATATAGGTGAAGTAGCTATCAAAAGAAGGCCAAAAAATCATGTTCTAAGTGTAGATACATCTGGGATTTTTCCTTGAGTCACACTTAGGGCAAGTTCTAGACAATCATTCATGCATGAAAATTAAGCTAAAAGCCACACCACATAAGACATCCCACTACAAGGAGTTCACACAATTTTCACAACACATTAAGGGTATGACTTTAGACAAGATAGTATATGAATCAAACAACCAAGCAAGGAATGTGCAACTCATAACAAAAGAGTGCTAAATTTTTTTAATTCAAATGCCCTTTTTTCCTCAAAATCCATTTTCAATGCCATTTAAAAATTTTCGGTGGTACCTCTCAAGAGCCAGTGCAACAACTGACTCAAAAATACTCTAAACTCAGCATTTTCCATTAAGAAAGTCGCCTCTCAATCTACCATTGGGAATTCGACCTGTTTCCATAATAAAAGAAAACAAAAGAAAATCGCTCATCGGGAAAGAATCATGGTATAAGTAAAACCCTTGGAATTTATTTGATAACTACTATGAACTAAGATGATTATTAAGACATGGGTCATTAAATATTTGGTAATTTAAAATGGAACCGTCAATGGCGCTAACTAGTCAAAAAGCAACATTTCTTTCAACAAAAGCCTAGCAAGGGCATGCAACCAACTAAGAAAAAAATTAGAACTAGCAACAACCACAGCATATGAAATTCAGCCCGACAAGGGAAAAAAAGACCAAATATAAGCAACAAAAGCGAGACACAACCCACCCCAAACTAGGAAATTACATTGTCCCCAATGTGTAATGAAGAACAAAGGGTGGTAGGAAATCCCGGATGTGGCTACTCTTTCTCATCATCATTGGCCTGCTTATTTTCATCATGGTCATCATCTCCCTTATTTTCCTCACTATACCCACCTAAGCCCTCAAATGAATCAATAGGGCCCCGAGCTGTAGATAGGGAAGCCATGAATGCATCAAGAAAATTCATGTCCGGATCCTCTATTGGTGCCTAGCTCCTCAACTCCCTCACTTTATCTCAATGAGAGGTGTTTACTCCCTCGACTACATCTACTCGAGAGCATAGCTTGTTTAGGCTATCAAACAGATTATTCAACTCCTTCTTCACCATCTTGATGATAAGAGCAGGAAGATTTTGAGCTAACTCTTGGAGTTGGTTCTCATGAGAATGTGTCGTTTCAGCCAACTTCTGGATTCTAGTTGGGAGCGAGGATGTAGGAGGAGGGTGAAGATCCTTTGAATAGTGCCACTACAGATACATGACCTGATGTCTCGGGGTGTGGCATGCTGAGGTCGGCAGCTATAAGAGTTTCATCTATGCTATGAGAGGTGGAGTCTTCGAGAGTCTCCCATGCTTGCATCTTTTTTCTTTTGCTCTTAGGTTAATCCGCATCCTTCTTCCTATCAACTGCAATGACACCAGTAGTGGAGCTAGGGGATTCATCGGGGAAAAGTGGAATTCCCGCTTTGAGACACTGTCACGACCCGAACATAGGCTCGGATCGAGACATGGGACAAGGAACCCCGAGGGACCTCAAGTCGACCCATGCTATGAACATACATCTAACTCAATCAATAAAAGCATAAGGTTTAACATGATGATTTGCTGTATTGAATAATCGGTATGACCGTAGCTTAAATTGTCGAACCGAAGTAGCGAGGTTGGGATGTAAATTGCATGAATTGTATGTATGTTGTTCGAGGATGAACAAGGATTTAAGTGTGGGGTAAGTGATCTTGGGCAAATTTATATGCCCAAGTGATACTCAAAAGTACCATTTTGGCCTTGTTTATCTATCAATGTGTATACATTCTCATGTAATTGGTAATAAAATGTGAATTTATACTAACCAACATGATTAGCATTGTTTTGCAGGTAAAATGTAATTTTGGGAAGCTAAAATGCATGTTGGATGATATCGGAGTTGGACTTGGATGCGAGCAAGGGAAAAGGCATTGGACAGCATGAATTAAAGGGGCTCCGCGATGGAGCCGTGTCACGCTGCCATCGCAGAGGCATTCTGCCTGGATAGGGAAAATTCGCCCAAATTCAAGAGAGGGTCCGCGTTTGCTCCGTGGCACGGAGCCAGTGCTCCGCGATGCACGCCGTGCCACGTGGAGCCTAAATTCCCAGACCCCCAGTCCAGTGAGGGTCCGCATTCGTAGCATGTCACGGAGGCAGTGCTCCGCGATGCACTACGTGACACGTTTCTCGTTATTCCAGGAAAAATTCCCAGCAGTATAAATAGAACACTTAGGTTCATTTTTTAATATTCTGACTTGGTGGAGCAAGGACGTGGGTTACAGGCAGTTGAGGGACGAAAATATCAGGGTTTTTTCTCTCTTTCTTTCTTCTTTAATTCAATTGCTTGTATGATTAACACTCATTTTAAGATGTTTAATCCACAAATGAGTAGCTAATTCCTCTCCTTGTTGAGGTTATGACAAATTGTAATGAAATTTGATCATTGATTCTTTGGTTTTTCATCTTTGCTTCCTTGTTGTTCTATTAATTCTAGTTCTTACTGCATTAGTGTGTGGCCTACATTAATGTACATCAAAAATGTATGGTTTCACTCGAGAGAGCAAGAAATTGGAAAGTTGTGAATTAATAGGATATGTTCATTACTTGGTTTGGGAAAATTGAGTCTTGATTTGCTTTCAGGATAGAAATATACCTGATAGTCGTATTAGTCAATTTAGGAACCGGAATTGTATGGCTAGGACATGAATTGCATTTGATCACAGAAATGTAGACGGATGGTTCATGATTCTTAAGTGAGGTTAAACACGAGAGTTTTAATCTCTTGGAAAATGTTCTTGACTAGCAACAGGAGGAAAAGAATAACCAATTTATGATGATAATCACTTTCATTACATGTTCGTTTAACCTCAGCATGCTCTCATTCATAGTTCAGATTCAAAGTAGATAATTGTTTTTAGCTTTAGTATAAAAAATTATAAAACAAACTATCAAACTTTTGGTTACACTGTTGTCTGCATTTTTAAAGGTAAAATATAGTACACTTTAGCAAATTGCACTTCATCCAAGTCTCTATGGGATCGATACTTGGCTTACTAAAGCCACTTACTACTTGTTCGACCACGTGCACTTGTGTGTCATTTTATATACCCACAATCATGCAAACACTAAGGTTGCCTTGCCTTGCCCTTCCCTTTGTTTTTAGATGAGGAAGGGGCCTTCCCTTTATCTTATTGCCTAGAAGAAATCATAATGTTGCAATACAGTCTCAGTGCCATAAATATACCAAACTCTTTTTGTGTTTTTCTATATGATAAGTAAAAGGAAACTATTATGCTAAACTAAGGAATGAAAATAAAAAGATCAGACATCAGACAAAATGAAACATCAGTAGTGACAACTGGCAGGACCTGCATTGCACCTGCATTTCACAGGTGTGCGATAGAAGTTCGGTACAAAATTTCAGCTCCTGCATTGCACCTGCATTTTGCAGGTGCCAATCCGTGGTTCGTTGGTTGTAATGCAGGAACGAGATAGTGAACCTAACATTCAATCCCTCACCTGCGCTACATCCTACATTCTGTAGGTAGGAATCTGCAATTCATAGGTGCTCGACAATGGCCAACACCAAATTTTCAAGCTCTATTTTTACAATTTTTTTCACAAATACGAGCATATCACATCTAACGGGTACTTAGACTTCCCCAAAAGTTCTATTAACCAATTAGACAGCCAATAAAACCATTGGGACTACTCAACGCCAACAGGTACTACCACTTATAGGAGTCTTCTTTGCTACTAGAATTTCCCCCACGAGAAGAAAGAATAGTGGGATGCTCTTTCCCTTATGATGGATGTTACCCCGTCTATCATCAGGAAACATCAAGTGCCCAAACCAACCTATTTTCTCAGCTCTATTTTACACATCATACAACTCACTCACAAAATAAAATTTCTCATTCATAAGTAGCACAAAAGAAAAGAATGAAGATTTTCCCATAAGAAGGACGTGAACCCATCCATCATCGGGAAAAATGATACATTCCAAGTACATGGGTTACTCAGATTTCACCCCCAACTAACATCTCAAGACATACGAACACATGAATGATCTAGCATTATGAACACGAATCCCTACCCACATGATTTTTGCAATGTTGAATTTCCCCACACAATACCCACAATAATCAATGGTAGCCATAATGGTGAAGATCACATGATGGATAATGAAGGAAACATGGGTTAAGAAGAATTCAAAAACTAGCATCCTTTAAATTATATCACAATCATAATGAATCATGGAGAATAAGAATAAGAAGCACACATACCAAATGAGATGAGAGAATAAATGAAATTGAGAACTTGAACTTTTTATTCCAATAGCCAACCTAAAACTTGAACTTCTTGTGCTTTCTTGGAGAGAGTAGACAGTGATAGTAGAAAATGGTGAAGGAGGACCAAATTTATAGGTGAAGGGACAGTGAGTGGATTGGTTGATTTGAATGTAGGAATAAATGGTTTAATTGGAGAAGATGAAGTGGTTAGTGGAGGGGTTATGGGGAAGAGAAAAAGGTGAAGAAAATGGAGGTTTTTCTGGAGGTGGGAGAAGTTTAAAGGGTTTGGGTCGGCCATGGATCAGGTTTGGTCAATGGGTCAGTCAAAAATTGTAAATTAACCTCATATTTGTGCCTACGCCAGACATGCAGCCACAACAGGAAACTTGCGAACCGCAGTTCTAAGTGCAAGTGGCCTCTTTCTATCCTAGTTCACTACGATACAACAACAACAGGTTTGCATTTCACGGGTCCGCACCTAAGTTTCACAATTCTCTCAATGGTCATCTTTTTCTTTTTCCAGAATTTGCAAGGTATTCAGGCCTGGCTCTGCGTCTGACCTGTGTTTTGCTGGTTGACACCTACATTTTGTACGTGACACCCATAGACTCTTCATTTTCTTCAAAATTTTTGGTTCCTTCTTGGGTCGGAACCGCGTCTTGCGCTTTAGCACCTGTATTTTGGAAGTCTTATGAAGCTTATTGTAATACCCCGGAGTTCCTAAGCGTTTTCTAGGGAGTTTAAATGAGAAAAGTAGTAGAAAATTCAGAAGTTCACTCAAAACGACCCATGGAACGAGTCGTTAGAGGGTCCAATGACTCCTGGTAGCCACCCGTGGTCAGGTTCTGCAACATAGGGTCCTGTGGTGATGGGTCTAGGAACAACCCATTGTTTGATGTAACAAGTTATTGTGAAGATGGTTCTAGTCATAGAAGGGTGGCACAAGTCATGGGACGACTCGTTGTCCTAAACAATGGGTCATGTATGTGTCCGTTGGGAAGATTTCTAGGATGGGAGAAGTGGCGACAACAGATGGCAACGACGGGTCTTTGGAGCTGGCAATTACTCCTCATATCTGGTTGTGCTAGAAGACCTGAGACAGGAAAATAAGATGAGACAACGAGGGAAGTAACGGGCCGTGGGAGCTAGGGACGACTCGTTGTATTGGTCATTGCTTCGAACAGTAGCTAATTTCCTACGAGTTTAGTAAGGGAAAATCATAACTTCTAAACCCCTAAACCCTATACTATGTCGTTTTAAGCTCAGAAAAGGGTGTTTTAAGAGGGTTAAGTCCATCCTAAACCCATACTCTTTCATACATGCAAGCCTAGAGGTTCTAAGGGGTAATCAAGCTTAGGATTCAACTAGTTCTTCCCCAAATTACATTGGGCTTCCAAGAGGATTTGTGAAATCAGATTCTTCCAGATATGTAGGGTTATGAATGGGTGTAGTCATCCACACCCATGTTCAATCCCTATTAAATTCATAAAATTCTAGTTGATGAATCTATGGGGTTTTAACCCAACATGTGAATTCTCTACGTATAAATCATGGGTATTATATAAGCATGTTTCTAATGTTGAAATAATCATAATGGGCATATTTTATAATTTTTTTAATTAAAATTATGTTTTCAAGTTTTACAAGTTATGATGACCAATAATAAAAGAATTCATGAAATGTTGAGATTATGATCTATGTTTTCAATTATGATGAGATGTATATGAAGAAAGTATGATTGTGAATTACCTATGTCTACATTCATGTTTTGAATAATCAAAGTCTATTTCAAGCATGTTTAAATATTGGGCAAGCCCATATAATCAAGTATGTTTCAAGATGTATCTAAATTTCATGTTATTAGCTTACCACATGGTTGTGGAGTCTAGACTCCCACTCTTTTTATCTTGTGATATGGTTTGAGCCCAAGGCTCCTCATGTTATGATTTTATTTTATGCATGTATGTTTATTATTCATCTTTGTCACTAGATGATGGTTCAGCTTTGTTGAAAAACGATGGATAACATATGCATATTTTTGGGAGTAGTGTCTAGCATCGAGTAGGCTAAGGGTCAGTCAACCCTATGCCTCAGAACAACATGCCAATGTAGGTATGTTCAGATTATTTGGGACCTCCTTTGTGAGCTTGCCCTACCTCCAAGAGGCCTACAGCTTGATATCGATATCATAGTAGCATCCTTAGCCCTAGCAAGGCTTTTGACGGCTCTGCCCACTTGAGTGTAATAGTCTGGACCACGTAAGTTCTATCATGGTATTGTTGGTTATAAGATGAGTCTCCCATTGTTCTTCATAATTTCAGTTATGCATGTTGATCAGTCATGATATTATGTTTTTAGCAGGTTTGACCTAATGTTCAGTTTTCAACTTTGGATCATTCAATTCAGTTATGATATTTAGCTACGATACTCATTTTTGCATGAATCATGTTTTCAGATAATATCATGCAAGCCCTACTCTCAGAATCTTACGATGAAATGTTTTATGTTATACATGATCACTGATTTTACTTACTTAGCGGTTTTACTTACCTTACATACTTGGTACATTCCACATACTGATCGCATACTTTATGTTGTATCGTTTCATGATATATGTTTACATATTCAGGCACAGTCCCGCTAGTAGCCAGACTCTTAGTATTAGCATCTTCCAGTCTCAGTTGGTGAGGTCTCATCTTCCGAGGGCCCTTTATTAGTTGTATTGAGTATTTTTAGTTTCAGACTATAGTGAGTTAGTTAGGGTCTTGTCCCATTAACTGGTCAGTAGTAGATGTTTTTCAAACATAGCATGTATTCAGTTTCAGGCTTGTGTTATGTATTCAAATGTTATGATATTTTTAGACTTCCGCTTTATTATATATGTTAGAATTCCGCTTGATTATATTGAATTCATATATCATGTTCATGCCATGGGTCGACTTGGAGCCTCTCGAGGTTTTTTTTCCCGTGTCTCGATCCGGGCCTATGTTCCGGTCGTGAAATTTTGGTATCAGAGCATTAGGTTTTGAAGTGTCATAAGGTGTCTGAAAACCATATTAAGTAGAGTCTTTTCATGAGTGTGAAGTGCGCCATACTTATGACCAAGAGGCTACGGGAAATTTATGAAATATTCCCTTCTTTCATGATCTAAGTCGTGCGATGAAATATCTCTATCCCTCTAACTCATGCTATACGCGTTTGTAGAATCATGCCTCCTTACCGAGTTAACCGAGGAAGGAATGGGAATAGAAATGGCCACGAGAATTACAATGGGGATGGGCACCAGCAGGCCCCACCAGCCCATGAGGATCATGTACCAGAGCAAGGTCCTAATGCTGAGTTTAGGGCAGCCATACAGATGCTAGCTCAGGGATTGACCGCCTTGGTCAACCAACAGACAGTAGTGCATGTCCCTCAGAATGGGAATGCAGCGGCGGCAAGAGTTAGAGATTTACTGAGGATAAAACCTCTGGAGTTCCTTAGGTCAAAGGTGGATGAGGATCTACACGAGTTTATTTATGAGGTTCTAAAGATCACCCACATCATGGGGGTTAATGGAGAGGAGTATGCCGATCTAGCCTCATATCTATTGAAAGGGGTTGCGCACATTTGGTTCGAGTAATGGAAGGATAGCAGGGCATTGGGAGCATGCCTTATTTGTTTGGAGGAGTTCCATACTGCATTTCTGGATCGACTCTTCCCTCAAGAGATGAGGGATATTAAATCTAGCCAAGTTTTTGAATCTGAAGCAAGGAAAGATGACAGTGCAAAAGTATTGGAATTCACTCGCCTATCCAAGTATGCACCTGAGATGTTGACAGATCAGGGAGCCTGAGTGAGTCAGTTCGTGCATGGTATAGCAGATTATTTGGTCAAGGATTGCCGTACTGTGATGCTTCATCAGGACATTGACATTCCTCGAAAAGTTCTGTACGCCCAGCAGATGGAGGCATTACAGGTCAGTGAGCACGAGAGAGAGGCCAAGAGGGACAGGACTAATAGCTTCCGATTCACCCAATAGAGACCTGGTGGGCACCGTCAGCAGTCCCACCAGAGATCTTCATCACCGGCGCAATCGACTATGAGTGTGCCTTCCAGACCCAGGCCCGATTAAGGGGACGAGCATTAGGCTCTAGAGGTCAGGGAAGTAGACCCTCAGAGTCTAGCTTTCGAAAGTTTAGAAGGTATGTCCGGAGACACACAAGTTAGTTCTTAGCAGGTTCAGGTGCTTGTTTCGAGTGTGGGAAGCCCAGACATATGCTTAGGGATTTCCCAGCAGCCATATAGGGCCATGATAGGGGCCGAGGCCTAGCCTCCAATTTAGCAGTTCCACCAGCACGCCCAACTCAGCAGGGTGCGTCCACTAATGTAGGTGGTGGCCAACGCCAGAACAGGTTTTATGCCCCTACATCTCGATAGGAGCAGGAGGTCTCCCCAGATGTAGTCACTGGTATGTTATGAGTATTCCACCTTGATGTATATACATTATTAGATCCAGGGGCTACTTTGTCTTTCGTGACGCCTTATGTTGCTAGTAGTTTTGGAGTCAGTCTCGAAATCCTATCAGAACCATTCTCAGTCTCTACTCCAGTCGATGATTCAATTATAGCTCGATCGATATACAGAAATTGCCCTGTCAAAGTTCTTCAAAAAATCACCTCAGTAGATTCAGTAGAGCTAGCCATGACTGATTTTTATGTTATCTTCGGCATGGATTGGCTAAATGCATGTTATGCCTTAGTCAATTGTAGAACCCGTGCAGTAGAGCTCAAATTTCTGAGTGAGCCAGTCTTAAAGTGGAAGGGTAGTTCAGTTGTGCCTGTAGGTCGCTTCATTTCCTACCGTAAGTCTTGAAAGATGATTTCTAAAGATTGTGTGGACCATCTAGTTAGGGTTAATGATGCTACATCCAAAACCCCGACTATCCAATCTGTTCCTATAGTGCGTGAACACTAAGAAGTGCTCCAAGAAAATTTACCAGGGATTCCTCCCGAGAGGGAGATCGATTTTGGTATTGACCTTTTTCCCGATATGCAACCTATATCTAATCCTTCTTATAGAATGGCTCTAGTTGAGCTAAAGGAGTTGAAGGAGCAGTTTAAAGACCTCTTAGACAACGGATTCATCACACCTAGCAAATCCCCATAGGGTGCACCAGTTCTCTTTGTCCGAAAGAAGGATTGTTCCCTTCGGATGTGCATTGATTATCAGCAATTGAACAAGGTAACCATCAAGAACAGCTATCCCTTACCAAGGATTGATGATTTGTTTGACCAGCTCCAGGGGTGCCAAGTGTTTCTCAAAGATAGACCTCAGATCCGGAGACCATCAACTCAGGGTTCGGGAAAGTGACATCCCAAAGACATCCTTCAAGACTCGGTATGGTCACTATAAGTTTGTAGTCATGTATTTTGGGCTAATGAATGCTCCTGTAGCTTTTATGGACCTGATGAATAGGGTATTCAACCCATACTTGGATATGTTCGTGATCTTATTCATAGATGACATCCTTATATACTCTCGGGGCCAGGAGGAGCATGCCGCTCATTTGAGGGTGGTGTTATAGACCTTGAAGGATCATCACTTGTATGCTAAGTTCAACAAGTGCGAGTTTTATCTAGACTCAGTGGTATTTTTGGATCATGTGGTATCAAGTAAGGTTATGCAGGTGGACTCTCAAAAGATAGAAGCGGTGAAGAATTGACCTAGACCATTTAGTCCTTTGGATATCAGGAGTTTTGTGGGTTTAGATGGTTATTACTGGAGGTTTGTTGAAGGGTTTTCATCCATGCAGCACCGTTGACTAAATTAACCTAGAAGAAATTGAAGTTTCAGTGGTCGGAGGCTTCTGAGAAGAGCTTCCAAGAGTTGAAGACTCGACTCACCTCAACAACGGTGTTGACCCGGCCTGAGGGCACCGATGGGTTTATGGTATATTGTGAGGCTTCAAAGATCGACCTTAGTTGTGTATTAATGCACCATGGTAAAGTTATATCCTATGCTTCTAGGTAGCCGAAAGTACATGAAAAGAACTACCCGACTCAAGACCTCGAGTTTGTGATGGTAGTATTTGCCTTGAAGATTTTGAGACACTATCTATATGGGATCCATGTGGATATGTTTACGGACCACAAAAGCTTACACTATGTGTTTACCCAAAAGGATTTGAATCTACATTAGAGGAGGTGGTTGGAGCTTTTGAAGGATTATGATATAAGTGTCCTTTATCATCCGGGCAAAGCCAATGTGGTGGCCAATGCTCTTAGTAGGCTTTCTATGGAGAGTGTTTCCCATGTAGACGAGGAAGGGAAAGAATTAGTGAAGGATATGCATCGACTTTCACGGTTAGGAGTCCATCTTGTTGACTCCACAGATAGAGGTGTCATTGTTCTGAATGGATCAGAATCTTCCTTTGTGACCGAGGTCAAAGCTAGACAAGACGAGGATCCAATTTTGGTAAAACTGAAGGAAGTTGTTCGAAATCAAAAAGTGGAGGTTTTCTCCCAAGGGGGAGATGGTGTGCTACGATATCAGGGTCATTTGTGTGTACCGGGTGTTGATGACTTGAGGGAGTGGATGCTCCATGAGGCTCATGGTTCTAGATTTTGTATCCATCCAGGTGCCACCAAGAAGTTCTGTGGCCTAAGGGAAGTCTATTGGTGGAATGACATGAAGAAGGACATATCAGAGTTTGTGGCTAAGTGTCTGAATTGTCAACATGTGAAAGTTGAGCATCAAAGACCTGGAGGTGTGCTCCAATACATTAGAATCCCTACTTTGAAATGGAAGGAAATCAATATGGACTTCATTACATGGTTTCCTCGTACTCGTCAATAGTATGACTCTATTTGGATGGTTGGACAGGTTGACTAAGGCAGCTCATTTTCTACCGGTCAAGACTACCGATTCAGCGGAGGATTATGCTAAGGTGTATATTCGGGAGTTATTTAAGTTTCATGTAGTGCCCTTTTCCATTATATTAGATAGAGGTACTCGGTTTACCTCTTAGTTATGGAGATCGTTTCAGAAGGGACTTGGTACTCACGTCAAGCTTAGCACAACATTTCACTCGCAAATAGATGGTCAAGCTGAGTGGACCATTCAGACACTTGAGGATTTGTTGAAAGTGTGTGTGATTGATTTCAAGGGTTGTTGGGATGATCATTTGCCTCTCATTGAGTTTGCATATTACAACAGCTACCATTCTAGCATACAGATGGCTCCGTTTGAGGTGCTTTATGGGCAAGATGTAGATCACCTATTGGTTGGTTTGAAGTCGATGAAGCTACATTGATAGGTCTAGATTCAGTCCATGAGGCCATGAAGAAAGTTCAACTTGTAAGGAACAGGTTGAAAAAAACTCAGAGTCACCAAAAGTCTTATGTGGATGTAAGGAGGAGGGAGCTTGAGTTTGAAGTTGATGATTGGGTATTTCTAAAGGTATCTCCCATAAAGGGAGTGATGAGGTTATGAAAGAAGGGGAGACTCAGTCCCCGTTTTGTTGGTCCATACCGGATTGTGAAATGGGTTGGAAAGGTAGCATATGAGTTGGAGTTGCTCTCAAAATTAGCTCAGATCATCCAGTTTTCCATGTATCTCTCTTAAAGAAGTGTTTGGGTGATCCAGCTCTAGTTGTTCCAGTAGACAGCGTAGGTGTGATGGATAGCCTTAGCTATGAGGAGGCTCCGATGGGAATACTTAATCATCATGTTCGAAAGCTAAGGAACAAAGAAGTAGCCTCAGTAAATGTTTTGTGGAGGAATCAACATGTTGAGGGAGCTACATGGGAAGCTGAAGTAGACATAATGGCTAAATACCCATATCTTTTCCCTTACGGAACATTTCTAGCTTGAGGTACCAGTTTCCTTCTTAGTATTCTATTAAGTTTCATGTACAGTTTATGTGTTCCAGTTTCTTTCATGTCAATGTACGTATGTGTGATTCATGAATTCCGTTCAGTCATGTAGTTTAGTCCAGAGACGGTCACTCCATCAGTTTTTAGCTTTAAATGTTCAATATTTAATATGGCAGTTGCATTTCTCATTTTTTCTATATGTTTACCCACATTCCAGGATGAATGTTCCCAATGGGGAGATATTGTAATACCCTTGAAGTGCCTAAGCCTAGAATCGAGAGTTTAAATGAAAAGTAGCAGAAAAGTCAGAAGTTCGCTCAAAATGACCCATGGAACGAGTCTTTACAGGGTCCAGCGACTCGTGGTATCCACCCGTGGTCAGGTTCTACAGCAGAGGGTCCTGTGGTAACGGGTCCAGGAATGACCCGTTGTTTGATTTAATGGGTCGTTGTAAGTGGGTCGTTGTGAAGATGGTTCTAGTCATAGAAAGTTGGCACGAGTCATGGGACGACTCATTATCCTAAATAATGGGTCGTTGTATGTGTCCATTAGGAAGATTTCTAGGACGGGAGCAGTGGCGACAACGGATGTCAACGCTGGGTCGTTGGAGCTGGTAACGACTCGTCGTGTCCAGTCGTGGTAGAAGACCTGAGACCGGGTAAATGAGATGAAACAACGAGGGAAGTAACGGGCCATGGTAGCTAAGGATGACTCGTTGTATTGGCCGTTGCTTCAGTAGTAGTTAATTTCTTGCGAGTTTAGTAAGGGCAAATCCGTAACTTCTAAACCCCTAAACCCTATACAACGTCATTTTAATCTCAGAAAAGGGTGTTTTAAGAGGGTTAAGTCCATTATAAACCCATCCTCTTCCATGCATGCAAGCCTAGAGGTTCTAAGGGGTGATCAAACTTAGGATTCATCTAGTTCTTCCCCAAATTATATTGAGCTTCCAAGAGGGTTTGTGAAATTAGATTCTTCTAGGTATGTAGGGTTATAAATGGGTGTAATCATTCACACCCATGCCCAATCCCTCTTCAATTTATGAAGTTCTAGTTGATGAATGTATGAGGTTTTAACCCAACATGTGAATTCTCTAAGTATCAATCATGGGTATGATCTAAGCATGTTTCTAATGTTGAATTAATCATAATGGGCATATTTTATAATGTTTTTAATTACAATTATGTTTTAAACTTTGACAAATTATGATGCCCAATCATAAAAGAATTCATGAAAGGTTGAGATTATGATCTATGTTTTCAATTATGATGAGATGTATATGAAGAAAGTATGATTGTGAATACCTATGTCTACATTCATGTTTTGAATAATCAAAGTCTATTTCAAGCATGTTTAAATATTAGGCAAGCCCATGTAATTAAGTATGTTTCAAGATGTATTTAAATTTCATGTTATTAGCTTACCACATGGTTTTGGAGTCTAGACTCTCACTCTTTTCAACTTGTGGTATGGTTTGAGCCCAAGGCTCCTCATATTTTGATTTCAGATTATACATGTATGTTATTATTCTGCTTCATCATTAGACGATGGTTCAACTTTGTTGAAAAATGATGGATAGCATATGCATGTTTTTGGGAGTAGAATCTAGCACAGAGTAGGCTAAGGGTCAGCCATCCCTATGCCTCAAAACTACATGCCATCATAGGTATGTTCAGATTATTTGGAACCTCCCTTGTGAGCATCCCCTGCCCCTAAGGGGCCTTTAGCTTGATAACAATATCATGGTAGCATCCTTAGCCCTGGAAAGGCTTTGGAAAGCTCCACCCACTTGAGTGTAATAGTTGGGACTATGTAAGCTCTATCGTGGTAATGTCGGTTATAAGACGAGTCTCCCATTGTTCCTCATGATTTCAGTTATGCATGTTCATTAGTCATGATATTATGTTTTTAGTAGGTTTGACACAATATTCAGTTTTACTTATGATTATAAGTTTTCAGCTCAGGGTCATTCGATTCAATTATGATGTTTAGTTGCAATACTCAGTTATACATGAATCATGTTCTTAGATAATAGCATGCAAGCCCTACTCTCAGACTCTTATGATGAAATGTTTTATGTTATGCATGATAACTGATTTTACTTACTCAGTAGTTTTACTTACCTTACATACTCGGTACATTCCACGTACTGACTGCATACTTTATGTTGTATCATGAAACAAACTCGGATATTCAGGATCAATCTCGTCAGTAGCCAAACTCTCAGTATTAACATCTTCCAGTTTCAGTTGGTGAATCCTCATCTTTCGAGGGCCCTTTATCAGTTGTATTGAGTATTATTAGTTTCAGACTATAGTGAGTTTGTTGGGGTCCAATCCCATCAACTCATCAGTGTGGAGGCTTTTCAGACATAGTATGTATTCAGTTTCAGCCTTGTATATTTATTTAGATGTTATGATATTTTCAGACTTCCTCTTTATTATATATGTTATACTTCTGCTTGATTATGTTGAATTCAGATGTCATATTTATGCCATGGGTCGACTTGGAGCCTCTTGGGGTTCTTTGACTTGTGTCTCGATCCGGGCCTATGTTCGGGTCGTGACACTTGTCCACTGTTTTTCTTTCACTTGGTCTTTCATCCAATCATCCTACAAAATAGAAACAACAAAAATATAAAAACACTTGAACTCAAAACCACTTGGGTTGCCTCCTATGAAGCACCTTATTTAATGTCGTGGCTTGGCGGATTCATCACCAAGCATCACTTATCCGGAGGATCATTCTCCTCATCAACTTCATCCTCACAATCATTCCCTTACTCCTCATCTTCATCAAGGACCGCCATTAGTTTTCACTCATCAAGGGGTTGTGTTGGTTGGCAAAAAAATAAATGTGACTTCCTAGCCACCAACTCTAACCTTCAACTCCCCAAGCTCTACATCAATCAATGTTCTCCCTGTAGCCAACAATGGTCCCCCCAATATTATAGGCACCTAAGCATCCATATAGCAACTCAACATGAAAGTCGGTAGGAAGGATAAATTTATCAACTCGAACACATCCTCAAGCACTCCTAGGTGGCACTTTATATAGCGATCAACCATTAACAGCCTCATTGTTATAGGCTTGGGACTCCCCAGATATAACTTTTTAAAAATCACAAGTTGCATTAGGTTGATACTTACTCCAACATCACATAACGCTTTGTTGAACATGCACAATCCAATAGTGCATGAAATGGTGGATGCCTCTAGGTCCTCTGTCTTGGGAGCAAGATTGTTGGCCATTACAGCACTACAATGGTGCGATAGCTCCACTGTTCCTGTATCCACAATCTTTTTCTTTTTCAACAACTCCATCATGATTTGGCATACCCATGCATTTGGAATAATGCATCCATAAGCAGTATATTTATGGACAACTTACTGAACATGTCAATGAATTTTTGAAATTGGTTGTCCTCCTTTTTAGCCAACCACTGAGCGTACGGGGGTGGAAGTCTAGGATCTTGGCCTTTTGTATTGAGAGGCACCTCACCCTCTTTCTCAGCAACAACATTCTCATGAGGAACATTTAATTCTTCCTCCTATAGTTCTTCCACATTGTCAACATAAATAGGTGTTCTTCACACTGTATCACTCACTTCATCACTTTCTTTTGGATAAAAAGAATTCTTGGCCATAACACCCGCATCAGCTACAACTTTTTCACTCCTTGTGACAATAGCCATACAATAATTATCCTTCTTCGGGTTGGGTATAGTATCACTCAAAAGGGTTCCTTTCATTTGGGGGTTCATTTGGGTTGAGAGATGGGTTATTTGAACCTCCAACAGCTTGATGGAGGCCGAATAGGAGCTGACACTTGTCCCCTATTTGGGAAAGGTTAGACACCTCCCCTTTTAATTCCTTCACTCAACTATCGGTGGGCTCTACTCTTTTCAACACCCTAGCCAACATCTCCTCAATTTTTGAATTGCCAACATCACTAACTCCTACACTATAATAAAAAGTCTTATTAGTGACCAACATCTTGTAACAAACCGAAAAAACTGGTCGCTAAAGGTATACTTATAGTGACCGAATTATATTTTAGTCCCTAATTCCCCGATCTATGTTTTTATTTCATGAAGGGCCAAATTTTGGTCCCTAAAACTATCAATAACTAGTCCCTAATTCTCTAAATCTAGCGGACTAAATGCCACATAAATTTTGACTCCTAAATATAATTAAAAATAGAGCAAACAACTACAAAAGCATTCTCTCGAAAATGCAACTCTTTCCCTCTCGAAATCCCTAAACCTAATCTCATCTAAGAATATTGGATGTTTTTACATTAAAAATCACCAGCGGTCCCTTTTGCAAGTCACCCTCTATTCTTCTCTTCATCTCATTTTCTCTAGGTCTTAATCTTCATCCTCATTGTCTACCAGGAAACCCATTACCTCAAACTTAGTCTCCATTCTTGTGCCTTTTTGCTATTGCCGGACCTAGTAGAAAGAATTATTTCAGTAGCCTTCGGGTATAATGACCAATTTGGTTTCTATTTGGTATAGTTTGGTAATGTGCTTTTCTCATATTTTCATGTTTTATAGTGTGTACACGTGTAATACCCCGGAAGCCCTAAGATCAGACCCGGGAGTTGAAACGGAGAAAACTGAAAAACTTGTACCAGGTCACAAAACGAGTCATTTTGTGACCCGTGGGGTAGACCACGAGTCATGAGGTGACTCATGAGGAGGTTCAGGGAGTAAGCTGGAAATTTTGGAATTTGACGTTCGCACAAATCGAACCACGAGTCATGGTTTGTCCCCACGATTCATGGGATGGGTCGTGGTCAACAGGTTGAAAATAATTTGAACCTTAGGAAGTGAGGGTGACGAGTGGTGACCACGAGTCAAAATGATCGATTTGACAATGCACTTGACGACTAATTCCACGACTCGTTCACTTCGGCAACGACTCGTCCAGTCCCTCATTGGGACTAGCTGTCAGTTTTTCCCTCGAATTAAGTAAGGGTTTCAAAAAACATTCTTATGATCCTAAAGCCTAAACTACGTCGTTTTAAGATTTGAATAGTGGGTTTTAAGAGAGGAAGATTTATTCTAAGTCATTTCTATTCATGCATGCAAGAGTAAGGGTCTAGAGAGGTGATCAAGGCTAATCCTTCAAGGTTATTCTTCAAACCTTCCTTGGGCAATCAGAGAAGTGGTAGAATCAAACCCTTTGAGGTATATAGGGTTATGAGTAGGTGAAGCCATTCACACCCATGCGCATCTCTATCATGATCCGAACATACACCCGGATAATAGACACGGGACAAGAAGCCCCAAGAGTCCCCAAATAAACCCATGGCATGAGCGTACATCTAATTCAATCATATAAGCGGAAGACTTAGCATAAGAAAATGTAAGCATGTCATAACAATGAAGAAAAGATAATACATAATCCATGCATGACAACTGAGTACAACGTATAGTCTGAAAAGCCTCTAATCATGAAAGACAGTTTGATGGGACAATTCACCAACTAACCCAACAATTCTGAAACTGAAAGAAAAGCATAGATTCTGAACATATGTCCCTCGGAACATGAGGACTCACCAAATAAGATGATAACAATTTCGGAAGCACTACTGAGGAGGGTGAGCCTAAGAGCCGGATCCTGTATCATGAAATGATACAGCATGGAAAGTATGCGATCAGTACGTGGAATGTACTAAGTATGCAAGGTAAGTAAAACAGAAATTTAAAACATATAAAACTCATAAATGATCGTAAGAGTAGGACATCATGCTCGTATCATAAACATCATAACATAACATAAGGCTTTAAGGTTTTCAAAAAATTTGTAATGCAATCGTAATTATAATCATAAGAGGAAAGCTTTATTGGACATGAGTTGAGCCAATATACATAATCATAACATGCATAAATCATGAGGAATAGTAGGAGATTCTCTTAACTGATATACCCCATATGAGCACACATGATGCCCGATTTGTAGCCCTAGTTGGGAGGGTGTCCGTACCTTGCCAAAGGTCGAACCATGTAAATGTGATGTCATCGTGAAAAGGTCCATTTGGGCTGGAGACGGTCCCATAGGAGGTCCCAACATGCCTATGGTGGCACGTAGTTTGTGAGGTCCGGGGCAGAACCTAGGCCCCGAACCTACTCGGTGTTCGATACTACTCTCTAAACATATATAGTGCTCATAGTGTAACATATATGAATTCATGGACTACTTAAATCATGACAATCGTAAACATGCTTGTACATACATGAACTAGCCATGACATAAGGCTTGTGAGTTGGCCAAAACCTGATTCATGATTCATAAGGTTTATACATACTTGTAAATCATGCATATAGCTTGGAATTCATAAAAATCATGATGGATAATATCATAAATCCATAATTCAAATTGTAAATCACGTTGGGTTGGTAAACATCATCATTTGAAGAGAAGATCATAAATCGATTCATCATGGGTCATGCATAATTAGGCTTAATTTCGTCAAAATCGAAATTGATGACATTATAAATGATTTAAATAGTAAAAACTGATTAAAACCTGTAGATTATGATGAGATTATAAAATCACAAAATCCATTATCAAATCATTAGACTTTTATAAAAATCATCTTCAAAACCCTATGAGTTTTTAATAATTTTTTTTTAAATCATAGAGGATGGGCATGGGTGTGGAAGAAATCACTCATTGATAGCCTTACATACCTGGGATAGGTGATTCTTAAATTTCCTAGATTTCCCAAGAAGAAATTGAAGAAGAACACCTTGAAATCACCTAGATCACCCTTCTATCACCTTCCCAAACCTTTGCATGCATGAATGATGTCTTAGGATAGTCTATTCCTTCTTAAACCACCCTCTCTGATGTTAAAATGACGTAGTATAGGCCCCTAGGACTAAGGAATTACGGAAAAACCCTTACTTAAATCACAGAATTTTGTTGACTGCCAGTCCCCACGAGGGACTGGACGACTCATCACCAGGGACCACGACTTGTGGCCTTGAGTTGTTAGGTACAGTACTAGAATTCACCTAGGGACCCCACGAAGGACACCACGAATCGTGGTGGGTGACCACGACTCGTGGTCACCATCCGTGGTCCACACTACCCAACCATCCTTGCTCAGCATCTAGTCCAGGCCACGAGTGACCTCACGAGTCTGTGGCCTGGCCAGGACTCGTGGTCATGCCCGTGGTGACCCCAAACCAATCCACCTACCTACTTGACCAAGAGTCAGTTCATGACTCATGGTCACTCCTCACGAGCCACTTCACAGTTCGTCTTGTGATCTGGTGCGAAATTTCAGTTTTTTACCATTTTGACTCCCGGGTCTGATCCTTGGGTTCTCAGGGTATAACAATATCTCCCCCTTGGGAACATTCGTCCTCGAATGTTAGAAGCACAGAGAAAACTCAAAATCATACATTCATCATATGTAAATACTGATCATTTAAACTGAAAACTGATGGAATGACTACCTCCGAAAAGAACTACATAGCTGAATTGAATTCAGACGTCACATACATCTATCATAACATAAATCAAACTTGTGCACATGAACTGAACATGGAAACTAATTAGAGAGCTAGGGAAAAACTGATACCTCAAACCGAAACTGAGCCAATAGGGAACATGTGCGGATATTTAGCCATCATATCCTCTTCGGCTTCCCGCGTAGCTCCCTCATCATGTTGACTTCCCCTTAACACCTTTACTGAAGCTACTTCTTTGTTCCTTAGTCTTCGAACTTGACGGTCTAATATTTCCACAGGAACTTCTTCATAGTTGAGGCTATATTTTACACTGGCGCTGTCCACTGGGACTACTAGAGCTGGATCTCCCAAGCACTTCTTCAAAAGCGACACATGGAACACGGGAAGTACAGAAGATAACTCTGAGGGTAGGTCCAACACATAATGCTACCTTACCAACTCTTCTCGTAATACGGTAGGGACCAACATAGCAGGGACTGGGTTTTCCCTTCTTCCCAAACCGTATGACTCCCTTTATGGGAGATATCTTTAAAAATACCCAATCGTCCACCTCGAACTCCAACTCTCTCCTCCTCACATCAGCATATGATTTCTGACGACTCTGTGCGGTATTTAGTCGATCCCTTATCAACTGAACCTTTACCATAGCCTCATGAACCAAATCAAGACCTATCATAGTTGCCTCACCGATATCAAACCATCCAATGGGCGATCTACACCTTCTTCCATAAAGGGGCTCAAGCAATGCCATTTGGATGCTAGAGTGGTAGTTGTTATTATACGCAAATTTGATCAAGGGAAAACGATCATCCCAGCTACCTTTGAAATCCATCACACATGCTCTCAACATGTCCTCAAGAGTCTGGATTTTTAATTTGTCTTCACCATCCATTTGCGGATGAAAGGCTATGTTGAGCTTAACTTGAGTTCCAAGCCCCTTCTGAAAAGACCACCAGAACTGGGAGGTAAACTGAGTACCTCAGTCTGAAATAATAGACAAGGGCACTCTATGAAGTTGAACCAACTCCCAAATATACAACTTGGCATAATCATCCGCTAAATCTGTGGTTTTCACTGGCAGGTAATGTGCCGCCTTGGTCAACCTGTGGACCACCACCCAATGGAGTCATATTGCCGGCGAGTATGGGGCAACCCAATTATGAAGTCCATATTGATTTCTTCGCATTTCCAAGTAGGAATGCTAATATCCTGAAGTACGCCTCTGGCCTTTGGTGCTCGACCTTTACTTGCTGACAGTTCGGGCACTTAGCTACGAATTCTGCAATATCCCTCTTCATGCCATTCCACCAATACATTTCCCGCAAATCATGATACATCTTGGTGGCACCCAGATGAATAGAGTACCTAGATCAATGTTCCTCACGCAATATCCGGTCCCTCAAATCATCTACGTCTAGAACATACAGACAACCCTGGTACCGCAACATACTATCTCCCACTTGGGAGAAAACCTCCACCTTCTGGCTCTGGACGGCTTCTTTTAACTTTACCAACATCTAATCCTCATCTTGCCTAGCCTTCACATCAGCCACCAAGGACGGTTTCGATTCATTTTGCACAACACCGCCATCGGTCGAGTCGACCAATCTAACTTCAAATCTTACAAGTCGATGGACATCTTTCACTAACTCTTTCTTCCCTTCATCCACGTGGAACATAGTCTCCATAGAGAGCCTACTAAGTGTGTCCGCTACCACATTAGCCTTACCCGGATGGTATAAAACACTCATATCCTAGTCCTTAATTAGCTCCAACCACCTCCTTTGTCGAAGATTGAGATCTTTCTGCATAAAAACATATTGCAAACTCTTTTGGTCCATACATACATCCACGTGGAACCCATAAAAGTAGTGCCGCCATATCTTCAATGCAAACACCACCGCGGCCAACTCAAGATCATGGGTCGGGTAATTCTTCTCATGGATTTTCAACTGTCTTGATGCAGACGCTATCACTTTCCCATGTTGCCTCAACACACACCCTAGTCCAATTCTCGAAGCATCACAATAGACAACAAAACCATTGATACCCTCGGATAGGGTCAACAGTGGTGCTGAAGTGAGTCGGTCTTCAACTCTTGGAAGCTTTTCTCACAAGCCCCCGACCATTGGAATTTTACCTTTTTCTGAGTCAACCTAGTCAGTGGTGCTGCAATTGATGAAAATCCCTCAACAAATCTCTGGTAATAACCTTCTAGGCCCAAGAAACTCCAAATTTCTAAAGAATTCAGCGGTCTGGGCCAATTCTTTGCCGCCTCAATTTTATGAGGATATACCCTTATGCCCTCACCGGATACCACATGGCCTAAAAATGCAATTGAGTCTAACCAAAACTCGCACCTACTGAACTTTGCATACAACTGAGATCCTTGAGAGTGTGTAGCACTACTCTCAAATGAGTGGCATGATCCTCCTCGCTTCGAGAGTAAATAAGGATGTCATGGATGAACACGATCATGAACATATCAAGATATTGCTTGAACACCCTATTCATCATGTCCATAAAAGCTGCAGGTGTATTGGTTAGTCCAAATGACATAACTACAAACTGATAATGGTCATACCGAGTTTTGAAGACTGTCTTCGGGATATCACACTCCCGAATCTGAGCTGATGATACCTGGACCTGAGATCTATCTTTGAGAAACATCTAGCACCCAGGAGTTGGTAAAACAAATCATCAATCTTGGGTAAGGGTTACCTGTTCTTGACGGTGACCTTATTCAACTGTCGATAATCAATACACATGCGAAAGGAACCATCCTTCTTCCGGACAAATAACACTGGTGCACCCCATGGAGACATACTCGTCCTAATAAAACCCTTAACCAACAAGTCCTTCAACTGATCCTTTAACTCATTTAGCTTGGTTGGATCCATCCTGTAGGGAGGAATAGAGATAGGATGCATATCAGATAAGAGATCAATGCCGAAATTAATTTCCCTCTCAGGAGGAACACATGGAAAATCATCGGGAAAAACCTCCGAAAACTCACACACCACCAAAACTGACTGGATAGTCAGGGCCTCAGACTCAACATCCTTAACTCTAACTAGGTGATACATGCATCCCTTAGAAATTATTTTCCTGGCCTTAAGATATGAAATAAACCAACCGGATGGTACAACTGAATTACCCTTCCACTCTAAAATTGACTCACAGGGAAATCAAAATTCCACCGGCGGGTCCTACAATTAATTAAAGAAAAACATGCAAACAACCAATCCATTCCCAAAAGGATGTCATAGTCAGTCATAGCTAACTCTACTAAGTCTGCGGAGGTAACCTTATGCAATACTGTGACGGGGCAACCACTATACACCCGCCTAGCTACAACTGATCCATTGATTGGGGTAGAGACTGAAAGCGGCTCTAAAAAATTTCAAGGCTAACTCCAAAACTACTAGAAATATAGGCAGTCACAAAAGACAAAGTAGCTCCTGGGTCTAACAAGGCATAAGCATCAATACAGAAGACTTGTAACATACCAGTGACCACATCTGGTGAAGTCTCCTACTCCTGGCATGGTACTAGAGCATAAAACCTATTTTGGCACTAACCACCTGTTGAACTAGTAGAGGCACCCTGCTGAGGGGGACATGTTGTTGGAGCGACAGAACTGGATGCTGTCACACGGGCCCCACTGACCCCTAATTTGGTTGGGGGGCAATCCCTAAGCTTGTGCCCGGGTTTTCCACACCCGAAACACACATCTGAGCCAACTAAGCACCTCCCGAGATGATTTTTGTTGCACTTCACACAAGCTGGAAAAGTGGCTCCACCTACATGCTACCCAGATCCCTCGAGCCTGAAGCACTGCTCCTCTGATTTCCTTCGACCTTGATGGCGTACTGGCCGATGAGATGATGAGCTATAGCGAGACTTGTGCTCGGACTACTGACGCTGTCCACCCCCTGACCAGAAATGAGAAACCCCATAGCTATCGGTTTTGGCCCTCTTGGACTCCCTCTACCTACGATAGACCGAATCCATCTGTTGAGCATGCAACACAATACGAGGAAAGTTGATATCCCGATGTATCATGGCGATCTTATAATCCTTGTCCAAATAATCTACCACCGCATGCACTAAATGACTCACCCAAGCCCTCTGGTGCTCCACCATTTTGGAGCATACTTAGATAATCGAGTGAACTCCAATGCCTACTCCTGAATGGATATATTACCCTGTTTCAAATTAACAAATCGGCCGCCTTGAGCTCCCTCATCTCCTGACTCAATGAAATTGTGGGTTTCCTCATCCCCTTCGACACCTTGAACTCAGGAGGGCTCATCCTCAAGAAATCCCTCACCCTGGCTGCCGACGCATTCCCATTATGAGGGTAATGCACCAGCGTATGATTTTGAACCTGTGCCATCATGGCCTGTGCCAGCATCTAAATCACTTCCCTAAACTCAGATGTGCAGTTGTCTTTGGTGCGTGTTCTTCATGAACGGGTGGGGTTGGTTGATGCTCCTCACCATTGGCACCCTCATGATCATTATCGTTACCATTTCTTCTAGTGATCACTCGTCGTGGAGGCATGATGCTGAAAACTTGAATAGCATGAATTAGAAGGGTAGAGAACTTTTCATCGCATGACATAGATCATGAAAGAAGGGAACATTTCCTAAACATCTCATAGCCTCTCCATAATATGTATGGTGCACTTAAAACCCATGAAAAAACTCTACTTTTGCGGCTTTCATATACCCTAGGACACTTCAAAACCTATGGCTCTGATACCAAGTTTGTCACGACCCGAACGTACACCCGGATCGTACACATGGGACAAGGAGCCCCGAGAGACCCCAGTCAACCCATGGCATGAGCATACATCTAATTCAATCATATAAGCATAAGACTTATCATAAGAAAACATAAGCATTTCATAATAATGAATAAAGGAAAATACATGATCCATACATGATAGTTGAGTACAACTTATAGTCTAAAAAGCCTCTAATCATTAAAGACGGGTTGATGGGACAACTTCCCAACTAACCCAACCATTATGAAACTAAAAGAAAAGCATAGAGTCTGAACAGATGGCCTTCAGAACATGAGGACTCACCAAATAAGCTGATAACAATCTCGGAAGCACTATTGAAGAGGGTGAGCCTGAGAGCCGGGTCCTGTATCATGAAACAATACAACATAAAAAGTATGCGGGTTAGTACGTGGAATGTACTAAGTATGCAAGGTAAGTAAAAAAGACATTTAAAACATATAAAACTCATAAATGATCGTAAGAGTAGGACATCATGCTCGTATCATAAACATCATAACATTACATAAGGCTCAAGGTTTTCAAAACATTCGTAATGCAATCATAATAATAATCATAAGAGGAAAGATTTACTGGAAATGAGTTGAGCCAATACACATAATAATAACATGCATAAATCATGAGGAACATTGGGAGACTCTCTTAACCGACATACCCCATTTGAGCACACACGAATCTCGACTTGTAACCCTAGTCGGGAGGGTGTCCATACGTTGCCAAGGGTCGAACCATGAAAGTGTAATGTCACCATGAAAAGGGTCATTTAGGTCGGGGACAGTCCCATAGGAGGTTCCAACATACTTACGGTGGCACGTAGTTTGTGAGGTCCGAGGCAGAACCTAGGCCCCGAACCTACTCGGTGTTCGACACTACTCTCAAAACAAATATAGTGCTCATAGTATAACATACATGAATTCATGGGCTAGTTAAATCATGATAATCATAAACATTCTTGTACATACGTGAACTAGCCATGACATAAGGCCCGTGAGTCGGCCAAAACATGATTCATGATTCATAAGGTTCATTATTATTATTAGTATTGTTATTGTTATTGTTATTGTTATTGTTATTATTGTTATTATTGTTATTGTTATTGTTCTTATTATTATTGTTTTTGTCGTCGTCGTCGTCGTCGTCGTCGTCGTCGTCGTTATTATTATTATTATTATTATTATTATTATTATTATTATTATTATTATTATTATTATTATTCACGAAAGAATGGATATTGTAACAATGTAGATAGTTTAAGGATGATTTTTTCTCAAGATAGCATTTTTTTCTCAAGATAGCAATACAAGGATATAGTTCAAGTTTGATGCATAGTTGAGGGATGACATTGACCAAAACCTCTAAATTTGCCTATATTTGATAATTAGCATGTGAAGTCATGAATTTTTGGAAGTTATGTAAAGTTGGGATTTTAGAGAACTTAAGTGATGCTCTTCGTCAAGCATCAAAAGTGTGTGTATTTCTGCAAATACTTATGATGGAAAACTTATTTACTTTTTATCTGATGTGAAGGGCAAGGAAGCAAGTGATAGTCTTGAATTCTCTGATAGTTGATTTTGCTTGCTAGGCTACTAGCCGAGAAATCTCACTGCAATATCATGGATGGGATGTCAATTAATAGCCAAATTCAATTTATAGCAACAAAGCTATGAACTTCTATGATCTGTGTGTCGAACTTTAACTTCTGTCTCTAAGTGTTTGGATCTCCTCAAGTATTTCTCTACTCTTATTTCGTTTGTCCACCATGTATGAGTAGTAGAGAGTGTTTCTTTTATCTCTGTTACTCTTATCCTAAAGAAAGTATTGTCACTTTTGTGAAACTTTGATGGTTGAGAATTGATGAAGAGATAAAGGCTAATATATTTGATTATGGATTATTAGTTATTGATTAAATTCAATAATATGTAGTACTAGGAAGGAAAGAAAAAAAGAAAAGAAAACTAAAGCCCTAAAATTAATCTCTTCAACAGTCACATATTTGTCGCGTCAAGTGAATTAAAAAACTGAGCTCACTTATCGTGAGGCAAAAATTGCATGGCAATAAACAAAGGTTAAAGATGGAGAGGGAAAACTTTGAGAAAAAGAAAAGTGTGCTAATCGGGGACTGCATCAAATCAAGATAGAGCACTTGAAATTGTAATTAGTGGGGAGAAGTATTGTTGTCTCAGATTTACAAAAGCAAAGAAGTGAAGAAACTAAAAGTAGGTTAAAGCATCACTCATTTGTTTGTTTGTACAACTAGTTGCTCGATGCTCATATAAAATTTTGTTCAAACACAACTTATTTTGAAATAAAATAAAAAGGCAAAAATAACATTTATTTTGAAATGAAGTAATTACAATTTTTGCTCTCATCTTTTACGGGAGCATCCTAGCTGCAAAAACATCTCTTCCTATCCCATCCACTTTGATTATAATTACCTATTGATCAACTTATAGAAGAATGACAGAAAACAAAATCAGGGATTTTGTAGAATTAAGCTATTAGTTTATGAATAGAAACTGTGGGAGGATGAATCCTTCCCATTTCTATAATAATTAAGGGATATTTGTTGTTCACTGTGGTAGAAAAAGGATGCAGTTTAAGTTTGGAATATACTTGAGGATGTTTTTGGCCAAAAACTATATTGGTTTGTTTCAATTTCGTTTAAAATTCTGAATACTGCATAACTTTAGTTTGGATGGTTCTTTTGCCATGTCCCTTTCCTTTGATTATACTTTTCTATGTTATAGCAAGATTCTGAAAATTTAGAGAAAAGAAAGTAGTTCATAGTGAAGGAAAGAACAACTGCAATTTTATTCTCTTCATCTCTTTTGTTTCCCTCGGCACTGGTTCAGCTCTCTGCCTCGTTTGTTTCTTTTCCCTGTCATTGTGTATCTTTTTATTGCTTGAAAGCTTATGCAAGATTGCATATAAGCAGCAAGTTTATCAAACGGTGTTCTTTTGATACTTATGTTTCCAATACACTAATGCTCTTTAATATTTCTTATATATTGAAAAAAAAGGAGTTTTTGTGAGCTTTGAATGAATAGAAGCTTACATGTTTTGTTCAGGAGGAATATACACATTTGTAGATAAAATACTATTTGCATAGTTTTACAACTACATATAAGGAGGGTTTTCAATTAATTACAGAAATAAGCTTCCCTACTATGTTTTAGCTACTTGGTGTCCAGTCACTAGTTTCCGCTACTTTAGAAAAGTTCTTGGCTTCTTGCCAAACCAAAATCTGAATTTTCTATGTTCATCTCCGCACAATATTATTGCTAACCTTCAAATACTTGTGGATAATTTTCAAACAAAACTTGTGGTCCATATAGAAAAGCCCTCTAAAAATAGTTTGAACGACGTTGAAGAGTTTTGGCCAATTTTATTGTTCAATTCACTTATGTGGTATCAATATGGTTTGGTCTAAGTAAATGGCAGAGAAAGTAGGCGAATGCACTATGTTATTTATTAAGTACAGTAAAATATATTTTGTGTGATTTGGTTGGGTGCATCATCTTTTTCCTAACTAAATTTTATTTTGTACCTTTTGCAGGATTTGAAGACTTCCATTTACAAATGAAGATGCAAGTTTAAAGACTTTGACAAGTATGACAACTTGGTTATTTAGCCAGGATTTTTTGGATTAAAAATTTTGTTATATGTTTAGAGATGTTAGGCTTTTGGCTAATGAGTTGTGCAAAAAGTATTGTTACTATATATATTTGTAAAATAGTACTTCTCCTGAGATGTAAATAAATAGTTTTATAATATGATAGATAATTCTGTATATATGCATTTGATTATCTATATTAAAATAAAATCTTAGAAAAATGTTATAGGAAAATAGCATATCTTATTTAGATGCACATCTTCTGGCCATAAATCATCATTAATAGAAGACCGTAAATAAATTATATTTATTACAAAATTGTAAATCAAACTTTAGGGACCGGCATTGCTTCAGTCCTTGAAATGATTTAAGGACCAGTTTTTGGTCGTAGAAGATTTTTAATAACCAGTTAAGCCTGTCGTGAATTTTTGAGGCACCCATTAATCTATGTGTTTATGGACCAGAAATATGGTCCCTTAAAGTATTTTAGGGACCAGAAATCTAACGGTAGCAAAAAAAATTTAAGGACCAGTACTTATATTTCATCCCTATTGACTTTTAGCAGTGGAGCCTATAAAGACCATATTTTCTCGTCGCTATTAACTTTTAGCGACTAGAATCAGTCTTTTAGGGACCATTTTTCTCGTCCCTAATAACCCTTTTTCCTGTAGTGCTAGTTGCATTTAGGTGCACCCACTTTGGGAGGAGGTATGTATGGAATTGAGCTTCTATGGTACCCCTCACGATTTTTCTCCCGGTTCCCCCATATATCATTTCTATCATTCCAACCTTGATTTTCACGACCTCTCCAACCTTGATTCTCTTAACGAGGGCACCAAGGGGCTTGGCTAGCACTTTGGTATCTTTGAAAAGAACACCCTATTTGACCCGCCATGTATTGACATTCCTCATCATATCTAGGAGGTGAAACATCTCCCTCATATTGACCATGCCCTTGGGTCTCTACAACATTCACACTCTTGGCTCCGATCCCCATAACATGTTTAGTCGTTACCTCAAGCTGGTTCATCATCTTTGTCAAGGTTCCATCTCTTTCCTCATAACACCTTCTCATTTCAGCGGTTACAAGGTTGGAAGCGACAACAGTTGGGGACACCTAGGTGTCTCTAGTGTGCCATGCTCTATTTGTTTTGGTCATAAGATCAAGAAGAGCTTTGGCCATTCTGAATGTTTAGTCCATAAGGGACCCACCAGCAAGGTTGTTAGCCACCAACTTATTGATCGAGTCGAGGGAACGATAGAAGCTTTGAAGTAAGACTCCATCTGGCAAATCATGGTTGGGACATATTGCAACCTTCTTTTTGAAATAGAGCCAAACCTCATGCAGTGGCTCTCCTGGAAGCTGTCTAAAATTGGTAATCTCATCCCTCAATTGAAGCATCCTTGAGGAAGGGAAGAATCTGTCCAAAAAGGCCTTTATTAGCTCCTGCCATGAAGTGATTGACCTGGGGGGAGGGGGGAACTTTTCTAACAAACAACGGCTTCCCCCATTAAAGATAATTGGAAAAGCCTTAGCCGAATCGACTCTTAGTTGATGTTGGTAATATTAAAGAGTTGGTAGATTTCAAGAAAATTGCGGAGGTTTCTATTGGCATCTTCACTTGGTCGCCCTCCTAATAATTCCTTTATTTGCACAAGTGCAGCATGGTGCTCGTCTCATGGAAGATGGCATCCCTACCGTAGGCAATAGGCGAATAGTACTAGCTACGTTAGGCAACTAATAACATCCAAATTCACTCCTAACTAGGAGAAAGTGTACATGGTTATCGCAATATAATTACTCCCCAACTAGTGAGTCAGGTTCAAATCCACAGGGAATGAAGATTAATAGCAACAAAAGTTGTCTATCAAATTGAATCAAATAATATCCTTGTATCAAAACTCGAAAAGTGAATATTAGGGGTTCTAAGATCACACTATGAATTAAAATTTGATTAGCGACACAAGGCAACCAACTTTGAAGTAGCAATATGAGAAAATACTAGGGGTGTGCTACTGATAGAGCATTTATAGGATTGGGGTTAACTAGCAAATTAAAGCATTACTTACAAACATAAATAGTCATGGACAAGGCGAAACCTTATGTTTCTCAACCACTTGAGTATTATTTGACTTGGGTTTTCTCAAACCCCAAGGTCCCATACACATCAACCACTACAACTTTAGTATGAATTGAACTATCTCTAGCCTCAATTCTTTAATGGGTATATGAAAATGGGTTTTGGCTATCTCTAGCACAACCTCACATAATCAAAATTCAATTACCCACCATTGTTCTCTCACCCATATACTATTCCTCTTTTTCAATAAACAATAAAATAAGTAAACACAATCTATACTTGAAATTATAGATATTTCAAATATAATATAGAGAAAATAATGGATTTATGCTAAATAAGTAATTCTAAGATTAAACAAGAAACACCCAATCCATTTTAGCCAAAATTTAAACTAGAAACACCCAATCCATTTTAGCTTCTATCATGCACACACCCTTAGCAAGGTGTTTAGCTAGTCATAGATGAAAAACAAAGTATAAAACCAACAAAGGAATTACTATCATTCATCATTAATAAGAAACTCCAAGCTCAATTGTGTTCTTCAATGGAGGTTTTTACCTTAGAAAGATGAAGAAGATGAATTAAAGAGCTCTCACATCTCTCTATCTTATTCTCTCTCTAAATTTACAATAACTAACTATTCAATGTTATGGAAATATTGGATGTTCCATTCTTTACCAAAGGTGCACAAAAATAGGGTAAAGTTGTGCCTCTTTTCTTATTCTATACGATTTTACCCTTTTGACGACGGCCTCACTTGCGCGGCACCTGCGTTTCGCAGGTGCTGATCCGCGAGGTGTCAGTTGATCGTAGCAGGGGGTCAGTAAGTCCAAGAATGGTCCTTCGTCGGCACTTGCCGTTCATAGGTGCTGACCCTTCTGCAGGTGTGCTTTCCACTTCCAAGCAGTGCTCTCCTGTGTTTGGTCGGCATTTCAAAGGAGTCATCCTACGAAACAAATGTCCTCTTCTTCCATCCCATGCTTTTTGTTCAATTTATTGCTTTCTCTATTTAAATTGAATACCTAAAAAAATCAAAGAGAAAGGGCATAAAATCTCCCAAATGACTTGAAAACAAAGCAAAAGATCATGTTTAAAAGCCTAATGAGTCGGTAATTACCAACTCATCAAACCTGCAAACTTGAACAATTGCTTGTCCTTAAGCAAGGCATTTCTTTATAGCCGAACAATTGAAATAAGCATGTCATACCACGTGAGATTTTGCACAAGGGACCGCTGGGACTATGACAACCCCAAAATCGTGCATGGACTCAATGGAAAGAGAAGACTCAACAATTTATGCAAATGCTTTAAGAGGTAATCACAAAAATTGGCATGATTCAGATATGTTTCTTTCATTCAAAACAAATGCATGGTTGATCAAAACAAATTCACATAGAATCTTAAGTCATTGTAATTCATATTCAAAGTTTGTCTTAAAGACCATTGCACTCTTGTCTCAATCAAATCTTTTACTTTGAACACATTCAAATATGTTCCCCAAGGAAGTGATGCCATTAACATCAAAAAAGAACCTCATTTAATTTTCAAGAAAATCACACACAAAGGGATTATAGAATATGGAAAATATGCTCACTCTCACAAATAAATTATCATGAACACACCCATAGGCTTGCCCTTCGTGTAACTTGCCACTAATGTAGAGTTTCTATACTCAAAATTAATTAGGATTTGGGGGTCATATTGAAGGGTAGGGGTAATGGTAGGATGAATTCTTAGTTCTAGTGACTAAAACCTCTCTAATTCCCTTTTTTGAAAATTTTTGCATATTTCATTCTCTATTTAGATTTACCCACCTTATATCTCCTTGATGAACATCTTCAATTTTAATCTCAAGATACACCGTTATATCTCCTTGGTTTCCACTTTTAGCCTCATCTTAAGCAAGAGGTAGCACCTTTTAAATATTCTTTTTCTTATAATTCATTCATTTCATCACTCTTTGGTGCTACCTCACATTGAAGTTCACATATTTTTCCCATTTTTCTTTTGCAATCCCCCAAACATAGGCTTTTGCCTCCTTTCTCCCTTATCTTTCCTGAAATTTTGGACATCAAACCTCATTTTTTTCATGACCAGAACGTACACTCGGATCGTAGACACGGGACAAGGAGTTCCGAGAGACCCCAAGTCGACCCATGGCGGGAGCATACATCTAATTCATTCACATAAGTGGAAGACTTAACATAAGAAAATGAAATCATGACATAACCACGGAGAAAAGACAATAGATGATCCATAAATGACGACTGAATACAACTGATAGTCTGGAAAGCCTCTAATCATGAAGGACGGGTTGAAGGGACAATACCCCAACTAACCCTACAATACTGAAACTGAAAGAGAACAATAGGGTCTGAACATATGGCCCTTGAAACATGAGGACTCACCAAATAATCTGATAGCGAACTCTGAAGTGCTACTGAGGAGGGTGAGCCTGAGAACCGGGTCCCATATCATAAAACGATACAGAATAGAAAGTATGCGGTCAGTACGTGGAATATACCGAGTACGCAAAGTAATTAAAATGGACATTTTAAATATATAAAACTCATAAATGATTAAAAGAGTAGGACATCATGCTCATATCGTAAACATCATAATATAACATAAGGCTCAAGGTTTTCAAATCATCCATAATACAACGTAAGCGTGAACATAGGAGAAAAGTTTTAATTAATATGACTTGAGCCAAAATACATAATCATAAGCAGTCACAAATCATGAGGAACAGTGGGGGATTCTCTTAACCGGCATACCTCATATGAACACACATGAAGTTCGACTTGTAAACCTAGTCGGGAGGTTGTTTGTACCTTGGCAAGGGTAGAACCATGAAGGGTGTGATATCACCATGAATAGGGACATTTGGGCCGGGGACAGTCACAAAGGAGGTCCCAACATACCTACGGTGCCACGTAGTTTATGAGATCCGAGGCTTAACCTGAGCTCGGAACCTACTCAATGTTCGATACTACTCCCAAAACATATATATAGTGCTCATAGTATAGAATGAACGAATTCATGGGCTTGTTAAATCATGATAGTCATAAATATGCTTGTACGTTTCATAGGCCCATGAGTCGGCCAAAACATAATTCATAAATCATAAGGCTCATACATACTTGTAGATCAGGCACATAGCTTGAAATTCATGAAATCATAATGGGTAATTGATTAAATTCATAATTTAAATCATAATTCATGTTGTGCTTGTAAATATAATTAATGGAATAGTAGATCATAAATCGATTCATCATGGGTCATGCATAATTAGGCTTAATTCCATAGAAATCAAAATCGATAACATTATAAATAATTTAAATCAAAAAAGCTGATAAAAACCCCATAGAGTATGATAAGATTCTAAAATCACAAAGCCCATTGATAAATCATTAGATTTTTATATAGTTCTACTTCAAAACCCAATAAACTTTTTATGGAATTTTCATGAAATCGTAGAGAATGGGCATGGATGTGGAAGAAAACAACCATTGATAGCCTTACTTACCTGAGAATAACTGATTCTTAACTTCCCTTGAAAGACCAAGAAGGAATTGGAAGAATTTGAAGAGGAAAGCCTTGAATCACCCTTGAACACATCTCTATATTCTTGCATGCATGAATGAGGACTTAGAATAAATTATCCCTCTAAAAACCCACCTTTCATAAGCTAAAATGACGTATTTTAGGGTCTTATAGCATGAAAAAGTAGAAAATTCCCTTAATGAATCTCCCCTGAAAACTGTCCAGATCGGTCCCATGGATCGCTGGAAGGAACGACGACCCGTTGTATGGCCCATCGTTTGCACTGCTGGAACTTTCCTCCGAAACTGAACCACGAATGGACAGGACGACTCATCCTTTGAACCAATGGGTCATTACATCGACCGTTGTTTCCTCCTGAACTTTAACACCTCATCCTCTAACGGGCCTCACCACGACTCGTTACACCAATCAACGAGTCGTTGTTTCCTTCCGCCAAATCCACTGGAAATTTCACTCCTCAATCAATGACTACAAACGACTGTTCGTGGTAACTCATGATGGGCCATGGGGCTACTCGTTGTTTCCCAGATGCCAAGGTCCATATCCCACCACGACTGCAAAGGACGGCTCGTTGTATTCCACAAGGGGTTGTCACATCGATCGTTGTTTCCACTGCCACAAAGATTTCCACTCACTGCGACTGTGTACAACAACCCGTGGTTTGATACCACGAGTCATTACATGGCCCGTTCTATGCTATTTTGCTCAATTTCAATAGGTTTTCAAATGTTAACTTCCGGATCTACTCTTAAGCATTTTCGGGGTATTACAATTTTTCATTTGTTCTCACAACTAGAACTAGGGAGTATGGTGAAAAAAAGGGGTTATGAAAGGGTAATAGACCTGTAATGTGGTTCTGAAGGAAAGGTTTAAAGGCTCAATGTTGGCTAGCAAAGATGGATGTTCAAGGAGGTCATATAGGTGAAGTAGCTATCAAAAGAAGGCCAAAAAATCATGTTCTAAGTGTAGATACATCTGGGATTTTTCCTTGAGTCACACTTAGGGCAAGTTCTAGACAATCATTCATGCATGAAAATTAAGCTAAAAGCCACACCACATAAGACATCCCACTACAAGGAGTTCACACAATTTTCACAACACATTAAGGGTATGACTTTAGACAAGATAGTATATGAATCAAACAACCAAGCAAGGAATGTGCAACTCATAACAAAAGAGTGCTAAATTTTTTTAATTCAAATGCCCTTTTTTCCTCAAAATCCATTTTCAATGCCATTTAAAAATTTTCGGTGGTACCTCTCAAGAGCCAGTGCAACAACTGACTCAAAAATACTCTAAACTCAGCATTTTCCATTAAGAAAGTCGCCTCTCAATCTACCATTGGGAATTCGACCTGTTTCCATAATAAAAGAAAACAAAAGAAAATCGCTCATCGGGAAAGAATCATGGTATAAGTAAAACCCTTGGAATTTATTTGATAACTACTATGAACTAAGATGATTATTAAGACATGGGTCATTAAATATTTGGTAATTTAAAATGGAACCGTCAATGGCGCTAACTAGTTAAAAAGCAACATTTCTTTCAACAAAAGCCTAGCAAGGGCATGCAACCAACTAAGAAAAAAATTAGAACTAGCAACAACCACAGCATATGAAATTCAGCCCGACAAGGGAAAAAAAGACCAAATATAAGCAACAAAAGCGAGACACAACCCACCCCAAACTAGGAAATTACATTGTCCCCAATGTGTAATGAAGAACAAAGGGTGGTAGGAAATCCCGGATGTGGCTACTCTTTCTCATCATCATTGGCCTGCTTATTTTCATCATGGTCATCATCTCCCTTATTTTCCTCACTATACCCACCTAAGCCCTCAAATGAATCAATAGGGCCCCGAGCTGTAGATAGGGAAGCCATGAATGCATCAAGAAAATTCATGTCCGGATCCTCTATTGGTGCCTAGCTCCTCAACTCCCTCACTTTATCTCAATGAGAGGTGTTTACTCCCTCGACTACATCTACTCGAGAGCATAGCTTGTTTAGGCTATCAAACAGATTATTCAACTCCTTCTTCACCATCTTGATGATAAGAGCAGGAAGATTTTGAGCTAACTCTTGGAGTTGGTTCTCATGAGAATGTGTCGTTTCAGCCAACTTCTGGATTCTAGTTGGGAGCGAGGATGTAGGAGGAGGGTGAAGATCCTTTGAATAGTGCCACTACAGATACATGACCTGATGTCTCGGGGTGTGGCATGCTGAGGTCGGCAGCTATAAGAGTTTCATCTATGCTATGAGAGGTGGAGTCTTCGAGAGTCTCCCATGCTTGCATCTTTTTTCTTTTGCTCTTAGGTTAATCCGCATCCTTCTTCCTATCAACTGCAATGACACCAGTAGTGGAGCTAGGGGATTCATCGGGGAAAAGTGGAATTCCCGCTTTGAGACACTGTCACGACCCGAACATAGGCTCGGATCGAGACATGGGACAAGGAACCCCGAGGGACCTCAAGTCGACCCATGCTATGAACATACATCTAACTCAATCAATAAAAGCATAAGGTTTAACATGATAAACTTAGTGAAAGTCTGAAATAAGCACAACATCATAAATACACATGAATCTGAAGTTGATTACATCCTTTTGCCTGAAAAGCCTCTAAGTCTGATGAGTTGATGGGACAGGCCCCCAACTAACTTGCTAAAGCTGAAAATTGAAAGTACATAAAGAAAACTGAATAAGCATGGTCCTCGGAAGATGAAGACTCACCAACAGATCTGGGATGCTAATTCTAAAAGGCTAGCTAAGGACGGGGCTAAGTCTGAGTGTCGGAGCCTGTATCATAAAATGATACATCATAGAGTATGTGGTCAGTATGTGAAATGTACCGAGTATGCAAGGTATGTAAAACCACTTAAATAAGTAAAATCATTTAAAACATGTATAATATAAAACATAAAAAAATAATAATCTGAGAGTAGGGCTTGCGTGCTATTTTTTTAAAATCATGATCTCAACATAACATGACATTATAACTGAATCGATTGACCCAAAGCTGAAATCTGATAGTCATAAGTAAAGCTGAACATTGGGTAAAACCTACTTTAAAACATATATAGATATATATATATCGTGAATGACAAATATACATAACTGAAATTATGAGGAACAATGGGAGACTCTTCTTTAATTGACATACCACGATAGAGCTTACATGGTCCCAACTATGACGCTCAAATGGGTAGAGCCATCCAAAACCTTTCTAGGGCTAAGGAAGATACCATGATATCAATATCAAGCTAGGGGCCCAATTGGGGCAGGGGATAGCTCACAAGGGAGGTCCCAAAGTATAGATAAGATATGTGTAACCTATGTTGGCGCGTAGTTCTGAGGCATAGGGTGATCAACCCTTAGCCTACTCAATGCTAGACACTACTCCCAAAAAGATGCATATGCTCTCTGTCGTTTTTAAACGAAGCATACCATCGTCTATTGACGAAGTTCAATAATAAAATACATATCAAATTTGAAATCATATATATAAGGAGATCTTTGCTCAAACCATACCACAAGCTAAATATAAATTGTAGTATTTTCTCCAACATCATGTGGTAAGCTTAATTCGTAAAATCATAAGTCATACTTGAACATACGGGCATTGCCCAATACTTTAACATGCTTGAAAATACATAATTCACTTGAAAACGTGATCATAAACATGGGAAACTTGAAACATATTTTTCATCATAATATGTCCTCATACTTGAACATTCATCATAAATCTCAACTTTCATGAACTTCTCATAATTGGAAATTTTAATTTATAAAGCCTGAAACATGATTTTAATTGGTAACAACGTAAAACTTGCCCATGAATCATAATTCAATAGTAGAAACACATTTAAATCATACGTATGTAGTAAATTAGAAATCTCGTGCATTGGATTAAAACCCCGTAGAATCAACATAGGAATTTCCATGATTTAGAGAGAGATTGGGCATGGGTGTGAACGAATTCACCCATTCATAACCCTATATACCTGGGGAAGATCTGATTTTATCACTCCTTGATTGCCCAATCAAGGATTAAAGAAAATTTGAAGGAGAATGAGCTTGATCACCTCTCTAACTCTCTATCTTTGCATGCATGAGTAAGAATGGCCTAAAATTAACTTACCCCTCTTTAAACTAATCATTCATAGCTTAAAACGACATAGTTTAGGCCTTAGGATCATAAGAATTATGGAAAAGCCCTTACTAAATTAGCAAAAAATAGCTGACTGCCAGTCCCCATGAGGGACGGGAGGACTCGTTACTCAAGACCACGACTCGTGGCATCAGTCATCGAGTACATTATCCAATTGATCATCTGGGGCTCGTCATGGGGGACCTCACGAGTCGTTACAGGTAATCACGACTCGTGGTCACCACTCGTTACCTTCACTGCCTTAGATTTGAAATTATATCCAATATGCTGACCATAGCCTATCCCATGAATCGTGGTGGCTGACCACAACTCATGGGGACCTTCCCTAGGGTACACTGCTAGGCCTCCTTCACCTTCCCAAAATCCTTGCCCACGACTGACTCAATGAGTCGTGGGATCTGACCACGACTCATGGTCACATCTGTGGGGACCTCAAATCCAAAAATTTCCAACTCCCTGAACCTCACCACGAGTCACAGAATGGCTCGTTTTGTGAACTGGTGCCAGATTTCCAATTTTCTCTATTTCACTCCCGGGTCTAATCTTAGGGCTTTTGGGGTATTACAATATCTCCCCTTGGGAACATTCTTTCTCGAATGTTGAAAAATATACAGAAAATCAGAGAAATGCAATCATCATATTCAAATACTAATCATTTAAGATGAAAATTGACGGAATTACTACCACTGAACTGAACTACATGGACGAACTTTATTCACAAACCATACATACATACCTTGACATAAAAGAAACTTGGGCACATGAACTGAACTTGAAAACTAATTAGAGTACTGGGGTAAAACTAATACCTCAAGTTGGAACTGAGCCAGTAGAGAATAAATGTGGGTTTCTAGCCATCATGTCCCCTTTGGCTTCCCACGTAGTTCCCTCAACATGCTGATTCCTCCATAAAACATTAACTGAAGATACTTCCTTATTTCTTAGCCTTCGAACCTAATGATCTAGTATTTCCACTGGAACCTCTTCATAACTAAGGTTGTCTTTCGCGTCAACACTGCCCACCGGGACAACTAGAGCAGGATCACACAAACATTTCTTCAAAAGCGATACATGGAAAAAAGGATGCATGGAAGCTAATTCTGAAGGCAACTCCAACTCATATGCCACCTTGCCAACCCATTTCACTATCCGCTAGGGGCCAACATAGCGAGGGATGATTTTTTGTTCTTTCCAAACCTCATCACTCCCTTCATAGGAGACACCTTTAGAAACACTCAATCACCCACTTTGAACTCAAGTTCTCTACTTCTCACATCGGCGTAGGACTTTTGGCGACTTTGAGCTATTTTCAACTTGTCCTATATGAGTTGAACCTTCTCCATAGCCTCATGGACCGAAATTTTTGGTCCTATCATCACAGTTTCCACAACTTTGAACCAGCCAATAGGCTATCTACATCTCCGCTCATATAGAGCTTCAAACGGGGCCATCTGAATACTGGAATGGTAGTTGTTATTGTATGCAAACTCGATAAGAAGCAAATGATCATCCCAACTACCTTTGAAGTCAATCACACATGCTCTCAACATGTCCTCGAGAGTCTGAATTGTCTACCTCTCTTGACCATCCATTTGGGGTGAAATGTTGTACTGAGCTTATCCTGGGTACCTAATCCTTTTTGAAACGACCTCCAAAACTGAGAGGTAACTTGGGTACCTCTATCTAATATGATATACAAGGGCACCCCATGCAACCGAACTAACTCCCAGATGTATAGTTTTGTCATAATCGTCTGCTGAATCTGTGGTTTCGACCGGTAGAAAATAAGCGGGCTTTGGTAAACCTGTCTACAATATCCCAAATTGAGTCATACTGGAGACGAGTGCGAGGCATCCCTGTGATGAAGTCCATATTGATTTCTTCCCACTTCCAAGAGGAATACTGATATCTTGAATCACACCTCCCGGTCTCTGGTGCTCAGCTTTCACGTGCTGACAAGTGACAGTTCGGGCACTTAGCTATAAATTCTGCGATGTCTTTCTTCATGCCATTCTACCAATAGATTTCCCGTAAGTCAAAATACATCTTGGTGGCACCTGGATTGATTGAATACATGGATCCATGAGCCTCGTGCAACATCCGGTTCCTCAAATCATAAACATCCAGAACATATAACTGATCCTAGTATCGAAGCACACCATCTCCCCTTTTGGAGAAGACCTCTACCTTCTGATTCTGAATGACTTCCTTTAACTTTACCAAAATGCGATCCTCGTCTTGTCTATCTTTTACCTCAATCACTAAGGAAGATTCTAATCCATTCTGAACAACAATACCGCCATCGGTCGAGTCAACCAACCGAACTCCCAATCTTGCAAGTTGATGCACATCCTTCACTAGCTCCTCTTTCCTCATCCACATGGGACACTCTCCATAGAGAGTCTACTAAGTGCATCTGCTACTACATTAGCTTCCTGGATGGTAAAGGACACTCATATCATAGTCCTTGAGTGGCTCCAACCACCTCCTTTGACGAAGATTGAGATCCTTCTGGGTAAATACATATTGTAAAATGTTATGGTTAGTAAACACATCTATGTGGACCCCATACAAATAATTCCTCCATATCTTCAAGGTGAATACCACTGCGGCCAATTCAAGATCATGGGACGGATAGTTCTTTTCATGCACTTTCAGCTTTCTAGAAGCGTAAGCTATAGCTTATTCGTGCTGCATTAATACACACACAAGTCCTATCCCTGAGGCATCACAATACACCACGAACCCACCCTCGGGTAGGGTCAACTGCTGCTGAGCTGAGTCGAGTCTTCAGCTTTTGGAAGCTCTTCTCACAAGCCTCCGACCATTGGAACTTTACCTTATTCTTAGTTAGTTTAGTCAACAGTGCTGCAATAGATGAAAACCCCTCAACAAACCTCCGATAGTAGCCAACTAAGCCCAAGAAACTCCTGATATCTGAATGATTTATCAGTCTGGGCCAATTCTTCATGCCTCTATCTTCTTAGAGTGCACCCTTATGCCCTCACTGGATACCACATGGCCCAAAATTCCACAGAGTTCAACCAAAAATCGCACTTGCTTAATTTGGCATATAATTGGAGATCTTTGAGAGTCTGTAGCACCACTCTCAAATGAGCAACATGCTCCTCCTTGCTCCAAGAGTATATCAGGATGTCATCAATGAACATGATCATGAACATATCCAAATATGGCTTGAACACCCTGTTCATCTTAGTCCAAAAGACATATCTACAAACTCATAATGACCATACCGCATCCTGAAGGTTGTCTTCGGGATGTCACTCTCCCGAACCCTAAGTTGATAGTACCTGGATCTGAGATCTATCTTTGAGAAACACTTGGCACCCTGAAGCTGGTCAAAAAAATCGTCAATCCTAGGTAGAGGGTACCTGTTCTTGACGGTGACCTTGTTCAACTACCAATAATCAATACACATATGAAGATAACCATCTTTCTTACGGACAAAGAGAACCGGTGCACCCCATGGAGACTTTCTTGGTCTAATGAAACCCTTATCCAAAAGATCCTTCAACTATTCCTTCAACTATTTTAGCTCGGTTGGAGCCATTTTGTAGGAAGGAATAGATATAGGCTGCGTATCGGGAAGAAGGTCAATACCAAAATCAGTCTCCCGCTCGGGAGGGATTCCCGGTAGATCATCTGGGAAGACTTCTGGATACTCACTTACTACTGGGACTAACTGGATAGTCGGGGTCTTGGACATCGTATCCTTAACCCTAGCTAGGTGGTATACATAACCTTTGGTGATCATCTTTCTAGCCTTAAGGTAGAAAATGAAACGACCTACAGGAACAACTGAACTACCCTTCCACTCTATGACTGGCTCACCCAGAAATCTGAACTCTACTGCCCGAGTTCTACAATTAACTGAGGCATAACATTAAAATAGCCAATCCATGCTAAGGATAACATCAAAAACAGTCATGGCTAACTCTACTAAATCTTCTGAGGTGATTTTCTGAAGGAATGCGACCAGACATCTTTTATACACTCTTCTAGCTACAACTGAATCACCCACTGGAGTAGAAACTGAGAAGGGATCGGATAAGATTTCAGGACTGACTTTGAAACTACTAGCCACATAAGGTGTCAAAAAAGACAAGGTAGCCCCTTGATCTAAAAAAGAATATACATCAAGATGGAAAACTTGTAACATACTAGTTACTAAATCTGGGGAGACCGCCTGCTCCTAGCGAGATGCAATGGCATAGAATCTGTTTTGGCGTTGACCGCCACCTATGCTAGTAGATTCCCCCTACTGGGTTGGGCATGCGGGTGGAGCGCTGAATTGGAAGATGGGCCTCGGTCCCTATCATGGCCCTGTCAAGCTGCTAGGAAATCTCTCAGCATATGTCCAGGCTTCCCACACCTGAAGAAAGCTCCTATACCCGCCAAGCACTAACCCGTGTGCCTCTGGCCACACGTGCCGCAAATTGGGATGCTAGAATATGCAAGTGTACCGCTCTAACCCTTAGAGCCTGATGCTCGATCCCTCAGATCGTGCCTAGGTCGGTATGGCACACTCAACACTGAAGATGCTGGGGCTGAAGATTTCTGGAGGGGCTGCTGTCGGTGCCCACCACCTAACAAAATTGTAGCTATCAATCCTGGCCGTCTTGGCCTCTCTCTCCCTCATATGCGCTGCCTCCATCTGCTGGGCGTATAAGACTATCCGAGGGAAATCCATGTCTTGGTGGAGCATAGCAGTCCTGTAATCCTTATCCAAATAGCCCGCCACCCCATGAACGAACCTGCTCACTTGCGCCCTCTGATCAATCACTAACTCTGGGCCGTACTTTGATAAGTGAGTGAACTCTAGGGAATATTCTTGCACCTTCATCTTTCCCTTCTTGAGATTTACGAACTCAGCTAGCCTCAACTCCCTCATCTCACAAGGAAAAAGATAGATCTAGAAACACAATATGGAACTCCTCCCAACTAAGAGGGCCTGCTCCGGCTGCCCTACTATCTCTCCACTATCTGAACCATATATGTGTGACCCCCTTAACTGATATGAAGCCAACTCAGCACACTTAACTCCATTCACCCCAATGACCTGGGTGATCTTCACAATCTTGTCAACAAAATCATGTGGATCCTTATCCACCTTCGACCTAAGGAATTCTGGTGCGGTCATTCTTAGGAAACCTCTGACTCGAGCTGCCGCTGCATTTCCATTTTGCAGTACATGCACCACTATCTTTTGGTTGACATGAGTGGTCAAGGCCTACACTAGCATCTGAGTAGCTGCCCTAAATTCAGCATAGGCAACTGGCTTCGGTTTATGGTACTCCTAGACTGGTGAGGCTTGCTGGTGCCCATCTCCATTGCCATCCTCGTGGATCTTTCCATTCCCATTCCTCCTACTGTTAACTCTGTAGGGAGCCATGATTCTGCAATCGCGAATAGCATGAGTTAGAAGGATAAGGAGACATTTCATTGCACGACATAGATCATGAAAGAAGGGAGCATTTCTTAAACTTCTCGTAGCATCTTCGTCATAAGTCTGGCACGCTTCATACCCACAAAAAAAGACTTTACTCAATGTGTCTTTTAGAGACTCTAGGACACTTCAAACCTATTGCTCTAATACCAAGTTTTTCACGACCCGAACATAGGCCCGGATAGAGATTCGACACAAGGAACCACAAGGGACTCCAAGTCGACCCATGACATGAACATACATCTAACTCAATCAATAAAAGCAGAAGGTTAAACATGATACACTTAGCGGAAGTCTGAAATAAGCATAACATCATAAATACATATGAATCTAAAGCTGATTACACCCTATTGTCTGAAAAGCCTCTAAGTTTGACGATTTGATGGGACACGCCCCCAGCTAACTCGCTAAAGTTAAAAATTGAAAGTATATAAAGAAAACTGAATAAGCATGGTCCTTGGAAGATGAGGACTCACCAAAAATTGTGGGATGCTAAATATGAAAGGCTGGTTAAGGAGGGGCTGAGTCTGAGTGTCGGGTCCTGTATCATAAAATGATACAACATAGAGTATATGATCAGTATATGGAATGTACTGAGTATACAAGGTAAGTAAAATCGGTTAAATAAGTAAAATCATTTAAAACATGTATAATATAAAACATAAACAAAATAATAATCTGAGAGTAGGGCTTGCGTGCTATTTTTCTGAAATCATGATCTCAACATAACATAACATCATAACTGAATCAATTTACCCAAAGCTGAAATCTGATAGTCATAAGTAAAGTTGAACATTGGGGAAAACCTGCTTTAAACCATATATATATATATATATATATATATATCATGAATGATAAATTTGCATAACTTAAATCATGAGGAACAATGGGAGACTCATCTTTAACCGACATACCATGATAGAGCTTACGTTGTCCCAACTACCACACTCAAGTTGGTAGAGCTGTCCAAAACCTTGTCAAGGCTAAGGAAAATACCATGATATCAATATAAAGCTCCGGGCCAATCGGGGAAGGGGATAACTTACACGGGAGGTCCCAAATTATATATAAGATATGTATAAACTTACATTTGCGTGTAGTTCTGAGGCATAGGGTGATTGACCCTTAGCCTACTCGGTGCTGACACTACTTCCAAAAACAAGCATATGATCTCTATCATTTTTCAACGAAGCTTACCATCGTCTATTAACGAAGCTCAATAATCAAATATATATAAAATTTTAAATCATATGTATAAGTAGTTGTTTGCTTAAATCATACCAGAAGCTAAATATAAATGGCAGTCTTCGCTCCAAAACCCTGTGGTAAGATTAATTCGTAATATCATAACTCATACTTGAAAATATGGTCATTGCCTAATACATTAACATGCTTGAAAATGCACAATTCACCTGAAAACATTATCGTACACATGGGTAACTTGAAAGCATGCTTTTCATCATAATATCTCCTCATGCTTGAACATTCATCATAAATCTCAACTTTCATGAACTTTTCATAATTGGGCATTTTATTTTATAAAGCTTGAAACATAATTTTAATTGATAACACTACATACCTGGGAAAGATATGATTTTAGCACTCCTGTATTGACCAATGAAGAATTGAAGAAAACCTAAAGGAGAATAAGCTTGATCACCTCTCTAACTCTCTATCTTTGCATGCATGACTAAGAATGGCCTAAACTGAACTTACCTCTCTTAAAAGTCATCATCATTCATAGCTTAAAATGACGTAGTTTAGGCCCTAGGATCATAAGAATTATGGAAAAGCCCTTACTAAAATTGTAGGAAATAGCTTACTGCTAGTCCCCACGGGGGACTAGATGATTCGTTACTCAAGACCACGACTCTTGGCATCAATCGTCAAGTACGCTGTCCAATAGATCATCTGGGCTTTTCACGGGGTACCTCACGAGTCATTCATGGTCACCACTCGTCACCTTCACTGCCTTAGATTTCAAATTATATCCAACATGCTGACCACGGCCCATACAACAAATCGTGGTGGTTGACCATGAATTGTGGGGACCTTCCATAGGGTACACTGCCAGGCTTCCTTCACCTTCCAAAAAATCTGGAGTTAGTCATGGGATCTGACCACAACTCGTGGTCACGTCTGTGGGGACCTCAAATCTCAAAATTTCCAACTTACTCCCTGAACCTCACCACGAGTCACCTCATGACTTGTGGTCCACCCCATGGGTCACAGAACGATTCGTTCTATGACTTGGTGCCAGATTTACAATTTCTCCGTTTCACTCCCGAGTTTGATCATAGGGCTTCCAAGGTATTACAGACACAATTGTGTAAAGAGAACATCATATAACATTGAAGTTCCATGTTGTTTGGCCTTATGCTTAATCTCAGTGGCCACTATTTCCCCAAAATTAATGGGCACCCCTAACATGATGTAGGCAATAAAGATTGCTGCCTCGAGGTTGACTCTTTGATCATTTTTCAAAGGCATGGTGCGGCCACATACAAACGTAAGCCACAACTTGACCTCAAATTTTAGGTCCTTCCTTGTGATTTCCCCGCCCATAGAGGCACAAAAGGGCCACTTATTTGCAATATGGCAGCCACTCAACAAAATTAGTCTTCCTTGCTTGCCACTCGAGCTGTATACTCAGTTTTAGAGTTGATCTCATCTTCCCAAAATATGGCATTTATGGAATCTGGAGTGATGCCGACTTCCACACCCCAAACTTTGACTAAGGGGAGGCATGGTTACTCATCAATCTTTCCCTTATGTTTCAGTGCCTCTTATAATGCTTGGTATGATTCATAGGATTTCGACAACAATTTTGTGTAGTAGTTCAGGAGGGGCTCCATGAATTAGTGCCATTGTCTATCATTGAACCGTTCAATGATATTTGGGAAGTCACTCCCCAGCCCCACCAAATCAATGCATTTCTCAGTGGTGATTGGCCTCCCTTCACATATGATATAGTCTGCCTTCATGTCAGGCACACAATACATGATGGCATCCCCGGTACTTGTGGGGGATAGAAGTGGCTTTGGCTTTCCCTTTTCTCTTCCTCTTTGATGTAAAAGGGGCTTTTCCTTTGTCGGCCTGCCCGGAAGAAGACATGATGCTGCAAAAGAATGTTAGTGCCACAAGCTACTAATTTTTTATTTTTGCTAATATTAATGTAAAAGAAACAACTAACTAAGCTAGAACTAAAAATCTAAAAATTGGATGACAACAAGTTGAAACATCAAAATCATGCTTTGACGTACCTACACTACAATTGTGAAATGTAGGTGGAGACTCGCAGGTCGTAGCTAAGTTGCAGGACCTTGGTAGACAACTGGGCAGATTGATCTTTCTCCTATGCTGAACTTGTGTTTTTCCAGTTCTGATCCATGACTTGCAGGTGAAATGCAGGTGATGGGCAGTGGCATGAAGCTTCAAACCCATACCTGCGCCTCAACATGCACTTCTAAAAACTTGATCGGCGACTCGCAGGTGAATGGTAGTTCAAAATCGATTACCCCAACCCAGCAAACAATAATACCTCAAGTTCATGCGTTAATCAACTCACTCACATATCATGATTTATTCAACTCAAATAGCAGAAAAGTACAAAAATGACAATTTTTGATTTTGGGCGCATTTCTATGCCCATTTGCATGGTTTTGCCCATCTTTTACCTTGTTTTGAGATCATAATCCTTATGAAATACATAATTTCATATATTTGTGTGTTTTGTATGCTAACTAATGTTTTTAGTAGGAAAGCAAAGGAAAAGGACCCAAAATGGACCAAGGCTTAAGAATTGAGAAGCTAAGAAGAATGATCGGGGGCTATGGCGGGCGGCTCGAACCATGCATTTAGTTCCTTGACAAAATTTCATCCATTTTCATTCTATGGCTGGCGCCCCACGCCAACTACTTGACTTCAGGAGATGCTTATTTTAATACCTTAGCGAGATGGTGTGCGTGGAGCCCCAGAGCTTCCCAGACTTAGAGAAAATCACCAAAATTCTGGTGAGAGGAAGGAGGAGCCACACTAGAAGGGTCCAGAAGTGCAAGAATTTGACTAATACATTGGCGAGATAGCGAGAGTGGTGCGATGGACATGTTGAAAGTGTAGAAAAATAGGTTATGTCTTTGGTGAGATGGTGAGAGCGTCGCACCAAGTTCATCCCAAAGCTGAAATTGCTGGAAATTTGACTAAGTCAGTGGTGAGATGGTGGGGGCGGCGCGCCAGCCTTGTTCCGAGGGAAAAATTTCTGATTTTAAAGCCAAGTGTTGGAGGGCAAAGGCATCATTTCAAGGCTAAACTATAAATATATCCTCTAGGGTATGTGTTAAGGATCTTTAGTCAGTTTTTGACAGATCATTAGACTAGTTTTGTAGAGTTTAACATTCCGTAGTTTATCTTTAGATGATTGTAAGTTGTTTGGAAGGAAGACAAAGTCTACAATAGGTTTCTTCTCTTCTTTACTCTTTACTTTGTATGATGATGAATAATTTTTTTTCCCACTTGTCTATGAGTGGCTAAACTAATATTATAGGGTTCTGCCATGGTGGATGGTTGTTGATGAGATGATAATTTACCAACTCATTAGGCTTTTAAACATTTACCAACTCATTAGGCTTTTAAACATGAGCTTTTGGTTAGTTTTCAGGTCATCTATGGGAATTTTATGCCCTTTTTGCCTTTTGATGTGCAGGTACCTAACTCGAAGAGAAAGAGCATGAAAACAAGCAAAATGCATGAGGTTAGAGATGAAAATTGATGAGTTAGCATATGAAGGAAAGGAGCCAAAGATAAAAGAAGCTTTGAGCTCAAAAAGATGTGTACGAACATGCTTTAAATCGGCTAATGCAAATCTGGAAGGGCAAAACGTAGGAAAAATTTCAAAGATATTTCTCCTAACCAGTGGTTCGCAATTGGTCACCGGCTAGTCCCCGGTCAGTCACCCGTTCGCCCTGCCAAGTCACTTTTTCAATCAGTGAATAGTCAGTGCTCTGCAGATTGGCACCAGCGAAACACCGGTGCTTTGCAAGTGAGGCCGTATTTAGAAGGGTAAAAGTGTCCGAAATGATTCTAAAAGCATCTAGAAGCACCAAGGGCATTTGGGGAAAGTCTTACACAAGAAAGTATAGATATTTACATTACTCTCATTGTAAACTACTCATGGATTCATCAAGACTTCATCTTTTTCATAGAATTTTTGGTAGAATCCTTTCACCGTAGAATTGAACAGTTAGATAGTACTTTTCCTCTCCTTTTTCTTTAACCCATTTTGTGGGAATTCCACCATTGTTGTAAGATATTGTGAAGAAAATTTGTGAAGCTAATGTGATGAATGTGAGAGGAATCCTCTCGATATCTTCTCTCTATCTTTAAATATGCATAATTAATTTGCTAGTTAAGGGTGTTTTCATTGTGGGTTTGTTCAATTGATTGGGGTTTGATGAATTGCTCGTGGATTTTTATTTCAATCATAGATCTATTGGCTTCTCCCAAATGTTAATTATTTAAATTGATGGTTTGAAAACATGAATTGTGCTTGACTTTTCATACTTTTGCTTGAGAAAGGAAAGTGAGAATTAGGTGAAAAGATAATAGTGAGAAATTGGAGTGTTGGTGTGTGGGATTGATCTAGAGATAGTCAATACCCACATTTTCACTTCCTTACAGGTCAAGACTAGAAATAGTTATTCCTTCCTCAAGATTTTGTCGTTGATTACTTGATTTTGCTTTGAGATTTGAGAAAACCCACGGCATAAACAATCTTGTAGTTGAAAAACAAGTGAATGTGAATTACTCAATTCTATCTATGCATATTTTGAGTCTAAGGCATTGAAGAAAATCCTGATTTAGTTGTTAACTCATCTATTGCATACCCCTAGCCATTTCACTTTTGATTGCGACAATTGGAATTTCCTCCAATTAGTCTTAATTTAGAATTAGATGATATTTTCCCTTTTCCCCCAATTTTACTTTTTAAATGTTGAACAACTATGCGTTCTAGTTTGAGTTAGTTTATAACTCTTGTATTATCGACTAAATTCTCTATGGGATTTGACTCCGACATCCATCGAGAATATTTGTTTTGATACAATGATCGCTTACACTTTCTCTAAACGAGGAGTGTATTTTAGCATTATCAAAATTGGCGCCACTGTCAGGGAACTGAGTGGTGATAAGCCCTTAGTTATTTATTGATTGAACTAATTTTACATTTTTGTTTTACATCTTGTTTTATTTTTATTCTTGTTTTTGTTTATTTGAATTTTTTATTATGGCATCATTGAATGAAAGGAGGTTTTTTGGTTGTAAACCATGTTGTAATGATCCATGTCCCTATGGTGGAGGACCACACTATTGGCAAGATTGCAAATATGCCCCTAGACGAGAGATGAGTACACCTTCTTTCTCCTATGATAGGTATAGATGCACATTATGTGGTGGTCATGATAGACATTGGGGTGGATTCACAAATGAGTTCACTTCTCATTATAGTAGCGATGATCAATGTTGTGCTCTTAAGCTTAATAGAAATGAAGCCATGACATGTGAGAGAAGAAGCAATACATGTGGGCACATGGAAGCCATGCTCCATTCCTTTTTAGAGTATGAGTCTTATGCGGAAAATAATGCCAGAAGAAAGCAGTTAATCTCTAAAGGAAAAAGAAGAGGAGACATTGAGGAGCATAACAAGAGGAAGTGTACAATGGGGCATAACTCAACTTGACTCATGGTAGGAAGATCAAAATGATGATGAAGAAGGAGTCAAGGTGAATATACAAGAGGTCATAGAGGCTTGCCAACCTACCAATCTTACAATAATGCAAGATGCCAAAGTTGAGAAACTTACACAAAGTCCCCAAGGGACATCCAAAAAATCATGCTCAATGACTCCAGTGCACTAGAAGAGGAGGATGTCAAGCAAGAAGCATGCTCGAAATGGGAGCGACTTAAACAGACCTCTTATCATTTTTCAACATTGCACTTGGTTGAAAAAATGGAGACTGAGAAGATCTAGTCGATGGAGGAATTTGAGGAGGAAGATCAAGGTGGCGTCATCTTAGAGTACGACATGCCAACAAGGTCAAAGCACATCAATCCTTTAAGGGCCAAGAAATACAAGATACAACATGCATTTCTTGGTACCTTGACTTTTATACCACCACCCCTCAAGAGGAGTAGAATAATGAAAAAGAAACTAGGGGTGCACTTCAAAAGCTTAAAGTGGAGAGAAAAGTGGTGAAACGTGAAGTCGTTGAGCCATGACGTTAACTAAGACGCTTCTTGGGAGGCAACCCAACTTTCTTTTATATTTTGTTTTTATTTTTTACCTTTTATTTTGTTTTACTTTACGTTTGTGTTGTCTTTGATTTTGTAAGGGTGGAACATGTGTGGAATGCGACAATCAATGAAAGAAGAATAAAAGGGATAGAATTGAAAATGAGTGTAAAATGGATGCCTCCATCGTATCAGGGAGTTCTCTCACCCATTCCTTCCTTATTTTGTTTAACCTTAGGCATCGAGGACAATGTATTATTTTTGTTAGGGAGTGAAGTCTGAGTAACCCCCTTTTTAGGTGATGCACGACATGGCCCTATGATAGTGTTACACCCCGGAAACCCAGGGATTAGACTAAGGAGTCAAACGGGGAAAATTTTGGAAAATATTACAGTAGTGCAGGACGAGTCGTTAGACGACTCGTGAGGAGACCCTATGAGTCGTCAAGTGGCTCGTGGGAAAGTTGGACTGAGCTGAGGAGCTGAGGTCCCCATGGGCGTGGAAACAAATCATGGTCAGCCACCACGAGTCGTCAAGTCCATCGTGGGGTAAGGTTGAGGATTTAATTAAGGGTGAGGTAGTTTACTTGACGGAAGCTGGTAACAAGTCGTTTCCTGCGGGGTCGAGTCTTCATGTCTTTCATTAGGAGCCTAGGCAAAAAATTGCAGTAGAATTGACGAAATGACCCAACGACTCGTTGTCCCTGGTAACAAGTCGTCAGGTCACCCGTTGGGGTCTCCCGACAGTTATTTTGTACGAATTAGTAAGGGCTTTCTCATAATTTACTATGCTCCTAAGACCTAAACTACGTCGTTTTGAGATCGGGACAGGGTCTTTTATGGGGAAATCATTCATGATAAACCTCATTTGATGCATCTAAGAGTAGAAGGAAAGAGGAAAGGGATTGAAGTGTTCTTCTTCAAGTTTCCATCTAGGGCTTTTCAAGGGAGTTAAGAATCGAGAAGTTCCAAGTATGTGGGGTTTTGATTGGGTGGTTTATTCCCCACCCATGCCCAATTTCTCCCTAATTCTATGTTTAAGGTTACCAATTCTTGATGGGTCATAACCCAAGTGCATGTTTCCTCAAAAATTTATATGAGCTTGTTGTAGCATGTCTAAAATCATGGGCTTCGATTTATTGGGCTTTTGTCACTTGTTTTATTCAATATTGGAGGATTTAAATCTCACAAAGCATATGTGCCCAAATCATGAGGATTTTAGTGAAACTCATGCCTATGGTGATTTTCTCAAGCATGATATGAAACTTTGAATCTTAAGCATGTTTTCAATTAGTCATGTTATTATGATCATGTTTCCCATAAATTTAAGAATTTTAAGTATGATTGAAATTATGGGCAATGCCCACATGTCGCTTACGATATTTGAACTATGATTTTGGCCAATCCACGGGCCCAATTCCATGTCTAGTATTACAAATTCTCAAGCATGTTATGATTATCACGATTTAACTAGCCATGCATGTCATGTATGAATTTCTATGAGCACGTTGCATGTTTTGGGTGTAGTACTTAACACCAAGTAGGTTCGGGGCCTAGGATATGCCCCGAATCTCAGAACTACGTGCCATCATAGGTTATGTTTGGGACCGCCTCAGTGTCTGTTCCCTATGCCCTACAGGGACTTCATGAGTGATATCATGCCTTTCATGGTTCATACCCTTGGAAAGGTATGGACTGCCTCCCGGCTAGGCTTACAGGTTGGGCTCCATGTGTGCTCATATGGGGTATGTCAATTATAGAAATCTCCCATTGTTCCTCATTCTTTTAATGCATCTATGATTATGTTGACCAAGTCCTATTTTATGAAATGTTTTCTCTCCTGTTATGACTATGACAGGTTTATGAATATTTTGGAAATCTTGAGCCTTACGATATATTTATGATTTCAGTCTTTGTGATCATGATGTCCCCACTCCTACAGTTTTTATGTTTTAAGGATTGTTTTGCATACCTCGCATACTCAGTACATTCCAAGTACTGACCCGCATATTTTCTATGTTGTATCATTTTATGATACAGGATCCGATTCGCAAGTTCAACATCGCTCCTAGCTTGCTCTCAGTTCTTAATGGTAAGTCCTCATTGTTCGAGGGCTTCATGTTCGGATTTTGTCTGTCTTTTAGTTTTCAGTATGTTTATGTTAGTTGGGGTCTTGTCCCTTCAACCCGTCTGTTATGATTAGAGGCTTTCAGACCTACTCATAGTAATAAGTTGTTTATGTTTGGATCATGTATTGTTGTTTCTTATGTTTCATGTCTCGTCTTCATTTGAAATCATGATTATTAAGCTATATTTTTCCGCCTTACGTGAATGATTTAGTTATATGCCACGCCATGGGTTGACTTGGGGTCCCTCGGGGCTCCTCGTCCCGTGTCTTCGATTCGAGTGTACTCTCGGGTCGTGACAGATAGATTGGGGGTGCGTCATTCTTAAGGGAAAATCATCATTACATGCTAGTAGTATTTCCTTTTTATATAGTAGTCTTTCAATAAACTCGAAGGATTTTTTTTATACTATGGTTTTTTTCCCAAGGAGCGATTTCTTTGTCTTTTCTTTTTGCTGTCGAATTGGGTTGGCACTTTCAATGATAGATTGAGAGGCGACTTTCTTAAGGGGAAAATGTCAATTCCAGAGTCTTCTTGAGTCTTTTGTGCACTTGTTTGATGAGGTACCACCAACATTTCTTGCTTGGCATTGTGCATGTGTTTTAAAAATAAAATGAGAGGCACTTAAATTTGAAAATGAGCACCCTCTTTTCATGGATTATACATTCATTGCTTGGCTTTTTGATTCACAACTAGCTTTTCAAAAGTTCATTCTCTTAATGTGATGAAGAAAGTACGTGAATCCCTTGGATTGTGATGCCTTGTGTGGTGAGGCCTTTGGATTAATTCTTCTGTATGCATGATTGTTTAGAACTTGCCCTAAGTGTGATACAAGGAGAAATGTTAGAGGAGGCTACACTTAGAACATGATCTTAGGCACTCTTTTATGAGTCACTTCACCCAAATGGCCTCCTTGAACATTAATCTTTGACAGACAACCTTTGAGCCTTGGACCCTTTCTTGGAAACCACATTACAAGTCTAATGACCATATTTAATCCTTCTCTTTGGAACCCATCCTCCCTAGTTGCGAGTGATGAAACAATGAAGAATGAGGCATTAAGCCCAATAAATAGGGAGGGATAAGGAAATGAATATGAAATGAGGCAAAAGCCTATGTTTGGGGGTTTGCAACAGTAGGAGGAAAAATGAGATCTTCAATGTGAGATGGCACCAAAAATGTGAAGAGATAAATTAAACGATGGGTTGAAAGACCTCGAATCATCAAAAGAGAAAGAATAGTTAAAAGGTGCTATCTCTTGCATAGATAAGGATAAACGTGAAATTCATAGGTGTTATAAGGGTGGCTCGTGTTACACAAAAAATGAAGATGATGAACAAGGAGAAATAAGGTGGAGTGATCTAAATAAGATGATGGGATATGATAAGTGTTTATAAAGACATTAGGGAGGCTCTAGTCAGTAAAGCTAAATACTTGTCTTACCCTTACCCCTAGCCTTCATTATGACCCGCAAGTCCTAATGTATTTTGACTGTAGCAACACTATATTAGTAGAAAGATACATGAAGGAAAATCCTATGGGTCAATTTGTGTGCAGTTGAATTTCTTTGTGAGAGTGAGCGCATTTAACTTATCTTATAATCTCTATGTGTGAAATGCTCAAAAATGATTAGGGTTCTCTCTTCTTGTGAGTGGCATAACTTCCTTGGGGTACATGATTAAAATTATTTTCAGAAGAGATGTATGAATAAGGAAAGTATGTCTCAAACTTTAAGGAAAGCTTTGAATATGAATTGTCAATGACTTGAGATACTCCTTGAACTTGTTTGGATGAACTATGCCCCTTGTTTTAATGGAAGGAATGCATGCAAGATATGCTTAATGATTGCAGTCACCTATTAAAATTTGTGCATCATGGTTTGAGTCTTTTCTTTTTCTTGATTTGGTGTATAATGTTTGGGTTGTCTTGAGGCTTAAGGATCTTGTGTGCAATTACCATAATGCTCTGAGCTTTAGAAATGTCCTCTTTTGAAAGAATGGCTTGCTTGATCCTTGGTTCATATACTCATATATAGCATGTTGTCCGTTTGTTAAATCGTAAAGAATTGCATTACTTAAAGATAAGCAATGGTTCAAGTTTGGGGGTGTGACGAGTTGGTAATTTACCAACTCATTAGGCTTTCAAACATTAGCTTTTTCGTAGTTTCGAGTCATTTATATGAATTTTATGCCCTTTTTTTCTTTGAATGTGCAAGAACCTAACTTAAAGAGAAAGAGCACGAAAACAAGCAAAACACATGAGGTTCGAGATGAAAATTGATGAGTTAGCATATGAAGGAAAGGAGCCAAAGATAATGGAAGCTTTGAGCTCAAAAAGAGGTGTACAAACATGCTTTGAATCGTCTAAATGCGTATATAAAAGAGCGAAACACAAGAAAAATGCCAGAGCTACTACTCCAGACCAGCTACTGACCGGTGTCTCACAGTTGGCCAGAGGCCAGTCATCGGTTCACCCTACCAAGTCACTGTTTAAATGGTAAATAGTTGGTTCTCCATGGATTGGCACCGGTGAAACGTCAGTGCTTCGCAAGTGAGGCTATAATTAGAAGGGTAAAAGTTTCTGGAAAGGTTCTAAAAGCATCTAGAAGCACCAAGGGCATTTGGGGAAAGTTGTACATAAGAAAGTACAGATATTTACATATCTTTCATTGTACACCACTCATTGATTCATGTAGACTTCATCTTCTTCATAGAATTTTTGGTCGAATCCTTCTACCGTTGAATTATAAAGTTAGATAGTACTTTTCTTCTCTTTTTTCTTTAACCCATTCTTGAGGGAATTCTACCATTGTTGTAAGAGGTTGTGAAGCAAATTTGTGAAGCTAATGTGATGAATGTCAGATGAATCCTCTCGGTATCTTCTATCTTTAAATATGCATAACTAATTTGCTAGATATGGATGTTTTCATTGTGGGTTTGTTCAATTGATTGGGGTTTGATGAATTGATCTTGGATTCTTATTTTAATCATATATCTATTGTCTTCTCCTAAGTTTTAATTTCTTAAAATGATGGTTTGCAAACAAGAATTGTGCTTGACATTTCTTACTTTTGCTTGAGAAAGGAAAGTGAGAATTGGGTGAGAAGATAATAGTAAGGAATTGGAGTGTTGGTGTGTGGGATTGATCTAGAGATAGTCAATACCCACATTTTCACTCCATTAAAGGTCAAGACTACAAATAGCTAGTCCTTTTTCAAGCTTTTGTCATTGATAACTTGATTTGGCTTTGGGATTTGAGAAAACCCAAGGCATAAATATTCTTATGGTTGAAAAACAAGAGAATGTGAATTATCCACTGCTATATATGCCAATTTTGAGTCTAAGGCATTGAAAATAATTTCTATTTAGTTGTTAACTCATCTATAGCATACCCGTAGCCATTTCACTTGTTATTGCAATAATTGAAATTCCCTCCAATTAGTCTTAATTTAGAATAAGATGATATTTTCCCTTTTCCTCCAATTTTACTTTTGAAATGTTGAACAACTATCTGTTCTAGTTTGAGTTAGTTCATAACTCTTGTATTGTCGACTCAATTCTGTATGGGATTCGATGCCGACATCCGTCGGGAATATTTGTTTTGATACAACAATCACTTAAACTTTCTATAAACGAGGAGTGTATTTGAGCATTATCAGTTGCTGTTGAATAGACTGATTTAAGGTAGATTCGATTCTTCTTTTTGATTATTTCTATTTACTTATTTTAATTTATTATTTATGAGACTAATCACCTTATAAGTAATCTGTTGGCTTTCGATTGAACTTGGGAAAGGGAATAGTAAGGATTAAAGGTAAATACAGAATGAGAATTCAAAGACCCTCAAATCTTCAGTGAGAGGATAGAAGTTGTTGTTGAGGATAGGGATATACCCTTCAACCCCGTTTAATTGAAATACAAGTAGGCATAACCTTTGTTTCATGCAATCATAGGGATACAGACATTAGAATTCATGAAATCTTTCTTGGATTCTAGGGATAGTGGCAAGAAATATGATACTAACTTGCAACTAGTAGTCATAGGAAGAATCATTCTACTGAAATACGTCTTGAAAACACAACTAGAAACCAACAAGGTGCTAGTTCCCTAGATTTTCATCATCATCTAAGTAAAATCAAGCTTGCAACTATTTTTGTTATTTTTGCATTTAAAGTTTTAGTAGTTTAATTTCTCAAACCAATTGCTATTTTAATTGTTTTGTTAGAATAGCTTAATAAAGTATATACGACTGAACTGACAAGTCTATGTGGGTACGATAATCGGGGCTTCTAATTCTATATTACTTGATGACCACGTGCACTTGTGTGCACTTGGGTGACATCAATTTTCCCTAAAAAAGACGTCAACCTATCTATCGTCAGAAAAAATCGTGCATTTCAATCACGCGGGGTTACTCAGAAATCACCTCCAACTATTATATCAAAACATGAGGCATTCATAATAAATAGAGCATTATAACATATAATCCTACACACATGTTGTGAATTCAAATCCCCTACCATACCCATAACAACAAAAGATATTCTAATGATAAAGAACACAAGATGGGTAATGGGGGACATGGGTCAAGAAAATTATTAACTAAGCATGCTTTCTTTTTAACTAACATTCTCAAATATCAAGAAAAATAAGAATAGTGAGTACTCTTACCAAGTGATGAGAGAGAAAAGCACGGAGATTGAAAATTTGATGTCTCGATTGATAATGGCTAACACAAAAAATCAGAATTTCTTTTTCTTTTGTTTTAGTGAGAAAGGAGTTTGACAAGGAATGGATGAAATGGTTAAAATTAATGGGGTTTTATAGGAGGGAGTGGGTGATAGTGATTTATGGGGTGAAAAAGTGGATTTAATGGGAGTTAATGGGGGAAGATATAAGGGTGTGATTGTTGGTAGTTGGGGTCATGGGGAAGGTGAAAAGGTGAAGAAGAAGGGTTTGGAAAGTTGAATTTGACCAGTTTGGGAAGACCATGGGTCGGGTAGGTCAACATGTTTAGTTAACATTTTAATGAATACTTACCTGCGCTTGCGTTGGACTTGTAGTCGCAGGTAGATACCTGCATTTAATAGTTCTGAGCATAGGTGACCCCTCATTCTTGCCCTGCCTTCTGCTTGTGAACTACGCTAGACCTGCGCTTTGCCAATTGCCACCTGCATTTTGCAGGTGGTTTGCAGTTCACCCTCTAATTTCAAAATTTCTTTCAGGTGTACTGGTTTAAGCTTGAACCAAACCTACATTTCATGGGTTTTCACCTGCATTTCTCAGGTGAGGCGCTGGCTCCCTACTTTTGCTCTCAGTTTTCTAAACCTTTCTTACACTTTGGTGGCGACTCACGCTTGAGCACCTACGTTTCACAGGTCTCTCTTAGTGCTTTCCCTATTTTTCTTTCACTTGGTTCCTCATCCAGTCACCCTACAAAACAAAAAAACAAAAAAATCAAAGCACCAAAAATAAAAACACTTGGGTTTCCTCCCAAGAAGCTTTTTATTTATCGTCGTGGAACAATGGATATCTCCTTAATCTTCAATTCTCTAGAGGGTCATCCTCCAAATAAACTTCAATCACACCAATTTTGTCTTGCTCCTCCTCTACCTCAAGGACTGCTACCACTTTGCGTTCATCTGGTGGTTTTGTGGGTTGACGTATATTGAAGGTGACTTCCTCACCTCCCACATTGAACTTTAGCTCTCCTAGTTCTATATCCACCAATTCTCTACCTGTGGCTAGAAATGGTCGCCCCGAAATGATAGGCACCTCGACATCCATGTCACAATCCAACATGACAAAGTCGGTTGGAGGGATAAATTTGTCCACTCAGACCAAGACATCTTCTAACACTCCCACAGGTCTCTTGATAGACCGGTCCACCATCAAAAACCTCATTATAGTAGGCTTGGGATTCTCCAATCCTAACTTCTTGAAAATTAAAAGAGGCATCAAATTTATTCTTGCACCGAGGTCACATAAGGCCTTTTTGAAAATGCATACTCCAACGGTGCAAGGGATGGTAAAAGCTCTGGAATGCTCTCTCTTGGGAGCAAGATTGCTCTCCATCACTGAACTACAGTGATGCGTCACCTATCCTATGCCTATATCCATGATCTTCTTCTTCTTTAAGAATTCCTTCAAGAACTTTTCATAGCTCGACATCTGAACCAATGCATCTAGCAGCGGTATGTTTATAGACAACTTGCTAAACATCTATGAATTTCTTGAATTGGTTGCCTTCTTTATTCTTCCCTAACCATTAAGGGTAAAGACCAAGATTCGAGGCTCCTGAACATGGGCATTTGAGGCCTCCTTTCACTTATTCTCATAATCAACATCCTTAGGAGAAACAACCCCTCCTTCATCATCAAGTATTTCTTTAGCATCAAAACCACTTGGTGCTTTTGGCACCGCATCTTTCACTTTAACATTTGTGATTGGATCAACCAGTTGTTTATCCTTCGCAACTACATCAGCCAATATTTTCCCTCTCCTAGTAACAATTGCCCTACAATGACTATCCTTCTTCAGATTCAGTATTGTATCATGATAACTCTCAAACTACACTCCTCATTTAGAGAGAATGTAAGCGATCGTTGTATCAAAACAAATAACCCCATGAGTGTCGAGGTCGAATCCCACAAGAACTAGAGAATGATTTGCACAAGATTCGTTCAGCCAATTGAATTAATTCGCATCCAGCAATGAAAATGTAAATATAAATTTTGGGGGAAGTGAAGGAAAAATATTGTGGATTCTAAAATCAGCTAACCAAGAGGGGCAAGATAACCAATGTTGATAAACAATAATGAGCAAAAGGTAGAGGTGTGGTGTAGATGGGATGTCAATCAAATCGGGATTTACTAGATAGTCAAATTATTACTAATATGTGTAAATAACCTTGGAAAAAAATGGAGTCCGATGTTCTTCAACCAATTAGGCTCCTTATCCTTCAGTTCTCTCGAATCTCAAGGAACAATTCAGCTATTCCAATATGGTTTGGATTAGGGGCTGAGCTATTTCTAGCCATCAACCTCTTAAGAGATTACGATCATAGGTTTTGGCTATCTATAGCCCAATCCCACATAATCAAATCCTAATCCACTACTAAATTCTCCCTCATTACTTAATTCTTCTTTTTCCAGATAAAATCAAGTAAGAAAATAATACCCATATTTGAAACTATGAGCAATCAACTATAATTTGAGGAGAATTTAATAGATTCACACTAATTAGGTAATAACAAGACAAATCTAGCAGCACCCAATCAAATTAAACACCCATCATCACACACCTCTAGCTATAAATTTAGCTACTCATAATTTAGAAACACAAGAGAATATTCATTAATAAACTCTATAAATTCATCATTAGGAGTAAGCAAAATCATACTCACAATATTTCTAAAATAATAGTTATACCTTGATGAAGAAGAAGAAGAAGATAAAAAGCAATATTCAAATATTTGTTTCTTCTCCAATGGAGTTCTTCTCTCTCAAAAGTAAAGAGAATATTCAATGATATATTCAGAGTACTTTCTTCTAGAATATATAAAAAATAGGGCAAACATTCTCCTCTTTTTTAGGCTTTGATGATTTTTCCCTATTCAGGCGTCACCTCACTTGCGATGGAACAGGCGGTTCGCCAGTCGCTATCCATGAGCCACTGGTCGTTTTCCTCTACGATCCGGTGAAGTTTCAGGGCCTTTCGGTGGTTCGTCAGTTTCCATCCGTGAGTTGCCGATTACTTCCATCATTTGTCCAGCCATGTCCAGCACCTGTCGATGATGGAACCAGTGGATTGCCGCTTACTGTCTGCATGCCACCAGTTGCAATTTCTCATCATGTTAGTGGTTGCCTACGATTGACTGATGTTTCACTGGTATCCTCGGTGAAGCACCGGTTTTCACCTGAATTATATCATTTTTACTCCAATTCATGCTCCTTCTACTCAAATAAGATACCTGCACATAAAAGGCAAAAGGGCATAAAATCCAACTAAAAGACTTGAAAACTAAGCTAAAGCTCATGCTTAAGAGCCTAATGATTTTGTAAATTACCAACTAATCAAACCCCCAACCTTGAACCATTGCTTGTCCTCAAGTAATGTAATTGTTATCATTTTGAGCAAAAGGAATGACATGCCACTCCAGAAGAGTCTATGCATTAATGACCACTTAATCTATGAAAACCCAAAAATGCTCACCAACTCACAGAAAAAGAGAATCAATTTCCCCCTAGTAATGTGGAAAAGTTGCAAGAGGCAACCATAATTCAACGATATAGTTCACAACTTCTTTCATTTTTCAAAACAAGGGCATAGATTATCCAATCAAATACACATAGCATCTCAATTCATAAACACTACACCTTCAAAGTTTTCCTTGGAGCTCATAGCGTTCATGCCTCAATCATATCTTTACCTTAATGCAAGTATGTCCTCAAAAGGGAGCGATGTCACTCACTACAAGAGAGAATCCCTTTTCTTATCATGATTCAATGCACACATAAAGGATTATATAAAGAAAATTGGTCACACTCACTCTCACAAAAGAAATCTCAATTCACACAACTTGACCTATAGACTTGCCTTTCGTGTAATTCACCACTACAAGTACACTTAATATCAATTAGGACATGCAGGTCATGATGAAAGCTAGGGGTAATGGTAGGACAATTATTTAGCTCAAGTGACTAGAACCTCCCTAATGCCTTTATGTGAACACTTTTATCTTCTCCATTTAACTCTTTAGATCACTCCACCTTATTCCTCCTTTTGCAACCATTTCATCTTTTATTCTCAAAGTTCTTACTTGTAGCTCACTTGGCTATCATATTAAGCCTTGTCTAAGAAAAAGGTAACACCATTTCACTAGTCATTTCTCTTTTGGTGACTTAAGGTTTTTCAACCTATCATTTCATTCATTTTGACCATAATTTGGTGCTACGTCACATTTAGGCCACTCATATTTCCCTTTTCTTGTAAGCCTCCAAACTTAGGCTTTTCGCATTGATTTCCTTATCTCTCCCTATATCTTGGGTCTTCAAGCCCCCATTATTCTCATTCACTCACCAATAGAAATTAGGGAGGATGGGTACCAAGAAGAGGGTTACAAAAAGGGACATTGGCTTGTAATGTGTTTTCCAAGAATAAATAGTCCATAGGCTCAATATTGACTAACAAGGGAAGACATTTCCAGAGGTCATTTTGGGGTAAAGTGACTAGTCAAATGAGAGACTAAAATCATGTTCTAGGTGTAGCTACATCAGATTTCGCTTTAAGTCACACTTAGGGAAAGTTCTAGACAAGAAGAGATGCATGAGATTCATTCAAAAACCCTTACCACACCAGTTAACACATCCAAAGAGTTCACACAAGTCATCATTGTCACAAGATTTAGATTCAAGACATGAGAACATGCAAATTCACAAGACAAAGAAGGAATATATAATGTATAACAAGAGAATGCTATCCCTTTCTTTTCAAATGCCCATTCTCATGTTTTTCATGCCACACCAAAAAAATTTCTGGTGGTACCTCTCAAAACTAATTCCACAAAAGACTCAAAGAAAGACATGGCATTTTACCTTAAGAGGGTCGCCTCATAATCTATCATTGGAAAATGTCAACTCGGTTTGACAATCAAAAAAGAAAAGAAAAAGAAAATGTTCCTCGAGAAAGAACCGTGGTACGAAGAAAACCCTTGGAGTTTGATTACTATCTGCTATTTACAAAGACAAATAAAATCAAACTTGGGTCATAGTGCCACATTTGGCAATTAAAGAAAGAACCCGTTCAATCGCACTAACATCCAAAATAATTCATTTCATTCATTCACAATTCCAACAAAACAAATAGCCTGGAAAGGGCAATCATCAAATATTGCTAAAGTGAGCCCGACAAAGGCTCACAACTCCTCACAAGTTATAAAACAAAAGCCCGAAAAAGGTTACATCAATTCATAAACAAAATAAACCACAAATGACCACCCCGAAGAACACTCATCCCACCCGCAACTTAAACACAACATTGACCCCAATGTAAGCATGCAAAACAAGGAGGGCGAAAACTCCCTGGGTGGGTCACTCCTCATCATCCTTATCATCATCAGCGCCAGCTCTAGCCTCTCCCTCAAGGCCTTCATCACCAAGTTCTCTGCCTCCTCTCCTAAGCCCTAAAGTAAATCATCAATGGGGCCTCAAAAAACCCCAAACCCCAAACCTCGTTTTGTGATACTGCAATTGGTCCCTGTGTGAGATAAAGCTTTAGTGAGGCATAGGGATAGATCCCCCTCCCAACCTCCAAAAATTTCATTTGAAAGATCAACTTGTAGATCCTGATGAGACAAGTCCAACGCAGAGAGATCAAGGTTGCCTCATCCAACAACAACACTGTCATCTCGGAGGAAAATATTTCCCAACTCGATTCTATTATTGTTTTGGAGAAACATCAATTGGAGATGATATAAATCCATTGATCTATCTCTACACAAAAGATTAGGCCATTCTCCCTTGCCGATTGACAAAAATGGACAAGAGAACTTTGACAAAAATTCCTGCGAACTGCCTGGAAATTGCACCTCTGTTCGATCCACAATCGGCGAGTTTTGACCTGGTGTAAGCACTGGGGTTTGTAACCCCTCTAAAGATCGGCTAACCACAAAAATTTCAGATAGTTCTGACGGTGGAGTTGACGACAACGTCCATTTGAACATCAGCGATGGTCTGTCGAAGTTCCTGGCCGGAGCTTTGGCGACTTTCCTGGGCCAGGAGTAATGCCATCTTGGTGCTCTGAGGAGGCGATCACAACAATAAAAAGAGAACCAACATCCACCAATCATATATCCTCGAATTTAAAATCTTGTGAAAAGCCACCACTACCGATTTCCGACGACGAAAGCGCCACCTCGCCGAAATTCAAAATGGAAAATTTCTAGAGGGGTTCGGAGCGGATTCAGGCTAGGAATGAAATGATCTCAAAAGCCCCAATTGAATTGGAGCCAATTGGGATGATTGGTAAATTTAGGGTTCTAGCAAACCTATTGGACAACGGCGAAGCACCAATACTCAAATTGGCAATGCCAATCGATGCCTACTGATAAGGTGAGTGCCAATTCTCAAAAAGCCCTATCAAATTGTATCCCCATCAATTTGAATTCAAAAATTAGGGTTTCCAATATTGAGCAGTCCACCGACGCCAGAGCTCTGGTGGCCAAAAAATTCCAAATTCAATACCAATCAACTCCCCTTGCTCCCAGCAACTCCCAAACCCAAAAAGCCCCATCCCGACCACCCTCAAACAACTCAAATTTGAAGAATAGGGTTCCAAATCAAGGCTTCCCCACCGGAAAATTTGATTCTTCCGCTAGAAAAATTGATCTCCACTTCAAAGCCATTTCTCATGTCCAAAACAACACTTCTACACAAAATCCACAAACATCGATCTCTCGCCAATCCAAATTCTAGTGATATTTGTATTCAAAAAATCGGACAACCCATTGCCGCCACTATTCTGCCTCTTCCCACTACCACCAAAATTTCTAAACATCCCACTAAACAACCCTATAACCAATTCCCTACCATCTCTTCCAATTTTGCTAAATTTAGCTCGAATAATCCCAAAAATCCCACTCTTTTCCTAACTCCTAGTGCAATACCCCTCAATGTTCAGCCCCAAAACCCCTCTACCATCACAATTAAATAATTCCCCACCTCCAACTACTACCCAAACTTTGGCCACCAGATTTTGAGCTACGCATGAAGCTCCTAAGATTGAGATTGCTACTCCCAAAAGGACCACCAAAGAAGGACTTCCAGCTGAGATGTTTAAAAGAGAAGATTGCATGGTAAAGATGGCTAGATCTTGCAAGTATACTATCATTGGAAAGTTCTACTCTCCAATGCCCAAAATGGAGATCATTAGGAAATGCTTCATCACTCAGACTGAGATTAGAGGCAAGGTAAAGATCACTCACTTCAAGTCTCGCCACATTTACATTGACCTCAAAAATGAGCATGACAGATCTACAGTGCTTGATAGTAAATGATGTATATTGAGGGGGTTATGATTAGATTCCATGTTTGGACCCTGATGAAAGGCGTATTCACACACTTCATAGACATATTTTGCCCGTACTTTACTATGTTTTGAGAACAAATTATGTGTGTTTGCATGTGTTTATGTTATATTTTTTTGAAAGTTAGCAAACACATGTGATTAGATATTTTCAGGGCTAAAAAGGATGGATTTGAATGTATTTGAGGATTATAGAATGAAGATAAAAACAAGCGAAAAGCATGGGAAATTATTGAAGTTTGAAGAAGTAGAGACAGTGTACCTGACATGTTGAGGGAACGACTCGTTACATCTAGTAACGAGTCGTGAAGTCAGTTGTGAAGGCTGGAAGAGAAATTATTGCCAAAGTAACCAGTGAAGATGATGAGAGACTTAACGAGTCGTTAGTTGACTAAATGACTAGTTGGCGGATCACTGGAACCAGTCATAAGGTGCACTGAAAATTTGAAGGAGTTAGACCACGAGGGGCCTAACGGCTTGTGCCCATGCACAACGAGTCGTTAGGTGACCCGTTGCCATAACTGGTAATGCAGCAGTGGTTGGGGCGATGTGCAAGGCTCCCAAAATGACAATAAAATTGGATTTCCTACTTCAACTAGGAAAAGGAACATCAAGTCCAAGTCAAATTCAAGAAGGAACAAGGAAAGCATAAATCTACTACTATAAATACCCCTTTATATTCATGTAATAGGGAAGCTTTAAAATCAAGTTTTAAGAATCAAGTTTTGAGTTTGAATGTCTTCAAAAGTTGAAGTTTTACAACAGGTTTTTAGAGTAAATTTTAAGACGTATTAGAAGACATAATGGAGATACGTTTGTAATGTTGTTCTTTTAAATTTTGCATTAATCAAGTGAGTTCTTCCTATCTTTGTTGTAAGTATTAATTTTTGCTTTTATTTATGAATGATTTTTATTTTCTTATGAACATGATAGGCTAAAACCACCAAGACTAGGGTTGTGGGAACCATGACAAATTAAAATTTATAGGTAAAATACTTAGTGATTCTTGAACGGACTTTATGCATGTATTGTTTCTTCCTTCATTTTAATTGATTTTTAATAGTTGCAAATGTTAGAACTTGCCTTATTCTTACTTACCAGACCAAGGATGCATAGAATGGGAAAAGGGATTAACAACGGAGATTTGAGGCTGTCAACCCTCATCTAATAGCTTGACCTTGTCCAAGAATAGCTAATCCGATATCAAGGGTAAGGGTTAGTAAAGCGTACACCCGTAGACGGACTAAGTTTGCGTGGTGATAATCATCTAAATAGGGTACCAACCATTTAGGTGAAATTAACTTACCGATATTGCATGCGAAGTACAAAAATAGATCACTAGTATAAAACTCCTTGTGGTTATGAAGTCATGGGGAACACTTAACCTAGTTAATTGCATAAATTTGGAAACAACAAACAATTTCTCAACATTTTTATTTATTACTTTTACAAATTTCCCTCTCTTAGGAAATAATTAACTAAAAAGTGTAAGCACTAGCATTCTTGTACATCCTTCCACATTCCCTATGCGATCTACCTCAACCTCTAGTTGAATTCTTTATTGATAAAGACCGCTTCATACTTCCAAAGGAGGTGTGGTTTGAGAATTATCAAAAAGTGGCGCCGTTGCCGGGGAAAATGGTTTAGGATTAGATTAATTGCTTGTATTTAACTTTTAGTCTTTATTTCCTATTTTTTTATTTTTCTTTTATTTTCTGACATGTCACAGGACGACGTGGTAAAAAAAGTGGCTAAGATGTGACCACAGTCTCAACAAGTATCTTGATGAAGTCTGAGTAATCAAGATACCTTTGTCGTGCCACGACGTTTAATCAGGTGCTATTTGGGAGGCAACCCAAGATAAAGTTTTTGTTCATTTTTACATGTTTGTTCAAGTGTGAAAGTGATAGGTCATGATTTTCAATAAATATTGAGCTTAAATATTGAAGACAAGGAGTAGAGACCCAGGAAGCTCTTCCTGCACTCTATTATTTTATGCTTATTTGTTTTAGCACTAGGGATAGTGTAACCAATTGACTATGGGGTGGGAGATGTGAACTTCATATTACCATGCATGCCTTAATTGCTAAATTGCACATGGTAGACCTAGTTTTTTTTTTAGATTTATTATTTGTCATGCATGCTTGTTGTTTTTTAGTATTTTTTTAGTTTTATTTTATTTTGGATTGCTCTGATTTTTGTTTTCGGTACTTTTCCAGTGGATAGTCCCTTAGAACCGATTAGAGAGTCTAGATTTTTTTTCATTTTTTATTTTAGTCATTAAGTCATGACTTTGCCCGATGATGGATGGATGACGACCGTCTGAAGGGTAAATTAGTCATTACGAAGAACAAGAACTTGGATCCTATGAATGCTAGGTGCTTCACTTTAGGTATCATTGAGACTTTATTAAATTCACTCAAAAATGCATGAAAAAGGTAGAAACACTTAATATTTTGAGAACTTGACTCTCGTACATGAAAAAATGGGATTAATTATGTTATGCATGCAATATGAATATATGCGTTTATGTGATTTTGATTTCCATTGTTAAAACATTTTGTGCCATTGCGTGAGTAAGAAATTTTTGATATACTTCATGCTTGTAAATTGACGTCTAGAACTTGCCCGGTGTGTGCCAAAACGAAACAAAAATGATGGATTTAGAAAGTGATATAAGAATTTCTTTGGTAACTATATTTTTATCCTATTTTACCTACCTTGATTGTAATTATCCTAGTTAGCAATGTTTGAGCCTTAGCCTATTCTTTTGATAGCCATATTACAAGCTTAATCCCTTTTGTTCTATTGACTTGTATTTGATCCAAATGACTCTTAGAGCACTTTAATGAAAATTTTTTGTAGGAAAGGAGCATAATTGGAAAAGTGAAGGGAAAAGCTAAAAAGTGTGGTGAATTGGAAGAAAAGAAAAAGGTGAAATTTTGCTAAACAAGGAGGGTGATTTTTAGTGGGAAAACAAAAAGAAGAAAGAGCTTTCAAAAATTGAAGATGAAAAAAATCATGATTGACCAATTAACCGTACCAATTTGATTACAATGAACCTGTTTTGGCCCTAGTCCTTCCTTGGATATTGTGAACCTCAAAATAAGAATAATACTTAGGTTGAGGGTGGCTAGAATAGGGGTGCGTAAAGGGTGGGAACGGAAGAAAGGAAAAGAAAAGAGAAAAAACTGTGTGTGAATAAGCTCACTGATGAAAAGAAAAATCCCCACTAGTCACCTAAGTTGAAAAAAATTGATAAATAAAAGGAGGTATAAAGAGAAAATTTGGAAATTGAAGAATGTGCTTACATATTAAAGTGTTGTGAAGTATTAAAGTCCTTAAGGAGATGAGTCACTATCTTGGACAAATAGTTCCTACCTGTCCCTTAGCCTACCTTACAACCAAATTTAATTCTTAATTGGATTCAAAATTCTACATTAGCGGAGTATTACACTAAGGAAAAGCCTATGGGTCGTCTTTTGCATGTATGTTGAGTTCTTCGGGAGATTGAGTAGAGATTGTTTTATTTATGCCTAAGTTTATATTGACTTATATCTTGTTTGAGCAAAGGGCATCTCTACAAATTGTGAGGGCTGCAATGGTAAGACTTTGGTTTAGTCGTGATTGCTAAATTGCATATAATTCATGTTGGCGCAAAATATGTCTTGATGAGTTAGTTTTCAAAAGTAAGTCATTTCGAACTTTGACATTTTAATGTTGATCCTATATGCAGGTGAGTGAGTTGTTCGAGATTCATAGATTTTTCTCATGATCCTAAGTATAATTTAACCTATTCGTGGAATGAATTTTGTGCTTAATTGTTATAAGGAAAGTAGTAGATTGTTCGAGGACGAACAATAGTTTAAGTGTGGGTTGTTGATGAAGGGCGTACTCACGCACTACATAGACATATTTTGCCTATACTTTACTATGTTTTGTGAACAAATTATGTGTGTTTGCATGTGTTTATGTTATATATTTGTGAAAATTATCTAACGCATATGATTAGATGCTTTCAGGGCTAGAAAGGATGGATTTGAATGTATTTGAGGCTTTTTCACATTAATATTTATATATCATAGTAAGGGTCATGGTAATTCAATTAAGTTATGCATTTTAGCACAACTTTTAAGATAATTAGTATGCTCTATATATTTCAGTTGCATCTCTCATATACTAAGTACATTCAAAATACTGACTGCATACTTCTTGTGCCATATCATTTTATAATATAGGTTCACGCTCTCAAGCTCAGCAGTGGGGCTAGTTTCTCCTTCTAACTTATTGCATTAGAGTGCTATTGGTGAGTCCTCTTCTTCTTAAAGATTGGGCTCCGGGGTACAGAGTGTGGCTGTCTATTGAGTTTTGTCCTTCGATTCTGCAAGAGGATAGGGAGGGTAATATAGAATCCTTTTTAGGGGATCTACATGGTACTCAAACTCAACTGTCATATCTGGAGCTCTAAACTGAGGCCCATATAACATCCGTGCAATGGTTTGCTTAGAGATGTCAACTACATATCCCCGAACCATCACACACTCAAGTTTGGGCTGTTCTTTCAATTGTTGCAAACCTTTTGCTTTCTGCTCCATTGTGGCCAAGTAATTGGCGTAGAACTTAATTAACTATATTTAATAATAAATATGATTGATCTAAGAAACTCATGATAAAATTACTCGATTAAAGTTGACTACATGTACAATTGCTCGATCGATCGTCTATTATGATCAAATTACTATGTAATTGGTGAAAGAGCAAAGATGATGATGTGTAAATGATTTTAAGCCAAGTAAAGACATCGCAAGCTATTAAGGGTAAAAGAGCTTATTGAATTAGGATTGCCTAGTCATGGTTGTCCTTTATCTTATGTGTATGTCATGAAATAGGCTAGGCCAAGGGGAGATTTCATAATATCTTTCCCTTAAGCCGAAAACAGCGAGTCTCCGAGCTCTAATGTCCTTCGAGCATGATCTATAAATCTTGTTGAAACTCTTAGGTCATTTGTAGTTCCTTATGATTTATACAAGTTTTAAATACACGCGTTTAAGTGCTATTTTCTAGCTTCACATGTTAAATGTGCTCACTTGTAGTTATGTATTATGAAGGAGGCCTATGCAGGCCACATGTTTAGTATTCATCATTTCTATGCGATACGTATTAAGTTGGTCCAGTATAAGCCATATCGGCTCCATTTATGATTTTGTTTAAGATTATAGATTTTAACTCGGTGTGCTACACCGGCTAGAGGTTCCATATCTTCATTATAGTATATCGAATGGTGAGGTTAAGTTGTTTAACAAGAGCAAATATGGTATGTTTGTCTGGTATTCATATGCTTTTGTTCTAGATAATGACCCTCTATTGTTTAAAGAGCTTATGAATTGTATTTTAACTGCTTGTGTGCATAATTACATTATTTTGTTAAATGGTGTAGTGCTTGGATATATAAAAGGGGTGTTTGTGTATAAAAGAACTAAATGGATTAAGTGGTTGCATGGTCACTACCTGGTGTTATTTCTACCAAATGCTTTCTCTACTTTCTTTGTTTACCTCCGACTAATTTTGCTTATCATGTTGGTTGTAGGTATTGGTCAAGCTTTGAGGACAAATCTTCTTTAAGTGAGGGAAAATAATAACAACCAAAGAAGCTCAAATCCATTGAAGGTGCAGATATAGTCAATGTCAAGACTCGAGGATGAATCTTATTTAAGAAGGGGAGAATGATAGCATCCATGGCAGCTCAATGTCATTGAAAGACATGGATAAGGATTTGAAAGCTTCATCAAATAAGAAATTTCAAGACAAACTCAAATGGGCTGCAATTAGTTATTAAAAAGTGTCTTGTGATGGAAGAAGATCTCAAGCCCAATAAAGATATTTTCTTCAACTCTTACATCTATTTGGATGCCCAAATTAAAGTTCAAAAGGAGATTGAATAGGGCACAAATCAGCCCCCAATGGGAGAAAATATTGCAGTAATTTTTAATTAGTTTCTAGAATATTTAAGAGTTGTTTTATAGATGTTGAGATTCTCGGACTTTGTGTGTGGCATCTTTCAATGCCATTTAGTGTTTGGTTTTAATCTATGTTGACTACATTGGTCTAAGTGTGCACAGCCTTCTATGTCCTTAGGGAACATAATTTCTTTAGTTGAGTCTTTGACCAGCCCCTTGTAGGATTCTATATAAAGGGGTTCTTTCTCTTCATTGTAACTAAGTTTGATTTAATATATTAGTAGCAGCCTTGTGGCTTGTGTAGATCTTTGTAGGTTCTCTTTGGGTTATGCCTTTTTTGTTCTACTTTGAGCCATAACATGGATTTCTTCAATGGTAAGATTCTTTTGTCATGCCCCGAGTCTACACCCTAGACGGAACACGATACTTGAAGTCACGAGTGACCCCAAGTCAACCCCTAGTCTATTATACACTTGTATTTTGAGTAAAACAAATATAGCGGAGTCTTTGAAATCATAATATAAAAGAATTTATGAAAATAAAACTGAACACATAAAGTTTAAATTATCTAAAGTTTGTAACGAATTTTGTGTCTGAAAGCCCTCTAACTGATGAGTGGCTGGGACAAGTCCCCACCTAAAACTAAGTCTAGCTAAACATAATGAACTAACTGAAAGAAATGAAATAAGGCCCTCGAGTGATGAGGAATCACACTTCAACTACTGAGGAGGAGGATCTGAACTGCGACGACTAACGGTGCTGAGTGTGAGAACCTGCAACTGTATCATGAAATGATGCAGCATAAAAGTATGCGTCAGTACTTTGAATGTACTGAGTAAGTGGGAGAAAACATAACTGAATATAATGCCTAAACTGATATGACATGCAATGACCAATAAGTAAACTGAACTGAACTATGAAGTAAACTGAGGTGGTCAAAATGACCCTGTCTGATGGTCAAGGCATGTCCTATGTCTGAAAGTACTGAGTCTGATATACTGAACGGAATTGAGCTAAACTGATAGAACTAGAACTAAACTGAGCTGCTTATTTTGAAACTGGATTGGACAGAGTAGTGGGAGAGTCTATAATCGACATATAACCACGTGAGCTAGACGTGATGTCCGATGTACACAACCCATCTATAGGACCGATTATACCTTGCCAGGGTATAAAGGCATGGACTGTGAGATCACTATTTGGGGCCATAAGGCCAATAAAAATAACCTATGGTGGCAATGTAGTTTTGGGAACCTGGGTGCGTTGGAACCCCATCCCTCTCGGTGCTAAGTCCTACTCCTACTGGATAGATCTAACATGACTACTACTACCAACCTGATAGCTCAAAGCTGGGGCATAAGAGTAAGTCGGGGATACTTATCTGGAAGTACCCTGAGAGTCTTATCGAACCGGATCTGGAAACTGGTGTTCTAAGACTGGTCAGAGCTGCTTATCTGGAAGCGTCATAACCGTCTAAAGAACCACTAAAATATGATAACTGATATTTGAGTATAATAACTGATAACTGGGAGGCACCACTGACACCTCAAGAAACGACTATAGCTAAACTAATCAGCTGACATTATTCTGATCAACCCGAAGGTTGCTAAAAATCTAACTAAGGCTAGACTAACATTCCTGAGTGACACTGACAAAATAAATTTTTGGATGAGACCTTTAACTGAGTTTCTGATACATACAAATACTATAGGAATTCCCTAACTTTGAAAGATTCAAGCATTATTCAAAAATTCAGTACATATACGGGATTCTAGTTTCTGCTTCAAAAGTTAGGCTACTACTTCACTAGAATAGGCATCATTTTGGTCACAAACTGGTGTAAATTAACCACAATAAACATAGATTAAGATTCCACATGAATTATTTAAGGTATGACAACAATATCTTCACTTTCTAAAACTCAGGGCTAGAACTGATAGTGAACAGGGAAAGAGTTTTAGGGGACACAAGGGGAGAACAATCTCCTTGTTGAATTCCCACATACCCAGTTGAAGGATCTCTCTAAAGATCTTGAAGTTGCTGCACCTTGGAGAGGAACCCTAGTTTTTGAGCCTTGAGAGAAGAAGGGAGAAGAAGAACTTTATGGTGGTTGTGAGAAGAGTGAGGGGTTAGACTAGGAAAACTCATTTAATTCATCCCAAAAGAATCCTAAAATGACCCACTTTAAGAGTTAGAATCATAGAAAATTACAAAAATACCCCTGCAAAAAAGTTCTCAAAAATCTCTCTGTCTTGTGCTACGATCGTACCATGACTCGTGGTGGCTTCCTAAGGGTCGTGGTATGCCATTCGTGGCTTCTGGGAGGCTCTAAAAAGATTTCTGAAACCCCTGGTATGAGTTCCTGGTACGATTCGTACCAAAGACTCGTGGTAACAGGGCTAGTCCTGTCCGCCAAACCTGACAGTGGTTTACTAAACTGGCCATAACTTTTTACTCTGAACTCCGATTAATGTAAGGTTGAAAGCGTTTGAAAGAAGACTTAAAGATATTTAATTTGATATGCAGGATCACCCAAAAATAATTTATATAATATAAGTAATGATCATTTAAAGTTGTCCCTTGTAAGAACTTTCATGAAAAACCTAATCGGTAGGAAGACTCTACACTCAACTTCATGCTAGAGGTTCCTTATAACCTTAACTTGAATCCAATGCACTTATTACACCTAAGAATTGATATTAACAACTTGATTCCTTAAATTCATTAGGTTCGGGTCAATCGACCTACCTAAAATAGTTCCAAACTTAGCCGAAAGTCCAAGGTGTATGACATTTCAACTCACGACTGAAATGACGATTCGTACCATCATCTTACGACTCGTACATAGTATTTGTAGCTACTGACCCTACCTTGCAAATTCTCTGAACCTCCTATCTATGATCCTTCACTACGACTCATACTAGCCTTATACAGATCATAGGATCTAATTGTGGTTTCTTTGCCTCTTCCTGCCAAACTCTCTGAATCATACCACGAAACATGGTACGACTTGTATTGACATGATATGAGTCGTGAGAGCCTACCATGACTTCTAAATAAGATTTTACTGAGCTATCTAGAACACACTATGAATCCTTGGTACGACTCGTACAATCCTCCTACAAGTCATAGTGAGGCTCGTTCTGAGGACTTTTTTTTTCAGTTTTCTCTCTATGATCAACTTCAAATCCAGGATTTAGTTATAGGGATTTTGGGGTGTTACAATATCTTCCCCTTGGGATCATTCGTCCTCAAATGAAGGATAAAAAAAAGAAAGGAGTTGAAATTCCCAAACTGAGACTGCGAACTAATTTCTAGAGGAGTAAGTGACTCCAAAATAATTAAACCCCACTAAAGAGCTGGTGGACCTAGAATATACACTGAGGATCTAAATAGAGCTGATGAGTACCGAACTGAATAGAATACTAAGAAAGGAGATAATACTTGGTATTGGATCTGAATAGGAGGGAATAAGTGATGGTATCTGGCCATCATGTCTGCTTCTGCTTCCCATGTGGCTCCCTCAACTAGATGATTTCTCCATAAAACTTTTACCAAAATGATTTCTTTGTTTCTCAGCTTACGAACCTGAAGGTCAAGGATCAGAACTGGAACATCTTCGTAAGAGAGACTGTCTTTTATCTCCACACTATCTAGTGGCACCACTAAAGTTGGATCTCCAATGCACTTCTTCAGTAGTGCAACATGGAAGACTGGGTGCACGGTCACAAATTCTGAAGGTAGTTCTCACTCATAGGCCACATTGCCGATATGCCTCAGAATTCTATAGGGTCCTACATACCTGGGACTGAGTTTTTTCTTTCTTCCCAACTCTTATCACCCCTTTCATTTGCAAAATTTTAGATAGACCCAGTCATCAACTGCAAACTCCAATTTTCTTCTCCTCACATCGGCATAAGATTTTTGACGGCTCTGAGCTATTTTTAATCTTTCTCGGTTAAGCTGTACTTTCTGCATTGCCTCATGAATTGAGTCTATCCCTATAAAGGTAGCTTCACCAACCTCAAACTACCCTATAAGAGATCTACACCACCTACCATATGATGCTTAAAATGGGGCCATCTGAATACTAGAGTGGTAGCTATTGTTGTACGCGAACTCGATGAGAGGCAAGTGATCATCCCAACTGCCCTTGAAATCGATCACGCACGCCCTTAACATATCTTCTAGGGTCTGAATAGTCCGCTCAGCTTGTCCATTTGTCTGCGAGTGAAAGGTTGTGCTGAGCTTGACCTGGGTACCTAGTCCTTTCTGGAAAGACTTCCAGAAGTGAGAGGTAAATTGGGCACCTCTGTCTGAAATGATAGATAAGGGCACCCCATGAAGTCTAACTAACTCCTGGATATAAATTATAGCATAGTCCTCAGCTGAATCTATGGTTTTGACTGGGAGGAAGTGTGCTGGCTTAGTCATCCGGTCTACTATCACCTAGATTGAATCATGTTGCCGATGAGTCCAAGGAAGACCCGTAATAAAGTCCATGTTTTATTCTTCCAACTTCCATGTAGGTATGCTGATATCCTGAGTCATGCCTCCTGGTCTTTGGTGTTCCACTTTAACTTGCTGACAATTCGAGCACTTGGTTACAAACTCAGCAATATCTTTTTTCATGTCGTTCCACCAGTAGATATCCCGTAAATCATGGTACATTTTGGTAGCAACCAGATAGATGGAATATCTAGAACTGTGTGCTTCAACCAGTATCTTCTGTCTTAACTCACCGAAAACCGGTACACACAATCTGCCCTAATAACGGAGTACACCATCTCCCCCTTTGGAGAAAGCCTCGACCTCTTTCCTGAGAACCGCTTCTTTAAGTTTAAGTAGAATGGGATCTTCATCCCCTCTGGACTTAACTTCAACTGCCAAGGATGAATCGGACCCACTTTGCATCACCACAACACCTTTGGTTGAATCCACAACTGCACCCCTAACCAGGCTAGTCTATGAACATCCTTCACTAACTACTTTTTGCCTTCCTCAATATGAGCCACACTTCCTATAGACCATTTTCTCAGGGCATCAGCCACCACATTGGCTTTGCCCGGATGATATAGCACGCTCATGTCATAGGCCTTTAGTAGCTCAAACCACCTTCTCTGTCACAGATTTTGGTCCTTCTGACTGAACACATACTAAAGGCTCGTGTGATCTGTAAACACATCCACGTGAGCTCCATATAAGTAATGTATCCATATTTTTAGTGTGAACAACACCGCCGCCAACTCCAAGTCATGAGTTGGATAGTTCTTCTCATGAACTTTAAGCTATCTGGAGGTGTAGGCTATCACCTTGGCCCGCTGTATCAGAACACAACTGAGTCCAACTCGGGAAGTGTCGTAATAGACAACCAACCCATCTGTTCCTTCTGGCAAGGTCAAAACTGGAGCGATAGTGATTCGAGTCTTCAAATCCTGCAAACACTTCTCAGATGCATCTGACCACTACAATTTCACTTTCTTCTGAGTTAACTTAGTCAGCGGAGATGTTATAGAGGAGAAGCCTTTCACAAAACATCGGTAATAACTAGCTAAGCCCAGGAAACTCCTGATTTTCATAAGAGAGGTAGGTCTGGGCCAATCTTTCACCGCTGCTATCTTATGAGGATCAACCTAAATTCCTTCACCTGAGACCACATAATCTAAGAAAGTCACAGACTTTAACCAGAATTTGCACTTTCTGAACTTAGCGAACAACTAGCGGTCTCTGAGTGTCTATAATGCTAATCTCAAGTGATTAGCATGCTCTTCCTCACTCCTATAGTATACCAGAATGTCGGTGATAAATACAATGAACAACATATCCTGATACTGTTTGAAGACTATTCATCAAGTCCATGAAGGCTGCTGGGGCATTTGTTAGCCCGAAGAACATCACCACAAACTCGTAGTGACCATACTTAGTTCTGAGTGTTATTTTCTGTATGTCAAACTCTTTGACCCTTAGTTGATGGTACCCTGACCTGAGATTAATTTTTTAGAAACAACTAGATACCTGAAGTTGGCCAAATAGGTCGTCAATTCTGGGTCGGGGATACCTGTTTTTGATTGTGACTTTGTTCAGCTGATGGTAATCTATGCACATTCTAAGGGTACCGTCTTTCTTATACAAGAATAATACTAGGGCACCCCAGGGAGAGATACTGGGTCTGATAAAACCCTTTTCAAGAAGATCTTTTAATTGCTCCTTTAGCTCCTTAAGGTCAGCTGGAGCCATTCTATAAGGAGGGATGGAGATGGGCTGAGTATCTAGGAGGTCTATTCTGAAGTCTATTTCTCGTTCAGGTGGGACTCTAGGAAGATCCTCAGGAAATACATCTGGGAACTCACTGACTACTGGAACTTACTGGATAGTTGGGGTCTCAGAGTTGGAATCCTTGACCCGAACTAGATGATAGATACATCTCTTAGAGATGAGTTTCTAGGCCTTAAGGCAGGAAATAAACCTACCCTTAGGTGCTGAACTGTTGCCCGTCCACTCTAACATTGGTTCATTTGGAAATTGGAACTTGACAACTCTAGTTCTGCATTAACTGAGGTATAGTAGGAGTGTAACCAATCCATACCGAGTATAAGGTCAAATTTGACCATATCAAACTTTATGAGATCAGTTGGAATGACTTTATTCAGGTCCGAGACTACACAGTTTCTATACACCCGACTGGCTCTAACTAACTCGCCAATTGGGGTGGAGATTGAGAACGGTTCTGAGAGGACCTCTGGACTGATATTGAATTGGACTTCTACATAAGGAGTCATGAACGAAAGGGTGGTTCTTGGATCTAGATGGGAATACACATCTAGGTGGAAGAGGCGTAACACACCCGTGACTACATCAGTGAACTCTCCTGGTCCTGACAGGAAGACAACACATAAAAATGGTTTAGGCACTGACCTCCATTCGTACCTGATGTGTTGGCCTGCTGAGCTGGTCAGCCTGCTGGAGCTGAGGATGTAGTGGATTGTGCTCTATCCCCTCCCGCTGATGGGCAATCTTTCAGACGATGACCAAGCAGTACATAACCAAAACAACCCTCTCGACCCTAAAGACACTCTCCTGGGTGGTTCTTGCCTCACTTAGGGCAAGTTGGATATTTGTTGTTGGCACCGTAACTTTAGGACTAAGAGCCAAATGGTCCGCCCCTTTGATTCATGCGTGACCGAAAGGTCGGGGCACTGGCTGAGCTGGGTGCTGGGGCTCTCTACTGCTGTTGCTGCTGTTGTGGGTGGCTACTACCGCCGGACCTCTGATGGCAATAATCTGACTGGCCAGTCCTTGATATCTTGTTCTTTCGCTCCATGTCCTTCAATTTTTCAACCTCAATCTGTTGGGCATAGACGATTAGGCTGGAGAGGTCTATATCTTTAATCAACATTGCTATCCTGCACTACTTGAGGACCAGGTTCGACACCCATTCATAAATTTTAGCATGCGAGCTCCTGGCTCGACTACCATCTCTGAGGCATACTTAGACAGCCTGGTAAACTGTAGAGCATACTCCTCCACTGTTCTGTTTCCCTGTCTCAAATTCATAAAATCTGCCATCTTTGCCTCCCGAGGGAAAAATCTATCCATGAAAGCTGTGTGGAATTCCCCCCACTCTACTGGTCCTGGTCTTGCTCCCGCTGGCCACCCCTCTTTCCATTGGTCATACCAGACTTGAGCTACCCTTTTTAGCTGGTAAGCATCCAGGTCAGCACTATTAGAGGAGCTAATACCCATAATGCGGGTAATCTTCCTAATCTCATCCACGAACTCTTGGGGATCCTCCCCTACTTGGGATCCCTAAAATGATGGAGGGTTCATATGGGTGAAGTTCTGCACCCTCGAAGCTGCTGCTGACCGTTCGTGGCTATCGAAACCACCTGTTGGTTCACCTGGTTGGTGACTTTTCGGGCTAGCAGTTGAATGACACCCTGAATTCAGCTATAGATACCGAATCATCTTAAGGAGCTAATGGGGCTGGTGGGGCAGGTCTATTGGCGTGACCGGTCATTCTTCCATTACCACATTAGAGAGGCAAGATTCACTAAAATGAAACATAGCACGAGTTAGAAGGATGTTTCTGGAATTGAACTTTAACGCATGATAATGAGTATGAACAAAAGAGAGTTTTCCTAATAACATCTCGTAGCCTCCTCGTAATAGGTGTGCCGCGCTTCACACCCATGAAAATGACTCTACTTGATGCGGCTTTCATACATTTTGAGGATACTTAAAATCTAGTGCTCTAACCAACTTTTTTACGCCTCGAGTCTACACCCTGGACGGAACACAGTACTTGAAGTCACGAGTGACCCCAAGTCAATCCCTGGTCTATCATACATTGGTATTCTGAGTAAAAAAAATATAGCGGAATCTTTGAAATAATAATATAAAAGAATTTATGAAAATAAAACTGAAGACATAAATTTTAAATTATCTGAAGTCTGAAACAAATTATGTGTCTGAAAGCCCTCTAACTGATGATTGGCTGGGACAAGTATCCAGCAAACTCTAAGTCTAGCTAAAAATAATGAACTAACTGAAAGAATAAAATAAGGTCGTCTAGTGATGAGGATTCACACTTCAACTGCTGAAGAAGAGGATCTGAACTGCAGCGACTAATGGTGCTGAGTCTGAGAACCTGCAACTGTATCATGAAATGATACAACATAAAAGTGAGCATCTGTACTTTGAATGTACTGAATAAGTGGGAGAAAACATAACTGAATATAATGCCTAAACTGATATGACATGCAATGACCAATAAGTAAATTGAACTGAACTATGAAGTAAACTGAGGTGGTCAAAATGACCATGTCTGATTGTCAAGGCATGTCCTAAGTCTGAAAGTACTGAGTCTGATATACTGAATGGAACTGAGCTAAACGGATATAACTAGAACTGAGCTTAGCTTCTTATTTTGAAACTAGACTGGACAGACTAGTGGGAGAGTCTATAACCGACATATAACCACGTGAGCTAGACGTGAAGTCCGATGTACACAACCCATCTGTAGGACCGATTATACCTTGTTAGGGTATAAAGGCATGGATTGTGAGATCAATGTTTGGGGCCATACGACCAATAAAAATAACCTACGGTGGCAATGTAGTTTTGGGAACCTGGGTGCGCTAGAATCCCATCCATCTCGGTGCTAAGTCCTACTCCCACTAGATAGATCTAACATGACTACTACTGCCAACCTGATAGCTCAAAGATGGGGACCAAGAGTAAGTCAGGGATACTTATATGGAAGTACCCTGAGAGTCTTATCGGACCGGATTTGCAAGCTGGTGTTCTAAGACTGGTCAGAGCTCCTTATCTGGAATCGTCATAACCGTCTAAAGAACCACTAAAATCTGATAACTGATATCTGAGTACAATCAGTAATAACTTGGAGGCACCACTAACACTTCAAGAAACGACTATAGTTAAACTGATCAATTGACATTATTCTGGTAAACCCGGAGGTTGCTAAAAATCTAACTGAGGCTAGACTGACATTCCTGAGTGATACTGAGTAAGTAGATTTCTAGATGAGACTGACAAATTAAACCTTTAACTGAGTTTGTAATACATACAAATACTATAGGAATTCCCTAACTTTGAAAGATTCAAGCATGAGTCAATAATTCAGTACATATACAAGATTCTTGTTTCTGCTTCAAAAGTTAGGACTAAAATTCTACTTCATTGGAATAGGCATCATTTTGGTCACAAACTGGTGGAAATTAACTACAATAAACATAGATTAAGATTCCACGTGAATTATTCAAGGTATGACAACAATATCTTCACTTTCAGAAACTCAGGGCTAGAACTAATAGTGAACAGGGAAAGAGTTTTAGGGGACACAAGGGGAGAACAATCTCCTTGTTGAGTTCCCACATACCTGGTTGAAGGATCTCTCTAAAGATCTTGAAGTTGCTGCACCTTGGAGAGGAACCCTAGTTTTTGAGCCTTGAGAGAAGAAGGGAGAAGAAGAACTTTATGGTGGTTGTGAGAAGAGTGAGGGGTTAGACTAGGAAAACTCATTTAATTCATCCCAAAAGAATCCTAAAATGACCCACTTTAAGAGTTAGAAGCGTAGAAAATTACAAAAATACCCCTGGAAAAAAGTTCTCAAAAATCTGTTTGTCTGGTGCTACAGGTTGTACTATGACTTGTAGTGGCTTCCTATGGGTCGTGGTATGCCATTCGTGGCTTCTAGGAGGCTTTAAAAGATTGCTGAAATCCCTGGTAAGAGTCGTACCTTCATACCACAAGTCGTACCAAGATTCGTGGTAACAGGGCTGGTCTTGTCTACCAAACTTGACAGTGCTTTACTAAACTGGCCATAACTTTTTACTCCGAACTCCAATTGATGGAAGGTTGAATTCATTGGGAACAAGACTTAAAGAGATTTAATTTGATATGCTGGATCACCAAAAAGCAATTCGTATAGTAGGAGTTATGATCATTTAAAGTTGGCCCTTGTAAGAACTTTCATGAAAAACCCAATTGGTAGGAAGATCTCCAATCAGCTTCATGCTAGAGGTTCCTTAAAACCTTAACTTGCATCCAATGCACATCTTACACCTAAGAATTGATGTTAAAAACTTGATTCCTTAAATTCATCAGGTTCGGGTCTATCCACCTACCTAAAACAGTTCCAAACTTAGCCGAAAGTCCAAGGTGTATGACATCTCAATTCACCACTGAAATGATGTCGTACCATCATCTTATGACTCGTACTAAGTCTTTGTAGCTACTGATTCTTCATTGCAAATTCTTTGAACCACCTATCTATGATCCTTCACTACGACTCGTACCAGTATGATACAGATTGTAGGATCTAATCATGGTTTCCTTTCCTCTTCCTGCCAAACTCTCTGAATCATACCACAAAACATGGTACAACTCGTATTGACTTGATATGAGTCGTGAGAGATTTCCATGACTTCTAAATCAGATTTTGTTGAGATCTCTGGAACTATGAGTCCTTGGTACGACTCGTACAATCCTCCTACGAGTCATACTGAGGCTCGTTCTGAGGACATTTTTTTCCAGTCTTCTCTATATGATCAACTTCAAATCCAAGGTTTAGTCATAGGTATATTTGGGGTGTTACATCCTTATTTGATTTCCCTCCCCCCTTTTCTTCTTTTACTTCTTCTTAATTGATTCACTATTTCTTGTTTCTTCTCTTTTCAAGAATAAACTCCTTCCTCCTTTCTAATCTTCTAATTTTTAGGGTCTTTCGTTGTTCGTGTTGTTATTAAAAAGTATTGTGGGAAATACCTTGAAGAGTGCTTGGTTGGTTCAGATAATGGTTTAAGGAGTGGGAAGCTCAGTCACAGACTTAGAGATTGTCCTTTAGCCAAACAAGGCAATGATAGAGGTTGTGCCTCGACCACCTTTAACAACTCGAGTAGCTCGCTCATCCCAGTGGAATTCCTTATCTAGTATTTGTGGCAAATAGCACCAGTATTGTTTTTATGCACTTTCTTTCATGCTAGGAGCATAAGAGCTCACCAGTTGTGGTCATGGATATGTTACGATTTTTCTACCTTGATGTATATGCATTACTAGATCCAGGGGCCACATCATCCTTCGTGAATCCCTATGTTGCTATTAGTTTTGGTGTTATTCTTGAGATCCTCCCTGAATCCTTTTTCAGTCTCTACCCATGACGATGAGTCAGTTCTTGCATGGAGGGTATTTAGAAATTGCCTCGTTACTATTCTCTAAAATGTCTCCTTAGCTTATCTAGTAAGATTAGAAATAACCAACTTCAATGTTATCTTTGGCATGGATTGGTTGTATTATTCTATACTTTAGTAAAATGTAAAATGTGAATGGAAGTGTAGTTCTGTGGTGCCTATAGGTTACTTTGTTTCGTATCTTAAGGCTATAAAGATGTTTTTGAAGGATTGTGTATAATATTTAGTTCGGGTTCAAGATTCTATGTCTAAAACCCCTACACTTCAATCAATCGCAGTTGTTTGTAAGTACGTAAAAAACATGCTTTTTGGGGGAGAGATACTCTGGAGATGTGTCTAGATGATCTATCAAGAGGCCCTCCCAAGCAGGAGATTGACTTTGGATAGACCTTCTTCCTGATACGCAACCCATATCCATTTATCCTTACAGAATGGCTCCAACTTAGCTTTAAAGAGTCGAAGGATTAGTTTAAAGATCTAGCAGATAAGGGTTTCATAAGGCCTAGTGGGGTGCTCTAGTCCTTTTCGTACGAAAGAAAAATTGTTATCTCAGGATGTGCATTAACTACCGCCAGTTGAAAAAAGTCAGAATAAAGAATAAGTAGCCTACTCCCAAGATTAATGACTTGTTCGACCAGCTTCAGGATGCTAGTTTCTTTTTGAAGATATGATTTTTGTCGCAGCTGTAATTTGAGTCTAGAGAACTCTCAGCATGGGCACTGTGAGCTGGTTCTTTATGTTATGTATATATATGGTATAAATCTTGTTTAAGGTGTTGGTTATTATGTGACACTAGTAAAGAGACAAAGACAACAACGTGTGAACGAACCATTACCCAAAAAAGGGTAGATAAGTTTTTGAAATGTCAATTCCATGATATGGTTATTCGCTTGTATATGTATAGGTTTTGAGCAACTTAAGTTTAAAATAATTATTTGACAAATTTCCCTATAGTTAAGCAAACAACACGTTACACAAGTAAGTTAAGACAAAAATGTTAACGAGAGAAGCGGCTAAGTTGTTAAGCTTAAATTGAGGCATTAACAAAAAGGGAAGATAAGAGTGAATACCAACCTTTTAATGTGATATGTGAAGTTATGTACTACTCTTAGAGTTGAGTATAAAGATTATTAAATGATGTTTAGCACGATCTAGATATTGTTAAAAAGTAAAGTTGGAGATTAGATAACAAGGCAAGTATGTATAAAGATTAATGAATTAGTTAACACGGGAATAAAGGTTCAAGCATAAAATTGTAACACCACGTATAGTAAAAGCAGCAATCTGAATGTTGAGGTAAGTGATAACACTCAAATACACTCCTCATTTAGAGAAAATATAAGCGATCGTTGTATCAAAACAAATAACCCGACGAGTGTCGGGGTCGAATCCCAGAAGGAATAGAGAATGGTTTACACAAGAGTTGTTTAGTGAATTGAATTGATTCACATCCAAGAACTGAAGATGTAAATGTAAATTTTGGGGACACCAAATGCATGAATATTATGAACTCTAAAATCAACTAATCAAGAAAGAAAGATAACCAAAATTGAGAACAAATAATGAGCAAAGGCCAGAGGTGTGGTGTATATGGGATGTCAATCAAATCGGATTTACTAGACAATCAAGTTATTACTAATATGTGTAAATAACCTTAGAAAAGATAGAGCCCAATATTTTTTAACCACTTGGGTGCCTTATCCTCATGTTCTTTCGAACCTCAAGGTGCAACTCAACTATCCCATATAGTTTGGGTTAGAGGTTGAGCTATTTCTAGCTATCAACCTCTAAAGGGATTATGACCATGGGTTTTGCCTATTTCTAGCCCAACCCCACATAATCAAATTCCAATCTACTATTAAGTTCTACCCCATTACTTAATTATTCTTTTTCAAGCAAAAATTAAGTTAGAAAATGATACTTATATTTGCAACTATGAGCAATCAAATATAATTTTGGGAGAATTCAATAGATTTACACTATTTGAGTAAATACATGATAAATCTATCAATACCCAATTAAATTAAACACCAATCATGACACACCTCTAGCTATAGATTTAGCTACTCATAATTAAGAAACACAAGAGATATTTATCAAAAAACTCAATAATTTCATCATTAAGAGTAAGTAAAATCAAGCTCAGAATATCTCTACAATGGTGGTTATACCTTGCTAAAGAAGATGCAGATGAAAAAGTAATATTCAAATATTTCTTCTCTTCTCCAATGGAGTTCTCTCTCTCTCAAAAGTAATGGAAATAATCAATCATCTGTTCAGAGTACTTTTTATAGAATATGTATAAAAGTAGGTCATAATATTCTTCTATATTTTAGGTCTGGACGTTTTTTCCCTTTTCAGGAATCGTCTGCTTGCAAGTCACCGGCGGTGCGCTAGTGTCCATCCGCGGGCCGCCGATTGGTTGAGGCTAGCATCGAGTGAAGTCCAGAGCAGTTTGGAGATGGCATCGGTGGTTTGCCGGATGCGGTTTCACGAGCCGCCGGTTGTATTTGTTCTTCATTCCAGTGGATACCTGCGTTCAGCCGATGTTTCATTGGTGTCCTACAGGTGAGCATCGATTTCCACTTGAATTTTCCTTGTTTTTGCTCAATTTCATGCTCCTTCTCTTCAAGTTAGACACCCGCAACATTCAAATAAAAAAGGGCATAAAATCCAACTAAAATACCTGCAAACTAATCTAAAGCTCATTCTTAAGAGCCTAATGAGTTGGGAAATTACCAACTCATCAAACCCCCAAACTTGAACTATTTCTTGTCCTTAAGTGATGAAATTCTTATTAATTGAGCAAATAGAATAGAATGTCACTCCATAATAGTCTATGCATCAATGACCACTTAATCTATGACAATCCAAAAATGCTCACCAACTCACAGAAAAGGAGAAGCAATTCCCCTTAAAAATATGGAAAAGTTTCAAGAGGCAACCACAATTCATAGGCATGATTCACAATTGCTATCATTTTGCAAAAGAAGACCATAGTTTGTCCAATCAAATACATATAGCATCTCAAATCATAACCACTTCATATTCAAAGTTTTCCTTGGAGGTCACATCGCTCATGCCTCAATAACACCTTTACCTCCATGTAAGTATGTCCTCAAAAGGGAGTGATGCCACTCACTACAAGAGAGAATCCCCTTTATTTATCATAAATCAATGCACACATAAGGGATTATAGAAGAAGATGGTCACACTCACTCTCACAAAAGAAATATCCATGCACACAACTTGACCCATAGGATTGCTCTTCATGTAATTCGCCACTAATGTAGAGAAAATACACTCAAAATCAATTAGGACTTGTGGTTCATAATGAAGGCTAGGGGTAATAGCAGGACAAATATATAGCTCTAATGACTAGAACCTCCCTAATGCCTTTATGTCAACACTATTATCCTCTCCATCCAACTCTTTAGATCACTTCACCTTATTCCTCCATAATCATCCACCTTCATCTTTTATTTCTCAAATTCCTTCCTTGTAGCTCTTTTGACTATCACATTAAGCCTTGTCTAAGTAAGAGGTAACACCATTTCACTATTCTTTTTCTCTTTGTAATTCAAGGTTTCTTTACCCATCATTTCATTTCTTTTTGATCATAATTTGGTACTGCCTCACATTTAGGTTCATCACATTTCCCCCTTTCTTGTAAGCCCCAAACTTAGGCTTTTTTCCTCTTTCTCATTGATTTCGTTATCTCTCCCTATGTATTGGGCTTCAAGCCCCCATTATTTTTATTCATTCATCACTAGAAATTAGGGAGGATGGGTGCCAAAGAAAAGGGTTACAAAAATGGACATTGTCTTGTAATGTGGTTTCCAAGAATAAATAGTCCAAAGACTCAGTATTGGCTAGCAAGGGAAGAAATTTTTTAGAGGTCATTTTGGGTGAAGTGACTAATCAAACAAAAGCATAATATCATGTATTAAGTGCAGCTACATCTATAATTTCTCCTTGAGTCACACTTAGGGCAATTTCTAGACAAGAATAGATGCATGAGATTCATTCAAATATCCTTACCAAACGGGTGGCACCTTCAGAAATACCCAATCATCAACCTCAAACTCAGCTCTCTCCTCCTAACATCCATTTTTGATGACTCAAAGTTGTCTTCAGCCTCTCTGGGATAAGTTAAACTTTCTCCATAGCCTCATGAATTAAATCGGGTCCTATCAACTTATCCTTACCTACCTCGAACCATCCAATAGGTGATCTACATCTCCACCCATAAAAATCTCAAATGGAGTCATCTAAATGTTGGAGTGGAAACTGTTATTGTAGGCAAACTCAATGAGAGGCAAGTGACCATCCCAACTACCTTTGAAATCGATCACACAAGCTCTCAATATGTCCTCAAGAGTCTAAATTGTCCGCTCGGCCTAACCATCTGTCTGTGGATGAAAAGCTATACTAAGCTCAGCTTGAGTACCAAGGCCCTTCTAAAACGACTTCCAGAATTGAGAATTGAACTGAGAACTCCTATCAGAAATGATGGACAATGGAATCGGTAAGTCAAACCCTAAGCATGCAATCCTATGGTAATCTTTCACCAATTCTTTCTTCGCATCCTCCACATGGGACACGCTCTCCATGGGAAACCTACTAAGAGCGTCAGCCACTATATTGGCCTTGCCCGGATTGTTGACGACATTCATATTGTAGTCTTTGAGAAGCATAAGCCATCTCCTTTGCCGCAAATTCAAGTTATTTTGAGTAAACACATACTGAAGGCTCTTTTGATCTGTGAACACATCCACATGCACCCCATACAAATGGTGCATCCAGGTCTTCAAGGAAAACACCATCCTAACTCAAGGTCATTCGTTGGGTAATTCTTCTCATGAGTCTTAAGCTGTCTTGAGGCATAATAAATGACCTTCCCATCCTGCATCAACACACACCCAAGGCCAATGCTAGAAGCATCACAATATACCACAAAGCCATCTATGCCTTCTAGCAGGGTCAACATTGGAGTTGAGATGAGTCGAGTGTTTTGATCCAGAAAACTCTTCTCACAAGCATAGGACCACTAAAATTTTTCATTTTTCTGGGTCAACTTAGAAAACGGTGCAAGAATGGATGAAAAACCCTCTACAAACCTCTATTATTAGCCAGCTAACTCCAAAAAGCTCCAAATATCAATAGGGATGATAGGTCTAGGCTGGCTCTTCACTGCCTCTATATTCTGAGAGTCTAGCTAAACACCCTCACTATACACCACATAACTATGAAATGCAATCGACTGTAGCCATATCACGACCCGAGTCTATACCCTGGACCAGACACGATACTTGGTACCACAAGTGACCCCAAGCCAACCGATGGTCTATCATTACACTAGTAACTGAATAAACATAAGTGGAAGATTTAAATAAATAAAATCATTTAAAAAACTGATTTGACAAGAGTCAACACATTTGAAATACAACACTAAAAATTTGTGTCTATGTCTGAAAGCCATCTACTCAATGATGAGTTACTGGGACAAGCCCCCAGCTAATTGTAAAATCTAACTGTAAAGAACCAACTGAAAACAAATATCATCCTAGAAATATGAGGGCTCACCCAATGCTCCTACTGATATCATTTGAGGGAAACTACTGACGATGCTGGGACTGAGAACCTGCGCCTGTATCATGATACAATACAACATAGAAGATATGCGTCAGTACTTTGAATATACTGAGTAAGTGAGAGATATAATAAGCATGAAATAACAAGTAATTGAACTGAGATGACATGAAATGACCAACTGAAATGCTAAAAACTGATACAACTGAAGTATAACTGATATGGTCATGTCCTGGATATGAGATACTGAACTGAGCTGATCTGAATAGAACTGAGCTGAGATTGCATTGACTAGGGGGAGGTTCTATAACAAAAATATAACCACGTGAGCTAAATGTGGAGTTTGATGTATATGCCCCATCTATAGGACCCAATATACCTTGCCAGAGTATAAAGGCATGAACTGGGTGATCACAAATCTGGGACCCGGTGGGCCATGTAACATATAGTGGTAATGTATTTATGGGAACCTGGGTGCGCCGAAACCCCAATCTGCTCAATGCTAAGTACTACTCCCACTGGATGAATCCTGAATTAGTTTAATAAGCTGATAGATCGAAGATGGCGCCCAAGACTAGTCAGGGACACTTATCAGGAAGTACCCTGAGATTCTTATCGGTCCAAATACTGTAACTAGTGTTCTAAGACGGGTCAACGCTGCTTATCTGGAAGTGTCATAACCGTCTAAAAAACAAACTGATAACTGGTAACTAATTCTAATAATTGATATCTGGGAGGCGTTAATGACGCCTCAAGAAAGAATATAGTCATACCGATCAACTGACATTTATGAAAATACTGAAAATGCTAACATTTTGACTGAAATTGGACTAGCACTCAACTGACTGAGAATTCAACTGATATTAATAACATGGGAATTCTAACACTGCTAGCATCAAGCAACATGAATAATTAATCAATTGTGCAAGACTCTAATTACTGTATTCAAGAGATAGGGTTGAAACCCATTTAAAGGAAGCAAGTATCAACATGATCTCTAGATAAAGGAAATATAGCAGCTAACAATATCAACAACATTCCACATGAATGTAACCGAATTCTGACTGAAAAATTTTTAAATTTTGAAACCTCAAGGCTAGGACTAATAATAAAATTTAAATGGATTTTGGGGCTCACATACCTGGTGATGAAAACCTTGGAGAAAACCCTCGAGAAGATTTGAGAAGAAAGTCGAACCCTTTCTCCTGCTCTGTGCTTTCTGACTAAGTTCTACATTCTGAATTTTGAGGGAATGAGAGGAATGAAGAGTGAACATTGATTAACCCTCTAAATCCCTTGAATATAAACCAAAATGACGTAGTTTAGGGATAAAAAAGGTGGGAAGTTACCAAAATAACCCTAGAAGAAAAATCATGACTCATTGGGACCAGTGGGTTGGTCCTGGGCCTAGAATTAGGTCTTACTAGAATTTGGCAATGGGTAGAGACCATGACTCGTTGGAAGAACCAACAGATCATTGGTACCTCTTGCTGTCAGTGGTAGGATTTTTAACAAAACTTGGGAACCCCATTAACAAATGACACAATGACTCATTGGGAGAACCAACGGGTCATCGTATATGCTCATGGCCAATACTACCTGGTATTGAGATGTATTACCCCGGAAAGGCCTAAGAATAGACTCGGGAGTTAAAATTGAAATGTGTAGAAAATTGGTAAACATATCATTGGACAGACGACCCTACAAGTCGTGGTAAGATACCACGAGTTGTCATATGCAGTCATGGTTTGGGAAATTAGGGAATCAGAGGAAACAATGGATGGTACAATGACCCGTTGTCAGGAACAACAAGCCGTTGTCACTAGTCATTGGGAGGTTGGGACTTAGGCTGAGGAGGAAGCAACGGGCCCTCCCACGAACTGTGGTGAGAGACAATTAAACATTGTTTCAAGTCATTACTGGTTCGTTGAGGTTTCCAGTGCATTCAACGGATGGAAACCACAACTAGTTGGAAGTCACAATGAGTCGTGGTGAGGCTCGTGGAAAGGGGAGTCAGATTGGTCAAGGAGTTGACGACGGTCGATTCAACGACCCGTGGTTGAAGTAACGACTCATCCTGATGAGTCGTGGGAAGCGATTTGAGATGTGTTATGAGGCAGTGCACCCGATGACTCGATACCATGAGACGTGGTATATTGCCACGACTCGTTTGGTCGGTCGTTGGTCCGTCTGGGGAAATTTTTAGGGAAATTATTTGAAGGGTATTTTTGACCTTTCCATATTTTTAGCCCCTAAATTACATCGTTTTGGATGTTTTCTAAGTATGATAATATGAGTTAAGTCCTTTAGGCATGCCCATTCTCATGCAAGGATTCTAGAGAGGTTTTTGGGAGATTCAAGGCCTTCTTCCCCAAATTTTCTTCAAATTTCTTTATGGCAGTTCAACGAACTTTGAGTCTCTCCATTTCCAGGTATGTAGGATTTTAAAGTGGGTGGAATTCTTCCTCACCCATGCCCAATTTCGATTAAAGTCATGAATTCTCCCACTCAAATTCTATGGGATTTTACCCAAAGCACATCAATATGATTTCTCCTTATGGGTAAGTTTTAATTTAGTGTCATTTATTGAAATATGCATGTTGGGCAGGTTTAGTGTTATTTTCTTCAAAATTCATTTTTCAATTGTTTTTAAAATATACCCATTTATGGAAGTTCATGGAAATTATTACTTATGATGAATATTCATTATTTTAAGTTTATTGATTGTGGAAATGTATGAATCCAATTTACCCATATTTATGAGCATATTTTGAAGGAATTGAGCATGAGGAAGCATTGGGAAATGCACATATGATGAAGAATGATTTATGATTTACAAAACGAATTTCATGATTTATCGATTTATGATGTTGGCCGATAAAAAAGGCTTTGATTCTTGGCTAAGCATGTTTTAAAGGGGATCATTGATGATAAATGTTATATCTTAGCCGATGAATTTTATGCATGATCTTAATGATTTATGTATGAGCGTATATGCATGTTTTTGGGAGCCGTTTCTAACATCGAGCAGCCCGGCGTTCAAAGGACTACGCCGGTATCTCGTAACCATATGCCACCGTGGGTTGTAAATGTTATGATGTTGTGATAATGACCCCCCTCAAATGTGATATCACGCCTTATGCACAATCCTCTCCTGGCAAGCCAAGGTCGGCTCTGCCCACTTGAGCGAGACAGTGGGGCATCGTGAAAGGCTCTACATGATGGTGTTGATATGACGAGTCCTCCCATTGTTCCACATGTTTTATGTATTATTATGTCAATGTTATCGGCTCAAGTTATGTTTTGATAAAGTTTTCTTACGATTATGATAATGAACGATTATGAATGATTTGAAAGTCTTGAGCCTTATGTTTTATTACGAAGATTTTTGATGCATCATGATGTCCTTCTCCATGTATATTTTTGAGTTTACTTTACTTTTAAAATGCCCGTTTTACTTACCTTGCATACTCATTACATTTCACGTACTGACCGCATACTTTCTATGCCGTATCATTTCATGATACAGGGTCCGGATCTCAGGCTCATCCTCATCCTTAGTCATCTCAGCCTACGATATCAGCTTGTTGGTGAGCCCTCATGTTCCAAGTGCTACTTTATTAGACTTTCATGTTCTTTATGTTCAGTTTTGTTCGAGTTAGTAGGGGATGTTTTCCAATCAACCCATCTTATGTATTAGAGGCTTTCAGACAAGTATGCAGTACTCAACTATGTAAATGTTGGTCTTTCTTGATACTATGTTATGATTACGTTTCCTCTATATCTTTATGATTATCGTTCCGCTTATTTGAATGAGAATAGTTGTATGCATGAGCCATGGGTCGACTTGGGGTCCCTCGGGTTCCCTTGTCTCGTGTCTACGATTCGGGTGTATGTTTGATCGTGACATGAAATATAGCGACGGGTGGAGACGACGACTCGTTAGAGGTGATAACGAGTCGTTGGTCCCACTCATTGCTTCTAGGAGATGCCTGGTAGATTTATGAACTTGGGATGCAATGGACAATAGGATGACTCGTTACTTCTTCAAATGAGTTGTCCTATGCCTCATTGGTTCCCGGACGATAATTCTGCAGAGCTGACAACTGCTCAGACAACAGCCGTTAGAGGTGACCACGATCCGTTGTCTGGGTTGTTGTGTGATAAAATTTTCTGATTTCCCCTGATTTTTCTTTCAAGGTCTGAGTTTGGTCTAGGAAAGTTTTGGGGTGATACAGTATCTCCCCCTTGGAATCATTAGTCCTCGAATTAAGGCTAAAGCTACTGGAAAACTGAGAAAAGAGCTGCAATTCCCAGACTAAAACAATAAACATATTTCTGAAGGAATGACTGACTCCAAACTGATTTAACCATACTAACGGAGTTGATGCAACTAGGATGCATATTGAAAATCTGAATAGAGCTGATGAGTACAGAACTAAATAGAGTATAGAGGAGGAATTTAATACCTAATTGTTGAAACTGAACTGGAAGGTATTTAGGGTATTTATCCATCATGTGTGCTTGTGTCTCCCATGTGGCTCCCTAATCTAGCTTGTTCCTCCGCAAGACTTTACTGAAGCGATTTCCTTGTTTATCAGCTTAGGAACTTGACATTCTAGGATCTAAACTGGGACCTCTTTGTAACAAAGACTATCCTTCACCCCCACACTTTCTAGTGGCACAATTGAGGTCAGATCACCGATGCATTTCTTGAATAAGGATACATGGAAGACTGGGTGCACAAATGCTAACTCCGAACGTAATTCTAACTCATAGGCCACATTGCCAATTCGCCTCAAAATCCTGTAAGGTCCTACATACCTCGGACTAAGTTTTCCTTTCTTCACAAACCTCATCACCCCTTTCATGGGTGAAATTTTCAAATAAACCCAATCATCCATATCAAATTCTAACTCTCTCCTCCTCACATCCGCATATGATTTCTATCGGCTCTGAGCTGTTTTCAACCTTTCTCTGATAAGTTGTACTTTCTGCATAGCTTCATTAACTGAGTCTAGTCCTATCAAGGTAGCTTCACCAAGTTCAAACCACCCTATAGGAGACCTATACTTCCTACCGTATAATGCCTCAAACGGGGCCATCTGAATACTAGAGTGGTAGCTATTGTTGTACGCAAATTCTATGAGAGGTAGGTGATCATCCCAACTGCCCTTGAAGTCAATAAAAAAAGCTCTCAACATATCTTCTTGGGTCTGAATAGTCCGCTCAACTTGTCCATCGATCTAAGGGTGAAAAGCTATGCTGAGCTTGACCTGAGTACCGAGTCATTTCTGAAATGACTTCCAGAAATGCGAGATGAACTGGCTACCTCTATCTGAAATGATGGACAAGGGAACTCCATGTAGTTTGACCAATTACCCAATGTACAACCTAACATAATACTTAGTTGAGTCTGTAGTTTTAACTAGGAGGAAATGTGTTGACTTGGTCATTCAACCCACTATCACCTAAATGGAGTCATGTTGCCGGAGAGTACGAGGTAGACCTATAACAAAGTCAATATTCACTTCTTCCCACTTACATGTGGGTATGCTGATATCCTGAGTCATACCACCAGGACTCTGATGTTCCACCTTAATCTGTTAGCAGTTCGGACACTTAGCCACAAATTCAACAATGTCTCTTTCATTCTATTCCACCAGTAGATATCCCATAGGTCACGGTACATTTTAGTGGCACCTGGCTTGATAGAATATCTGGAACTGTGTGCTTCTGCCAGTATTTGTTGTCTTAAGTCACCTACATCAGGTACACAAAGTCTGCCTTGGTAATGAAGCACACCATCTCCCCCTTTGGAGAAAGCCTCTACTTCTTTTATGAGAACTACTTCTTTCATCTTAAGCAGTATGGGATCTTCATCTTGCTTTGACTTAACTTCAACAACAAATGAGGAATTTGACCCACTCGGTAGTACTACTCTACTCTCAGCTGAATTAACCAATTGCACTCCCGACCAAGCTAACCTGTGAATATCCTTTTCCGGTTCCTTTCTGCCCTCTTCAACATGAGCAACGCTCCCTATAGACATCGTGCATAGGGTATCAGCCACCACATTGGCCTTGCCCGGGTGGTATAGCACGCTCATGTCATAATCCTATAGTAACTCCAACCACCTCCTCTGAAGAAGGTTCAAATCCTTCTGACTGAACACGTACTGAAGGCTCTTTTAATCGGAGAAAACATCCACGTCAACCCTATAAAGATAATGCCTCTATATCTTCAAAGCAAACACCATTGCTGCCAACTCGAGATTATTAGTCAGATAGTTCTTTTTATTAACCTTGAGCTATCTAGAGGCGCCTAGCTATCACCTTACCCCACTGCATCAGAACACAACTGAGTCCAACTCTGGAAGTGTCACAATGTACTACGAACTCATCTGTTCCTTCTGGTAAGGTTAAAACTAGAGTAGTAGTGAGTCAAGTGTTCCAGTCCTAGAAACTCTTCTCACACACATCTGACCACAAAAGCTTTACCTTCTTCTGAATTAGCTTAGTCAGTGAAGACACAATAGAGGAAAATCCTTCTATGAATTGTCGGTAATAACCGGCTAGACCTAGGAAACTTTTGATATCTGTTGGGGAAGTAGGTCTTGGCCAGTCTTCACCGCTGCAACCTTTCGAGGATCTGCTTGAATACCCTCACCTGAGACTACTTGACCGAGGAAATTCACAGACTTCAAGCAGAATTCACATTTTCTTAATTTGGCGAACAACTGGCGATCTCTAAGCATCCGTACCATTATCCTTAGATAGTTAGCATTTTCTTCCTCGTTTCTAGAGTATACCAGAATGTCATCAATAAATACAATGATGAACATGTCTAGATACCGCTTGAAAACCCTGTTCATCAGGTCCATGAATGCTGCAGGGGCATTAGTTAATCCGAAGGACATAACCACGAATTCATAGTGACCATATCGTGTTATGAAGGCTGTTTTTAGGATGTCACATTCTCTGACTCTAAGCTGATGATACCCCGACCTGAGATCTACCTTGGACAAACAACTGGGTCCTTGAAGTTGATCGAACAAATGATCAATCCTGGGTAGGGGATACCTGTTCTTAATTGTAACTTTGTTCAGTTGATGATAATCAATACACATTTTGAGAGTACCATCTTTCTTTCACACGAACAACAGTGGATCACCCCATGGAGAGATGCTGGGCCTGATGAAACCCTATCAAGTAGGTCTTTTAGCTGCTCCTTCAACTCCTTAAGCTCATCTGGAGTCATTCTATAAGGAGGAATGGAGATGGTCTGAGTGTATAGAAGAAGGTCTATGCCGAAGTTTATTTCCCGCTCGGGAGGGACTCCGAGAAGATCTTTGGGAAACACGTTAGGGAATTCACTAACAACTGGAACTAACTAAATAGTTGGGGTATTAAAGTTAGAATCTTTGACCCGAACTAGGTGATAGATTCACCCTTTCGAAATGAGCTTCCATGCCTTGTGGTAGGAAATAAACCGGCTCTTAGGCGCTAAAACACTACCCATCCACTCTAAGACTGGCTTATTTGGAAACTGAAATATGACGACTCTAGTTCTGCAGTCGACTGTGGCATAACCGGAGTGTAGCCAATCCATGCCAAGAATGAGGTCGAAATTGACCATGTCTAACTCTACTAGATCAGCTGGAATGACTTTACTCAATACTGAGACTGGGTAGTTTCTATACTCCCAACTGGCTTTAACTAACTCACCAATTGGGGTAGAGATTGAGAGTGGTTCTGAGTGGACTTCTGGTCTGATTTCAAACTAGACAGCACATAGGGGGTCATGAATAATAGTGTGGCTCCTAGATCTAGTAGGGCATACAAATCTAGATGGAAGAGATGTAACATACCCGTGACCACATCAGGTGAGCTCTCTTGGTCCTGATGAGAGGACAAAGCATACAAGCAGTTTTGGCACTGATCACCATCCGTACCTGAATTGTTACCCTACTGAGCTGGATAACCTACTAGGGCTGCTGAAGTGGTACACTGTGATCTCCCCCATCCTACTAATGGACATTCCATTAGCCTTTTTCCTAGCTGTCTGCATCCAAAGAAACCCTCTTTGCCTAGAAGACATTCACCTGGATGGTTCTTACCACACTTAGGACAAGCTGCGTAGCGCTGACGTTATGACTCTGGGACTGAGAGCCAAATGCTCCACCCTTCTCGTCCTTGCAGGACCTGAAAGAATGGACACTCGTGGATGTGGGTGCTGGAGTCCTCTGCTGCTGCTGCTGTGGGCTACTACGGCTGCCGGACCTCTAGTGGCCATAATCTGATGGACCAGTCCTAGCCCGCTTGTTCTCTCGCTCCACATCTTTCAACTTTTCTGCCTCAATCTGCTGGGCATGAACGATGAGGCTAGAGAGATCAATGTCCTTTATGAGCGCGGTCCTGCACTCCTTATTTACCAGGGTTTGGTACCCCGTTGAGAAATTTAATCATGCGAGCCCTTGGCTCGGATACCATCTCTGGAGCATACCTTGACAATCACGTGAACTCCAATGCATATTCCTCCATGGTCATGTTACCCTGCTTTAAGTTCATGAACTCTGCGGCTTTAGCCTCCCTCAACTCTCGGGGGAAGAATATGTCTAGGAATGATGTGGTGAACACTTCCCACTTTACCGGTTTCGCTCTTGTTGGTCTCCCTTCCTTCAACTGATCGTACCAAATCTGTGCCACCCCTTTCAACTGGTAGGAGCCAGATCAGCACTCTCCACAGAACTAACACCCATAATCCGAGTGATCTTCCGCACCTCATCCACAAACTCCAATGGGTCCTCTCCCACCTTAGATCTAAAAAAAGCTAGAGGGTTCATTCGGGGTGAAGTCCCAAACCCTAGCAGCTGCTGCGGACCTGTTTCTGTTCACCGGAACCACCTTTTGGTTCACTTGATTAGTCACTGTCTGAGCCAGCAGCTGCGTTGCCTCTTTGAATTCTGTTGGGACACTTGATCATCCTGAGGGGCTGCTGGAGCTTGTGGGGCAGGTCGGTTAGCGTTGCCAGCCCTTTTTCAGTTTACTCGTCTTGGAGGAATAATTTCACTGAAACAAAATAAAGCACGAGTTAGGAGGACATATCTGTAATTGAACTTCAACGCACGATAAGGAGTATGAACAAAGGGAGTTTTCCTAATAACGTCTCATAGTCTCCCCGTCATAAGAGTGGTGCGCTTCACACCCACGAAAAGAACTCTACTTGACGTGGCTTTCAAACATCCTAGGACACTCTAAACCTAGTGCTCTGATACCAAGTTTGTTATGACCCGAGTCTATACCCTGGATGAGACATGGTACTTGGTGCGACAAGTGACCCCAAGACAACCCATGGTCTATCATTACATTGGTAACTGAATAAACATAAGTGGAAGCTTTAAATAAATAAAATCATTTATTAAAACTAATTTGACAAGAGTCAACACATCTGAAATACAATACTAAAAATTTGTATCAATGTCTGAAACCATCTACTCAATGATGAGTTGCTGGGACAAGCCCCCAGCTAAATCTAAAATCTGACTGTAAAGAACTAAGTAAAATAAATATCTTCCTCCAAATATGAGGACTCACCCAACACTGTTGTTGATATCATCTAAGGGAAACTACTGACGATGCTAGGACTGAGAACCTGCGCATGTATCATGATACGATACAACATAGAAGGTATGTGTCAGTACTTTGAATGTACTAAGAAAGTGAGAGATATAATAAGTATGAAAGAACAAGTAACTGTACTGAAATGACATGAAATGACCAACTGAAATACTGAAAACTGATATAACTGAAGCATAACTGATATGGTCAATAATGACCCTAACTGATGTTCATAGACATGTCCTGGATCTGAGATACTAAACTGAGATAAGCTAAACTAAATTGAGCAGAGACAATACTAACTAGGGGGAGAGTCTATAACCCACATATAACCATGTGAGTTAAACATGGAGTTCGATATGTATGCCCCACCAATAGGAACCAGTATACCTTTCTCTGTTATAAAGGCACGAACTGGGTGATCAGAAATCTAGGACCCGGTGGGCCAAGTAACCTACGGTGGCAACATAGTTCTGGGAACTTGGGTGCGCTGAAACTCTGATCCGCTTGGTGCTAAGTACTACTCCTACCGGATGAATCCTAAATTTGTTTACTAAGATGATAGCTCAAAGCTGGGGCCCAAGATTAAGTTAGGTACACTTATCAGGAAGTACCCTGAGAGTCTTATCAGACCGAATACTATAACTAGTGTTCTAAGACTGGTCGGAGCTACTTATTTGGAAGTGTCGTAACCATCTAAAGAACAAATTGATGATTGATAACTGATTCCAATAACTGATATCTGGGAGGCATTACTGACACCTAAAGAAAAGATTATAGTAAAACTGATCAGCTGACATTTCTGAAAAAACAGAAAATGCTAACATTTTGATTGAAACTGGAATAGCATGCAACTGACTAAGAATTCAACTAATATTAATAACATGGGAATTCTAACACTAATAGAATAAAGCAGCATGAATAACTAATCAATTGTGCAGGACTCTAATTACTGTATTCAAGAGCTAGGGTTGAAACCCATTTACGGGAAACAGGTATCAACATGATCTCTAGGTAAAGGAAATATAGCTGCTAATAAGATGAACAACATTCCACATGAATTTAATTGAATTCTGACAGAATGATTTCTAAATTTTGAAACCTCAAGGCTAAGACTGATTAGAAAATTTAAATGGTTTTTGGGGCACAAGGGAAGGACAATTCCGTTGCTAAATTCTCACATACCTACTGATGAAAACCCTAGAGAAAACCCTTGAGAATATCTAAGAAGAAAGTCAAACCCTTGCTCTTGCTCTATGCTTTCTAACTAAGTTCTACGTTTTGAATTTTGAGGGAATAAGAGATATGAAGAGTGAACATCGATTACTCCTCTAAATCCCCTAAATATAACAAAAAACAACGTACATTAGGGATTAAAAGGTGGGAAGTTTCCAAAATAACCCTGGAAGAAAAATCTAGAAACTGCCCGATAGGGACCAATGAGTAACACAACGAGTCGTTGGTTGATACCATGACTCATTGGGGCCAGTCATTGGTCTTGCGTCTAGAATTAGGGCTCATTGGAATTTGGAAACGAGTAGGGACCACAACTCATTGGAAGAACCAATGGGTCATTGGTACCTCTCGTTGTCATTAGTAGGATTTTTAACAAAACTTGGGAACCCCACTAACGGACCACACAATGACTCATTGGTAGAACAAGGGGTCATCATGTATGCTCGTGGTCAACACTGCCCGGTCTTGATATCTGGCAACAGGTGGAGACGATGACTCATTAGTGGTGATAATGAGTCGTTGATCCCACTCGTTGCTTATGAGAGATACCTGGTGGATTTTTGAACTTGGCATGTAATGGACGACAAGATGGCTCGTTACTTCTTCCAATAATTCTTCCTATGCCTCATTGGTTCCCAGAGGGAAATTCTGTAGAGCTGACAACAACTCAGACAATGGCCCATTAGAGGTGACAAAATCCGTTGTCTGGGTCGTTCCGTGATAAAAGTTTCTGGTTTCCCTTGATTTTCTTGCAAGGTCTGAGTTTGGTCTATGAATGTTTTGGGGCGTTACAAGACAAAACTTGCACCTGCTAAACTTAGCAAATACCGGACTGACCTTAAGAGTCTGCAACACAATCCTCAAATGAGTGGACTGCTCCTCCTCACTCTGAGATTACACAAAGATGTTGTCTATGAAGATAATAACGAACATATCCAAATACTTCTTGAACACCCTATTCGTTAAATCAATAAAATTTGCAAGGGCATTTGTTAGACTGAAAGACATAACTACAAACTCATAGTGATCATACTGAGTTCTGAAGGCCATCTTTCGAATGTCACTTTCCCTCACCTTGAGCTAGTGATAGCGGATAATGCTCAAATTACACCGCTAAAGAAGTATAACATGGACGTTGTAAATAAAAAATCCAACTACAGATGGCGTTGATCCCATATGGAATATGGTCCCTTGCTAAATTCTCACATACCTTCTAATGAAAATCCTGGAGAAAAACCCTTGAGAAGATCTGAGAAGAAAGTTGAACCCTTGCTCCTGCTCTATGCTTTCTGACTGAGTTCTACGTTTTGAATTTTGAGGGAATAAGAGGAATGAAGAGTGAACATCGATTACCACTCTAAATCCCCTGAATATAACCCAAAATGATGTACTTTAGGGATTAAAAGGTGGGAAGTTACCAAAATAACCCTGGAAGAAAAATCTAGAAATTGCCCGACAAGGACCAACAGGTCACACAACGAGTCGTTAGTTGATACCATGGTTCGTCGGGACCAATCGTTGGTCTTGGGCCAGGAATTAGGGCTCACTAGAATTTGGCAAGGGTAGGGAACACGACTCATTTGAAGAACCAATGGGTCGTTGGTAACTCTCATTGTCATTAGTAGGATTTTTAACAAAACTTGGGAACCCCACTAACGGACGACACAATGACTCATTGGTAGAACAAGGGGTCATCGTGTATGCTCGTGTTCATCACTGCCTGGTCTTGAAATCTGGTAATGGGTGGAGACGAGGACTCTTTAGAGGTGATAACGAGTTGTTGATCCCACTCCTTGCTTTTGGGAGATGCCTGGTGGATTTTTGAAGTTAGGATGTAATGGACGACAAAATGACTCGTTACTTCTTCCAACAAGTCGTCTTATGCCTCGTTTGTTCCCAGAGGGAAATTCTATAGAGCTGACAATGGCTCAGATAATGGCCCATTAGAGGTGACACGATTCGTTTTCTGGGTCGTTCTGTGATAAATTTTTTTGGTTTCCATTGATTTTTCATGCAAGGTCTGAGTTTGGTCTAGGAATGTTCTGGGGTATTACAAGACAAAACTCACACCTGCTAAACATAGCAAATAGCGGACTGTCCTTAGGAGTCTGCAACACAATCCTCAAATGAGTGGCATGCTCCTCCTCACTCCGAGAATACACAAAGATGTTGTCTATGAAGATAATAACGAAACATATCCAAATACTTCTTGAACACCCTATTCGTCAAATTAATAAATGTTGCAAGGGCATTTGTTAGACTAAAAGACCTAACTACAAACTCATACTGATCATACTGAGTTCTAAAGGCCATCTTTGGAATGTCACTTCCCCTCACCTTGAGCTGATGATAGCTGATAATGCTCAAACTACACCTCTGAAGAAGTATAACGCGGACGTTGTCAATAAAAAATCCAACTAAGATTGGGGTCGATCTCTCAGGGAATATGATCAAGATACAGACTAATATTAGTGTTCACACTTTTAGTTCAATTATTTCCTAAAGGGGGAGATTCTAAATCAAGTAACAACATTTTGAAATAGAGTTGTGATCAATAGTTATGCAATAAACTAGGGAAGTGTTCCCTATGGCTTCCTAACTAGGTCAGACTATGACACTCATAATCAATCCCAATACTTAGCCTATAGAACTGATAAATTATGCTCCTCTAAACAGCTGATTCAACCCTATTATATGACTCTACTTAATCACCGGGTTAGGTCTAATGAGTGATTTCTCTTTAACCTTTATCAATAGTCCAAATTAACTCTCTCGCGACCGCAACTCAAGCTATTCGATGATACTTCTCTAGGTTCACGCAAAAAGATAATTTGGGTTAGTCCTAACGTTAATGCACACCATTAAAGAACATTAATCATGAAGAAAAGAACAATACAAGCATTTGCATTGGTTTAGAATTGTCACGACCCGAGTTTACACCCTAGCCATAACACGGGACAAGAAACCCCGAAAGGCTCCATGTCGACTCATGACATAATCATAGCATATCACTTAGCAATAGAAAAAACCAACAATATAAATAAGCGGAAGCTAACTGCAAGGGTCTAATATAAACCATAAGTACAATTGTAACAACACTTTGATACAACGCTGAATCTATCTAAACAAGTCTGAAAGCCTTCTACTAAACTGACGAGTCGCTGGGACAAGCCCACCCAGCTAACTCCTAATATCTGAAAACTAAAACATAAAGAAAATATAAACACAAATCACGTCCTCAAGTGATGACGACTCACCAGTAGTAGTTAAGAGGGAATGAAGCGTATCTAACCACAAGGCCGAGTCTAGAGAGATGAATCTATATCATGAAATGATATAGCACATAAAGGAGTATGGTCAGTACTTGGAATGTACTAAGTATGCGGGAAACGTAAATAAACTAAAACATGCAAGTATACAAAAAAGAAGTAAACTAGATACATCTACATGTAAGTACACTAGGATACAACAACCCTGCCTGAGATACATATATATACCATTAAGCTTTTATTTGAAAACATTTATCGAAGTATAGTCAAATTGATGCATAAGGGTCATGTGATGTACATTTATTGAGAACTGAAGCTGTAAAAACATCATACATGGTATTGACTATCTACTGATAATTGAATATGAATCCGCCTTAACTGCTTTTAACTGAAATCAGAAATTATGCAGAGCTGGGCTGAACTGATATCGGAGACTAAGGGAGACATTCTCGGCTATGGAGAGTCAATAATTGACTGAGGGAAACATTCTCTGCTATGGAGCATCCCTGACTGACTAAGGGAAACATTCTCGGCTATGAAGAGTCCCTAACTAACTGAGGGAAACATTCTCTACTATGGAGCGTCCCTGACTGATTAAGGGAAATATTCTTGGCTATGGAGAGTCCCTGAATGACTGAGGGAAACATTCTCTGCTATGGAGCGTCCCTGACTGATTAAGGGAAACATTCTCGACTATAGAGAGTCCTTGACGGACTAAGGGAAACATTCTCGGCTATGGAGAGTCCAGTTAACTAGAACATGGAAGTCACTGGTCTGACGTTATTCGCTTAGTGTAAGTCACATCAGCTAATCAGAGACATGAGCATTCAACTGTTTACATCATACCAAATATCATACTGAATCACTTAGAATTAATTAAGTCTACTTTCTACTAATGACATGCCCAATGGTCTAAAGGATCATTCTCATGTTTAGTCATCATAATTCATATCATCATGGTGCCAATTCATCATTTTGATCCACAAATCTTACATTCATGAAACACCTATAGAATTAGATATACCTTACATACATCCACAACATTCAAATCTCAAGTTCATAACATATGACGTATATCTCTAATTCATGTAGGATCCATAGGTTAATTCATACTTTACATATATACATTGATTCATATATTCTAGATTTACGGAAAGCCCATGCATATAATCAACTCATACCTTGAAAACGTACAATGAGATCATGGTTGAAGCATATGAATATTCATAAAACCCCATTTCGAGATTTCCTCTAAATCACAATAAAAATTAGATAATCATTCCATTACCATAGGTTCAACTCATACCCAATACATTTACACCGTAATCATAGTGAAAACATGCACAGACTCCACGTTGATCAAATCCCATAAGTTCTAATCATGTTCCAACATATAAAATGTGACATATGTTCTAGATTTGCGGAACCCATGTGATCTACATATATTTTAAAAAAAAGATATAACTTCATGATAAGAGCATATGATTTATCTATGAAATCCTATTTTAAATTCTAGACTAATTTATGGTGAAAGTTCCTTAGTCATGCTAATCCCACATCAAGTACATTATTCGAGATTTTAAAAGTAATTTTACAAGCTTACATAAAATCCATCATAATGGGTCTTAGAATTCATTGGAGACAAATGAGAGTTTATCCACAAATCGAACCCTAGATTATGCTTTCTAAAAAATGAAGGAAGTTGGATTTTAGTATCAAAATTTGGGACACAAGGATGAAAGGAGATCCTTGTTGAAGTTCCACATACCTGTGCTGTTGATCCCTTGCCTTGTCTTGAAGATCAAGAGGAATTGAGAAGTTGGAGGTGATGAACTCTAGCTGCTTCTTGAGAGAAATTCTAATCTAAGCATGTTGAAGAGAGTAAGGATTTAGAGTAGGTTAATTCCTTTAATTTGACCTTAAGGAAGCCCAAAACTTCGTCATTTAGGAGTTAGAAGCATAGGAGTTTACCAAAATGCCACAAAACTAAAGAAATAAAACCTGTAACTGGCAGTTACCACGACTAACAGTACGAGTCGTAGGTTGCTTGTATGACTCGTACTGAGAGTCATACCATGCCTGCTGCAGCTTCACTAAATCACTCATAACTTTTTACTCCGAACTCTGATTAGAACAAGGTCGGATGCGTTAAAAGAGGACTTAAAGGGCTTGAATTTGATATGTTGAATCCCCCAGAAATACTTTGTAAAGAGAGAGATATTGTTGGTTGAAGTTTACCCTTATATGAACTAATACGAAAAACCCAATAGGTAAGAAGGCCCTCAACTCAACTTTATGCTAGAGGTTCCTTATGACCTTAACTTGAATCTAATGCACTTCTTACACTAAATAATTGATATTAACACCTTTTTTCCATAAATTCATTGGGTTCGGGTCAATCCACATACCTAGAAGGGTTTTGAACTTAGCCTCCAAGTTTGAGGCATTACAATATCTCCACCCATGACGAAACAACAATTCATAGCATCATATTATGAATCGTACCACAAGTCATAACACCAAACTACAACTCGTGGTTTCCTCCCATGACTAATGATCCTTTTTCTTTTCCAACTCTCTGAATATTTTCATGACTCGTACCATGACCTGTAACTCCATCCTACGATTTGTACTATTACCTGTACAATTATTCACATGATAACCCCAAAGACCTGCTACGACTTCTGGCCACGGGTCGCACCTTCATACTATAGCTCGTGGTGGGGACTCGTGGTTCGGAAACAACTTATCTAATCTGGACCATGGGTCTTCCTACGACCCGCACTGCCAACCTACGGCTGGTATAATGAGTCGTACTGAGGCAATGTTGTAGATTTTTCTACTGAGAACATTCCAAATCCTAATTTGTAATCTTGGGAACTTTTGGGGTGTTACAATATCTCCCCCTTGGAAACATTCGTCCTCGAATGTTGGCTAAATATACTGAAAGGATAGGACAAAACTGACATCCCAAAATTGATCAATTGCAGCTGAAACCAATGGAGTATCTGACTCTGGGATGATTTTACATATCCGAACTGAATATCTAAATCATACATGCATGCTAGGGCATAAGAGGGATTGAAAGACATGAAACTAACATGGAATTAGATAGAGCACTGAGAAGGATTCTTTCCCTTTAACCGACACTAAGCTGATATGGACTAAGCCTTCGTTCTCAAATTCGACTTGTCACACACACTTACCATATTCCCCTTAGCTTAAAACCATCATTCTAAGGATCCCGAATCTTTCTTAAGGTCAGGATAATTCACTAACTCCTAGCTTCTTCTTTATCTCTAACCTTCACTACAAGCTTTACACTAAAAGCTATTACATCATACATCGACAATCTCTTCCCCAACAATCACTACAGAGCTTTTTATTCAATACTGGGTTTCTAGGGTTGGAAACATACAAAGAGTAACAAAAGATTCACAACATACCTGTGGCCACTACTGGCGACTTGCCCTTATCCTGGTGTGCTTCTACGGCATAAGAGTGATTTTGACGATGTCCTCCGCCCGGGATAGATGATGCACCTTGCTGAAATGGACGGGATATCAGAGCTACTGAAGAGGTGGCTGAGGCTCTACTCTCGCCTTGCTTAGCTGTTATGTAGTCCCAGTGCTTATGACCCAACTTGTCGCACCAGAAACAATCATCTGAGCCGGCCATGCATTCTCCCAAATGGTGTTTCCCACAGCTCATACACAATAGGTACATAATCTCTCTTACCCTGGGTTTATATGGAACACTGGCTGTCGAAGGTGCTGGGGCCGATGATTTTTGCTCATAGCGTGAATAGTGTCCACCACTCGACCTTTGCTAGGAGAACTCTAAATCCCCAGTTCTAGCCCTCTTCGCCTCTCTCTCTTTTTCCTTCACTTGTTCGCTTCCATTCGTTAAGCGAATATCTCCAAGCGTGGAAAGTCTATGTCCCTGTGCAACATGGCAGTCCTGCACTCTTTAACCAAGGAGTCTGCCACTCCGTTCATGAATCTACTCACTCGGGCCCTCTAATCGGCTTCCATCTCCTGGTGCATACTTGGATAACCAGGTAAACTCCAACGCGTACTCCTTGACAGTCATGTCGTTATGTTTCAGGTTAATGAACTCTGCCGCCTTTTCCTACCTCAACTCCCAAGGGAAAAATCTATCCAAGAATGCTGTCATAAATTCATCCTAACCTACGGGACCCGCTCTAATTTCCCGACTGTCTCTCCACTAACAAAACTAGATATAAGAGACTCCTTTCAGCCGGTAGGAGGCTAAGTCTACACTCTCTATTCCCGTCACCCCCATGATTTGGGTGATCTTTCAAAAACTCATACGGGTCCTCATCCACCTTTGACCCTAAGAACTTGGTGGGTTCATTTGGAGAAAATCTCTTATCCTTGACGCCGCTACATTCCCATTCTGGGGAAAACGAGCCATCGCCCGCTGGTATTATCTAGGCGGTCAGGGCCTGCGCCAGCATATGAAAGGCTGCCTGGAACTAGGCATGAGCAACATGATCATCCATTGGGTTTGCCGGGGCTGATGGTACCTACTGGCGGCCGTTACCATGTCTTCTTCCATTCGCTCGTTTTGAAGGCATTATCTGTGAGCGGGTAAAGCACGAGTTAGGGAAAGAAATGTTAGAGTTCCATACTCTACGAACGATAAGAATCATGAAGAAAAGGGAACATTCCTAAATGTCTCGTAGTCTCTTAATCATAAGTATGGAGCACTTCACACTCATGAAAAATACTCTACTTAATGCGGCTTTAAAACACCCTAGAACACTCTAAACCTTTGCTCTGATACCATGTTTGTCACAACCTGAGTTTACACCCTAGCCGTAACACGAGACAAGAAACCCCGAAAGGCTCCAAGTCAACCCATGGCATAATCATAGCATATCACTTAGCAATAGAAACAACCAACAGCATAAATAAGCGGAAGCTAACTGCAAGGGTCTAATAGAAACCATAAGTACAATTGTAACAATACTTTGATACAATGCTGAATCTATCTAAACAAGTCTAAAAGCCTTCAACTAAACTAACGAGTTGCTGGGACTAGCCCCCCGCTAACTCCTAATATCTGAAAACTGAACATAAAGAAAATATAAACACAAATCATGTCCTCGGGAGATGAGGACTCACCACTAGCAATTGAGAGGGAATGAAGCGTATCTAACCACGAGTCTTAGTCTGGAGACCGAAATCTATATGATGAAATGATATAACATATAAAGGAATGTGGTCAGTACTTGGAATGTACTGAGTATGCGAGAAGCGTAAATAAACTAAAACATGCAAGTATACAAAAAGGAAGTAAACTAGATTCATCGACATGCAACTACACTAGAATACAACAACCCGCCCTAACTACTTTTAACTTAAATCAAAATTATGTAGAGCTAGGCTGAACTGATATCGGAGACTAAGGGAGACATTCTCGGCTATGGAGAGTCCCTAATTGACTGAGGGAAACATTCTATGCTATGGAGCATCCCTGACTGACTAAGGGAAACATTCTCGGCTATGAAGAGTCCCTGACTAACTGTGTCACACCCCGCCTTGGGGGGTATGACTGGCACCTGGTGCCCTACTAGGACCTGAACTACTGGACTGCTAAGCCTAGGCACATCTGGTACCTGGCTGGCTCTAACTCACATTTTTGGAATCAAGGGGCTATATAACGGCTGTAAACACAGCCCCCGGCCCAGTGGCCTATAGCCTCCTGTACCTGTAATAACAGCTGACCAGAACATGCAACTATAGGGGAACCTATACGGGCCGACAAGGCCACCATGCTGTCTAGTTATCTGCAACTCAGCAATGAGATACTAGAAAGCTACGTGACCGGCAAGGTCACCACTACTGTCAAACTTATGGCCCCACACGGCCAACATAAAAGAGAGAAAGAGTACTAACGGCTATACAACTGCACGACCTCACACGACCGGCTCATCTGACCACAGGGAAAACATATACAGACTGCAAGCCTCTAAGAATAAAAATAGAATGATCGGGATAGGGCCCCGACCTACCCGTACTATATAACAAAAAAGAACTGAAATACACCTCTGATACTCAGTCTCCGGATGACAGGAGTTGAATACTCGATCGCTGACAGGAATCACGTAGTATTACCTGCTCGTCTATGAGTACCTGCAGGCAAGTAATGCAGCACTCCACTGGGCGTCAGTACCACTGGTACTGAGTATGCAAAGCAACTAAAGTAATACAACTAAAAACAACTAAATATAGATAGCATAACTAGCATTTCTATATAACAGGAGATAACTGAATCTGAAGAAGCTGATATAAACTGACTTAAGCTTTCTGTACTGATAAGGCAGAGGCGTACCTGTAGACGCGACGGCCTGCACCATATGCCTGTCGTACCACCTTTTCATTTTTTATTTGTAGCATTTTGCACTTTCATATGCGTGCCATCGAAATTTGTCCAACTCACTCAGCTGCATCAATCTCCTCTTTCCTTCTAGCTTAAGATCCATGTTCAGCTTCCGCACAGCCCAATATGCTCGATGTTCAAGCTCTACGGGGAGATGACATGCCTTCCCATAAACCAATCTGTACGGTGAAGTCCCGATGGGTGTCTTGTATGCAGTTCGATAAGCCTACAACGCATCATCGAGTTTGCTTGCCCGATAGTTTGGGGATGATATGTCGTAGCCACTTTATGCCGCACCCCGTATTTCGCTAGAAAATTCCTGAATCTCGCGCTCACAAAATGTGCCCCTCCATCACTGATAATTGCTCGTGGCGTACCAAACCTGGTGAAAATCTGCTTCTTCACAAATCTAGCCACCACCTTGTTGTCGTTCCTGGGACACGCTGCTACCTCAACCCACTTGGACACGTAGTCCACTGCCACCAAGATGTATTAATTGACAAACGATGGTGGAAATGGGCCCATAAAATCTATCCCCCACACATCGAACACCTCAACTTCCAATATGTGATGCATTGGCATCTCATGTCTCCTGCCGATTGTTCCTTCTCTTTGACATCGATCACATACTTTGACATAAGCTGCAGCATCATTGAACAGTGTGGGCCAAAAGAACCCAGATTGCAGCACTTTGTGAGCAGTACGCTCTCCTCCATGATGACCTCCATATGGCGATGAATGAAAACTCCTCAGCACCTCTACTGTCTGACTTTCTGGAATGCACCGCCTCATCACTTGATCTTGTCCTTGCTTGAATAGACATGACTTATCCCAAATGTAATACCTGGACTCATGATTCAGCTTCTTCCTTTGTTGATTCGTTGCCTCAGGTGGGTATATTCCACTTACTAACAAGTTCACAATATCTGCATACCAAGGGAGTTCAACTTTCTTTATTGCCAAGAGTTGTTCATTAGGGAACTCTTCTCGGATGCGCTCACCTTCCTTCATATGTGAATGGTTCTCTAGTCGTGATAGGTGATCTACAACCTAATTTTCACTTCCCTTCCTATCTCGGATCTCCAGATCAAACTCTTGCAGCAATAATATCCACCTGATTAGCCTGGGCTTCGAATCTTTATTGCCAAATAAGTACCGAATTGCCGCATGATCAGTGTGTACCACCACTTTCGACCCCACCAGGTAGGATCTAAACTTGTCAAATGCAAACACTAGAGCCAACATCTCCTTCTCCGTGACTATATAATTAACTTGTGTAGCATCAAGTGTTTTGCTTGCATAGTAGATGGAATGAAAAATCTTATTCCTTCGCTGCCCCAATACCGCTCCTACAGCCGCATCACTTGCATCACACATTAACTCAAAAGGATATTCCAAATCAGGAGCAATGAGAATAGGAGCTTCCACCAGCTTCTTTTTCACCTCCTCAAATGCTTCTACACATTCCTTGTCAAATTCAAACTTCACCTCATTTTCTAACAATCGGCATATCGGTCTAGAAATCTTAGAGAAGTCTTGAATAAACCGTCTGTAAAACCCAATATGTCCTAAGAAGCTGTGAACACCCTTAACTGATACTAGCAGTGGTAGCTTTTCAATCACCTCTATCTTTGTACGATCGACCTCCAAACCTATGCATGACACCTTATGGCCAAGGACAATACTGTCCTTGACTAAATAATGACACTTTTCCCAGTTGAGAACCAGGTTTGAGTTTTCACATCTGGCTAACACCCTATCTAGATTCTGTAAACACATAGCAAATGAGTTACCAAAAATAGGAAAGTCATCTATAAATACCTCGACATAGTCTTCCACCATATCGTGGAATATTGCCATCATGCATCGCTGGAATGTGGCTTGTGCATTGCATAGACCAAAGGGCATTCTCCTGAAAGCATATGTCCCATAAGGACATGTAAACATGGTCTTCTCCTGATCTTCTGGTGCTATGGCTATTTGATTATAGCCAGAGTAACCATCCAAAAAGCAATAATATTCCTGCCCTGCCAGCCTGTCCAACATCTGATCAATGAATGGAATCGGATAGTGATCTTTCCGAGTGGCCTCATTGATCTTCCTATAATCCATGCAAATTCGCCAGCCCGTGACTGTGCGTGTGGGAATTAGCTCATTCTTTTCATTTGTGACCACTGTCATTCCCCTTTTCTTGGGAACGCATTAAACTGGGCTAACCCATTCACTATCTGAGATGGGATATACCACTCCTGCATCCAACCACTTCATCACTTCCTTTCTGACAACATTCTTCATCACCGGGTTCATCCTACGTGATGTTGCACGGTTGACTTGGATCCCTCTTCCACGAATATCTTGTGCATGCAGAAAGCTGGACTGATCCCCTTAATGTCTGACATCTCCCATCCCATTGCTCTCTTTCGCCTCTTAAGGACCACCAATGCATCTTTCACTTGTGCATCTGTCAGTTCTGCTAAAATGATGACTGGTAAGGTGTCATCTTCACCCAATAATACATACTGCAGATGTGGAGGCAATGTCTTTAACTCCAATTTAGGTGCCTCCTCTATTGATGGCTTTGGGGATGGTTCCAAGGACCTCTTCAATGGTTCAAAATCTTTGTTCCTGAAGAACCATTTTGTCTCATTCGAAGTTTGCACCATCTCATATGTCGCACTGTCCCCAAAATGATCACGTACACCAAGGCTCTCTCCAAAGGATCTTGTGAGTCAATAATCTGAAGGGTCAATTCATTATTCAAAACATTGATTTCTGATAACTCTTCATAGATGGAAGGTAGCTTCATGGCCTTTACCTTATCATGAGCTCTCATGGTTAGCTGCCCAGCAGCTACATCAATTAAGGCTCGCCCAGTTGCCAAGAAGGGACGTCCCAAAATAAATGGGACTTTCGCATCTGGCTCAAAATCAAGAATTATAAATCCACCGGGAAAATGAGGGAGCCTACTTGCACTAACACATCCTCCAGAATTCCATCAGGTCTGGCCAATGAACGGTCAACTAGCTACAAGATCACAGTGGTAGGTCAAGGACTGCCTAGCCCCAGCTTCTTGAATATTAATATTGGCATCAGACTTATACTTGCTTCCAAATCGCACAAACCACGAGCTCGAACAGACTGCCCAATTGTAATCTGAATAGTGAAGCTCCCAGGATCCTTGAGCTTTGTCGGCAATCGATTCTATATACGGGAGGTGCACTCCTCAGTAAGTGCAACTGTAGCATACTCTGTCAGTCTACACTTGGCTCAAATTCATGCTGCTGAAATGAGTGTTAATTTGATTTTGCAAAGTAGCTATTTGTGCAGCAATCGTTGTGAATCCATCTACCTCCAAGACCCCTGCCGCTTTCTTCACTCCCCCTCGGGTTGTATCAGCATTCCATTCAGGATTACCTTGTGAAATACTATTCAACAAGGTGTACAGCTCTTCGTATGTCATTTCCAATGCCTGCCCCCCGGCTGCTGCGTCTAAAAAAATCTTTGTATGTGGTTCCAAGCCTTTAATGAATGTATGCACCAACACATCATTAGACTGATGATGGTGAGGACAATCTGTTAACATTGACTTGACCCTCTCCAAAGCCTGATACAAATTCTCACCCTCTCTCTGTTTGAAACTTAGAATCTGACTTCTAAGCCTGGCTGTCTTCCCTGATGGAAAGAATCGTATCAAAAACTTCCTCGCTAGGTCATCCCAAGTAGTAATAGAATTTGGTGGTTCAGCCTTTAACCACCTCTTGGCTTCCCCAAGCAGTGAAAACGGGAATAGTGTAAGCCTCACATAATTAGATGATACTCCAGCGGGTATATATGTGTCACTTATCTCCAAGAAGTTTTGGAGATGCTGTTGTGGATCTTCATGAGGGAGACCTGTAAATTGCCCGCTGGTGTGCAATAACAGCACCATATTCTGCTTAAGTTCAACTCTCCCTCCTGGTTCCGGCCTGCGAATGCTGGATGTTACATTATTAGCATGTGGGTTTGCCACCTCGCGGACCGGTCTTGCTACCATCTCTTCTGGCACTAAAACTGCCCTTACAATCGGTGGATGCTGTTGTTGCTCCAAAATTTCCCTCCTTAATAACTGCAACTTCTTTTCTAGAGCTTCCCTCTTCTGTAGATGAAATTGTCTCTCCGGCTCTAAATATGGATCCACCAACTCCTTATCTCTTGCCAGCGTTCAGAAACAACTTAGTACCTGCAAGAGAAATCGCTAAGATCAAGTTTTCAACACTTGTATCGAACTTGTAAACTAACACTAAGAAAATTAAGTCACCAAATTCTCCAAGTCCCCGGCAACGACACCAAAAACTTGTTCACTCCCAATCGCACGCAAGTGCACGTAGTCATACAAGTAATAAAGTGGCTTTATTTCAAGCCAAGTATCGAACCCACAGGGACTGTAATGAAGGAGTAATTTCTCCCTAAGTGTTTAGTATACACACGTCTTTATACAAGTAGACAAGAAAAACAAATGGTCATTTTTCAAGAATATTAGTTAATGTAACCTTAAGTGAAAATTATGAATTATAATATGAACAATAGCATGAACAAGATGAGGTTAAGGAAAAACATGCAGATATGTAATTTATTGATTAAATTTCAGTCAACACTTCTCTTCGGTTGTTAGTCAGGAATTATTAACAATGGATTGGGTCTTTCGAACTCCTCACCAATTAAAGAATTATGAGATTTACATTACACATCTCTGTGATGCAATAACTCATATTCTCATAAACCAAACTAAATTCCATAGATGACCAAATATGACATTACAGATATATTTCTATTGTGAACGTTAATCTTCTCTTAATTTCTCAACCAAGAAAAGAACATATTCTACCAATTCACATCCATCCAAACAATCTTCCTTTCGGAAATAAAATTGGAATTTTAATATATACATTAACAATGGATAATCATTAATGTAGTAAAAACAAGAATCGGTAGAACAACCGTTTTAGAGAAGATAAAAACTGAAATAACATCAATTACATACTACTGCAATTATCCTCAACCTTAGCCAAAGGTGAATTAGCCACTCATTCGAGGATTAAACATCTTTAAACAAGTAGAAAACATACAAGCAATTGAAATTTAATAGAAAAAGGAAGAGAATTAACCCTAGGACTTCTTCAGCTCAACTGCTTCATACTCACGTTCTAGCATGAAATGTCAGATACTTTAAAATAAAACCTAAGTGTGCTATTTATACAAGTGAGAAATTTCCCGGAATAAACTGGAAACATGGAACGGAGGCTATCGCGGAGCATCAACTCCGTGCCACGGCCTTGTCGTGGAGCCTCACTGGAACTTGGATGCACAGATTCTTAGCCTCAGCGTGGCATGGAGGCTATCGCGGAGCCTCAGCTCCGTGCCACGGACTTGTCGCGCACCTTCACTGGAATCCGGGTGTGCAGCAAAGTCTTCCCAACGTGTCACGGAAGTAAACGCGGAGCATAGGCTCCGTGACACGGTGCCACCGTGCACCTTCACTGGAATTCGCCTAAAATTTTACTCTAGGCAAAATGCTACCGCGATGGTAGCGTGACAGAGCCTATATCGCTGAGCATCAAGTTTTTAGTATTTTCTTGCTGACTTCCGTGTTTTGCTTTTGAGTCCATTCCTCAACTTTACCAACTTGTAGATTAGTTTCCAAAATTCATTCTAAACAGCAAAAACAATGGCATGTGTGATTTTTTTCAAGGGTAGTTGGGATGATCATTTTCCTCTCATTGATTAGCCTTTGTTTTTGAAACAAGAATCAATAGAACAACCATAGAAGAAAAGATGAAAAACCAATTTATCAATAATTACATTTCAATACAAATGTTCTTAACCTCAGCAAGAAGTGAATTTAGCCACTCATTTGTGGATTAAACATTGTAAAATGAGTGTTAATAATACAAGCAATTGAAATAAAGAAGAAGGAGATAGAGAAACCCTGAGATTTTCGTCCCCTCAACTGTCTGTAACCCACGTTCTTGCTCCACCAAGTCAGAATTATTAAAAATGATCCTAAGTGTTCTATTTATACTAGTGGGAATTTTTCCCGGAATAACAAGCAACGTGTCACGGAGTGCATCGCGGAGCACTGCCTCCGTGACACACCACCAACGTGGACCCTCACTAGAATTTGGTCGTCCAGGTATTAAGGCCCAACTTGGCACGGCGTGCAACGCGGGGCTAGGCCAACGTGCCACGGCCCCAACGCGCACCTTTAATGGAATTAGGCATAACTTCACCATCCAGGCAGAGTTCATCCGCGATGGCAGCGTGACACGGCTCCATTGCGGAGCCCCTTTAACTCGTTCCTTCCTTGTGCTTTTTCCCTTGCTAGCTTCTGAGTCCAATCCCGATCTCTCCCAACATGCATCTTAGCTCCATAACTTTATATTTTTCCTGCAAAACAACGCTAATCATGTTGGTTAGTATAAATTCACATTTTATTACAATTCACATGAGAATGTACAAACATCGATAGATAAACAAGGTAAAATGACACATTTGAGTATCACTTGGGCATGTAAATTTTCCCAAGATCACTTACCCCACACTTAAATCCTTGTTCATCCCCGAACAATAATCTTACACCTCATGCAATTTACACCCCATCCTGGCTACTTTGGCTGGACAATTCAAGCTACGATTATACCGATTATTTAATACAGCAAATCATCAAGAAAACATGCATAGTCTTATCAATACAATGACATTCAACACATTAAGACCTCCTAGACTCAAGAATCGACTCTCGATATCGGCAAACTCATGCAAATCAGCTGATCAAGATATCCGACAAGAATTTGAATCTCTCATCGAGCATGTGCCCTTACCACACAAGAGAATTTTCCCCTTTTTAATCACATGAACTCAAAACATTACATGCAGGGGCATATAAACAAGATTTCGCTCTCTCTCCCAAAAGAATTCACATGTATCATGTCATGAACCATAGGCTTGCCTTTAGTGTATTACTCCACTAATATAAGGACACATGATGTAAGATCACATAGGACTTAACGGGTTGTAATGTAAGCTACGGAACTAGCAAATACTGGGCTAACCAATAATAACAACTAGCCTCCTTAAGCGATTTTTCAATCCATCCCATCAACCTTATGGCATTGTTTTTTCCTTCATCCTCCCATTCTTGAAGTTTGTCTTTATTTTTGACCCCATATCTTTAAGCACACTTGACTTAATAACAAAGCTTTTTTATCATATTCATTATATTTAATTTATACCAAGTGCACCTTCGACCTTTTCTTTCCTTTCACCACTCTGCTTTTTCTTTTCTTTTCAAAATTCTCACTCCCTGGCGCTGTGGGAAAATTATTTAATTATATTTTTTTTTCCTTGAGCGCTTAAGAGTTTTGGATCAAAATCATGGATAATGCACAGAAGGGGTTAAGCTCGGTTTACACCTTTTTGACAAAAGAAAGAAATAGGCTAAAGGCTCAATGGGCTAACTAGGGTGTACATTCAAGGTAGGTACGATAATGAAAAAACTTTCGGTTAAAGCAAAGAAATGCCTACATCCTTTGATACAATAGACATCCTTCATTTCGTTTTGTACACACACCAGGCAAGTTCTAGACACTTCATAATAGCATGGAAGAAACAAAACCTCACCATACACTCATTTCACATGCTCAACTCAAGACATATTCACAGACTCTTCAATCAGCTAATTACAAGAATTCAAGCATTAAGCCTCAATCACACCGAATCGAACTCTATGGCATAGGTATCTCAACATATTTACAAAGTTGCATGCTTTCATACGGATCACCTTTGCATTTCAAATATCATGTACAACACGCAACCATAATTTCGCAACCATAAAGTAACGACAGGTTTTGGGATGTAAACCAATAAAAGAAAAAAACTAAAAGAAAAAAATGAACAAAAGAAATCTACTCCTAACGACTACATTTTCCTTAAGACGGTCGTCATCCATCCATCATAGGGAACGGTCACTAATTACGACTTCGGTTCAATGGGACTATTCTCGGTAAAATAACCGAAAACAAACGCCGAGAAACCCAAAAAAAATCATGAAAATATTTTAAAAATATCAATCATTTTGATAAAACAAAGATATGTACAAAACCAGCTAACAACATTCAACAGCACAAAACAACTTCACCTTAATTACAATATAGACATACACACAAAAATCACAAGGCCACAAGTTTATCCAAGCACAACAACAGAACAGAGACATACACTAATAACAACAACAACCAACACCTAACTACTCCCACCCCACACTTAAATCGAACACTGTCCCCAGTGTTCACAAAATTCAGCATAGTACGAAAGTAGGTGGTGAAACTCCCTGATCAATCAAAGTATTCCACTTCTTCGTCAGGTGCCACTGCCTCGTCTCCCATGTATGAATCGCCCCCATTGTCATCATCTGACTCCAAATAGGACTCATCACGACGTGTCTCCTCATCTGTGGGGACATCATCATCAGTGGGCTCCACAATAGCTGGTCCCACTCAGCATAGAGCCTTGGCATTTTCGCCAAAAGGGTAGTCTAGCTCGAGCTGCCACAGCTCATCTTCTGTTGCCGGCCTCCTGCCTATACGCAGCTGGAGCATCTGCATCCCGAACATGCAATCCATGTACTGATCATCTCGAGCATGTCGCTCGGCTAATGTGAGAATTGGCCCGTGAGTGGTGTCGGGTGCCTTAGTTTTAGTGACATCTAAGGCCCGCCTCTCCATCTGCGGGATGTAGTCAAGGGCCTCCTCCTCAATATCCAGGCCCCTCAGGAACGTGGTCAGTAAGACACCAAACCCGTACCTGTACCCTTGATGCAAACGGGCTCTCTTCATGGCGGAGATAATCACCGCCCCAACACTGATCTCCAGCCCCTTCATCAGGGCATATACCAAGAACACAGGATCCCGGGTGACATCTGTCATATGCACCCCCAGGATCAGGTAGGAACAAACAATCTTAAGCCATATCCTGGCTTCCCTATTCATCTGTGAGTAGGGCAAAGTCTGATGGTATCCCCTCTCCTTATGCCTGCTCCATCGTGCTGTAGACCGGGCTCCACACAAAGTGCGTCTGATGTCCGTGTATGGTGGAGTGATATTCAGCTGCCGAAGCACATGGGCGTCTGTGTCCCGCGCCCCCGAGATGGCATTAAGGTGATGGGGCTCAAAAGTGACTATCTGCCCCCTTATCTTTGTGGTGTGACTTCTGAGTGTCGGGTTCCAGTTGGCATAGAATTCCTGAATCAGGTGCAGGTTGCACTCCTTGGGCACTTCAAAGATGAAGTTCAGCCCAGCTGCCTCAATCCTGTGGACAATCCTGGGAAACTCCTGTGCCAACGGTTCCCTAGCAATGTGTTCTTCGGAGAAGTATTTGCTTTCCTTATGCTTTGCGTACCATTTCTTCCCCTCCTCTGTCACCCATCGGGTTCCATATTGACGACGTTGGCCACATGGAACCGCTGGTGCTGCTGGGACTGTTGTTCCCAGTCTAATTCTTTTCCTTCTGGCGCCTGATGTAGATGCGCCCTTCCCTTTATCTTGCCTGCTTGCCATCGTTCCTGTCAAACCAAACAGACAGTCCCAATGTTATTCAAATTAAAATGTGCTTCGACTAAGGTTGGGTTAAGCTATGACACCCCACACTTAGTCTTTAGCCACAATCACAACATTACGGCAAGATCATACTTATTACCCATTTACAAAAAAAACAAAACACAACAAATATGCCTCGTGCATTCAGAGAATTCGACGGTATAAATTTTGTTGTACTACTCAGACTTCGTACAGCTAACCACAACATTACCATCGTTCATATTTCATCACATAGCACATAGCAAGGAGAAACAAAGAAAATTTTTTTATCTACATGAACCTATACAATTCACCCATTTCTTGCATCTCACAATTTCGTTACCCCGAAAATCCGTCGGTCTTTTAGCATATTAACAGTTAGCACAACCAACTCATCTCACCCAACATACACAACCCATCAAGAGTTTCAAATGTCAACTAAATTTTCCCTTTTCATATTCAAATTCAAGCCCTAGATATGATTTTACAAAAATTCTTTCAAGCTATGTAATTATCGAGTTCATGCAATCACAATGATACTACGAACGTCAATCAACAATAACTCAATTGAATTTAAGCTTAATTTCTACTTAGGGAAAGTTTTGCTCACATCACATGTTCAACATCGAAAAATTTGACAAGAATTGAGATAGAGTTGAAGAACATACCTTGAATTCGATGAAATGAAGAAAACTTGATGAAAATGTGTGCCTAGGTCCGTGTCACGTTGAGGGAGAAGGGGTTTTTGGGATGTTTGTCGCGGAGGGGATGAAAAATAAGGAAAAATGAGGGGAATTCAGGGTTAAAAAGTGAGGATTTCGCGCGGGTCACCCGGCGACCCGGTGTGACCCATCGCAAAATACACTTCAACGTGTCACGGACGGTAATGCTGAGCATGCCCTCCGTGACACGGAGCCATCGCGTGGGCTAACTGTTTTGCCACTTTTTATTATTTTTCTAACCTCGATTTTTCCTTTGCGATCCTTTGCACATTTATCCTCCGTTCAACCTGAAATTCAACTCACAACAAGAAATTGGTTAGAATTTATAGGTTTCAGGTAAAATAAAAATTTTGTTTTTATTTTATATATTTTTCTCATTTTTTATTTCTTTTTTTTTTTTTCTACGAAATCTATTAAAATATTACAAAAAATTTCACGGGTTGCCTCCCGTGCAGCGCCTGGTTTACCGTCGCGGCTCGATGTTATTAAGCTCAGTCATCCTCTAGGGTGACGGACGTTTTCTCTCGACCACCGTCCTCACCCCAGTAATACTTACACTACTGCCCATTGACCAAGAACGTGGCGCTCCGATCTTCTTGCCACAACTCTACTACCCCGTGTGGGGTGATTCTCACTACCTCAAATGGTCCTGACCATTTGGACCGCAGCTTTCCTGGAAACAGCTTCAATCTTGAATTGAAGAGCAATACTTTCTGCCCCGGCTCAAAAATACGATGCACCACATGCTTGTCATGCCACCTCTTCGTTTTTTCTTTGTAGTACTTGGCACTCTCATAAGCATGCCAATGGAACTCTTCAAGCTCACTGAGTTGCATTAGTCTCTTCTTGCCCGCTAGCTCTAAGTCCATATTCAATTTTCTCACGGCCCAGAAGGCTCGGTGCTCTAACTCCACTGGCAGATGACACGCTTTACCATAGACCAATCGGTATGGAGAAGTTCCAATTGGTGTCTTGTAAGCAGTTTTGTATGCCCACAACACATCATCAAGTTTACTTGACCAATCATTACATTGTGCATTCACTCTTTTCTAGAGAATCTGCTTCACTTCTCTATTCGACACCTCCACTTGCCCACTGGTTTGGGGGTGATATGTTGTTGCCACCTTGTGGCGCACCCCATACTTGGCTAGTAGCTTCTTGAAACTCGCATTGACAAAATGAGCCCCTCCATCATTGATAATGGCTCGGGGTGTCCCAAACCGGGTGAGAATGTGTTTTTTCACAAATTTTGTTACTACCTTGTTGTCATTCCTGGGGCAAGCTATTGCTTCAACCCAGTTTGATACATAATCGACGGCCACCAAGATGTAACCAAATGATGGTGGGAACGGGCCCATGAAATATATTCCCCATACATCAAAGGTCTCCACTTCTAGTACATTCTGCAGCGGCATCTCTTGCCTCCTACCAATTGTGCCTGTAAGCTGACATCTATCGCACATTTTAACGTATGCCATAGAGTCTCTGAACAATGTAGGCCAAAAGAAACCTGACTGTAGAACATTGTGTGTTGTCCGCTCGCCTCCATGGTGGCCCCCATACAACGAAGAGTGACAACTCCTCAACACCTCTACAATTTGGCTCTCCGGGATGCATCTTCTCATCACCTAATCCAGTCCCTGTTTAAATAAGTGTGGCTCATCCCAAATAAAATACCGACAATCGTGCCTCAACTTTCTTCTCTGCTAAACTGTCACCTCAGGTGGATAGACTCCACTCACTAGCAAGTTGACTATGTCTGCATACCAGGGAACTTCAGCTTCCCCTATTGCCAAGAGCTGCTCATCCGGGAACTCCTCATTGATGTTATCACCTTCCTTCACATGCGACCGGTTTTCCAATCGTGATAAGTGATCTGCCACCTAATTTTTGCTCCCCTTTTTGTCCTTAATTTTGAGGTCGAACTCTTGAAGCAACAAGTTCCATCTGATCAGCCTCGTCTTTGCATCCTTCTTGTTAAACAAATACCGAATCGCTGCATGATTGGTGTACACCACCACTCTTGAACCGACCAAATAGGACCTGAATTTATCAAATGCAAACACCAATGCTAGCATCTCCTTCTCTGTGACTGTATAATTACTTTGGGTAGTATTTAGTGTTTTGCTTGCATAATGAATAGAATGAAAGATTCTATTTTTCCTCTGCCCCAATACAACTCCCACAGCCACATCGCTTGCATCACACATCAATTCAAATGGTTGTCCCCAATCCGGAGAAATAAGGATAGGTGCTTCTATTAATTTCTGCTTCAATTCCTCGAATGCTTTAAGACACTCATCATCCAACTCAAACTTCACCTCTTTTTCTAAAAATCTACATAGTGGTCTAGAAATTTTTGAGAAGTTTCTGATGAACCGTCTGTAGAACCTTGCATGCCCAAGAAAACCGCGAACACCTTTTACTGACACAGGTGGTGGTAACTTCTCAATAACCTCGATCTTAGCACGATCGACCTCCAACCCCTTGCGAGACACTTTGTGGCCAAGGACGATACCTTCCTAAAGAAATGGCATTTCTCCCAGTTGAGTACAAGGTTGGATTCTTCGCAGTGAGCCAGCACCCTGTCAAGATTCTGCAAACAAGAAGCGAACGAATTACCGAAAACAGATAAATCATCCATAAATACCTCAACAAAATCCTCCACCATGTCGTGGAAAATAGCTATCATGCATCTCTGGAATGTAGCGGGTGCATTGCATAACCCAAATGGCATCCACCTAAAAGCATATGTCCCATAAGGACAGGTAAAAGTAGTCTTCTCCTGGTCCTCCGGAGCTATGGCTATTTGGTTATAGCCAGAGTACCCATCAAGGAAACAATAATATTCCTGTCCATCTAACCTATCTAATATCTGATCAATGAATGGGATAGGATAATGATCTTTCCTTGTGGCTTCATTGAGATTTCTATAGTCCATGCAAATCCGCCAACCTATGACGGTTCGTGTAGGAATCAACTCATTTTTCTCATTGGTGACCACGGTCATTCCTCCTTTCTTTGGAACACACTGAACGGGGCTGACCCATTCACTGTCCGAAATCGGGTAGACCACACCTGCATCAAACCACTTAATTATTTCTTTCCTAACCACATCCTTCATTGCTGGATTTAACCTTCACTGAGGCTGAACAGTTGGTTTTGCTCCTGTCTCCATGAAAATCCTGTGTGTGCAAAAAGCTGGATTGATGCCCTGAATATCTGACATTTGCCAACCCATTGCTTTCTTCCTTTTTCTAAGGACACTCAATGCTTCCTTCTCCTGTGCCTCCATCAATTCTACGGAGATGATGACTGGCAACGTCTCATCTTCCCCCAGAAAGACATCTTTTAAATGGGGAGGAAACTCTTTCAATTCCAACTTTGGTGCTTCCTCAATGGATGGTTTCGGCAATGGTTCCAGAGACCTCATCAAGGATTGCAATTTCTTGTTTCCTCGGATGCATTTATGACTAATTCAGCATTTGTACCACCTCATAAGCGTCTCTATATCCAAAATGATCGGAGTTCATCAACACTCTTTTCGGTGGGTCTTGAGATTCAACAATCTGACGAATTTCTTCTCGATCAAACTCACTGATTGCTGAAAGCTCCTCATGTATGGCCGACAGCTTCATGGCCTTAAATACATCAAATACCTCAACTTTGTCATGTGCCCGCATGGTTAGCTGCCCTACAGCTACATCAATCAGGGCTTTCCCGGTCGCCAAGAAAGGACGTCCCAAAATAAATGGGACTTCCGCGTCTGGCTCGAAGTCCAGCACAACGAAGTCTACCGGGAAGATGAGGGAGCCCACTTGCACCAGCACGTCCTCCACAACGCCATCAGGTCTTGCCAAGGAACGATCTGCTAGTTGCAAGATCACTGTTGTTTGTCTAGGACTCCCTAGTCCCAACTTCTTGAATACCGATGTCGGCATCAAGTTAATGCTCGCTCCCAAATCACATAATCCGCGAGCTCGGATACTCTGCCCAGTTGTAATTTGTATTGTAAAGCTCCCAGGGTCCTTGAGCTTTGCTGGCAACCTATTTTGTATACGGGAAGTGCACTCCTTCGTAAGAGCCACCGTAGCGTACTCAATCAACCTGCTTTTGTTCGCCACGATGTCCTTAATATACTTTGCGTACTTCGGCACTCCCTGCAAAACATCAACAAGAGGTAAGTTAATGTGACCTGTTTCAGCACCTCCATGAACATTTTGAAACACGTCTCCTCCTTGTGTTTCTTTAATCGTTGAGGGAACGGGGGTGGTGGTCTTTCTGGTTCCACCTCTTTAAGCTGTAAACCACTCCTTGTGGTCACTGCATTCACTTGCTTGGGGTTAGGATCAGTGTCACTCGGAAGTCCTCCTCTAGGCCTGGTGTTTTGGGCTCCAGCAAATTGCCCAAACGGGTACTCCAGCGCCTTTGTAGCTAACTGATTGTTCTTTACCTTGGCTGCCAATTTCACATAGTCAGGCTGCAATTGAGCTTGGTTAGCTATCATTGTCTTGAACATCTCCTCAATGTTGGGTGATGGTGGTGGAGGAGGTGCATTGTTGCTTATGTATTATGACTGATAGTTCTGCTGCCCTCCTTGATTTCTCTGCGCCCCCTGACTCGAACTTTGCCCTTGATGGTTATTGCTACCCCAAGAGAAATTCGTGTGATTCCTCCAGTTGGAATTGTAGTTGTTGCCATACTGTAGGTGGTTGTTTCTCTGTACATTACCAATAAAGTTCACTAAATCAAGATTTGCTCCACAACACTCAGCTGAGTGTTCACTACTCCCGCACACTTCAAACCAAATCTGTTGCACTATATTCACTGGGGCTTGAGACTGGTTCATGCTCATGTTACTGAAGTGGGTGTTGAGTTGATTCTATAACGCAGCTATCTGTGCAGCAATAGTTGTAAAACCATCCACTTCTAGGACTCCTGTTGCTTTCCTTGTTCCTCTTCTTGATGAATCCGCATTCCATTCTAGATTTCCCTGCGAAATATGATTTAACAAGGTATACAGCTCCTCATAAGTTTTCTCCAATGCTTGTCCCCCAGTTGCTGAGTCTAGCAATATTTTTGTGTGGGGTTCCAAACCCTCTATGAAAGTATGCACCAGCACATCATTGGATTGGTGATGATGAGGACAATTCCGCAACATAGATTTGAATCTCTCCCAGGCTTGATACAGATTCTCTCCCTCTCTCTGTTTAAAACTTAGAATTTGACTTCTAAGTCTTGTTGTTTTACCGGACGGGAAGAACCGTATCAAGAATTTCTTTGCAAGATCATCCCACGTGGTGATGGAATTAGGTGGCTCAGCTTTCAACCACCTCTTAGCTTCTCCCAAAAGTGAGAATGGGAACAATGTAAGCATGACATAATCTGATGACACTCCAGTAGGGATGTAAGTGTCACTTATCTCCAAAAAGTTTTGAAGATGTTGCTATGGATCCTCATGAGGGAGACCTATGAATTGCCGCTGGTGTGCAGAAATTGCACCATGTTTTATTTAAGCTAGAACCTCCCTCTTGGCTCAGGTTTGTGGATGCTAGATGTGACATTATTAGCACGTGGGATTGCCACCTCGCGAACCGGCCTAGCGCCATGTCCTCGGGCACTAACATTGCCCTTACAACTGGTGGATTCTGTTGTTGCTCTAGGATTGTTTGTTTGAGCAACTGCAGTTTTTTCTCCAGAGCTTCTCTCCTTTGACGATGAAATTGTCTTTCCGGCTCCAAATATGAGTCCACCAGCTCCTTGTCTCTTGCCAGTGTTCAACAGAAATTAGTATATGCAAAATACAGGCCAAGACCAGGTTGTCAACACTAAGAAGAAATAGTAAACTAACACTTAAGAAAAATTTACCAATTGCCAGTCCCCGGCAACGGCGCCAAAATCTTGTTCGGCTGTTTCGGTATAACTACACACAAGTGCACGTGGTCGAACAAGTAGTAAAGTGGCTCAAGTAAGCCAAGTATCGATCCCACCGAAACTGGACTAAAGTAACAATTTACTCAAGTGTCAATAAACTTTAACTCTAAATTGCAAACAACGATGTGAAGAAAAGGTTGATATTTTGTTTCCTAATTTTATACTATGTCTAAAACGAATATGAGTCTGAACTATAAGTATGAGCATGCTGAGGTTAAATGAACATGTAGAGAAATACATTATCGATACAATTTGATTAATCTTGCCTCCGGTTGCTAGTCAGGAATTATTGCCTATGGATTAAACCTCTCGTATTTAACCCAACTTAAGAATCATGAACCCTCCACCTACATTTCTGTGATAAAATGAAATTCATGTTCTAGCCATACAAAACCGATTCCTTAAGTGACTAATACGACTTTCAGGTATATTTCTATCATGAAGGTAAATAAATTCTCAATTTTCCCAAACTAAGAAAAGATCATATCCTATCAATTCACAACTTTCCAATTTCTTGCTCTCTCAAGTGAAACCGGACTTTTTAGATGTACATTAATGTTGGCCACACATTAACGCAGTAAGAACAATAATCAATAGAACAACCATGGAAGAAAAGATGAAAAACCAATTTATCAATAATTACATTTCAATACAAATGTTCTTAACCTCAGCAAGAAGTGAATTTAGCCACTCATTTGTGGATTAAACATCGCTAAATGAGTGTTAATCATACAAGCAATTGAAATAAAGAAGAAGGAGATAGAGAAAAACCCTGAGATTTTCGTCCCCTCAACTGCCTGTAACCCACGTTCTTGCTCCACCAAGTCAAAATTATTAAAAATGATCCTAAGTGTTCTATTTATATTAGTGGGAATTTTTCCTGGAATAACAAGCGACGTGTCACAGAGTGCATCGCGGAGCACTGCCTCCGTGACACGCCACCAACGCGGACCCTCACTGGAATCCGGTCGTCCAGGTATTAAGGCCCAACGTGGCACGATGTGCAATGCGGGGCTAGGCCAACGTGCCACGGCCCCAATGCGCACCTTCACTGGAATTAGGCATAATGTCACCATCCAGGCAGAGTGCATCCGTGATGGTAGCGTGACATGGCTCCATCGCGGAGCCCCTTTAATTCGTGCCTTCCTCGTGCTTTTTCCCTTGCTAGCTTCCGAGTCCAATCCCGATCTCTCCCAACATGCATCTTAGCTCCATAACTTTATATTTTTCCTGCAAAACAACGCTAATCATGTTGGTTTGTATAAATTCACATTTATTACAATTCACATGAGAATGTACAAACATCGATAGATAAACAAGGTAAAATGACACATTTGAGTATCACTTGGGCATATAAATTTGCCCAAGATCGATGGCCTAAGTGATTTCATTACTGGAGATCTCGTAGGGTGCTTGATATTCCTTTGCTGCTTTTCGGACTTCTTCCCAGTGAGGATGTTTATTAGTGTGGTACCTCTATCGGATATGATAGACAAGGGAACTCCATGCAATTGAACTAACTCCAGAATGTATAACTTAGAATAATCCTCTGCTGAGTCGGTAGTTTTGACGGGTAGAAAATGAGATGACTTAGTCAACCTATCTACTACAATCTAAATAGAGTCATACTGTCGGCGAGTGTGAGGCAATCCCGTAATAAAGTCCATCTTGATTTCCTCCCACTTTCAAGTAGGGATACTAATTTCCTAAAGCACACCTCCGGGTCTTTGATGCTCAACCTTCACCGGTTGACAATTCGGGCACTTAGCCACAAACTCTGCTATGTCCTTCTACATGACATTCCACCAATAGGTTTCTCGTAGGTCACAGTACATCTTGGTGGCTCCTGGATGAATAGAATCCCTGGAAACATGAGCCTTATGCAGCATTCGCTCCCTCAAGTTATCAACTCTCGGTACACACAACGACCTTTATATCATAGTACTCCATCTCCCCGTTGGGAAAAGACCTCTACCTTCTGATTTTTAACAGCTTCCTTCAACTTTACTAAGATAGGATCCTCATCTTGTCTAGCTTTGACCTAGGTCACCAAGGATTATTCTGATCCATTTTAAATAATGACACCACCATCCGTCGAGTCAACGAGATGAACTCCTAGTTGTGCAAGCCGATGCACATCCCTCACTAACTCTTTCCTCTCTACAAGGGTCACACTCTCCATAGAAATCCTTTTAAGAGCGTCTTCCCCCATATTAGCCTTGCTCGGATGATAAAGGACACTCATATCATACTCTTTCAAAAGCTCCAACCACCTCTTCTGACGTAGATTCAGATCCTTTTTGGTAAACACATACTGTAGACTTTTGTGGTCCGTAAACATATCCACATAGGCCTTGTATAGATAGTGTCTCCAAATCATCAAAGCAAATACTACCGCTGCCAACTCGAGGTCGTGAGTCGGATAGTTCTTTTAATGGACTTTTAGCTTCCTGGAAGCATAAGCTATAACTTTACTGTGCTGCATTAATACACAACCAAGGCCTATAATCGAAGCATCCTAATATACCAAAAACCCATCGGTACCCTCAGGTAGGGTCAATACTGGTGCTCAGGTGAGTCGAGTCTTCAACTCTTGGAAGCTCTTCTCACAAGCCTCCGACCATTGAAACTTCACTTTCTTCTGGGTCACTTAGTCAATAGTGCTACAATGGATGAAAACCCTGCAGCAAACCTCCGATTGTAACCAGCTAAACCCAAGAAAATCCTGATATCCGAAGGATTCACTGGTCTAGGCCAATTGTTCACAGCTTCTATCTTTTGAGAGTCCACCCGTACCCCCTCACTTGACACCACAGGACCCAAAAATGCTACCGAGTTTAACCAAAACTCACATTTGTTGAACTTGGCATACAACTGGAAATCCTTAAGAGTCTGTAGCACCACCCTCAAATGAGCGGATACTCCTCTTCACTCCGAGAGTATATGAGGATGTCATATATGAACACAATCATAAACATGTCCAAATACGGCTTGAACACCCTATTTATCAAATCCATAAAAGCTGCAGGAGCATTCGTTCGTCCAAAATACATAACTACAAACTCATAGTGACCATACCGAGTCCTAAAAATTATCTTCAGAATGTCACTCTCCTGAACCCTGAGATGATAATACCCAGATCTGAGGTCTATCTTTGAAAAACACTTAGCACCCTGAAACTGGTAAAATAAATCATCAATCCTGGGGAGGGGATACCTATTCTTTATTGTCACCTTATTCAATTGTTGATAGTCAATGAACATCTGAAAGGAACCATCTTTCTTTCAAACAAAGAGAACTGGTGCACCCGATGGGGATTTGCTTGGTCTGATGAAACCTTTGTCTAAGAGGTCCCTCAATTTCTCCTTCAACTCCTTTAGCTCAGCTAGAGCCATTCTTTAAGGAGGAATTGATATAGGTTGCATATCGGGAAGAAGGTCAATACGAAAATCGATCTCACGCTCGGGAGGAATTCCCGGTAAATCATCTGGAAACACTTTTGGGTACTCACACAGTACAAGAACTGACTGGATAGTCGTGGCTTCGAATGTAGCATCCTTAACCCTAATAAATGATACACACAACCTTTAGAGATCATCTTTCTGGCCTTACGGTACGAAATGAAGCGACCTATAGACACAACTGAACTACCCTTCCACTCTAGGACTAGCTCACTTGGAAATCGAAACTCTACCGCACGGGTCCTACAATTTACCAAGACATAACATGCATGTAGCCAATCCATGCCAAAGATAACATTAAAATTTTTCATTGCTAGCTCTACTAAATCTTTTGAGGTGACTTTCTAAAGGACTATGACGGGGAAATTTCTATATACCCATAGAGCTATAACAGAATCACCAACTAGAGTAGAGACTGAGAAGGATTCTGATCGAATTTTTGGACAGACTCTAAAACTACTAGCGACATAGGGAATCACAAAAGATAAAGTAGCCCCTGGATTAAACAAAGTATATACATTAAGGTGGAATACTCGTAACATACCGGTGACCACATCTGGTGAAGTCTCCTGCTCCTGTCGAGATGTAAGGGCATAAAACTTGTTCTGACGTTGGCCACCACCTGCACTAGTGGACACACCCTACTGAGTTGGGTGTGTTGGTGCTGCTGCCAAGCTGGTAGCTTGAGCACGACTTCTACCATCACTCTGTCTAGCCAACGGACACTCCTGGCTCCTGTGCTTGGGTCTACCACTCCCAAAATAGATATCTGACCCAATCAAGCACTCCCCTATGTGATTTTTACCACACTTTTTGCAGACTGGAAAGGTACGCTCTGCCTGCATGCTCATCCATTTCTTTACACCTAATGTTATGCTCCTCTGATCACCTCACGGTCTATATGGAGCACTAGCCGATGATGGTGCTGGAGCTAATGACCTCTAATGAGACTGTTGGCAATGTCCGCCTCCCGATCTTTATTGAGAGAACCCATAACTGTCTATCCTGGCCCTCTTGACCTCTCTCTCTCTCAGATGCACGGCCTCCATCTGTTGGGTGTACAAAACCAATTGAGGAAATTCAATGTGCTGATGAAGCATAGCGGTCCTACAATCCTTGACCACTACTCTGCACAAACCGGCTCACCCGAGCTCTTTGATCAACCACCATCTCTGGTGCATACTTGGACAAGCGGGTGAACTCCAAAGCATACTCTTGGACTATCATATCATTCTGCATTAGGTTCACGAACTCATCCACTTTGATTTCCCTCAACTCTCGGGGAAAGAACTGATCTAAAATGCGGAATGGAACTCATCCCAACCAATAGGGCCCGCTCCAACTATCCTGCTATCCTTCCATTGCTTGAACCAAATGTGCGCAACCCCTTTCAGCTGATATGAGGCTAGATCTGCGCACTCCTTCCCAGTCACCCCATGATCTTGGTGGTCTTCAGAACTTCATCAATAAACTTATGTGGATCCTTATCCACTTTTGATCCAAGGAACTCCGGAGGGTTCATCCTCAGAAAATCTATGACTCTCACTGCCATCGCATTCCCATTCCGAGGGACATGCGCTAATGTCTGTTGGTTGACCTAGGAAATCAAAGCCTGAGCTAGTATCTGTATGGTTTCCCTAAACTCTGTGTGGGAACCTACTTGGGTACATGATCCTCGAGGGATGGTGGGGCCTGCTGGTGCCCATCCCCATTGCCATTCTCGTGGTTGTTTCCATTTTTTTCTTCTTCCATTAACTCAGCAAGAAGGAAGGATTCTACAAACGCGTATAGAAAGAGTAAGAAGGATAGAGAGACATTTCATTGCACAACATAGATCATAAAAGAAGGGAACATTTCCTAAACGCCTTGTAGCCTCTTCGTTATAAGTGTGGCGCGCTTCACACCCATGAAAAGGACTCTACTTAGTGCGGCTTTCTGACACCCTAGGACACTTCAAAACCTAATGCTCTGATACCAAGTGTGTCACGACCCGAATATAGGCTCAGATTGAGACACGGGACAACGAACCCCAAGAGCCTCCAAGTCGACCGATGGCATGAACATGATATCTAATACTCAATATAAATAAGCGGAATTCTAATGTACATAATAGTAGAAGTCTGCATGCATATCAAGCTAATACCGAATCAAAATGACAAGTTGATTTCTACATAATGTCTGAATAGCCTCTAACATTACTGATGAGCTGATGGGACAGCATCCCCAACTAGCTCAACAAAAGTCTATAACTGAAAGAACATAACTACAGATAATTGAATGTCCTCGAAGGATGAGGACTCACCAACACTGGCTGAAGGATGTGAACTCTGAGAATCGGCTAATGGCGGGGCAGAACCAGAATGTCAAAGCATGTATCATGAAACGATACAGCACAAAGTATATGGTCAGTACTTGGAATATACTGAGTATGCAAGGTAAGTAAAACGGACCGTTAAAATACATAAGGGTTCCAAAGAATAGGACAACATGATCATAAAGTAAATATCATAATGTAAACATAAGGGCTCAAGGTTTTCAAACCATTCGTAAACCTGTCATAATCATAACCCTAAGAGAAAACTTTACAAAATATAACTTGAGCCAAAGTAACATAAAATAACCATGCATAAATAATGAGGAACAATAGGAGGACTCGTCATAACGACACCATCATGATAGAACTTACATGATGCGCCAACTTTCTCGCTCAAGTGGGCAAAGCTGTCCCAGGCTTGCCAAGCAAGGAACATGCATTACGTTATATCACGGGGATCCAATAACATTAACATTTATATATATAAAGCTAGGGTGGCACGTAGATCTGAGACCACGGGGTTTACCTGAATCGGGTTTACTTGGTGCTAGACACTGCCCCAAAAACATGCATACTTTAAATACATAATTTTAAATGAATAAGGGCATATGAGTTGGCCAGGAGTCATAAATCCATAGATCATGAAATCCATGCATAATTGTAAAATATGTATATACTTGATATTCATTAACCCATGATAAGTACTTGAAGAGAATTCATATCATAAATCATAAATTTTAATTGACTTAATAAGATCAAATCATAATAGAACCTTAACTTGACTTTTCAAGAAGCATGCACAATTGGGCATAATTCGATTAAATTTCAAACAATATTTTAGTAATAAAAAATAGTTATAAAAGTCTGTCATAGAGCATAAAACATAATTTGATAAATGAAGGGAATTAACTCATGGATAGATCATAGAGGATTGTACAAGAATTGGGATAAACTCGATAAGGTCATGAAACATAAATCTAGAATTGATATTCATGGAATGGATAAGAATTTTGAGCATGAGAATGAAAGGAACTCTCATTCGTAGCCTCACATACCTGGGTAAGCTGATCTTACACTCTTCCTTAAATGCCCAAAGGAAACCGAAGGAAAACTGATGGATTTTAGACTTGATCACCCCTAGGAACCTTCTAGTCTTGCATTCATGGAGAGAAGTGATTTAGAATGATCTAAACCCTCTTAAAAAAATCCTATTTGAGCTTAAAATGACTTAGTTTAGGCCCTAGAAACTTAGGAATTACGAAACAAATCTTACTAAATTCGCACGAAAAATACTCACTGCTAGTCCCAATGAGGGACTAGACGATTCTTCCTCAACCACACGACTCGTCGTCTGCTTCTCGTGGCCAACACCAAAATCATACCTCTAAGGGACACCATGACTCGTAGTATACCCAAGGACTCGTGGTGACCAAGTCGTGCCTAACACTGCCAAATTTTCCACTTCGTGCCAACCTCTGGCCATGAGTGACTTAACGACTCAGGGTCTTGACCACGAGTGGTGGCCTCAGCTGTGGCCAACCCCAAATCCAAAAATCCAACCAAGTCCACCCTCCTTCCCACGAGTCACTTAACGACTCGTGGTGCACTCACAGGTCACTAGATGACTCGTTGTATGACTTAGTGCAGAAAATCCTGTTTTTCTCTATTTCAACCCTTGGGTATAATCTTAGGGATTTCATGGTATTACAAGGGATTATGAAAACTCCCCTTGGATTGGCATATTTCTATCGTGACCCGAGTCTATACCCTGGATGAGACACGATACTTGGAGTCACAAGTAACCCCAAGTAAACCCATGATCTATCATAACAGTGGTAATCTGAGTAATCATAGAGGAAGCTTTAAACATAATTTTAAAAACCATTTATGAAGAAAAACGAAATCATAAGGCTTTATACAACTGAAAATCTAAATGTGTGTCTGAAAGCCATCTATATCTAATGAATTGCTGGGACAAGCCCCCAGCTAACTCTAAAATCTACTGAACAAAAATAACTGAAGAAAATAATGTTGTCCTCAAAAGATGAGGACTCTCCACTAATGTTGCTGATCACTCTTGGAGAAGATCTTATAACGGTGCAAAGAATGAGAACCTGCAGCTGTATCATAATACGATACAACATAGAAGGTATGCGTCAGTACTTTGAATTTACTGTGTAAGTAGAAGAAAACATAACACGAAGAATAAATAACTGAACTATAATGACATGCAATGACCATCTAAAATGCTGAAACTGAATAAACTGAAATATACTGAGATGGTCAACAAGACCCTATCTGTTTGTTAAAGACATGCCCTAAATTTGAGATATTGATCGAGCTACTGTACTTAACTGATCTGAACTAAGAAACTTAAATTGTTTTGAGCTGAGCTAAATAGAGAATGTACTGACTAGTGGGAGAGTCTATAACCGACATATAACCACGTGAGCTAGACGTGGAGTCTGATGTATACACCCCATCGGTAGGACCCAATATACCTTTCTAGGGTATAAAGGCATGAACTGGGTGATCACAAGTCTGGAGCCATAAGGACAATAAAAATAACCTACGGTGGCAATGTAGTTCTGGGAACCTAGGTGCGCTGGAGCCCTGGTCCACTCGTGCTAAGTCCTACTCCCACTGGATAGTCCTAGACTGACTACTAAGCTGATGACTCAAAACTGGGGCCCAAGACTAATTCAGGAAAACCTATATGGAAGTACCTTGAGAGTCTTATTAGACCAGATTCTTTAACAGGTGTTCTAAGACTGGCCAAAGCTGCTTTTCTGTAGGTGTCATAACCGTCTAAGAACAAACTGAAAGCTAAAGCTGGGGTTCTATTACTGGTAAGAGATACTTATCTAGAAGTGTCATAATCGACAAAAGAACCACCAAAATCTAATATCTAAATCTAATACTGATAACTGGGAGGCACCATTAACACCTCAAGAAATGACTGTACTAAAATTGATCCGCTGACATTAATTAGTATGATAATAACCTGACTGAGACTGTACTAACATACATCTGACTGAGTTTTCAACATATCCTAACAATATGGGAACCCCAAAACTGATAGAATCAAGCTACAGGGAAACTAGTCCGACACGCAAGATTCTAATTTTTCTTTTGAAATGAGCAACTAGGGATAAATCATTCCACTAGATACAAGTTTCACAAAATTTCTTGAAATAGGGAATAATAAAGCAGTTAATATCAGAAATAATATTCCACTTGAAATCTTAAAGAATTTTGTTTGAAAACTTTCTACATTTCGAATCTATAGGACTGTAACTGATAGAAGAAATAGAGAAAGGTTTTGGGGACACAAGGTAAGAACTATTCCCTTGATGAATTCCCACATACCTGGATAAGAAATCCCTAGAGAATAAAGCTTGAACTTCTGCGACTGAAAAAGAGCCCTTGTTCTTTCTCGAGAGGAATGACTTGGGCTTTACGATCGTTTTTTGAAAGTCTAAGTGGGGAATGAGGGAGGAGAACCGTTTAAACCCTCTAAATTCTTTGAAAATATTCTTAAAAAGACGTAGTTTAGGACTAAATAGGTGGGAAAATACAGAAATGTCCCTAAAATAAAATTTGGAAAACTGCCCGACAGGGGATCAATGGTTCACTCAATGAGTAGTTGGTTGAGACCACGACTCATTGGGACCAGGCGTTGGTCCTACTGTTTGGTTTTAGGGTCACTAGGTTTGGCAATGGGAGACACCATGACTCTTTGGATGAAGCAATGGCTCATTGGTTCCTTCCGTGGTCACTGGTTGAGAAAATCTAAGAGGTCCGGCAATAAGGAACACAATGACTCGTTGGTGGACCCAATAGGTCATTATGTCCAGTCATTACATTCACTAGAAAATTTATAAAAATCTCTAACTTGACCCAATGGGTGGTGACAACGACTCTTTTTGTGGTAAAACGTGTCGTTGCTACCAATCATTGCCACTGAGGAGGGTTTCTGGGACCTCAACCAACGACTCACACCACGAGTCGTTGTTTCTGACGATGACTCAATGGTTGAGTCGTGGGGTCCTGGAAAAGGAGTTATGATCTGGGGAACCAATGAGTGACAGGATGACTCGTTGTTTTTCAAAAACAGGTGATTCCATGTCCCGTGGGTTCCCGAGGGACCAAGAATTATTGACTACAACTGACACAACAAGTCGTTGGAGCTAACCACGACTCGTTGTCTCAGTCATTCTGAGGAAACTTTCCTGGTTTTCTTCAGGATTTTTCTTGAAGGGTCTGAGTCTACTCTAGAAAAGTTTTGGGGTGTTACAATAACTCCCCCTTGGAATCATTCATCCTCGAATGAAGGCTAAAACTACTGAAAAACTAGGAAAAGAGCTGCAATTCCTAGACTGAGAGTATCAGCTGGTTTCTGAAAGAGTAATTGACTCCAAACTAACTTAACCATGCTAACAGAGCTGATGCAACTAGAATGCACATAGAAAATCTGAATAGAGCTGATGAGTATGGAACTGAATAGTGTTCTGAGAAGGGATTTAGTACCTGATGCTGGAATTGAACTGGAAGTGAATAAGTTAGGATAGAGCTGAGGAGTACGCTGCAACGCACTTGCAAGCGTACGTGGTTGTACAAGTAATATAGTGACCCTTTTTAAGAGTCGGATGTCAAACCCACAAGGACTGGACCAATTTAGCCAATTGTGAAGTTCAAGTGTAAGATTAACCTTCACAAGTGTTGAGTATAACAATTTTTGGTAAATTATAATTAAGTTTTGGGGTGGTCACAAAACAATCTAAAAATGATATAATAAGCAACTAGAGCTAAGGCCGGATAATCATGCAATGCTACACTTTGTAATGGTTCATGTATGAAATTATCAAATGTTGTCTCACATAGTTGGAAATGCGATGTTCATGGTCTCTCAAGCCTCTAAACACGACAAAATAGCCTCACAACTACATCGTTGAGCGGGGATGTGACAACCTAGTTCGTGGGCAATTCAACTACATGGATGTGGTTTACGGGGTTTGTGCTCTTTATTAGGGACTTTCGTACCTCTAATCATTTAACCTAACTTAGCTTCACAACTACTTCTAGGAGTGGTGGAGTGACAATTCTAAGTCAGTGTCTTTACTATCATCCCATTTTATCAACCAAGCAAGGCAATTTAGGTATATGATTTATCCTAATTGCAAATCATATCGAAAGATAAGAAGTAGCTAACTACATTCCTATGTTATTGCCTAGGTTACTCTTTCAAGCTTTTACCTAGCTTAACATGTATGTTTTCATGGTAATCAATCTTAAAAACAACCATAATAAAGAATGTAGGACAAAACAACAAGTAACTACTCAAACCAAAACGAATTCATGCATTACAATCATATCACATGGCCTCAACCCTAGGGGAAGGGTTTTAGCCACTCATGTTCGTACAATAACTAAAAAACATCATTAAAGTAGAGCACTTACAAGAATAGGTAAAATAGAATGTAAAATTAGTGAACCCTAGGTGAATTCTTCACTTCTCCCTTCGCTCCTCTATGGTTTTCCGAAAATATTTCGTAAAATGATTTTAGAAGCTAAGGGTTTAATTTATAGTAAATAGGAAATTTGCAATTTTTTGGCCTATCATGGAATGGCTCCGTGGCACGGATGTGAATGAGCCAATTTGCCTCCGTGCTATGGAGGTAACGCGAAAGGCCAATGGAAATTGCATCCTCGGCAGGTCTTGCGCGAAGTGCCTGCGTGACACACGGCGTGGCACAGAGCTCCTCTCGCGCGATGGCCAGTGTGACACGGCCTGCAGGCCGCAGCAATGCCTGGCGTGGCATGGACGCTGGCACAGGCGCCTTGGAGGGAAGCATTTTGCGTGGTGTGGCACGGCGCTGGGCGCGGCACACGCACAGCGTGGCATGCTACCTGGCGCGGCCAGCCTTGCCATGGCATGTTTTCTTGCGATCTTTTGCAATTCACTTCCAACTCCATTCCCTCACTTCACCCATCATTATTTGTCCCTCATATGCATTTTACAATTACAAAATAAGGACTAGTCATGTTTGTTAGTGCATACCCAAATTTACACAAAATAACATAAGAATGTAAGTGTATAATTAGACAACTCGACTAAATTAAGCTATAAAATAGCACTTGGGCACGTAATTATGCCCAAGATCACTAAGTAAGTAGGAGGAAACATAACACAGAGAATAAATAACTGAACTATAATGACATGCAATAAACATAACACGGAGAATAGATAACTGAACTATAATGACATGCAATGACCAACTGAAATGCTGAAACTGAATAAACTGAAATATACTAAGATAATCAAAAAGACCCTATCTGCTAGTCAAACACATGCCCTAAATCTGAGATACTGATCTGAACTGAGTAACTGAAACTGTTTTGAGGTGAGCTAAACAGAGACTGTACTGACTAGTGGGAGAGTCTATAACCGACATATAACCACGTGAGCTAGACGTGGAGTTCAATATATGCACCCCATTGCTAGGATCCAATATACCTTTCTAGTGTATAAAGGCATGAACTGGGTGATCACAAGTCCGGAGCCACAAGGACAATAAGAATAACCTATGGTGGTAACGTAGTTCTGGGAACCTGGGTGCGCTGGAACCCCAGTCCGCTCTGTGCTAAGTCCTACTCCTATTGGTTAGTCCTAGATTGACTACTAAGCTGATAGCTCAAAACTGGGGCCCAAGACTATGTCAGGAATACCTATCTGGAAGTATATTGAGAGTCTTATCGGACCAAATTCTTTAACAGGTGTACTAAGACTGGCCAGAGCTTCTTATCAAGAGGCGTTGTAACCATCTAAAGAACAAACTGAAATCTGAAGTTTGAGGTTCTAAGACTGGTCAGATCCGCTTATCAAGAAGTGTCCTAACCATCTAAAGAACCATTAAAATCTGATATCTGAGTCTAATACTGATAATTGGGAGGTCCACTGACACCTCAAGAAATGATTGTAGTCAAATTGATAAGCTGACATTTCCAGACAATAATGAGTATGCCAATAACCTGACTGAGACTGGACTAACATACATCTGACTGAGATTTCACATATACTAATAATATGGGAATCCCAAAACAGATAGAATCAAGCTACAGGGAAACTAGTCCAACCCCCAAGATTCTAATTTTTCTTCTGAAATAAGAAACTAGGGCTAAATCATTCCACTAGATATAAGTTTCACAAGATTTCTAGAAATTGGGAATAATAAAGCAGTTAATATCATAAATAATATTCCACTTGAAATCTTAAAGACTTTTGTTTGAAAACTTTCTACATTTCGAATCCACAAGGCTATAACTGATAGAAGGAATAGAGAAAGATCTTGGAGATATAAGGGAAGAACTATTTCCTTGCTTAATTCCCACATAATTTGATAAGAAATCCCTAGAGAAGAAAGCTTGAACTTCTGCAACTGAAAAAGAGCTCTAGTTCTTGCTTGAGAGGAATGACCTGGGTTCTACGATTATTTTCTGAAAGTCTAAGTGGAGAATGAGGGAGGAGAAACGTTTAACCCCTCTAAATTCTTTGAAAATATGCTTAAAATGACTTAGTTTAGGGATTAAATAGGTGGAAAATTACAAAATTATCTCTGAAATAAAATCTGGAAAACTGCCCGACAGGGGACCAACGGGTCCCTAACATTGGTTGAGACCACGACTCATTGGGACTAGTCGCTGGTCCTACTTTCTGGGTTCTGGGGTCACCGGATTTGGCAACGGGAGACACCAAGACTTGTTGGATGAACCAACGAGTCGTTGGTTCCTCCCGTGGTTACTGGATGAGAAAATCTGAAAGGTCTGGCAACGGGCAACACAACGACTCATCGTGGACCCAACGGGTCGTGTCAGTTGTTAGATTCTCTAGAACATTTCTAAAAATCCCTGACTTGACACGACGGGTGGTGAAAATGACTCATTATGGTACAATGGGGTCTTCGCTACCACTCGTTGCCACTGAGGAGGGTTTCTAGGACTCTCAACCAACGACTTACACCACAAGTCGTTGTTTCTGACAATGACTCGTTGGTTGAGTCATGGGGTGATGGAAAAGGAGTTCTAAGCTGGGGAACCATCGAGTGACACGATAACTCGTTGTTTCTCACAACAGGTCATTCCATGTCCCGTAGGTTCTCGAGGGACCAAGAATTGCTGACCACGACTAACACAACGAGTCGTTGGAGCTGACCACGACTGACACAACGAGTCGTTGGAGCTGACCACAACTCGTTGTCTTAGTCGTTCTTAGGCAACTTTTCTGGTTTTGTTCTGGATTTTTCTTGCAGGGTCTTAGACTGGTCTAGAAAAGATTCGGGGTGTTACAATTTCATAACATACACATAAGATAAAAGACAACAATAACAAGGAAATTCTAGTTCAATAAGTTCAGTAACCCTTAATAGCTTCTGACATCCTTGGTTAGCTTAAAATTGTTTACACGTCATCATCGGGTGAGGAAACCAAGAGGGTTAAAAGTAATGTAGAATAGTTCAATGACTCTTGACCAATGGGTTCAAGATAGATTTCATTGTTGAGGATAGGAATATACTCTTCAATCCGGTTCAGTTGAATATAAGTATCCACAACCATCATCTCATGTTCCTCCTGCGACCATATGGATATAGGCATTAGGGTTCATAATATAGTTCTTGGATGTTCATGAGAATGGCAAGAAATACGACAGTAACTTGTAACTAGAAGCCTTAGGAGGAATTAGTCTAGCAAATTCAAGTCTTAAAACTCAACCTGAAGTAAAAGTGCCAAAACCCTAGATTCTATCATCATTTGAATTACAACATTTGTGAATTTGTGTTCAAGTCATTAGTTAATTTACTTTTCAAGTTTTAGTAGTATAATCTCCAAACCGTTCCCCATTTTCACGTGTTAATAGTGAAATAAGATGTTAACCTTTGATGACGTTCAAATTCACTCCTTACGAGGAGAAAGTGTAAATGATCATCGCAATATAAATACCTAACTAAGAGTCGGGATTGAATCCATAGGGAATAGTGATTGAATAACGCAGAAGTTGTCTATTGACCTGACCTAAAATTGCATCAATGCATTTTAAAATAAAAATAAAATGTCTGGGAAAAAATGAGATCACAATTTGAATCTAAAATCATCTACCAAGAGAATAAGGCAACCAAATTGAATGAACAATTATGAGAAACTTCCAGGGGAATGCTATTGATGGGGATTCGATTGGATTGGGATTAACTAGAAAATCAAATAATGACTCATAAACATAAATAACTGTGGATAAACTGAAACCCCGTGTTTGTCAACCACTTGGGTGCTATTTTCCTTGAGTTTTCTCAAATCCCAAGGCCTCAATTAATTCATCCACTATAGTTAGGAAAGATTTTAGCTATCCCTAGCCTCAAATCTCTAATGGGTTCATGACTATGGGTTTTGGCTATCCCTAGCCCAAGCCCACACACTCAAGACACAATTTCCTACTATTGCTTTTTCACCCATATTTAATTTCTTTTTTTCAAGAAAAAATGGAATGCGTAGACATAACCCACATTTGCAATTATGGGTAATTCAATTATAAATTGGGAGAAAACAACAGATTTATACTAAATGAGTAATTACAAGATTAATATAGCCATACCCAATCCAATCTACCCCCAATCATGCATACACCCCTAGAAAAATATCTAGCTACTCATAGATGAACAATATAAAAAAATATTGATAAACAAATTTATAAAATTCATCATTAAGAGTAAATAGCAAGCTCAAAAATTATCTTCAATGGTGGTTTGTACCTTGAGGAAGAAGAAGAAGAAAAGTTATTCAATATTTATCTCTGTAATTCTACCAATCTGGAGTGGAATAATTGGTACTTCCTAGAGAATGTATAGAAATAGGTTAAAAAATGCTCCTCAAATCCCGTGCTGGACAATTTTGCCCTCCTGAAGCTGGCATCACTTGCGAGTCACTGACGTTCCTTTAGTGCCCATCCGCGGAACGCCGCTCTATCGCACTTTGGGGCAGTAACTTTGCGGTCTGATCGGCATTGGCACCGACTGTTCACAAATGTTGACTTGTGTTCCATCGGTGCACCTTCCACTTCCATCTAGTATGCTCCTACATTTCAGTCGGTGTTCCATCAGTCCCATTCAGTGGAGCACCAGTCCCATCCGATAGAGCTTCGGTCCTCTTCTTTAATTCCATGGTTTTGTCTAATTTCTTACCTTCTCTCTTTAAGTTGAATGCCTACAAACAAAAAAGATGAAGCGCATAAAATCCTCCCAAATGGCTTGAAAACCAGCAAAATCTCATGTTTAAAAGCCTAATGAGTTGGTAAATTACCAATTCATCAAACCCCCAAACTTGAACTATTGCTTGTCCTCAAGCAAGGCAATTCTCTACATCTAAACTATAGGAGTAAGCATGGAATTTTACATGAGATTATGCAAGGGACCACTACGATCCAAACAACCCAAAGATTGCTCGCCAACTCATTGAAAAAGAGGAGACTCAACACTTTATGAAAATGCTTCAATAGATGACCATAATCAATTGGCATGATTCACATTTAACCCCTTTAATCAAAACAAGGGGCTTTGTTGATAACAACAAGCTTATATACTATCTCAAGTAATTAAAATTCACATTCAAAGTTTGCCTTCAAGCTCACTGTATTATTTTCTCAATCATATCTTTTGGCACGTGCAAGCATGTTCCCCAAGGAAGTGATGCTACTGACAACAAAAGAGAATCTAATTTAATTATCAAGCAATTCACAATCAAGGGATTATAGAATGAAACAAATATTCTCACTCTCAAAAAGAAATTCTCATGCATATAACTTGACCCATAGGCTTTCCCTTCATATAACTCACCACTAATGTAGAGTCGCCACACTTGAAATCGATTAGGATGAGGTCATAATGAAGGCTAGGGGTAAAGGTAGGATGAATTTTATGTTCTAGTGACTAGAACCTCTATAACACCTTTTTTGTGAATCTTATTGCATATTCCATTTTCTACTTAAATCACCCTCTTCATCTCTCCTTGAACTACATTTTCACTTTTGAAACAAGATCCCTCCTTATCTCTCCTTAGTTACCACTTTTCATCTCATTTGAGCAAGAGGCACTACTTTTCTACAATTTGGTTCTTTTCACCCAAACATTTCATTCATTCTTTTCATAATGTGGTGCTACCTCACATTGAAGTTCACATCATTTTTGCCATTTTCCTTTTTGCAACCCCAAAACTTACTCTTTCGCCTCATCTTTCCCTCTTCTATTCCCACACATTTGGGAGTTCAAGCGTTATTTTTGCATTTTTACTCACAGCTTGCATTAGGGAGGATAGGTGCCAAAGAGGAATTATGAAAGGGCTAATAGGCATATAATGTGGTTTTCAAGGAAAAAGCTTAAAGGCTCAACATTGGCTAGCAAGGATTTATGCTCAAGGAGGTCATATGGGTAAAGTAGCTACCAAAAGAAAGCCTAAAATTATCTTTCAACTGCAACTACATCTAGGATTTCACCTTGAGTCACACTTGGGGCACGTTCTAGACAATCCTTCATGTAAGAAAAACTAAAATCTTTCCTGTAAAGCATCACCCTCCAAGAGATTCACCACATTTTCATCACCGCATCAAGAGATATCATGTGAATCGAGAAGCCAAACAAAGAATATGTAACTTATGACAAAAGAGTACTTAGCTTTCAAATTCAACTGTGCCTTTCCTTCTCAAAATTCCTTTTTTATAGTAGCCATACCATTTAACAAATTTTTTTGGTGGTATCTCTCAAAAGCCATTGCAATCATTGACTCAAAAAGAACTTTAAATTTGGTATTTTCCCTTAAGAAAGTCACCTCTCAATCCATCATTAGGAAATGCCAACCGGTTTGACAACAAAAGAAAAGAAAAGAAAAATCACTCCTTGGGAAAGAACCGTGGTACAAAGAAAATTCTTGGAGTTTATTGACTAACTACTATAAAAAAGGCGATAATTGAGACTTGGGTCATAAAATATTTGGCAATTGAACAAAGACCCAATTAACGATACTAACAACTTAGGAACAATTTTTCATTCATCACATGCCCGACAAGGGCAGCAACTAACAACCACAATAACATAAAATGAAATCAAACAGCCCGACAAGGGCAGAACAATTCAATAATAACCACAATAGAGAAAGAGAGAGCTCAACCTCACCCCCAACTATAATAATACATTGTCCCCAATGTATGCATGAAAAACAGAAAGGGTGGTGAGAACTCCCTGAAGTGGCTACTGCTCATCATCAATATTGGCCTCATCATCTGCATGATGGCCCTCATCTCCCCAGGTCTCCTCATCATCACCTAGGCCCTCAAACAGATGATCAATGGGGCCTTGGGTTGTAGGTGGAACAACCATGGCCGCATCATGTGTGCTCATGTTCGGATCTTCCCTTGGTGCCTGGCTTCTCAACTCTTGCACTTCATCCCGAAGTGATGTCACTGCACCCTCCACTATATCCACCTGAGAGCATAGCTTGGTCAAGTTGTCATACACATTTTTCATCTCCTTTTTTACTATTCGGGCAATAAGGGCTGGGAGATTTTGAGCAAACTTTTAGAGTTGACTATCATGAGAATGTGTATCTCTGCAAGCTTTTGAATTCCTCTTGGGCAAGAGGATGTGGTAGGAGTGAAGGCCCTCAAAATGGTGCTTCCCCTAATGCATGACCCAGTGCCTCAGGGTGTGGCATATTAAGGTCGGGAGCAACTAGGGTCTCTTCTATGTCATGGGAGGTGGAGCCTTTGGGAGCCTCAAAAGCTTGTAACCTTTTTCTCTTCATCTTGGGTTCCTCAGCATCCCTTTTCCTCTCCGCGTTGATCACACCAGTGGTGGAGCTATGAGACTCGTCATGGAATAGTGTCACCCATGTATTTAGGCATAGCTAAGAGATAAGCATTGCATATGGCATCAGTGTTCCCTGTTGCTTGGAGTTTCTCTTCATTTGATTGGCTACAATCTCCCTGAAGTTGATGGGCACCCCTGTCATGATACAAGTTGTTACACCCCGTAAATTCTTGACATTTAGATGGCCTATTCGCATGTTGGTTAAGAGTTTTAGAATGCCATACATGCTAGAAAAAAGCCCGAGGGAAGACCGGACAAGCGCCGCATCGAACCATCACAAGAGGAGGCCGGGCAGACCCCCTCCGCGATGGCAACGTGCCACGGAGGAAGCCCCTCCGCGATGGCCAACATGCCACGGAGGGGGGTGTCCAGGCCCAACTATATAAAGCTCCGCTTCGTTTTAAAATTCATTTCTCCACTTTTAAATTTCCAAAACGAATAGAAACAGTAAGGGATGAAGGGTTTTGATAAATATTCATCTGATTACGCCGCCAAACGTAGTCCAAACTCAAATTAACTCCGGATACCAAAGTATAAAGCTGCAGAGAACATTCCTGCAGCGTTAGTTTTGCGAAATTCGGCCAGCAAATCGTCGTCACACCGAGCTAAGGTAAGTGAAATTTCTCCAAATTAGTGTCAATATACTCCTAGCCTTAAATTGAGTATTTCTCCCTTCTGGACTTTCGAGAAATAACGAGTTTTCGGTTGTTTTTCGATAAGTCAAAGTTTGGGCTATATATATATTCAAAGTAGTATTTTCTTCAAGAATATTGATGAATTTAGTTCTAATTGCTATGAATGTGAATACAGTTGGAAGAAATAGCTGAATATTGGCCGAGTTACGCCAGTTAGATGGAAAGCCGATAACTAGGGTATGTAAAGCTAGTTTCTTCGGCAAGTTAGTAATTCTAGTATAGTAAAATAGAATAAATTGCTGAAGGAAGTTCCAGAAGCTGAGTATTAAGTATGTTTGCGTTATTATGTCATATTCAGAATAAAAGTCAGTAAATCAGTATTAAACAATAAGATATTATTGCGGACTCAGTACCAGATTCGGTTTAATTCAGCCTGAGAATCAGAATATAATATCAAAACATGAACAGTATTATTAGATTTGTTATACATGTTATATGTGATTATTGTTGTCTGTTGAGACCTGATTCTGTTATGTGGGCACCCTTGATCTTCCTTACCGCCCCAGGGTTAATAGCTGTGTTGACTTGCCCACCAGAGGGTGAGGATACGTCACTCCAAGGAGTGGCATGCCGTCCTCAGTAGGACAAAGATGGGATGCAGCATTCCCCATAGCAGGCTGATCAGCATTACAATATACCCTGTCGAGCGCTTGTGTCCAGGCGCACATTACAAATTACAGATACAGATCTCATATTATAATTACAGGAGTCTTTCGGACTCAGATACAGTTATAGTCAGGGGCCAAGAGAGCCCAAGCTGCATACCCAGGGGGGCCGGCGAGATGCTCGTAGTTATTAGGTGAGTAGAGTGAATTTATTTTTGGATGGTTTGACCTGGGTAGGGGTATATAGATTGCATGTTGATTAGCACCTTCCAGCTTATGGGGGTTGGTATAGGTTCTTGTATGCTATATATATATATATGTATATATGTTACTTATTAAGTTGATAAATAGCAGGACGCCGCATCGATAGGTACGATTCTTATCTTCTTACTAGTACAGTTAAGCTCGATACAGATTTTGCTATTCCAAATAGTTTTAGCTATCCTTTGTCATTTCAGTAACTACCAGTTTACTATTTATCTTTAGTTATGTTCAGTTTTGCTTTGCATACTCTATACCAGTGGTACTGATGCCCTCTTGGGGCCGCTGCATTACTTGCCTGCAGGTACTCATAAATGAGGAGTTGATCCCTCGTAATTCCAGCCAGCCCACGGAGTCATCAGCTCCTATCTTCCGGAGCTAGAAAGCTAGAGGTTTATTTCCTTTCTTTTGTTGTACAGTATGGGTAGGCCGGGGCCCAGTCCCGACCATCTTATAAGTATTCTTAGAGGCTTGCAGATTGTAAATTTCATGTGGTTAGTTGTACCGGTCATTTGAGGTCGTGTATATGTTTTAGCTTGTTTATAATGGTCGTGTGGGGCCTTATTCAGTTGGTAGTGGTGACCTTGTAGGTCACATAGCTATTTAGCATTTGTTTTCTCGATTCAGAAATAACTAGACAGCATGGTGGCGTTGTCGGCCCGCATAGGTTCCTTTATACTACTGTTGTTTTGGTTAGCTGTTGTTTTCTTACAGGTGGCTATAGGACTAGTAGGCAGAAGCTGTATTTACAGCTGTTATATAACCCGTCGTTTTCTTGAATCAAGAGTTAGAGACAGCCTGGCACCAGAAGTGCTTAGGCTCAGCTAGTCCAACAGTCTAGGTCTTAGTAGGGCACCAGGTGCCAGTCATGCCACCTAAGGCGGGGCGTGACAAACTTTGTATCAGAGAAGGTCGTGTCCCAGGGAGTCTGCAAGCCATGCTAAGTAGAGTCTTGCCTATGGGTGTGTTGTGCACCACATACCATAGGCAGGAGGCTGCAAGGCATAATAGGATGGTTACTCTTTCTTCATATTCAGTCGTTCCATAGAGCAGTACAGTATAGGGTTGAGTTCCTAAAACTTATCATACTCTTTGTTTACAGATTAAAATGGAAAACCAGCGACACCCTGCCACAGGTAGAAGACTGGATACCGTAGTAGGAGAAGGCACCAGCAGGATGCCTCATCTTCATCTAGAATCAGCCCGATCTGAGGGCGATATAGAAGCATCATCTCGACCTTCTCAGTAGTCCCCACCTCACCAGGAGCCACTCGGGACGCCGCCGCCTCCGACAGTTCCTGTACGCACACCATCCGACTAGGAAATTCGAAGTGCAGTAGTTATGTTGGCACAAATGATGGCTACTCAGCGACAGTCAGTGCCACCCGTAACAGTAGAGTCATAAGGTGGGCCTGGCAGTTCGAGGGTCCGAGAATTCTTGCCACTAGGTCTCCCACAGTTTACAGGGTCGGATCAGGTAGAGGGCCCCCAAGACTTCCTGGATCAGATGCAGAGAATCTTCTGGGTCATGCATGTGATATCTACAGAGTCGGTTGAGTTAGCAGTATTCCGGCTACGGGATATTGCTGTGTTGTGGTACAAAAGTTGGGAAAGGTCCCGAGGGAGAGATGTTGCCCCTCCGGCCTGGTCCAGCTTTTCAGAGGCCTTCCTGGACCGTCATTTGCCACGAGAAATTCGAAAGTCCCGGATGGATCAGTTTTTGCACTTGGAGCAGGGGGCGAGGAGTGTACGGGAATACGCCCTGCAGTTTGATTCCTTGGCTCGCCATGATCCAGCTTTTGTGGACACCATGCCATCTAGATTCCACCAGTTTATTATTGGTCTGAACCCAGAATACATAGTGGCGTGCATGACAACTACACTGCGGGAAGATATGGACATTGCTCGGGTGCAGGCCTTTGCCCAGACTATTGAGGGCCTTAGACAGGCGGCAACAGGATAGTAGACGAATAAATCAGGAGCAGCACCGCAGGGATAGATTAGATGAAATACAAAGGGAGATTCAAAGAGGACCCAGGCCCCGGTTGTCAGACAGGCCACCTAGACCCCCACCTCCATCACAGCAGTAGAGGGGTAGATTCATTCACCAAGGACAGTCAGAGTCCGGCGGCAGTTCTCGAACGATAGATTCACCTCAACAGAGGAGGGCAGAGCAGAGTAGGTACACACCCCCACCTTGCCCTATTTGCAACCGACCCCACACTAGAGCTTGCAGATATGGCTCCACAGGGTGTCATATATGCGGGCAGGAGGGTCATGTGATGAGAGACTGTCCAGCTAGAGGTCAGGGTAGCCGAGATAATCAGGACAGGGCGTCAGCAGGGCCGCGAGCTCCAGCAGCCTTGGTAGGGCGTAGGCCCTCAGGTCCAGCAGGTAGAGGCTGAGGTAGATTAGGGGCCTCTGGTTCAGGTACGGGCCCAAGCTGTACCTATGTATTACCAGGGAGGCAGGACTTAGAGGAGTCTCCAAATGTGGTAACAGGTATGATGACTATTTGCTCACACCCTGCTTATGTATTGATTGATCCAGGATATACTTTGTCCTACGTTACCCCATTTGTGGCACAGAAGTTCAGTGTTTTACCAGAGTTGCTTCAGCAACCCTTTTCAGTATCTACATCCGTTGGTGACTCCATCATAGCCAGAAAGGTGTATCGAGGGTGTACAATAGAAGTTACTGATTGTCAAACTACTGTAGATCTGGTAGAATTAGATATGATTGATTTTGATGCCATTATGTGTATGGATTGGTTAGCGCCGTTCTATGCCAATGTAGAATGCTGGACCAAGACATTCCAATTCTACTTTCTAGGGGAGGTAGTACGAGGGTGAAATGGCAGTACAACACGCCAAAACGTAGGTTTATTTCCTACCTTCAGGCGAGGAAGTTGATAGATAAGGGGTGCGTTTACCACATAGTCAGAGTCCAGGATGTTTGGGTAGAGCCTCCGACTCTCCAGTCTGTTCTAGTGGTTAATGGATTCCCTGACGTATTCCCAGATGAGCTACCTGTTATTCCCCCACAAAGAGAAATAGCTTTGCAATTGATTTGCTACCAGGCACTCAGCCTATATCAATCCCTCCGTATCGTATGGCTCCTGCTGAACTAAGAGAATTAAAAGAGTAGCTAAAAGATCTGTTAGATAAGGGCTTTATCAGGACGAGTACTTCACCTTGGGGTGCGCCAGTTCTATTTGTACGAAAGAAGGATGGCTCACTCCGCATGTGTATAGATTACAAGCAGTTGAATAAGGTTATTGTTAAGAATAAATATCCGCTTCCCAGAATAGATGATTTGTTTGATCAGTTACAGGGGGCTAGATATTTCTCCAAGATTGACTTATGATTCGGATACCATCAGGTTCGAGTTCGTGATAGGGACATTCAAAAGACTGCCTTCAGGACCAGATACGACCATTTTGAATTCCTAGTCATGTCCTTTGGGCTGACGAATGCCACAGCAGTATTCATGGACCTGATGAACAGTATCTTTAGACCATACTTGGACCTGTTTGTGATAGTGTTTATTGATGATATTCTGGTGTATTCTCGCTCAAAGGCAGACCACCAAGATCATTTGGGGATAGTGCTCTAGATTCGCAGGGACCGTCAGCTGTATGCCAAGTTCTCTAAGTGTGAATTTTTGTTGAACTCAGTATCCTTCTTGGGGAACATCGTGTCAGACACAGGTATACAAGTAGACACACAGAAAATAGAAGTGGTAAAAACGTGGCCCAGACCTACCACTCCGACCGAAGTCCGCAGTTTTCTGGGATTAGAAGGGTACTATAGAAGATTTGTTGAGGGATTCTCCACCGTAGTGGCACCTCTGACTAAGCTGATGCAAAAAGCAGTAAAGTTTCAGTGGATGGAGGCATGTGAGCAGAGTTTCCAGTAATTGAAAGAAAGGTTGACCTCTGTCCCAGTAATAGCATTGCTAGAAGGTACAGAGGGTTATGCAGTTTATTATGACGCTTCGGGTATTGGGTTAGGATGTGTGTTGATGCAGCATGGTAAGGTAATTGCTTATGCTTCCATACAGCTTAGGAAACACACAAAGAATTATCCTACCCATGACCTGAACTAGCCGCAGTGATCCACGCCTTGAAGATATGGAGACATTACTTGTATGACGTCCATGTGGATATTTTCACTGATCATAAGAGCCTACAGTATATCTTCACTCAGAGGGAGTTGAATTTGCAGCAGCGTTGCTGGTTGGAATTGCTGAAAGATTATGATGTAAATATTCTGTATCACCCAGGAAGAGCCAATATAGTAGAAGGTGCCCTCAACCGCAAATCTATGGGGAGTCTGGTGTACTTGCAGCCTGAACAACGGGAGTTGGCCAGAGAAATACACCAGTTAACCAGTTTAGCCGTTCGAGTAGAAGAAATAGGGAACAGCAAAGCGGTAATTCAGAACACCGCAGTGTCGTCATTAGTTGTAGAGGTAAAGGAACAACAGTATGAGGATCCTGACCTGGTTCAGCTTAAAGACAGAGTTCAGCAAGGAAAAGCGCCGAATTTTCAGGTAACTGAGTATGAGGTGTTGCGATGTAAAGGCCGCCTTTGTGTTTCAGATATTTCAGGGTTTCTCCAGCAGATTATGAGTGAAGTACATTACGCCCGTTATTCTCTCCACCCAGGCGCGATGAAGATGTACCACGATATTAATGAAATCTACTGGTGGCCAGGTATGAAGAGGGAAATAGCAGAATTTGTAGCCTAGTGTCCTAACTGCCAGCAAGTAAAGGTGGAACACCAGAAACCAAGCGGATTGACTCAAGACATAGCTGTGCCTCTTTGGAAGTGGAAGCAGTAAATATGGATTTTGTAGCAGGATTACCCCGTACCAGACACAGAAATGACTCGATTTGGGTAATTGTTGACAGACTGACAAAATCAGCCCATTTTCTGCTAGTGAGGGCTACTTTCTCTGCTGAAGATTATGCTGAATTATATATCAGAGAAATAGTCAAACTGCACGGTGTTCCAGTATCAATTATTTCTGACAGAGGGGCGCAATTTATTGCTAAATTTTGGCAATCATTTTAGAGATGCCTGGGAACACAGATTAACTTGAGCACAACTTTCCACCCTCAAATAGATGGGTGGGCAGAATGAACTATTCAGACGCTCGAGGATATGTTACGAGTGTGTGTGTTGGACTTTCGAGGTAGCTGGGATGAGCACTTACCATTTATTAAGTTTGCTTATAATAATAGTTACCACTCAGCTATCCAAATGGAGCCCTATGTGGCTTTGTATGGGCGAAAGTTCAGATCGTCGGTTGGCTCGTTTGAAGCAGGAGAGTCAGCGCTAATTGGGCCGGATATTATTCATCAGTCAGAGGAGAAGGTTAACTTATCAGAGAACGCCTACTGACTGCTTAGAGCTACCAGAAATCATATGCTGATGTGCGGCGCAGAAACCTGGAATTTAATGTGAATGACTGGGTGTTTTTGAATGTTTCTCCAATGAAAGGGGTGATGAGATTCGGTAAGAAAGGTAAGCTCAGCTCGAGATTTGTTGGGCCTTATCAGATTCGTTGAAGAATAGGCCAAGTGGCATACGAGTTGAACTTGCCTCCAGGGTTAGAGTCTGTTCATCTATTTTTCCACGTGTCCATGCTGAGAAAGTATATAGGAGACCCCTCTAAAGTTGTCCCAGTTTAGGATGTCCAGGTTACGGAAGAGGTGGCTTATGAAGAGGTTCCAGTAGCCATACTAGACAGGCAGATTCGCAGATTGAGAACAAAAGATGTTGCTTCTGTCAAGGTGTTATGGCGTAACAGAAACCGAGAGGAAATGACTTGGGAGTTAGAAGAAGATATGAAAGCCAGATATCCTCAGTGATTTCAGACTTAGTCAGCCAGAGGTATGTTGTTATTACTGTTGCTTTATATTCACATGAAAAAGTGAGATGTTGACTTCAGTTTAATGAAATGAATGTTATAGCATTATGTGAAGTACTTGTATTGGACTTTTTTGAGTTTCAGGATTTTTGAGATAGTCCATATTACAGGGGAAACTCTGTCGAAATTTTTCCAGAATAAGGCAAGTAAGTTGAAATTCTTGCAAGTAGAAGTTTACATTCAAGGATGAATGTTCTTAAGGGGGGAGGATGTTACACCCCGTAAATTCTTGACATTAGATGGCCTATTCGCATGTTGGTTAAGAGTTTTAGAATGCCATACATGCTAGAAAAAGGCTCGGGGGAAGACCGGACAAGCGCTGCATCGAACCATCGCAAGAGGAGGTCGTGCAGACCCCCTCCGTGATGGCAACGTGCCTCGGAGAAAGCCCCTCTACGATGGCCAGCGTGCCACGGAGGGGGGTGTCCAGGCCCAACTATATAAAGCTCCACTTCATTTTAAAATTCATTTCTCCACTTTTAAATTTCCAGAATGAACAGAAACAGTAAGGGACGAAGGGTTTTGATAAATATTCATCCAATTACGCCGTCAAACAAAATCAAAACTCAAATTAACTCTGGATACCGAAGTATAAAGCTGCAGAGAACATTCTTGCGGAGTTAGTTTCACGAAATTCGGCCGACGAATTGTCGTCATGCCGGTCTAAGGTAAGTGTAATTGCTCCAAATTAGTGTCAATATACTCCTAGCCCTAAAGTGAGTATTTCTCCCTTCTGGACTTCCGAGAAATAGCTAGTTTTCGGCTGTTTTCTGATAAGTCAAAGTTTGGGCTATGTATATATTAAAAGTAGTATTTTATTCCATAATATTGATGAATTTAGTTCTAATTGTTATGAATGTGAATACAGTTGGAAGAAATAGCTGAATATTGGCCGAGTTACGCAAGTTAGCCGGAAAGCCGACAACTGAGGTATGTAAAGCTAGTTTCTTCGGCAAGTTAGTAATTCTAGTATAGTAAAATAGAATAAATTCCTAAAGGAATTTCCAGAAGCCGAGTATTAAGTATGTTTGCATTATTATGTCATATTTAGAATAAAAGTCAGTAAATCAGTATTAAACAACAAGATATTATTTCAGACTCAATACCATATTCGGTTTAATTCAGCCAGAGAATCAGAATAGCATATCAAAACATGAACAGTATTATCAGATTTATTATACACGTCATATGTGATTATATAGATTGCATGTTGATTGGCACCTTCCAGGTTATAGGGGGTGGTATAGGTTCTTGTATGCTATATATATATATATATATATATATATATATATATATATATATATATATATATATATATGTATATATGTTGCTTATTACGTTGATAAATAGTAGGGCGCCGCATTGATAAGTATGATTCTTATCTTCTTTCAAGTACAGTTAAGCTCGGTAAAAATTCTGCTATTCCAGATAGTTTTAGCTATCCTCTGTCATTTCAGTAACTACCAGTTTACTGTTTATCTTTAGTTATGTTCAGTTTTGCTTTGCATACTTAGTACCAGTTTTACTGACGCCATCTTGGGGGCGCTGTGTTACTTACCTACAGGTACTCATAGACGAGGAGTCGATCCCTCGTAATTCCAGCCAGCCCACGGAGTCATCAGCTCCTGCCTTTCGGAGCTAGAAAGCTAGAGGTTTATTTCCTTTCTTTTTTTGTACAGTATGGGTAGGCCGGGGCCCAGTCCCAACAATCTTATCAGTATTCTTAGAGGCTTGTAGATTGTATATTCCCTATGGTTAACTATACCGGTCGTGTGAGGCCATGTGTATGTTTTAGCTTATTTAGAATGGCCGTGTGGGGCCTTATTTTGTTTGTAGTGGTGACCTTCTTGGTCACGTAGCTGTTTAGCATTTGTTTTCTCGATTCAGAAATAACTAGAAAGCATAGTGGCCTTGTCAGCCCGCATAGGTTCCTTTATACTACTGTTGTTCTAGTTAGCTGCTGTTTCCTTACAGGTGGCTATAGGCCTAGTCGGTCGGAGGCTGTATTTACAGTCGTTATATAGCCCGTTGTTTTCTTAAATCCATAGTTAGAGCCAGCCTGGCACCAGAAGTGGTTAGACTCAGCTAGTCCAGCAGTCCAGGTCTTAGTAGGGCACCAGGTGCCAGTCATGCCTCCCAAGACTGGGCGTGACACAAGCAATGAGTATAGCAGTCTCCAAGTTCACTCTTTTGTCATTCTTTGATGGAATAATCCGGCAAAACGCAAACTCCAGCCACTATTTTGCTTCAAACTTGAGGTCATGGCTCAAAATCTCCCCACCCATAGTGGCTGAGACAATTGGAGTTATCCAGCTGAATTGATTTTCTTTTTCGGCCACTCTATTTTCATACTCAGTCCCTGGATCAATCTCATCAGCTCAGAATAATGCATTGATGCCGGCTAGAGTAATATCTACCTCCATACCCATGATTCATACTAAGGGAAGGTAGGAAAACTTATTTATCTTCCCTTTATGCTTCATATCCTCATGTCGTGCCTGGTATGATGCATAAAACTCAAGCACCAAGTTGGTGTAGTACTCTGAAATATGCTCAGCAAATACATGTCATTAATGGTGGTGGAATTGGGGAATGATATTGGGGAAGTCATTCGTCAAACCACCAGATAAAATGTTTTCTCCATTGTGATTAATCTGCCTTCATAGATGGCATAGTGTGCCTTCATGTCGGGCACACAAAAGATGATTGCCTCCTTGGAGTTGGTGGGGGTTGGGTTTGCCTTGGCCCTCCTTTTTCTCTTGCTTTTTGAAGTGAAGGGATCCTTGCCCTTGTCTAACTACCTGGATGAAGTCATAATTCTACAAAGCCATATTAGAACAGCAACAAAACAACATTTGTTTTTTGTATTTTTAATAATGGAAAAGAAAAAGTAACAAGTATCCTAAACTAAGGAACAAAATTCTAAGGAATAGATGATAAACAAAGTGAAATATTAAAAGCAGAAATAGTAGCACTGGTGACTCAAGCAACGAACCTTAGGTGGCAAATCGCGAGACACAAGTCTGGGATGTAATCCATGCTAAATACATATTCCTTCGGCGCTGCGCTACATCGGCATTTTACCGGGCATGATTCGTGAAGCGCCGGTGAACTGCGGATGCTGTGTAGTGGCCTGAACCCTCAAACCCCTTAACTGCGCTTCAGTCGGCGTTTCTCCGGTCTTGACCAGCAACTTGCACGTGACGTGCCACTTATCAGTTCTATCCCAAACCAATTAGACAAAACTTCTCTCATAAATAAGCCTTACTCACACCCTCTCACATTAAGATTCACCCACTCAAATAGTAAAATTAAAAAAATATGACAATTTTTCCTTAAGAACAATGTCGCCCGATCTATCATTGGGCAAATCATGCCTTTTTAGCACATGGGGTTACTCAGATTTCACCCCCAACTATTATATTCAACACACACTTCCACTCATATTTTAAACCAAAATGAACATGCACAACAACAATATGCAATTAATATTCAACCCCCAATATACCCACACAATGAGAAATATTCAACAATGAAAAAGCCCAAAATGGGTAAAGCGGAACATGAGTGTGGGAGATTTTTAATCTATCATGCTTAATTTTCATCTCGCATTCTCAAGAATCAAGCAAGAAGAGAGGGAAAAATGACACATACAAAATGAATGATGAGAGAACAAAGAGAAAATAGACCGAAGATTGGTGTTGACCAACAATGGTGGTTCCACAATGAAGAGTGCTTAAGCTTAGTGAAGGTTTGAGTGAGAGGTGGTGAAATGATGTCATGACCTGAACATAGGCCCGGATCAAGACACGGGACAAGAAATCTGAGAGGCTCCAAGTCAACTCATGGCATGAACATACATCTAACTCAAACATAATTAAGCGGAAGATCATCATAAAAAACATAGCGTAAGTCTAAGCAAAACATAACATCTTAATACATACATGAGTCTAGAGCTGAATACAACTATGTCCATAAAAGCCTCTGACACTGACCAGTTGATAGGACAAGAGCCCAACAAACTCACTAAAATCCAAAAATTGAACATAGGACATACAACTGATAAGAAAGTCCCTCACAAGTGAGGACTCACCAACTGAGGCTAAGGAAAACTAACTCTAGGAATATGACTAGAAGGGGGAATGAGTCAGGATATCGAATCCTGTATCATTAAATGATACAACATAGAGTATGCGGTCAGTACATAAAATGTATTGAGTATGCAAGGTAAGTAAAACCGCTAAGTAAGTAAAATCATTAAATCATGCATAATATAAAACATAATCAAGATAAGATTCTGAGATTAGGGATTGCATGTTATTTTCTAAAATCATGATCTGAATATAACTGAACATCATAACTGAATCGAATAAACCAAAGCTGAAAATTGATATTCATAAGTAAAACTAAAAATTGGGTCAAACCTACTAAAAACATAATATCATGAGTGATGTACATGCATAAATGAAATCACGAGGAACAATGGGAGACTCTTCATTTAACTTACATTACCATGATAGAGCTTACGTGGTATTGACTATCGCACTCAAGTGCGCAGATCCGTCCAAAGCCTTGCCAGGGCTAAGGGAGCTACCATAATATCGATATCAAGCTCAAGGCCCCCTGGGAGTAGAGGAAAGCTCCAAAGGAGGTCCCAAATAATCTGATCATACCTACGTTGGCGCATAGTTCTGAGGCATAGGGTTGACTGTCCCTTAACCTACTCGGTGCTAGACACTACTCCCAAAATCATGCATAGGCTCTCCATTGTTATTCAACGAAGCTGACCATCGTCTAGTGACGAAACTGAATAATAACATACATGCATAATCTGAAATCATAACATGAGGAACCATTGCTCATTCCATACCACAAGCTGAAAATAATAGGAGTCGTGACTCCAAAACCATGTGGTGAGCTAATTCATGAAATCATAAAACATACTCGATCATATGGGCTTTCCCTATACTTAAACATGTTTGAAATCAACTTGATTCACTTTGAAAATATGAACATCAATATGGGTATTTTGAAATCATATTTTCTTTATAGACATCACATCATACTTGAACATATATCTTATAGATCTCAACTTTCATGAACATTCGTGGATGGGCGTCATAGTTTAGAAAACTTGCAAACATAATTTATAATTTAAAATATTATAAAATATTTCCATTAATCATAATTCATCATTTAAAATTTTCTAAGATCATACCCATGAATAAAATTTAGGAATTCATGCAATGGTTAAAAACCCCATGGAATCATCAATTAGAACATCATGAATTGAGAGGGAAATGGGAATGAGTGTGGATAATTACACCAATTCATAGCCTTACATACCTGAAGAGATCTAATTTTCACACTTTTGTGATTGCGCAAAGAGAATTGGGGAAAAACCTTGAAGAACTAGGCTTTGATCACCTCTCAAACTTCTAAACTTGCATGCATGAATTAGTATAGGCTTAGAATGAATTAACCCTTCTTAAAGCACTCCATTCTTGTTACACCTAAAAAAACTTTTTTCATGATTATTTGATGTTTATATGTTATATTAAGGGAATTATGGGTTGTATATTGATCGTAGGTGAGGAGGGAAATATGTGCAAAGGGAAAAACAAGTATGTGAAGTTTGTAAGTAAGGGTCAACTTTAAATGGACATATATCCAAATATATAATGATTTAAAAGTCCTATAACCTATCAAATGAAATATATTTGAGTCTAGTTTATAGTGAAAAAAACCACTCATTAATCAGAGTTCAGAATAAAAAGTTATTCTCATTTGAAGAGAACACTATTGGCAGGGAAAGCGATGTGGCATGCGGGCGCCAAGACAGGAAGGAAGCAGGTACTCGCGCGGGTGAGGGCACATCACATGGGCGTCGCACGCGGGCACTGCCCAGCCCGCCTATATGAAGTAATTTTAAGCTAAAAATATCATTTCTACTCCGTTTCAACTCATTTTTTTTCAAAATTCACAAAATCAAAAGCCGTATCACATGGTGAAAAGATATTCCAGGTAAGAAACTTCACTCTTGTTTCTTTAGGGCTTTGGGAAGAGACCCTTGGAAGAAAGTCATTGCTTGTTGTTGTCTTGTTGTTTATTGTACTGTCGCTACATTTTTAGCTGGTTCTAGGCAGAGGAAAGAGTAGAAGTATACTCCTACTTTAGCTAATAACATCTCCAAAAAAAGGTAAGTAATTCCCTTTTTGATTTCTTTGAGTTTATAAGGTTAAAACTTGGAGAATATTGTAGTATTGTGTTTTTGTGGCATGTTGCTGCTCAATTTTCCATAACTTTGGTGAAGTGAAGTTGCTGCTTGTTGTGTTTGTAAATTGGACTTGGAAGTATCCTTAAGGTGTAAGCTTTAAAGGAAGGTTTTCGGAAAAATTAGAGTCGACGTGCCAAGGTGTATAGGCATCCCTTTCCTTATTTTTCAAGCACGAAACAATGGAAAGGATCAATATTTCTATGCTTTTAAAATCATATTAAGTTATGTATGATTCTGTCCAAAGGGTTGGAAGTACTTGGCATAAAGCCTTAATCGTTAAGAATGGTTGAAGCGAACAAATATGAAGCGAAAGACGTAACTTTTATACGATTGTTGTCATAGTTGTAAATCGAGTCTGAAGTCCCCTTAACATTGGCACCGTGAGCTAGTACTTTGCAGTATATTGTATATGTGATATTGAATATATTTTATGATCTGGTCACTTAGTGAAATAGGTAAGAAATGCTAAGATGATGACGTGCGACCGAACTTAAGCTAAGAAGATGATGCAAAGCTGATTGAGGGTTAACGATCTTATTGAAATGAAATTTTAATAATATGGTTATTACCTCCTATAATTTTATGCTTTAAAGTGCTTAAGGTAAAAAGGAGATTTTATGTTTCCCTTCCCTAAAGCTAAGCGAGCGTCGTGTAACGAATAAGCTAAGTCGATAGATGTTAACAAGGAAAGCGTGGCTAAGTTGTTAATCTTTTTTGTGAAGTTATAAAAAGGGAAGATAAAAGTAAATTTTAGACCTTTTAAGGTAATATGTGAGTAATATTCTCTCTACCAACAATTGCTTTCTAGAAACTTTGAACAACGTTAAAATGTAAGCAAGACAAGGTTCAACAGATAAAGTTGTCAATTAAGTAAAGAGGCAAATGCGTATAAGAATTGATGGAATAGTGAACACGAGAGTAAAGACTTGAGTGTAGAGTGAATCATGTTTAGAAAATAAGTTAAGATGAATAAGGAAAGTAGAGCTAAAGGTTGTTAAATTAGACAATACGGGTTACGATTGTGAATAAGTTAGGCAAACAGCTAGGAAGATTAAGCCTGTTCTAAAGACGTTTATTAAAAGAGTTATAAATAAAGTTGTTTCTGTTCAGTGTGTGTTAAGTTGATGAATCGACAATAAATGTTTAACTTCTTCTGAAATGACTAGAATCGAATGTTTTTGAGATAGTAACTCAAGTTAAAGAGAAGTCTCTCGTTATGTTTTCAACTGATTTTGTTAAGTTATCCATTTTGGTGTTGAAATTATCTTTCAAATCTTAGAGGGGTAAATCCCAAAGCTTCTAAGATACACATAGTGATGCCTAGCTTTCTTAAGCTCCTCAGTTAATTACAAGTTGCATAAGTCAATCCAGCATTGTCCGAATTATGGCTATAAGTCTTTTTTTTCCCTATAAGGCAGCACTTTAGAGAGTTTCTTATGAGTTCCCAAGCTGAACAAATTCCGATCTTAGATTCTTAAGTTATGTCTTCACATCTCTAACTTATGTTGAAGTGTGATATGCTAATCTAAGAAGTTTTCAAGAGATCATGTTTCGACAATCATGCTAATGTCTCGGTCAAGTATTTGAAGTTGCGTACAAGTATAAGAACATAAGTCTTTATAAGTCTTTCCAGTAAGAAGTCTTAATGTATATGATTTTCATGCTATAACACACAGTTGAACTCTTTCAATTATATTCAAGTCATACATCCATATGTTTAGCTCTTGTTGAGTTATCATTTGAATTTTCTAAATTCAGAGGAAAGATTCTCCCATGTACCAATGTTCCTAATGTCTAAGTAAGTATAAGCACATTCTACGATACTGATCAGTTAAGCTCAGAACTTTGAATACTAGGAAGTCTCCTAGAGGTCACTCGGTAAACTAAATACGAGTTTATACATTATACAGAAATCTCATGTATGTAGTTTAGCTCTCATCTCTACGTTTATGCCAAACATTACGATAAATAACTCCAAGTTCCAAATTATAATTTCCATGTTTTCCTTCAAATAAGACAAATGAATTAAGAACTATATGTGCTCATCAACATGATAAGTTTGATAATAGGATTTGAGTATATAGTTGTCGATACATGTAAAGGAACCACCATATGGGCAGTGTATATATATAGATATATATACACACATATATATATATATATATGTATATATATGTATATATATGTATATATATATATATGCATGTAGTTCCCAGATGTTAAAGGATTGTATAGAAATGAGACTATGTGCTTCTACTCAAGAGATACATTAAATTTTTAAGATTTTTTGTAGGACATTGCTTATAAGCCTACTAAAGTTCTTATGTTGTCTAAACCTCCTGAAGGTCTATCGAGTCAATGAGTTGACATGATTGTATATAATTTGACAGTTTTATGTGATATATGTGCTTATTTGCTAATTTTACATGGTATATGTGCTCACTTGCATTATATGTTACAAACGAGGCCTATTACGATCACATATTTATCATTTATCATTTAATTGCCATATTAAATAAATTGACTCAATATAAGACCAGTAGGCTCCATATGATTATGACTGATAATATTATTATTTTACCCCAGTATTGTATACCGACATGAGGCATTTTTATATGGCTTTTATGGTTGGCTGGCCGCCGGCATTACAATTATAGTTTTTCTGGTGCATGACTTGGTTGCATTGGCACTTTAGCATTGACTTATTGTCAGGTTTCAGTTTTTAGGAATTCAAGTTGTTATTGTTCCTTATATTTGGGCTCAGTTATCATTGTTATCTTATATATTTACAGTTTTCAGCCTTACATACCTGTACATTTCATTCATACTGACGTCTCTTCGCCCGGGGACTTGCATTCATGACACAGGTGTAGGTAGGGGCTGAGATTGCCAGTTGCAGTAGTGGTTCGTGAGATCAGCGGATGTGTTGGTATGCTCCTTTGTTCCTGGAGATAGGGCTTAGTTATTTCAGCTTGAGTTTTGAGTTATAGTGATGGGTAGGCCGGAGCCCTGTTCCAACCATCAGTGCAGTTTACTCATTAGAGGCTTTTAAGACTTAGTATGTATGGTATTATTCAGTTTGTGGCCTTGTCGGATTTTCGTTGCTTTGTTTAGCATAGTCATGACCTTATCGGCATTTCAGTTATTTATTTCTCGTAGTTGAGATCTTATGGGTCCAGATGTTTACTCTAGTTGATTGTGACGGGTGGCCTGGAAGGCCTAGGTGTTACAATTACAGATCCTATATAGTCAGCTTCCTGGTCAGTCAGGTATCGGGAGCCAGTTGCGCCCTCTCACAGTCTTGGGGTGTGACAATTCTAACCTTGAAACGACATAGTTTGGGCCTTAGTAACATAGAAATTATAGAAAAGTCCTTAATAAACTGGCAGGGAAAAATAGCTTGCCAATCCCAATGAGGGACTGGATGGGTCGTCGTCCCTGGCCAGGACTCGTGGCTTGGATTCGTCATGAACACTGCCAAAAATCTATTGAAGGTTACCACGAGGGACAAAACGGATCATTACTAGTGACCACGACTCGTGGTCACCTCCTATTCCCTTTACTGCCAAAATTCCTTGGTCCCCAATCTCTTTTGAACAAGGATGACTTAACGGGTCGTGGTGCTGACCACAACTCGTGGTCACCTCCCGTGGTCACTCTGAACATAAAATCTCAACCATGCGCCAGCCTCTCCCCACGAGTCACTTAACAACTTGTGGGGTTCCTGACGGGTAACTGGATGACTCGTGCTATGACTTGGTGTAGAAATTCCTGTTTTCTCCATTTCAACTCCTGATTATGATCTTAGGGCTTTCGGGGTATAAGAATATCTCCCCCTTGGGAACATTCATCCTCGAATGATGAAAATCATATAGAAAAGTAGAGAAATGCAATCATCACATTCAAATACTGATCGTAAAAGCTAAAACCTGACGGAACGACTGCCTCCGAACTGAACTGAATTCTCGAACCACACATACATCCATTTACATGAAAGAAATTGATGTATATGAACTGAACACGAAACTGAATAGAGTATTAAGGAGGAAATTGATACCTCAAGTCGAAACTGAGCCGAAAGGGAATAGATACGTGTATTTAGCCATCATATCTACTTCGGCTTCCCATGTAACTCCCTCAACATGGTGATTCCTCCATAAAACCTTGACTGAAGCTACTTCTTTATTTCTTAGCTTGCGAACTTGACGATCCAGTATCTCCACCAAAACCTCTTTATAACTAAGACTGTCTTTCACACTGACATTGTCCACCGGAATAACTAGAGTTGGATCACCTAAGCACTTCTTTAAGAGCGAAACATGGAAAACTAGATGGACTTAAGCTAATTCTCAGGGCAACTCCAACTCATATGCTACCTTGCCAACCCGTTTCACAATCCGATACAGACCAACATAACGGGGACTAAGTTTCCCTTTCTTTCCGAACCTTATCACTCCCTTCATGTGAAACACATTTAGAAACACCCAATCATCAACTTCAAACTCAAGTTCCCTTCTTCCCACATCCGAATAGGAATTTTGGTGACTCTAGGTTGTTTTCAACCTATCCCTTATAAGCTGAAACTTCTCCATGGCCTCATGGACTAAATCCGTTCCTATCATCGCAACTTCACTGACTTTAAACCAACCAATAGCCGATCTACATCTCCACCTATAGAGAGCCTCAAATGGAGCCATCTGAATGCTGGAATGGTAGTTGTTGTTATATGCAAACTAAATGAGAGGCAATGGTCAGCCCAACTATCCTTGAAGTCAATCACACACGCTTTCAGCATGTCCTCGAGAGTCTGAATCGTCCACTCTGCCTGACCATCTATTTGCAGGTGAAATGTTGTGCTAAGCCTGACCTAGGTACCAAGTTCCTTTTGAAACAATCTCCAAAACTGGGAGGTAAACTAAGTACCTCTATCTGATATGATGGACAATGGCATCCCTGCAACCGAACTAGCTCCCGGATGTATAATTTAGCATAATCCTCCGCGGAATCGATGGTTTTGACTGGTAAGAAATGAGCTGCTTTGGTCAACCTGTCCATAACTACCCAAATGAAGTCATATTGCTGACAAGTGCGAGGCAACCCTGTGATGAAGTCCATATTGATCTCCTCCCACCTCCAAGTAGGAATACTGATGTCTTGAAGTACACCTCCCAGTTTTTGATGCTCCACTTTCATCTGTTGACAATTCAGACACTTAGCCACAAATTCTGCAATGTCCTTTTTCATGCCATTCCACCAATAGACTTTCCGTAGGTCACGTTAAATTTTGGTGGCACATGAATGTATGGAGTACCTAGAACCATGAGCCTCGTGCAACATTTGATCTCTCAAATCATCAACATCCGATACACATAATCGACCCCTATATCGGAGCACACCATCCCCCCTTTGGAGAAAACCTCTACCTTCTGATTCTGAATGGCTTCCTTCAACTTCACCAAGATAGGACCCAAATCTAGTCTAGCTTTTACATCAGTCAGCAAGGATAATTCTGATTTGTTCTGTACAATGACACCACCATCGGCCGAGTCAACTAAATGAACTCCTAACCATACAAGACGATGCACATCCTTGACCAGCTCCTTCCTCCCCTCATCTACATGGGACACACTTTCCATAGAAAGCCTTGTACTAAGAGCGTCCCCCACCACATTAGCCTTGCCCATATGGTAAAGGACACTCATATCATAATCCTTGAGTAACTCCAACCACCTCCTTTGGCGTAGATTTAGATCCTTCTAGGTAAACATATATTGTAGGATTTGGTGGTCAATCAACACATCTACGTGGACCCCACACAAATAGTGTCTCTAAATCTTCAAGAAAAATACTATCGCCGCCAATTTGAGATCATGAGTCAGGTAATTCTTTTCATGAACCTAGAGCTGCCTGGAAGCATATGCTATAACCTTACTATGCTGCATTAATACACAACCAAGGACGATCCTCGAAGCATCACAATATACCACAAACCCATCAGTACCCTCAGGTAGGGTTAACACTGGTGTTGAGGCGAGTTGAGTCTTCACCTCTTGGAAGCTCTTCTCACAAGCCTCCAACAATTAAAAATTCTTTCTTCTAGGTCAATTTGGTCAACAGTGCTACTTTCGATGAAAAAACCTCAAAAAAATTGCCGATAATAACTAGATAGACCCAAGAAACTCTTGATATCTGAAGGATTCACCAGTCAAGGACAATTCTTCACCGCCTCTATCTTTTGAGAGTCTACCTGAACCCCCTCACTTGACACCACATGACCCTAAAATACCATTGAGTTTAATCAAAACTCACATTTACTAAATTTAGCACACAAGTGACGATCCTTCAAGGTTTGTAGCACCACCCTCAAATGAGTGGCATGCTCCTCCTTGCTCCGAGAGTATATAAGAATATCATCTATTAACACGATAATGAACATGTCCAGATCTGGCTTGAACACCCTGTTCATCAAACCCATAAAAGCTATAGGAGAATTCATTAGTCCAAAAGATATAACTACAAACTCATAGTGACTATACCGAGTCCTAACAGCTGTCTTCGGGATGTCACTCTCTCGAACCCTGAGCTATGGTATCCTGATCTGAGGTCTATCCTCGAAAAGCACTCAACACCCTAAAGCTGGTTGAACAAATCATCAATTCTGGGGAGAGGATACATGTTCTTGATGGTGACCTTGTTCAATTGTCGAAAATCAATGCACATCCAAAGGGAACCATCTTTCTTGTGGACAAAGAGAACTGGTGCACCCCACGGGGATTTGCTAGGTCTGATGAAATTGTCTAAAAGGTCTTTCAACTTCTCCTTCAACTCTTTCAACTCAGCTAGGGCCATTCTGTAAGGAGGAATAGATATAGAATGCATATTAGGAAGAAGGTCAATACCAAAATTAATCTCCCGCTCAGGAGGGATTCCCGGTGGATCATCTAAGAATACTTCTAGATACTCACATACTACTGGAACTGACTGGATAGTCAGGGTCTTAGAAGTAGAATCCTTAACCCTAACTAGATGATACACGCAACCCTTAGAAATCATCCTTCTGGCCTTAAGGTTGGAAATGAAATGACCTACAGGCACAGATGAACTACCCTTCCACTCTAAGACTGGCTCACCCAAAAATCTAAACTCTACTAGACGGTTCTACAATTGACTGAGGGATAGCATGCAAATAGACAATCCATGCCCAGGATAACATCAAAATCATTCATAGCTAACTCTACTAAATCTATTGAGGTGACTTTCTGAAGAACTGTGATAGGGAAACTTCTACACACCCGTCTAGTCATAACTGAATCACCAACTGGAGTAGAGATTGAGAAGGGTTCTGATAAGATTTCGGGACCAACTCTGAAACTACTAGCAACTAAGGGTGTCAAAAAAGACAAAGTAGCCCGTTGATCTAACAATGCATATATATTAAGATGGAATACTCATAACATACCAGTGACTATGTCTGGGGAGACCTCCTGCTCCTGATGGGATGCTAGGGCATAAAAACTGTTTTAGCGCTGTCCGCCACCTATACTAGTAGATGCCCCCTATTGAGTTGGGTGTGCTGGTGGATCTTCTAAACTAGAAGCTGGGCCTTGGCCCCTATCATGACTCTATCTGGCCGCTGGACAATTCCTAAGCATGTTTTCGAGCTTCCTGCACCTGAAGCAAGCACCTGTACCCGCCAAACACTGGCCTATGTGTCTTCGGCCATATCTGCTACACTCTAGAGGGCTGGTCTTTATGGGTCAGCTACTCTAACCTCTCGAGCCTGATGCTTGTCCTCACTGATCGCGTCTGTACCTGGATGGCACACTCATAGCCGAAGGCGTTGGGGTTGAAGATCTTTTGTGGGACTTCTGACGGTGCCCACTAGGCCTCTACCAAGGGAGAATCCGATGCTATCAGTCCTAGCTCTCTTTGCCTCTCTCTCCCGCTCACTCATCTGCACTGCCTCCATCTACTAGGCGTACAAGACTATTTGAGCAAACTCAATATTATGAAGAAGCATTGTAGTCCGACAATCCCTAACCAGGTAGCCTGCTATCCCGTGTACAAACCTGCTCACACGGGCTCTCTAATCCGCCACCATCTCAGGTGCATACTTGGATAGATGAGTGAACTCCAAGGCATGCTCCTAAACCGCCATCTTTCCTTGCTTTAGATTCACAAATCGTTCCCTTTAATCTCCCTCATCTCACAAGGGAAGAACCAATATAAGAAAAGTGGCATAAAACTCATCCCAACTGGTAGGTCCTGCTCCAACTACCCTACTATCATTCCATTGCTTGAACCAAATGTGCATGACACCCTTCAACTGATATGAGGCCAAATCAGTGCACTGCTCCCAAGTCACCCCCATAATCTGGGTGATCTTCAAAATCTCCTCAACGAACTTATGTGGATCCTCGTCCACCTTCGACCCAAGGAACTCGGGAGGGTTCATCCTCAGAAAGTATCTAACTCTTCCCGCCGCTGCATTTCTGTTATGAGGGACATGCGCTATCTCCTGCTGATTGACCTAGGCATTCAAGGCCTGGGCTAACATCCGAATGGCTGTCCTAAACTCTGCATGGGCAACTGGCTTGGGTATATGCTCCGTATGGGATGGGGGGTCCTGCTGATGCCCATCTCCATTGCCATACTCGTGGCTATTTCCGTTTCTATTCCTCCTTCTGTTAACTCTGCGGGGAGGCATGATTATGCAAATGCTTATAGCACGATTTATAAGGATAGAGAGACATCTAACAGCATAACATAGATCATGAAAGAAGGGAACATTCCCTAAACATCTAGCAGCCTCTTCGTCGTAAGTGTGGCTCGCTTCACACCCATGAAAAAGACTCTACTTAACACGGCTTTCAAAAACACTAGGACACTTCAAAACCTAATGCTCTGATATCAAGTTTGTCACAACCCAACCATAGGCCCGGATCGAGACACGGAAAAAGAAACCTTGAGAGGCTCCAAGTCGACCCCTAGCATGAACACACATCTAACTCAAACATAATTAAGCGGAAGATCATTATAAATAATATAGCGGAAGTCTAAGCAAAACATAGCATCTTAATACATGCATGAGTTTAGAGCTGAATACAACTATGTCCAAAAAAGCCTCTAACACTGACGAGTTGATGGGACAAGACCCTAACAAACTCACTAAAATCCAGAAACTAAACATATGACATACAACTGATAAGAAGGGCCCTCACAAGAAGAGGACTCACCAATTGAGGCTGAGGAAAGCTAACTCCAGGAATATGAATAGCGGCGGGATTGAGTCTGGATATCGGATCCTGTATCATGAAACGATACAACATAGAGTATGTAGTCAGTACGTGGAATGTACCAAGTATGAAAGATAAGTAAAACCGCCAAGTAAAATCATTAAATCATGCATAGTATAATACATAATAAAGATAATATTTTGAGAGTAGGGCTTGCATCGTATTTTCGGAAATAAAGATCTGAACATAACTGAATATCATAACTGAATCGAATGACCCAAAGCTGAAAACTGATATTCATAAGTAAAATTGAACATTGGGTCAAATCTGCTAAAAATATAATATCATGACTGATGTACATGCATAACTGAAATCATGAGGAACAATGGGAGACTCATCATGTAACTCACATTACCACGATAGAGCTTACGTGGTCTCGACTATCACACTCAAGTGGACAGAGCTGTCCAAAGCCTTGCTAGGACTAAGGGTTATACCATTATATCGATATCAAGCTCAAGGCCCCTCGGGGGCAGGTGAAATCTCCAAAGGAGGTGCAAAATCATCTGATCATACCTATGTTGCCGCGTAGTTCTGAGGCATAGGGTTGATTGACCCTTAGCCTACTCGGTGCTAGACACTACTCCCAAAAACATGCATACGTTTCCGTCATTTTTCAATGAAGCTGACCATCGCCTAGTGACGAAGTTGAATAATAACATACATGTGTGATATGAAATCATAACATGAGGAGCCTTTGCTCAATCCATACTACAAGTTGAAAATAATGGGAGTCTTAACTACAAAATCATGTGGTAAGCTAATTCATGAAATCATAAAACATAGAAGATCATATAGGCTTGCCCAATACTTAAACATGTTTGAAATCAACTTGATTCACTTTGAAAACATGAACATAAACATGGGTATTTTTAAATCATACTTTATTCATAGACATCACATCATACTTGAACATATATCTCATAGATCTCAACTTTCATGAACATTCATGGATGGGCATCATAGTTTAGAAAACTTGCAAACATAATTTATAATCTAAAATATTGTAAAATCTACCCATTAATCATAATTCAACATTTAAAATATGCTTAGATCATACCCATGAATAAAACGTAGGAATTCATGCATTGGGTAAAAACTTCATGGAATCATGAATTAGAACATCATGAATTCAGAGGTAATTGGGCATGGATGTGGACAATTGCACCCATTCATATCTTACATACCTGAAAGGATCTGATTTACACACTTGCTTGATTGGCCAAAGATATTTGAGGAAGAACCTTGACGAACTAGGCTTTGATCGCCTCTTAAACTTCTAAACTTGCATGCATGAATTAGGATAGGTTTAGAATGACTTAACACTTCTTAAAACACTCCATTCTTGTTAAACCCCAAATAATATTTTTGATGATTATTTGATGTTTATTTGTCATATTAATGGAATTATGGGTAGTATATCGGCCGTAGGTGAGGAGGGAAACATGTGCAAAGGGAAAAGCGAGTATGTGAAGTTTGTAAGTAAGGGTCAATTTTACACAGATATATCTCCAAATATATAATCATTTTGAAGCCCTATAACCTATCAAGTGAAAGATATTTGAGTCTTGTTTGCAGTGAAAATAATTGCTCGTCAATTGGAGTTCGGAGTAAAATGTTATGCTCATTTGAAGATAGCACTATCGACAGGGAAATTGCTGTGGAAAGGTGGAAAGAAACAGAGTGTTGGAAAGGTTGAAAGAAAGACTGTGTTGGAAAGGTAAATGGGTGTTTTGACAGGTTCTGTTAATTTTGTAAAGTGCTACAAGTCGGGTTAGTAAATGGGTTAGTCAAGATTCGAATTATAATTACTTACCTCCAGCCGCGCTAGACTTGCGAACACCGTAATGGTTCACGTGCCGGTGACTTCTGGTATGTCTGGTTCACTACTTTATAACTGTGAGGGACCGGTATTTCATGGATCATGATCTGCATTCCGCTGGTGAGTCGTATCTCATCCTCTCATTTTCCAATTTCCTCCAGGTGTACTGTTTCACACCCGCGCCAGACCGGCGTGCCGTGGAATGCCTCTAGCATTTTGCCGGTGAGATGCCAACTTTCTCCTTTTTATATCCAACCTCTGCTTCTCTTGTGCGATAGGGTGGCGACTCGCACTTGAGCACTAGCATTTCGCCGGTCTAGCGTAGTGGCTACCCGATTTCACTTCTCCTTGTTTCTCATCCAATCATCCTACAAAAACAAAATCAATAAAATATCAAGGCATCAAAATATAAAAACACTTGGGTTGCCTCCCAAAAAGAACCTTATTTAATGTTGTGGCACGACAGATACTTCCTCAACTGTCATTTTTTTGGAGGATCATCCTCTGAATTAGCCTCATCAACACAACTTTGTCTTGTACTGCCTGATCATTCTAGACCCCTATCACCTTGCACTCATCCGGGCGCTCAGTGGTTTGAAAAGCCTTGAAGGTGACTTCCTCACCTCCCACTCAAAATTTTTGCTAACCGACCTCCGCATCTACCAAAGCTCTGCCCGTTGCAAGCAATGGTCTCCCCAAGATTATAGGTACTTCAACATCCATATCACAATCTAGCACCATGAAGTCAGCTGGAAGAATGAACTTGTCTACCTGAACCAAGACGTACTCCAATATTTCCACCGGTTTCTTTATGGATCGATCTACCATCAAAAACCTCAATGATGTGGATTTCGGATTCCCCAACCCCAACTTCTTGAAAATAATGAGAGGCGTTAGATTTATGCTTTCCCCAAGATCACATGGGACCTTTTGAACACGTACAATCCTATGGTGCAGGGGATAGTAAAGGCTCCCTGATCCTCTCTTTTAGGAGCGAGATTGCTTTTCATCATAGCACTTCAATAGTGTGTTACTTCCCCTACACCAGCATTAATGACCTTCTTTTTCTTCAAAAATTCTTTCATAAATTTACTATAACCTGGTATTTGGAGCAATGCATCCATCAAAGATATATTAATGGACAATTTACTAAAGATCTCAATGAATTTTTGAAACTGATTGTCCTCCTTCTTCTTTGCTAACCTCTAAATTTAGTATAACCTGGCATTTGGAGCAATGCATCCATTGAAGATATATTAATGGACAATTTACTAAACATCTCAATGAATTTTTGAAACTGATTGTCCTCCTTCTTCTTTGCTAACCTCTAAGGATAAGGAGGTGGAATCCTAGGCTCTTGGCCCATGTCGGGTAAAGCCTCTTTTTCCATTTCCTCTTCCACAACATCATTCATGGGAGTAATATCAACTTCTCCTTCATCTAATCCTTCTTCATCATTGACAACCTTTAATGCTTTTGGCACCGCATTTATTACTTCATCACCACTTGCTTTTGGGTCAACAACATCTTTGGGCTCCTTCCAATACTTTGCTGCTTCTAATAAAAATCGCCATACAATGGCCATCCTTCTTCGAGTTTGGGTACGGTGTCACTAGAAAGTGTCCCTTTTATTCAGGGATTCATTTGAGAAGACAACTGATTCATTTGCATGTCCAGGTTATTAATCGATGCCGAGTGGGAGTTCACTTTTTGGGCGAGGTTATACACCTCCCCTTTCAATTGCTTGACACCACTATCGGTGGATTCCACCTTCTTCAACACTCTTGACAACATATCTTCAATCTTTGAGTTCCTTGCATTGCAAATTTTGGGTTTCCCTTAAGATGCTTCAGCTTTGTGAGGGGGAACATATGGGTTTGAGCTTCGGTGATAACGTTCCCCATCATGATTTTGATCACTAGTTACCCCATCTGTAATTTCTATCAACCCAACCTTAGTTGTCACAGTTTCTGTAACCTTGATTATCTTTCCATCGACGCCAAGGGTCAACATTGGAACCTTGGTACCATGGTCGAGAAAACCCATTTGATTTTCCATGAATTGGCACTCTTCTTCGTACCTCGGCAGTGAAGCTTCATTCTCATATTGCATAGGACTTTTGAGTCCCCACAACATTAACATTCTTTGACCCGGTTCCCAAAACATGCTTTGCAATCAACTCGAACTGGGTCATCATCTTTGCTAGGGTCTCATCTCTCTCTTCATCTCTTCTTCACATCTCCGCAGTCACAAGACTTGGACTAGCACCATTTGTGGGTACTTCTATGTCCCTCGTATGCCATGCTCGATCTGTTTTAGTCATTCTATCCAAAAGAGCTCTGGCTATAGCATAGGAATTGTCCATGAGAGATCCACCCCCCAAGTTATTGACCACAAATTTGTTGATGGAATCAAAAGAATAATAAAAATTCTGAAGGAGCACTCCATCTAGTAACCCGTGGTTTGGACAAAGGGCCACTTTCTTCTTGAACCAAAGCCAAGCTTCATGTAACGGTTCGCCAGGGATTTTCCTAAAGTTAGTAATATCATCTCTCAGTTGCAACATCCTTGACAGATGAAAGAACCTATCCAAGAAAGGTTCAGCCTATGTGATCTTTAGAACCTCATCGACAAACTCATGTGGATCCTCATCCACCTTTGACCCAAGAAACACCGGAGGGTTCATCCTCCGAAAATCTCTAACTCTTGCCACCACTGCACTCTTGTTCTGAGGGATATGCGCTACCGCTTGCTGATGCAGTCAAGGCCTGAGGTAGAATCTATATGGCTGTCCTGAACTCAGCATGGGCAACCGGCTCGGGTACGTGCTCCTCATGGGCTTGTGGGGCCTGCTGGTGCGCATCTCCATTGCCATTCTCGTGGACATTTCTGTTTCTTCTTCCATTAACTATACGAGGAGGCAAGATTCTTCAAACGCGTATAGCACGAGTTAGAAGGATAGAGAGACACTTCACTGCACGACATAGATCATGAAAGAAGGGAATATTTCCTAAATGTTTCGTAGCCTCTTCGTCATAAGTGTGGCGCGCTTGACACCCATGAAAAAGACTCTAGTTAACACGTCTTTTAGACACCCTAGGACACTTCAAAACCTAATGTTCTTATACCAAGTTTGTCACGAACCGAACATAGGCCCCGATCGAGACACGGGACAAAAAGCCCCGAAAGGCTCCAAGTCGACCCATGGAATGAACATCACATCTAACTCATTCAATTAAAGTGGAAGATCAACATAATAAACATAGCGAAAGTCTAAACATAACATCTGAATATATACATAAATCTAAAGACGAATAACAACTACACTCAAAAAGCCTCTAATATTGACGAGTTGATGGAACAAGACCCCAACTAACTCACTATGGTCTTAAAACTAAAAATACAGAACATATCTGATTAGAAAGGCTCTAAAAAGATGAGGACTCACCAACTCTGATCGGGGGGTACTAATGCTGGGAATATGGATAGAGGCAGGACTTAGTCTGGATGTATCGAGTATGCAAGGAAAGTAAAACCGCTAAGTAAGTAAAATCATTAAACATGCATAATGCAAAATATAATCAAGATAAGATTCTGAGAGTAGGGCTTGCATGCTATTTTTTAAAATCATGATCTGAACATAACTAAGTATCATAATTGAACCAAATGACCCAAAGCTGAAATAGATAATCATAAGTAGAATTGAACATTGGGTCAAACCTGCTGAAAAATATAGTATCATGACTGATGAACATGCATAACTGAAATCATGAGGTACAATGGGAGACTCATTATATAACCGACATTACCAGGATAGAGCTTACGTGGTCCCGACTATCACACTCAAGTGGGAAGAGCCGTCCAAAGCTTTTCCAGGGCTAAGGACGCTACCATGATATCGATGTCATGCTTAAGGCCCCTTGGGGCAGGGGAAACTCATAATGGAGGTCCCAAAAAATCTGAACATACCTATGTTAGCACGTAGTTCTGAGGCATAGGGTTGACTAACCCTTAGCCTACTCGGTGCTAGACACTACTCTCTAAAACATGTATATGCTCTCCATTATTTTTCAACGAAGCTGAACCATCATCTATCGGCGAAGCTAACTCATAACATACAAGCATAAATTTGAATCGTAACATAAGGAGCCTTGGATCAAAAGATACCACAAGCTAAACATAATTAGGAGTCTAGACTCCAAAACTATGTGGTAAGCCATGAAATCGTAAAACATACTTTATCATATAGGCTTGCCCAATACTTAACATGCTAGAAATCAACTTGAGCCACTTTGAAAACATGAACATAGACATTGATAATTCGATATCATACTTTCTTCATAAACATCTCATCATGCTTGTGCACATACTTCATAGATCTCAACATTCATGGACTTTCATGGATGGGCATCATAATTTAGAAAACTTGGAAAATTAATTTATAATTGGAAACATTGTAAAATCTACCCATTAATCATAATTTAACATTCAAAACATGCTTAGATTATACCCATAATTGAAACTTAGAGAATTCACACATTAGGTAAAAACCCCATAGACTCATCAATTAGAATTTTCATGAATTGAGAGAGAATTGGGCATGGGTGTGGACTATTGCACCCATTCATAGCCTTACATACCTGAAGAGATCTAATTTTCACAACTTCCTTGATTGCCCAATGAGAATTGAGGAAGAACTTTGAAGAACTATGCTTGATCACCTCTCGAACCTCTAAGCCTGCATGCATGAATTAGGATAGGCTTAGAATGACTTAACCCTTCTTAAAACATACTATTCTTAGCTTAAAATGACATAGTATAGGTCTTAGGAACTTAGGAATTATGGAAAAGCCCTTAATAAATTCGCAGGGAGAAACACACTACAAGTCCCCGTGAGGGACTAGATGACTTATGCCCTGGACCACGACTCTTGGTTTTCTAGTCATTGCCTGCACTGCCAAAAACCTTTTTAGGGGCACCACAAGGGACACCACGACTCGTGGTGTACCCAACGATTCGTGGTGACCAACCCGTTACCACCACTGCTAGAACTTCTCATCTCTCAAGCACCCTTTGGGCACGCCTGACCTAACGACTCATGGTGTTGACCACGACTTGTGGTCACACCCGTGGTCACCAAAATTCCCAAATTTCCAACCAAGTCCCAACGTTTTCCCATGAGTCACTTAATGACTCATAGTGTTCCTAACAGGTCATGGGCAGCTCGTCCTATGACCTGGAGTAGAAATTTTTGTTTTATCTGTTTCAACTCCCAGGTCTGATCTTAGGGTTTTGGGGTATTACAATTGTGAATAAGTGTAAATAACTTCGGACGAGATGATGCCTAATGTTTTTCAACCTATTGCGCTCCTTTTTCTCGAGTCCTTTCGAACGTCAAGACACAATTCAATTAGCCCAATATAGTTTGGGTTAGTAGCTAAACTATTTCAAGCCATCAACCAGTAATTAGCATTTTGAATATGGGTTTTGGCTATTTGTAGGTCAACCCCACACATTCACATCCATTCCCACTATCAAATTCTCTCCCAATACTTAATTCTTATTTTTCATGCTAAAATGAAGTATGAAAACCAAATCCATATTTGCAACTATGGGCAATCAATTATAATTTGAAGATAATTCCATAGATTTACACTAATTAAGCAATATTAACATGAATCTAGCAATACCCAATCTAATTAAACACCCATCATGACAGACCTCTAGCTAATGATTTAGCTACTCATAATTAAGAAATAAAAAAGCATATTCATTAATAAACTCAATGATTTCTGTTATACCCCGTAGAATTTCCGGCACCTAGACGACCTATTCGCACGTTGGTTAAGCATATTTGAAGGCCATACGTGCTGGAGAAAGGCCCGGGAAAAGATCGGACGAGAAACCTGTCGAACCATCACGGAAGGAGCCGAGGCAGAGCCCCTCCGCGATGGCAGCGTGGCACGGAGGAGGGGCCTCCGCGTTGGCTCCGTGACACGTTGGCCTTGTCCAGGCCCAAGTATATAAAGGCCACTTCGGTTTTAAATCATTTAACCACACAATTAATTCCAGAAAACAGAGGGTGAGCGGCAGAGAGAAGTAAGAACGAAGGAAATTATATAATTTTCGTCCGATTACGCTGCTAAACGTTGCCCAAACTCAAATTAACTCCAGATACGGAGGTATTTAGCAGCAGAGAGCATTCCTACGGATTCAGTTCCGTAAAATACGGCCGATGAATTGTCGAGCCACCAAGCTAAGGTAAGTGGAATTTCTCTAAATTAGTGTCTATGTGTTCCTAGCTGTGAAGTGAATATTTCTCCCTTCTGGACCACTGAAAAATAGCGAGTTTTCGACCGTCTTTCGATAAGCCTAAGTTTAGGCTATAAACTATATCGAAAGTAACGTTGCTCTTTACAATAAAGTTGTATTTAGTATTAATTGACGTATTTATGAATGCAGTTGGGAGAAAATAGTTGAAGTACCGGCCGAGCCTCGTCCGACGGACGAATAGTTCAAAAATAAGGTATGTAAAGCTAGTTCTCTCGGCAAGTTAAGTAATATCAGTACAATGTAATAATTTACAGACCAGTAGAATGTTTAGAAGTCGAGTGTTATGTTTATTGTGAATGTTGATACGATATGAGAAGCATCGAGTTGTAACTTGCGTGAAACTTACTAGTACGACATAGATTCTAACACAGGTGTTAGAAACTGCCCAGTATGCTCAGTATGTGATGTAATATGAGATGATAAGATATTATTGTATTCAGTTGAAACCCCGTAACGTGATGTAATATCCGTAAGCACTTCAGAGATGGAATAGCAGGCTAAAATAAAGTTTAGAACGCATGTTAGGAATAGTAAATCATGTTAATACAGAAACTCAGTAAACAACATAGTTTTCAGCAGAAACACTATCTTGTATAGCATTTGCCCCAGTATAGTTTGGCAGGAGACTATACGCATATATATATATATTTACCAGTCTCAGCACGTATTAAATACGTACAGATTACTATCATTAGTTCAGCATGTAATATATACGATACCTTACCCCTATTAGCCTCAGCGTGTAAGATATGCAGACAGTATTGCTAGTTGAGACTGTTGTATTGTTTGGGGTTGGACTACCTAGCATCCATGACCGCCCCAGGGTTGATAGTTGTATCGACTCGTCCGCCAGAGGACGAGGATACATCGCTCTACGGAGTGGCATGCCGTCCCATAGGGGACGAAGATGGGATGCCAGTTTTCCCCATATTATGCCTTTGTCGGCTTTGATACACTCCCTTCGAGCGGATACGCCCGGGTGTTGATTCAGGAGTCCTTCGAACTCAGGTACAGTTATAGTCAGGGGCTCAGCGAGCCCAAGTGCATACCCAGGGGACCGGCGGGATGCTTATAGCTACTATAGGAGATGGGATGACCGGGGTAGGGGTGTAGATTCTGTGTTGGTTGTACCTCCCAGCTTATGGGGGCCGGGTAAGGTTGGTGTGTGCTGTACTATGTTATGTTATGTTATGTTATGTTATGCCATATGACGTTAGATACAAGTAGATCAGCAGTAGAGTGATACGTCTCCAGGTACGACCCCTATATCCTTTCCAGTATATATATGAGAGAAGGTATGATTCACGTTATTAGATAGTTAATCTATTTCTTCTTACTTTAGTTTCATCAGTTACATTGTTGTTTCCAGATTTTGCTTTCAGTTGTTGCTTTACATACTCAGTACCAGCGGTACTGACGCCCGGTGGGGCGCTGCATTACTTGCCTGCAGGTACTCATAGACGAGCAGGCGATACCACGTGATTCTTGTCGGCGATCGAGTATTCAGCTCCTGTTATCCGGAGACTAAATTCCAGAGGTGTATTTCATTGTCCTTTGGTTGTATAATACGGGTAGGTTGGGGCCCTATCCCGATCATTTCTATTACTATTCCTAGAGGCTTGCAGTCTGTATATACCTCTTTGTGGTCAGATGAGCCGGTCGTGTGAGGCCGTGCAGTTGTATAGCTGTTAGTATTCTTTCTTTCTTTTATGTTGGCCGTGTGGGGCCATAGTTTGCCAGTAGTGGTGACCTTGCCGGTCACGTAGCTTTTTAGTACTTCATGATTGAGTTGCAGATAACTAGACAGCATGGTGGCCTTGTCGGCCCGTATAGGTTTCCCTGAATTGATATGTTTCTGGTCAGCTGTTAGTACAGGTACAGGAGGCTATAGGCCAATGGGCCGGGGGCTGTGTTTACAGCTGTTATATAGCCCTTTGTTTCTAGAAATATGAGTTAGAGCCAGCCAGGCACCAGATGTGCCCAGGCTTAGCAGTTCAGCAGTTCAGGTCTCAGTAGGGCACCAGGTGCCAGTCATGCCCCCCAAGGCGGGGTGTGACAAACTTGGTATCAGAGCAGGTCGTATCTCAGGGAGTCTGCAAGCCGTGCTAAGTAGAGTCCTGTCCATGGATGTGTTGTGCACCACATACTATGGATAGGAGGCTTCAAGGCATGATAGGATGGTTGTCTTTTATTCTTATTCAGTCGTGCTGTAGAGAGGTACAGTATAGGGTTGAGTCCCTAAAAGCTTACCATATTCTTTGGTTACAGATAATGTCAGACCAGCGCCATCCTATCACAGGTCGGAGCTTAGATGTTGCAGCAGGGGAAGGCACCAGCAGGATGCCTCACCCTCGTTTAGAAACAGCCCGATCAGAGGGCACTACGGAGGCATCATCCCAGCCTCCTCAGCAGTCTCCACCACGTCAGGAGCCACCTGGGGCGACATTACCTTCAGCAGTCCCTATACCGACACCTTCCAACCAGGAGGTTAGGAGTGTTGTAGTTATGTTAGCATAGATGATGGCTGCTCAGCGTCAGCCAATGCCGTCTACAGTTGCGGAGTCATCAGGAGGGCCCGGTAGTACGAGGGTCCGAGAGTTCTTAGCCCTGAATCCCCCACAGTTTACAGGTACGGACCGGACAGAGGACCCTAAGGATTTTCTGGATCAAATGCAGAGAATCTTCAGGGTTATGCTTGCCACGCCTACCGAATCAGTTGAATTGGCAGCATTCCGATTACGGGATATTGCGGTGTTATGGTATGAAAGCTGGGAAATGTCCCGAGGGAGAGATGTTTCCCCTCCCACCTGGTCCAGCTTTTCAGGAGCCTTTCTGGATCACTATTTGCCGCGGGAGATTCGACAAGCCCGGGTAGACCAGTTCCTACATCTAGAGCAGGGGGCCATGAGTGTCCGAGAATATTCCTTGTGGTTTGATTCTTTGGCTCGATATGCACCGGCCTTTGTTGATACCATGGCATCCAGAGTGCACCGTTTCATCATGGGGTTGAATCTAGAATATGTTGAGACTTGTATTACAGCCACACTGTGAGAGGACATGGACATTGCTCGAGTTCAGGCATTTGCCCAAAATATTGAGGGCATTAGACAGCGACAACGGGAGATCAGAAGGGTCAGTCAGGAACAGCGTCGCCGGGACAGGCCAGTTGAGTTACAGAGGGAGGCCCGGGGAGGACCTAGGCCACGATTGTAAGACAGGCCACCCAGGCCCCCGCCTCCGCCACAGTCACAGGGGGGTAGATTCAGCCGCCGGGGGCAGTCAGAGACTGGTAGAGGCTCGCAGATGGCAGATTCATCATTACAGAGGAGGGCGGAGCAGAGTAGGTATACCCGACCACTTTGCCCTATATGCAATCGACGCCATCCTGGAGCATGCAGATATGGCTCCACCGCATGTTATATTTGTGGCCAAGAAGGCCATTTGATGAAAGATTTCCCAGCTAGAGGTCGAGAGGACCGCGATAGACAGGATAGGGCATCAGCAGGGTCACGAGCCACAACATCCTCGACTGGGCGCAGGCCCTCAGTTTCAGCAGGCAGGGGTCGGGGCAGATCAGGGGCCTCCAGTACAGGTGTGGGCCCAAGCCGCACATATGCCTTACCAGGGAGGCAAGATTCAGAAGCGTCGCCTGATGTTGTGACAGGTATGTTAACCATCTGCTCACACCCTGCCTATGTGTTGATTGATCCAAGGTCTACTTTGTCCTACATTACTCCATTTGTGGCACGCAAGTTTAGTATTACTCCAGAATTATTGCAGCAGCCCTTCTTAGTATCTACGCCCGTCGGTGACTCTATCACAGCTAGCCGAATCTACCGCGGGTGTACAGTAGAGGTTGCTGACCGTCCGACCACAATAGATCTGGTCGAGTTAGAAATGATAGACTTCGATGCCATAATGGGTATGAACTGGTTAGTACCGTGTTTTGCCAATGTTGAATGTTGGACCAAAATGGTCCGATTCCACTTCCCAGGAGAAGCAGTGCGGGAGTGGAAGGGCAGCACCGCTACGCCAAAAGGTAGGTTTATTTCCTACCTCCAGGCGAGAAAGTTAATATCTAAGGGATGTACTTACCATCTGGTCAGAGTTCAGGATGTCCAAGCAGAATCTCCGACACTCCAGTCTGTTCCAGTGGTGAATGAATTCTCTGATGTGTTTCCTGATGAGTTACCTGGTATTCCCCCAGAAAGGGAAATAGACTTTTCTATTGATTTATTACCAGGCACCCAGCCGATATCAATTCCTCCCTATCGTATGGCTCCTGCAGAACTCAAAGAATTAAAGGAGCAGTTGAAAGATTTGTTAGATAAAGGTTTTATTAGGCCTAGTACTTCACCGTGGGGTGCGCCAGTCTTGTTTGTGAGGAAGAAAGATGGATCGCTCCGAATGTGTATAGACTATCGGCAGCTAAACAAAGTCACAGTAAAGAACAAGTACCCTCTCCCCAGAATTGATGACTTATTTGATCAGTTGCAGGGAGCCAGATACTTTTCTAAGATTGACTTGCAGTCCGGATATCACCAGGTCCGAGTACGTGAGAAAGGTATTCCTAAGACAGCGTTCAGGACCCGATATGGAAATTTTGAATTTCTAGTTATGTCCTTCGGATTAACAAATGCCCCAACAGTCTTTATGGACCTGATGAACAGTATTTTCAGACCCTTCCTGGACTTGTTCGTGATAGTATTCATTGATGATATTCTGGTGTATTCTCACTCTGAAGCAGATCACCGGACTCATTTGCGGACAGTGCTCCAGATTCTCAGGGACCGCTAGTCGTATGCTAAATTTTTGAAGTGTGAATTTTGGCTTAACGCAGTGGCCTTTTTAGGGCATATCGTCTCAGACGCTGGTATACAGGTAGACAAGCAGAAAATAGAAGCAGTTAAGTCATGGCCTAGGCCTACCACTCCGACTGAAGTTCGTAGTTTTCTGGGGTTGGCAGGATATTACAGAAGGTTCGTTGAAGGGTTCTCGACCATTGCGGCACCTCTAACCAAATTGACACAGAAAGCAGCAAAGTTTCAATGGACAGAGGCATGCGAGCAGAGCTTCCAGGAACTGAAAGACAGATTAACCTCCGCCCCAGTGTTAGCATTGCCGGAAGGCACAGAAGGTTATTCATTTTATTGCGATGCGTCAGGTGTTGGGTTAGGTTGTGTGTTGATGCAGCATGGTAGAGTAATTGCATATGCTTCCAGACAGCTGAGGAAACACGAAAAGAATTATCCTACCCACGACCTGGAATTGGCCGCAGTAATCCACGCCTTAAAGATGTGGAGGCATTACCTGTACGGCGTCCATGTTGATATTTACACAGATCATAAGAGCTTACAGTACATTTTCACTCAAAGGGAGTTGAATCTACGGCAACGCCGCTGGTTGGAGCTGTTAAAAGATTATGATGTGAACATTCTATATCACCCCGGAAAAGCTAATGTTGTGGCAGATGCCCTGAGCCGTAAGTCAATGGGGAGTTTGGCGTATTTGCGACCTGAGAAACAAAAGTTAGCCAAGGAAATTCATCAGTTAGCTGGTCTAGCCGTTCGAGTAATGGAAACAGAAAATAATGGAGGAGTAATTCAGAATTCTGTGGTGTCATCATTAGTTACAGAGGTAAAAGGACGACAGTACGAGGATCCTGGTTTAGTCCAACTCAGAGGTAGAATTTAGAGAGGTAAGGAGTCAGATTTTCAGATATCCGAGGATGATGTGTTATGTTGTAAGGGCCGCCTCTGTGTCCTGAATATTTCAGGGCTTCGCGGGCGGATCATGCATGAGGTACATTATGCTCGATATTCCCTCCATCCAGGAGCGACGAAAATGTACCACGACATCAGAGAAGTCTACTGGTGGCCAGGTATGAAAGCTGAGATAGCTGAATTTGTATCTAGATGTTCTAATTGTCAGCAGGTGAAAGCAGAGCACCAGAAACCAGGCGGTTTGACGCAAGATATAACTGTACCTATGTGCAAATGGGAAGCGATAAACATGGATTTTGTAACAGGGTTACACCGTACTAGACGCAGAAATGATTCCATTTGGGTAATAGTTGACAGGCTGACTAAATCAGCTCATTTCCTGCTAGTAAGGGATACCTTCTCAACTGAGGATTATGTCGAATTATATATCAGAGAAATAGTTAGATTCTGGCAATCATTTCAGAAATGTTTGGGAACACAGATTAACTTGAGCACGGCATTCCATCCTCAAACAGATGGGCAGGCTGAACGTACAATTCAGACGCTTGAAGATATGCTACGAGCGTGTGTGCTAGATTTTGGAGGTAGCTGGGATGAGCACCTTTCGTTAATTCAATTTTCTTATAATAACAGTTATCATTCAGCCATCCAGATGGTGCCTTTCGAGGCATTATACGGGCGAAAATGTAGATCTCCGGTGGGCTGGTTTGAAATAGGAGAATCAGCATTGGTTGGCCCAGACATTGTTCGGCAGTCAGAAGAAAAGATAAAGCTTATCCGAGAACGATTACTGACCGCTCAGAGCCGCCAGAAATCGTATGCAGATATGCGGCGCAGAGATCTAGAATTTGCGGTGAATGACTGGGTATATCTGAAAGTGTCCCCAATGAAAGGGGTAATAAGGTTTGGCAAGAAAGGCAAGCTTAGCCCGAGATTCATTGGGCCATATCAGATTCGGCGAAGAATAGGCCGAGTTGCATATGAATTGAACTTGCCTCCAGAGTTAGCATCTGTTCACCCAGTCTTCCATGACTCTATGTTGAGGAAGTTCGTAGGGGACCCTTCTACAGTAGTTCCGGTTCAAGATGTCCAGGTCACAGAAGAGTTAGCATATGAAGAGGTTCCCGTAGCTATCTTAGATAGACAGATTCGCAGGCTGAGAACTAAAGATGTTGCATCTGTCAAAGTATTGTGGCGTAACAGGAGCCGGGAAGAAATGACATGGGAAGCTGAAGAAGATATGAAAACCAGATACCCTCACCTATTTCAGGCCTAGTCAGGCGACAGGTATGTCCGTATTATTACTTATGCAATACCTTATGGTTGTATGTCTGTAAATGATAAAGAAAGATTGATATCTAGTTATCCAGTGGGTCCTAGAATATTATGTGCAGTGCCTGTGTTGGACTTTTCTACATTTCAGGTTTTTGCTATAGTCCATATTACAGGGGAAACACTGCCGAAATTATTCTAGAAAGTAAAGTAAGTAGTCCTCTAGATAACAGTGTACATTCGAGGACGAATGTTCTTAAGGGGGGAGAATTTTATACCCCGTAGAATTTACGGCACCTAGACGACCTATTCACATGTTGGTTAAGCATATTTGAAGGCCATACGTGCTGGAGAAAGGCCCGGGAAAAGATCGGACGAGAAACCTGTCGAACCATCGCGGAAGGAGCCGAGGTAGAGCCCCTCCGCGATGGCAGCGTGGCACGGAGGAGGGGCCTCCGCGTTGGCTCCGTGACACGTTGGCCTTGTCCAGGCCCAAGTATATAAAGGCCACTTCGGTTTTAAATCATTTAACCACACAATTAATTCCAGAAAACAGAGGGTGAGCGGCAGAGAGAAGTAAGAACGAAGGAAATTTATAATTTTCGTCCGATTACGCTGCTAAACGTTGCCCAAACTCAAATTAACTCCAGATACAGAGGTATTTAGCAGCAGAGAGCATTCCTTCGGATTCAGTTTCGTGAAATACGGCCGACGAATCATCGAGCCACCGAGCTAAGGTAAGTGGAATTGCTCTAAATTAGTGTCTATGTGTTCCTAGCTGTGAAGTGAATATTTCTACCTTCTGGACCGCTGAAAAATAGCGAGTTTTCGACCGTCTTTCGATAAGCCTAAGTTTAGGCTATAAACTATATCGAAAGTAACGTTGCTCTTTACAATAAAGCTGTATTTAGTATTAATTGACGTATTTATGAATGTAGTTGGGAGAAAATAGTTGAAGTACCGGCCGAGCCTCATCCGACGGACGAATAGTTCAAAAATAAGGTATGTAAAGCTAGTTCTCTCGGCAAGTTAAGTAATATCGGTACAATGTAATAATTTACAGACCAGTAGAATGTTCAGAAGTCGAGTGTTACGTTTATTGTGAATGTTGATACGATATGAGAAGCATCGAGTTGTAACTTGCGTGAAACTTACTAGTACGACATAGATTCTAACACAGGTGTTAGAAACTACCCAGTATGCTCAGTATGTGATGTAATATGAGATGTTAAGATATTATTGTATTCAGTTGAAACCCCGTAAAGCGATGTAATATCCGTAAGCACTTCAGAGATGGAATAGCAGGCTAAAATAAAGTTTAGAACGCATGTTAGGAATAGTAAATCATGTTAATACAGAAACTCAGTAAACAACATAGTTTTCAGCAGAAACACTATCTTGTATAGCATTTGCCCCAATACAGTTTGGCAGGAGACTATACGCATATATATATATATATATATATTTACCAGTATCAGCACGTATTAAATACGTACAGATTACTATCATTAGTTCAGCATGTAATATATACGATACCTTACCCCTATTAGCCTCAGCGTGTAAGATATGCAGACAGTATTTCTAGTTGAGACCGTTGTATTGTTTGGGGTTGGACTACCTAGCATCCATGACCGCCCCAGGGTTGATAGCTATATCGACTCGTCCGCCAGAGGACGAGGATACGTCGCTCTACGGAGTGGCATGCCGTCCCACAGGGGACGAAGATGGGATGCCAGTTTTCCCCATATTATGCCTTGGTCGGCTTTGATACACCCCCGTCGAGCGGATACGCCCGGGTGTTGATTCAGGAGTCCTTCGGACTCAGGTACAGTTATAGTCAGGGGCTCAGCGAGCCCAAGTGCATTCCCAGGGGACCGGTGGGATGCTTATAGCTAGTATAGGAGATGGGATGACCGGGGTAGGGGTGTAGATTCTGTGTTGGTTGTACCTCCCGGCTTATGTGAGCCGGGTAAGGTTGGTGTGTGCTGTACTATGTTATGTTACGTTATGTTATGTTATGCCATGTGACGTTAGATACAAGTAGATCAGCAGTAGAGTGATACGTCTCCAGGTACGACCCCTATTTCCTTTCCAGTATATATATGAGAGAAGGTATGATTCACGTTATTAGACAGTTAATCTATTTCTTCTTACTTCAGTTTCATCAGTTACATTGTTGTTTCCAGATTTTGCTTTCAGTTGTTGCTTTACATACTCAGTACCAGCGGCACTAACGCCCGGTGGGGCGCTGCATTACTTGCCTGCAGGTACTCATAGACGAGCAGGCGATACCACGTGATTCCTGTCAGCGATCGAGTATTCAGCTCCTGTTATCCGGAGACTGAATTCCAGAGGTGTATTTCATTGTCCTTTGGTTGTATAGTACGGGTAGGTCGGGGCCCTGTCCCGATCATTTCTATTACTATTCCTAGAGGCTTGCAGTCTGTATATACCTCCCTGTGGTCAGATGAGCCGGTCGTGTGAGGCCGTGCAGTTGTATAACTGTTAGTACTCTTTCTTTCTTTTATGTTGGCCGTGTGGGGCCATAGTTTGCCAGTAGTGGTGACCTTGCCGGTCACGTAGCTATTTAGTACTTCATGATTGAGTTGCAGATAACTAGACAGCATGGTGGCCTTGTCGGCCCGCATAGGTTTCCTTGAATTGATATGTTTCTGGTCAACTGTTAGTACAGGTACAGGAGGCTATAGGCCAATGGGCCGGGGGCTGTGTTTACAGCTGTTATATAGCCCTTTGTTTCTAGAAATATGAGTTAGAGCCAGCCAGGCACCAGATGTGCCCAGGCTTAGCAGTTCAGCAGTTCAGGTCTCAGTAGGGCACCAGGTGCCAGTCATGCCCCCCAAGGCGGGGTGTGACAAACTTGGTATCAGAGCAGGTCGTATCCCAGGGAGTCTGCAAGCCGTGCTAAGTAGAGTACTATCCATGGATGTGTTGTGCACCACATACTATGGATAGGAGGCTGCAAGGCATGATAGGATGGTTGTCTTTTATTCTTATTCAGTCGTGCTGTAGAGCGGTACAGTATAGGGTTGAGTCCCTAAAAGCTTACCATATTCTTTGGTTACAGATAATGTCAGACCAGCGCCATCCTATCACAGGTCGGAGCTTAGATGTTGCAGCAGGGGAAGGCACCAGCAGGATGCCTCACCCTCGTTTAGAAACAGCCCGATCAGAGGGCACTACGGAGGCATCGTCCCAGCCTCCTCAGCAGTCTCCACCACGTTAGGAGCCACTTGGGGCGACATTACCTTCAGCAGTCCCTATACCGACACCTTCCGACCAGGGGGTTAGGAGTGCTGTAGTTATGATAGCATAGATGATGGCTGCTCAGCGTCAGCCAATGCCGTCTACAGTTGCGGAGTCATCAGGAGGGCCCGGTAGTTCGAGGGTCCGAGAGTTCTTAGCCCTGAATCCCCCACAGTTTACAGGTACGGACCGGACAAAGGACCCTCAGGATTTTCTGGATCAAATGCCGAGAATCTTCAGGGTTATGCATACCACGCCTACCGAATCAGTTGAATTGGCAGCATTCCGGTTACGGGATATTGCGGTGTTATGGTATGAAAGCTGGGAAAGGTCCCGAGGGAGAGATGTTTCCCCTCCCACCTAGTCCAGCTTTTCAGGAGCCTTTCTGGATCACTATTTGCCACGGGAGATTCGACAGGCCCGGGTAGACCAGTTCCTACATCTAGAGCAGGGGGCCATGAGTGTCCGGGAATATTCCTTGCGGTTTGATTCTTTGGCTCGATATGCACCGGCCTTTGTTGATACCATGGCATCTAGAGTGCACCGTTTCATCATGGGGTTGAATCCAGAATATGTTGAGACTTGTATTACAGCCACACTGCGAGAGGACATGGACATTGCTCGAGCTCAGGCATTTTCCCAAAATATTGAGGGCATCAGACAGCGACAACGGGAGATCAGAAGGGTCAGTCAGGAACAGCGTCGCCGGGACAGGCCAGTTGAGTTACAGAGGGAGGCCCGGGGAGGACCTAGGCCACGATTGTTAGACAGGCCGCCCAGGCCCCCGCCTCCGCCACAGTCGCAGGGGGGTAGATTCAGCCGCAGGGGGCAGTCAGAGACTGGTAGAGGCTCGCAGATGGAAGATTCATCATTACAGAGGAGGGCGGAGCAGAGTAGGTATACCCTACCACTTTGCCCTATATGCAATCGACGCCATCCTGGAGCATGCATATATGGCTCCACCGCATGTTATATTTGTGGCCAAGAAGGCCATTTGATGAAAGATTGCCCAGCCAGAGGTCGAGAGGACCGCGATAGACAGGATAGGGCATCAACAGGGTCACGAGCCACAGCATCCTCGACTGGGCGCAGGCCCTCAGTTTCAGCAGGCAGGGGTCGGGGCAGATCAGGGGCCTCCAGTACAGGTGCGGGCCCAAGCCGCACATATGCCTTACCAGGGAGGCAAGATTCAGAAGCGTCGCCTGATGTTGCGACAGGTATGTTAACCATCTGCTCACACCCTGCCTATGTGTTGATTGATCCAGGGTCTACTTTGTCCTACATTACTCCATTTGTGGCACAAAAGTTTAGTATTACACCAGAATTATTGCAGCAGCCCTTCTTAGTATCTACGCCCGTCGGTGACTCTATCACAGCTAGCCGAATCTACCGCGGGTGTACAGTAGAGGTTGCTGACCGTCCGACCACAATAGATCTGGTCGAGTTAGAAATGATAGACTTCGATGCCATAATGGGTATTGACTGGTTAGTACCGTGTTTTGCCAATGTTGAATGTTGGACCAAAATAGTCCGATTCCACTTCCCAGGAGAAGCAGTGCGGGAGTGGAAGGGCAGCACCGCTACGCCAAAAGGTAGGTTTATTTCCTACCTCCAGGCGAGAAAGTTAATATCTAAGGGATGTACTTACCATCTGGTCAGAGTTCAGGATGGCCAAGCAGAATCTCCGACACTCCAGTCTGTTCCAGTGGTGAATGAATTCTCTGATGTGTTTCCTGATGAGTTACCTGGTATTCCCCCAGAAAGGGAAATAGACTTTTCTATTGATTTATTACTAGGCACCCAGCCGATATCAATTCCTCCCTATCGTATGGCTCCTGTAGAACTCAGAGAATTAAAGGAGCAGTTGAAAGATTTGTTAGATAAAGGTTTTATTAGGCCGAGTACTTCACCGTGGGCTGCGCCAGTCTTGGTTGTGAGGAAGAAAGATGGCTCGCTCCGAATGTGTATGTTATGTTACATTATGTTATGTTATGCCATGTGACGTTAGATACAAGTAGATCAGCAGTAGAGTGATACGTCTCCAGGTACGACCCCTATTTCCTTTCCAGTATATATATGAGAGAAGGTATGATTCACGTTATTAGACAGTTAATCTATTTCTTCTTACTTCAGTTTCATCAGTTACATTGTTGTTTCAAGATTTTGCTTTCAGTTGTTGCTTTACATACTCAGTACCAGCGGTACTGACGCCCGGTGGGGCGCTGCATTACTTACCTGCAGGTACTCATAGACGAGCAGGCGATACCACGTGATTCTTGTCAGCGATCGAGTATTCAGCTCCTGTTATCCGGAGACTGAATTCCAGAGGTGTATTTCATTGTCCTTTGGTTGTATAGTACGGGTAGGTCGGGGCCCTGTCCCGATCATTTCTATTACTATTCCTAGAGGCTTGCAGTCTGTATATACCTCCCTGTGGTCAGATAAGCCGGTCGTGTGAGGCCGTGCAGTTGTATAGCTGTTAGTACTCTTTCTTTCTTTTATGTTGGCCGTGTGGGGCCATAGTTTGCCAGTAGTGGTGACCTTGCCGGTCACGTAGCTTTTTAGTACTTCATGATTGAGTTGCAGATAACTAGACAGCATGGTGGCCTTGTCGACCCGCATAGGTTTCCCTGAATTGATATGTTTCTAGTCAGCTGTTAGTACAGGTACAGGAGGCTATAGGCCAATGGGCCGGGGGCTGTGTTTACAGCCGTTATATAGCCCTTTGTTTCCAGAAATATGATTTAGAGCCAGCCAGGCAGCAGATGTGCCCAGGCTTAGCAGTTCAGTAGTTCAGGTCTCAGTAGGGCACCAGGTGCTAGTCATGCCCCCCAAGGCGGGGTGTGACAATTTCATTACTAAGAGAAAGCAAAATCAAACTCAAAATATGTGTGCAACAATGGTTATACCTTGTTAAGGAAGAAGATAAAACTACTAGAGAGAAATATTCAAATTTCCTCTCCAGTAGGGTTCTTCTCTCTCCAAAGCAAAAGGAATGTTCAAAAAGATATGTATAGAGTAGTTTCTCTAGAATGTATACAAAAATAGGGTAATAAATCTCCTCTTTTTAGTGCTAGATGTAATTGCCCCTATTCAGTCATTTTTTTACTTGCGACAGATTCGGCGGTTTGCTTGTTGGAATCTGTGAGCCGCGTTCATTTTATTCTTGCTATCTAGTGATGTTCCAAGTCCTTTTGTGATTCCTTCGGCAGTTCATCGATTCATCGATTCACAAATTTCCATCCGTGATCCACTAGTTAATTTTATCTTTGGTCGAACAAGATCCAGGACCTATTAGCGATGGAATTGGAGAGTTGCCGGTTGATTCCCGTAGGGCGCCGATTGCATTTTCTCCTCAAACCAGTGGTTCCCTGCAATTGACTGGCGTTTCACCGATGTCCTCTGGTGGAGCACTGGTTTTCGCTTGAATTCATCCTATTTACTCCTATTCATGCTCTTTCTCTTCAACTCAAATACCTGCTCATAAATAGGAGAAAAGGGCATAAAATTCATCTAAATGACTTGAAAACTAAGCTAAAGCTTATTCTTAAGAGACTAATGAGTTGGTAAATTACCAACTCATCAAACCTCCAAACTTGAACCATTGCTTGTCCTTAAGTAATGCAATTCTTATCGGTCGAGGAAAAGGAATGACATGCCATTCCACAAGAGTTCAATTACCACTTAATCTATGACAACCCAAAAATGCTCACCAACTCACAGAAAAAGAGAAGCTATTCCCCCTTAAAATGTGGAAAAGTTTCAAGAGGCAACCATAATTCAAAGGCATGATTCATAAATACTTTCATTTTGCGAAAGGCATAGCTTATCCAATCGAATACATATAGCATCTCCATTCATAATCACTGCACATCCAAAGTTTGCCTTAGAGCTCACCCTACTCATGCCTCGATCACACCTTTACCTCAATCCAAGTGTGTCCTCAAAAGGGAATGAGGCCACTCACCACAAGAGAGAATCACTTTTCTTTATCATGAATCAATGCACATATAAGAGATTATATGAAAAGATGATCACACTCACTCTCCCAAAAGAAATCTTCTTGCATACAACTTGACCCGTAGGCTAGCATTCGTGTAATTCGCCACTAAAGTGGAGAAACTACACTCAAAATCAATTAGGACTTGTGGGCCATGATGAAGGCTAGGGGTAACAGTAGGATAATTATTTGGCTCTAGTGAGTAGAACCTCTCTATTGCCTTTATGTGAACACTTTAACTCTTCCCATACAACCTTTTATATCACTCCACCTTATTCCTCCTTTTACAACCATTTTCCTCTTTTAGTTCAAAAAGTACTTCCTTATAGCTCATTTGGGTATCACATTAAGCCTTGTCTAAGAAAGAGGTAGCACCGTTTCAATTTTGTTTTCCTTTTTGACACCTTAAGGTTTCTGAACTCATTATTTCATTCCTTTTTCTCACAATTTAGTCCTACCTCAAATTTAGGATTCTCATATTTCCCCCTTTCTTGAAAACCCCCAAACTTAGGCTCTTTGCCTCTTTCTCATTGATTTCCTTATCTCTCCCTATGTCTTTGGACTTTCATCCTCTATTATTCTAATTCACTCACCACTAGCAATTAGGGAGGATAGGTTCCAAGAAGAGTGATGGCATCCATGGCAGCCTAATGTCATTAAAAGAAATGGATAAGGATTTGAATGTTCCATCAAATAAGAAATTTCAAGACAAACTCAAATGGGCTGCAATTAGCTATTAAAAAGTGTCATGTGATGGAAGAAGATCTTAAGCCCAAAAAAGATATTTTCTTCAACTCTTACATCTATTTGGAGGCCCAAATTAAAGTTCAAAAGGAGATTGAATGGGGCCCAAATAAGCCCCCAATGGGAGAAAATATTGTAGTAATTTAATTAGTTTCTAGAATATTTAAGAGTTGTTTTATAGATGTTGACTTTCTAGGACTTTGTGTGTGGCAGCTTTCAATGCCATTTAGTGTTTTGTTTTAATCTATGTTGACTACATTGGTCTAAGTCTGGGAAGCTTTCTATGTCCCTAGGGAACATAATTTCTTTAATTGAGTCTTTGACCAGCCCCTTCTAAGATTCTATATAAAGGGGGTTCTTTCTATTCATTGTAACCAAGATTTCTATGTACCTAGGGAACATAATGTCTAGTGATTTGTACGCATTTTTTAAGATTTCACGTGAAATATTTTCATGCTTTTCTCTTTATTTTTCATTGTGTACTCTTTTGTTTCCAGTTCGTTATAGTTTTGTTGTCCTTTTCTTTATTTAACATAAACTCGATTCTTTAACCAAACATTAGAGTTTACTTTAAAGTGTTTAAGTTGGTTCATTGAAGAACTTTGAGGAGCATCATTTGAGTGGTAAAAGGCAAGAGTGGTGATATTATTTAAGGTTAAAAGCCTAATTGTGTGATATATGAATGTTGACAGCCATTACAAGATACATGTCAGGGAGTGCATGTGAGACAACTTTACTACTAAAAATCTCTTGTTTTAGCATGTCTTCTACAGATTTTGAAAGCAACTGGAATGAAGGAATGGATGATTATAGTGGGGATGATTGGGAATCAGATGCAAAGAATCCTAGAAGAGGCCATGAGAGAGTTAACAAGATTTTTCAAACTATAATGGAAGTATTGTCTAATGTGTGTCCTACTAAAATTGATACAAATATTTGTCACAACTTAGTCAGTGCTTACTTTGTTAAAAAGGTGGGTTTATCTTGTGTTAAGCATGCTTCACTGTACACCTTCAAAGGAGTGAAGGTGGACAAGAGAGTGATGGTGGGATTTAATCTTGGGAGATACAAGGATGAGGTTTGTTGTGATGTGGTTCCTTATTCACATGTCATGTATTATTGGGAAGACCATGGTATCTCTATAGAAAAGCTTCATATGGTCCAAAAAAGAATAGGTACTCCGTGGTGAAAGATGATGGAAAAAAGACTACCCTTGTTTCTTTGGCACCAATGGAGATTCAAGAAGATCAATGGAGGTGATTGAAAAGGAAAAGGAATGCAAGAGAGGAAACAACAACAGGTTTGAGAATCCCAAAATTAGAGCTGACCTTAGAAGTCCTCCAAGTGATAAAAGAAGGATTCTTGAGAAGTACATGGGAGCTAGTACAGTGACAAAATTCTCCAGACTAAATAAAAGTAAGGAAGAGAGCAGAAGAAAGAGAGAAGTAAGGGTAGGAAACTTGACAACTCAAGAGAGGAAAAAGGAGAGGAAGTGATGAGTGAAGAGAGTGAGTTGTCAAAAAGTAAGAATGAGTGGAAAGAATTGAGTGATGTGCGTTTGACAGGCAAAAAAGAGAGTGAACTAGTGCATTTGGGTGATGAAAAAAACAAAGAGATTAAAAGAATAGAGTGCATTAGTGTGAGAGATTCTTGTTCAAGCTCTAACTAATTAACTCATTCTTTTCTACAGTTTTTGTTCCAAATGTGCAGGTTAATGAACAAGGAACCAATGAAGAGTTGGAAAAACAATTGCATGAAGTAAGGAAATTCAGTTTTAAAGAGGATTTGAAAAGTGTAAAAGCCAGTGATTATGGAAGCAATTACAAGTTAAAGACAAGTTTGACCTGGATTATCTCATGTGGTATGATCTTATTTATGATCTATTTGTTTCAAATGACACTGAACTTGTACCAAAAATTCATGAGGCCAATATTTTAAGTGAAGATATAACTTAAATTGGAAGTGATCCTTCACTTTTTGATTATGTTTCTCACGTGAGAAATCTATCACAATGTGATGAAAGAGAGGTGCAGGATAACTTGAGTGAACAAGTCCAAGAAAATATGAGAGACAATGAATCTTGTTCAGATTCCAATTTGCTAAATCTTTCTTGTTTTAGTATCACTTCTCAACCCATGCAGAAATTTGAGGACGAACCTTGTGAATATGATGATAGTACCTCATTTGAAGAAGAAACTAACATTGGTCGGGGTTTTAAAGTGTACAATAACTCATTGTCGGAAGAAATTAGAGAAGACTTTAAAGTGTTCTCTAATCTGTTATGGTTTGAGAATATCACAGGAGAAGTTGCCAATGAAGGCAATGAGACACATGAAACGTTTGAAGACATAGATGTTGACAATGTTGAGCTAAATGATGAATGTAATAGCTGAAGTGCAGAGAAGGAAAAGTGCTCACAGGTTGCTAACTTCATAGTATCTTTATCTTGTTCTGAAGATCCTTTTTTACAGGTTTAATCAAATCCACTTCTCAAAAGAATTGATTTTGATCCATATCTTGATTATGGTATATCTAATGGTGAGGTTAAGTTTTTTAACAAGAGCAAATATTGTAGTGGTCAAAGCTTTGAGGACAAATATTCTTTAAGTGAGGGAGAATAATAGCAACCAAAGAAGCTCAAATCCAATGAAGGTGTAGATATAGTCAATGCCAAGATTCGAGGACGAATCTTCTTTAATAAGGGGAAAATAATAGCATCATGGCAACTCAATTTCATTAAAAGAAATGGATAAGGATTTGAAAGTTTCCTCAAATAAGTAATTTCTAGACAAACTCAAATGGGCTGCGATTAGCTATTAAAAAGTGTCTTGTGAGGGAAGAAGATCTCAAGCCCAATGAAGATATTTTATTCAACTCTTACATCTATTTGGAGGCCCAAATTACAGTTCAAAAGGAGATGGAATGGGGCCCAAATCAGCCCCCAATGGGAGAAAATATTGCAGTAATTTTTAATTAGTTTCTAGAATATTTAAGAGTTGTTTTATAGATGTTGACTTTCTAGGACTTTGTGTGTGGCAGCTTTCAATGCCATTTAGTGTTTTGTTTTAACCTATGTTGACTATAATGGTCTAAGTGTGGGCAGCCTTCTATGTCCCTAGGGAACATAATTTCTTTAATTGAGTCTTCGACCAACCCCTTCTAGGATTCTATATAAAGGGGGTTCTTTCTATTCATTGTAACCAAGTTTGATTTAATATATTAGTAGCAGCCTTGTGGCTTGTGGATACCTTTATAGGTTCTCTTTGGGTTATGCCCTTTTTTTTCTACTTTGAACCATTACTTGGATTTCTTCAATGGTAAGATTCCTTGTTTGAGTTCCCTCCTCCCTTTTCTTGTTCTGCTTCTTCTTAATTGATTCACTATTTTTTGTTTCTTCTCTTTTCAATAATAAACTCCTACCCCTTTTCTAATCTTCTAATTTTTAGAGTCTTTCTTTGTCCATGTCATTATCAAAGAGGGGACCAAAAAGGGACGTTGGTTTGTAATGTGGTTTCCAAGAATAAATAGTCCAAAAAGCTGAACATTGGCTAGCAAAGGAAGACATTCTCGATGGTCATTTTTGTTAGAATGAATAGTCAAATGAAAGCCTAAAATCATGTTCTAAGTGCATCTACATTTAGGATTTTCCTTGAGTCACACTTAGGAAAAGTTCTAGACAAGAAGAGATGCATGAGATTCACAAAGATCCTTACAACATAAGGCATCACACCCAAAGAGTCCACACAATCATTATCATCACAAGAAATTTTTATTGAAGACACTAGAGAATGCGAATTCACAAGCCAAATAGGGAATCTAAAATGTATGAAAAGAGAGTGCTATATTTCTAATTTCAAATGTCCATTTTTTTCATTTTCATGCCACATCCCAAATTTTTTGGTGGTACCACTCAAAATAGCTCCACAAAAGACTCAAAGAAAGACATGGTACCACTCAAAATGGCTCACAATACTTAAATTGGAAAATGTCAAACCGGTTCAACAACCAAAACAAAAGAAAAGAAAAATGCTCCTTGGAAAGAGGCTTGGTATGAAGAAAACCCTTGGAGTTTGATTACTATCTACTATTTACACAGGTGACAACAAAAATTTTTGGATCGCAATGTATCATTTAGCAATTAAAGCAAAGGTCCCTTCCAACAGTACTGATGACACTCTATTTCATTGTATTGCATCAAAGCTTAACATCCACCAATATAAGATATGAACTTCCCACCCCCCACTTAAAATAATGGATTGACCCCAATGTACAACAAAAAGAGCAGAAGTTGAAAGGGACTCCCTGAAAGAATTACTGGTTGGGACGAGGGACCCTTGAGTGCGTGGCATCATCAAAATGCCAAGAAGCAGTTTTTGATGCAGATGGAGTCAATGGATGAAGCGGGAGTTCTAGTGGTTCCCTAGTCCGGGAGCTATCTATTTATTCGGCAGGGTTCTGTGCTCGTGATAAGAAGTGGAGTCCACCCCATCGGGTTTCCATGATGGGTCTACTTCTCTCACAATGAGCATCTGAGGGGGTGGTGGTCGTCTATGATATATATCGTCATCAGACACCATTTTAGACAAACTTTCAAACCCCACCCACCAATCATCCGGTGGGCTGTTGGGTGCCTCGGACTAGGTTGTCACGGTAGCTGATTTAGGAAGGTCCGTATTGTTGGAAGGTAAGAGACCCATGCGTGTTTCCACATCCTCCCTCAAGGCAATCACATCATTTTTTAATACCTCAATTTTAGCACAGAGGCCTCTCAACTTATCTCTAGCAGGTTGCATGGATTTTTTAATGGATTGTTGGATTAAAGAAGGGATCACCTTGGCTAACTTTACAATCTGACTCTCATGCACTTAGGCTATTTTTGTTATTTTTAACAAGTCAGTTGGCGTGGAGGCAGTACAACAGCTGCTTGGGACTGTCCAGCAGTTGTGCTATAGTGTATAGAAGATGGTAGTTGAATCTTGTTCTCCATTCCTTTGGGCTGCTTTAAGGCTTGGGCATCTTTATCAGTTTTGGTGTCTTTTATAATCACCCCCTCAACCAACACAATTTTATCCAATGGCCAGAAGAGAGGGCATGAAGCCTGCAAGCACATCATACTCACAAGGCTGCGATACGACAATGATGTTGCCTGCTGCTTGGCCTTCCTTATGAATTAATCTGCAATGATTTCTCCAAAATTGATGTGTGTATGATCCATAATGCAGGAGATAATAATTGCAACCTGAATTGGTACTTGTGTTGTATTCTATGATGGGATTAGCCGAGCACGTACCAAATCCAGCCACATACGGGCTCCAAATTTTAGATCACGACAGTGAATCAGTCCCTTGGAAGTGGCCCATTGATCTCACGCAATTATGCTAGCTACCCAATGGAACTGATTTTCTTTATCTTCCACCTTCTTGCAGAACACAAAATTTGGTTGGATTGGTTAATCCCAATAGAGGGAATTGATTGCCTGTGGAGTTATGTGCACCTCTTGGCTGCGCACCCACACAGACAACAGAAATGACATTGTATTTGTTTAGCCTTTGTGTCCTAAGATACTTTGTTGTGCCCTGTTGGATGCGTAGAACTCCCACACCAACTCAGGGAAGTAGGGGCTATGGGTATGGTGAATGGAACCCAATCTTGCATGACTATCTGATAGTAAATAACAGGGAAATCATTTTTGAAGGACTCCACCGCAAATTGAGTTTCTGTATTGATGGACCGCTTCTCCTTGAAAGACACATAATACTCTTCCATCCCAGCCAGCTCAAAACACATATGTGCAATACACTAGGCTTCATCATAAGGTAAGATCGGTGTGGCGGTTCTTCTCATCGGTTCTTTTCCATTTCTATTCTGTTTGGAGGTAGACATAATATTGCAGGCTAAGGTTAGTATTATTCAAAGATTCAAAAAGAAAAAAATTAGAAAATTGGATAACGGAATGATATTCAAAGGGAAGTAGAGAAAAGGTGACGCAGGTGATACTGACGAAACATCAGTGAAAGGAAGATATTAACCTGCGAAGTGCGGATAAAACACCGGTGTTACACCCCGGAAGCCCTAAGATCAGATCAGGATTTGAAATGGAGAAAATGGGATTTTCGGCACCAGTTCACAGAACGGGTCATCATGTGACCCATCAAGTTGACCACGAGTCATTAAGTGACTCGTGGTAAGGGGTGTTGACTTACCTGTAAAATTCAGAGTTGGAGTGACCACGGGTGTAACCACGAGTCATGGTCAGCCCCACGAGCTGTAGGTCACCCGCGGTCAAAGGCAATTAGAAGATGAAGGATGAGTGCAGTATACCCCATGATTGGAAACTAAGAGTCGTGGTCAGTCACCATGATTCGTTGGTTGAGTCGTGGTCAGTAGGTTGCTAATTATTTAAGGTTTTGGCAGTGGAAGCAACGAGTGGTGACCACGAGTCGTGGTCACTAGTAACGGGATGTTAATTCCCTCGTGGGGACCCCTTGAGGAAAAGTGGCAGTGCACATGACGGTTGGAGACCACGAGTCGTGGTCCTTTGTAACGACTCGTCCAGTCCCTCGTGCGGACTGTCAGTCAGTTATTTTCCGCGAATTTAGTAAGGTATTTTATGTAATTTCTATGATCCTAAGGCCTAAACTACATCGTTTTAAGCTATGAAGAGTGAGTATTCAGAGGGTCAAGTTCATTCTAGAATATTCCTACTCATGCATGCAAACTTAGAGAGATAGAGAGGTGATCCAGCTTAATCCCTTCAACTTTTTCTTCAATTCTTCATTGGGCAGTCAAGGGAGTGGTGAAATCAGCCCATCTCAGGTATGTAAGGTTATTAATGGGTGAATTTGTTCATACCCATGCCCGATACCTCTCTAACTCAAGAAAATCTATATGTTGATCCAATAGCATTTTAACCCAATGCATGAATTTCCTAATTTTCTACATGGGTATGATCCAAGTATGTTTTTATTATTGAATTATGATTCATGGGAAGGTTTTACATTGTTTTCAATTATAATAATGTTTTCAATCTTTATAAATTAAAATGCCCATCCATGAGAAGTTCATGAAAGTTAAGATTTATGATGAATGTTCAAGTATGATGAGATATTATTGATGAAAATTATGTTTGCAAGTTACCCAAGTCTCTAATCATGTTTTCAAGTGAATTAAGTATTTTCAAGAATGTTTAAATATTGGGCAAGCCCATATGTTCAAGTATGATTTATGATTTCAAGTTAATTAGCTTAGCACATGGTTTTGGAGTCAAGACTCCAAGTTGTGTTCAGCTTGTGGTATGGTTTGAACCAAGTCTCCTCATGTATGATCCAAATTTATATATATGCATGGCTATTTAGCTTCGTCAATAGACGATGGTCAACTTCGTTGAAAAATGATGTTGAGCATATGCACATTTTTGGGTGTAGTGTCTAGCACCGAGTAGGCTAAGGGTCAGTCTCCCCTATGCCTCAGAACTACACACCAACGTAGGTATGATCAGATTGTCTTGGGACCTCCTATGTGAGCTTTCCCCTGCCCCAAGGGACCCTGAACTTGATATTGATATTATGGTAGCGTCCTTAGCCTTGGAAAGGCTTTCGACGGCTTTGCCCTCTTGAGTGTGATAGTCGGGATCACGTAAGCTCTATCGTGATAATGCCGGTTATATGACAAGTCTCCCATTGTTCCTCATGATTTCAGTTATCCATGTTATCATTCATGATATATATATATATATATATATATATATGTTCTAAAGTAGGTTTGACCCAATGTACAATTTTACTTATGATTATCATATTTCAGCTTTGCGTCATTCGAATCAGTTATGATATTCAGTTATGTTCAGATCATGATTTTAGAAAATAGCATGCAATCCCTACTCTCAGATTTTTGTCTTGATTATATTTATTTTATGAATGTTATAAATGATTTTCTTATTTAAGCAATTTTACTTACCTTGAACACTTGGTACATTTCATATACTGGCCGCATTCTCTATGTTGTATTGTTTTATGATATAGACTCCGATCTTCAAGCTCAGCCCATCACTAGCCAGCTTCCGGAGTTAGCATCTAGTCTCTATTGGTGAGTCCTCATCTCCCAAGGACCATTTGTTATTAGTTTTCCTCGTACTTTCAGTTTTCATACTTAAAGAGTTAGTTGGGTTCTTTTCCCATCAAATCATCAGAGTCAGAGGCTTTTAAAACAATAAATTGTATTCGGCTTTAGACTTTGGTTGTATGTTCAGATTGTTATGTTATGTTCGGACTTCCGCCATGTTTATTATGTTAAGTCTTCCGCTTTACCTGATTGAGTTAGATGTATGTTCATGACATGGGTCGACTTGGAGTCTCTCGGGGCATCTTGTCCCATATCTCAACCCGGGCCCATGTTTGGGTTGTGACAAACTAACTTGATATCAGAGAAATAGGTTTGAAGTGTCCTAGGGTGTGTAAAACCCGCGTTAAGTTGAGTCTTTTTATGGGTGTGAAGCACGCCACACTTATGACGAAGAGGCTACGAGACGTTTAGGAAATGTTCCCTTCTTTCATGATCTATGTCTTGCGGTGAAATGCCTCTCTATCCTTCTAACTCATGCTATTCGTGATTGCAGAATCATGCCTCCCTGCAGAGTTAATGGTAGAAGAAATGGAAATGGAAATGGCCACGAGGATGGCAATAAAGACGGGCACCAACAAGCCCCACCAGTCCATGAGCACCATGCACCGGAGGCAATTTCCTACGCCGAATTCGGGGCAGCCATTCAGATGCTAGCATAGGTCTTGACCACCCAAGTCAATCTAGCAGGCAGTGGTTCATGTCCAGCAAAACAGGAATGTGGCAGCACGGATCAGAAATTTCCTAATGATGAACCCACCAGAGTTTCTTGGGTCAAAGGTAGACGAGGATCCATATGAGTTTATTGATGAGATCTTGAAGATCACCCAAGTCATGGGGTGAATGGAGAAGAATGTGCTGATTTGGCCTTATATTAGTTGAAGGGAGTCACACACATTTGGTTTAAATAGTGAAAAGATAGTAGGGCAGCCGAAGCAAGCCCTATCAGTTGGGAGCAGTTTCACTTTGCTTTTCTAGATCGGTTTTTCCCTCGTGAGATAAGGGAGTTGAAGGAATCCAAGTTCGTGAATCTAAAACAGGGGAAGATGACAGTGCATGAATATTCCCTTGAGTTCACTCATCTGTCAAAATACTCCCCAGAGTTAGTGGTTGATCGAAGGGCGCGAGTGAGAAGGTTTGTTCATGAGGTGGCGGACTATCTAGAAAAGGATTGCAAAACCTCCATGCTCCATCAGGATATGGATTTCCCTCGAATAGTTTTGTACGCCCCGTAGATGGAGGCGGTGCATCTGAGAGAGAGAGAGGACAAGAGGGCCAGGATAGACAGCTATGGATTCTCTTAGCCGAGACCAGGTAGTGGGCACCGACAGCAGTCCCACCAGAGATCTTCAGCCCCAACTTCTTTAGTGATGAGTGTGCCATACAAACCTAGGCACGATTAGAGAGGACGAGCATCAGGCTCTTAGGGTCAGAGCTGTAGACCCATGGATTTTAGTATTCTAGTTTGCGATAGGTGTGGTCGGAGGCACACAGGTCAGTATTTTGCAGGTACAGGTGCTTTCTTCGGGTGTGGGAAGCCCGGAAAGATGCTCAGAGATATCCTTGCAGCTATACAGGGCCATAATAGGGGTTGAGGCCCATCTTCCAGTTCAGTAGCTCCACCAGCCCGCCCATCTCACCAGGGCGCAACTACTACCATAGGTGGCGGTCAGTGCTAGAATAGATTCTATGCCTTAGCATCTCTCAAGGAGCAGGAGGTCTCCCCGATGTAGTCACTGGTATGTTACGAGTTTTTCATCTTGACATATATTATTTGTTAGATCTAGGGGCTACCTTGTCTTTTTTGAGACACCATATGTGGCTAGTAGTTTCAGAGTGAGTCTTAAATCTTGTCAGAACCCTTCTCAGTCTCTACTCCAGTGGGTGATTCAGTTGTAGCTAGACAGGTGTATAGGAGTTTCCCGGTCACAGTCCTTCAGAAAGTCACCTCAGCAGATCTAGTAGAGTTATCCATGACTTATTTTGATGTTATCCTCTACATGGATTGGTTATTTGCATGTTATGCCTCAGTTAATTGCAAAACTCGGGTAGTAGAGTTCATAATTCCGGTTGAGCCAATCATAGAATGGAAGAGTAGTTCAGCTGTGCCTGTAGGTCATTTCATTTCCTACCGTAAGGCCAGAGAGATGATCTCCAAAGGTTGTGTATACCATCTAGTTAGGGTTAAGGATGCTACATCTGAGACCCTGACTATCCTGTCGGTCCCAATAGTATGCGAGTATCTAGAAGTCCTCCCAGATGATCTACCGGGATTCCTTCCCGAGAGGGAGATTGATTTTGGTATTGACCTTCTCCCTGATATGCAGCCTATATCTATTCCTCCTTACAAATAGCTCTAGCCGAGTAAAAGGAGTTGAAGGAGCACATGAAGGGCCTATTAGACAAGGGTTTCATTATATCGAGCAAATCCCGATGGGGTGCACCAATTCTCTTTGTCCGAACGAAAGATGGTCTCTTCGTATATGTATTGATTATCCATAATTGAACAAGGTCACCATCAAGAACATGTATCCTCTACCCAGGATTGACGATTTGTTTGACCAGCTATAGGGTGCTAAATGCTTTTTGAAGATAGACCTCAATTCCGGATACCATCAACTAAAGGTTCGGGAGAGTGACATCCCAAAAATAGCCTTCAGGACACGATATGGTCATTATGAGTTTGTAGTTATGTCTTTTGGACTAACGAATGCTCCTACAGCTTTTATGGACTTGATGAATAGGGTGTTCAAGCCATACTTGGATATGTTCGTGATCTTGTTTATTGATAACATCCTGATATACTCTCGGAGCAAGGAGGAGCATGCCGCTAATTTGAGGGTGATACTACAAACTCTCAAATATCGCCAACTATATGCTAAATTTAGTAAATGCGAGTTTTGGTTGAACTCAGTGGAATTTTTAAGACATGTGGTATCAAGTGAGGGCACAAAGGTGGACTCTCAAAAAATATAGGCGGTGAAGAATTAGCCTAGACCGGTGAATCTTTCAGATATCAGGAGCTTTTTGGTCTTAGCGGGTTACTATCGGAGGTTTTTGAGGGTTTTTCATCTATTGCAGCGCCATTGACCAAATTGACCCAAAAGAAAGTGAAATTCCAATGGTTGGATTCTTGTGAAAGGAGCTATTAGGAATTGAAGACTCGACTATACTCAGTGATCTTGGGCAGATTTATATGCCCAAGTGATACTCAAATGCGTCATTTTGTCTTGTTTATCTATCGACGTTTGTACATTCTCATGTGAATTGTAGTAAAATGTGAATTTATACTAACCAACATGATTAGCGTTGTTTTGCGGGAAAAATATAATTTTATGAAGCTAAGATGCATGTTGGGAGAAATCGGGATTGGACTCGGAAGCGAGCAAGGAAAAGGCCAAGGAAAGCATGAATTAAAGGGGCTCCGCGATGGAGCCGTGTCACGCTGCCATCGCGGATGCATTCTGCCCGGATGCTGAAGATGAGCCAAATTCCAGTGAAGGTGCGAGTTGGGTCCGTGGCACATTGGCCTAGCCCCGCGTGCCACGCCATGTAGTTATTTAAAAAAAAAAAATTCGAACAAGTTTTTGGCACCGTTGCCGGGGATTGGCAATTGGTAAAATTTTTCTTAAGTGTTAGTTTACTATTTCCTCTTAGAGTTGACAACTTGGTCTTAGCCTGTATTTTGCAGATATTAATTTCTGTTGAACACTGGCAAGAGACAAGGAGTTGGTGGACTCATATTTAGAGCCGGAAAGATAATTCCATCGTCAAAGGAGAGAAGCTCTAGAGAAAAAGCTGCAGTTGCTCAGACAAACAATCCTGGAGCAACAACAGAATCCATCAGTTGTAAGGGCAGTGTTAGTGCCCGTGGAAATGGCAGCTAGGTCGGTTCGCGAGGTGGCAATCCCACATGCTAACAATGTCACATATAGCATTCGCAAACCTGAGCCAGGAGGGAGGTTCGAGCTTAAACAAAACATGGTGCAATTGCTGCACACCAGCGGGCAATTCACAGGTTTCCCTCACGAGGATCCACAACAACATCTCCAAAATTTTTTGGAGATAAGTGACACTTACATCCTTACTTGAGTGTCATCAGATTATGTTAGGCTTACATTGTTCCCATTTTCACTTTTGGGAGAAGCTAAGAGGTGGTTGAAAGCTGAGCGGCCTAATTCCATCACCACGTGGGATGATCTTGCAAAGAAATTCTTGATACGGTTCTTTCCATCCGGTAAAACAGCAAGACTTAGAAATCAAATTCTAAGTTTTAAACAGAGAGAGGGAGATAATCTGTATCAAGCCTGGGAGAGATTCACATCTATGTTGCGGGATTGTCCTCATCATCACCAATCCAATGATGTGCTGGTGCATACTTTCATACAGGGTTTGGAACCCCACACAAAAATCTTGCTAGACTCAGCAGCTGGGGGACAAGCATTAGAATAAACTTATGAGGAGCTGTATACCTTGTTGAACCGTATTTCGCAGGGAAACCCAAAGTGGAATGCGGACTCTTCTAGAGGAGGAACAAGGAAGGCGGCAGGAGTCTTAGAAGTGGATGGTTTTATAGCTATTGCTGCACAGATAGTTGCGTTGCAGAATCAACTAAATACCCACTTCAGCAATATGAGCATGAATCCTTCTCAAGCCCCAGTGAATGTAGTGCAACAGATTTGGTGTGAAGTGTGCGGGAGTAATGAACACTCAGCTGAGTGTTGTGGAGCAAATCCTGATTCGGTGGACTTTGTTTGTAATGTACAGAGAAATAACCACCTACAGTATGGCAACAGCTACAATTCCAATTGGAGGAATCACCCGAATTTCTCTTGGGGTAGCAACAACCATCAAGGGCAGAGTTCGAGTTAGGAGGCGCAGAGAAATCAAGGATGGCAGCAGAACTATCAGTCGCAATACAGAAGCAACAATGCACCTCCTCCACCACCATCATCCAGCATTGAGGATATGTTCAAGACAATGATAGCTAACCAAGCTCAATTGCAGGCTGACTACGTGAAATTGGCAGCCGATGTAAAGAACAATCAGTTAGCTACAAAGGCACTGGAGTACCAGTTTGGGCAATTTGCTAGAGCTCAAAACACTAGGCCGAGAGGAGGACTTCCAAGTGACACTAATCCAAACCCCAAGCAGGTAAATGCAGTGACCACAAGGAGTGGTTTGCAACTCAAGGAGGTGGAACCAGAAAGACCACCACAGCAGTCGGAAGCAGGTGATAATGAGAGGGATCACAATGATGATAGGGGGAAGGAGAAGGTAGCTGAACCAGAAAGACCACCACCCCCATTCCCTCAAAGACTAAGGAAACACAAGGAGGAAGCGTGTTTCAAAAAGTTCATGGAGGTTCTTAAACAGGTACACATTAATTTACCTCTTGTTGATGTTTTGCAGGGAGTGCCGAAGTACGCAAAATATATCAAGGACATCGTGGCAAACAAAAGCAGGTTGACTGAGTACGCTACGGTGGCACTTACGGAGGAGTGCACTTCACGGATACAAAATAGGTTGCCCACAAAGCTCAAGGACCCTGGGAGCTTTACAATTCAAATTACAATTGGGCAGAGTATACGAGCTCACGGATTATGTGATTTGGGAGCGAGCATTAACTTGATGCCGACATTGGTATTCAAGAAGTTGGGGCTAGGGAGTCCTAGACCAATAGCAGTGATCTTGCAACTAGCAGATCGTTCCTTAGCCAGACCTGATGGCATTGTGGAGGACGTGCTGGTGCAAGTAGGCTCCCTTATCTTCCCGGTGGACTTCGTCGTGATGGATTTTGAGCCAGATGCGGAAGTCCCATTTATTTTGGGACGTCCTTTCTTGGCGATCGAGAAAGCGCTAATTGATGTAGCTGCGGGGCAGCTAACTACGCGGGCACACGACAAAGTTGAGGTATTTGATGTATTCAAGGCCATGAAGCTGCCGGCCATACATGAGGAGCTTTCAGCAATCAGTGTGCTTGATCAAGTAGAAATTCGTCGGATTGTTGAATCTTAAGACCCATTGGAAAGAGTGTTGATGAACTCTGATCATTTTGGAGATAGAGATGCTTATGAGGTGGTACAAATGCTGAATGAGCCACAAAGGCATCCTAGGAAGCAGAAATTCCAGTCTCTAATGAGGTCTCTGGAACCATTGCCGAAACCATCTATTGAGAAAGCAGCAAAGCTGGAATTGAAAGAATTTCTTCCCCATTTAAAATATGTCTTTTGAGGGGAAGATGAGACTTTGCCGGTCATCATCTCCACAGAATTGATAGGAGCACAGGAGAAGAAGCATTGGGTGTCCTCAGAAAAAGGAAGAAAGCAATGGGCTGGCAAATGTCAGATATTTAGGGTATCAATCCAGCTTTTTGCACACACAGGATTTTCATGGAGACAGGAGCAAAGCCAACTGTTCAGCCTCAGCGAAGGTTAAATCCAACAATGAAGGATGTGTTAGGAAAGAAATAATTAAGTGGCTTGATGCAGGTGTGGTCTATCCTATCTCGGACGGCGAATGGGTCAGCCCCGTTCAGTGTGTTCCAAAGGAAGGAGGGATGACCGTGGTCACCAATGAAAAAAATGAGCTAATTCTTACACGAACCGTCACAGGCTGGCGAATTTGCATGGACTATAGGAATCTTAATGAAGCCACAAGGAAAGATCATTATCCTATCCCGTTCATTGATCAGATAATAGATAGGTTGGTTGGACAGGAATATTATTGTTTCCTTGATGGGTACTCTGGCTATAACCAAATAGCCATAGCACCGGAGGATCAGGAGAAGACTATTTTCACCTGTCCTTATGGGACATATGCTTTTAGGCGGATGCCATTTGGGTTATGCAATGCACCCACCACATTCTAGAGATGCATGATAGCTATCTTCCACAACATGGTGGAGGATTTCATTGAGGTATTTATGGATGATTTTTCTGTTTTCGGTAATTCATTTGCTACTTGTTTGCAGAATCTTGACAGGGTACTAGCTCACTGCGAAGAATCAACCTTGTACTCAACTGGGAGAAATGCCATTTCTTAGTCAAGGAAGGTATCGTCCTTGTCCATAAAGTGTCTTGCAAGGGGTTGGAGGTCGATCGTGCTAAGATCGAAGTTATTGAGAAGTTACCACCACCTGTGTCGGTGAAGGGGGTTTGCAGTTTTCTTGGGCATGCAGGGTTCTACAGACGGTTCATCAGAAACTTCTCAAAAATTTCTAGACCATTATGCAGATTGTTAGATAAAAAGGTGAAGTTTGAGTTGGATGATGAGTGTGTCAAAGCACTCGAGGAGTTGAAACAGAAATTAATAGAAGCACCTATCCTTATTTCTCCAGATTGGGAACAACCATTTGAATTGATGTGTGATGCAAGTGATGTGGCTGTGGGAGCTGTATTGGGGCAGAGGAGAAATAGAATCTTTCATTCTATTCATTATGCAAGCAAAACACTGAACACTGCCCAGAGTAATTATACAGTCACAGAGAAGGAGATGCTAGCATTGGTGTTTGCATTTGATAAATTCAGGTCCTATTTGGTGGGTTTGTGAGTAGTGGTGTATACCGATCATGCAGCGATTCGATATCTATTTAATATGAAGGATGCAAAGCCCAGGCTGATCAGATGGATCCTGTTGTTGCAAGAGTTCTACCTTGAAATTAAGGATAGAAAGGGGAGTGAAAATCAGGTGGCAGATCACCTATCGCGATTGGAAAACCGATCGCATGTGAAGGAAGATGATAACATCAATGAGGAGTTCCCGGATAAGCAGCTCTTGGCAATAGGGGAAGCTGAAGTTCCCTGGTATGCAGACATAGTCAACTTGCTAGTGAGTGGAGTCTATCCACCGGAGGCTATAGCTCAGCAGAGAAAAAAATTGAGGCATGATTGCTGATATTTTATTTGGGATGGGCCATACTTATTTAAACAGGGACCGGATCAAGTGATGAGAAGATGCATCCCGGAGAGCCAGATTGCAGAGGTTTTGAGGAGTTGTCACTCTTCATTGTATGGGGGGCACCACGGAGGTGAGCGGACAGCACACAAGGTTCTACAGTCAGGTTTCTTTTGGCCTACACTTTTCAGCGACTCTATGGCATACGTCAAAATGTGTGATAGATGTCAGCGTACAGGAACAATAGGTAGAAGGTAACAGATGCCTCTTCAGAATGTACTGGAAGTGGAGACCTTTGATGTATGGGGCATAGATTTCATGGGCCCGTTCCCACCGTCATTTGGTAATAGCTTGCCCCAGGAATGACAACAAGGTGGTAACAAAATTTGTGACAAAACATATTCTCACCAGGTTCGGGACACCCCGGACCATTATCAGTGATGGAGGGGCTCATTTCGTAAATTCAAGCTTCAAAAAGCTACTAGCCAAGTATGGGGTGCGCCACAAGGTGGCAACAGCATATCACCCCCAAACTAGTGGGTAAGTGGAGGTGTCGAATAGAGAAGTGAAGCAGATTCTCCAGAAAACAATGAATGCACAACGTAGTGATTGGTCAAGCAAACTCGATGATGCGTTGTGGGCATACGGAACTGCTTACAAGACACCGATTGGAACTTCTCTATACCGATTGGTCTATGGTAAAGTGTGTCATCTGCCAGTGAAGCTAAAGCACCGAGCTTTCTGGGCCGTGAGGAAATTGAATATGGACTTAGAGCTAGCGGGCAAGAAGAGGCTAATGCAACTCAGCAAACTTGAAGAGTTTCATTGGCATGCTTATGAGTGTTCCAAGTACTATAAAGAAAAAACAAAGAGGTGGCACGATAAGCATGTGGTGCATCGTATTTTTGAGCCGGGGCAGAAAGTGTTGCTCTTCAATTCAAGATTGAAGCTGTTTCCACGGAAGGTGCGGTCCAAATGGTCAGGGCCATTTGAGGTAGTGAGAATAATCCCGCACGGGGCAGTAGAGTTGTGGCAAGAAGATCAAAGTGCCACGTTCTTAGTCAATGGGCAGCGATGTAAGCATTACTGGGGTGAGGACGGTAGTCGAGAGAAGACATCCGTCACCCTAGAGGATGATTGAGCTTAATGACGTCGAGCCGCGACGTTAAACCAGGCGCTGCACAGGAGGCAACCCGTGAATTTGTTGTAAGAGATAAGTAGACGTAGTTAGCTAAATAAAAAGAAAAAAAAAGAAAAAAAAATATATATATATATAAAACAAAAAAAAATTATCGTGTTGTGTTTGAAACCTTTGAATTCTAACAAATTTCTTGTGGTGAGATGAAATTAAGGTTGAACGGAGGGCAAAAATGTAAAAGATCGCAAAGGAAAAATCGAGGTGAGAAAAATAATAAAAAGTGGCAAAACAGTGAGCCTGCGCGATGGCTCCGTGTAACGGAGGGCATGCTCCGCGTTACCCTCCGTGACACGTTGAAGTGTAACCTGGAATTTTTGAAAAAATTCCAGAGTACTGGCGCGATGGCTCCGTGTCACGGAGGGCATGCTCCACGTTACCCTCCGTGACACGTTGAAGGCAATTTCACGTCGGGTCACACCGGGTTGCCGGGTGACCCACGCGAAAATACCTCTTTTTAACCCCTTTTTCCCTCATTTTTTCCAATTTCTCATCTACTCCGCGACAAACACCCAAGAATCCCCTTTCCCCAATGTGACACGGACCTAGGAGCTAAAATTCTTCAACTTTTCTTTGATATCGTCGAATTAAAGGTATGTTCGTTAACTACATCTCATTTCTTGACTAATTTTTCCGATTTTGAGCATGGGAGGTGAGGAAAACTTTCCCTAATTGTAAATTGAGCTTGAATTCATTTAAGTTATTGTTGATTGATGTTCGTAGTAGAGTTGTGATTATATGAACTCGATAAATACATGGGTGATCGAAATTCTTGTGAAATTTGTAGCTAGGGTTAGAATTTGAATATGAAGAAGTTAAAATTGAGTTGAAATGTGAAATTCTTGTTGGTTTGTGCATGTTGGGTGAGGTAAATTATGTTGTGTTTAACGTTAATATGCTAAAGGCGCGATGGATTTTCGGGATAATGAAATTGTTGAAATTGCATAGAAATTGGTGGAATTGCATCGGTTTTGTTCATAGAAATTTTCACTAAGTGCTATTTGATGAAATGTTATCGATGGTAATAGTGGATTAGCTGTACGCAGTCTAAGTAGTACATAGAATTTATACCGTCGAAGCCTCTGAATGCACGAGGCATTTTTGTTATTGTCTTTTTTTATTTTGAAAGTTAGAAAAAGAGGATTGTCTTGCTGTAATGTTGTAATGGTGGCTAAACACTAAGTGTGGGGTGGCCTAGCTTAACCCAACCTTAGTCAAAGCTAATTTTAATTTGAATAACATTGGGACTATCTGTTTGATTTGACAGGAACAATGGCAAGCAGGCAAGATAAAGGAAAAGGTGCATCTACATCGGGCGCCGAAAGGAAAAGAATCAGACTGGGAACAGCAGTCCCAGCAGCACCAGCGGTTCTGCGCGGCCAACGCCATCAATATGGAACCAGATGGGTGACAGAGGAAGGGAAGAAATGGTACACAAAGCATAAGGAAAGCAAATACTTCCTCGAGGAGCATATTGCAAGGGAACCGTTGGCACAGGAATTCCCCAGAATTGTCCACAGGATTGATGCAGCCGGGCTGAACTTCATTTTTGAAGAGCCCAGAAAGTGCAATCTCCACTTGATTCGGGAGTTCTACGCAAACTGGAACCCGACACTCCGAAGTCACACTGTCAAAATAAGGGGCCAAGTAGTCACTTTTGAGCCCCATAACCTTAATGCCATCTTGGGGGCGCAGGACACAGACACCCATGTACTCCGGCAGCTGAACATCACTCCACCATATGCGGATATCAAATGTACTCTGTGTGGAGCCCGATCTACAGCACGGTGGAGGAGGTATAAGGAGAGGGGCTACCATCAGACATTGCCCTATACACAGATGAACAGGGAAGCCAGGATATGGCTTAAAATTGTTTGTTCCTGCCTGATCCCGGGGGTAAATATGATAGATGTCACCCGGGATCGTGTGTGCTTGGTCTATGCCTTGATGAAAGGGCTGGAGATCAATGTTGGGGCGGTGATTATCTCTACCTTGAAGAGAGCCCATTTGCATCAAGGGCACAGGTACGGGTTTGGTGGCTTGTTGACCACTTTCCTGAGGGGCCTAGATGTTGAGGAGGAGGCTCTTGACTATATCCCGCAGATGGAGAGGCGGGCCTTAGATGTCACCAAAACTAAGGCACCCGACACCACTTACGGGCTAGTTCTTACACTAGCCGAGCGACATGCTCGGGATGATCAGTTCATGGCCTGCATGTTTGGGATGCAGATGCTCCAGCTGCGCATAGGCGGGAGGCTAGCAACAGAAGATGAGCTGTGGCGGCTCGAGCTAGACTACCCTTTTGGCGAAAATGCCAGGGCTCTATGTCGAGTGGGGCCAGCTTTATGGAGCCCACTGATGATGATGTCCCCACCGATGAGGAGACACGTCGTGAGGACTCAGATATTGAGTCAGATGATGACGGCGGGGGCGATTCATACATGGGAGACGAGGCAGCGACAGCTGGCGAAAAAGTGGAATACTTCGATTGATCAGGGAGTTTCACCACCCACTTTTGTGCTATGCTGAATTTTGTGAACACTGGGGACAGTGTTCGATTTAAGTGTGGGGTGGGAGTAGTTAGGTGCTGGTTGTTGTTATTATTAATGTCTCTGTTTTGTTGTTGTGCTTGGAAAAATTTGTAACCCTGTGATTTTTGTGTGTATGTCTGTATTGTAATTAATGTGAAGCTGTTGTGTCCTATTGAGTGTTGTTAGCTGGTTGTGTAAATATTTTTGTTTTATCGAAATTATCGATATTTTTAAAATTTTTCATGTAATTTTTTTTTATGATTGGGTTTCTCAGCGTTCGTTTTCGATTCTTTTACCGAGAATAGTCCCATTGAACCGAAGTCGTAAATAGTGACCGTTCCCTATGATGGATGGATGACGACCCTCTTAAGGGAAATGTAGTCGATAGGAGTAGTTTTTGTCTTTTAATTATTGGTTGTCGTTTGCATCCCAAACGTGTCGTTACTTGATGGTTGCGAAATTCTTGTTGCGTGTTGTACATGATATTTAAAATGCAAAGGTGATTCGTATGAAAGCATGCAACTTTGTAAATATGTTGAGATACCTAGGTCGTAGAGTTCGATTCGGTGTGATTGAGGCTTAATGTTTGAATTCTTGTAATTAGCTGATTGAAGAGTCTGTGAATATGTCTTGAGTTGAGCATGTGCAAAGAGTGTATGGAGAGGTTTCAATTATTCCATGCTATTGTGAATTGTCTAGAACTTGCCTGGTGTGTGTACGAAACGAAATGAAGGATGTGTATTGTAGGAAAGGATGTAGGCATTTCTTTGCTTTAACCGAAAGTTTTTTTTTCCATTATCGTACCTACCTTGAATGTACATCCTAGTTAGCCCATTGAGCCTTTAGCCTATTTTTTTTCTTTTGTCCAAAAGGTGTAAACCGAGCTTAACCCCTTCTTTTCATTATCCGTGAATTTGATCCAAAACTCTTAAGCGCTCAAGAGAAATAATTTTCCCACAGTGTCATGGAGTGAGAATTGAGAAAAGAAAAGAAAAAGCAAAGTGATGAAAGCAAAGAAAAGGTCAAAGGTGCACTTGCTATAAATTAAATATAATGAAGACGTATAACTAATCTTTGTTATTAAGTCGAGTGTGCTTAAAGATATGGGAACAAAAAATAAAGACAGACTTCAAGAATGGGAGGATGAAGGAAGAAACAATGCCCATAAGGTTGATGGGATGTATTGAAAAAGCGCTTAAGGATGCTAGTTGCTATTATTGGTTAGCCCAGTATTTACTAGTTTCGTAGCTTACATTAAAACCCATTAAGTCCTACGTAATCTTACATCACGCGTCCTTATATTAGTGGAGTAATACACTAGAGGCAAGCCTATGGTTCATGACATGATGGATGTGAATTCTTTTGGGAGAGAGAGAGAAATCGTGTTTATATGCCCCTGCATGTAATGTCTTTGAGTTCATGTGATTAAAAAGGGGAAAATTCTCTTGTGTTGTGAGGCACATGCTTGACAAGAGATTTAATTTCGTGTCGGATATCTTGATCAGATGATTTGCATGAGTTTGCCGATATCGAGAGTCGATTCTTGAGTCTAGGAGGTCTTAATGTGTTGAAGGTCATTGTATTAATAAGACTATGCATGTTTTCTTGATGATTTGCTATATTAAATAATCAGTATAACCGTAGCTCGAATTGTCGAGCCAAAGTAGCCATGATTGGGTTTCAATTGCATGAGATGTAAGATTATTGTTCGTGGAAAAACAAGGCTTTAAGTGTGGGGTAAGTGATCTTGGGCAGATTTATATGCCCAAGTGATACTCAAATGCGTCATTTTGTCTTGTTTATCTATCGATGTTTGTACATTCTCATGTGAATTGTAGTCAAATGTAAATTTATACTAACCAACATGATTAGCATTGTTTTGCAGGAAAGATATAATTTTATGAAGCTAAGATGCATGTTGGGAGAAATCGGGATTGGACTCAGAAGCGAGCAAGGAAAAGGCCAAGGAAAGCATGAATTAAAGGGGCTCCGCGATGGAACCGTGTCACGTTGCCATCGCAGATATATTCTTCCCGGATGCTGAAGATGAGCCAAATTCTGGTGAAGGTGCGCGTTGGGGCCGTGACACGTTGGCCTAGCCCCGCATTGCACGCCGTGCCACGTTGGGCTTAAATACCTGGATGACCGGATTCTAGTAAGGGTCCGCATTGGTGGCGTGTCACGGAGGCAGTGCTCCGCGATGCACTCCGTGACACATTACTTGTTATTCTGGGAAAAATTCCCACTAGTATAAATAGCACACTTAGGTTTATTTTTAAGAATTCTGACTTGGTGGAGCAAGAATGTGGGTTACAGGCAGTTGAGGGGACGAAAATCTTAGGGTTCTTCTCTATCTCTTTCTCCTTTATTTCAATTTGTTTTATGATTTACACTCATTTGATGATGTTTAATCCATAAATGAGTGGCTAAATTCACTTCTTGCTGAGGTTAAGAACATTTGTATGGAAATGTAATTATTGATAAATTGGTTTTTCCATCTTGTCTTCCATGGTTGTTCTATTGATTCTTGTTCTTACTGCATTAATGCGTGGCCAATGTTAATGTATATCTAAAAAGTCCGATTTCACTCGAGAGAGCAAGAAATTGGAAAGTTATGAATTGATAGGATATGATCTTTTCTTAGTTTGGGAAAATTGAGAATTGATTTACCTTCAGGATAGAGATATACTTGAAAGTCGTATTAGTCAATTAAGGAATCGGTTTTGTACGGCTAGAGCATGAATTTCTTTTTATCACAGAGATGTAGGTGGAAGGTTCATGATTCTTAAGTTGGGTTAAATACGAGAGTTTTAATCCATAGGCAATAATTCTTGACTAGCAACCGGAGGAAAGATTAATCAAATTGTATCGATAATTTATTTCTCTACATGTTCATTTTAACCTCCTAATGCTCATACTTATAGTTCAGACTCAAATTGTATATTCATTTTAGACTTAGTATAAAATTAGGAAACAAAATATCAAAATCTTCTTCACACTGTTGTCTGCAGTTTAGAGTTAAAGTTTATTAACACTTGATTAGATTGATACCATAGTATACCTTAGTCCAGTCTCTGTGGGATCGATACTTGGCTTACATGAGCCACTTTACTACTTGTTCGACCACGTGCACTTGCGTGTAGTTATTTCAAAAAAAAAACCCGAACACTCAGCACCCGTGTTAACCTTATCGTAGGATACTGATAGGTTCGTGGTGTATTGCAATGCTTCTAGAATCATCCTTGGTTGTATATTGATGCAGCATGGTAAAATGATAGCATACGCTTCCAGACAGCTAAAAGTTCATGAGAAGAATTACCCAACCCATGATCTTGAATTGGCGGCAATGGTATTTGCATTAAAGATTTAGAGACACTATTTGTATGGGGTCCATGTGGATGTGTTTACGGGGCACAACAGTTTATAATATGTGTTTACCCAAAAGGACCTAAATCTGTGGCAAAAGAAGATGGTCAGAGCTACTCAAGGATTATGACATGAGTGTCCTTTACCACCCGAGCAAGGCCAATGTAGTAGCAGATGCACTTAGTAGACTCTCTATGGAGAGTGTGTCCCATGTGGATGATGGGAGAAAGGAGCTGGTGAAGGATGTGCATCGACTTGCAAGGTTGGGAGTTCATTTGGTTTACTCAACCGATGGCAGTGTTATTGTTCAGAATGGATCAGAATTTTCCTTGGTGACTGATGTAAAAGCATGGCAAGATGAGGACCCTATTTTGGTGAAGTTAAAGGAAACCATTTAGAATCAGAAGGTAGAGGTCTTCTCCAAAGGGGGAGGTGGCGCGCTTCGATATCAGGGTCGCTTATGTGTCCCAAACGTTGATGATTTGAGAAATTGGATGTTGCATGAGGCTCACGGTTCCAGATATTTGATTCACCCAGGTGCCACCAAGATGTACCGTGACCTACGGGAAGTCTATTGGTGGAATGGCATGAAGAAGGACATCGCAGAATTTTTAGTTAAGTGTTCAAACTATCAGGAAGTGAAGGTTGAGCATCAGAGACCGGGAGGTGTTCTTCAGGATATCAGTATTCCTACTTAGAAGTGGTATGAAATCAATATGAACATCATCATAGGGTTTCCTCGCATTCAACTGCAATATGACTCCATTTGGGTTGTTGTAGACAAGTTGACCAAGGCCGCGTATTTTCTACCAGTCAAAACCATGGATTTGATAGAGGATTATGCCAAAATCTACATCTAAGAATTAGTTCGGTTGCATGGAGTTCTCTTGTCCATCATATCAGATAGAGGTACCCAATTTACCTCTTAGTTTTAGAGGTCGTTTCAAAAAGGACTGGGTACTCAAGTTGCGCTCAGCACAACGTTTCACCCCCAAACGGATGGTCAAGAAGAGTGGATAATTCAAACTCTCAAGGACATGTTGAAAGCATGCGTGATTGACTTTAAAGGTAGTTGGATTATCATTTGCCTCTTATCGAGTTTGCATACAGTAACAACAACCATTCCAGTTTTCAGATGGCTCCGTTTGAGGCTCTCTATGGGCGGAGATGTTGATCACCTATTGGTAGGTTCGAAGTTGGTGAAGCACCACGATAGGACCAGATTCAGTCCATGAGGCTATGGAGAAGGTTCAACTAATAGGCAACAGGTTGAAAATAGCTCAAACTCGCTAAAAGTCCTACGCTGACGTGATAAGGACATAAATCGAGTTCGAAGTGGATTGGGTGTTTCTGAAGGTGTCTCCCATGAAGGGAGTGATGTGGTTTGAAAAGAAAGGAAAACTCAGCCCTCATTATGTTGGCCCTTACCAGATTGTGAAACAGGTTGGCAAGGTGGCACATGAATCGGAGTTGCCCTTAGAATTAGCTTTTGTGCATCCTGTATTCCATTATCTCTCTTAAAGAAGTGTTTGGGTCATCGAGCTCTAGTTGTCCCGATGGATAGTGTCGGTGTGAAAGACAGCCTTAGTTATGAAGAGGTTTTAGTGGAAATATTGGATCATCAGGTTCGAAGGCTAAGGAACAAGGAAGTAGCTTTAGTCAAAGTTTTAGGGAGGAATCAGCATGTTGAAGGAGCTACCTGGGAAGCCGAAGTAGACACGATGGGTAGATACCTACATTTATTCTCTACCGGTTTAGTTCCAACTTGAGATATCAATTTTTTCCCTAAAACTCTATTTATTTTTCATTTTCAGTTCATGTGCCCCAGTTTCTTTCATGTATGTTGATGTGTATATGATTCATGAATTCAGTTCAGCCATGTAGTTAGAATCAGAGTCAGTCATTCCGTCAGTTTTTAGCTTAAATGATTAGTATTTGAGTATGATAATTGCATTTCTATGTTTTCTGTATGTTTTTCCACATTCAAGGATGAATATTCCTAAGGGGGAGATATTGTAATACCCCGGAAGTGCCTAAGACTAGACATAGGACCAAAAAATTGGAAGTTGGCAGAAATCTGGGAAATTTCGATCGAACGGGTCATGTAACATATCATTGGTCCAGCCAACGATTCGTGGGAAGTGTCTGTGGTGAGGTTCAGCTGGGTTGCAGTTGGAAGTAACGGGTCACGTAACGACCGATGGTTTAATGTCACGAGTCATGACTTGTGGTCGTGGTGATACCGGTCCTTATCCTAGGAGGAAGTAACGACTTATAGGATGACCCGTTGTGAGAAGTAACACATCGTGGTGAGCAATGGTAGGAAGGAGTAAAAAACCTCCAGTCGAGGTAATGGATGGAAACCACGACTCATTAGAAGGAGGCATGAGTCATGGTGTGGCTCATGGGAAGGCCAGGAGTAGGTCGTCAGGGTGGAGCAATGGGGACACAATGGACCATTTTCTGATGCAATGATTCGTCCTGTCGAGTAGTAGGATTGAATCTGAGAAAGTGAAGTTTGAGCAGTGGACGCAATAGATGGATACCACGAGTCGTGCTATCCAAGCACGACCCGTTAGGTCAGTCGTTGTCACTACAAGTACAGAATTTTCAGGAAATTCATTAAGGGTATTTTCGTCATTCCTAAGTCCTAGGGTCCTAAACTACGTCGTTTAAGGCTCGAAATGCAGTGTTTTATAAGGGGAAAATCTACCCTAGGCTCATTCATATCCATGCATGCATATTAAAGGGGTTTAGGAGGTTATCAAGTAAGAGTTCTTAAATTTTCCTTCAACCATTCATTGGGCTTCCAAGGAGTGATAACATTTGATCTTTCCCAGGTATGTAGGGTTATGAATGGGTGAATCTGTTCACACCCATGCCCAATCTCTCTCTAAATCATGAAATTCCAATATTTATTCTATGGGGTTTTAACCCAATTCATGAAATTCCTAATTCTCTACATGGGTATGATTTAAATGTATTTCTACTATTGAATTATGATTCATTGGCAAGTTTTACATTGTTTTTCATTAAAATCATGTTTCAAGCTTTTTAAATTTAAATTCCCATTTATGAGAAGTTCATGAAAGTTAAAATTTATGAAGAATGTTCATGAATGATAAAGTGTTACTGATGAAAAACATGTTTTCAAGTTATCCATGTTTATAATCATGTTTTTAAGTGAATTGAGTATTTTCAAGCATGTTAAAGCATTGGGCAATGCCCACATGTTCAAGTATGATTTATGATATGGATTTTATGATTGATCGATTTATTACATTGTCCAATTTATGGGCACTTGAGTCATGGTTAAACATGTATGTAAATGGGGATCAACGATGTTAATATTTATTTATCCATGAATCTCATGAATGATGTTTATGATTTACGTATGAGCCTAATGTGCATGTTTATTGGGAGCAGTGTCTAGCACCGAGTAGACCCGCATTCAAAGGACTACGCCGGTGTCTCATAACTACGTGCCACCATAGGCTCATGTTGATACATTACAATGTTAATGGATCCCCTCTTTCGTGATATCACATAATGCACGTCTCCTGCCTGGCAAGCCAGGGACGGCTCTGCCTGCTTGAGCGAGATAGTTGGGGCATCATGTAAGCCTCTCCATGATGGTGTCGGTTATGACAAGTCCTCCTATTGTTCCGCATGATTTTATGCATTGTTACGTTAATGATATTTTGGCTCAAGTTATGATTTATAAGGTTTCTCTTATGACTATGATAATGAATGAATTACGAATGTTTTAGAAAACCTTTTGCCTTATGTTGCACTATGATATTTATGTTATGAGCATGTTGTCCTACTCTTTTGATCTCTTATGAACTTTTATGTATTTTAAATATCCATTTTACTTACCTTGCATACTCAGTACATTTCACGTACTGACGGTATACTCTATGTTATATAATTTTATGATACATGCTCCGATCTTCAGACCTTGCACCATCATTAGACCATTCTTGGAGTTAACATCCATCTCTTTGGTGAATCCTCATTCTCAGAGTACCTGTTTGATATCAGTTATCTCTTTATGTTCAGTTTTCTAGACTTGTCGGGTTAGTTGGGGGTGTTGTCCCATCAATCCATTAGATATGTTAGAGGCTTTCAGACTATGTGTAGTATTCAACTATCATGTATGAAGTGCGTTTCTCTTTCAATGTTATGTCATGGTTATGCTTCCGCTATGTCGTTATGCTGAGTATTCCGCTTTATTAATATTGAATTAGATGTATGTTCATGCAATGGGTCGACTTGGACTCTCTCGGGGCTCCTTGTCCCGTATTGCGATCAGGGTCTATGTACGGGTCGTGACACATAATGTCTCGATAAAAATGAATATGCAACCTGTAAAGATGACAAGGCTACAATAAAGCTAAACAAAGCAATGAAAAGCCAACATGAATACACAACCGAAACTACTATAAAAACTAGTCTACATCAGCCTCTATAGAGTAAACAAACTGAAAGGAAAGGGACAGGGCCCCGGCCTACCTATGCTGTACACAAAACTCAAAATAGTCAAAACTAGGACATGGCTCCTGGAAGAGAAGAGCATACCACTATTCCGCTGAAATCTGGCTCCTATTGTGCCTGATGATCTGAGCCTCGGCCTGTACATGCAGCACGATTGCAGGAAGGGTCCCTAGATGAAAGGATGTCAGTACGAATAAAATGTACTGATATGTAAGGTTGAAAACTATTAACATATATAAGATAACAATAATAACTGAGTTAAAAATAAGGAATAGTAACAACCCAGAATCCTAAAAATCGAAACTTGACAATAACTCAATATTGATGTGTAAATGCAATCATCGAATGCACAACAAAAACAATAATTGAAATGTCAGCAGCTAGCCGACCATAAAACCCATATGAAATTCGTCCAGCCAGTGTACCACACCGGGGTAAAAATTAAAAATGCCTCCAGTCGATGTACCACACCAAGATAAAATCCGTGCACCCGGTGTACCACACCGGGGTAAAATTAATAAATCTTAAACACAATCATAAATGGCGCGGATATGGCTTATATTGGACTAATTTAACATGTATAGCATAGAAATGATGAATACTAAATATGTGGCCTGCATAGGCCTCCTTCATAATGCATAACTACAAGTGAGCACATATAACGTGTCAAGCTAGAAAGTATAACTTAAATGCATGCATTCAAAACCTATTTAAATCATAAAGAACTGCGAATGACCTAAGAGTTTCAACAAGATTTATAGGTCGTGTTCAAGGGACATTAGAGCTTGGAGACTCGCTAGCTTGTCGTTCGGATTAAGGAAAAGGGATTATGAAATGCTCCTTAGCCTGAAATATTTCATAACATACACATAAGATAAAGGAAAAACATAACCAGGCAATCCTAATTCCATAAGCTCGTTTACCCTTAATAGCTTGTGATGTCTTTACTTGGCTCAAAATAGTTTACACGTCATCGATTTGGCTCTTTGACTAATTTCAGTTAGCAACTAGACCTTTAAACACATTTAATATCAATTACACACACATATATATAACAGACTGTAAGGACCAGCTAACAATGCCCACCCTCAGGGGTCTCCAACTCGAAGTACAACTACGACAACAATCAACACAATATCACACTTTAGATGCCTCACTTCGGCTAGGCATTATCTTAACATTTAAACTCAATAAAACATGAAAATTTAAATCTTAATTGAAGCTTAATGTACTACCCCATGACTTGTAAAGAGGTTGCTGGCTCATTCAATTCACAACGCACGAATCGTGCTTAAAAGAACATTGGACGGGCGCCTTACATACCTTTCTCCGATGAATTTTTCTTTAGCCGATTTCCTATTTCAATGATCAGCCTTCAAACTCCTTAATCCAGAGTTTTTATAGGCCAACGACAAGATTAATCTGTAGCACAAAATGCAGCCCAAAATAACTAACCAAAGGCAGTCACAATACCAACAACAACACACGGCAACATCAACAATATTTAGCCATTTTCTCCACTAGTTTTCACTAACTTTTGAGGGAGAAACAAGAGGAAATTTTACCTTAATTCTTCTGTAACTCTTCCCCTCAATATGAAGTGTAATTACAGAAAAATAAACAGCCAAAACGCATAACAAAATGAGCAAAACTCAGCTCACAAACAGTCCATTAGCAGCTCAATTAGCTGCCAATATCCAACTTTTCGCTTCGCAATTTGAGAGGTTTAAAAGAGGAGAAATACTTACCTTTTTCTGGGGGTTGTTCTTGGTTAAACATAAGATTAATTGACCTCAACTTCTTGTCAAAATAATGCAGCAACCTTTCTTTCCGAAACGCAATAGAAGCAGTTCACAAACACACCAAATACACCGCTAACTTCTAACTGTCTACTCATGAATTCAAGCAAGTTTAGTAGTAGAATCCTCACCTTTTATACTTGTGTATAATCCCTACCAAGAGGGAGAATATATGTGGCTTATAAGTACTTCATGAATGCATCAAGTCACCACAATAACAATACCAAAAATGCAGCGACAAGGCAGTAACAACATCACCACAAAGTTGCCTTCACTTCCATGGACTTCTGCTTGGGTTTGATGGTGTTTTCTTGAGGGATTCCTCTTGGTTTCTTAGAATTTGATGCTAGAAAATATATAGTATTTTAGAGAGTAAGCAAGCACCTTATATTTGGAAATGTTGAAAATGATTTCATAACACAAAACTTAAAATATAATGGTTGTTGGGCGGTGGCCGTTTTTTGGGAAGTGGCCACCTCACTATCTGATAGTGCCACTATAAAATATCTATAACTTTTTACTCCGAACTCCAATGGATAAGCGGTTTGATGTTCTCAAAACTAGACTCAAAGACATTTAATTTGATATGTTGTGGGGCTTCTAATTCATTATATATTGGGAGATATGGTCATTTAAAGTTGACCCTTACTTATGAACTTCACATACTCTTTGCTTTTCCGTTCGTACACTTTTTCCTTGTCATCTATGACCAATATACAACCCGTAATTCCCTTAACCTCGCATACAAACATCAAATAATCACCAAAAAAATTTTGGGGTGTAATAAATCTAGCAATACCCAATCTAATTTAATACCCATCATTAAACACCTCTAGTTAATGATTTAGCTACTCATAATTAAGAGACTAAAGAGCATATTCATTAATAAACTCAATGATTTCATTATTAGGAGCAAGCAAAATCAGACTTAAAATATGTCTACAATAATGGTTTTACCTTGCTAAGGAAGAAGATGAAATTAGGAGGGAGTATATTCGAATTTCTTCTCCAATAGGGTTCTTCTCTCTCCAAAGCAAAGGGAATGTTCAAAAGGATATGTAAAGAGTACTTTATTCTAGACCATATACAAAAATAGGTCAACCAATCTCCTTTTTTTAGTGCTAGACGTAATTTCGCCTGTTCAATCATTTTTTCACTTGCGATGGAACCGGCGGTTCGCTGGTTGCAATCTGCGAGCTGCCATTTATTTTCTTCTGCGATCTATTGATGTTCCAGGACCTTTTAGCAATGCCTTCGATGGTTTGCCAATTTCCATCCACAATCTACCGATTAATTTCCTCTTTGGTCCATCAAGATCTAGCACCTGTCGTCGATGGAGCCGGCGAGTCACGATCGATGTCTGCGGTCTGCCAGTTGCATTTTCTCCTCAAACCAGTGGTTTCACTCAGTTGACCGGCGTTGCACTGGTGTCCTTTGGTGGAGCACTGGTTTTCACCTGAATTCATCCATTTTACTCCAATTCATGCTCTTTCTCTTCAACTCAGATACCTTCACATAAAAAGGCAAAGAGGGCATAAAGTTCATCTAAATGACTTGAAAAAATAAGTTAAAGCTCATGCTTAAGAACCTAATGAGTTGGTAAATTACCAACTCATCAATGAGCATGCCCCCATACCCTTCATCCTCATATTAAAGTCATAAAATCACCATGCTTGGTGAAAACCTTGAATTTCATAATATAGGTTTCATTAGTTTTAATCTCTCAAGTTCTTCCACAATAATGTTATCTCCTTGTTTGAGTTGCTTATTTTTGGTTGAATTAGTTATTTTAAATTGTGGGGATGAAGGAGGGGTGATGAATGGAATTTCTTGAAATTGGTGGGTAAAGCATTGATTGTAGAGAGAGAATGTGCTTAATTTTGAAATTCTTGAATATGAAGATCTTGAGTTGTTGAAAAAATCTTGATTGATTCATTGTGGATAGTAGTAAATATCATGTAGGTTTTTGAAAGAATTTATTGTATCTACTTCCATGTGTGGGTTACTTCAATAATGACTTAAAAGTGGGAAGGTTAAAGGACTGGCCAAAGTGAGGCATTCTTGAAAAGAAAAAGAAATGTAGAGGAGATATGTGAGGAAAATTCATGAACTTGTTTGTAGTATTAAGTTAGTGAATAATTTGGGTTGTTGAGATTTGGGATGATAACGGTGAAAGTCTTGAGTACCATATATGACCAATTATCATGACTAAGTTAGCAAATTAAGTGAAAGGTCATTTTGCACCGCTAACACCTAATTAGCTAGCCTTGTTGTTCATGAACTAATCTTGTAATGTTCTTGATAGTTGATTGACATGTGTCAAGGAATCAAAAGCTAACAATGGAAAGGAAGCGGAGACCACTAACAATGGTCTCAGGTGTCTCTAAAAGGGAAAAAAGGGTCAAGTTCATCAGCCGCTAAAGCAACCCCTACTAGAAGGTTCGGAGCCAAGGTTGTGGAGCCTCATGGGCTAAAGTGGTTCAATGTACAAACAGAGGCAAAATATGCTCTGGAGAACTAGATTGATGAAGGTCTCCTTACACTTTAGTTCCCTAAGATCTGTGACACTATCTACGAGTTGGCATAGGGATATGTCTTTGCCGAGCTTGAGAAATGCAACCGCAATTTGTTGAGGGAATTTTATGCAAATCGGGAAACTTCCTATTAAGAGAGAACAAAGGTCAAAATATGGGGTCAGGTGATTAATTTCACTGCTAAGACATTCAATGCCTTCCTTGGTACACCGGTGGTAGACCGGTCCATGGACTTAATTTTGCTAGAGAAGCCCCCATACCGCGACATTCGCCATACACTCTGTGGTGAACATTCATCAGCCTGTTGGATAAGGGACCACAATGGCACTCACTCCACACTTTTTTTTTTCCTAATTAACAAAGGAGACGATAGTTTGGGTAAAGCTTCTTTATGATGTGATCCTCACTGGGACACACATCATGGAGATCACTAGAGAGCGAGTCGTGCATGTATACATATTTATGAAAGGGTTTCCAATCAACTTTGACGCGGTGCTTAGAGATAACATGATGAGGTCGAGAGACAACTATAGATGGAAGTATTGTAATGGCAGTCTCCTAACATAGTTTTTGAGACAGGCTGACATTGAGGAAGCGGAGAGCTTGACAGCTATGCTTCTCTGAAGATTTAATGATATGGGAGGGAATGGGAGTTTAGTCTACTAAAACCTCTTAATTTCCCTCTAACAAAACCCAAAATAACATGGTATAGGAGTTAGAAGCATAGGAAAATTACGAAACTATCCTTGGAAAAATGCACTGGAATTATGGAATTCAGTCCCTATGAATCCTGCCACGGGTCGTCCTATCATTCCACGACTCGTGGAATGGACTCATGGGTACTGGGGAATCTCAAACAGTTGTGGAAACTCCCTACCACAGGCTGTCAGGATGATTCTTCGTCTAATACCACTACTTGTAACTTGAATTGTAGTTTCCTGGATAATTACTGATAGGGTAACCACAGGTGCCACTCCACGACTAGTGATCACTACCTACGAGTGGTGGTTTGGACTCGTCATTCCTTGGAGGAAAAATGTAACGCTGCGGGAGTTTTTCTAGGTTGTTTAGGACAGGTCCGACCACGACACGTCGTCTTTTTCCATAACTCATGGTCTGAGTTGTCGTGAATAGAAGTTAAGGATATCTTTGTGCTACCTACCACGAATCCTCCCACGAATCATGGTGTAAGTCGTACTGGGGGAAAAAGTTCAATTTCTCTTGTTTTTTTGCTTGATGTCTAGGATTTGATCTTAGGAACTTTAGGGTGTTACATAAAGCAAGATCAATCCAAATGAGTCGTGAACTAATGTACTATTGGAAAAACAAAATCAATGATTTACTTTATAAAAATATTATTAGATCTTCCAAATCACCTTGGAGTTTTTCTGCCTTCTATGTCAACTAGAGTGCAGAAAAAGAAAGATGGGCCCCGAGATTAGTTATCATTATAAGCCCCTTAACACAGTTTTAAAACAAATAAGGTACCCAATACTCAGTAAAAGAGATCATCTTAAAAGAACATATAGAGCTAACATTTTACAGTAAATTTAATATAAAATCGAGATTTTGGCAGATACATATTGCAGAAAAAAATAAATATAAAACAACTTCTAATGTATCTTTTGGACAATATGAATGGAATGTAATGTCATTTGGACTAAAAATGCACCTCCCCGAATGTTATAATATAATGAACAATATATTTAATCAATATAGTCATATTTCTATTGTTTATATAAATGACGCTTTAATATACTCAGAAGACATTGACCAACACTTCAAATAACTCCAAACCTTTTTAAAGGTTGTCAAACAAAACGGATTAGTTGTAAGTGCTAAAATCATTAAGTTATTTCATACTGCCATTAGATTCGATGGTCATGGATTTTATCAAGTAACCTATAAACCAATTTGTAGAGCCATATAGCTCTCATCCAAATTACCAAATGAATTATTGATAAAACTCAACTCCAAGATTTCTAGGAAATGTCTCAATTATATTACAGATTTTATTCCACATATTAGACAGGTTTGTAGTCTCTTTATCAGCGTCTTAAGAACGATCCAGTCCCATGGGGATCAGAGCTGACTAACACTGTCCAAAAAGTTAAATTAATAGTTTGAAAACTTTCATCTCTAGGAATACCACATCTAGAAGCATTCATGATTATGCAAACTGACAGCATGGATATAGGTCATGGAGGCATCCCTAAATAAAGAATTTTTCAATAATACCCAGAATAATTAGTAATATTTATTTCAGGAATCTAGAATAGTGCTCAAAAAAATTACAACAGCATTAAAAAGGAAATCTTTGCAATAGTATTCTGTATTATCAAATTTAAAGATGATTTAATAAACAAAGAACTTTTTCTAAGAGTAGATTACAAAGAAGCCAAATATGTTTTATAAAAGGATGTTAAAAATCAAATTTCAAAATAAATATTTGGTAGATGACATGCCTTGTTGTCTAGCTTTAATTCTCAAATTGAATTATACAAGGGAAAAATAGTTTTCTCCCAGATATTTTGACTAGATAATTTCTACAGGAAAATAAGGAGACATGGGACACTGGGAATGTGAACCTTAAGGCATCCATTTTAACCCTTTAAACTAGAGGAAAAAATGAAATGACCTTTCAAAGAGCCAGAAAAACCAAAACCAAAAAATAGATATTCAATTCTGGTAGAATTTCCCCTTCAACCAAAAGTTATTATCCAGTCTCCATTAAAAGAATCTATAAATAGTCAGACCAAATTGCAACCATTAAAATCATTTTTGAAAGAAGAGTCTTTTGAAAATAAAAGTATTTCTATCCAAATAAAGGATAGTTATAAAATGAAGCCACGTACACTCAAGAAGTTCCGCCAGTGACCCCTAAAAAGAAAACAAAGATAAAAATTTCAAATAAATAGCAATTTGAGATTACAATTTTAGAGGTATTGCCGATCATGGCACTTGATAAAAGTTATGAATGCTTTGATGTACTAGACTTTCTAAAACCTTCCTGTAAAGATTGGAATTACATGGAGATATATGATCCCTTAAAAACTCGAAGGTATTATAAGTTCATTTTAACAGATATCAATTCAATAAATTTGAGCACAAATTGAAATGTTCAGATAATCTCAACAGTACACAATACTCAAAGTTTACAATTAAAAGAATTTTAAGTGCTTTTGAATGGTAGGTATGTCATCTATATACACCCATTCCCCTATCAAGAGCTCATAGACCGCATACATATAACTGATATATTGTAAGGCAACCTAGTATAATTTTATTTATCTAAGGCCCAACACCCACTCTTTGTTTTAAAAGTATTTAGAGGAAATGAAAAGCTTAATCATCCCAGATGGTTTCACGAATGGTGGAACCAATTCAGAGGAAATAATAGGTATATCAGAATATTTTCTGACAATATTTAGAAAATTCCAGGTAGAGCAGAATATTTGTACCCAAGCAGAGAATATTAAGTTTTGTAAATTTTTTATTCTCTGGTAGGGTAGAAATATTCTGCGCTACCTTAATTTTTTTAAATTTTGTCACTAAAAATTTCATTGGAACGATGCTAGAGAACGACCACATGCGATACACTCGCGATCTCAACTTGAATTTTATGTTTGGGCCTTTAATTTGGGTTCAAGATGGTTACGGATTTGAGAGAATACCAAGGCTATCCATTTTCCACAATTTAGAAAAAAATTATAGTGATATATGATATGCAACAAACAACCGAAACACTTATATATATAAAGGCTGCCATGGTAGGGGCTCCGCGTTACATGTCTCAACGCAGAGGCAACATCCTCTATTATGCCCCTCTTAGAAAATATTTGCAGCTGCGTCCTACAGTAGGTCAACCTTTAGGCCTTCTAGGTTTTGGCTTTTTGTCCCATCATTCAAACACACTCCCGACCCCCGTCTTTCACTCAACGTAAAACACATAGCAACCAAATTAGGCATGTATATCAGTAACCTGTCAACAAAATCTATATAAACTCACGGGGAGTTACATCCTTTTGATATAAACCAAAGAAGCTCAAATGAAGATATTTTCTTCAACTCTTACATCTATTTGGAGGCTCAAATTAAAGTTCAAAAGGAGATGGAATGGGGCCCAAATCATCCCCCAATGGGAGAAAATATTGCAGTAATTTTTAATTAGTTTCTAGAATATTTACGAGTTCTTTTATAGATGTTGAGTTTCTAGGACTTTGTGTGTGGCGGCTTTCAATGCCATTTAGCATTTTGTTTTAATCTATGTTGACTACATTGGTCTAAGTGTGGGTAGGCTTCTATGTCCCTAGGGAACATAATTTCTTTAATTGAGTCTTTTACCAGCCCCTTTTAGGATTCTATATAAAGGGGGTTGTTTTTATTCATTGTAACAAAGTTTGATTTAATATATTAATAGCAGCCTTGTGGCTTGTGGAGACCTTTGTAGGTTCTCTTTGGGTTATGCCTTTTTTGTTCTACTTTGAACCATAACTTGAATTTCTTCAATGGTAAGATTCCTTGTTTGAGTTCTTTCCCCCCTTTTCTTCTTCTGCTTCTTCTTAATTGATTCACTATTTGTGGTTTCTTCTCTTTTCAAGAATGAACTCCTTCCCCCTTTCTAATCTTCAAATTTTTTAGTCTTCCATTGTCCGTTTCGTTATCAAGTGGTTTTGGATGGTTGGGTATTCTTATACTCACCCGATCTACTGATTTGAATCATAGAAAACAAAAAAAAAAAATTTAAAAAGAAAAAAATAAGTTACTATAGCATGAACAGGAACCCAAAAAAATTAAAATTAAATTATTTCCTCAAGTCTAATAGTGACGTGAACAGTAATTTCTAGTGTTGTCCACCTGTTCATGGTTTGTTCTATACTTTACCTTGTAATTTGGTGACTTTGATTTATTAAAAATCTGATCAATCTCTTAAAAATCTCATTTTATTCGAAGGTTCTTTGAATTTTGGTGAACAAGAAACTCAAAAGTCACTTGGGGATTGTAAAGGTAATTGTAGCTCCTTGGATTCAAAAGCTCATTGAATATGTTCTTGGTGTTCTTGAAAGTGTTTATACACTATATTTAGTTTGATATTATTCTCTTGCTAGATACTTTAAGTATTTTTTCATACCTAGTGTAGTATAGTGATTTGTGCGCATTTTAGAAAATTTCATGTGAAATTTTTTCATGCTTTTCTCTTTATTTTCATTATGTACTCCTTTATTTCCAGTTCGTTATAGTATAGTTGTCCTTCTTTATTTGACATAAACTCCATTCTTGAACCAAACATTTGAACTTGCTTTGAAGTGTTTGAGTTGTTTCATTGATGAACTTTGAGGAGCATCCTTTGAGTGGTAAAAGGCATGAGTGGTGAGATTATTTGAGGGTAAGAGCCTAATTGTGTGATATACGCATGTTGACAGCCATTACAAGATACATGTGAGGGAGTGCATTTGAGACAACTTTACTACTAACAATCTCTTGTTTTAGCATGTCTTCTACAGATTTTGAAAGCAATTGGAACAAAGGAATGGATGATTATAGTGGGGATGATTGGGAATTAGATGCAAAGAATCCTAGAAGAGGCCATGAGAGAGGTAACAAGATTTTTCAAACTAGAATGGAAGTATTGTCTAATGTGTGTGGTATTAAAATTGATAGAAATGTTTTTAACAACTTAGTCAGTGCTTACTTTGTTAAAAAGGTGGGTTTATCTTGTGTTGAGCATGCTTCACCCTACTCCTTCGAGTGAAGGTGGACAAGAGAGTTCTGGTGCGATTTAATCTTGGGAGATACAAGGATGAGGTTTGGTGTGATGTGGTTCCTTTATTCACATGTCATGTCTTATTGGGAAGGCCATGATATCTTTATAGAAAAGCTTCATATGATCCAAAAAAGAATAGGTACTCCTTGGTGAAAGATGATGGAAAAAAGACTGCCCTTATTTCTTTGGCACTTATGGAGATTTAAGAAGATCAATTTAGGTTAAGAAGATCAATGAAGGTGTTTGAAAAGGAAAAGGAATACAAGAGGGGAAATAACAACAGGTTTGAGAATCCTAAAATTAGAATTGACCTTAGAAGTCCTCCAAGGGATAAAACATGCATTCTTGGGAAGTACATGGGAGCTAGTGCAGTGACAAACTTCTCTACACCAAATAAAAGTAAGGATGAGAGACAAAAGAAAGAGAGAAGTAAGGGTGGGCAACTTGACAACTCAAGAGAGGAAAAAGGAGAGGAAGTGATGAGTGTAGAGAGTGAGTTGACGAAAAGTAAGAATGAGTGAAAAGAATTGAGTGATGTGAGTTTGAGAGGTAAAATAGAGAGTGAACTAGTACATTTTAGGGATGAAAAAATGATGATATTAAAAGAATAAAGTGCATTAGTGTGAGAGATTCTTGTTCAAGCTCTAACCAATTAACTCATTCTTTTTCTACAGTTTCTGTTCAAATGTGCAGGTCAATGAAGAAGGAACCAACGAAGTGTTGGAACAATAATTGCATGAAGTAAGGAAATTCAGTTTTGAAGAGGATTTGAAAAGTGTAAAAGCCAGTGATTTATGAAAGCAATTACAAGTTTGACCATGATTATCTCATCTGGTATGACCTTACTGATGATCTATTTGTTTCAAATGACACTGAACTTGTACAACAAATTCAAGATGTCAAAGTTTTAAGTGAAGATATAACTCAAATTCGGAGTGATTCTTCATTTTTTGATTATGTTTCTCATGTGATCAATCTGACACAATGTGATGAAAGAGAGGTGCAGGATAACTTGAATGAACAAGTCCAAGATATTTGAGAGAGAATGAATCTTGTTCAGATTCCAATTTGCTAAATCTTTCTTGTTTTAGTATCACTTCTCAACCCATGCAGAAATTTGAGGACGAACCTTGTGAAGAGGATGATAGTACCTCATTTGAAGAAGAAACTCACACTGGATGGGGTTTTAAAGTGTACAATAACTCATTGTGGGAAGAAATTAGAGAATGCTTTAAAGTGTTCTCTAATCTGAGAATATCACTAGAGAAGTTGCCAATGAAGGCAATGAGACACATGAAACATTTGAAGCCATAGATGTTCAGAAATGTTTAGCTAAATGATGAAGGTAATTGCTCAAGTGTAGAGAAGGAGAAGTGCTCACAGGTTTCTGACTTCTTAGTATCTTTATCTTGTTCTGAAGATCCTTTTTTACTGGTTCAATCAAAGCAACTTCTCAAAAGAATTGCTTTTGATCCATATCTTGATTATGGTATATCCAATGGTGAGATTAAGTTGTTTAACAAGAGAAAATATGATATGTTTGTCGGGTATTCATATGTTTTTTGTCTAGCTAATGACCTTCTATTGTTTGAAGAGCTTATGAATTGTGTTTTAACTGCTTGTGTGGGTAATTATATTATTTTGTTAAATAGTGTAGTGCTTGGACATTTAAAAGGGGTGTTTTTGTATAAAATAAGTAAATGGGTTAAGTGGTTGCATGGTCACTACCTGGTGTTATTTTTACCAAATGCTTTCTCTACTTTCTTTGTTTACCTCCTACTAATTTTTCTTATCATGTTGGTTGTAGGTATTGGTCAAGCTTTGAGGACAAATCTATTTTAAGTGAGGGAGAATGATAACAACCAAAAAAGCTCAAATCCAATGAAGGTGCATATATAGTCAATGTAAAGATCCGAAGACGAATCTTCTTTAAGAAGGGGAGAATGATAGCATTCATAGTAGCTAAATGTCAGTAACAGACATGGATAAGGATTTGAAAGATTCATCAAATAAGAAATTTCAAGACAAACTCAAATGGGTTGCATTTAGCTATTAAAAAGTGTCTTGTGATGGAAGAAGATCACAAGCCCAATGAAGATATTTTCTTTAACACTTACATCTAGTTGGAGGTCCAAATTAAAGTTCAAAAGGAGATGGAATGGGGCCCAAATCAGCCCCCAATGGGAGAAAATATTGCAGTAATTTTTAATTAGTTTCTAGAATATCTAATAGTTGTTTTACAGATGTTGAGTTTCTAGGACTTTATGTGTGGTAGCTTTCAATGCCATTTAGTGTTTTGTTTTAATCTATGTTGACTACATTTGTCTAAGTGTGGGCAGCCTTCTATGTTCCTAGGGAAAATTTCTTTAATTGAGTCTTTGACCAGCCCCTTCTAGGATTCTATATAAAGGGGTTCTTTTTCATCATTGTAACTATGTTTGATTTAATATATTAGTAGCAGCCTTATGGAATATGTGACCTTTGTAGGTTCTCTTTGGGTTATGCCCTTTTTGTTCTACTTTGAACCATAACTTGGATTTCTATAATGGTAAGATTACTTGTTTGAGTTCCCTCCCCCCTTTTCTTCTTCTACTTCTTCTTAATTGATTCAGTATTTCTTGTTTATTCTATTTTCAAGAATAAACTCCTTCCACCTTTCTAATATTCTAATTTTTAGAGTCTTTCGTTGTCCGTGTCATTATCACCTTTTGCCCAAGAAACATTCATCCTTGAATTTTGACAAAAAGCATGATGATAAACTTAGAAGGTATCAACCTAAAATCCAGCTCATCAAATCACAAAACATATGGGTATGACACAGGCAACACCAATAATACAACACAACCCTGGACCTACCAAGGTACAAACAAACTTGGACTCGACACGACAGTCTATATAAAATAAGTATTCACCTGGCGCATTACTCGCTGAATGCTCTATAGTTATATGATCTCCCAAAGAAAAGATACAAGGAAGAGGGAAAGCTCAAACTAGTGCAAGAACTCTGCCTCTAACCTATCGTCGACCCAATTGTAACCCAGGCTCTACTGGCCCTTCTAGTGCAGACGACCCCACCTTTGAACCCGTTAGTTGTACTATGTCATTCTGCCTCTTAGTAGAGGTAGTCTCTGATCATATGTCCTCACCCCTACACAAAAAACACGCAGCTTGTTCTTGCACCCATTGTAGTGCCTCCAATAACATGTATCGCAGTACATCAAAAACCATTCTTGCTTCCTGAATCCTATCACTTGTTTTACCAAAGATGCATCTTGGCCTCTCGAGCGTTCCAAACTAGCATGCCATAATATTGCCATTTGACGCAATCTGAATGCCACTAACTCTACAGCCTTAGTAGCATGCATGACTCGAATCAAATGGTATAGTTGACCAGCAAAATCCTATGGATCTTCATTCATATTTGACCCCAAGAACATTGGAGGATTCAATGCTTTAAAGAATAGAACCCTAGAAATTTTCGCTCTTCGAATCCTGCACATGCAGGTGCCGCAACTCCTAGCTGTTCTATCACTATCCTTCCTAATAACAATATTGCTGACTCAATTCCTGGTCTACCAAAACTGTTGGTGGCTCTAGAGATGCCACAGCGCCCAAGATATTCTCAGTGCATGAAACATTCCCAGTTGGGTGTACAGGAACCAGTGGTGGGTAGTGGCCTCATCCTGAGCTTTAGATAGGTTTGTCTTAATGTGGTGTACCCTGTTGGTACCTTTACCTACCGCTATATCAAGCTGCTGATTGGCTATTGTTTTACGAGTCATCGGCAATCTTTGCACAATAACAAACATAAGTCTTGACCTGACACCTACGACTTTAGACCCATCACATTATTTTAGTCCAAACAAAAGTGTAACAATCCTAGATATCTTATAGCCTCAATTTTATAAGTACGCTATGCAACACACACATAAACAAGACTCTTCTTGACATGACTCGTAGATTCCCTAGGAGATGATCAACTCTTGTATGAAGTTTGTCACACCCCAAACCCGAGGGGAATGATTGGAACTTGTGCCGCACTCGATTGAGCACACCTTGTCATAGGCTAAACATAACTAGCCAGAACCGATGAGGTATGGTCTCATAATAAAATGACTCACTATTGACAAAGACACACTGATTAGATAAACTCAAAAGATACATGTTATACCCCGGAAGCCCAAAGATCAAACCCAGGAGTGGAAACGGGGAAAACTGGAAAATTGGCATCAGGTCACAAAACGGGTTGTGATGTGACCCATGGGGCCAGACCACGAATCGTGAGGTGACTCGTGGTGAGGCTCAGGAGGTGAGTTTGAAATTGGGATTTAGGGTCCCCACGGACATGACCCCGAGTCGTGGTTAGACCCCACGACTCGTTGAGTCTGTCATGGGAAGTGATGACTGGGAAGGATAAGGAATAACACAGTGAACCTCACAGAAGGTCCCTACGAGTTGTGGTTAGTCACCATGATTCGTGGGATGGATCGTGGTAAGAAGATGGTAATTGTTTGAAATTTAAAGCAGCGCATGTGATAGGTGGTGACCACGAGTCGTGGTCACCTGTAATAATTCGTGATGTCTATCGTGAAAAGCCCCAGATAAACTTCAGGCAGTGTACATGACGGATGATGCCACGAGTCGTGGCCTAAGTAACGAGTCATCCAGTCCCTATTGGGGACTGGCAGTCAGTTAATTCCTACGAATTTAGTAAGGTATTTTCCATAATTCCTACAATCCTAAGACCTAAACTACGTCATTTTAAGTTGTGAATGATCAATTTTAAAGGGTTGAGTTCAGTTTAGGTCATTCTTACACATCCATGCAAAGATAGAGAGTTAGAGAGGTGATAAAGCTTGTTTTCCTTCAAGGTCTCTTGAATTCCTCCTAGGCAATCAAAGAAGTGTAAGAATCATCTATAATCAGGTATGTAGGGTTATGAGTGGGTGAATCATTTCATACCCATGCCCAGTCCCTCTCTAAATCATGAATTTTCTATGTCAATTCTATGGGGTTTTAACCCAATGCATGAAATTTCTAATTCTCTACATGGGTATGATTTAAATATGTTTCTACTATTGAATTACGAATCATGGGCAAGTTTTACATTGCTTTCAATTAAAAATAATGTTTCAAGCTTTATAAATTAAAATGTCGATTTATGAGAAAATCATGAAAGTTGAGATTAATGATGAATGTTCAAGTATGATGAGATGTTATTGATAAAAAGCATGTTATCAAGTTACTCATATTTGTAATCATGTTTTCAATGTGAATTGAGTATTTTCAGGCATGTTAAAGTATTGGGCAATGCCCATGTGTTCAAGTATGATTTAAGATTTCCCGAATTAAGCTTACCACATAGTTTTGGAGCGAAGACTCCTAATATTTTTTTCAGCTTGTGATATGGTTTGAGATGAAGCTTCTCATGTGCATAATTTCAGCCTTCTTTCTACTTCAACATCAACTTCATTAGCTAACTAATTGATCCTCGCCTATCTTTGGCTGCCTGTTAGGAGGATTATGTTAGACCTATGCGATCTCGTTACAACATTCTTTTTTTACAGAGATTTCTAGTGAAAACTTCAATCTTGAAGCATGGGAGTTTCTTAAGATGTGCATGAACAACTGCAGGCATAACTTGTCATCGAGACTCCTGCCCCAAATTAAGGGATTCGACGACTTACGCACTAAAGCTCAAGATGTGGATTCGAACCATTGCTTCTCCTTATTATCGTGAGAAGGACTGTCGTCTTCCTCATTATAGTCCTCCTAGAATCCAGAGCAGTTCATCGAAATACATCCTGTCTTTTCACCTTAGTAGTCCTATGCATAGTCAATACTATATCCCCAATCATGGCTACTAATAAAATAAGACTAGAAACCAAAAACCAGATGAAATAATAGGTATAAAGTAAATTGCCCAATGTTTCCAAATTCGTCCAACTTTGTACCTTCCCGCATAAACCATATATCTCAGAGAGGTCGTATTTCTTTGGGTTGGTCGTAATGGAATGCTTTCATTATCTAAAATAAAGAACATCTCCCACCAAAAGAAAAGTCCAATAATACCACTCACTGGTAAATAGCGCAATACTTCTTCATGAATCTCCGTTATTTGAATATGGAACATCATAACAACGAATAGGAATAAAACAACTATAGCTTCTATATAAACTATTGGGAAGATCATAGCGAAGAAGTCAAGACCTAACTGGATGACTCGTGCCCTAGCCACGACTCTTGGTCTGTTAGTCATTGCATGCACTTCCAAAAACCTTCTGAGGGTCACCACAAGGGACACCATGACTCGTGGTGTACCTAACGATTCATGGTGACCAACCCGTTACCACCACAGCTGGAACATCTCATCTCTCAAGCACCCCTTGGCCACGTCTGACCTAACGACTCGTGGTCACACCAGTAGTCACCAAAATTCCCAAATTTCCAACCAAGTTACAACCTTTCCCCATGAGTCACTTAACGACTCATCATGTTCCTGACGGGTCATGGGCAACTCGTCCTGTGACCTGGAGTAGAAATTTTTATTTTCTCTATTTCAACTCCCAGGTCTGATCTTAGGTTTTGGGGGGTATTACAATTGCGAATAAGTGTAAACAACTTTGGACGAGATGGCACCTGATGTTTTTCAACCTATTGGGCACCTTTTTCTCAAGTCCTTTCGAAACTCAAGGCACAATTCAATTAGCCTAATATAGTTTGGGTTAGTGGCTGAGCTATTTCAAGCCATCAACCAGTAATTAGCATTTTGAATATGGGTTTTGGCTATTTCTAGCTCAACCCCACACATTCACATCCATTCCCACTATCAAATTCTCCCCTAATACTTAATTCTTCTTTTTCATGCTAAAATGAAGTTTGAAAACCAAATCCATATTTGCAACTATGGGCAATCAATTATAATTTGAAGAGAATTCAATAGATTTACACTAATTAAGCAATATTAAGATGAATCTAGCAATACCCAACTAATTAAACACCCATCATGACACACCTTTAGCTAATGATTTAGCTACTCATAATTAAGAAATGAAAAAGCATATTCATTAATAAACTCAATGATTTCATTACTAAGAGCATGCAAAATCAAACTTAAAAAATGTGTGCAACAATGCTAATACCTTGCTAACGAATAAGATGAAATTACGAGGGAGCAATATTCAAATTTCCTCTCCAGTGGGGTTCTTCTCTCTCCAAAGAAAAAGGAATGTTCAAAAAGATATGTACAGAGTAGTTTATTCTAGATTATATACAAAAATAGGGAAAAAAATCTCCTCTATTTTAGAGCTAGACGTAATTGCCCCTGTTCAGTCGTTTTTTTACTTGCGACGGAATCAGCGGTTTGCCAGTTGCAATCCGCGAGCTGCCCTTCATTTTATTCTGCTATCCAGTGATATTCTAGGGCCTTTTGGTGATTCCTTCGGCGGTTCATCGGTTCACTGATTTCCATCCATGGTCCACTAGTTAATTTTATCTTTGGCCCAACAAGATCCAACACCTATTGGCGATAGAACTGGCGAGTCGCCAGTTGATGTCCGCAGGCCGCCGATTGCATTTTCTCCTTAAACTAGTGGTTGCCTACAATTGGCTGGCGTTTCACCTGTGTCCTCTGGTGGAGCGCTTGTTTTCACCTGAATTCATCCATTTTACTCCTATCCATGCTCTTTCTCTTCAACTCAGATACCGGCATATATAAAGGCAAAAAGGGAATAAAATTCATCTAAATGACTTGAAAACTAAGCTAAAGCTTATTCTTCAGAGCCTAATGAGTTGGTAAATTACCAACTAATCAATCCGCCAAACTTGAACCATTGCTTGTCCTCAAGTAATGCATTACTTATCGGACGAGCAAAAGGAATGACATGCCATTCCACAAGAGTTTATGCATCAATGACCACTTAATCTATGAAAACCCAAAATGCTCACCAACTCATAGAAAAACAGAAGAAATTTCCCCCTAAAAATGTGGAAAAGTTTCAAGAGGCAACCACAATTCAAAGACATGATTCACAAATGCTTTCATTTTGCGAAAGGCATAGTTTATCCAATCAAATACACATACCATCTCCATTCATAATCACTGCACATAAAAAGTTTTCCTTAGAGCTCACACTACTCATGCGTCAATCACACGTTTACCTCAATGAAAGTGTGTCCTCAAAAGGGAGTGAGGTCACTCACCACAAGAGAGAATCACTTTTCTTTATCATGAATCAATGCACATATATCGAATTATAGAAAAAGATGATCATATTCATTCTCCCAAAAGAAATCTTTATGCACACAACTTGACCCATAGGCTAGCATTCATGTAATTTGCCACTAGTGTAGAGCAACTACACTCAAAATCAATTAAGATTTGTGGGCCATTATGGCTCTGGTGAGTAAAACTTCTCTATTTCCTTTATGTGAACACTTTAACCTTTCCCATCCAACTTTTTATATCACTCCACCTTATTCCTCATTTTGCAACCATTTTCCTCTTTTACTTCTAAAAGACCTTCCTTATAGCTCCTTTGGCTATCACATTAAGCCTTGTCTAAGAAAGAGGTAGCACCATTTCAGTTTTCTTTTCCTTTTTGGTTCAAGAGAGTGACATCCCAAAAACAATCTTTAGGACACGATATAGTCATTATAAGTTTGTAGTTATGTCTTTTGGACTAACAAATGCTCCTGTAGCTTTTTTGGACTTGATGAAAAGGATGTTCAAGACATACTTGGATATGTTCGTGATCGTGTTTATTGATGACATCCTAATATACTCTCAGAGCGAGGAGGAGCATGCCGCTCATTTGAGGGTGGTACTACAGACTCTCAAGGATCGCCAACTATATGCTAAATTTAGTAAATGCGAGTTCTGAATGAACTCAGTGGCATTTATGGGCCATGTGGTATCAAGTGAGGGCACAAAGGTGGACTCTCGAAAAATAGAGGCGGTGAAGAATTAGCCTAGACCGGTGAATCCTTCAGATATCAGGAGCTTCTTGATCTTAGCGGGTTACTATCGGAAGTTTGTTAAGGAGTTTTCATCTATTGCGGCACCATTGACCAAATTGACCCAAAAGAAAGTGAAATTTCCAATGGGCGGATGCTTATGAAAGGAGCTTTTAGGAATTGAAGACTCAACTTACCTTAGTACCGGTGTTAACCCTACCAGAGGGTAACGATAGGTTTGTGGTTTATTCTGATGCTTCTACAATCGGCCTTGGTTGTGTATTGATGCAGCATGGTAAAATGATAGCATACGCTTCCAGACAGCTGAAAGTTCATGAGAAGAATTACCCGACCCATGATCTTGAATTGGCGGTGATGGTATTTGCATTGAAGATTTGAAGACACCATTTGTATAGGGTCCATGTGGATGTGTTTACGGACCACAAGAGTTTATAATATGTGTTTACCCAGAAGGACCTAACTCTGCAACAAAGAAGGTTGTTGGAGCTACTCAAGGATTATGACATGAGTGTCCTTTACCATTCGGGCAAGGCTAATTTAGTAGAAGATGCCCTTAGTAGACTCTCTATGAAGAATGTGTCCAATGTGGATGAGAGGGAACGGAGCTGGTGAAGGATGTGCATCGACTTGCAAGGTTGGGAGTTCGTTTGGTTGACTCGACCGCGGCGGTGTTATTATTCAAAACGGATCAAAATCGTCCTTGGTGACTAATTTTAAAGCTAGGCAAGATGAGGACCCTATTTTGGTGAAGTTAAAGGAAGCCATTCAGAATCAAAAGGTAGAGATCTTCTCTAAAGGGGGAGATGGCATGCTTTGATATCAGGGTCGCTTGTGTGTCCCGGACGTTAATCATTTGAGAAATCGGATATTGCATGAGGCTCATGGTTCCAGATATTTGTTTCACACAGGTGCCACCAAGATGTACCGTGACCTATGAGAAGTCTATTGGTGGAATGGCATGAAGAAGGACATCGCAAAATTTGTAGCTATGTGTCCAAACTGTCAACAAGTGAAGGTTGAGCACTAGAGACCGGGAGGTGTGCTTCAGGAAATTAGTATCCCTACTTGGAAGTGGGAAGAAATTAATATGGAAATCATAATAGGGTTTCCTCTCACTCTTCGATAGTATGACTCCATGTGGGGTGGTCGTGGACAGGTTGACCAAAGTCACTCATTTTCTACTAGTCAAAACCACTTATTCCACCGAAGATTCTTCAAAACTATACATCCGAGAGCTAGTTTGGTTGCATGCACTGCCCTTGTCCATCATATCAGACAGAGGTGCTTAGATCCCCTCTCAATTCTAGAGATCTTTTCAAAAAGGACTTGGTACTCAAGTCAAGCTCAATACAACATTTCACCCGCAAACGGATGGTCGGGTGGAGAGGACAAATCAAACTCTTGAGAACATGTTGAGAGTATGTGTGATTGACTTCAAGGGTAGTTGGGATGACCATTTGCCTCTTATTGAGTTTTCATTCAATAACAACTACCATTCCAACATTCAAATGGCTCCATTTGAGGCTCTCTATGGGTGGAGATGTAGATCGCCTATTGATTGGTTTGAAGTCAGTGAAGCTATGATGATAGGACTAGATTCAATCCATGAGGCTATGGAAAAGGTTCAGCTCATACGGGACAGGTTGAAAATAGCTCAAACTCGCCAAAAGTCCTATGCCAATGTGAGGAAGAGGGAACTTGAGTTCGAAGTTGATGATTGAGTGTTTTTTAAGGTGTCTCCCATGAAGGGAGTGATGAGGTTTGGAAAGAAAGGAAAACTCAGCCCTCGTTATATTGGCCCCTACCGGATTGTGAAACGGGTTATCAAGGTGGATATGAATAGGAGTTTCCCTCAGAATTAGCTTGTGTTTCATCTTGTTTTTCATGTATCTCTCTTAAAGAAGTTTTTGGGGATCCAGCTCTAGTTGTTCCGATGGAAAGTGTCGGTGTGAAAGACAACCTTAGTTGTGAGACGTTTTGGTGGAAATACTATATCGTCAGGTTCGAAGGTTAAGAAATAAGGAAGTAGCTTCAGTTAAAGTTTTATGGAGGAATCAACATGTTGAGGGAGCTACATGGGAAGCCAATGCAGATATGATGGCTAGATACCCACATTTATTACCTACCGGCTCAGCACCAGCTTGAAACATCAGTTTTTTCCCCAAAACTCTATTCAGTTTCTTGTTCAGGTCATGTGCCCCAGTTTCTTTCATGTATATGGATGTATGTATGATTCGTGAATTCAGTTCAGTCATGTAGTTTAAATCGAAGTTAGTCATTCCGTCAGTTTATGACTTATATGATTAGTATTTGAATATGATGATTGCATTTCTCTGCTTTTTTGTGTGATTTTCAACATTCAAGGATGAATGTTCCCATGGGCGAGATGTTGTTATACCCCGAAAGCCCTAAGATTAGACCCTGGAGTTGAATGATGAAAATAGAATTTTCTGCACCAGGTCACAGAACGGGTCATCATGTGACCGGTCAGGTTGACCACGAGTTGTTAAGTTACTCGTGCTGAGGGGTGTTAACATACTTGGATAATTAATAGTTGGGGTGACCACAGGTGTGACCACGAGTCGTGGTCAGCCCCACGAGTCATCAGGTCACCCATGGTCAAGGACAATTGGAAGATGAAGGATAAGTGGAAGTATACCCTACAATTGGACACCACGAGTCGTGGTCAGTCACCACGATTCGTTGGGTGAGTCGTGGTCAACAGGTTGCTAATGATTTAAGGTTTTGGCAATGAAAGCAATGAGTGATGACCACGAGTCATGGTCACCAGTAACAGGTCGTTGGGTCCCTCGTGGAGACCCCTCGAGGAAAAGTGGCAGTGCACACAATGGTTTGAGACCACGAGTCAAGGTACTTGGTAACGACTCGTCCAATCCCTCATGAGAACTGGCAGTCAGTTATTTTCTACGAATTTAGTAAGGGATTTTATGTAATTCCTATGATCCTAAGGCATAAACTACGTCGTTCTAAGCTATGAATAGTGAGTATTAAGAGGGTCAAGTTCATTCTAGACAATTCCTACTCATGCATGCAAACTTAGAGAGCTAGAGAGGTGATCAAGCTTAATCCCTTCAAATTTTTCTTCAATTCTTTATTCGCAATCAAGGGAGTGGTGAAATCAGTCCATCTCAAGTATGTAAGGTTATGAATTGGTGAATTTGTTCACACCCATGCCCAATCCCTCTCTAATTCATGAAAATTCATATGTTGATCCAATGGGGTTTTAAACCAATGCATGAATTTCCTAATTTTCTACATAGGTATGATCCAAGTATGTTTCTATTATTGAATTATGATTCATGGGAAGGTTTTACATTTTTTTCAATTATAATCATATTTTCAAGCTTTATAAATTAAAATGCCCATCCATGAGAAGTTCATGAATGTTGAGATTTATGATGAATGTTCAGATATGATGAGATATTATTGATGAGAAGTTGTTTTCAAGTTACCCATGTCTATGATCATGTTTTAAAGTGAATTAAGTATTTTTCAAGCATGTTTAAGTATTGGGTAAGCCCATATGTTCAAGTATGATCTATGATTTCAAGTTAATTAGCTTACCACATGGTTTTGGAGTCAAAATTCCCAGTTATGTTCAATTTGTAGAATGATTTGAGCCAAGGCTCCTCATGTATGATTCAAATATATATATATGCATGACTATTCAGCTTCATCCATAGATGATGGTCAGCTTCGTTGAAAAACGATGGAGAGTATATGCATATTTTTGGGAGTAGTATCTAGCACCGAGTAGGCTAAGGGTCCGTCAACCCTATGCCTTAGAACTACGCGCCAACATAGGTATGATCAGATTTTTTTGGGACCTCCTATGTCAGCTTTCCCCTGCCCCAAGGGTCCTTGAGCTTGATATCTATATCACGGTAGTGTCCTTAGCCCTGGCAAGGCTTTGGACGGCTCTACATACTTGAGTGTGATAGTCAAGACCACGTAAGCCGTATCGTGGTAATGTCGACTATATGACGAGTCTCCCATTATTCCTCATGATATTCAGTTATGCATGTTTTCATTCAGATATATATATGTTCTAAATTAGGTTTGACCCAATGTACAGTTTTACTTATGATTATCATCTTTCAGCTTTGGGTCATTCGAATTAGTTATGATGTTCAGTTATATTCAGATCATGATTTCAGATAATAGCATGCAAGCCCTAATCTCATATTTTTGTCTTGATTATCTTTATATTATGCATGTTTTAAATGATTTTCTTATTTAAGTGGTTTTACTTACCTTGCACACTAGGTACATTCCACGTACTGACCGCATATTTTATGCAGTATCATTTTATGATACAAGCTCTGATCTTCAGGCTCAACCCCGTCATTAGCCAACTTCCAGAGTTAGCATCCAGTTTCTATTGGTGAGTCCTCATATCCCGAGGTCCATTTGTTATCAGTTTTCCTTGTACTTTTAGTTTCCAGACTTAGATAGTTAGTTGGAGTCTTTTCCCATCAACTCATTAGAATCAGAGGCTTTTCAAACAATAGATTGTATTCAGCTTCAGACTTGCTTGGATGTTCAGATTGTTATGTTATGTTTGGACTTCCACCATGTTTATTATGTTATGTCTTCTTCTTTACTTGATTGAGTTAGATATATGTTCATGTCATAGGTCGACTTGGAGTCTCTGGGTCTCTTTGTCCCGTGTCTCAATCCAGGCCCATGTTCGAGTCGTGACAGTCGGTATGAACCAGTAAGCTGAGTAGAGACAGCAATCATTGGCGAGTTGCCGCTCTCAAATTGTGAAGTGCTGATGAAACGCAGGTTTATGCGAGAATTCTGTAACCTACAATTGAACCTACAGTTACACCGGCGATTCGCCGGATAGGACTGGCGGGTCACCAATGTGCTGCCTCTCATTCAGTTGAACTAAATTTCTACCAAAAATCAATGGTTTCTTTGCAGCACACCTCATAAACCTTTATATTAACATATTCCATTAAATATGACAATGATAACTCGCCCTTAAGAAAGTCATCACTTTGTGTATCATCGAGCAAATCACGAGTGCGAAAAACCCGGGTTACTCATACTTCACCATTTCTGAAGAGCTTTACCTGTGTAGGTCCCTAATTTAGAAATGGCAAAATTCTAGCGTCCCATGGATTAACACCGGCAATTCACTGGATGAGACATTGATGTTATGACCAATCCTAGGTACATTGGCTGAGACTAACGTCCTGTCGATAGTTTGCTCATTGACAGTGGTGATTCGCCAGTTGGGTCACCAAACTCACTCCTAATTTCTAGGTATGCTGACTTCAGTCGGTGTTACGCCTGCGATTTGCAAATTGATATTGGTGTTCCAACGGCGTGTGGCTGAGTTCTTCTCTATTTTCCTCTTATTCTGTTCATGTCCTGCATTAGGGCGGTGCCTTGTGCTTTCGCACCGGCATTCCACTAGTCCTGCCCCGATCTTCTTCACCTTGAATATCATTTACTTGCAAAAATCAAAAACAACAATGCATCAAAATGATCAAAGAAAATATAAATAAAAATGCTTGGGTTGCCTCCCAAGAAGCGCCATAGTTAACATCATAGCAACATGGATGCTCCTTACGCTTTATGGCTCATCTAGGTGCATGATCTCTATTCTTCCAACCTCCTTCGACACTCCCAAATATATCTCTACCCTTTGTCCATTCACCTTGATTTTTTCCCAATTTTCTCCTTCAAACTCTATGGCACCGTTTTTCATAAACTTGGGACACCTTAATGCCCTGACCATTTAGATTTGAGCTTCCCTAGGAATAATCTCAGTCATGAATTGAACAACAACACCAAATCCCTCAGAGAAAAATTTCAATGCAAGATTTTTGGGTTGTGGTAATGCTTCATGCGAGCTTTATAAATAGTTCCTTTCTCATATGACCTCATTCTAAATTCATCCAGCTCATGCAGATTTTAAACTCGGCCCTGGACGGCTCTCCCTCACCCAAGGTTTAAGATTTTTAATGCCTACAAGGACTTGTGCTCTAACTCAATAGGGAGGTGGCAATATTTGCCAAAAATAAGCTGATATAGAGACATTCCAATCAGTGTCTTGTACGCGATATGCCCACAGGTCATCATCTAGCTTCCGGGCCCAATCTGTTTTGTTCACGTTGACTATTTTAGTCATGATAGATTTGATCTCCCGATTGGAAACTTCCACTTGGCCACTGTTCTGTGGGTGATAAGGGGTGACCACTTTGTGCTTCACACCATATTTGGTTAAACTGTCGAATGCAAAAGTGGGATCCTCCATCACTAATGATAGGTCTAGGAGTGCCAAACTATGAGAAAATTTGTTTTTTCAAAAAGGTTTTTACACTCCTTCCCTCGTTGTTGGGCAATGCTATAGCTTCTACCCATATAGAGACATAACTACCGCCACTAGAATGTACGTGTTTCCATAAAAGCTCAAAAAGGGCCCCATAAAATCTATCCCCCACACATCAAACAATTCCACTTCTAAGAACGGTGTCAACGAAAGCTCATGCCTCCTTGAAATACTCCATGTTTGTTGACACCAAACGCATTGCTTCACAAAATCATGGGCATTCTGATGCAGGGTAGGCTAATGAAATCCACACTGTAACACCTTTGCTGTTGTCCGAACACTTCCATTATGTCCCCTAATTGGTGAAGAATGACAAGCCTCTAGGATTGGTACCATTTCAACTTCTGGGATACACCTTCATATTAGACCATCCGCGTAGCTACGACAAAGGTAGGGTTCATCCCAATAAAACTTCTGAACACCATGCACGAATCTTTTTTTTTTATGAAAGGTTAATCCTTCGAGTATGATGTTGCTTGCCAAATCATTAGCAATCCGCAAACCACAATGTTACATCATGGGTTGCAGCTAGAATATGTTCATCAAGGAAGTTATCATTACTCTCCTCATGTACTCCCAGCTGGCCACTTGTTTCTAGGCACGATAGATGGTCGGCCACTTTATTTTATACCCCTTAAGATCCTTCTCTTCAAAGTCAAATTGTTGCAACAACAGAACCCACCTAATAAGCATAGGCTTAGCATCTCTCTTGGCCATCAAATATCTGAGTGCCACATGGTCCGTATGCACCACCACTTGGGTTCCCAACAAGTATGCCCAAAACTTTTCAAATGCAAACACGACAGCGAGTAGCTTTTGTTCAGTCACTGCATAGTTTGTTTGTTCTTTATTCATAGCTTTGCTAGCATAGTAAATAGAGTGAAACATCTTATTTTTCCGCTGACCAAGGACTGCCCCTAATGCCATACCACTGGCAGCACACATGAGCTCAAAGGGCTTGGACCAATCAGGTGCCGTGATGATTGGAGAGGACACCAGCCTTTCCTTCAATTCCATAAAAGCCTTCATACACCCCTCATCGAAATAGAATTTGGCCTCTTTTTCTAATTGTCGAAATAAAAGATGAGCTATTTTAGAGAAATCCTTTATAAAATGGCGGTAAAATCCCACATTCCCGGTGAAACTCCTACTACCATTCACTATGCTTGGCGGAGGTAATTGAGAAATGGCATTTATCTTGGATTGGTCCATCTCAATTCAAATCTCAGAAATTTTTTTTCCCAAAACAATCAGTTCTTTCACCATGAAATGACACTTTTCCCAATTAAGTACTATGTTTGTCTCCTCGCATCTTTTCAATACCTCTTTTAAGTGTGCCAAACAATCTTCAAATGAATCCCCTACAACTGAGATCTCTTCTAAGAAGACTTCCATAGTGTCCTCCACCATATCTGAAAAGATTGACATCATACACCTTTGGAAAGTGGCAGGAGCATTGCAAATTCCAAAAGGGATTCTTTTAAATGCAGAAGTCCTATAGGGACATGTAAAGGTGGTTTTGTATTGATCCTCAGGTGCGATAGAAATTTGATTGTACCCCGAGTATCCATCCAATAAAAAATAATATTCTTTCCCGGCCAAATGATCTAGCATTTGGTCAATGAAGGGCATAGGAGGTGGTCTTTCTTTGTCCAGGAGTTTAACTTACGGTAATCCATGAAAACTCTCCATCCACTAACTGACCGAGTTGAAATTAACTCATTCTTTTCATTCGGTTCAACCGTAATGCCCCTTTCTTTGGCACACACTGTACAGGACTTATCCAAATGCTGTCGGTGATAGGATACACAACTCCTGCATCTAACCATTTAATAATTTCCTTTTTAAACACCTCTTGCATAGGTGGATTCAAATGCCTATGATGCTCGATTGACGGGTTGCAATCCTCTTGAAGATTTATCTTGTGAGTGAAAATACCCGGACAAATACCGATGATATTAGCTATCGACCACCCTATGGCTCTAATATGCCTTTTAAATATGACCATGAGTATTTCTACTTAATTGGGAGTGAGCTTTGCTGAGATAATGACCGGGAGTGTCTCATTTTCCCCCAAATATGCATATCGCTAATGGGTAGGTAATGCTTTGAGATCCAAAATCCGAGGTACAATGATGGATGGTAATGATGGTAGGTTTGTCCAATTTTTGTGGTCGAGGTCGAGTTTCTTCAGTTGGAAGGAATAAGTACCTAGCCTTTTTCTCACTTGACACACCTCCTGTAATTCTTCACTACTCAAGAAAAGGCTAGAAAACGTTTCTTCCAAAATCTCTTCTTCCATCTCCCATCCAAATACTTCTTTATCCATGTTGGCTTGGGGTGGTGAAACTTTTGTTTCCTTTGTTACTTGTTGAGCTGCCACCTGAGATGCTAACATATTCATTCTATCCTCTAACTGTTTTGTTGCCATGTCCGGATTTTGCACTATTTTAGTGAGGTCCAACAACTCACTTTGTGATTCCTGAACTCCTAAATCAGTTCAAATAACTTTTTCAAGTACCACCTCAAGAGTGTTCTAAGAGAGATGAGAGGGAGTCATCACTTCCTTGAGTACTTGTTTCAGACATTGTTCTGACCTTGATTTTCATTATAAGAATACCCATAGCCTTGATTCGCTTGGTGGTATCTTATGAAAACCCTTCATATAATTCGCTAAAAGCTATACTTGTTTCATCATGGACCACAGCACTGTATCTTTTCTTCCTTCTCTCCACCACATCTTATCCATCAACTGGAGGGTCCCAACATAAGGTGCCCTATCGGGGTCTTGCAACAGCCTTTTAAAGGGACTCATTAGCATATCATCAACAAACCAACAATGGCAAAAAGGGTTACCAACCCCATTAGTAAGAGCAAACTAGCTAAGATGCAAGATCAACTCAAATTAACAAACAACTCAAGGGAATAAAGCGCTAGTCCACGGCAGTGGTGCCATTTTTGATAACATCCAAACTACACCCCACTTAATGAGAGAGCATAAATGGTCATTGCTCAAAATAAATATTACCAACGGATGTCGGGGTCGAATCCCACAGAGATTATGAATGATTTTCACAAGCGTTATTTGGGAAATTTAAATTAATTCGCACCAAATCAAGTAAAATGAAACATTAACTTTTTGGGGGAAAAATGAAGTTAGTAATATTGAATATTCTAAATCAGCTAGTCAAGATAGCAAAATAACCAAAATGGAGATACAATGATGAGTGAAGACTAGAGGTGTAGTGTAGATGGGGTGCTAATCAGATGAGAATATTATAGATCATCAAATTATTGCGAGTAAGTGTAAATAACTATAGATTAGATGCCGCCTGATGTTTCTCAACCTATTCGGTGCCTTTTTCTCGAGTCCTTTCGAACCTCAAGACACAATTCAATTAGCCAGTACAGTTTTGGTTAGTAGTTGAGCTATTTCTAGCCATCAACCACTAATTAGGATTTTGAATATGGGTTTTGGATATTTCTAGGCTAACCCCAGACAATGACATCCATTCCAACTATCAAATTCTCCCCAAATACTTAATTCTTCTTTTTCAAGCTAAAATTAAGTAAGAAAACCAAACCCATATATGCAACTATAAGAAATCAATTATAACATGAAGAGAATTCAATAGATTTACACTAATTAAGAAACAATAAGATGAATCTTGTCACAGCCCAAAACTAGGATAGGGCACATGTGGCAGTCGATTCATGATTGATCGAGAAGCCGACTATATAGCATCTACAAATGTAACACTAAGGCTAACCAAGACACCTGTGATAACCAACCATGATAAATACTGGACCCATAATGTAATACCCCGAAGTGCCTAAGACTAGACCCGAGACCAAAAAAATAGAAGTTGGCAGACATTTGGGAAATTTCCACAGAACGTGTCATGTAACAGATGGTTGGTCCAACCAAAGATCCATGGGAAGTGTTCGTGGTGAGGTTCAACTGGGTTGCAATTGGAATTAGTGGGTCACGTAACGACCCGTGGTTTGATGTCACGAGTCGTGAATTGTGGTCGTGGTGGGGCTGCTCCTTAATGTAGGAAGATGTAATGGATCATAGGATGACCCATTGTAAGCAGTAACGGATCATGGTGAGAAATTGTGGGAAGGAGTAGGAAAACCTCCAGTCGAGGTAATGGATGCAAAACGACGACTCGTTGGAAGGATGCATAAGTCATTTTGTGGCTCGGGGGAAGGCCAGGTGTAGGTCTTCAAGGGGGAGAAACAGAGGACACAATGGACCATCGTCTGATGCAACGACTCATCCTATCGAGTCATGGGAATGAATTTGAGAAAGTGATGTTTGGGCAGTGGATGCAACAGGTAGATACCACGAGTCGTGGTATCCAAGCATGACCCGTTAGGCCAGTCATTGTCACTATCAGTGAAGAATTTTTAGGAAATTCATTAAGGGTATTTTCATCATTCCTAAGTCCTACGGTCTTAAACTACGTCATTTAAGACTCGAAATGCAGTGTTTTATAAGGGAAAAATCTACCCTAGGCTTATTCATATCCACGCATGCATATTGAAGGGGTGTAGGAGGTGATCAACTAAGAGTTCTTCAAGCTTTCCTTCAATCTTTCATTGGGCTTCAAAGGAGTGATAAAAATTGATCTTCCTCAAGTATGTAGGGTTATGAATGGGTGAATCCGTTCACACCCATGCCCAATCTCTCTCTAAATCATGAAATTCCTATATTGATTCTATGGGGTTTTAACCCAATGCATGAAATTCCTAATTCTACTATTTAATAATGATTCATTGTCACGCCCCATAACTGGGGGGAGGGTGCGACTGGCTCCCCATACCTGACTGACTGGGAAGCCGGCTATATGACATCTGTAACTATAACACTTGGGCCGTCCAGGCCACCTGTCACAATCAATTGGAGCACAAACTGAACCAATAATGTCTCAACTATATAGGGTAAACAAATGAAATGCAAACAAGGCTATGAGTATGCTAAACTAAACAACAAAAAGACGACAAGGCCACAAACTGAATACCATTGTACACACTAAGTCCACAAATCCTCTAAAGAGTAAACTGACTGATGGTCAGAACAGGGCTCCGACCTACCCATAACTACATCTCAAAACTCTAACTGAAACAAAACCAGTCTTAGCTCCAAAAAGAAAGGAGCATACCAACACATCCGCTAATCTAACGAACTACAACTAGCAATCCCAACCTCTACCTGCACCTGCGGCACGAAAGTAGTTTCCCAGGCGAAGGGACGTCAGTACGAATGAAATATACTGGTATGTAAGGCAGAAAACCGTAAACATGTAAGATAACAATGATAACTGAGCCAAAAATAAGGAATAGTAACAACCTAGAATCCTGGAAACTTAAACCTAACAATAAGTCAATACTGATGTGCAAATGCAACCAAGTAATGCATAAGAAAAACTATAATTGTAATGTTGGCGGCCAACTGACCATAAAAACCATATAAAAATGCCTCCAGCCGGTGTACCATACCAGGGTAAAATAAAATATCTCCAGACGGTGTACCATACTAGGGTAAAAATAAAAATATCTCCAGCCGGTGTACCATACCGAGGTAAAAATAAAAATATCTCTAGCCGGTGTGCCATACCGGGGTAAAATAACATATCTCCAACTGGTGTACCATACCAGGGTAAAAATAAAAATATCTCCAGCCGGTGTACCATATCGGGTTAAAAATAAAAATATCTCCATCCGGTGCGCCGTACCGGGGTAAAATAAAAATATCTCCAGCTGATGTGCCATATCGGGGTAAAATAAAAATATCTCCAGCTGGTGGCCATACCGAGGTAAAATAAAAACATCTCTAGCCGGTGTGCCATACCGGGGTAAAAATAAAAATATTCTCAATCATAATCATGAATGGAACCGATAAAGCTTATACTGTGTCAATTTAACACATGTAGCATTGAAATGACAAATGCTTAATCTGTGGCCGTAATAGGTCTATTTCATAACATATAAATGCAAGTGAGCACATATACAACGTAAAATCAGCAAATATGCACATATATCACGTAAAGCTGTCAAATTATATACAAACATGTCAACTCAGTGACTTGTCAGACATTCAGGAGGTGTAGCCAACATAAGAATTTTAGTAGGCATACAAGTAATGTCTATAGATAGTCTTACAAATTGAACGTATCACTTGAGTAGAAGCACATAGATTCCCATTTTTATACAATCCTTTGACCTCTGGAAACTACACATGTAGACTACCCATAGAGTGGTTCCTTTACATGTATCGACAACTATACATTAGAATTTCATTGCCAAACTTATCACGTCGATGAGCACATACAATTCTCAATTCATTTGCCTTATTTGCAGGAAAACATGGGACATATAACTTGGAGCTTGGAGTTATTTGTCATAATGCTTAACATATACGTAGAGCTGAGAGCTGAATTACAGACATGCAATGTATGAGACTCCTATATAACGTATAAACTCATATTTAGTTAGCTGAGTGACCTCCAGGTGACTTCCTGGGATTAGAAGTTCTAAGTTTAACTGATCATTTTCATAGCTTGTTCTTATACTTACTTAGACGTTAGGAACTTTGGTACATGGGAGAATCTCTCCGCTGAATTTAGGAAATTCAAATGATAACTCAACAAGAGCTAAACATATAGACGCATGACTTGAATATAACTGAAACAATTCAACTATATGTTATAATATGAAAATCATATACATTAAGACTTCTCACTGGATTGACATATAAAGATTTAAGTTCTTAAGCCGGTACGCAACTCCAAATACTTGATCGAGCCATTAGCATGATTCTTGAAATATGATCTCTCGAAAACTTCTTAGCATAACACACTTCAACATAACTTAGGTACTAGAAGACATTACTTAAGAATCTGAGATTTGAATTTTTCTCCACTTGAGAATTCATAAGCAACTCTCCAAGTGCTGCCTTGTAGGCAAATAAAGACATAACCATATTTCGGACGCTACTGGATTGACTTTCACAACTTTGTAATTAACCGAGGAGCTCAAGAAAGCTTACATCATTATAAATGGATTATAAGATCCTAGGATAACCCTTTTCGGTCATGGAATACAATTTCAACACTTAGAATCGATAACTTAACGTAAACGTTTAGAGGTATAGCACAGAGCTTCTCTTTAACTTAAGTTACTATTTTACAAACGTTCAACTCTAGCTGATTTATAGAAGGTCGTCACCTAATATTCATTATATCATTACCACATAATGTATTTATATTAATTATTTAAATTAATGCCTTGGCGACTCTCAGGAGGTTCAGATAGCACAAGAGTTACAGTAAATTTACGTGACATTCTAAAGACAAATTTTGTTGCCCTAAAGTGTAACTTGAATGTAAGCATAAGTGTAAATATATAATTATTTTCGTATAACCTGATAACATTAAAATATTGTGTATAACCTGCACATACAGATGGTTTCATATAAATATCAATAATTTACACAATCGAGTTCTATGTTTCAAGTTCAACATATCAGTTGGTTCGAAAACTAGTTAACTAGTCAGTTAGATAAAGGGAGAGAAATCAAGGAATCTCCTCTTTGCCTTATATACCTTAGAACATGTTCATAAGAGGGTGGATAACTATTTTAAGGAATTTTCATTTCGTTATTCTCATTTACCTTTATTTAGATTAAAATTGTTTTCTAGCGTTAAGTTCGTTCGCGTGTTGTCTTCTTTACTTTTTACCAATTTCACATAGCAATTAGAATTTTGAACATATTTGATATCACATACATGAAATAATATAAAGGACCAGCTCATGATGCCCACATTGAAGGGACTTCAGACTCGATTTACAACTACAACAATAAAAATCGTAAATGATATGCCTTTCACATCACGTTTGTTCACTTCAAGCATATTTAACTCTTCAAGATTTCTATGAAGTATTTCTAATACTTCGGGAAGAATCATGTATGCCTCAATAGGAACGCAAAACATAGGAACATTGGCCCGATCAACAACAAGATTTCGTGCTTGGAAAATAAGAATAGGGACGCCTTTACATACCTCACTTCGTCGCGTCTTTTTAGCCAATTTATTACGCTTTCTAGAAACTACGACACCTTCAACCTCCTTACTAACACTACATGGAACGAGGACTGGTTTATGCCAAGTTCCCAGTCACAATTCATGTCCCAAAACATACAACCAAACAACCACATCATAATATAACTTTCAGCAAACCTACATACCTTAGGCGTCTTAAACTTGAGGCAGTTCAAGAGAGCTTCGCTTACGTGCTTTTGGAGTTTAACCTCCCCAAAGGTGTGGTGTATTCCTTCCATATTTTTGATAAATTCCAGCATCTATATAGTTGTAACAACCTCCCAATAACGGGCAGAAATCTCAGTCAAATATCACATAAAACACATATTGACTTTATTTCATTTTCTTACTTTAGCTTGGGAATTTGAGCGGATAAACCAAGTAGGAACACTTACCTTTCACTTGTGTATAACCCCTGCCCCTATGGAGTTCCTATTCAGCCAAATATTCCAAAAATGTAGCAACCATGCTGCCAAACCGCAACAACAACACACACCCGAGCAACACATAAGTTCCAACTTCACTTCCAACATAACTTGTTAATTCATGATAATTTAAAAAGTAAAAACACCTAACTCCTTTTGTACTCAACTCTCACCAATATGGAGGTAGAACTTCACCTCCCTACTGCCCAAAAATGCAGCAACTCGATGATTAGAAGCTCATGACATAAGAAACCCTTTCCAAGCTTGGACTATAAGGAAATTTGACCTATCCATACAATTTCTTGCCTGGGATTTGCACCATTGGATAGAGCTCTTAATTTTGTGAATTTTGAAAAAAAAAAATGAGGTGAAACGGAGTAGAAATCAGCTTTTTAGCTCAAAATTACTTCATATAGGCGGGATGGGTGGTGCCCGCATGCGGCACCTACGCGCGCGCCTGCTGCCTGCCTGTCTCGGAGCCTGCGCGCATGGGCGCTTTTTCAGCCGACAGTGCTGTCTTCAAATGAGCATAACTTTTCACTCCGAACTCAGATTGACGAGTGATTTTTTTCACTGTAAACTAGACTCAAATACCTTTAATTTGATAGGCTATAAGACCTCTAAATCATTATATATTTGTATATATATCATTTTAAAGTTTGCCCGTATTTACAAACTTCACATACTCTTCGCTTTTCCCTTTGCACATGTTTTCCTCCTCACTTATGGAAAACCTACAACCCATAATTCCCTTAATATGATATATAAACATCAAATAATCATAAAAAAAAATAAGATTTTTGGGGTGTAACATTCATGGGCATAATTTACGTTGTTTTTCATTAAAATAATGTTTAAAGCTTTTTAAATTTAAATGCCCTTTTATGAGAAGTTCATGAAAGTTAAGATTTATGAAGAATGTTTATGAATGATGAAGTGTTAGTGATGGAAAGCATGTTTTCAAGTTACCCATGTTTATAATCATATATTTAAGTGAATTGAGTATTTTCAAGCGTGTTAAAGTATTGTGTAATGCCCACATGTTCAAGTATGATTTATGACTTATGATATGGATTTCATGATTGATGGATTTATGACATTGGCTGATTTATGGGCCCTTGATTCATGGCTAAACATGTATATAAGTGGGGATCAATGATGTTAATATTTATTTAGCCATTTATCTCATGAATGATGTTTATTATTTATGTACGAGCCTAATGTGCATGTTTTTGGGAGCAGTGTCTAGCATCGAGTAGCCCGGTGTTCAAAGGACTACGTCGGTGTCTCATAACTACGTGTCATCGTAGGTTCATGTTGATACGTTACAATGTTAATAGATCCCTAATTTCGTGATATCACATAATGCACGTCCCTTGTCTGACAAGCCAGGGATGGGTCTGCCCACTTGAGTGAGATAGTTGGGGTATCATGTAATGATCTACCATGATGGTGTTGGTTATGACGAGTTCTCCCATTGTTCCGCATGTTTTTATGCATTGTTACGTTTATGATATTTTGGATCAAGCTATGATTTTTAAAGTTTCTCTTTTGACTATGATAATGAATGAATTACGAATGTTTCGAAAAACCTTGAGCCTTATGTTGCACTATGATATTTATGTTATGAGCATGTTGTCCTACTCTTATGATCTCTTATGAACTTTTATGTATGTTTAAATGTCCGTTTTACCTACCTTGCACACTCGGTACATTCCACATACTGACCGCATACTCAATGTTGTATTGTTTCATGATACAAGCTCCGATCTTCAGACCCAGCACCGTCATTAGCCCATTCTCGTAGTTAGCATCCACCTTATTGGAGAGTCCTCATTCTCCGAGGACCAGTTTGACATCAGTTATCTCTTTATGTTTCATTTTCTAGACTGGTCGGGTTAGTCAGGGGTGTTGTCCTATCAACCCATCAGATATGTTAGAGGCTTTCAAACTATGTGTAGTATTAAGCTATCATGTATGAAGTGCGTTTCGCATTCAATGTTATGTCATGGTTATGCTTCCGCTATGTCTTTATGCTGAGTATTCCTCTTTATTGTCATTGAGTTAGATGTATGTTCATGCCATGGGTCGACTTGGAGTCTCTGGGGACTCCTTGTCCAGTGTTGCAATCCGGGTCAACTTTGGGTCATGACAAACATGGTATCAGAGCCATAGGTTTGAAGTGTCCTAGGGTGTCTGAAAGCCGTGTTAAGTAGGTTCTTTTTCATGGGCATGAAACGTGCCATACTTATGATGAAGAGGCTACAAAACGTTTAGGAAATGTTCCCTTCTTTCATGATCTATGTCGTGCGATGAATTTTCTCCCTATCCTTTTAACTCGTGCTATTCGCGAATGAAGAATCATGGCTCCCCGCAGAGTAAATGGTAGGAGGAATGGGAATGGAAACGGCCACGAGGAGGGCAACGGAGACGGGCACCAACAAGCCCCACCAGTACAGTAGCACCATGCACTTGAGCCGATTGCCCATGCTGAGTTTCGGACGGCTATTTAGATGCTAGCGCGGGGCTTGACCGCTTAGGTCAACCAGCAGGCAATGGCACATATTCCACAAATTGGAAATGCGGCGGCAGCTCGAGTCATAAATTTCTTGATAATGAACCCGCTATAGTTTGATCACGACATGGACTGTGAAAGACTCTAAAAATTAGAAGATTAGAAAGGGGGAAGGAATTGATTCTTGAAAAGAGAAGAAAGAAGAAATAGTGAATCAATTAAGAAGTAGTAGAAGAATAAAAGGGGGGAGGGAACTCAAACAAGAAATCTTACCATTGAACAAATCCAAGTTATGGTTCAAAGTAGAACAAAAAGGGCATAACCCAAAGAGAACCTACAAAGGTCTCCACAGGCCACAATGTTGCTACTAATATATTAAATCAAACTTAATTGCAATGAAGAGAAAGAACCCCTTTATATAGAATCCTAGAAGGGGTTGGTCAAAGACTCATTAAAGAAATTATATTTTCTAGGAACATAGAAGGCTGCCCACACTTAGACCAATGTAGTCGACATAGATTAAAATAAAACACTAAATGGCATTGAAAGCTGCCACACACAAAGTCCTAGAAACTCAACATCTGTAAAACAAATCTTAAATATTCTAGAAACTAATTAAAAATTACTGCAATATTTTCTCCCATTGAGGGCTAATTTGGGCCCCACTCCATCTCCTTTTGAACTTTAATTTGAGCCTCAAAATAGTTATAAGAGTTGAAGAAAATATCTTCATTGGGCTTGAGATCTTCTTCCATCACAAGACACTTTTTAATAGCTAATTGCAGCCCATTTGAGTTTGTCTCGAAATTTCTTCTTTGTTGAAACTTTAAATCCTTATCCATGTCTTTTAATGACATTGAACTGCCATGGATGCTATCATTCTCCCCTTCTAAAAAAGATTCGTCCTCGAATCTTGACATTGACTATATCTGCACCTTTATTGGATTTGAGCTTCTTTGATTGTTATCATTCTCCCTCACTTAAAGAAGATTTGTCCTCAAAGCTTGACCAATTCCTACAACCAACATGATAAGCAAAATTAGTGGGAGGTAAATAAAGAAAGTAGAGAAAGCATTTGGTAAAAATAACACCAGGTAGTGACCATGCAACCACTTAACCCATTTAGTTCTTTTATACACAAACACCCCTTTTAAATATCCAAGCACTACACCATTTAACAAAATAATGTAATTACCCACAAAAGCAGTTAAAACACAATTCATAAGCTCTTGAAACAATAGAGGGTCATTAGCTAGAACAAAAGCATATGAATACTTGACAAACATACCATATTTACTCTTGTTAAATAACATAACCTCACCATTACCATAATCAAGATATAGATCAAAAGCAATTCTTTTGAGAAGTGACTTTGATTGAACCTATAAAAAAGGATCTTCAGAACAATATAAAGATACTAAGAAGTTAGAAACCTGTGAGTGCTTCTCCTTCTCTACACTTGAGCAATTACATTCATCATTTAGCTCAACATTCTCAACATCTATGGCTTCAAATGTTTCAAGTGCCTCATTGCCTTCATTGGCAACTTCTCTAGTGATATTCTCAAACCATAACAAATTAGAGAACACTTTAAAGTCTTCTCCAATTTCTTCCCACGATGAGTTATTGTACACTTTAAAACCCCACCCAATGTTAGTTTTTCTACAAATGAGGTACTATCATCCTATTCACAAGGTTCGTCCTCAAATTTCTTCTTGGGTTGATAAGTTATACTAAAACAAGAAAGATTTAGCAAATTGGAATCTGAACAAGATTCACTCTCTCTCAAATTTTCTTGGACTTGTTCACTCAAGTTATCCCACACCTCTATTTCATCACATTGTGTCAGATTGCTCATGTGAGAAACATAATCAAAATGGAAAACATCACTCCCAATTTGAGTTATATCTTAACTTAAAACTCCTCACGAATTTGTGGTACAAGTTCAGTATTATTTGAAACAAATAGATCATCAATAAGGTCATAGCACATGAAATAATCAAGGTCAAATTTGTCTTCAACTTGTAATTTATTCCTTAAATCATTGGCTTTTACACTTTTCAAATCCTCTTTAAAACTGAATTTCTTTACTTCATTGCAATTTTTGTTCCAACTCTTCATTGGTTCCTTCTTCATTGACCTGCACATTTGGAACAGAAACTGTAGAAAAAGAATGAGTTAATTTGTTAGAGTTTGAACAAGAATCTCTCACACTAATGCACTCTATTCTTTTAATCTCTTCATTTTTTTCATCACTCAAATGCACTGGTTCACTCACTATTTTACCTCTCAAACTCACATCACTCAATTCTTTCCACTCATTCTTACTTTTTGACAACTCACTCTCTTCACTCATCACTTCCTCTCCTTTTTCCTCTCTTGAGTTGTCAAGTTGCCCATTCTTACTTCTCTCTTTCTTTTGTCTCTCATCCATACTTTTCTTTTGTGTGAAGAAGTTTGTCACTACACTTGCTCCCATGTACTTCCCAAGGATCCCTCTTTTATCCCTTGGAGGACTTCTAAGGTCAACTCTAATTTTAAGCTTCTCAAACTTATTGTTGTTTTCCCTCTTGCATTTCTTTTCCTTTTCAAACACCTCCATTGATCTTCTTACCCTTAATTAATCATCTTGAATCTCCATAGGTGCCAAAGAAACAAGGGGAATCTTTTTTCCATCATCTTTCACCAAGGAGTACTTAATCTTTTCTGGATCGTATGAAGCTTTTCTATAGAGATACCATGTCCATCCCAATAAGACATGACATATGAATAATGGAACCATATCACATCAACCTCATCCTTGTATCTCCCAAGATTAAATTGCACCAGCACTCTCTTGTCCACCTTCACTCCTTTGAAGGTGTAGGGTGAAGCATGCTTAACCCAAGATAAACCCACCTTTTTAACAAAGTAAGCACTGACTAAGTTGTGAAAAATATTTTTATCCATTTTAGTAGCACACACATTAGACAATACTTCCATTCTAGTTTGAAAATCTTGTTAACTCTCTCATGGACTCTTCTAGGATTCTTTGCATATGATTCCCAATCATCCCCACTATAATCATACATTCTTCATTCCAATTGCTTTCAAAATCTATAGAAGACATGCTAAAACAAGAGATTATTAGTAGTAAAGTTGTCTCACAAGCACTCCCTCACATGTATCTTGTAATGGCTGTCAACACTCGTATATCACACAATTAGGTTTTTACCCTCAAATAATCTAACCACTCTATCCTTTTACCACTCAAAAGATGCTCCTCAAAGTTCTTCAATGAACCAACTCAAACACTTCAAAGAAAGTTCCAATGTTTGGTTCAAGAATGGAGTTTATGTTAAATAAAGAAAATGACAGCAAAACTATAATGAACTTGAAACAAAGGAGTACACAATGAAAATAAAGAGAAAAGCATGAAAAAATTTCACACGAAATTTAAAAAAACGCGCACAAATCACTAGACTTCACTAAGTATGAAAAAATAGTTAAAGTATCTAGCAAGAGAATAATATGAAACTAAATATATAGTATAAACACTTTCAAGAACTCCAAGAACATATTCAATGAGCTTTTGAATCCAAGGAGCTACAATGACCTATACAATCCCAAGTGACTTTTGAGTTTCTTGTTGACCAAAATTCGAAGAACCTTCAAGCCAAATGAGATTTTCATGAGATTGATAAGATTTTTAATAAATCAAAGTTACCAAATCACAAGGTAGAGTATAGAACAAACCATGAACAAGTGAAGAACACTAGAAATTACTGTTCACATCACTATTCACTTGAGGAAATAATTTTTTTTACTTATTTTTGCATTACTGGTCATGCTACAGTAACTTTTTTTTTTTCTTTTTTTCAGATTTCTTTTTATAGTTTTCTATGATTCAAATCAGTAGATCGGGTGAGTATAAGAATACCCAACCATCCAAAGCTCTGATACCACTTGATAACGACACGGACAACTAAAGACTCTAAAAATTAGAAGATTAGAAAGGGGGAAGGAATTGATTCTTGAAAAGAGAAGAAACGAGCAATAGTGAATCAATTAAGAAGAAGTAGAAGAAGAAAAGGGAGGAGGGAACTCAAATAAAGAATCTTACCATTGGAGAAATCCAAGTTATTATTCAAAGTAGAACAAAAAGGACATAACCCAAAGAGAACCTACAAAGGTCTCCACAAGCCACAAGGCTACTACTAATATATTAAATAAAACATAGTTACAATGAAGAGAAAGAACCCCTTTATATAAAATCCTAGAAGGGGCTGGTCAAAGACTAAATTAAAGAAATTATGTTTTCTAGTAACATAGAAGGCTGCCCACACTTAGACCAATGTAGTCAACATAGATTAAAACAAAACACTAAATGGCATTGAAAGCTGCCACACACAATGTCCTAGAAAATCAACATCTATAAAACAACTCTTAAATATTCTAGAAACTAATTAAAAAGTACTGCAATATTTTCTCCCATTGGGGGCTAATTTGGGCCCCATTCTATCTCCTTTTGAACTCTCCAAATAGATGTAAGAGTTGAAGAAAATATCTTCATTGGGCTTGTGATCTTCTTCCATCACAAGACACTTTTTAATAGCTAAATACAGCCCATTTGAGTTTTTCTTGAAATTTCTTATTTGATGAATCTTTCAAATCCTTATCCATGTCTTTTAATGACATTTAGCTGTCGTGGATGCTATCATTCTCCCCTTTTAAAGAAGATTCATCCTCGAATCTTTACATTGACTATATCTGCAGCTTCATTGGATTTGAGTTTCTTTGGTTGTTATCAGAGTTCCTGGGTCAAAAGAAGATGAGGACCCACATGAGTTCATTGATGAGATTGTGAAGATCACCCAAGTCATAGGGGTGAATGGGGTTGACTGTGCTGAGTTGGCCTTATATCAGTTGAAAGGGGTCGCACACATCTGGTTTTGACAATGGAAAGATAGTAGGGCCGTCGGAATAGGCCCTGTCACTTGGGAGGAGTTCCATGTTGCATTCCTATATCAGTTCTTCCCTCGTGAGATGACAGAGTTGAAGGTAGCCGAGCTCATGAATCATAAGTAGGGGAGGATGATGGTATAGGAGTATGCCCTTGATTTCGCTCGTTTATCAAGGTATGGCCTAGAGTTAGTGGTTCATCAGAGGGCGCGAGTGAGCAGGTTTGTTCATGGTGTGGCGAACTACTTGGACAAAGATTTCAGGACCACTATGCTCCACCAGTATATGGATTTCCCTCTGATAGTATTCTATGCCTAGAAGATGGAGGTAAAACATATGAGGGAGAGAGAGGCCAAAAAGGCGTGGACAGATAGCAATGGGATTACTCAGCAGAGATCCAGCGCTGGTCACCGCCCTCAGATTCAGTAGAGATCACTAGCTCCAGCACCATCATTAGCCAGTGTTCCATCCAGACCTTAGGGTGATCAGAGGATCAGGGCCTTAGTATCAAGGGATCAGAGGGGCATACAGGTAGAGCACAACTTTCTAGCCTACGAAATGTGTGGCAAGAGTCATGCCGGGGAGTGCTTTCTCGGCTCAGATATCTGTTATTGATGCGGTAGATCCGGCCACATGCACCGAGTGTGTCCATTTTCTAGATAGGATAATGGTAGAGGTCATGCAAAAACTACCAGGTCAACAGCAACTCCAGCACGCTCAGCTTTGCAGGGGGCATCCACTAGTGGGGGTGGCGGACAACGCCAAAATAGATTGTATGCCCACGCCTCGCGTCAGGAGAAGGAGACGTCACCAGATGTGGTTACTGGTATTTTATGAGTGTTCCACCTTGATGCTTATGATTTGTTAGATTCAGGGGCTACCTTGTCTTTTGTGACACCTTATATTGCTAGTATCTTTGGAGTCAGTCCCAAAATTCTGTCAGAACCATTCTCAATCTCGACTCCCCTTGGTGATTCAGTTGTAGCTAGGCGGGTGTATAGAAGTTGCCTGTTCACAGTATTGCATAAAGTCACCTCCACAGACATAGTAGAGTTATCCATGACTAACTTTGATATTATTCTCGAAATGGATTGGTTATATGCATGTTATGCTTTTGTTAATTGTAGAACCTGTGTGGTGGAGTTTCTCTTTCCGGGGGAGCCAATTTTAGAGTGGATGGGTAGTACAACTGTGCTTGTATGTCACTTTATGTCCTATCTTAAGGCCAGGAAGATGATTTCCAAAGGTTATGTGTACCATCTAGTTAGGGTTAAGGATGTTGATTTCGAGACACTAACTATCCAATTAGTCCCGATAATATGTGAGTTTCCAGAAGTGTTCCCGAACAGGTGTTCCTCCCGAGAGGGAAATCGATTTTGGTATTGACCTTCCTCCCGACACACAACCTATATCTATTCCTCCCTACATAATGGCTCTAGCCGAGCTAAAAGAGTTGAAGGAGAAATTAAAGGACCTATTAGATAAGGGTTTCATTAGACTATCAAGTCCCCATTGGGTGCACCAGTTCTCTTTGTCCAGAAGAAATATGGTTCTCTCTGTATGTGTATCGATTATCGGCAATTGAATAAGGTCACCATCAAGAACAGATATCTTACCCAGGATTGATGATTTATTTGACCATCTCAAGGGTGCCAAGTGTTTTTCGACAATATATCTCATATCCGGGTACCATCAGCTTAGAGTTCGGGAGAGTGACATCCCGAAGACAGCCTTCAGGACGCGGTATGGTCATATGAGTTTGTAGTTATGTCTTTTGGACAAACGAATTCTCCTGCATCTTTTATAGACTTGATGAACAGGGTGTTCAAGCCATTCCTGGATAGGTTCGTGATTGTGTTTATTGATGATATCCTGATCGGAGCGAGGAGGAGCATGCCGCTCATTTGAGGGTAGTACTAAAGACTCTCAGGGATCACTAGTTATATGCTGAATTAAGAAAGTGCGAGATTTGGTTGAACTTAGTGGTGTTTTTGGGCCATGTGGTATCAACTGATGGCATACAAGTGGACTCTCAAAAAATAGAAGCGGTGAAAAATTGGCCTAGACCGCTGAATCCTTCAGATATTCAGAGCTTTTTGGGCTTAGCAGGCTACTATCGGAGATTTGTTAAAGGTTTCTCATCTATTGCAGCACCCTTGACCAAATTGACCCAAAAGAAAGTGAAATTCCAATGGTCGGAGGCTTGTGAGAAGAGCTTCCAAGAGTTGAAGACTCGACTCACCTCAGCACCGGTGTTGACCCTACCCGAGGGTACCGATGGGTTTGTGGTGTATTGTGATGCTTCAAGGATTGGACTTGGGTGTGTATTGATGCAACACGAGAAAGTTATAACATATGCCTCTAGACCACTGAAAGTTCATGAGAAAAATTACTCGACCCATGATCTTGAATTGGCCGCAGTGGTATTTGCCTTGAAGATATGGCAACATTATTTGTACGAGGTCCATGTGGATGTGTTTACGGACCATAAGAGTTTGCAATATGTATTTTTCCAGAAGGATCTCAATCTCCGGTAGAGGAGGGGGTTGGAGCTACTCAAGGACTATGATATGAGTGCCCTTTATCATTCGGGTAAGGAAAATGTAGTAGCAGACGACTTAGTAGGCTCTCTATGGAGAGTGTGTCCCATGTGGATGATGGGAGGAAGGATCTGGTGAAGGATGTGCATTGACTTGCAAGGTTGAGCATCAGAGACGGGGAGGTGTGCTTCAGGATATCAGTATTCCTAATTGGAAGTGCGAAGAAGTCAATATGGACTTCATAACAGGGCTTCCTCGCATACGACGACAATATGACTCCATTTGGGTTGTTGTAAACAGGTTGACCAAGGCTGCTGATTTTCTACTAGTCAAAACCACGGATTCACCAGAGGATTATGCCAAACTATACATCCGAGAGCTAGATCGGTTGCATGGAGTGCCCTTGTCCATCATATCAGACAGAGGTACCCAATTTACCTCTCAGTTTTGGAGGTCGTTTAAAAAAGTATTGGGTACTCAAGTTAAGCTCCTCATAGTATTTCATCCGCAAATGGATGGTCAAGCAGAGCGGACAATTCAAACTCTCGAGGACATGCTGAGAGCATGCGTGATTGACTTCAAAGGTAGTTGGATAATCATTTGCTTCTTATCGAGTTTGCATACAATAATAACTACCATTCCAGTATTCAGATGGCTCCATTTGAGGCTCTCTATGTGCGGAGATGTAGATCGCCTATTGGTTGGTTTGAAGTTGGCGAAGTTGTGATGATAGGACCAGATCCAATCCATGAGGTTATGGAGAAGGTTCAGCTCATACTGGACAGGTTGAAAACAGGTCAGAGTCGCTAAAATTCCTATGCTGATGTGAGAAGGAGAGAGCTCGAGTTCGAAGTGGATGATTAGGTGTTTTTGAAGGTGTCTCCCATAAAGGGAGTGATGCGGTTTGAAAAGAAAGGAAAACTCAGCCCTCATTATGTTTGCCCCTATAGGATTGTGAAATGGATTGGCGAGGTGGCATATGAATTGGAGTTACACTCAGAATTAGCTTCTGTGCATCATGTATTCCATGTTTCGCTCTTAAAGAAGTGTTTGAGTGATCCAACTCTAGTTGTCCCGGTGGATAGTGTAGGTGTGAAAGACAGCCTTAGTTATGAAGAGGTTCCGGTGGAAATACTGGATCGTCAGGTTCGAAGGTTAATGAACAAGGAAGTAGCTTTAGTCAAAGTTTTATGGAGGAATCGGCATGTTGAAGGAGCTACGTGGGAAGACGAAGTACACATGATGGCTAGATACACATATTTAATCTCTATCGGCTCAATTCCAGCTTGAGATATTAGTTTTTACCCTAAAACTCTATTTAGTTTTCATTTTAAATTCATGTGCCCTAGTTTATTTCATGTATATGGATGTGTATATGATTCATGAATTTAGTTCAACCATGTAGTTAGAATCGGAGTCAGTCATTCCGTCAGTTTTCAGCTAAAAATGATCAGTATTTTAGTATGATAATTGCATTTCTATGTTTTTTGTATGTTTTTCCACATTCAAGGACGAATGTTCCCAAGGGGGAGATATTGTAATACCCTTGAAGTGCCTAATACTAGACCCGGGACCAAAAAAATTAAAGTTGGCAAAAATCTGGGAAATTTCCATAGAACGAGTCATGTAACAGATCACTGGTCCAACTAACGATCCATGGGAAGTGTCCGTGGTGAGGTTCAGTTGAGTTGCAGTTGGAAGTAATGGTTCATGTAACGACTCGTGGTTTGATGTCACGAGTCGTGACTTGTGGTCCTGGTGAGGCTGGTCCTTAGCCTAGGAGGAAGTAACGGGTCAAAGGACGATTCATTGTGAGTAGTAACAGATCGTGGTGAGCAATCGTGGGAAGGAGTAGGAAAACCTCCAGTCAAGGTAACGGATGGAAACCATCACTCGTTTGAAGGAGGCACGAGTCGTGGTGTGGCTTGTGGGAAGGCCAGGCGCATGTCGTTAGGGGGGGATCAATGGAGAACACAACAGACCGTCTTCTGATGCAACGACTCATCCTGTCGAGTCATGGGATTGAATCTGAGAAAGTGAATTTTGTGTAGTGGACACAATGGATGGATACCACGACTCGTGGTATCCAAGCACGACCCGTTAGGTCGGTCGTTGTTCTGCCTGTACAGAATTTTCAGGAAATTCATTAAGGGTATTTTCGTTATTCCTAAGTCCTAAGGTCCTAAGCTACATCGTTTAATGCTCGAAATGAAGTGTTTTATAAGAGGAAACTCTACCCCAGGCTAATTCATATCCATGCATGCATATTGAAGGGGTTTAGGAGGTGATCAAATAAAAGTTCTTCAAGCTTTCCTTCAATCTTTCATTGGGCTTCCAACGAGTGATAAAATCTGATCTTCCCCAGGTATGTAGAGTTATGAATGGGTGAATGCGTTCACACCCATGCAAAATCTCTCTCTAAATCATGAAATTCCTATATTGATTCTATGGGGTTTTAACCCAATGCATGAAATTCCTAATTCTCTACATGGGTATGATTTAAATGTATTTCTACTATTGAATTATGATTCATGGGCAAGTTGTACGTTGTTTTTCATTAGAATCATGTTTCAAGCTTTTTAAATTTAATGGCCTATTTATGAGAAATTCATGAAAGATAAGATTTATGAAGAATGTTCATGAATGATGAAAAGCATGTTTTCAAGTTACACATGTTTATAATCAATTTTTTAAGTAAATTGAGTATTTTCAAGCATGTTAAAGTGTTGGTCAATGCCCACATGTTCAAATATGATTTATGATTTATGATATGGATTTCATGATTGATCGATTTATGACATTGGCCGATTTATGGGCCCTTGATTCATAGCTAAACATATATGTAAATGGGGATCAACGATGTTAATATTTATTTAGCCATGAATCTCATGAATGATGTTTATGATTAACGTACGAGTCTAATGTGCATGCTTTTGGGAGCAGTGTCTAGCACCGAGTAACCCGACGTTCAAAGGACTATGCCGGTGTCTCATAACTACGTGCCATCGTAGGTTCATGTTGATACATTACAATGTTAATGGATCCCCTCTTTCATGATATCACATAATGCATGTCCCTTGTCTGGCAAGCTAGGGACGGCTCTGCCCACTTGAGCGAGATAGTTGGGGCATCATGTAAGGCTCTACCATAATGGTGTCGGTTATGACGAGTCCTCCCATTGTTCTGCATGTTTTTATGCATTGTTACGTTTATGATATTTTGGCTCAAGTTATGCTTTATAAAGTTTCTCTTATGATTGTGATAATGAATGAATTACGAATGTTTTGAAAAACCTTCAGCCTTATGTTGCACTATGATATTTATGTTATGAGCATGTTGTCCTGCTCTTACAATCTCTTATGAACTTTTATGTATCTTAAATGTTCGTTTTACTTATCTTGCATATTCGGTACATTCCACGTACTGACCACATGCTTTGTGTTGTATCATTTCATGATAAAAGCTCCGATCTTCAAACCTAGCACCGTCATTAGCCCATTCTCGGAGTTAGCATCCAGCTCATTAGTGAGTCCTCATTCTCCAAGCACCAGTTTGATATCTGTTATCTCTTTATGTTCAGTTTTCTAGACTTGTCGGGTTGGTTGGGGGTGTTGTCCCATCAACCCATCAAATATGATAGAGGCTTTCAGACTATGTGTAGTATTCAGCTATCATGTATGAAGTGAGTTTCGCTTTCAATGGTATGTCATGGTTATGCTTCTGCTATGTCGTTATGCTGAGTATTTCGCTTTGTTAATATTGAGTTATATGTATGTTCATTCCATGGATCGACTTGGAGTCTCTCAGGGCTCTTTGTCGCATGTTGCAATCCGGGTCTACATTTGGGTCGTGACACATAATGTCTCGATAAAAATGAATATGCAACCTGGAAACCGACAAGACTACAATAAAGCTAAATAGAGCAATGAAAAGGCAACAGAACTTCATAATTGAAACTACTATACAAACTAGTCTACATCAACCTCTATAGAGTAAACAAACTGAAATGCATGGGATAGGGCCCCGGCCTAACCATGCTGTACACAATACTCAAAATAGTCAAAACTAGGACATGGCTCCTGATAGAGAGGAGCATACCACTATTCTGCTGAAATCTGGCTCCTACTGCGTTTGATGATCTGAGCCTCGGCCTGTACCTGCAGCACGATTTTAGGAAAGGTCCTCAGATGGAAGGACGTCAGTATGAATAAAATGTACTGGTATGTAAGGCTGAAAACTATTAACATATAAGATAAAAATGATAACTGATGTAACAATAAGGAATAGTAACAATACGGAATCCTAAAAATCAAAACCTGACAATAACTCAATATTGATGTGTAAATACAATCATCTAATGCACAACAAAAAACAATAATTGAAATGCTAGCAGCCAGCCGACCATAAAACCCATATAAAATTCATCCAGCCAGTGTACCACACCGGGGGAAAAATAAAAATGCCTCCGGCCGATGTACCACACAAGGATAAAATCCGTCCAGTCGGTGTACTTCATCGGGGTAAAATAAAAATACCTCCAGCCGGTGTACCACACTGGGGTAAAATTAATAAATCTTAAACAAAATCATAAATGGAGCCGATATGGCTTATATTGGACTAATTTGACACATATAGCATAGAAATGATGAATACTAAATATGTGGCCTGCATAGGTCTCCTTCGTAATGCATAACTGCAAGTGAGCACATATAACATATAAAGCTAGAAAGTAGAACTTAAATTCATGCATTCAAAACCTATTTAAATCATAAGGGACTGCGGATGATCTAAGAGTTTCAACAAGATTTATAGGTCGTGTTCAAGGGACATTAGAGCTCAGAGACTCGCTAGCTTGTCGTTCGGCTTAAGGAAAAGGGATTATGAAATCTCCCCTTGGATGGCATGTTTCGTAACATACACATAGGATAAAGGACAACCATAACCAAGCAATCCTAATTCAATAAGCTCATTTACCCTTAATAGCTTGCGACGTCTTTACTTGGCTTAAAATCGTTTACACTTCATCGTCTTGGCTCTTTCACCAATATCAGTTAGCAACCAGACCTAAAATACATTTAATATATCACACACACACACACACACATATATATATATATATATATATACGACTAGCTAACAATTCCCACACTGAAGGGTCTACAACTCGATGTACAACTACGACAACAATCAACACAATATGACACTTTAGATGCCTCACTTCGGCTAGGCATTATCTTAACATTTATACTCAATAAAACATGAACTTTAAATCTTCAATTAATCTTAAAATACTGCCTCAAAGCTTGTAAAGAGGTTGCCGGCTCATTCAATTCACAATGCACAAATCATGTTTAAAAGAACGATGGACGGGTGCCTTACATACCTTTCTCCAATAAACTTTTCTTTAGCCGATTTTCTATTTCAATGATCAGCTTCAACATACTTAATCCATTGGTTTTATATGAAAAAAACAAGCTTAATCTGTAGCATAGAATGCATCCCAAAATAACTAACCAAAGGCAGTCACAATACCAACAACAACACACGGCAACATCAACAACATTTCGCCATTTTCTCAACTAGTTTTCACTAACTTTTGAGGGAGAAAAAAGAGGAAATTTTGCCTTAGTTATTCTGTAATTCTTCACCTAAATATGAAGTATAATTCCATAAAAATAAACAGCCAAAAAGTCCTAAGGAAAGCGAGAAAAACTCAGCTCACAAACAGTCCATCGACAGCTCACTTAGCTGCCAATTTCCATCTTTTCGCTTCGCAATTTGAGAGGTTTAAAATGGGAGAAATCCTTATATTTTGCTGGAGGGTTTTTCTTGGTTAAAAATAGGAATAATTGGACTCAACTTATTCTCAAAAAAATGCAGCAACCTTGCTGTCCAAAATGCAATAGAAGAAGTTCACAAACACACCAAATACACCTCCAACTTCTAACTTTCTACTCATGAATTCAAGAAAGTTTAGTAATAGAATCCTCACCTTCTATACTTTTACATAATCCCAATCAAGAGGGAGCATATATGTGTCTTATAAATACTTCAGGAATGCAGCAAGTCACCACAATAACACTGCCAAAAACGCAGCTACAAGGCAGCAACCACTTCACCATAAAGTTGCCTTCACTTCCAAGGACTTTTGCTTGAGTTTTGATGGTGTTTTCATGAGGGATACCTCTTGGTTCCTTAGTCTTTGACTCTGGAAAAGAGAGAATTTTAGAGAGTAAACAAGTACGTTATATCTGGAAATGTTGAAAATGATTTCATAACACACAACTTAAAATATAAAGGTTGTTGGGCGGTGACCGTTTTTAGGGCGGTGGCCACTTCACTGTCTGACAGTGCCAACCGTAAAATGTCTATAAATTTTTACTTCGAACATCGATTGATGAGAGGTTTGATGTTTTTAAAACTAGACTTAAAGACCTTTAATTTGATAGACTGTGGGGCTTCTAATTCATTATATATTGGGAGATATGGTCATTTAAAGTTGACCCCTACTTATGAACTTCACATACTCTTTGCATTTCCATTCGTACACATTTTCGTTGTCATATGCGATCAATATACAACCCGTACTTCCCTTAACCTAGCATACAAACATCAAATAATCACCAAAAGTTTTCTAGGGTGTAATAAATCTAGCAATACCCAATCTAATTAAACACCCATCATTAAACACCTCTAGCTAGTGATGTAGCTACTCATAATTAAGAAACTAAAGAGAATATTCATTAATAAACTCGATGATTTCATTACGAAGAGAAAGCAAAATAAAACTCAAAATATGTCTGCAACAATGGTTATACCTTGCTAAGGAAAAAGATGAAATTAGGAGAGAGCATAGTCGAATTTCTTCTCCAATAGGGTTCTTCTCTCTCCAAAGCAAAAGGAATGTTCAAAAAGATCTGTAAATATTACTTTCTTCTAGACTATATACAATAGGTCAATCAATCTCCTTTTTTTAGTGCTAGACGTAATTGCTCCTGTTCAATCGTTTTTTCACTTGCGATGGAACCGACGGTTTGCCGGTTGTAATCCGCGAGCTGCCGTTCATTTTCTTCTATGATCCAGTGATGTTCTAGCACCTTTCAGCAATGCCTTCGATGGTTTGCCAGTTTCCATCCGTGATCTACCGGTTAATTTCCTCTTTGGTCCAGCAAGATCTAGCACCTATCGGTAATGGAACCGGCGAGTCACGATTGATTTCTGCGGTCTGCCGGTTGCATTTTCTCCTCAAACCAGTGGTTGACCTCAATTTAACAGCATTTTGCTGGTGTACTCCGGTGGAGCACCATTGTCACTTTAATTAATCCTTTTTACTCCAATTCGGTCTCTTTCTCTTCAACTCAGATACCATCACACAAAAAGGCAAAGAGAGCATAAAATTCATCTAAATGACTTGAGAAATAAGTTAAGGATCATGCTTAAGAGCCTAATGAGTTGGTAAATTACCAACTCATCAATGAGCATTCCCCCATACCCTTCATCCTCATGTTAAAGACAAAAAATTACCATGCTTGGTGAAAACCTTGAATTTCATAATATAAGTTTCATTAGCTTTAATCTCTCAAGTTCTTCCACAATAATGTTATATCCTTGTTTGGGTTGCTTATTTTTGGTTGAATTAGTTATTTTAAGTTGTGGGAATGAAGGGGGCTGATGAATGGAATTTCATGAAATTGGTGTGTAAATCATTGATTGTAGAGAGAGAAAGTGTGTAATTTTAAAATTCTTGAATATGAAGATCTTGAGTTGTTGAAAAATTCTTGATTAATTCATTGTGGATAGAAGTAAATATCATGTTGGTTTTTGAAAGAATTTATTGTATCTACTTCCATATGAGGGTTACTTCAATTATGACTTAAAAGTGGGAACGTTAAAGGAATGGCCAAAGTGAGGCATTCTTGAAAAGAAAAAGAAATATAGAGGAGATATGTGAAGAAAATTCATGAAATTGTTTGTAGTATGAAGTTAGTAAATAATTTGGGTTTTTGAGATTTGGGATGATAATCGGGAAAGTCTTGAGTATCCTATTTGACCAATTTTCATGAGTAAGTTAGCAAATTAAGTGAGGGATCATTTTGCACCGCTAACACCTAAATAGCTAGCCTTATTGTTCATGAACTAATTTTGTGATGTTCTTGACTATTTATTGGCATGTGTCAAGGCATGAAAAGATAACAATGGAAAGGAAGCGGAGACCACTAACTGATCTTGGGCAGAATTATATGCCCAAGTGATACTCAAATGCTTCATTTCGTCTTGTTTATCCATTGATAGTTGTACATTCTCATGTGATTTGTAGTTAAAATGTGAATTTATACTAAACAACATGATTAGTGTTGTTTTGCAGGAAAAATGTAATTTTAGGAAGCTAAGATGCATGTTGGGAGAAATAGGGAATAGACTCGGAAGCGAGCAGTGGAAAAGGCCAAGGTTATGCAGCAAGTTAAGGGGCTCCGCGATGGAGCCGTGTCACGCTGCCATCGCGGATGCATTCTGCCCCGGATGATAAAAATAGGCTAAATTCCAGTGAAGGTTCGCGTTGCACTCCGTGGCATGTTGGCCAAGCCCCGCGTTGCACGTCATGGCACGTTGGGCATAATTACCTGGAGGACCGGATTCCAGTGAGGGTCCGCATTTGTGGTGTATCACGGAGGTAGTGCTCCGCGATGCACTCCGTGACACGTTGCTTGTTATTCCGGGAAAAATTCCCACTAGTATAAATAGCACACTAAGGTTTATTTTTAATAATTCTGACTTGGTTGAGCAAGAACGTGGGTCACAGGCAGTTGAGGGGACGAAATTCTTAGGGTTCTTCTCTATCTCTTTCTTCCTTATTTCAATTATTTGCATGATTTACACTCATTTAATAATGTTTAATCCACAAATGAGTGGCTAAATTCACTTCTTGCTGAGGTTAAGAACATTTGTAGTGGAATGTAATTATTGATCATCTTGGTTTTTCATCTTTTCTTCCATGGTTGTTCTATCAATTCTTGTTCTTATTGCATTAATGTTTGGCTAATATTAATGTATATCTATAAAATCCGGTTTGCGCTCGAAAGAGAAAGAAATTGGAACGTTGTGAATTGGTAGGATATGATCTTTTCTTGGTTTGGGAAAATTGAGAATTGATTTGCCTTCAGAATAAAAATATATCTGAAAGTTGTATTAGTCAATTAAGGAATCGGTTTCGTATGGCTAGAACATGAATTTCTTCTCATCACAGAAATGTAGGTAGAAGGTTCATGATTCTTAAGTTGGGTTAAATACGAGAGTTTTAATCCATAGGAAATAATTCTTGACTAGCAACCGAAGGAAAGATTAACCAATTGGTATCACTAAATTGCTTCCCTGCATGTTCGTTTTAGCCTCAGCATGCTCATTACTATAGATCAGACTCAATTTGTACATTTGTTTTAGACTAATATAAATTAGGAAACAAACTCCCAAAATCTTCTTGAAACTGTTGTCTGCATTATTAGAGTTAGAGTTTATTAACACTTGATTCAATTATTACCTTGGTCCAGTCCTTGTGGGATCGATACTTGGCTTACTTAAGCCATTTTACTACTTGTTCGACCACGTGCACTTACATGTAGGCATTCTAAACCACCGAAAAAGTTTTTGGCGCCGTTTCCAGGGAGTAGCAATTTGTAAAATTGTTGTCTTATGTGTTAGTTTACGATTTCTTATTATTGTTGACAACTTGGTCTTAGCTTGTCTTTTGCAGATATTGAATTCTGTTGAACACTGGCAAGGGACAAGGAGCTGGTGGATTCACATATAGAGCCGGAAAGACAATTCCATCGTCAAATGAGAGAAGCTCTAGAGAGAAAGCTGCAGTTGCTCAAACAGACAATCCTGGAGCAACAACAGAATCCACCCATTGTAAGGGCAGTGTTAGTGCCCGAAGAAATGGCAGCTAGGCCGGTTCGCGAAGTGGCAATCCCACATGCTAACAACGTTACATCTAGCATTCGCAAACCTGAGCCAGGAGGTAAGTTCGAGCTTAAACAGAATATGGTGCAATTGCTGCATACCAGCGGGCAATTCACAGGTCTCCCTCACGAGGATCCACAACAACATCTCCAAAACTTTTTGGAGATAAGTGACACTTACATCCCCGCTGGAGTGTCACCCGATTATGTCTGGCTTACATTGTTCCCATTTTCACTTTTGAGAGAAGCAAAGAGATGGCTGAAAGTTGAGCCACCTAATTCCATCACTACTTGGGATGATCTTGCAAAGAAATTCTTGATACGGTTTTCCATCCAGCAAAACAGCAATATTTAGAAGTCAAATTCTAAGTTTTAAACAAAGAGAGGGGGAGAATCTGTATCAAGCTTGGGAACAATTCAAATCTATGTTGCGGGATTGTCCTCATCATTAGCTATCCAATGATGTGCTGGTGCATACATTCATAGAGGGTTTGGAACCCCACACAAAAATCTTGCTAGACTCAACAGCTGGGGGACAAGCATTAGAAAACACTTACGAGGAGATGTATACTTTGTTGAACCGTATTTCGCAGGGAAATCCAGAATGGAATGCGGACTCTTCTAGAGGAGGAATAAGGAAAGCGGCAGGAGTCTTGGAAGTGGATGGTTTTACAGCTATCGCTGCACAGATAGCTGTGTTACAGAATCAACCCAATACCCACTTCGGCAATATGAGCATGAATCATTCTTATGCCCCAGTGAATGTAGTGCAGCAGATTTGGTGTGAGGTGTGCGGAAGTAATGAACATTCAGCTGAGTGTTGTGGTGCGAATCCTGATTCAGTAAACTTTGTTGGTAATGTACAGAGAAATAATCACCAACAGTATGGCAACAACTACAACTCTAATTGGAGAAGTCATCCAAATTTCTCTTGGGGTAGTAACAACCATCAAGGGTAGAGTTCGAGTCAGGGAGCACAGAGAAATCAAGGAGGGCAGCAGCACTATCAGTCGCAATACAGAAGCAACAATGCACCTCCTCCACCACCATCACCCAGTATCGAGGAAATGTTCAAAACGATGATAGCTAACCAAGCACAATTGCAGGCTGACTATGTGAAATTAGCAGCCGATGTAAAGAACAATCAGTTAGCTACAAAGGCATTGGAGTACCATTTTGGGCAACTAGCTGGAGCTCAGAACACCAGGACGAGAGGAGGACTTCCGAGTGACACTGACCCCAACCCCAAGCAAGTGAATGTAGTGACCACAAGGAGTGTCTTACAACTCAAGGAGGTGGAATCAGAAAGACCACCACAGCAGTCGAGAGCAGTGGAGAATCAGAGGGAACACAATGATGATAGGGGGAAGGAGAAGGAAGCTGAACTAGGAAGACCACCACCCCCATTCCCTCTAAGATTAAAGAAACACAAGGAGGAAGCGTGATTCAAAAAGTTCATGGAGGTGCTTAAACAGGTAAACATTAATTTACCTCTTGTTGATGTTTTGTAGGGAGTGCCGAAGTACACAAAATATATCAAGGACATCGTGGCGAACAAAAGCAGGTTGACGGAGTACGCTACGGTGGCGCTTACGAAGGAGTGCACTTCCCGGATACAAAATAGGTTGCCCACAAAGCTTAAAGACCCTGGGAGCTTTACAATTCAACTTAAAATCGGGCAGAGTATCCGAGCTCGTGGATTATGTGATTTGGGAGCGAGCATTAACTTGATGCCGACATCGGTATTCAAGAAATTAGGGCTAGGCAGTCCTAGACCGACAATAGTGATCTTGCAACTAGCATATCATTCTTTGGTCATACCAGAAGACATTGTTGAGGACGTGTTGGTGCAAGTGGGCTCCCTTATCTTCCCGGTTGACTTCATTATGCTGGATTTTGAGCCGGATGCGGAAGTCCCATTTATTTTGGGACGTCCTTTCTTGGCGACCGGGAAAGCACTGATTGATGTAGCTGCAGGGCAGCTAACCATCCGGGCACATGACAAGGTGGAGGTATTTGATGTGTACAAGACCACGAAGCTTCCGTCCATGTATGAGGAACTCTCAGTGATCAACGTGCTTGATCGAGCGAATATTGCCCAGAGTGTTGATTCGCGAGAGCCAGTGGGAAAACCACCGGTGAAGGACCCCCCAAAATTGAAATCGTGGCAAAAAGATAGAAGTGCCACATTCTTAGTCAATGGGCAGCGATGTAAGCATTACTAGGGTGAGGACGGTAGTCGGGAGAAGACATCCGTCACCCTAGAGGATGACTAAGCTTCAATGATGTCGAGCCGCGACGGTAAACCAGGAGCTGTACGGGAGGCAACCCGTGAAATTGTTGTAATACTTGAGGAGATTTAGTAGAAGAGAAAAAAAGAAAAAAGAAAAAAAGAAAATTAGAAAAATAAAAATAAAAACAAAAATTGTATTTTATGTGAAATCTATGAATTCTAACCAATTTCTTGTTGTGAGATGAATTTCAGGTTGAACGAAGGGCAAACATGCAAAGGATCGCAAAGGAAAAATCGAGGTGAGAAAAATAATAAAAAGTGGCAAAACAGTAAGCCTGCGCGATGGCTCCGTGTCACGGAGGAGGGCCTCCGCGTTACCCTCCGTGACACGTTGAGGTTTAATTCTGAAATTTTTAAATTCCAGAATACCTCCGCGTTGGCTCCGTGTCACAGAGGGGGTGCTCCGCGTTACCCTCCGTGACACATTGAGGATTTAATCGCGAGGGGTCACACTGGGTCTCTGGGTGACCGCGCGAAAATACCCCTTTTTAACCCTAAATTCCCTCAATTTTCACTCATTTCTCACCCCCTCCGCGACAAAAACCCAAAAACTCCCCCTTCCTCAACGTGACACGGACCTAGGCACAAGTTTTCTTTGACTTTTCTTCGATTTCATTGAATTAAAGGTATGTTCTCTACTTTCATCTCAATTCTTGTCAAATTTGTCGATTTTGAGCATGTAAAGTGAGTAAAACTTTCCCTAATTGTAAACTGAGCTTGAACTCCTTTAAGTTATTTTTGATTGAGGTCGTAGTATCATTTTGATTGTATGAACTCGATAAATACATGCTTGATCGAATTTTGGTGAAATATGTAGCTAGGGTTAGAATTTGATTGTGAGGAAACTAAATGTGATTGACAATGTGGAAATTATGGGTTGGGCATGTTGGGTAAGGTGAGTTGTGTTGTGCTTATTGTGAATATGCTAAGTAAACGATGGATTTTCGGGAGAATGAAATTGTTGATTTGCATAGAACTTGGTGAATTGCATAGGTTGTGTTAAGAGAAGTTTTTTTTTTGTTAAGTGCTATGTGATGAAATAGTATCGATGGTGATATTTGGATTAGCTGTACGAAGTCTGAGTAGTATGTAGAATTAATTCCATCGAATTCTCTGAATGCACGAGGCATGTTGTTGTTTTTTTGTAAATTGGAAAGTAAGAGTTGTCTTGCCGTAATGTCGTAATTGTGGCTAAAGACTAAGTGTGGGGTGGCCTAGCTTAACCCAACCTTAGTCGAAGATAATTTTAATTTGAATAACATTGGGACTGTCTATTTGATTTGACAGGAACAATGGCAAGCAGGCAAGATAAAGGAAAGGGCGCATCTACATCGGGCGCCGGAAGGAAAAGGATTAGATTGGGATCAGCAGTCCCAGCAGCACCAGCGGTTTCGCGCGGACAACATCGTCAATACGAAACCCGATGGGTGACAAACGAAGGGAAGAAATGGTACACAAAGCATAACGAGAACAAATACTTCCCCAAGGAGCATATTGTAAGGGAGCCGTTGGCTCATGAGTTCCCCAGAATTGTACGCCGGATTGACGCTGTCGGGCTGAACTTCATTTTTGAAGAGCCCAAGGAGTGCAATCTCCACCTGATTTGGGAATTCTACGCCAATTAGAACCCGACACTCCGAAGTCACACTGTCAAAATAAGGGGGCAGGTAGTCACTTTTGAGCCCCATCACCTTAATGCCATTTTGGGGGCGTGGGACACAGACTACCATGTACTTCGGCAGCTGAACATCACTCCACCATATGCGGATATCAGACGCACTTTGTGTGGAGCCCGTTCTACAGCACGGTGGAGCAGGCATAAGGAGAGGGGCTACCATCAGACATTGCCCTATTCTCAAAATGAATAGGGAATCCATAATTTGGCTTAAGATCATGTGTTCCTGCCTAATCTTGGGGGTGCAAATTACAGATGTCACCCGGGATCATGTCTGCTTCGTATACGCCCTGATGAAAGGGCTGGAGATTAATGTTGGGGCGGTGACCATCTCCGCCATGAAGAGAGCCCGTTTGCATCAAGGGCACAGGTACAAGTTTGGTGGCTTGTTGACCACTTTCCTGAGGGGCCTAGATGTTAAGGAAAAGGCCCTAGACTATATCCCGCAGATGGAGTGGCGTGCCTTGGACGTCACCAAAACTAAGGCACCCGACACCACTCACGGGCCAGTTCTAACATTAGCCGAGCGACATGCTTGGGATGATCAGTATATGGCCCGCATGTTCGGGATGCAGATGCTAAAGTTACACATAGGCAGGAGGCCAGCAATAGAAGATGAGCTGTGGCAGCTAGAGTTGGACTACCCCTTCGGTGAAAATGCCAGGGCTCTATGCCGAGTGAGGCCAGCTTTTGTGCAGCCCGTAGATGATGATGTCCCCATAGATGAGGAGACACGCCGTGATGACTCAGATGTTGAGTCTGATGAGGATAGCGGGGGTGATTCGGATATGGGGGACGAGGCAACCGCACCTGACAAAGAAGTGGAATACTTCAATTGATCAGGGAGTTTCACCACCTACTCTTGTGCTATGCTGAATTTTGTCAACACTGGGGACAATGTTCGATTTAAGTGTGGGGTGGGAGTAGTTAGGTGCTGGTTGTTTTGTTGTTGTTTATGTTTATGTTTTGTTGTTGTGCCTGTGAAAACTTGTGACCTTGTGATTTTGATATTTATGTTTTGTATTGTAATTTGGTATTGTAATTAATGTGAAGTTGTTGTGTGTTGTATGGAGTTGTTGTTAGCTGGTTGTGTAAATATTTTTGTTTTATCGAAATTATCGATATTTTTAAAATTTTTCGTGAAATCTTTTTTTTATGATTGGGTTTCTCGGCGTTTGTTTTCGATGCTTTTACCGAGAATAGTCCCATTGAACCGAAGTCGTAAATAGTGATCGTTCCCTATGATGGATGGATGACGACCGTCTTAAGGGAAATGTAGTCGATAGGAGTAGATTTCTTTTGTTCTTTTTAATTTTTTTCTTTTGTTTGTTTGTATCCAAAACGTGTTGTTACTTTATGGTTCGGAATTCTGGTTGCGTGTTGTACATGATATTTATAATGCAATAGTGATTCGTATGAAAGCATGCAATTTTGTAAACATGTTGAGATACCTACACCGTAGAGTTCGATTCGATGTGATGGAGGCTTAATGTTTGAATTCTTGTAATTAGCTTATTGAAGAGCCTGTGAATATGTCTTGAGTTGAGCATGTGCAATAAGAGTGTGGTGAGGTTTCGATTCTTCCATGCTATTGTGAAGTGTCTAGAACTTGCCTGGTATGTGTACGAAACGAAATGAAGGATGAGTATTGTAGGAAAGGATGTAGGCATTTCTTTGATTTAACCGGAAGTTTTTTTCATTATCGTACCTACCTTGAATGTACATCCTAGTTAGCCCATTGAGCCTTTAGCCTATTTTTTCCTTTTGTCAAAATGGTACAAACCGAGCTTAACCCGTTCTTTTCATTATCCGTGAATTTGATCCAAAACTCTTAAGCGCTCAAGAAAAGAAATTTTCCCACAGTGTCAAGGAGTGGTAATTGTGATAAGAAAGGAAAAACGGATGTGGTGAAAGTAAAGAAAAGGTCAAAGGTGCACTTGCTGAATCTAATAAAATGAAGATGTATAACTAATCTTTGTTATTAAGTCGAGTGTGCTGAAAGATATGGGAACAAAAATAAAGAAAGGCTTCAAGAAAGGGGAGGATGAAGGAAGAAACAATGCCCATAATGTGGTGGGATGTATGGAAAAGCGCTTAAGGGTGCTAGTTGCTATTATTGGTTTGCCCAGTATGTACTAGTTCCTTAGCTTACATTATAACCCGTTAAGTCCTGCGTGATCTTACATCACTCGTCCTTATATTAGTGGAGTAATACACTAGAGGCAAGCTTATGGGTCATGACATGATACATGTGAATTCTTTGGGAGAGAGAGCGAAATTGTGTTCATATGCCCCTGCATATAATGCTTTTGAGATCATATGATTGTCAAGGGAAATTCTCTTGTGTTGTGAGGGCACATGCTTGACGAGAGATTTAGTTTTGTGTTGAATGTCTTGATCAGCTGATTTGCATGAGTTTGCCGAGATCGAGAGTCGACTCTTGAGTCTAGGAGGTCTTAATGTGTTGAATGTCATTGTATTGATGAGACTATGCATGTTTTCTTGATGATTTTCTACGTAAATAATCGGTATAACCGTAGCTTGAATTGTCGAGGGAAAAGTAGCTATGATTGGGTGTCAATTGCATGAGATGTAAGATTATTGTTCGAGGACGAACAAAGTTTTAAGTGTGGGGTAAGTGATCTTGGGCAGAATTATATGCCCAAGTGATACTCAAATGCTTCATTTCATCTTGTTTATCCATTGATAGTTGTACATTCTCATGTGATTTGTAGTTAAAATGTGAATTTATACCAACCAACATGATTAGAGTTGTTTTGCTGGAAAAATGTAATTTTAGGAAGCTAAGATGCATGTTGGGAGAAATCGGGATGAGACTCAGAAGCGAGCAGTGGAAAAGGTCAAGGTTATGCAGCAAATTAAGGGGCTCACGCGATGGAGCCGTTTCACGCTGCCATTGCAGATGAATTCTGCCCCGGATGATAAAAATAGGCCAAGTTCTAGTGAAGGTTCGCATTGCATGCCGTGGCATGTTGGCCAAGCCCCGTGTTGCACGCCGTGGCACGTTGGGCATAATTACCTGGAGGACCGGATTCCAGTGAGGGTCCGTGTTTTTAGCGTGTCATGGAGGCAGTACTCCGCGATGCACTCCGTGACACGTTGCTTGTTATTCCGGGAAAAATTCCCACTAGTATAAATAGCACACTAAAGTTTATTTTTAATAATTCTGACTTGGTTGAGCAAGAACGTGGGTTACAGGCAGTTGAGGGGATGAAATTCTTAGGGTTCTTCTCTATCTCTTTCTTCCTTATTTCAATTATTTGTATGATTTACACTCATTTAATGATGTTTAATCCACAAATGAGTGGCTAAATTCACTTCTTGCTGAGGTTAAGAACATTTGTAGTGGAATGTAATTATTGATCATCTTGGTTTTTCATCTTTTTCTTCCATGGTTGTTCTATCAATTCTTGTTCTTACTGCATTAATGTTTGGCCAATATTAATGTATATCTAAAAAATCCAGTTTGCGCTCGAAAGAGAAAGAAATTTGAAAGTTGTGAATTGGTAGGATATGATCTTTTCTTGGTTTGGGAAAATTGAGAATTGATTTACCTTCGGAATAGAAATATATCTAAAAGTTGTATTAGTCAATTAAGGAATCGGTTTCGTATGTCTAGAACATGAATTTCTTCTTATCACAGAAATGTAGGTGGAAGGTTCATGATTCTTAAGTTGGGTTAAATACGAGAGTTTTAATCCATAGGCAATAATTCTTGACTAGCAACCGAAGGAAAGATTAACCAAGTTGTATCACTAAATTGCTTCCCTGCATGTTCGTTTTAGCCTCAGCATGCTCATTACTATAGTTCAGGTTCAATTTGTACATTTGTTTTAGACTAATATAAATTAAAAACAAACTCCCAAAATCTTCTTGAAACTGTTGTCTGCATTATTAGAGTTAGAGTTTATTAACGCTTGATTCGATTATTTCCTTGGTCCAGTCCTTGTGGGATCGATACTTGGTTTACTTAAGCCATTTTACTACTTGTTCGACCACGTGCACTTGCGTGTAGGCATTCCAAACCACCAAACACTAACAATGGTCTCAAGTGGCTCTAAAAGGGAACAAAAGGGTCAAGTTCATCAGCCGCTAAGGGAACCCCTGCTTGAAGGTACGGAGACAAAGTTGTGGAGCTTCATGGGCTAAAGTCGTTCAATGTACAAAAGGAGGCAAAATATGCTCTGGAGAACTAGATTTATGAAGGTCGCCTTGCACTTTAGTTCCCTACGATCTGTGACACTGTCTGTGAGTTGGGATAGGGATATGTATTTGCCAAGCCTGAGAAATGCAACCTCAATTTGTTGAGGGAATTTTGTGCAAATTGGGACACTTCCTATGGAGAGAGAACAAAGGTCAAAATGTAGGTTCAGGTGGTTAATTTCACTGTTAAGACATTCAATGACTTCCTTGGTACACCAGTGGTAGATTGGTCCATGGATTTCATTTTGCCAGAGAAGCCCCAATACTGCGACATTCTCCATGCGCTATGTGGTGAGCATTCATCAGCCCGTTGGATAAGGTACCATAATGGCACTCACTCCACACTCTCATGTTTTACTAATTAACTAAGGAGACAATAGTTTGGGTGTAACTTGTTTATGCTATGATTCTCACTGGGACACACATCATGGAGATCACTAGAGAGCGAGTCGTGTTGGTATACATGTTTATGAAAGGGATGCCAATCAACTTTGATGGGGTTCTTAGAGATAACATGACGAGGTCGAGGGACAACTTTAGATGGAAGTATTGTCATGGCAGTTTCCTAACATAGTTTCTGAGAGAGGATGACATTGAGGAAGCAGAGAGCTTGACAGTTATGTTTCTCTGAAGATTTGATGATATGGGAGGCAATGGGAGATTAGTCTACTGAAACCTCTTTATTTCCCTCTAAAAAAACCAAAATAACATTGTATAGGAGTTATAAGCATGGGAAATTATGAAACTATCCTTGGAAAAATGCACTAGAATTATGGCGTTCAGTCCCTATGAATCCTACCACGAGTCGTCCTATCATTCCACGACTCGTGGAGTGGACTCATGGGTACTGGGGCATCTCAAATAGTTGCAAAAACTCCCTAGCATAGACTGTTAGGATGATTCTTCATCTATTACCACTACTTGTAACTTGAATTGTGGTTTCCTAGACAGTTACTGATGAGGTAACCACAGGTGCCTCCCCACGACTCGTGATCAATACCTATGAGTGGTGGTTTGGACTCGTCATTCCTGGGAGGAAAAATGTAACACTGTAGGAATTTTTCTAGGTTGTTTAGGATAGGTCCGACCACGACACGTCGTCTTTTCCCATAACTCATGGTCTAAGTTATGGTGAATAGAAGTTAAGGATATCTTTGTGCTACCTACCACAAGTCCTCCCAAGAATCATGGTGTAAGTCGTAATGGAAAAAAGTTCAATTTCTGCTGGTTTTTTGCTTGATGTCTAGGATTTGATCTTAGGAACTTTTTGGTTGTTACATAAGGCAAGACCAATTCAAACGAGTCATGAACTAATGGAATATTGGAAAAACAAAATCAATGATTTCCTTTATAGAAAGATTATTAGATCTTCCAAATCACCTTGGATTATTCTGCCTTCTATGTCAACTAGAGCGCAGAAAAAGAAAGAGGGACCCCAAGATTAGTTATCATTATAATTGTCACACCCCACCTTGGGGGTATGACGGGCACCTGGTGCCTTCTAGACTCTGGCTCTATTTCAAGAAACGAACCGGCTATATAGAGGCTGTAAATACAACCCCCGGCAGATTAGGCCTATAGCCACCTGCAATGCACAACAGCTAACCAGAATGATGACAATATAATCTGAAGCAACTGCTATTCACATTTGTGACCGACAAGGTCACTAACTATAACCAGAAGAAGGCCCCACACGGCCAACATCAACAAGTAAACACATATATACATGCACGGCCCCACACGACCGGCTCCACCCTACAGGGAAACATCAGACTGCAAGCCTCTAGGAAGTAATAATAAAATGGTCGGGACAGGGCCCCAACCTACCCAAATTGTAATCAAAAAGGAAATAGGAACAACCTCCGACTGTCTAGCTCCGGAGGATAGGAGCTGATAACTCTGCTGACTGGATCACGAGGGATCGACTCCTCGTCTATGTGTACCTGCAGGCAAGCAACGCAGCGCCCCCACGGGCATCAGTACCACTAGTACCGAGTATGCAAAGCAAACTGAATACAACTGAATACAAATAACATAACTAGCAACTCTGAATAGCAGGAGATAACTGAATCTGTAAGAACTAATACGAACTGAATCAGACTTTTTATGCTGTGATAGGGCAGGAGCTTACCTGTAGAAGCGACGACCTGCTGTCTATTAACTAATATATAGCACATAAATACATATATATATATATATATATATAGCAAACAAGAGCCAATACCAACCCCCATAAGCCGGATGGCGCCAAGCAAGCAAACAATCTATATTCCCCTACCCGGGTTAAAACCAGCCAATAATATGTCACTCCACTCATCTGCTAAGTACGAGCACCTCTGCCGGCCCCCTGGGTCTCCAGCTCGGGCCATAGCCTCCGATATAAATAATCGTGTCTGAGTCCGGAGGACTCCTATACTGTATTTGTAACTGTAACTATATCTGAATCTGTTCCCTGGGCTCTTGCGCACAACAGGGCTATCTGTATTGTAATGTTGATCAGCCTGATATGGTTAAAGCTTCATCCCATCTTCGTCCAAACTGGGGACGACATGCCACTCCTTGGAGTGACGTAAACCCACCCGCTCAGTGGGCGACACAGTTACCAAACTAGGGGAGGCGAGGACGCTCAAAAGGGTGCCCTCACGACACAACCAAGTCTCAACAAACAATAAGCACATATATAGCAAGTATGTTTAAACTGAAAAATACTATCTGAGTTCTGATTTCTTATTCTGATCTCTTTCTATATTATGCTGATTCTTATACTGCTTTATACTGAATCTGTGATTTTTATCTAACTTCACGGCTAATCTGTAGCCAAGATACTATTTAACAGTATGGCTATACTGTAGCCAAGATATCATCTGTCTATATGGCTAATCTGTAGCCAAGATACTATCTGACTATCTGATTTTACTTTACTAACTCTTATTCTGAATATCTGTCATATTAGTCTAGAAACGTGCTTGCTAATCACATACTGGGCTATACTGAGTCTGGAATGCTAACTTGCCATTTCGGCGCATGCTTTACTAACTTTCGGACTGAGTACGATATAACAACGCAAAGTAGATTTACTGAACTTGCACAATACTCAACATTCAACTCCGGGAATTCTACTACGGAGTTTACTGTGCAATACAAGGCTAAAACTACTAACTTGCCGAAGAAACTGGCTTTACATACCATAACCTCGGTTTATCCGACTACGGACGAAGCTCGGTCAGTACTCCAGCTATTTCTCCCAACTACATTTACATATATGTCAATTAGAACTAAATACATTAATATCCGGGAGAAATTATCACTTTTGATATATATTTATCCCAAACTTCGACTTATCGAAAAACGGTTGAAAACTCGTTATTTCTCGATAGCCCAGAAGGGATAAATGCTCACTGCAAGGCTAGGAACACCTTGATACTAATTTAAAGCAATTCTATTTACTTTACCTCGGTAGCACGACGTTTCGCCGGCCAAATTTCACGAAACCAACTCCGTAGGATTGCTCTCTATAGATTTATAACTCGGTATCTAAGCCGAAACGGAGTTTAGACCACGTTTCATAGTGTAATCAAAAGGAAATATAATAAAAAGTCATAGGTTTTGCCTTAACTTGGCTATACCCTCTGTTTTTTTGGTTTTTATTGATGTAATGGAGAAAAACCGACTTTCCCCTTTATTTTTTTTTTGCCTTCTAAATCCCAGGTCATCTCTTCTCAATTCCTATTACGCCACAATACCTTGACAGACGCAATATCTTTAGTTTCTCAATCTACGAATCTGTCTGTCTAAGATAGCTTCTGGAACCTCTTCATAGGCTAGCTCTTCCGTAACCTGGATATCCTGGACTGGGACTGCTCTGGATGGGTCTCCTATGCATTTCCTCAACATAGATACATGGAATACTGGGTGAACAAACTCTAATTTTTGGGGCAAGTTCAATTCATATGCTACTCGGCCTATTCTTCGCCGAATCTGATATGGCCTAATGAACCTCGGGCTAAGCTTGTGTTTCTTGCCAAATCTCATCACCCCTTTCATCGGAGACACTTTCAAATATACCTAGTCATCCACTGCAAATTCTAAATTTCTGCACTGCATATCTGCATAAGACTTCTGGCGGCTCTGAGCAGTCAGTAAGCGTTCTCTGATAAGCTTCACCGCCTCTTCTGACTGACGAATAATATCTGGCCCAATCAGCGCTGTCTCCCCCGCTTCAAACCAGCCAACGGGTGATCTACATTTCCGCCCGTATAATGCTGCAAAGGGAGCCATCTGGATAGCTGAATGATAACTGTTATTAAAGGCAAATTCAATCAATGGCAGATGCTCATCCCAGCTACCCCCAAAATCTAGTACACACGCTCGTAGCATATCTTCAAGCGTCTGGATAGTTCATTCTGCTAGCCCGTCTGTCTGAGGATGAAAGGCTGTACTTAAGTTAATTTGTGTCCCCAGGCCTCTCTGGAACGACTGCCAGAATCTTGCTGTAAATTGTGCTCCTCTATCTGAGATAATAGACACCGGAACACCATACAATCTGACTATCTCTCTGATATACAGTTCAGCATAATCCTCAGCAGAGAATGTAGTTCGTACTGGTAGGAAGTGGGATGATTTTGTTAATATTTCAACGATTACCCAAATAGAATCGTTTCTGCGTCTGGTACGGGGTAACCTTATTACAAAATCCATATTTATCGCTTCCGATTTCCATAAAGGCACGGCTATATCCTGCGTCAGACCGCCTGGTTTCTAGTGTTCTGCTTTCATCTGCTGGCAGTTAGGACATCTAGATACAAATTTAGCTATTTCATCTTTCATACCGGGCAACCAGTAGATGTCTCTGATGTCGTGGTACATTTTCGTTGCTCCTGGATGGAGGGAATAGCAAGCGTAATGTACCTCATGCATGATCTGCTAGCGAAGCCCTGAAACATTCGGGACACATAGGCGGCCATTACAACGCAGCACTTTATCCTCAGTCACTTGGAAATCTGGCTCCTTACCTTTTTGAACTCTATCTCTGAGCTGGACTAAGTCAGGGTCCTCGTACTGCCGTTCCTTTACCTCTGTAACAAACGATGACACAACAGAGTTCTGAATCACCGCTCTGTTATTTTTTGTTTCTACTACTCGAACGGCTAAACCAGCTAGCTGATGAATTTCCTTGGCTAATTCCCATTTCTCGGGTCGCAAATACGCTAAACTCCCCATTGACTTACTGCTGAGGGAATCTGCTACTACATTAGCTCTCCCTGGGTGGTAGAGAATATTTACGTCATAATCTTTCAGCAATTCTAACCAGCAACGCTGCCGTAAATTTAACTCCCTCTGTGTGAAAATGTACTGCAGGCTTTTATGATCTGTAAAAATGTCTACATGAACGCCATACAGATAATGCCTCCAGATTTTCAGAGCGTGAATCACTGCGGCTAACTCCAGGTCGTGGGTAGGGTAATTCTTTTCATGTTTCCTCAGCTGTCTGGAAGCATACGCAATCACCTTACCATGCTGCATCAACACACAACCCAACCCAACGCCTGATGCATCGCAATACACTGAATAACCTTATGTACCTTCCGGCAATGCTAACACTGGGGCGGAGGTTAATCTGTCTTTTAACTCCTGGAAGCTCTGCTCACATGACTCTGTCCACTGAAACTTTGCTACTTTCTGCGTCAGTTTGGTCAGAGGTGCCGCTATATTAGAGAATCCTTCAACAAATCTCCTGTAATATCCCGCTAACCCCAGAAAACTGCGGACTTCGGTCGGAGTGGTAGGCCTAGGCCAGGTTTTAACTGCTTCTATCATTTGCGTGTCAACTTGTATACTAGCATCCGACACAATATGCCCCATGAAGGCTACTGAGTTCAGCCAGAATTCACACTTGGAGAACTTAGCATATAATTGACGGTCCCTAAGAATCTGGAGCACTGTCCGTAAATGAGCCTGGTGATCTGCTTCAGAGCGAGAATACACCAGAATATCATCAATAAACACTATCACGAACAGGTCCAGGTATGGTCTGAAAATGCTATTCATCAAGTCCATGAATATTGCTGGGGCATTCGTCAATCCAAAGGACATAACCAGGAATTCAAAGTGTCCATATCGGGTCCTGAAAGCCGTTTTGGGATTGTCTCTTTCACGAACTCGAACCTGATGATATCCGGACCGCAAGTCAATCTTGGAGAAATATCTGGCCCCCTGTAACTGATCAAACAAATCATCTATTCTGGGAAGCAGATACTTATTATTTACTATAACTTTATTCAGCTGTCGGTAATCTATACACATGTGGAGCGAGCCATCCTTCTTTCTCACAAATAGAACTGGCGCACCCCACGGTGAAGTACTCGGCCTGATAAAACCCTTATCTAGCAGGTCCTTCAGCTGCTCCTTTAATTCTCTAAGTTCAGCAGGAGCCATGCAATACGGAGGAATTGATATAGGCTGAGTGCCTGGTAGCAAGTCAATTGCAAAATCTATCTCCCTTTCTGGGGGAATACCAGGTAACTCGTCTGGAAATACATCAGGGAATTCATTCACCACCGGAACAGAATGAAGTGTCGGAGATTCTACCCGAACATCCTGAGCCCTGACTAGGTGGTTGATACATCCCTTAGTTATCAATTTTCTCGCCTGAAGGTAGGAAATAAACCTACCTTTTGGAGTAGTTGTGTTTCCTTTCCACTCTCGCACTGCCTCTCCTGGAAAGTGGAATCGGACCGTCTTGGTCCAACATTCTACATTGGCATAGCACGACACTAACCAATCCATACCCATAATGACATCGAAATCAATCATTTCTAGCTCTACCAGATCTACGGCAGTCTGACGATCAGCAACCTTTATTGTACACCCTCGATAAATTTTTCTAGCTATAATAGAGTCACCGACGGGTGTGGATACTGAAAAGGGCTGCTGTAATAACTCTGGTGCGACATTAAACTTTTGAGCCACAAATGGGGTACTATAGGATAAAGTGGACCCTGGATCAACCAGTACATAAGCAGGGCATGAACAGATAGTCATCATACCTATTACCACATCTAGAGACGCCTCTGCGTCCTGTCTCCATGGTAGTGCATAGGTACGGCTTGAGCCCGTACCTGAACTTGAGGCTCCTGATCTACCACAGCCTCTACCTACTGAACCTGAGGGCCTACGCCCTGCTGAGGCTGCTGGAGCTCGTGGCCATGCAGATCCCCTGTCCTAACTATCTCTGCTCTCTTGTCCCCTGGCCAGACAATCTCTCATGCGGTGCCCCTCCTGCCCGCAAATATAACACCCCGAGGAGCCATATCTACAAGCTCCGATGTGAGGTCGGCCGCAATTAGGGAAGGGTGGGGGTGTAAATCTGCTCTACTCTCCCCCTCCTCTGCTGCGGGGAATCTACTGTTCCAGAACTGCCACCAAACTCTGACTGCCCTCGACAAACAAATCTCCCTCGCTGCTACTGTGGTGGAGGTGGGGGTCTAGGGGGTCTGTCTGACAACTGGGGCCTGGGTCCTCTCTGAACCTCCCTCTGCATATCATCTGATCTGTCTCTGCGGCGCTATTCCTTATTTGTCTGTCTACTGCCCTGTTGCCGCTGTCTAAGGCCCTCAATGGTCTGGGCAAAGGCCTGTAAACGGTCAATATCCATATCTTCTCGTAACGTAGCCGTCATGCATGCTTCAATGTATTCTGGGTTCAGTCCCATAATGAACCGGTGGACTCTGGATGGCATAGCATCCATAAAGGCTGGAGCATAGCAGGCTAAGGAGTCAAACTGTAAAGCATATTCTCGTACACTACTCGCCCCCTGCTCCAAATGCAAAAACTGATCCATCCGGGCCTGCCGGATCTCCCGTGGCAAATAACGGTCTAGGAAGACCTCCGAGAAGCTGGACCAGGTCGGAGGGGCAACATCTCTCCCTCGAGACCTTTCCCAACTCTCGTACCATAATACAGCTAAGTCCCGCAACCGAAACACTACCAGCTCAACTGATTCTATAGGGGTCACATGCATAACCCAGAAAATTCTCTGCATCTGATCTAGGAAATCCTGGGGGTCCTCTGCTTGATCTGACCCAGTGAACTGCGGGGGTCCTAATGCCAAGAATTCTCTAACCCTTAAACTACCTGGCCCACCTAGAGATTCTGCTGCTGCAGGTGGTACTGGCTGACGCTGAGTAGCTAGCATCTGGGTTAACATAACCACCGCACTACGTAGCTCCTGATCAGATGAAGTGGGTGCAGGAGCTGTGGGAGGCGATGCTGCCTCAACTGGTGCCTGACGAGGCGGAGACTGCTGGTAGGGTCGAGATGACACCTCTGTATCGCCCTCAGACCGGGTTGAGTCTGGCTATAAGTGAGGCATCCTGCTGGTGCCCTTGCCTGCCGCTGTATCTAATCTCCTGCCTGTAACAGGGTGCCATTGATCTGCCATAGTATCTGTAGACAAAGAGGGTGGTAAGTTTCAAAAGAACCAACCCTATACTGTACTGTGTTATGGCACGACTGAGTATGAAAGAAGGGTAACCATCCTATTATGCCTCGCAGCGTCCTGCCTATAGTATGTGGTCCACAACACATCTATAGACAAGACTCTACTTAGCACGGCTTGCAGACTCCCTGGGACACGAACTGGCTCTGCTACCAAGTTTGTCACACCCCACCTTGGGGGTATGACGGGCACCTGGTGCCTGCTAGACTCTGGCTCTATTTCAAGAAACGAACCGACTATATCGCGGTTCTAAATACAGCCCCCGGCCGATTAGGCTCATAGCCACCTGCAATGCACAACAGCTAACCAGAACGATGACACTATAATCTAAAGCAACTGCTATTCACATTTGTGACCGATAAGGTCACTAACTATAACCAGAAGAAGGCCCCACACGACCAACATCAACAACTAAACACATATATACATGCACGGCCCCATACGACCGGCTCCACCCCAAAGGGAAACATCAGACTGCAAGCCTCTAGGAAGTAATAATAAAATGGTCGGGACAGGGCCTCGACCAACCCAAACTGTAATAAAGAAGGAAATAGGAACAACCTCCGACTGTCTAGCTCCGGAGGATAGGAGCTGATAACTATGCTGACTGGATCACGAGGGATCGACTCCTCGTCTATGTGTACCTTCAGGCAAGGAACGCAGCGCCCCCACGGGCGTCAGTACCACTGGTACTGAGTATGCAAAGCAAACTGAATACAACTAAATACAAATAACATAACTAGCAATTCTGAATAGCAGGAGATAACTGAATCTGTAAGAACTGATATGAACTGAATCAGACTTTTTGTGCTGTGATAGGGCAGGAGCGTACCTATAAACGCGACGGCCTGCTTTCTATTAACTAATATATAGCACATAAATATATATATATATATATATATATATATATATATATATATATATATATATATATATATATATATATATAGCAAACAAGAGCCAATACCAACCCCCATAAGCCGGATGGCGCCTAGCAAGCAAACAATCTATATACCCCTACCCGGGTTAAAACCAGCAAATAATAAGTCACTCCACTCATCTGCTAAGTACGAGCACCTCTACCGCCCCCCTGGGCCTCCGGCTCGGGCCATAGCCTCCGATATAAATAACCGTGTCTGAGTCCGGAGGACTCCTATACTGTATTTGTAACTGTAACTATATCTGAATCTGTTCCCTGGGCGCTTGCGCACAATAGGGCTATCTGTATTGTAATGTTGATCAGCCTGATATGGGGAATGCTTTATCCCATCTTCGTCCAAACTAGGGACGGCATGCCACTCCTTGGAGTGACGCAAACCACCCGCTTAGTGGGCGACACAGTTACCAACCCAGGGGTAGTGAGGACGCTCAAAAGGGTGCCCTCACGATACAACCAAGTCTCAACAAACAATAAGCACATATATAGCAAGTATGTTTAAACTGAAAAATACTATCTGAGTTCTGATTTCTTATTCTGATCTCTTTCTATATTATACTGATTCTTATACTGCTTTATACTGAATCTGTGATTTTTATCTAACTGCACAGCTAATCTGTAGCCAAGATACTATTTAACTGTATGGCTATACTGTAGCCAAGATATCATCTGTCTATATGGCTAATCTGTAGCCAAGATATCATCTGTCTATATGGCTAATCTGTAGCCAAGATACTATCTGACTATCTGATTTTACTTTACTAACTCTTATTCTGAATATCTATCATATTAGTCTAGAAACGTGCTTGCTAATCACATACTGGGCTATACTGAGTCTGGAATGCTAACTTGCCATTTTGGCGCATGCTTTACTAACTTTCGGACTGAGTACGATATAACAACGCAAACTAGATTTACTGAACTTGCACAATACTCAACATTCAACTCCGGGAATTCTACTATGGAGTTTACTGTGCTATACAAGGCTAAAACTACTAACTTGCCGAAGAAACAGGCTTTACATACCTTAACCTCAGTTTATCCGACTACGGACGAAGCTCGATCAGTACTCTAGCTATTTCTCCCAACTGCATTTACATATATGTCAATTAGAACTAAATACATTAATATCCGGGAGAAGTTATCACTTTTGATATATATTTAACCCAAACTTTGACTTATCGAAAAATGATCAAAAAATCGTTATTTCTCGATAGTTCAGAAGGGATAAATGCTCACTGGAAGGCTAGGAACACATTTGTACTAATTTAAAGCAATTCTATTTACTTTACCTCAGTATCAGAACATTTCGCCGGCCAAATTTCACGAAACCAACTCCGTAGGATTGCTCTCTGCAGCTTTATACCTCAGTATCTAAGCCGAAATGGAGTTTAGACCGCGTTTCATAGCGTAATCGGAAGGAAATATAATAAAAAGTCATGGGTTTTGCCTTAACTTGGCTATACCCTCTGTTTTTCTTGTTTTTATTGATGTAAATGGAGAAAAACCGACTTTCCCCCTTTTTTTTTCTTGCCTTCTAAATCCCTTAACCAACATGGCATTAGGCTATTTATTCGTTTAAAAATTTACGGGGTGTAACAATAATCCCCTTAACACATTTTTAAAATAGATAAGGTACTTGTAATGCCTCGAAAACTCAATGACTAGACCTGAGACTCAAATTAGAAAAATCTGGGAATTTGCAGAAAATGCCTCAGAACGACTCACCTAATGAGTCGTTATGAGACCTAACAGCGCATTAAGTCAGTCGTGGCTAGGGTGGTTGAAAAATGGAAGGGGGAGTCAGTGTACCCAACGAAAGACCTCAAGAGTCGTGGTCAGGTACCACGACCCGTTAGGTGCCTCGTGGTCAAACCTAGGTCAAATGTTAAGGTGTGAGGCAGTGTACCACACGAATCCTCACCATGACTCGTTATGTGTGACCATGAATTGTGGTTTCACCCGTGGTGATCTTTAGGGCTTTTGGGTAGTGTGGTCCACGACAGGTGAGCACCAGTCGTGCTTACTCACCACGACTCATTAGGTCCCTCGTTGTGGCCTTCAGGGATTTTCATGCAGTGTACTCAACGAGTGTTACTACGAGTCATGGTCACTGATCACGATCCATTAGGTCACCCGTTAGGACTACCTGAGAGTTTTTCTGCGATTTTCTAAGGGTTGTTTAGTAATTTCCTACTCTCTTAAACTTTATACCACATCATTTTAGACGTAATGTCATACCTATTAGTGGGAATGAATGGCCTCTCCCCTCATTCCCCATGTTCATTCTTAGAAAAATCATCAAAGAGTCTCTTAAGAACTTTCAAGCAAGCTTAGGTTTTTCCTTCACTGTAGCAGTTAGAGTTTTCTTTTTCGGAAAATTTTTAGCCAGGTATGTGAGAATTCAACAAGGGAATAGTTCTTCCCATGTGTCCCCGAAAATCCCTCTGTAATATCATTCTATAAAATCCTAGCCCTGAGTTTTCGATTATGAATTTAATTCATGAAATTTTCCTTCAATCCACCTAGAATTGTATTTGTATTTTCATTTACTTATGGTTTCCATCACTTAATGATTTATCATCCTATGTTGATTACAATTATGTTTCTCCAGTTTGTGGTATCAAAAATGATAAGTATTGTGAGATGAAAAATTTAGCCATAATCATTGGACTAGAAAATCTTGATCTCTGCGCCAGTGTTGAAATATTACCTTAGCTTGAACTTACCATTGTGGGAATCCCCATATTGATAGTAGTTGTGAGTCTCGATTCAATTATTTTCAGTTTGATTTTAGTAAGAACTTTAGAATCCTCAAACTCAGTAAGAAAATGTCAGCTGATTAGTTTGACTATTGAAATTGCCAAGGTGTCAGTACCACCTTTTAGTTACCAGAATCAGACTTAGAACTCAGTTTATCATTGGTCAACGAGGCGGTCGTGACACTCAGACAAATAGCTCTTAATATCCCTAGGATCCCAGTTCAGATTTCAGTTTGTTCTTAGACAGTTATGACGCTTCTAGATAAGCAGCTCTGACCAGTCTAGAACCCAGTTTCAAAATCTGGTCCGATAAGATTCTTAGGGTACTTTCAATTAAAAATCCCTGACTAGTCTTGAACGCTAGTTTCGAGCTATCAGCTTAGTGTTCAGTTTAGGTTTTTCCAGTGGGAGTAGGACTTAGCACCGAGCTGACCGGGGTTCCAGCGCACCCAGGTTCCCAAAACTACGTCGCTAATGTAGGTTACAGTATTTATTTGCCTGATTGGCCCCAGTCTTATGTGATCACCCTGTTCATGCCTTTATACCCTGGCAAGGTATATTAGGTCCTACTGGTGGGGTGTATACATCAGACTCCATGTCTAACTCACATGGTTATATGTTGGTTATAGACCCTCCCACTAGTCGCTCAGTTCAATCTCAGATTAGTCAAGTTCAGTTCAGTTTAGATCAGATTAGTTCAGTGTAGTATCTCAGGCTCCGTATTTCAGACTTAGGGAATGTCTTTGACGACCAGACAGGGTCATCCTAACCATCTAAGTTTACTTCAGTTGTCTCAGTTCAGTATATTAGTTGGTCATTGCATGTCATTTCAGTTCAATCATTTTTATCCAGCATTATCTTTTATCTTACCTACCCAGTACATTCAAAGTACTGACGCATACTCTTATGTTGTATCATTTCATGATACAGCCGCAGGTTCTCAGACCCAACACCGTTAGCGGACTTCATTCAGACCTCTCTCCCAGCAGTAGAAGTGCGAGTCTTCATCTCTCGAGGATGTTAGCTCATTTATTTCAGTTTCCTTTATTATTATTTCAGTTAGACATAGAGTTAGCTGGGGGCTTGTCCCAACAACTCCTCATTTAGAAGGCTTTCAGGCACAAACATGGTTTTAGTTTATTAGCATTGGTCAGATGTTTTAAACTATGTGATTCAGGATTTCTTTCATAAATGTTTTATATCATTACTTCAAAGCTTTCGCTATTCATGTTTTACTCAGAATACCAGTCTATGACAAACCAAGGGTTGACTTGTGGTTATTTGTGACTCCAAGTACCGTGTTCCGTCTAGGTTGTAGACTCAGGGCGTGGCAAACATGGTATAAGAGCACAAGGTTTATAGTATCCACGGAATATCTGAAAGCCGCATCGAGTAGAGTCCTTTTCATGAGTGTGAAGCATGCCACACTTATGAAGAGGAGGCTATGAGATGTTATTAGGAAAACTCTCTTTTGTTCATACTCTCTATCGTGCATTAAAGTTCAAACCCATAAACGTCCTTCTAACTCATTCTCTATTTCGTTTCAATGAATCATGCCTCCCAGACATGGTAACAGAAGAAGGGCCGATAACGCCAACAGACCTGCTCCACTAGCCCCGGCAGCCCCTCAAGATGATTCAGTATCTACCACTGAATTCAAGGCGGCCATTCAACTACTGGCCCAAATAGTCACCAATCAGGTGAACTAGCAGGTGGTGTTGATGAACACCAACGAGTCGGCAGCAGTTGCTAGGATGCAAGACTTAACCCGTATGAACCCTCCATCTTTTCAGGGATCCAAGGTAGGGTAGGACCCCCAAGAGTTTATTGATGAGATCAAGAAGCTTACTTGTATTATGGGCGTCAGCTCCTCTGAGAGTGCTGATCTAGCTGCCTACCAACTTAAAGGAGTAGCTCAGGTCTGGTATGAACAATGGAAAGAGGGGAGACCAGCGGGAGCAGGATAGGTAGAGCGGGAGGAGTTCAACACAGCCTTCCTGGATAGGTTTTTCCCTCGGGAGTTAAGGGAGGCAAAAATGGTGAAGTTTATGAACTTGAGATAGGGCAACAGGACCGTTGAAGAATACGCATTGTTTTTACCAGACCGTCTAAGTACGCTCTGGAAATGGTAGCCGAGCTAAGGGCTCGCATGTTGAAATTTGTGAAAGAGTGTCGAACCTGATCCTCAAGGAGTGTAGGACAGCGATGCTGATTAGAGATATGGATCTGTCCAGCCTGATTGTCTATGTCTAGCAGATTAAGGCCGAAAAACTAAAGGATATGGAATGAAAGAACAAACGAGACAAGGATTGGATAGTCAGATTACGGCCATTAGAGGTCTAGCAGTAGTAGTAGCCCACAGTAGTAGCAGCAACAACAACAACAACAGAGAACTCCAGCACCCACCTTAGCCTGCGCCCCAACCTTCTGGTCTCGTCAGGATTGGAGGGGTGGAGCATCTGGCACTCAGTCTCAGAGCCACAGTGCTAGAAGCAGATATCCAGCTTGCCCCAAGTCTGCCAAGAACCACCCGGGACAGTGCCTTCAAGGTTGAGAGGGTTGTTTTGGTTGTGGACAGATATCGGCTCAGGAAGTGCCCATCAACAGGGCGAGGGAGATCACAATCCACCACATCATCAGCTCCAGCAGGTCGACCAGCTCAACAGGCCAACACATCAGGTACGGATGGCAGTCAGCGCCAAAACTGTTTCTACGCATTGTCTTCCCGTCAAGATAAGGAGAGCTCACCTGACATAGTCATGGGTATATTATGCCTCTTTCATCTGGACGTGTATGCCCTCCTAGATCCAAGAGCCACTCTTTCATTTGTGACTCGCTACATAGTAGTCCAATTCAATATCAGTCCAGAGGTCCTCTCATAACCATTCTCAGTCTCCACCCCTGTTGGTGAGTTAGTTAGAGCCAGCCGGGTGTAAAGAAACTACCTAGTCTCAATATTGATTAAAGTCATTCCAACTGATCTCGTAGAATTAGACATGGTCAATTTTGACCTAATCCTTGGCATGGATTGGTTACACTCCGGTTATGCCTAAGTTGACTGCAGACCTAGAGTTGTCAATTTCCAGTTTCCAAATGAACCCGTGTCAGAATGGTCGGGCAGTAATTCAACACCTAATGGTAGGTTTATTTCCTACCTTAAGGCCTAGAAACTCATCTCCAAGGGATGTATTTTTCATCTAGTTCGGGTCAAGGATTCCAACTCTGAGACCCCAACTGTCCAGTCAGTTCCAGTACTTAGAGAGTTTCCAGATATATTTTCTGAGGATCGTCCCGGAGTTCCCCCTAAATGGGAAATAGACTTCGGGATAGAAACTGTAGATACCCAGCCCATCTCCATCCCTCCTTACGGAGTGGCTCCAGCTGAGCTTAAGGAGTTGAAGGAGCAGTTAAAAGATCTTCTTAACAAGGGTTTTATCAGACCCAGTATCTCTCCCTGGGGTGCTCCAGTACTATTCATGCGTAAGAAAGACGGTACCCTCAGAATGTGCATAGAATACCGTCAGTTGAACAAAGTTACAGTCAAGAGCAGGTATCCCCTACCTAGAATTGACGACCTATTTCACCAACTTCAGGGAGCTAGTTTTTTCTCGAAGATAGATCTCAGGTCAGGATACCATCAGCTAAGGGTCTGGGAGTGTGACATATCGAAAACAGCATTCAGGACTTGGTATGGACACTATGTGTTTGTGGTGATGTCCTTCGGGCTAACGAACGCCCCCACAGCCTTAATAGACCTAATGAATAAAATCTTCAAGCAGTATCTGGATATGTTCGTCATTGTGTCCATCGACGACATTCTGGTATACTCCAGAAATGAGGAAGAGCATGCTAATCAACTGAGGATAGTGCTTCAGTCGCTTAAAGACCGCCAATTGTTCGCCAAGTTCAGCAAGTGTGAATTCTGGTTGAAGTCCGTGACTTTTCTGGGTCACGTGGTCTTGGGCGAAGGTATTCAGGTAGGTCCTCAAAAGATAGCAGCAGTGAAAGATTGGCCCAGACCTACCTCTTCGACATAAATCAGGTGTTTTTTGGGTTTAGCTAGTTATTACCGATGGTATGTGGAAGTTTTCTCCTTTATAGCATCTCCTTTGACTAAGTTAACTTAGAATAAAGTGAAGTTCCAGTGGTCCGATGCGTGTGAGAAAAGTTTCTAGGAGTAGAAGACTCGATTCACTACCGCTCCAGTTTTGTCCTTGCTAGAAGGAACAGATGGGTTGATTGTCTATTGTGACGCTTCTAGAGTTGGACTCGACTGCCTTCTGATGTAGAGGGATAAACTGATAGCCTACGCCTCCAGACAACTTAAGGTTCATGAGAAGAATTATCCAACTCATGACTTGGAGTTGGTAGTGGTGGTGTTTGCTTTGAAAATATGGAGAAATTACCTATATGGGGCTCACGTGGATGTGTTCACAAATCAAAAGAGCCTTCAGTATGTGTTCAGTTAGAAGGACCTAAATCTTTGTCAGAGAAGGTGGTTGGAGCAACTGAAAGATTACGACATGAGTGTGTTGTATCACCCGGGCAAGGCCAATGTGGTGGCTGATGCATTAAGTAGGTTGTCTATAGAGAGCGTAGCTCATGTTTAAGAGGGCAAGAAGGAAATGGTAAAAGATATTCACAGACTAGCCTGATTAGGGGTGCAGTTGGTGGATTCAGCTAAAAGTGGAGTAGTGGTGTAAAGTGGGTCAGACTCTTCTTTGGTTGTGGAAGTCAAGTCCAGACAGAATGAAGATCCCATCCTTCTTAAACTTAAAGAAACGGTTCTCAGGAAGGAGGTTGAGGCTTTCTCTAAAGGGGTAGATGGAGTGCTCCATTACCAGGGCAGGTTGTGTGTATCAGATGTTGGTGAGTTGAGACAACAAATACTGGATGAAGCACATAGATCAAGATACTCCATTCACCTTGATGCTACCAAGATGTATTGTGATTTATTGGATATCTGCTGGTGGAACGACATGAAAAGACATATTGCTTAATTTGTAGCCAAGTGCCCGAACTGCCAACAACTTAAAGTAGAACACCAGAGACCAGGAGGAATGATTTAGGATACCAGCATACCCACGTGGAAGTGGTAAGAAGTAAACATGGACTTCATTATGGGTATACCTCGGACTCGTCGGCAGCATGACTCAATCTGGGTAGTAGTAGACCGAATGACTAAGTCAGCACACTTTCTCCAAGTCAAAACAACGGATCCCGCTGAGGACTATGCCAGACACTACATCCAAGAGTTAGTCAGACTTCATGGGGTTCCATTAGCTATCATTTCAGACAGAGGAACTCAATTCACCTCACACTTCTGGAAGTCTTGACTAGGCACTTAGGTCAAGCTCTATACAACTTTTCACCCGCAGATAGATGGGCAAGCTGAGTTGACTATTCAGACTCTAGAAGATATGTTAAGAGCGTGCCTGATCGATTACAAGGGCAGTTAGGATGACCATTTGCCTCTTATCGAGTTTTCGTATAACAACAGCTACCACTCTAGCATTCACATGGCCCCATTTGAGGCAATATATTGTAGAAGGTGTAAATCTCCTATAGGGTGGTTTGAGGTTGGTGAAGCTACCTTGATAGGGCCAAACTCAATTCACAAGGCAATGCATAAAGTTCAACTCATCTGAGAAACACTGAAAATAGCTTAGAGCCATCAGAAATCTTATGCTGATGTGCGGAGATGAGAGTTGGATTTTGCAGTTGATGACTAGGTTTATCTGAAAATTTCGCCCATGAAAGGGGTGATGAGGTTTAGAAATAAGGAAAAGCTTAGTCCAAGATATGTGGGACCCTATAAAATTTTGAGGCGTATTGGCAAGGTAGCCTATGAGCTAGAATTACCTTCAGAATTAGCAGTTGTGCACCCGATATTCCATGTGTCACTTTTGATGAAGTGCATCGGAGATCCAACTTCAGTTGTGCCATTGGACAGTGTAGAAATAAAGGATAGTATCAAATATGAGGAGGTCCCAGTCCAGATCCTTGACCGCCAAGTTCATAAGCTAAGGAATAAGGAAATAGCTTCAGTTAAGGTCTTATGGAGAAATCAGTAGGTTGAGGGAGTTATGGGGAGGCTGAAGCAGATATGATGGCCAATTACCCACACTTCTCTACCGACTCTGTTACAAATTAAAATATTAGTATTGCATTAGAAACTGATTTAGTTGTTGGATTCAATTTATGTGTTTAAGTTCCCTTTATGATTTTTGATGTATGTGTGAAAGGTGAATTCAATTTAGTTATGTATGTTGAAACGCGGGTATTCATTTTGTCAGTTTTGGAGTTAAATAAGAAGTATTTGATCATTATGATTGTTATTCCCTGCTTTCCTATGTATTTTCCAACATTCGAGGATGAATCTTTCCAAGTGGGAGATATTGTAATGCCTCGGAAAGTCAAAGACTAGACCTGGGACTCAAATAAAAAAAATCTTGGAATCTGCACAAAATGCCTCAGAAGACTCACCTAAGAAGTCGTTATGAGACCTAACGAACCGTTAGGTCAGTCGTGGGTAGGGTGGTTGAGAGATGGAAGGGAGAGTCAGTGTACCCAACGGAAGACCTCATGAGTCATGGTCAGGTACCACGACCCCTTAGGTGCCTAGTGGTTAGACCTGGGTCAAATGTTAAGGTGTGAGGTAGTGTACCCCAAGAGTCCTCACCACGACTCGTTATGTGTGACCACGAGTCGTGGTGTCACCCGTGGAGATCTTTAGGGCAGTGTGGTCCACGACAGGTGACCACGAGTTGTGGTCACTCAGCACGACTCGTTAGGTCCCTCATGGTGGCCTTCAGGGATTTCCAAGCAGTGTACTCAATGAGTGTGACCACGAGTCGTGGTCACTAATCACGACCCGTTAGGTCACCCGTTAGGACCACCTAACAGTTTTTTTCTTGCAATTTTATAAGGGTTGTTTAGTAATTTCCTACTCTCCTAAACTTTTTACCATGTTTGTTTAGACATAATTTCATACCTATTTGTGGGAATGAACGGCCTCTTCCCTTATTCCCCACGTTCATTCTCAGAAAAATCATGGAAGTGTCTCTCAAGAACTTTAAAGCAAGCTTAAGGTTTTCCTCCGTTGCAGCAGTTCAAGTTCTTCTTCGAGAAATTTTCAGCTAGGTATGTGGGTATTCAACAAGGGAATAGTTCTTCCCATGTGTCCCCAATAATCCCTCTCTAATTTCATTCTATAAAATCCTAGCCCTGAGCTTTCGATTGTGAATTGAATTCATGAAATTTTCCTTGAATCCACCTAGAATAATATTTGTGATTACATTTAGTTATGGTTTCCATCAGTTCATGATTTATTTGGTGATTATTTTCACAAAAGTAAATTCTAGCCCTGCAGATTTCTAGATTTTCTAATTTAATAGTCCCAGATCTAGTCTTTGAGTTTTCGGGGAATTACAATATCTCCCCCTTGGAAACATTCGTCCTCAAATGGTTGCAAAACATATAGGAAAGCAGAGAATAACAGTTAAAAATTCCAGATACTATTCATTTAACTCCAAAACTATCGGAATGACTACCTTTATTTCAAAATACATAACTGAACTGAAATTCACTTTTCATGCATACATCCAAAGTCGTAAAATAAACTTATACACATTATTTGAATCAAACAACTAGATTAGCTTCTATGGCAAAACTAACATTTTAAGCTGTAACAGAGTCGGTAGAGAACAAGTGCGGGTATTTGGCCATCATATCTACTTCGGCCTCCCATATAGCTCCCTCAACCTGCTGATTTCTCAATAAAACTTTGACTGAAGCTATTTCCTTATTCCTTAGCTTACGAACCTGACGGTCAAGGATCTGGACTATACTTCCTCATATGAGAGACTATCTTTTATTGCTACACTGTCCAATGGCACAACTGAGGTTGGATCTCCGATGCACTTCTTCAAAAGAAGTGACACATGGAAAACTAGGTGTACAACTGCTAGTTCTAAAGGTAATTCTAGCTCATAGTCTACATTGTCGTTACGCCTCAAAATTCTATAAGGTCCCACATACCTTGGAATGAGCTTTCCCTTATTTCCAAACCTCATAACCCCTTTCATGGGCGAGATTTTTAGGTAAACCCAGTCATCAACTGCAAACTCCAACTCTTTCCTCCGCACATCGGCATAAGATTTCTGATGGCTCTAAGCTGTTTTCAACCTTTCTCAAATAAGCTGAACTTTCTACATTGCCTCGTGAACTTATTTTTTCCCTATCAAGGTAGCTTCACCAACCTCAAACCACCCTATAGGAGATCTACACCTTCTCCCATATAATACTTCAAATGGGGCCATCTGAATGCTAGAGTGGTAGCTGTCGTTGTACACAAACTCAATAAGAGGAAAATGGTCATCCCAATTACCCTTAAAATCGATCGCGCACACTCTTAGAATATCTTCTAGGGTCTTAATAGTCCGCTTATCTTGCCCATCAGTCTGCGGGTGAAAAGCTATGCTGAGCTTGACCTGAGTGCCTAGTCCTTTTTGAATGGATTTCCAGAAGTGTGAGGTGAACTGAGTCCCTCTGTCTGAAATGATAGACAAAGGCACCCTATGGAGTCTGACTAACACGCGGATGTCTAGTATGAAATAATCCTCAACTAAGTCTGTGGTTTTAACTGGGAGGAAGTGTGTTGACTTAGTAATCCGGTCTACTACCACCCAGATTGAGTCATGCTACCGATGAGTCCGAGGTAGACCTGTAATGAAATCCATATTTACTTCTTCCCACTTCCATGTGGGTATACTGATATCTTGAGTCATGCCTCCTGGTCTTTGATGCTCCACCTTGACTTGTTGGCAGTTTGGGCACTTGGCTACGAATTCAGCAATGTCTCTCTTCATGCCGCTCCACCAATAAATATCCTGCAGATCGCGGTATATTTTAGTAGCACCAGGGTGAATGGAGTATCTCGAGCTGTGTGCCTCAGCCAGTATATGTTGTCTCAACTCACCAACATCCGTTATACACAACCTGCCCTGGTAGCGGAGCACCCTATCTCCCCCTTGGGAGAAACCTTCTATTTCTTTTCTGAGAACTGCTCCCTTAAGTTTAAGTAAGATTGGATCCTCATCCTTTCTGGACTTGACTTCAACTACCAAGGATGAATCCGACCCGCTTTGCATTACTGCACCACCTTCGGCTGAATCCACCAACTGCACCCCTAACTGGGCTAGTCTGTCAACATCCTTTGTTATCTCCTTCTTGCCTTCCTCATTGTGAGCCACACTCCCTATAGACCGTCTGCTAGGGCGTCAGCCACCACATTGGCTTTACCCAGGTGATACAATACACTCATTTCATTGTCCTGTAGAAACTCCAACCACCTTCTCTAACGTAGATTTAGATCCTTCTGACTCAGCACGTACAGAAGACTCTTATGATCTATAAACACATATACGTGAGTTCCAAATAAGTAATGCCTCCATATTTTTCAGCACGAATACCACCGCTGCCAACTCCAAGTTATGAGTTGGATTATTCTTCTCATGGACTTTGAGTTGTCTGGAGGTGTAGGCTATCACTTTGCCTCGCTGCATCAGAATGCAACCGAGTCCAACTCTAGAAGCATCACAATAAACAACCAATCCATCCATTCCTTCTGGTAAGGTCAGGATTGGAGTAGTAGTGAGTCGAGTCTTCAGCTCCTGAAAAATCTTCTCACATGCATCCAACAACTGAAATTTCACTTTCTTCTTAGTTAACTTAGTCAGAGGAGATGCTATAGAGGAGAAGCCTTCAACAAACCGCCGGTAATATCTAGCTAAGCCCAGGAAACTCTTGATTTCAATAGGAGAGGTAGGTCTGGCCCAATCTTTCACTGCTGCTATCTTGCGAGGGTCTACTTTTATTCCTTCATTAGAGACCACATGACCTAAGAAAGTCACAGACTTTAACCAAAATTTGCACTTGCTGAACTTGGTGAACAATTGGTGGTGCCTGAGTGTTTGTAATGCTAATCTTACGTGATTTGCATGCTCTTCTGCATTTCTAGAGTATACTAGAATGTCGTCAATAAATACAATGACAAACGTATCAAGATACTGCTTGAAGACCTTGTTCATCAAATCTATGAAGGTTGTTGGGGCATTTGTTAGCATGAAGGACATCACCACAAACTCGTAGTGACCATATCGAGTTTTGGATGCTATTTTCGGTATGTGACACTCTCTGACCCTTAGCTGCTGATACCCTAACCCGAGATCAATTTTTGAGAAACAGCTGGCTCCTTGATGTTGGTCAAATAGGTCATCAATTCTAGGCAGGGGATACCTGTTCTTGACTGTGACCTTGTTCAGTTGACGGTAATTTATGCACATTCTGAGGGTACCATCCTTCTTACGCATGAATAACACTAGGGTACCCAAGGGAGAGATGTTGGGTATGATATAACCCTTGTCAAGAAGATCTTTTAGCTACTCCTTCAACTCCTTAAGCTCAGCTGGAGCCATTCTGTAAGGAGGGATGGAGATGGGCTGAGTATCTAGGAGGTGGTCTAGTTCCCGTTCTGGGGGAACTCCGAGAAGATCCTCAGGGAAACATCTAGGAACTCGCTGACCACTGGAACTGATTAGATAGTTGGGGTCTAAGAGTTTGAATCCTTTACTTGAACTAGATAATAAATACATCCCATGGAGATGAGTTTCTGGGCCTTAAGGTAGGAAATAAATCTACCCTTAGGTGCTAAACTACTACCTCCATTCTAACACTGGTTCATTTGGAAACTGGAACTTTACAACTCTAGTTCTGCAGTCAACTGAGGCATAGCAGGAGTGTAAACAATACATACCAAGGATAAGGTCATAATCGACCATGTCTAACTCTACGAGGTCAGCTGAGATGACTTTATTCAGAACTGAGACTGGGCAGTTTCTATAAACCCGGCTGGATCTAAATGACTCGCCAACAGGGGTGGAGACTGAGAATGGTTCTGAGAGGACCTCTGGACTGATATTGAACTGGACTGCTATGTAGGGAGTCACAAATGAAAGAGTGTCTCATGGATCTAGAAGGGCATACACGTCTAGATAAAAGAGACGTAACATACCCGTTACTACGTCAGGTGAGCTCTCCTGTCCTGATAGGAAGACAAAGCATAGAAATGATTTTGGCGTTGATCGTCATCCATACCTGATGTGTTGGCTTGCTGGGCTGGTCGACTTGTTGGAGCTGATGATGTGGTGGGTTGTGATCTCCCTTGCCCGGCTGATGGGCACTCTCTAAGCCAATGTCCGAGCTATCCACAGCCAAAACAACCCTCTCGACCTTGAAGGCACTCTCCCGGGTGATTCTTGCCACACTTGGGCCAAGCTGGGTATCTGTTTCCAGCACTGTGGCTCTAAGACCTAGTGTCAGATGCTCCACCCCTCTGATCCTGATGGGACCGAAAGGTTGGGGCGTTGGCTGAGCTGGGTGCTGAGGTCCTCTGTTGTTGTTGGTGTTGCTACTGCTATTTTGGGCGGATTCTACCACTAGACCTCTAACGACCATAATCTGACTGACCAGTCCTTACTCATTTGTTCTTTCGCTCCATATCCTTTAGCTTTTTGGCCTCAATCTTCTAGGCATAGACAATCAAGCTGGAGAGGTCCATATCCTTTATCAGCATTGCTGTCCTGCACTCCTTGAGGACCAGGTTTGACACCCCGTTCACAAATTTCAACATGCGATCCCTTGGCTCGGCTACCATCTCTTGAGCGTACTTAGACAGCCTGCTAAACTCCAGAGCATACACCTCCACTATTTTGTTGCCTCGTCTCAAGTTCCTAAACTCTACCATCTTTGCCTCCCTCAGCTCCCAAAGGAAAAATCTATCCAGGAAAACTTTGTGGAACTCCTCCCACTCTACGGTCCTACTCCCGCTGGCCGCCCCTCTTTCCACTATTCATACCAGACCTGAGGTACCCCCTTGAGCTGCTAGGCATCCATATCAGTGATCTCCGAGGAGCTGACACCCATAATGCAAGAATCTTCTTGACCTCATCCACGAACTCTTGGGGATCCTCCCCTACTTTGTATCCCTGAAAAGATGGAGGGTGCATATGGGTGAAGTCCTGCACCCTCGTAGCTTCTGTAGACCCGTTGGTCTTCATTGGCACCACCTGTTGGTTCACCTGGTTGGTGACTATTTGGGCAAGCAGTTGAATGGCCACCCTGAATTTGGCGGTAGATACCGAATCATCTTGAGGAGATTCAGGGGCTGGTGGAGCAGGTCTATTAACGTTACCGGCCCTTCTTCCGTTACTGCATCTAGGAGGCATTATTCACTAAAACAAAACAGAGCAGGAGTTACAAGGACGTTTTTGGAATTGAACTTTAACGCACAATAATGAGTATGAACAAAAGAGAGTATTCCTAGTAACATCTCGTAGCCTCCTTGTCATAAGTGTGGTGTGCCTCACACCCATGAAAAGGACTCTACTTGATGCGGCTTTCAGACATTTTGAGGATACTCTAAACCTAGTGCTCTAATACCAAGTTTGTCACGCCCTGAGTCTACACCCTGGATGGGACACGGTACTTGAAGTCACAAGTGACCCCAAGTCAACCCTTGGTCTATCATACACTGGTATTCTGAGTTGAATAAATATAGCGGAAGCTTTGAAAAAATAGCATAAAAGCATTTATGAAAATAAAAATGAAATCATAAAGTTTAAGAACATCTGAAGTCTGAAATTAATTATGTGTCTGAAAGCCCTCTAATTGATGAGTTGCTGGGACAAGTCACAAGCTAACTCTAAGTCTAACTAAAAATGATGAACTAACTGAAAGAAATGAAATAATGCCCTCGAATGATGAGGACTCACACTTCAACTGCTGAGGTGGAGGATCTGAACCACGGCAACTAACAGTGCTAAGTCTGAGAACCTGAAACTGTATCATGAAATGATACAACAAAAAAGTATGCATCAGTAATTTGAATGTACTGAGTAGGTGAGAGAAGACAAAGCAGAATATAAATAACTAAATTGAAATGACATGCAATGACCAACTAATACACTGGACTGAACCACTGAAATAAACTGAAATGGTCAAGATGACCTTGTTTGATGGTCATGGGCATGCACTAAGTATGAAAGTTCTGAGTCTTAGATACTGTACTAAACTGAGTTGCATATTCTGAAACTGAACTGGACTGACTAGTGGGAGAGTCTATAACCGACATATAACCATGTGAGCTACACATAAAGTTCGATATATACACCCCACCAGTAGGACGCAATATACCTTGCCAGGGTATAAAGGCATGAACTGGGTGATCACATAAGTTTGGGACCAATCAGGCCAATAAATATAGTAACCTACGCTAGCAACGTAGCTCTAGGAACCTGGGTACGCTGGAACCCTGGTCCGCTCAGTGCTAAGTCCTACTCCTACTAGAATTCCTAAACTTCGTACTAAGCTAATAGCTCGAAACTGGGGTTCAATACTAGTCAGGGATATATGACTAAAAGTACCTTGAGAGTCTTATCAGACCAGATTCTAAAATTGGGTTCTAGACTGGTCAGAGTTTCTTATCTGAACAGTCGTAACCGTCTAAGAACAAACTGTAATATGTCTGGGGTCCTGAGGCTAGTCGTAGTTGTTTATCTAAAGTTTCATGAACTCCTAGTGGACCAACGAAACTGAGTTCTGAGCCTGATTCTGATAACTGGGAGGCACCACTGACACCTCGGGAAAAGACTGAAGTCAAACTTATTAGTTGACAATTTCTAAATAGTTCTAAATAGGTTCTACGTTCTAACTGAACTGAACTACTAAGCAACTAATAGAGAACCCAACTTATTCCAACAACACGGGAATTCCATAATATGGCAAAATTTCAAGAATTAAAGAAATCTTATCCAACAAGGCTAATATCATTCTTATCAATGGAGTATTTACTCAAAATATAAACAATAAGAAATACTAGAAAATTCATCCCAAATCACACTTCACAACTACATGGAATTTAATAAACAAATAGTTTTTACTCGAAAATTTAGGGCTTAAATTCACTTTGGCAAGAACATCAACAATTCAGGTAAGAATTGATGGAGATCATATCTATAATAATAAAGGATATCATTCTATGTGAATTTAACAAATAATAACATATAATTTCTTCGTATTCGAAAACTCAGTGCTAAAACTAATAGAGAAACTATGGGAGGGATTTTGAGGGGACACAAGGAAGAATAATTTCCCTTGTTGAATTGCCATATACTTGAGTTGAAGTTTCTTGAAGGAGAAAGCTTGGACTGCTGCAATGGAGGAAAACCCTAGGCTTTCTTGAAGGGTTCTTGAGAGGAGAGCTTACGATGACTTTTCTGAAATCTTAGAGTTGGAATGAGGAATGAACCATTTTCCCCCACTAATAGGTCTAAAATTATGACTAAAACAATGTAGTTTGAAGTTTAGGAGAGTAGGAAATTACTAAGTAGCCCTTAGAAAATTACTGGAAAAATTGACAGGTGACCTAACGGGTCGTGGTGACTGACCATGACTCGTGGTCAAACCCGTTGAGTACACTGCCTGGAATCCTATATAGGTCACCACGAGGGACCTAACGAGTTGTGGTCACCAGTCGTGGACCACGTTGTCTCACTTCTGAAGTTTCTATACTAGGCTTGACCACGAGTCACACAATGAGTCGTTACCAGTGATGAAGATTCGTGGTGACACTCATTAGGTGCACTTCCTAATAACTTACTAGGGATGGTAACGGGGGACATAACGAGTCATTTCAGGTGACCACGACTCTTGAGTTCTTCCGTTGGAAGCACTTCTTCTCCCTTACCAATACTTACTCCTCCTTCTCACGACTGACCTAACGAGGCATTAGGTCTCACAATGACCCGTTAGGTGAGTCATCCTGACACAGTTTCTACGGAATTCTAACTTTTCTGATTTAAGTCTCGAATCTAGTCTTTGAGTTTCCGGGGCATTACACTATGTGATTCAGGATTTCTTTCATAAATGTTTTTATATCATTACTTCAAAGCTTCTTCTATGCATGTTTTACTCAAAATACCAGTGTATGATAGACCAAGGGTTGACTTGGGGTTAGTTGTGACTTCAAGTACCGTGTTCCGTCGAAGGTGTAGACTCGGGACGTGACAGCACCCAATACTCAGTAAGAGAGATCATCTTAAAAGAACTTATAAAGCTAACATTTTACAGTAAGTTTGATATAAAATTGGGATTTTGGCAGATACATATTGCAGAAAATGATAAATATAAAATAACTTTTCATGTATCTTTTGGACAATATAAATGGAATGTAATTCCATTTGGACTAAAAATGCACCGGCCCAAATGTTATAATATAATAAACTACATATTTAATCAATATAGTCATATTTCTGTCATTTTTATAAATGACGCTTTAATATACTCAAAAGAAATTGACCAACACTTCAAATAAATCCCAAACCTTTTTAAAGGTTTTTAAACAAAACAGATTAATTGTAAGTGCTAAAATCAATAGGTTATTTCATACTTCCGTTAGATTTCATGGCCATGACTTTTATCAAGAAACCTATAAACCCATTTTTAGAGCCATATAACTCTCATCCAAATTACCAAATGAATTATTGATAAAACTCAACTCCAAGACTTCTAGGAAATCTCATTTATATTGCAGATTTTATTCCACATATTAGATAGGTTTGTAGTCTCTTTATCAGCATCTTAAGAAGGATCAAGTCCCATGGGGATCAGAGCATACTAACACTGTCCAAAAAGTTAAATTAATAGTTCAAAAACTTTCATGTCTAAGAATATCACATCTAGAGGCATTCATGATTGTGGAAACTGACTCCATGGATATAGGTCATGGAGGCATCCTTAAACAGAGATTTTTGCAATAATACCCGGAATAGTTAGTAATATTACAGGAATCTAGACTAGTTCTCAAAAAAATTACAACAACATTAAAAAGGAAATCTTTTCTATAGTATTATGTATTATCAAATTTAAAGATGATTTAACAAACAATTTTTTTTTACTACGAGTAGATTACAAAGAAGCCAAATATGTTTTATAAAAGGATGTTAAAAATCAAATTTCAAAATAAATTTTTGGTAGATGATAGGCCTTGTTGTCTAGCTTTAATTCTCAAATTAAATTTATACAAGGGGAAGATAATTTTCTCCTAGCCATTTTGACTAGATAATTTCTACTGGAATATAAGGAGAATGGGACACCAAGAATGCGACCCTTAAGGCCTCCATTTTAGCCCTTTATAAACTAGAAGAAAAAATGAAATGACCTTTCAAAGATCAGGAAAAACCAAAACCACAAATTAGATATTCAGTTCTGGCAGAATTTCCACTTCAGCCAAAAGCTATTATCCAGTCTCCACTAAAAGAATCTATAAATAGTCAGACCAAATTTCAACCATTAAAATAATTTTCGAAAAAAAACTCTTTCAAAAATAAAAGTATTTTTATCCAAATAAAGGATAGTTATAAAATGAAGCCACGTACTCTCAACCAGTTCTGCCAGTGACCCCTAAAAAGAAAACAAAGAAAAAAATTCCAAATAAATAGCAATTTGAGATTATAATTTTAGAGGTACTGCCGATCATGACACTTGATAAAAGGTATGAATGTTTTTATGTACTAGACTTTCTAACACCTTCCTGTAAATATTGGAACTACATGGAGATATATGATCCCTTAAAAACCCGAAGGTATTATAAGTTCATTTTAACAGATACCGATTCAATAAATTTGAGCACAAATTAAAATGTTCATACAATCTCAACAGTACTCAATACTCAAAGTTTACGATTAAAAGAATTTTAAGTGCTATTGAATGGTAGGTAGGTCATATATACACACTCATTCCCCTGTCAAGAGATCATAGACCGCATACATATAACTGTATATTGTAAGGTATCCTAGTATAATTTTATTTATTTAAGGCCCAACACCCGCTCTTTGTTTTTAAAGTATTTAGAAGAAATAAAAAGCCCAATCCTCCCAGATGGTTTAACGAATGGTGGAACCAATTCAGAGGAAATAATAGGTATACGAAAATATTTTTAGAAACAATTTAAAAAATTTCAGGTAGAGCAGAATATTTGTACCCAAGTAGAGAATATTAATTTTGTAACTTTCCCGACCCCGGCTTTCGCGCAACGTTTTAACACATAGCTACCAAATTAGGCATGTATATCAGAAACCTATCAATGAACTCTCTATGAACTCATAGGGAGTTACATCCTTTCGATAACAACCAAAGAACCTCAAATCCAGTGAGGGTGCAGATATAGTCAATGTCAAGATTCGAGGGCGAATAGAAGCGAAGAATGATAGCATCCATGGAACCTAAATCTCATTAAAAGACATGGATAAGGATTTGAAAGCTTCATCAAATAAGAAATTTCAAGAAAAACTCAAATGCGCTGCAATTAGCTATTAGAAAGTGTCTTGTGATGGAAGAAAATCTCAAGCTCAATGAAGATATTTTCTTCGACTCTTACATCTATTCGGATGCCTAAATTCAAGTTCAAACGGAGATGAAATGGGGCCCAAATCATCCACCAATGGGAGAAAATATTACAGTAATTTTTACTTAGTTTCTATAATATTTAAGAGTTGTTTTATAGATGTTGAGTTTCTAGGACTTTGTGTGTGGTAACTTTCAATGTCATTTAGTGTTTTGTTTTAATCTATGTTTACTACATTGGTCTATGTGTGGGCATCCTTCTATGTCCCTAGGGAACATAATTTCTTTAATTGAGTCTTCGACCAACCCCTTCTAGGATTCTATAAAAAGGGGTTCTTTCTCTTCATTGTAATTAAGTTTGATTTAATATATTAGTAGCAGCCTTGTGGCATATGAGACCTTTGTAGGTTCTCTTTGGGTTATACCCTTTTTTTCTACTTTGAACCATAACTTGGGTTTCTCCAATGGTAAGATTCCTTGTTTGAGTTCCTTCCCCCCTTTTCTTCTTCTACTTCTTCTTAATTAATTCACTATTTTATTGTTTCTTCTCTTTTCAAGAATAAACTCCTTCCCTCTTTATAATCTTCTAACTTTTAGAGTATTTCGTTGTCCGCGTTGTTATCATGTGGTATCAGAGCTTTGGATGATTGGGTATTCTTATACTTACCGGATCTACTGATTTGAATCTGTAACACCCTGGAAGGGCCTACGAATAGACCCGGGAGTTGAAGTTGAAAACTATAGAAAACCTGAAATTTTGCACCAGTACGACTCGAGGTACGAATCATGGTGAGGACCTATGAATCCTGACTCTAGTCGTGATGAGTTCGGGAGCATGAGATCATAGCACGAGTAGTCCTACGAGTCGTGACGTGTGGGTACAACTCGTGCTTAGGAGTGGTGGTGAATTTCTCAGTGGTGGCAGGGTGAGTCATTATGGATCATGGTACGACTCGTAGGATGTAGCAACGAGTTGTGATGAGGAATTGTGGTTAAGTCATATTTGGTATGGGTGAATGGTACCACGACTGACAGTACGACTCGTAGGATGGTACTACGAGTCGTGGTATGCAAATCGTGGCCAGATTCAAAAAATTGGGAGAAATGGTGAGGTAACCACGAGAGGTAACCACGATTCATGACTTGATTGTACGACTCGTGGTACGAGTTGTGGTCGGGGCCAGACCTGTTTTTCAGAGAAATTTCATTAAGGGCAATTTCGAGTTTTCTAGGCTTTTGGACCCTAAACCACGCCATTTTGAGGTCTAGACGGGGTATTTTAGGGAGGAAAAACTCATACTGAGTCTCATTTGGCATTTGCAAGAACTAGAGAAGGGAGTAGGAGGAGATTCAAGTGTTCTTCTTCAATTCTTCAATTCTTCAATTTTTGACCTAGGGTTTTTTAAGGGAGTTAAGAATCGCGTAATTCCAGGTATGTGGGGTTTTGAATGAGTAGTTTAGACCCTACCAATGCCCAATTTCTCCCTAACTCTATGTTTAAGTTACCATCTTTTGATGGGTCATAACCCATATGCATGTTTCCTCAAAAATCGATATGAGCATGTTGTAGTATGTCTAAAATTATGGGTTTGAATTATTGGGCTCTTTCCACTTATTTTATTCAATATTTGATGATTTATGTTATACCCCGTAGAATTTCCGGCACCTAGACGACCTATTCACACGTTGGTTAAGCATATTAGAAGGCCATACATGCTAGAGAAAGGCCGGGAAAAAGATCGGACGAGAAACCCGTCGAATCATCACGGGAGGAGCCGAGGCAGAGCCCCTCCGCGATGGCAGCGTGTCACGGAGGCAAGGCCTCCGTGATGGCTCCGTGACACGTTGCCCAAGTTCAGGCTCAAGTATATAAAGCCCCCACTTCGGTTTAATATCATTTAACTCATTTTAATTTCCAGAACACGCAGCAAAACAGAGGAAGACGAAGGAGGGATTATTATTTTCGTCCGATTACGCTGCCAAACGCTGCCCAAACTCAAATTAATCCTAGATACTGAAGTATTTAGCCGCAGAGAGCATTCCTACGGATTTATATTCGTGAAATACGGCCGACGAATCGGCGAGCCACCGAGCTAAGGTAAGTGGAATTGCTCTAAATTAATGTCTATGTGTTCCTAGCTGGGAAGTGAATATTTCTCCCTTCTAGATCGCTGAAAAATAACGAGTTTTCGACCGTTGTTTCGAAAGGTTAAAGTTGGGATAAATATATATATATCTAAAGTGACAATTTCTCCCGAATATTAATGTATTTAGTTCTAATTGACGTGTATATGAATGTAGTTGGGAGAAACAGCAGAAGTACCAACGAAAATCACACCAGTCAGTCGGGTACTCAGAAACCAGGTATGTAAAGTTATTCTTTCGGCAAGCCAGGAAGTACAGCTTAGAAAGTAAATAGAATAAAGGCTATTAACCGATACCCAGTGTACAGGAACAATTTTAGTATAATTTCCAGCAAGCATGCTAGTACATTAATCACGTATCATGCGATAATCAGAATAGTAGATATTCAGGCAATACGTAGTACATCTGTTGAGATTGTATCCAGTAGTAGATGGTACATTTTATGTTATTGAGCTATATCCAGATATAATCAGATAGACAGATAAAGGCCAGGTAGCAGTTAGTCCAGCAATCAGAAATAGTGTAAAACAGAATATAGTATCAGTTATTTAATACAAATTGGCCTTGAGATACAAGAAGAGAATATGATTAGTATTTTTCATTTAAGCATGCTTGTTGTGTATGTGTTTTGTATGTTGAGACATGTTGTGGCATGTGGGCACCCTTTAGCATCCCCACCGTCCCTGGGTTATAGCTGTGTCAATACCAGATTCAGATACCGCCACCAGCTGGGCGATGCCGTCCGACTAAAGGACGATGATGGCCGACCACCATGATAATACGGTCCAGACCACCCTGCTTGCAGGGATAGTTCAGTTTACTCTGTGCAGAGCTAGCACACCCTGTTTACAGGGGCAGACCACTCTGTGTGCACACCTGTGCCCAGAGGTAGGAGTCTTCGGACTCAGACACAGTTTATTGTCAGAGGCCAAGGCCTGAGCTACGTACCCAAGGGGGCCGGTAGGAGGAGCTCACAGTTATCAGATGAGTGGAGTGACTTGTTTTTGGTTGGTTTAGACCCGGGTAGGGGTAAATAGATTGCTTTCTTGGTTGGCACCTTCCGGCTTATGGGGGTCGGTCAGGTATTGTGTGTATTATTATGTATATTGATATGTGCTAGTAGATACTGATAGACAGAGGGACGACACGTCTTCAGGTACGCTCAGTTAGTTACAGAATGTATAAACTCTCCCCAGTTATCCTCAGCTAGATAGACTCAGCTACTTCTTGATTAAATGTCATGTTATTGTGCTATTCGTTTCAGTTGAATATTTCAGTTTGCTTTACATGCTCAGTACCTGTGGTACTGATGCCCAGCGGGGCACTGTATTGCTTGCCTACAGGTACTCATGGACGAGGAGCCGATCCCTCGTGATTCCAGCCAGCCAGTGAGTCATCAGCTCCTGTCATCCGGAGTCTGATTCCCAGAGGTGTAGCTCCTTTTCTTTTGTTGTGCATTATGGGTAGGTTGGGGCCCTGTCCCGGTCATTTCTATTAGTTTCTTACAGTATTCGTAGAGGCTTGCAGTCTGTATATATTCCCTGTGGTTATTTGAGCCGGTCGTGTGGGGCCGTGCAGTCTGCTGTAGTTGTTTTGTATTCCAGTTTATGTTGGCCGCGTGGGGCCTTAGTTTGATAGTAGTGGTGACCTTGCCGGTCACGTAGTTTTATAGCAGTCTTGTGTTGAGTTACAGATAACTAGACAGCATGGTGGCCTTGTCGGCCCGCATAGGTTCCTTGTTACAAGTCTGTTTCTGGTTAGCTGTTGTTACAGGTACAGATGGCTACAGGCCAGTTGGCCGGAGGCTGTAGTTACAGCCGTTATATAGCCGATTTGTTTCTTGAAATAGAGCCAAAGCCAGCCAAAGCACCAGATGTGCTCAGGTCGGACCAGTTAGCAGTCCAGAGTGTAGCACGCACCAAGTGCCGTCATACCCCCCAAGGTGGGGTGTGACAAACTTGGTATCAGAGCAGGTCGTATCCCAGGGAGTCTGCAAGCCGTGCTAAGTAGAGTCTTGTCTATGGATGTGTTGTGCACCACATACTATAGGCAGGAGGCTACGAGGCATGTTAGGATTGTCACTCTTCTTTCTTATTCAATCGTGCTATAGAGCGGTACAGTATAGAGTTGACTTTTGAAACTCACCACCCTCTTTGCTCACAGATATTATGGCAGACCAGTAGCACCCAGCTACAGGTAGGAGATTGGATACAGCAGTGGGCGAAGGCACTAGTAGGATGCCTCAGTTACAGCCAGATTCCGCCAGGTCTGAGAGCAATACGGAGGCGTCATCTCGGCCCTCCCAGCAGTCCCCGCCTCGCCAGACACCATTTGAGGCAGCACCGCCTCCCACAACTCCTGCACCCATTTCGTCTGATCAGGAGCTGCGTAGTGCGGTGGTTATGTTGACTCAGATGCTAGCTGCTCAGCGTCAGCCAGCACCACCTACAGCAGCAGAATCCCTAGGGGGGCCAGGTAGTTCCAGGGTTAGAGAATTCTTGGCGTTGGGACCCCCTCAGTTTACTGGATCGGATTCAGCGGAGGACCCTCAGGACTTTTTGGACCAGATGCAGAGGATCTTTAGAGTCATGCACGTAACCCCAGCAGAATCAATTGAGTTAGCAGTGTTCCGGTTACGGGATATTGTTGTTTTGTGGTACGAAAGTTGGGAGAGGTCTCGGGGAAGAGATGCAGCCCCTCCTACTTGGTCCAGCTTTTCAGAGGCCTTCCTGGACCACTACTTACCCCGGGAGGTCAGACAGGCTTGGGTGGACCAGTTCTTACATTTAGAGCAGGGGGCTAGGAGCGTCCGTGAATATTCCTTGCAATTCGACTCCTTAGCCCGCTATGCTCCAGCATTTGTGGACACCATGTCGTCCAGAGTCCACCGCTTTATTATGGGCCTGAATCCAGAGTACATAGAGACGTGCATGACAGCTACTTTGAGAGAGGACATGGACATAGCCAGGGTACAGGCCTTCTCACAGACAATTGAGGGCCTGAGGCAGCGACAGCGGGGGGAAAGACAGGCGACTTCAGAGCAGCGCCGTAGGAGTAGACCCGCTGAGATTCAAAGGGAAATTCCTAGGGGGCCGAGACCACGGTTTTCAGATAGGCCACCCAGATCTCTACCACCGGTACAGCAGCAGAGGGGCAGGTTCATTCGCCGGAGTCAGTCGGAGTCCGGTAGCAGTTCACGGACAATAGCCTCACCTCAGCAGCGGAGGGTAGAACGGTGTAGATTTACATCCACCCCTTGTCATATATGCCTCCGACTACATTCTGGAGCCTGCAAGCAGGGCTTCCCAGGATGTTATTACTGCGGACAGGAAGGGCATTTAATGAGAGATTGTCCGCCAGGGGACAGGGTAGTCAGGATGATCTGGATAGAGCGTCAGCAGGGCCACGAGTTCCAGCAGCCTCAGCAGGGCGCAGACCCTCAGGTTTAGGGAATAGGGGACGAGGTAGATCAGGAGCCTCTGGCTCAGGTGCAGGCCCCAGCCATACCTATGCATTACCGGGGAGGCAGGATTCAGAGGCATCTCCCGACATGGTCACAGGTACATTGATTATCTGTTCATATCCTGTTTATGTATTGATTGATCCAGGGTCTACATTGTCATATATCACACCATTTGTGGCCCGAAAGTTGGGTATCGAACCAGAATTGCTTCAGCAGCCCTTTTCAGTGCTTACACCAGTCGGTGACTCGATTACAGCTAAAAGAGTTTACCGAGGGTGTACGATAGAGGTTGCTGATCACCAGACCACAGTAGACTTAATAGAACTTGGGATGGTCGACTTCGATGCTATTATGGGTATGGACTGGTTAGTGCCATGCTACACCAACTTAGAATGCTGGACCAAGATGGTCCGATTCCACTTTCTGGGGGAGGCAGTGCGAGAGTGGAAAGGGAGTACACCTACGCCGAAAGGTAGGTTTATTTCCTACCTTAAGGCAAGAAAATTAATAGCAAAGGGATGTATTAGCCACCTAGTTAGAGTCCAGGACGCTCGGGTGGGACCTCCGACTCTTCAGTCTGTTCCAGTGGTCAATGAATTCCCTGACGTATTCCCGGATGAGTTGCCTGGTGTCCCTCCCAAAAGGGAGATAGATTTTACGATTGACTTGTTACCAGGTACTCAGCCGATATCGATTCCTCCTTATCGTATGGCTCCTGCAGAACTCAGAGAATTAAAGGAGCAGTTGAAAGATTTGTTAGATAAAGGTTTTATCAGGCCGAGTACTTCACCGTGGGGTGCGCCAGTTTTATTCGTGAGAAAGAAAGATGGCTCGCTCCGAATGTGCATAGATTATCGGCAACTAAACAAAGTTACAGTGAAGAACAAATACCCGCTCCCGAGAATAGATGATTTGTTTGACCAGTTGCAGGGGGCCAAATGTTTCTCTAAGATAGATCTGAGGTCCGGATACCACCAGGTCCGGGTTCGTGAGAGAGACATTCCAAAGACTGCTTTCAGGACCAGGTATGGTCACTTTGAATTCCTAGTTATGTCTTTCGGGCTGACGAATGCTCCCGCAGTGTTTATGGACCTGATGAACAGCATATTCAGACCGTATTTGGATCTGTTCGTGATAGTATTTATCGATGATATTCTGGTATATTCTCGTTCAGAGACAGATCACCAGAACCATTTACGAACAGTACTCCAGATCCTTAGAGAACGTCAGCTGTACGCCAAGTTTTCTAAGTGCGAGTTCTGGCTGAACTCAGTTGCCTTTTTGGGGCACATCGTGTCGGATGCTGGTATACAGGTAGACACACAGAAAATAGAGGCGGTCAAGACATGGCCCAGACCTACCACTCCGATCGAGGTCCGCAGTTTCTTGGGTTTAGCAGGATATTATCGGAGATTTGTTGAAGGATTCTCCACTATAGCAGCACCTCTGACAAAGCTGACATAGAAAGCAGTAAAATTTTAGTGGACGGAGGCATGTGAGCAGAGTTTTCAAGAGTTGAAAGACCGATTGACCTCCGCCCCAGTACTAGCATTGCCAGAGGGAACAGATGGGTATGCGGTGTATTGCGATGCTTCAGGTTTGGGACTGGGTTGTGTGTTGATGCAGCATGGTAAGGTGATTGCTTATGCTTCCAGACAGCTGAGGAAACACGAAAATAACTATCCGACCCATGACCTGGAACTGGCCGCAGTGATCCACGCTCTGAAAATTTGGAGGCATTATCTGTATGGCGTCCATGTAGACATTTTCACAGATCATAAAAGTCTGCAATACATTTTCACACAGAGGGAGTTAAATCTGCGGCAACGTCGCTGGTTAGAATTGTTGAAAGACTATGATGTAAATATTCTCTATCATCCAGGAAAAGCTAATGTAGTAGCAGATGCCCTGAGCCGTAAGTCAATGGGGAGTTTGGCGTATTTGCGACCCGAGAAGCGGGAATTAGCCAAGGAAATTCATCAACTAGCTGGGTTAGCCGTTCGAGTAGTGGAGACAGAAAATAACAGAGCGGTGATTCAGAATTCTGCCGAGTCATCACTAGTTACAGAGGTAAAAGAACGGCAGTACGAGGACCCTGACTTAGTCCAGCTCAGAGATAGAATTCAGGAAGGTAAAGAGTCAGATTTCCAAGTGACTGAAAATGAAGTACTACGTTGTGGCGGCCGTTTATGTGTCCCGAATGTTTCAGGGCTTCACCAACAGATCATGCATGAGGTACATTACGCTCGTTATTCCCTCCATCCAGGAGCAACGAAAATGTACCACGATATCAGAGACATTTACTGGTGGCCAGGTATGAAATCTGAAATAGCTGAATTTGTATCTAGATGTCCTAACTGCCAGCAGGTGAAAGCGGAGCACCAGAAACCGGGCGGTCTGACGCAGGATATAGCTGTGCCTATATGGAAATGGGAAGCGATAAATATGGATTTTGAACAGGATTACCCCGTACCAGACGCAAAAATGATTCCATTTGGGTAATAGTAGACAGGCTAACAAAATCAGCTCATTTCCTACCAGTGAAGGCTACCTTCTCAGCTGAGGATTATGCCGAATTATATATCAGAGAAATAGTTAGATTACATGGAGTGCCGGTATCTATTATTTCAGATAGGGGAGCACAATTCACAGCTAGATTTTGGCAGTCGTTCTAGAGGGGTCTAGGAACGCAGATCAATTTGAGCATAGCATTACACCCTCAGACAGATGGACAGGCTGAGCGAACTATCCAAATGCTCGAAGATATGCTACGGGCGTGCGTACTAGATTTTGGGGGTAGCTGGGATGAACATCTGTCACTGATTGAATTTGCTTATAATAACAGCTACCATTCAACTATTCAGATGGCGCCTTTCGAGGCATTATACGAGCGAAAATGTAGATCGCCGGTGGGCTAGTTTGAAATAGGAGAATCAGCATTAGTTGGCCCAGACATTGTTCGGCAGTCCGAGGAAAAGATAAAGCTAATCCGAGAACGTTTACTGACTGCTCAGAGCCGCCAGAAGTCTTATGCAGATATGCGGCGCAGAAATTTAGAATTTTCAGTAAATGACTGGGTATATCTAAAAGTGTCCCCGATGAAAGGGGTAATGAGGTTTGGCAAGAAAGGCAAGCTTAGCCCAAGATTGATTGGGTCATATCAGATTCGGCGAAGAATAGGCCGAGTTGCATACGAGTTGAACTTGCCTCCAGAGTTAGCATCTGTTCACCCAGTATTCCATGTTTCTATGTTGCGGAAGTTCGTAGGGGACCCTTCTACAGTAGTTCTGGTTCAGGATGTCCAGGTTACAGAAGAATTAACATATGAAGAAGTTCCCGTAGCTATCTTAGACAGACAGATTCGCAGGTTGAGAACTAAAGATGTTGCATCTGTCAAAGTATTGTGGCGTAATAGGAATCATGAGGAAATGACGTGGGAAGCAGAAGAAGATATGAAAGTCAGATACCCTCACCTATTTCAGGCCTAGTCAGGCGACAGGTATGTCCATATTATTACTTATGCAGTACCTTATGGTTGTATGTCTGTGAATGATAAAGAGTGATATTTAGTTATCCAGTGGATCCTAGAATATTATGTGCAGTGCCTGTGTTGGACTTTTTTGCATTTCAGGTTTTTGTTATAGTCCATATTACAGGGGAAACTCTGCCGAAATTTTTCTAGAAAATAAAGTAAGTAGTCCTATAGATAATAGTGTACATTCGAGGACGAATGTTCTTAAGGGGGGGGGGAGAATGTTATACCTCGTAGAATTTCCGGCACCTAGACGACCTATTCACACGTTGGTTAAGCATATTAGAAGGCCATACGTGCTAGAGAAAGGCCAGGAAAAAGATAGGATGAGAAACCCATCGAATCATCGCGGGAGGAGCCGAGGCAGAGCCCCTCCGCGATGGCAGCGTGTCACGGAGGCAAGGCCTCCGTGATGGCTCCGTGACATGTTGCCCAAGTTCAGGCTCAAGTATATAAAGCCCCCACTTCGGTTTAATATCATTTAACTCATTTTAATTTCCAGAACATGCAGCAAAACAGAGGAAGACGAAGGAGGGATTATTATTTTCATCCGATTACGCTGCCAAACGCTGCCCAAACTCAAATTAATCCTAGATACTGAAGTATTTAGCAGCAGAGAGCATTCCTACGGATTTAGTTTCGTGAAATACGGCCGACGAATCGGCGAGCCACCGAGCTAAGGTAAGTGGAATTGCTCTAAATTAATGTCTATGTGTTCCTAGCTGGGAAGTGAATATTTCTCCCTTCTGGACCGCTGAAAAATAACGAGTTTTCGACCGTTTTTTCGAAAGGTTAAAGTTGGGATAAATATATATATCTAAAGTGACAATTTCTCCCGAATATTAATGTATTTAGTTCTAATTGACGTGTATATGAATGTAGTTGGGAGAAACAACAGAAGTACTGACGGAAATCACACCGGTCAGTCAGGTACTTAGAAACCAGGTATGTAAAGTTATTCTTTCGGCAAGCCAGGAAGTACAGCTTAGAAAGTAAATAGAATAAAGGCTATTAACCGATACCCAGTGTATAGGAAAGATTTTAGTATAATTTCTAGCAAGCATGCTAGTACATTAATCACGTATCACGCGATAATCAGAATAGTAGATATTCAGGCAATACGTAGTACATCTGTTGAGATTGTATCCAGTAGTAGATGGTACATTTTATGTTATTGAGCTATATCCAGATATAATCAGATAGACAGATAAAGGCCAGGTAGCAGTTAGTCCAGCAATCAGAAATAGTGTAAAACAGAATATAGTATCAGTTATTTAATACAAACTGGCCTTGAGATACAAGAAGAGAATATGATTAGTATTTTTCATTTAAGCATGCTTGTTGTGTATGTGTTTTGTATGTTGAGACATGTTGTGGCATGTGGGCACCCTTTAGCATCCCCACCGCCCCTGGGTTATAGCTGTGTCGATACCAGATTCAGATACCGCCACCAACTGGGCGATGCCGTCCGACTAAAGGACGATGATGGCCGACCACCATGATAATACGGTCCAGACCACCCTGCTTGCAGGGGTAGTTCAGTTTACTCTGCGCAGAGCTAGCACACCCTGTTTACAGGGGCAGACCACTCTGTGTGCACACCTGTGCCCAGAGGTAGGAGTCTTCGGACTCAGACACAGTTTATTGTCAGAGGCCAAGGCCTGAGCTACGTACCCAAGGGGGCCGGTAGGAGGAGCTCACAGTTATCAGATGAGTGGAGTGACTTGTTTTTGGTTGGTTTAGACCCGGGTAGGGGTAAATAGATTGCTTGCTTGGTTGGCACCTTCCGGCTTATGGGGGTCGGTCAGGTATTGTGTGTATTATTATGTATATTGATATGTGCTAGTAGATACTGATAGACAGAGGGACGACACGTCTTCAGGTACGCTCAGTTAGTTACAGAATGTATAAACTCTCCCCAGTTATCCTCAGCTAGATAGACTCAGCTACTTCTTGCTTAAATGTCATGTTATTGTGCTATTCGTTTCAGTTGCATATTTCAGTTTGCTTTACATGCTCAGTACCTGTGGTACTGACGCCCAGCGGGGCGCTGTATTGCTTGCCTACAGGTACTCACGGACGAGGAGCCGATCCCTCGTGATTCCAGCCAGCCAGTGAGTCATCAGCTCCTGTCATCCGGAGTCTGATTCCCAGAGGTGTAGCTCCTTTGCTTTTGTTGTGCAGTATGGGTAGGTCGGGGCCCTGTCCCGGTCATTTCTATTAGTTTCTTACAGTATTCGTAGAGGCTTGCAGTCTGTATATATTCCCTGTGGTTATTTGAGCCGATCGTGTGGGGCTGTGCAGTCTGCTGTAGTTGTTTTGTATTCCATTTTATGTTGGCTCTGTGGGGCCTTAGTTTGACAGTAGTGGTGACCTTGCCGGTCATGTAGTTTTATAGCAGTCTTGTGTTGAGTTACAGATAACTAGACAGCATGGTGGCCTTGTCGGCCCGCATAGGTTCCTTGTTACAAGTCTGTTTCTGGTTAGCTGTTGTTACAGGTACAGATGGCTACAGGACAGTTGGCCGGAGGCTGTAGTTACAGCCGTTATATAGCCGATTTGTTTCTTGAAATAGATCCAAAGCCAGCCAAAGCACCAGATGTGCTCAGGCCGGACCAGTTAGCAGTCCAGAGTCTAGCAGGCACCAAGTGCCGTCATACCCCCCAAGGTGGGGTGTGACAATTTAATCCCTAAAAGCACATGTGCCCAAATTATGGGGTTTTTAGTGAAATTCATGGTTATGGTGATTTCTCAAACATGATATGAACTCTTGAATTTAAGCATGTTTTCAATTACTCATGTCATTATGATCAGTGTTCGATAAATTTAACCATTTCAAGTATGATTGAAATTTTGGGCAATGCCCACATGTCGTTTGTGATTTGTGAACTATGATTTTGGCCAATTCACGGGCCCAATTCCATGGATAGTATTACGAATTCTAAAGAATGAAATGATTCTCACGGTTTAACTAGCCATGCATGTCATGTATGAATTTCTACGAACACATGCATTGTTTTGGGAGTAGTACTTAACATCGAGTAGGTATGGGGCCCAGGTTATGCCATGTCTCTCAAAACTACGTGCCATCGTAGGTTATATTTGGGACCTCCCTTGTGACTGTCCCCTTTTACCTAGGGGGTCTTCATGAGTGATATCACGCCCTTCATGGTTCTACCCTAGGCAAGGTACGAACGGCCTCCCGATTAGGTGTACAGGTCGAGCTCTGTGTGTGCTCACATGGGGTATGTCGGTTATAGAAATCTCCCACTGTTCCTCATTGTTTTCATGCATGTTATGATATGTTTTCTTTGGCTCAAGTAATGTTTTGTGAAATGCTTTTTCTCTTGTTATGACTATGACAACTTTACGAATGTTTTAGCTAAAACCTTGAGCCTTATGATATGTTTACGATTTCAATCTTATGATCATGATGTCCCCATGTTACACCCTGAAAATCTAATTTATTTTTTTTGATGATTATTTGATGTTTATATGTCATATTAAGGGAATTATGGGTTGTAGGTTTTCCATAGGTGAGGAGGAAAACATGTGCAAACGGAAAAGCGAAGAGTATGTGAAGTTTGTAAATAAGGGTCAACTTTAAATGGACATATCTCCGAATATATAATTATTAAGATGTCCTATAGCCTATCAAATGAAACGTATTTTAGACTAGTTTACAGTGAAAAAAACGGCTTGTCACTCATTCTTCGGAGTAAAAAGTTATGCTCGTTTGAAGACAGCACCATCGGCTGTGAAAGCCCCCATGCGCGCAGGCGCCGAGACAGGCAGGCAGCAGGTGCACGTGTGAGGGCACGTCGCACGGGAGCCGCACGCGGGCACCGCCCAGCCCACCTATATGAAATAATATTGAGCTAAGAAGCTCATTTCTACTCCATTTCACCTCATTTTTTATTTCAAAATTCACAGAATTAAGAACTTTATCAAATGGCGAAAACAAATACCAGGTAAGAAATTGTATGGTTAGGTGAAATTTCCTTATAGTCCAAGCTTGGAAAGGGTTTCTTATGTCGTGAGCTTCTAATCATCGAGTTGCTGCATTTTGGGGCAGTAGAGAGGTGAGGTTCTACCTCCATATAGGTGAGAGTTGAGTACAAAAGGAGGTAGGTGTTTTTACTCTTTAAATTATCATGAATTAACAAGTTATGTTGGAAGTGAAGTTGGAAATTATGTGTTTCTTGGGTGTGTGTTGTTGCTGCGGTTTGGCAGCATGGTTGCTACATTTTTGGAACACTATTTGGCTGAAGAAGAACTCCAAATGGGCAGGGGTTATACTCAAGTAAAAGGTAAGTGTTACTACTTGGTTTATCCGCTCAAATTCCCAAGCTAAAGAAGGAAATGAAATAAAGTCAATATGTGTTTTATGTGATATTTTACTGAGGTTTCTGCCCATTTTTGGGAGGTTGTTACAACTATATAGATGCTGAAATTTATCCAAAAGATGGAAGTAATACACCACACCTTTGGGGAGGTTAAACAAGCACGTAAGCGAAACTCTCTTGAATTGCCTCAAGTTTAATACGCCTAATGTACGTAGGTTTACTGAAAATTATATTATGATGTGGCTGTTTGGTTATAAGTTTTGGGACATGATGTGACTGGGAACTTAGAATAAAACAGTCCTCATTCCATGTAGTGTAAGTAAGGAAGTTGAAGGTGTCGGAATTTCTAGCAAGCGGAAGAAATTGGTTAAAAAGACGCCACGAAGTGAGGTATGTAAAGGCGTCCCTATTCTTATTTTCCAAGCATGAAATTTTATTGTTGATCGGGCCAATGTTCCTATGTTTTGTGTTCCTATTGATACATACATGATTCTGCCCAAAGTATTAGAAATACTTCATAGAAGGCTTGAAGAGGTAAATATGCTTGAAATGAACAAATGTGAAGTGAAAGGCGTTTTCTTTACGATTTTTATTGTTGTAGTAGTAAATCGAGTTTGAAGTCCCCTAAGCATGGGCACCGTAAGCTGGTCCATTATAATTTTTCATGCATGTGATATCAAATGTGTTCAAAATTTCTAGTTGCTATGTGAAATTGGTAAAAAGGCAAGAAGACGACACGCGAACGAACATAACGCTAGAAAATAATTTTAAGCTAAATAAGGGTAAATGAGAACACCGAAATGAAAATGCCTTAAAATAGTTATCCACCCTCTTATAAAAATGTTCTAAGGTATATAAGGCTGAGAGGAGATTCCTTGATTTCTCTCCCTTTATCTAACTGACTAGTTAATGAGTTTTCGAACCAACCGATACGTTGAACTTGAAAGATAGAACTTAATGAATAAATTATTGATATATCTATGAAACCATCTTTATGGGCAGGTTATACACAATATTTTAATGTTAGAAGTTTATGTGAAAATAAGTATATATTTACACTTATGCTTACGTTCAAGTGACACGCTAGGGCAACAAAATTTGTCTTTAGAATGTCATCGTAAATTTACTGTAACTCTTGTGCTATCTTAACCTCCTGAGAGTCACCAAGGAATTAATTTAAATAAGTGATATAAATACATTATGTGGTAATGATATAATGAATAGTAGGCGATAACCTTCTATAAATCAGCTAGAGTTGAACGTTTGTAAAATAGTAACTTAAGTTAAAGAGAAGCTCTCTGTTATACCTCTAGACGTTTATGTTAAGTTATCGATTCTAAGTGTTGAAGTTGTATTCCATGACCGAAAAGGGTGATCCTAGGAGCTTCTAATCCATTTATAATGATGTAAGCTTTCTTGAGCTCCTCGGTTAATTAAGAAGATGTGAAAGTCAATCCAGCGGCGTCCAAATTATGGTTATAAGTCTTTATTTTCCTAAAAGGCAGCACTTGGAGAGTTGCTTATGAATTCTCAAGTTGAACAAATCCAAATCTCAGATTCTTAAGTAATGTCTTCCAGTCCCTAAGTTATATTGAAGTGTGTTATGCTAACAAGTTTTCAAGAGATCATATTCCGAGAATCATGCTAATGTCTCGATCAAGTATTTGAAGTTTCGTTCCGGCATAAGAACTTAAGTCTTTATATGTCTTTCCAGTAAGAAGTTTTACTTTATATTATTTTCATATTATAACATACAGTTGAATTCTTTGAGTTATATTACAGCCATGCGTCTATATGTTTAGCTCTTGTTGAGTTATCATTTGAATTTCCTAAATTCAGCGGAGAGATTCTCCCATGTACCAATGTTCCTAATGTCTAAATATAAGCACAAGATATGAAAATGATTAGTTAAGCTTAGAAATTCTAATCCTAGGAAGTCACTGGAAGGTCACTTAGCTAACTAAATATGAGTTTATACATTATACAGGAGTCTCATACGTTGTATATCTGTAATTCAACTCTCAGGTCTATGTAAATGTTAAGAGTTATGACAAATAACTCCAAGATCCAAGTTATAAGTCCCATGTTTTCCTACAAATAAGGCAAATGAATTGAGAACTTTATGTGCTCATCGACGTGATATGTTTGACAGATGAAATTCCAATGTATAGTTGTCGATACATGTAAAGGAACCACCCTGTGGGCAGTCTGCATATGTAGTTCCCAAATGTCAAAGGATTGTATAGAAATGAGAATCTATGTGCTTATACTCAAGCGATATGTTAAATTGGTAACACTATGTATAGGACATTTCTTGTAAGCCTACTAAAATTCTTATGTTGGCTAAACCTCCTGAATGTCCGATGAGTCACTAAGTTGACATGTTTGTATATAATTTGACAGCTTTACGTGATATATGTGCATATTTGCTAATTTTATGTTGTATATGTGCTCATTTGCATTTATATGTTACGAAATAGACCTATTATGGCCACAGATTAAGCATTTGTCATTTCAATGCTACATGTGTTAAATTGACTCAGTATAAGCTTTATCGGTTCCATTCATGATTATGATTGAGAATATTTTTATTTTTACCCCGGTATCGTTCACCGACTGGAGATGTTTTTATTTTACCCCGGTATGGCGCATCGGCTGAAGATATTTTTATTTTTACCCTAGTATGGTACACCGGCTGGAGATATTTAATTTTACCCCAGTATGGAACACCGGTTGGAGATATTTTTATTTTTACCCTGGTATGGTACACCGGCTGGAGATATTTTTATTTTTACCCCAGTATGGTACACCGGCTTAAGATATTTTATTTTACCTTGGTATGGTACACCGGCTGGAGGCATTTTTATATTGTTTTTATGGTCAGTTGGCCGCCAACGTTACCGTTATAGTTTTTCTTGTGCATTACTTGGTTGCATTTGCACTTCAGTATTGACTTAATTTCAGGTTTCAGTTTCCAAGATTCCAGGTTGTTACTATTCCTTATTATTGGCTCAGTTATCATTGCTATGTTACCTGTTTATAGTTTTCTACTTTACATACCAGTACATTTCATTCGTACTGATGTCCCTTCGCCTGGGGACCTGCGTTCGTGCCGCAGGTACAGGTAGAGGTCGAGATTGCCAGTTGCAGTAGCAGTTCGTGAGATTAGCGGATGTGTTGGTATGCTCCTTTCTTTATGGATCTAAGACTGGTTTTGTTTCAGTTAGAGTTTTGAGATGTAGTTATGGGTAGGTCGGAGCCCTGTTCTGACCATCAGTCAGTTTACTCTTTAGAGGCTTTGTGGAATTAGTGTGTGCAATGGTATTCAATTTGTGGCCTTGTCAGCTTTTTGTTGTTTACTTTAGCATACTCATGCCTTGTTTGCATTTCATTTGTTTACCCTATATTGTTGAGACATTATGGGTCCAGTTTGTGCTCCAATTGATTATGACAGGTGGCCTGGACGGCCTAAGTGTTACAGTTATAGATGTCATATAGCCGGCTTTCCAATCAGTCAGGTATGGGGAGCCAATCGCGCCCTCCCCCCAGTTATGGGGCATAACTGACTTGGTATCAGAGCGAAGTCGTATCCTAGGGAGTCCACAAGACATGTCTAGTATAGTCTTGCTTATGGGTATGTTGTGCACCATACTTATAATCAGGAGGCTACAGGGCATTTAGGAGTTGTTTCACTTTGTTCATTAATAGATCGTGCTATAGAGCAAAGATGTAAGAGGTGTGTTAAATCTAAATCATGCTTATGTTTTAAAATTCTCCTGGAGTAAGGCAAATTGCTATTAGATTTATCGGCACTGATGTTTGAAAGGGTCCCAATCGCCGTCCTGCCTATTCGAGAAATAGATTAAAGGCACGAAGCGAGTTTCCCATTCCTCGTACCGTAGTTCCTCCAAGTTCTAGTCGGAATTGCTATGGGAAGGAATTTAGCCCCTCCCATTGTTTCAGATTCGGTAGAGCTAAGAGAATGTAGAGTTATAGATCCTTCAGCACCTGTAGTACCTTCAGGTATATCAAAGGGACGAGCTTTGACAAAGCATTTCAGATGTTAGCCCGAGTAATGACGTTTCAAAATAAATAGTTAAAATTAATGGTAGGGTCCAGGGGGACTTTTGAGAGCTCTAGTGCCCATAGGTTTTGAGCCTAAATCCCCTACCCTTCGCGAATCAGTACTTACCACGGGAACTTCGATGGGTTCGAGCTAATAAGGTTTTGTACCTTGAGTAGGGCAACATGAGTATTCGCGAATATAGTCTCAGGTTTGATTCTTTGGCCCAATATATTTCAGATAGGGTGCTGAATACGAGGGATAGTGTATATCGATTTTATTAGGTTTGGGACCCCATTTGGTCCGAGAGTGTTTGGGAATGTCTACCCTAAAAAAAATAACTACTGCTTTGATGCTAGTATTTTCTCAAAAGACGGACGATCTGATTCATAGTCTCCCAAGTAATGACAAGGTGTTGGAAATGAGTAAGGAAACTAGGGTGATAAGACTATTTAAGGACCCTCGTAGTGCTTGGAGACCCCAGCTAGCCATAAATTCAGTTTCTCCTTGAGATTTAGTCTCTACTTTTGTCCCTAGATTAGACTACAATTTCTTTTAGCCCCTATTTCCAAGATTGGCAGTGATAGGTCGTGGTTAAAGCAAAGGTAAAAGAGCAATTTCAGGTTTGACACTGATTCTATGCGTTATGTGGTTAAGTTGTGATTTTCACTTTTTTTTCTGTGATATTTCCTAATGGTATGAATGGAAAGGCTGTATTGGAGTAAATCATAACTCCCATGGTAGTGTATTAATTTGCTTAGGGTTAGAAAAGTTACCGATTTTATGGTACTAAAGCATGCCTATCATACGTCAGACAAATAGATGAGTTGAGTAAGTACAGTTTGATAAGAAGCGGCAATAGAAAGAGGATGTGCTTAAGAAAAATGGAATGTATGGTTATGACACAAGGAAAGGAAGAGTTGAAGATGTTATGGCTAAAGTTACGGTTACCGAGGTATAACCCTCATTCGAGGACGAATGATTTTAAGGGGGGAAGGATGTTACACCCTGAAAATCTTATTTATTTATTTTGATGATTATTTGATGTTTATATGTCATTAAAGGGAATTATGGGTTGTAGGTTGTCCATAGGTGAGGAGGGAAACATGTGCAAAGGGAAAAGCGAAGAGTATGTGAAGATTGTAAATAAAGGTCAAGTTTAAATGAAAATATATCCAAATATATAATGATTAAAAGGTCCTATAGCCTGTCAAATGAAAGGTATTTGAGTCTAGTTTACAGTGAAAAAAATCACTCGTCAATCGGAGTTCGGAGTAAAAAGTTATGCTCGTTCGAAGACAGCACTGTCGGCTGGAAAAGCCCTCATGCGCGAGGGCACCGAGACAGGCAGGCAACAGGCGCGTGCGTGCGCGAGAGCACGTCGCATGGGCGCCGCACGTGGTCACCACCCAGCCCGCCTATATGAAGTAATTATGAGCTAAAAATCTCATTTCTACTCTTTTTCACCTCATTGTTCTTTTCAAAATGCACAGAATTAAGAGCTCTATCCAATGGTGAAAACAAATACCAGGTAAGAAATTGTATGGATAGGTCAAATTCCTTATAGTCCAAGCTTGGAAAGGGTTTTTTATGTTGTGATCTTCTATCTTAGAGTTCCTGCGTTTTTGGGCAGTAGGGAGGTGAAGTTCCACCTCCACATTGGTGAGAGTTGATTACAAAAGGAGGTAGGTGTTTTTACTCTTTAAATTATCATGAATTAACAAGTAATGTTGGAAGTGAAGCTGAAACTTATGTGTTGCTTGGGTTTGTGTTGTTGCTGCGGTTTGACAGCATGGTTGCTACATTTTTGGAACAGTATTTGGCTTAAGAGGAACTCCATATGGGAAGGGGTTATACACAAGTGAAAGGTAAGTGCCCCTACTTGGTTTATCTGCTCAAATTCCCAAGCTAAAGTAAGGAAATGAAATAAAGTCAATATCTGTTTTATGTGATATTTGACTGAGGTTTCTGCCCGTTTTTGGGAGGTTGTTAGAACTATATAGATGGTGGAATTTATCCAAAAGATGGAAGGAATACACCACACTTTTGGGGAGGTTAAACACCAAAAGCACATAAGCGAAACTCTCTTGAATTGCCTCAAGTTTAAGACGCCTAAGGTACATAGGTTTGCTGAAAATTATATTATGATGTGGTTGCCTGATTGTACGTTTTGAGACATGAATTGGGACTGGGAACTTGGCATAAACCAGTTCTCATTCAGTGTAGTGTATGTAAGGTTGTCGAAGGTGTCGGAGTTTCTAGAAAGCGGAAGAAATTGGCTAAAAAGACGCGACGAAGTGAGGTATGTAAAGGCATCCCTATTCTTATTTTCCAAGCACGAAATCTTGTTGTTGATCGGGCCAATGTTCCTCTGTTTTGTGTTCCTATTGAGTCATACATGATTTTGCCCAAAGTATTAGAAATACTACATAGAAGGCTTGAAGAGTTAAGTATGCTTTACGATTTTTATTGTTGTAGTTGTAAATCGAGTCTGAAGTACCCTCCGCATGGGCACCGTGAGCTCGTCCTTTATATTATTTCATGCATGTGATATCAAATGTGTTCAAAATTTCTAGTTTCTATGTGAAATTGGTAAAAAGGCAAGAAGACGACATGCGAACGAACTTAACACTAGAAAACAATTTTAAGCTAAATAAGGGTAAATGAGAACAACGAAATGAAAATGCCTTACAATAGTTATCCACCCTCTTATGAACATGTTCTAAGGTATATAAGCCCAAGAGGAGATTCCTTTATTTCTTTCCTTTATCTAATTGACTAGTTAACGAGTTTTCGAACCAACCGATACGTTAAACTTGAAAGATAGAACTCGAATGAGTAAATTATTGATATTTCTATGAAACCATCATTATGGGCAGGTTATACAAAATATTTTAATATTATCAGGTTATACAAAAATAAGTATATATTTACACTTATGCTTACATTCAAGTTACACGCTAGGGCAACAAAATTTGTCTTTAGAATGTCGCCGTAAATTTACTGTAACTCTTGTGCTATCTGAACCTCCTGAGAGTCACCAAGGAAATAATTTAAATAAGTGATATAAATACATTATGTGGTAATAATATAATGAATATTAGGTGACGACCTTATATAAATCAACTAGATTGAACGTTTGTAAAATAGTAACGTAAGTTAAAGAGAAGCTCTCTGCTATACCCCTAGATGTTTATGTTATGTTATCGATTCTAAGTGTTGAAATTGTCTTCCATGACCGAGAAGGGTGATCCTAGGAGCTTCTAATCCATTAATAATGATGTAAACTTTCTTGAGCTCCTCAGTTAATTAAGAAGTTGTGAAAGTCAATCCAGCAGCGTCCGAATTATGGTTATAAATCTTTATTTTCCTATAAGGAAACACTTGGAGAGTTGCTTATGAATTCTCGAGTTGAACAAATCCAAATGTCAGATTCTTAAGTAATGTCTTCCAGTCCCTAAGTTATGTTAAAGTGTGTTATGCTAACAAGTTTTCAAGAGATCATATTCCGAGAATCATGCTAATGTCTCGATCAAGTATTTGAAGTTGCGTTCCAGCCTAAGAACTTAATTCTTTATTTGTCTTTCCAGTAAGAAGTCTAAATGTATATATTTTCGTATTATAACATACAGTGGAATTCTTTGAGTTATATTACAGCCATGCAGTTATATGTTTAGCTCTTGTTGAGTTATCATTTGAATTTTCTAAATTCAGCAGAGAGATTCTCCCATGCACCAATGTTCCTAATGTCTAAGTATAAGCACAAGCTATGAAAATGATCAGTTATGCTTAGAACTTCTAATCCCAGGAAGTCACTGGGAGGTCACTCAGCTAACTAAATACGAGTTTATACGTTATACAGGAGTCTCATACGTTGTATGTCTATAATTAAGCTCTCAGCTCTACGTATATGTTAAACGTTATGACAAATAACTCCAAGCTCCAAGTTATAAGTCCCATGTTTTCCTACAAATAAGGCAAATGAATTGAGAACTCTATGTGCTCATCGACGTGATAAGTTTGACGATGAAATTCCAATGTATAGTTGTCGATACATGTAAAGGAACCACCATGTGGACAGTCTACATATGTAGTTCCGAGATGTCAAAGGATTGCACAGAAATGGGAATCTATGTGCTTCTACTCAAGTGATACGTTAAATTGGTAACATTATCTATAGGACATTTCTTGTAAGCCTGCTAAAATTCTTATGTTGGCTAAACCTCCTGAATGTCTGACGAGTCACTGAGTTGACACGTTTGTATATAATTTGACAGCTTTATGTGATATATGTGCATATTTTCTAATTTTACATTGTATATGTGCTCACTTGCATTTATATGTTACGAAATAGACCTATTACGGCCACAGATTAAGCATTTGTCATTTCAATGTTACTTGTGTTAAATTGACTCAGTATAAGCTTTATCGGTTCCATTCATGATTATGATTGAGAATATTTTTATTTTTACCTTGGTATGGCACACCGGCTGGAGATGTTTTTATTTTACCCCGGTATGGTGCACCGACTGAAGATATTTTTATTTTTACCCCAGTATGGTACACTGGCTGGAGATATTTAATTTTACCCCGTTATGGAACACCGGCTGGAGATATTTTTATTTTTACCCCGATATGGTACACCAGCTGGAGATATTTTTATTTTTACCCCGGTATGGTGCACCGGCTTAAGATATTTTATTTTACCTTGGTATGGTACACCGACTGGAGGAATTTTTATATGATTTTTATGGTCGGTTGGCCGCCAACATTACAGTTATAGTTTTTCTTGTGCATTATTTGGTTGCATTTGCACTTCAGTATTGACTTATTGTCAGGTTTCAGTTTCCAAGATTCCAGGTTGTTACTATTCCTTATTTTTGCCTCAATTATCGTTGCTATCTTACATGTTTACAGTTTTCTGCCTAACATACCAGTACATTTCATTTGTACTGATGTCCCTTCTCCTGGGGACTTGCATTCGTGCCGCAGGTGCAGGTAGTGTTCGTGAGATTAGCGTATGTGTTTGTATGCTCCTTTCTTTCTGGAGCTAAGACTATGTATGCTTCAGTTAGAGTTTTGAGATGCAGTTATGGGTAGGTCGGAGCCCTGTTCTGACCATTAGTCAGTTTACTCTTTAGAGGCTTTGGACTTAGTGTGTACGATGGTATTCAATTTGTGACCTTGTCAGCTTTTTGTTGTTTACTTTAGCATACTCATAGCCTTGTTTGCATTTCATTTGTTTACCTGTATTGTTGAGACATTATTGGTCCAGTTTGTGCTCCAGTTGATTATGACAGGTGGCCTGGACAGCCTAAGGTTTACAGTTACAGATGTCATATAGCCGGCTTCCCAGTCAGTCAGGTATGGGGAGCCAGTCGCGCCCTCCCCCTAGTTATGGGGCGTGACACCCCACTTCTATAACTTTTATGTTTTTAGGTATTGTTTTGCATACCATACATACTCAGTACCTTCTAAGTACTGACCCACATATTTTCAGGATCTGGTTCGCAGGTTAAACATCGTTCCTAGCTTGCTCTTAGTTCCGCTCTCCGCATTCAATAGTGAGTTCTCATGATTCTAGGGATTCATGTTTGGATCGTGTCTATCTTTTTGTTTTTTAGAAATGTTGAGGTTAGTTGGGGTTTTGTCCCTTCAACCTGTCTGTTATGACTAGAGGCTTTCAGACCTATCTGTAGTATTTAACAATTTAAGTTTGGATCATTTGTTGTTGCTTCTTATAACTCATGTTATGATTTTCAATTAGTTTATGATTATTAAGTCAAGCTCTCCATATCATGTGAATGAATTAGTTATATGCTCATGCCATGGGTTGACTTGGGGTCTCTCGGGGCTCCTTGTCCCGTGTCTACAATGCGGGTGTACTCTCGGGTCGTGACAAACTTGGTATCAGAGAAATAGGTTTGATGTGTCCTAAGGAGTCTGAATGCCGCGTTAGGTAGAGTATTTTTCATGGATGTGAAGCGCACCATACTTATGACAAAGAGGCTACTAAACGTTTAGGAAATGTTTTCTTCTTTCATGATCTATGTCGTGCGATAAAAAGTCTCCCTATTCTTATAACTTGTGTTGTACGTGTGTGCAGAATCATGTCTCCTAAGAACAACGATGGGAGTCAGTTAGTGCCACCAGCTCTAATGGATTCCATGCAAGTTACTAATGCGAAGCTCGGAGCCGCTCTTAGAATATTAATGCGAGCTATGATCACCCAGCCTAACCAGCAGGCTATCGCACCAGTGAACCCTATCGGGGAGGCAGCAACTTCTAGAATTCAAGGACTCATGAAGGAGAGCCCACAGCAGGTTGGTGACTCTAGTGTGGTTGGGAAGTGTAGAGGGAACAAGAGGGGAAATAAGTGTCCCAGGGATGGAAACCTTAAGAAATCCCAACAAGGGTCGAGTCGTGGGAGTCACTCTCAAACCCGCCAGAAGTCTCTAGTCTAGGCTCGGGGTACAATTCTCGGGTGAGGGAGATTACTTACCCAAATTGCAGGCGTTGCAGAAAGAACCACCGAGGGAAGTGCTTGGTAGGTTCAGATATTTGTTTTTATTGTGGCCAACTTTGTCATAAACACAGGGATTGCTCTTCAACCAAGCGAGATGGTCGGAAAGGCCGTGCTCCGAATCCTCCTCCATCAGCCGCAGCAAATTTCCCACCTCACCAGCACAGGTTATCAAGAGAGAGTGGCGGTCAACCGCAGATGTAGTCTCAAGTATGTCATAACTTATTCCCTCATACCTATCATGATTGTTAGTTCCAAGGACTACTCTAAGAGGTACAGTTCCCTTTGAGCATTATAAGATGAGGTTTTCACATGGGAGGTGAGAAAATGGTAAGTGAGAGCCCATTCATGTCTTGAGTTTCTAGTAAGGGAGTCCTATGGATAGCATTCGGGGGTAGTATCTCCTTTCTTCTTTAGATGTTCCCTTACGTATCACTCGATGCTACACTCGGCTCGCGCTTATGTTCAGGACCCTAAGATGACAAGCAACCACGTCCATTTGCGATCTCAATATTTCCGTTTCGTATCATGTCATGACTATCGCTATGTATGTGAACCCATGTTTCTTAGCACACTAAGCCCTATGAATTCCTTCCTCAAAGTCTGTTCTATCGGCTCATGAGATGGTGCTATATTGGGTATATGCCAAGATTAGACTTCCTATACGATTCGTTCTCATGATTCCCTTACTTTAAATCCTAAGGATGTTCCCCATGATGGAAATGTTGGTTAAGATTTGTATGTTCGGGATAATTCCCTACCCCCACCATAGATGTCGAACTTAGTACAGGAATCCCAGTTATTAACCAGGCTTGGAAGTGTAGCAAACCATATGGTCATGTTGTGATTGTCGATCCATTTTCCTAGGATGAACCTTTTTGTATCATTCCTCTGTTGTTCATGACTTGCGGAAGTGGAGGACTTTGTTCTGAGATGATTTAATGAAGATTGGATGAGACTTTCGATTTTTGAAGGGTTTGAAGTTTAAGGGTTGACCAGAGTCAACAATCTAGGTTGTCAAGCTCAAAATTGGATTCTGAGAGTTTGGTTGGTTCTTGGTGGTGAGTTATGATTTTATTGGGTGGTTTTTAGGGATTATGAGGTCATTCGAGAGTGATTTGAACCTCAGTTGAATTTATAAGTTTTGAGGAAGCTAGATGTAACCATGCTAAAGTCGGGGTCAAGCAACTTTACGTGGGTAATTTGGTGGTTCCAATCGGTCCAGAGTGGGTTTCAGGATTGCAATGCGTATCTGGGGAATTTCGGATGAATGTCGGATGAATTAGAGGGAACAGAGTATTTTTCATGATCTTAGACATAAGAGATGGAGACTCGGGAGTTGGGCACCTTAGGATGCTTTACGGGAATTGTAGGAGTTCATTTGGTCTCAACCTAAGCGGTGTGGTAGTTCCGGGCAAATCAGAGTTGTCCTTCGTGATTGTTGTATGGGTGAGCCAAGATGAGGAATCGATTTTTGTAAAGCTGAAGGAGGTCATTCAAAATCCGAAAGTAGAGGTCTTCTCCAAAGGGGGAGATGGTGTACTGCGGTACCAGGGTCTTCTATATGTTCCAGGTGTCGATAATTTGAGGGACTGGATATTGCATGAGGCACATAGATCCAAGGATTCTATCCATCCGGGCACCACCAAGATGTACCATCACTTGCGGGAAGTATATTGGTGGAACGACATGAAGGATATTGCAGAATTCGTAGCAAAGTGCCCGAATTTCCAACAAGTGAAAGTCGAGCATCAGAGACCGGGGGGTGTACTCCAAGCTATCAGCATTCTTACTTGGAAGTGGGAAGAAATCAATATGGATTTCGTAACAGGTTTACCCTGCACTCGTAGACAGTATGACTCCATTTGGGTTGTGGTCGACAGGTTGACCAAGGATGTTCATTTCCTACATATCAAAACCACCGATTTAGCAGAAGATTATGCTAAGTTATACATTCGAGAGTTGGTTAGATTGCATGGAGTGCCCTTGTCCATTATATTAGATAGAGGTACTTAGTTCACCTCTCAGTTCTGGAGATCTTTTCAAAAGGGACTTGGCACCCAAGTCAAGCTTAGCACAACATTTTATCAGCAAACAGATGGTCAGGCGGAGCGGACTATCCAGACTCCTGAGGACATGTTGATAGCTTGTGTTATTGACTTCAAGGCTAGTTGGGAAGAGCATTTGCCTCTTATTTAGTTTGCCTACAACAACAGCTATCACTCCAGCATTCAAATGGCGCCGTTCGAGGCTCTTTATGGGCGAAGGTGTAGATCACCCATTGGGTGGTTTGAAGTTGGTGAGGCTTCGTTAGTGGGTCTAGATTCAGTCCATGAGGCTATGGAGGAAGTTCAGTTAATAAGAGGAAGGATGAAAATGGCTTAAAGTCGCCAATAGTCTTATGCGGATATGAGGAGAAGGGAGCTTGAGTTCGATATCGGCGATTGGGTGTTTCTGAAGGTATCTCCCATGAAGGGAGTGATGAGATTCGAAAAGAAAGGGAAACTCAGCCCCCGCTATATTGGCCCATACTGGATTGTTAGACGAGTAGGTAAGGTAGCTTATGAGTTAGAGTTACCTTCAGAGTTGGCTTAAGTTCATCTCGTATTTCATGTATCGCTCTTGAAAAAGTGCATGGGAGATCCAGCCTTGGTGGTTCTGGTGGAAAGTGTTGGCGTGAATGATAGCCTCAATTATGAAGAAGTTCCTGTTGCAATCTTGGATCGTCGGGTTCGAAGGCTGAGGTACAAGGAAGTAGCTTTAGTAAAGGTGTTATGGAGAAATCATCATATTGAGGGAGTTACGTGGGAAGCTGAAGAGGATATGATGGCTAAATGCCCCACAAGTTCCCTACCGGCCAAGTTTCAGTTTGAGGTATCAGTTTTTTCCCTAAACCTCTAATCAGTTTTCCATGTTCCGTTCATGCGTGCAAGTTTGTTTTATGATATGATATATGTATGTGATGTCTGAATTCAGTCCCGCTATGTAGTTCTTTTCGGGGGAGTTATTTCGTTAGATTTCGGCTTAAATGATCAGTATTTGCATATGGTAATTGTATGTTTTGTTTGCTTCTTGTTTCCTACATTCTCGGACAAATGTTTCCAAGGGGGAGATATTGTAACACCCCGAAAGGGCCTACAAATAGACCCGGGAGTTGAAGTTAAAAACTGCAGAAAACCTGGAATTTTACACTAGTACTACTCGAGGTACGAATCGTGGTGAGGACCTACAACTCGTGACTTGAGTCATAATGAGTTCGGGAGCTTGAAGTCATACAACGAGTATTCCTACAAGTCGTGGAATGTGGGTACGACTCATGGTTAGGAGTCGTGGTGAATTTCTCAATGGTCCTAGGGTGAGTTTTCATGGATCATGGTACGACTCGTAGGATGTAGCAATCACTCGTGATGAGGAGTTGTGGTTAAGTCGTATTTGGTATGGGTAGATGGTACCACGACTGGCAGTACGACCCGTAGGATGGTACTACGAGTCGTGGTATGCGAGTCGTGGCCAGATTCAGAAAATTGGGAAAAATAGTGAGGTGACCACAAGATGTAACCACAAGTCGTGACTTGGACTCATGGTCGGGGCCAGACCTATTTTTCAGGGAAAATTCATTAAGGGCAATTTCGACTTTTCTACGCTATTGGACCCTAAACCATGTCGTTTTGAGGTCGGGACAAGGTCTTTTAGGGAGGAAAAACTCATACTGAGTCTCATTTGGCATTTGCAAGAACTAGAGAAGGGAGTAGGAGGAGATTAAAGTGTTCTTGTTCAATTCTTCAAGTTTTCACCTAGGGTTTTTCAAGGGAGTTAAGAATCGTGTAATTCCTGGTATGTGGGATTTTGGATGGGTAGTTTAGTCCCTACCCATCCCCAATTTCTCCCTAACTCTATGTTTAAGTTACCAACTTTTGATGGGTCATAACCTATACGCATGTTTCCTCAACAATCGATATGAGCATGTTGTAGTATGTCTATGTCACACCCCGCCTTGGGGGGTATGACTGGCACCTGGTGCCCTACTAGGACCTGAACTGCTGGACTGCTAAGCCTGGGCACATCTGGTGCCTGGCTAGCTCTAACTCACATTTCTGGAAACAAAGGGCTATATAACGGCTGTAAACACAGCCCCCGGCCCATTGGCCTATAGCCTCCTCTACCTGTACTAACAGCTGACCAGAAACATGTCAATATAGGGAAACCTATGCGGGACGACAAGGCCACTATGCTGTCTAGTTATCTATAACTTAACCATGAAGTACTGGATAGCTACGTGACCGGCAAGGTCACCACTACTGTCGAACCATGGCCCCACACGGCCAACATAAAGGAAACACAACTTCTAACAGCTATATAACTGCACGGCCTCACACGACCGGCTCAACTGACCACAGGGAAATATATACAGACTGCAAGCCTCTAGGAATAACAGTAGAAATGATCGGGACAGGGCCCCGACCTACCCGTACTATACAACAAAAGAAAATGAAATACACCTCTGGAATTCAGTCTCCAGATGACAGGAGCTGAATATTCGATCGCTGACAGGAATCACGTGGTATCGCCTGCTCATCTATGAGTACCTGCAGGCAAGTAATGCAGTGACCCACAGGGCGTCAGTACCGCTGGTACTGAGCATGTAAAGCAATAACTGAAAGAAATGTCTGAAAACAACGATATAACTGATGAAACTGAAGTAGGAAGGAATAGATTAACTATCTGATAATGTAAGTCATACCTTCTCTTAATTATACTGGAAGGAGCAGGAGTCATACCTGAGGATTTATCGTTCTACTATCGCTCTACTCGTATCTACTGTAACACAGCATGACATATCATAACATACCATGGCACACTCAAACCTTACCTGGCCCCCATAAGCCGGGAGGTACAACCAACACGCAATCTACACCCCTACCCCGGTCGTCCCATCTCCTATAATAACTATAAGCATCCTGCCGGTCCCCTGGGTATGCACTTGGGCTCGCTGAGCCCCTGACTATAACTGTACCTGAGTCCGGGGGACTCCTGAATCAACACCCCGGGCGTAACTGCTCGACGGGGGTGTATAAGGGCCGACCAAGGCACAATATGGGGAAAACTGGCATCCCATCTTCGTCCCCTGTGGGACGGCATGCCACTCCGTAGAGCGACGTATCCTCGTCCTCTGGCGGACGAGTCGATACAGCTATTAACCCTGGGCGGTCATGGATGCTAGGTAATCCAACCCCAAATAATACAACAGTCTCACTAGTAATACTATCGGCATATACCACATACTGGAACTAATGATAATAAAGAGTTTGTACATACTGCATGCTGAACTGGTGATAGTGATATGTACGTATTTAATACATGCTAGAACTGATAATAGTATATATATATAAATATACCCTCCTGCCATACTGTACTGAGTCTAATGCTGAACATGATATAGTATTTCTGCTGAAAACTATGCTGTATACTGAGTTTCTATAGTAACATGATTTACTATTCCTAACATGCTTTCCAACTTCATTTTAACTTATCATTCTATTTCTGAGATGTCTTACAGATACTACATTGCTCTACTGAGTTTCGACTAAATACAATGATATACTAACATTTTGTGTCAGATCACATACTGAGCATGCTGTGGAATTCCTAATACTTATATTAGAATCTATATCGTACTAGCAAGTTTCACGCAAGTTATAACTCGATGCTTCTAATATCGTACCGACATTCATAATAAACATAACACATGACTTCTGAATATTCTACTGGTCTTTAAATTACTTTACTATACCGAGATTACTAACTTGCCGAGGAAACTAGCTTTACATACCTTATTCTCGAACTATCCGGCTGTCGGACGAGGCTCGGCCAGTACTTCAACTATTTCCTCCCAACTGTATTCATAAATATGTCAATTAATACTAAATACAGCTTTATTGTAAGGAGCAACGTCACTTTCGATTTAGTTTATAGCCTAAACTTAGGCTTATCGAAAGACGATCGAAAACTCGCTATTTTTCAGGGGTCCAGAAGGGAGAAATATTCACTTCGCAGCTAGGAACACATAGACACTAATTTAGAGCAATTCCACTAACCTTAGCTCGGTGGCTCGATGATTCATCGGCCGTATTTCAGGAAACTAAATCCGTAGAAATGCTCTCTGCTGCTAAATACCTCGGTATCTAAGGTTAATTTGAGTTTGGACAACGCTTAGCAGCGTAATCGGACGAAAATTATATTACTACTTCGTTCCTTTTTCCTTCTCCTGCGTTTGCTCTCTATTTTCTGAAGTTTATATGATTTAATTCTAAAATAAACAGAAGTGGGGCTTTATATACTTGGGCCTGGACAAGGCCAACGTGTCACGGAGCCAACGCGAAGGCCTCACCTCCGTGACACGCTGCCATCACGGAGGGGCTCTACCTCGACTCCTCCGCGATGGTTCGACAGGTTTCTCGTTCGATCTTTTCCAGGGCCTTTCTCTAGCACGTATGGCCTTCAAATATGCTTAACCAACGTGCGAATAGGTCATCTAGGTGCCGGGAATCCTACGCGGTATAACATTCTCCCCCCTTAAGAACATTCGTCCTCGAATGTACACTGTTATCTAGAGGACTACTTAACTTACTTTGTGGAAAATTTTCGGCAGAGTTTCCCCTGTAATATGGACTATAGCAAAAACCTGAAATGCAGAAAAGTCCAATACAGGTACTGCACGCAATATTTTAAGATCCACTGGATAACTAAGTATTAATCTTTCTCATTCACACACATACAACTATAAGGTACTGCATAAGTAATAATACGAACATACCTGTCGCCAGACTAGGCCTGAAATAGGTGAGGGTATTTGGCTTTCTTACCTTCTTCATCTTCCCATGTCATTTCCTCCCGATTCCTGTTGCGCCACAATACTTTGACAGACGCAACATCTTTAGTCCTCAACCTACGAATCTGTCTATCTAAGATAGCTATGGGAACCTCTTCATATACTAACTCTTCTGTGACCTGGACATCCTGAACTAGAACTACTGTAGAAGGGTCCCCTACGAACTTTCTCAACATAGAGACATGGAATACTGGGTGAACAGATGCTAACTCTGGAAGCAAGTTCAATTCGTAAGCAACTCGGCCTATTCTTCGCCGAATCTGATATGGCCCAATAAATCTCGGGCTAAGCTTTCCTTTCTTGCCAAATCTCATTACCCCTTTCATCGGAGACACTTTCAGATATACCCAGTCATTTATCGCAAATTCTAGATTTCTGCGCCGCATATCTGCATAAGACTTCTGGCGGCTCTGAGCAGTCAGTAAACGTTCTCGAATAAGCTTTATCTTTTCCTCTGACTGCCGAACAATGTCTAGGCCAACCAATGCTGATTCTCCTATTTCAAACCAACCGATCGGCGACCTGCATTTTCGCCCGTATAATGCCTCGAAAGGTGCCATCTGGATGGCCGAATGATAGCTATTATTATAAGAAAATTCAATCAACGAAAGATGCTCATCCCAGCTACCCCCAAAATCTAGCACACACGCTCGTAGCATATCTTCGAGCGTTTGGATAGTCTGCTCAGCTTGCCCATCCGTCTGGGGGTGGAATGCTGTGCTCAAATTAACCTGCGTTCCCAAACCCCTCTGGAACGACTGCCAGAATCTAGCTGTAAACTGTGCTCCCCTATCTGAAATAATGGATACCGGCACTCCATGTCATCTAACTATTTCTCTAATATATAATTCGGCATAATCCTCAGCTGAGAAGGTAGCCTTCACTGGTAGGAAATGAGCTAATTTTGTCAGCCTGTCAACTATTACCCAAATGGAATCATTTTTGCGTCTGGTACGGGGTAACCCTGTTACAAAATCCATGTTTATCGTTTCCCATTTCCATATAGGCACCGTTATATCTTGCGTTAAACCGCCCGGCTTCTGGTGCTCTGCTTTCACCTGCTGACAGTTAGAACATCTAGATACAAATTCAGCGATCTCAGCTTTCATACCTGGCCACCAGTAGATGTCTCTGATGTCGTGGTACATCTTCGTCGCTCCTGGATGAAGGGAATAACGAGCGTAATTTACCTCATGCATGATCCGCCCATGAAGCCCTAAAACATTTGGGACACAGAGGCGGCCCTTACAGCGTAACACATCATCCTCAGTCATTTGGAAATCTGACTCCTTACCTTTCTGAATTCTATCTCTGAGCTGGACTAAATCAGAGTCCTCGTACTGTCGTTCTTTTACTTCTGTAACTAATGATGACACAACAGAATTCTGAATTACTGCTCTATTATTTTCTGTTTCCATTACTCGAACGGCTAAACCAGCTAACTGATGAATTTCTTTGGCTAACTTTCATTTCTCTGGTCGCAAATACGCCAAACTCCCCATTGACTTACGGCTCAGGGCGTCTGCTACAACATTAGCTTTTCCGAGGTGGTATAGAATATTCACATCATAATCTTTTAACAGCTCCAACCAGCGGCGTTGCCGTAGATTCAACTCCCTCTGAGTGAAGATGTACTGTAGGCTCTTATGATCTGTGTAAATATCAACATGGACGTTGTACAGGTAATGCCTCCACATCTTTAAGGCGTGGATTACTGCGGCCAATTCCAGGTCGTGGGTAGGGTAATTCTTTTCGTGTTTCCTCAGCTGTCTGGAAGCATATACAATTACTATACCGTGTTGCATCAACACACAACCTAACCCGACGCCTGATGCGTCGCAATAGACTGAATAACCTTCTGTGCCTTCCGGCAATGCTAATACTGGGGCGGAGGTTAATCTGTCTTTCAGTTCCTGGAAGCTCTGCTCACATGCCTCTGTCCATTGAAACTTTGCTGCTTTCTGTGTCAATTTGGTTAGAGGTGCCGCAATGGTTGAGAACCCTTCAACGAACCTCCTGTAATATCCTGCCAACCCCAGAAAGGTACGAACTTCAGTCGGAGTGGTAGGCCTAGGCCATGACTTAACTGCTTCTATTTTCTGCTTATCTACATGTATACCAGTATCTGACACGATATGCCCTAAAAAGGCCACTGAGCTAAGCCAGAATTCACACTTAGAAAATTTAGCATACAATTGACGGTCCCTGAGAATCTGGAGCACTGTCCGCAGATGAGTCAGGTGATTTGCTTCAGAGCGAGAATACACCAGAATGTCATCAATGAACACTATCACGAACAAGTCTAGGAAAGGTCTGAAAATACTGTTCATCAGGTCCATGAAGACTGTCGGGGTATTCATTAACCCGAAGGACATGACTAGGAATTCAAAATGTCCATATCGGTCCTGAACGCTGTCTTAGGAATATCTTTCTCACGTACTCGGACCTGGTGATATCCGGACCGCAAGTCAATCTTAGAAAAGTATCTGGCTCCCTGCAATTGATCAAACAAGTCGTCAATTCTGGGGAGCGGGTACTTGTTCTTTACTGTAACTTTGTATAATTGCCGATAATCTATGCACATTCGGAGCGAGCCATCTATCTTCCTCACAAATAAAACTGGCGCACCCCACGGTGAAGTACTCGGCCTGATGAAACCTTTATCCAATAAATCTTTCAACTGCTCCTTTAATTCTCTGAGTTCTGCAGGAGCCATGCGGTAAGGAGGAATCGATATCGGCTGGGTGCCTGGTAATAAATCAATAGCAAAGTCTATTTCCCTTTCTTGGGGGAATACCAAGTAACTCATCTGGGAACACATCAGGGAATTCGTTCACCACTGGAACAGACTGGAGCGTCGGAAATTCTGCTTGGACATCCTGGACTCTGACCAGATGGTAAATACATCACTTAGATATCAACTTTCTCGCCTGAAGGTAGGAAATAAACCTACCTTTTGGCGTAGCAGTGCTGCCCTTCCACTCCCGCACTGCTTCTCCTGGGAAGTGGAATCGGACCGTCTTGGTCCAACATTCAACATTGGCAAAACACGGTACTAACCAATCCATACCCATTATGGCATCGAAGTCTATCATTTCTAACTCGACCAGATCTACTGTGGTCTGACGGTCAGCAACCTCTACTATACACTCGCGGTAGATTTGGCTAGCTGTGATAGAGTCACCGACGGGCGTAGATACTAAAAAGGGCTGCTGCAATAATTCTGGTGCAATACTAAACTTTCGTGCCACAAATGGAGTAATGTAGGACAAAGTAGACCCTGGATCAATCAACACATAAGCAGGGTGTGAGCAGATAGTTAGCATACCTGTCACAACATCAGGTGACGCTTCTGAATCTTGCCTCCCTGGTAAAGCATATGTGCGGCTTGGACTCGCACCTGTACTGGAGGCCCCTGATCTGCCCTGACCCCTGCCTGCTGAAACCGAGGGCCTGCGCCCAGTCGAGGATGCTGTGGCTCGTGAACCTACAGATGCCCTATCCTGTCTATCTCGGTCCTCTCGGCCTCTGGCTGGGCAATCTTTCATCAAATGGCCTTCTTGGCCACAAATATAACATGCGGTGGAACCATACCTGCATGCTCCAGGATGGCGTCGACTGCATATAGGGCAAAGTGGTAGGGTATACCTACTCTGCTCCGCCCTCCTCTGTAATGATGAATCTGCCATCTGCGAGCCTCTACCAGTCTCTGACTGCCCCCTGCGGCTGAATCTACCCCCCTGCGACTATGGCGGAGGCGGGGGTCTGGGCGGCCTGTCTAACAATCGTGGCCTGGGTCCTCCCCGGGCCTCCCTCTGTAACTCAACTGGCCTGTCCCGGCGATGCTATTCCTGATTAACCCTTCTGATCTCCCGATGTCACTGTCTGATGCCCTCAATATTTTGGGCAAATGCCTGAATTCGAGCAATGTCCATGTCCTCTCGCATTGTGGCCGTAATACAAGTCTCAACATATTCTGGATTCAACCCCATAATAAAATGGTGCACTCTGGATGCCATGGTATCAACAAAGGCCGGTGCATACCGGGCCAAAGAATCAAACCGCAAGGAATATTCCCGAACACTCATGGCCCCCTGCTCCAGATGTAGGAACTAGTCTACCCGGGCCTGTCGAATCTCCTACGGCAGATAATGATCCAGAAAAGCTCCTAAGAAGCTTGACCAGGTCGGATGAGAAACGTCTCTCCCTCGGGATCTTTCCCAGCTTTCATACCATAACACGGCGATGTCCCGTAACCGAAATGCTGCCAATTCAACTGATTCTGTAGACGTGGCATGCATAACCCTGAAGATTCTCTGCATTTGATCTAGAAAATCCTGAGGGTCCTCTGTCCGGTCCGTACCTGTAAACTGTGGGGGATTCAAAGCTAAGAACTCTTGGACCCTCGAACTACCGGGCCCTCCTGATGACTCCGCAACTGTAGACGGCACTGGCTGACGCTGAGCAGCCATCATCTGTGCTAACATAACTACAGCACTCCTAACCTCCTGGTCGGAAGGTGTCGGTATAGGAACTGCTGAAGGTAGTGTCGCCCCAAGTGGCTCCTGATGTGGTGGAGACTGCTGAGAAGGCTGGGATGATGCCTCTGTAGTGCCCTCTAATTGGGCTGTTCTAAACGAGGGCGAGGCACCCTGCTGGTGCCTTCTCCTACTGCAATATCTAGGCTCTGACCTATGATAGGATGTCGCTGATCTGACATTATCTGTAACGAAAGAATATAGTAAGTTTTTAGGGACTCAACCCTATATTGTACCGCTCTACTGCACGACTGAATAAGAATGAAAGACAACCATCCTATCATGCCTTGCAGCCCCCTACCCATAGTGTGTGGTGCACAACACATTCATGGACAGGACTCTACTTAGCACGGCTTGCAGACTCCCTGGGATACGACCTGCTCTGATACCAAGTTTGTCACACCCCGCCTTGGGGGGTATAACTGGCACCTGGTGCCCTACTAGGACCTGAACTGCTGGACTGCTAAGCCTGGGCACATCTGGTGCCTGGCTGGCTCTAACTCATATTTTTGGAAACAAAGGGCTATATAACGGCTGTAAACATAGCCCCCGGCCCATTGGCCTATAGCCTCCTGTACCTGTACTAACAGCTGACCAGAAACATGTCAATATAGGGAAACCTATGCGGGCCGACAAGGCTACCATGCTGTCTAGTAGGAAGGAATAGATTAACTGTCTGATAATGTAAGTCATACCTTCTCTTAATTATACTGGAAGGAGAACGAGTCATACCTGACGATTTATCGTTCTACTGTCGATCTACTCGTATCTACTGTAACACAGCTTGACATATCATAACATACCATGGCACACTCAAACCTTACCTGGCCCCCATAAGCCGGGAGGTACAACCAACACGCAATCTACACCCCTACCCCGGTCATCCCATCTCCTATAATAACTATAAGCATCCTGCCGGTTCCCTGGGTATGCACTTGGGCTCGCTGAGCCCCTGACTATAACTGTACCTGAGTCCGAGGGACTCCTGAATCAACACCCCGGGCGTAACCGCTCGACGGGGGTGTATGAGGGCCGACCAAGGCACAATATGGGGAAAACTAGCATCCCATCTTCGTCCCTTGTGGGACGGCATGCCACTCCGTAGAGCGACGTATCCTCGTCCTCTGGCGGACGAGTCGATACAGCTATTAACCCTGGGCGGTCATGGATGCTAGGTAATCCAACCCCAAACAATACAACAGTCTCACTAGTAATACTATCGGCATATACCACATACTGGAACTAATGATAATAAAGAGTTTGTACATACTGCATGCTGAACTAGTGATAGTGATATGTATGTATTTAATACATGCTGGAACTGATAATAGTATATATATATAAATATACCCTCCTGCCATACTGTACTGAGTCTAATGCTGAACATGATATAGTATTTCTGCTGAAAACTATGCTGTATACTGAGTTTCTATAGTAACATGATTTACTATTCCTAACATGCTTTCCAACTTCATTTTAACTTATCATTCTATTTCTGAGATGTCTTACAGATACTACATTGCTCTACTGAGTTTCGAATGAATACAATGATATACTAACATTCTGTGTCAGATCACATACTGAGCATGTTGTGGAATTCCTAATACTTATATTAGAATCTATATCGTACTAGCAAGTTTCACGCAAGTTATAACTCGATGCTTCTAATATCGTACCGACATTCGTAATAAACATAACACATGACTTCTGAATATTCTACTGGTCTTTAAATTACTTTACTATACCGAGATTACTAACTTGCCGAGGAAACTAGCTTTACATACCTTATTCTCGAACTATTCGGCTGTCGGACGAGGCTCGGCCAGTACTTCAACTATTTCCTCCCAACTGTATTCATAAATATGTCAATTAATACTAAATACAGCTTTATTGTAAGGAGCAACGTCACTTTCGATTTAGTTTATAGCCTAAACTTAGGCTTATCGAAAGACGATCGAAAACTCGCTATTTTTCAGGGGTCCAGAAGGGAGAAATATTCACTTCGCAGCTAGGAACACATAGACACTAATTTAGAGCAATTCCACTAACCTTAGCTCGGTGGCTCGATGATTCATCGGCCGTCTTTCAGGAAACTAAATCCGTAGAAATGCTCTCTGCTGCTAAATACCTCGGTATCTAAGGTTAATTTGAGTTTGGACAACGTTTAGCAGCGTAATCGGACAAAAATTATATTACTACTTCGTTCCTTTTTCCTTCTCCTGCGTTTGCTCTCTATTTTCTGAAGTTTATATGATTTAATTCTAAAATAAACAGAAGTGGGGCTTTATATACTTGGGCCTGGACAAGGCCAACGTGTTACGGAGCCAACGCGGAGGCCTCACCTCCGTGACACGCTGCCATCGCGGAGGGGCTCTGCGTCGACTCCTTCCGCGATGGTTCGACAGGTTTCTCGTTCGATCTTTTCCAGGGCCTTTCTCTAGCACGTATGGCCTTCAAATATGCTTAACCAACGTGCGAATAGGTCATCTAGGTGCCGGGAATCCTACGGGGTATAACATTCTCCCCCCTTAAGAACATTCGTCCTCGAATGTACACTGTTATCTAGAGGACTACTTAACTTACTTTGTGGAAACATTTCGGCAGAGTTTCCCCTGTAATATGGACTATAGCAAAAACCTGAAATGCAGAAAAGTCCAATACAGGTACTGCACGCAATATTTTAAGATCCACTGGATAACTAAGTATTAATCTTTCTCATTCACACACATACAACTATAAGGTACTGCATAAGTAATAATACAAACATACCTGTCGCCAGACTAGCCCTGAAATAGGTGAGGGTATTTGGCTTTCATACCTTCTTCATCTTCCCACGTCATTTCCTCCCGATTCCTGTTGCGCCACAATACTTTGACAGACGCAACATCTTTAGTCCTCAACCTACGAATCTGTCTATCTAAGATAGCTATGGGAACCTCTTCATATACTAACTCTTCTGTGACCTGGACATCCTGAACTGGAACTACTGTAGAAGGGTCCCCTACGAACTTTCTCAACATAGAGACATGGAATACTGGGTGAACAGATGCTAACTCTAGAAGCAAGTTCAATTAGTAAGCAACTCGGCCTATTCTTCGCCGAATCTGATATGGCCCAATAAATCTCGGGCTAAGCTTTCCTTTCTTGCCAAATCTCATTACCCCTTTCATCGGAGACACATTCAGATATACCCAGTCATTTATCGCAAATTCTAGATTTCTGCGCCGCATATCTGCATAAGACTTCTGGCGGCTCTGAGCAGTCAGTAAACGTTCTCGGATAAGCTTTATCTTTTCCTCTGACTGCCGAACAATGTCTGGGCCAACCAATGCTGATTCTCCTATTTCAAACCAACCGATCGGCGACCTGCATTTTCGCCCGTATAATGCCTCGAAAGGTGCCATCTGGATGGCCGAATGATAGCTATTATTATAAGAAAATTCAATCAACGAAAGATGCTCATCCTAGCTACACCCAAAATCTAGCACACACGCTCGTAGCATATCTTCGAGCGTTTGGATAGTCTGCTCAGCTTGCCCATCCGTCTGGGGGTGGAATGCTGTGCTCAAATTAACCTGCATTCCCAAACCCCTCTGGAACGACTGCCAGAATCTAGCTGTAAACTGTGCTCCCCTATCTGAAATAATGGATACCGGCACTCCATGTCATCTAACTATTTCTCTAATATATAATTCGGCATAATCCTCAGCTAAGAAGGTAGCCTTCACTGGTAGGAAATGAGCTGATTTTGTCAGCCTGTCAACTATTACCCAAATGGAATCATTTTTGCGTCTGGTACGGGGTAACCCTGTTACAAAATCCATGTTTATCGTTTCCCATTTCCACATAGGCACCGTTATATCTTGCGTTAAACCGCCCGGCTTCTGGTGCTCTGCTTTCACCTGCTGACAGTTAGAACATCTAGATACAAATTCAGCGATCTCAGCTTTCATACCTGGCCACCAGTAGATGTCTCTGATGTCGTGGTACATCTTCGTCGCTCCTGGATGAAGGGAATAACGAGCGTAATTTACCTCATGCATGATCCTCCCATGAAGCCCTAAAACATTTGGGACACAGAGGCGGCCCTTACAGCGTAACACATCATCCTCAGTCATTTGGAAATCTGACTCCTTACCTTTCTGAATTCTATCTCTGAGCTGGAATAAATCAGAGTCCTCGTACTGTCGTTCTTTTACTTCTGTAACTAATGATGACACAGCAGAATTCTGAATTACTGCTCTATTATTTTCTGTTTCCATTACTCGAACGGCTAAACCAGCTAACTGATGAATTTATTTGGCTAACTTTCATTTCTCTGGTCGCAAATACGCCAAACTCCCCATTGACTTACAGCTCAGGGCGTCTGCTACAACATTAGCTTTTCCGGGGTGGTATAGAATATTCACATCATAATCTTTTAACAGCTCCAACCAGCGGCGTTGCCGTAGATTCAACTCCCTCTGAGTGAAGATGTACTGTAGGCTCTTATGATCTGTGTAAATATCAACATGGACGCTGTACAGGTAATGCCTCCACATCTTTAAGGCGTGGATTACTGCGGCCAATTCCAGGTCGTGGGTAGGGTAATTCTTTTCGTGTTTCCTCAGCTGTTTGGAAGCATATACAATTACTATACCGTGTTGCATCAACACACAACCTAACCCGACGCCTGATGCGTCGCAATAGACTGAATAACCTTCTGTGCCTTCCGGCAATGCTAATACTGGGGCGGAGGTTAATCTGTCTTTCAGTTCCTGGAAGCTCTGCTCACATGCCTCTGTCCATTGAAACTTTGCTGCTTTCTGTGTCAATTTGGTTAGAGGTGCCGCAATGGTTGAGAACCCTTCAACGAACCTCCTGTAATATCCTGCCAACCCCAGAAAGCTACGAACTTCAGTCGGAGTGGTAGGCCTAGGCCATGACTTAACTGCTTCTATTTTCTGCTTATCTACATGTATACCAGTATCTGACACGATATGCCCTAAAAAGGCCACTGAGCTAAGCCAGAATTCACACTTAGAAAATTTAGCATACAATTGACGGTCCCTGAGAATCTGGAGCACTGTCCGCAGATGAGTCCGGTGATCTGCTTCAGAGCGAGAATACACCAGAATGTCATCAATGAACACTATCACGAACAAGTCCAGGAAAGGTCTGAAAATACTGTTCATCAGGTCCATGAAGACTGCCGGGGTATTCATTAACCCGAAGGACATGACTAGGAATTCAAAATGTCCATATCGGGTCCTGAACGCTGTCTTAGGAATATCTTTCTCACGTACTCGGACCTGGTGATATCTGGACCGCAAGTCAATCTTAGAAAAGTATCTGGCTCCCTGCAATTGATCAAACAAGTCGTCAATTCTGGGGAGCGGGTACTTGTTCTTTACTGTAACTTTGTATAATTGCCGATAATCTATGCACATTCGGAGCGAGCCATCTATCTTCCTCACAAATAAAACTGGCGCACCCCACGGTGAAGTACTCGGCCTGATGAAACCTTTATCCAATAAATCTTTCAACTGCTCCTTTAATTCTCTGAGTTCTGCAGGAGCCATGCGGTAAGGAGGAATCGATATCGGCTGGGTGCCTGGTAATAAATCAATAGCAAAGTCTATTTCCCTTTCTTGGGGGAATACCAGGTAACTCATCTGGGAACACATCAGGGAATTCGTTCACCACTGGAACAGACTGGAGCGTCGGAAATTCTGCTTGGACATCTTGGACTCTGACCAGATGGTAAATACATCACTTAGATATCAACTTTCTCGCCTGAAGGTAGGAAATAAACCTACCTTTTGGCGTAGCAGTGCTGCCCTTCCACTCCCGCACTGCTTCTCCTGGGAAGTGGAATCGGACCGTCTTGGTCCAACATTCAACATTGGCAAAACACGGTACTAACCAATCCATACCCATTATGGCATCGAAGTTTATCATTTCTAACTCGACCAGATCTACTGTGGTCTGACGGTCAGCAACCTCTACTATACACTCGCGGTAGATTCGGCTAGCTGTGATAGAGTCACCGACGGGCGTAGATACTAAAAAGGGCTGCTGCAATAATTCTGGTGCAATACTAAACTTTCGTGCCACAAATGGAGTAATGTAGGACAAAGTAGACCCTGGATCAATCAACACATAAGCAGGGTGTGAGCAGATAGTTAGCATACCTGTCACAACATCAGGTGACGCTTCTGAATCTTGCCTCCCTGGTAAAGCATATGTGCGGCTTGGACTCGCACCTGTACTGGAGGCCCCTGATCTGCCCCGACCCCTGCCTGCTGAAACCGAGGGACTGCGCCCAGTCGAGGATGCTGTGGCTCGTGAACCTACAGATGCCCTATCCTGTCTATCTCGGTCCTCTCGGCCTCTGGCTGGGCAATCTTTCATCAAATGGCCTTCTTGGCCACAAATATAACATGCGGTGGAACCATACCTGCATGCTCCAGGATGGCGTCGACTGCATATAGGGCAAAGTGGTAGGGTATACCTACTCTGCTCCGCCCTCCTCTGTAATGATGAATCTGCCATCTGCGAGCCTCTACCAGTCTCTGACTTCCCCCTGCGGCTGAATCTACCCCCCTGCGACTATGGCGGAGGCGGGGGTCTGGGCGGCCTGTCTAACAATCGTGGCCTGGGTCCTCCCCGGGCCTCCCTCTGTAACTCAACTGGCCTGTCCCGGCGATGCTATTCCTGATTAACCCTTCTGATCTCCCGATGTCGCTGTCTGATGCCCTCAATATTCTGGGCAAATGCCTGAATTCGAGCAATGTCCATGTCCTCTCGCAGTGTGGCCGTAATACAAGTCTCAACATATTCTGGATTCAACCCCATAATAAAATGGTGCACTCTGGATGCCATGGTATCAACAAAGGCCGGTGCATACCGGGCCAAAGAATCAAACCGCAAGGAATATTCCCGAACACTCATGGCCCCCTGCTCCAGATGTAGGAAGTAGTCTACCCGGGCCTGTCGAATCTCCCGCGGCAGATAATGATCCAGAAAAGCTCCTAAGAAGCTTGACCAGGTCGGATGAGAAACGTCTCTCCCTCGGGATCTTTCCCAGCTTTCATACCATAACACGGCGATGTCCCGTAACCGAAATGCTGCCAATTCAACTGATTCTGTAGACGTGGCATGCATAACCCTGAAGATTCTCTGCATTTGATCTAGAAAATCCTGAGGGTCCTCTGTCCGGTCCGTACCTGTAAACTGTGGGGGATTCAGAGCTAAGAACTCTTGGACCCTCGAACTACCGGGCCCTCCTGATGACTCCGCAACTGTAGACGGCACTGGCTGACGCTGAGCAGCCATCATCTGTGCTAACATAACTACAACACTCCTAACCTCCTGGTCGGAAGGTGTCGGTATAGGAACTGCTGAAGGTAGTGTCGCCCCAAGTGGCTCCTGATGTGGTGGAGACTACTGAGAAGGCTGGGATGATGCCTCTGTAGTGCCCTCTGATCGGGCTGTTCTAAACGAGGGCGAGGCACCCTGCTGGTGCCTTCTCCTACTGCAATATCTAGGCTCCGACCTATGATAGGATGTCGCTGATCTGACATTATCTGTAACCAAAGAATATAGTAAGTTTTTAGGGACTCAACCCTATATTGTACCGCTCTACTGCACGACTGAATAAGAATGAAAGACAACCATCCTATCATGCCTTGCAGCCCCTACCCATAGTGTGTGGTGCACAACACATTCATGGACAGGACTCTACTTAGCACGGCTTGCAGACTCCCTGGGATACGACCTTCTCTGATACCAAGTTTGTCACACCCCGCCTTGGGGGGTATAACTGGCACCTGGTGCCCTACTAGGACCTGAACTGCTGGACTGCTAAGCCTGGGCACATCTGGTGCCTGGCTGGCTCTAACTCACATTTTTGGAAACAAAGGGCTATATAATGGCTGTAAACACAGCCCCCGGCCCATTGGCCTATAGCCTCCTGTACCTGTACTAACAGCTGACCAGAAACATGTCAATATAGGGAAACCTATGCGGGCCGACAAGGCTACCATGCTGTCTAGTAGGAAGGAATAGATTAACTGTCTGATAATGTAAGTCATACCTTCTCTTAATTATACTGGAAGGAGAACGAGTCATACCTGACGATTTATCGTTCTACTGTCGATCTACTCGTATCTACTGTAACACAGCTTGACATATCATAACATACCATGGCACACTCAAACCTTACCTGGCCCCCATAAGCCGGGAGGTACAACCAACACGCAATCTACACCCCTACCCCGGTCATCCCATCTCCTATAATAACTATAAGCATCCTGCCGGTTCCCTGGGTATGCACTTGGGCTCGCTGAGCCCCTGACTATAACTGTACCTGAGTCCGAGGGACTCTTGAATCAACACCCCGGGCATAACCGCTCGACGGGGGTGTATAAGGGCCGACCAAGGCACAATATGGGGAAAACTGGCATCCCATCTTCGTCCCCTGTGGGACGGCATGCCACTCCGTAGAGCGACGTATCCTCGTCCTCTGGCGGACGAGTCGATACAGCTATTAACCCTGGGCGGTCATGGATGCTAGGTAATCCAACCCCAAACAATACAACAGTCTCACTAGTAATACTATCGGCATATACCACATACTGGAACTAATGATAATAAAGAGTTTGTACATACTGCATGCTGAACTAGTGATAGTGATATGTATGTATTTAATACATGCTGGAACTGATAATAGTATATATATATAAATATACCCTCCTGCCATACTGTACTGAGTCTAATGCTGAACATGATATAGTATTTCTGCTGAAAACTATGCTGTATACTGAGTTTCTATAGTAACATGATTTACTATTCCTAACATGCTTTCCAACTTCATTTTAACTTATCATTCTATTTCTGAGATGTCTTACAGATACTACATTGCTCTACTGAGTTTCGAATGAATACAATGATATACTAACATTATGTGTCAGATCACATACTGAGCATGTTGTGGAATTCCTAATACTTATATTAGAATCTATATCGTACTAGCAAGTTTCACGCAAGTTATAACTCGATGCTTCTAATATCGTACCGACATTCGTAATAAACATAACACATGACTTCTGAATATTCTACTGGTCTTTAAATTACTTTACTATACCGAGATTACTAACTTGCCGAGGAAACTAGCTTTACATACCTTATTCTCGAACTATCCGGCTGTCGGACGAGGCTCGGCCAGTACTTCAACTATTTCCTCCCAACTGTATTCATAAATATGTCAATTAATACTAAATACAGCTTTATTGTAAGGAGCAACGTCACTTTCGATTTAGTTTATAGCCTAAACTTAGGCTTATCGAAAGACGATCGAAAACTCGCTATTTTTCAGGGGTCCAGAAGGGAGAAATATTCACTTCGCAGCTAGGAACACATAGACACTAATTTAGAGCAATTCCACTTACCTTAGCTCGGTGCCTCGACGATTCGTCGGCCGTATTTCACGAAACTAAATAAGTAGGAATGCTCTCTGCTGCTAAATACCTCGGTATCTGAGGTTAATTTGAGTTTGGACAACGTTTAGCAGCGTAATCGGACGAAAATTATATTACTACTTCGTTCCTTTTTCGTTCTCCTGCGTTTGCTCTCTGTTTTCTGAAGTTTATATGATTTAATTCTAAAATAAACCGAAGTAGGGCTTTATATACTTGGGCCTGGACAAGGTCAACATGTAACGGAGCCAACGCGGAGGCCTTACCTCCGTGACACGCTGCCATCGCGGAGGGGCTCTGCCTCGGCTCCTTCCGCGATGGTTCGACAGGTTTCTCATCCGATCTTTTTCCGGGCCTTTCTCTAGCACGTATGGCCTTCAAATATGCTTAACCAACGTGCGAATAGGTCATCTAGGTGCCGGGAATCCTACGGGGTGTAACAGTCTAAAGTCAAGGGTTTGAATTATTGGGCCTCTTCCACTCATTTTATTCAATATTTGATGATTTAATCCCTAAAAGCACATGTGCCCAAATCATGGGGTTTTTAGTGAAATTCACGGTTATGGTGATTTCTCAAACATGATATGAACTCTTGAATTTAAGCATGTTTTCAATTACTCATGTTATTATGATCATATTTCCTATAAATTTAAGAATTTCAAGTACAATTGAAATTTTGGGCAATGCCCACATGTCGTTTGTGATTTGTGAACTATGATTTTGGCCGATTCATGGGCCATGGCCAGTATTACGAATTCTCAAGTGTGAAATGATTCTCACGATTTAACTAGCCATGCATGTCATGTATGAATTTCTATGAGCACATGCATTGTTTTTGGAGTAGTACTTAACACCGAGTAGGTTCGGGGCCCAGGGTACGCCCCAAATCTCAGAACTATGTACCACCGTAGGTTATATTTCGGACCTGCCTTGTAACTGTCCCCTATAGACCTACGGGGTATTCATGAGTGATATCACGCCCCTCTTGGTTCTACCCTTGGCAAGGTACGAATGGGCTCCCGACTAGGTGTACAGGTCGGGCTCCATGTGTGCTCATATGGGGTATGTCGGTTATAGAAATCTCCCACTGTTCCTCATTGTTTTCATGCATGTTATGATTATGTTTTCTTTGGATCAAGTCATGTTTTATGAAATGCTTTCTCACGTGGTATGACTATGACAGCTTTACGAATGTTTTAGCTAAAACCTTGAGCCTTATGATATGTTTACGATTTCATTCTTTTGATCATGATGTCCCCACTCCTATAACTTTTATCTTTTTAAGTATTGTTTTGCATACCTTACATACTCATTACCTTCCAAGTATTGACCCACATATTTTTAGGATCTGGTTCGCAGGTTCAACATCGTTCCTAGCTTGCTCTCATTTTCGCTCTCAGCTTTTAGTAGTGATCCTCATGATTTGAGGGATTCATGTTCAGATTGTGTCTATCTTTTTGTTTTTCAGAAATGTTGGGGTTAGTTGGGGTTTTGTCCCTTCAACCCGTCCGTTATGATTAGAGGCTTTCATACCTATCTGTAGGATTCAACCATTTATGCTTGGATCAAGTATTGTTGTTTCTTATAACTCATGTTATGATTTTCAGTTAGTTTATAATTATTAAGGCAAGCTTTCTGCCTCATGTGAATGAATTAGTATATGTTCATGCCATGGGTTGACTTGGGGTCTCTCAGGGCTCCTCGTCCCGTGTTTGCGATCCGGGTATACTCTCGGATCGTGACAAGATCATAGAAAATTACAAAAAAATCTGAAAAAAAAAAAGAAAAATAAGTCACTGTAGCATGAATAGTAACCCAAAAAAAGTCAAAAAAAATTTTTTTCCTCAAGTGAATACTGACATGAACAGTAATTTCTAGTGTTCTTCACTTGTTTATGGTTTGTTCTATACTTTACCTTGTGATTTGTTGACTTTGATTTATTAAAAATCTGATCAATCTCTAGAAAATCTCATTTGATTTGAAGGTTCTTCAAATTTTGGTCAACAAGAAACTCAAAAGTTACTTTGGGATTGTAAGGTAATTGTAGCTCCTTGGATTCAAAAGCTCATTGAATATGCTCTTGGTGTTCTTGAAAGTGTTTATACACTATATTTGGTTTCATATTATTCACTCGCTTGATACTTTAAGTATTGTTCATACTTAGTGTAGTCTAGTGATTTGTGCGCATTTTTTAAATTTTCGTGTGAAATTTTTTGATGCTTTTCTCTTTATTTTCATTGTGTACTCCTTTGTTTCCAGTTCGTTATAGTTTTGTTGTCCTTTTCTTTAGTTGACATAAACTCCATTCCTGAACCAAATATTGGAACTTGCTTTGAAGTTTTTGAGTTGGTTCATTGAAGAACTTTGAGGAGCATCCTTTGAGTTGTAAAAGGCAAGAGTAGTGAGATTATTTGAGGGTAAAACCTAATTGTGTGATATACGCGTGTTCAAAGCCATTACAAGATACATGTGAGGGAGTGTACGTGAGACAACTTTACTACTCATAATCTCTTATTTTAGCATGTCTTCTATAGATTTTGAAAGCAATTGGAATGAAGGAATGGATGATTTAGTGGGGATGATTGGGAATCAGATGCAAAGAATCTTAGAAGAGGCCACGAGAGAGTTAACAAGATTTTTCAAGCTAGAATGGAAGTATTGTCTAATGTGTGTGGTACTAAAATTGATAGAAATATTTGTCACAACTTAGTTAGTGCTTACTTTGCTAAAAATGTAGGTTTATCTTGTGTTAAGCATGCTTCGCCCTACATCTTCAAAGGAGTGAAGGTGGGAAAAAGAGTGTTGGTGCAATTTAATCTTGGGAGATACAAGATGAGGTATGGTGTGATGTGGTTCCCTTTTTCACATGTCATGTATTCTTGGGAAGGCCATGGTACCTTTATAGAGAAACTTCATATGATCCAGAAAAGAATAGGTACGCTTTCGGATGATGGAAAAAAAGACTGCCCTTATTTCTTTGGCACCTATGGAGATTCAAGAAGATCTATTAAGGGTAAGAAGATCAATGAAGGTTTTTGAAAAGGAAAAGGAATGCAAGAGGGAAAACAACAACAGGTTAGAGAAGCCTAAAATTAGAGTTGACTTTAGAAGTCCTCCAAGGGATAAAAGAGGAATTCTTGAGAAGTACATGGGAGCTAGTGCAGTGACAAACTTCTCCACACCAAGAGAGGAAAAAGGAGAGAAAGTGATGAGTGAAGAGAGTGAGTTGTCAAAAAATTAAGAATGAGTGGGAAGAATTGAGTGATGTGAGTTTGAGAGATAAAATAGAGAGTGAACCAGTGCATTTGAGTGATGAGAATATTAGTTTTGTAATTTTTTTAATCTCTGGTAGGGTAGAAATATTCTGCTCTACCTTAATTTTTTCAAATTTTATCGCTAAAAAGTTCATGGGAACGACGTTAGAACACGACCACCTGCGATACACTCGTGATCACAACTTGAATTTTATGTTTGGGCCTTTAATTTGGCTTGAAGATGGCTACGGACTTGAGAGAATACCAAGGTTAACCATTTTCCACAACTTAGAAAAAAAAAGATAGTGATATATGATATGCAACAAACAACCAAAACACTTATATATATCAAGGTTGCACACGCAAGGGATCCGTGTTACGCGTCTCAACGCAGAGGAAGCATCCTCTATTATGCCCCTCTTAGAAAAGAATTGCAGCTGCGTCCCACAGCAGGTCAACCTTTTGGAATTCTAGGTTTTGGCTTGTTGTCCCATCATTAAAACACACTCCTGGCCCCCGGCTTTCGCTCAACGTTTTAACACATAGCTACCAAATTAGGCATGTATATCAGAAACCTGTCAACGAACTCTCAATAAACTCACAGGGAGTTACATCCTTTTGATAACAGCCAAAGAAGCTTAAATCCAATGAGGGTGCAGATATAGTCAATGTCAAGATTCGAGGACAAATCTTCTTTAAGAAGGGGAGAATGATAGCATCCATGGAAGCTATATGTCATTAAAAGACATGGATAAGAATTTGAAAGCTTCATCACATAATAAATTTCAAAACAAACTCAAATGGGCTGCAATTATGTATCAATAAGTGTCTTGTGATGGAAGAAGATCTCAAGTCTAATGAAGATATTTTCTTCAACTTTTACATCTATTTGGAGGCCCAAATTAAAATTCAAAAGAAGATGGATGGGGCCGAAATTAGCCCCCAATGAGAGAAAATATTGCAGTAATTTTTAATTAGTTCATAGAATATTTAAGAGTTGTTTTATAGATGTTGAGTTTCTAGGACTTTTTGTGTGGCAGCTTTCAATGCCATTTAGTGTTTTGTTTTAATCTAAGTTGACTACATTGGTCTAAGTGCGGGCAGCCTTCTATGTCCCTAGGGAACATAATTTCTTTAATTGAGTCTTTGACCAGCCCCTTCTAGGATTCTATATAAAGGGGTTCTTTTTCTTCATTGTAACTAAGTTTGATTTAATATATTAGTAGCAGCCTTATGCATATGAGACCTTTGTAGGTTCTCTTTGGGTTATACCCTTTTTGTTCTACTTTAAACGATAACTTGGATTTCTCCAGTAGTAAGATTACTTGTTTGAGTTCCCTCCCCCCTTTTCTTCTTCTACTTCTTCTTAATTGATTGACTATTTCTTGTTTCTTCTCTTTTCAATAATAAACTCCTTCCCCCTTTCTAATCTTCTAATTTTTAGAGTCTTTCACTGTCTGTGTCGCTATCAGCTTTTACCCAAGAAATATTCATCCTTGAATGTTGACAAAAAGAACAATGATAAACTTAGAAGGTATCAACCTACAATCCAGCTCATCAGATCACAAAACATGTGGGTCTAACACAGACAACACCAGTAATACAACACAACCCTGGACCTACCAAGGTACAAATAAACTTGGACTCAACACAACAGTCTACATAAAATAAGTATTCACCTGGCGCATTACCCGTTGAAGGCTCTGTAGTTTTATGATCTCCCAAAGCAAAGATACAAGGAAGAGGGAAAGCTCAAACTAGTGCAAGAACTCTGCCTCTAACCTATCGTCGGCCCAACTGTAACCCAGGCTCTACTAGCTCTGCTAGTGCAGACGACCCCACCTTAGACCCCATTAGTTGTACTATGTCATTCTTCCTCTTAGTAGAAGTAGTCTATGATCATATGTCCTCACCCCTAGACAAAAAACATGCTGGTTTTTCTGCACCAGTTTTAGTGCCTCCTACAACATGTATCGCAGTATGTCAAAAACCATCCTTGCTTCCTGAATCCTACCACTTGTTTGACCAAAGATGCATCTCGGCCTCTCGAGCATTCCAAACTATCATGCCATAATACTTCCCTTTATCAAATGTAAATGCCTCCAACTCTACAGCCTTAGTAGCATGCATAACTCGAATGAAACGGTATAGTTGATCAACAAAATCCTATGGGTCTTTATTCATATTTTACCCCAAGAACTCTGGAGGATTCAATGCCTTAAAGAATAGAGCCCTATAACTTTCAGCCCGCTCTTCGAATCCTGCAAACGCAGGTGCCGCAACTCCTAGTTGTCCTATCACTATCATTGCTACTAACTGTATTGCTAACTCAACTCCTGGTCTGCCAAAACTGTTGGTGGCTCTAGAGATGCCATAACACTCAAGATATTCTCAGTGCTTGAAACATTCCCAGTTGGATGTACATGAATGGTGGTGGGTAGTGGCCTCATCTTGAGCTTTATATAGGTTTGTCTTAATGTGGTGTACCCTATTGGTACCTTTACCTGCTGCTATATCAAGCCGCTGACCGGCTATTGTTCTACGAGTCATCAACAATCTTTGCACAACAACAAACATATATCTTGACCCGACACCGACGACTTCAGACCCATCACATTATTTTAGTCCCAAAAAAGTGTAACGATCCTAGATATCTTATAGCCTCAATTTTATAAGTACACGGCGCAATGCACACATAAACAAGACTCTGCTTGACATGAATCATAGATTCCCTAGGAGATGATCAACTCTTGTATGAAGTTTGTCACACCCCAAACCTGAGGGTAATTATTGACACTTGTGTTGTACCCGATTGAGCACACCCTGCCATAGGCTAAACATAATTGGCCAGAACCAACGAGGTATGATCTCATAATAAAATGACTCACTATTGAAAAAGACACACTGATTAGATAAACTCAAAAGATACATGTTATACCCTAAAAGCCCAAAGATCAGACCGAGGAGTTGAAACGAGGAAAACTGGAAAATTAGCATCAGGTCACAAAACAGGTCATGATGTGACCCGTGGGGGAAGAGCATGACTCGTGAGGTGACTCGTGCTGAGGATAAGGAGGTGAGTTTGAAATTGGGATTTAGGGTCCCCAAGGACATGACCACGAGTAGTGGTCAGACCCCACGATTCATTGAGTCAGTCGTGGGAAGTGATGATTGGGAAGGAGAAGGAATAAGGTAGTGAACCTCATGGAAGGCCCCCACAAGTCGAGGTTTGTCACCATGATTCGTGGGATGGGTCGTGGTAAGAAGATGGTAATTGATTGAAATTTAAGGCAATGCATGTGACGGGTGGTGACCACGAGTCGTGGTCACCTGTAACGATTTGTCATGTCTCTCGTGATGAGTCCCAGATGAACTTCAGGCAGTGTACATGACGGATGATGCCACGAGTCGTGGCCTGAGTAACGAGTCGTCCAGTCCCTCCTGGGGTCTGGCATTCAGTTAATTACTACGAATTTGGTAAGGGATTTTTCATAAATCCTACGATCCTAAGACCTAAACTACGTCATTTTAAGTTATGAATAATGAATTTTAAAGGGATTAAGTTCATTTTAGGTCATTCTTACACATGCATGCAAAGATAGAGAGTTGGAGAGGTGATCAAGCTTGTTTTCCTTTAAGTTCTCTTCAATTCCTAATGGGCAATCAAATAAGTGTAAGAATCAGCTATAATTAGGTATGTAGGGTTATGAGTGAGTGAATCGTTTCACACCCATGCCCAGTCCCTCTCTAAATCACGAATTTTCTGTGTCAATTCAATAGGGTTTTAATTCAATGCATGAAATTCCTAATTCTCTACATGGGTATGATTTAAATATGTTTCTACTATTGAATTATGAATCATGGAAAAGTTTTACATTGTTTTAAATTAAAAATCATGTTTCAAGCTTTATAAATTAAAATGCCCATTTATGAGAAAATCATGAAAGTAGAGATTTATGATGAATCTTCAAGTATGATGAGATGTTATTGATAAAAAGCATGTTATCAAGTTACCCATGTTTGTATTCATGTTTTCAATGTGAATTGAGTATTTTCAAGCTTGTTAAAGTATTGGGTAATGCCCACATGTTCAAGTATGATTTATGATTTCCCAAATTAAGCTTACCATATGGTTTTGGAGCGAAAACTCCCAATAATACGAAGCACTCATATTATTGATCATAGGAAATTTTACCAAATATGTTCTTCTCCCCCTATACTGTACAACCTAGCATCTTTTATTTAGGAGTTGGGAGACTATTACAAGATAAAAATGGCACACATATCTTACAAGATAAACTAAGTACACTTATCTACATATGGGGACCATAAACACGTGAAGGGGCCTAATAAAACAAGAAACACTAAGACGAACCATGTGAAAACATGTGAACAACCTAATATGTACAACAGAAAACCATGTGATGGCATGTGACAGTGAGGCTGGTTGTTGTCCTCTTTGAGTATTATGTGGGAAGCATGTGAAGGCACGTGAAGAGGGGCCTAATTTTGTCTTGATATGGCTAGTAAACTTTGACAGATAATCTGAGGCTGTTAGTAGTGAAAATCTTGCAACATCATCAACCATTATCCGCTGGAGCACTATTTGAGGGTGTTAACTGTGGGCTTGAGCATCCTTCATCTGTATTCCAATTTAAGCCATTTTTCTGTCAAAGGAACTTTTATTTTCAAAGATCCTCTTCAATGAACTTATAAAGTAACATTTTCCTCTAGATGGCCCTACCTAGCATTCTTGATAATGTCCAAATCCACTCCTCAATTCAGAAAGTGTACACGGTCGTATGCTATATAATTTACCCTACTAGGAGTCGGGGTTGAATCCACAGGGAATGTGGGGTGATTGCTACTAAAGTTGTAAATCAATCTAAACTAACTAGCATCATTGCATCAAAATTTATAAAGTAAATGTTTGGGAAAAAATAATATCACCATCGATTTCTAAAAGCAATATCAAACAAGGTAATGCGAATTGAAGCAACAATGAGAGAAAGTACTAGGGATGTGCTATTGATGGGGCATCAATAGGATTGGGGTTAACTACTAATTCTAAAGAACCTAATACAATCATGAATAGCCATGGAAAAGGCAATACCCAATGTCTTTCAACCACTTGGGTACATTCTACTTGGGTTCTTTCAAAACCAAAGTCACATATCAAATTACCCGTAATAGCTTGGAGAAGAATTAAGCTATTTCTAGCCTTAACCCTTGAATGAGTTTGAAAATATGTCTTGGCTATCTCTAGCCTAACCCCACCCTTTCATAACTCAATTCTCTACTAATACTTTCTCACCCACATCCTACTTCCCTTTTTCAAGCAAAATCAAGATAAGAAAACACAATTTGTGTTTGCAATGACATATATTTCAATGAAAACATAGAGAAAGCATTAGATTCATTCACAATAAGTGATTATACGACTATAAAAATAACAACCAATCTATCTAAACCACTATCAAGTACACACCCCTACTAATCAAATTAGCTACACATGAACGGGGATAAGAATATTATATGACCAAAAGAATCATTAACATTCATCACCGAGTAGTAAAATCAAGCTTCAAAGTATGCATCAATGGTGGGTTATTACCCTAACAATTTGAAGAAGAAGACAATCTCTCACTTCTCTCCGTGTTTCTCCCTTTACAAAAATTGATATTTATAAAGTTCTTCCTTTCCTGATATCAAGATGTCCACAATTTAGGGAAAATATTCTCCTTTATCTTTCACGAATTCCCATTTCTGTACTTTTAAGCACGGGCTCCCTTGAGTAGAACCTGCATTTCACAAGTGCCCATCCGCGAGACACAAGTATATCGCAACTATGGTTCCGAGCATCCTTGGTGTGACTTGCGGATGCACTTCGCAGGTGACGACCTATGAACCGCAGGTCTTCTTCCTCCAACACTTAGCTTTTTAGTTCAATTCCTTTACTTTCATTGTTTAAGTTCAATACCTGCATATTTAAAGAGAAAGGGCGTAAAACCTTCCTAAATGAGTTGAAAACAAAGCAAAAGTTTAACCTTAAATGCCTAATGAGTTGGTAAATTAGCAACTCATCAAGCTCCCAAGTTTGAACCATTTCTTGTCCTCAAGAAACGCATTCCTCATAACTAAGATATTGACATAAGCATGACATGTCACAAAAGTTGAGCACAAAAGACCCCCTAAAACATAGGACAATCCCAAAATTGCACTCCTGCTCAATACAAAGAAAAGACTCAAACATGTTGCACACACTTCAAGAGATGACCACAGCCAATTGGTGCATTCCACAAATATTTTCTTTCATTCAAAATAAGGGGCATAGTTCATCAAAACAAGTTCAAGTAGCATCTCAAGACATTGACAGTTCACATTCAAAGTTTGCCTTGATGTTCATTGCACACTTGTCCCAATCACACCTTTTAATTTAAAACACATTTAAGTATGTATCCGAGGAACAATGCCACTCGCATCAAGAGAGAATCCCCTTCATTTTTCATGCATTTTATACATAGGGATTACAGAATAAAGTAAATATGCTCACTATCACAAAGAAATTCAAGTGTATACAAATTAACCCATAGGCTTTCCCTTCATGTATCTCGCTACTAATGTAGAGTTTGTACACTCAAAATGACTAAGGACTTGTGGGTTATCACGATGGTTAGGGGCAAGGGCAGGACAAGTATTTAGCTCTAGTGACTAGAACCTCCCTAATGCCTTTCGTGAACACTTATAAACGCCCCACTACATTAATGAACTCATTCCACCTTATCGCTCTATGTTCATCATTCTTATTTTTCATCAAGAATAACCCTTGTAACTCCTTTGGTGTCATAACTGGCCATATTTAATCCAGGTGTAGCACCTTTCAAGAATTCTTTTTCTTCTAATGCTAGAGGTTTTTCAACCAATCATTCGTTCATTTCATAGAAATTCGGTGCTACCCTTTATTAAAGCTCACATATTATTCCCTTTTTTTGCAAACTCCCAAACTTAGGGTTTTGCTTTATTTCTTCCTTATCTCTCCTAAAATTTTGGGCTTCAAGCTCCATTTTTCATTCTTTTAACATTAGCAACTAGGGAGGATGGGTGTCAAGAGAGGCAATATAAAAGGATAATAGGCTTATAATGTGGTTTTCAAAGAAAAAGGCTCAAAGGCTCAAACATTGGCTAGCAAAGATAGATGTTCAAGGAGGTCATTTTGGGTTAAATGGGTATCCCAAGAAATCCTAAGATCATGTTCTTTGGGCATCCACATCTAGAATTCCACTTTGAGTCACACTTAAGAAAAGTTCTAGACAATTATGCACACATGAGAATTCAGCTAAATACCTCACCACATAAGGCATCACAATCCCAAGGAGTTTACATACTTTCAAAATCGCATAAAGAGTATGACATTAGATAAGCAAGCATATGATTCAAAAAGCCAATAAAGGAATGTGCAACTCATGACAAGAGAGCGCTCAATTTGTAATTTTAAGTGCCCCTTTTTCTCAAAACTCCTTTGCAATGCCAATTAAAAAAAAATTGGTGGTACCTCTCAAAAAAAAATGCAACAAATGACTCAAAAAAATGCTAGACTTGACATTTTCCCTTAAGAAAGACGTCTCTCAATTTATCATAGGAAAATGTCACCAGGTTCGACAACAAACGAAAAGAAAGAAAAATTTGCTCCTTGGGAAAGAACTGTGGTAATGAAAACCCTTGGAGTTTGTTTCTATTTACTATGAACAAAGATGAATCTAAGACATGGGTTGTTAAATATTTGGCAAAGTAAATTTTACCCATTAATGGCAACTCATGTTGTCAACACAAGATTCTCCTTTTCAAAACAAACTCAAAAAGGGAAAGAAAAGACAATATATAGCCAAAAATGAGACACCATACCCAACTAATAGCTTACATTATCCCCAATGTACAAATTAAGCACAAAAAGAAGAATAAGGGCTCCTTGAGTGATTTAGTGAGAGGCACGAGGGGTCCATGAATATGTGATCTCAGAGAAATGGCATGAAGCAGTCTCGACAGGTGAAGGCATCAACAAATTGGATGAAAGTTCAAGTGGCCTGCCCGGTGTAGTGAGTACCCAGCGATCCAGAAGAGTCTGACTCTCATGATAAGAATACATAGGGGGCCTCCAATATGGGTCAGCTGGAGTGACCACCTCAAGAAAGTTGCATCCTAGGGCAGTGTGGTTTGGTGTGGTACACTTCTTCATCAAACATAACATCAGAAGTGCTATCATATCCCAACACCAATCATCTGGTGGACTCCTGTTTTTCACTGGTTGTATATTATCGGAGTCTAAAATATTCAGATTGATACCTCTTAGTAACATTAATTCCTAGCAGCTGTCCACTTCTTTCCTCATGGACACCACTTCATATTCCAATACATCAACTCTAGCATATAGACCACCCAATTTGTTCACTACAGGTTTCATAGAATATTTAATGGCTTGCTAAATCATGGGTTGGATAGCTTTCTCCAATTTCAAAAACTAAGCATTGTGAGCTCGAGACGTTTGTGCCATCTTCAGGAGGCCTTTTGCCAGTGGTGAGTTATTCTTACCAACTCGTGGTGAAATAGAGGCAGTTCTAGATAATACAGCAGGTGGAGGAGTATTTGACCCCAAAGTCAACTTAGGTCGCCTAGAAGCTGGAGCAAACATTTTGCAATTTAAACAAAGACCCAATCATTTGCACTAACAATCAAGAACAAATTTTTTCCATTTCATTCATCCCGAGCCCGACAAAGGCTCAACAACCAACAACAATTTCAGAACAATAGTCCAACAAGGGAAACATCAACATCATCTATAAAAGCTTGACAAGGACACAAAATCAACAACAATAACAACAAAAGAGATACACTCATCCCACCCCAACTAAAACATTACATTGTTCCCAATGTATGCATGCAAAGACTTTGAGAATAACAACACCCTGAAGTGGTCACTCATCATCATCACCATCCTTGGCCGCATATCCCATCATGGCCATCATCTCCAAGATCCTCCTCCTCATCCCCTAAGCCCTTGAACAAGTCATCTATAGGGTGTCGGGGTGTAGACGGGGCAGCCATAGCTGCGTCAAGCGTGCTCATGTCGGGAACCTCAATTGATGATCGACCTTTCCATTACCTCACTTCAGCTTGGAGAGATGTGAAAACCCCCTCACAACACCCAATGGAGAGCACAACTTGCTCAAGTTATCATACATCAACTTTATCTCCTTTTTCACAGTCTTGGCAATCAAAGCAGGGAGACTTTTTGCCAATTTTTGGAGTTGGTTGTCATGGAACAGTGTCATCTCTACAATCTTGTAGAGGCCGCTTGGGCGAGAAGATGTGGGAGGAGGTAAGGCTCCCCTAACAGGTTCTTCTCCAGAAGCCTGGCCCGATGCTTCAGGATGTGGCATGTTAAGATCGGGGGCCATGCGGGTCTGCTCTAAACCATGGGAGATGGACTCCTCAAGGACCTCAAAGGCTTGCATCTTCTTCCACTTGCTCTTTGGAGAATCTGTGTCCCTCTTCCAATCAACGGCGATCACACCAGTGGCGGAGCTAGGGCCTCATTCGGGAAAAGTGGAACTCCTGCTCGAAGGCACAGTTGGGATATGAGCATAACATAGGGCATTGAAGTTCCATCTTACCTAACCTTTCTTTACAATTGAATAGCCACTATTTCTCCAAAGGTTATGGGGACCACTGTCATAATGCAAGTGATGAGGATGGCCATCTCCAGATTTACCCATTGCTCATTCTTCGAGGGCATGATGTGGCTACAAATGAAATCAATCCACAACTTAGCTTCAAACTTAAAGTCATTCTTGGAGATCTCACCATATATAGAAGCCCAGAAAGGTGTTTCAGTGGAAATAGTGGGAGCTATCGAACTATACTAATCCTCTTTGTTGGTGATAAGGGCTGCATACTCAGTTCTGGAGTCAATTTCATCCTCCCAAACTAAAGAATAGATGGTTTCCTCTGTGATTTCAACTTCCACACCCTTCACCGTAATTCAAGGAAGGAAGAGGAATTCATCAACCTTGCCTTTATGCTTCATGCTCTCATGCTTGTCCTAGCATGATCCATAGAACTCAGGAACTAGGCTAGTGTAGAAGTCTGGAAGAGGATTTCCAAAGACATGCCACTGGTAGTCAATGAAATGCACGATTATATTGGGGAAGTCACCCCGCAGCCCCACCAAATGGAAGCACTTCTCTACTGTGATAGAGCGCCCCTCGCAAATAGCATATTGCCCCTTCATGTTAGGCACACAAAAGATAATGGCTTCCCTTGTGTTGGTTGGGGAAGGGGTCGCCTTTGCTTTCCCCTTGCCCTTGCTTTTATATGTGATCAGGCCTTCCCTTTGCTTGGTTGTTTAGACGAAGACATAATCTACAGAGCCATGTTAGTGCCACACAAAATATTTCTTTTAGAATTTATTTTGATAATGGAAAAGAAAAATCAACATCTATTCTAAGAAAAGGAAAGATATTGTAAAAATTGGATGGAAAGAAAATTAAAAAGTACAAGAGTTAAGTTCTGGAAGCACCAGCGGAACACCGGCGAAACGCAGGTGAAGACCCATAAGGCGCTAGTTAGCTGCTGGTCATTTACAGTAGACTGGGGAAACAATATTCATCGACACCACACAAAAGTTTTTCCGATCTTGATCCATGGACCACCGGTGAAATGCAGGTCTTAGGCAGTGGCTTGAAGACTTATACCACGACTTGCGCTTCATTCGGCGGCTCATCGAGCCTGACGGACGGTTCACCGGTGAACGTCGTTCAGTGCATTTCATCCCCAAACTCAGGTAAAAAAACCTTTCACATTCATGACTCACTCACCCAACACAACAAAAATACAAATGACAATTTACCTTTAAGAAAGACATCACTCTATCTATCATCGGGCAAGTCGTGTATTCTAAGCACATGGGTCTACTTAGACTTCTCCCCCAACTAATATTAAGCTCATCAAGAACTAATCATTTTACCATAGAAGATACCCACATCAATATTCAGGATTTTAACACCACCCCAACATACCCACCATATGAAAAAACCTTTAATTAATGAAAAAAACCACAAGAAATGGGTAATAGGGAACATTGGTATGGGAACTTTCTAATTTAGCATGCTCAAATGTAATCACATACTCAAACACTAGTTAAAATAAGAGTATAACACACGTACTGAATGAGGTTGAGAACAAAGAGCAACGAGAGAAAGAAGCTTGGCATTGACCAACAATGGAGTTTCCATAAGAACAATTGCTTTAGCTTAGTGAAAATATGACTGAGAAAGTTGTGAAATGAGGGGAATAGGAATGGAGAATTTATAGGAGAAAAAGAGAGGAGATGAGAGGTAGGTGAGGAGGTAGTTTTGATGGTGGGAATATGGGAAGGTGGTTTATTGGGAAGTTAAAACGTGTAGTGGGAGAGATGAAAAGGTGGAGAGAAGGGTTTTTGGGGAGTTGGAAAGATTTAACCGTATTTTTAAATCCATGGGTTTGGTTCGGTCAGTGAATTGGTCAATATTTTAAATGAATTGCGTACCTCTACCTGCAACTCACTAGCAACCCGGAATTTCGCCACTTTAATGCAGGTGACCAATCATCCCCTTCAGTTTACTACTCTGTATGTAATGGTTCACCAATGATTCATGGATAGATATTGGCGTTCCGCCGGATAGGTCGGCGGTTATACCTCAACTTCCAGGTGCACTGGTTTGAGCCGCGCTCAACCGGCCATTCGCAGATTGTCACCAGCGTTCCGCTAGTGGGTTGCCGGTTTCTCCTCTTTTTCTCCAACTTTCTTCCCTTAGCTCATGTAGGAGGGCCACCGCGCGCATGTGGACCGGCAATTCACCGGTGAAGCGCAGTGCCTGCCCTATTTTTTTACTTCTTTGCTGCACATCCACTCAATCCTACTAAACAAAAACAACAAAAATATCAAATTACCCAAAGTAAAAATGTTTGGTTGCCTCTTAAGAAGCTCCTATGTTAACATCATGGAACGACAGATACCTTCTCAATCTTCAACAATCCAGAGGGTCATCCTCCTTGTCAGTCTCATCATCAAATGGTTCATCATGCTCCGCTTCACCATCAAACACTACTATGACATTACACTCATTTGGGGGCTTGGTAGGCTATCACACATTGCAGGTGACTTCCTCACTACCTACTCAGAACTTAATCTCCCCAAGATTCTATCACGACCCGAGTTTACACCCTATCCGTAACATGGGACAAGAAACCCCAAAGGGCTCCAAGACCCATGGCATAATTACAGTATAACACTTAACAATATAAACAGTTAAAAGAACCATAACTAAGCAGAAGCTAACTGTAAGGAGTAAAAATTAAAATTTAAAGACATAATCTAACAAAACTTAATACATAGACTAAATCTGATTACACATGTCTGAAAGCCCCTACTAATCTGATGAGTTGCTGAGACAAGTCCTCAGCTAACTCCTAAAGTCTGAGAACTGAAATATAGAAGAATAAGAACATAGACCTCATCCTCACAAGATGAAGACTCACCACAATCTGCTGAGATGGAAAAAGAGCGTGTCTACCCGCGGGGCCGAGTCTGGATACCTGAATCTATATCATGAAATGATATAGCACATAAAGTATGCGGTCAGTACTTGGAGTGTACTGAGCATGCGGGGAAACATAAATAAACTAAACATGCAAGTATACAAGAAGGAAATAAATTGAATACATCGACATATAACTGATTCTGAAAGAAACAATCCTCTTCTGAGTAACATACCCATATCAACATGAAACTTGTATTTGGAACTCATATTCTGAAGCATCATCAAACTTATACATAAGGGTCATGTACTGAACATATGATGAGAGTTGAAGCTGAAGCTAATGTCATACACTATACTGAATATCTGCTAATAATTGAGTCTGCATTATGTTATATCTATTTTAAACTGAAGTCTGAACTATACGGAACTGAGCCAAACTGAGAACATAAACTAAGGGAGTCATTCTATACTATGGAGAGTCCCAACGGAACTGGGGGAAACATTCTCAACTATGGAGAGTCCTGTTACACCCTGGAAAATTTTTGGTAATTATTTGATGATTTTATGATATGCTAAGGGAAGTACGGGTTGTAAATTTACCGTAGATGACAAGGGAAATCTGTACGAACGGAAAACCAAAGAGTATGTGAAGTTCATAAGTAAGGGTCAACATTAAATAACCATATCTCCTAGTATATAATGAATTAGAAGCCCACGACCTATCAAATTAAAGGACTTTGCGTCTAGTTTTCAGAACATCGAAATGCTCATCAATCAAATTCGGAGTAAAAAGTTATTGATATTTTACCATGACACTTTCGGGAAGTAAGGATGCAACCGCCCTAAAAACGGCCACCGGCCCAACTTGCTTTATATTTTAAGTCATGACTTATCAAATAATTTTCAATTTCCAGAATTAAGGTGCCTGCTTAGCCTCTGAAATTCTCTAAAATTTCCAGCAAACAACTAAGGAAAACACTAAGCTAAACTCCATTAAACTAAAGCTAAGTGAAGGGGATCTGCCATAAGGTGAAGGTGGTGTTTTGGTGGTTGTTTTGGCTGCACTTGGGCAGTGTTGTTGTGGTGAATTTTCTGCGTTTTTGAAGCTTTCCTAAGCTACATATACGTTCACTCTTGGTAGGGATTAAACACAAGTATAAAAGGTAAGGATTCTACAACTATCCTTTCTTGAATTTTATATGACAAGACTAGAAGTTGGAGGTGTGTTTTGTGTGTTGGTGAACTGTTTTGTGGCGTTTTAGACAGCAAGGTTGCTGTATTTTTGGACAAGAAGTTGAGGCCAATTACACATAATTTTAACCAAGAACAAATCCCCAGGCAAAGGTAAGTATTTCACCCCTTTTAAACCTTTCAAATTGTAAAGCAAAAATCTGGAAATTGGCAGCTAAGTGAGCTGCCGATGGACTATTTGTGGGTTACGTATTGCTCATTTTCCTTAGAATTTTTGGATGTTTATTTTGACGGAATTATATTTTATATTGTGGGAAAGAATTACAGCATAACTAAGGCAAAATTTCCTCTTGTTTCTCCCTTAAAAATTAGTGAAAACTAGTTGAGAAAATGGCTAAATGTTGTTAATGTTGCCGTGTGTTGTTGTTGCTATTGTGACTGCCATTGTTTAGTTATTTTGGCTGAATTTTGTGATATAGATTAAGCTTTTCATTGGCCTATAAAACCACTGGATTAAGGAGGTTGAAGTCTGATCATTGAAATAGGAAATCGGCTAGATAAACGTTCATCGGAGAAAGGTATGTAAGGTGTTCTTTGTCTCTTGATATTCAAGCACAAATTCATGCCGAGGATTAATCCGGAATTCACCTATACTTGAGATTCTGTAGTAGCATATTATGGTTCCTCCCAGTTGTTAGAATTACTTGGTATTAAGGTGTGTATTTGCTAAAGAGCTGGAATGAATGAATGTGAAGCGGAGAGGGCAATTGCCTTCTATAATGGTCATAGTTGTAAATTGAGTCTGATATCCCCTCGGCGTGGGCACTGTGAGTTGTTCCTTTACATTATGTTATGTATTTTTGGTGTCAAAGTTGTTTCACATTATGGTTGCTAGGAAATTTGATAAGCATGGCAAGAGGACGACGCGCAGACAAACCTAATAATTGAAATCGGGTTTTAACTCAATAAGGGCTAACGAGGGTAATGAAATGGAATTTCCTTGTGATAGTTACCTACCCTCTCATATTCATGTTTTAAATTACCTAGGGCCATGAGGTGATTCCCCGATCCCTCTTCCTTAAGCCAAGAGACTAAATAATACGTTTCTTAATTAACCGATATGTTAAACTTGGAAGATAGAACCCGAATGGGTAAACTATTGATATTTCTATGGGACCATCTTTATTGGAAGGTTATGCACAATATCTTGATGTTAACATGTTATACGAAAATCATAATATATATATGGTTATGCTTACATTCAAATTACGCGCTAAAGCGGCAAGGATTGCCTTTAGAAAGTTGCTATATGTTTATTAGAGCTCTTGAGTTATCTAGACCTCCTGAGAATTTCTTCAGGCTTTAAGAATACATGTCGCATGTTCTTTGAAAGTTGTAGATTTGTAAGGAAATTAACCTAAGTGTAAAAGTTGAGGCGCTAGTAGCAAAGGAGAGATAAGAGTAAATATCAGACCTTTTAAGGTAATATATGAGGAATATGCCTTCTGTCCATAGTTGATTTCAAGAACCTTTGAGTGAAGTTAAAATATGAACAAGACGAGTTTAAGAGACAAGGTTGGAAATTAGGTAAGAAGGTAAGTACGTACAAGAATTGCTGGAACAATGAACATGAGAGTAAAAAAAATTTGTAGGAAGTGACGAATCCTATTTGGAAAAGAATTTATGATGAATACGAAAAGTAGAGCTAAAGGTTGTTAAATTTTAAGATAAGTGTTATGGTTGTTACTGAATTAGGCAAATAGCTAGCAAGATTTACCCTGTTCTAAAGAAGTTTAGCAAAAGAGTTATAAATAATGTTGTTTATGTTCAGTTGTGCTAAGATAATGAAAGGCCAGTAAAGTGGTAACTCCTTAAGAAATAATTAGGATCAAAAATTTTGAGATACTGACTCAAGTTAAAGAGAAGTTCTTCAGTGTACTTTTAAACAATTATCTTTGATTATTTATTCTAAGAGTTGGATTAACTTTTTTCAAGTTTTAAAGGGTTTTATTTTTCTTGGAAGTTTCTAAACTGTTTATAATGATCCTAAGCTTTTCTAAGCTCCACATATATTGCAATGTTTCACATGAGCTTTTCCTACGCCGTATGAAGCACGACTATAAGTCTTTATTTATTTTAAGGCAGCCCCTAGACAGTTGCCTAAAATTTGTATATTAAAGAGCTCCAGGTTTGAGATACACAAGTTAGGTCTTCTTGTTCATAAGTTACCTAGAAATGTGATATGATGTGAAATGAATGAGGTATGCTCACAATTCTTTATATGAAAGTATGAAAGTCAAATGAGTATAAGCATGAAATAAATGCCAGGATTGTTAATAGAAAATGTTAGGTTAAGTGATTCCTCTCTGCTCCTCGTGTTAGAATTGCGAGGAGATGTTTAAAATCATGAATATGAGTCTACACATGTCTTTACAATATTCCACTTCTAGGAACTTCCCTAGAATTCATTCACAGCATATGTATGTATTTAAATGCTAAATGAAAGACCTATATGTGAATGGAATAATTATAGTATTAGGGGTCGTTGTAAGATCCTACACATGTTATAGTTACTGATCTGTATATCTTATGATTTCCAGTATTCAGATAATTTGTATGAGCTCTGTCAGCTCAATTTATGGTGGTGATTAAGATATATTTTTATTTTACCCCGATGTGGTACAACAGCTGGAGATCTTTTTATTTTACCTCGGTGTGCTACATCGGCTGGAGATCTTTTTATTTTACCCCGGTGTGCTACATCGGATGGAGATCTTTTAATTTTACCCCAGTGTGGTACATCAGCTGGAGATATTTTTAGTTTACCCTAGTGTGGTACATTGGCTGGAGATCTTTTTATTTTACCCCGGTGTGCTTCATCGGCTGAAGATCTTTTTATTTTACCCCGGTGTGGTACATCGGCTTGAGATATTTTTATTTTATCCCGGTGTGGTACATTGGCTGGAGATCTGTTTATTTTACCCCGGTGTGGTTCATCGGCTGGAGATATTTTTATTTTACCTTGGTGTAGTACACCGGCTGGATGAATTTTGTATATGGATTTATGGTTGGTTGGTCGCTGGTATTATAGTTATAGTTTCTTTCTTGTGCATCTTTTTATTTGCATTTTCATCTCTTTATAGAGTTATGATCATTTTTCAGTTTTCAGGATTCCAGGTTGTTACCATTCCTTATTCCTTGGCCAGTTTTCTTGAGTTTAGTTCTGTTATAGTAAGTTGGTATCAATTACAGGTTGTAGAGTTCCAGGTTATATTTGTCCTCTATATGTTTATGTGCTAAGTTAGTTATTACAGGATTTTTATCTCATTGTTACAGTTTCAGCCTTACATACCAGTACATTTCATTCGTACTGACGTCCCCTTGCTTGGGGACCTGCGTTCGTGCTGCAGGTGCTGGTAGAGGTTAGGATGTCCAGTTGAGTAGCAGTTCGTGAGATCAATAGATGGTTTGTATGCTCCTTTCTTCTTGGAGCTAGGGCTTCGTTATTGATGCTTGCGTTTTGAGATACAGTTATGGGTAGGTCGGAGCCCTGTTCCGGCCATCAGTCAATTAATTCGTAGAGGCTTTGTGGACTTAGTGTGTACTGTGTTATTTAGTTTGTGGCCTCGTCGTCTTATTGTTGCTTAGTTTAGCACACTAATTGCCTTGGTTGTATTTCGATTGTTTACCCCGTATTGTTGAGACCTTATGGGTCCAGTTTATTCTTCAGTTGATTGTGACAGGTGGCCTTGATGGCCTAAGTGTTACAATTATAGATGTCATATAGCCGGCTTCTCGATCAATCATGAATCGAGTGCCAGTTGTGCCCTACCCCAGTTTTGGGGCGTGGCAGACTTGGTATCAGAGCAAAGTCGTATCCTAGGGAGTCCACAAGCCGTGTCTAGTAAAGTCTTTCTTATGAGTATGTTGTGCACCATACTTATCATCGGGATGCTACAGGGCATTTTGGGGTTGTTTCACTTTGTTCATTAATAGATCGTGCTATAGAGTAAAGATGTAAGGGTTGTTTGAAGTCTAAATCATGCTTATGTTTTAGAATTCACCTGATGTAAGACAGATGGATATGAGATTCTTGAAAGGGTCCCAGTTGCCCCTCCTGTCGATCCGAAAAATAGATTATATGCTTGAAGTAAGTTTTGTTTTACTCCCCGTGTTATAGTTCCTCTAGTTCTAGTCAGAGCTACCGTGAGAAGGGATTCAGCCCCTCATGTTGTCCCAGTTTCAGTAGAGCCAGGAGGAGGTAGAGTTTTTTTTTCCTCCAGCACCTTCAGCTATATCAAAGGGATGAGATTTTGAGGAAGCATTTCATATGTTAACCCAAATAGTGATGTTTGCTGAAATTAATGGCAGGTTCTAGGGAAATACTTCTAAGAGCTTTAGTGCCTGTGGATTTTGAGCTTAAATCCCCTAGCCTTTACGGATTAGTGCTTACCACGGGAACTTCAATGAGTTCGAGCTAGTATATTTTTTTACCTAAAGCAAGGCAACATGAGTATTCATGAATATAGTCTCAGGTTTAATTCTTTGGCCAATATGCTTCGAATAAGGTGCGAAATATATATCAATTGTATTAGGTTTGATAGAGGATCTGATTCACCGTCTTCATGTACCGACATAAAAGTAGAATATAGTGGAGGATACCAGGTCAACAGGATTATTTAAGGCTCCTTGTAGTGTTTCAAGGCACTAGGTGGCCAGACATTTAGTCTCTCTTGAAGACTTAGTCCTTTTTTGTTTTCCTAGATCACGCTTTAGTTTTAGCTATCAAGACCGCCAATAATGGGTCGTGGTAAAAGCAAAGTTAAAAGCATATATTAAGATTTAATATTGATCTTGTATCTTAAGTAGTGAATGGAAAGTGGTATTGGAGTTAATTATATGTCGTGGTAGTGTATAAATTTTCTTATGGTTAGAAAAGTTCATCAATTATATAGTGTTAAGGCACGTCCGCCTTATGTTACATAAATAGAATGAGTTAAATAAATATAGTTTGATATGAAGCAATGACTGGAAAGAATATGTTTATGAATATATGGAATGTATGTTTATGATGATAGACAAGGATGAGTTAAAGGTGTTATGACATTCAAGGACGAATGTTTCTAAGGGGGGGAGGATGTTACACCCTGAAAAAGTTTTGGTAATTATTTGATGTTTTTATGATATGTTAAGGGAAGTACGGGTTGTATATTTTCCGTAGATGGCAAGGGAAATGTGTACGAACGGAAAACCGAAGAGTATGTGAAGTTCATAAGTAAGGGTCAATTTTAAATAACCATATCTCCTAGTATATAATGAATTAGAATCCCCACAACCTATCAAATTAAAGGTCTTTGCGTCTAGTTTTCAGAACATCAAACCTCTCGTCAATCAAAGTTTGGAGTAAAACGTTATTGATATTTTACCGTGACACTGTCGGGTAGTAAGTAGGCCACCGACCTAAAAACGGCCACCGCCCAACTTGCTTTATATTTTAAGTCATGACTTATCAAATCATTTTCAATGTTTCCAGAATTAAGGTGCCTACTTATCCTCTGAAATTCTCTCAAATTTCCAGCAAACAACTAAGGAAAACACTAAGCTAAACTCCATTAAACTAAAGCTAAGTGAAGGGGATCTACCATAAGGTGAAGGTGGTGTGTTGATGGTTGTTTTGGCTGCACTTGGGCAGTGTTGCTGTGGTGAATTTTCTGCGTTGAAGCTTTTCTAAGCTAAATATACGTTCACTCTTGTTAGGGATTAAACACAAGTTTAAAAGGTAAGAATTCTACTACTATTCTTGCTTGAATTTCTTATTACAAGACTAGACGTTGGAGGTGTGTTTGGTGTGTTGGTGAACTGTTTTGTGGCGTTTTAGACAGCAAGGTTGCTGTATTTTTGGACAAGAAGTTGAGACCAATTACACCTATTTTTAACCAAGAACAAATCCCCAGCAAAAGGTAAGTATTTCACCCCTTTTAAACCTCTCAAATTGTAAAGCAAAAATCTGGAAATTGGCAGCTAAATGAGCTGCCGATGGACTATTTGTGAGTTAAGTATTTCTGATTTTCCTTGGGATTTTTGGCTGTTTATTTTACATGAATTATACTTCACATTGAGGGAAATAATTACAGCATAACTAAGGTAAAATTTCCTCTCGTTTCCCCCTTAAAAGTTAGTGAAAACTAGTTGAGAAAATGGCGAAATGTTGTTGATGTTGCCGTGTGTTGTTTTTGCTATTGTGACTGCCATTGTTTAGTTATTTTGGCTGAATTTATTGATATAGATTAAGTTTTTCATTGGTCTATTAAACCACTGGATTAAGGAGGCTGAAGTCTGATCATCGAAATAGGAAATCGGCTAGAGAAACGTTCATCGGAGAAAGGTATGTAAGGCATTCTTTTTCTCTTGATTTTCAAGCACGAATTCATACCGAGGATTAATACGGAATTCTCCTATACTTGATATTCTGTAGTAGCATATTATGGTTCCTCCCATTTGTTAGAATTACTTGGTATTAAGGTGTGTATTTGCTAAAGAGCTGGAACGCATGAATGTGAAGCGGAGAGGGCAATTGCCTTCTATAATGGTCATAGTTGTAAATTGAGTCTGAAGTCCCCTCGGCGTGGTAACTATGAGCTGGTCCTTTAAATTATGTTATGTATTTTTGGTGTCAAATTTGTTTCACATTATGGTTGCTAAGAAATTTGGTAAGCATGGAAAGACGATGACGCGCAGACAAACCTAATAATTGAAATCGGGTTTTAACTCAATAAGGGCTAACGAGGGTAACAAAATGGAATTTCCTTATGAAAGTTACCTACTCTTTCATATTCATGTTTTAAGGTACCTAGGTCCATGAGGTGATTCCCCGATCCCTCTTCCTTAAGCCAGGAGACTAATTAATACGTTTCTTTATTAACCGATACGTTAAACTTGGAAGATAGAACCCGAATGGGTAAACTATTGATATTTCTATGGGACCATCATTATTGGAAGGTTATGCACAATATCTTGATGTTAACATGTTAGACGAAAATCATAATATATATATTGTTATGCTTACATTCAAATTACGCGCTAAAGCGGCAAGGATTGCCTTTAGAAAGTCGCTATATGTTTATTAGAGCTATTGAGTTATCTAGACCTCCTGAGAATTGATTAAGGCTTTAAGTAGACACGTCGCATGTTCTTTGAAAGTTGTAGATGTGTAAGGAAATTAACCTAAGTGTAAAAGTTGAGGCGCTAGTAGCAAAGGAGAGATACGAGTAAATGTTAGACCTTTTAAGGTAATACGTGAGGGATATGCCTTCTGTCCACAGTTGATTTCAAGAACCTTTGAGCGACGTTAAAATATGAGCAAGACGAGTTTAAGAGACAAGGTTGGTAATTAGGTAAGAAGGTAAGTGAGTACTAGAATTGCTGGAACAATGAACACGAGAGTAAAAAAATTAGGTAGGGAGTGACGAATCCTGTTTGGAAAATAATTTAAGATGAATATGAAAAGTAGAGCTAAAGGTTGTTAAATTTGAAGATAAGTGTTACGGTTGTTACTGAATTAGGCAAATAGCTAGCAAGATTTACCCTGTTTTAAAGACGTTTAGCAAAAGAGTTATAAATAAAATTGTTTATGTTCAGTTGTGTTAAGATAATGAAAGGCAATTAAAGTGTTAACTCCTTAAGAAATAAGTAGGATGAAATATTTTGAGATAGTGACTCAAGTTAAACAGAAGTTCTTCATTGTACTTTTAAACAATTATCTTTGATTATTTGTTCTAAGAGTTGGATTAACTTTTTTCAAGTTTTAAAGGATTTTATTTTCTTGGATGCTTCTAAACTGTTTATAATGTTGCTAAGCTTTTCTAAGCTCCACATATATTGCAATGTTTCACATGAGCTTTTCCTACGCCGTCTGAAGCACGACTATAAGTCTTTATTTATTTTAACGCAACCCCTAGACAGTTGCCTAAAATTTGTATATTAAAGAGCTTCAGGTTTGAGAAACACAAGTTATGTCTTCCTGTCATAAGTTACCTAGAAATGTGATATGATGTGCAATGAATGAAGTATGCTCACAATTCTTTATATGAAAATATGAAAGTCAAACGAGTATAAGCATGAAATAAATGCCAAGATTGTTAATAGAAAATGTTAGGTTAAGTGATTCCTCTCTGCTCCTCATGTTAGAATTGTGAGGAGATGTTTAAAATAATGAATATGAGTCTACACATGTATTTACGATATTCCACTTCTAGGAACTTCCCTAGAATTCATTCACAACATATGTATGAATTTAAATTCTAAATGAAAGACCTATATGTGAATGGAAAAATTATAGTATTAGGGGTCCTGGTAAGATCCTACACATGTTATAGTTACTGATCAGCATATTTTTTGATTTCCAGTATTCAGATAATTTGTATGAGCTCTCTCAGCTCCATTTATGGTGGTGATTAAGATGTATTTTTATTTTACCGCGATGTGGTACACCGGCTGGAGATCTTTTTATTTTACCCCGATGTGCTACATCGGCTGGAGATCTTTTTATTTTACCCCGGTGTGCTACATCAGCTGGAGATCTTTTTATTTTACCCCGGTGTGGTACATCGGCTGGAGATATTTTTATTTTACCCCGGTGTGGTACATCAGCTGGAGATCCTTTTATTTTACCCCGGTGTGCTATATCGGCTGGAGATCTTTTTATTTTACCCCGGTGTGGTACATCGGCTTGAGATATTTTTATTTTACCCCAGTGTGTTACATCGGTGGAGATCAATTTATTTTACCCCAGTGTGGTTTATCTGCTGGAGATATTTTTATTTTACCGCGGTGTGGTACATCGGCTGGACGAATTTTATATATGGATTTACGGTTGGCTGGTTGCTGGTATTACTGTTATAGTTTCTTTCTTGTGAAATTTTTAATTGCATTTTCATCTCTTTATAGAGTTATGATCTGGTTTCAGTTTTCAGAATTCCAGGTTGTTACCATTCGTTATTCCTTGTTTAGTTATCTTGAGTTCAGTTATGTTATAGTAAGTTGTTATCAATTATAGGTTGCAGAGTTCCAGGTTATATTTATCCTTTGTATGTTTATGTGCTAAGTTAGTTATTATAGGATTGTTATCTCATGGTTACAGTTTCATCCTTAATACCAATACATTTCATTCGTACTGACGTCCCCTTGCTTGGGGACCTGCGTTCGTACCACAGGTGCAGGTAGAGGTCAGGATGGCCAGTTGAGTAGCAGTTCGTGAGATCAACAGATGGTTGGTATGCTCCTTTCTTCTTGGAGCTAGGGCTTAGTTATTTATGGTTGAGTTTTGAGATAAATTTATGGGTAGGTCGGAGCCGTATTACGATCATCAGTCAGTTAATTCTTAGAGGCTTTGTGGACTTAGTGTGTACAATTTTATTTAGTTTGTGGCCTCGTCGGCTTATTGTTGCTTAGTTTAGCACACTAATTGCCTTGGTTATATTTCGATTGTTTACCCCATATTGTTGACACCTTATGGGTCCAGTTTATTCTTCAGTTGATTGTGACAGGTGGCTTGGATGGCCTAAGTGTTACAGTTATAGATGTCATATAGCCGGTTTCTCGATCAAACATGAATCGAGTGCCAGTTGCGCCCTACCCCAGTTTTGGGGCGTGATAAGTTCCGACTAAACTAAGGGAGTCATTCTCTGCTATAGAGAGTCCCGACTAAACTAAGGGAAACATTCTCGGCTATGGAGAGTCCCTGGCTGACTAGAACATGAGGAGTACTGATCTAACGTTATCCATCTATCCTGTGCTACTATAGCTAATTAGAAACATGAGCATTTACTGATTTCATCATGCTGCATTCATTTAGAAAGGGATAAGGCTACTTACTACTAACAACAAGCCCAAAAGTCTTAAGTATCATTCTCATGCTTTATCTTCGTAATTCATATCGTCATGGTACCGAATCATCATTTAATCCACACATTTTACGTTCATGAACATCTATAAATTTAGATTATACTTTACATACCTACAGAACATTCACTTTTCGAGTTCCTGGCATACGACGTATAACATAGATTCATGTAGGACCCGTAGGTCCAATTCACACTTTTACATATATACATTGATTTATATATTCTAAATTTACGGAAAAGCCCATAGAGTTAACTCTTACATTAAACATGTACAATGAGATCGTGATAGAAGCATATATTCATTTCATGGAACGTATTTTGAAATTTACTCCAATTCATAAGGAGGATACGATAATTATGTTTTTATCATAGGTTCACCTTATACTAAAACATTTACATCGAAAACATAAGGAAACACATATATACTTTCCATTGATCAAGCCCATAAGTTCTAATGTCATCTCAACATATCTATCAAATCGTATAATCTAGTTTTTAAGGGAATTCTTACAATATTCACGTAATTTAGACATGGATACAAGTTCTTGGTGCAATCGAGGGAACAATAACAAATCCCAATCCAAGTTTTAGGCCATCTTATGAAGGAAATTCTGTAATCATGCATTTCTACCATTAAGCACATAATTCAAGATATTAAAATAATCCTATAAGCATAAATAACTTCTAATCCTAATGAGTCTTAGATTTCATATAAAATACAGAAGGAATCATCCATGAATTGTGTTACACCCCGTAAATTTTAAATAAATAAATAGCCTAATGGTATGTTTGTTAAGGGATTTAGAAGGCAAGCAAAAAAAAAAGGGAAAAGTCAGTTTTTTCATATATATATCAATAATTTCTAAAACACAGGGGAATATAGATAGGGAAGAGGAAACCCACGACTATTTACTTATATTTCTTGCCTATTATTCTACGAAACGCGGTCTAAACTCCGTTTCAGCTTAGATACCGAGGTATAAAGCTGCAGAGAGCAATCCTACAGAGTTGGTTTCATGAAATTTGGCCGGCAAAATGTCGTGCTACCGAGGTAAAGTAAATAGAATTGCTTTAAATTAGTACCAATGTGTTCCTAGCCTTGCAGTGAGTATTTATCCCTTCTGGACTATCGAGAAATAATGAGTTTTCGACCGTTTTCCGATAAGTCGAACTTTGGGATAAATATATATCAAAAGTGGTAATTTCTCTCGGATATTAATGTATTTAGTTCTAATTGACATATATGTAAATGCAGTTGGGAGAAATAGCTGGAGTACTGACCGAGCTTCGTTCGTTAGTCGGATAAACCGAGGTTAAGGTATGTAAAGCCAGTTTCTTTGGCAAGTTAGTAGTTTTAGCCTTGTATAGCACAGTAAACTCTGTAGTAGAATTCTCGGAGTTGAATGTTGAGTATTGTCCAAGTTCAGTAAATCTGGTTTGCGTTGTTATATCGTACTCAGTCCGAAAGATAGTAAAGCATGCGCCAAAAGGGCAAGTTAGCATTCCAGACTCAGTATAGCCCAGTACGTGATTAGCAAGCATGTTTCTAGAATAATATGACAGATATTTAGAAAAAGAGTTAGTAAAGTAAAATCAGATAGTCAGATAGTATCTTGGCTACAGATTAGCCATGCAGTTAGATAAAGATCACGAATTCAGTATAAAGCAGTATGAGAATCAGTATAATACAGAAAGAGCTCAGAATAAGAAATCAGAATTCAGATAGTATTTTTCAGTTTAAACATGCTTGCGATATATATATATGTGCTTATTGTTTGATGAGACTTGGTTGTGTCGTGAGGGCACCCTTTTGACCGTCCTCGCCACCCCTGGGTTGGTAACTGTGTCGCCCACTGAGCGGGTGGGTTTACGTCACTCCAAAGAGTGGCATGCCATCCCCAGTTTGGAAGAAGATGGGATGAAGCTTTCCCCATATCAGGTTGATCAGCATTACAGTACAGATAGCCCTGTTATGCGCAAGCGCCCAGGGAACAGATTCAGATACAGTTACAGTTACAGATACAGTATAGGAGTCCTCCGGACTCAGAAAAAGTTATTTATATCAGAGGCCATAGCTCGAGTTGGAGACCCAGGGGGCCGGCAGAGGTGCTCGTAGTTAGCAGATGAGTGGAGTGACTTATTTTTGGCTGGTTTTGACCCGGGTAGGGGTATATAGATTGTTTGCTTGCTTGGCGCCATCCGGCTTATGGGGGTTGGTATTGGCTCTTGTTTACTATATATATATGTATTTATGTGCTATATATTAGTTAACAGACAGCAGGCCGCCGCGTCTACAGGTACGCTCCTGCCCTATCACAGCACAGAAAGTCTGATTCAGTTCATATAAGTTCTTACAGATTCAGTTATCTCCTGTTATTCAGAATTGCTAGTTATGTTATTTGTATTTAGTTATGTTCAGTTGCTTTGCATACTCGGTACCTGTGGTACTGACCCCCGTGGGGGCGCTGCATTGCTTGCCTGCAGGTACACATAGAAGAGGAGTCAATCCCTCGTGATCCAGTCAGCAGAGTTATCAGCTGCTATCCTCTAGAGCTAGACAGTCGGAGGTTGTTCCTATTTCCATTTTGATTACAATTTGGGTAGGTCGGGACCCTTTCCCGACCATTCTATTATTACTTCCTACAGGCTTGAAGTCTGATGTTTCCCTGTGGTGGTGGAGTCAGTCGTGTGGGGCCGTGCATGTATATATGTGTTTAGTTGTTGATGTTGGCCGCGTGGGGCCTTCTTCTGGTTATAGTTAGTGACCTTGTCGGTCACAAATTTGAATAGCAGTTGCTTCATATTATAGTGTCATCGTTTTGGTTAGGTGTTGTGCATTGCAGGTGGTTATAGGCCTAATCGGCCAGGGGCTGTATTTACAGCCGCTATATAGCTGGTTCGTTTCTTGAAATAGAGCCAGAGTCTAGCAGGCACCAGGTGCCCATCATACTCCCCAAGGTGGGGTGTGACAAACTTGGTATCAGATCAGTTCGTGTCTAAGGGGGTCTGCAAGCTGTACTAAGTAGAGTCTTATCTATGGATGTGTTGTGCACCACATACTATAGGCAGGAGGCTGCGAGGAATAATAGGATGGTTACCCTTCTTTCATACTCAATCGTGCCATAGCACAGTACAGTATAGGGTTGGTTCTTTTGAAACTTACCATCCTCTGTGTCTACAGATACTATGGCAGATCAGTGGCACCCCGCTACAGGCAGGAGATTAGATACAGCGGCAGGCGAGGGCACCAGAAGGATGCCTCTCTTACATCCAGACTCATCCCGGTCTGAGGGCGATATAGAGGTGTCATCTCGACCCTCCCAGCAGTCTCCGCCTCGTCAGGCACCATTTGAGGAAGCACCGCCTCCCACAGCTCTTGCACCCACTTCATCTGCTCAGGAGCTATGTAGTGCGGTGGTTATGTTAACCCAGATGCTAGCTACTCAGCGTCATCCAGTACCACCCGCAGCAGCAAAATCTCTAGGTGGGACCCCCGCAGTTCCAGGGTTAGAGAATTCTTGGCATTGGGACCCCCGCAGTTCACTGGGTCAAATCAAGCAGAGGACCCCCAGGATTTTCTAGACCAGATGCAGAGAATTTTCCGGGTTATGCATGTGACCCCTATAGAATCAGTTGAGCTGGTAGTGTTTCGGTTGCGGGACATAGTTGTATTATGGTACGAGAGTTGGGAAAGTTCTCGAGGGAGAGATATTTCCCCTCCGACCTTGTCCAGCTTCTCGGAGGCCTTCCTGGACCGTTACTTGCCACGGGAGACCCGGCACACCCGGATGGATCAGTTTTTGCATTTGGAACAGGGGGCGAGAAGCGTACAAGAATATGCTTTACAGTTTGACTCCTTAGCCCGCTATGCTCAAGCCTTTGTAGACACTATGCCGTCCAGAGTTCACAGGTTTATTATAGGTCTAAACCCAGAATATATTGAAGCATGCATGAAGGCTACATTACGAGAAGACATGGATATTGCCCGTGTACAGGCCTTTGCCCAGACCATTGAGGGCCTTAGACAGCGGCAATAGGGCAGTAGACAGACAAATAAGGAACAGCGCCGCAGAGACAGATCAGATGATATACAGAGGGAGTTTCATAGAGGACCCAGGCCCCGGTTGTCAGACAAATCCCCTAGACCCTCACCTCCACCACAGCAACAGCGAGGTAGATTTGTTCGTCGAAGGCAGTCAGCGTTTGGTGGCAGTTCTTGAATAGTAGATTCCCTGCCGCAGAGGAGGGGAGAGCAGAGCAGATTCACACCCTCACCCTGCCCTAATTGCAGCCGACCTCACGCCGGAGCTTGTAGATACGGCTCCTCAGGATGTTATATTTGCAGGCAGGAGGGGCACCGAATGAGAGATTGTCCGGCCAGGGGGAAAGAGAGCAGAGATAGTCAGGACAGGGGATTCGTAGGGCCATGAGCTCCAGAAGCCTCAACAGGGCGTAGGCCCTCAGGTTCAGCAGGTAGAGGCCGAGGTAGATCAGGAGCCTCCAGTTCAGGTACGGGCTCAAGTCGTACCTATGTACTACCAGGGAGACAGGACTCAGAGGCGTCTCCAGATGTGGTAACAGGTATGATGACTATCTGTTCATGCCCTACTTATGTACTGATTGATCCAGGGTCCACTTTATCCTATATTACCCCATTTGTGGCTCAAAAGTTTAATGTCGCACCAGAGTTATTACAGCAGCCCTTTTCAGTATCCACACCCGTCGGTGACTCTATTATAGCTAGCAGAATTTATCGAGGGTGTATATTAGAGGTTGCTGATCGTCAGACTACCGTAGATCTGGTAGAGCTAGAAATGATTGATTTCGATGCCATTTTGGGTATGGATTGGTTAGTGTCATGCTATGCCAATGTAGAATGTTGGACCAAGATGGTCTGATTCCACTTTCTAGGAGAGGCAGTGCGAGAGTGGAAAGGCAGCACAGCTACTCCAAAAGGTAAGTTTATTTCCTACCTTCAGGCGAGGAAATTGATAACTAAGGGATGTATCTACCACCTAGTCAGGGTTCAGGATGTTACGGGTAGAATCTCCGACACTTCAGTCTGTTCCGGTGGTGAATGAATTCCCTGATGTATTTCCAGACGAGTTACCTGGTATTCCCCCAGAAAGGGAGATAGATTTTGCAATTGACTTCCTACCAGGCACTCAGCCTATATCAATTCCTCCGTATCGCATGGCTCCTCCTGAACTCAGAGAATTAAAGGAGCAGCTGAAGGACCTTCTAGATAAGGGTTTTATTAGGCCAGTACATCACCGTGGGGTGCGCCAGTTCTATTTGTGAGAAAGAAGGATGGCTCGCTCCGCATGTGTATAGATTACTGACAGCTGAATAAAGTTACAGTAAAGAATAAGTATCTGCTTACCAGAATAGATGATTTGTTTGATCAGTTACAGGGCGCTAGATATTTCTCCAAGATTGACTTGTGGTCCGGATATCATCAGGTTCGAGTTCGTGAAAGGGATATTCCCAAAACGGATTTCAGGACCCAATATGGACACTTTGAATTCCTAGTTATGTCCTTTGGGTTGAAGAATGCCCCAACAATATTCATGGACCTGATGAATAGCATTTTCAGACCATACTTGGACCTGTTCGTGATAGTGTTTATTGATGATATTCTGGTGTATTCTCGCTCTGAAGTAGATCACAAGGCTCATTTACGGACAGTGCTCTGGATTCTCAAGGACCGTCAATTATATGCTAAGTTCTCCAAGTGTGAATTCTGGCTGAACTCAGTAGCCTTCTTGGGGCATATTGTGTCGGATGCTGGTATACAGGTTGACACGCAGAAGATAACAGCAGTTAAAACCTGGCCTAGGCCTACCACTCTGACCAAAGTCCGCAGTTTTCTAGGGTTAGCAGGATATTACAGAAGATTTGTTGAGGGATTCTCTACTATAGCGGCACCTCTAACCAAACTGACGCAAAAAGCAGCAAAGTTTCAGTGGACAGAGGCATGTGAGCAGAGCTTCCAGGAGTTAAAAGACATATTAACCTCCGCCCCAGTGTTAGCATTGCCGGAAGGTACAGAAGGTTATTCAGTGTATTGCGACGCATCAGGTGTTGGGTTGGGTCGTGTGTTGATGCAGCATGGTAAGGTGATTGCGTATGCTTCCAGACAACTGAGGAATCACAAAAAGAATTACCCTACCCATGACCTGGAGTTAGCCGCAGTGATCCACGCTCTGAAAAACTGGAGGCATTATCTATATGGCATTCATGTAGACATTTTTACAGACCATAAAAGCCTGCAGTACATTTTCACATAGAGGGAGTTAAATCTACGGCAGCGTCGCTGGTTAGAATTGCTGAAAGATTATGATGTAAATATTCTCTACCACCCAGGGAGAGCTAATATAGTAGCAGATGCCCTCAGCCGTAAGTCACTGGGGAGTTTTACGTATTTGCGACCCGGGAAGCGGGAGTTAGCCAAGGAAATTCATCAGCTAGATGGTTTAGCTGTTCGAGTAGTAGAAACAGAAAATAACAAAGCGGTGATTCAGAACTCTGTTGTGTCATCGTTAGTTACAAAGGTAAAAGAACAGCAGTACGAGGACCCTGACTTAGTCCAGCTCAGAGATAAAGTTCAGAAAGGTAAGGAGCCAGATTTCCAAGTGACTGAGGATGAAGTGCTGCGTTGGAAGGGCCGCCTATGTGTCCTGAATATTTCAGGGCTTCGCCAGCAAATCATGCATGAGGTACATTACGCTCGCTATTCCCTCCATCTAGGAGCAACGAAAATGTACCACGACATCAGAGACATCTACTGGTGGCCAGGTATGAAAGCTGAAATAGCTGAATTTATATCTAGATGTCCTAACTGACAGCAGGTGAAAGTAGAACACCAGAAACCGGGCGGTCTGACGCAGGATATAGCCGTGCCTTTGTGGAAATGGGAAGCGATAAATATGGATTTTGTAATAGGGTTACCCCGTACCAAATGCAGAAATGATTCTATTTGGGTAATCGTTGACAGATTAACAAAATCAGCCCATTTCCTGCCAGTACGAACTACATTCTCTGCTGAGGATTATGTTGAACTGTATATTAGAGAGATAGTCAGATTGCACGGTGTTCCGGTGTCTATTATCTCAAACAGAGGAGAACAATTTACAGCGAGATTCTGGCAGTCGTTCTAGAGAGGCCTGGGGACACAGATTAACTTAAGTACAACCTTTCATCCTCAAACAGACGAGCAAGCAGAATAAACTATCCAGACGCTCGAAGATATGCTACGAGCATGTGTACTAGATTTTGGGGGTAGCTGGGATGAGCATCTGCCATTGATTGAATTTGCCTATAATAACAGTTATCATTCAGCTATTCAGATGGCGCCCTTTGCAGCATTATACGGGCGGAAATGTAGATCACCCGTTGGCTGGATTGAAGCGGGGGAGACAGCGCTGATTGGGCCGAATATTATTCGTCAGTCAGAAGAGGCGGTGAAGCTTATCAGAGAATGCCTATTGACTGCTCAGAGCCGCCAGAAGTCTTATGCAGATATGCGGCACAGAAATTTAGAGTTTGCAGTGGATGATTGGGTATATTTGAAAGTGTCTCCGATGAAAGGGGTGATGAGATTTGGCAAGAAAGGCAAGCTTAGCCCGAGGTTCATTGGGCCATATCAGATTCGGCGAAGAATAGGCCGAGTAGCATATGAATTGAACTTGCCCCCAGAATTAGAGTTTGTTCACCTAGTATTCCATGTATCTATGTTGAGGAAGTTCGTAGGAGACCCTTCCACAGTTGTTCTAGTTCAGGATGTCCAGGTCACAGAAGAGTTAGCATATGAAGAGGTTCCAGTAGCTATCTTAGACAGACAGATTCGTAGATTAAGAACTAAAGATATTGCGTCTGTCAAAGTATTGTGGCGTAACAGGAACCGAGAAGAGATGACCTGGGAAGCCGAGGAGGACATGAAAGCCAGATATCCCCACTTATTCCAGGCATAGGCAAACAGGAGGTATGTTAGAACTATTTTTCCTTATGAATGCTTATATTTCATATATGAAAGCAGGCAATTGATTATAGACAGTTATATATGAATATTATTATATCGTGTGGAGTACCTGTATTCGGCTTTTCTGCTTTTCAGGAATTTTGAGATAGTCCATAATACAGGGGAAACTCTATCGAATTTTTTTTTTCAGGGATAAGTCAGCCAGTTAAGATTTCTATAAGTCAGAATGTCATTCGAGGACAAATGTTCTTAAGGGGGGAGGATGTTACACCCCGTAAATTTTAAATGAATAAATAGCCTAATGGCATGCAGGTTAAGGGATTTAGAAGGCAAGCAAAAAAAAAGAAAAAAAAAAGAAAAGGGGAAAAGTCGGTTTTTTCATATATATATCAATAATTTCCAGAAAACAGGGGAATATAGATAGGGAAGAGGATACCCACGACTATTTACTTATATTTCTTGCCGATTACACTATGAAACGCGGTCTAAACTCCGTTTCGGCTTAGATACCGAGGTATAATGCTGCAGAGAGCAATCCTATGGAGTTGGTTTCATGAAATTCTGCCGGCGAAACATCGTGCTACCAAGGTAAAGTAAATAGAATTGCTTTAAATTAGTACCAATGTGTTCCTAGCCTTGCAGTGAGAATTTATCCCTTCTGGACTATCGAGAAAAAATGAGTTTTCGACCGTTTTCCGATAAGTCGAAGTTTGGGATAAATATATATCAAAAGTGGTAATTTCTCCCCGATATTAATTTATTTAGTACTAATTGACATATATGTAAATGCAGTTGGGAGAAATAGCTGGATTACTGACCGAGCTTCGTCCGTTAGTAGGATAAATCGAGGTGAAGCTATGTAAAGCCAGTTTCTTTGGCAAGTTAGTAGTTTTAGCCTTGTATAGCACAGTAAACTCCGTAGTAGAATTCTCGGAGTTGAATGTTGAGTATTGTCCAAGTTCAGTAAATCTAGTTTGCATTGTTATATCGTACTCAGTCCGAAAGTTAGTAAAGCATGTGCCAAAATGGCAAGTTAGAATTCCAGACTCAGTATAGCCCAATACGTGATTAGCAAGCATCTTTCTAGAATAATATGACAGATATTTAGAATAAGAGTTAGTAAAGTAAAATCAGATAGTCAGATAGTATCTTGGCTACAGATTAGCCATGCAGTTAGATAAAGATCACAGATTCAGTATAAAGCAGTATGAGAATCAGTATAATATAGAAAGAGCTCAGAATAAGAAATCAGAATTCAGATAGTATTTTTCAGTTTAAACATGCTTTCTATAGATATATATATGTGCTTATTGTTTGATGAGACTTGGTTGTGTCGTGAGGGCACCCTTTTGAGCGTTCTCGCTGCCCCTGGGTTGGTAAGTGTGTCACCCACTGAGCGGGTGGGTTTACGTCAATCCAAAGAGTGGCATGCCATCCCCAGTTTGGACGAAGATGGGATGAAGCTTTCCCCATATCAGGCTGATCAGCATTACAGTACAAATAGCCCTATTGTGCGCAAGCGCCCAGGGAACAGATTTAGATACAGTTACAGTTACAGATACAGTATAGGAGTCCTCCGGACTTAGACACAGTTATTTATATCAGAGGCCATAGCCCGAGTTGGAGACCCAGGGGGCCGGCAGAGGTGCTCGTAGTTAGCAGATGAGTGGAGTCACTTATTTTTGGCTGGTTTTGACCCGGGTAGGTATATATAGATTATTTGCTTGCTTGGCGCCATCCGGCTTATGGGGGTTGGTATTGGCTCTTGTTTGCTATATATATATATATATATATATATATGTATTTATGTGCTATATATTAGTTAATAGAAAGCAGGTCGCCGCGTCTACAGGTACGCTCCTGCCTTATCACAGCACAAAAAGTCTGATTCAGTTCATATCAGTTCTTACAGATTCAGGTATCTCCTGCTATTCAGAATTGCTAGTTATGTTATTTGTATTCAGTTATGTTCATTTGATTTGCATACTCGGTACCTGTGGTACTGACGCTCATGGGGGCGCTGCATTGCTTGCCTGCAGGTACACATAGACGAGGAGTCGATCCCTCGTGATCCAGTCAGCAGAGTTATCAGCTCCTATCCTCCAGAGCTAGACAGTCGGCGGTTGTTCCTATTTCTTTTTTGATTACAGTTTGGGTAGGTCGGGACCCTGTCCCGACCATTCTATTATTACTTCCTAGAGGCTTGCAGTCTGATGTTTCCTTGTGGTGGTGGAGCCGGTCGTGTGGGGCTGTGCATGTATATATGTGTTTAGTTATTGATGTTGGCTGCGTGGGGCCTTCTTCTGGTTATAGTTAGTGACCTTCTCGGTCATAAATGTGAATAACAGTTGCTTCAGATTATAGTGTCATCGTTCTGGTTAGCTGTTGTGCATTGCAGGTGGCTATAGGACTAATCGGCCGGGGGATGTATTTATCACAGCTATATAGCCGGTTCATTTCTTGAAATAGAGCCAGAGTCTAGCAGGCACCAGGTGCTCGTCATACCCACCAAGGTGGGGTGTGACAAATTGAAACCCTAGGTCATGCTATTCTATAATAATGGAATTGGGTTTTTAGATAAAATATTTGGGGCACAAGGATGGAAGTATATCCTTGTTGAAAAACCAACATACCTGATTTAAGGAATCTCCTCTTGAACTAAAAACCTTGAAGCCTTGAAGAAAACTTAAGTTGAATCCTTGATCTATAGAGGGGAAGAGAGAAGAGTTGAGGGAATGAGAGGTTAGGCTAGGAAAACCCCTAAAAGCATCCCTTAAAAGCTCAAAATAATGCCATTTCAAAACTGGAAGAATAGGACTTTACCAAAATACCCCTGGGAAAAACTTAAAAATTTACCCGATCTGAGACCACGATCCTTACCACGACTCGTGGTGACCATCTGTTGCTTCTAGGGACTGCTTTACGGTTTCAGCTTCCACAACCAACGACTAATAGGACGAGTCGTTACTTCTACCAACAACTTGTCACCACCTCCCATTGACTCCACTGGGTCCTTAACCTGCAATCCCTCCAACGAATGACATGATGAGTCGATACCTGATCCAACAACTCGTCAGTCCTTCTGTCGTCCCCATTGGACCAACCCTTAAGTCCCTTCCAACAATTGACACGATGATTCATTGGTAGCTTCACTGGTCCGTTATAACCATCCATCATCACTGACCTGGAACCCTGCACTCCAATTAGCAAATCCTCATGATTACTCATTACGACAACCAATGAGTTGTCACATGACTCGTCCCCTTCGAGAAGTCCAACCTGCAAGCTTGCCATGATTTCTGCCAATGGGTCATTGTTTCACACAACGACTCGTACCTCCTATCATGGAATCAAAAGACTTGGTCCCTTTTCTGAAACTCTTCCAATGACTGCCTCTAATGACTCTTTAGAGCGACCAATGACTCGTTGGATGAGTTGTTCTGAGGCACTGCTGTAGATTTTTTTACTGAGCACATTCCAAATCCAGGTTTTAAATCTTAGAAATTTTTGGGGTGTTAGAGCTCCATATCAATCAAAGCTCTTCCCTACAAGTAATGGGCATCCCAAGATAATTGGCACCACAATGTTCATCTCGTAATCTAGCACAACAAAATCAGCTGGGAGTATGAATTTCTCCATCCTCACAAGGACATCAACTAACACTCCGACAGGTCGTTGAATTGACCTATCCACCATCAAAAGCCTTATGGTTGCAGGTTGGGATTCCCAGCCTTAGCTTCTTGAAAATGACTAGAGGCATTAAATTAATACGAGCACCGAGGTTACAAGGAGCTTTATTGAACATACACAAGCTAATTGTGCAAGGATAGTAAATGCCCTAGGATGTTCACGTTTTGGAGAAACGTTGCTGGACATCACAACAATAAGATGATGGGTCACCTCCTCGGTACCTGTATCAACCACCTTCTTTTTCTACAAAAGTTCCTTCATAAGCTTCACATAGCCCGATATTTGAAGCAAGGCATCCACAATATTATATTGATGGATAATTTGCTGAACATTTCTATGAACTTGCAAAATTGATTTTCCTCCTTTTTCTTGGTCAGCCATTGTAGATATAGAGGTGGAATTCTTGCTTCTTAATCTTTGTCATTGGGGGATTTCTTGCCCTCATTCATCTTCACATTATTTGAGGGAATCAAATCCATTTCTCCTTCATCCTTTCTTCTTCATCATCACAAACACTTGGTGTTTTTGGCACCTCTTCCAACTCGTCATCATCATTTTCCCTTGGGCCAACAACATCTTTGGGCTTCACGCCCATATCATTCAATATCTTGCCACTCCTAATCATGATTGCAATACAATGGCCATCTTTCTTTGGATTGGGAATAGTGTCACTAGGGAGTACTCCTTTCATGCGGGGGTTCATTTTTGAAGCCAAGTGGTTCATTTGCAATTCAAGGTGCTTGATCTACACTAAGTGGGAACTCACTATTTGGGCAAGGTTAGAAACCTCCCCTTTTAACTCTTTAAACCCACTGTCGGTGGATTCTACCTTCTTCAACACCCGAGACAACATGTCTTCAATCTTCGAGTATCCCAGATCATTCACTCTAGGCTTGCCTTTAGATGCTTCTTCTTTTGGAGGAGGCACACAGGGATTATAACTTCGGTAATATCTCTCTCCTTCGCGATTTTAATCTCTATTCCCCCTTCGATCATTTCTCTCTCCCCATCATTGATTGTTGCGGTTTCTCCAACCTTGATTCTCATCCCTGTGCCAAGGGCCTTGAATTGCACCTGGATACCCATGGCAAGAACAACCCAGTTGGCCTGCCATGTATTGACACTCCTTATCATAACTCGGTGGTGAAGTGTCATCATCAAATTGAGTATGGCCTGAGCACCTACAACATTCTCACTCTTTGCACCAGCTCCATCACATGTTTCGTCATCAACTCAAGCTGGATCATCATCTTAGTAAGAGTTTCATCTCTTTCCTCATCCCTTTTCCTCATGTCTGCATTTATAAGGTTGGGGGAAAAACCATTAGAAGATACCTCCATTTCTGTAGTATGCCATGCTCAATTTGTCTTACTTATTCTGTCAAGAAGTGCCTTAGCCACTCCATAGGGCTGATCCATGATGGATCCCCCCACAAAATTATTTGCCATAGACTTGTTGATAGAATTCAATGAACGATAGAAGCTATGAAGTAGAACCCCATGGTTTGGGCAAAAGGCAACCTTTTTCTTAAACCTCAATCGTGCTTCATGGAAATATTCCCCCGCAAGTTTTAAGAAATTGGTAATGTCATCCCTCAACTATAGCATCCCCGAGGGAGGGAAGAACCTATCTAAAAATGCTTCTGTGAGCTCGTTCCAAGAGGTAATAGACCTGGGAGGCAACTCCTCCAACTAAGTTGTGGCTTCCCCTATTAGTGAAAATGGGAAGATCCTCAATCTGATCGACTCGTGGCTTATATTTTTGAAGTTGAAGGTTTGGAAAGTCTGAAGGAAGTTGGGAGATGCCTATTTACGTCTTCACTCAGCATTTCTCCAAAGAGCCCCTTAATTTCAAGTAAGTGAAACATCGTACTCGTTACTTGAAAAATTGCATTCCCTACCATAGGAGGTAGGCGAATGGAACCCACTACATTGGGCATCATGGGATTATCATCCTCATGATCCATATGTTTATCCACCAAACCTTCTCCTTCTTGTATGTGCTGGCTCATATCAAGATCAACCTAGATGGCACCAACCATAAGAGTAAAATCAAACAAACTAAGATGCTAAATAAATTAAAAATAACAAACGACTAAAGGCCATCAAACTATATTCCCCGACAATGGCGCAATTTTTGATAACGATCAAATCTATTCCTCGCAAGAATGGAGTGTAAATGGTTGTTGGAAAAATAAATATACCTAACGAGTGTCGCGGTCAAATCTCATAGGGAATAGTAGTTGATCACGGAAGAGTTTTCTATCAAATTGAAGTAATATGGATCAATGTCTCAAAAACAATAAAGTAAAAATTGGGGAAATCACAACTTCTCAATTGAACTGCAAGTTCACACATGAAAATAGGGACAAATCTTTGAAAATGCCAAGTGTAATATTGAAGGGGTATCATCAGATTGGAATTACTAACAGATCCTAGCATTACTCAATAGTATAATTAGTTGTGGATGAGGTGGCACCCGACGTTTTTAAACTAATTAGTTGCCTTATGCCTCTGGTTTTCTCAAACCCCAAAGTCTTTTTCACAACAACCACAACAACTTGGGTAAGAATCAAACTATTTCTAACTTTGATTCTAAATGAGTGTGTGACAATGGGTTTTGGCCATCTCTAGCCCAACCCCACATGATCAACAGCCAATTACCCACTAGTGTTTCCTCATCCATACTCTAAATTCCTTTTTGAAGAAAAATTAGAGTAAGTAAATATAACCCACATTTGCAACTATGAGTATTTGGATTAAAACTCAAAGGAAACACTAGAATTTTTCTAATTGAGTAAATCTAAGATCAATTAAACAATATCCAATCCAAATCAAACCCAATCATTCACACACCCCTACTAAAGAATTTAGCTACTCATGTAAGTAAAAGAAGACATTGCATTAAGTAATAATTCCATATACATTCAACAAAATGAGTAAGAAAACAACCACAAGTGGTCTCCAATGGAGTTTTATCTACCTTTCCAAAGATGAAGATAAAGACTTCTCTCTCTCTATAATTCAATTCCCTAAAACTCCCTCTACCACTCTCTACTTTCTATTCAATCGAATGGAATGTTCAATTCTCTTCTTTTCTAGAAAGGTAAAAAAGTAGGGTACAAAATGCTCCTCTTTTTTTGAGCTAGATGCTTTTGCCCTTTCCTGACGACCATTACTTGTGAGTCAATAGCGTTCACTTGCGCTGATCTGTGGTCCGCCGATTAGTCGCATCTGGTGGCCAGTGAGTTCTAGAATAGTCCAGCGTTTGCACCGGCAGTCCGCCGATGCTGATCCGAGGTTTGCCAGTAGACGATCCTCTTCAGCACAGTGAGCATCTGCAGTCAGCCGGCATTTCGTCGGTGTCCTCCGGTGAAGCGCCTATCCTCATCTAAAATTTCATGCTTTTTGCTCAATTTCATACTTTCTATAGTCAAGTTAAGTACCTGCAATGATCAAGGAGAAAGGGCATAAAATCCACCTAAATGACTTAAATCTAAACAAAAGCTCATGTCGAAGAGCCCGATGAGTTGGTAAATTACCAACTCATCGCAATTCATACAATTCAAATCAAATACGTCACCTATATTTTATCAACCATGTTCCCTCAAAAAAAGATAGTTATCCATATTTACTTACAAATATATAAGTTATAATGAGTATGGGTATATGAATAATATTATGCTCACTATCACAAAGAATTTCGTATGCCACATATGATGGACCATATTTTCCCTTAGTGTGCTACCCTACTAATATAAGAGCATCAAAATTTAAGATCAAGTAGGACTTTCAGGGTTGTATTGTAGACTAAGGGATGGGTAGGAACTATTCTTGCTAGTAATAGTTACTATTTACCTTAAGCTCTTTAATACATCACAATTCTTCATTCAGCACTTTCTTCATTCAACTATTTCTTCCCCTACTCTTCTCATCTATAAACTTCCTTTGTGTTACACCTCGTAAGTTCTTGACACTTAGTTGGCCTATTTGCATGTTGGTTAAGAGTTTAGAATGCCTTACGTACGAGAAAAGGGCCCGGGGAGAGACCGGACAAGTGCCAAGTCGGAGCGTCGCAAGGAAAATGCGACTTATAAATCGCATTCTAATCTCGGGCAAAATAACATGCCCAAGTGATGCTTTATAACTTAATTTAGTCTTGTTTAGCTAATTAATTATTTACATTTTCATGTGATTTTATATAAATGTGAATATATGTACTAACCAACATGATTAGTCCTTGTTTTGTAGGTTTAAATGAATTTGAGGAACTAATTTTTTAGTTGGTGAAGTAGAGGAATGGAGTCGGGAGCAATTTGCAAAAGTCGGCAAGAAGCATGCCTTGGCAAGGCTGGCCGCTCCAGGCAGCGTTCCATGATATGCGTGTGCCATGCCCAGTGCAGTACCACGCCCATGCCAGGCGCGAGAGGAAGGCAGCAAGCATGTAGGCATCCTGCACGCCAGCGTCGTGCCACGACAGGCGACCTGCGACCAGTGCCCTGCCATCACGCTGCATGAGCAGTGTGTCATGCCGGCCATCGCGGCAAGCTTCAACATCTTGGTATCAAGAGGAGATTTCCTGTGTGCATCCGCGTTACCTCCGTGTCACGGAGGTAGTGCTCCGCGATACACTCCGTGACACAGAGCCATTCCACGACAGGCATAATTTTGCAAAATTCACATTTACTATAAATAGGTCCCTTAGCTCCTAAAATCATTTTGTCACGACTTTATTTTGAAAAACCACCTAGGAGTGAAGGGAGAAGTGGGAGAACTCACCTAGGGTTCATCAATTTAATATTCTCTTCTACCAATTCTTGCAAGTATGTTACTTTAACAATGTTATCTTGTAATTTTACGAACATGAATAGCTAGAACCCTTCCTCTAGGGTTGAAGCCATGAGTTATTATTGGGTTTTTACGAATTTGTGTTGGAATTAAGTTATTGATTGTTGTTTTGTCTTGCATTCTGAATTATGGTTGTTTTTATGATTGATCACCATGAAAACATACACGTTAACTTAGGCATATGCTTGAGAAAGCATGTACCTAGGACAGAACAAGAGAATGTAGGGAGCATGATTGTATCTCATGATATAATTTGTGTTAGGATAGAAATATACCTAATACCTTGCTTGGTTGATAAAACGGGAGGAGTTAGACACCAACTTAGAATTATCATATCACCACTCGAAGATGGAGTTGTGAAGCTAAGTTGAGTTGAATGATTAGAAGTACGAGAGTCCCTAATCATATCCACATAAACCACATCCACGTAGTGAATTGCCCACGAACTAGAAATAACATCCTCACTCAACAATGTAGTAGTGAGGCTAGTTTGTCGTGTTTAGAGGTTCGAAAGACCATGAACATGCAATTCCAATTATGTGAGATGACAATTGATAGTTTCATACATAAACCATTGCAAATAGTAGTATCGCATGATTATCCGTCTTTAACTCTAGTTGCTCCTTGAATTAATTCAGAGTATTTCGTTGACCACATCTAAACTTAATTAACTCTATCGAAAACGTCTATAACCAACACTTACAGCATTTAATATCACACTTGAACTTGATAGTTAGCTGAACTAGTCCAGTCCCTGTGGGTTCGACATCCGACTCTTAAAAAGGGCCACTATATTAATTGTACGACCCGTACACTTGCGGGCTCATCAAGTTTTTGGCGCCATTGCCGGGGACTCGGCGAAGTTTTGATAATTTATCTGTTATTGTGTGATTTTTAAATTTCCTTAAGTGTTGAGAAACTTGGTCTTAGTCTGACTTATTGCAGGTGACAGGTTGTCTTGCCGAACTAGCTAAAAATAGAGAGCTTCTGGAACCGTTGCTTGAACCTGAACGTCAAATCCATTTGCGAAGGAGAGTAGCTCTAGAGAAAAAGCTGAAGAGACTTCAAGAGAAGGTACAACAACAACTACTCACAAGACAAGCACAATTGTCACCGGAAGCAATGTCAGCTAGACAAGTTCGCGAAGTGGCAATCCCACAAGCGACTAATGTGAACTCTAGTATCCGTAAATCGGAACCTGGAGGGAACTTTGAATTGAAGAAGAACATGGTGCAGCTGTTACATTCTAGTAGTCAATTCACTGGGATGGCACATGAGGACCCGTCGCAGCACTTACAGAACTTTCTTGACATTAGTGGCACGTTTGTCCCCACCGGCGTGTCCACAGATTATGTCCGACTTACCCTCTTCCCATTTTCATTGTTGGGAGAGGAAAAGAAGTGGTTGAAAGCTGAGCCACCAAACTCCATAACGTCTTGGAATGATTTGGTAAAGAAGTTCCTTATCAGATTTTTTCCTTCAGGCAAGACTGCAAAGTTGAGAAGTTAAATACTAAGTTTCAAGTAGAGGCCTGATGAGAATTTATATTTGGCTTGGGGAAAGATTCAAGTCATTATTGAGAGACTATCCCCATCACCAGCAATCGAATGATGTGCTGTCTCATACCTTTGTGGAAAGCCTAGAACCACACACAAAAATTTTACTAGACTCTACATCGGGTGGGCAAGCCTTAGAGAAGACTTATGATGAGTTGTACACTTTGTTGAACAGAATTGCTCAAGGAAATCCAGAGTGGCACAACGAGTCATAGAGAGGGGCAGGAAAGAGATCAGGGTTGATAGAGGTAAATGGTATGAATGCCTTGGCAGCACAGCTAGCTTCATTCCAGTATCAGATGATGACTCAGTTCAATAAACTGAGTATGAACCAACAACAGGGCCAGGTTAATGCAGTTCAGCAAGCTCCAAGTTGGTGTGAAATTTGTGGTAATAATGGGCACAAGGCAGAATCTAGCCGAGCCAATCCGGAATCAGTCAATTTTGTGGGAAATGTGCAGAGGAACAATCAGAATATAAACAACTACAATAGAAATTGGCAGGGCCACCCAAATTTTTCTTGGGGTGGAAACGAAAAGCAGAGTTATCAGCAACCTCAACAGCAACAGTATTAGCAGAATAGGCAGAATGATGGCCAGTTGAGCAGCAACATTGAGGAAACAATGCAGAAAATCATGGAGACCCAGACTCAGTTCGTAGAAAATCAGGCGAGGATGGAAGCAGACTTAAAGAATCAGCAAGTCGCCACCCGCAATCTTGAAAAACAAATGGGTCAGATAGCAGCTGCTCAAAACATGAGATCACAGGGGGGATTACCAAGAGACACAGATCCTAACCCCCGGGAGGTCAATGCCATCAGTCTGAGAAGCGGCAAGCAATTAGCTGATGCAGAGCCAACAGAGAAAAGAAAGGAGGTGCAGCCGGAGTTGGTTAGACCAGGACCATCCAATGACAAGGGAGAAAATCGGAGTGTTGTGCAACAAAATGCACAATTTTCATTGCAGCTAACACAAAGACCACCACCACCATTCCCTCAGAGATTCAGAAAGAGCAAGGAGGAGGAATGCTTCAAAAAGTTCTTTGAGAGTTTCAAGGAACTTCACATAAATTTTCCTCTTATTGATGTTTTGCAGGGAATGCCCAAGTATGCTAAATACTTGAAAGACGTGATGGCGAACAAAGTCAGATTGGTGGATGTCCAAACAGTAGCACTGATAGAGGAGTGCAGTTATAGGGTATTGAGCAAGATTCTGAAGAAGCTCAAAGACCCAGGGAGTTTTACCCTCCCAATACAAATTGGTAAAGTTGAGGTGCTACGAACTTTGTGTGATCTAGGTGCAGCAGTTAATCTAATGCCCCTATCGTTATTTAACACCCTGGGGTTAGGAAAATCGAGGCCAACAAGGTTGATGCTGCAGCTGGCAGATAAGTCACGAGTGACACCTTATGGAATAATAGAGGACCTTCTCATCAAAGTGGGTAAGTTTATTATACCTGCTGATTTTATTATATTAGATTTTCATGTTGATGACCAGGTACCCTTAATCTTGGGACGACCATTCTTGGCCACTGGAGGAGCGGTGATTGACTTGAGAGCAGGGACCCTGAAATGGAGGGTCGAGGATGAAGAACTCTTTCGAGTATACCAAGAAATGAACCCATCCACGCACTACTGTTCGGGCTTCTGTGGTGACTACACGCAAGTGCACGTGGTCGAACAAGTAGTAAAGTGGCTTAAGTAAAGCCAAGTATCGATCCCACAGGGCCTGAACTACGGTACTAATTAACTTAAGTGTTAATGAACTATATCTTTAAGAATGCAGACAACCAAATAAATAATATTTTGAGAGTTTGAGTTTACTAATTAATATGAATCTAAGGCAAAATTATAAAGTGAGTCTGAACAATAGTAATGAGCAAGCTGAGGTTAAAACAAACATGCAGGGAATAAATTTATCAATACAATTCAGTTAATCTTTCCTTCGGTTGCTAGTCAAGAATTATTGCCTATGGATTGGAACTTTCGACTCCTATCCAACTTAAGAATCATGAGTCTTAATCTACATTTCTATGATAAAAGAATTTCATGTTCTAGCCATACATTCCCAATTCCTTAATTGACTAATAAGACTTTCAGATATATTTCTATTCTGAATGTAAATCAATTCTCAATTTTCAGAACTAAGAAGAGATCATATCCTACCAATTCACATCTTTCCAATTTCTTTCCTTTTCAAAATCAAAATTGGATTTTTTAGATATACATTAACATTGGCCAAACATTAATGCAGTAAGAACAAGAATTGATAGAACAACCATTGAAGAAAAGATGAAAATTGAAATGATTAACAATTACATTCCACTACAATTGTTCTTAACCTCAGCAAGAAGTTAATTTAGCCACTCATTTGTGGATTTAACATCATCAAATAAGTAGAATTTATACAAACAATTGAGATAAAAGAGAAAGAGATAGATAAGAACCCTAGAATTTTCGTCCCCTCAGCTGCCTGTAACCCACGTTCTTGCTCAACCAAGTCAGCATGTTTAAAATAAAATCTAAGTGTGCTATTTATGCTATTGAGAATTTTTCCCAGAATAACAAGCAACGTGGCACGGAGTGTATCGCGGAGCACTCCCTCCGTGCCACGGAAGTATCGTGGACCTTCACTGGAAGTCGGCCCCCCGAGCAATTTAACCTCAACATGCCACGGCCGGCATCGTGGAGCCTGGCCAACATGACATGGTGCTATCGCGCACCTTCACTGGAAATTGCCAAATTTATTTCCTCTGAGGCAGAGTGCCTCCACGATGGCAACGTGACACAGCTCCATTGCGGAGCCCTTGTTTTTGCTGATCTTCCATGTCCTTTTTCACTCCTTGTTTCCAAGTCCATTCCTGATTTTACCAACATGTATCTTAGCTTCCCAAAATTCCATTTTACCTGCAAAACAACACTAATCATGTTGGTTAGTATAAATTCACATTTGACTACAAATCAGATGAGAATGTACACAATAATGATATACAAACAAGTCGAAATGAACCATTTGAATATCACTTGGGCTTGAAATTCTGCCCAAGATCAACTACAGAAACCTTTGTCAGGTTAGTGTGCTATCAGAGGATGAGTAAAGGGTGGGGGATTCATCAGGTCCATGGCCAAAGGTAATGACAAGTGTTCAGCCCAAGTCTTATAAAGGGCTTTAGAGTGTGAAGAAGTTGGAGAAAGAGAAGAACAGAGTGGAGGCTGTTACCTCTAAAAATCAAAAGAAAAGGAGGTGGTTCTCAAACGGGAACCCATGTATGAGGATGTCCTGAAAAGGACAGTCCACGTCGTGTCGCGACGATAAATAAGGCGCTCCTTGGGAGGCAACCCAAGGGTACCACAGTTAAGCACAGATGGAGGGGAAGTCTGAGTACCCGTGGAGGAGGAAGCTAAAAACCATAGACGATAAAAAATGTGGCGTCGGCACACACTTGTGCAAAGGAAGAAAAGCATGCTATTAGCTAGGCCTAAAGGCCTCAGGGAGTATTTCTCACCTTTTTTAAATTTTAATTTGATGCTATGAGGACATAGCATGATTCAAGTGTGGGGTGAGGAAAATTTTAAAATTTTTGTGCTTAACGATTTTTGGTGAAAGTAATGCTTGTGAGAAATATTTGAATTTTTTTTTTGAATTAAGCATGACTTCATCACCCGTTGATTTTTCTTTTTGGTTCTTTTCCGACGGGGGGTTTTTGAACCGAATAATAATAAAAATTTTCTTTCTCTCTATATAGTGTTTTTAGTCATAGTTAGAGACTATTTACGACGATGGATGGTTGACGACCGTCTTGAGGAAAATTAGTCAGTAGGTTGGTTTTGAACCCGTAGCTAATTGATGGCTTGATGTTCTTGTTATGTGCTATACATGATTGTATGATACAAGTGCGGTTAGTGTTGAAGCATGTAAGAAGTGTATAACATTGTTGAGACACCTAGGATCTTGAATTTGACTCTATGTGCTGAAAGCTTAATTTTGAATTCTTGTGATTAGCTGAGTTAAGAGTCTACTGGATGTGTCTTGATTTGAGCATGTGTTGTGACTGTAAGTTTTTCGAATATTCCGTGCTATTATGGAATGTTTAGAACTTTCCTGGTGTGTATATAAAACGAAATGAAGGGTGTGAACTGTAGGAGATGATTTAGGCATTTCTTTAAATGAACTTAATTTTTATTCCTCACTTTACCTACCTTGAATGTTGAATCCTAGTGAGCCCCATTGAGCCTTAAGCCTATTCTTTGATAGCTACAACATAAGTTTAATCCTTTTTCTTTCATTAGCCTTGAATTTGATCCAAAACTAAGCGCTTAAGTGAAAATCCGACAGAGTGAAGGAAAGAGAATCGGGAGAAAGAAGGAAAAATAGCAGTTGTGGAAGTTAAGGAAAAACTTAGAGGTGCACTTGTTTGAAATTGCTTGAGTATTGGCAAGGAGTAAGAAAATAAATGAAGGAAAAAGTTGCTTAAGTACTCCTTACTAATAAGCTAAGTGTGCTTAAATAAATGGGAACAAGAAGAGAGAAAATTCAAGAGTGAAAACAATGAGGGTGAAGTAAGAGAAGAGATGTCCTTAATGAAGGTTGAAGTTATTAAAAGTGCTTGGGGAAGATAGCACTATTGCTGGCCAGAATAGTACCTACCCGTCCCTTAGCCTACATTACAACCTAAAAAGTCCTACTTGATCTTACATTCAAACATCCTTAATTAGTGGAGTAAAACACTAAGGGAAAGCTTATGGGTCATTACATGATGCATGTGAATTCTTTGTGAGAGTGAGCGGAATTCTATTCATGTACCCACACATGTTGTGATTTAATTTATTTTTTTTTGCGTGTGAAAATGGGTAACTCTCGTGCTATGAGGGCACATGTTGAATGAAGGATATAATTTATGTTGGATTTCTTTCTCGGTTGATTTGCATGAGTTTGCGAAAATTAAGAGTCGATTCTTGAGGTTAGGAAGTCTTAACATAGTTATATTTCATGTCAATGATTAAATCATGCATGCTCTACTTTTAGCTTGCTATCTTAAATAATCATTATAGCCGTACCTTGAATTATCTTGCTTAATTAGCTATGTGTGAGTCTTCATGTGCATGAGATATAAAATATTTGTTCGAGGACGGACAAGACTTTAAGTGTGGGGTAGGTGATCTCGGGCAAAATAGCATGCCCAAGTGATGCTTTATAACTTAATTTAGTCTTGTTTAGCTAATTAATTATTTACATTTTCATCTGATTTTATATAAATTTGAATGTATGTACTAACCAACATGATTAGTCCTTGTTTTGTAGGTTTAAATGAATTTGAGGAACTAATTTTTAAGTTGGTGAAGTAGAGGAATGGAGTCGGGAGTAATTTGCAACAGTCGGCAAGAAGCATGCCTTGGCAAGGCTGGCCGCGCCAGGCAGTGTGCCACGCTGTGCATATGCCGCGCCCAGCTCCGTGCCATGCCCATGCCAGACGCGAGATTAAGGAAGCAAGCAGGCAAGCAACCTGTGCGCCAGCGCCGTGCCATGCCAGGCGACCTGTGCGCCAGTGCCCTGCCATCGCGCTGCATGAGCAGCGTGTCACGTCGGCCATCGCGGCAAGCATCAACATCTTTGCATCAAGAGGCGATTTCCAGTGTGCATCCGCATTACCTATGTGTCATGGAGGTAGTTCTCTGCAATACACTCCGTGACACGGAGCCATTCCACGACAAGCATAATTTTGCAAAATTCTCATTTACTATAAATAGGTCCCTCAGCTCCTAAAATCATTTTGTCACGACTTTATTCTGAAAAATCACCTAGGAGTGAAGGGAGAAGTGGGAGAACTCACCTAGGATTCATCAATTTCATCTTCTCTTCTACCAATTCTTGTAAGTATGTTACTTTAACAATGTTATCTTGTAATTTTACAAACATGAATGGCTAGAACCCTTCCTCTAGGGTAGAAGCCTTGAGTTATGATTGTGTTTTTAAGAATTTGTGTTGGAATTAAGTTATTGATTGTTGTTTTGTATTGCATTCTAAATTATGGTTATTTTTATGATTGATCACCATGAAAACGTACACGTTAACTTAGGCATATGCTTGAGAAAGCATGTACCTAGGCCAGAACAAGAGAATGTAGGGAGCATGATTGTATCTCACGATATAATTTGTGTTAGGATAGAAATATATCTAATACCTTGCTTGGTTGATAAAACGGGAGGAGTTAGACACCAACTTAGAATTATCACATCACCACTCGAAGAAGTAGTTGTGAAGCTAAGTTGAGTCGAATGATTAGAAGTACGAGAGTCCCTAATCTTATCCACGTAAACCACATCCACGTAGTGAATTGCCCACGAACTAGAGATAACATCCTCGCTCAACAATGTAGTAGTGAGGCTAGTTTGTCGTGTTTAGAGGTTTGAAAGACCATGAACATGCAATTCCAATTATGTGAGAACAATTGATAGTTTCATACTTAAACCATTGCAAATCGTAGTATCGCATGATTATCCGGCTTTAACTCTAGTTTCTCCTTGAATTAATTCAGAGTATTTCGTTGACCACATCTAGACTTAATTAACTCTATCGAAAAAGTATATAATCAACACTTGCGGCATTTAATATCACACTTGAACTTAATAGTTAGCTGAACCAGTCTAGTCCCTATGGGTTCAACATCCGGCTCTTAAAAAGGGCCACTATATTACTCGTACGACCCGTACACTTACGGGCTTATCACATTCGACAAATGCGACTTATAAATTGCATGAAAAATGTGACTTAAAGGCCCCAAGTATATAAGGCCTCCCACCTTGTTTTAAATCATTTTCTTACATTTAATTTTCAGTGAATGACCAGTAAACAGGGGAGACGAAGGGTTTTCATTAATTTTCGTTGGATTAAGCCGTCAAACGTAGTCCAAACTCAAATTAACTTCGGGTAGCGAAGTATAAAGATGCAGGGAGCATTATTGCGAACTTAGTTTCACGAAATTCGGTCGGCGAATCATCGTCACGCCGAGCAAAGGTAAGTGGAATTGCTCCAAACAAGTGTTAATATACTCCCAGTATTAAAGTGAGTATTTCTCACTTCTAGACTTCCGAGAAATGGCGAGTTCTCGACTGTTCTTTGATAAGTCGAATAATAGGCAGTAGGTATAGCCATAATATGGTTTCTTTAAAAAATAATAGTAGAATTAATTCTATTCTTTCATGAATATGAATACAGTTAGGAGAAATAGCTGAATACTAGCCGAGCTACACCAGTTAATTAGAAAGTCGGCAGTTGAGGTATGTAAAGCCAGTTTCTTTCGGCAAGCTATTAGTTCTAGTACAAAAAAAAAGTACTAATTTCAGTAGAGTGTTTTAGAAGTCGTATATTATGTTCAGTATGAAATTTAGTAAGCATGTTAGAAATATAATACAGTGTTAAGCATGAAATTCAGTAAAACAGTATAATTCCCAGCAGAATATTCCAGAAATAATATTTCAGACAAATTATATCTTTGTATCAGATTCAGCATACTTCAGTATCAGATTCAACATATTTCAGTATCAGATTCAGTATATTTCAGTATAAGATTAAGAAAAGAATACCAGAACATAAATATTATTATCAGATCTAGTATATATATTACATGTGCCTGTTGTTATCTCTGGAGACATGATTGTTCTGTGTTGGGCACCCTTAGACCTTCCTAGACCGCCCCAGGGTTAATAGCTGTGTCGACTTGCCCGCCAGAGGGTGAGGATACGTCACTCTACCGAGTGGCACGTCATCCGCCAGCGGACGAAGATGGGATGCAGATTCCCCATTGCAGGCCGATCAGCACTATACCACACCCACTGTCGAGCGCTTGAGCCCGGGGTACAGATTTCAGTTTTCAGATTATAGATTTCAGATTTCAGATTTTAGATGTCATGAGTCCTCCAGACTCAGATACAACTATAGTCAGGGGCCTAGCGAGCCCAAGCTGCATACCCAAGGGGCCGGCTGGATGCTCATAGTTACTAGGTGGATGGTATGACCTGGGTAGGGGTATATAGATTGTGTGCTGGTTAGTACCTTATGGCTTATGGGGGATGGTAAGGTTCTTGTATGCTAGGTTGTGTTAGTTATTAATAGATAGAAAGTAGACCACCATGTTATCAGGTATGACTCTTACTCTCTTCAGTAAAGTTACGCTCTTTTCAGTCAGTCTCAGCCCGTCTCCTATTACTTCAGTATCAATCAGTATTATTGTTTGCTTTTAGTTATTTTTCAGTTATTGCTTGCATACTCAGTACTAGTGGTACTGACGCCCGTTTTGGGGCGCTGTATTACTTGCCTGCAAGTACTCATACACGAGGAGCAGAACCCTCGTAGTTCTAGCCAGCGTACAGAGTCTTCAGTTCCTATCATCCGGAGCTTGACAGCTAAAGGTTTACTTCCCTTTTTGTTTGTACAGCATGGTAGGCCGGGTTCCTGTCCCGACCATCTTATTATTCTTAGAGGCTTGCAGTTTGTATATTCCCTTTGGTTAGTTGTACCGGTCTTGTGGGGCTGTATGTATGTTTCAGTTTGCATGTGATGGCCGTGTGGGACCTTCTTCAGTTGTCAGTTGGTGACCTTGTCTGTCATAGATCAGTTCAGCACTTGATTATACTTTTCTATGATAACTAGTCAGCATGGTAGCCTTGTCGGCCCACATAGGTTCCCTTATGCTCCGTTGTTCTGATAAGCTGTTATATTCCTACAGGTGGCTATAGGCCTAGTCGGCTGGAGGCTGTATTTACAGCAGTTATATAGCCTGTAGTTTTCATAAATCCATAATTAGAGCCAGCCTGGCACTAGAAGTGCTTAGGCTCAGTAGTCCAGCAGTTTAGATCCCAGTAGGGAACCAGGTGCCTGTCATGCCTCCCATGGAGGGGCGTGACAAACTTGGTATCAGAGCAGATCGTATCCCAGGGAGTCTACAACCCGTGCTAAGTAGAGTCTTGTCTATGAATGTGTTATGCACCACATACCATAGGCAGGAGGCTGCAAGGCATGATAGGATGGTTACTCTTTCTTCATATTCAGTCGTGCCATAGACCACTACAGTATAGGGTTGAGTCCCTAAAGCTTATTATACTCTTTGTTTACATATAAAATGTTAGATCAGGGACATCCTATCAAAGGAAGAAGATTGGACATAGCAACAGGAGAGGGCACCCAGGGGATGCCTCAGCCTCGTTTAGAATCAGCCCGATCTGAGGGCGATACAGAGGCATTGTCCCGACCTTCTTAGCAGTCTCCACCCCATCAGGAGCCACTTGGGACGACACCACCTCGGACAGTACCTATACCTACACCATCTTACCAGGAGGTCAGGAGTACAGTAGTTATGTTAGCGCAAATGATGGCTACTCAGCGCCAGTCAATGCCACCTATAGCAGTAGAATCATCAGGTGGGCCTGGCAGTTCGAGGGTCCGAGAATTCCTGGTACAGGGGACCCCGTAGTTTACTGGGACAGATCGAATAGAGGACCCCCAGGACTTCATGGATCAGATGTAGAGGATTTTCTGGGTAATGCATGTTACATCTATAGAGTCGGTCGAATTGGCGGTATTCCGACTGCGGGATATTGTTGTGTTGTGGTATGATAGTTGGGAAAGGTCTCAAGGGAGAGATGTTGCCCCTCCGACCTGGTCCAGCTTTTCAGAGGCCTTCCTGGACCGTTATCTACCATGAGAGATCTGATAGGCCCGAATGGACCAGTTTTTACACCTAGAGCAGGGGGCGATGAGTGTTCGAGAATACGCCCTGCAGTTCGATTCTTTGGCCCACTATGCTCCGACCCTTGTAGACACCATGCCATCTAGAGTCCACCAGTTTATTATGAGGCTGAACCAAGAGTATATTGAGGCATGTATGACAACTATTTTGCGGGAAGATATGGATATTGCTCGAGTACAGACTTTTGCTTAGACTATTGAGGGCCTCAGATAGTGGCAACAGGATAGCAGATGAACTAGTCAGGAACAGTGCCGCAGGGACAGGTCAGATGAGTTACAGGGGGAGATTCAGGAGTACCTAGGCCACGGTTGTCAGATAAGCCTCCTAGACCCCCGCCTCCATCACAGCAGCAGAGGGGTAAATTCAGTCGCCGAGGACAGCCAGAGTCCAGCGGAAGTTCTCGAACAGTAGATTCACCCCAGCAGAGGAGGGCAAACTAGAGCAGGTATACACCACTACTTTGCCTTATTTGCAGCCGATGCCACTATGGAGCTTGCAGATATGGCTCCACAGGGTGTTATATATGCGGATAGGAGGGTCATGTGATGAGAGATGTCCAGCCAGGGGTCATGGTGATCGGGATAGACAGGACAGGGCATCAATAGGGTTGCCAGCTCCACCAGCCCCGGCAGGGCGCAGGCCCTCAGTTTCAGCAGGCGGAGGTCGAGGCTGATCAGAGGCCTCTACTTCAGGTACGGGCCCAAGTCGTACCTATGCATTACTAGGGAGACAGGATTCAGAGGCGTCTCCAGATGTTGTGACAGGTATGATGACTATTTGCTCTCCCCCTTCTTATGTATTAATCGATCCGGGATCTACCTTGTCCTATGTTACCCTATTAGTGGCTCGAAAATTCAGTATTGTACCAGAAATGCTTCCGTAACCCTTTTAATTATCTACACATGTCGGTGACTCTATCATAGCCAGAAGGGTTTATCGAGGGTGTACAGTAGAGGTTGCTTGCCATCAGACCGCAATAGATTTGGTAGAGTTAGAAATGGTTGATTTTGACGCCATTATTGGTATGGATTGGTTAGCTCCATGCTATGCCAATGTAGAATGCTGGACCAAGACGGTCTGATCCCATTTTCCATGGGAGGTAGTACGAGAGTGGAAGGGCAGTACAGCTATACCAAAAGGTAGGTTTATTTCCTATCTTCGGGCGAGAAAGTTGATAGCCAAGGGGTGCATTTACCACATTGTCAGAGTTCAGGATGTTCGGGTAGAGCCTCCTACTCTCTAGTCTGTTCTAGTGGTTAATGAATTTCCTGATGTATTCCAGGATGAGCTACCTGGTATTCCCTCAGAAAGGGAAATATACTTTGCAATTCATTTATTACCAGGCACTCGGCCCATATCAATTCCCCCTTATCATATGGCTCCTACTAAACTCAGAGAACTAAAAGAGAAGTTGAAAGATTTGTTAGACAAGGGCTTTATCAGGCCAAGTACTTCACCTTGGGGTGCGCCAGTTATATTTGTAAAAAAGAAGGACGATTCCCTCCGCATGTGTATAGACTATCGACAATTGAATAAAGTTACTATCAAGAATAAGTATCCGCTTCCCAAGATAGATGATCTGTTTGATCAGTTACAGGGAGCTAAATATTTCTTAAAAATTGACTTAAGGTCCGGATATCATTAGATTTGGGTTCGTTAAAGGGACATTCCAATGACTGCATTCAGGACCAGATATGAGCATTTTGAATTCTTAGTCATATCCTTTGGGCTGACGAATGCTCCAGTCGTGTTTATGGACTTGATGAAAAGTATTTTCAGGCCATACCTTGAATCGTTCATGATAGTGTTTATTGACGATATTCTAGTGTATTCTCGCTCAGAGGCAGACCACCAGGATCATTTGCGGACAGTGCTCCAGATTCTCAAGGACCGTCGTTATATGCCAAGTTCTCGAAATGTGAATTCTGGCTGAATTCAGTAGCCTTTTTGGGTCATATCGTGTCGGATGCTGGTATACAGATAGATACCCAAAAAATAGAAGCAATAAAAGCATGGCCCAGACTTACCACTCTGACCGAGGTACGTATTTTCCTGGGGTTAGCAGGGTACTACAGGAGGTTTATTGAAGGATTTTCCACCTTAGCAGCACCTCGAACTAAACCGATGCAGAAGGAAGCAAAATTTCAGTGGACTGAGGCATGTGAGCAAAGCTTCTAGGAATTGAAAGATAGGCTAAGATCAGCTCCAGTGTTAGCATTGCCAGAAGGTACAAAAGGTTATGCAGTTTATTGTGATGCTTCGGGTGTTGGGTTAGGATGTGTGTTGATGAAGCATGGTAAAGTAATTGCTTATGCTTCCAGAAAGCTAGGGAAACATGAAAAGAACTATCCTACCCATGACCTGGAATTGGCCGTAGTGATTCACGCCTTGAAGATTTGGAGACATTACTTGTATGGCATCCATGTGGATATTTTTACTGATCATAAGAGCCTACAGTATATCTTCACCCAGAAAGAACTGAACTTGTGGCAGCATCGCCGGTATGATGTGAATATTCTGTATCACCCAGGAAGGGCCAATGTGGTGGCAGACTCCCTTAGCCGTAATTCTATAGGGAGTTTGGCATACTTACAGCCTGTGCAGCGGGAATTAGCCCAGGAATTGCATCAGTTAGCCAATTTAGCCATATATGTAGCAGAAACAGAGGACAACAGAGCAGTAATCCAGAACACCGCAGTGTCATCTTTAGTCGTGGAAGTAAAGGAATGGTAGTGTGAAGATCCTAGCCTGGTTTGGCTTAGAAACAGAGTTCAGCAAGGAGATGTGACAGATTTTCAGATAACAGAGGATGGGATATTGTGATATAAAGATCGCCTTTGTGTTCTAGACGTTGCTGGGCTTCGCCAGCAGATTATGGGCGAGGTACATTATGACATTATTCTCTCCACCCGAGTTCGACGAAAATGTACCACGATATAAAATAAATCAACTGGTGGCCAGTAATGAAGAAGGGGATAGCGAAATTCGTAGCTCAGTGTCCCAACTGCCAGCAGGTAAAAGCTGAACATCAGAAACCAGGCGGACTGACTCAGGATATAGCTGTGCCTCTATGGAAATGGGAAGCAGTAAATATGGATTTTATAGAAAGATTACTCCCCACCAGGCGTAGATATGATTCAATCTGGGTGATTGTTGACAGACTGACAAAATCAGCTCATTTTCTGCCAATAAGGGCCTTTCACGCCGAGGATTATGCTGAGTTGTATATCATAGAAATAGTCAGGTTGCATGGTGTTCGAGTGTCCATTATCTCCGATAGAGGGGCGCAGTTTACAGCTAAATTCTAGCAATCATTTCAGAGAGGCTTGGGGACGCAGGTTAACCTAAGCACCACTTTTCATCCTCAGACAGATGGGCAGGCAGAACGCACCATTCAAACGCTCGAGGATATGTTTCGAGCATGTGTGTTGGATTTCGGAGGTAGTTGGGATGAAAATTTACCACTCATTGAGTTCGGCTATAGTAACAGTTTCCATTCATCTATTCAGATGGTGCCTTATGACGCATTATATGGGCGAAAGTGCAGATCTCTATTTGGTTTATTTTAGGTAGAAGAATCAGCATTGATTTGGCGAGATATCATTCATCAGTCAGAGGAAAAAGTAAAGCTTATCAGAGAACGTTTACTGACTGCTCAGAGCCGCCAGAAATCTTATGCTGACGTTCGACGCAGAAACTTGGAATTTAATGTGGGTGATTGGGTGTTTCTGAAAGTTTCACCGATGAAGGGTGTAATGAGATTTGGCAAGAAAGGCAAGCTCAGCCCGAGGTTTGTTGGGCCTTATCAGATTCACAGAATAATAGGCCAAGTGGCATATGAGTTAGACTTCTCTCCAGAGTTAGAATCTATCCACCCAGTTTTCCTGTATCAATCTTGAGAAAGTGCATAGGAGATCCCTCCAGAATTGTCCCAGTCCAAGATGTTCAGGTTATAGAGGAGTTGGCCTATGAAGAAGTTCTAGTAGCCATACTAGACCGGCAGATCCGCAGATTAAGAACTAAAGATGTTGCTTCTATCAAAGTATTATGGCATAATAGGAACTGAGAGGAAATGAATTGGGATGTAGAAGAAGATATGAAAGCCATATACCCTCAGTTATTTCAGACTTAGTTAGTTAGAGGTATGTTGATATTGTTGTTTTATGAGTTGCTTTATATTCATGTGTATGAGTAAGATGTTGACTTCAGTTTATTATGTAATGGATGCTACAGTATTATATAGAGTACCTGTATTGGACTTTTCTGCGTTTCAGGATTTTTGAGACAGTCCGTAATAGAGGGGAAACTCTGCCGAAATTTTTCTAGAAAAGGTAAAGTAAGTTAAAATTTCTGAAAACGGAAGTTAATATTCGAGGAAAAATGTTCTTAAGAGGGGAAGGATGTTACACCCTGTAACTTCTGACACTTAGTTGGCCTATTCGCTTACTGGTTAAGAGTTTTAGAATGCCATATGTGCGAGAAAAGGTCCCGGGGAGAGACCAGACAAGTGCCAAGTCGGAGCTCGCAAGGCAAATGGGACTTATAAATCGACTTATAAATCGCATTCGACAAATGCGACTTATAAATCGCATTTGACAAACCACCTTGTTTTAAATCATTTACTTGCATTTAATTTCCAGTGAACGACTAGTAAAAAGGGGAGACGAAGAGTTTTCATTAATTTCCATCCGATTAAGCCGTCAAACACAGTCCAAACTCAAATTAACTTCAGGTAGCGAATTATAAAGCTGCCGGGACCATTCCTACGGAGTTAGTTTCGCGAAATTTGGCTGGCAAATCGTCCTCACGTCGAGCCAAGGTAAGTGAAATTGCTCAAAACTAGTGTTAATATACTCCCATCATTAAAGTGAGTATTTCTCCCTTCTAGACTTCCGAGAAATAGCGAGTTTTTGGGTGTTCTTCGATAAGTTAAAGAATAGGCAGTAGGTATAGCCATAATATGGTTTCTTTCCAAAATAATAGTAGAATTAATTCTATTCTTTCGTGAATATGAATACAGTTGGGAGAAATAGCTGAATACTAGCCGAGCTACACCAGTTAATTAGAATGTCGGCAGTTGAGGTATGTAAAGCCAGTTTCTTTCGGAAAGCTATTAGTTCTAGTATAGAAAAATAGTACAAATTTCAGTAGATGTTCGGTCAGTTTGGTATAACTACACGCAAGTGCACGTGGTCGAACAAGTAGTAAAGTTGCTCAAATAAGCCAAGTATCGATCCCACAAGGACTGGACTAAGGTAACAATCTACTCAAGTGTCAATAAACTTTAACTCTAAATTGCAGACAACAGTGTGAATAAGAGTTTGATATTTTGTTTCCAAATTTTATACTAAGTCTAAAACGAATATCTAATTTGAGCCTGAACTATAAGTATGAGCATGCTGAGGCTAAAATGAACATGTAGAGAAATAAATTATCGATACAATTTGGTTAATCTTTCCTCCGGTTTCTAGTCAAGAATTATTACCTATGGATTAAAACTCTCGTATTTAACCCAACTTAAGAATCATAAACCTTCCACCTACATCTCTGTGATAAAAAGAAATTCATGTTCTAGCCATACAAAACCGATTCCTTAATTGACTAATACGACTTTCAGGTATATCTCTATCCTGAAGGTAAATCGATTCTCAATTTTCCCAAACTAAGAAAAGATCATATCCTATCAATTCACAACTTTCCAATTTCTTGCTCTCTCGAGTGAAACCGGACTTTTTAGATATACATTAACATTGGCCACACATTAACGTAGTAAGAACAATAATCAATAGAACAACCATGGAAGAAAAGATGAAAAACTAATTTATCAATAATCACATTTCAATACAAATGTTCTTAACCTCACCAAGAAGGGAATCTAGCCACTCATTTGTGGATTAAACATCATTAAATGAGTGTTAATCATACAAGCAATTGAAATCAAGAAGAAGGAGATAGAGAAAAACCATGAGATTTTCGTCCCCTCAACTGCCTGTAACCCATGTTCTTGCTCCACCAAGTCAGAATAATTAAAAATAAACCTAAGTGTTCTATTTATACTAGTGGGAATGTTTTCCAGAATAACGAGCAACGTGTCACTTAGTGCATCGCGGAGCACTGCCTCCGTGAAACGCCACCAACGCGAACCCTCACTAGAATCCGGTCGTCCAAGTATTAAAACCCAACGTGGCACGGCGTGCAACACGGGGCTAGGCAAACGTGCCACGGCCCCAACGCGCACCTTCACTGGAATTTTGGCATAATTTCAGCATCCAGGCAAAATGCATCCTCGAAGGCAGCGTGACACGGCTCCATCGCGGAGCCCCTTTACTTCGTGCTTTCCTTGTGCTTTTTTTCCTTGCTAGCTTTCGAGTCCAATCCTGATTTCTCCCAACCTTCATCTTAGCTTCATAAAATTATATTTTTCCTGCAAAACCACGCTAATCATGTTGGTTTGTATAAATTCACATTTTATTACAATTCACATGAGAATGTACAAACATCGATAGATAAACAAGGCAAAATGACACATTTGAGTATCACTTGGGCATATAAATCTGCCCAAGATCACTTAGCCCACACTTAAATCCTTGTTCGTCCCCGAACAATAATCTTACACCTCATGCTATTGAAACCTAATCCTGGCTACTTTGGCTCGACAATTTAAGCTATGGTTATACCGATTATTTAATATAGCAAATCATCAAGAAAACATGCATAGTCTTATCAATACAATGAACTTCAACACATTAAGACCTCCTAGACTCAAGAATCGACTCTCGATATCGGCAAACTCATGCAAATCAGCTGATCAAGATATCCGATACAAAATTCAATCTCTCGTCGAGCATGTGCCCTCACAACACAAGAGAATTTTCCCCTTTTTATTCACATGGACTCAAAGACATTACATGCAGGGGCATATAAACAAGATTTCGCTCTCTCTCCCAAAAGAATTCACATGCATCATGTCATGAACCATAGGCTTGCCTTTAGTGTATTACTCCACTAATATAAGGACGCGTGATGTAAGATCACGTAGGACTTAACGGGTTGTAGTGTAAGCTACGGAACTAGCAGATACTGAGCTAACCAATACTAACAACTAGCCTCCTTAAGCGCTTTTTCAATACATCCCATCAACCTTATGGGCATTGCTTCTTCCTTCATCCTCCCATTCTTGAAGTCTGTCTTTATTTTTGACTCCATATCTTAAAGCACACTTGACTTAATGACAAAGAGTAGTTATACATCTTCATTATATTTAATTTATAGCGAGTGCACCTTTGACCTTTTCTTTCCTTTCATCACTCTGCTTTTTCTTTTCTTTTCACCATTCTCACTCCCTGACACTGTGGGAAAATCATTTTTTTCTTGAGTGCTTAAGAGTTCTGGATCAAATTCGCGGATAATGAAAAGAAGGGGTTAAGCTCGGTTTACACCTTTTTGACAAAAGAAAAAAATTAGGCTAAAGGCTCAATGGGCTAACTAGGATGTACATTCAAGGTAGGTACGATAATGAAAAAAAAACATTCGGTTAAGGCAAAGAAATGCCTACATCCTTTCCTACAATCCACATCCTTCATTTCATTATGTACACACACCAAGCAAGTTCTAGACACTTCACAATAGCATGGAAGAAACGAAACCTCACCACACAATCATTGCACATGCTCAACTCAAGAAATATTCACAGACTCTTCAATCAGCTAATTACAAGAATTCAAACATTAAGCCTCAATCACACCGAATCGAACTCTATGGCCTAGGTATCTCAACATATTTACAAAGTTGCATGCTTTCAGACAAATCACCTTTGCATTTTAAATATCATGTACAACATGCAACCAGAATTTCGCAACCATAAAGTAACGACACGTTTGGGATACAAACAAACAAAAGAAAAAAACTAAAAAATGAACAAAAGGAATCTAGTCCTAACGACTACATTTCCCTTAAGATGGTCGTCATCCAACCATCATCGGGAACGGTCACTAATTAGGACTTCGGTTCAATGGGACTATTCTCGGTAAAAGAACCGAACACAAACGCCGAGAAACCCAAAAAAAATATTTCACAAAATTTTTTTAAAATATCGATAATTTCGATAAAACAAAAATATTTACAAAACCAGCTAACAACATTCAACAGCACACAACAGCTTCACATTAATTACAATACAGACATACACACAAAAATCACAGGGTTAAGTTTTTCCAAGCACAACAACAGAACAGAGACATTAATAACAACAACAACCAGCACCTAATTACTCCCACCCCACACTTAAATCGAACATTGTCCCCAGTGTTCACAAAATTCAGCAGAGCACAAAAGTGGGTGGTGAAACTCCCTGATCAATCAAAGTATTCCACTTCTTCGTCAGGTGCCGCTGCCTCGTCTCCCATGTCTGAATCGCCCCCATCGTAATCATCTGACTCAACATCGGAGTCGTCGCGACGTGTCTCCTCATCTGTGGAGACATCATCATCAGTGGGCTCCACAAAAGGTGGCCCCACTCGGCATAAAGCCCTAGCATTTTCGCCAAAAAGGTAGTCTAGCTTCAGCTGCCACAACTCATCTTCTGTTGCCGGCCTCCCGCCTATGCCCAGCTGCAACATCTGCATCCCGAACATGCGAGCCATGTACTGATCATCCCAAGCATGTCGCTCGGCTAGTGTAAGAACTGGCCCGTGAGTGGTGTCGGGTGCCTTAGTTTTGGTGACATCTAAGGCCCGCCTCTCCATCTGTTGGATGTAGTCAAGGGCCTCTTCATCAATATCCATTCCCCTCAGGAATGTAGTCAGTAAGCCACCAAACCCGTACTTATGCCCTTGATGCAAAGGGGCTCTCTTCATGGCGGAGATAATCACCGCCCCAACATTGATCTCCAGCCCTTTCATCAAGGCATAGACCAAGCATACACGATCCCAGGTGACATCTGTCATATGCACCCCCTGGATCAGGCAGGAACAAACAATCTTAAGCTATATCCTGTCTTCCCTGTTCATCTGTGAGTAGGGAAATGTCTGATGGTAGCCCCTCTCCTTATGCCTGCTCCATCGTGCTTTTGACCGGGCTCCACACAGAGTGCGTCTGATGTCCGCATATGGTGGAGTGATATTCAGCTGCCGGAGCACATGGGCGTCTGTGTCCCGCACCCCCAAAATGGCATTAAGGTGATGGGGCTCAAAAGTGACTACCTACCCCCTTATCTTTATGGTGTGACTTCTGAGTGTCGGGTTCCAGTTGGCGTAGAACTCCCGAATTAGGTGCAGATTGCACTCCTTGGGCTCTTCAAAGATGAAGTTCAGCCCTGTTGCCTCAATCCTGTGAACAATCTTGGGGAATTCTTGTGCCAACGGCTCCCTAGCAATGTGTTCCTCGGGGAAGTATTTGCTTTCCTTATGCTTTGCGTACCATTTCTTCCCCTCTTCTGTCACCCATCGGGTTCCGTATTGCCGACGTTGGCCACGCGGAACCACTGGTGCTGCTGGGACTGCTGTTCCCAGTCTGATTCTTTTCCTTCCGGCACCCGATGTAGATGCGCCCTTCCCTTTATCTTGCCTGCTTGCCATTGTTTCTGTCAAACCAAACAGACAGTTTCAATGTTATTCAAAGTAAAATTAGCTTCGACTAAGGTTGGGTTAAGCTAGGCGACCCCATACTTAGTCTTTAGCCACAATCACAACATTACAGCAAGACAAACCAATTTTTCTAACTTGCAAAAATAAAAAAATAAAAAAATAAAGCAAAACAATAACAAAAATGCCTCGTGCATTCAGAGGGTTCGACGGTACAAAGTCTATGTACTACTCATACTTCATACAGCTAATCCACTATTACCATCGATAACATTTCATCACATAGCACTTAGCGCAAATTTCTATCAACAAAACCGATGCAATTCCCCAAATTTCTATGCAATTTCAACAATTTCATTGTCCCAACAATCCATCGTGCCTTTAGCATTTTAACGTTAAGCACAACATCATTTACTTCATTCAACATGCAAAAATCTAGAAGAATTTCACATTTCAACTCAATTTTAACTTCTTGATCTTTGAATTCTAACCCTAGCTACAATTTCGCAAGAATTTCAATCACCATGTATTTATCGAGTTAATATAATCACAACGATACTACAAACTTCAATTAATAATTGCTTACATGAATTCAAGCTCAATTTACACTTAGGGCATGTTTTCCTCACTTCCTATGCTCAAAATCGGAAAAATTAGACAAGAAATGAGATGAAGTTAACGAACATACCTTCAATTCGACGATATCGAAGAAAAGTTGAAGAATTTTAGCTCCTAGGTCCGTGTCACATTGGGGAAGGGGGGATTTTTGGGTGTTTGACGCGGAGGAAATGAGGAATGGGAAAAAATGAGGTAAAAAGGGGTTAAAAAGGAGTATTTTCGCGCGGGTCACCCGGCAACCCGGTGTGACCCAACGCGAAATTGCCTTCAATGTGTCATGGAGGGTAACGCGGAGCATGCCCTCCGTGACATGGAGCTATCGCGCCAGTACTCTGGAATTTTTCAAAAATTCCAGATTACACTTCTATGTGTCATGGAGGGTAACACGGAGCACTCCCTCCGTGACACAGAGCTATCGCGCAGCCTCACTGTTTTGCCACTTTTTATTATTTTTCTTACCTCAATTTTTCCTTTGCGATCATTTGCATTTTTACCCTCCGTTCAACCTGAAATTCATCTCACAACAAGAAATTGGTTAGAATTTATAGGTTTCACATAAAATACAAAAAAAAATTTGTTTTAATTTTTATTTTTCTCATTTTTTTTCTTTTCTTTTTTCTACGAAATCTATTCACATATTACAAAAATTTCACGAGTTGCCTCCTGTGCAGCGCCTGGTTTACCGTCACGGCTCGACGTCATTAAGCTCAGTCATCCTCTAGGGTGACAGACGTCTTCTCTCGACTACCGCCCTCACCCCAGTAATGCTTATATCGCTGCCCATTGACTAAGAACGTGGCACTCCGATCTTCTTGCCACAACTCTACTGCCCCGTGCGGGGTCGTTCGCACTGCCTCAAATGGCCCTGACCATTTGGACTGCAGTTTCCCTGGAAACAACTTCAATCTTGAATTGAAGAGTAATAATTTCTGCCCCGGCTCAAAAATACAATGCACCACATGCTTGTCATGCCACCTCTTAGTTTTTTCTTTGTAGTACTTGGCACTCTCATAAGCATGCCAACGAAACTCTTCAAGTTTGCTGAGTTGCATAAGTCTCTTCTTGCCCGCTAGCCCTAAGTCCATATTCAATTTCTTCACGGCCCAGAAGGCTCGGTGCTCTAGCTCCACTGGCAGATGACACGCCTTTCCATAGACCAATTGGTATGGAGAAGTTCCAAAAATCGGTGTCTTGTCAGCAGTTCTGTATGCCCACAACGCATCATCAAGTTTGCTTGACCAATCATTCCGTTGTGCATTTACTGTTTTCTGGAGAATCTGCTTCACTTCTCTATTCGACACCTCCACTTGCCCACTAGTTTTGGGGTGATATGTTGTTGCCACCTTGTGGCGCACCCCATACTTGGCTAGTAGCTTCTTGAAACTTGCATTTACGAAATGAGCCCCTCCATCACTGATAATGGCTCGGGGTGTCCCGAACCTGGTGAGAATGTGTTTCTTCACAAATTTTGTTACCACCTTGTTGTCATTCCTGGGGCAAGCTATTGCTTCAACCTACTTCGATACATAATCAACGGCCACCAAGATGTAACGATTACCAAATGACGGTGGGAACGGGCCCATGAAATCTATGCCCCATACATCAAAGGTCTCCACTTCCAGTACATTCTGCAGCGACATCTCTTGCCTCCTACCAATTGTGCCTGTAGGCTGGCATCTATTGCACATTTTGGCGTATGCCATAGAGTCTCTGAATAGTGTAGGCCAAAAGAAACCTGACTGTAGAACCTTGTACGCTGTCCGCTCGCCTCCATGGTGCCCCCCATACAACGAAGAGTGACAACTCCTCAACACCTCTGCAACCTGGCTCTCCGAGATGCATCTTCTCATTACCTGATCCGGTCCCTGTTTAAATAAGTATGGCTCATCCCAAATAAAATACCGGCAATCATGCCTCAATTTTCTTCTCTGCTGAACTGTCGCCTCAGGTGGATAGACTCCACTCACTAGCAAGTTGACTATGTCTGCGTACCAGGGAACTTCAGCTTCCCCTATTGCCAAGAGCTGCTCATCCGGGAACTCCTCATTGATGTTATCACCTTCCTTCACATGCGACCGATTTTCCAATCGCAATAAGTGATCTGCTACCTGATTTTCGCTCCCCTTTATGTCCTTAATTTCGAGGTCAAACTCTTGCAACAACAGGATCCATCTGATCAGCCTGGGCTTTGCATCCTTCTATTTAAACAGATACCGAATCGCTGCATGATCGGTATACACCACTACTCTCGAACCCACCAAATAGGACCTGAATTTATCAAATGCGAACACCAATGCTAGCATCTCCTTCTCTGTGATTGTGTAATAACTCTGGGTAGGGTTTAGTGTTTTGTTTGCATAATGAATAGAATGAAAGATTCCATTTTTCCTCTGCCCCAATACAGCTCCCACCGCCACATCACTTTCATCACACATCAATTCAAATGGTTGTTCCCAATCCGGAGAAATAAGGATAGGTGCTTCTATCAGGTTCTTCTTCAACTCCTCAAATGCTTTAACACACTCATCATCCAACTCAAACTTCACCTCTTTTTCTAATAATCTACATAGTGGTCTAGAAATTTTTGAGAAGTTTCTCATGAACCGTCTGTAGAACCCAGCATGCCCAAGAAAACTGCGAACACCTTTCACCAACCTAGGTGGTGGTAACTTCTCAATAACCTCAATCTTAGCACGATCGACCTCCATCCCATTGCAAGACACTTTATGGCCAAGGACGATACCTTCCTTGACTAAGAAATGGCATTTCTCCCAGTTTAGTACAAGGTTGGATTCTTCGCAGCGAGCCAGCACCCTCTCAAGATTCTACAAACAAGTAGCAAACGAATTACTGAAAACAGAAAAATCATCCATAAATACCTCAACAAAATCCTCCACCATGTCATGGAAAATAGCCATCATGCATCTCTGGAATGTGGCGGGTGCATTGCATAACCCAAATGGCATCCTCCTAAAAGCATATGTCCCATAAGGACAGGTAAAAGTAGTCTTCTTCTGATCCTCCGGTGCTATGGCTATTTGATTTTAGCCAGAGTACCCATAAAGAAAACAATAATATTACTGTCCAGCCAACCTTTCTAATATCTGATCAATGAATGGATAGGATAATGATCTTTCCTTGTGGCTTCATTAAGCTTTCTATAGTCCATGCAAATCCGCCAGCCTATGACGGTTCGTGTAGGAATCAACTCGTTTTTTTCATTGTTGACAACGGTCATCCCTCCTTTCTTTGGAACGCACTGAACGGGGCTGACCCATTCACTGTCCGAGATAGGGTAGACCACACCTGCATCAAGCCACTTAATTATTTCTTTCCTCACCACATCCTTCATCACTGGATTTAACCTTCATTGAGGCTGAACAGTTGGCTTTGCTTCTGTCTCCATGAAAATCCTGTGTGTGCAAAAAGCTGGATTGATACCCTTATTATCTAACATTTGCCAGCCCATTGCTTTCTTCCTTTTTATGAGGACACCCAATCCTTCCTTCTCCTATGCCTCTGTCAATTATGCGGAGATGATGACCGGCAAAGTCTCATCTTCCTAAAAAAGACATATTTTAAATGGGGAGGCAATTCTTTCAATTCCAGCTTTGGTGCTTCCTTAATAGATGGTTTCGGCAATGGTTCCAGAGACCTCATTAGAGACTGAAATTCCTGTTTCTTAGGATGCCTTTGTGACTCATTCAACATTTGTACCACCTCATAAGCATCTCTATCTCCAAAATGATCGGAGTTCATCAACACTTTTTTCAGTGGGTCTTGAGATTCAACAATTTGACGAATTTCTTCTTGATCAAACACACTGATTGCTAAAAGCTCCTCATGTATGGCCGGCAGCCTCATGGCCTTTAATACATCAAATACCTCAACTTTGTCGTTTGCCCGCATAGTTAGCTGCCCTGCCGCTACATCAATAAGTGCTTTCCTGGTAGCTAAGAAAGGACTTCCCAAAATAAATGGGACTTCCGCGTCTGGCTCAAAATCCAGCACGATGAAGTCTACCGGGAAGATAGGGGAGCCCACTTGCACCAGCATGTCTTCCACAACGCCATCAGGTCTGGCTAAGGAACGAACCGCCAGCTGCAAGATCACTGTTGTTGGTCTAGGACTCCCTAGCCCCAACTTCTTGAATACCGATGTCGGCATCAAGTTAATGCTCGCTCCTAAATCACATAATCCACGAGCTCGGATACTCTGCCCAATTGTAATTTGAATTGTAAAGATCCCAGGGTCCTTGAGCTTTGTGGGCAACCTGTTTTGTATCCGTGAAGTGCACTCCTCCGTAAGCACCACCGTAGCATACTCAGTCAACCGTCTTTTGTTTGCCACTGTGTCCTTGATATATTTTGCGTACTTCGGCACTCCCTGCAAAACATCAACAAGAGGTAAATTAATGTGTACCTGCTTAAGCACCTCGATGAACTTTTGAAACACGCTTCCTCCTTGTGTTTGCTTAGTCTTTGAGGGAACGGGGGTGGTGGTCTTTCTGGTTCAGCTTCCTTCTCCTTCCCCCTATCATCATGGTGCTCCTTCTCCTTTTCACCTACTCCCGACTGCTGTGGTGGTCTTTCTGGTTCCATCTCCTTGAGTTGCAAATCACTCCTCGTGGTCACTGCATTTACTTGCTTGGGGTTGGGGTCAGTGTCACTTGGAAGTCCTCCTCTTGGCCTGGTGTTTTGAGCTCCGGCAAATTGCCCAAACTGGTACTCCAGCGCCTTTGTAGCTAACTGATTGTTCTTTAAATCGACTTCTAATTTCACGTAATCAGCCTGCAATTGAGCTTCGTTAGCTATCATTGTCTTAAACATTTCCTCAATGCTGGGTGATGGTGGTGGAGGAGGTGCATTGTTTCTTCTGTATTGCGACTGACAGTTCTGCTGCCCTCCTTGATTTCTCTGCGCCCCCTGACTCGAACTTTTCCCTTGATGGTTATTGCTACCCAAGAGAAATTTGGGGGATTCCTCCAGTTGGAATTGTAGTTGTTGCCATACTGTAGGTGGTTGTTTCTCTGTACATTACCAACAAAGTTCACCAAATCTAGATTTGCTCCATAACACTCAGCTGAGTGTTCGTTACTCCCGCACACTTCACACCAAATCTGCTGCACTACATTCACTGGGGCTTGAGACTGGTTCATGCTCATGTTACTGAAAGGGGTGCTGAGTTGATTCTATAACGCAGCTATCTGTGCAGCAATAGCTGTAAAACCATTCACTTCTAGGACTCCTGCTTCTTTCCTTGTTCCTCCTCTTGACGAATCCGCATTCCACTCCAGATTTCCTTGCGAAATACGATTTAAGAAGGTATATAGCTCCTCATAAGTCTTCTCTAATGTTTGTCCCCCAGCTGCTGAGTCTAGCAAGATTTTTGTGTGGGGTTCCAAACCCTCTATGAAAGTATGCACCAACACATCATTGGATTGGTGATGATCAGGACAATCCAGCAACATAGATTTGAATCTCTCCCAAGCCTGATACGGATTCTCTCCCTCTCTCTGTTTAAAACTTAGAATTTGACTTCTAAGTCTTGCTGTTTTACCGGATGGAAAGAACCGTATCAAGAATTTTCTTGCAAGATCATCCCACGTGGTGATGGAATTAGGTGGCTCAGCTTTCAACCACCTCTTAGCTTCTCCCAAAGGTGAAAATGGGAACAATTTAAGTCTGACATAATCTGATGACACTCCAGCGGGGATGTAAGTGTCACTTATCTCCAAAAAATTTTGGAGATGTTGCTGTGGATCCTCACGAGGGAGACCTGTGAACTGCCCGCTGGTGTGCAGCAATTGCACCATGTTTTGTTTAAGCTCGAACCTCCCTTCTAGCTCAGGTTTGCGGATGCTAGATGTGACATTGTTAGCATGTGGGATTTCCACCTCGCGAACCAGCCTAGCTGCCATTTCCTCGGGCACTAACATTGCCCTTACAACTGGTGGATTCTGTTGTTGCTCCAGGATTGTTTGTCTGAGCAACTGCAGCTTTTTCTCTAGAGCTTCTCTCCTTTGACGATGGAATTGTCTTTCCGGCTCTAAAGATGAGTCCACCAGCTCTTTGTCTCTTGCCAGTGTTCAATAGAAATTAGTATCTGCAAAATACAGGCTAAGACCAAGTTGTCAACACTAAGAAGAAATAGTAAACTAACACTTAAGAAAAATTTACCAATTGCCAGTCCCCGACAATGACGCGAAAAATTTGTTCGGTCAGTTTGGGATAACTACACGCAAGTGCACGTGGTCGAACAAGTAGTAAAGTGGCTCAAATAATCCAAGTATCGATCCCACAAGGACTGGACTAAGGTAACAATCTACTAAACTGTCAATAAACTTTAACTCTAAATTGCAGACAACAGTGTGAAGAAGAGTTTGATATTTTGTTTCCAAATTTTATACTAAGTCTAAAATGAATATATAATTTGAGCCTGAACTATAAGTATGAGCATGCTGAGGCTAAAATGAACATGTAGAGAAATAAATTATCGATACAATTTGGTTAATCTTTCCTCCGGTTTCTAGTCAAGAATTATTACCTATGGATTAAAATTCTCGTATTTAACCCAACTTAAGAATCATGAACCTTCCACCTACATCTCTGTGATAAAATGAAATTCATGTTCTAGCCATACAAAACCAATTCCTTAATTGACTAATATGACTTTCAGGTATATCTCTATCCTGAAGGTAAATCAATTCTCAATTTTCCCAAACTAAGAAAAGATCATATCCTATCAATTCACAACTTTCCAATTTCTTGCTCTCTCGAGTGAAACCGGACTTTTTAGATATACATTAACGTTGGCCACACATTAACGTAGTAAGAACAAGAATCAATAGAACAACCATGGAGGAAAAGATGAAAAACCAATTTATCAATAATCACATTTCAATAAAAATGTTCTTAACCTCAATAAGAAGGGAATTTAGCCACTCATTTGTGGATTAAACATCGTTAAATGAGTGTTAATCATACAATCAATTGAAATCAAGAAGAAGGAGATAGAGAAAAACCATGAGATTTTCGTCCCCTCAACTGCCTGTAACCCACGTTCTTGCTCCACCAAGTCAGAATAATTAAAAATAAACCTAAGTGTTCTATTTATACTAGTGGTAATTTTTTCCAGAATAACGAGCAATGTGTCACTTAGTGCATCGCGGAGCACTGCCTCCGTGACACGCCACCAACGTGGACCCTCACTGGAATCCGGTCATCCAAGTATTAAAACCCAACGTGGCATGGCATGCAACGGGGCTAGGCCAACGTGCCACGGCCCCAACGCGCACCTTCACTGGAATTTTGGCATAATTTCAGCATCCAGGTAGAATGCATCCGCGAAGGCAGCGTGACACGGCTCCATCGCGGAGCCCCTTTACTTTGTGCTTTCCTTGTGCTTTTTTTCCTTGCTAGCTTCCGAGTCCAATCCCGATTTCTCCCAACCTTCATCTTAGCTTCATAAAATTATATTTTTCCTGCAAAACCTCGCTAATCATGTTGGTTTGTATAAATTCACATTTTATTACAATTCACATGAGAATGTACAAACATCGATAGATAAACAAGGCAAAATGACACATTTGAGTATCACTTGGGCATATAAATCTGCCCAAGATTAGTAGAGTGTTTCAGAAGTCGTATATTATGTTCAATATGATATTTAGTAAGCATGTTAGAAATATAGTACAGTGTTCAACATGAAATTCAGTAAAACAGTATAATTCCCAGCAGAGTATTCCAGAAATATTATTTTAGACTCAGTATATCTCAGTATCAGATTACACATATTTCTGTATTAGATTCAACATATTTAAGTATCAGATTAAGTATATTTCAGTATGAGATTCAGAACATAATACCAGAACATAAATATTACTATCAGATCCAGTATATATATTACATGTGCCTATTGCTATCTATGGAGACATTATTGTTCTGCGTTGGGCACCCTTAGATCATCCTTGACCGCCACAGGGTTAATAGCTGTGTCGACTCGTACGCCAGAGGGTGAGGATACGTCGCTCTACGGAGTGGCATGTCATCCGCCAGCGGACGAAGATGGGATGCAGATTCCCCATAACAGGCTGATCAGCACTATACCACACCCCTTATCGAGCGCTTGCGCCCGAGGTGCAGATTTCAGTTTTCAGATTACAGATTTCAGATTTCAGATTTAAGAAGTCCTCCGGACTGATATACAGCTATAGTCAGGGGCCCAGCGAGCCCAAGCTGCATACCTAGGGGGCCGGCTGGATGCTCATAGTTTCTAGGTGGATGGTATGACCTGGGTAGAGGTATATAGATTGTGTGCTGGTTGGTACCTTACGACTTATGGGGGCTGGTAAGGTTTTTGTATGCTATGTTGTGTTAGTTATTAATAGATAGAAAGTAGACTGCCATGTTATCAGTTATGACTCTTACTCTCTTCAGTAAAGTTACGCTCTTTTCAGTCAGTCTCAGCCCGACTCCTATTACTTCAGTATCTATCAGTATTATTGTTTGCTTTTAGTAATTTTCAGTTATTGCTTGCATACTCAGTACCCGTGGTACTGACGCCCGTTTTGGGGCGCTGCATTACTTGACTCCAGGTACTCATAGACGAGGAGCAGAACCCTCGTAGTTCCAGCCATTGTACATAGTCTTCAGCTCCTATCATCTGGAGCTTGATAGCTAAAGGTTCACTTCCCTTTTTATTTGTACAGTATGGGTAGGTCGGGGCCCTGTCCCGACCATCTTATTATTCTTAGAGGCTTGCGGATTGTATATTCCCTGTGGTTAGTTGTACTGGTCGTGTGGGGTCGTATGAATGTTTCAATTTGCATGTGATGGCCGTGTGGGGCCTTGTTCAGTTGTCAGCTGGTGACCTTGTCGGTCACAAATTAGTTCAACACTTGATTATACTTTTCTGTGATAACTAATCAGCATGGTGGCCTTGTTGGCCCGCATAGGTTCCCTTACGCTCAGTTGTTCTGGTTAGCTGTTATATTCCTACAGGTGGCTATAGGCCTAGTCGGCCGGAGGCTATATTTACTGTCGTTATGTAGCCCCTCGTTTTCATAAATCCAGAATTAGAGCCAACTTGGAACCAGAAGTGCTTAGGCTCAGTAGTCCAGCAGTCCAGGTCCTAGTAGGGCACCAGGTGCCAGTCATGCCTCCAAGGCAGGGCATGACAAACTTTGTATCAGAGCAGGTCGTATCCAAGGGAGTCTTCAAGCCGTGCTAAGTAGAGTCGTTTCTATGGATGTGTTGTGCACCACATACCATAGGTAGGAGGTTGTAAGGCATGATAGGACTGTTACTCTTTCTTCATATTCAGTCGTGCCATAGAGCAGTACAGTATAGGGTTGAGTCCCTAAAGCTTATTATACTCTTTGTTTACAGATAAAATGTCAGATCAGCGACATCCTATCACAAGAAGAAGATTGGACATAGCAGCAGGAGAGGGCACCAGCGGGATGCCCCAGTCTCGTTTAGAATCAGCCCGATCTGAGGGCGATATAGAGGCATCTTCCCGACATTCTCAGCAGTCTCCACCCCATCAGGAACCACTCGGGATGACACCACCTCGGACAGTTCCTATACCTACACCATCTGACCAGGAGGTCAGGAGTACAGTAGTTATGTTAACGCAAATGATGGCTACTCAGCGCCAGTCAATGCCACCTATAGCGGCAGAATTATCTGTTGGGCCTGGTAGTTCGTGGGTCCAAGAATTCTTGGCACTAGGTCCCCCATAGTTTACTGGGACAGATCGAACAGAGGACCCCTAGGACTTCCTGGATTAGATGTAGAGCATTTTCTGGGTAATGCATGTTACATCTACAGAGTTGGTCAAATTGGCGGTATTCCGACTACGGGATATTGCTGTGTTGTGGTATGAGAGTTGGGAAAGGTCTCGAGGGAGGATGTTGCCCCTCCGACCTAGTCCAGCTTTTCAGAGGCCTTCCTGGACTGTTATCTACTATGAGAGATTTGACAGGCCCGGATGGACCAGTTTTTACACCAGGAGCAAGGGGCGATGAGTGTTCGAGAATACGCCCCGCAGTTCGATTCTTTGGCCCACTGTGCCCCGACCTTAGTAGACACCATGCCATCTAGATTCCACCAGTTTACTATGGGGCTGAACCCAGAGTATATTGAGGCTTGTATGATAGCTACTTTGTGGGAAGATATGGATATTGCTCGAGTACAGGATTTTGCTCAAACTATTGAGGGCCTCAAACAGTGGCAATAGGATAGCAGACGAACAAGTCAGGAACAACGCCGTAGGGACAGGTCAGATGAGCTATAGGGGGAGATTCGGGAGGGCCTAGGCCACGGTTGTTAGATAGGCTACCTAGACCCCCGCCTCCATCACATCAGCAGAGGGGTAGATTCAGTCACTGAGGATAGTCCGAGTTCGATGGAAGTTCTCGAACAGTAGATTCACCCCAGCAGAGGAGGGCAGAACAAAGCAGGTATACACCACCACCTTGCCCTATTTGCAGCCGACGCCACTATGGCGCTTGCAGATATGGCTCCACAGGGTGTTATATATGCGGACAGGAGGGTCATGTGATGAGAGATTGTCCAGCCAGGGTCAGGGTGACTGGGATAGACAGGACAGGGCATCAACAAGTTCGCGAGATCCAGCAGCCCCGACAGGGTGCAGGCCTTCAGTTTCAGTAGGTAGAGGCCGAGGCAGTTCAGGGGCCTCTAGTTCAGGTACGGGCCCAAGCTGTACCTATGCATTACCATGGAGATAGGATTCAGAGGCGTCTCCAGATGTTGTGATAGGTATGATGACTATTTTCTCTCACCCTGCTTATGTATTAATCTATCCAGGATCTACCTTGTCCTATGTTACCCCATTAGTGGCTCAAAAGTTTAGTATTGTACCAGAATTTCTTTGGCAACCCTTTTCAGTATCTACACCTATCGGTGACTCTATCATAGCCAGAAGGGTTTATCGAGGGTGTACAGTGGAGATTGCTAGCCGTCAGACCACAGCAGATTTGGTAGAGTTAGAAATGGTTCATTTTGATGCCATTATGGGTATGGATTGGTTAGCTCCATGCTATGCCAATGTAGAATGCTGGACCAAGACGATCCAATTCCACTTTCCAAGGGAGGCAGTACGAGAGTGGAAGGGCAGTGCAGCTACACCAAAAGGTAGGTATATTTCCTATCTTCGGGCGAGAAAGTTGATAGCCAAGGGTTGCATTTACCACATTGTCAGAGTTCAGGATTTTCAAGTAGAGCCTCCAACTCTCCAGTCTATTCCAGTGGTTAATGAATTTCTCGATTTATTCCCAGATGAGCTACCTGGTATTCCCCCAGAAAGGGAAATAGACTTTGTAATTGATTTATTACTAGGTACTCGACCCATATCAATTCCCCCTTATCGCATGGCTCCTACTAAACTCAGAGAACTAAAAGAGCAGTTGAAAGATTTGTTAGACAAGGGCTTTATCAGGATGAGTACTTCACCATGGGGTGTGGAAGTTCTATTTGTAAGAAAGAAGGATGTTTCCCTCCGCATGTATATAGACTATCGACAATTGAATAAATTTACTGTCAAGAATAAGTACTCGCTTCCCAGGATAGATGATCTGTTTGATCAGTTACAGGGAGCTAAATATTTCTCAAAAATTGACTTAAGGTCCGGATATCATCAGATTCGGGTTCGTGAAAGGGAAATTCAAAAGACTGCCTTCAGGACCATATATGACCATTTTGAATTCTTAGTCATGTCCTTTGGGCTGACGAATGCTCCAGTCGTGTTTATGGACCTGATGAATAGTATTTTCAGACCATACCTGGAATTGTTCATGATAGTGTTTATTGTCGATATTTTGGTGTATTCTCGCTCAGAGGCAGACCACTAGGATCATTTGCGGACAGTGCTCCAGATTCTCAGGGACCATCAGCTATATGCCAAGTTCTCGAAATGTGAATTCTGGCTGAATTAAGTAGCCTTTTCAGGTCATATCGTGTCGGATGCTAGTATGCAGATAGTTACCAAGAAAATAGAAATAGTAAAAGCATGGCCCAGACCTACCACTCCGACCGAGGTACGCATTTTCCTGGGGTTAGTAGGGCACTACAGGAGGTTTGTTGAAGGATTTTCCACCTTAGCAGCACCTCTAACTAAACTGACACAAAAGGCAGCAAAATTTTAGTGGACTGAGGCATGTGAGCAAAGCTTCCAGGAATTGAAAGACAGGCTAACATCAGCTCCAGTGTTAGCATTGCCAGAAGGTACAGAAGATTATGCAGTTTATTGTGATGCTTCGGGTGTTGGGTTAGGATGTGTGTTGATGCAGCATTGTAAACTAATTGCTTATGCTTCCAGAAAGCTGAGGAAACATGAAAAGAACTATCCTACCCATGACCTGGAATTGGCCGTAGTAATTCACGCCTTGAAGATATGGATACATCACTTGTATGGCGTCCACGTGGATATTTTCACTGATCATAAGAGCCTACAGTATATCTTCACCTAGAAATAACTGAACGTGCGGCAGCGTCACTGGTTAGAGCTATTGAAAGACTATGATGTGAATATTCTGTATCACCCAGGAAGGGCCAATGTGGTGGCAGACGCCCTTAGCCGTAAGTCTATGGGGAGTTTGGCATACTTACAGCCTGTGCAACGGGAATTAGCCCGGGAATTGCATCAGTAAGCCAGTTTAGCCGTTCGTGTAGTAGAAACAGAGGACAACGAAGCGATAATCCTGAACACCGCAGTGTCGTCTTTAGTTGTGGAAGTAAAGGAACGGCAGTGTGAAGATCCTAGCCTGGTTCAGCTTAGAAACAAAGTTCAGCAAGGAGAGGTGACAGATTTTCAGATAACCGAGGATGGGATATTATAATATAAATATTGCCTTTGTGTTCAAAACATTGCAGGCCTTTGCCAGCAGATTATGGGCGAGGTACATTATGCCATTATTCTCTCCACCCGGGTTCGACGAAAATGTACCACTGTATAAAAGAAATCAACTGGTGGCCATTAATGAAGAAGGGGATAGCAGAATTCAAAGCTCAGTGTCCCAACTGCCAATAGGTAAAAGCTGAACATCAGAAACAAGGTGAACTGACTCAGGATATAGCTGTGCCTCTATGGAAATGGGAAGCAGTAAATATGGATTTTTTAGCAGAATTACCCCGCAGCAGGCGTAGATATGATTTGATCTGGGTGACTGTTGACAGACTGACAAAATTAGCTCATTTTCTGCCTGTAAGGGCTACCTTTTCCGCAGAGGATTATGCTGAGTTGTATATCAGAGAAATAGTCAGGTTGCATGGTGTTCCAGTGTCCATTATCTCCGATAGAGAGGCGCAGTTTACAGCTAAATTCTGGCAATCATTTCAGAGAGGCTTGGGGACGCAAGTTAACCTGAGCACCGCTTTTCATCCTCAGACAGATGGCAGGCAGAATGCACCATTCAAACGCTCGAGGATATGTTGCGAGCATGTGTGTTGGATTTCGGAGGTAGCTAGGATGAAAATTTACCACTCATTGAGATCTCCTATAATAACAGTTACAATTCGTCTATTCATATGGTGCCTTATGAGGAATTATATGGGAGAAAGTGTAGATATTAGAGAACGTTTACTGACTGCTCAGAGTCGCCAGAAATCTTATGCTGACGTGCGGCACAGAAACTTGGAATTTAATGTGGGTGATTGGGTGTTTCTGAAAGTTTCGCTGATGAAGGGTGTCGTGAGATTTGGCAAGAAAGGAAAGCTCAGCCCGGGGTTTGTTGGGCCTTATCAGATTCACCGAAGAATAGGCCAAGTGGCATATGAGTTAGACTTCTCTCTAGAGTTAGAATCTGTCCACCCTGTTTTCCATGTATCAATGTTGAGAAAGTGCATAGGAGATCCCTCCAGAATTGTCCCAGTCCAAGATGTTCAGGTTACAGAGGAGTTGGCCTATGAAGAAGTTCCAGTAGCCATACTAGACCAGCAGATCCGCAAATTAAGAACTAAAGATGTTGCTTTTGTCAAAGTATTATAGCGTAACAGGAACCGAGAGGAAATGACTTGGGAAGAAGAAGAAGAAGATATGAAAGCCAGATACCCTCAGTTATTTCAAACATAGTTAGTCAGAGGTATGTTGATATTGCTGCTTTATGAGTTGCTTTATATTCATGTGTATGAGTGAGATGTTGACTTCAGTTTATTATCTAATGGTTGCTATCGTATTATCTGGAGTACCTGTATTGGACTTTTCTGCGTTTCAGGATTTTTGAGATAGTCCATAATACAGGGGAAACTCTGACGAAATTTTTCCAGGAAAGGTATAGAAAGTTAAAATTTCTATAAACGGAAGTTAACATTCGAGGATGAATGTTCTTAAGGGGGGAAGGATGTTAGACCCCGTAAGTTCTTGACACTTAGTTGGCCTATTCGCATGTTGGTTAAGAGTTTTAGAATGTCGTACGTGTGAGAAAAGGGCCCGAGGAGAGACCGGACAAGCGTCAAGTCGGAGCGTCTCAAGGAAAATGCGACTTATAAATCGCATTCGACAAATGCGACTTAAAGGCCCCAAGTATATAAGGCCTCCCACCTTGTTTTAAATCATTTTATTATATTTAGTTTCCAGTGAACGACCAGTAAACAGGGGAGACGAAGGGTTTTAATTAATTTTCGTCCGATTAAGCCGTCAAACGCAGTCCAAACTCAAATTAACTTCGGGTAGCGAAGTATAAAGCCGCAGGGAGCGTTCTTGAGGAGTTAGTTTCACGAAATTCGGCCGGCGAATCGTCGTCACGCCGAGCCAAGGTAATTTGAATTTCTCCAAACTAGTGTTAATATACTCCAAGCATTTAAGTGAGTATTTCTCCCTTCTAGACTTTCGAGAAATAGCGAGTTTTTGGTTGTTCTTCGATAAGTCGAAGAATAGGCAGTAGGTATAGCCATAATATGGTTTCTTTCCAAAATAATAGTAGAATTAATTCTATTCTTTCTCGAATATGAATATAGTTGGGAGAAATAGCTGAATACTAGCCAAGCCACACCAGTTAATCAGAAAGTCGGCAGTTGAGGTATGTAAAGCTAGTTTCTTTCGGCAAGCTATTAGTTCTAGTATAGAAAAATAGTATGAATTTCAGTAGAGTGTTTCAGCGTATATTATGTTCAATATGAAATTTAGTAAGCATGTTAGAAATATAATACAGTGTTCAACATGAAATTCAGTAAAACAGTATAATTCCCAGTAGAATATTCCAGAAATATTATTTGGGACTCAGTATATCTCAGTATCAGATTATGCATATTTCAGTATCAAATTCAGCATATTTCAGTATCAGATTCAGTATATTTTATCATGAGATTCAGAACAGATTACTAGAACATAAATATTATTATTAGATACAGTATATATATTACATGTGCCTATTGCTATCTGTGGAGAAAGGATTGTCCTGTCTTGGGCACCCTTAGAGCTTCCTTGACCGCTACAGGTTTAATAGCTGTGTCGATTCGCCCGCCAGAGGGTGAGGATACGTCGCTCTACGGAGTGGCATGTCTTCCGCCAGCGGACGAAGATAGGATGCAGATTCCCCATAGCAGGCTGATCAACACTGTACCACACCCCTTGTCGAGCGCTTGCGCCCGGGGTGTATATTTCAGTTTTCAGATCACAGATTTCAGATTTCAGATTTCAGGAGTCCTCCGGACTCAGATACAGCTATAGTCAGGGGCCCAGCGAGCCCAAGGGGCTGGCTTGATGCTCATAGTTTCTAGGTGGATGGTATGACCTGGGTAGGGGTATATAGATTGTGTGTTGGTTGGTACCTTACGGATTATGGAGGCTGGTAAGGTTCTTGTATGCTATGTTGTGTTAGTTACTAATAGATAGAAAGTAGATCGCCATGTTATCAGGTATGACTCTTACTCTCTTCTGTAAAATTATTCTCTTTTCAGTCAGTCTCAGCCCGTCTCCTATTACTTAATTATCTATCAGTATTATCGTTTGCTTCCAGTTATTTTCAGTTATTGCTCGCATACTCAGTACCAGTGGTACTGACACCCGTTTTGGGGTGCTGCATTACTTTCCTGCAGGTACTCATAGACGAGGAGCAGAACCCTCGTAGTTCCAGCCAGCGTATAGAGTCTTCAGCTCCTATCATCAAGAGCTTGACAGCTAAAGGTTTACTTCCCTTTTTGTTTGTACAATATGGGTAGGCTGGGGCCCTGTCCCGACCATCATATTATTCTTAGAGGCTTGCGGATTGTATATTCCCTGTGGTTAGTTGTACCGGTCGTGTGGGGTCGTATGTATGTTTCAGTTTGCATGTGATGGCCGTGTGGGGCCTTATTCAGTTTTCAGTTGGCGACCTTGTCGGTCACAGATCAGTTCAGCACTTGATTATACTTTTCAGTGATAACTAGTCAGCATGGTGGCCTTGTCGGCCCGCATAGGTTCCCTTATACTCAATTGTTCTGGTTAGTTGTTATATTCCTACAGGTGGCTATAGGCCTAGGTTGGAGGCTGTATTTACAGTCGTTATATAGCCCGTTGTTTTCATAAATCCAGAATTAGAGCCAGCCTGGCACCAGAAGTGCGTAGGCTCAGTAGTCCAGCAGTCCAAGTCCTAGTAGGGCACCAGGTGCCAGTCATGCCTCACAAGGCGGGGCGTGACTCTTTGGTTTCCCATTTCCATAAGAATGTTGACATACACCAGTAGGGAGTACTCAATTATCAAAAACTTTTTCAATTTTTTTGTTCTTTTTCTACTCCCAACCAATAACATATGCTTTTTAAAGCAATTGCACCAGTATTCTTTTCTTCAAACTTCCACACCCAACTATCTCCCTTTTCCAAATTTCCACTCCTTCAAAATCTTATATATTTTTCAATTTAAGTGTTTATGAGTTTTGGATCAAATTCAAGGTCAATTGTAATAAAAGGATTAAGCTTCTTATGTGGCTACCAAAGAATAGGCTGAAGGCTCAATGGAACAAACTAGAGTCATACATCGTGGGTGGGTAAAGCGATAGATGAAAACATGTTTAATCGAAGAAAGGCCTATATCATTTCATATATTTAACATTCTTTATTTCACTTCACAAACACACCAAGAAAGTTGTAGATATCAACCTTACAACATGAAGTATTACAAAAACCTCACACTCATGATACATGTTTAACTCAAGAAGTATCCATACAGAATAACTATTAGGCTAATAGCATGGATTCAAATTTAAGTAAAAATCATAAAAGAGTTATGTTCATGAGCCTAAGGTCACAAAAGAAGCCATTCAATTTACACAACATGCTTCTTAATTTAAAATCAACTTGCATCATTCAATCATGTGTATTACTTAACAAAAGCACCTAGCATTAAACCAGTGAAGGATTCTACAATTTCTAGAGACTAATTTTCCCTCAAGGTGGTCGTCATCCGTCCATCATCGTTAAAAGTTCCTAACTATGATTAAAAACAAATTTTTCACAAAATTATTCTCAGTTCAAGGCCCACCCTAAAAGAACTAGAAAGAAAAAACCAAGGGGTAGGTGTAGTGTCTCTACTTAAAGTTTCAAATAAGACAAATTCAAACACATCATATACTTCATCCTAATAAAACTTTTGAAGATTAACTCACCCCACAGTTAAGATAATGTTATGTCCCAAAAACATTAATTAAAAGTAAAATAAACGTTAAGAATTCTTCTTGAGGCCTCAAGGCGTAGCTAGCTATATGTGACACTCCAAGTTCTATCACAAGGGTCAGCAACCCCACACTCAGGCTTTACCAAGCTCCTTAGCTTCACTTTTAAGGGTACTCAGATTTCTCCTCAATCTCAAACAAACAAGCCAAAATAAAATCAAAGGGTGATATTATACAAATAAAAATAAAATAACAATGTATACCAATGATATAATTGGGGTTGCCTCCAAGCAACGCTTAATTTTGTAACACCCCAGAAGTTTCTAAGATCAAATAGTAGACTGCTAGTAGAAACTAGCAGAAAAGTCTGTGTTTTCTTCAGGACGAGTTAGAGAACGACTCATTAGATAACACCATGAGTCGTGGTCAAACTCATGGTAGTTAGGTTGCGTTTTCAAGTCCCCACAGTACTTACTCAGGGGATGCGTCATAGTGACAAGTGATGGGCCGTTGGAGGAGGTTTATGGAACTATTCAAAGATATTTTAGGTGTCTACGAGGCTCAGTATGGATCTTCATAGGAACCTACAAACCGTTGGTTCAGTCGTGGTCTCTAGCAGACATTATTATAAGAATGATTTCCCTAGGGTATTTTTGTAACTTTCTATACTTTTAACTCCTAAGTGAGGTCATTTTTTATTCTCTAAGGGGCTTATTAGGGGATTATTCCTAGCCTAAACCCTCATTCTTTTCAAAAACTATATGTTGGAAATCAAACTCTCAAGGATTCTCAAGGAAGATTTAGGGTTCTTCTTCTCAAGTCAAGTCAGGAATCTTCAAGCAACATATGTGGGGTTATGAATAGGGGATTTCTTCCACCCTCACACCCAATCTCAAGTGCAATTTCATGAATTCAAATCCTTCAAGTCTCCAATTATGATTTTGATGAATTTCTAGTTTAGGCCCTTCTTATGCAAAACCCTATAAATCTCTTATGCAAAACCCTATGAATCTCTTATGAATTTGATTTTCTCATGATCCTATCTATGATATATGATTTCTAGGAAAAGATCTCATAAATCTCTATTTTAAAGTTATGATGATTTACTCAAATATGTGTGAATTTCATTAATTTCAAGTTATGTATCACGGCTATTGTTCGGTGGTTTGGAATGCCTACACGCAAGTGCACGTGGTCGAACAAGTAGTAAAATGGCTAGAGTAGCCAAGTATCGATCCCACAGGGACTTGACTAAGGTAATAATCGAATCAAGTGTTAATAAACTCTAACTATAATAATGCAGACAACAGTTTCAAGAAGATTTTGGGAGTTCGTTTCCTAATTTATACTAATCTAAAGCAAATGTACAAATTGAGTCTGAACTATAGTAATGAGAATGCTGAGGCTAAAACGAACATGCAGGGAAGCAATTTATTTACACAAATTGGTTAATCTTTTCTTCGGTTGCTAGTCAAGAATTATTTCCTATGGATTAAAACTCTCGTATTTAACCCAACTTAAGAATCATGAACCTTCCACCTACATTTCTTTGATAAGAAGAAATTCATGTTCTAGCCATACGAAACCGATTCCTTAATTGACTAATACGACTTTCAGATATATTTCTATTTTGAAGGTAAATCAATTCTCAATTTTCTTAAACCAAGAAGAGATCATATCCTACCAATTCACAACTTTACAATTTCTTTCTCTTTCGAGCGCAAACCGGATTTTTTAGATATACATTAATATTGGCCACACATTAATGCAGAAAAAATAAGAATTAATTAAACAACCATGGAAGAAAAGATGAAAAACCAAGATGATCAATAATTACATTCCACTACAAATGTTCTTAACCTCAGCAAGAAGTGAATTTAGCCACTCATTTGTGGATTAAACATCGTTAAATGAGTGTAAATCATACAAATAATTGAAATAAGGAAGAAAGAGATAGAGAAGAACCCTAAGAATTTCGTCCCTCAACTGCCTGTAACCCACGTTCTTGCTCAACCAAGACAGAATAATTAAAATAAACCTAAGTGTGCTATTTATAATAGTGGGAATTTTTCCCGGAATAACAAGCAACATGTCACGGAGTGCATCGCGGAGCACTGCCTCCGTGACACGCCACAAACGCGGACCCTCACTAGAATTTAGTCCTCCAGGTAATTATGACCATCGTGCCACGGCGTGCAACGCGGGGCTTGGACAACATGCCACGGCCCCAATGCGGACCTTCACTGGAACCATGCCTATTTTAATCATCTGGGAAGAATGCATCCGCGATGGCAGCGTGACATGGCTCCATTGCGGAGCCCCTTAATTTGCTGCATGAGCTTGGCCTTTTCCACTGCTCGCTTCCGAGTCCATTCCCGATTTCTCCCAACATGCATCTTAGCTTCCTAAAATTACATTTTTCTTGCAAAACAACACTAATCATGTTGGTTAGTATGAATTCACATTTTAACTACAAATCACATGAGAATGTACAACTATCAATGGATAAACAAGACGAAATGAAGCATTTGAGTATCACTTGGGCATATAATTCTTACCAAGATCACTTACCCCACACTTAAAACTTTGTTCATCCTCAAACAATAATCTCACATCTCATGCAATTGACACCCAATCATAGCTACTTTGGCTTGCCAATTCAAGTTACAATTATACCGATTATTTACATAGCAAATCATCAAGAAAACATGCATAGTCTCATCAATAAAATGACATTCAACACATTAAGACCTCCTAGACTCAAGAGTCGACTCTCGATCTCGGCAATCTCATGCACATCAGCTGGTCAAGACATCCGACACAAAATTAAATCTCTCGTCAAGCATGTGCCTTCACAACACAAGAGAATTTCCCCCTTTTCAATCATATGATCTCAAAAACATTATATGCAGGGGCATATGAACACGATTTCGCTCTCTCTCACAAAGAATTCACATGCATCATGTCATGACCCATAAGCTTGCCTCTAGTGTATTACTCCACTAATATAACGACGAGTGATGTAAGATCACGTAGGACTTAACGGGTTGTAATGTAAGCTAAGGAAATAGTACATATTGGGCTAACCAATAATAGCAACTAGCACCCTTAAGCACTTTTCCTTACATCCCACCACATTATGGGCATTGTTTCTTCCTTCATTCTCTCCTTTCTTGAAGCCTTTCTTTATTTTTGTTCCCATTTCTTTAAGCACACTCGACTTAATAACAAAGATTAGTTATACATCTTCATTTTATTAAATTCGGCAAGTGCACATTTGACCTTAACTTTACTTTCACCACTTCCGCTTTTCCTTTCTTTTCACAATTACCACTCCTTGACACTGTGGGAAAATTTCTTTTCTTGAGCGCTTAAGAGTTTTGGATCAAATTCACGGATAATGAAAAGAAGGGGTTAAGCTCGGTTTGTACCTTTTCGACAAAAGAAAAAAAATAGGCTAAAGGCTCAATGGGCTAACTAGGATGTACATTCAAGGTAGGTACGATAATGAAAAAAAAAACTTTTGGTTAAATCAAAGAAATGCCTACATCCTTTCCTACAACACATCCTTCATTTCGTTTCGTACACACACCAGGAAAGTTCTAGACACTTCACAATAGCATGGAAGAATCGAACCTCACCACACACTCATTGCACATGTTCAACGCAAGACATATTCACAGACTCTTCAATCAGCTAATTACAAGAATTAAAACATTAAGCCTCAATTACACCGAATCGAACTCTATGGTCTAGGTATCTCAACATGTTTACAAAGTTGCATGCTTTCACGCGAATCACCTTTGCATTCTAAATATCATGTACAACATGCAACCAGAATTCCGAACCATAAAGTAACGACACGTCCAGGATATAAACAAACAAAAGAAAAAAATTTAAAAAGAGCAAAGAATCTACTCCTATCGACTACATTTCTCTTAAGATGGTCGTCATCCATCCATCAAAGGGAACGATCACTATTTACGACTTCGGTTCAATGGGACTATTCTCGGTAAAAGCACCGAAAACAAATGCCGAGAAACCCAATCATAAAAAGATTTCATGAAAAATTTTAAAAATATCAATAATTTTGATAAAACAACAATATCTACACAACCAGCTAACAACAACTCCATACGGCACACAACAACTTCACATTAATTACAACACCAAATTACAATGCAAAACATAAACACCAAAATCACAGGGTCACAATTTTTCACAAGCACAACAACAAAACATAAGCATAAACAACAACAAAACAACCAGCACCTAACTACTCCCACCCCACACTTAAATCGAACACTGTCCCTAGTGTTCATAAAATTCAGCATAGCACTAGAGTAGGTGGTCAAACTCCCTAATCAATCAAAGTATTCCACTTCTTCGTCAAGTGCGGTTGCCTCGTCCCCCATATCCGAATCACCCCCCGCTATCCTCATCTGACTCAACATCTGATTCATCGCAGCGTGTCTCCTCGTCTGTGGGGACATCATCATCAATGGGCCCCACAAAAGTTGGCCCCACTCGGCATAGAGCCCTGGCATTTTCGCCAAAGGGGTAGTCAAACTCGAGCTGCCACAGCTCATCTTCTGTTGCTGGCCTCCCGCCTATGCGCAACTGTAGGATCTGCATCCCAAACATGCGGGCCATATACTGATCATCCCGAGCATGTCACTTGGCTAATGTGAGAACTGGCCCGTGAGTGGTGTCGGGTACCTTAGTTTTGGTGACATCCAAGGCACGCCTCTCCATCTACGGGATGTAGTCCAAGGCCTCTTCCTCAATATCCAGGCCCCTCAAGAACGTGGTCAGCAAGGCACCAAACCTATACCTGTGCCCCTGATGCAAACGAGCTCTCTTCATGGCAGAGATGATCACCGCCCCAACATTAATCTCCAGCCTTTTCATCAGGGCGTAGACCAAGCACACACGATCCCGGGTGACATCTGTCATGTGCACCCCCAGGATCAGGCAGGAACACACAATCTTAAGCCAAATTCTAGCTTCCCTATTCATTTGAGAGTAGGACAGCATCTGATGGTAGCCCCTCTCCTTATGCCTGCTCCACCGTGCTATAGAACGGGCTCCACATAGAGTGCGTCTGATATCCGCATATGGTGGAGTGATATTCAGCTGCCAGAGTACATGGGCGTCTATGTCCCTCGCCCCCAAAATGGTATTAAGGTGATGGGGCTCAAAGGTGACTACCTGCCCCCTTATCTTGACGGTGTGACTTCGGAGTGTCGGGTTCCAGTTGGCGTAGAACTCCTGAATCAGGTGGAGATTGCACTCCTTGGGCTCTTCAAAAATGAAGTTTATCCCGGTAGCGTCAATCCGGTGTACAATTTTGGGGAATTCCTGTGCCAATGGCTCCCTTGCAATATGCTCCACGGGGAAGTATTTGTTCTCCTTATGCTTTGTGTACCATTTCTTCCCTTCGCTTTTCACCCATCGGGTTCCGTATTGACGGTGTTGGCCACGCAGAACCGCTGGTGCTGATGGGACTGCTGTTCCCAATCTAATTCTTTTCCTTCCGGCGCCCGATGTAGATGCGCCCTTTCCTTTGTCTTGCCTGTTTGCCATTGTTCTTGTCAAATCAAATAGACAGTCCCAATGTTATTCAAATAAAATTTAGCTTCGACTAAGGTTGGGTTAAGCTAGGCCACCCCACACTTAGTCCTTGGCCATAATTACGACATTACGACAAGACAATTCTCACTTTCCAATTTATAAAAAAACAACAACATGCCTCGTGCATTCAGAGAATTCGATGGGATAAATTCTACGTACTACTCAGACTTCGTACAGCTAATCAAAATATCACCATCGATACCATTTCATCACATAGCACTTAGCAAAAACTTCTCTCACCACAACCTATGGAATTCACCAATTTCTATGCAATTCAACAATTTCATTCTCCCGAAAATTCATCATTTATTTAGCATATTCACATCAAGCCAACACAATTCACCTTACCCAACATGCCCAACCCATAATTTCCACATTTTCAATCGCATTTAGTCTCTTCGCAATCAAATTCTAACCCTAGCTACATATTTCACCAAAATTCGATCAAGCATGTATTTATCGAGTTCGTACAATCAAAATGATACTACAAACATTAATCAACAATAACTTAAATGAATTAAAGCTCAGTTTACAATTAGAGCAAGTTTTACTCACTTGACATGCTCAAAATCGAAAAATTTGACACGAATTGAGATGAAGTTAAATAACATACCTTTAATTTGATGAAATCGAAGAAAAATCGAAGAAAACTTGTGCCTAGGTCCGTGTCACATTGGTGAAGGGGGAGTTTTTGGGTGTTTTCTCGGAGGGGGTGAGAAATGAGGGAAAATTGAGGGAATTCGGGGTTAAAAATGGGGATTTTCGTGTGGGTCACCCGGCGACCCGGTGTGACCCGTCGCAGTTAAAGCTTCAATGTGTCACGGAGAGTAACACGGAGCACCCCCTCCATGACACGGAGCCAACACGGAGGTATTCTGGAATTTTAAAAATTCCAGAATTACACCTCAACGTGTCAGGGAGGGTAACGCGAAAGGCCTCCTCCGTGACACGAAGCCATCGCGCAGGCTCACTATTTTTCCGCTTTTTATTATTTTTCTCACCTCGATTTTTCCTTTGCGTTCCTTTGCATTTTTGCCCTCCGTTCAACCTAAAATTCATCTCACCACAAGAAATTGGTTAGAATTCATAGGTTTCATATAAAATACAATTTTTGTTTTTATTTTTATTTTTCTATTTTTTTTTCTTTCTTTTTTTTCTTTTCTACTAAATATACTCAAGTATTACAACAATTTCACGGGTGGCCTCCAGTGCAGCGCCTGGTTTACTATCGCGGCTCAACGTCATTGAAGCTTAGTCATCCTCTAGGGTGACGGATGTCTTCTCTCAACTACCGTCCTCACCCCAGTAATGCTTACATCGCTGCCCATTGACTAAGAACGTGGCACTTCAATCTTCTTGCCACAATTCAACTGCCCCGTGCGGGGTCATTCTCACTACCTCAAATGGCCCTGACCATTTGGACCGCAGCTTCCCTGGAAACAACTTCAATCTTGAATTGAAGAGCAACACTTTCTGCCCCGGCTCAAAAATACGATGCACCACATGCTTGTCGTGCCACCTCTTTGTTTTTTCTTTGTAGTACTTGGCACTCTCATAAGCAAGCCAACGAAACTCTTCAAGTTCGCTGAGTTGCATCAGCCTCTTCTTGCCTGCTAGCTCTAAGTCCATCTTGAATTTCCTCACGGCCCAGAAAGATCGGTGCTCTAGCTCCACTGGAAGATGACATGCTTTCATAGACCAATCAGTATGGAGAAGTTCCAATCGGTGTCTTGTAAGCAGTTTTGTAAGCCCACAACGCATCATCAAGTTTGCTTGACCAATCACTACGTTGTGCATTCACTGTTTTCTGGAGAATCTGCTTCACCTATCTATTCGACACCTCCACTTGCCCACTAGTTTGGGGATGATATGTTGTTGCCACCTTGTGGTGCACCCCATACTTAGCTAGTAGCTTCTTGAAACTTGAATTTACAAAATGAGCCCCTCCATCACTGATAATGGCTCAAGGTGTCCCGAACCTGGTGAGAATGTGTTTTTCAACAAATTTTGTTACCACCTTGTTGTCATTCCTGGGGCAAGCTATTGCTTCCACCAACTTTGATACATAATCAACGGCCACCAAGATGTAACGATTACCAAATGACGGTGGGAACGGGCCCATGAAATCTATGCCCCATACATCAAAGGTCTCCACTTCCAGTACATTCTGCAGTGGCATCTCTTGCCTCCTACCAATTATGCCTATCCGCTGACAACTATCGCACATTTTGGCGTATGCCATAGAGTCTCTGAACAGTGTAGCCAAAAGAAACCTGACTGTAGGACCTTGTGCGCTGTCCGCTCGCCTCTCTGGTGCCCTCCATACAATGAAGAGTGACAACTCCTCAAAACCTCTGCAATCTGGCTCTCCGGGATGCATCTTCTCATCACCTGATCCGGTCCCTGTTTAAACAAGTATGGCTCATCCCAAATAAAATACCGCCAATCATGCCTCAATTTTTTTTTCTGCTAAGCCGTAGCCTCCGGTGGATAGACTCCACTCACAAGCAAGTTCACTATGTCTGCATACCAGGGCTTCTCATCCGGGAACTCCTCTTTGATGTTATCACCTTCCTTCACATGCGACCGGCTTTCCAATCGCGATAGGTGATTGGCCACCTAATTTTCGCTCCCCTTTCTATCCTTAATTTCTAGGTCGAACTCTTGAAATAATAAAATCCATCTGATCAGCCTGGGCTTTGCATCCTTCTTGTTAAACAGATACCAAATCGCTGCATGATCGGTATACACCACTACTCTCGAACCCACCAAATAGGACCTGAATTTATCAAATGCAAACACCAATGCTAGCATCTCCTTCTCTGTGACTGTATAATTACTTTGGGTAGTGTTCAGTGTTTTTCTTGCATAATCAATAGAATGAAAGATTCTATTTCTCCGCTACCCCAATACAGCTCCCACAGCCACATCGCTTGCATCACACATCAGTTCAAATGGTTGTTCCCAATCCGGTGGAATAAGGATAGGTGCTTCTATCAATTTCTGCTTCAACTCCTCGAATGCTTTGACACACTCATCATCCAACTCAAACTTCACCTCTTTTTCTAGAAATCTGCATAATGGTCTAGAAATTTTGGAGAAGTTTTTGATGAACCGTCTGTAGAACCCTGCATGCCCAAGAAAACTGCGAACACCCTTCACCGACACAGGTGGTGGTAGCTTCTCAATAACTTCGATCTGAGCACGATCGACCTCCAGCCCCTTGAAAGACACTTTATGGCCAAGGACAATACTCTCCTTGACTAAGAAATGGCATTTCTCCCAGTTGAGTACAAGGTTGGATTCTTCGCAGCGAGCTAGCACCCTATCAAGATTCTACAAACAAGTAGCAAACGAATTACAGAAAATAGAAAAATCATCCATAAATACCTCAACGAAATCCTCCACCATGTCGTGGAAGATAGCTATCATGCATCTCTGGAATGTGGCGGGTGCATTGCATAACCCAAATGGCATCTGCCTAAAAGCATATGTCCCATAAGGACAAGTGAAAGTAGTCTTCTCCTGATCCTCCGGTGCTATGGCTATTTGGTTATAGCCAGAGTACCCATCAAGGAAACAATAATATTCTTGTCTAGCCAACCTGTCCAATATCTGATCAATGAACGGGATAGGATAGTGATCTTTCCTTGTGGCTTCATTAAGCTTTCTATAGTCCATGCAAATATGCCAGCCTGTGACGGTTCGTGTAGGGATCAGCTCATTTTTTCATTGGTGACCACGGTCATCCCTCCTTTCTTTGGAACGCACTGAACGGGGCTTACCCATTCGCTGTCATAAACCACACCTGCATCAAGCCACTTAATTATTTCTTTCCTAACCACATCCTTCATTGCTGGATTTAACCTTCGCTGAGGCTGAACTGTTGGCTTTGCTCCCGTCTCCCTGAAAATTCTATGTTTGCAAAAAGCTAGATTGATACCCTGAATATCTGACATTTGCCAGCCCATTGCTTTCTTCCTTTTTTTGAGGACACCCAATGCTTCCTTTTCCTGTGGCTCCGTCAATTCTGCGGAGATGATGACTGGAAAAGTATCATCTTCCCCCAAAAAGACATATTTTAAATGGGGAGGCAATTCTTTCAATTCTAGCTATGGTGCTTCCTCAATAGATGGTTTTGGGAATGGTTCCAGAGACCTCATTAGAGACTGAAATTCCTGCTTCCTAGAATGCCTTTGTGGCTCATTCAGCATTTGCACCACCTCATAAGAATCTCTATCTCCGAAATGATCGGAGTTCATCAACACTCTTTCCAATGGGTCTTGAGATTCAACAATCTGACGAATTTCTACTTGATCAAGCACACTGATTGCTGAAAGCTCCTCATGTATGGCCGGCATCTTCATAGCCTTAAATACATCAAATACCTCCACCTTGTCGTGTGCCCGTATGGTTAGCTGCCCTGCAGCTACATCAATCAGTGCTTTCTCGGTTTCCAAGAAAGGACGTCCGAAAATAAATGGGATTTCCGCATCCGGCTCAAAATCCAGCACAACGAAGTCTACCGGGAAGATAAGGGAGCCCACTTGCACAGCACGTCTTCCATAATGCCATCTGGTCTGGCCAAGGAATGATCCGCTAGTTGCAAGATCACTGTTGTTGGTCTAGGACTTCCTAGCCCCAATTTCTTGAATACCGATGTCGGCATCAAGTTAATGCTCGCTCCCAAATCACATAATCCACGAGCTTGGATACTCTGCCCGATTGTAAGTTGAATTGTAAAGCTCCCAGGGTCTTTGAGCTTTGTGGGCAACCTATTTTGTATCCGGGAAGTGCACTGCTCGGTAAGCGCCACCGTAGCGTACTCCGTCAACCTGCTTTTGTTCGCCACGTTATCCTTGATATATTTTGCGTACTTTGGCACTCCCTGCAAAATATCAACAAGAGGTAAATTAATGTGTACCTGTTTAAGCACCTCCATGAACTTTTTGAAACACGCTTCCTCCTTGTGTTTCTTTAATCTTTGAGGGAACAGGGGTGGTGGTCTTTCTGGTTCTGCTTCCTTCTCCTTCCCCCTATCATCATTATGTTCCCTATCATTCTCCACTGCTCCCGACTGCTACGGTGGTCTTTCTGCTTCCACCTCCTTGATTTGTAAACCACTCCTTGTGGTCACTGCATTCACTTGCTTGAGGTTGGGGTCAGCGTCACTCGGAAGTCCTCCTCTCGGCCTGGTGTTCTGAGCTCTAGCTAGTTGCCCAAACTTGTACTCCAACGCCTTTGTAGCTAACTGATTGTTCTTTACATCGGCTGCCAATTTCACATAGTCAGCCTGCAATTGAGCTTAGTTAGCTATCATCGTTTTGAACATTTCCTCGATACTGGGTGATGGTGGTGGAGGAGGTGCATCGTTGCTTGTATATTGCGACTGATAGTTCTGCTGCCCTCCTTGATTTATCTGTGCCCCCTAACTTGAACTTTGCCCTTGATGGTTGTTACTACCCCAAGAGAAATTCAGGTGACTCCTCCAATTAGAGTTGTAGTTGTTGCCATACTGTTAGTGATTATTTCTCTGTACATTACCAATAAAGTTTACTGAATCAGGATTCGCACCACAACACTCAGCTGAGTGTTCATTACTGTCGCACACTTCACACCAAATCTGCTCCACTACATTCACTGGGGCTTGAGAATGATTCATGCTCATATTGCTGAAGTGGGTGTTGAGTTGATTCTGTAACGCAGCTATCTGTGCAGCGATAGCTGTAAAACCATCCACTTCCAAGACTCCTGCCACTTTCCTTGTTCCTCCTCTAGAAGAGTCCGCATTCCACTCTAGATTTTCCTACGAAATACGGTTCAACAAGGTATATAGCTCCTCATATGTTTTTTCTAATGCTTGTCCCCTAGCTGCTGAGTCTAACAAGATTTTTGTGTGGGGTTCCAAACCCTCTATGAAAGTATGCACCAGCACGTCATTGGATTGGTGATGATGAGGATAATCCTGCAACATAGATTTGAATCGTTCACAAGCTTGATACAGATTCTCCCTCTCTCTTTGTTTAAAACTTAGAATTTGACTTCTAAGTATTGTTGTTTTACCAGATGGAAAGAACCGTATCAAGAATTTCTTTGCAAGATCATCCCAAGTAGTGATGGAATTAGGTGGCTCAGCTTTCAGCCATCTCTTTACTTCTCCCAAAAGTGAAAATGGGAACAATGTAAGCCTGACATAATCGGGTGACACTCCAGCAGGGATGTAAGTGTCTCTTATCTACAAAAAGTTTTGGAGATGTTGTTGTGGATCCTCATGAAGGAGACCTGTGAATTGCCCGCTGGTGTGGAGCAATTGCACCATATTCTGTTTAAGCTCGAACCTCCCTCTTGGCTCAGGTTTGCGAATGCTAGATGTAACATTTTTAGCATGTGGGATTGCCACATCGCGAACCGGCCTAGCTGCCATTTCTTCGGGCACTAACACTGCCCTTACAATTGGTGGATTCTGTTGTTGCTCCAGGATTGTTTGTCTGAGCAACTGCAACTTTCTCTCTAGAGCTTCTCTCCTTTGACGATGAAATTGTCTTTCCAGCTCTAAGTGTGAATCCACCAGCTCCTTGTCTCCTGCCAGTGTTCAACAGAATTCAATATCTGCAAAAGACAGGCTAAGACCAAGTTGTCAGCACTAATAAGAAATCGTAAACTAACACTTAAGAAAACAATTTTACCAATTGCCAGTCCCCGGCAACGGCGCGAAAAACTTGTTCGGTGGTTTGGAATGCCTACACGCAAGTGCACGTGGTCAAACAAGTAGTAAAATGGCTAGAGTAGCCAAGTATCGATCCCACATGGACTTGACTAAGGTAATAATCAAATCAAGTGTTAATAAACTCTAACTCTAATAATGCAGACAACAGTTTCAAGAAGATTTTGGGAGTTTGTTTCCTAATTTATACTAATCTAAAGCAAATGTACAAATTGAGTCTGAACTATAGTAATGAGCATGCTGAGGCTAAAACAAACATGCAGGGAAGAAAATTATTTACACAAATTGGTTAATCTTTCCTTCGGTTTCTAGTCAAGATTTATTGCCTATGGATTAAAACTCTCGTATTTAACCCAACTTAAGAATCATGAACCTTCCACCTACATTTCTGTGATAAGAAGAAATTCATGTTCTAGCCATACGAAACCGATTCCTTAATTGACTAATACGACTTTCAGATATATTTCTATTTTGAAGGTAAATCAATTCTCAATTTTCCCAAACCAAGAAGAGATCATATCCTACCAATCACAACTTTCCAGTTTTTTTCTCTTTCGAGCGCAAACCGGATTTTTTAGATATACACTAATATTGGCAACACATTAATGCAGTAAAAATAAGAATTAATAGAACAACCATGGAAGAAAAGATGATAAACCAAGATGATCAATAATTACATTCCACTACAAATGTTCTTAACCTCAGCAAGAAGTGAATTTAGCCACTCATTTGTGGATTAAACATCGTTAAATGAGTAAAAATCATACAAATAATTGAAATAAGGAAGAAAGAGATAGAGAAGAACCCTAAGAATTTCATCCCCTAAACTGCCTGTAACCCACGTTCTTGCTCAACCAAGTCAAAAAAATTAAAAATAAACCTAAGTGTGCTATTTATACTAGTGGGAATTTTTCCCGGAATAACAAGCAACGTGTCACGGAGTGAATCACGGAGCACTGCCTCCGTGATACGCCACAAACGCGGACCCTCACTGGAATTCGGTCCTCCAGGTAATTATGCCCTACGTGCCACGGCGTGCAACACGGGGCTTGGCCAACATGCCATGGCCCCAACGCGGACCTTCACTGGAACTTGGCCTATTTTAATCATCTGGGGCAGAATGCATCCGCGATGGCAATGTGACACGGCTCCATCGCAGAGCCCCTTAATTTGCGGTATGAGCTTGGCCTTTTCCACTGCTCGCTTCCGAGTCCATTCCCAATTTCTCTCAACATGCATCTTAGCTTCCTAAAATTATGTTTTTCCTGCAAAACAACACTAATCATGTTGGTTAGTATAAATTCACATTTTAACTACAAATCACATTAGAATGTACAACTATCAATGGATAAACAAGACGAAATGAAGCATTTGGGTATCACTTGGGCATATAATTCTGCCTAAGATCAGCTATAATTTTCAGCATATGTTTCATGGCTAGTTCAAGTATGTCAAAGAATTTATGAATTCACCATGTTTTCAAACTAAACCACTTAAATCCAATGTTTCATGTCTATGATATAAGCACTATGTATGATTTTTGGAGTAGTATTTAATACTGAATAGACTGGGGCTCAGCGCACCAATATCTCAAAACTACGTGTCACCATAGGATAAGGGGTCCTTGCTAGTTGAGAGTGTCTCCCTTGCCCCTAGACTAAGGTGTCCACGCCTGTTGAAAGTGTCTTCCTTACGCTAATGGGATCATGAGTGATTCACACCTTTATGGTTCTTATGCTTGGCAAGGTATGGATACCCTCCCGATCAGGGGTTCAAGTTGGGCTCTATGATGCTCATTTGGAGTATGTCGATTTTGAGAGTCTCCCATTGTTCCTCATGTTTTATATTTTTTCATATTTAGGACTTATGAGTTTTATAGTGTGTCTTGACCCATTGATAAGATTATGTGTTCTGCTTGTGTTTTCAAATATGATGAGTTTTATGATCTTACTTTCAAAACTTTGGGTCAATATACTTCAGCTTATGATGAACAACTTATGTTTTAAGGCTCTAACAATCGTGATCTACAGCATGTTGTCCTTACTATCATGTTTTACATATCCTACATACTCATTAAATTCAAAATACTTAATCACATACTTTTGTGCTACATCATCTCATCGTATAGGTTAAGGTGATCAGTCTCAACCCCATCGTGAAATTCGATCTTGCTCCAGATTTAGCTCAGTCTTGGGTGAGGCCTTATTATTTGAGGATGTCAGTTTGATTTATGTTTTTTATGTCATTTTAGTTTTCGAACTTATTAGATCTAGTTGGGGACTTGTCCCATTAGCATATCTCATGTTAGAGGCTTTTCAGACGATAATGTACAGAGATTCCACAATTTTGACTTGGTGTCTCAAATTATGCGATTTATGATATCTTAGACTTCCGCTTATGCTTCTTCTTATGATTTATTTCCACCTAGTGTATGCTTATGCGTAGGTTATGCATTTTTCATGGGTTATCTTGGAGCCATTCCTGGTTCTAGGTCACGTGTTATGTCTGGGGTTTATACTCGGATCATGACAAATTTAACATTGCAGCAAAACATGGGACACATCTCCTGAAGATGTCCTTAATCTTTTCTTCCCTTTCGGACACAACTTTCTTCTCTTCTTAACTCTACAGGGAACAATATCAACATTTTCCCTCTTTCTCGTCCTCACCTCCCAAGCAGTATCACCTTTAATTTCCTCTGACCCAGGCTCAGGTTCTCTTTGTAGCTTGTGAATTTTCTTTGCATTGACCTTGGGACATTTGATAAAATCATTTGGCTAACTCTTTGTCAGCTTAAACTCCATCACCCCATACTTATGCTCTCTCACATCAGTGATCATACATAGATCTCTATAGTGTTGAGGTGTGTTGAGTGCTTCGTACACTCTAAAAGTGACTTCCTCATCATTCACTCTCATCTTCAAATTTTCGTCTCTCACATCAATCAAAGCTTCACCAGGTTCCAAAAATTGAAATCCTTGTATTATTGGCACCCTTTTATTTGCTTCATAGTCAAGAATAGTAAAATCAATAGGGATTACAAAATTACCAACCTTCATGAGCACATCCTTAATGATTCTTTTTGGAGCTACTCTTGATCAATCAGCAAGCAGGAGGACTCATTTGGATGGCCTTGGTTTCCCAAACCAAGAGTATTAAATAAAGATAGGGGCATCAAGTTTACACTTGCCTCTAAATCACACAAGGTCTACATTATCTCACTTTTACAAATTTGTATTATGAGGGTGAAACTCCTAGGGTCATTGAGCTTTTTCCATAGCTTGCTCATCACCCTTGAACTGCACTCTTAGTAAGTGCTTTGTTTCTACATCCACTAGCCTCTTTTTGTTTGTCACCACCTTCTTTAGGTACTTGGCATATTTGGGCATTCCCTGCAAAACATGAAGCAGAGGTAGATTTATGTGAAGTTCTCTAAAAATATGAAAGAACTCCTTAAAGCATGCATTCTTTTTCCTTTTCTAGAGCCTTTGAGGAAATATTAGTAGTGATCTCTTTACTGGTTGTCCTTCTAGTTGTGAAAAATTATCTGCAACTGCCTTGGATTTAACCTTTTTGACAAATGGGCTTGGTTTAGTAAACTCTGCTTATACCTCATGATTTATCTATTTTAAAGGTCCCTCATCTAGCTCTTGCCCACTCCTCAAAGTGATTGCAATAACCTGCCTTGGTTTTGGATTAGTGTCACTTAAAAAACCTTCTTGAGGCCTGGTATACTGAGCTGCGACTAACTAGCTCATCTGCTTCTCTAGATTTCTGGTGGCCAATTGCTGGTTACTTTTATGTATAGCCAGTTGTGCTGTATCAACCATAATATTTTTTAGTATCTCCTCAGTATTACTTGACTGAGCGTTCTCTTGATTACCCTCCTACTATTGCTTCTACTAAAAAGTTTGATTTTGCCCTTGATTTCCACCCATGAGAATTGGAGATGATTCTACGAATTATTATTGTATGTGTTTACAAAGTTCTAATTCCCTTGCTGTGTATTACCTACAAAATTCACTAACTCCGTGTTTGTTCCACATAAATCTGTAGAATGAACACTACCTCCTTATATTTTACACCAAGTTGGAGCTGGTTACACTGCATGTACCTGTGCTTGAGGTTGAGCCAAGCTCAACTTGTTGAATTGTGTCATCATCTACTTCTGAAAAGAATCAATCTAGGCTGCTAATGATGTGATGCTGTCTATTTCTAACATACCTATAGCTTTCTTTACCATCCCTCTTATAGCATCAACATGCCACTCTAGATTTCCTCGTGCAATCCAGTTCAGCAGAGTGTACAACTCATCATAAGTCTTCTCAGTGCTTGACCACCTGCTGCTGCGTCTAGCAAAATTTTTCTGTGGGGGTCAAGACTTTTTACAAAAGTATGAGCTAATAGGTTATTTGTTTGCTAGTGATGAGGGTAGTCTGTGAGAAGAGCTTTGAGTCTCTCCCAAGCAAGATATAAGCTTTCATCTTGCCTCTTCTTGAAATTCAGAATCTCACTTCTCAACCATGCAGTTTTTCCATACGGGAAAAATTTGATTAGGAACTTCCTTGCAAGGTCGTTTCACATTGTAATGGAGTTTTGTGGTTCTGCTTTAACCACCTCTACGATTCTCCAAAAAATGAGAATAGGAAAAGGGTGAGATCACATAGTCTGTTGACACTCCTGTAAGAATAAAAGTGTTACTAATCTTCAAGAAGTTTGGAAAATATTGTTGTGGATCCTCATGGGTGAGAGTGATGATTCGGTAATTTACCAACTGATTAGAATCTAAACATGAGTTTTTGTTTAGTTCTTGAGTTGATTATTTGGATTTTATGCCCTTTTTGCTTTCATTGTGTGCATTTGGCTAAAAGTGAAGAAGAGAGAAAAAATGGAGCAAAAAGAGAGAAGTGAGGCTGAATCAGCGAGTCAAAGATGTGAATCAGCGAGTCACAGAAATCAGGGAAATGCCGGCCAAGGGCCGAATCTCACTACCTTAGAGGAGTAATGCCACCGGCGGTTCCCGACTTGCCAGCAGCGAGTCACCGGTCTAGTCGCCGAATGATACTCAAGAGTTCTGGAAATAGCCTGAAGACCCAGCGGTTCACGGATTCGGATCGGCGAAACACCAGGTGAACCACCAATGCTCACTGGAATTTAGGGAAATTGCAGAAACGACACCCAGCGGTTCACGAATTGCATCAGTGGATTGCAGGTGCCTCCGCCAGTTCCAGAACGGAGCTATAAGTGTATACTCGTCCATCATTTAAAAGGACATGAAAAGTACCCTACTTTTTAGGGTACAAATAGAAAAGGAAGTACTTTTTACTGGTAGATGGAGCGAGGAAGATAGAAATAGAGAATTTAAAGTGAAAAAAAAAGAAAAACAAAAAAGCTTACATCATATCATCTTTTCTCCTTTCAGCAAAAGAACATTCTCTTAGCTGAAAGAGGGGGATTTTGAGTGAAAATTGTAGAAAGTACTATATTCTAGTTCCTCTTATACTAGTAAGTTTCAGCTATTGTGAATATTATTTTGTGTAGTTGATTTGTCTACTCTTGTGTTTAAATTCATTGATACTATTGATGAATGTGTTTTTGAATTTCCTTAACTATGAGTAGCTAAAATCATTAACTAGAGGTGTGTGATGATGAATACTTAATTGGATTGGGTATAACTAGAGTCATCTTCATGTTGTTCAATTAAGTATAAATCTATTGGATTTTCATCAATCTATTAATGAAGATCCATTGATATGATATGGGTCTATTTATTCTTGCTTGATTATAGCTTGAGAGATAATAATTAAGTACTAGAAGAGAATCTAGTAGTGGGCATGGATAAGAGATTGTGAAATTAAGCAGGAATAGATGAAATTGCTTTCTCATTCCTTATTGGCATCCAATAGCTAGGAATAGTGCAGTTGCTAATCCAAATCTAATCAGGTTGAGCTAAGCTGTGGTTAGAGTCTTAATAAAACTCTAGCTAGAGGTAATCAATAGGATGAGAAGCTGAGATTACCCACTTCCCGAGATTATTTACTCTTATTGAACTCATAAGATGACCTAGCATGTCCCGATCTAGTTCGTATTTCATCTACACAGCACCTCTAGTATTTCACACCCTTGTTGATACTTTAGCTAATCTTGCTATTTTACTTCATTAAATCAACCAATATAATTCTCTATAAATTTCGACTCCCCCAATTTTATTTGCTCTAGCATTAAATCTACGTTGTGCAAACAAAGATCAATTTATCAATCGACACTAATTATCATTCTCTAGTCCTTGTGGGATTTGACCCCGGCACTCATCGGGTTACTTGTTTTGATACTTCGGCCGTGTATATTCTTTGAGTTAAGGAATATATTTTGGACGTTATCCACAATGGCGCCGTTACCGAAGACTAGCACTTGATGATCTTGTGTTGATTGTTTATTTGAAATAATTTTGCATTATAGTTACTTAATGTGAGTTTGTTGTGTTGTTAGGAGCTCCTAACCCCATGAGTCATCACTTCCAAGAAGGGGACAACTCAGTAGAAGGTAACATGGAACTCGAGGAAGTTAATCTGGTGATTTCGGATGTTGCAGGAGTTATTCTCCTACCACCAATGGTAAGGAATGCAGTGTTTCATGTCACCAGCACAATGCTTCACTTGTTACAAATGAAGGGGCTCTTTGGCGAAAAACCAAGTGAGGATGAAAATTGCCATTTGAGGAATTTCTTGGAAATATGCCATCCCTTCAATATAACAAAGATCAGCTAAGAGTCCATCAGGTTGAGACTCTTTCCCCTTTTCATTGACAGGAGAAGCAACAATGTGGTTAGAGGAACTCTCTCCGGGATGTATTACTTCATGGAAGGAGCTAACCGAGGCTTTCCTAGACCACTTTTTCCTTCCATCAAAGATACTTTAGCTGAGGGATGATATTACAAATTTCGGGCAAGAAGTGGGAGAGCCTTTACATGAGGCGTGGTTAAGGTTTAAAAAGAAGGTGGCTCTGTGCCCATATCATGGATTGCCAGATGGAGTGCTTCTCCAAAGCTTCTATAGAGCCCTTGATTCAATTAAGAAGTTTGTGGCAAATAACCTAGCGGGTGGTTCAATTCTGGACCAAACATATGGCTTGGCCAAAGCTTTCTTAGACCGAATGACAAAGACCAACAGGGCTTGGCACACAAGAGAAACAAGTGTGTCAACTCATCAAGTGCATTGGCAGTGGAGTTGCGCAAAAGGGATGAAGAGCGGGATGAAAATATCACCAAAATAATGACACAATTAGAATTCATGACCAAGAACGTGATAGGAGTAAATGTCGTGGGAATGCAAGGTCCCTCACAATATGAAAGAGAGTCATCACCGCCGAGATATGATGAAGAATGCAAATATATGGGCTACCAAATGGGAGGCCCTCGACCTAGCTTCCAAGTAGCAAACCAAGGCTTGTGGCGCCCAAGGGATGATAACGAAGGTTGGAGGAATCGTGAGCCTCAACGATTCCTCCATATTTTCCACTTTTTTGCAAAGTGTACTCAGAAGTCCGAGTATCTGATCCATTTTTCCTTCATCAGTCTTTATATCTTGAGATGTAATCTGCAATTGTATTCTTTTCAGTCTTGATAACTTCAATTATAAATGAAAAATTCAGTATATTTAATACCAATCTTCTTATACCTTCTGTTTTCTCTTTCGTAGGTATAATAAGTTGGTGTAGTATTTAATCGTTCACTATGTTTATTTACTATAAATGCCGGACTGTTATGTTTACTATTGCTTTCTTGTATGTAATTATTTTTTAGTAGTTCTTTTATATGCATCTGAGGTGGAGCAATAGAGAGCCAAACCAAGAAGGTGATCATTATCATCGAAGCTCAGATCCATATTTTCCACCTCCTAAGGTTGGAAATCCTCAAAATTAGTTAGGGGTAAGTGATGCGGGTAGCTCAAAAATTGAAGAAATGCTATCAAGAGTTTTGAAGAAGGTGGAGTCAACCGAAAGTGGGGTGAAGGAATTAAGAGGGGAGGTGTCTAAGCTCACCCAAATAGTGAGTTCACAATCAACTTCCATCAAGTATTTGGAAGCACAAATGAATCAATTATCGACTCAAATGAGCCCTAGGATGAAGGGAAAAATACCTAGTGACACAATGCCAAATCCAAAGAAAGATGGTCAATGTATGACTATTGTCAGAAGAAGTGGCAAGGTGATTGGTGATACCCCTGTGAAGCCTAGTGAGGTGAAGAGCCTGAAAATAGTTGACGAAGGTCAAGTTGATAAATCGCCAATGACTCCAGAGAATAAAGAAAATGTTGAGGAAGAAAAAGAAGGAAAGGATGATGAGATCCTCATTCAGGTTAATGATTATGAGGCGGGCATGAAGGCCTCGATAGATGATAGGGTTGACTTAAAAATCCCACCTCCTTATCCATAGAAGCTAACCAAAGATAAGAAGGATATCAGTTTAAGAAGTTCGTTGATATGTTTAGCAAGTTGTCCATAAACATACCATTAGTGGACGCTTTGCTCCAAATGCCCAGTTATGCAAAGTTCATGAAAGATTTGTTGAAAAAGAAAAAGGTGGTTGACGCTGGCAATGAAGAGAAAATGCACCATTATAGTGTGGTGATGATGAGTAACCTTGCCCCAAAAAGGGAAGATACTGGAGCCTTTACAATTCCATGTACAATTGGGATTTGCGTGTTCTAGAAGGCCCTATGTGATTTAGGTGCCATCATAAATTTTATGCCCCAGCTCATTTTTAAGAAATTGGGCCTTGGAAGCATGAAACCAACATCGATGCGATGCTAATGGAAGTTAGGTCAATCAAAAGAGCAGTGGGGATGCTAGAAGATGTGTTGGTGAGAGTGGGAAAGTTTATTCTACCGGCCAATTTTGTTATTTTTGATTTGTGAAATGGATGTGGAAATTCCCATTATTTTGGGAAGACCATTATTGGCTATGGGGAGAGTCATTGTAGATGTGGAGCTTGGAGAGGTAAAATTTTGAGTTGGCGGTGAAGAAGTTACCTTTAAAGTGTGTCCATCAGCTAAAACTCCACCCGAATGCAAGGTGGTTGGAGTATTACGAAATGGAGAGGATGCTAAGCGAGTGGAGCTAAGGGAGATGGAGTCGGATGATAATCTGTTAGAAATGAGGAATTGAAAAAGGACTACGTCGTGACACAATGTTAAATAAGGTGCTTTTGGGAGGAAACCCAAGTGTTTAGTGAGTTATTTGATGTGTTTGTTGTTTTTGTTTGTGTAGGAGATGAGAAATAAGGAGCAAAATGAGAAACAAATCATGAATCGAAGAACTGGTGGGCCATCAGCTAACCGCCGAATTAGATTTATGGGCCCCCGGTGTATGGCTGGTAGGAAGCAGAAAACCTGAAGCTCGACCACAGACTCAGCGGTTGACCGGCGGAATGCAGGTGTAATTCGCGTACCACCGGTGTATCACTGGTAGGAACCAGATCACTCGGCATAATACATGGTAAAATAAACCACAACAACAAAGCGCCCGTCTGAATCGGTGAACCGCCAGTCGAGGGCATATTGACTATAAAATGGAGTTTGAAAAGATTGGACCACCAAATCCCAAATACTTACCTAGCAACCCTATTTTTCCAATATTCCCATAGCTCCCCCTTTTCCAACACTTTTCCTTCCATTTTTGTCTTTCCATTACCCAACTTTCCCAATTTCCCACATTCCTCCATTTTCAACCTCTCCACTTTCCCACCTTTCCATCTTCCAACTTCCCACCAACACACCCACATTAAACTCTCCAACTTCCCCCTCAACCTATCACATTCCAACTCTTCACCTATAAAAACACCTCCATATTTCACTAACACAATCACTACACTCATGCTCTCTACACTATACTTATCTGAAGGTGCCATTGCAACTTTGAGTTATTTCCCTTTTTGAAGTAACAGAGTGTGCAAGTAGTCTTCCAATTTGGTAACAATTCTCTTGCACCTCTTTTAATTTTATTATTGGTACCTCATTCTTTAGGAGTAATATTCCATTTTCCTTCCTTTTTGAACTCTTGAATGCGTTATGCTTGTTAAATGGAATGGATATGTGCTTTTGTGGTGAATCTATGAATATGGTGAAGTTTGAGTAACCCATTTACATATAGCACAACATTTTGCCCGATGATAGACCGGGTGACGCCAATCGTAAGGGCTAAACATCATAAATATGTGTGTGAATGGAGTAGTGTTGATGGTAGTATGTTTTATGTGAAGGTGAGTTAATGGGTGCCTGAAGTAATGAGTTGAAAATTTGGGGACAGCAGTGGGCGGCGATTCGCCTGTCAAATTCGGCGAACCGCCGATGGAGCGTCGGTCTACCTTGAAATTGGCCCTGGCCACTGAGTGTATTCCACGATCCCTCAGAGGTTCGCGAACCTAGACCGACAAGATGCTTCCTGAATCGTCGAAAATCTCATAGCTACGCAGTGTTCTATTAGGTATTGATGGTCCAAGAAATGTCTTCTGCAAACCGCCGGTCTTCCGCCGATACCACTAGATATTTCAATGATTGTTTGATTTTCCTTTGCTCTTAGTTCTTCTTTAGAGTAGTTTTCTTTTCCTTTAATTTCTACCTCTGTTTCTTGTCTCTAACATACCATTTGCAGAAAAACAAATCATGTCTTCCACAAGAAACAAAGGCATAGGAAAGGCCCCTGCTTCTTCATCTAGCAAGAGCCAAGGAAAAGCCAGGTACGCTCAACCAAGGAATAACACCAAAGAAGCACTAATCCTCTGGGTACCAAATATGAAAGAGCACTATGTCATTTTCCAAGGTCGCTCAATAACAGTGGAAAAGCAGTTTGACTTGACAGGATTGAGGAGTGATTTCCCCAACATCATCGAGCAGTTCACCCACAAGCAATGGCAGGCATTTGTCAACCCACTTCTGCCATATTACCCTAGCTTGTTCACCGAGTTCTATGCCTTTTATCAAGCCCACCAAGAAAGTATGCAGCATGGATGCAAGGTAGACGATTTTCCTTGCTTGCCATCTGTGATGATTCGGGGAGTGGAGGTTGATATAACCCTGGCGGCTATTAATTATTTGTTCTGGGAGGATGAAATTGACTCTGCTACAGAGTACATGGCTAGGGTGGCGGATATTAAGGACCAGTTCACGTGGCTTGGCCGTATTATAGCTGTTGACAATCCTTTGTGGGCCTCTATGGGTGGCGAAAGCTCTCTCCGTGACTTGAAGTTTGAGTCCAAGTTGTGGCTCGATTTTTTTTGTGCTCAGATCACCCCCTCTAAAAATGAACAGAGGGTCAGCCTTGACACCACCATTCTTATTGCTTTCATAATGATGGGAGTCCCCATCAACTTCGGAGAAATTGTTGCTCAATAGATGAAGGAGAAGGCCAGGCAGTCCAGTAGTTCAATTCCCTATGCTGTCTTAATTTCCCAACTTTGCTCATTAGTTGGGTTCCTCTATTCCCAGATGAAATTCCTTCCATTGCTTCGGGTGTAATTGATATCAAGCGGAAGAGAGATTCCAAGGCAGCAGCAGTAAAGAGGAAGCACCAGCAAGCCTTTGGAGTGCAAGAAGAATCCCTCTCCCACGGATCAGCCCAATCACCAATCTCCCCAGAATCCAATGTGCCCCAGCCTGATTTGTCAGGCCAAGCATCGGGTGACATGCCCGAACAAAGAGTTTCTCCCTCTCCACAACCTTCTCAGCCATGTGGTCTCCACCGACTTGTGGAGATGACAAACTCGCATGAAAGACAATTTCAACGTTTGGCTAAGAGCCTCCCAGCACTCATTGCTAAAACAATCAAGAAGGAGTTCAAATCACTATACGAGAATGTCGCCAATTTATGCAAAAGGGTGGATGTAGTAAAAGGGGCAGTCACTTCCCTTCGAACTAAAGTGCATGAGTGGAATAGTCGGACTTCGATCGAAGTGCCCGACATGAGCGCCATAGATGCTGCAATTGCTACTCCGTCCACAGCTTGGGGGCGAATTGGTGACTTGTTTGAAGGGCTTACTGATGATTTCATTGGGCTAGGTGATGCCAGTGGCGGTGATGGTGGTGTGACGACGAAGAGGAGTAACCCACTAAGGGATTCCTTGCCCTTTCCCTTGTGCATATTTACATTGGGGACAATGTATTCTTTAAAGTGGGGGAGGGATGAGCGCAATTGATGGGGTGAGGATTGTTTCTTTTGAGATTTTGATGTTTTTTGATTTAAGTTTGAGTAGGTCCAGCATTTCTTAGGCTGTTGTTGGTCAATGATTGTTGTTACACCCTGTAAAAATTCTCGACATGTAGATGACCTATTCGCATGTTGGTTAAGAGTTTTTGAATTCCATACATACTAGGAAAAGGCTCGGGCAAACACCGGATAAGCGACACGTCGAACCATCGCAAGAGGAGGCTGGCAGACCTCCTCCGTGATGGCCAGAGTGTCACGGAGGCTCACCTCCGCGAAACACAGCGTGTCACGGAGGCTAACCTCCACGATACACAGCGTGTCACGGAGGTAAGGTGCAACCCCAAGTATAAAAGCCTCTAAACTTCGGTTTTTGTTTCATTTAACTTAAAATTTTCAGAAAATAATAGAGAGCATAGTTAAGAACAGAGGGCATGAAGGATTTTTTGAAATTTCCTTTCGATTACTCCATTATATGCGGTCCAAACTCGAAATAAATGTGTGTAGTGAGGTATTAAGCAGCAAGGAGCATTCCTACGGGTTTAGTTTCGCAAAATTCGGCCGACGAATCGTCGTGCTACCGAGCTAAGATAAGTGGAATTGCTTCAAATTAGTGTCAATATACTTCTAGCCCTAAAGTGAGTATTTCTCCCCTCTGGACTTTCGAGAAATAGCGAGTTTTCGACCGCTTTTTGATAAGTCAAAGTTTGGGCTATATATATATTAAAAGTGATATTTTCTTTCAGAATATTAATGTATTTAATCCTAATTGATATATGTATGGATGCAGTTGGGAGAAATAGTGGAATATTGACCGAGTTACGCCAATTAGTTGGGAAATCAGAAACAGAGGTATGTAAAGCCAGTTTCTTCGACAAGCTAGTAGTTCCGGTATAGTAAAATAGTTCAAGTGACAGTAGAATGTTTCAAAAACCGCATATTATGTTTAGTATGCATTTTAGTATTATATTAGTAACATCATGTCATGTGTAGCGTGAAACATACTAGCTTGATGCAAATTCAAGTAGAAAGTGACCAAAACAGTACAACATGCCCAGTATGTGATTTAGTAAAGTATGTTTGGATATTATCGTGTTCAGTTGAAACTTAGTAAAGCAATATAAGTTCCTGTAAGGTATTACAGAAACAGAATGGTAGCCTAAAATGAAGTTTAGAAAGCATGTTAGAAATAGTAAATCATGTTACTATGAAACTCAGTTATACAGCCTGATTCCCAGCAGAAAAACTATATCTTGTTCAGCATTAGACTCAGCGCAGTATGACAGAAGATTGTATATATATACCATTATCAGTTTCAGCATGTATTAAGTACATACATATCACTATCATTAGTTTTAGCATGTAGTATATACATACACATTATTGTCACTAGTTTCAGCATGTGGTATACGCAGTTAAGATTACTAGTTGAGACCACTGTGTTGTTTTGGGGTTGGATTACCTAGCATTCATGACCGCCCCAGGGTTAATAGCTGTATTGACTCATCTGCTAGAGGGCGAGGATGTGTCGCTCTATGGAGTGGCATGCCGTCCCCCAGGGGACGAAGATGGGATGTCGGTTTTCTCATATTTTGCCTTGGTTGGCTTTTATACACCCCCATCAAGCAGGTACGCCCGGGGTGTTGATTCAGTAGTCTTCTAGACTCAGGTACAATTATAGTCAGGCGCTCAGTGAGCCCAAGTGCATATCCAGGAGATCGGCAGGATGCTTAGAGTTATTATAGTTGATGGGACGACCAAGGTAGGGGTATAGATTGCGTGTTGATTGTACCTCCCAGCTTATGGAGGCCGGGTAAGGTTTGTGTGTGTTATGCTATGTTGTTTTATGTTATGTAATGCCATGTTGCGCTAAATACGAGTAGATCGACAGTAGAATGATACATTTCCAGGTATAACTCCTACTCCTTCCAGCATTGTTGAGAACAGTCTTAGATCCATATTCTCAGTCAACTTCAGTCTATTTCTCTCTATTTCATTTCCATCAGTTGTATTGTTGTTTTCAGATATTTTTCAGTTGTTGCTTACATACTCAGTTCCAGCGGTTTTGTCGCCCGTTTGGGGCGCTACATTACTTGCCTACAGGTACTCATAGACGAGGAGCCGATACCTCGTGATTCCAGCCAGCTCATAGAGTCATCAGCTCCAGTCATCCGGAGCTTGATAGATAGAGGGTTATCCATTTTCTTTTGGTTGTGTAGTATGGGTAGGTCGGGGCCCTGTCCCGACCATATTATCAGTATTCTTAGAGGCTTGCAGATTGTGTATACCCTGTGGTTTGTTATACCGGTCGTGTGAGGCCGTGTGTATGTTTTAGACTTTTATGATGGCCGTGTGGGGCCTTACTCAGTTAGCAGTGGTGACCTTGTCTGTCACGTAGCGGTTCAACACATATTTTCTTGATTTAGAGATAACTAGACAGCATGGTAGCCTTGTCGGCCCGCATAGGTTCCTTCATACTACTGTTGTTCTTGTTAGCTATTGTTTGTTTACAGGTGGCTATAAGCCTAGTCGGCCGGAGGCTGTATTTATAGCCGTGTTATATAGCCCGTCGTTTTCTTGAATCCAGAGTTAGAGCTAGCCAGGCACCAGAAGTGCTTAGGCTCACCAGTTTAGCAGTTCAGGTCCCAGTAAGGGCACCAGGTGCCAGTCACACCCCCCAAGGCGGGGCATGACAAGCTTGGTATCAGAGCAGGTCATATCCCAAGGAGTCTGCAGGCCGTGCTAAGTAGAGTTTTGCCTATGGATGTGTTGTGCACCACATACTATAGGTAGGAGGCTGCAAGGCATGATATGATGGTTGCCTTTTTATTCTTATTCAGTCGTGCTGTAGAGTGGTACGGTATAGGGTTGAGTCCCTAGAGCTTACTGTATTCTTTGGTTACAGATAATGTTAGACCAGCGACATCCTATTACAGGCCGAAGTTTGGATATTGCAGTAGGGGAAGGCACCAGCAAGATGCCTCACCCTCGTTTAGAAACAGCCCGATCAGAGGGCAATACAAAGGCATTGTCCCAACCTTCTTAGCAGTCTCCACCACATAAGGAGCCAATTGGGGCGACGCCACCTCCAGCAGTCCCTATAATGATACCTTCCGACCAGGAGGTTCGGAGTGCGGTAGTCATGTTAGCACAGATGATGGTTGCTCAGTGTCAGCCGATGCCGTCTACAGTTCCAAAGTCGTCAGGAGGGCCGGGTAGTTCAAGGGTCCGAGAGTTCTTGGCTCTAAATCCCCCGCAGTTTACAGGTACGGACCGGACAGAGAACCCTCAGGATTTTCTAGATCAGATGCAAAGAATTTAAAGGGTTATGCATGCCACGCCTACAGAATCGGTTGAGGTTGCAGCATTCCGGTTATGGGACATCGCCGTGTTACGGTATGAAAGCTGGGAAAGGTCCCAAGGGAGAGATGTTTCCCCTTCGACCTGGTCCAGCTTCTCAGGAGCTTTTCTGGATCACTATTTTCCACTGGAGATTCGACAGGCCCGGGTGGACCAGTTTTTACATCTAGAGCAGGGGGCCATGAGTGTTCGTGAATACGCCTTGCAGTTTGATTCTTTGGCCCGGTATGCACCGGCCTTTGTTGATACCATGGCATCCAGGGTACACCGCTTCATCATGGGGTTGAATCCAGAATATGTTGAGGCTTGTATTACGGCTACACTGCCTGAGGACATGGATATTGCCCGAGTTCAGGCATTTGCCCTGAATATTGAGGGCATCAGGCAGCAACAGTGGGAGATCAGGAGGACAAGTCAGGAACAGCATCGTAGGGATAGGCCAGTTGAGTTACAGAGGGAGGCTCGGCGAGGACCTAGGCCATGATTGTTAGATAGGCCGCCCAGACCCCTGCCTCCACCACAGTCGTAGAGGGGCACATCTAGCTGCGAGGGGCAGTCAGAGATCGACAGAGGCTCGCAGACTGTAGATTCACCATCACAGAGGAGGGCGGAGCAGAGTAGGTATACCCTACCACTTTGTCCTATATGCAGTCGACGCCACTCTAAAGCATGCAGGTATGGCTTCACCAGATGTTATATTTGTGGGCAAGAGGGCCATCTGATGAAAGATTGCCCAGCCAGAGTTCAGGAGGACCGGGATAGATAGGATAAGGCATCCACAAGGTCACGAGCTTCAATATCCTTGGCAAGGCACAGGCCCTCAGTTTCACCAGGTAGGGGCCGGGGCAGATCAGGGGCCTCTAGTGTAGGTGCGGGTCCAAGCCGCACATATGCCTTACCAGGGAGGCAGGATTCAGAAGCGGCACCTGATGTTGTGACAGGTATGATGAATATTTTCTCATATCCAATTTATGTATTGATTGATCCAGGATCTACTTTTCCCTACATTACTCCATTTGTGGCTCAGAAGTTTAGTGTTGCACCAGAGTTGCTTCAGCAACCCATTTCCAACCCCGTCGGTGACTCCATTATAGCCAAAAGGGTCTATCGGGGGTGTACAGTAGAGGTTGCTGATCGTCAGACCACAGTAGACCTAGTAGAATTAGAAATGGTTGATTTCGACGCTATTATTAGTATGGATTGGTTGGCTCCGTGCTATGCAAATGTAGAATGTTGGACCAAGATAGTCCGATTTCACTTTCCAGGAGAGGTAGTACCAGAGTGGAAGGGAAGTACTATTACGGCAAAAGGTAGGTTTAATTCCTATCTTCAGGCAAGGAAGTTGATAGCTAAGGGGTGCATTTACCACCTTGTAAGAGTTCAGGATGTTCGGGTAAAGTCTCCGACTCTCTAGTCTGTTCCAGTAGTGAATGAATTCCCTGACGTATTTCCAGATGAGCTACCTGGTATTCCCCCAAAAAGAAAAATAGATTTTGCAATTGATTTACTACCAGGAACTCAACCCATATCAATTCCTCTGTATCATATGGCTCCTACTGAACTTAGAGAATTAATGGAGCAGCGGAAAGATCTGTTAGATAGGGGCTTCATCAGGCAGAGTACTTCACCTTGGGGTGCGCCAGTTCTATTTGTGAGAAAGAAGGATGGCTCGCTCCGCATGCGTATAGACTACCGACAGTTGAATAAGGTTAAAGTTAAGAATAAGTATCTGCTTCCCAGAATAGATGATTTATTTGACCAGTTACAGGGGGCCAGATATTTCTCCAAGATTGACTTACGATCCAGATACCATCAGGTTCGAGTTCGTGAAAGGAACATACCGAAGACAGCCTTCAGGACCAGATACGACAATTTTGAGTTCCTAGTCATGTCTTTTGGGCTGACAAATGCCCCAACAGTATTTATGGACCTGATGAAAAGTATCTTCAGATCATACCTGGACCTGTTCGTGATATTGTTTATCGATGATATTCTGGTGTATTCTCGTTTAGAGGCAGACCACCAGGCTCATTTATGGACAGTGCTCCAGATTCTCAAGGACCGTCAATTGTATGCCAAGTTCTCCAAATGTGAATTCTGGCTGAACTCAGTAGCTTTCTTTGGGCACATTGTGTCGGATGCTGGTATACAGGTAGATACGCAAAAAATAGAAGCAGTAAAAACGTGGCCCAAACCTACCACTCCGACTGAAGTCCGCAGTTTCCTGGGATTAGCAGGATACTATAGAAGATTTGTTGAGGGGTTCTCCACCATTGCGGCACCTCTAACTAAGCTGACACGGAAAGAAGTAAAGTTCCAGTGGACAGAGGAATGTTAGTAGAGTTTTCAAGAATTGAAAGACAGGTTGACCTCCGCCCTAGTATTAGCATTGCCAGAAGGTACAGAGGGTTATGCAGTTTATTGTGATGCATCGGGTGTTGGGTTAGGATGTGTGTTGATGCAACACGGTAAAGTGATTACTTATGCTTCCAAACAGCTGAGGAAACACGAAAAGAATTATCCTACCCATGACCTGGAACTAGCCGCATTGATCCACGCCCTAAAGATATGGAGACATTACCTGTACGGCGTTCATGTGGATATTTTCACCGACCATAAGAGCCTGTAGTATATCTTCACCTAGAGAGAGTTAAATTTACGACAGCATTGCTGGTTGGAATTGTTGAAAGATTATGATGTAAATATTCTGCATCACACAGGCAGAGCTAATGTAGTAGCAGATGCCCTCAGCCGCAAATCTATGGGGAGTTTGGCGTATTTGCAGCCCAAGCAGTGGGAGTTGGCCAGAGAAACACCAATTAGCTAGTTTAGCCGTTCGTATAGCAGAAACAGAGGACAACAGAGCGGTAATTCAGAACACCGTAGTGTCGTCATTAGTTGTAGAGGTAAAGGAACGATAGTATGAAGATCCTGACCTAGTTAAGCTTAAAGATAGAGTTCAGCAAGGGAAAGCGCCAGATTTTCATGTAAATGAGGATGAAGTGTTGCGATGTAAAGGCCGCCTTTGTGTTCCAGATATTTCAAGGCTTCGCCAGCAGATTATGAGTGAGGTACATTACGCCTGCTATTCTCTCCACCCAGGCGCGACAAAGATGTACCACGATATTAAAGAAATCTACTGGTGGCCAGGTATGAAAACGAAAATAGCAGAATTTGTACCCTAGTGTCCTAACTGCCAATAGGTAAAAGCGGAACACCAAAAACCAGGTGGATTGACTCAGGACATAGCTGCGCCTCTATGGAAGTGGGAGGTAGTAAACATGGACTTTGTAGAAGGATTACCCCGTACCAGGCATAGACATGATTCAATTTGGGTAATTGTTGACAGATTGAGAAAATCAGCCCATTTCCTGCCAGTAAAAGCTACTTTCTCTGTCGAAGATTACGCCGAATTGTATATTAGAGAAATAGTCAAATTACACGGTGTTCCAGTATCTATTATCTCTTACAGAGGAGCACAATTTACAGCTAGATTTTGGCAGTCGTTTCAGAGGGGTCTGGGAACGCAGATTAATTTGAGCACAGCATTCCACCCTCATACAGATGGACAGGCGAAACGCACTATTCAAACACTCGAGGATACGCTATGGGCGTGTGTGCTAGACTTCAGAGGTAGCTGGGATGAGCATTTACCGCTGATTGAGTTTGCTTATAACAATAGTTACCACTCAGCTATCCAGATGGTGCCCTTTGAGGCTTTTATGGGTGAAAATATAGATTGCCAGTTGGCTGGTTTGAAGTAGGAGAGTCAGCGCTGATTGGGCCAAATATTATTCATCAGTCAGAGGAGAAGGTAAAGCTTATCAGAGAGCGCCTACTGACTGCTCAGAGCCGCCAGAAATCATATGCTGATGTGCGGTGCAGAAACTTGGAATTTAATGTGAATGAATGGGTATTTTTGAAAGTATGTCCAATGAAAGGGGTGATGAGATTCGACAAGAAAGGTAAGCTCAGTCCGAGGTTCGTTGGGCCTTACCAGATTCGGCGGAAAATAGGCCAAGTGGCATACGAGTTGAACTTGCCTAAAGAATTAGTGTCCGTTCATCCAGTTTCCCACGTATCTATGCTAAGAAAATACATAGGAGACCCATCCCGAGTTTTCCCTGTCGTCCCAGTCCAGGATGTCTAGGTTACGGAAGAGCTGGCCTATGAAGAGGTTCTAGTAGCCATATTAGACAAACAGATTCGTAGATTGAGAACAAAAGATATTTCTTCTGTCAAGGTACTGTGGCGTAATAAGAACTGAGAGGAGATGACTTGGGAAGCATAGGAGGACATGAAAATCAAATATCCTCACTTATTCCAATCCTAGTCAGCCAAGAGGTATGTTAGTATTGTGATCTTATGAAATGCCTTATATTTTATGTATAAATGAGATAGTTGACTCTAGTCTTTTGCCTGATGAATACTGTAGTATTATGTGGAGTGCCTGTATTGGACTTTTCTGCATTTCAGGTTTTTGAGATAGTCCATATTACAGGGGAAACTCTACAGAAATTTTTCTAGAATAAGTCAAGTGAGTTGAACTTCTTGCAAGTAGAAGTTTACATTCAAGGACGAATGTTCTTAAGGTGGGGGGGGGGAGGATGTTACACCCTGTAAAAATTCTCTACATGTAGATGGCCTATTTGCATGTTGGTTAAGAGTTTTTGAATGCCATACACGCTAGGAAAAGGCCCGGGGAAAGACCGGATAAGCGACACATTTGAGTATCACTTGGGCATATAAATTTTCCCAAGATCACTTACCCCACACTTAAATCCTTGTTCTTCCCCGAACAATAATCTTACACCTCATGCAATTGACACCCCAACCTGGCTACTTTGGCTCGACAATTCAAGCTACGGTTATACCGATTATTTAACACAGCAAATCCTCAAGAAAACATGCATAGTCTTATCAATACCATGACCTTAAACACATTAAGACCTCCTAGACTCAAGAATCGACTCTCGATATCGGCAAACTCATGCAAATCAGCTGATTAAGATATCCGATATGAATTTTAATCTCTCGTCAAGCATGTGCCCTCACAACACAAGAGAATTTTCCCCTTTTTAATCACATGAACTCAAAACATTACATGCAGGGGCATATAAACACAATTTCGCTCTCTCTCCCAAACGAATTCACATGCATCATGTCGTGAACCATAGGCTTGCCTTTAGCGTATTAGTCCACCAATATAAGGAAATGTGATGTAAGATCACGTAGGGCTTAACGGGTTGTAATGTAAGCTACGAAACTAGTAAATACTGGGCTAACCAATAATAACAACTAGCCTCCTTAAGCGCTTTTCCAATACATTCCCTCAACCTTATTGTCATTGTTTCTTCCTTCATCTTCCCATTCTTGAAGTCTGTATTTATTTTTGACCCCATCTCTTTAAGCACACTTGACTCAATAACAAAGATTATTTATACATCTTCACTATATTTAATTTATAACAAGTGCACCTTCGACCTTTTCTTTCCTTTCATCACTCTGCTTTTTCTTTTCTTTTCACCATTCTCACTCCTTGACACCTAGGGAAAATTATTTTCTTTTCTTGAGCGCTTAAGAGTTTTGGATCAAATTCACGGATAATGAAAAGAAGGGGTTAAGCTCGGTTTACACCTTTTTGACAAAAGAAAAATAATTGGCTAATGGCTCAATGGGCTAACTAGGGTGTACATTCAAGGTGGGTATGATAATGAAAGAAAAAAATTTGGTTAAAGCAAAGAAATGCCTACATCCTTTCCTACAATACACATCCTTCATTTCGGTTTGTACACACACCAGGCAAGTTCTAGATATTTCACAATAGCATGGAAGAAACGGAACCTCACTATACGCTCATTTCACATGCTCAACTCAAGACATATTCACAGACTCTTCAATCAGCTAATTACACGAATTCAAACATTAAGCCTCCATCACACTGAATCGAATCTATGGCCTAGGTATCTCAACATATTGACAAAGTTGCATGCTTTCATACGAATCACCTTTGCATTTCAAACATCATGTACAACACGCAACCAGAATTTCGCAACTATAAAGTAACTACAGGGTTTGGGATGCAAACCAACAAAAGAAAAAAAAACTAAAAAGGACAAAATGAACAAAGAAATCTACTCCTAATGACTACATTTCCCTTAAGACGGTCATCATCCATCCATCATAGAGAACGGTCACTAACTAAGACTTTGGTTCAATGGGACTATTCTCGGTTAAAGAACCGAAAACAAACGCCGAGAAACCCCAAAATTTAAAAATTCAGAAAAAAGAAAAATTTTAAAAGTTCTATCATTTCGATAAAACCAAAAATATGTACAAAACTAGCTAACAACATTCAACAGCACACAACAGCTTCACCTTAATTACAATACAGACATACACAAAAAAAATCACAGGGGGCCACAAGTTTATCCAAGCACAACAACAGAACAGAGACAAACATTAATAACAACAGCAACAAACACCTAACTACTCCCACCCCACACTTAAATCGAACACTGTCCCCAGTGTTCATAAAATTCATCATAGCACAAAAATAGGTGGTGAAACTCCCTGATCAATCAAAATATTCCACTTCTTTGTCAGGTGCTGCTACCTTGTCTCCCATGTATGAATCGCCCCCATCGTCATCATCTGACTCCACATCGGAGTCATCACGACGTGTCTCCTCACCTGTGGGGACATCATCATCGGTGGGCTCCACAAAAGCTGGCCCCAATCGACATAGAGCCCTGGCATTTTCGCCAAAAGGGTAGTCTAGCTCGAGCTGCCACAGCTCCTCTTCTGTTGCTGGCCTCCCACCTATGGCAGCTGGAGCATCTGCATCCCAAACATGCGAGCCATGTACTAATCATCCCGAGCATGTTGCTCGGCTAGTGTAAGAACTGGCCCGTGAGTGGTGTCGGATGCATTAGTTTTGGTGACATCTAAGGCCCGCCGCTCCATCTTCAGGATGTAGTCAAGGGCCTCCTCCTCAGTATCCAAGACCCTCAGGAATGTGGTGAGTAATCCACCAAACCCGTACCGGTGCCCTTGATGCAAACGGGCTCTCTTAATGCCGGAGATAATCACCGCCCCCACGTTGATCTCCAACACTTTCATCAGGGCGTATACAAAGCATACACGATCCCAGGTGACATCTGTCATATGAACCTCCGGGATCAGGCAGGAACAAACAATCTTCAGCCATATCTTGGCTTCCCTGTTCATTTGTGAGTAGGGCAAGGTTTGATGGTAGCCCCTCTCCTTATGCCTGCTCCAACGTGCTGTAGACCGAGTTCCACACAAAGTGCGTCGGATATCCGTGTATGGTGGAGTGATATTCAGCTGTCGAAGCATATGGGCGTCTGTGTCCCGCGCCCCTAAGATAGCATTAAGGTGATGGGGCTCAAAAGTGACTATTTGCCCCCGTATCTTAATGGTGTGACTTCTGAGAGTCGGGTTCCAATTGGTGTAGAATTCCTGAATCAGGTGCAAGTTGCACTCCTTGGGCTCTTCAAAAATGAAGTTCAGCCCGGCTGCCTCAATTCTATGGACAATCTTGGGGAACTCCTGTGCCACTGGTTCCCTAGCAATGTGTTCTTCGGGGAAATACTTGCTTTCCTTATGCTTCGCGTACCATTTCTTCCCCTCCTCTGTCACCCATCTAGTTCCATATTGACGGCTTTAGCCGCGTGGAACCGCTGGTGCTACTGGGACTGCTATTCCCAGTCTGATTCTTTTCCTTTCGGCGCCTGATGTTGATGCGCCCTTTCCCTTGTCTTGCCTGGTTGCCATTGTTCCTGTCAAACCCAAAAGACAGTCCCAATGTTATTCCAATTAAAATTTGCTTCGACTAAGGTTGGGTTAACCTAGGCTACACCACACTTAGTCTTTAGCCACAATCACCACGTTACGGCAAGATCATACTCATTTCCAAAAACAACAACAAAACATAACAAGTATGCTTAGTGCATTCAGAGAATTCGACCGTAAAAATTCTTTTGTACTACTCAGACTTCGTACAGCTAACCACAACATTACCATCAATCACTTTTCATCCCATAGCACTTAGCAAGGAGAAACAAAGAAAAGTTATCTACATGAAGCCATATAATTCACCCATTTCTTGCAATTTCCACAATTTCCTTAACCCGAAAATCCGTCGGTCTTTTAGCATTTTAACAGTTAGCACAACCGACTCATCTCACCCAACATAAACAACCCAACAAGAAATCCAAAGTTCAACTAAATTTTTCCTTTTCACACTCAAATTCAAGCCCTAGCTATGATTTTATCAAAAATTCTATCAAGTTATGTAATTATCGAGTTCATGCAATCACAGATTCTACGAACGTCAATCAACAATAACTCAATTGAATTTAAGCTCAATTTCTACTTAGGGCAAGTTTTGCTCATATCACATGTTCAACATCGAAAAATTTGACAGGAATTGAGATAGAGTTGAAGAACATATCTTGAATTCGATGAAATGAAAAAAACTTGTTGAAAATGTGTGCCTAGGTCCGTGTCATGTTGAGGGAGAAGGGGTTTTTGGGATGTTTGTCGCGGAGGGAATGAAAAATGAGGAAAAATGAGGGGAAATTGGGTTTAAAAAGTGAAGATTTCGCGCGGGTCACCCGGCGACCCGCTGTGACCCGTTGTGAAATACACCTCAACGTGTCACGGAGGGTAACGCGGAGCATGCCCTCCGTATCACGGAGTCGTCGCGTAGGTGTTCTGGAATTTGTAAAAATTCCATAATTACCTTCAACGTGTCACGGAGGGTAACGCGGAGGCCCTCCTCCGTGACATGGAGCCATCGCGTGGGCTCACTGTTTTGCCACTTTTTATTATTTTTCATACCTCGATTTTTCCTTTGTGATCCTTTGCGTATTTATCCTCCGTTCAACCTGAAATTATTCTCACAACAAGAAATTGGTTAGAATTATAGGTTTCAATTAACTTTTGTTCTTATTTTTATTTTTATTTTTATTTTTCTCTTTTTTTTTTCATTTTTTCTACGAAATCTAATAAAATATTACAACAAAAATTTCACGGGTTGCCTCCCGTGCAGTGCCTGGTTTACCATTGCGGCTTGACTTCATTAAGCTCAGTCATCCTCTAGGGTGATAGACGTTTTCTCTCGACTACCGTCCTCTCCCCAGTAGTGCTTACATCTTTGCCCATTGACCAAGAACGTGGCACTCCTATCTTCTAGCCACAACTCTACTACCCCGTGCGGGGTCATTCTCACCACCTCAAATGGCCCCGACCATTTGGACCGCAGCTTTCCTAGAAACAGCTTCAATCTTGAATTGAAGAGCAATACTTTCTGCCCTGGCTCAAAAATATGATGCACCACATGCTTGTCATGTCACCTCTTCATTTTTTCTTTGTAGTACTTAGCACTCTCATAAGCATGCCAGCGGAACTCTTCAAGTTCACTGAGTTGCATTAGTATCTTCTTGCCCGCTAGCTCTAAGTCCATATTCAATTTCCTCATGGCCTAGAAGGCTTGGTGCTCTAACTCCACTGGCAGATGACACGCTTTACCATAGACCAATCGGTATGGTGAAGTTCCAATCGATGTCTTGTAAGCAGTTCTGTACGCCCACAATGCATCATCAAGTTTGCTCGACCAATCATTCCATTGTGTATTTGCTGTTTTCTGGAGAATCTGCTTCACTTCTCTATTTGACACATCTACTTGCCCACTAGTTTGGGGGTGGTATGTTGTTGCTAGCTTGTGGCGCACCCCATACTTAGCTAGTAGCTTCTTGAAACTTGCATTTACGAAATGAGCCCCTCCATCACTGATAAGGGCTCGGGGTGTCCCGAACCTGGTGAGAATGTGTTTTTTCACAAATTTTGTTACCACCTTGTTGTCATTCCTGGGGCAAGCTATTGCTTCCACCCACTTCGACACATAATCAACGACCACCAAGATATAATGATTACCGTATGACAGTGGGAACGGGCCCATGAAATCAAATGCCCCATATATCAAAGGTCTCCACTTCAAGTATATTCTGCAGCGGCATCTCTTATCTCCTACCAATCGTTCCTATACGCTGACATCTATCACACATTTTTACATATGCCATAGAGTCTCTGAACAGGGTAGGCCAAAAGAACCCTGACTGTAGAACCTTGTGCGCTGTCCGCTCGCCTCCATGGTGCCCCCCATACAACGAAGAGTGACAACTCCTCAACATCACTGCAATCTGACTCTCCGAAATGCATCTTCTCATTACCTGATTCGGTCCCTGTTTAAATAAGTATGGCTCATCCCAAACAAAGTACCGACAATCATGCCTCAACTTTCTTCTCCGCTGGTCTGTTGCTTCAGGTGGGTAGACTACACTCACTAGCAAGTTGACTATGTTTGCGTACCAGGGAACTTCAGCTTCCCCAACTGCCAAGAGCTGCTCATTCGGGAACTCCTCATTGATGTTATCACCTTCCTTCACATGCGATCGGCTCTCCAATCGCGATAAGTGATCTGCCACCTGATTTTCGCTCCCCTTTCTTTCCTTAATTTTGAGGTCGAACTCTTGCAACAACAGGATCCATTTGATCAGCCTGGGCTTAGCGTCCTTCTTGTTAAACAGGTACCGAATCACTACATGATCGATGTACACCACTACTCTTGAACCCACCAAATAAGACCTGAATTTGTCAAATGCAAACACCAATGCTAGCATCTCCTTTTCTGTGACTGTATATTTACTTTGGGCAGTATTCAGCGTTTTGATTGCATAATGAATAGAATGAAAGATTCTATTTTTTCTCTACCGCAATACAGCTCCCACAGCCACATCGCTTGCATCACACATCAACTCAAATGGTTGTCCCTAATCCGGAGAAGTAAGAATAGGTGCTTCTATCAATTTCTGCTTCAACTCCTCGAATGATTTAACACACTCATCATCTAACTCAAACTTCACCTCTTTTTCTAACAATCTGCATAATGGTCTAGAAATTTTGGAGAAGTTTCTGATGAACCGTCTGTAGAAGCCTGCATGCCCAAGAAAACTGCGAACACCTTTCACCGACACAGGTGGTGGTAACTTCTCAATAACCTCGATCTTTGCACAATCGACCTCCAACCCGTTGCGAGACACTTTGTGGCCAAGGACAATGCCTTCCTTAACTAAGAAATGGCATTTCTCCCAATTTAGTACAAGGTTGGATTCTTCGCAGCAAGCCAGCACCCTATCAAGATTCTGCAAACAAGTAGCGAACGAGTTACCGAAAATAGAAAAATCATCCATAAATACCTCAACAAAATCCTCCACCATGTCGTGGAAAATAGCCATCATGCACCTCTAGAATATGGCGGGTGCATTGCATAGCCCAAATGGCATTCATCTAAAAGCATATGTCCCATAAGGACAGGTAAAAGTAGTCTTCTCTTGGTCCTCTGGAGCTATGGCTATTTGGTTATAACTAGAGTACCTATCAAGGAAACAATAATATTCCTGTCCAGCCAACCTATCTAATATCTGATCAATGAATGGGATAGGATAATGATCTTTCCTTGTGGCTTCATTAAGCTTCCTATAGTCCATGCAAATCCGCCAGCCTGTGACGGTTCGTGTAGGAATCAGCTCATTTTTCTCATTGGTGACCACAGTCATCCCTCCTTTCTTTGGAACGCACTGAACGGGGCTGACCCATTCACTGTCTGAAATCGGGTAGACCACACCTGCATCAAGCCACTTAAATATTTCTTTCCTAACCACATCCTTCATTGCTTGATTTAGCCTTCGCTGAGGCGGAACGGTTGGTTTTGCTCCTGTTTCCATGAAAATCCTGTGTGTGCAAAAAGCTGGATTGATACCCTGAATATCTGACATTTGCCAACCCATTGCTTTCTTCCTTTTTCTGAGGACACCCAATGCTTTCTTCTCCTGTGCCTCCGTCAATTCTGCGGAGATGATAACTGGCAAAGTCTCATCTTCTCCCAAAAAGACATATTTTAAATGGGGGGGGGGGGGCAATTCTTTCAATTCCAGCTTTGGTGCTTCCTCAATCGGTAATGGTTCCAGAGACCTCATTAGAGATTGAAATTCCTATTTCCTCGAATGCCTTTGTCACTCATTCAGCATTTGTACCACCTCATAAGCGTCTCTATCTCCAAAATGATCGGAGTTCATCAACACTCTTTTCAATGGGTCTTGAGATTCAACAATCGGACGAATTTCTTCTTGATCAACCACACTGATTGCTGAAAGCTCCTCATGTATGGGCGGCAACCTTATGGCCTTAAACACATCAAATACCTCAACTTTGTCATGTGCTCGCATGGTTAGCTACCCTGCAGCTACATCAATAAGTGCTTTCCCGGTAGCCAAGAAAGGACGTCCCAAAATAAATGGGACTTCCGCGTCTGGCTCAAAATCCAGCACGACGAAATCTACTGGGAAGATGAGGGAGCCCACTTGCACCAGCACGTCCTCCACAATGCCATCAAGTCTGGATAAGGAAGGATCCGCTAGTTGCAATATCGCTGTTGTTGGTCTAGGACTCCCTAGACCCAACTTCTTGAATACCGATGTCGGCATCAAGTTAATGCTCGCTCAAAAATCACATAATCCGCGAGCTCGGATACTCTGCCCAATTGTAATTTGTATTGTAAAGCTCCCAGGTTCCTTGAGCTTTGTGGGCAACCTGTTTTGTATCCAGGAAGTGCACTCCTCCGTAAGAGCCACCGTGGCGTACTCACTTAACCTGCTTTTGTTCGCCACGATGTCCTTAATATACTTTGTGTACTTCGGCACTCCCTGCAAAACATCAATAAGAGGTAAGTTAATATGTACCTGTTTCAGCACCTCTATGAATTTCTTGAAACACGCCTCCTCATTGTGTTTCTTTAGTCTTTGAGGGAACGGGGGTGGTGTTCTCTCTGGTTCAGCCTCCTTTTTCTTCCCCCTCTCTTCACTTTGCTCCCTCTCACTTTCTGCTGCTCCCGACTGTTGAGGTGGTCTTTCTGGTTCCACCTCTTTAAGCTTCAAGCCACTCCTTTTGGTCACTGCATTCACCTTCTTGGGGTTGGGATCCGTGTCGCTCGGGAGTCCTCCTCTACGCCTGTGTTTTGGGCTCCAGCAAATTGCCCAAATTGATACTCCAGTGCCTTGGTAGCTAACTAGTTGTTCTTTACCTCGGATGCAATTTCACATAGTCAGCCTGCAATTGAGCTTGGTTAGCTATCATTGTCTTGAACATCTCCTCAATGTTGGGTGATGGTGGTGGAGGAGGTGCATTGCTGCTTCTATATTGTGCCTGATAGTTCTGCTGTCCTCCTTAATTCCTCTGCGCCCCCTGACACGAACTTTGCCCTTGATGGTTATTGCTACCCCAAGAGAAATTTGGGTGATTCCTCCAGTTGGAATTGCAGCTGTTGCCATACTATAGATGGTTGTTTCTCTGTACATTTCCCACAAAGTTCACCGAATCAGGATTTTCTCCACAACACTCAGCTGAGTGTTCACTACTCCCACATACTTCACACCAAATCTGCTGCACTATATTCACTGGGGCTTGAGACTGGTTCATGCTCATGTTACTAAAGTGGGTGTTGAGTTGATTCTGTAGAGCAGCTATTTGTGCAGCAATAGCTGTGAAACCATCCACTTCTAACACTCCCGCTGCATTCCGCGATCCTCCTCTTGACGAGTCCACATTCCACTCTGGATTTCCCTGCGAAATACGATTCAACAAGGTATAAAGCTCCTCATAAGTTTTCTCCAATGCTTTCCCCCTAGCTGCTGAGTCTAGCAAGATTTTTGTGTGGGGTTCCAAACCCTCTACGAAAGTATGCACCAGCACTTCATTGGATTGGTGATGATGAGGACAATCCCGCAACATAGATTTGAATCTCTCCCAGGCTTGATACAAATTCTCTCCCTTTCTCTGTTTAAAACTTAGAATTTGACTTCTAAGTCTTGCTGTTTTACCGGATGAAAAAAAATGCATCAAGAATTTCCTTGCAAGATCATCCCACGTAGTGATAGAATTAGGTGGCTCAGCTTTCAACCACCTCTTGGCTTCTCCCAAAAGTGAAACTGGGAACAATGTAAGCCTGACATAATCTGATGACACTCCAGCGGGGATGTAAGTGTTACTTATCTCCAAGAAATTTTGGAGATGTTGCTGTGGATCCTCATGAGGGAGACCTGTGAACTGCCCGCCAGTGTGCAGCAATTGCACCATGTTCTGCTTAAGCTAGAACCTCCCTCCTGGCTCAGGTTTGTGGATGCTAGATGTGACATTATTAGCATGTGGGATTGCCACCTCGCGAACCGGCCTTGCTGCCATGTCATCAGGCACTAACATTGCCCGTACAACTGGTGGATTCTGTTGTTGCTCCATAATTGTTTGTCTGAGCAACTGCAGCTTTTTCTCTAGAGCTTCTCTCTTTTGACGATGAAATTGTCTTTCCGGCTCTAAATATGAGTCCACCAGCTCCTTGTCTCTTGCAAGTGTTCAATAGAAATTAGTATCTGCAAAATACAGGCTAAGACCAAGTTGTCAATACTAAGAAGAAATAGCAAACTAACACTTAAGAAAAATTTACCGATTGCCAGTCCCCGACAACAGCGCCAAAAACTTGTTCGGTGTTTTACACAACAACACGCAAGTGCACGTGGTCGAACAAGTAATAAAGTGGCTCAAGTAAGCCAAGTATCGATCCCACAAGGACTAGGCTAGAGTAACAATCTACTCAAGTGTCAATAAACCATAACTCTAAAAATGCAGACAATAGTGTTAAGAAAAGTTTGATATTTTTATTACTAATTTTATACTAATTATAAAACGAATATACAATTTGAGTCTGAACTATAAGTATGAGCATGTTGAGGTTAAATGAACATGTAGAGAAATAAATTATCGATACAATTTGGTTAATCTTTCTTCTGGTTGCAGGTCAAGAATTATTGCCTATGGATTAAAACTCTCGTATTTAACCCAACTTAAGAATCATGAACCTTCCACCTATATTTCTGTGATAAAACAAAATTCATGTTCTAGCCATACAAAACCGATTCCTTAATTGACTAATACGACTTTCAGGTATATTTCTATCATGAAGGTAAATCAATTCTCAATTTTTCCAAACTAAGAAAAGATCATATCCTATCAATTCACAACTTTCCAATTTCTTGCTCTCTCGAGTGAAACCGGACTTTTTAGATGTACATCAACGTTGGCCACACATTAATGCAGTAAGAACAAGAATCAATAGAACAACCATTGAAGAAAAGATGAAAACAAGTTATCAATAATCACATTTCAATACAATTGTTCTTAACCTCAGCAAGAAGAGGATTTAGCCACTCATTTGTGGATTAAACATCGTTAAATGAGTGTAAATTATACAAGCAATTCAATTCAAGATGAAGGAGATAGAGAAAAATCCTGAGATTTTCGTCCCCTCAATAGCGTGTAACCCACGTTCTTGCTCCACCAAGTCAGAATTATTAAAAATGAACCTAAGTGTTCTATTTATACTAGTGGGAATTTTTCCCGGAATAACAAGCAACGTGTCACGGAGTGCATCGCGGAGCACTGCCTCCATGACACGCCACTGACGCGGACCCTTACTGGAATTTGGTCGTCCAGGTATTAAGGCCCAACGTGGCATGACGTGCAACGCGGGGCTAGGCCAACGTGCCACGGCCCCAATGCGCACCTTCACTGGAATTTGGCAAAAATTCCATATCCAGGCAGAAGGCATCCGCGATGGCAGCGTGACACGGCTCCATCGTGGAGCCCCTTTAATTCATGTTGTCCTTGGCCTTTTCCTTGCTTGCTTTCGAGTCCACTCCCGATTTCTCCCGACATGCATTTTAGCTTCCCAAAATTATATTTCACCTGCAAAACAACGCTAATCATGTTGGTTAGTATAAATTCACATTTTATTACAAATCACATGAGAATGTATAAACATCGATAGATAAACAAGGCAAAATGAAACATTTGAGTATCACTTGGGCATATAAATTTGCCCAAGATCACGTGTCACAGAGGTGAGGTGTAGCCCCAAGTATAAAAGCCTCCGAACTTCGGTTTTTGTTTAATTTAACTTAAAATTTCCAGAAAATAACAAAGAGCATAGTTAAGAACAGAGGACATGAAGAATTCTTTGAAATTTCCTTCCGATTACGCCATTATACGCGGTCCAAACTTGAAATAAATGTGGGTAGTGAGGTATTAAGTAGCAAGGAGCATTCCTACGGGTTTAGTTTCGCAAAATTCGGCCGGCAAATCATCATGCTACCGAGCTAAGGTAAGTGGAATTGCTCCAAATTAGTGTCAATATACTTCTAGCCCTAAAGTGAGTATTTCTCCCATCTGGACTTCTGAGAAATAGCAAGTTGTTACACCCCGTAAATTATCGATATGTAGATGGCCTATTAGCATGTTTGTTAAGATTTTTAGAATGCCATACATGCTAGAAAAAGGCCCGGGGGAAGATCGGACTAGCGCCAAGTCGGCGCGTCGCAAGGAAAATGCGACTTATAAATCGCATTCGATGAATGCGACTTAAAGGTCCCAACTATATAAAGCCTCCAACTTCATTTAATCATTTTATTTCTAGAACACGAAGAGAAACAGAGGTTGCGAAGGGTTTGAGGAAATTTCCTTCCGATTACGCCATTATACGCGGTCCAAACTCGGTATAACCTTGGGTAGTGAGGTTTTAAGCAGCGAGGAGCATTCCTACGGGTTTAGTTTCATGAAATTCGGCCGGCGAATCATCGTGCTATCGAGCTAAGGTAGGTAGAATTGCTCCAAATTAGTGTTAATATACTCCTAGCCCTAAAGTGAGTATTTCTCCCTTCTGGACTTTCGAGAAATAGCGAGTTTTCGACCGTTTAGCGATAAGCAAAAGTTGGGGCTATATATATATTAAAAGTGATATTTTCTTCCAGAATATTATCCTATTTAGTTCTAATTGATATTTATATGAATGCAGTTGGGAGAAATAGCAGAAGTAGTAACCGAGCTACGCTAGTTAGTCGGGAAATCCGAAGCAAAGGTATGTAAAGCTAGTTCCTTCGGCAAGTTAGTAATTTAGTATAGCAAATAGGAACTATAGAAGAAAGAGTTTAGAAGTCGAAAATTGAGTCCAGTATGAATCTAGCAAGCATGTTTTATAATATTGTGATATATTTAGAATAAAAGTTAGTAAAGCAATATCGGTCAGTCAGATAATATCTCGGATACAGTATAGCTCAATATGAGAATCAGTTTCATGCAGAAAAGAATTCAAAATAAGAAATCAGAATACAGATAGTAATTTCAGATCGAACATGCTTGCTATATGTGATTATTGTTTGGTGAGACCTGTTTGTGCTATGAGGGTGTTTCCTTGCCGCCCTAGGATTAATAGCTGTGTCGACTCGCCCGCCAGAAGGTGAGAATACGTCACTCCAAGGAGTGGCATGCCATCCGCAGTAGGACAAAGATGGGATGCAGCATTTCCCATATCAGGCTGATCAACATAGTAGTATAGCTTACCCTTTCGAGCGCTTGCGCCCAGGGGGCAATTTACAGTTTATAGATACATATTACAGTTTACAGATACAGGAGTCCTCCGGACTCAGATACAGTTGTAGTCAGGGGCCCAGAGAGCCCAAGCTGCATACCCAGGGGGACGGTAAACGTGCTCGTAGTTAGTAGGTGAGTGGAGTGATTTATTTTTGGATGATTTTGACCCAGGTAGGGGTATATATATTGTGTGTTGGTTGGCACGTTCCGGCTTATGGTGGCTGGTATAGGTCCTTATATGTTATATATATGTATATGCATGATATCTATTAGCTGATAGACAATAGGTCGCCACGACGATAGGTATGATTCTAACTTACCTTCAGGACAGATAAGCTTATTCCAGATCCTGTTAGTCCAGACAGTTTCAGATACTTTCTGTTATTCAGCAATTACTAGCATTGTTGTTTATATTCAGTTATGTTCAGTTTGCTTTACATACTCGGTACCAATGGTACTGACGCCTATTTGGGGCGCTGCATTACTTGCCCGCAGGTACCTATAGACGAGGAGCCGATCCCTCGTGATCCTAGCCAGCGCAGAGTCATCAGCTCCTATCATCCGGAGCTTGATATTCAGAGGTGTATATCATTTTATTTTTTTGTATAGTACGGGTAGGTCGAGGACTTATCCCGACCATCTTATCAGCATTCTTAGAGGCTTGCAGATTGTGTTTATATCATCCTGTGGTTAGTTGTGCCGGTCGTGTGGGGCTGTGCGTATGTTTAGTTATTTATGTTGGCCTTGTGGGGCCCAATCTAGTTAGTAGTGGTGACCTTGTCGGTCACGTTGCTGTTTAGCATCTATTATTTTGATTCAGAAGTAACTAGTCAGCATGGTGGCCTTGTCGGCCTGCATAGGCTCCCTTATATTCATATGATTCTGGTTAGCTGTTGTTGTTTTACAGGTGGCTATAGGTCTAGTCGGCCGGAGGCTGTATTTACAGCCGCTATATAGCCCGTTGATTCCGTGAATTAGAGTTAGAGCCAGCTAGGCACCAGATGTGCTTAGGGTCAGTAGTCTAGCAGTTCAGGTTCTAATAGGGCACCAGGTGCTAGTCAAACCCCCCAAGGCGGGGTGTGACATGAGTTTTCGGCCATTTTTTGATAAGTCAAAGTTTGGGCTATATATATATTAAAAGTGATATTTTCTTTCAGAATATTAATGTATTTAGTCCTAATTGATATATGTATGGATGCAGTTGGGAGAAATAGCAGAATATTGACTGAATTACGCCAATTAGTTGGGAAATCAGAAATGAAGGTATGTAAAGCCAGTTTCTTTGGCAAGCTAGTAGTTCCGGTATAGTAAAATAGTTCAAGTGCCAGTAGAATATTTCAGAAACCGCATATTATGTTTAGTATGCATTTTAGTATGATATTAGTAACATCATGTCCTATGTAGCGTGAAACTCACTAGCTCGATGCAAATTCTAGTAGAAAGTTACCAAAATAGTATAGCATGCCTAGTATGTGATTTAGTAAAGTACGTTAGGATATTATCGTGTTCAATTGAAACTTAGTAAAGAAATATAAGTTCTTGTAAGGTATTACAGAAATAGAATGGTAGCCTAAAATGAAGTTCATAAAGCATGTTAGAAATAGTAAATCATGTTACTATGAAACTCAGTTATACAGTCTGATTCCCAACAGAAAAACTATATCTTGTTCAGCATTAGACTCAGCGCAGTATGACAGAAGATTGTATATATATATACCATTATCAGTTTCAGCATGTATTAAGTACATACATATCACTATCATTAGTTTTAGCATGTAGTATATACATACACATTATTGTCACTAGTTTCAGCATGTGGTATACGCAGTTAGTATTACTAGTTGAGACCATTGTGTTGTTTTAGGGTTGGATTAACTAGCATTCATGACCGCCCCAGGGTTAATAGCTGTATCTACTCATCCGCCAGAGGGCGAGGATGCGTCGCTCTATGGAATGGCATGCCGTCCCCCAGGGGACGAAGATGGGATGCTGGTTTCCCCATATATTTCCTTGGTTGGCTTTTATACATCCCCGTCGAATGGGTACGCCCGGGGTGTTGATTCAGGAGTCCTCCGGACTCAGGTACAGTTATAGTCAGGGGCTCAGCATGCCCAAGTGCATACACAGAGGATCGGCAGGATGCTTATAGTTATTATAGGACATGGGACGACCAGGGTAGGGGTATAGATTGTGTGTTGATTGTACCTCCCGGCTTATGAGGGCCGAGTAAGGTTTGTGAGTGCTATGCTATGTTGTGTTATGTTATGTTATGCCATATTACGCTAAATACGAGTAGATCGACAGTAGAACGATACATTTCCAGGTATGACTCCTACTCCTTCCAGCATAGTTGAGAACAGTCTTAGATCCATATTCTCAGTCAGCTTCAGTCTATTTCTCTCTATTTCAGTTCTATCAGTTGTATTGTTGTTTTTCAGATATTTTTCAGTTGTTGCTTACATACTCAGTACCGGCGGTAGTAACGTCCGTTTAGGGCGCAACATTACTTGCCTGCAGGTACTCATGAACGAGGAGCCAATACCTCGTGATTCCAGCCAACTCATAGAGTCATCAGCTCCAGTCATCCGGAGCTAGATAGCTAGAGGTTTATCCCTTTTCTTTTGGTTGTACAGTATGGGTAGGCCGGGGCCCTGTCCCGACCATATTATCAGTATTCTTAGAGCCTTGCAGATTGTGTATACCCTATGGTTTGTTATACCGGTCGTGTGAGGCCGTGTGTATGTTTAGCTTGTTATGATGGTCGTGTGGTGCCTTACTCAATTGGTAGTGGTGACCTTGTCGGTCACGTAGCGGTTTAGCACCTATTTTCTTGATTTAGAGATAACTAGACAGCATGGTGGCCTTGTCGGCCCGCATAGGTTCCTTCACACTACTGTTGTTCTGGTTAGCTATTGTTTGTTTACAAGTGGCTATAGGCCTAGTCGGTCGGAGGCTGTATTTACAGCCGTTATATAGCCCGTCGATTTGTTGAATCCAGAGTTAGAGCCAGCCAGGCACCAAAAGTGCTTAGGCTTACCAGTTTAGCAGTTCAGGTCCCAGTAAGGGTACCAAGTGCCAGTCACACCCCCCAAGGCGGGGCGTGACAATTGCCCTCGTCAGGCGTGTCATGTTTTTCAAAATTAATGAATGAATTAATTGGTTTGTTTCTTTGTGTAAATGGTGCTTAGTGGCCAAATTGGGTCTTTGGCTTGAATTACAAATTATTGAAAATCTTGAATGATATGCCCCAAAGTTTTGTTATTTTTACGCCATTGTAAATAGTAGTGTAGAAATTAAAACTCCGAGGGTTTTCTTTTGACCACGGTTCTTTCCCAAGGAGCATTCTTTTATTTTTTTATATTTGTTGTCGAATAGGATTGGTTTTTCCTGATGATGGATTGATTGGCGACATTCTTAAAGGAAAATGCCATATTCCTTTGAGTCTTTTGTGAAGTTATTTTGAGAGACACCACCAGAATTTTTGTTGGTGAAATGGAATTGCATAAACAAGGGCATGAGAATGAAGATAATTGAGCAAATGTGGACACCATAGCGTAGCATTCTTTTTCATACATTGTAAGTTCCCTATTTGACTTGTGATGTTTGCTTGCTTTGATGCCCTAATTTGGTGTTATGTGTTGAGAATGACTCTTGCAGACCCTTTATGAGTGATGCCTTGTGTGATGAGGACATTTTTGATCAATCTCATGCATTACATCTTGTCTAGAACTTGCCCAAAATGTGATTCAAGGCGAAATTCTAGATGTAGTTGCGCCAAGAACATGATTTTAGGCCTTCCTTTTTCTAGTCACTTCACTGATATGCCTTCCATGAGCATCAATCCTTATTAGCCAATGTTGAGCCTTAAACCCTTTCTTTGGCAACCACATTACAAGCCTCTAAGACCATTATTAATACCTCTTTTTGGCTATCATTCTCCTCGTGATGCTAGTGATAAGATGAGTAAGCAAACGAGGCTTAGAGACTAAGAAAGAGGGAGTGATAAAAACATTTGTGAGAAATGAGGCAAAAGCCTAAGTTTGGGGGTATTTGGAAAAAAGGGGGAAGATAAGAATTAGTGTGAAGGGAGCACCTCCTTTTGTCAAAAGTTCGCCAATAGATAAATCCAAAAAAAGGAAAAAGACAATTTGTGTGAACTAGTGTTCCCTCTTGATGTGATAAGGCTAATTGTGAAAACAAGGGGTTATAAGGGGAAGTGTTGAAGAAATGAAAGTCATCAACAAGAAAAAAAAGGTTTAAGTGAGTGGAATTGATGTAAGGTATGTCACTAAAAGCATTAGGGAGGAGTTAGTCACTATAGCCAAAAGTTCATCCTACCCTCACCTCGAGCCTACATTAGAACCCATAAGTCCTAAATGATTTTAGGTGCAGCTACTCTACATTAGTGGCAAATTACATGAAGGGCAAGCCTATGGGTTAAATGTATGCATGAAGATATCTTTTCAGAGAGTGAGCGTGAGTGTCTCATCCAATTAATCCCTTGTATGCATTCAAATAATCGCATGACCAAGAGAATAGGGATCCTTATTGTTGTGAGTGGCATCATTTCTCTTTTTTTTGGGATGCAAAAGCATTTAGAGTTAAGGTGGACATGAGGCAAGGAGTGTAAACTCTAAAGCAAACTTTGAATTCTCAGTGATTATAAATTGAGATGCTATGTGTGTTACTTGGTTTAGCAATGCCCTTGAATTGATAAATAATACCTTTCATAAACTTTGCTTGATAGAAAGTTGTTGCCTGCTTGAAGCATCTTTATTGTTTTGGTTTTTTGGGGTATTTTCTTCTCTTTTTCGGTGAGCGTGGTGAGTATTTTTTGGTTATCATAGTCCAGGTGATCAGTGAGGTCTAATTGTGAAGAGAGTTTGTACATTCCTCAATAGTTGAGCATTACTTGAGGACAAGCAATGATTTAAGTTTGGGGGTTTGATGAGTCGGTAATTTACCAACTCATTAGGCTCTAAAACTTGAGTTTTTGTTTAGTTCTAGAGTTGATTATTTATATTTTATGTTGTTTTTGTTTAGTTCTTGAGTTGATTATTTAGATTTTAAGCCCATTTTGCTTTCATGTTGTGCAGATGGCTAAAAGTGAAGAAGAGAGCAAAAATGGAGCAAAAAGAGTGAAGTGAGGTTGAATCCGCGAGTAGCAAATGTAAATCAATGAAACGCCGGCCAAGGGCCTAATCTCACTACCTCATAGAAGTATTGCCACCAGTGGTTCGCGACATGACAGCGGTGAGTTGCCGGTACAATCACCGAATGATTCTCAAGAGTTCACGAAAATAGTCTGAAGACCCGGCGGTTCACTGATTTGGATCAGCGAAACGCTGGGTGATCGCCGGTGCTCATTGAAATTTAGGGGAAATGCAAAAACGACACTGTGCGGTTCATGGATTGCATTGGTAGATCGCCGGTGCCTCCATCCGTTCCAGAACGGAGCTATAAGGGTAATCATCCATCATTGAAAAGGAGATTAAACGTACCCTACTTTTCAGGGAATAAATAGAAAAAGAAGTACTTTGTACTGGTAGATGGAGGGACAAAGATAGAAATAGAGAAGAGAATTTAAAGTGTAAAAAAAAGGAAAGATAAAAAAGCTTACATAATATCATATTTTCTCCTTTCAGTAAAAGAACATTCTCTTAGCTGAAAGAGGGGGATTTTGAGTAATTATAGAAAGTACTCTGTTCTAGTTCCTCTTGTACTAGTAAGTTTCAACTATTGTAAATTTTATTTTGTGAAGTTGATTTATCTACTCTTGCTATAAAATTCACTGATGCTATTGATGAATGTGTTTTTGAATTTCTTATCTATGAATAGCTAAAATCATTAATTAGAAGTATGTGAAGATGAATAAATAATTAGATTGGGTATTACTGGAGTCACCTATGTTGTTCAATTAAGTGTAAGTCTATTGGATTCTCTTCAATCTATTAATGAAGATCCATTGATTATGATATGTTTCTATTTATTCTTGCTTGATTATTTCTTGAGAGAGAATAGTTAAGTATTGGAAGAGAATCTTGCAATGGACATGGATAAGAGATTGTGAAATTAATCTAGGAATAGCTAAAATTGCTTTCTCATTCCTTATTGGCAACTAATAGCTAGGAATAGTTTAATTGCTAATCCTAATCTAATCGGGTTGAGCTAAGTTGTGGTTAGAGTCTTAACAAAACTCTAGCTAGAGGTAATCAATAGGCTGAGAAGCTGAAATTACCCACTTCTAGAGATTATTTACACTTTTGCACTCATAAGATGACCTTCCATGTCCTAATCTAGTTAGCGTTTCATCTACACCGCACCTTTAGTATTTCACACCCTTGTTGACACTTTAGCTAATCTTTCTATTTTACTTCATTAAATCAACCAATACAATTCTCTAAAAATTTCAACTCCCCCTATTTTATTTGTTCTAATATTAAATCTACGTAGTGCAAACTAAGATTAATTTCTCAATCGACACTTGAAATTATCATTCCCTAGTCCTCATGGGATTCGACCCCAACACTCGTCGGGTTACTAATTTTGATACTTCGGCCGTGTATATTCTTTTAATTAAGGAATATATTTTGGATGTTATTAGAGAGCTGTGAACTGCCCACTGGTGTGCAAGAGCTACATCATATTCTGCTTGAGCTCAAATTATCCCTCTGGTTCGGTCTACGAATAGTAGAGGTGATATTCGTCGCGAGTGGGATTGCTACTTCACGGAATGGTCTTACAACTATCTCTGCTGGAACAACCTCATCTCATTGAACTTGCTGGATTAATAGAGAGCAGCCGCCTCCCTCCTTAGTGGACTTAATCTTCATTCAGGTTCAGGATGTAGTACAACCAATTCCATATCCCTAGCCTAGTTGCTTAGAATAGCAGCCTCCCTCCTTAGAGGACTTAATATTCATTAAGGTTCAGGGTGTAGTACAACCAATTCCATATCCCTTGCCATGTTTCTTTAAGGAACAACCTATATCTTCAAAAATAGCGACTAAGACTAAGTTGTCAGCACTTAGAAAATAAAACAATAAAACTAAAACAAGATATACGACAATTTTCAAGTCCCCGACAATGTCACCAAACACTTGTTGCATTCAAATGCACATGCAAGTATATGTGGTCGTGCAAGTAATACAGTGGCTCTTGCAAGTTGCATGTCAAACCTATAGGGACGTATGACTTAGCAAATATCCAATTCTAAAGTTACTACGAAATTAAATAAATGATTGTAACAAGGAAGATGTTTGTTTTGCAAAAATTTCAAGGTGAATAAACGTTAAAAATGATGTGCGGACAATATGAAAAAGGATTCCATGGTCGAAGCACAATAATCATGTATAACAATAATTCCTTTTGGTGAAGTTAATTATTTGGTTGTTGGTTTATGAGGTTGATGAGATGACTATGATCTTTTGAGCCTCTAATCATCTAGCCATATTAACCTCAGAACTACATCATCGAGTGATGATGTAATAACCCAATTTAAGCACATTTATATATGTCATCCCGTTTTATAACAAATTCATCATATTATGTATATTGCTACCCTAAATGCAATCTTATCACTACTCTCTCTTAAAGATAACAACTCACTTCTCACATTGTTCATTTTGTCCTAGTGTTTCTCTTATGTGGTTTGCTTTATTCTAATGGTCGCGAATCATTAAAATAGTAAAGACGGAATGTAATAATAACCAAACATGATAAACAACTCAAACCAAAATAAAAATTTGCTAAACGATCATGTTTTGTGGCCTCAACCATAGAATAAGGGTTCTTAGCCACTCATAATCTTACAAGAACTTACAAAGAGTAATATTTCTTGTAAAAGTAATAAATGGAAAAACAAAGAGAGAAAGAACCCTAAAAATGATGAACTTGCTAATGTTCTACTCTACCCAAATCGTGTCCAATCTGTTTTGTGATATTTTAAAATAAAAAGCTAAGTGTTCTATTTATAGATCATAGGATTTTTTGCCAAGATGAACCACCTCTGTGTCATGCTGACAAACACGACAATTTGCCTCCGTGACATGGACCTAATGCATTGGTTCATTTCTTAGGCACTTGTCGACGTGAGGCACTGGTTGTGGCATGACCTTCAGTGCTCCAAAATGGAACCATGATATGGCCTCATCTCCTAGCCTCACTGCATAAGTAGTTGTTCATGCACGACAGCTTGCCAATGATGTGTTGTGACATGGCCTTCATAGTGGCAAGATAAGCAATGTGGCACAACCTTGGTCATGCTAAGGTCCTTCCGTGGCATGGCCCTAACGCAGAAGTCCACTGTTTCGGGCGTTGTCATGTATTCAAGTTGAACTTCCTGCTCCATGCCCCATCTGCGTACATTTATCTTCATTTTATACTGCATTCTTTAGCGATTTCTACCTACAAAGAGAGATAATCATACATGTTAGTCCATGGACACAATTTAATCAAAATACATGATATTATATGTGAATTAATGCACAAATTTAGCTAAAACAAAGGCGTAAAATGGCATTTGGACGTATAAATATGCCCACGATCAACCTGCAAAGCTAAGGGAATTAAAGGCGCAGTTGAATTTTCTCGAGAAGGGCTTTATTAGGTTGAGTATTTTGTTATGGGGTACACCAATGGTTTTTGTATGGTAGAAAGATGGGTCTTTGATATTGTGCATCGACTACTAGTAGTTGAATAAGATATATGGGTCTTTGAGATTGTGCATCGACTACTAGTAGTTGAATAAGATAGATGGGTCTTTGAGATTGTGCATCGACTACAAGCAGCTGAATAAGGTTACAATGAAGAATAAGTATCCGCTCCCAATAATTGATGATTTATTTGACTAGCTACAAGATACGAAATTCTTTGTAAGATCGACTTAAGGTTAGGATACCATCAGTTGCATGTTAAGGAGGATGGCATTTCAAAGACAACTTTCAGAACTAGGTACGGTCATTTTGAGTTTCATGTGATGTCATTGAGGTTTAGTAATGCCAAGTACCTTTTATGGACTTAGTGGATCGGGTGTTCAAGCCATTCCTTAATGTGTTTGTAGTTGTCTTCGTTGATGATAGCCTGATGTATTAACAATCCGAGGCCAAACATATAGACCATTTTATAGAAGTGTTACAAACTCTCCAAGATCCTAAGTTGTATGCTAAATTTTCTAAATCTGAATTTTGGTTAACATCTATTGCTTTCCTCGGACATGTTTTTAGAAATGAAGATATAAGGGTTGATAGTCAAAAGACAGAAGTTGTGAAGAATTGGACTTGACATTTCAATCCTATAAAAGTGTATAGCTTTCTAGATTTAGTAGTCTATAACTGTAGATTTGTAGAGGGTTCTTTTCTATCTTCGCACCATTGACAAAGCTGACTCATAAAGCAGCTAAGTTCCAAAGGACAGAGGAATGTGAGTGGTGCTTTCAGGAGTTGAAAGATAGGTTGATGTAAGCGCCTATCTTAACACTTCCAGAGGGCATAAAAGGTTATGCAGTGTACATTGATGCGTCTAGGATTGGGTTAGGTTATGTTCTGATTCCACAATACCTTATTCTAGCCTACGCTTCAAGGCAGTTGAGGAAGCACAAGAAGAATTACCCTACACATGCTCTTAAATTAGCTGCAGTGGTGTTTGCATTAAAAATTTGGCGTCACTATCTATACGGAATTCATGTTGATATACTTACAAATGATAAGAGCCTTTAGTATGTTTTTCAATAGAAAGTGTTCAATCTCAGATAGAGGTGGGGCTAGAATTATTGAAAGGCCATGATATAAACATTCTTTATCAACCTAGTAAGACAAATATGGTGGTTGATGCTCTAAGACATAAGGCTATGGGAGGTTTGAATCATATTGAAGCTAATAAAGTTGAAATAACGAATGCATTGTGATGTGGCCCAAGCACATGCAAGCGCACGTGGTTGCCAAGTAATATAGGATAGTGAAGTCCAGATTATCGATCCCACAGAGACATCTTAGATTAATCGGTTAAGGTTAATACTTTATTTCACTATTCTACTAAACACAAATGCAAATGGGAATGGTTTGAATATTATGCTACTAAACCTGAAATTTAAATAAACTAATGAGCTAAAATCGATTCAAAAGTGTTTGTACTTCAAATGATGATGAAAATCTAGGAAAATGACACTGGCTTTAGGTGGAGTTTTCAAAACTTGAGTACACTAGATTAATTCTTCCTAAGATTTGTAATTCCAAGTTACTATCCCATTTTTTGTCATTCTCCCGAACATCCAAGAACTATCCAACAAACCATAACGTTTACATCGCTATGATCACAGGTGAAGCATGAGACGAAGCTTGTGGTGACTTGTATTCAACTAAATAAGGTTGATGGGTATATTCCTGTCCTCATCAATGACTTATATCTTAAGCTTAGTCAAACAAGAGTCTTTGAATACCTGTTCTGTCATTACTTTTAACCCTTTTAGTTCCCTCTCTTGAGTTCAACCAAAAGCCAATAGATTTATTCGAAAGATGATCAATCTAAGGAATAAGCAATTACCACAAGTAAGAATAAACAACCTGTAACAAAGAACCAATACTAGCATAAACAAACTATCAAACGTCAACCATATGCTATGGCCAAAACACTAGAATAGGATAAGAACTCCTCACATTCGTCATTCTATTCTAGTGTTTCACTTTTTGGGTTTGCACAAGAATTAAAAATTTATTCTAATGGTCATGAATCATTAAGTAGTAAATCAAGAATGAAATAACAACTAAATATGATAAACAAGTCAAACCAAAATAAAAATGTGCTAAACAATCATGTCTTCTGGCCTCAAACATAGAATAAGGGTTCTTCGCCACTCATAATCTTACAAGAACTTACAAAGAGTAATGTTTCATGCTGAAGTAATGAATGGAAAAGAAAACGAGAAAGAACTGTGAAAAGGATAAACTTGTCAATGTTCTACTCTCCCCATTTCATATCCTCTCTATTCCATGATATTTTAAAATAAATAGCTAAGTGTCCCATTTATAGATTGTAGGATTTTTTTCCAAGATAAACCACCTCCATGTCATGCTGATGAACTAGGCAATTTGCCTCTGTGAGACGGCCCTAATGCATTGTTTCACTACTTAGGCATTTGTGGACATGAGGCACTTGGCGAGGCACGACCTCTAGCGTGCTAAAGCAGCACCATGACACGGCCTCATTGTGCTGCCTCACTGGATAAGCAATTGATCATGCACGGAAGCTTGCTAGCAATGTGTCCTGACATGACCTTCATCCTGACAAAGCAAGCATTGTGGCACGCCTTTGGTCGTGCCTTGAAGGCAGCATGACATGACCTTAATGTAGTCCTTCCCTATTTTTGTGTTGACAATCCTTGCATCCTCAGTGTGGCACGATCTTGGTCAGGTAAGGTCCTTTCGTGGCACGACGCCAATGTTGCAGCCCACTGTTTAGGTCATTGCCATATATTCAAGTTGAACTTCTCGCATCGTGCCTCGGCCTTGCACAATTCGTCATGTTATACTCCATTCTTTAGCAATTTCCACCTACAAAGAGAGCTAATTAGAAATGTTAGTCCATGGACACAATTTAATGAAAATACATGAGATTATAATTTAATTAATGCATAAACTAAACTAGAACATGGGTAATTTGGACATATAAATAATCCTAGGAATCACCAACCCAAACTTAAAGACCTGTTCTTCCTCAAACAACTCTTTTATAACTCATGCTACAGGGGATGCTTTAAACATCACCAATTGAAATGATATCACTCAAGCTAAGGCTACAACAACTGACAAAGATGACAAGTTCCTACCAAGCATGCTTTATTTAACATATTTAAGCTCTACATTCAGGTCGTGACAAGCTTGGTATCAGAGCCAAGGTTTGAAGTGTCCTAGGGTGTATGTCAGCATAATCTTTAGCCGAAACGTAGTTCTAACCTACATAAAATGATTGATTTCATTAGCCATTTGATAGTGACTCAAGTAAGTCTATAATTAATTTATGCTGACTACTTCCCGTGTTAACACAAGCCCGACTATTTCTTGAGTTATCCCACCAAGTTTCTGATGTTCAGCTTTTAATTACTGGAATTTGGAACATTATGTTACAACTCAACATTATCTTTCTCCGACACTTTTATAACCTGATGCGTTTCCATCAAACCCGGGTGGAGGGAACAACGGACATAGTGTACCTAAGTACAGTCTACTAACGAAGCCCTGCCACATTGGAGCATAGAGTCAACCTTTGGGTCTCAAGACCTCGTTCCCTACTATCTTAAAGGCTGATGAATCCTTTTGCTGGGCCTTGTCTCTGGCTGCACTAGGCTAGGGTCTCCATACCATCGCTCCTTCACCCCCACAATTAGAGGTGATACGACAGTATTCTAGATTATAATTTCACTATCCTTTAAAGGTAAGCCTAATGCTCATTTCTCGACATTTAGCGGTGATTCCTAGCTATAGCAGCCTGCTACAACCTAGAGGTGGTTCTGCTCTCTTCCAGGGCTCGATGTTCATGTCTTTCCCTTACTTCTATAAGATAAATTCGGGGTTCATGCCTCATGCACTGCACTGGCAAGGATATCTCTTAACCTTTACTGTCCTGGCCCGCACTGGAGCCGGTTCCCTTCATATAATCTCTTTGCTCCTTAATATAATAGGCTGGGGTTTGTAGGCTTTATTCTCCAAGTAATTCCCTACCACTACTCACACATTACGATGGGATGAATCTATTTCTTACCTGAGCTTCATTATTACTGGAAGCCTACTACGGATGGACTCTCACATGTACTCGACTGCTCCTAGAAATCTCACCTATCATCCTAAATTTTTTTACAATAGTAAAGGTCTAGGTGTCTTATTCAAGTACTAGGGGTCCTGACCACTCTTCTACGACACCCCCCTAGGAATCGATGGGTCTAACTCCTTTACTATTTACTCTTGGCCACGTAGCGTCAACACTTATGCTTTCTGTTGTATTGAGGAATGTTGGGAGGGGGGAGTTAACCATATTACACTATAGTGGAACTAAGGAACGATACTCAACAAACTCTAAAAGGATGGAGATGAGAGTCTCGTAATTTCACAATCTTTTGCATATCTCAAGTAACCCAACATTAACTATTGCCCCTATCTAATTCTGAGTGTCTACTAAGTAAACCAACTTATATGTACTACACTCCTGATCTCCTGAACTGAGGGTGTAGGAATGGATGGGAACGATACTAGAGTGTAAGTTACCTTATGAGGTTCCTGGTGCCCCGAGAGGATGGTGGGGAGATTAAAAGACGTCTGCTTCTGCCCTCAGGCTGGCTGTCCCCCAACTGTGGCACCTCACTGATACCCTCTCCTGCTGTTGTATGTAACTTGCGGTTGGCTATACTCTATCTGATACAAAACATTATTCCAGACACACATAACAATGAAAGATTAGGTACTCAACCCTATACAACTCGACTCTATAGCACGATCTAAGAAGAAGGAGGGGTAACCATATTATCATGCCTCGTAGTCTCCTGTTTATAGAATGTAGTGCATAACATATTTATAAATAAGACTCTACTAGACACTGATTGCAGACTACCTAGGATATGATGTTGCTCTGATACCAAGTTTTTCATGCCCCACCTTGGGAGACATGAATGGCACCTAATGCCACACTGGGAGCTATAGTTGGACATACGTACCTCTAGTGCCTACCAAAAACTCAAAATCACAAAAAAATTGCTATATCTCAGTTATAAACACAACCTCGGGCTAAAAAGGCCACGCAGCATCTATAAAAGAAAACAGCTAACCCAGCCAATATAAGAATAAAGGGATCCTACACAGGCCGACAAGACCACCATGTTGTCAAGTTATAACATAACGAAAACAGGCGGTCATATATGAACTGTGGACAACAAGGCAGCCAACTAATAGCTAAACTAGATCCCACACGACCAATATACAAAACACAACAAATATAGGCTGGCTAACACGAACAAATAACTGAAGACTATAGTTTGCAAGCCTCGAAGAGTGAAAATATTGGTCGGGACAGGGCCCCGGCCTAACCAAATGTTATGAAAATAAAAGATAGGTAAACCTCTACAACCTGGCAACTCTTAATGAGAGGAGTTGGCCAATCTGCTGACTCTGAATAACTACTAGGACGTCTTGAAACTTGTTTGTCTAATCCTGCAAGAAAGTATGCAGCGCCCCATGCGTGGGCGTAAGTACAATATGTACCGAATATGTAAGGCAGTGAGAAAAGCTGAATAGAAGTTGATAAAGAACTGAAAGTAATCAGCGATAAGGGGAGAAGTTAACCTGTATATGTTCATATCTATATCCTGCATCTAGAAGAAAACTATACAAATAAGAGCTTAAGTTGTGCAATTATACAATCATAAGATACATCTAGCAAGCAAGTATGCAAATAAGAACCTAACCTGGCCAATATAAGCCTGGAACATACAATCAACAAAAAGAAAACCCACTTGGGCCCTTATAAGCCCTAGCAGGCACCAGTTAGTCTATATACCCCTATCGGTACCCCTGCAACCCTGCAAGTAACTGTAACTGAACATACCTGGTCTCTTGAGACTATACCGAAGCCTGCTGGGCTCCTGTGACTGAGATCGGCCCTTTTTTCCCCTGTGACTACACCGTGAGCATATGAGGCTTTGTGAAGGACCTATATTTCCGGTGTAGAAGATGTCCATAAGTGAATAGACTTCAATATGGCCCCGTAGGTTCTACTTTAGTCCTTACAGAAAATATATGGCTCCGTAAGTGATTCAATAGCTCAGTAAGCAATACAACATCATAGCTCTGTAAGAATTAGTAGCATCGTAGCTCCGTAAGAAGTTTATAACTCCGTAAGCTCTTTGTACAACTAGAAGCCTCTTAGCTATTCATGGAGAGAGGTAGTATGAAACACGATCTACCCCAACTTCGGATACTATGTTACAATATAGAAATCTAGTCACTCAAAAGGCGTATTTGGCCCCTAAATCTTAATGCGACCATTACACGTCCCTAGAATAGTCAATGTAGCTGCGAATAGGAACATCCAATGTGCCTATACCTAACAAGAGGGTCCTGGCAGCGATTACAACCTCCATCAACTTAGACGGAAAAGGACGACGTACGGGTGACTTAAGTGATAGTATGAAGGTCATGTTGGGACATTGATAGTTCATAAGCTAACCGTAAGGTTGCAGGCAACTATCTATATGATTCCTTTGCTTGGGACGACTACAAGGCTGCTACCAACCAAATACGTTCCTAAGCAGTTAGCCCTATCTTCCTACAAGCAACATGCTATATTTCTTAGACTGCCGGTAATGCTATGATACTAAGATTCTAGTTCCTTAGACACTAACTTAATCTATCTAGATTTTGGATGGCTCCTCTGGAAGGTTCATAGCTTCGTAGATAGGTATATTTGGACCTAGCCCTATGCAACAACATGTACATGAGCATCTATAAGAGTCACTTGGGGCGTTGGCCCACATATGACTACTAATAAGGTTCCCTAGACCATATATGACTACTAATAAAAGGTTCCCTCTTTAGGGTATCGACTAGTCTATCAGACTTGTAACAATTGAAGTTGTTTCCTATGCGACCTATATGACAAGCATTGAGTCGGCTGAAACTAATGATCACTAATAGTAGCCAATCCTATGGCAAGATGTCGCTCAGTTCACTAGGCAGACCTGGTGCCACTGACTCAAAGGTACGACCACCCTATCCAAATTCTGGCCCTGGAGGCATCAAGGTATGCCAACGGCCTCTGGGCGAGCTTTACTGACAATAAAGACATCAAACTGAAAGCTATCTCCCCCAGCTACGCCCTATGCTATCAAAGTTTACCCAGTCAGGCCCAACAGCTAACCATAAACTTCTAAGGCCTTGGAACGACAACAAAACATCAGAATACCTCTAAATAGTAACCAGGTGAAAGGGAAACTCTCTATGGCACACCCAACATTAGTCACACTTAACACACCCTTTCCCGAAGAGGGATACTAGGGTATAATCTCAATATTTCTTATATAAGCTAACCACAATATACGTAATCATTATCTACTAGCAGCAGCTAATCACAACATATAAGATTAACTATCTACTTTCAAGGGCGTAGGTCGTATCACTATACGATTAGAAGAACTTGCCAAAGAGATAAGCCTTAACATACTTCAAATGATGATTTCCATTCACCCAAAGCAATTCCAACCTGTAGCAAGTAATTCCACAAAATTGCATCCCTTATACTGAAAGAATAAGGCTATTTTCAATCATAGGAATGACTAATAATAATATCTTTCAAGAACCTTGACTATAACTCAAACTTTTTCCAATTCGGCTAAAAGCTTACAAATTCCCAAGAGTTTAGAAGGTAGAAATGCTTACCTATCACTTGTAGCCACTTAGGACTCAATTAGAAGTGATTCTGACAACTTTTACTCAGCAGGATTCCGGTACTCCGAGCGAGTTTTCTAGAAATAACCCCGCAAGGACATTCCTAGTAGGCCTATAACTCATTATCCAAGATAATTTGCATTTGAACAGAGTTTAATGGTGTAATCTGGCGAAAAACCAATGAAAACCTTGAGAGCTAAGTCACTAAGGTCGAGCTAGTCAGTTGGGGAAATTGTAAAATGAATCCAAGTTACCCAACTTAAATATATATATGTAGAGGGTGGTGGAGGTCAGGCGCATCACGCGGGTCATCGTGCTGCAGGGCTGATGCGCCTTGCAGCTTGCTGCACCGAGTGGCTGCCACATCGCACAAGCCATTGTGCAGCAGGGCTTCCGCATTATGCAGGCTCTCGCAGCCTGGCCTCGCTCGACCCTGCCGATCCAATCGATGATGCACTCACTCATCCTACTATCGAGACTTCTCCCGCACGTGCTATGCTCTAACCGCTCACCACAAGCACACGCACACGTATGCTAATAACTAACATCTTATGGGGTGTAAAAAGGAATCCCCGACTCTTCAGTCTATCCTTGTGGTCAGTGAGATTTCGGATATGTTCCCGGACGAGCTTCCTGGTATTCCCCATAGCGTGAGATCGATTTCTCTATCGACATGCCACCAGGTACACAGTCCATATCTATTACTTCATATCGAATGGCTCCTGTTGAGCTGAAGGAATTAAAAGAACAGTTGAAAGATTTGCTAGATAAGGGCTTTATCAGGCCTAGTGCTTCACCATGGGGTGCGCCGGTTTTGTTTGTAAGGAAGAAGGATGGCTCCCTACAAGTGTAAAATTATCGGTAGTTGAATAAAGTTATTACTAAGAATAAATATCCCTTTCCAAGGATAGATGATTTGTTTGATTAGCTGCATGGGGCGAAATATTTCTCCAAGATCGACTTAAGGTCAGGGTATCATCAGGTGCGAGTCTGGAAGAATGATATTTCAAAGACAACTTTCAGGACCAGGTTATATGCAATGTTCTCCAAATGTGTGTTTTGATTAAATTCGGTAGCTTTCTTGGGCCATATTGTATTATGTGCAGGTATCTAGGTTGACTCGCAGAAAATTGAGGCAGTGAAGACATGGCCTAGACCTACGACTCCCACCGAGGTTCGTAGCTTTTTGGGGTTATCTAGGTATTTACAAAAGGTTCGCGGAAGGATTTTCTGCCTTATCAGCGCCATTGATAAGATTGTCTTTGAAAGCAGCTAAATTCCACTGGATTGAGGCTTGTGAGCAGTGTTTCCAGGAACTGAAAAATAGATTGACATCTTCACAAGTATTAGCCTTACCGGAAGGTCCAGAGGGCTACACTGTGTATTCTGATGCTTCAAGCGTTGGGTTGGGATGTGTTCTAATGCAACATGGCAAGGTGATTGCCTATGCTTCAAGGCAGCTAGGGAAGCAGGAAAACAATTTGCTGCAATCTTTCATGCTCTGAAAATATGGAGGCACAACTTATATGGTGTTCATATTGATATCTTCATGGATCACAAAAGCCTCTAGTGTAAGTTCATGCAGAAAGAGTTGAATTTGTGGCAGCATCGGTGGCTAGAGTTGCTGACAGACTACGATGTGGATATCTTATATCACCTAGGGAAGGCTAATATTGTAGTTGATGCCCTTAGTCACAAATCAATGGGCAGCCCAGCATATTTGAGGCCCGAACAGCGGGAAATGGCTCGAGAGCTACACTAGTTAGCTTATCTAGCAGTCCGGGTAGTAGATTCAGAGGATAATTGGGTTATGATCCAGAACATAGCAGTGTCATCTCTAGTTGTGGGGGTGAAGGAGTGACAATATGAGGACCCTAGCCTAGTTCAGCTTAGTGACAAGGTTCAGCAGCGCGAACTATCAGCCTTTGAGTTAATAGGAGACGGTGTCTTGAGGTTCAGAGGTCGACTCTGCATTCCAAATGTAGCCAGTAAATTATGGAAGAGGTGCATTATTCTCGTTACTCTCTCTACCCAGATTTGACAAAGATGTACCATGATATAAAGGAGATATATTGGTGGCCTAGGATGAAGAAAGGTGTAACTAAGTTTGTAGCCCAGTGTCCTAATTGGCAGCAGGTAGAAGCTGAATATCAGAAACCTGGTGAGCTGACTTAGGAGATAGTTATGCCTATGTGGATATGGGAAGAATTAATATGGATTTTTTTATAGGATTATCTCCCACCAGGCGTAAGTTCGACTCTATTTGGATCATCGTCGATAGGTTGATGAAATCATCCCATTTTTCCAGTCAGGACTATATTTTCAGCCAAAGATTAGTTGAGTTATATATTAAGGAGATAGTTCAACTGCATGGTGTCCTTGTATCTATTATTTCTGACACAGGGGAACAATTCACAGCTAGATTCTGGTAGTCATTTTTGAAAGGTTTGGGGACGCAGGTTAATTTGAGTACAACCTTCTATCCCTGGGTAGATGGCAAGGCTGCGTGCACGATTCAGACACTCGAGGACATATTACGGGCGTGCACTTCTAGAATTTTGAGGTAGTTGAGATGAGCATCTACCTCTTATTGAGTTTGCATACAATAACAGTTACTATTCTACTATTTAGATGGCACCTTATTAGGATTTATATGGGTGGATATATAGGTCCCCATAGGATGATTTGAGGTAGGAGAATCAGGGTTTATCATACCTGATATGATACATCAAACAGAAGAAAAGGTGAAACTTATCAGACTGCGTCTGTTGACAGCCCAGAGTCGTCAGAAGTCCTACTCTGATCTTCAGCGTAGATACTTGGCATTTGATGTCGGTGATTGGGTTTTCTTAAGGTTTTCACCTATGAAGGACGTGATGAGGTTTGGCAGGAAGTGAAAGCTTAGCCCTAGGTGGCCGTATCATATCCTTCGAAGGATAGGCTGAGTAGCTTATGAGTTAGAACTGCCTTCAGGGCTAGAATCTGTTCATTTAATTTTTCACTTGTCAATGCTATGAAAGTACATAGGAGACCCTTCTTGGATTGTCCCGGTTGAGGATGTTCAAGTCACTGAAGAGTTGTCCTACAAAGACACTTTAGTTGCTATAATAGATTGGCAGGTACGTAGACTGAGGACTAAAGATGTAGCCTCTATTAAAGTCTATGGAAGAACAGAAATGTAGAGGAGATGACTTGGGAAGCTGAGGACGACATGAGGTCTAAATATCCTCACTTATTTCAGGCTTGACTCAAATTGTGCAATTTAGGTGAGATTCTCATTCAAGTATTATTTTGTTGCTTATGTTATCAATGTGGATTAGTTGTTTATTTTATGTTGTGGGGTAGTTGCTTGTAACATCATGTGAACACCTATGATGGGCTTTTCTGTGTTTCAGGCTTTCAGATAGTCCATATTATAGAGGAGACTATGCCAAAAAATTTTGGCAATGGTTAAAGTAGTTGAGCCTGTTAAGCCTATATTACATTCGAGGACGAATGTTCCTAAGGAGAGGATGACGTTACACCCCGTAAGTTTCTATTGTTTAACTGATGCGTGCGTATGTATGTTGAGAGTTTTGGAGTACGATGCATGCGGGATATGGATCGATGAATGAGCATACTCGCACTTTGTCGAGCGAGCAGGAGGCTGGGGCTAGTGGCAGGGAGCACCGGGCACCGCATCGCGCAGCCATGCCTGCGCACTAGGTGGCGCGTCGCACCCGTGTGCTGGAGCTATGGCCGGGGCGCAGCGCCCCGCTGCCACCACCTCAAATTATATAAACTCCCTCAAGTCTAAATGATCCATTCTAATATTTCCCCAAAGTAGTAGGAGCGACATGAGCGACTACTTTTTATGATTTTCTTCAAATTACACCATTAAACTCCGTTCAATTTCAAATTCATCTTGGATAACGAGTTTCAGGCCTACGAAGAACATCCTTACAGAGTTATTTCTTGAAATGTAGCTCGTATTGTCTGAGCCCCGTTGAGTAGAACTTGCAGAAATCATTTCAAATTGAGTGCTGAGTGTCTGCAAGTGATAGGTAAATGTTTCTACCTTTTAAATTTTTAAGAATTCGTACGTTTTGGGTTGAGTTAGAAGAAGTTGGATTTGTAGTTTATGTTCTTAAAAGATATTATTATTAGTTGTTTCCTAGTGTTGAAAATAGCTTTATTCTCTCAGCATGAGCGCTGCAATTTGGAGGAATTACCAGCTTTATGTTTGAACTATTTGGGTGAACGAAAATCGACAATTAAGGTATCTTAATGCTAACATCTCCGGAAAGTTATCCTATTCGTATAGTTGATACGACCTATGCCTTATAAGTAAGTTGCGAGCATGTATATTGTGAATAGTTGCTACAGGTAGATTTACGACTACAGGATAGTACTTCTGTCAGGACTGACCCACCTAATATAGCCTTCCATTGACCAACCTCAGGGTTGCTAACTGTATCATTGCCTACGAGGCTTAGATTGCTCAGAGGAGCCATGTGATGTCTGAAAGGACTATATTTAGGCCTATAAGGCCGTATTGAAGTCCACTCACATATGGATTTTCCTTATGCCATAACGGCAACACTAACTCTCCATCGTGGGCTAAGTTGCAGACTCAAATGCTAGACAGGTTGGCTATAGTTTCCTGTGGAATCATAATGACCTTGTTAGAGGTATATAGATTGAATTGTCCTTTTCCGGGCTTATGGGGGCCCAGGTAGGTTATTCTGTGCTGATTGTACCTTCTAGGATTATGGGGGCCAGGTGAGGTTCTTGTTTGTATAGTTACTTGCTAGCTATACTTTAGATTGTGAGGATATTCAGGTTAAACTCTTATCCTTCTTATTAATTACTTTCAATTCTTCTATCAACTTCTATTCAGCTTTTATTACTACCTTGCATATTCGGTACATATTGTACTGATGCCCACCTATGGGGCGCTTCATACTTGCCTGCAGGTGTGGATAAACGAGTTTTGAGATCTCCTTAGCAGTCATCAAGGGTTAGTAGATCAGTCAGCTCCTTTTTTTTGGAGTTGTTAGTTAGAAAGGTTTACTCTTTTTGTTGTACAATTTTTGGGTAGGTCAGGGTCCTGCCCCGACCACTATTCCACTCTTAGAGGATTGCGAACTATAGTTCCTGATTGTTGGTTGTTGTTGGCCGTGTGGGGCTTATGTACGTTATGTTTTATGTGTTGGCCGTAAGGGGCCTAGCTTAGCTATCGGTTAGCAGCTTTATCAGCTATAGGTTATATATAATTGCCTGTCTTTTTTTTATGATGACTTAGACAATATAGTGGTCTTGTCAGCCCACATAGGATCCTTTTATTATTGTGATTGCTGTGTTAGCTATTTTTATACAGGTTTGTTGTGTGGCCTAGTCGGCCCGAGGCTGTGGTTACAACCAAGATATAGCTGTTTGTTTTCTTAATTTTGAAGTTGCTGGCAGGAACCTGAGGTGCATATGCCCTACTAGGCAACCTAGGTTCCAGTGTGGCACTAGGTGCCAATTACGCCTTCCCAGGTAGGGCGTGACAAACTCATGGCAAGAGAGTGCTCAATTTGCAATTTCAAGTGCCCTTTTTTTCTAAAAACTCTTTTGCAATTTCAATAAAAAATTTTGGTGGTACCTCTCAAAATAGAATGCAACAGAAGTCTCAACAAGATGCTAGACTTGACAATTTCCCTTAAGAAAGTTGTCTCTCAATATATCATAGGAAAATGTCATCCGGTTCAACAACAAAAGAAAAGAAAAAAATTTGCTCCTTGAGGAAGAACCGTGGTAAAGAAAACATTTGGAGTTTATTGTTATTCTACTATGAATAAAGATGAATACGAAACATGGGTCATTAAACATTTGGAAAAGTAAATTGGCCCATCAATGGCAACTCACATTGTAAGCACAAGATTATTCTTTTCAAACAAGCCCAACCAGGGCATCCATTCAACTAAGCAAAAATATTTAAAAATATCAACACACTAAGAAATTAAGCTTGCCAAGGGAACAAAAGATTCAAGAAATAATAAATGGCTAACAAGAGAGATACATCCCACCCCAACTAAGAATTTATATTTTCCTCAATGTACAAATTAAAAACAAAGATGGGTAAGAACTCCCTGAGTCGGTTACTCTTCAGCATCATCATCAGTCTCCTCATTCTCATTACCCTCTCCTCTCTGCTCAACTCTCTCCTCCTCATAAGGCCCGGAAATAGGTGATCAATTAGTCCTCCACTATCGAGGGGGCAGCCGTGCCCTCATCAATGAAGCTCATGTCGGGGTCAGTGATACACCCAAATTACACCTATGAAAAGGTATAAAGTGGTCGTCATTCAAATATATAACCCAACAAGGTTGGGGTCGAATCCTATAGGGAATAAGGTGCAAAATATATCAAAAGTGAATATTCAAATTTGTTTAGTCAATATTTTAATAAAAGAGGGGAGGAAAGTTTATACTCTAAAAGGTGACAAAATAGGCAACAATTTAATTCAAAATTTTCTAATAGAAAATTTCAATAATAGAAAAGCACTAGGGTTGTATGTTCTATGATTTCGTAACGTCTATAAGTCTATGATTGACTGAGATCATACTTTGATCATATCTTCATAGATTGATGCCTTGAAAATATCATCTACAGTTTTTCAATCCAATTAAATGATTGCCACTTCAATTTCTGTTAGACCTTGAGTGATTTATGATGTCTAGACATTGAGAGTCTCAAGTAAACTAATCTAATTACAACATTAGTTATTAGACAAGGATTAGAAACCTTAACTCCATGTTATTACTTATTTTCCTAGATCTTTTCTTCTTTTTCAAGGAAGAAGGGTTCGAAGGATAATTCTAACGTTTGCAACCATCAAACATTAAAAAAAATGAATAAGATAATAACCAAAACCTATGATCTCATATGACCTCTAATTTTGTATGCTTGTGATCATTACGATTTCATAGTATCCACAACCCTAGCAACAAAATTTTTCTACTCATGGTCAATAATAATAATATTCTTGTGAAGAAAATAGATGATAAACACATACTCACAAGAATGAACGCAAAAGTATTTCCTTGAATATTGATTTGAACTTCTTCATAAAAACTTCAAAAGCATACGTTTCTCTTTTCCCTCTTAGGAGTATTTCAAAAATAAGATCGATAATTCTCTTTTTTTAGCCAGATATCCATATAAAAACCCTACAAATGTTCTAAAAAGCAAATAAATGGTGTACTTCATAATTACAAAAATACCACCGTCACATCATCCACTATGTATCCGCAGTCATGGTTAATCTTTCGTGGTTCGTTCTTTGATCATATTCCAGGTAAAAAATATGGATAACTTTTTTGTCTTATAAAGTGACGCATTTGCATCCTAAGGTTTATGAACCGCGGTCCGCTCTTGTGCGGTATTTTCACTGTCCGCGAACATGAGAATCTGGCCTGAGATGCAATTAATTCGCGGTCCATGCTTTGGCAATCTGCGGTTTGCAGTTTGATCACTAATCTCATGGCTGAGAAGAGTTCTTCTTATTCTAGATGTGACTGATCTACGGTTGGCATTTGGCCATCTGCGGTCTACGCATGAGAGAATCTCACAGAATTTAAGCTGCTTGGCTTGATCTTTGATGTATTTTCACTTGAATCCTTCTCAACCTCTTCTAAATGGAAATTTCCTATACCGATGAAGAGAAATCATGATAAATACTTCTTTTCATATCAAATTATCACAAAAATCTAAGCTTATAGATCAAATAAGTTGCTTAAGATACCAACTTATCAAACCCCCAAATTTAAACTATTGCTTGTCCTCAAGCAACTTTAGAGCATTACATTCACCATAACCAGCCAATAACTTGCATGATTGACACTTGACTGTTGGTTGGTATAAACAAAGAGCCTAACATTTAGGGATCATAACTCATCACAAATCATGCAAATTCAACTCTCTAGCAATGACTCAATATCATCTCGGCTTGTCCGACTCTAAACAGTACTATATCTTTGTTCATAGCCTCTTATTGAAAACAAGATTCAGATCTTATTCAACTAACATGTGCCCTCACAAAATATTTTCACAACAGAAGTAATTTATGTGTTAGGGATACACACACGACCCAATACACTCTCTCTCAGAAAGAAATTCTCGTGCGTACAGATATAGTACCATAAGCATGCCTTTTATGTAGTTCTCCACCAAATAGATACACAGGTTCTGGAATCAAACAAGACTTGAGGGTGTTGGTGCGGGTTTGTGTGATATGAATAGGTCAAGTATTTGTTCACATAGATCCTCTCTAAACGCTACATCTCTCATTATAAGTCTCCCTCTATCATGTTTCCTCCTTATCTCTCCTTCAACGCCCTTTTCTTAGTCTTCTTTCTCTTTTGCACAAGCCTTGTTCTTCCCTCTTTTTGATATTGGAAGAGCATACGACTAAGGTGTTTATCTATTTTTTGGTTGCATCTTAACTCGCCCCCCCCCCCTCCAAAACTTAGGCTTTTAGCCTATGTTTGCATTTTTACCAAGGGTAACTTCTGCAACTTTTGAGAATTTAGAGGATGTCATGTTCAGGGTTTTTGTTTTATAAAAGAAAAAAGAAAGAAAAGAAATATCTTAGCCTCAAAAGGGTTTGACTAAGGAAAATATTTACAAGTTGAGTTTAAAGAAGTCCCATTGTCATGTTGTAGAAGAAGTGTAATCTAGTATTTCAACTTTAAAATATTCCAAGAAAGTTCTAGACTAATCATGCACACAAGGACAATAGCAATCAGACTCACAACACATGGCACATGCATCTGTTGGATAGAGTTAGAATCTCAAATTCAATACCAAGTGATGAACTTGATAAGATAACTTATTATGTCCAACTAGCCAAACACAAACTTTATAGGTCATGTCTAGGAGCTATAGTCCTTATTTGATTTTACAACTCAATGTTTACCTCGTTAATACCAATCAATCCATAAGTATGCCAACACACACAAAAATTTACATCCTAAAACATGGCTTTTTCTCTTAAGAAAGTCTCCTGGATATCTATCTTTGGGAAAAGCCACCTGGTTCGACACTAAAAAATAAATTTTAGCTCCTAGGGAAAGAACCGTGGCATGAAGAAAATCCTCGGAGTTTTATTAGACAGGACTATATTAACAAGACAAATAATATAGCAAACCAAAACAAACAAATTTATTACACATACAAGTTGATTCATATTTTACAGACCGCGTTTTCACATTTTCAACCGTCATACCTACCTACCCCTACAAAATAGGACAGGTATTTTCCTCAATGCATATAAAAAAGACATACAAAATAGAAGGTAGGATCTCCCCAAGACGCTCTAGGCATCCATGGCCTGTTCAGACTGGGTCATGGTAGTGGTCTCTGTGATGCCCGCATTCTCTCCTGCTAGAGCACGAGAACTTGGGTCTGTGCCTACCATCTATGCTGTGACATCATCCATAGAGCGCTGGGTAGCCACTTCAACTTTCCTCTCCTCATCTATTTCTTTTGTCACATGCTCCTTCTCCAGCTCCTCTTCATTTATCTCTATCCTCTCATCCTCGAAAGCCTCGTCCTCAAGTAGTGGAGCATCAAAGATGCTCAGATTAGGTTGTAACTACCGCACATCAGTCTTTATTTTGATCATGTCAACTTTGAGTGATGCTAAGGAATTCCTTGCACCAATACCCTCTAGCTCAGAGACCCTATGCTCCAAATTCTAAATTTTTACATGGACTGGAGCAAGAGCCTTGTCAATGGCTTTCTTGAACATGTCGGGCATATGCTCAATTAGGGAGGTCAACCTTGTATTGTTTTGAGCAGTCATATTTTCTACCTGTGCCATTGGGGCTGCAAAAATTAGACTGGTTAAGCTGATAGACCATTGGAGTAGCAGAAGAGGAAGGAAGGGAATCAACTACAAGTTCGTCCACTACTTGTGGGTGAATACCCATTGTGGTCTCTGAAGGATGAGAAACCACTAGATCTCTCTTTATCTTCTTCATTTTTGGATTCATCTCACCTTGATTCATTGTAATGTCCACGACTTGGTTTCCACAAATATGTTTATCAATCCTTTCTATCTCTAGAACACCAGCGTCGCAACACATATTTGTGACTAGCACTGGGAATAGAAGAGAGGTATGTGCTTGTTGAGCTCGATCTCTCATCTCTGTGGCAATTATGTCCCCCACATTAATATGAATTCTTTCCATGATACAGGCGATGAGGATTGCTCGGGCCAATGGGATCTTATTGTCATTCTTTGAGGGTGTAAATCTTGAGCACACGAACCCTAACCAATGCTTAGTCTGGATGTTAAGATCACTTTTGTAGATTTTCCCTCCTTTCGTAACCTAAGCTAGCATACTTGTTGCCATTAGAGACGTAATCCAGGCATAATGATCATTAGGATTTTCAAACTTTGCCAAATATTCTAAGTCATTAGCATAATCATCATCAAAGTCGGCCTTATTAATGGACTTTGCACTGTAGTCTACGATCTTGGGCATATTTACGTGCCTAAATGATATTTATACCTGAGCTTTGGTCAAGTTTTTAACTTAATTTTAGTATAATCTAATGTAATTGTGCTTATAATTGCGTGCATAGACTATTGAACATGATTATCTTATTTTGTAGGTGCAAAATGATAAGGAGGAACCTAATTGTGAAGTTAAATGAGTACAAAGGAAGCTCGGTTTGAAGGACAAAGCAGATGCATAAAGAGAGCATGAAAAGAAGGCATCCACACATGGCAACATGCCATGCTAGGCCACTGGCATGCCCAACAGTGTGCCGTGCTAGGCAGTTGCACTCATCGCCTAGTCGTCTAGTGCGCTTGCACATCGGTAGCATGCCACGCTGTCGTGACATGCCAGGCGGGCTGCGCGCCAGATGCCATGCCACGCCAATGCAGTGCCAGGCCAGTGCCCCAATTCTAATTCACATTGATGAGTTTGAAATTTACCAACTCATTAGTCTCCTAAGCATTAGTTTTTGCTTAGTTTTTGAGTCATTTATGTGGATTTTATGCCCTTTCTCTTGAATTCCTTTTAGGTACTTCACGAGAGTGGAGAAACAATGAAATTGAGCAAAACACATGATGTTTTAGATGGATTTTTATGAGTTAGCATATGAAGGAGAGGAACTAAAGATAATAGAAGATTTAAGCTCAAGAAGAGGTGCAAAAATATGCTTTAAATCAGCTAAATGAGGAACCAGAAGGGCGAAATGCAAGAGAAACGTTGAAGATACTGCCCAGACCAGTTGTTCGTGGAATGGTATCGGCTAAATACCCATTGAATGGTTGGTTTCCCCTACCAGGACACTGTTTTCAACTGGCTGTAATTTTGTGCTCCGCGGATTGACACCGGCTAAACGCTTGTTCTTCACGGGAGAGGCCGTCTAATGAAGGGTAAAAAGGTCTAGAAAGGTCTCCAAAGCATCTAAAAGCCTAAAGGGCATTTGGGGAAAGTTGTACACAAGAAAGTATAGATATTTAGATAGCTTTCATTGTACACCAACCATTCATTCGTCATTCATTCATCATCTTTTCATCCATAGAACAATAGAAATTGTAGATTTCTCTCAACATAGAATATAAATTTCTTCTTTTTGAGGAATCCCCTTTGTGGGGGAATTCCACCGTTGTTGCAAACCTTGTGAAGCAATTGGATGAACCCATATTGTGAATGTTGAAAAAGTTATTTGGGTAAATATGTAGATCCAAATTGCTAGTTAGGGGTGATTTGATTTTAAATTCTCATTGTAGCTTAGATCTATTGTCTTCTATCAATTTAATTATAAAAATTGATTGTTGCAAATATGAATTTTGCTATACTTTTCTTCCTTTTTCTTGAGAGAGAAAGGTGAGAATTAGGTGAGAAGACAATGGTGATGATTTAGAGTGTTGGAATGTGGGATTGAGCTAGAGATAGTCAATACCCACATCTTCACTCCATTAAAGGTCAAGGGTAGAAATAGCTAGCCCTTCCTCAAGCTTTTGTGGTTGATAACTTGAACTGGCTTTGGGGTTTGAGAAAACCCAAGGTATAAACATTCTTATGGTTGAAAAATAAGAGAATATAATTTATATACAAATATCTAAGTTGAATTTTAATTTAGGCAATGAAGTAGCCCATGCTAGTTTTTTAACCATGCAACACACACCCCTAGCTAATTCACTTGATAATGCAACAATTTGAATTCCCTCCAGTTAGTCTTAAAATAGAATTAGTTGGCATTTCCTTAATTTTTCCCCAATTTTACTTTTCAAATGTTGAACAACGATGCACTCTAGTTTGAGTTAGTTTATAACTCTTGAATTATTGACTCAATTCTCTGTGGGATTCGACCCCAACATCCGTCGGGATATTTATTTGGACATAACGACTGTTTAATCTCTTTCATAAAAGAGGACTGTAGTTTGGACATTATCAAAAATGGCGCCGTTGTTGGGAAATTGAATTGTGATAAGCCATTAGTTATTCATTAATTCAAACTTGCTTTGCATCTTGTTTTTTTTACTTCTTTTCACTTCACGTTGGTGTTATCTTTGAGTGTTGCAAGGTTGAACAAGGCGTGGAATACGATGATAAATAGAAGGAGCAAAGTTGAGAATTCGGCTTTGGACATGCAAAACGTAGGTCGAAAGATGCGAAGCGCAGGTCTAGTGCAGGTTATAACTTGAAGACATGGAAAGCAAAAACTCCAAGGCAAAAGTCTTCATCATATCATGGAGTTCTTACCCTCATTCCTCCCTTACTGTGTGCAACTTTGTGCCTCAAAGATAATGTTTGTTCTGTTTTTCTATTTTATGTGTTTGTGGTTGATGTTTTGTTGGGGTATGAAGTCTCAGTAATCCCTTGTGAGTGATGTATGATATGGCCCTATGATGGATTGGGTAGTGTCATTCTTAAGGATAAATAGGCATTACTTGTTAGTAGTATTGCCTTTTTAGATAGTAGTCTTTGAATAAACTCCAAGAATTTTCTTTATACTACGGTTCTTTCCCAAGGACAGATTTATTTGTCTTTTATTTTAATTATCGAACCAGGTTGGCACTGATGATAGATTGAGAGGTGACTTTCTTAAGGGAATATGTCAAGTGTAGAGTTTTGTTGAGTCATTTGTGCACTTGCTTGATGGGGTACCACCAATATTTCTTGCTTGGCATTGTGCATGAGCTTTTAAAAATAAAAGGAGGGCATTTAAATGTGAGAATGAGCACTCCGTTGTTATGAATTATACATTCGTTGCTTGGCTTTTTGATTCGTAACTAGCTTGACGAAAGTCATTCTCTTAATGCGATGAAGTAAGTGTGTAAATTTCTTTGATTGTGATGCTTTGTGTGGTGAGGATTTTTAGCCTAATTCTTGTGTATGCATGACGTCTAGAACTTACCCTAAATGTGCTTCAAGGTGAAATGTTAGATGAAGTGTACTCAAAACATGATCTTAGGCTCTCTTTTGAAAGTCACTTCACCCAAAATGACCTCCTTGAACATCTTCTGTCGTTAGCCAATGTTGAGCCCCTTGAACCTTCTTCCTGAAAATCACATTACAAGCCTAATCACCCTTTTTTATCCCTCTCTTTGGCACCCGTCCTCCCTAATTTCTAGTGATGAAAGAATAAAAAAATAAAAATGGGGCTTGAAGCCCAAGAAATGAGGATATAAGGAAATGATTCTGGAATGAGGCAAAAGCCTAAGTTTTGGGGTTTGCAAGCAAAAGGGGAGACATGAGAGCTTCAATTTGAGGTAGCATCACATTGTGATCAAAATGCATGAAATGATAGGTTGAGAAATCTTGGTTCTTCAAAAAAGAAAAAGATTTGTGAATTGGTGCTACCTCTTGCTCAGATGAGGATAATTGTGAGATCCAATGAAGTTATAAGGAGAGCCATTAAGAAATTAAAGCCAAATATGATGAAATAGGAGAAATAGGTAGAGTGATTGAAAAGAGTTGATGGGAGGTTAAAAATTTCACAAAAGGCATTAGGGAGGCTCTAGTCACTAGAGCTAAATATTTGTCCTACCCTTACCCCTAGCCTTCATTATGACCTGCAAGTCCTAATTGGTTTTGAGTGTAGCAACACTACATTAGTGGCGATATACACTAAGGGAAAGCCTATGGTTCAATTTGTATGAACTTGAATTTCATTGTGAGAGTGAGCGCATTTGCCTTATCTTGTAATCCCTATGTCTGAAATGCTAAAAAATGTTTGGGATTCTCTCTTCTTTTTTAGTGGCATCAGTTGGGATACATGCTTAAAATTGTTCTCAAAAGAGATGTATGAATGAGGCAAGCATGTAGCGAACTTGAAGGCAAGCTTTGAATGTGAATTGTCAATGACTTGAGATGCTCTTTGTACTTGTTTGGACGAACTATGCCCCTTGTTTGAATGGAAGGAATGCATGCAAGATATGTTTGATGATTATGGTCACCTATTAAAGCTTGTGCTACATGGTTAGTCATTTATTTTTCTTGAGTTGGTGTATAATATTTGTGCTGTCTTGAGGCTTGATGATTTTGTGTACAACTACCATAGTGCTCTAAGCTTTAGCAATGTTCTCTTGTGTAAGAATGTCTTGATTTGGCCCTTAATCCAAAAACTCATATATATAGCATGTTGTTTATTTGCTAAACTGTAAAGAATTGCAGTACATGAGGACAAGCAATGGTTAAAGTTTGGGGGTTTGATGAGTTAGAAATTAACCAACTCATTAGGCTCCTAAGCATGAGTTTTTTCCTAGTTTTCAAGTCATTTATGTGGATTTTATGTCCTTTCTGTTGAATTCTTTGTAGGTACTCCACGTGAGTGAAGAAAGCGTGAAATCGAGCAAAACACATGAAGTTTGAGATTGAATTTGATGAGTTATCATATGAAGGAGAGGAACCAAATATAATTGAAGATTTGAGCTCAAGAAGAGGTGCAAAGACATGCTTTAAATCAGCTAAATGCGAATACGGAAGGGCGAAACGTGGGCGAAACACTAAAGCTACTGCCTAGACCAGTTGTTCGCAGACTGGCATCGGCTAAATTCCCATTGAACTGCCGGTTCCCCCTGCTAGGACACTGTTTCAATCGGCTACAGTTTGGTGCTCTGCGGATTGACACCGGCTAAACGCCTGTTCTTCATGGGAGAGGCCATCTAATACATGGTAAAAAGGTCTAGAAAGGTCTTCGAAGCATCTGAAAGCCTCAAGGGAATTTGGGAAAATTGTACACAAAAAAGTACAAATATTTAGATAGCTTTCATTGTATACCTACCATTCATTTGTCAGTCATTCATCATAGTTTCATTCATAGAACAATAGAAATTGTAGATTTCTCTCAACATAGAATAAAAAGTTCTTCTTTTTGAGGAATCCCCTTTATGGCGGAATTCTACCATTGTTGCAAACCTTGTGAATCAATTGGATGAACCCATATTGTGAATGTTGAGAAAGTTGTTTGGGTATCTTTTCTCTCTCTCTAAGTATGTAGATCAAATTGCTAGTTAAGGATGTATGTATGGTGGGTTTGAATGTATGAATAGGTATTGATGATTTGATTTTAAATTCGCATTGTAACTTAGATCTATTGTCTTCTCTCAAGCTTTAATAGTAAAAATGGATGGTTGCAAACATGAATTTTGCATTACTTTTCTTGCTTTTGCTTGAGAGAGAATGGTGAGAATTAGGTGAGAAGACAATGGTGAGGATTTGGAGTGTTGGTGTGTGAGATTGAGCTAGATATAGTCAATACCCACATCTTCACTCTATTAAAGGCCAAGGCTAGAAATAGCTAGCCCTTCCTCAAGATTTTGTGGTTGATAACTTGAATTGGCTTTGAGGTTTGAGAAAACCCAAGGTATAAATGTTCTTTTGGTTGAAAAACAAGAGAATCTAATTTATCCACAACTATGTAAGATGAATTTGAATTTAGGAAATGAAGTAGCCCATGCTAGTTGTTTAACAATGCAACACACACCCCTAGCTAATTCACTTGAGAATGCAACAATTGGAATCCCCCCAGTTAGACTTAAATTAGAATTAGCTGGTATTTCCTTAATTTTCCCCCATGTTTACTTTTCAAATGTTGAACAACGATGCGCTCTAGTTTGAGTTAGTTTATAACTCTTGAATTATCGACTCAATTCTCTGTGAGATTCGACCCCAACATCCGTCGGGATATCTATTTTTATACGACCATTTATGCTCTTTTGTAAAAGAGGAGTGTAGTTTTGATGTTATCGCACATCCACGTACACTTCGTGCCTCGGAGGACATGCTGTGTGATAGGCAGCGTGACACGAGCAGCATTCATGCGACCAATTCTCAATTAGTATAAAAGTAACACATGGTCTATTTTTACTTGTTATCACGTATTACTTTCAAGAAAACGTGGAGGAGCAAAGGGAGAATTGAGGAGACTCTACTTAGGGTTCATATTTCTTTCATTTTCTCACTCTAGTTTATACATGAAATATAAGTATGCTATGAATTCATTTGTTAGAATGAGTGGCTAAAACACTTTTTCTAGGGTTGAGGCCACATAACTGATTGTATTGGCTTCATTCGGTATTTGGTTCAAGTTTTCATTATCATTAGTTCTTGCATTCTTCGTGGTATTAATTTTAGTGTTTGATCACTATTTAAAAGCCATTGTTAATCATAGGAAAACTCGAAAGAGCAAAACCTAAGATAGAACTAGGAATGCAAAAAGTGAGTTCAAGCCCTTAAGTCTGATTCACAGTTAGGATAGCATATACCTAATTTGCCTAGATCCAGGATCGGGCTATGGGATTGAGCACTACTATCCCATTCCCGAGTCTTGTCTTCAGATTGTGTATGGAGGTAGGTCTCAAGGTCTGTCCTAATGAGGAGAAGTTGGTTGGAGACAGCGAACAACTGACATAGGGTTGATCCGGGATGAAACGAACCCAGTGAGCCGAGTATGACTTCCTACCGCAGTCCCTGTACCATGAATAGTTAGGGGTGAGTAGGTTAATGCCTCCACCTCACAGGAGCAGGAAAGGACACTGGCTGTAGATGAAGGTCATTCAAAGACAACTCCCAGCACCTCTGTTGCACTATCTATGGGCCTTCTGAGCTAGACCCTAGCAAGATACATTGCTAGTGCCTCAGGACTTTATGCAAAAGATGGCAAAGAGACTGACCATGACTGAGAGAAAGGTGTAGTATATGATAGAGAATGTGAAGCCTTAGATGAAGCCTGAGATTGAGGTGGCTGCACAGGTCTTACATGCCAGGCTTGACAACTTTAAGAGTTGCTTCAATGAGCACATGGTACAGTAGACTGACATCGGTAGTCTCCATGAGAAGCTAGGGGCTCTTCGAAGCCAATTCAACGAGCTGTCATCTCGGCAGTCGGCAGTTCTAGTAACCCCCACTGTTCTCGTGTTGAGTTGGATGATGAGCTTAACTTGGAGGCATATTAGGAGCCGTCTAGAGTGGAGGAAGGAAAAGGGAAGAAGAGGGTCTTAGAGGATGTTGAAGATGAGAGTCTAAAGAATAAGCGAAAGAAGAAGAAAGAACGCAAGAAGCAAGATTGGAGAGTCATCATATTCATGACGAGCATAGGTCGGACCTTCTTAAGAGAGCTAGAGGAGTGGGTAGCTCCACCACTGCCCATGCCGATGTGTGGATGTGTATATGTAGAAACCAATTAGATTATTGTTTCCATGAGAGGTGAGCTTAATTGCTTTGCATGTATATATTGTAGCATCTAGAACTTGCCTTAGTGTCTGTAGGATACCTTGTTGGGAGCGAGCTGAGAGATGATCAAGGCATTTCTTTGAAGAAACCATTTTTTTCTATAGTTGTTTTACCTTCCTAATCATTCTCCCTAGTTACCTCCTTTGAGCCTAAAAACCTTATTCGTTCTTAGCCATGAAAGTAGCTTAATCCCTGTTTTTGTGAGACCTCAGATTATTGATCCAAAGTAGTCTTAGGCATTTTGATGTTCTTAAACAGGAAGATAGCTAGACACCTAATTCGAAATTGTCACATCACTGCTCTTTGATGTAGTTGTGAAGCCAAGTTCGGTTAAATAGTTAGAGGTTAGCAAGTGCATAACCAAGGGCAATAACTGCGTAAAACACTCCACATAGCTAATTGCAAATAAATTAGGTTGTCGCATCCTCGCTGGATGATGTAGTTGTGAGGCTAATTCAATTATGTTTAGAGGCTTGAAAGACCATGAACATGGAAATGATCTTGTGAGACAAAAAATGAAGTTCATACTTGAACAAATATGAATGTAGTATTACATGAATGTTTGGCCTTAACACTGAATTCTTCTCATTACTGCTTTTCAATTAAATTTGTGATCGTCTTTAGATTTAGAAACAAGCGCACTTTAAATCTTGGAAAATTAGCACTTTTGATTTTTGAATTGATACTTGAACTTGAATATTCACTGAGAGACTAGTCCCTATGGGTTGAACATCAAGCTTGCAAAGAGACACAATATTATTTGTAGCACCGCTATAGCGAGAGTGATAATACTGCATTGAGACGACTAGAGCGGTAGTAATACCGCTGTAGCGGAGCACAATCTACTAAGCAGGCCAAGTCGTGACTCTTCATGATCTATAGAGAATAATTAGTCATTAACCTCTTAAAATATAAAATAGAAGATGCTAAGTAGAAAATGCATGTGTGGTTTGAAAGTCTGCGACATGTAAGTCATCCTATGTGTATGGAGATTGGTAATGGTATTTCTCATTATTACGTTAATTTCTCAACTATCCTCTATATGTGAATTCAGCTGGAAAGCTATAAGTGTTATTATCTACATTTTATGTGAATAAACCTATGGATATAAATTTTTAGGAGAAAAACAAGAGGAGCCAAGGGGGAATTTGACATCCATAGCTAGGAACTTTCGTGAGGGAATCAAGAATTGGATAGCCGCAGACGAAGATGATTGGGACAATAGCTTGGCACCCAGGTAGGCCATGGCTCACTCACGTTTGTGATAGACTATGATTAGCTAAACATATACGTGCAAGTGATTGATGCGCTTCACACATAGTTATAAATTAACCCTAGAAATAAGGAAGTGGGAACGTGAAATTGTGTTTCTTGCATGTGAGTAATAGAGGGAGAGAATTCAATGTAGATATAATGACTTTGCCAGAAGGTTAGGGGAGTGAATTTGAGTGATGCATGTAAGTCTCGTGTTTCATAAAATTGATTTGATTGATTGAAACAAGCCAGATAACCATGTTTACTACGTAATTTGGGAGAGGGATTTACAAGGGACATGTAACATATGCTGAAGATCTAGAATTAGGAAATTGAAATCAAATTTACGATATTGCAGTAGAATAAATGGAAACATGCTGATTAATCATAGATGATAGAATATTTTATGAATTTCTTGTTGAAACATAAGTTATATCTTCAAATTTGTTGAAGTCACGTAAATTGATGTTAATTGGACGATTAACAAGAAGGGCGGATGGCCGTTTAGGTTAATGTAATACGTGGTCTGATACAAGGAAATCTTGCGGCAAAATATACTAACAATGTAAAGCACGATATTCATAATGAAAATATCCATATGAAAAGGATGGAAAGGGACTGGTCAGGGTATTATTGACACAATGCCACTACAGCGAGATAGCTACAATGGTAGTAATACCGCTGCAGCGGAACCCAATCTACTGAGCGGGCCAGGTTGCGACTCTTCATGATCTATAGAGAATAATTAGTATTTAACTTCTTAAAATATAAAATAGAAGATCGTAAGTAGAAAATGCATGTGTGGTTAAAAGTCTACGGTATGTAAGTCTTCCTGTATGTATGGAGATTGGTAATGAAATTTCTCATTATTATGTTAATTTCTCAATTATGCTCTATGTGTGAATTCATCTACGAAGTTGTAAGTGTTATTATCTGCATTTTTATGTGATTAGATCTATGGGTATGATGTGTGATGAGTGTGTTTCAAGGGTGTGAATGTGGTTCTAGATAAACGATATCAGTTGTCTGAGACGTTATGTAAATAAGAGAGGAAGTATTGTGTAATATCAATGAGAGAGGTATGACTTGAGGCCGGGAGGAGGTACTCTGTACGGTATTGGATCAGCGTGATTAGATCCTAATTGAGGTTTTTAGATATGAGAGGCTCGTGCCTGAGGTGAGCATTGATACGAGCGTGATGAGAGATTAGATTGACAGGTATGGTAAAAATCACCATGTGGCTGAATGTATGAAATGAGTACGCCGACAGGTATGATAAGGGACTCATACGGTCGGGTATATAGTACATGAATTTCTAAAGTCCCCTACAGGTCATGACCGAAACAGAAAAAGTAAGACCCTTTGGCACATGTGTATGGTGATGTGACGGAGGTGTGTGCCCCGCACATTACCGTTGGTATGATTGAGTTCAGATTGATATTGAGTAAGGCATGATACCTCTGTTTTTTATGGTGACGGCACCGTGAAAGTAACGATATACGTGTGTAATCCAAGGGATGTATGCCCGATGTGAGACTGGAATGAGGTGAGGTATAATTACGATATGTATGACAGATAAGTGTGCATGGTAAATTTTTTTAATTAAGATACAATGTATGATTTACATGATATATGACACTTGTTTGATGATATTTTTGGGATAATTGATGTGATATATGTGTATGTAGGTTGAATATATGTCACACTTCTTGTTATTTGTTATACGAGAAGGAATGACTATCATAAATGATAATTGTATGGAAAAATTATAATACGTTAGAAATCTCATGAGAAAATTAGTGTGATGGTTGATCGCTAGGTAAATTTGGCTAGAAAACACTTAATGTATGAAAGATGTGATAGGAGAATTGAAAGGGTCGAGTTTCTGGGTTACTGCATAGTGACTACCGCTGCAACGGACGTATGACCACGATAACAAGATCACGGCAGTAGTATAACCTATGCTGCAGTGGAAACGGAGAGGAAGAATGGTAGGCTAAAAGCGCGCCAAGATAATAATATGAGTAATTGTATTTGTGAGTTTGCAGGACTAAATTGGTTATGGTAATTTATAAAAATGGCAAGTTAGAGTAACAGAGAAGTGGTAATTAAGTTTTATTTTGTGTCGATGCTTATGAATTATTTTGTGATTATGTCAACTAATTGTAGTCGACCAGTGATGCTTACCAGTATGTGTGGTGTACTGATAATACTCTTGCTACGCCTTTTTTGTGTAGGTCGTTGTAGGATGAAGTTCTTTTTGGATTGGTAGTCACTCAGCGACAACTTCTGCATTCTTCCGCTGATGAAGTTGTATCTTTTATTTGTCGGTACCCAGTTGTAGAGATCTTGTACCTATTTAGACTAGATCTTTGGAAGAGTTGTGTTAGTTGGGAGGTTCCTTTATGTGTATCATGATTGAATTGTAAAAACTGATGTAAACAAGGAAAGATTTTGATTTATAAATTACAGATGATTATGTTTTATTGATACGTTGTTGTCCAGGAAAAAAGGGGTTCTCCTATCGTGTAGAGTTGAGTAGGTTGCCGCACGGCCTATATAGTTGGGTCTTGTCAAGATAGTATCAGAGTGCCTAGGTTGTCAGTCTATGAGTACAAGAGCAATACCGTGTAGACTCCTGTGGATTGGTGTGTAGACGTCCTCATCTAATCTTTAGGAAGCTATAAGGCATATAGGAAGTCCCACTTATTTCTTTCCTATCATGCCATCCGGTTGTGTTGATCGCCCGAGTTAAATCAAATTGGTATCAGGAATATTCCAATTAGTATCTGAACAGCCCTAATTGATACCTAATTAAGTATAATTAATAAAAATACGTGATAAGATTGATGGATGAAATTAACTTGAGCTAACCAGAGAGACTAAGGAAATCATGTTATATAATTGTGGTTCTGCTTAGCAAGTTCACTGCAGCGAAGGCTGTGTCGCTGTAGAGGACTCGCTACAATGAAAGAATTATTGTTGCTGCGGTGGAGCAATCGCTGTAATGGACATGTTTAGGCAGAATACTGGATTCCCTGTTTTAAAATGGAAACCACAAGTGTCAAGCAACCAAACCATTCGAGCGATGCAAGTATGGTAAAATCACAATGATAGAGAATAAAGTGCCAACATGGCCAAAGTCTTAAGATGCAAAACGGGCATCCACAAACCAAAGGGAAAACAAGTTCCAACATCTAGAAGTAGGAAAATAAATTTTCTTACCAGCCCCAAATAGGGGTTGCCCAAAACAGTAGCAAAAACATCATATGTAGGGGACAGGGGGAGAGAATCACGGCGACCCATCTAGCTGGAGGCCTCATGACTACCACTGCCAGCCTCATCATCCGCTCCCTCCTCGAACCCACTGAGGAAGGAGAACTCGAGAAGATCATGTAAGGTCGCCTGAGGTGTCCAGGCATCGAGAGCGAGGGTCTTTAGAATTTTCTTGATTCCATTCCACATGCACACAATCAGCTTGTCATTGGAGCGCCTTTTCCTCCTTTCCTTCTCCATACCCGTCAGGGCTCAACATAGGCCTGGTCTAGGGAAGAAATCAGCCCCTGCATCTTTCACAAATTAGCGGCAGCTGCACTTGAGGATTGGCTGGTGGAAGGTCGGCTGGTAGATGGCCTGCTTGGGGAGGAGGTCTGGAAAATCCTCTAAGGAGCTCACGCACGTCCGCCATCTGGGCCTCTAACCTCTCGAACGGCCCCAGGGGTCTAAAAGTGTCATCTCTGCTCTCAACCTTAGCTGATGCAGACTTCCTCTTCTTCTTGCCCCTCCCTAGAGCCCTCTGCACCCTCAAGGGATCGAAGGCCCTGCCGCAGTCAATAGTAATATCCCGGACTCCATATGGATGCCGGCCCGCTTGCTCACCTGTTAATAAGAGAAGGAAGTGGCAATCCAGTGATAGTCTTCGTGTGGAAATACTTCCCCTCCTTGATGATTGGGGCCCCTACATTGACCCTCATCCCACTCAAAATATTGGCCACCACCCAAGCCCTATGGTAAGTGTTACACCCCGTAAAAGTTAACGATTAGTAAGCATACGCATGGATTTGTGATGAATAAAGAAAGTAAGACGCGCGTTGAGAATCCTCGGAAGTAGGGCAAGGTGAGGCGAGGCCGCGAAGGGCCAGCATGACGCGCCAGCTAGTAGGGCACCGGCCAGCGCGGCGCGCCAGGCCTACTAGCACAAGGGAAGGCGATACGCGAGGTTGGTTTGGTTCCCTAGGAGACGCGAGACTCCTAGCCACTGCCCTAACATGTATATAAGGCCCTCTATTCATTTGAAATCAATTCACAAACAAATGCCCTTGGCCAGATAGAGAGAACTATGCAAATTTCGATTATTTTTCATTCGTTTATGCTGCTAAACACCGTCCAACTTCAAATTAACTTCAGGTATTGAATTCTAAGCCTACAAGGAGCGTTACTATGGAGTTATTTTCTTGAATTCGCTTGGAAAATCGTAACCCCTCAGAGAAAAAGTTGTCTGAATTGCTCCAAATTGATTCCTAAATGATCACAGGCGTCAAGTAAGCATTTCTCCCTTCTGAACCCTCGGAAAATTATAGGTTTTCGGCCGTATTTTATGGAGTTGAATTATAGTCTCTATTAATATCAAAAGTTATCATTTTAAGCCGAATTTGATATTGAAATTAGCCTCTTTCTCCAGTATTACGGTTATAGTTGAAAAGAGCTGACGAATACAAGTTGAAACTCGCCAGATAATTGGGAAACGACAATCGTGGTATGTTAAGGAGAATTTCTTCAGCAAGTTAGTATCTATAGCACTGCAATACAGTTTGAATCCCAGTAAGAGAGCCAGAAGTTTTGTTATTGTTATTAGCTTTTGCTGTTAGCTGAGACCAGTACTTATGTTTAGTTTGGGATTGACTTTGTCATGTATAGCCTTCCATTAACAACCCAGGGTTACTAGTTGTGTCGTTGCTCGCCAGGGGAGAGATGACGTCGCTCCAAGGAGACGTATGCCATCTACGAAGGACAAATATGAGGTCCGAGAACTTATGCAATCCGTTCAATGGCTGAACTATTTTTATGCTGTATCAGCACCACACCCCCGTCGAGCTTGGTGCCCAGGGTATAGATAGCAGGAGTCCATCGAACTTAGACACAACTAAAATTCAGGGGCCGAGCGGGCTCAGTTGCAGACCTAGGGGACTGGTAAGATGGCTATGGTTATTACTTGACTCATTTTTACCTTGTTAGGGGTATATAGATTGAAGTGTGCTCGCCATGGCTTATGGGGGCCCCGAGTGGGTTATTCTATGTTCATTGTACCTTCCAGGCTTATGGGGGCCAGATAAGGTTCTTGTTTGCACTATTTACTGTTATAGTAGACACGGGAAATTAAGTTATTCAGGTTATGCCTCTATCCCTTTCACTTAGACACTTTCAGTTTCATCTTAAGGTTTATTAAGTTATTTTTAGTTATTGCCTTACATATTCGATACATATTGTACTGACGCCCATCTTGAAGTGCTGCATTACTTGCCTGCAGGTGCGGATAAACGCAGATCAGGACCTTCTTAGCTTTCAACCAGAGTTTGCAGTGCAGTCAACTCCTTTCCTTCGGAGCTAACAGTTAGAAGGTTTATTGTTTTTAATTGTAAACTTTATGGGTAGTTTGGGGTCCTGTCTCGACCATTATTCCTCTCCTAGAGGCTTGCAAATTTTTATATTTTTCTTGTGGTTAGTTTGTTGTTGGCCATGTGGGGCCTATATATTTTTATCTCATGTTTTGGCCGTGTGGAGCCTTTTTTAGCTTCTAGATAGAGTCCTTGTCAACTATAGTATAGTTTAGTGCGTGATTTACATTTCATTTATAACTAGACATCATGGTAGTCTTGTCGGCCCACATAGTATTCCCTTTATTTGCCTGTTGCTGATTAGCTATTTTCCTTACAGGTGGCTATAAGGCCTGGTCGGCCGGAGGTTGTGTTTACAACCGAGATATAGCCCATTGTTTTCTTGAGATTAGTTATAGGCTTGCACCAGACGTGCATAAGCCTACCAAGGTCAGTCAGATTCCAGTATGGAACTAGGTGCCAGTCATGCCTCCAAAGGTGGGGCGTGACAAACATGGTATCAGAGCAGGTCGTATCCCAGGGAGTCTGCAAGCCGTGCCAAGTAGAGTCTTGCCTATGGATGTGTTGTGCACCATATTCTATAGACAGGAGGTTGTGAGGCACGTTAGGGTGGTCACTAGTCTTTCTCTTCCAGTCATGCTATAGAGTTTTGCTATATAGGGTTGAGTCCCTAAGCTTACGATAATCTTCCTGTCTACTGAGAAATGTCGGACACGTGACAAACCATGACTGGCAGGAAGTTAGATGTCACAGCAGGAGAAGGCACTAGCAGGGTGCCCTAGTCAGAGCCAGCCTACTCTGATGGCAAAAGGGAGACTTCATCTTAGTCTCCCCATCACTCTCCGCCACGCTAGGAGCCATCTAGAGAGGGAGATGTGTTGGCACAACCTCCAATATCTCCTAGAGCAATACCATCATACAAGGAGGTCAGGAGTGCTATTTTCATGTTCGCTCAGATGATGGTTGCGCAGGGTCAGCCAGTGGTACCCGTGGTTGCTAAATCTTTGGGAGGACCTGGTACTTAGAGGGTCTGAGAGTTCCTCACTTTGAGTCCCCCGCATTTCATAGGGAAGGATTAGGATGAGTACCCTAAGGACTTTTTGGACCAGTTGCAGTGGATCTTTAGGGTAATGCATGCCACGCCTGCAGAGTCAGTTGACTTATAGGTATTTTGGTTGCAGGACATAGAAGTATTATGGTACGAGAGTTGGGAGAGGTCTCGAGGTAGAGATGTTCCCCCTCCGACTTGGTCCAACCTTTCAGAGGCCTTCTTGGACCACTATTTGCCGCGAGAAATCTGACAAGCCCGGGTAGATCAGTTTTTGCATCTGGAGCAGGGTTTGATGAGTGTTCTGGAGTATGCAATGAGATTTTACTTCTTGGCCCAATATGCACAAACTTTTGTAGACACTATGCCAACCAGGGTGCACTGGTTCATTATGGGGCTGCCTCCAGAATACGTAGAGACTTGTGCTACGGCCACTTTGTGGGATGATAAGGATATTGCCCGTATTCAAGCATTTGCTCAGAGTATTGAGGGGATTATGCAGCAATAGTGAGGGATAGAAAGGGCAAGTTAGGAGTAGTGTCGCAGGGCTAGGCCTAGTGACACTCAGGCAGAGTCTCAGGGCGGACCCAAGCAACGACTATCGGACAGACCACCCAGACCCCCCCTCCACAGTAGCAGCAGGGTGATAGACCTGGCCGTCAGGGGCAGTCAGGACCCAACAAGAGCTCATGGCCATCAGTTTCACAACAGCAGAGAGGGTCAGAGCAGAGTAGACTCACTGTGCGAACTTTCCCTATTTGCAGTCGACATCACCTTGGGGCATGCAGGTATGGTTCTATGGCATGTTACACCTGTTGAAAAGAGGGTCACATGATTAGGGACTATCTAGCCAGGGGTCAGAGTGATCGGGACCAACAGGACAGATCTTCAGTAGGGTCACGTGCCCCTGCATCTCTAATAGGGCGTACGCCCTTAGCTCCAAACGACAGAGGCTAAGGCAGGTTAGGATCATCGAGTTTAGGTACTGGTTTGGTATAACACTTATGCTTTACCGGGGCGAAAGGAGTCAGAGTCATCGCCGGATAATGTGACAGCAATGTTGTACATCTTCTCTCATTCAGTTTATGTTTTGATAGACCCAAGTTCCACTTTATCTTATTTTACACCATTGGTGGCCCAGAATTTTGATATAATGCTGGAATTTCTTCAGTGACCCTTCTCAATGTCCATACCCATCGGTGATTCTATTATAGCTAAATGGATCTACCGGGGTTGTACGGTAGAGGTTGTTAGTCGCCAGACTTTTGCAAATTTAGTGGAACTAGACATGATAGATTTTGATGCAATTATGGGTATGGATTAACTAGCACCATGTTATGCCAATGTAGAATGTTGGACCAAAAATATTCGATTCCACTTTCCAGGGGAGGTGATACGAGAGTGGAAAGGTAATGTAGCCACACTAAAAGGTAGGTTTATATCCCATCTGTGGGTGAGGAAGTTAATAGCAAAGGGTTGAATCTATCATATTGTCAGGGTTCAGGATGTCCAAGAAGAATCCCCGACTCTTAAGTCCATTCAAGTAGTCAATGAATTTCTAGATGTGTTCCTAGATGAATTTCCTGGTATTTCCCCAAGAATGGGAAATCGATTTTGCCATCGACCTATTATTAGGTACTTAGCCTATATCCATCACTCCATATTGAATGGCTCCTACTGAGCTCAGGAAATTAAAGGAAAACCTGAAAGATCTATTAGATAAAGGCTTTATCAAGCCGAGTACTTCACCATGGGGTGCGCTAGTTCTGTTTGTAAGAAAGAAAGATGGCTCCTTCCACATGTGTATAGATTATTTGCAGCTAAAAAAAGTCACTGTTAAGAATAAATACCTGCTTCCCAGGATAGAAGACTTGTTTAACCAGCTACAGGGGGCGAAGTATTTCTCTAAGATCGACTTAAGATTTGAGTCCTACTAGGTTTGGGTTCGGGAGAGAGATATCCCGAAGACGGCTTTCAGGACTAGGTATGGCCATTTTGAATTCCTAGTCATGTCCTTCAGGTTGAAGAATGCTCCTGCAATGTTCATGGGTCTGATGAACAACATCTTCAGGCCGTATCTGGATTTGTTTGTGATAGTATTCATTGATGACATTCTGGTGTATTCCCACTCAGAAGCAGAGCATCGAGGTCATCTACGAACAGTTCTCTGGATTCTTAGGGATCGCCAGTTGTATGTAAAATTTTCTAAATGCGAGTTCTGGATGAATTTAGTAGCCTTTTTAGGTCATATTGTGTCGGATGCTTTAGCTAGGATTGTTAGACAAGTTAAGAAATTAGAAACACTTACTCTTGGCATGAGAATATTGTTGGATATAATAGGTGTATTTTCCTCTAAAATAACTTCCCAATAATGCAGAAATCTTGCCGCCCAAAACGCAGCAAAATAAAAGCACAACAGCTACAACAAGTAAACATACAAACCATAACTTTCTTCTAGTTTTCCTTAAAAAATTCAAACATTTATTATATATTTCAAAAGAGGGAAGTGACTTACTATTTCTTAGGATCAATTCCTACTAAGATGGAGTATAACATTAGCTCAAAATAGTCCCAAACATGCAGCAACAACACTGCAAAAACGAAGCCACAACGCAGCAACAACTTCACCACAATGTTGCCTTCACTTCCATCAACTTTTGCTTGTGTTTTGATGGTGTTTTCTTGAGGGATTTCCTCTTGGTTTCTAAGGCTATTCTACTGGAAAAGAGAGAGTATTTCATAGGGTAAGCAAGCACCTGAAACCTGAAAAATTTGAAAATGATTTCATAACCAAAAATATAAAATATGAAGGTGTTTGGGCGGTGGCCATGTCACTGCCCGATAGTGCTACCATAAAACACATATAACTTTTTATTACGAACTCTGATTGACGAGCCTTTTGATGTTATGAAAACTAGACTCAAAGACCTTTAAATTTGATAGGTCATGGGGCTTCTAATTCATTATATATGTGGAGATATGGTCATTTAAAATTGACCCTAATTTATAAACTTTACATACTCTTTGTTTTTTCCATTCCTACACATTTCCCTTGTCATCTATGATCAATATACACCCTGTACTTCCCTTAACATAGCATACGAACATCAAATAATTTCAAAAATTTTACAGGGTGTAACATCCTCCCCCCTAGAAACATTCGTCCTTGAATGTCATAACACCTTTAACTCATCCTTGTCTATCATCATAAACATACATTCCATATATTCATAAACATATTCTTTCCAGTCATTGCTTCATATCAAACTATTTTTATTTAACTCACTCTATTTACCTAACATAAGGCAGACATGCCTTAACACTACATTTATCAATGAACTTTTCTAACCATAAGCAAATTTATATACTACCACGACATATAATTAACTCCAATACCACTTTCCATTCACTACTTAAGATGAAAGATCAATGTTAAATCTGAAGCTATGCTTTTACCTTTGCTTTTACAACGACCCATTATTGGCGGTCCTGATAACTGAAACTAAAGTGTAATCTAGGAAGACAAAAAGGGACTAAGTCTTCAATAGAAACTAAATGTCTGTCCACCTAGTGCGTTGAAACACTACAAGGAGCCTTAAATAATACTGTTGACCTGGTATCCTCCACTCTATTCTACTTTTATGTCGGTACTTGAAGACGGTGAATCAGATCCTCTATCAAACCTAATACAATTGACATACCCCCTCATATTTCGCACCTTATCGGAAGCATATTGGCCAAAGAATTAAACCTGACACTATATTCATGAATACTCATGCTGTCGTGCTTTAGGTACAAAAAAATACTAACTGGAAATCATTGAAGTTCCCGTGGTAAGTACTAATCCATAAAGGCTAGGGGATTTAGGCTCAAAATCCACAGGCACTAAAGCTCTCAAAAGTATTTCCCTAGAACCTGCCATTAATTTCAGCAACTGATTCTTCAAACGTCACTATTTGGGTAAATATATGAAATGCTTCCTCAAACTCTCATCCCTTTGATATAACTGAAGGTGCTGGAGGAAATAAAAAAAAACTCTACCTCCTCCTAGCTCTACCGAAATTGGGACAACATGAGGGGCTGAATCCCTTCGCACGGTATCTCTAACTAGATCTAGAGGAACCCTAACACGTGGAGTAAAAAAAACTCACTTCCAGCATATAATCTATTTCTCGGATCTACAGGAGGGGCGACTGGGACCCTTTGAAGAACCTCATAGCCATCTGCCTTTACTTCAGGTGAATTCTAAAACATAAGCATGATTTAGACTTCAAACAGCCCTTACATCTTTTCTCTATAGCACGATCTATTAATGAACAAAGTGAAACAACCCCTAAATGCCCTGTAGCATCCTGATTATAAGTATGGTGCACAACATACTCAGAAGCAAGACTCTACTAGACACGGCTTGTGGACTCCATAGGATACGACTTTGCTCTGATACCAAGTTTGTCACGCCCCAAAATTGGGGTAGGGCACAACTGGCACTCGATTCATCATTGATCGAGAAGCCGGCTATATGACATCTGTAACTGTATCACTTAGGCCATCCAGGCCACCTATCACAATCAACTAAAGAATAAATTGGACCTATTAAGTCTCAACAATACAAGGTAAATAATCGAAATGCAATCAAGGCAATTAGTGTGCTAACCAAGAAACAATAAGCCGATGAGGCTACAAACTGAACAACACTGTACACACTAAGTCCACAAAGCCTCTAAAGAGTAAACTAACTGATGGTCGGAATAGGGCTCCCACCTACCCATACCTACATCTCAAAACTTAAGCATAAATAACTAAGCCCTAGCTCCAGGAAGAAAGGAGCATACCAACCATCTGTTGATCTAATGAACTGCTACTCAACTGCCATCCTGACCTCTACCTGCACCTGCGGCATGAACGCAAGTCGCTAAGCAAGGGGACGTCAGTACGAATGAAATGTACTGGTATGTAAGGCTGAAATTGTAACCATGAGATAACAATCCTGTAATAACTGACTTAGCACACAAACATATGGAGGATAAATATAACCTGAAACTCTGCAACCTGTAATTGATAACAACTTACTATAACATAAATAAATTCAAGATAACTGAACCAAGAATATGGAACAGTAACAACCTGGAATCCAGGAAATTGAAACCTAATAATAACTCTATAAAGAGATGAAAACGCAATTAAGAAATGCACAAGAAAGAAACTATAACTGTAATGCCAGCAACCAGCCAATCGTAAATCCATATATAAAATTCGTCAAGCCGGTGTACTACACCGGGGTAAAATATAAATATCTCAAGCCGATGTACCACATAGGGGTAAAATAAAATGATCTCCAGCATGTGTACCACACCGGGTTAAAATAAAAATATCTCAAGACGATGTACCACACCGGGTTAAAATAAAAATATCTCCAGCCGATGTACCACACCGGGGTAAAATAAAAAGATCTCCAGCCGGTGTACCACAGTGGGGTAAAATAAAAATAAATTTTAATCACCATCATAAATGGAGCTGATAGAGCTCATACAAATTATCTGAATACTGGAAACCGTAAAATATGTTGATCAGTAACTATAACATGTGTAGGCTCTAACCACGACCCCTGATACTACAATTATTCCATATACGTATAGGTCTTTCATTTAGCATTTAAATACATACATATGCTGTGAATGAATTCTAGGGAAGTTCCTAGAACTGGAATATCATAAAGACATGTGTAGACTCACATTCATGATTTTAAACATCTCCTAGCAATTCTAACACGAGGAGTAGAGAGGAATCACTTAACCTAACATTTTCTATTAACAATCTTAGTGTTCATTTCGTGCTTATACTCGTTTGACTTTCATACTTTCATATCAAGAATTGTGAGCATACCTCATTCATTGCACATCATATCATATCTCGAGGTAACTTATGAACAGGAAGACATAACTTGTGTATCTCAAACCTGGAGCTCTTTAATATACAAACTCTAGGCAACTGTCTAGGGGCTGCCTTAAAATAAATAAAGACTTATAGTCGTGTTTCAGACTGCATAGGAAAAGCTCATGTGAGACATTGCAATATATGTGGAGCTTAGAAAAGCTTAGAAGCATTATAAACAGTTTAGAAACTTTCAAGAAAAATAAAATCCTTCAATACTTGAAAAAGTTAATCCAACTCTTAGAACAACTAATCAAAGATAATTACTTAAAAGTACAATGAACATCTTCTCTTTAACTTGAGTCACTATCTCAAAATATTCGATCCTGATTATTTCATAAGGAGTTAACACTTTACCGGCCTTTCATTAGCTTATCACAATTGAACATAAACAACTTTATTTATAACTCTTTTGCTAAACGTCTTTAGAACAGGGTAAATCTTGTTAGCTATTTGCCTAATTCATTAACAATCATAACACTTATCAACAAATTTAACATCCTTTAGCTCTACTTTTCGTATTCATCTTAAATTTTTTTCCAACCAGGATTCGTCATTCCCTACCTAATTATTTACTCTCGTGTTCACTATTCCAGCAATTCTTGTACGCACTTACCTTCTTACCTAATTTCCAACCTTGTCTCTTAAACTCGTCTAGCTCATATTTTAACGTCGCTCAAAGGTTCTTGAAATCAACTACGGACAAAAGGCATATACCTTACATATTACCTTAACAGGTCTAACATTTACTCTTATCTCTCCTTTGCTACTAGCACCTAACCTTTTACACTTAGGTTAATTTCCTTACACATCTACAACTTTCAAAGAACATTCGATGTGTCTACTTAAAGCCTTAAGAAATTCTCAAGAGGTCTAGATAACTCAAGAGATCTAATAAACATATAGCAACTTTCTAAAGGCAATCCTTGCCGCTTTAGCGCGTAATTTGAATGTAAGCGTAAACATATATATATATATATATATATATATATATATATATATATTATGATTTTCTTCTAACATGTTAACATCAAGATATTGTGCATAACCTGCCAATAGAGATGGTCCCATAGTAATATAAATAGTTTACCCATTCGGGTTCTATCTTCCAAGTTTAACGTATCGGTCAATTAAGAAATGTATTAACTAGTCTCTTAGCTTAAGAAAGAAGGATCGGGGAATCACCTAATGGACCTAGGTACCTTAAAACATGAATATGAGAGGGTAGGTAACTGTCATAAGGAAATTCCATTTCGTTACCGTCGTTAGCCCTTATTGAGTTAAAACCCAATTTCAATTATTAGGTTTGTCCGTGCGTCGTCGTCTTGCCATGCTTAAAAAATTTCTTAGTAACCATAATGTGGAACAACTTTGACACCACAAATACATAACATAATGTAAATGACCAGCTCACAGTTCCCATGCCGAGAGGACTTCATACTCAATTTACAACTATGACCATAATAGAAGGCAATTGCCCTCTCTGCTTCACATTCATGCGTTCCAACTCTTTAGAAAATACACGCCGTAATACCAAGTAATCATAAAAATTGGGAGGAACCATAATATGCTACTACAGAAGCTCAAGTACAGAGGAATGCCGGATTAATCCTCGGCTTGAATTCGTGCTTGAAAATCAAGAGACAAAGAACGCCTCACATACCTTTTTTTCAGGCGAGCTTTCTTATGTCGTTTCTTTCTTTCAACAACCACAACTTTAGCCTTGTAAATTAATTGAGTTTATCAGAAAGTGACAAGGCTGTTTCAAGACAATTTATCCAGCCAAAATGTTACATCAATATGCAGTCACAACACAAACAAATAAGGCAACAGTTAGCATTTCTTATTTCAACTTGTTTCTACAACTTTGGGGGAAAATAGAGGTAGGAAATTACCTCACTTTTCTCATGAAAAACTCCAACAAATATAGAGTATATTCTCAGAAAAACACATCTATTCCAACCTTCAAAAACGAGAAGAACTTCAACAGCAACATACCAACAACGGCAGCCCAACATAACCTCAAACTTCTAGCTTTAGCTAGGATTGTTAGACAAGTTAAGAAATTAGAAAAACATACCATTGGCATGAGAATATTGTTTGATATAATAGGAGTATTTTCCTGAAAAATAACTTCCCAATAATGCAGAAATCTTGCCACCCAAAACGCAGCAAAATAACAGCACAACAACTACAACAAGTCAACATACAAACCATAACTTTCTTCTAGTTTTCCTTTAAAAATGCATACACTTATTAGAGATTTCAAAAGAGGGAAGTGACTTACTATTTCTTAGGAACAATTCCTACTATGATGGAGTATAACATTAGCTCAAAATAGTCCCAAACACGCAGCAATAACACTGTCAAAATGAAGCTACAAGGCAGCAACAACTTCACCACAATGTTACCTTCACTTCCATCAACTTTTGCTTGTGTTTTGATGGTGTTTTCTTGAGGGATTTCCTCTTGGTTTCTAAGGCTATTGTACTGGAAAATATAGAGTATTTCATAGGGTAAGCAAGCACCTGAAACCTGAAAATTTTTAAAATGATTTCATAACCAAAAACATAAAATATAAAGGTGTTTGGGCGGTGGACGTTTTAGGGCGGTGGTGATGTCACTGCCCGATATTGCTACCATAAAACACCTATAACTTTTTATTCCAAACTTTGATTAACGATCCGTTTGATGTTCTGAAAACTATACTCAAAGACCTTTAATTTGATAGGTCGTTGTGTTTCTAATTCATTATATATTAGGAGATATGGTCATTTTGAAGTTGACCCTAATTTATAAACTTTACATACTCTTTGTTTTTTCCATTCGTACACATTTCCCTTGTCATCTATGATCAATATACAGCCGTACTTCCCTTAACATAGCATACGAACATCAACTAATTTCCAAAAATTTTCGGGGGTGTAACATCCTCCCCCCCTTAGAAACATTCATCCTCGAATGTCATAACACCTTTAACTCATCCTTGTCTTCCATCATAAACATACATTCCATATATTCATAAACATATTCTTTCCAGTCGTTGCTTCATATCAAACTATTTTTATTAAACTCATTCTATTAACCTAACATAAGGCAGACCTGCCTTAACACTACATAATCAATGAACTTTTCTAACCATAAGCAAATTTATATACTATCACGACATATAATTAACTCCAATACCACTTTCCATTCACTCCTTAAGATGCAAGATCAATGTTAAATCTGAAGCTATGCTTTTACCTTTGCTTTTACCACGACCCATTATTGGCGGTCTTGATAATTGAAACTAAAGCGTAATCTAGGAAGACAAAAAGGGACTAAGTCTTCAAGAGAAACTAAATGTCTGGCCAGCTAGTGCCTTGAAACACTACAAGGAGCCTTAAATAATATTGTTGACCACGTATCCTCCACTCTATTCTACTTTTATGTCGGTACATGAAGACGGTGAATCAGATCCTCTATCAAGCCTAATACAATTGACATACCCCCTCATATTTCGCACCTTATCCGAAGAATATTGGCCAAAGAATTAAACCTAAGACTATACTCATGAATACTCATGCTGTTGTGCTTTAGGTACAAAAATATACTAACTGGAACTCACTGAAGTTCCAGTGGTAAGCACTAATCCGTAAAGGCTAGGGGATTTAGGCTCAAAATCCATAGGCACTAAAGATCTCAGAAGTATTTCCGTAGAACCTGCCATTAATTTCAGCAGCTGATTCTTGAAACGTCACTATTTGGGTTAACATATGAAATGCTTCCTCAAAATCTCATCCCTCTTATATAGTTGAAGGTGCTGGAGGAAAAAAAAACTCTACCTCCTCCTGGCTCTACTAAAACTGGGAAAACATGAGGGGTTGAATCCCTTCTCACGGTGCTCTTACTAGAACTAGAGGAACTATAACACGGGGAGTAAAAAAAACTCACTTCGAGCATATAATCTATTTCTCGGATCGACAAGAGGGGCGATTGGGACCCTTTCAAGAATCTCATAGCCATCTGCCTTACTTCAGGTGAATTCTAAAACATAAGCACGATTTAGACTTCAAACAGCCCTTACATCTTTGCTCTATAGCACGATCTATTAATGAACAAAGTGAAACAACCCCTAAATGTCCTATAGCATCCTGATTATAAGTATGGTGCACAACATACTCATAAGCAAGACTCTACTAGACACGGATTGTGGACTCCCTAGGATACGACTTCGCTCTGATACCAAGTTTGTCACACCCAAAAACTGGTCTAGGGCGCAACAAGCACTCGATTCATAATTGATCAAGAAGCAGGCTATATGACATCTGTAACTGTAACACTTAGGCCATCCAGGCCACCTGTAAAAATCAACTTAAGAATAAACTGGACCTATAAGGTCTCAACAATACGGGGTAAACAATCAAAACGCAATCAAGGTAATTAGTGTGCGAACCAAGTAACAATAAGCCGACGAGGCCACAAAGTGAATAACACTGTACACACTAAGTCCACAAAGCCTCAAAAGAGTAAACTAACTGATGGTCGGAACAGGGCTCCGACCTACCCATACCTGCATCTTTAAAACTCAAGCATAAATAACTAAGCCCTTGCTCCAGCAAGAAAGGAGCATACCAACCATCTATTGATCTCACGAACTGCTACTCAACTGGCCATCCTGACCTCCACATGCACCTGCGGCACGAACCCAGGTCCCCAAGCAAGGGATGTCAATACGAATGAAATGTACTAGTATGTAAGGCTAAAACTGTAACCATGAGATAACAATCCTGTAATAACTGACTTAGCACATAAACATATAGAGGATAAATATAACCTGGAACTCTGCAACCTGTAATTGATAACAACTTACTATAACATAATTTAACTCAAGATAACTGAACCAGGAATAAGGAATTGTAACAACCTGGAATCCTAGAAACTGAATCCTGATAATAACTCTATAAAGAGATGAAAATGCAATTAAGAAATGCACAAGAAAGAAACTATAACTGTAATGCCAGCGACCAGCCAACCGTAAATCCATATATGAAATTCATCCAGCCTGTGTACTACATCGGGGTAAAATAAAAATATTTCCAACCGATGTACCACACCGGGGTAAAATAAAATGATATCCAGCCGGTGTACCACACCGGAGTAAAATAAAAATATCCCCAGCCACTGTACCACATCGGGGTAAAAAAAATATCTCCAGCCGATGTACCACACCGTGGTAAAATAAAAAGATCTCCAGCCGGTGTACCACACCGAGGTAAAATAAAAATATCTCCAGCCGGTGTACCACACCGGGGTAAAATAAAAATATCTCCAGCCGTTGTACCACACCAGGGTAAAATAAAAAGATCTCCAGCCGGTGTACCACATCGGGGTAAAATAAAAATAAATCTTAATAACCATCATAAAATGGAGCTGACAGTGCTCATACAAATTATCTAAATACTGGAAACCATAAAATATGTTGATCAGTAACCATAACATGTGTAGGATCTTACCACGACCCCTAATACTACAATTATTCCATACACATATAGGTCTTTCATTTAGCATTTAAATACATACATATGTTGTGAATGAATTCTAAGGAAGTTCCTAGAACTGGAATATCATAAAGACATGTGTAGACTCACATTCACTATTTTAAACATCTCCTAGCAATTCTAACATGAGGAGCAGAGAGGAATCACTTAACCTAACATTTTCTATTAACAATCTTAGCATTCATTTCGTTCTTATACTCGTTTGACTTTCATACTTTCATATCAAGAATTGTGAGCATACCTCATTCATTGCATATCATATCACATCTCGAGGTAACTTATGAACTGGAAGACATAACTTGTGTATATCAAACCTGGAGCTCATTAATATACAAATTCTAGGCAACTGACTAGGGACTGCCTTAAAATAAATAAAGACTTATAGTCATGCTTCAGACAGCGTAGGAAAAGCTCATGTGAAACATTGCAATATATGTGGAGCTTTGAAAAGCTTAGCAGCATTATCTACAGTTTAGAAACTTCCAAGATAAATAAAATCCTTTAAAACTTTAAAAAGTTAATCCAACTCTTAGAACAAATAATCAAAGATAATTGTTTAAAAGTACAATGAACAACTTCTCTTTAACATGAGTCACTATCTCAAAGTATTCGATCCTAATTATTTCTTAAGGAGTTAACACTTTACTGGCCTTTGATTAGCTTAACACAACTGAACATAAACAACTTTATTTATAACTCTTTTGCTAAACGTCTTTAGAAAAGGGTAAATCTTGCTAGCTATTTGCCTAATTCATTAACAATCATAACACTTATCATCAAATTTAACAACCTTTAGCTATACTTTTCATATTCATCTTAAATTCTTTTCCAAACAGGATTCGTCATTCCCTACCTAATTATTTACTCTCGTGTTCACTATTCCAACAATTCTTGTACGCACTTACCTTCTTACCTAATTGCCAACCTTGTCTCTTAAACTCGTCTTGCTCATATTTTAACGTCGCTCAAAGGTTCTAGAAATCAACTACGGACAGAAGGAATATACCTTTCATATTACCTTAAAAGGTCTAACATTTACTCTTATCTCTCCTTTGCTACTAGCGCCTCAACTTTTACACTTAGGTTAATTTCCTTACATATCTACAACTTTCAAAGAACATGCGACGTGTCTACTTAAAGCCTTAAGCAATTCTCAGGAGGTCTAGATAACTCAAGAGCTCTAATAAACATATAGCGACTTTCTAAAGGCAATCCTTGCCGCTTTAGCGCGTAATTTGAATGTAAGCGTAAACATATATATATATATTATGATTTTCGTCTAACATGTTAACATCAAGATATTGTGCATAACCTTCCAATAAAGATGGTCCCATAGAAATATCAATAGTTTACCCATTATTCTATCTTACAAGTTTAACGTATCGATTAATTAAGAAACATATGAATTTGTCTCTTAGCTTAAGGAAGTGGGATCGGGGAATCACCTCATGGCCCTAGGTACCTTAAAACATGAATATGAGAGGGTAGGTAACTGTCCTAAGGAAATTCCATTTCGTTACCCTCGTTAGCCCTTATTGAATTAAAACCCGATTTCAATTATTAGGTTAACTGCACGTCATCACCTTGCCATGCTTACAAAATTTCTTAGAAACCATAATTTGAAGCAACTTTGACACCAAAAATACATAACATGATGTAAAGGCCAGCTAACAGTGCCCACGTCGAGGGGACTTCAGAATCAATTTACAACTATGACAATAATAGAAGGCAATTGCCCTCTCTGCTTCACATTCATGCGTTCCAGCTCTTTAGCAAATACACACCTTAATACCAAGTAATCATAAAAATTGGGAGGAACCATAACATAATACTACAGAAGCTCAAGTACAGGGGAATGCCAGATTAATCCTCGGCATGAATTCGTCCTTTAAAATCAAGAGACAAAGAACGCCTCACATACCTTTTTTTCCGGCGAGCTTTCTTATGTCGTTTCCTTCTTTCAACAACCACAACTTTATCCCCTTAAATTAATAGAATTTATCACCAAGTGACAAGGCTGTTTCAAGCCAATTTATCCAGCCACAATGTTACATCAACAGGCAGTCACAACACAAACAAATAAGGCAACAGTTAGCATTTCTTATTTCAACTTGTTTCTACAACTTTGGGGGAAAATAGAGGTAGGAAATTACCTCACTTTTCTCATGAAAAACTCCAAAAAATATAGAGTATATTCTCAGCAAAACAAATCTATCCCAACCTTCAAAAACGAGCAGAACTTCAACAACAACATACCAACAACGGCAGCCCAACATAACCTCCAACTTCTAGCTTTAGCTAGGATTGTTACTCATGTTAAGAAATTAGAAACACTTGCCCTTGTCATGAGAATATTGTTGGATATAGTAGGAGTATTTTCCTCCAAATCACTTCCCAATAATGCAGAAATCTTGCTGCCCCAAATGCAGCAAAATAACAGCACAACAACTACAACAAGTCAACATACAAACCATAACTTTCTTCTAGTTTTCCTTAAAAAATTCATACACTTATTAGAGATTTCAAAAGAGGGAAGTGATTTACTAATTCTTAGGAACAATTCCTACTAATATGGAGTATAACATTATCTCAAAATAGTCCCAAACACACAACAACGACACTGCTAAATTGAAGCTACAAGGAAGCAACAACTTTACCACAATGTTGCCTTCACTTCCATCAACCTTTGCTTGTGTTTTGATGGTGTTTCCTTGAGGGATTTTGTCTTGGTTTCTAAGGCTTTGCTACTGGAAAAGCGATAGTATTTCATAGGGTAAGCAAGCACCTCAAATCTGGAAAATTTGAAAATGATTTCATAACAAAAAATATAAAATATAAAAGTGTTTGGGCGGTGGCCATTTTTAGGGCGGTTGCCATGTCACTGCCCGATAGTGCTACCATAAAACACCTATAACGTTTTATTCCAAACTTTGATTTACGATCCGTTTGATGTTCTGAAAACTATATGCAAAGACCTTTAATTTGATAGGTTGTTGGGTTTCTAATTCATTATATATTGGGAGATATGGTCATTTAAAGTTGACCCTAATTTATAAACTTTACATACTCTTTGTTTTTTCCATTCTTACGCATTTCCCTTGTCATCTATGATCAATATACAACTCGTACTTCCCTTAACATAGCATACGAACATCAAATAATTTCCAAAAATTTTCCATGGTGTAACATTCACTCAGGAAGAGTTGAATCTACGATAACGTCGCTGGTTGGAGTTGTTAAAGGACTACAGCGTGAATATTTTATATCATCCAAGGAAGGCTAATATCATTGCAAATTCCCTTAGTCGTAGATCAATGGGGAGTTTAGCCCATTTGAGGCCCGAAAAGCGAGAGCTGACTCGAGAATGGCACCTGTTAGCCAGTTTAGTCGTCCAAATATCAGACTCAGGAGACAGTGGGGCAGTGATGTAGAACACTGCAGTATCATCCCTAGTTGTAGAAGTAAAAGAGCAACAGTATGAAGATCCTAACCTAGTACAGCTCAAAGATAAAGTTACGTGAGGGGAAGTATTAACTTTCGAGGTAACTGAAGACGGGGTCTTGAGATGTAAGGGTCGCCTCTTCATTCTAGATGTGGCAAGATTTCCCCAACAGATCATGGAAGAGGTACATTATTCCTGTTATTCTCTTCACCCAGGTTCAACAAAGACGTATCATGAAATAAAAGAGATTTACTAGTGGCTTGGAATGAGAAAGGGTGTAGCCAAATTTGTTGCACAATGCCTTAATTGCCAGCAAGTAAAAGCAGAACATCAAAAACCCGACGGATTGACACAGGAAATAGCGGTACCTATGTGGAAATGGGAAGCGATGAACATGGATTTTGAGACAGGGTTACCCATACCAGGCGCATAATTGATTATATCTGGGTAATTGTTGACATATTAAAAAAATCAGCTCATTTCTGCCCATCAGGACCACTTTCTCAAGCGAAGACTACGCTGAATTATATATCACAGAAATAGTTCGATTACATGGTGTCCTAACTTCTATCATTTCTAACAGGGGAGCACAATTTACAGCCAGATTCTGGCAGTCATTTTAGAAGGGCTTGGGGACACAGGTTAATCTGAGTACAACATTCCATCCTCAAACAGAAGGGAGGGTAAAACGTACATTTTAGACGCTTGAGATATGTTGTGGGCATGTGTGTTAGACTTCGGGGGTAGTTGGGATGAGCATTTACCACCCCTTATTAAATTTTCTTACAATAACAGTTACCATTCGACAATTCAGATGGCGCCTTATGAGGCCTTATATAGGAGGAAATGCAGGTCCCCAATTCGTTGGTTCGTGTTTGGAGAATTAGAGTTAATTAGACCAGAAATAATCCACCTGTCATAGGATAAAGTAAAGCTTATTAGAGAGCGCTTGTTGACAGATCAGAGTTTCCAGAAATCCTACTCTGATGTGCGACATAGATCCTTGGAATTACAGTGTTAGTGATTGGGTTTGTTTGAAAGTTTTGCCAATGAAGGGCGTAATGAGATTTGGTAAAAAGGGAAAGCTTAGCCCTAGGTTTATTGGCCCATATCAGATCCTCCGGAGAATAGGCCAAGTGGCTTATGAGTTAGACTTACCTCCAGAGTTAGAATCTGTCCACCCAGTCTTTCATGTGTTGATGCTGGAAAGTGTATAGGGGATCCATCCCGAGTCGTGCCAGTTGAGGACGTCTAGGTTATTGAGAAGTTAGCCTACGAAGAGGTTCAGTAGCCATACTAGATCAACAGGTTCATAGGTTGAGAACAAAGGACATCACCTCTGTTAAAGTGTTATGGAGAAATAGGAATAAAGAAGAGATGACCTGGGAAGCTGAGGATGATATGAAGTCTATATATCCTCACCTGTTCCAGGATTGAACCAACTTATGTAGTTAAGGTAAGGTTGTTATTCAGTTGTTATTTTACTACCTATGTTATCAGTACTATTGTTTAGTTTTCCCTTTATTATTGTGTAATAGTTGTTATAGCATCTTGCGAGGTGCCTGTGTTGGACTTTTATGCGTTTCAGGTTTCCCAATAGTCCATCTTACAAAGGAGACTCTACCTAAATTTTTCTAAATCTTGGTTAAGAGACTTAACTCCTTTAAGTTCAAGAATGACATTCGAGGACGTATTTTTCCAAGAGGGGAAGGATGTTACACCCCGTAAAAGTTAACAATTAGTAAGCGTACGCGTGGATTTATGATGAACAAAGAAAGCACGACGCGTGTAGGGAAGCCTCGGAAGCAGGGTCGGGCGAGGCGAGGCCGCGAAGGGCCAGAGTGACACGCTGGCGCAAGGGGAGGCGCGATGGGAGGCTGGTTTGGTGCCCTGGGCGGTGCGGGGCGCTCCCCTTCCACTGCCCTAACATGTATATAAGGCCCTCTTTCATTTGAAATCAATTAACAAATAAATGCCCTCAGCCAAATAAAGAGAACTACGCAAAATTTCGATCATTTTTCATTCATTTACGCTACTGAACCCCGTCCAAATTCAAATTAACTTCAGGTATTGAATTCTAAGCCTACAGGGAGCATTACTACGGAGTTATTTTCTTGAAATTCGCCCGACAAATCATAACCCCTCCGAGAAAAAGTTGTCAGAATTGCTCCAAACTTATTTATGAACGATCACAGGCATTAAGTAAGCATTTCTCCCTTCTGAACCCTCGGGAAATTATAGGTTTTTGGCCGTATTTTACGTAGTTGAATTATAGTCACTATTAATATACAAAGTTATCATTTTAAGCCGAATTTGGTGTTGAAATTAGTCTCTTTCTCCAGTATTGCGGTTATAGTTGAAAAGAGCTGACGAATACAAGTTGAAACTCGCCAGATAATCGGGAAACGACAATCGAGGTATGTTAAGGAGAATTCCTTCGGTAATTTAGTTTCTATAGCACTGCAATACAGTTTGAATCCCAATAAGAGAGCCATAAGTTTTGTTATTGTGATTAGCTATTGTTGTTAGCTGAGACCAGTACCTATGTTTAGTTTGCGATTGGATTTGCCCTGTATAGCGTTCCATGAACAACCCAGGGTTATTAGCTGTGTTGTTGCCGGCCAGGGGCTAGATGACGTCGCTCCAAGAAGCGGTATGCCATCCGCAAGGGACGCAGATAAGGTCTAAGGACCTTATATAGTCCATTCCATGGCTAAACTATTTTTATGTCGTATCAGCACCACAACCCCGTCGAGCCTGTTACCTGGGGTACAGATAACAAATGTCCACCAGACTCAGAAACAGCTATGGTTCAGGAGCCGAGCAGGCTCAGTTGTAGACCCAGGGATTGTTAGGACGACTATGGTTATTAGTTAACTCATTTTGACCTTGTTAGGGGTATACAGATCGAAGTGTGCTCTCCAGGGCTTATGGGGACCCCGAGTGGGTTATTCTATGTTGATTGTACCTTCCAGGCTTATGGGAGCTAGGTAAGGTTCTTGTTTTCACTATTTACTATTAGATTAGACATCAGGAAGTTGCGTTATTCAGGTTATGCCTTTATCCCTTTCACTCAGATACTTTTAGTTTCATCTTAAGGTTTATTCAGTTATTTTCAATTATTGTCTTACATATTCGGTACATATTGTACTGACTCCTATCTTGGGCCACTGCATTACTTGCCTGCAGGTGCGGATAGACGCAGATCAGGACCTTCTTAGCTTTCAGCCAGAGTTAGAAGTGCAGTCGGCTCCTTTCCTCTGAAGCTAACAATTTGAAGGTTTACTCTTTTTGATTATATAGTTTATGGGTAGGTGGGGGCCCTATCTCGACTATTATTCCACTCCTAGTGGCTTGCAAATTTTACAGTTTTCCTATGGTTAGTTTGTTGTTGGCCGTGTGGGGCCTTTTTTAGATGCTAGATAGTGGCCTTGTCGGCTATAATATAGTTTAGTTTCCGATTTACATTTAAGTTATAACTAGACATCATGGTGGTCTGGTCGGCCTGAGGATTTCCTTTATTTGCCTATTGCTGGTTAACTATTTTCCTTACAGGTGGCTATAAGGCCTGGTCGACTGGAGGTTGTGTTTACAGCCGAGATATAGCTCGTTGTTTTCTTGAGATGAGTTATAGGCTCGCACCAGACGTGCATAAGCCTAGCCAGATCAGTCAGCTTCCAGTATGGCACTAGGTGCCAGTTGTGCCTCCCAAGGTAGGCTGTGATAGTAAGTCACGTCCATGAAGTTAGAGGATGGGCAGTTCCTCCGAGACACTAGTTTGAGCAACTAACTAGCCTCCACTATAAAGTGAGTACTCTGAATACCTTTCCTGGTAACTCCCCAGTTGCTAGTAGCCTTCCACTCTTCCACCACCAATGTTTTCACTAGACACTACAAGTTTCGGGGCACATCATGGTTCTTCAGCTTGGCCTCGGGCGGGTTTGGTAGTCCAAGGCATCATTGATAGAAGTAGGGGTAAGGATAATCTGTATGCCCCTGACGTAGGCCACTGGCTCATCCCAACTCCAGGCGATTGTGGGGAGATTAGCATAAAACTCTCGTACCCAGACCTCATTAGCCTTGCTGGGATCCTCCACCAAAGGGCCCCACTCAATCTCCTAGAGGAGAGTATAGAACTCCGAGGCCTTTTCCTCCACATCCTACATGAAGAAACCCCTCTCATGCAACAAATCCTTTGTGGCCTATTCATTGATGAAATAGATGTAGTCCTCGGTATGAATGTTGTTGCTGGAAGAGGCCATGTAGCAAATCTGAAGCAAAAGACAAAGGTTAGAAGTGAATAAAGTGGGATAATGAGAAAATAACAACAAAGACTATTTTGGAAACCTGGATACTATCCCGCGGACTACTGCAGTAGTGTCGCGTTCGTTGTAGTAGGTCCACTTCAGCGGAACTTCCATTTCGAGAGCCAATTCTCCAGCGCGAGGCTCCTATTTACTCCCCTATCCCGGTGATAGCTGTAGCAGTCTCGCGTTCATTGTAGAGGGTCCGCTTTAGTGGAAACATTATCCTTGTTATTACACCGCTGCAGCGGACATCATCTTCCCCAGACCTTCAGACCCCAACAATGGAGGTTGAAAAGTAAACCTCCATATTTCTCCAAATTAATAATAGATCGGGCAAGGAGGGTACTTGCCCAAGTCCTAGAAACTGTTATCCGCCCCAATAGGACACAATTTCAAGCCCAAAATGCTCGAAAAGGTCAAAACCACCACCACATCTAAACTACCTCATTTCCAACCTTACGACCCCATGAACATGACCAGGATCATGCAGAGAACATTAGGAAACACATGAGGACGTAAATACAACAAGCATGCTATGAAAATCTAGTTAGAGCATAAAAAATAAGGAGTCTTACATACTATCCCATAAACTACCCAAAAGACAAGAGAAATAAGTCAGTCACATCCATCATTCACTAGCAAACGAAATAGAGAAGCCATGAGAGTGAAAATTACCTAAAAGATCTAGAAAATTACTAATGGAATAGAGGGCATTGTGCAAAACCAAAAGGGAAAATGTGAGAAAATGAACTTGAAAACCCTCTTTTCTACCTTTAACTGACCCCGTTATCCGCTACAGAGGACCATATTTCCGCTTTGGTGGTACTGCTAAAGCGGAGAAGTCACTCTCTGTAGCGGATGGTAAAAAACAGTGACTATTGAATAATTGCTGCCAAACCTCACCTTTTTTAAAAATAATTGGTCCAAGACATCCGACGAATCAGTAATACCTAGGAAGATCGGGTGGATAGGGAAATATCCATAACACCGAAGGAAGGGTAACGAAGTGAATTGATCTTCGAGTCTAAGTCAAAACCTTGGCGAGTAATTATGACCCTGCTAGAAACTAATCAATGATACGTTGGAATTAGGAATGAGGTGTAGTACAAGGGCCCCAAAAAAAAGCGGCTTAAAGACCGGGACATAAGAATTAAATGAGTCCTGACATTGACTAGGAGTAAGAGGAAAATTGAGGTAGTTATTTAGCCATTCCTCTAAATTATAGCGTTGTTCGAGGACGAATGGATTTTTAATTAGTATTTGATGTAGCGACCCACCTAGCCGTTATAGCATTACGACCCCATAAAAACCAAGCGAATTAAAATTATCAGAAATTCACAATAAATTCCCGAAAAAACAACGACATACGGACAATAAAATTAAATGGGCGTACTCAGGACTGGTGGACGCAAGCCGGTGTCCTTCGCATAGGGATGTTTTCAGCTACAATGGAAGGTATGACCACTGTAGTGGATGACGTGGACCAGAATTTCACAATTCCGTTTTGATTTGGATATTAAAACCTAGTCCTTAAGGAGGACATATTAAAAACGGAAAAAAGACCTTTTAGGAGGAAAACAAGAGGATCTAAGGGGGAATTTTACATCCATTGCTGGGAACTTTCACGAGGGAATCAAGAATTGGATAGCCGAAGACGAAGACAATCGGGATGATAGGTTGGCGCCTAGGTAGGCTATGGCTCACTCATTTTGTGATACATTATTATTAGCTAAACATATACGTGCATGTGATTGATGTGCTTCACACGTAGTTATAAATTAACCCTAGAAATAAGGAAGTGGGAACGTGAAATTATGTGCCTTGCATGTGAGGAATTGAGGGAGAGAATTTAGAGTAGATATAACGACTTCGCCAGAAGGTTAGGGGAGTGAATTTGAGTGATGCATGTAAGTCCCGTATTTAATAGAATTGATTTGATTGATCGAAACAAGCTAGATAACCATGCTTACTATGTAATTTGGGAGGGGAATTCACGAGGAACAGGTAACATATGCTGAAGATCCAGAGTTAGGAAATTGAAATCAAATTTACGATATTGCAGTAGAATAAATGGAAACATGCTGATTAATCATAGATGATACAATTTTTGAAGAATTTCTTGTTGAAACATAAGCTATATCCTAAAATTTGTTGAACTTACATAAATTGGTATTAACTGGATGATTAACAAGAAGGGCGGATGGCAGTGTTAGGTTAATGGAATACAAGGTCTGATACGAGGAAATCTTGCAGTAAAATGTACTAACAATGTGAAGCACAATATTCATTATGAAAAGAACCATATGAAAATGTTGGAAGAGGACTGGATAGAGCATTGTTGACACAGTACCGCTATAGCGAGATAGCTACAACAGTAGTAATGCCGCTATAGCGAAGCCCAATCTACTGAGCGGGCCAGGTCGCGACTCTTAATGATCTGTAGAGAATAATTAGTATTTAACCTCTTAAAATATCAAAAAGAAGATGATAAGTAGAAAATGCATGTGTGGTTTGAAAGTCTATAACATGTAACGCTTCATGTATGTATGGAGATTGGTAACGATATTTCTCATTATTATGTTAATTTCTCAACTATGCTCTATGTGTGAATTCGACTGCAAAGATGTAAGTGTTATTATCTGAATTTTTATGTGATTAAACCTATATGATGTGTAATGAGCGTGTTTTAAGGGTGTGAATTTGGTTCTGGATAAACAGTATAAATGGTCCAAGACGTTATGTAAATAAGAGAGGAAGTATTGTGTAATATTGATAAGAGAGGTATGGCTTGAGGCTGGGAGGAGGTACTCTGTGTGGTATTGGATCAACGTGATCAGATCCTTATTGAGGTTTATAGATATGAGAGGCTCGTGCTCGAGATGAGCATTCAGGTGAGAGTGATGAGAGAGTGCATTGACAGGTATGGTTAAATCCCCATGCAGCTGGATGTACGAAATGAGTACACTGACGGGTATGATAAGGGACTCATACGGCCGGGTATATAGTACATAAATTTCTAGAGTCCCCTGCAGGTCATGACTGGAACGGCAAAAGTAAGTCCCTTTGGCATATGTGTACAGTGATGTGACGGAGGCAGGCACATTACCACTGGAATGATTGAGTTCAGGTTGATTTTGAGTAAGGCATGATATCTATATTGTTTGTGGTGACGACACTTAGAAAGTGACGATATACATGTGTAATCCAAGGGATGTACATCTGATGTGAGATCAGAATGAGTTGAGGTATAATTACGATATGTATGAGAAGTATGTGTGCGTGATAAATTATTTGAATTAAGACACAATGTATGATTTGCATGATATATGACACTTGTTTGATGATATTCTTGGGATAATTGATGTGATATATGTGCATGCATGTTGAATGTATGTTGCACTTCTTGCTATGTGTTATACGAGAGGGCATGAGTATCATAAATGATAATTGTATGGACAAATTATAATATGTTAGAAATCTCGTGAGAGAATTACCCCGATGATTAATCGCTAGGTAAATTTGGCTATAAAACACTTAATGGATGAAAGATGTGATAGGAGAATTGAAATGGTCGAGTTTCTGGGTTACTGTGTAGTGACTACCGCTGTAGTGGATGTATCACCACGACAACAGGATCGTGGTAGCGGTAGCACCTACACTGCATCAGAAATAGAGAGATAGAATGGTAGGCTAACAATGCGCTAAGATAATAATATGAGTAATTGTATTTGTGTGTTTACAGGACTTAATTGGTTATGGTAATTTATAAAAATGATGAGCCAGAGTAACAGAGAAGTGGGAATTAAGTTTTATTTTGTGTCAACGCTTATAAATTATTTTACTGTTATGTGAACTAACTGTAGGCGGACGATGATGCTTACCAGTATGTGTGGTGTACTAATAGTACTCTTGCTATGCCTTTTTGGTGTAGGTCGTGGAAGGATGAAGTTTGTTTTGTATTGGCAGTCATTCAGCGACAACTTCTACATTCTTTCGCAGAAGAAGTTGTGTCTTTTATTTGTCGATACTCAGTTGTACATCTCTTGTACCTATTTAGAATAGATCTTGGGAAGAGTTGTGCTAGTTTGGAGGTTCCTTTATGTTTATCATGATTGAGTTGTAAAAACCAATGTAAATCAAGAAAGATTTTGATTTATGAATCATGGATGAGTATGTTTTATTGATACATTGTTGTCCAGGCAAAAAGAGGTTCTCCTATCGAGTAGAGTCGAATAGTTGCCCGCACGGCCTATATAGTTGGGTCATGTCATTGGCCCCTTTCTATAATTTCGCAGTCCTTTCTTATGTGGCTTGGTATCGAATAATGGCATCTCTAGACTATTATCAAAATAGGGGAACATTAGGAGCTCTATTTCTATCATTCTGCCTAGCTATGTCCGTTGCAACTATGTCCTTTCTGCAATAGCGGATCCGGTGCAGCGGTACTCCTTTTGCTGGAGCAAGTCCGCTGCAGCGAGACAACCTTTGCTGCAGCGAGACTTGCTATGCAGAACAAACATAACTAGGTTTCTTTTGTCTCTTTGGTTGACTCAAGTTAACCCTACCACTAGTTTTATTGCGTATTTTCACTAATTACACCTAGAAAAATACCGATTATGCTTGTCGAGATACCAATTGGAATCTTTAAGATACCATCTGGACTCAACTCGGGTGATCAACACAACCAGACAACACGATGGGAAAGAAATAAGTGTGACTTCCTAAATGTCTTATAGCTTCCCGATGATTAGATGTGGACGTCTACACACCAATCCGCAGGAGTCTACTCGACATTGCTCTTGTACTTGCAAACCAGTAACCTAGATGCTCTGATAAAAACTTGCTATGACCAAACTAGACAGACCGTGGAGACACCTACACCGACTCTGCTCGATAGGAGAAACCTTACAACATTTCTATCAATTAGACAAGAATAAAATTTCTAGCATTCACGTTACTTCTCATTTACTGCTAAAATTTCCCAACTAAATAACATTACAAGATTCCTCTTACATGACTCTCCCAAGATCTAGTCTAGAAAGGTACAAGAGCTCTATTTGAATTACTTGACAACAAAATGACCCAGCTTCGTTCGGAAAGAGAAACACTGAAGCTAGTGCTGAGTACTCCACGCCAATAAAGAAACTTCAACCCGCCACATCCTACACCCCAAAGAAAAGGTGTAGCAAGGTAGCATCAATACACCACACGTACTGGTAGGCATCATCGGCCAACTAGGGTTAGTTAAGACAAAAACATAAAATCAATATACAATCACTAAATCTAAATTCTGCAATTACTCCACGTACGAAACATCTCAGTAAGTTTAATCACTACGGTAGTGTTTCTTATGACTCATAAGGTTCATGCAATTATCCTATGCTTTTGGTTGTTAATTAGCCTATCGGTCTTCCTCTCTTTATTTCTGCTGCAGCAAGGGCTTAGACTTCTACAGCGATCCCACTGCCGTCGCTATGTGTCCGCTGCAGCGCAACCCCATTCACCCAGTAATCGATTTTCCTTAGTCCAGTCCTGTTTTATCCCGACCTATAAACTTGTAGCTCAACTACCACTCTTACCATCTCACTAAGAATGACCAAGTCTGTTTCTATTTTTTATTAACCTATTAGTTATTTGAAGGATTTTTCCCAGCTCGCTTTAGTGTAGTACATTAATAATAACATCTACTTGCTATCTCATGGTACTGCACTATCTTCCGTTCAACCCGTCATACTATCATTCATAGCCCACAAAAGCAGTTTAAAACAAGACAATCAAACGCAATTACGGATTAGTATCTCAAGCACACACAAAGGTCATCAAAATAATATGAGGTAGTCAATTTCCCCAACAGTAAAGTACATCTACACACCTAACCTCATACACGATATGTCATGAGATACCATACCTGGACTGGATAGCCATAAATGGTATTCCACACCTAGTCCTCACCTCAAACCTAATTCATGACAATATATCCTGTATCACACTAATATATCAATTACCTTTCTGTATCTGCAGCCGTACCTGCATAATTTCTATCTCATAATCATACCATCGGTGATATGCCGGCCATACGCCTCTGTCATATAACTGTACAAACATGCCAGAGGTTCTTATACTTGCCCTTCAAGTCATGACCTACAAGGGACTCTAGAAATATATATATGATACACCCAACCATATGAATATTCATCAAACCTGTCTGTGTACCCACTCGTACACCCAACCGCATGGTCCTTTAGCCATACCTATATGTGTTCTCTCTCATATCGCTCTCCTGGATGCTCACCTCGGGCACGTGCCACTCATGTATCCAATCCTTATTCAAAATCTTATTATAGTAACCTATTCATCCGAGTTCCTTAACTTCGACCACAGGCCCCTCATTTACCATCATATTAATAAATTTCCTTCGGTATTATTCACCATCTCCATCACACATTCATTTAATTTCAATTCACCCCTCAATCATGAGATGCATAGTGCAACACAACACGTAATAGATCATCACATGAAAAGAATTACACAGTCACACAACAAGTACAATAACATGAAATTAAATCAACCTCGTCTCCAAACAGTAAATAATATATTTAATTCAGCAAGTTATAAGATTTTTGACTTGGCTCGCTCACTAGTTTGGGCTCCACTTCACCGGCATCACTAACGTTACAACAGTCTCACTGCAACGGTATACTACTCGTTGTAGCGGTACTGCTGGCAATACTGCGACCAATCTTTATTTTGGTTTCTCCCACGTTTTGGTTTCTTTATACCCACCATAATGATACAATGTCATAACACACTTACATCATCAATTAACTTTCTACTCTTGTCACCATTAATACGGACAACAATCATCAATTCAGAAAATACAATACCGACTAAGCACATTCAAGTCATTATACAAGGGATTACTATCCTACGTCAGTCACTCCATCTCGTGCTCAAGCATTGTTATAATTTGTTAATCCGTCATTTGATCGCATCTCCTACACAGAGTCTACGCAATTTATCCGTCCAAGGTTTCGATTCAAAAGAAAGAAAAAGTCCATATATACCTGGGAATATTATGGCAATGACACCAAAAGTTAATCTCCTCAACAATGTTTGAATCAACGCATATCCTAGAACATAAACCAATTTATTAGTTGAAATATCTCCCCTATGGTTTTTCCTTTCTATGAGCTTTCATCCCCCCTCTTCTAATACGCATGTTTTTAGATTTTCACTAATTTCGATTAATAGACCATAACATAGTTAAAAGTACAATCCTACTCATCGTAAGCACATAAATCATACGCATGTATGTGTTTAGCTAACAAAAGTCTAATGCAAAAGCGAGTATATCATATCCTAGCTGGGGGCCAAGCTATTTTCCCGTTCGTCTATGTCTGCGGCTATCCCATTCTTGATTTCCTTGCAAGAGTTCCTAGACATGGATGTCCAATTTAACCGTTGGATCCTCTTGTTTTCCTCCAAAAAGTCTCTTTCAATTTTTAGATGATTTTAATAAGTCCTCCTCAAGGATGAGGTTTTTAATATCCAAATCAGAATAGGATTGTAGATTTCTGTTTCACGTCATTCACTGCAGTGGACAACCTTCCAGCTGCAGCGGTTTTGCTGTGGCAGAAACCATTTCTACCGTGGTAGACACTAACTTGGGTATGCCCCATCTCGACTACTCCGGTTTGAATTTATTCTCCTTGTGCCTTTCATTTGTCGAAGATTTATCATGAATTTCTAAAAATTTTAATTCGCTCAATTTTTATGGGGTCGGAATGCTATACTAGTCGGGTGGGTCATTACATCAGATACCAATTAAAAATACGTTCGTCCTCGAACAACATTACAATATTGAGGTGGGGTTAAGGTGACTTCCACCAATTACCTCTTACTTCTGGCCAGCATCAAAACTTGTCAGTTTCTTTGTCCTGAACTCCGAACCAATTACTTTCAGAACCTATATGATGCCTTATTCCTGATTTTCTCATTTATTACCAATATTTCTAGCGGGTTCATAATTATTCGCCTAGGTTTTAATATAGACCCGAACATCAAATCACATTGTTACCCTTCCTTCATTGTTATGGATGTTTTCCTATGTAATATCTCGGGAGCTCAAATATCAGATTCGGGAGTTAAAATGGAGAAAACTGGATATCTGGCACCAGGTCACAGAGCGAGTCATTCTGTGACCCATGGAGTAGATCACAAGTCGTAAGGTAACTCGTGGTGAGGTTCAGGGTGTGATTTATGATTTTGGGAACTGAGGTCCCTACAGACCTGACCACAAGTCATGGGAAAGGGGGTTTAAGGAAGTGTAGGAGACCTGGTAGTGTACCCTACGGAAGGCCCCATGAGTCGCGGTCAGCCAGCATGATTCATGGGAGGAGTTGTGGTCAGCAAGTTTGAGATAATTTTACCCTTAGGCAGTGAGGGTAACGAGTGATGACCACGAGTCATGGTCTCCAGTAACGACTTGTGAGGTTCCCGTGACGATCCCCAGATGAACTGTTAGACAGTGCACTCGACGACAGATGCCAGGATTCATTTCCCTGGACAATGACTCGTCCATTCACTTGTTGGGACTTGTAGTCAGTCATTTTCTGCAAATTTAGTAACGGTTTCTGTAATTCCTACGATTGTAAGGCCTAAACTACGTCATTTTAAGCTATGAATAGTGGGTTTTAAGAGGGGGAAAATCTATTTTGAGTCATTCCTATTCATGCATGTAAGAGTAAGGGTCTAGAGAGGTAATCAAGGCTAATCTTTCAAGGTTTTTCTTCAAACCTTCCTTGGGAAATTAGAGAAGTGATAGAATCAAACCCTTTCAGGTATGTAGGGTTATGAATGGGTGAATCTATTCACATCCATGCCCAATCTCTCTCTAAATCATGGAAATCCCTATGTTGATTCTATGGTGTTTTAACACAATGCATGAGATTTCTAATTTACTACATGAGTATGATTTAAATGTGTCTCTATTAATGAATTATGAATAATGGGAAAGTTTTACATTGTTTTCAATTACAATCATGTTTCAACCTTTGTAAATCAAAATGCCCATTTATGAGAAATTCATGAAAGTTGAGATTTATGATGAATGTTCGAGTATGATGAGATATTATTGATGAAAAGCATGTTTTTGAGTTACTCATGTTTGTAATCATGTTTTCGAGTGAATTGAATATTTTGAAGCATGTTGAATTATAGGGCAATGCCCACATGTTAAAGTATGATTGATGATTTTTTGAATTAAGGTTACCACATGGTTTGGAGCAAAGACTCCCAATTATTTTCAACTTGTGGTATGATTTGAGCTAAACTTTCTCATATATATATATATATAAAATTACAGATTTGAGATGTATTTAATTATTGAGCTACGTCAATAGACGACGGTGAGCTTCGTTAAAAATAACGATGGAGAGCATATGCATGTTTTTGGGAGTAATGTCTAGCACTGAGTAGGCTAAGGGTCCATCACCCTATTCCTTAGAACAACGAACCAACATAGGTTGATTTATATATATATACTTTTTGACCTCCTTTGTGAGCTATGCCCTGCCCGATTAGGCCACGAGCTTGATATCGATATCATGGTATCATCCTTAGCTTTGGAAAGGTCTTGGACGGATCTACCCACTTGAGTGTCATAGTCGGGACCACGTAAGCTCTATTGTGGTATATCAGTTATATGACGAGTCTCCCATTGTTCGTCATGATTTCAGTTATGCATGTTTATTACTCATGATACATATACATATGTTCTAAAAGAGGTTTGACCCCAGTTTTACTTATGATTTCCAAGTCTAAGCTTTGGGTCATTTGATCACATTATGATGTTATGTTATGCTGAGATCATGATTTCAGAAAATATCATGCAAGTCCTACTCTCAGATTCTCATCTTGATCATGTTTTACATTATGCATGTTTTGAATGGTTTTACTTATTTAAGCGATTTTACTTACCTTGCATACTTGATACATTTCACGTACTGACTGCATACTCTATGTTGTATCATTTTATAATACAGGCCCAAGTACTCAGACTCAGCCTCATCCTTAGCCAGCCTTTCAGAGTTAGCATCCCATAGCTGTTGGTGAGTCCTCATCTCCCGAGGACCATGTTTTATCAGTTTTCTTTATGTATTCAGTTTCATTCTTAAAGATTTAGTTGGTGGTCTCGTCCTATCAACTCATCAATGTTAAAGGTTTTTCAGACATAAAATGTAATCAACTTTACATTTGTGTGTATTTCTGATGTTATGCTTATTTCAGACTGTTCGGGTGTTCCGGTAGGGGTTAAAAACCGACACGCAAGTGCACGTGGTCAAACAAGTAATAAAGTGGCTAAGTAGCCAAGTATCGATCCAAGGAGGCTCAAGATATGTAAAGTTGCGTAGTTTACTATATTCCTATTTCACTTCTAATTATGCTAACAACAATGTAACCAACAGTTACTTGAGTTTTTGTTTCTAAACTATATATACTAAAATTAATAACAACTATTTACTGTGAATTTAGACAATGGATATGAACATGCCAAGGTTAAGAACAAGTAATGAACTTGATAATCATGATAATTTGGTTAATCTCTTCTTCATGTTGCTAGCCAAGAACATTCGCCTAGAAATTAAAACTCTCGTATTTAATTTCACTTTAGAATCCTAAACCATCCGTCTACATTTCTGTGATCAAATGCAATTTATGACCTAGCAATACAATTCCGGTTCCTAAATTGACTAATACGGCTTTCAAGTATATTTCTATCAGGAAAGCACATCAAAACCCAATTTTCCCAAATCAAGTTAAGAACAATACCCTATTAATTCACAACTTTCCAATTTCTTGCTCTTTCGAGTGAAATTGGATTTTTTAGATGTACATTAATGTCGGTCACACACTAATGCAGTAAGAACAAGAATTAATAGAACAACATGGAAGAAGAAGAAGAAAACCATATCAATTATAATCAAAATTCATTACAAGTGACAAAACCTCAGCAAGGAAGAGAATAGCCACTCATTTGTGGATTGATCATCCTAAAATGAGTGTAAATCATACGTACAATTTATAGAAAGAAGAAAAGAAGAGAAGAAATCCCTTAGCTTTTTCGTTCCTCAACTGCTCCTAACCCACGTCCTTGCTCTCCACTTCTGAACTCAGTCTAAAAACTAAAAACTGCTTAAAATAAACCTAAGTGTGCTATTTATACTAGTGGGAAATTTTTCCCGGAATAACAAGCAACATGTCACGGTGGCCAACGCGGAGCACTGCCTCCGTGACACGGCGTGGATGCGGACCTTCACTGGAATTTCAGGGTCCGGTAAATTAGCCTCAACGTGGCACGGAGGCCAACGCGGAGGCCTCTCTCCGTGCCATGGAGCTGACGCGATGGCACACTGGAAATTGCCATTTTAATTCCTGTTCAGGCAGTGTGCTACCACGATGGTAGCGTGGCACGGCTCCATCGCGGAGCCCCTATAAAATGTGCATTCCAATGTCTTTTCCACGCTCGCATCCAAGTCCAACTCCGATATAGTTCCAACATGCATTTTAGCTCCTAAAAATCACATTTACCTGCAAAACAAATGCTAATCATGTTGGTTAGTATAAATTCACATTTTATTACCAATTACATGATATTATATACACATTGCACAACAAACAAGGTAAAAATGATACGTTTGAGTATCACTTGGGCATATAAATCTGCTCAAGATCACTTACCCCACACTTAAATCCTTGTTCGTCCTCGAACAACATATACACAAATCATGCAAATTACATCCCAACCTTCGTCACTATGGTGCGACCATTTACGCTACGGTCATACCGATTATTCAATTTTTGCAAATCATCACGAAAACATGCTTGGTCTTACAATACAATGACCTTTAATACATCAAGACTTCCTAGACCTTTAAGAATTGATTCTTGATATCGGCAAACTCATGCAAATCAGCTAATCAAGAAATCCGACACGAAAATCAATCTTTCCTCAAGCATGTGCCCTCACAACTCGAGAGAATCTTCCCCTTTATGTTCATGCAGCACACAAACATTCAAGTAGGGGCATACAAAAATTAATTTCACTCACTCTCCCAAAAGAATTCACATGCCTCATGTCATGACCCATAAGCTTGCCCTTAGTATAAAGAAATGCAATGTAAGATCACGTAGGACTTTAATGGGTTGTAACGGTGCTATGGATCTAGTATATATATATTGGATTAGCCAATAATAGTCGCTAGCATCCTTAAGCACCTTTTCAACTTATTCCCATCGACTTATGGACATTGTTCCTCTCTTTCCTCTTTTTCTCCCATTCATGCTGGTTTCCTTTCGTACAGCCCATTTCATCAAACACACTTGACACAAAACAAAGGGTTTTCATGTACCCTCACTATCATTTAATTATAGCAAGTGCCTCTTCAACATCATCTTTTCTTTCTTCACTCTGCTTTTCTTTTTTTTTTCACTCTTTAACACTTTGGGAAACATTGCCTTTTCTTTGTAAGCGCTTAAGAGTTTCGTATAGACTTTAAGGCTAATGAAAAGAAGGAATAAAGCTTAGTTTATACAAGTTTGGACAAAAGAAAGAAAGAAATCGGCTAAAGGCTCAACGGGCTGACTAGGGTATACAACATATAAAAAGGTAGAATTTGACAAGAAAAAAATGGAATCTATCGGTTAAAACAAAGAAATGCCTACATCCTTTCCAACACAACACTTCCTTCATTTCGTTTTGTATACACACCAGGCAAGTTCTAGAGAATTCACAATGGCATGGAATAACAATACCTCACTTCACACTTCGTGCACATGCTCGAATCAAGATGCATTCACAGACTCTCTAATTAGCCAATCACATGAATTCAAAATTAAGCCTCAATCATACTGAATCAAATTCTATAGCCTAGGTAACTCAACATATTTATCAAATTGCATGCTTTCAAACGAATCAATTTCACATTTTGAACATCAGTTACACACGCAACGAAATTTTAGCAACCATAAGCAACTACAGTTTATTGATGCAATCCACCAAAGAAAAAATAAAAACAAATAAAAATCCTACTCCTACCGACTACATTTCCCTTAAGACGGTCGTCATCCATCCATCATAGGGAACGGTCACTAACTATGATATCGGTTCAATGGGACTATTCTCGGTAAAAGAACCGAAAACAAACTCCGAGAAACCCAAAAAAATAAAAATCGAAAAATTTTGCAACACATCGATCATTTCGATAGAAAGAAAATATTTACAAGTGCAAAATATTTTCGCGCAAATTTGTGAAAAATATCGATCATCTCGATAGAAAAAAATATTTACAAACTATTTACAAAATATTTACACTGACAACCATAACTTTTCATAACACACATCATTAGCCACAAAACAAATATGTACAAATACATCACCAAACAGTTCACAACAGGGAAAGCACAAACATTCATCCAAACCAAGGAAAAACATACAGCAAATTAGAGCCCAAGTCCCAACACCTAGCTACTCCCCACCTCACACTTAAATTGAACACTGTCCCCAGTGTTCACAAAAATTACAACACAAAAAAATTCGGGTGGTGGAACTCCCTGATTAGTCGAAATATTCGACTTCTTCATCCGGTGTTGCGGCCTCGTCGCCCAAGTCTGAATCAGCTCCATTGTCGTCATCGGACTCCACATCGGAGTCCTCCCGACGCGTCTCCTCATCAGTAGGGACATTGTCATCCGTCGGCTCCACGAAGGCTGGTCCCACCCGACATAAGGCTCTGGCGTTCTCGCCAAAGGGGTAGTCCAGCTCCAGCTGCCATAATTCTTCCTCGGTGGCTGGTCTCCCACCAATCCGTAGCTGTAGCATCTGCATGCCAAACATACGGGCCATGTACTGATCGTCACGAGCATGTCGCTCGCCCAAAGTCAGTACTGGTCCGTGTGTAGTGTCGGGGGACTTAGTCTTTGTCACATCGAGGGCCCTCCGCTCCAACTGCGGAATGTAGTCCAAGGCTTCTTCCTCAATGTCGAGGCCTCGGAGGAAGGTGGTGATGAGTCCGCCAAACCCGTATCTGTGGCCCTGGTGCAGTCTGGCTCTCTTCATGGCAGATATTATTACCGCCCCAACATTAATCTCAAGCCCTTTCATAAGGGCATACACCAAGCAGACACGGTCCCGGGTCACGTCCGTCATATGAACTCCCGAGATCAAACACGAACACACAATCTTCAGCCATATTCTGGCCTCCCTGTTCATCTTCGAATAAGGCAGCGTCTGGTGGTAACCCCTCTCCTTATGTCTACTCCATCGGGCTGTGGATCGAGCCCCACACAACGTACGTCTGATGTCGGCGTACGGTGGGGAGATGTTTAGCTGGCGGAGAACGTGGGCATCTGTGTCCCGCGCTCCAACGATGGCATTCAGCTGCTGGGGTTCCAGAGTGACAATCTGCCCTCTGATTTTCACTGTGTGGCTTCTGATGGCCGGGTTCCAATTTGTGTAGAACTCTCGGACCAAGTGAAGGTTGCACTCCTTGGGCTCCTGAAAGATAAAGCTGAGCCCAGCTGCTTCAATTCTCTGTACAATGTGAGGGAACTCCTGTGCGAGTGGTTCCCGTGCAATATGTTCTTCCGGGAAGTACTTGCTCTCCTTATGCTTATTATACCATTTCTTTCCTTCCTCGGTTACCCATCTTGTTCCGTATTGGCGGCGTTGGCCGCGCGGAATAGCGGGTGCAGCTGGGACTGCGGTGCCCAGTCTCATCCTTTTCCTACCGGTGCCTGAGGTAGAAGCACCCTTGCCTTTATCTTGTCTGCTCGCCATTGTACCTGTCAATTTACACAAACAAGCACAAAGTTAAGCTAAAAACTTGTTAACTTCGACTAAGGTCGGGTTACACAACATTTACCCCACACTTAGGCCTTAGCTACTTCTACAAATTACGGCAAGGATAACTCTAATTACACCACAGACAACACTAGACACTTCACGCTTAGTGCGTTCACAAAAAAATTTCGACAGCATAACGGTTAGCGTACTACTCAAACTTCATACAGCTAATCCCAATCCTACTATCGCTAACAATTCACACATCGCACTTCACAACAAAAACAACAACAAAATAAAAACAACGATAAAAACATTCTATATACAATCTAATCCAAACAATCTAACCAATTTACACACTTTTTGCATTTTCCCAAAAAAAAATTTGAGAATTTGTCGTCTTTTAACATTTACACAATATTTACCACGACTTCTCTCAAATTACAAACACACCCCGGCATCTAATTTGCCGACTTATCAAGTCACTCAAGTTAAATTCAACAACTCATGCCCTAGAATACAATTCTATAATCAAATTCGAATTATTTACGCAATCGATAAGTTCAAACGCTAAATACAACAATCCAAACATATATCAATCACAAATAATCCAACATTCATGTTTAATTTCTACCTAGGGTGATATATCTCACCTCACATGCCCAAATTTGACTAAAATCACCAAAAAATTGAGATAGACGATGAAAACATACCTTTGAATTGAGAAACCGAAGAAACTTGACGTATTCCTTGCCTAAGAACGTGGCACGGTGCTTGGGGAGGGGGAAATAGGTGTTTTGGTCGTTGAGGGAAGAGGGAATGGGAAGATATGGGGCGAAATCGGGGGTTTTAATTTAAGAAAACACGCGGGTCACCCGGCAACCCGGTGTGACCCGGCACGAAATACACGGCAACGTGTCACGGAGGGTAACGCGGAGACCCTCCTCCGTGACACGGAGCCAACGCGTTGGCTTACTGGAATTTTTGAAAAATCTAGATTTTGCCTTCAACGTGTCACGGAGGGTAACGCGGAGCCCTACCTCCGTGACACGGCGCCAACGCGCCAGTGCACTATTTCTTCAATTAATTTAATTTTTCATACCTTGCCTCACTTTCTCGATTCCATGTATATTTCCTCCGTTATACCTGAAAATCACCTCACTAAATAAAAATTGGTTAGATTAATAGATTTCCCTAACTAAAATAAAAAATACTAACTAAAATGAAAATCTAAACCTAATCAAGAAAAGAAAAAGAAAAATAACAATTGGAAATAAAAAAATAAAAAAAAACAAAAATAAAGATAAAAATTAACTACACTGTGCAAAAAGAAGAAAAATAAAATATTTTTCTCACGGGTTGCCTCCCGTGCAGCGCCTGATTTACCGTCGCAGCTCGACGTCCTTTATGCTCACTTGTCTACTAGGGTGATGGACGATTTGTCCCGATCATGGTCATCCCCCCAGTAGTTCTCAACCTTATCCGGTGGCCTTCCTAGTAACTCTCGGGAATCACTCATTACATTAGCATTCCCATGATCAATCACATTGATCACCGAGAGTTCCTTATAAACAGTCGGGAGCTTAGGTACCTTGTACACATCGAACACTTCGACCTTGTCATGTGCTCGCATCGTGAGTTGACCTGCAGCTACATCAATTAATGCTTTTCCGGTTGCCAAAAAGGGTCGTCCCAAAATAAATGGGACTTCAGCATCTGGTTCAAAATCCAGAACAATAAAATCGACCGGAAAAATGAGGGAGCCTACTTGCACTAACACATCCTCAACAATGCCATCCGGCTTAGCTAAAGACCTGTCTGCTAGCTGCAAGATTACCGTTGTAGGTCTAGGACTCCCTAGACCTAACTTTCTGAATACAGAAGATGGCATCAGATTTATGCTTGCCCCCAAGTCGCATAATCCACGAGCTCGGATGCTTTGCCCAATCGTAAGCTGGATAGTAAAACTTCCAGGGTCTTTCAGTTTTGTGGGCAACCTATTCTGAATACGGGAAGTGCATTCCTCCGTTAAAGCTACCGTGGCATACTCAGTCAAACGACTTTTGTTAGCCACGATGTCTTTAATATATTTCGCATATTTTGTCACTCCCTGCAAGACATCAACAAGAGGTAAGTTAACATGTACCTGTTTAAGTACCTCCAAGAATTTCTGGAAACACGCCTCCTCCTTGTGTTTCTTCAGTCGTTGAGGGAACGGGGGTGGAGGCCTTTCTGGTTCAGCTTCTTTAGTCTTCCCCTTATCTGAGATTTGCTCTCCCTTAACATCTGCTGCTCCTGACTTTTGAGGCGGTCTTTCCGGTTCCACCTTCTTTAACTACAAACCACTCCTCGTGGTCACTGCATTTACCTGCTTCGGATTAGGATCCGTGTCGCTAGGTAGTCCTCCTCTGGGTCTCGTATTTTGGGCACTAGTAAATTTCCCAAACTGATATTCAAGAGCCTTGGTTGCCAATTGATTATTCTTCACTTCGGCTGCCAATTTAACATAGTCAGCCTGCAATTGCGCCTGATTAGCGATCATGGTTTTGAACATCTCCTCAATGGTAGGTGATGGTGGTGGAGGAGGGGCATTGTGATTTCTGAATTGAGCTTGATAATTTTGTCGCCCTCCTTGATTTCTCTGCATACCCTGACCGAAACTTTGGCCTTGTTGGTTGTTGCTACCCCACGAAAAATTCGGATGGTTTCTCCAATTTGAGTTGTAGCCACTACCAAACTGCTGCTGATTTCTCTGTGCATTGCCCACAAAGTTAACAGAATCAGGATTTGCACCACAGCATTCAGCTGAATGCTCACTACTACCACACACTTCACACCACGTCTGTTGAACTGCATTGACTGAAGCTGAAGGCTGGTTCAAATTCATATTGCTGAAGTGAGTGTTTAACTGATTTTGCAAAGCGGCTATCTGTGCAGTGATAGTTGTAAACCCATCCACTTCAAGCACTCCCGCTGCTTTCCTTGCTCCACCTCTTGAAGAATCTGCATTCCATTCAGGATTGCCTTGTGAAATTCGGTTCAATAAATGTGTGTACCAACACCTCATTGGACTGATGATGATGAGGACAGTCCCGCAACATGGATTTAAATCTTTCCCAGGCTTGATATAGATTTTCTCCCTCCCTCTGTTTAAAACTTAGAATTTGACTTCTAAGTCTGGTTGTTTTACCAGAAGGGAAAAATCTAATCAGAAACTTCCGGGCAAGATCATCCCACGTTGATATAGAATTGGGTGGTTCAGCTTTTAACCACCTCTTGGCTTCACCAAGTAAGGAAAACGGAAGTAAGGTGAGCCGAACATAATCAGGTGACACTCCAGCGGGTATATAAGTGTCACTTATCTCCAAAATGTTTTGGAGATGTTGTTGTGGATCTTCATGAGGGAGACCGGTAAATTGCCCGCTTGTGTGCAAAAGTTGCACCATATTCTGCTTTAATTCAAACCTCCCTCCAGGCTCTGGTTTACGGATACTAGAATGTACATTGTTGGCGTGTGGGATTGCCACCTCGCGAACCGGCCTTGCTGCTGCTTCATCTGGCACTAACACTGCCCTCACAACTGGTGGATTTTGTTGCTCCATAATAGATTGTCGGAACAACTGCAGCTTCTTTTGTAGAGCTTCTCTACGTTGACTATGAAATTCACGTTCAGGCTCTAAGTAAGATTCCACCAGCTCCTTGTCCCTTGCCAGTGTTCATAGAAACAAAATCTGCAAAATACAGGCTAAGACCAAGTTGTTAACACTTAAGAAAATAAAAATAAAAATACAGTAAATGTACACTAAACACAATTTCACAAATCGCCTAGCCTCCCCGGCAGCGGCGCCAAAAACTTGTTCGGGTGTTCCGGTAGGGGTTAAAAACCGACACGCAAGTGCACGTGGTCAAACAAGTAATAAAGTGGCTAAGAAGCCAAGTATCGATCCAAGGAGGCTCAAGATATGTAAAGTTGCCTAGTTTACTATATTCCTATTTCACTTCTAATTATGCTAACAACAATGTAACCAACAGTTACTTGAGTTTTTGTTTCTAAACTATATATACTAAAATTAATAACAACTATTTACTGTGAATTTAGACAATGGATATGAACATGCCAAGGTTAAGAACAAGTAATGAACTTGATAATCATGATAATTTGGTTAATCTCTTCTTCATGTTGCTAGCCAAGACCATTCGCCTGGAAATTAAAACTCTCGTATTTAATTTCACTTTAGAATCATAAACCATCCGTCTATATTTCTGTGATCAAATGCAATTTATGACCTAGCAATACAATTCCGGTTCCTAAATTGACTAATTCGGCTTTCAAGTATATTTCTATCAGGAAAGCACATCAAAACCCAATTTTCCCAAATCAAGTTAAGAACAATACCCTATTAATTCACAACTTTCCAATTTCTTGCTCTTTCGAGTGAAATTGGACTTTTTAGATGTACATTAATGTCGGCCACACACTAATGCAGTAAGAACAAGAATTAATAGAACAACATGGAAGAAGAAGAAGAAAACCATATCAATTATAATCAAAATTCATTACAAGTGACAAAACCTCAGCAAGGAAGAGAATTAGCCACTCATTTGTGGATTGATCATCCTAAAATGAGTGTAAATCATACGTACAATTGATAGAAAGAAGAAAAGAAGAGAAGAAATCCCTTAGATTTTCCGTTCCTCAACTGCTCCTAACCCACGTTCTTGCTCTCCACTTCTGAACTCAGTCTAAAAACTAAAAACTGCTTAAAATAAACCTAAGTGTACTATTTATACTAGTGGGAAATTTTTCCCGGAATAACAAGCAACGTGTCACGGAGGCCAACGCGGAGCACTGCCTCCGTGACACGGCGTGGACGCGGACCTTCACTGGAATTTCAGGGTCCGATAAATTAGCCTCAACGTGGCACGGAGGCCAACACGGAGGCCTCTCTCCGTGCCACGGAGCTGACGCGATGGCACACTGGAAATTGCCATTTTAATTCCTGTTCAGGCAGTGTGCTACCGCGATGGTAGCATGGCACGGCTCTATCGCGGAGCCCCTATAAAATGTGCAATCCAATGTCTTTTCCACGCTCGCATCCAAGTCCAACTCCGATATAGTTCCAACATGCATTTTAGCTCCTAAAAATCACATTTACCTGCAAAACAAATGCTAATCATGTTGGTTAGTATAAATTCGCATTTTATTACCAATTACATGATATTATATACACATTGCACAACAAACAAGGTAAAAATGATACGTTTGAGTATCACTTGGGCATATAAATCTGCCCAAGATCACTGACTTCCACTAAGTTTATCATGTTGACTATCATTTTCATGATTTAGTTAGATGTATGTTCATTCCATGGGTTGACTTGGAGTCCCTCGGCATTCCTTGTCCCATATCTCGATCCGGCCTATGTTTCGGTCATGACAAACTTGGTATTAGAGCAATAGGTTTGAAGTGTCCTAGGGTGTATGAAATCTGCATTGAGTAGAGTCTTTTTCATGAGTTTGAAGTGCGCCACACTATAAGGAAGAGTCTACAAGATGTTTAGAAAATGTTCCCTTCTTTCATGATCTATATCGTGTGGTGAAATGTCTCCCTATCCTTCTAACTCGTGCTATTCGCAATTGCAGAACCATGGCTCCCAGCAGAGTTAACGGTAGAAGGAATGGAAATGGAAATGGCCACGAGGATGGAAATGGAGACAGGTAGCAATAAGCCCCACCAGTCCAGGAGGACCATGCACAAAATCCGGTTGCCCATGCTGAATTTAGGGCAGCTATTTAGATGTTAGAGCAGGCCTTGATCGCTTCGGTCAACCAGCAGGTAGTGGTGCATATTCCGCAAAACAGGAATGCGGCAGCAACATGAGTCAGAGATTTCCTAAGAATGAACCCACCAGAATACTGTGGTTCGAAGGTGGACGACGATCCACATGAGTTTATCGACGAGATTGTGAATATCACCTAGGTCATGGGGGTGAATGGAGTTGAGTGTGCTGAGTTGGCTTCATATAAGTTGAAGGTGGTCGCATACATATTTTTTAGATGGTGGCGAGATAGTAGGGTTGTCGGAGCAGGCCCTATGACTTGGGAGGATATTCATGTTGCTTTCCTAGGTTGGTTCTTCCCTCGTGAGATGAGGGAGTTAAAGGCAACTGAGTTTTTTAATCTTATGGAGGGGAAGATGACAATGTAAGAATATTCCCTAGAGTTCACTCATTTATCTAAGTATGCCCCTGAGTTAGTGGTTGATCAGAGGGCGCGTGTGAGCAGATTTTTTCATGGAGTGGCGGGTTATTTAGACAAGGATTGTAGGACCGCTATGCTACATCAAGATATGGATTTCCCTCAGATGGTCTTGTACACCCAATAGATGGAGGTGGCACATATGAGGGAGAGAGAGGCCAAGAGGGCCAGGAATGATAGTTATAGATTCTCTCAGTCGAGGTCAAATGCTGGGCACTGACAGCAGACCTACCAAAGATCATCGGCCCCAGCTTCTTCAGCACTTAGTGTGCCATCCATACCTAGGCACGACTAGAGAGGATGAGCATCAGGCTCTAGGGGTCAAAGAAGCAAGCCCACAGATTCCAGCATCCCAGCTTGCCGCAGGTGTGGTCGAGGGCACACGGGTCAGTTCTTGGTAGGTACAGGTGCTTGCTTCGGGTTTGGAAAGCCCAAGAATATGCTCAAAGATTGCCTAGCAGCTACACAAGGCCATGATGGGGGCTTGGGCCCAGCTTCTAGTTCAGCAGATCCACCCGCACGCCCAACACAGTAGGGGGCATCTACTAGCATAGGTGGTGGCTAGCACCAAAGCAGATTCTATGCCTTAGCCTCTCGCCAGGAGCAGGCGGTCTCCCCGGATGTAGTCACTGGTATGTTGCGGTTTTTCCATCTTAATGTTTATACTTTGTTAGATCCAGGGGCTACCTTTTCTTTTGTGACACCTTACGTGGCTAGTAGTTTCGGAGGTAGTCTAGAACTCTTGCTAGAACACTTCTCAATCTCTACTCTAATGGGTGATTCAATTGTATCTAGACGAGTGTATAGGAGTTTCCCGGTCACTATCCTTAAGAAATTCACCTCAGCAGATTTAGTAAAGTTATCCATGACCGATTTTGATGTTATCCACGGCATGGATTGGCTATTTGCATTTTATGCCTCAGTTAATTATAGAACTCGGGCAATAGAGTTCAGATTTTAGGGTGAGCCAGTGTTAGAGTGGAAGGGTAGTTCAGTTGTGCTTGTGGGTTGTTTCATTTTCTACCTTAAGGCCAAAAATATGATCTCCAAAGGTTGTGTGTATTATCTAGTTAGGGTTAAGGATATGACATCCGTGACCCCTTCTATCCAGTCAGTCCCAGTAGTATGGAGTATCCAGAAGTCTTTCCAGATGATCTACCGGGAATCCCTCCCTCCCAAGAGTTTAATTTTGGTATTGACCTTCTTCCCGACATGCAGCCTATATCTATTCCTCCCTATAGAATAAGGAGCAGTTGAAGGACCTATTAGATAAGGGTTTCATTAGACCGAGCAAATGCCCATGGGGTGCACCAGTTCTCTTTGTCCGAAACAACGATGGTTGTCTTCGTATGTGCATTAACTATCGGCAATTGAACAAGGTCACCATCAAGAACAGGTATCCTTTACCTAGGATTAATGATATGAGCATAATAGTTGGTGTATCATGTAAGCTCCATCCTGATGGTGTCGGTTTTGACGAGTCTCCCATTACTCCTTATGATTTCAGTTATTCATGTTCATTACTTATGATATTACGTTTTACTGTAGGATTGACCAAATGATCAGTTTACGAGTTTTTACTTATGAATCCAGCTATGACAAGTCATATGATTTCTATTTTAGTTGTGGGTCATTCTTCATATATGATGTTTAGCTTATGACTATACATGTTTTAGATTCAGATTTCAGCATACAGTCCTTACTCTCATGATCTTATGATTTATGCTTATATGCGTGATTTCAATTAACATTTACCCAACATATATTACTTATCTTGCATACTCAGTAAATTTCAAGTACTGACCATAACTCTTTGCTATATCTTTTCATGATACAAGTCCGAGTGATCAGACTCAGTTCCGTTAATAGTTTAGTCTCCCGTTGGTCCAGCTTAGTTCCCTCTATTGGTGAGTCCTCATCTTCCGATGATCTTAAGCTTAGTGTTTCTTTAGGTTATTTTAGTTTCAGACTTTAGCGAGCTAGTTGGGGGTGTTGTCCCATCAGCTCATCAGACAGTTTTGAGGCTTATCAGACATTATGTAGACTTTCAGCTTTTTCGAGTGTTGACTCTATATTATGTTGTTTTGTTATAACATCTGCTTATTCATGTATAGTTTATCATTTTCCCCTTGAAGTATGATCTATAGCCTCTATGTTCATGCCATGGGTCGACTTGGAGCCATTCATTGTTTTGGGTCCCGTGTCTCAGTCTGGGCATATATTCAGGTCGTGACAATCAATTAAACAATTCCCAATCCAAATCAAATCAATTCATTCACACACCCCTAGCAAGGAATTTAGCTACTCATAGAAGTAGGAGAAGACCTTGCATTAAGTAATAATTCAATATCCATTCAACAAAATGAGTAAGAAAATTCAAGCATAAGGTTCTGGTCTCTAATGGAGTTTTTTCAACTTTTTCAATGAAGAAGATGAAGACTTCTCTCTCTATAATTCAATTCCCCAAAACTCCCTCTACCACTCTCTACATTCTATTCAATGGAATGGAATGTTCAGTTCTCCTCCTTTCTAGAAAGGTACAAAAGTAGGGTACCAAAATGCTTCTCTTTTTCTAAGCTAGATGCTTTTTCCCTTGCCTAATGGCCATCACTTGTGACTCATTGGCGTTTCACCGGTGCTGATCCGTGGTTTATCGATATATCGCATCTGGTGGCCAGTGAGTTCTGGAGCATCTCGACAGTTCGTCGATGCTGATCTGCGGTCCACCAGTAGACGACCCTCTTCAGCACAGTGAGCATCTGCGGTCAGCCGGCATTTCGTTGGTGTCCTCTGGTGAAGCGCTGGTCCTCATCTCAAATTTCATGCTTTTTGCTTAATTTCATGCTTCCTCTACTCAAGGTAAGTGTCTTCAAAGATCAAAGAGAAAAGGGAATAAAATCTACCGAAATGACTTGAAAACTAAATAAAAACTCATGTCTAAGAGCCTAATGAGTCGGTAAATTACCAACTCATCAAACCCCCAAACTTGAAACATTCCTTGTACTCGAGAAATGAAATTCTTTATAACTAAGCAAATGGAATAGCATGTTATACCATATGAGTCTATGAACCAAGCACCACTAAGCCTAAGACAACCAAAAAACGCTCAGCACTTAAGGGAAATAGAAGAGACCCCATGAAATATGCAAAAGTTTCAAGAGGTAACCACAATGATTAGGCATGATTCATACATGATTTTATTCTTCAAAACAAAGGCATGGTTTATCAAAACAAGCACAGATAACATCTCTAATCATTGCAAATTCACATTAAAAGTTTGTCTTGAAGCTCACAACACTCATGTCCTAATAACATCTTTAGACCAATACAAGTATGTTCTCCAAGGGGGTGATGCCACTCAAGAGAAAACATAATTCCTTTTTATTATCAAGAAATACACACACAATGGTTTATAGAATAAGACAATATGCTCACTCTCACAAAAAAATTCTCCATGCACACAACATGACCCATAGGTTTTCCGTTTGTGTAACTCGTCACTAATTTAGAGTTGCTACACTCAAAATCAATTAAGACTTTGGGGTCATAATGAAGGCTAGGGGTTAAGGTTGGATAAACAATGAGTTCTAGTGGTTAGAACCTCCCTAGTGCCTTTTTGTGAACACTTGCAACATTCCCTCACTCTATTGAAATCACCTCCTTATCTCTCCTTCTTCATCATTTTCTTTATTTTATTTAGCAAGAGCCACCCTTATAACTCCTTTGGATTTCACATTCAACCTCATTTAAGCCAGAGTTAGCACCTTTCAACTATTCTTTGTCTTTCAATGATTCAAGGTTCTTCCACCAACCAAATCATTCATTTTAATCACAATTTTTTGCTACCTCATGTAGGCTTTTGACTCATTTTCATTCATTCCCTTATCAACCCCTATTTCGTGGGCTTGAGGCCTATTTTTCATTCTTTTAACACTAGCAATTAGGGAGAATGGGTACAAAAGAAGAGGATTAAAAAGGGTCATTGGGATTGTAATGTGGTTTCCATGAAAAAAGGTTCAAAGGCTCAACACTGGATAGAATTGGAAGATGTTTAAGGAGGTCATTTTGGGTAAAGTGACAAGCAATAGAAAGCCTAAAGTCATGTTCTAAGCACAGCTACATCTAGGATTTCACCTTGAGTCACACTTAGGGCATGTTTTAGACAATAATATATGCATGAAAATCATTCAATCAACCCCATTTCTTCCAAATTCATTTTTCCATGCCACACAAAAATTTTTTGTTGGTACCTCTCAAAATCAATTTCAATAAGAGTAAAAAATATGGCGTTTTCCCATAAGAAAGTAGCCTCACAATCTATCATTAGGAAATGTAACCCGGTTGATAATGCTGAAACTCACACTTCCTAGCAAAGTATGAAGGGGACGTTGTCAAGAAAGAACCCAACAAAGAGGTTGGGGTCGAACCCATAGAGAATAAGGTAAGAACTAGCCTAATGCCGGTACTTAAACTTGTTGGTAAGTTATCTCTAAATTGGGGGGTTTTGAAGAAAAACAATAATAAAATAAGACCGTAATTGTGGTTATTATCAATATTTTCAAATAACTAGGGTAAGTGTTCCCCATGGGTTCATAACTTCTTTGGATATACACGCGTGATCAATCCCAATGCTTACTTGTAGAACTAACAACTAGGGTTTATCCAAATGACTTGTTCGTTCCTATTAGATGACTATACTTAATCACCAGGTCAGGTCTTATGAGCGATTTCAAACTAACCATTATCAATATGTTTCAAATTAACTTTCCTGCGACCGTAGCTCAAGTCATACAATGATCATAAAAGTTAAGGCTTTATTGTAATTCTCTTTTCCTAATCTCTACTCCTCTAGGTTCAAGCAACTAAAGAATTCAGGCAAGCCAAACATTGTGCACCATTAAGAAATGTTAAAAGATGAAGTGAATATAATACAAGCGTTTAGCATTGATTTTGAATCACTTTGTGTAACCCTATTTCGTTAATCCACCTTGGTTCCCACAACCCTAGTTGTGGAGGTTTTAGCCTCTGATGATTGTAGGATTATTGTTACACCTTGAAAATTCTTTCGATAATTATTTGATGGTTATATGTCATATTAATGAAATTATGGGTTGTATTTTTTCCTTAGGTGAGGAGGGAAGCATGTGCAAAGGGAAAAGTGAAGAGTATGTGAAGTTATTAAATAAGGGTAAAATTTAAATGGATATATCTCCAGACATATAATGATTCAGAAGTTGCATAACATATCAAATAAAAGGTATTTGAATCTAATTTACAGTGAAAAACACCACTCATCAATCGGAGTTTAGAGTAAAAAGTTATGCTCGTTTGAAGAAAGCACTGTCGGCTGGGAAAGCGCCCAGGTGCGCGGGCACCGAGACAGGCAGGCAGCAGACGCGCGCGCGTGTGAGGGCGAGTCGCACGGGCGCCGCATGGGGGCACTGCCCAGACTTTAGCCATCCCACCTATATGAAGTAAAATTGAGCTAGAAAGCTCATTTCTACTCTGTTTTAGTTGATTTGTTTTTCAGAATTTAAAGAATTCAAATCCCTATCACAAGGTGAAAAGATATCCCAGGTAAGAAACTTCACTCATGTCTCTTTTGGGATTTGAAAAGAGAACCTTGGAAGAAAGTCTTGGCTTATTGTTGTCTCGTGGTTGATTGTGGTGTTGCTGCGATTTTAGATCATTCTAGGCAGAGAAAAGAGTTGGAGTTTACTCCAACTTTAGCTAATAACATCTCCAAGAAAGGGTGAGTAATTCCCTTTTTTATTTCTTTGAGTTTATGAGGGTATAAATTTGAGAATGTTGTAGTATTGTGTTGTTGTTTCTTTGTGTGTTCTTGTGGCATGCTGCTGCCCAATTTTTCTAGAAATTTGGTGAAGTGAAGTTGGTTTTTCTTGTAAATTGGACTTGGAAGGAGCCTCAATGAGTAAGCTTCAAAGGAAGATTTTCGGCAAAATTAGAGTTGACGTGCCAATGTATGTAAAGGCGTCCCTTTCCTTGTTTTTCAAGAATGAAACTAAGTCATTGAAAGGATCAATATTCTTATATTTTTAAACTCATATTTAGGCATGTATGATCCTGTCCAAAGGGTTGGAAACACTTGTCATAAATCTTGAATCGTTAAGAATGGTTGAAGCGAACAAATGTGAAGCGAAAGGCGTAATTTTTATACAATCGTTGCCGTAGTTGTAAATCGAGTCTGAAGTCCCCTTAACGTGGGAATCGTGAGCTTGTCCTTTGCATTATACTGTACATGTGATGTTGAATATATGTTAAGATCTGGTCACTTAGTGAAATTGGTAGGAATCTAAGACGACGACATGTAATTGAACTAAAGCTAAGAAGATGACGCTATGCCGATTGAGGGTAAACGAGCTTATTGAAATGACTTTTTAATAATATTATTAATTCATCCTATATGTTTATGTTATAAAGTGCTTAAGGTAAAAAGTAGATTTTATGTTTTGCCTCCTTAAATTTAAGCAAGCGGTACGTAGCGAATAAGCTAAGTCGATAGATGTTAATGGGGAAAGCGTGGCTAAGATGTTAATATTTTTGTGACGTTATAAAAAGGGAAGATAAGAGTAAATGTTAGACCTTTTAAGGTAATATATGAGTAATATGCACTCTGCTCGTAATTGCTTTCTAGAACCATTGAACGACATTAAAATATAAGCAAGACGAGGTTTAACAGATAAAGTTGTCAATTAGGTATAGAGGTAACTGCGTATAGAAATTGATGGAATAGTGAACACGAGGGTAAATACCTAAGTGTAGAGTGAATAATGTTTGGGAAAGAAGTTAAGATGAATTAGGAAAGTAGAGCTAAATGTTGTTAAATTAGACGATACGGGTTACAATTGTGAACGAGTTAGGAAAACAGCTAGGAAGATTAACCCTATTCTAAAGACGTTTAGTAAAAGAGTTATAAATTAAGTTGTTTATGTTCAGTATGTGTTACGTTGATGAATAGCCAGTAAAGTATTAACCTTCTATGAAATAATTAGACTTGAACGTTTATAAAATAGTAACTTAAGTTGAGAAGCTCAATGCTATACCCCTAAATGATTATGTTAAGTTATCTATTCTAAGTGTTGAAATTATCTACCATGTTTGAAAAGGGTAATCCTAAGATCTTCTAAGTCGCTTATAATGATGTAAGCTTTCTTAAGCTCCTCAAATAATTGCAAAAGTTATGTAAGTCAATCCAGCATTGCCTGAATTACGGCTATATATCTTTATTTGCCTATAAGGCATCACTTAGAGAGTTACTCATGAGTTCTAAGTTACAGAGCTCCAAGTCTCATATCCTTAAGTTATGTCTTCACGTCCCTAATTTATGTTGAAATGTGCTAGCTAATCTAAGGAGTCTTAATATATACGATTTTCATGTTATAATATATGGTTGAATTCTTTCAGTTATATTAAAGTCATGCATCTATATGTTTAGCTCTTATTGGAGTTATCACTTGAATTTCCTAAATTCAGAGGAGATAGTCGCTAATGTACCAATGTTCCTAATGTCTTGTAAGTATAAGCGCAGGCTATGATAATGAGTTAAGCTTAGATCTTTGAATACCAGGGAGTCTCCTGGAGGTCACCCCGTTAACTAAATTTGTGTTATACATTATATACAAGTCTTATATGTTGTATGTAAGTAGTTCAGCTCTCAACTCTATATATATGTTAAGTGTTATGACAAATAACTCCAAGTTCCTAGTTATAATTTTCATGTTTCCCTGCAAATAAATCAAATGAATTAAGAAGTATATGTACTCATCTATGTGATAAGTTTGGCAATGACATTCCAATGTATAGTTGTCGGTACAGGTAAAGGAACCACTTGGTGGGTAATATGTATTTGCAGTTCCCAGATGTTAAAGAATTGTATAGAAATGAGCTCTATGTGTTTATATCGAAGCAATATGTTAAATTGGTAGGATTATTTGTAGGACATTGTTTGGAAACCTACAAAAGTTCTTATGTTGTGTAAACCTCTTGAAGATCTATCGAGTAACTGAGTCGACATGTATATGTATAATTTGAAAGATTTACGTGATATATATGCATATTTTTTTAGATTTACATGATATGTTTGCTCACATTAATTCATGAGTTACAAAAGAGGCCTATTCCGGCCACAGATTTAACATTTGTCATTTATATGCCATACGTGTTAAATTGACTCAATATAAGCCATATCGGCCCCATTTATGAATATGATTGGGAATTATTTTTATTTTACCACGGTGTGATACACCGGATGGAGATATTTTGATTTTACCCCGGTGTGGTACACGGCTGGAGATATTTTTATTTTATCCCGGTGTGATACATCGGCTGGAGGTATTTTATTTTAGCCCAGTGTGGTACATCAGCTAGAGATGTTTTTGTTTTACCCCGGTGTGGTACATCGGCTGGAGATATTTTTATTTTACCCCCATGTGGTACATCGGCTGGAGATAGTTTTATTTTACACCGGTGTGGTACATCGACTGGAGATATTTTTATTTTACCCTTGTGTGGTACATCGGCTGGAGATATTTTTATTCTACCTCGCTGTGGTACATCAGCTAGAGATATTTTTATTTTTCCCTAGTATGGTACACCAGCTAGACGATTTTTATATATGGATTTATGGTTGGCTGGTCGATGGCATTACAGTTATAGTTTCTTTCTTGTGCATTTCTTAATTGCATTTTCATCTCATTATAGAGTCATTATCGGGTTTCGGATTCCAGGTTGATCCTATTCCTTATTCCTGGTTCAGTTATCTTGAGTTCACTTATGGTAGTAAGTTATTATCAATTAAAGGTTACAGAGTTCCAGGTTATAACTATCCTTTATATGTTTAAGTTCTAAGTTAGTTATTACAAGATTGTTATCTCATGTTTACATTTTCAACCTTACGTACTAGTACATTTCATTCGTACCGACATCCCTTTGCTTGGGGACTTGTGTTCGTGTCGCAGGTGTAGGAAGAGGTCAGGATTGCTAGTTGAGTAGCGGTTCGTGAGATCAACAGATGTATTGTTATGCTCCTTTCTTCGTGGAGATTTAAGATTGAGTTTTGAGATGCAGTTATAGGTAGGTCGGAGCCCTGTTCCGACCATCAGTCAGTTTACTCTTTAGAGGCTTTGTGGACTTAGTGTGTACAATGTTATTCAGTTTGTTGCCTCGTCGGCTCATTGTTGCTTGGTTTAGCACACTAATTGCCTTGGTTGAATTTCAATTGTTTACCCTGTATTGTTGATACCTTATGGGTCCAGTTTATACTTTAGTTGATTGTGACAGGTGGCCTGGATGGCCTAACTATAACAGTTACAAATATCATATAGCCAGCTTCTCGATCAATCATGAATCGAGTGCCAGTTGCGTCCTACCCCAGTTTTGGTGCGTGACAATTGTAATTAGCATTCATAGACAAACACATCATTAACTACTTATAACAATAATTTGAAGAAAACCTGCATTGAATATTGACGAACAAAATCAAGAACAATTGATAAAACCAAGTGTTGATTCTAAGAATTGCTCTCCAAAACATGATAATAATTCACAAATAATCACATATCTATTGCCCTCTCTATGTGTTGTTATCCTAAAAAAACATATAAGGTATTTATACAGACATCAAAAACCTTTTCCTAAGCTAATAGGGAAATTTCCACATCTGGTGCCGGCTCGACTTACGACTAATCATACGACTCATAACAAGATTGCAGGGGTCGTACCTGTCTTACTTACATTCCTTGGCTGCTGCAGACTTTAGAAAGTGTTGGCAACTGGTACGACTCATACCATGGTCCTACGAGTCATATAATCCATCTATAGCTTGGCCCTGAGAACTTTGACATCTTGTTTTCTCGAGTATTGTTGTACGCCTCGTATCTTCCTCCTACGACTCGTACTTGCTTGTTGCATCTGGAGTTCTGCCAACTCTTTAAGAATCACTGAAGCTCGCCACGGATCATGGTACGGGTCATAACTAGATGTTATGATCCGTGGGTTCCACCTATAACAAGAGATTGCTTTGTGCAAATTTTCTCTGATGATTTTCACGACTCCAGTTATGGCTCATACCATCTTGATAGGGCTCGTACTAAGAGTCGTACTCTGCCCTCACAGTGTTTCAACCTTTTTTGTTTTTCCATGATTCTTAGTACGACTCATATAATCCGAGTATGGATCATACTAAGACTGGTACATGGCTGATTTTCTACACTTTTATGCATCTTTTACACATTTTGGTCGAACGCCTATTTTCCCTAAAAAAAAAGTAAAAGCACCTCATATCCATATAAACATACCTAAGTCCATGCTATTTTCTTAGTTATAAGCATTGAAATTGTTGTAAACTTACTGCACATCAACACCCTCAACTTAATACTTTTGCTTGTCCTCAGGCAAAGAAAAAAAAACAAAAAACCATGCTTAACTAGAAAATAAACCTAGGATATTACAACCAACATTAATTAAAATTTACACCACAAACTCAAACAACTTTTGACCTTATTCCAATATACTGTATTAGCATATGCACATCAAATGACCATAAACCATGATAAAAAAGGATCAAGATAAGTCATCTAGCTACTAGAAGATAATCTAGTCATCATCAGTGATTTTCACATGGAAAACTGGCAGGATCGAGCGCAAACCATGTACCCTCAAAGCAAATGAAGTTATCCACTCACAGATATAGAAAAATATGAAACATTGGACTGAACAAGTAAGACTCTCACCCTCACAAGGAAGTTCTTAATACTGCATGTCGAATACCATAGACTTGCCCTTATTTTCTCTACTTCGGCTCTTCAGATGGTCAGTCTAGGATCACTATAGGACTTAATTCGGGTTGTAATGTAGGCTTTGGGGATGGGTATGCTAGATATGGAATATTTTTAGAGACTAAACCCTCCTTGGCACTATGTACACATGGCTCAACTTTTCACTTTTTTCTCCCTTTTTCCTTTTTCCAACTTTTTCTTCCCTTTTCATCATTTTTATGCAATTGTATGGGTGTGGTGTGATTTCTCAAATTTTATTTCATCTTTCTCTTTCTGGATCTTCTTTTCAAACTTTCTTTTTCTTTTTCTTTTGTTTTATAACACCACGCCTCATTTTAAACTCTTTTTTCTTTACTCTTCCTTTTTCATCTCCCTAAGATCTATGCACCCTTAGTCTAGCCACCTCAACTTAGGCATTGTTCCTATGTTGAGGTTCACAATGTTCAAGGAAGGACCAGAGCCAAATCAGGTTCATTATAAAAAATGGGTATTGTTAATTAGTTAATCAAAGAAAAATGGTTCATTCAAGACTCAAACTAAGGATCAAGGGAATCATATTATTCTGGTAGGGTAATTTAAGGTAAAAATGGGATTAAAAAAAGGGCCTTTGATACTTTCCTAACCAACCATCCTAAAACCTATGTAAAGACCAACCAGGCAAGTGCTAGATCCTCTACGCAGTATTGAACTAGGTATAAACCTCACTCAATCATGGTACATGTCTTGCATTCGTTATACTTATCCGGTTTATACATGGCTAACAAGAATTACTCATGCTAATACTCTAAATGACACAAAAAGATCCACAAAAATAATACTTTGCAATCAACAAATACATAGCTAACATCAAAAAAATTTAAATAGGGTTTTCGAAACTTCAAAACTAGTGCAATTTATTGGCCGAGTAATCCTAAGCTACTTTATAATTAAACAAAAACACAAAAAAATCCTAAACATGCCGGTTCCACTAGATAAAATGCCTAAGGGAGAACAAACACATCAAGAAAAACCCTCCGATTAATCCAAAAAATCCCAGAAATACAAATACACTCCCTCCCTTTTTTAAAAAGCATGCTTCGTCCCCAAAACATAGAATATAAAGCAAAAGGAAGGGAACATACTTGTGGCTACTCAGACTTCACCTTCCATGGGTCAGCTGCCATGCATCGACTGAGTTAACATCACAATAAAATGTAAGTTTCATGATTCTTCAGGCATCATCAAGGTACACCACCGCAATTTCTCTCATTTTCTTAGTGTCTCCCATACATAGCTTTATCCTTTGCCTGTTCACCGTGAACCTTTTTCCATCTTTATTCTCAAGTTCTACTGCACTGTATGGGGACACATTCACCACTCTATATGGTCCCATACACCTTGATTTCAATTTTTTGGGATGCAAATAGAGCCTTGAGTTTAACAGTAGGACGAAATCACCAACATTGAACTCCCTCTTTGTAATCTTCTTATCCTGATAGATCTTCATTCTTTCTTTATAAATGGCCACACTCTCATAAGCTCGAAGTTGGAATTCATCTAACTCATTAAGGTGGTCAAGTCTCAACTTGGTTTCTTCTTTCCTATTTAAGTTCATCTTTTCTAGAGCCCATAATGCCTTATGCTCTAACTCAACCGGCATATGACATGACTTGCCATGGACCAGCTGATATGGAGATGAACCAATGGGGGTCTTATAAGCTATTCAAAAAGTCCATAGCACATCATCCAGCTTCCTAGACCAATCTGTCCTGTTAGTAGTCACTGTTTTGGCCAAAATGGTATTTATCTCGTTGTTTGAAACTTCCACATGTCTAAGGATGGTAAGGTGTTGCCACCTTATGATTGACTCCATATTTCTCCAGCAGGGATCTGAAGAGGCGGTACAAAAGTGTGACCATTGTCACTGATGATTGCTTTAGAAGTACCAAACCTAGCGAATATGTGCTTCCGCAGAAATGTTGTAACACTTTTGCCTTCATTGTTAGGTAGTGCAATAGCCTCTACCCATTTGCAGACGTAATCCACTTCCAACAAGATGTATTTCATCCCATATGAGCTAAAAAAATAGGCCCATGAAGTCAATACCCCATACATCAAATAACTCAACTTCCAGTACAAGGGTCAATGGTAACTCATGCTTGCGAGTAATGCCACCCTATATTTGGCACTGATCACATGCCATGGCATAATCATAGGATTCTTAGTGAATAGAAGGCCAGTAATACCCACATTGCATGATTACGTGTGTAGTTCGGATACCACTATGATGATCCCCAACTGGGGATGAGTGACAAGCCTCTAGAATGCTCAGCATTTCTACCTCTGGCACGCACCTCCGAATTATCCTATCTGCACAAATATGAAATAAGTATGGTTTATCCCAATAGTATTTTCGAGCATCAAATAATAAATTCTTCCTCTGCCGGGGAGTCATATTTGTTGGGATCATGTCGCTCACAAAATAATTTGCAAAGTCAATGAAACCAGGGAATCAACTCCTATGATACAACTTTTACCTGTTCTTATGGGAAGGCATCATCAATATCAATCTCCTCTCTTTCTTTAGCCTCAAATTCCAGTCTAGATAGGTGATCAACTACCTGATTTTTAGTTCCTTTCCAGTCATTCACCTCAAACTTGAATTCTTGGAGCAACAACACCAATCTAATCAAACAAAGTTTAGCATCCTTTTTAGACATCAGCTACTTCAAAGCAACATGGTTTGTATGGATGATCACCTTAGTTCTAAGAAAGTATGCTCGAAACTTCTCAAATGCAAAGACCACTGCTAGAAGCTCCTATTCCATGACAATGTAGTTTTTTTGGGCCCTGTGAAGTGTTTTACTAGAATAATAGATAGGATGAAAAATCTTCGCTCTCCGTTGGCCTAAGACAGCACCAAGAGCGACCCCACTGTCGTCACACATTACCTAAAAAGAAAGAGACCAGTCTGGAGCTATAATAATAGGAGCAGTGGTGAGTTTCTCTTTCAAGCACTCAAAGGCCTTCACACATGCCTCAGCAAATACGAACTTCACCTCCTTCTCAAGAAATTTGCATAATGGTTGTACAATTTTTGAAAAGTCCTTGATGAACCTCCTATAGAATCTTGCATTCCCTAAAAATCTTATGATCCTATTTATGAATATATGTGGTGGCGATCCTGCTATAACTTCAATTTTATCCTTGTCCTCCACAATCCCTTTTCCAGATATTTTGTGACCCAACACTATTCCTTCCTTGATCATGAAATGACATTTTTCCCAATTTAGGACTAGATTAGTTTCTTTGTATCTGCTCAACACTTTTCCCAAATGCTTGAGGCAAGATTCAGATGAGTCACCCACAACTGAGAAGTTGTCCATGAAGACCTCGATGGTATCCTCCACCATATCCGAGAATATCGACATCATACAATGCTGAAATGTGGCTGGTGCATTGCACAACCCAAATGACATTCTCCTGAAAGCGAATGTTCCATAAAGGCAACTGAAAGTGGTCTTCACTTGGTCTTCCGGGGCTATAGTGATCTAATTATACCCCGAATAGACTTTAAGAAAATAGTACCAGCCTCTACCTGCCAACTTGTCAAGCATCTGATCCATGAATGGCATCGAAAAGTGGTATTTCTTGGTCTAGTGGTTGAGCTTTCGGTAATCCATGTACACACGCCATCCTGTCACTGCTCTTGTTGGTATCAGCTCATTTTTCTCATTGGGTACCAGTGTGATCCCACCTTTCTTTGGCACACACTATACTGGACTTACCTACTTGTTGTTCGCAATGGGGTAAACTACACCAGTGTCTAGCCACTTGACGATCTCCTTTTTCACTACTTCTTGTATTCGTCGGTTCAGGTATCATTGATGCTCTATACTTGGTATGTAATTTAGCTCGAGCTGGATTTTATGAATGCATATGCCTGGAGGAATCCCGACGATTTCAGCTATGGTCAAGCCAATTGCCTTTTTGTACTTTTTTAATATTGTGACAAAAGCTTCTACTTGTCAGTTTGTCAAGTCAGTTGCAATAATCCCTAGCAACATGTTGTCTTCACCCAAGGATGCGTATTTGAGGTAGGGAGGTAATTCCTTTAGCTCAAGAACTGGTGGTTCCTCCACTAATGGCTTTGCTAGCGGAGTCACATGGTTTTTCAAGTCAAGGTCTAACTTATTTGGTCTGAAGTTATATAACCCCATTCCCTCTAGGGCATTTACCAGCTCTGTGTACCCCGGTACTCCATCTCCTTCATAATTCATCAAGACGGCTACTAGTGTGTCAACATTCATTATCTCTCCCATGGGCACTAGCAGCCTCTTGTATTCCATCTGAGTGTTTGCAAAGGTAGCTCCCTCGGTGTTATCTTCAATAAATCACATAAGAAAAACAAAGAAAACATAAACGGGGAAATAACACCAAAAAGTTAAATACAAGAAATTAATCTAATCTTAGTCCTATTCCCCGGTAACGGTGCCACTTTTTGATAACGCTCAAACTCACACTTCCTGGTAAAGTATGAAGCAGACATTGTCAATAAAAAACCCAACAAAGATTTTTAGGTCGAACCCACAAGGAATAAGGTAAGAACTAGACTAATGTTGGTACTTAAACTTGTTGGTAAGTTATCTCCAAATTCAGGGGTTTTAAAGAAAAATATTAATAAAAAAAGATCATCATTGTGGTTATTATCAAGATTTGGAAATAACTAGGGAAAGTGTTCCCCATGGGTTCATAACTACTTCAAGTATACACGCGAGGTCAATCCCAATGCTTACTTTTAAAACTAATAACTAGGGTTCATCCAAACAACTGGTTCATCCCTATTGGATGAATATACTCAATCACCGAGTCAGGTCTCATTATCGATTTTAAACTAAATATTATCAATATGTTCCAAATTAACTTTCCTGTGACAGTGGCTCAAGTCATACAATGATCATAAAAATCAAGGCTTTATTGTAATTCTCTTTTCCTAATATCTACTACTCTAGGTTCAAGCAAGTAAAGAATTCGAGCATGTCCTAACATTGCGCAACATTAAGAAACGTTAAAAGATGAAGATAATACAATACAAGCATTTAGCATTGGTCTGAATCACTTTGTGTAATTCTATTTTTGTAGTTCACCATGGTTCCCACAATCCTAATTGTAGAGGTTTTAGCCTCTCATGATTGTAAGAATGTAATTAGCATTCATAGACAAACACATAGTTAAACACTTACAACAATAATTGGAAGAAAACCTGCTTTGAATATTGATGAACAAAATCAAGAACAATTGATAAAACCAAGTTCTAATTCTAAGAATTGCTCTCAAAAACTTGATAATCACACGTCTACTGCCCTCTCTCTATGGTGTTCTCCAAAAGAAACATAAAAGGTACTTATACAGACATCAGAAACCTTTCCCTAAGTTAATAGGGAAATTTCCATATCTGGCGCCGGCACGACTTAACCCAAAACAAGATTATACGGGTCGTACCTGGCTTTCGTACATTCCTTGACTGTTGTAGATTTGACTAAGTGTTGGCAACTGGTACGACTCGTACCATGGTCCTACGAGTTGTACAATCCATCCTTGGTTGGCCTTGAGAACTTTGATATCATCTGAAGTTTTCTATGAGTGTTATGGTATGCCTAGTACCTTTCTCCTACGACTCATAATTGCTTGTTGCATCTGGAGTTATGCCAACTATTTAAGAATCACTGAAGCTCCCTATGGCTCACGGTATGGTTCGTAATTAGATGTTATGATTCATGGGTTCCACCCGTACCGAGAGACTGCTTTGTGCAAATTTTTCTTAAGATTTTCACGACTCCAGTTACGGCTCATACCATCTTGGTACGACTCATACTAAGAGTTGTACTCTACCTCACATTGTTTTAGCATTTTGAGTTTTTCCACGAGTCTTAGTACAACTTGTAAAATCCAGGTATGGCTCATACTGAGATTGGTACTTCGCTGATTTTCTGCACTTTTGTGCATCTTTTTGCATATTTTCGCTCCAACACCTATTTTCCCTTAAAACTAAGTAAAAGCACCTCATATCCATATAAACATACCTAAGTCCATGCTATTTTCTCAATTTTAAGTGTCAAAAGTGTTGTAAACTCAAACCACATCACCAGTTCGATAATAGAGAAAAGAAAAGAAAAGGAAATTGTTCCTCGAAAAAGAACCGCGGTATAAAGAAAACCCTCATAGTTTATTCACTAATTACTATTCACAAAGGTGAAAATCAAACATGGGTTATGAAATATTTTGCAATTTAATTAAAGACCCAATCATTTGCACGAACAATCAATAATATTTCTTTTCATTTCATTCATCGCGAGCCCGACAAAGGCTCAACAACCAACAACAATTTCAAAACAATAGCCGGACAAGTGCAATATCAACATCATAAATAAAGTCCTGACAAGGGCACAAATTAGACAACAATAACAACAAAAGAGATACACTCAACCCACCCCCAACTAAAAAAATACACTGTAACCAATGTATGCATGCAAAGCAAGTGAGGGTAAGAACTCCCTGAAGTGGTCATTCATCATCATCACCATCCTGGCCATAGAATCCCCATCATGGCCTTCATCTCCTAGATCCTCCTCCTCATCCCCTAAGCCCTTGAACAAGCCGCCTATGGGGCCTCGGGCTGTAGATGTGACAGTCATAGCTGCATCAAGCGCGCTCATGTTGGGAACCTCCATTGACACCCGACCTTTCCATTCCCTCACTTCAGCTCGGAAAGATGTGACAGCCCCCATCGCAACATCCACGTGAGAGAACAACTTGCTCAAGCTATTAAACATCAACTTCATGTCCTATTTCGCAATCTTGGCAATTAGAGCTGGGAGAATTTTATCCAATTTCTAGAGTTGGTTCTCATGGGACTGTGTCATCACCACAAGCTTATGGATGCCGCTTGGGCGAGAAGACGTGGGAGGAGGTGAGGCACCCCTAATAGGTGCTTCTCCCAAAGCCTAACCTGATGCTTTATGATGTGGTATGCTGAGATCGGGGTATGGGCTTGTGCTAAACCATAGGAGATGGACACATCGGGGACCTCAAAGGCTTGCATCCGCTTTTGATTACTCTTGGGAGCATCTGCGTCCCTCTTCCGATAGACAGTGATCACACCAGTAGCGGAGCTGGGGGCCTTATCCCAGAAAAGTGGCACTCCTACTTTAAGGCAAAGCTGAGATATGAGAATAACATCAGGTAATGAAGTTCAAGCTTGCCCCACTTTTCTTTTCATTTGAATAGCCACTATTTCCCCAAAGTTTATAGGGACCACATTCATGATGCAAGTAATGAGGATTGCCGCCTCCAGATTTGCCCGTTGCTCATTCTTTAAGGGCATGATGCAGCCACAAAGGAATCAAGCCACAACTTAGCTTCAAACATCAAGTCATTCCTAGAGATCTCACCACCCATAGAAGCCCAGAAATGTGTGTTGACGGCAATAGTGGGAGTTATCCATTTGAATTGATCCTCTTTGTTGGCGATTCGTGTTGCATACTCAGTTTAGGAGTCCATCTCATCCTCCCAAAATAAAGAACTGATGGTCACTGGTGTGATATCAACATCCACACACCTCACCATAACTAAGGGAAGGCAGGAAAATTCGTTACCCATGCCTTTATGCTTCATGCTCTCCTACCTAGCCTGGTATGATGCATAGAACTCGAGCACTAGGCTAGTGTAGAAGTCTGGAAGAGGATTGACAAAGACATGCCACTGGCGGTCAGTGAATTGCACCTTGATGTTGGAGAAGTCACCCCGCAACCCCACCATGTCGAAGCACTACTTTACTGTGATAAAGCGCCCCTTCATGTCGGGCACACAAAAGATAATGGCTTCCCTTGTTTTGGTGGGGGCTAGGGTCGATTTTGCTTTTCCCTTGACCTTTCTTTTAAATGTGATCTGGTCCTTCCCTTTTCTTTGTTGTTTGGATGAAGACATAATCTGTAGAGCCATGTTAGTGCCATACAAAAATATTTATTTTTGAATTTTTTTTTAATAATGGAAAAGAAAAATCAACATCTATTCTAAGCTAAGGAAAAAAAATTATAATGATTGGATGGCAAGAAAATTGAAGACTTCAGAAGTTAAGTGCTGGCAGCACTAGCAAAATGCAGGTGACGAGCCACAAGGCGCTGGCTAGCCGTTGGTTCTTTCCAGTAGAGTGTGTAAACAGTATTCATCTAGTGTCACACCAGTATTTCACCTGTCTTGACCCATGGAGAGTTGGTGAAATATGCGTCTTAGGAAGTGCCCTGAAGCCTTGTACCACAACTTGCGCTTTATCCACTCTTTCATTGGGCATGACTGAATGTTCGCCAGTGAACGTTGTTTAGTTCATTTCACCCCCAAATTCAATTAACAAAAAACCTTTCATATTCATGACTCACTCACCCTACACAAAAAAAATACAAATGACAATTTACCCTTAAGAAAGACGTCATTATATCTCCAATGGGTAAATCGTGCATTCTAAGCACATGGGGCTACTCAGACATCACCCCCAAATAATATAAATCTCATCAAGAACATAGAAGTTTAACATAGAAGATACCCACATCAATACTCAGCATTTTAGCACCACCCCCAACATACCCACAATATGAAAAATCTTCAATTAATGAAAAAAAACAAGAAATGTGTAATAGGAAACATTAGTGTGGGAACTTTCTAATTTATCATGCTCAAATGTAATCACATCCTCAAACACTAGATAAAATCAGAGTGTAACACACATACCAAATGAGGTTGAGAACAAAGAGCAATGAGAGATAGAAGCTTGTTATTGACCAATAATGTAGTTTCCACAAGAACTATTGTTTTAGCTTAGTATAAATATGATTCAGAAGTGATGAAATGAGAGGAATAGGAATGGGGATTTTATAAGAAAGAAGAGTGGAGATGAGAGGTAGGTGAGGAGGTAGGTTTGATTGTGGGAAGATGGGATGGTGGATTATTGGGAATTTAAGAAGTGTAGCGGGAGAGATGGAAAGGTGGAGAGAAGGGTTTTTTGAGGGTTGGAAAGATTTGACCGGATTCTTAAATCCATGGGTTTGGGTCGGCCAACGGATTGGTAAATATTTTAAATGAATTGGTACCTCTACCTGTGCCTCACTAGTGACCCAGCATTTTGCCGCTTTAACGTAGATGACCATCACCCTCTTTCGTTTACTACTCTGTATGTGACGGTTGATCGGTGGTTCGTGGATTGATACTGGCGTTCCTCCAATTGTGTCACCAACTATACATCAACTCCCATGTGTACTGGTTTGAGCTGCCTCTCAACCAGTGGTTCGCAAATTATCACCAGCATTCCATTTGTGGGTCATCAATTTCCTCTCTTTCTACCCAACTTTCTGCCCTTAGCTCATGTTGAGTAGCGCTGCGTGCATGTGGAGCGAGGTTTGCCGGTCAAGCTGCAGTGACTGCCCTATTTTTTTCATCTTCTTTGTTGCACATTGACGCAATCCTACAAAATAAAAACAAAAAAAACATCAAAATACCCAAAGTAAAAATGCATGGGTTTCCTCTCCAAAAGCGCCTTAGTTAATGTCGTGACATGATAGATACCTTCTCAATCTTCAACTATCTAAAGGGTCATCCTCCGATTTAATCTCACCGTTAAATGGTTCATCATGCTTTACTTCACCATCAAGCACTGCTATGACCTTACACTCATCCAGGGGCTTCTTTGGCTGGCACACATTGAAGGTGGCCTCGTCACCACCTACTCGAAACATAAGCTCCCCAAGCTCCATATCAAACTACTAATGGGCACCCCAAGATAATTGGCACCTCGATGTCCATCTCGCAATGCAGCACAACAAAATCAGCTGGGAATATGAATTTATCCACCCTCACAAGGACATCAACTATCACTCTAATGGGTCGTTGAATCAACCTTTCCGCCATCAAAAGCCTTATGGATGTAGGTTTGGGTTTCCCAAATCCTAGCTTCTCGAAAATCACTAGAGGCATTAAATTAATACCAGTACCGAGGTTGCAAAGAGTTTTATTGAACATTAACAAGCCAATTATGCAAGGAATTGTAAATGCCCCAGGCTGTTCACATTTTGGAGCAATGTTTCTGGACGTCACATCACTATAATGATTGGTCACCTCTTCGTTATTCATATCCACCACCTTATTTTTCTGCAAAAGTTCCTTGATAAACTTCGCATAGCCCGAAATTTAAAGCAAGGCATCCATAAGCAGTATATTGATGGATAATTTGCTGAACATTTCTATGAACTTGCGAAATTGATTATCATCCTTTTTGTTAGTCAGGGGCCTTCATTCCCTCATTCACCTTCACATCATTCGAGGGAGTCAAATCAACTTCTCCCTCATCCTTACCATCTTCATCATCACAAATACTTGGTGTTTTTGGCACCTCTTCCCACTCGTCATCATCATTTGCCATTGGGGAAACAACATCTTTGGGCTTCACGCCCGCCACTCCTTCAATTGCCATATAGTGGCCATCTTTTTTTAGAATGGGAACAATGTCACTAGGGAGTGCACCTTTCATGCGAGGTTCATTTGTGAAGAAAAGTATTTCATTTTCACTTCAAGGTGCTTAATCACTGTTGAGTGGGAACTCACTGTTTTGGAGAGGTAGACACCTCCCTTTTTAACTCTTTAACACCACTGCCAGTGGATTCTACCTTCTTCAACACTCGAGACAACATGTCTTCAATCTTCGAGTTGCCCAGATCACTTACTCCGGGCTGTCCTTGAGATGTTTCTGCTTTTTGAGGAGGCACATAGGGATTAGAACTTTTGTGATATCTCTCGCCTTCGCGATTTTGATCTCTATTCCCCCATCGATCATTTCTCTCTCCCCATCCTTGATTATCGTGGTTTCTCCAATATTGATATCATCCCTTGGGCACCAAGGGTCTTGATTGGAACCTTGATACCCAGGGCGAGAACCCCCCTCTTGGCCCGCCATGTATTAACACTCTTCATCTTAACTCGGTGGTAAAGTGTCATCATCAAATTGAGTATGGCCTTGAGCACCTACAACATTCAAACTCTCCTCCTCACATCAGCATAGGACGTTTGATGACTCTAAGCTGTTTTCAGCCATTCCCTTATAAGTTGGACTTTCTTCATAGCCTCCTGAATTGAATCTAGTCCTATTAATGTAGCTTCACCGACTTCGAACCAATCAACAGGCTATCTACACCTCCGCCCATAAAGAGCCTCAAACGGAGCCATATGAATTTTGGAATAGTAGTTGTTATTATATGCAAACTCAATAAGAGGTAACTGATCATCCCAAATAACTTTAAAATCAATCACACATGCTCTAAACATGTTCTCAAGAGTCTGAATGGTCCGCTTAGCCTGACCATCCTTCTGCGTGTGAAAAGTTGTATTAAGCTTGACCTAAGTACCGAGTCCCTTTTGAAACGATCTGCAAAACTGGGAGGTAAACTGAGTACCTCTATCTGATATGATGGACAAAGGAACTCCATAAAACTGAAGTAACTACCAAATATACAATTTGGCATAATCCTCCGCTGAATCAGTAGTATTGGTCGGTAGAAAATGAGCTGCCTTAGTCAACCTATCTACAACCACCCAAATTAGAGTTGTATTGTCGACGAGCACGAGGCAACCTGTAACGAAGTCCATATTGATTTCCTCCAATTTACATGTAGAGATGAAAATGTCTTGAAGCACACCTCCAGGCCTTTGATGCTCAGTTTTCACCTGTTGACAATTCGCACACTTAACCGCAAACTCTGCTATGTCCTTTTTCATGCCATTCCACCAATAGACTTCCCATAGGTCATGGTACATCTTGGTGACACCAGGATGTATAGAATATCTAGAACAATGAACCTCATGCAAAATCCAATCGCTTAAATCATTAGAACCTAGGACACACAGACGTCCCAGATATCGAAGTACACAATCTCCCTCTTGGGAGAAGACCTCAACCTTCTGATTTTGAATAGCTTCCTTCAACTTAACAAAAATATGATCCTCGTCTTGCCTAGCCTGGACTTTGGTCACCAAGGAAGAATCTAATCCATTATGAATAATGACATCACCATCTGTCAAATTAACAAGACGAACTCCTAGTCGTGCGAGCCGATGCACATGCTTCACCAACTCATTCCTCCCCTCATCTACATGAGATGCACTCTCCATAGAAAGTCTGCTAAGAGTTTCTGCAACCACATTAGTGTCACGCCCTCAGCCTACACCCTAGATGTAACATGGTACTTGAAGCCACAAGTGAACCCAAGTCAACCCCTGGTCTATCATTCACTAGAATTATGAGTAAAACAAGAACAACGGTAATTTAAAGTAATAACATTAAGGGATTTTTATGAAAATTTAAAATAAAACTTAAAAAATGGAACCTGAACATTTGTAGGTCTGAAAGCCTTCTAACTAATGAGTTACTTGGACAAGCCCCCAACTAACTCTAAGTCTAAAGTAAAACTGCAACTAACTATAAGAGAATGAAAATAAGGCCCTCGAATGATGAGGACTCACACTAAATCTGCAGCTAGGGAGGAGCTGAATTGTGGCGATTAACGCTGCTGAATCTTGGAACCTGTAGCTGTATCTGAAATGATACAACATAAAAGTATGCATCAATACTTAGAATGTACTGTGTAAGTAGGAGATGTAAATAACATGAAAGAACTAGTAACTGAACTGAAGTGACATGAAATGACCAATGAAAATACTGAAAAATGATACAACTAGAATAACTGATATGGTCAATAATGACCCTAGCTGATGGTCATAAACATGCCCTAAATCTGAAGGACTGAGTCTGAGATACTACATTGAACTGATGTGGACTAAGAAACCTGAGAGTGGACTAACTGACTAGTGGGAGAGAGACCTATAACCACGTGAGCTAGACGTGGAGTCTGATGTATACACCCCACTGGTAGGACCCAAAATACCTTGCCAGGGCATAAAGGCATGAACTTGGTTAGCCCAAAAGTCTGGGGCCAATCAAGCCAAGGAATACTGTAACCTATGCTGGCAATGTAGTTTTGGGAACCTGGGTGCACTGGAATCCTGGCCTGCTCGATGCTAAGTCCTACTCCCACTAGAAACCTATACTAAACTACTAAGATGATAGCTTGAAACTGGGGTCCACGACTAGTCATGAACATATAAATGAAAGTACGCTAAGTGTCTTATCGGACCAGATTTTGAAACTAGGTTCTACACTGGTAAGAGCTGCTTATCTGGAAGCGTCCTAACCATCTAAGAACAAACTGTAAACTGAACTAGGGTCCTGGGGCTGGTCATAACTATATATCTAAATGTTATGACTGTCTAATGGACCAAAAACTAGATTCTAAGTCTGATTCTGATAACTGGGAGGCACCACTGACACCTAGGGAAAAGATTGGAGTCAAACTGATCAGTTGACAATTTTTGAATAGTTCTGAAGAGGTTCCATGTTCTACCAAACTGAATTACTAAGCAACTCATAGAGAACTCAACTCATTCCAACAACACGGGAATTCCATAATATAGAAAAATCTCAAGAATTAAAAAAATTCTCATTCAACAAGGCTAAAATCATTCTTGTCGATGGAATAATTGCTCAACACATATGTAATGAGAATTACTAGGAAATTTTGCCCAAAACATACTTCCCAAATGGATGGAATTTAATACACAAATAGCCTTTACTCGAAAATTTAGGGATTAAATTCCCTTTGGAAAGAACAACAACAATTTCCTTATGAATTTATGGAGAACATATGAATAATAAACATGGATAATAACCCAATTGAAATTAATAAAAACCAACATGAAAATCTCTTCATATTCGAAAATCTTAGGGCTACAGTGATAGGGAAATTATCGATGGATATCGGGGGACACAAGGGAAGGACAATTCCCTCATTCAATTCCAACATACCTGACTAAAACTCACCCGGAGAAAGAAACTTGAACTGCTGCAAGAGATGAGAAGCCCTAGTCTTGCTTGGAGGGTTCTTTAGAGGAGAACGTTCGATCTTTTTTGATAACTTAGTGTGGGGAATGAGGAATGAACCATTTTCCCCACTAAAACATCTAAAATTAACACTAAAATGACGTAGTTTAAAGCTTGGGAGAGGAGGAAATTACTAAATAGCCCTTAGAAATTCACTGGGAAAACTGTCAGGTGCCCCTAACGGGTGACCTAAAGGGCCGTGGTGACTGACCATGACTCGGGGTCACTCCCGTCAGGTACACTTCTTGGGATCCTCACTAGGTCACCACGAGGGACCTAACAAGTTCTGGTCAATGACCACGACTCATGGTCACCAGTCATGGACAAAACTATCTCATTTTGGAGATTTAATGCTAAGTCCAATAACGAGTCACCTAACGAGTCATTAGAACAGATGACGACTCGTTGCCGACATTTGTCAGGTACACTGGTCAACTAAATATATTCCCAACTTACTCCTGACCACGAGTGACTTAATAGTCATGGTCAGTGACCACGACTCGTGATGTCCCTCATTGGGTACACTATCTCCCCTCTTTAAATTATTAAATCTCCTTCTCATGGTTTACCTAATGAGTCATGAGGTCACTTAACGACTCATTAGGTGGGTTGTCCTGAATCTATTTTGCAGCTTTTTTCCCCCAGATTTCCTGATTTAAGTCCCGGGGTTAGATTTTGAGTTTTCGGGGAATTACAATATCTCCCCCTTGTAAACATTTATCCTCGAATGTTAGAAAACAATAGGAAAAAGGAAATAGAAATCAAAATTTCCAAATACTATTCATTTGACTCCAAAACTGCCGGAATGACTACCTCCGCTTCAAAATACATAACTGATCTGAATTTACTTTTCATATATACATCCAAGGTCGCAAAAGAAACTTATACACATGAATTGAATTCAACAACTAGAACAGGTCCTAAGGCAAAACTAGAATCTAAAGCTACAACATAGTCGGTAGAGAACAAGTTCGAGTATTTGGCATCATATCTACTTCGACCTCCCACATAGCTCCTTCAACATGCTGACTTTCCAAAGGACCTTGACTAAAGCTATTTCTTTATTCCTCAACTTACACACCTGGCAGTCAAGGATCTGGACTGGTACTTCCTCATATGAGAGACTATCTTTTATTCTTACACTGTCCAATGGCATAACAGAGGATGGATCTCCGATGCACTTCTTCAAAAGTCACACATGGAAAACTGGATGTATAGTTGCTAGTTTTGAAGGTAACTCCAGCTCATAGGCTACATTGCTGATACGCCTCAAAATTCTATAAGGTCCCACATATCTCGGACTGAGCTTCCCTTTCTTGCCAAACCTCATCACCCCTTTCATGGGCAAAATTTTTAGGTATACCCAGTCATCAACAACAAACACCAACTCTCTTCTCTGCACATCAGCAAAAGATTTCTGATGGCTCTGAGCTTTTTTCAACATTTCTTGGATGAGCTGAACTTTCTGCATTGGCTCATGTACTGAGTCTTTCCCTATCAGGGTAGCTTCAACAGCCTCGAACCACCCTATAGGCGATCTACACCTTCTCTCATAAAATTCTTCAAATGGGGCCATCTGAAGCTAGAGTGGTAACTGCTGTTGTATGCAAACTTGATAAGAGGCAAATGGTCATCCCAATTCCCCTTAAAATCGATCATACATGCTCTTAGTATATCTTCTAGAGTATGAATAGTCCACTCAGCTTGTTCTGCGGATTGAAAGTTGTGCTGAGCTTGACCTAAGTGCCTAGTCCCTTTTGAAAGGATTTCCAGAAGTGTGCGGTAAATTGAGTTCCTCTGTCTGAACTGATAGATAAAGGCACCCCATGGAGTCTGACTAACTCTCAGATGTAAAGTCTGGCATAGTCCTTAGGTGAGTCTGTGGTTTTGACTGAGAGGAAGTGAGCTGACTTAGTAATCTAGTCTACTACTATCTAGATCGAGTCATGTTGCCGATGAGTCCGGGGTAGACCTACAATGAAGTCCATATTTACTTCTTCCCACTATCATGTGGGTATACTGATATCTTGAGTCATGCCTCCAGGTCTCTGGTGTTCTACCTTAACTTGCTGGCAGTTCGGGCACTAAACTACAAATTCGATAATGTCTCTTTTCATGTCATTTCACAAGTAAATATCTCGCAAATCGTGGTACATTTTGGTAGCACTGGGGTAAATGGTTTATCTTGAGCTGTGTGCCTCAGCCAGTATCTATTGTCTCAACTCACCAACATCCGGTACACCCAATCTTCCCTGGTAACGAAGTACACCATCTCCCCCTTTGGAGAAAGCCTCAACCTCCATTCTGAGAACTACTTCTTTAAGTTTGAGTAGGACAGGACCTTCATCTTTTCTGGACTTAACTTCAATTACGAAGGATGAATCCGACCCGCTTTGTTACCACACCACCTTTAGCTGAATCCACCAACTGCACCCCTAACCAGGCTAGCCTGTGAACATCCCTTGCTAACTCTTTTTTGTCTTCCTCAATATGAGTCATACTCCCCATAGACCGTCTGCTTAGGGCGTCAGCCACCACATCGGCTTTGCCGGGGTGATACAGTACACTCATGTCATACTCTTTTAGCAACTCCAACTGATCTTGGGCAAATTTATATGCCCAAGTGATACTCAAATGTGTCATTTTAGCCTTATTTATCTATCAATGTTTATACATTCTTATGTGATTGATAATAAAATGTGAATTTATACTAACCAACATGATTAGCGGTGTTTGGCAGGTGAAATATAATTTTGTGAAGCTAAAATGCGTGTTGGGAGAGATCGGGGTTGGATTCGGATGTTAGCAAAGGATAAAGCATTGGACGACACAAATTAAAGGGGCTCCGCGATGGAGCCGTGTCACGCTGCCATCACGGAGGCCTTCTGTCTGGATAGGGAATTTTTGGCCAAATTCCAGTGTGGGTGCGCGTTGGGGCTGTGGCACGTTGGCCTAGCCCCGCATTGCACGTCGTGCCACATTGGGCCTTATTACTTGGACAGTCAATTTCCAGTGAGGCTCCGCGTCAGTGGCGTGTCACGGAGGCAGTGCTCCACGATACACTCCGTGACACATTGCTTGTTATTCCGGGAAAAATTCCCACTAGTATAAATAGAACACTTAGGTTCATTTTTAATAATTATGACTTGGTGGAGCAAGAACGTGGGTTACAGGCAGTTGAGGGGACGAAAATCTCAGGGTTGTTTTCTATCTCCTTCTTCTTTAATTCAATTTCTTGTATGTTTAACACTCATTTTACGATGTTTAATCCATGAATGTGTGGCTAATCCCTCTTCTTACTGAGGTTAAGAACAATGGTATGAAATGTGATTGTTGATTAAGTGGGTTTTTCATCTTTTCTTCCATGGTTGTTCTATTGATTCTTGTTCTTACTGCATTAATGTGTGGCCTATGTTAATGTATATCTTAAAAGTCCGGTTTCACTCGAGAGAGCAGGAAATTGGAATGTTGTGAATCAATAGGATATGATCTTTTCTTAGTTTGGGAAAATAGAGAATTGATTTACCTTCAGGATAGAAATATACCTGAAAGTCGTATTAGTCAATTACGGAATCGGTGTTGTATGGCTAGAACATGAATTTCGTTTAATCACAGAAATGTAGGTGGACGGTTCATGATTCTTAAGTTGGGTTAAATACGAGAGTTTTAATCCATTGGCAATAATTCTTGACTAGCAACCGGAGGAAAAGTTAACCAAATTATATCGATAATTTATTTCCTTACATGTTCGTTTAACCTCAGCATGCTCACATTCATAGTTCAGACTCAAATTATATAATCTTTGTAGACTTAGGATAAAATTAGAAATCAAAATATCAAACTCTTCTTTGCACTGTTGTCTTCATTTTTACAGTAAATATAGTAACACTTAAGTAGATTGTTACCTTATCCTAGTCCCTGTGGGATCGATACTTGGCTTACTTGAGCCACTTTACTACTTGTTCGACCACGTGCACTTGCGTGTAGTTATACACCCAAATAACAAGCCGAACAAGTTTTTGGCGTCGTTGCCGGGGACTGGCAATCGGTAAATTTTTCTTAAGTGTTAGTTTACTATTTCTTCTTAGTGTTGACAACTTGGTCTTAGTGTTTATTTTAATTCTTTTTTTATTTTTATTTTTTTCGGATATCCTTATTGACATGACATCGTGGAATACAAATGGTTTAAATGGTGGATACTCATATTTTGGCGAATCTTGTCTGAATTGCAGAGGACACCACTCGTGGCAACACTGTAACATGTGCAATATATGTGGTGGTCAAGATGGCCATTGGGATGGCTGTCCGAATGCATATTCCCCTCCCCCAAGCCCCTACTATGATCCTTCTATTGTTTTTGCTGAATATAGGCATGCTGAAAATGAGGAGTTAGGACGCCAAGCTCAAATAGAAGACATGCTGAAATAACTCCTGGAGCAATCAGAAGCAATGAAGGAGGCGATGGCAGTATTGAGAATTCATCAAGAAGAGAATGTAGAGGCTCTAGAAAGGATGAGTGTCAAAGTCACGGAGATGATTGCTGAGGCTGAAGCTTGTGATAAATTGCTGGTAACAGTTTTAGCCGATATTCAAGAGGAACTACAAGAGGAAGACAAGGGTGAATTTTTGGATGAAGCCCGATAATTAGAATCTCTTGAGTGTCCCCGTGATGGGCTCACACTTATGAAAAATCCATTCATGGAAGAAGAGATAGAGTATCCCTCAGTTGACATTAATGGAGAGATAGATGTTGATGCTGAAAAGGTGTATACAAGTAAGGAGGTCAAGCATAATGCAGTTTCAGAGTTGAGGTGTATTGTACCCCACTCGAATCATTTTTCAACATTGAGTTTGGCTGACAACATAGAAATAGAGTCTTCCAAGCTTGTGGAGAAAGATCTTGAGGAGGAAAAAACCCCATATATTCTGAAATTTGCTGAGCCCAATAGACAAAATGACTTCGCTTACTTAAGGGCCAATAAGTGCAAAAGGAAACATCTACTACTTGGTACTTACAATTTTTCACCACCACCCCTAGAACATAAGAGGAAATTAGAAAAGAAATTAGGGGTGAGATTCATATCATCAAGGTGGAGGAAAAAGTGGTGAAACTTGTTACGTCGAGCCGCGACGGTAAACCAGGCGCTGCACGGGAGGCAACCCGTGAAGTTTTTCTTTGTAAATTGTGAATAGATTTCTTTTTTTTTCTCTTTTTTTTGATTAACACCAAAATTTTTATGTTTTTATTTTTGTTTTTATTTTTGTTTTTATTTTTTATTTTGAGTGAAACCTATAATTCTAACCAATTTCTTGCCGTAAGATGAATTTCAGGTTGAACGGAGGATAAATGTGCAAGGGATCGCAAAGGAAAATTCGAGGTACGAAAAACAATAAAAAGTGGCAAAACAGTGAGCTAGGGCGATGGCTCCGTGTCACGGAGGAGGGCCTCCGCGTTACCCTCTGTGACACGTTGAGGTGTAAATCTGGAATTTTTAAAATTCCAGAACACCCACGCGACAGCTCCGTGTCACGGAGGGCATGCTCCGCGTTACCCTCCGTGACACGTTGAAGTGTATATCGCGACGGGTCATACCGGGTCGCCGGGTGACTCGCGTGAATTTCCCACTTTTAAACCCCGATTCCCCCTCCATTTCCTCATTTTTCATATCCTCCGCGACCAACCTCCCAAAAACCCCTTCCCCCTCAACGTGACACGGACTTAGGCCAAGAATTTCATCGAGTTTTCATCAATTCTTCGAATTCAAGGTATGTTCTTCAATTCTATCTCATTTCTTGTCGACCTTCTTTGAGATTGAACATGTGATATGAGGTAAACTTGCCCTAAGTAGAAATTAAGCTTAAATTCAATTGAATTATTGTTGATTGATGTTCGGAGTATCATTGTGATTGCTTGAACTCGTTAATTACATAGTTTAATCGAATTTTTGATAAAATCATAGCTAGGGCTTGCATTTGATTTTGAAAGGGAAAAATTTAGTTGAACTAGTGAAATTCATGCTGGGTTGTACATGTTGAGTGAGATGAGTCGATGTGCTAACTGTTACTATGCTAAAAGACCGACGGATTCTCGGGTGAAGGAAATATTGAAATTTGCAAGAATTGGGTGAATTATAGAGGATCATGTAGTTAAAATTTTCTTTTGTTTCTCCTTGCTAAGTGCTATGGGATAAAATGTTAGCGATGGTAAGGATTGTGGCTAGCTGTACGAAGTCTGAGTAGTACATAGAATATATACCGTGGAATTCTCCAAATGCACTAAGCATATTTGTTATGTTTTGTAGTTTGTTTGTGTAAGTAAGCACGATCTTGCCGTAATGTTGTAATTTTAGCTAAGGACTAAGTGTGGGGTAGCCGAGCTTAACCCACCCTTAGTCGAAGCTAATGTTCATTGGCTTAACATTGAACTTGTCTGTTTGGTTTGACAGGAACAATGGAAAGCAGGCAAGACAAGGGAAAAGGCGCATCAACATCTGGCACTGGCAGAAAAAGAATCAGACTGGGCACAGCAGTCCCAGCTGCACCAGCGGTTCCACACGGCCAACGCCATTAATACGGAACCAGGTGGGTGACAGAGGAGGGGAAGAAGTGGTACGCAAAGCACAAGGAAAGCAAATACTTCCCCAAGGAATATATAGCAAGGGAACAATTGGCACAGGAGTTCCCTAGGATTGTTCAGAGGATCGAGGCAGCTGGGATGAATTTCATCTTTGAAGAGCCCAAAGAATGCAACTTGCACTTGATTCGGGAATTCTACGCCAACTGGAACCCGACTCTCAGAAGTCACACCATCAAAATAAGGGGGCAAATACTCACTTTTGAGCCCCACCACCTCAATGCTATCTTAGGGGCGCGGGACACAGACGCCCACGTGCTTCGACAACTGAATATCACTCCACCATATGCGGACATCAGACACACTTTGTGTGGAACCGGATCGACGACTAGGTGGAGCAGACATAAGGAGAGGGGCTACCATCAGACTTTTCCCTACTCACAGATGAATAGGGAAGCCAGGATATGGCTTAAGATCGTGTGTTCCAGCCTAATCCCGGGGGTGCATATGACGGACGTAACCGGGGATCGTGTATGCTTGGTGTACACCCTGATGAAAGGACTGGAGATCAATGTGGGGGCGGTGATTATCTCCGCCATGAAGAGAGTCTGTTTGCATCAGGGGCACAGATATGGATTTGGTGGACTACTCACCACATTCCTGAGGGGTCTGGACATTGAGGAAGAGGCCCTTGACTATATCGCGCAGATGGAGTGGCGGGCCTTAGATGTCACCAAAACTAAGGCTCCCGACACCACCCACAGGCCCGTTCTTACACTTTCCGAGTGACATTATCGGGATGATCAGTACATGGCTCGCATGTACGAGATGCAGATGCTCCAGCTGCGAATAGGCGGGAGACCGGCGATGAAAGAGGAGCTATGGTAGCTCGACCTAGACTGCCCTTTTGGCAAAAATGCTAGGGCACTATGCCAAGTGGGGCTAGCTTTTGTAGAGCCCACGGATGATGATGTCCCCACAGATGAGGAGACACATCGTGAGGACTCGGATGTGGAGTCCGATGATGATGATGGGGGCGATTCAGACATGGGAGACAAGGCGGTAGCACCTGATGAAGAAGTGGAGTATTTTGATTGATCAGGGAGTTCCGCCACCTAAGTTTTGTGCTATTTTAATTTCTGTGAACACTGGGGACAGTGTTCGAGATAAGTGTGGGGTGGGAGTAGTTAGGTGCTGGTTGTGTTGTTGTGTATGTTCTGTTCTGTTGTTGTGCCTTTGGAAAAATTTTGTGACCCTGTGATTTGTGATTGTGAAGTTTTTGTTCTGTATTGTAATTAAATGTGAAACTATTGTGTGTGGCTTAATGTTGCTAGCTGATTTTGTACATATTTTTGTTTCATCAAAATGATCGATATTTTTAAAAAAAAAATTCAATTCTTGGGTTTCTTGGCGTTTGTTTTTGATTCTTTTACCGAGAATGGTCCCCTTGAACCGAAGTCCTAGTTAGTGACCATTACCTATGATGGATGGATGACGACCGTCTTAAGGGAAATGTAGTCGTTAGGAGTAGATTTTTCATTTATTTTTCAGTTGCTTTCTTTTGTGGGTTGCATCCCAAAACCTGTAGTTACTTTATGGTTGCGGAATTCTGGTTGCGTGTCGTACATGATATTTGAAATGCAAAGGTGATTCGTATGAAAGCATGCAACTTTGTAAATATGTTGAGATACCTAGGCCATAGAGTCGATTTAGTGTGATTGAGGCTTAATGTTTGAATTCTTGTAATTAGTTGATTGAAGAGTCTGTGAATACGTCTTGAATTGAGCATGTGCAATAAGTGTGAAGTGAAGTTTTGTTATTCCATGCTATTGTGAAGTGTCTAAAACTTGCCTGGTGTGTGTACGAAATGAAATGAAGGACGTGTATTGTAGGAAAGGATGTAGGCATTTCTTTGTGTTAACCGAAAGTTCCTCTTTTTCATTATTGTACCCACCTTGAATGTACACCCTAGTTAGCCCGTTGAGCCTTTAGCCTATTATTTTTTTCTTTTGTCAAAATGTGTAAATGGAGCTTAATCCCTTCTTTTCATTAGCCATAAATTTGATCCAAAACTCTTAAGCGCTTAAGAAGAGAAAATAATTTTCCCAAAGTGTCAAAGAGTGAGAATGGTGAAAAGAAAAGAAAAGCAGAGTGATGAAAGGAAAGAAAAGGTTGAAGGTGCACTTGTTTTAAATAAAATATAATGAAGGTGTATGAATAATCTTTGTTATTTAGTCAAGTGTGCTTAATAATGTGGGCCAAACTAAAGACAGACTTCAAGAATGGGAGGATGAAGGAAGAAACACTGCCCATGAGTTTGATGGGATGTATTGAAAAGGCTCTTAAGGATGCTAGTGGCTATTATTGGCTAGCCCAATATTTACTAGTTCCGTAGCTTATATTACAACCCGTTAAAGTCCTACGTGATCTTACATCACACTTCTTTATATTACTGGAGTAATACACTAAAGGAAAGCTTATGGTTCGTGACATGATGCATGTGAATTCTGTTGGGAGAGAGAGTGAAATTGTGTGTATATGCCCCTGCATGTAATCGTTTGAGTTCATGTGATTAAAAAGGGGAAAATTCTCTTGCGTTGTGAGGGCATATGCTTGATGAGAGATTAAGTTTCGTGTCGGATATCTTGATCAGATGATTCGCATGAGTTTGCCAATATCGAGAGTCAATTCTTATGTCTAGGAGGTCTTGATGTGTTGAAGGTCATTGCATTGATAGGACCATGCGTGTTTTCTTGATGATTTGTTGTATTGAATAATCGGTATGACCGTAGCCTGAATTGTCGAACCAAAGTAGCCAGGTTGGGGTGTAAATTGCATGAGGTGTAAGATTGTTGTTCAGGGACGAACAAGGATTTAAGTGTGAGGTAAGTGATCTTGGGCAAATTTATATGCCCAAGTGATACTCAAATGTGTCATTTTAGCCTTATTTATCTATCAATGTTTATACATTCTCATGTGATTGATAATAAAATGTGAATTTATACTAACCAACATGATTAGCATTGTTTTGCAGGTGAAATATAATTTTGTGAAGCTAAAATGCATGTTGGGATAGATCGGGGTTGGACTTGGATGTTAGCAAAGGACAAAGCATTGGACGACACAAATTAAAGGGGCTCCGCGATGAAGCCTTGTCATGCTGCCATCGCGGAGGCCTTTTGCCTGGATAGGGAATTTTTGGCCAAATTCCAGTGTGGGTGCACGTTGGGGCCGTGGTACGTTGGCCTAGCCCAGCGTTGCACGTCGTGCCACGTTGGGCCTTATTACCTGGACAGTCAATTTCCAGTGAGGCTCTGCGTCAGTGGCGTGTCACGGAGGCAGTGCTCCACGATACACTCCGTGACACGTTGCTTGTTATTCCGGGAAAAATTCCCACTAGTATAAATAGAACACTTAGGTTCATTTTTAATAATTCTGACTTGGTGGAGCAAGAACGTGGGTTACAGGCAGTTGAGGGGACGAAGATCTCAGGGTTTTTTTTATCTCCTTCTTCTTTAATTCAATTGCTTGTATGTTTAACACTCATTTAATGATGTTTAATCCACGAATGAGTGGCTAATTCCTCTTCTTGCTGAGGTTAAGAACAATGGTATGAAATGTGATTGTTGATTAAGTGGGTTTTTCATCTTTTCTTCCATGGTTGTTCTATTGATTTTTGTTCTTACTGCTTTAATGTGTGGCCTATGTTAATGTATATCTAAAAAGTCCGGTTTCACTCGAGAGAGCAAGAAATTGGAAAGTTGTGAATCAATAGGATATGATCTTTTCTTAGTTTGGGAAAATTGAGAATTGATTTATCTTCAGGATAGAAATATACCTGAAAGTCGTATTAGTCAATTACAGAATCGGTGTTGTATGGCTAGAACATGAATTTCGTTTAATCATAGAAATGTAGGTGGACGGTTCATGATTCTTAAGTTGGGTTAAATACGAGAGTTTTAATCCATTGGCAATAATTCTTGACTAGCAACCGTAGGAAAAGTTAACCAAATTATATCGATAATTTGTTTCCTTACATGTTCGTTTAACCTCAGCATGCTCACATTCATAGTTCAGACTCAAATTATATAATCTTTGTAGACTTAGGATAAAATTAGAAATCAAAATATCAAACTCTTCTTTGCACTGTTGTCTTCATTTTTACAGTAAATATAGTAACACTTAAGTAGATTGTTACCTTATCCCAGTCCCTGTGGGATCGATACTTGGCTTACTTGAGCCACTTTACTACTTGTTCGACCACGTGCACTTGCGTGTAGTTATACACCCAAATAACAAGCCGAACACCAACCACCTTCTCTGGCGCAGATTTAGATCTTTCTGACTCAGCACGTACTGAAGACTCTTATGATCCTTAAATACATCCATATAAGTAATGCCTCCATATTTTTAGCGCAAATACCACCGTTGCTCACACCAAGGTATGATTTGGATAGTTTTCATGAACCTTGAGCAGTATAGAGGCGTAAGCTATCACGTTGCCCTGTTGTATCCGAATTCAACCGAGTCCAACCCTGGAACCGTCACAATAAACAACCAACCCATCTATTCCTTCTGGAAAGATCATAACTGGAGCAGTAGTGAGTCGAGTCTTCAACTCTTGGAAACTCTTCTCACACTCATCCGACCACTAAAATTTCACCTTCTTCTATGTTAACTTAGTCATAGGAGATGCTATGGAGGAGAATCCTTCCACAAATCGTTGGTAAAAACCCGCTAAGCCCAGGAAACTCCTAATTTTGGTAGGAGAGGTAGGTCTAGGCCAATCCTTCACTGCTGCTATCTTATGAGGGTCTACTTGTATTCTTTCACCCGAGACCACATGACCTAAGAAATTCATGGACTTTAACCAAAATCACACTTGCTGAACTTGGCGAATAACTGGCGGTCCTTAGTATCTGTAATGTTAATCTTAGGTGGTTAGCATGCTCTTCCTAGTTTCTGGAGTATACTAGAATGTCATCGATAAATACGATGATGAACATATCCAAATACTACTTGAAGACTCTGTTCATTAAGTCCATTAAGGTTGCTAGGGCGTTTGTTAGCCCAAAGGACATTACCATAACTTTGTAGTGACCATACCGAGTTCTGAATGTTATTTTCGGTATGTCACTCTCTGACCCTTAGCTGATGGTACCCTAACCTGTGATCAATCTTGGAGAAATAACTAGCTCCTTGAAGTTGGTCGAACAAATCCTTAATTCTTGGTAGAGGGAACTTATTCTTATCTATGACCTTCTTCAGCTAACGATAATCTATGCACATTCTGAGGGTACCGTCTTTCTTACGCATGAATAGCACTGGAGCACCCCAGGGAGAGATCCCGGGTCTAATAAAACCCTTGTCAAGAAGGTCTCTTAGCTGCTCCTTTAACTCCTTAAGCTCAGCCGGAGCCATTCTATATGGAGGGATGGAGATAGGCTGAGTATCTAGGAAGAGATATATTTCGAAGTCTATTTCCCGTTCAGGGGGAACTCTGGGAAGATCCTCAAGAAAAACATTTGGGAACTCACTGACTATTGGAACTAACTGGATGGTTGGGGTCTCAGAGTTGGAATCCTTGACCCAAACTAGATGATATATACATCCTTTGGAGATAAGTTTCTGGGCCTTAAGCTAGGAAATAAACCTACCCTTAGGTGCTGAACTGTTGCCCCTCCATTCTAACACTGGCTCATTGGGAACTCAAACTTGACAGCTCTAGTTCTGCAATCGAATGAGTCATGGATGGAGTGTAAACAATCCATGCCGAGAATAAAGTCAAAGTCGACCATGTCTAACTCTACAAGATCAACTGGAATAACTTTACTCAGGACTAAGACTGGGCAGTTTCTATACACCTAGCTGGCTCTAACTTACTCGCCAACTGGGGTGGAGAATGAGAATGTTTTTGAGAGGACCTCTGGACTGATGTTGAACTAGACTACTATGTAGGGAGTCACGAACAAAAGAGTAGATCTAACAGGGAATACACGTCTAGATGGAAGAGACATAACATACCAGTAACTACGTCAAGTGAGCTTTCCTGATCCTGATGGGAAGATAGAGCATAGAAATGATTTTGGCGCTGACCGCCATCTATACCTGATGTGTTAGTCTATTGGGCTGGTCGACCTATCGGAGCTGATGATATGGTGGATTGTGATCTCCCTCGCCCTACTGATAAGCACTCTTTAAGTCGGTGTCTAAGCTGTCAACACCCAAATTGTCCCTCTCGTCCTTGAAGGCATTCTCCTGGTGGTTCCCACCACACTTGTTGCAAGCTGGATACCTATTCCAGGTACTGTGAGTCTGAGGCTGAGTGCAAAATGATCCACCCCTCCAATCCTGGTGGGACCGAAAGGTTAGGGCGTTGGCTGAACTAGGTTTTGGGATTCTCTACTGCTGTTGCTACTGCTGCTGTTGTGGGCGGCTACCACTACTAGACCTTTGATGGCCGAAATCTGAATGGACAGTCCTTGCCCTTTTGTTCCTACGCTCCATATCCTTCAGCTTTTCAGCCTCAAGCTACTGGGCATAGACAATCAAGCTAGAATGGTCCATGTCCTTAATCAGCATCACAGCCATACACTCCTTGAGGACCATATTTTAAACTCCATTTACAAACTTCAGTGTGCGAGCCCTTGGCTCGGCTACCATCTCTGAAGCATACTTAGAAAACCTAGTAAACTCTAGAGCATACTCCTCCACAGTTCTGTTGCCCTGTCTCAAATTCATAAGCACCGCCATCTTTGCCTCCCTCAGCTCCCGATGGAAATATTTGTCCAAGAAATCTTTGTGAAATTCTTCCCACTCCACTGGTCCTGGTCCCGCTAGCCTCCCTTCTTTCGACTAGTCATGCCAAACTTGAGCTACCCCTTTCAGCTGGTAGGCAGCCAAGTCGGCACTCTCAAAGGGATTGACACCCATAATTCGAGTGATTTTTCTAATCTCATCCATAGACTCTTGTGGGTCCTCTCCGACCTTTGTTCCATGAAAATCTGGAGGGTTCATCAGGGTGAAGTCCCGCACCCCTCGCAGCTGCTATAGACCCATTGGTGTTTATCGACACCACTTGCTGGTTCACCTGGTTGGTGACTGTTTGTGCAAGTAGTTGAATGGACGCCCTAAATTCGACGGTAAACATTGAATCATCTTGAGGAGCTGTCGGGGCTGGTGGGGCAGGTCTGTTGACATTACTGGCCCTTCTTCCATTACCGCGTCTAGGAGGCATGGTTCACTGAACGAAACAGAGCGCGAATTAGAAGGGAATTTTTGGAATTGAACTTTAACGCACGATAAGGAGTATGAACAAAAGGGAATTTTCCTAATAAAATCTTGTATCCTCCTCTTCATAAGTGTGGCACACTTCACCCCCATGAAAAGGACTCTACTCGATGCGGCTTTCAGACCTTCCGAGGATACTATGAACCTAGTGCTCTGATACCAAGTTTGTTAGGCTCCAAGCCTACACCCTGGATGTAACACGGTACTTGAAGCCACAAGTGACCCCTGGTTTATCATTCACTAGAATTCTGAGTAAAACAAGCGCAGGAAATTTAAAGTAATAACATTAAGGCATTTTTATGAAAAGTTAAAATAAAACTTAAAATGTGGAAACTGAACATCTGTAGGTCTGAAATCCTTCTAACTAATGAGTTACTGGGACAAGTCCTCAGCTAACTTTAAGTCTAAAGAAAAACTACAACTGAGTATAAGAGGACTCACATTAATTAAGCGGCTGGGGAGGAGTTGAATCGTGGCGATTAACGCTGCTGAATCTGGAAAGCTGCAGCTGTATCATGAAACGCTACAACATAAAGGTATGCATCAATACTTTGAATGTACTGAGTAAGTGAGAGATGTAAATAACATGAAAAAACTAGTAACTGAACTGAAGTGACATGAAATGACCAACTGAAAATACTGAAAACTGATACAACTAGAATATACTGATATGGTCAATAATGACCCTGGATGATGCTAATAAACATGCCCTAAATCTAAATGATTGAGTCTGAGATACTACACTGAACTGATCTGGACTGAGAAATCTGAGAGTGGACTAATTTACTAGTGGGAGTGTCTATAACCGACATATAACCACGTGAGCTAGACGTGGAGTCCGATTTATACACGCCACCGGTAGGACCGAATATATCTTGCCTAGGTATAAAGGCATGAACTGGGTGATCCCAAACGTCTGGAGCCAATCAGGCCACGTAATACTATAACCAACGCTGGCAACATAGTTTTGGGAACCTGGGTGTGTTGGAACATTAGCCCGCTAGGTGTTAAGTCCTACTCCCACTGGAAACCTATACTGAACTGCTAAGCTGATAGCTCGAAACTAGGGTCCAAGACTATTCAGGGACATATAACTGAAAGTACCCTGAGAGTCTTATTGGACCAGATTCAAAAATTGGGTTCTACACTGGTCGGAGCTGCTTATCTAGAAGCTTCGTAACCGTCTAAGAACAAACTGTAAACTGAACTGGGATCCTGGGGCTCGTCAGAGCTATATATCTAAAATGTCAGACCGCTTAATGGACCAAAAACTAGATTCTGAGTCTAATGTTGATAATTGGGAGGCACCACTGACACCTTGAGAAAAGACTGGAGTCAAACTGATCAGTTGATAATTTCTGAATAGTTCTGAAGAGGTTCCAGGTTCTACTGAACTGAATTACAAAGCAGCTAATAGAGAACTCAACTTATTCCACCAACACGGGAATTCCATAATATAGCAAAATCTCAAGAATAAAAAAAATCTCATTGAACAAGGATAAAATAATTTTTATCAATGGAATAATTTCTCAACACATAATTTATGAGAATTTCTAGGAAATTCAGCACAAAACATACTTCCCAACTGGACGGAATTTAATACACAAATAGCCTTTACTCGAAAATTTAGGGCTTAAATTCCCTTTGGAAAGAACAACAATAATTTACTTATGAATTTATGAATATCAAATGAATAATAAACATGGATAATAACCCTATCGAAATTAATGAAAACCAACATGAAAATCTCTTCATATTCGAAAATCTCAAGGCTACACTGATAGGGAAATTATCGGAGGATATCAGAGGGACACAAGGGAAGGACAATTCCCTCGTTGAATTCCCACATACCTTACTAAAATTCACTTGGAGAAAGAAACTTGAACTGCTGCAACAGATGAGAATCCCTAGTCTTTCTTGGAGGGTTCTTAGAGGAGAACGTTCGATCTTTTTTGAGAACTGAGAGTGGGGAATGAGGAATGAACCATTTTCCCCACTAAAACATCTAAAATTAACACTAAAATTATGTAGTTTAAAGCCTCGGAGAGGAGGAAAGTACTAAATAGCCCATAGAAATTCACTGGGAAAAATTATCAGGTGTCCCTAATGGGTCTTAGTGACTAACCACGACTCATGGTCACTCCCGTCAGGTACACTGCCTGGGATCCTAAGTAGGTCACCACGAGGGATCTAATGAAGTTGACCATACTGTCTCATTCTTGAGATTTAATGCTAAGTCCAGTAACGAGTCACCGAACGACTCGTTGGAACAAATGACGACTTGCTGCTGACACTTCTCAGGTACACTGGTTAACTAAATATATTCCCAACTCAGGCCTGACCACGAGTGACTTGACGGGTCGTGGTCAGTGACCACGACTCGTGATGTCCCTCGTTGGGTACACTTCTCCGCTCTTTAAATTATTATACCTCCTTCTCATCGTTCACCTAATGAGTCATGTGTTCTTCTAGTGACTCGTTAGGTGGGTCGTCCTGAAGCTTTTCTGAAGATTTTTTTCCAGATTTCCCGATTTAAGTCCCGGCGTTAGATTTTGAGTTTCCGGGGCATTACAATTAGCCTTGCCCAGATCATAAAGGACACTCATATCATAATCTTTAAGAAGCTCCAACCACCTTGTTTGACGCAAGATCCTTCCAGGTATACACGTACTGTAGGCTTTTGTGGTCCGTAAACACGTCCACGTGGACCCCGTAAAGATAGTGTTTCCAAATCTTTAAGGAGAATACTACTACTTCCAACTCGAGATTGTGATTTGGACAATTCTTTCTATGGACCTTAAGTTGCCTTGAAGCATAGGCTATAACCTTACCATGCTGCTTTAATAGACAACCAAGGCCGATCCTGAGGCATCATAATATACCATAAATCTATCGGTACCCTCAGTTAGAGTAAACATTGGCGCTGAGATGAGTTAAGTCTTCAACTCTTGGAAGCTCTTCTCACAAACCCCTGACCATTGAAACTTCACTTTCTTCTGTGTCAACTTAGGCAATGGTGATGTAATGGATGAAAACCCTTCAACAAACCACCTGTAGTAATTAGCTAAACCTAAGAAACTTATGATATCTGAGGGACTAACTAGTTTGGTCCAATTCTTCGTAGCTTCTATATTTGGAGAGTCTACCTTTACACCCTCACTTGACACCACATGACCCAAAAATGCTACTGAGTTCATCCATAACTCACACTTGCTGAATTTAGCATAGAACTTGCGATCCTTTAGAGTCTGTCGCACCACCCTCAAATAAGAAGCATGATCCCTCTTACTCCGAGAGTATATGTGAATATCATCTATGATCACGATCACGAACATGTCAAAATATGTCTTAAGAACCCTGTTCATCAAATCCATAAAAGTTGTAGGAGCATTCGTTAGTCCAAAATACATAACTACAAACTCATAGTGACCATACTGAGTCTTGCAGGCTGTCTTTGGAATGTCACTCTCTTTAACTCTGAGATGATAATATCCGGACCTGAGGTCTATCATTGAAAAATACTTGGCACCCTGAAGCTGGTCAAACAAGTCAGCAATTTTTGGGAGGGGATACCTATTTTTGATTGTGACACTGTTCAACTACTGATAACCAATGCACATCTGAACGGAACCATCCTTCTTTCGGACAAAGACAACCGGTGCACCCCACAGGGATTTGCTAGGTTTGATGAATCCTTGTCTAAGAGGTCCTTCAACTTCTCCTTCAACTCCTTTAGCTCAGTTGGATCCATTCTGTAAGGAGGAATAGATATAGACTGTGTATCGGGAAGAAAGGAGATGCAAAAGTCAATCTCCCGCTTGGGAGAAATTCTTGGTAGATCATCTGGAAACACTTCTGCATATTTGCACACTATAGGAACTGACTGGATAGTTGGGGTTTCAAATGTAGCATCCTCAACCCAAAGTAGATGGTACACGCAACCGTTAGAGATTATCTTTCTAGACTTAAGGTAGGAAATGAAATGACCTATCGGCACATCTGAACTACCCCTCCACTCTAGGACTGGCTCACCTAGAAACTAGAACTCTACCGTACGGGTTCTATAATTTACTGAGGCATAACATGCATGTAGCCAATCCATGCCAAAGATAACATTAAAATTTTTCATGGCTAGCTCTACTAAATTTTCTAAGGTGACTTTTTGAAGGACTGTGACAGGGCAATTTCTGTACACCCTTCGAGCAATAACTGAATCACCAACTGGAGTAGGGATTGAGAAGGATTTTGGGACTAACTCTGAAACTACTAGCAACATAGGGTGTCACAAAAGATAAGGTATCCTCTAGATCTAACAATGCATAAACATCCAGGTGAAATACTCATTAAATACCAGTCACAAAAAATGGAGCATCCTGCTCCTGAAGAGATGTGAGGGCATAGAACCTATTCTGATGGTAACCACCACCTACACTAGTGGACGCGCCCTGCTGAGCTCAGCATGCTAGTGGGGCTGCTGAACTAGTGGCTGGGTCTCATCCTCTACCCTATCTCTATCTAGCTACTAGACAACCTGTAAAAATATGTCCGCGCTTCCCACACCCTAAACAAGCACTTGTACCTACGAAGCCCTGACTAGTGTGCCTCCTGCCACAATTGTCACAACCTGGAATGTTGGGCTCTACAGGTCTGCTCTCCTAACCTCGGGAGCCTAATGCTCATCCCCTCTGGTCCTGCCTAGATCTAGATAGCACAATCGCTGCTGATGGTGCTGGCGCTGATGATCTCTGGTGGGACTACTAACAATGCCCACCACCAGGCCTTTGCTGGGAGAACCGAAAATTGTCAGTCCTAGACCTATTAGCCTCTCTCTCCCTCTCACTCCCCTGTACTGGCTCTATCTATTGGGCTTACAAAACCAACTGTGATAAATCTATATCCTGATGAAGCACAACAGTCTGGAAATCTTTGACCAAATAGTCTGCTATTCCATGCACGAATTCGCTCATTCAAGCCCTCTAATCCGCCACCATCTCAAGTGCATATTTCGACAGGCGGATGAACTCTAAAGAATACTCTTGGACCATCCCTCAGGTTCAAAAACTCAGCTGCCTTGATTTCCCTCATCTGACGGGGAAAGAACCAATCCAAGATGCTGTAAGAAACTCATCCCACCTAATTGGACCCGCTCCAACTACTCTACTATCCTTCCATTGTTTTAACCAGATATGGGCAACCCCTTCCATGTAATAAAAGGCTAAGTTCGTGCACTCCTCCCCTGTCACCCCGATAATCTGGGTGATCTTCTAGACCTCATCAATAAACTCGTATGGATCCTCTTCCACCTTCGATCCAAGGAACTCAAAGGGATTCATCTTGAGGAAATTCCTGACTCTTGCCGCTATCGCATTCCAATTCTGGGGAATGAAAGCCACCACCTGCTGGTTGCCCTGGGCAATCAAAGCATGCGAAAACATTTGGATGGCTTCCCTAATGTCAATATGGGCAAGCTGATCAGGCACATGATCCTCGGGGGCTGGTGGGGCCTGCTGGTGCCCATCTCCGTTGTCATTCTCATGTCCATTTCAGTTCCCCTTCCTCCTTCCATTAACTCAGTGAGGAGGCATGATTCTGCAAATGTGTATAGCATGAGTTAGAAAGATAGAGAGATATTTTATCGCACGATAGGGAAATTTCCTAAAATGTTTCGTAGCCTTTTCATTAAAAGTGTGGCGCGCTTCACACCCATGAAAAATAATCTACTTAACGCAACTTTCAGACACCCTAGGACATTACAAAACCTAACGCTCTGATACCAAGTTTGTCACAACCGAATATAGGCCCAGATCTATACACAAAACCTAGAACCATAAATGGCTCCATGTCGATCCATAACATGATCATGACAACTAAAGCTCAACATAATAAATGCGGAAATCTAACATTTTAAATAGCGGAAGTCTGAATAGCTATAATGTCCAAACAATGGAATACATAACACTGATCCAAAGCTGAATACATACTATGTCTATAAGCCTCTACAATCTGACGAGTTGATGGGACAAGACACCAACTAACTCACTAATAAACTAAAACTGAGAATACTGGTAATAAACTGATGAGAAGGCCATCGAAGAATGAGTACTCACCAACAAGCTGAGAAATGCCAACTCTAAGGACCTGGAAAACGTCGAGATTGAATTGAACGTCGGAGCCTGTATCATGAAACAATACAGCATAGAGTATGTGGTCCGTACATGGAATGTACCGAGTATGCCAGGTAAGTAAAATCTCTACGTAAGTAAAACTAAAATCATGAATATCATAAAACATTTCATCATAAGATTCTAATAGTAATGCTTGCACGCTATTTTCTGAAAACATTAATTAAACATAGCTGAATATCATAACTGAATCGAATTACCCAAAGCTAAAACTGATAATCATAAGTTAAAACTGATCATAGGGAACATAATATCATGATTGATGAACATTCATAATTGAAATCATGACGAACAAGAGGAAACTCTTCATATAACTGACATTACCATGATAGAGCTTATGTGGTCCCGACTATTACACTCAAGTAGGTAGAGCCATCCAAGACTTTGTCAAGGCTAAGGGCACTACCATGATATCAATATCAAGTTGAAGGCCCCTAAGGGGCCGAGAAAGCTCACAAGGGAGGTGAATCTAACATACCTACATTGGCACATAATTCTGAGGCATAGGGTTAACTGAACAATTAGCCTACTCGGTGCTAGACGCTACTCTCAAAAACACACATATGCTCTCCATCATTTTTCAACGAAGCTGAACCATCACCTTTCAATGAAGCTGAATCATAATAGTACATGCATAATCTGAAAACATAACATGAGCAGCCTTGGCTCAAACCATACCACAAGCTGAAAAGTAGGAGTCTAGACTTCAAAGCCATGTGGTAAGCTAATAACATTGCGATTGAAAGAAATCATGAAACATACTTGATCATATGGGCTTCCCAAACTTAAACATGCTTTGAAATAGACTTGATAGTCAAAAACATAGATATAAAAATGGGTAATTCAAAATCATACTTTCATCATAGACATCTCATCATACTTGAAAACATAGATAATAATCTCAACTCTTCATAAACTTTCATAATTGGGCATCACATTTGTAAGACTTTAAAATCATAATTTATAATTGAAATCATTATTAAACATGCTCGTGAATCTTAAAACAACATTAGAAACAAATATTGAATTTACCCATGATAGACACTTAGAGAATTACACAAATTAGGTTAAACCTCATAGATTAATCAACCTTGAATTTCATGAATTTAAACGAGGATTTGGGCATGAAAGTGAAGGAATAATCCCTACATAACCCTATATACCTGGGTACTTTGATTTCAAAATCTATATATAGACAGTCTAAGAAAATTGTGAGACGTAGAAAAACACCTTCAAAACCTTTCCAAACGAGATCAAAAATAGCCCCTGGCACACTTGGCAAAGTATTCTCAACTTGTCTTGTGATTTGCTTTAATTTTTCTTGATGTTTCCTCCTTAATTTTCTTTACTCTAGCTGTTGGAATTGAGAGAGAAATGGAATCCTTAGCAAGTTGGTCCATCTAGATTAAGATGGAAATGTTTTCTACAAGTGAAAAATCTTATTTTAAGTAAGTAGGGCAGTGGAGGAGCTAGGGCGTCATGCCCGCATCGCCTCTTGAGGTTCTTCATTAAAATGCCCATAACTTCATAGTCCAAACTCTGATTGACAAGTGGTTTGATTTTCTGAAAACTACACTCAAAGACCTTTAATTTGATAGGTCGTGGGGCTTCTAATTCATTAAATATTGGGTGATATGGTCATTTAAAGATGATCCTTACTTATGAACTTCACATACTCTTTGCTTTTTCATTCGTACACATTTTCATTGTCATCTACGACCAGTATATAGCCCGTACTTCCCTTAACATAGAACACAAACATAAAATAATCACCAAAAATTTTCTGAGGTGTAATATTCTCCCCCCTCCCCCCCTCCCCAGAAACATTCATCCTCAAATGGAAATTAATTTCAATTAGTATGCTTCAAAATAGATACTCAGTAACTTAGGTATCAAACAAATACCTCAATATTACATCGACATCGTGAATATGTGAGGATATTTCTTCTTCATTTCCTCCTCAGCCTCCCAAGTTACTTCCTCAATGTTATTACTTTTCCACAATACTTTAATCGAGGAGACTTCTTTGGTTTGAAGTTTCCTAACTTGCCGATCAACAATTGCAACTGGGACCTTGGTATAGGTCATCTACATAGAAATTCAAACATCATCGACAGGCATAACATGGGTTGGATATCCTATTCACCTCCACAACATCAATACGTGAAATACTAGGTACACTGACGCTAGCGCTAGTGGAAACTCTAACTCATAGGCTACTTTGCCTATCCTGCAGATAACTCTGTAAGGCACAACATATCTGGGGCTCAGCTTACCCTTTCGACCAAATCGCATGATGCCTTTCATAGGAGATACTTTTATGAAGACCCAATCATCAACAACATAATCCAGTGCTCGACGATGTACCTGCGCATATGACTTTTGCCTACTCTAGGTCATCTGACGTCGACCACTAATAAGTTTCAACTTGTCGATACCCTGCTGCACTAAGACTATCCCCCAATAACTTTGCTTCACTTAGTTCAAACCATCCCACTAGCAACCTGCACTTTCACCCATATAAAGATTCAGATGGGGCCATTTAAATACTCGCCTGGTAGCTGTTTTTATAGGTAAACTCAATCAAGGAAACATGATAATCCCAACTTTCGCCAAAATCTAAAACACAGGCACGCAACATATCTTCAAGCATCTTAATGGTATGTTAAGCTTGTCTGTCTATCTGAGGATTAAATGTGGTACTTAGGCTTAGCTGAGTTCCCAGGCCTTTCTGGAAAGACTTCTAGAAGTTTGCTGTGAGCTGAGCACCTCTATCAAAAATAATGGATAAGGGGACGCCATGTAGGCAAACTATCTCCCATATATATAGCCTGACATAATCTTCTGTGACATAAGTTGTCCTAACTAGAAAAAAGTGTGCAGATTTAGTCAATTTGTCTACTATTACCCAGATAAAATCATGCTTTCTGCTCGTTCAAGGCAATCCTATAATAAAATCAATATTAATCACCTCCCATTCCAGGATGGAATTTCTATATCCTACACTAGACCTCCAGGCCTCTGGTGCTCGATTTTCACTTACTGACAATTGGGACACCGAGTCATAAGACCTGCAATGTCCTTTTTAATGACATTCCACCAATATAGCTCCCTCAGGTCATGATACATCTTCGTGGCACCTGGGTGTACTGAATATTGAGTGTAAGGAGCTTCAATCATAATTTTTTCTCGTAGCTCATCCACATTAGGTACACATAGATGGCCTTGGTATCTAAGAACTCCATCAGGTCTATAATCAAATAGGCTAGTCTTCTGCTGCGGTATACTATCTCTCGGTAAGACTAACTCTGCATCATCATATTGTTGTTTCTTAACTTCTGCTACCAAGGACAATTTTGATGGGTTTTGGAAAATAACACCCCCATCTCCAACATCTAGTAACCAAATTTGTAAGTCATCCAACTGCTCTAAAGTCTTGGTCATATTAATCCTTTCAACCTAAATGTGACTCAAGCTACCCATAGACTTGTGACTTAGCACATCAACTACAACATATGCCTTGCCTGGATGATACAGGATACTAACATCATAATCTTTCAGCAATTCTAATGACCTTCTCTAGCGTAAATTCAACTCCTTCTACAGGAATAGGTACTGAAGGCTCTTATGATTTGTAAGAATATTAACATGTACCCCATACAGGTAGTGATGCCAAATCTTTTGTGCGAACACCACCGCTGCCAATTCTAAATCATGGGTAGGGTAATTCTGCTCATGCTTCCTCAGTTGCCTCGAAGCATACGCAATGACTTTTTTGTGTGTCATCAAAACACAACCTAAGCCAATCCTAGAGGCATCACAATAAACCACATAACCCTCCATACCCTCTAGAAGATTCAAGACAGGTGTTGAGGTCAACCTATCTTTCAACTCCTGAAAATTGTGGTCACATGCCTCTTACCACTGAAACATAGTTGCTTTATGAGTCAACATCGTTAATGGCGTGGAGATTGTAGAAAAACCTTCTAGAAATCTACCATAGTACCCTGCCAATCCTAGAATACTACGAACCACTATATGATTCAAGGGTCTAGGCCAACTCTTTATTGCCTCTATCTTCTGACTATCCAGTCTTATAACTTCAGTTGTAATTACATGACCAAATAAAACCATATATGTTAGCTGAAATTCACACATAGAAAATTTAGTGTACAACTTATTCTCCTAGAGAGTAAGTAACACAACTTTAAGGTTATCTGCATGCTCAGCCTCTGATCGTGAATAAATCAGGATGTCATCAATAAAGACAATCACCAATACATCAAGGAATGGCCTAAACACCTTAATCATAAAATCCATAAAAGTTGTTGGGGCATTAGTAATCCCAAACGACATCACTAAGAACTCATAATGGCCATATCTGGTTATAAGGGAAGTCTTAAGGATATCAACTTCCCTAACTGATGGTACCCAGATCTCAAATAAATCTTTGAGAAGCATCTGGCAGCCTGTAATTAATAAAATAGGTCATAAATCCTGGGAAGTGGGTACTTGTTCTTAATCATAACCTTATTTTGTTTCTTATAGTCAATACACATTCTTAATGACCCATATTTCTTTTGCACAAAGAGTACTAGAGCACCCCAAGGTGATATACAAGGTCAAAGGAATACCTTCTCGAGCAGATCTCTCAACCGCTCCTTCAAATCCCTTAACTATGTTGGAGCCATTTTTTAAGGAGCGATCGATATAGGCTAAGTACCTGGAAGTAGATCAATAGCAAAATCTATCTCCCTTTCAGGATGAATTCCAGGCAAATCTTCTGGAAAGACCTAGGGGAACTCATTTAATATAGGAATTGACTGGAGAGTCGCAGTCTCACATTCCTAGTTTCTTACCTAAACCAACTGAGAAATATAACCTTTGGATATCAACTTTTGATCCTTAAGGTATGAAATAAACTTGCCTTTAGGCGTAGCGGCATTACCTTGCCATTCCCGGACTTGCTCGTTGGGAAAATGGAATCTGAAAACCTTGGTTGTGCAATCAACATTAGCATAACATGCCTCCAACCAATCCACAACCATAATGACATCAAAATCATCTGTTTCAAGCTCAACTAGATCAGCTAAGGTTGATCTATCATATACTAATACTACAAAATTTTGGTAAAGTCATCTAGCTAACATAGACTCGCCAATTGGCGTAGAAACAACAAATGGTATAGATACTAACTCAGGGGCTGTCTCAAACTAACTCACAACCAATGGTGTAACATAAGAGAGTGTTGAACCAGGATCAAGAAAGACATATATTGTACGAGAATAATAATCAAAGAACCTTTAACAACATTAGGTGAGGCCTCCTGGTCTTGTCGACCGCCCAAAGCATAACATCGATTCTGGGTTGCCCTAGAATTAGAAGCCTCTCTCCTAATGCCTCTACCACAAACTGTTGCCAACTAAGGATCAGGTCTGGGAGGTCAAAAGGAGGATGATAAAGCAACTCCTAATCGCTCTGACGCGCCTGGTCCACCTCGACCCAATCTGAACAATCCCTCATAAAGTGCCCTAGCTGTCCACAACGATAGCATACATTCTTCCCCTAATGGCAATGACCTAAATGAGATCTCCCACACTGAGGAAAAGGCAGCAATGGTGGTCTCTTCCACCCCGCTTGCTCTTATCGTCAAGGGCTAGACAGAGTTGGGTTCTAGTCTCTTCTCTGTCCCTGAAACTGAAGTGGGACGCTCCCTACAGGCCTAACTGACTGCCTGGATGATTGAGGTCCTGGTTAATTTTGCGGCCCTCTGTAAGGACCCACGGTCCTAGCTCTTTTCTTTCACTCCTACTGTCTTCGGGAATCCCATAATTGATGAACCAAATACTCTGCCCTCTGGGTGAAAGCTATATTTGTGCAATGTCCATGTGCTCCTGAGTAGATACCCCCAAACAATCTTGATCGATATGAAGCCCGAACCCCAACTCGAATTGATGAACTCTATCCTCCATTGTCTGTACTATGTGTGGAGCATACCTAGAAGGAGAATTAAACCAAAGGGAATACTCACGCACACTCATAATACCCTAGTCTAGATGCAAAAACTTCTTAGCTCAAGCCTGTCAAAGCTCCTAGGTAGATAGTTGTGCATAAAGGCCTCGGAGAACACTTCCCACTCAGCTGGCGGTACATCTGCTCCTCCGGATCGAGTCCAAGCCTCATACCACAATATAGCCATATCATGTAGTCTAAAGGCTGCCAATTCTACTTCCTCAGTCACTATAGCTCGCATCACCTTCAACACCCTATATGTCTTATCAATAAAGTTTGGAGGATCCTCACTCGAGTCTGATTCGGTGAATATGGGAGGGCTCAAACTCAAAAAAATCACGGGCCCTAGAACTCTCTGGTTCCTGGCCTTTATGTCTCTCTATTGCCTCCAATCGCCACTCCTGGCCTGTATCTATATGAGCCATCAGCTAAACAACTACCTCAATACCCTATCCTCCAAAACAACTGGAGGTAAAACAAGTAGGAAAGGGTCTACCACTCTACTACCCTTAGGTACTGTTGGTGCGGGAGGTGCTGGAGGTCTATCTGCCACTACTCTAACCAATTCTGAAGGAACTGTAATAACTGGGGTAGGAGACTCGCTCTGAGCCTCTGACCTGTCTCCTTGATCCACTAGAGGGTGACTAATACCCTCTTAAATTTTTGTGCGAATCAACCTCGCAATCATCCTCCTTGTCATAGGCATTCTCTAAAATAATAACACAATTTAGATATTGCAGTACTTATGACCTCGCCCTATAACACGAACTATTAGTAAAGGAAGTGAAACAATTTCTAGATGTCCTGTAGACTCCTGATTGTAAGTATGGTGTAGAACATACCCATAAGCAAGACTTTTCTAGAAAAGTCTTTATGGACTCCCTAGCACACAACTTTGCTTTGATACGAAGTCTATCATGCCCTAAAATTGGGGTAGGGAGCAATTGGCACTCAATCTATGATTGATCTAGAAACCGACTATATAACGTCTGAAAATGTAACACTAAGGCCAACCAAGCCACCTATCACAAAAAACCAAGATAAATAATGGACCCAAAAGGTCTCGATAATGACAAATAAGCTATCTAGAAAGCTGACAAGGCTGCAATAAATCTAAACATAGCAATAGAAAACCAACATGACTACCCAACCAAAACTACTATACAACCGACATGGCTTGTACTGGGTCAGTTTAACACGTATATCATAGAAATGACTAATAATAAATCTATGGCCTGCATAGGCCCCCTTCGTAATGCATAGCTGCAAGTGAGCACATATAACATGTAAAGCTAGAAAATAGCACTTAAATGCATGTATTCAAAACTTGTATAAATCATAAGGAACTGCGGATGACCTAAGAGTTTCAACAAGATATATAGAACGTGTTAAAAGGGACATTAGAGCTCGGAGACTCACTAGCTTGTCATTCGGCTTAAGGGACATTAGAGCTAAGAGACCCCCCTTGTCTTGAAATATTTAAAAACACATAGATAAGAGAAATTACAACAATAATAAGGCAATCCTAATTTAATAATCTTATTTACCCTTAATAGCTTGCGACGTCCTTACTTGGCTTAAAATCGTTTACACATCATCATCTTAGCTCTTTCACCAATTTAAGTTAAAAACCTGACCTTTAAACACACATAACATCACAATATATATATAACATACAGTAAGTACAAGCTATCAATGCCCACACTGAGGGGTCTCCAACTCGATGTACAACTACGACAACAATCAACACGATATCCCACTTTAAATGCCTCAATTGGACTATACATAATCTCAACATTTAAACTCACTCAAACATGAAACTTTAAACGCTTAAATGAAGCTAACATACTGCCTCAAGACTTATAAAGATCTTTCAGGCTCATTCAATTCACAAGTCACCAAATCGTGCTTAAAAGAACGATGGACGGGCGCCTTACAAACTTTTCTCTGATGAACTTTTCTTTAGCCGATTTCCTATTTCAATGATAATCCTTCAACCTCCTTTATCCAATGGGTTTATAGGTAAACAAAAAACTTAATGTATAGCACAAAATGCAACCCAAATAACTTACCAAAGGTTGTCAGAATAGCAACAACAACACACAGTGACATAAACAATATTTAGCCATTTTTTCAACTAGTTTTGACTAACTTTTGAGGGAGAAAAAAGACAAAATTTTACCTTTTTACTACTTAAATTCTTCCTCTAAATATGAAGTATAATTCCATCAAAAGAAACATCAAAAATTCCTAACGAAAATGAGCAAAACTCAGCTCACAAATAGTCTACCGACAGCTCACTTAGCTGCCAATTTTCAGCTTTTTGGTTTTCAATTTGAGAGGTTTAAAAGGGGAAAAATTTAATTCCTCGGAAACCCTAAGACCAGACCCAGGAGTTGAAATGGATAAAAGAGGATTTTCTACACCAGGTCATAAAATGAGTCGTGTTGTTACCCTTCAGTATGACAACGAGTCATTAAGTGACCCACGGTGAGGAGGTTTGACTTGTTGGAAATTTTCATGTTGGGGTGACCACGGGTGTGACCACGAGTAATGGTCAACCCCACGAGCCATTAGGTCACCCGTGGTAAGGGATGGCTGAAGGAAGAGGAGGTATGGGCTTAACGGGTCCCCACCATGATTCATTGGGAAGCACCATGAGTCGTGGTGTCGCCCGTGGTGACCTCCTCCCCCCGGTATTCTAGAAGTGTATAGGACTATTGGTGACCATGAGTTGCCGTCACCAGTAACGACTCGTGATGTTCCCCGCGGTGAGTTTCAGGTAAAGCTTTGGCATTTCACTTGACAACTGTGGCAATGACTCGTGGTCAGAGGTAACCATTTGTCCAGTCCTCGTTGGGACTAGAAGTCTGTTTTCCTCTGCGAATTTAGTAATGGATTATTCGTAATTCCTATGATCCTAAGGCCTAAACTACATCATTTTAAGCTATGAATAGTGAATCTTAAGATGGGTAAGTTCATTCTATGTTATTCCTATTCATGCATGTAAGTTTAGAAGTCAAGGGAGGTGATCAAGCTTAATTTCTTCCAAGTTCTTCATTATATCTTCATTGGGCAATCTAGGGAGTTGTAGAATCAGTCCTTCTCAGGTATGTAGGTTATGAATGGGTGAAATTGTTCAGACCCATGCCCAACGCCACTCTAATTCATGAAATTCTATTGATAATCCTAGGGGGTTTATCCCAATTCTTATGAAATCTTATGATCTGTCTATGGTTTAATCTATCTCATGTATAAATTTATTTTATATAAATCATGGGCAGATTTTTTTAACTATTTAGATTTAAGTTTCTACAAACTATGCCCAATTATGCATGTTTCATGAAAGTTCAAGTTGTGATTCTATTTTGATTTTGATGTTCATTAACGCATCATGATTTATGACCTATGATAAGATTTATCTCAAGTACATACCATGAATTTATGAGATATCAAGAATATACATGTTTTATGAACTTCATGATTTATGAATTTATGAGTTTGGCCGACTCACGAGCCTTATTTCATGGCTAGTTCACATATTTCAAGAATGCATATGATTATCATGATTTTAAACTAGCCCATGAATCTCATGTATATTATCCTGTGAGCACTATATATATTTTTGGAGTAGTATTTACTAGCAAGTAGACTCGGGGTCCAAGCATACCCCATGTCTCAGAATTATGGGTCAACATAGCCACGATGGGACCTCCATGATACTGTCCCCTGGGCCTTTTGTTGTGATATCATAGCTCATTCACAGTTCTACCCTTGGAAAGGTACGAACACCCTATGGACTAGGGTTTTACAGGTCGGACTCCATGTCGGCTCATATGGGGTATGTCAGTGATAAGAATCTCACACTGTTCCTCATGATTTATGTATGGTTATGATTATATACTTTGGCTCAAGTCATTCTTAATAAATCTTTTCTCTTATGATTATTATATGAATGATTTACGAATGTTTTTAAAACCTTTAGCCTAATGTGTCACAGCCCACCTTGGGAGGCATGGCTGGCACCTACTACCCTACTAGGACCTTAACTACTGAGCTGACTAAGCCTAAGCACCTATGGTGCAGGGCTGACTCTAACTCTAGAATCAAGAAAACAAAGGGCTATATATCGGCTGTAAATACAACCCCCGGCAGACAAGGCCTATCGCCCATGTGACAGTAAACAACTACCCAAAGACAAACAATCATAAGGAGTTCTATGCGGGCCGACAAAGCCGCCAGTCAACAGCTAAACAGGGCCCCACATGGCCAACACACATCATCTAAAGCATATATGTGCCCCACACGGCCGATAATATCTAACCACAAGGAAGTAACACAATCTGCAAGCCTCTAGGAGTAATAAGATGATCGAGACAGGGCCCCGACCTACCCATATGGACAAACAAAAGGAATAAACCTCTATCACACAAGCCCTGGAAGAAATGAGCTGATGGTTCTGTACGACTGACTGGAACTACGAGCGACCTACTCCTCATCTATCTGTACCTGCAGAAAAGTAATGCAGCGCCCCGGGAAGGGCATTCGTACAATATGTACCGAATATGTAAGGCAATAGATAAGCTTAATAGGACTAGAAGTAAATAAAAAGAAGAGCCAAAAGATTAACCTGTACGCCTGCTGATTCGTAATCTACATCTAACTGACACTACATGTACATAAGCTAAGGCTACATACTTACACATTTATACACTACAGCTATCAGACAATAATTCATGCAAGAAACCCACCTGGCCCCCATAAGCCGAGAGGTACAATCAGCACGAAATAACTCGTTCAGGCCCTTATAAGTCCTGGCGAGAACAGCTCAATCTATATACCCCTACTCAGGTGTCTACAACTCTACTGGTACTGTAGCCAACCTACCGGTCCCCTGGGTCTACAACTGGGCCCGCTTGGCCCTTGAACTGTAGTTGTGTCTGAGTCCGGAGAACTCCTGATATCTACACCCCGAGCGTAAACGCTCGGCAGGGGTGTGTATAAGGCCAACCACGGCATATGAGGATCTAGATCCCCATCTTTGTCGTAACACTGCACGACTAGGATACCTGCTGAGAGTTGAGCCTTACATACCTCGTTCGTCGTTTTTTGACTAACTTATGAGTTTCAGCTCGTATTTAATTGCCCTTCTCAACTGTAATCATATTAAGGGAAAAAATAGGGCCAACTTCGTTACTAAATTCGAAGAAAATGATAACTTTATATGTATATAGTAACCGTATATCAACCTATCGAAAGATGATTGAAAACTCATAATCTCTCAGTAATTTAGAAGGGAGAAACAATTCCATCACTTAGGCATGTGATTGTACTGACACTAGTTTGAAACAATTCCATCAACTTAGGATCGGAGGGATGATGATTTGTCAGGCGTATTTTATGAAAATAACTCTGCAACGATGCTCTTTGCAGCCTTATACTTCAATACCCGGAGTTAATTTGACTTTGGACGGCGTTTAGCGGCGTAATCAGATGATTATTAAATGTTTTCCTCAGATTTCCTCTGTTCTGACAGAGATTTGTGAATTATAATCTAACTTCTAAGTGTGAGACCCTTATATACTTGAGGTAGCAGACTAGGCAACGTGGCACTCTTGCCATCGCGCTGATTTTGCTTCATGCCACGTTGGCTAACATGGAGGAGCTGCTTCGTGCCACTTTGCCCCTCTGGGCAGCTTGTTTCGGCCTCCTCCCGTGAAATCCCGACTTGGCACCCATTCGGCCTTTCCCCGGGACCTTTCCTCGTACGTATGACTCTCTAAAACTCTCAATGAACATACAAATAGGACGACTAAATGTTAGAATCTTATGGGGTGTAACATTATGTTTACATTATGATATTTTATGTTATGATTATGTTGTCCTACTCTTATGAACTTTTATGTACTTTAACTGTCCATTTTACTTACCTTGCATACTCGGTACAATTCACGTACTAACCGCATAATTTATGTTATATCACCTCATGATACAGGCTCTGAAATCCAGGCTCAGTTCCGCTAGTCAATCTCCGGAGTTAGCTGTTCTCAATAGCTGTTGGTGAGTCCTCATCTTGCGAGGGTCCTATCTTATCAGTTGTATTATGTCTTTCAGTTTAAGAATTGTTGGGTTCGTTGGGGGGTTTTGTCCCATCAACCCATCAAATATTTTGAGGCTTTCAGACTTTGTGTAGTAATTAGCTTTTCATGTATGATGTAAATTTTATTTCTGATATTATGTTATGATTAGACTACTGTTGTGTTTAGTATGATAAATCTTCCACTTTTATTGGTTGAGTTAGATGTATGTTCATTCCATGGGTCGACTTGGAGTCTCTCAGGGCTCCTTGTCCCATGTCTCGATTCGGGCCTATGATCAGGTCATGACAAACTTGGTATTAGATAAATAGGTTTTGAAGTGTCCTAGGGTGTCTAAAAGTCGCGTTAAGTAGAGTCTTTTTCATGGGTGTGAAGCGCGCCATATCTATGACGAAGAGGCTACGAGATGTTTAGAAAATTTTCCCTTCTTTCATGACTCTATCTTGTGCTATGAGTTTGACTCTCTCCATTTTTCTAACTCGTGCTATACCGTGTGCAGAAACATATCTTCTCAGAACAATAGCGGGAGTCAGCCAATCCCACCAACTCAAATGAAACCCATGTAAGTTACGGATGCAGAACTCGGGGCCACCCTCAGAGTGTTGATATGGGCCATGAACACCCAGCCTAACCAGCATACTATCGCATCAGTGAACCACACCGGAGAGGCGGCAGCTACAAGGGTTCCAGAACTCACGAAGAAGAGCCCGTCTAAGTTTGGTGATTCGAATATGGGTGGAGAGCATAAGGGGGAAGAAAGGGAGAATAAAAGGCCCAGGACCGGAGATTTGGAGACTTCCCAACAAGGGTTGAGTAGTGGGAGTTGCTCCCAACCCCGTTAGAGGTCCTTAGCACAAGTTTTGGGATACAAGCCTCGGGTGAGGGAGATTACCTACCCAGTTTGCGAGCGCTGCGGGAAAAACCACCTAGGAAAGTGCATGGTGGGTTAAGATGTATGCTTATTGATCTTGGGCAGATTTATATGCCCAAGTGATACTCAAACGTATCATTTTCGTCTTGTTTATTGTGCAATGTATATACATTTTCATGTAATTGGTAATAAAATGTGAATTTATACTAACCAACATGATTAGCATTGTTTTGTAGGTAAAACATGATTTTGAGGAGCTAAAATGCATGTTGGAACAATATCGGAGTTGGACTTGGATGCGAGCACGGAAAAGACATTGGAATGCACAATGTAAAGGGGCTCCGCGATGGAGCCGTGCCACGCTACCATCGCGGAGGCACACTGCATGGAGGATGAATTAATTTGGCAATTTCCAGTGAAGCCTCGCGACAGCTCCGTGGCACGGAGGCAAGCCTCCGATTTGCATGCCGTGCCACGTTGAGGCTATATTCCCGGACCCTGGATTTCCAGTGAGGGTCTGCGTCCATGCCATGTCACGGAGGCAGTGCTCCGCGTTGGCCTCCGTGACACGTTGCTTGTTATTCCGGGAAAAATTCCCACTAGTATAAATAGAACACTTAGGCTAATTTTTAATTAATTCAGACTTGGTGGAGCAAGGACGTGGGTTAGAGGCAGTTGAGGGACGAAAAAGCTAAGGGTTTTTCTCTCTTTCTTTCTTCTTTCAATCAATTGTTTGTATGATTAACACTTGTTTTAGGATGATTAATCCACAAATGAGTGGCTAATTCTCTTCCTTGCTGAGGTTATGAACAATGGTGATGAATTTTCATTATTGAATTGTATGGTTTTTCATCTTCTTCTTCTATGTTGTTCTATTAAATCTTGTTTCTACTGCATTAGTGTGTGGCCGACATTAATGTACATCTAAAAAGTCCAATTTCACTCGAGAGAGCACGAAATTGGAAAGTTGTGAATTAATAGGGTATTGTTCTTAACTTGATTTGGGAAAATTGGGTTTTGATGTGCTTTCCTGATAGAAATATACTTGAAAGCCGTATTAGTCAATTTAGGAACCGGAATTGTATTGCTAGGTCATAAATTGCATTTGATCACAGAAATGTAGATGGATGGTTTATGATTCTTAAGTGAGATTAAATACGAGAGTTTTAATCTCTTGGCTAATGTTCTTGGCTAGCAACTAGAAGAGAAGAATAACTGAATTATGATGATAATCAAGTTCATTACTTGTTCTTAACCTTGGCATGCTCATATCCATAGTTTCAATTCACAGTAAATATTTGTTAATAGTTTTAGTATATAATTTATAAACAAAAATTATTTAACTTTTGGTTACGTTGTTGTCAGCATAATTAGAAGTAAGCTAGAATATAGTATACTTAAGCAATTTTACTTATCCAGAGTCTCCTTGGTTCGATACTTGGCTTACTTTGCCACTTTATTACTTGTTTGACCACGTGCACTTGTGTGTCGGTTTTAACCTATACTAAAACACCCGAACAAGTTTTTGGCGCCGTTGTCGGGGAGACTAGGCAGTTGGTGAAATTGTGTTAAGTGTAAATTTACTGTATTTTTTTTTTATTTTCTTAAGTGTTGACAACTTGGTCTTAGCCTGTATTTTGCAGACTTGATTTCTGTGAACACTGGCAAAGGACAAGGAGCTGGTGGAATCTTATACATAGCCTGAACGTGAATTTCATAGTAAACGCAGAGAAGCTCTACAAAAGAAGTTGCAGTTGCTCAGACAGACTATAATGGAGCAACAAAATCCACCGGTTGTGAGGGCAGTGTTAGTGCCCGACGAAGCAGCAGCAAGGCCGGTTCGCGAGGTGGCAATCCCACATGCCAACAATGTACATTCAAGTATCCGCAAACCAGAGCCTGGAGGGAGATTTGAATTAAAGCAGAATATGGTGCAACTTTTGCACACAAGCGGGCAATTTACCGGTCTCCCTCATGAAGACCCACAACAACATCTCCAGAATTTTTTGGAGATAAGTGACACTTATATACCCGCTGGAGTGTCACCTGATTATGTTCGGCTCACCCTATTTCCGTTTTCCTTACTTGTTGAAGCCAAGAGGTGGTTAAAAGCTGAACCACCAAATTCTATATCAACGTGGGATGATCTTGCACGGAAGTTTTTGATAATATTTTTTCCCTCTGGTAAAACAGCCAGACTTAGAAGTCAAATTCTAAGTTTCAAAAAGAGGGAGGGAGAAAATTTATATCAAGCCTGGGAAAGATTTAAATCCATGTTGCGGGACTGTCCTCATCATCATCAGTCCAATGAGGTGTTGGTACACACATTTATTGAGGGTTTGGAACCCCATACTAAAATTTTGTTAGACTCAGCAGCTGGAGGGCAAGTGCTGGAAAAGACTTATGAGGAGCTATACACTTTGCTCAACCGAATTTCACAGGGCAATCCAGAATGGAATGCAGATTCATCTCGAGGTGGAGCAAGGAAAGCAGCAGGAGTGCTTGAAGTCGATGGATTTACAACTATCGCTGCACAGATAGCTGCCTTGTAGAATCAGTTGAACAACCACTTCAGCAATATGAACTTGAACCAGCCTTCAGCTTCAGTCAATGCGGTCCAGCAAATGTGGTGTGAAGTGTGTGGTAGCAGTGAGCACTCAGCTGAGTGTTGTGGAGCAAACCCAGATTCGGTTAACTTTGTGGGCAATGCACAAAGGAATCAGCAGCAGTTTGGTAGCGGCTACAACTCAAATTGGAGGAACCATCCAAATTTTTCGTGGGGTAGCAACAACCAACAAGGCCAAAGTTCGGGTCAGGGTATGCACAGGAATCAAGGATGGCAACAGAACTACCAATCTCAATTCAGAAATCACAATGCCCCTCCTCCACCACCATCACCTACCATTGAAGAAATGTTCAAGACCATGATCGCTAATCAGGCGCAATTGCAGGCTGACTATGTTAAATTGGCAGCCGAAGTGAAGAATAATCAATTAGCTACCAAGTCTCTTGAGTATCAATTTGGGCAATTTGCTAGTGCCCAAAACACAAGGCCTAGAGGAGGACTGCCTAGCGACACGGATCCTAATCCGAAGCAGGTAAATGCAGTGACCACGAGGAGTGGTTTGCAGTTGAAGGAGGTGGAACCGGAAAGACCGCCTCAAAAGTCAGGAGCAGCAGATGTTGAGGGAGAGCAACTTGCGGATAAGGGGAATACTAAAGAAGCTGAATCAGAAAGGCCTCCACCCCTGTTCCCTCAACGACTCAAGAAACACAAGGAGGAGGCGTGTTTCAAGAAATTTATGGAGGTGCTTAAACAGGTACATGTTAATTTACCTCTTGTTGATGTATTGCAGGGAGTGCCAAAATATGCTAAATATATTAAAGACATCGTGGCCAACAAAAGTCGTCTGACTGAGTATGCCACGGTAGCTTTGACGGAGGAATGCACTTCTCGGATCCAAAATAGACTGCCTACGAAGCTAAAAGACCCTGGAAGTTTAACTATCCAGCTAACAATTGGGCAGAGTATCCGAGCTCGTGGATTGTGCGACTTGGGGGTGAACATAAATCTGATGCCATCTTCAGTATTCAGGAAGTTAGGTCTAGGGAGTCCTAGACCTACAACCGTAATCTTGCAGCTAGCAGACAGATCCTTAGCTAGGCCGGATGGCATTGTTGAGGATGTGCTTGTGCAAGTGGGATCTCTCATTTTTCCGGTCGATTTTATTGTTCTGGATTTTGAACCAGATGCTGAAGTCCCATTTATTTTGGGACGACCCTTTTTGGCAACCGGAAAAGCATTAATCGACGTGGCTGCGGGTCAGCTTACAATGCGAGCACATGACAAGGTAGAAGTGTTCGATGTGTACAAAGCACCCAAGCTCCCGATTGTAAATGAGGAACTCTTGGTGATCAATGTGATTGATCATGGGAATACTAAACAAATGAATGATTCCCGGGAGTTGATGGGACGACCACCAGATAAAGGTGAGCAATACTGGGGGGAGGACAATGATCGTGAAAAATCATCCATCACCCTAGTGGATAACTGAGCATAAAGGACGTCGAGCCATGACGGTAAACCAGGCGCTGCACGGGAGGCAACCCGTGAAAAATATTTTTTCTTTTGTTTAGTAAAGTGTAAATAGTTTTTATTTTAAATTTTCTTTTTCTTGATTTAGTACAAATTTTTCGTTTTAGTAGTATTTTTCATTTTAATTAGGGAAATCTATTAAGCTAACCAATTTTGTTTAGTAAGGTGATTTTCAGGTCAACCGGAGAAAAATGTGCATGGAATCGGGAAGGAAAAGGCAAGGTATGAAAAAATGAATAAAATGAAGAGACAGAGCACTGGGGCGATGGCTCCGTGTCACGGAGGAGGGGCTCCGCGTTACCCTCCGTGACACGTTGTGGTTAAATCTGGATTTTTCTAAAAATTCCAGAGGACCATCGCGTTAGCTCCGTGTCACGGAGGAGGGGTTCCGCGTTACCCTCCGTGACACGTTGCCCTATATTTTGTGACGGGTCACACCGGGTTGCCGGGTGACCCGCGTATTTCTTTCATTTTAAACCCCGAATTTTTTCCCTTTTTCCCCATTTCCTCTCTTCTCTGCGACCAAACACCTAAGTTCCCTCTCCCAACCAACGTGCCACGCTACTAAGCAAACAATTTGTCAAGTTTCTTCGGTTATTCAACGTAAAGGTATGTTTTTTTCGTTTCTCTCAAGTTCTTGTCGATTTTAGTCGAATTTGAGCATGGGAGGTGAGATAAATCACCCTAATTAGCAATTTACCATGAAATTGAATTATTTTTTGATTGATAAATGTTCGAAATGTTGTAATTAGCGTTTGAACTTGTCGATTGTGTGAATGATTCGAATTTGATTGTAAAATTGAATTCTAGGGCTGGGGTTGTTGAAATCGAATTGGGTAACTTGATAAATTGGTGAATTATATGCCGGGGTGTGTTTGTGAATTGAGATAAGTCGTTGTAAATATTGTTTGAAGGTAATAGACGACGAATTCTCTGTTTTTGGGAAAATGTAAAAATGGTTCAAATTGGTATGGTTATTTGGATTCGTATGTATATAGAATTTTTGTCGTTGTTTTTTTTGTTTGTTGTTTTCGTTGCTAAGTGCGTTGGTTGAATTGCTAGCGATGGTAGGATTGGGATTAGCTGTATGAAGTCTGAGTAGTACGCTAAAGTTATACTGTCGAAATTTTTTTGTGAACGCACTAAGCATAAATTGTATAGTTGTTTGTTTTTGGTGTAAATAAAGTGATCCTTGCCGTAGTATCGTAAGAGTAGCTAAGGACTAAGTGTGGGGTAAACTTAGTTTAACCCGACCTTAGCCGAAGCTAATATGCATTTAGCTTGACATTGTGCTTGTTTATTTATGTTGACAGGTACAATGGCAAGTAGGCAGGATAAGGGTAAAGGTGCTTCTACTTCAGGCACCGGGAGAAAACGCATGAGACTGGGCACTGCAGTCCCAGCTGCACCAGCTGTTCCACGCGGCCAACGCCGCCAGTACAGAACGAGGTGGGTGACCGATGAAGGGAAGAAGTGGTACGCTAAACATAAGGAGAATAAGTACTTCCCTGAGGAGCATATTGCACGGGAACCACTAGCACAGGAGTTTCCCCGTATAGTGCAGAGGATCGAGGCAGCTGGGCTCAGCTTTATATTTCAGGAGCCCAAGGAGTGCAACCTACATTTAGTCCGGGAGTTCTATGCAAATTGGAACTCGGCCATCAGAAGCCACACAATAAAAATCAGAGGGCAGATTGTCACTCTGGAACCCCAGAAATTAAATGCCATCATTGGAGCGCGGGACACAGACGCCCACGTTCTCCGTCAGCTGAACATCACCCCACCATACGCTGATATCAGACGCACTTTGTGTGGGGCTCGATCCACAGCCCGATGGAGCAGACATAAGGAGAGGGGTTACCACCAGACTCTGCCGTATTCTCAAATGAACAGGGAGGCAAGAATTTGGCTGAAAATAGTTTGTTCGTGCCTAATCCCTGGGGTGCACATGACTGATGTGACCCGGGACCGTGGGTGCCTGGTGTATGCCCTGATGAAAGGGCTAGAGATTAATGTTGGGGCAGTCATCATATCCGCCATGAAGAGAGCCCGACTACACCAGGGCCACAGGTATGGGTTCGGCAGACTCATCACAACCTTTCTCCGGGGCCTCGATGTCGAGGAAGAGGCTTTGGACTACATCCCGCAGTTGGAGCGGAGGGCCCTTGATGTGACCAAAACCAAGGCCCCCGACACCACACACGGGCCAGTGCTGACACTGGGCGAGCGACATGCTCGTGACGATCAGTACATGGCACGGATGTTTGGTATGCAAATGCTTCAGCTCCGGATTGGTGGGAGACCAGCCACGGAGGATGAGTTATGGCAGTTGGAGTTGGATTACCCATTTGGCGAGAACGCCAGAGCTTTGTGCCGAGTGGGGCCAGCCTTCGTTGAGCCCACTGATGATGATGTCCCCACGGATGAGGAGACACGTTGGGAGGACTCTGATGTGGAGTCTGATGACGACGATGGAGGTGACTCGGACATGGGCGATGAGGCAGCAGCACCGGATGAAAAAGTCGAATATTTCGATTGATCAGGGAGTTCCACCACCCGAAATTTTTGTGATTTTTAATTTGTGTGAACACTGGGGACAGTGTTCGATTTAAGTGTGGGGTGGGGAGTAGCTAGGTGCTGGGGCTGGGCTGATTTGCTGTAGGTTCTTCCTTTGTTTTGTTTGTATGTTTATGTTTCCCTGTGGTTGTGAGTGCAAACTGATTTGTATTTGTATCTGTACATATTTTTGTGGTAATTGATGTGTGTTGTGAAAAGTTGTGGTTGCCAGTGTAAATATTTTGTAAATTTTGTAAATATTTTTTTTCTATTGAAATGATCGATATTTTTAAAATTTTTCTGAAAATATTTTGTACATAGTAAAATATTTTGTAAATATTTTTCCATCGAAATGATCGATGTTTTGCAAAAATTTTTCAATTTTTATTTTTGGGTTTCTCGGAGTTTGTTTTCGATTCTTTTACCGAGAATAGTCCCATTGAACCGATGTCATAGTTAGTGACCGTTCCCTATGATGGATGGATGACGACCGTCTTAAGGGAAATGTAGTCAGTAGGAGTAGTGATTTTAATTAGTTTTCAGTTTTTTTTCTTTCTTTGGTGGATTGCATCACTGAACCTGTAGTTACTATATGGTTGTGAAATTTTGGTTGCGTGATGTAACTGATATTCAAAATGTAAAAGTGATTCGTATGAAAGCATGCAATTTTGTAAATTGTTGAGTTACCTAAGCTGTAGAATTCGATTCGGTGTGATTGAGGCTTAATTTTTGAATTCATGTAATTGGCTAATTAAAGAGTCCGTGAATGCATCTTGAATCGAGCATGTGCATAAAGTGTGAAGTGAGGTATTGTTATTCCATGCTATTGTGAAGTGTTTAGAACTTGCCTGGTGTGTGTACAAAACGAAATGAAGGAGGTGTAGTGTTAGAAAGGATGTAGGCATTTCTTTGTTCTAACCGTGAGTTTCTATTTTTTTTCTTGTCATACTCTACCTTTTTATGTGATTGTATACCCTAGTCAGCCCGTTGAGCCTTTAGCCGATTATTTCTTTCTTTTGTCTAAAATTGTATAAACTAATCTTTATTCCTTCTTTTCATTAGCCGTAAAGTCTATACAAAACTTTTAAGCGCTTAAGAAGAAAAAAAATTTCCCAAAGTGTCAAAGAGTGAGAAGAGTGGAAAGAAAAAGAAAAGCAGAGTGAGGAAAGAAAAGAAAAGGTTGAAGAGGCACTTGTTATAATGAAATGATAATGAAGGTGCATGAAAAACCTTTGTGTCATGTCAAGTGTGTTTGATGAAATGGGCCATACGAAAGTAAACCAGCATGAATGGGATGATGAAAAAAAGAAAAGAGAGAAACAATGTTCATGAGTTGATGGGAATGTGTTGAAAAGGCGCTTAAGGATGCTAGTGACTATTATTGGCTAATCCAATATATACTAGTTCCATAGCTTCCATTACAACCCATTAAAGTCCTACTTGATCTTACATTGCATTTCTTTATATTAGTGGAGTAATACACTAAGGGCAAGCCTATGGGTCATGAAATGATGCATGTGAATTCTTTTGGGAGAGAGAGTGAAATTAATTTTGACATGCCCCTACTTGAATGTTTGTGTGTTGCATGAACAAAAAAAGGAGGAAGATTCTCTTGAGTTGTGAGGGCACATGCTTGATGAAAGATTGATTTTCGTGTCGGATATCTTGATTAGCTGATTTGCATGAGTTTGCCGATATCGAGGGTCGATTCTTAAAGTCTAGCAAGTCTTAATGTATTAAAGGTCATTGCATTGTTAAGACCATGCATGTTTTCTTGATGATTTGCAAAAATTGAATAATCGGTATGACCGTAGCTCAAATTGTCGCACCATAGTGGCGAAGGTTGGGATGTAATTTGCATGAGTTGTGTATGTGTTGTTCGAGGATGAACAAGGATTTATGTGTGGGGTAAGTGATCTTGGGCAGATTTATATGCCCAAGTGATACTCAAACGTATCATTTTCGTCTTGTTTATTGTGCAATGTGTATACATTTTCATGTAATTGGTAATAAAATGTGAATTTATACTAACCAACATGATTAGCATTGTTTTGTAGGTAAAACATGATTTTGAGGAGCTAAAATGCATGTTGGAACAATATCAGAGTTGGACTTGGATGCGAGCACGGAAAAGACATTGGAATGCACAATGTAAAGGGGCTCCGCGATGGAGCCGTGCCACGCTACCATCGCGGAGGCACACTGCATGGAGGATGAATTAATTTGGCAATTTCCAGTGAAGCCTCGCGACAGCTGCCTCCGTGTTGCATGCCGTGCCACGTTGAGGCTATATTCCCGGACCCTGGATTTCCAGTGAGGGTCCGCGTCCACGCTGTGTCACGGAGGCAGTGCTCCGCGTTGGCCTCCGTGACACGTTGCTTGTTATTCCGAGAAAAATTCCCACTAGTATAAATAGAACACTTAGGCTTATTTTTAATTAATTCAGACTTGGTGGAGCAAGGAAGTGGGTTAGAGGCAGTTGAGGGACGAAAAAGCTAAGGGTTTTTCTCTCTCTCTTTCGTCTTTCAATCAATTGTTTGTATGATTAACACTTGTTTTAGGATGATTCATCCACAAATGAGTGGCTAATTCTCTTCCTTGCTGAGGTTATGAACAATGGTAATGAATTTTGATTATTGAATTGTATGGTTTTTCATCTTCTTCTTCTATGTTGTTCTATTAATTCTTGTTTCTACTGCATTAGTGTGTGGACGACATTAATGTACATCTAAAAAGTCCAATTTCACTCGAGAGAGCACGAAATTGGAAAGTTGTGAATTAATAGGGTATTGTTCTTAACTTGATTTGGGAAAATTGGGTTTTGGTGTCCTTTCCTGATAGAAATATACTTGAAAGCCGTATTAGTCAATTTAGGAACCGGAATTGTATTGCTAGGTCATAAATTGCATTTGATCACAGAAATGTAGACGGATGGTTTATGATTCTTAAGTGAGATTAAATACGAGAGTTTTAATCTCTTGGCTAATGTTCTTGGCTAGCAACTAGAAGAAAAGAATAACCGAATTATGATGATAATCAAGTTCATTACTTGTTCTTAACCTTGGCATGCTCATATCCATAGTTTCAATTCACAGTAAATATTTGTTAATAGTTTTAGTATATAATTTATAAACAAAAATTATTTAACTTTTGGTTACGTTGTTGTCAGCATAATTAGAAGTAAGCTAGAATATAGTATACTTAAGCAATTTTACTTATCCAGAGTCTCCTTGGTACGATACTTGGCTTACTTAGCCACTTTATTACTTGTTTGACCACGTGCACTTGCGTGTCGGTTTTAACCTATACCAAAACACCCGAACACTTATGTTGTGGCCATCCCGGACATAAACATAGGGATTACCCTTCAACCAAGCAAGATGGCCAGAGATGCCGTGCCCCGACCACCCTGCCAGCAGCCCTATCTAGCCAGTAATTATACCTAAAATATGGTATAACACATAAAGGAAGGTTTATGGCAGGTTCAGACACTTGTTACAGATGTAGGGAGGCCTGACACATACGCAGGAATTGCCCATCGGTCGAGCAAGGTAAGGGTAGAGCCGGTGCGCCAATCACCGGATCAATAGCCCAGCAAATCGCCTATCTTAATAGCACAGGTTACCAAGAGGAAGTGGCAGTCAACCTCAGATATAGCTCAAGGTATGTTATAAGTCTTCTTATTGAACCTTGAATGATTGCTAGTTCAGAGAACTACTATACAAGGTACAAGATCCCTTTATGCATTTTAATATGAGATTTATTTCATGGAAGGTAGGGAATGATTATAAGTATGAAATATTCAGCAATAGCTTTGGAGGTGAATGGGATGTCCGGAGCTAGTGATATTAGTGTAACCATAATGAAGGACACTAGAGCCTTAGAATGATGGTCGTAAGCTAAAGGGAGAGATGGTAAGTGAAGGGCCAAGTCAAGTCTTAAGTTTTATAGTAAGGAAGTTCTAGAAATAGTTTTTAAGGGTAGTCAATTCATCCTCATTTAGGTGTTTCCCTTATGTTCGCTCAATGTTATGCTAACCTCATGCTTATATTCAGAACCCTAAGATAATAGGTAACTCCCTATCCCTACCTTAGGTGCCAGGTATATAGAAGTCCAGGAAGTGTAGTTATTAGCCGAGTGGGAAAGTGCAACAACCCACATGGTCATTTGTTATTCTTGATCCATTTCCCTAGATTGACCCTTTCCATACCTTTATTTTGATATTCATGACTTGTGGAGGTATATGACACTATTTTCAAGATGATATAGTGAAGATCGGTTGAGATTTTTTATTTTTGGAGGGTTTGAGGTTTGAGAGGTTTGTTAGAGTCAATATTTCAGGTTAATGAGCTCGAAATTGGGTTCTGGAAGCTCTGTTCGTTCCGGATGGTGAGTTATGACTTAGTTGGGTAGTTTGCATTGACCCCAAGGTGATTCGGGAGTGATTTGAACCCTTGGTTGAAATTATGAGCTTTGAGGGGGCTAAGTTTGACGACAGTCAACTTCCGATCAAACAACCTTATATTGGTAATTGATGATTCCAACTAGTCCAAAATGGGTTTTATGATTGAATTGCATATTTGGGCTGTGTTCGAGGGATTCTTGATGAGTTTCGAGTGGATTAGAATGTTTTGCGTATTTGGCATGATCTTAAGAATAAAAGGTGAAAACTCAGAGGTTTATGACATCAAAAATTCTTAGCATGAATCGTAAGAGTTTTTCTTGTTGACTCGACGGATGGTGGTGTCGTTATTCACAATGGATCAAAATCATCCTTGGTGACTGAGGTAAAATCTAGACAGGACAAGGACCCTATTTTGGTAAAACTGAAGGAAGTCGTTCAGAATCAGAAGGTAGAGGTCTTCTCCAAATGGGGAGATGGTATGCTTCGATATCAGGGTCATTTATGTGTTATGAATGTTGATGATATCAGAGATTGGATATTGCACGAGGCTCACGGTTCTATATATTCCATACATCTAGGTGCCACTAAGATATATTGTGACCTACGGGATGTCTATTAGTGGAATGGAATGAAGAAGGACGTAGAAGAATTTGTGGCTCAGTATCCCAACTATCAGTAGGTGAAGGTTGAGCATAAAAGACTGGGAGGTGTGCTTCAAGATATCAGTATTCCTATTTGGAAGTGGGAGGAGATCAATATGGACTTCATCACAGGACTATCTCGCACTCCTCGACAGTACGACTCCATTTATATGGTGGTGGACAGGTTGACCAAAGCCACTCATTTTCTACCAGTCAAAACTACTAATTCAGCAGAGGATTATGCCAAACTATACATCCGAGAGTTAGTTCGGTGGCATGGAGTTCCCTTGTCCATCATATCATATAGAAGTACTCAGTTTACCTCCCAGTTTTGGAGGTCATTTCAAAAGGGACTTGGTACTCAGGTCAAGCTTAGCACAGTGTTTCATCTGCAAATCAATGGTCAAGCAGAGTGGACTATTCATACTCTCGCGGACATGTTGACAGCGTGTGTGATGGATTTCAGGGGTAGTTGGGATGATCATTTGCCTCTTATTGAGTTCACATACAACAACAACTACCATTCCAGCATTCAGATGGCTCCGTTTGTGGCTTTCTATGGGCAGAGATGTAGATCGCCTATTGGATGGTTTGAAGTCGGTGAAGCTGAGATGATAGGACCAGATTCAGTCCATGAGGCTATGGAGAAAGTTCAGCTTATAAGGGACAGGTTGAAAATAGGTCAAAGTCTCCAAAGAAATATGCGGATGTGACAAGGAGAGAACATCAGTTTGAGGTGGATGATTGGGTGTTTCTGAAGGTGTCTCCCATGAAGGGAGTTATGAGGTTGGAAAAGAAAGGGAAACTCAGTCCCCATTATGTTGGCTGTAATGGATTGTGACACATGTTGGTAAGGTCGCCTATGAGTTGGAGTTACCCTCAAAGTTAGCATCCGTTCTCCCCATTTTCCATATATTGCTCTTAAGGAAGTGTTTGGGTGATCCAACTCTAGTTGATTAGGTGGACAGCATCGGTGTGAGAGACAGCCTTAGTTATGAAAAGGTTCCGGTGGAAATACTGGATCGTTAGGTTTGAAATCTAAGGAACAAGGAAGTAACTTTAGTTAAGGTTTTATGGAGGAATCAACATGTTGAGGGAGCTATGTGGGAAGCTGAAGCCGATATGATGGCGAAATACCCGCATTTATTCTCTTCCATCTTAGTTTCAACATAAGGTATAAATTTCCTCCTTAATACTCTATTCAGTTTATTGTTCAGCTCATGTACCCCAGTTTCATTCATGTCAAACCATGTATGTATGATTTGTGAATTCTGTTCAGTCATGTAGTTCAAATCGAAGTCAATCATTCCATGAGTTTTCAACTTATATGATTAGTATTTGAGTATGATGATTGCATTTCTCTGCTTTCCTGTATGATTTTCAACATTCGAGGATGAATGTTCCCAAGGGGGAGATATTGTAATTCCTCAAAAACCCTAAGATCAGAACCGGGAGTTGAAACAGAGAAAACAGGATTTTATGCACCAGGTCATAGAATGAATCGTCCTGTGACCCATCAGGATGACCACGAGTCATTAAGTGACTCATGGTGAGGAGTTTTGACTTGTTAGAAATTTTCAAGTTGGGGTGACCATGAGTCATAGTCAGCCCTATGAGTCATTAGGTTACCCGTGGTCAGGGATGGTTGTAGGAAGAAGAGGTATGGGATAGTGCACTTAACAGGTTCCCACCACGACTTGTTCCGAAGCACCACGAGTCATGGTGTTGCCCGTGGTGACCCTCCCTTGGTATTCTAGCAGTGTAGAGGACGAGTGGTGACCACGAGTCATGTTCACCAGTAATGACTCATGATTTTCCTCGTGGTGAGTTCTAGGTAAAGCTTTGGCATTACACTTGACGACTGTGGTGATGAATCGTGGTCAGAGGTAACGACTCGTCCAGTCCGTCGTTGGGACTGGCAGTCTGTTTTCCTCTGCTAATTTATTAAGGGCTTATTTGTAATTCCTATGATCCTAAGGCCTAAACTACGTTATTTTAGGCTATGAATAGTGAGTCTTAAGAGGGATAAGTTCATTCCAACGTATTCCTATTCATACATGCAAGTTTAGAAGTCATGGGAGGTGATCAAGCTTAATTTCTTCCAAGTTCTTCATTAATTCTTCATTGGGCAATCAAGGGAGTTGTAGAATCAGTCCTTCTCATCATGTAGAGTTATGAATGGGTGAAATTATTCACACCCATGCCTAACTCCTCTCTTATTCATGAAATTCTATTGGTAATCCTATGGGGTTTTATCCCAATTCTTATGAAATCTTCATGATCTATCTATGGGCTAATCACTCTTATGTATAAATTTATGTTTTATGAATCATGGGCTGATTTTATAACTATTTAGATTTAAATTTCTACAAACTATTCCCAATTATGCATGTTTCATGAAAATTCAAGTTATGATTATATTTTTTATTTTGATGTTCGTTAACCCATTATGATTTATAACTAATGATATGATTTCTCTCAAGTACTTACAATTGGATGTATGAGATATCAAGTATATACATGAAATTTTGAAGAAAAGGAAAAGAGAAAGAATCCTAGAGTTTTCTTCAGCTCAATTGTCATTTCCCACGTTCTTGCTAATATTTTAGATAATGAAAAATAAAACATCTAAGTGTTCTATTTATACAAGTGACAAAATACGCAGTGAATAACTAGCTCCTTGATAGGGAACTCATCGCGGAGGAACTGCTCCATGACATAGAGCTATCGTGGAGGCTCACTTGAATTGTGGGAGTTCTAGATATCCAAGCTCCATGTCACGGAGTTTAGCGCACCATTCTTTCTCTGTGACACAGACGAAATGCGGACATTCATTAGAAATTTGATTCCCACTAAAATAACAAGGGTCGTTTCACGAAAGCCATCGTGCCATCTTTTCTCCATGACATGGACCCATCGCGGTCCTTCACTGGAAATTTGATGCCTTCAAAAGTCAAGTTTTTCTACCAAAGTGCAGTGGCATGTTTTTAAATGTGACCAATCTCCAACGTGGCGTGGGAGTGAACTCCAACATCAATTTTTAAGCTCTCTAAACTTCCTGTACCTCATCTCTGAGTGTCCATCCACAAAACCAAGATGAAATTATTGTCTTTTCCACCTGCAAATAGTCTAATCACATTTATTAGTCCACAAGCATAATTAATTCCAAACATGCATGAATACATTGGTATTATTCTTAACTAGGCTCCAACATGGTTGAAAATACGTTGTTGGGTTGTATTTATACGCCCAAGATCAACCACCTCTATCTGTTGGGCATATAGGACCAGCTGTGAGAAGTTAATATCCTGATAAAGCACAGCGGTCCTTCAATCCTTTATAAAATAGTCTGCTATCCCATGCACAAACCGGCTCTCCCCAATCCCTTTTATCAGCCACAATCTCCGGTGCATATTTGGACAAATGGGTGAACTCCCATAATCTTGAACTGTAATGTTGTTCTGCCTCAGGTTCACAAACACTGCTGCCTTGATCTCCCTCATCTCTCGGGGAAATAATTGTTCCAAGAATGTTGTGAGAAACTCATCCCAACCTATGGGACCTGCTTCGACTCCCCTGATATCCTTCCAAAGTCTGAACCAGATATGAGCAACCCCTTTCACTAACAAGAGGCTAGATCTGCACACTCCTCCGCTGCCACTCCCATGATATGGGTGATCTTCAAGATCTCATCAATAAACTTGCGTGGATCCTCGTCTAATATTGATCGAAGGAACTCAGGGATATTTATCCTAAGAAAGTCCCTGACCCTAGCTGCTGTCGTGATCCCGTTCTGGGAACATGAGCCACCATCTGTTGGTTGACTTAACCATTCAATGCCTTTGCGAACATCTGGATGGTTGCCCTAAACTCATCGTGGGCAACCTGCTCAGGCACATGATCTTCGATGGTTGGTAGGGCTTTCTACTGCCCATCACCAATGCTATTCTCATGGTCATTTCAATTCTAGTTCCTTCTTTCGTTAAATCGACAATGAGACATGATTCTGCAAATGTGTATAGCACGAGTTAGAAGGATAGAAAGACATTTCATCGCATGACATAGATCATGAAAAAAGGGAAATTTCCTAAAATGCTTCATAGCCTCTTCGTCATAAGTGTAGCGTGCTTCACACCCTTGAAAAAAAGACTCTACTTAATGCGGCTTTCAGACACCCTAGGACACTTCAAAACCTATGGCTCTGATACCATGTTTTTCATCACCTGGGCATAGGCCCGGATCTAGACACGGAACCTAGAAACATGAATTTCTCTATGTCGACCCATGGCATGAACAAGATAACTAAAGCTCAACATAAATAAAGTGGAAAACTAATTTCTGAAATAGAAAAAGTCTAAACATTTAATACATCTAAAAAGAAGAATATCAAACACTGAATCCAAAGTTGAATACATAACAATGTCTGATAAGCCTCTACATACTGACGAGCTGATAGGACAAGACCCCAACTAGGTCACTAAAAGACCGAAACTGAAAGACGATAATAACAAGGCTAACTGAAGGTCCTCGATGGATGAGGACTCACCAGCAAGTCTGAATATGCTAAACTCCGAGAAATGGCTAGTGGCGAGACTAAGCCTGAATGTTTGAGCCTGTATCATGAAACGATACAGCATAGAGTATGCAGTTAGTACTTGGAAGGTACCAAGTATGCAAGGTAAGTAAAATAGCTAAGTAAGATGTCACGCCCCATAACTGGGGGGAGGGCGCGACTGGCTCCCCATACCAGGCTAACTGGGAAGCCGGCTATATGACATCTGTAACTGTAATACTTAGGCCGTCCAGGCCACCTGTCACAATCAGTTGGAGCAAGAACTGGACCCATAATGTCTCAACAATACAGGGTAAACAACTAAACTACAAACAAGGCTATGATTATGCGAAACTAAACAATAAAAAGCCGACAAGGCCACAAACTGAATACCATTGTACACACTAAGTCCACAAAGCCTCTAAAGAGTAAACTGGCTGATGGTCGGAACAGGGCTCTGACCTACCCATAAATGCATCTCAAAACTCTAACTGAAACAAAACCAGTCTTAGCTCTAGAAAGAAAGAAGCGTACCAACACATCCTCTAATCTCATGAACTTCTATTGCAACTGACAATCCCGACCTCTACCTGCACCTACGGCACGAGCGATGACCCCCAGGCTAAGGGACGTCAGCACAAATGTAATGTACTAGTATGTAAGGAAGAAAACTATAAACATGTAAGATAGTAATGATAATTGAGGCAGAAATAAGGAATAGTATCAACCTGGAATCCTGGAAACTGAAACCTGAAATTAAGTCAATACTAAAGTGCAAATGCAACCAAGTAATGCACAAGAAAAACTATAACTGTAATGTTGGAGGCCAACCGACCATAAAAACCATATAAAAAATACCTCCAGCCAGTGTACCATATCGGGGTAAAATAAAATATCTCCAGCCGATGTACCATACCGGGGTAAAAATAAAAATATCTCTAGCCGATGTACCATACCGGGGTAAAAATAAAAATATCTCCAGCCGGTGTGCCATACCAGGGTAAAATAAAAATATCTCTAGTCCGTGTGCCATACCGGGGTAAAATAAAAACATCTCTAGTCGGTGTGCCATACGACGGTAAAAAAAAATTTATTCTCAATCATAATCATGGATGGAGCAGATAAAGCTTATGCTAAGTCAATTTAACACATGTAGTATTGAAATGGCAATTGCTTAATCTGTGGCCGTAATAGGTCTCTTTCGTAACATAAAACTGCAAGTGAGCACATATACCACATAAAATTAGCAAATATGCACATATATCACGTAAAGCTGTCAAATTATATACAAACATGTCAACTCAGTGAATCAACGGATCTTCAGGAGGTTTAGCCAACATAAGAATTTTAACAAGCAATGTCCTATAGATAGTCTTACCAATTCAATGTATCGCTTGAGTAGAAGCACATATATTCCCATTTCTATACAATCCTTTGACATTTGGGAACTACATATATATACTGCCCACAGGGTGGTTCCTTTATATGTATCCACAACTATACATTGGAATTTCATTTCCAAACTTATCACGTCGATGAGCACATGCATTTCTCAATTCATTTGCCTTATTTGCATGAAAACAGGGGAATTATAACTCTAAGCTTGGAGTTATTGTCATAACACTTAACATATCCATAGAGCTGAGAGCTCAATTACAGACATACAACGTATGAGACTTCTGTATAACGTATAAACTCGTATTTAGTAGCTGAGTGACCTCCAGTTGACTTCCTAGGATTAGAAGTTCTAAGCTTAACTGATCATTTTAATAGCTTGTTCTTATACTTACTTAGATATTAGGAACATTGGTACATGGGAGAATCTCTCCTATGAATTTAGGGAATTCAAATGATAACTCAACAAGAGCTAAACATATAGACGCATGACTTGAATATAACTAAAAGAAATCAACTGTATGTTATAATATAAAAATCATACACATTAAGAATTCTTACTAGAAAGACATATAAAGACTTAAGTTCTTAGGCCAGTATGCAACTTCAAATACTTGATCGAGACATTAGTATGATTCTCGGAATATGATTTCCTGAAAACTTCTTAGATTAGCATAACACGCTTCAACATAACTTAGGGACTAGAAGACATTACTTAAGAATCTGATATTTGGATTTGTTCAACTTGAGAATTCATGAGAAACTGTCCAAGTGCTTCCTTATAGTCAAATAAAGACTTCTAACAATAATTCGGACGATATTGGATTGACTTTCACAACTTTGTAATTAACCGAGGAGCTTAAGAAATCATACATCATTATAAATGGATTATAAGCTCCTAGGATCACCCTTTTCGGTCATGGAAGACAATTTCAACACTTAGAATCGATAACTTAACATAAATGTTTAGGGGTATAGCAAAGAGCTTCTCTTTAACTTAAGTTACTATTTTACAAACGTTCAACACTAGCTGATTTATAGAAGGCCGTCACCTAATATTCATTATATCATTACCACATAACGTATTTATATCACTTATTTAACTTAATGCCTTTTCGACTCTCAGGAGGTTCAAATAGCACATGAGTTACAGTAAATTTACAGTGACATTCTAAAGACAATTCTTGTTGCCCTAGCGTGTAACTTGAATGTAAGCATAAGCGTAAATATATACTTATTTTCGTATAACCTGATAACATTAAAATACTGTGTATAATCTGCCCATAAAGATGGTTTCATAGAAATATCAATAATTTACACATTTGAGTTCTATCTTTCAAGTTCGACGTATCCGTTTGTTCGAAAACTCCTTAACTAGTCAGTTAGATAAAGGGAGAGAAATCAAGGAATCTCCTCTTGGCCTTATATACCTGAGAACATGTTCATAAGAGGGTGGATAACTATTATAAGGAATTTTCATTTCGTTGTTCTCATTTACCCTTATTTAGCTTAAAATTATTTTCTAGCGTTAAGTTCGTTCGCATGACGTCGTCTTGCCTTCTTACCAAATTAACATAGCAACTAGAATTTTTACACATTTGATATCATATGCAATAAATAATATAAAGGAACAACTCACAGTGCCCACGCTGAGGGGACTTAAGACTCGATTTACAACTACAATAATAATCGTAAACAATACGCCTTCCACTTCACGTTTTTTCACTTCAAGCATATTTAACTCTTCAATGTTTCTATGAAGTATTTCTAATACTTTGGGCAGAATCGTGTATGCCTCAATAGGAAAAAAAATAGAGGAACATTTTCCCGACCAACAACAAGATATCGTGCTTGGAAAATAAGAATAGGGACGCCATTAAATACCACACTTCGTCGCGTCGTTTTGGCCAATTTCTTCCGCTTGCTAGAAACTCCGACACCTTCAACTTCCTTACTTACACTACATGGAATGAGAATGGTTTATGCCAAGTTCCCAGTCACAATTCATGTTCATAAATGTACAACCAAACAGCCACATCATAATACAATTTTCAGCAATCCTACGTACCTTAGGCGTCTTAAACTTGAGGCAATTCAAGAGAGTTTCGCTTACGTTCTTTTGGTGTTTAACCTCCCCAAAGGTGTGGTGTATTCCTTCCATCTTTTGGATAAATTCCAGAACCTATATAGCTGTAAAAACCTCCCAAAAAGGGGCAGAAACCTCAGTCAAATATCACATAAAACACCTATTGACTTTATTTCATTTTCTTACTTTAGCTTGCGAATTTGAGCGGATCAACCAAGTAGGAACACTTACCTTTCACTTGTGTATAACCCCTGCCCATATGGAGTTCCTCTTCACACAAATACTGTTCCAAAAATGTAGCAACCATGCTGCCAAACCGCAGCAACAACACACACCCAAGCAACACATAAGTTCCAACTTCACTTCCAACATAACTTGTTAATTCATGGTAATTTAAAGAGTAAAAACACCTACCTCCTTTTGTACTCAACTTTAACCAATATGGAGGTAGAGCTTCGCCTCCCTACTGTCCAAAAACGCAGCATCTTGGCAGCCAAAAACGCCGCAACTCGATGATTAGAAGCTCACAATATAAGAAACCCTTTCCAAGCTTGGACTATAAGGAAATTTGACCTATCCATAGAATTTATTACCTGGGATTTTTTTCACCATTGGATAGAGCTCTTAATTTTGTGAATTTTAAAAAAAATGAGGTGAAATGGAGTATAAATGAGCTTTTTAGCTCAAAATTACTTCATATAGGCGGGCTGGGCAGTGCCTGCGTACAGCACCCGTGTGACATGCCCTCGCGCGCGCCTGCTGCCTGCCTGTCTCGGTGCCCGCGCACATGGGTGCTTTTCCAGCCGACAGTGTTGTCTTAAAAGGAGCATAACTTTTTACTCCGAACTCCGATTGACGAGTGTTTTTTTTCATTGTAAACTACACACAAATACCTTTCATTTGATAGGTTTTAGTACCTCTGAATCATTATACATTTGGAGATATATCCCTTTAAAGTTGACCCTTATTTACAAACTTCACATACTCTTCGCTTTTCCCTTTGTACATGTTTTTCTCCTAACCTATGGATAATATACAACCCATAATTCCCTTAATATGACATGTAAACATCAAATAATCATCAAAAAAATAAATAAGATTTTCGGGGTGTAACATCCTCCCCCCCTTAAAATCATTCGTCCTTGAATGAGGGTTATACCTCAGAAGCCGTAACTTTAGCCATAACATCTTTAAATTTTCCTTGCCTTCTTTCATAAACATAATTTTCATTTTTTGTAAGCACATCCGCTTTCTATTGCCGCTTCTTATCAAACCATACTTACTTAACTCCATTTATTTGTCTGACGTATGATAGGCATGCTTTAGTACCATAAAATCGGTAACTTTTCTAACCCTAAGCAAATTAATACACTACCATGGGAGTTATGATTTACTCTAATACCTCCTTTCCATTCATGCCATTAGGAAATATCACATAAAAAAAGTGAAAATCACAACTAACCACTTAACATATAGAATCAGTGTCAAACCTAATGTTTCTCTTTTACCTTTGCTTTTACCACGACCCTTCACTGCCTATCTTGGAAACGGGGGCTAAAAGAAATTGTAGTCTAATCTAGGGACAAAGTAGAGACTGAATCTCAAGGAAAAACTTAATGTCTGGCTGGCCGGGGTCTCCAAGCACTACGAGAGTCCTTAAATAGTCTAATCGATCTGGTTTCCTTACTCTGTTTCACTACCTTGTCATTACTTAGGAGACGGTGAATCAGATCGTTCATCTTTTGAGCAAATACTAGCATCCAAGCAATAGATATTTTTGTCAGGGTAGACATTCCCAAACACTCTCGGACCAAATGGGGTTCCAAACCTAATACAATCGATATACTCTATCCCTCGTATTCCGCACCCTATCTAAAACATATTGGGCAAAATAATTAAACCTGAGACTATATTCATGAATACTCATGTTGCCCCGCTCTAGGTACAAAACCTTATTATCTTGAACTCGTCCAAGTTTCCGTGGTAAGTACTGATTCGTGAAGTATAGGGGATTTAGGCTCAAAACCTATAGGCACTAGAGCTCTCAAATGTTCCCCTGGACTCTACCATTAATTTTAACTATTTATTTTGAAACGTCACTACTCGGGCTAACATCTGAAATGCTTTCTCAAAATCTCATCCCTTAGATATACCTGAAGGTACAACAGGTGATGAAGGATCAATAACTCTACATTCTCTTAGCTCTACCGAATTTGAAACAATAGGAGGGGCTGAATCCCTTCCCACAGTAATTCCGACTGGAACATGGAGGAACTATGGTACGAGGAATGGGAAACTCGCTTCGGGCCTCTAATCTATTTCTCAGATCGGCAGGAGGACGATTAGGACCCTTTCAAACACTAGATAAATCTCGTAGCAATTTTCTTTACTCCAGGAAAATTTTAAAACATAAGCACGATATAGATTTAACACACCTCTTACATCTTTGCTCTATAGCACGATCTATCAATGAACAAAGTGAAGCAACTCCTAAATGCGCTGTAGCTTCCTGATTATAAGTATGGTGCACAACATACCCGTAAACAAGACTCTACTAGACACGACTTGTGGACTCCCTAGGCTACGACTTCACTGTGATTCAAAGTATGTCACGCCCCATAACTGGGGGGAGGGTGCGACTGGCTCCCCACACCAGACTGACTAGGAAGCCGGCTATATGACATCTGTACTGTAACACTTAGGCCGTCCAGGCCACCTGTCACAATCAACTGGAGCACAAACTGGACCCATAATGTCTCAACAATACAAGGTAAACAACCGAAAAGCAAACAAGGCCATGATTATGCTAAACTAAACAACAAAAAAGCCACAAGGCCACAAACTGAATACCATTGTACACACTAAGTCCACAAAGCCTCTAAAGAGTAAACTGACTGATGGTCGCAACAGGGCTCCAACCTACCACTAACTGCATCTCGAAACTCTAACTGGAACAAAACCAGTCTTAGCTCCAGAAAGAAAGGAGCATACCAACACATCCGCTAATCTCACAAACTGCTACTGCAACTGGAAATCCCGACCTCTACCTGCACCTGCGGCATGAATGCAGGTCCCCAAGCGAAGGGACGCCAATACGAATGAAATGTACTGGTATGTAAGGCATAAAACTGTAAACATGTAATAGCAATGATAAGTGAGCCAGAAATAAGGAATAGTAACATCCTAGAATATTGGAAACTTAAGAAAATAAGTCAATACTGAAGTGCAAATGCAACCAAGTAATGCATAAGAAAAACTATAACTGTAATGTTGGCGGCCAACCGGCCATAAAAACCATATAAAAATGCCTCCAGCTGGTGTACCATACAGGGGTGAAATCTACTGGTATGTAAGGCAGAAAATTGTAAACATGTAAGATAGCAATGATAACTGAGCCAGAAATAAGGAATAGTAACAACCTGGAATCCTGGAAACTGAAACATGACAATTAGTCAATACTGAAGTGCGAATGCAACCAAGTAATGCACAAGAAAAACTATAACTGTACTGCCAGCAACAAGCCAACAATAAATCCATATATAAAATTCGTCCAGCTGGTGTACCATACAAGGGAAAAATTAAAATATCTCCAGCCGATGTATCACACCGGGATAAAATAAAAATATCTCCAGCCGATGTACCATACCAGGATAAAATAAAAATATCTCCAGTCGATGTACCACACCAGGGTAAAATAAAAATATCTCCGGCCGATGTACCACACCGGGGTAAAATAAAAATATCTCCAAACGATGTACCGCATCAGGGTAAAACAAAAATAATCATCAATCATAATCATAAATAGGGTCGATATGGCTTATATCGAGTCAGTTTAACACATATGGCATACAAATGACAAATGTTAAATCTATTGCTGGAATAGGCCTCTTTCGTAATCCATAAATGCAAGTGAGCACCTATAACATGTAAAGATAGAAAATATGCATAAATATCACGTAAAGCTGTCAAATTATACAAGAACATGTTGACTCAGTTACTTGAAGGACCTTCAAGAGGTTTAGACAACATAAGACCTTTTGTAGGCTTACAAACAATGTCCTACAAATAATCTTACCAATTTAACATATTACTTGGATAGAAACAAATAGAGCTCATTTCTACACAATTCTTTAACATCTGGGAACTACAATTATATACTGCCTACCAGGTGGTTCCTTTACCTGTATTGCCAATTATACATTGGAATTTAATTGCCAAATTTATCATGTAGATAAGCACATATAGTTCTTAATTCATTTGACTTATTTGCAGGAAACCATGGAAATTATAACTAGGAACTTGGAGTTATTTGTCATATACATAGAGCTGAGAACTGAACTACAGACATACAACGTATGAGACTTCTATATAATGTATAACTCGTATTTAGTTAACTGCGTGACCTCCAGGAGACTTCTTGGTATTCAAACTTCTGAGCTTAATTAATCATTATCATAGCCTGCACTTATACTTAGACATTAAGAACATTGGTACATGGGAGAATCTCTCCTCTGAATTTAGGAAATTCAACTGATAACTCAAAAAAGCTAAACATAAAGATGCATGACTTGAATATAACTGAAAGAATTCAACTGTATGTTATAACATGAAAATCATATAGATTAAGACTTCTTAGTATAAATACATATAAAGACTTGAGTTCTTAGACTTGTATGCTACATCAGATACTTGACCGACACATTAGCATAATTCTCGAAATATGATCTCTCAGAAACTTCTTAGATCAGCTAGCACGTTTCAACATAAATTAGGGATGTAAAGAAATAACTTAAGGATCTGAGACTTGGAGCTCTATAACATAGGAACTCCTGAGTAACTCTATAAGTGATGCCTTATAGGAAAATAAAGATATATAGACGTAATTCGGGTGATGCTGGATTGACTTACATAACTTTGAAATTATATGTGGAGATGAAGAAATCTTATATAATCATAAGTGACTTATAATATCCTAGGATTACCCTTTTCAGGCATGGTAGAAAATTCTGACACTTAGAATAGATAACTTAACATAATTGTTTAGGGGTATAGCAGAGAGCTTCTCAACTTAAGTTACTATTTTGCAGACGTTGAACTCTAATTATTTCATAGAAGGTTAATACTTTAGTTGTTATTCATCAACGTAACACATATTGAACATAAACAACTTAATTTATAACTGTTTCGCTAAACGTATTTAGAACAAGGTTAATCTTCCTAATTATTGCCTACCTCGTTCTCAATTGTAACTTGTATCATCTAATTTAACAATATTTAACTCTACTTTCCTTATTCATCTTAACTTCTTTGCCAAAAGTTATTCACTCTACACTCAAGTCTTTACCCTCATGTTCACTATTCTATCAATTCTTATCCGCACTTACCTCTTTGCCTAATTGACAACTTTATCTGTTAAACCTCGTCTTTTTTATATCTTAATGTTGTTCAGAGGTTCTAGAAAGAAATTAGGGCAGAGTGCATATTACTCACAAATTACCTTAAAGGTCTTACATTTACTCTTATCTTCCGTTTTTATAATGTCACAAAAATATTAACAACTTAACCATGCTTTCCCCGTTAACATGTATCGACTTAGCTTATTCGCTACGTGCCGCTTGCTTAGCTTAAAAGAGGAAAACCATAAAATATACCTTTTACCTTAAGCACTTTAAAACATAAACATATAGGAGGGATTAATAATATTATTAAAACATCATTTAAATAAGCTCGTTTACCCTCAATCGGCTTAGCGTCATCTTCTTAGCTTAAGTTCAATTACATGTCGTCGTCTTAGCATTTTCTACCAATTTCACTAAGTGACCAGATCTTAACATATATTCAACATCACATATACAGTATACTGCAAAGGACCAACTCATGGTGCCCATGATAAGAAGACTTTAGACTCGATTTAGAACTACGGTGATAATCGTATAAAAATTACACCTTTCGCTTCACATTTGTTCGCTTCAACCATTCTTAACGATTCAAGCTTTATGCCAAGTATTTCCAACCCTTTGGAAATGATGATACAGGCCTCAATATGATTTTAAAAATATAGGAATATTGATCCTTTCAATAACTTAGTTTCGTGCTTTCAAAACAAGAAAAGGGACGCCTTTACGTACCTTGGCACGTCGACTCTAAGTTTACTGAAAAGCTTCCTTTCAAGCTTATGCCTTAAGGATCCTTCCAAATCTAATTTACAAACACAAGAAGCAGAAACTTCACTTTACCAAAGTTCTGGAAAAATTGGGCAGCAACATGCCACAAAAAAACACAAAGAAACAACAACACAATACTACAATATTCTCCAAGTTATAACCTCATAAACTTAAAGAAATAAAAAAGGGAATTACTTATCCTTTCTTGGAGATGTTATTAGCTAAAGTAGAAGTAAGCTCCTACTCTTTCCTTCACCTAGAATCATCTAAAAATGCAGCAAAAACCACAAGACAACAACAAGCCATGACTTTCTTCCAAGGTTCTCTTTTCAAAGCCCAAAAGAGACAATAGAGAAGTTTCTTACCTGGGATATCTTTTCACCATGTGATAGGACTTTGAATTCTCTGAATTCTGAAAAAAAATCAACTAAAACTGAGTAGAAATGAACTTTCTAGCTCAATTTTACTTCATATAGGCGGGCTGGACAAGGTCTGGGCGGCACCCGCGCGCGCCTGCTGCCTGCTTGTCTCGGCGCCCACGTGTCTGGGCGCTTTCCCAGCCGACAGTGCCGTCTTAAATGAGCATAACATTTTACTCCAAACTCTGATTGACGAGCAATTATTTTCACTATAAACTAGACTCAAATACCTTTCATTTGATAGGTTATGAGACTTCTGGATCATTATAATTTTTGATATATGACCATTTAAAGTTGACCCTTATTTACAAACTTCACATAGTCTTCGCTTTTCCCTTTGCACATGTTTCCCTCCTCAACTACGGAAACATACAACCCATAATTCCCTTAATATAACATATTACCATCAAATAATCATCAAAAAAATTTCGGGGTGTAACATCCTCCCCCCTTAAAATCGTTCGTCCTCGAATGTGGGTTATACCTTGGTAGACGTAACTTTAGCCATAACATCTTTAACTTTTCCTTCACTTGTATCATAAACATACATTCCATTTTTCGTAAGCACATCCTCTTTCTATTGTCACTTCTTATCAAAGTGTACTTACTCAACTCCATCTATTTGTTTGATGTATGATAGACATGCTTTAGTACCATAAAATCGGTAACTTTTCTAACCCTAAGCAAATTAATACACTACCATGGGAGTTATGATTTACTCCAATACCACCTCTCCATTCATACCATTAGGAAATATCACAGAAAAAAAGTGAAAATCACAACTTAACCGCTTAACATATAGAATTAGTGTAAAACTTGAAGTTACTCTTTTACCTTTCTTTTACCACGACCTGTCACTGCCTATCTTGGAAACGGGGGCTAAAAGAAATTGTAGTCTAATCTAGGGACAAAGTAGAGACTGAATCTCATGGAGAAACTGAATGTCTGGCTGGTCGGGGTCTCCAAGCACTACAAGGGTCCTTAATAATTCTTGCTTGTTTTGATCATAAAACGGTTTAAATAGTCTTATCGACCTGGTTTCCTTACTCTGTTCCACTACCTTGTCATTACTTGGGAGACGGTGAATCAGATCATCCATCTTTTGAGCAAATACTAGCATCCAAGCAGTAGATATTTCTTTCAGGGTAGACATTCCTAAATACTCTCGGACCAAATGGGGTACCAAAACTAATACAACCGATATACTATATCCCTCGTATTCCGAACCCTATCTGAAACATATTGGGCCAAAGAATTAAACCTAAGACTATATTCGTGAATATTCATGCTACCCTGATCTAGGTAAAAAACTTTATTAGCTCGAACCCGTTGAAGTTCCCATGGTAAGTATTGATTCGTGAAAGCTAGGGTATTTAGGCTCAAAACCTATGGGCACTAGAGCTCTCAAAAGTTCCCCCAGACCCTACAATTAACTTTCACTATTCATTTTGAAACGTCACTACTCGGGATAACATCTGAAATGCTTTCTAAAATCTCATCCCTTTAATATACCTGAAGGTACAACAAGTGTTGAAGGATCAATTACTCTACATTCTCTTAGCTCTACCGAATCTGAAACAACAGGAGGGAATAAATCCCTTCCCACAGTAATTCCGACTGGAACTTGGAGGAACTATGGTATGAGGAATGGGAAACTAGGTTCGAGCCTATAATCTATTTCTCCAATCGAAAGGAGAGAGACTACGACCCTTTCAAGCATTAGTATCGATAAATCTCATAGCCATCTTTCTTACTCTAGTTGAATTCTAAAACATAAGCACAATTTAGATTTCAAAAAGCCCTTACATCATTGCTCTATAGCACGATCTATTAATGAACAAAGTGAACCAACCCCTAAATGCCCTGTAGCCTCCTGATTATAAGTATGGGGCACAACATAACTATAAGCAAGACTCTTCTAGACACGGCTTGTGGACTACCCAGCATATGACTTTGCTCTGATACCATGTCTATCACACCCCATAACTGGGGGGAGGGCGCGACTGGCTCCCTATACCTAACTAACTGGGAAGCCGGCTATATGACATCTCTAACTGTAACACTTAGGCTGTCCAGCCACCTGTCACAATCAATTGGAGCACAAACTTGACCCATAATGTCTCAACAATATAGGGTAAACAACTGAAATGCAAACAAGGCTATGAGTATGCTAAACTAAACAACAAAAAACCGACTAGGTCATAAACTGAATACCATTGGACCCACTAAGTCTACAAAGCCTCTAAAAAGTAAACTAACTGATGGTCAGAAAAGGACTTCGACCTACCCATAACTACATCTCAAAATTCTAACTGAAACAAAACCAGTATTAGCTCTAGAAAGAAAGGAGCATACCAACACATCCACTAATCTCATGAACTGCAACTGCAACTGGCAATCCCGACCTCTACTTGAACCTACGGCACGGACATAGGTCCCTAGGCGAAGGGACATCAGTACGAATGAAATGTACTGGTATGTAAGGCAGAAAACTGTAAATATGTAAGATAGCAATAATTATTGAGCCAGAAATAAGGAATAGTAACAACCTGGAATCTTGGAAACTAAAACCTAACAATAAGTCAATATTGAAGTGTAAATGCAACCAAGTAATGCACGAGTAAAACTATAACTGTAATGCCATCAACTAGCCAACCATAAATCCATATATAAAATTCGTCCAGCTGGTGTACCATACTAGGGAAAAATAAAAATATCTCCAGCTGGTGTACCATACCGGGTAAAAATAAAAATATCTCCAGCCGGTGTGCCATACCGGGTAAAATAAAAATACCTCCACCCGGTGTGTAATACTGGGGTAAAATAAAAACATCTCCAGCTAGTGTATCATACTGGGGTAAAATGAAAATGATCAGTTAAGCTTTTACTGAGTCAGTTTAACACATGTAGTATTGAAATGACAAATGCTTAATCTAGGTCGTAGTAGGTCTCTTTCGTAACATATAAATGCAAGTGAGCACATATACCATGTAAAATTAGCAAATATGCACATATATCATGTAAAGCTGTCAAATTATGTACAAACATGTCAATTTAGTGACTCGATGGACCTTCAGGAGGTTTAGCCAACATAAGAATTTTAGTAGACTTACGAGCAATGTCCTATAGATAGTTTTACCAATTTAACGTATCGTTTGAGTAGAAGCACATAGATTCCCATTTCTATACAATCCTTTGACATCTGGGAACTACATATATATACTGCCCACAGGGTGGTTCCTTTAAGTATATCAACAACTATACATTGGAATTTCATTGCCAAACTTATTACGTCGATGAGCACATGCAGTTCTCAATTCATTTTCCTCATTTGCAAGAAAACATGGGATTTATAACTTGAAGCTTGGAGTTATTGTCATAATGCTTAACATATACGTAGAGCTGAGAGCTGAATTATAGATGTACAACGTATGAGACTTCTGCATAACGTAAAAACTCGTATTTAGTTAGCTGAGTGACCTCCAGGTGACTTCCTGGGAATAGAAGTTCTAAGATTAATTGGTCATTTTCTTAGCTTGTGCTTATACTTACTTAGACATTAGGAACATTGGTACATGGGAGAATCTCTCCTCTGAATTTAGGGAATTCAAATTATAACTCAACAAGAGCTAAACATATAGACGCATGACTTGAATATAACTAAAAGAATTCAACTGTATGTTATAATATAAAAATCATATACATTAAGAATTCTTACTAGAAAGACATATAAAGACTTAAGTTCTTAGGCCGGTATGCAACTTCAAATACTTGATCGAGACATTAGCATGATTCTCGGAATATGATCTCCTGAAAATTTCTTAGATTAGCATAACACGCTTCAACATAACTTAGGGACTGGAAGACATTACTTAAGAATCTAATATTTGGATTTGTTCAACTTGAGAATTCATGAGAAACTGTCCAAGTGCTTCCTTATAGGCAAATAAAGACTTCTAACAATAATTCGGACGATGTTGGATTGACTTTCACAACTTTGTAATTAACCGAGGAGCTTAAGAAAGCGTACATCATTATAAATGTATTATAAGCTCCTAGGATCACCCTTTTCGGTCATGGAAGACAATTTCAACACTTAGAATCGATAACTTAACATAAATGTTTAGGGGTATAGCAAAGAGCTTCTCTTTAACTTAAGTTACTATTTTACAAACATTCAACACTAGCTGATTTATAGAAGGCCGTCACCTAATATTCATTATATCATTACCACATAACGTATTTATATCACTTATTTAACTTAATGCCTTTTCGACTCTCAGGAGGTTCAAATAGCACAAGAGTTACAGCAAATTTACAGTGACATTCTAAAGACAATTCTTGTTGCCCAGCGTGTAACTTGAATGTAAGCATAAGCGTAAATATATACTTATTTTCGTATAACCTGCTAACATCAAAATACTGTGTATAACCTCCCCATAAAGAAGGTTTCATAGAAATATCAATAATTTACACATTCGAGTTCTATCTTTCAAGTTCGACATATCGGTTGGTTAAAAAACTCGTTAACTAGTCAGTTAGATAAAGGGAGAGAAATTAAGGAATCTCCTCTTGGCCTTATATACCTGAGATAATGTTCATAAGTTGGTGGATAACTGTTGTAAGATATTTTCATTCTGTTGTTCTTACTTACCCTTATTTAGCTTAAAATTGTTTTCTAGCATTAAGTTCGTTCGCGTGACGTCGTCTTGCCTTCTTACCAATTTCACATAGCAACTAGAATTTTGAACACATTTGATATCAAATGCGTGAAATAATGTAAAGGACCAGCTCAGGGTGCCCACGCTGAGGGGACTTCAGACTCGATTTACGACTACAATAATAATCGTAAACAATACGCCTTCCACTTCACGTTTGTTCACTTCAAGAATATTTAACTAAAAGGTTTCTATGAAGTATTTCTAATACTTAGGGAAGAATCATGTATGCCTCAATAGGTACAAAAAACTTAGGAACATTGGCCAGATCAACAAGAAGATTTCGTACATGGAAAATAAGAATAGGGACGCCATTACATACCTCACTTCGTCGCGTCTTTTTATCCAATTTCTTCCGCTTGCTAGAAACTCCGAAACCTACAACTTCCTTATTTACTCTACACGGAATGAGGAATGGTTTATGCCAAGTTCCCAGTTACAATTCATGTCCCAAAACGTACAACAAAACAGCCACATCATAATATAATTTTCAGCAATCCTATGTACCTTAGGCGTCTTAAACTTGAGGCAATTCAAGAGAGTTTTGCTTATGTTCTTTTGGTGTTTAACCTCCCCAAAGGTGTGGTGTATTCCTTCCAACTTTTGGATAAATTCCAGAATCTATATAGCTGTAACAACCTCCCAAAAATGGGCAGAAACCTCAGTCAAATATCACATAAAACACATATTGACTTTATTTCATTTCCTTACTTTAGCTTGCGAATTTGAGAAGATAAACCGAGTAGGAACACTTACCTTTCACTTGTGTATAACCCGTGCCCATATGGAGTTCCACTTCAGCCAAATACTGTTCCAAAAATTTAGCAACCATGCTGCCAAACCGCAACAACAACACACATCCAAGCAACACATAAGTTCAAACTTCACTTCCAACATAACTTGTTAATTCATGATAATTTAAAGAGTAAAAACACCTACCTCCTTCTGTAATCAACTCTCACAAATATGGAGGTAGAACTTCACCTCCCTATTGCCCAAAAATGCAGCATCTTGGAAGCCAAAAATGTAGTAACTCGACGATTAGAAGCTCACGACATAAGAAACCATTTCCAAGCTTGGACTATAAGGAAATTTGACCTATCCATACAATTTATTACCTGGGATTTGTTTTCACCATTGGATAGAGCTCTTAATTCTATGAATTTTGAAAAACAAATGAGGTGAAACGGAGTAGATATGAGCTTTTTAGCTCAAAATTACTTCATATAGGCGGGTGTTGGGCGGTGCCCGCGTGAGGCGCCCGTGTGACGTGCCCTCGCGCGCGCTCGTGCCTGCTGCCTGCCTGTCTCGGCGCCCACGCGCATGGGCACTTTTCCAGCCGACAATGTTGTCTTCAAACGAGCATAACTTTTTACTCCGAACTCCGATTGACGAGTGGTCTTTTTCACCGTAAACTAGACTCAAATGCCAATCGGAGTGGTCTTTTTCACCGTAAACTAGACTCAAATGCCTTTAATTTCTTTTGTTATAAGACCTCTGAATCATTATATATTTGGATATATGTCCATTCAAAGTTGACCCTTATTTCCAAACTTCACATACTCTTCACTTTTACCTTTTCACATGTTTTCCTCCTCACCTATGGACAACGTACAGTACATAATTCCCTTAATATGACATACAAACATCAAATAACCATAAAAAAAATAAATAAGATTTTCGGGGTGTAACATAAGTAAAACTGAAAACATGCATATCGTAAGTCATAACATCATCAGATTCTGAGATTAAGGCTTGCTATTAACTAAAATCATGATTAAACATAACTTAATCTCATAACTGACTCGAATGACCCAAATCTGAATACTGATAATCCTAAGTAAAATTGAACGTTGGGTCAAACCTGCTCAAAACATAATATCATAATGGATGAACATGCATAATTAAAATGATGAGGAATAATGAGAGACTCATCATGTAACCGATATTACCATGATAGAGCTTCTGTAGTCCCGACTATCACACTCAACTGGACAGAGCCGTCAAAGCATTGCTAGGGCTAAGGGTGCTACCATGATATTGATATCAAGATGAAGGCCCCTCAGGGGCAGGGAAAGCTCACAAGAGAGGTCCAAAAGAATCTGAATATACCTACATTGGCACATAGTTCTGAGGCCCGAGGTTGTCTGAACCCGTAGCCTACTCGGTGCTAGACACTACTCCTAAAATATGCATATGCTCTCGATATTTTTTTAATGAAGCTGAACCATCATCTTTCAATGAAGTTCACCATAATAATATATACTTATTCTGAAAACTGAACATGACGAGTCTTGGCTTAAAACATACCGCAAGTTGAAAAATGGGAGTCTAGACTCCAAAAAACCATGTGGTAAGCTAGTATCATAAGATTTGGTAAAATCATGAAGTCATACTTATATCATGTGGGCTTGCCCCAACTTCAACATAATTGAAATAGACTTTATTGTAGAAATCATGAATACATAAATGGGTAATTCATAAACATTCTTAAATACTGGCAATCTGATCTTACTTCGGAGCATATATCATAAATTCAACATTTCCTGAAACTAGCATAATTAGGCATCATACTCTTAAAACTTTGAAAATCCTAATTTGTAATAAAAATCATTATAAAACATGCCCATGAATCCTAAAACATCATTAGAAATATGAATAGAATTGACCCGTGATAGAAATATAGAGAATTTCATAAATTTGAGTTAGAACCCCATGGAACCATGCACTTGAATTAATGAATTGAGAAGGTATTTGGGCACGAGAGTGAAGAGAAATTCCCATTCATAACCATACATACCTAGTAATTTGGTTTTACACTCTTCCTTGAATACCCAAGAGATTTGGAGAAGAAATTGAAGAGTTCTAGGCTTGATCTCCTTAGGAATCCTCTACTGTTGCATGCATGGGGAGGGAATAGGCTAGAATAGATTAAACCCTCCTAAAATCATCCTAATTGAGCTTAAAACGATGTAGTTTAGGGCTTAGAAGCTTAGAAATCACAAAATTGCCCTTACTTACTTCGCAGGAAATTACACACTGCTAGGAGTAATGACCCATCCAACGAATCATTACTTTGCTCGTTACTTTGCTAGATTTTTCAGGCTCAGGTCTTCAACCACGACTGGACAGGATGGGTCGTTACTTGTACCAACAACTAGTCACTTCAACCCATCGTCACCACTTCCTGCAATTACCTACCATTTGGAATTCTTCCCAATGGGTTCACACTACATCTCATTATAGTAACCAACGAGTCATTCCATGTTTTGTTAGTTCGGTACCTACCAACCAATAGTCTCACCGCGAACAGGAACCCACAGTCCATTAAATCTTCCCATGACTTTTACAATGAGTTGTACTGAGGTAATTTTCCAATTTCTATTGAACACCCTTTACGCTCCCGATTCTAGTCAAAGACACTTCTAGGTATTACATCTAAGTTCCATAAAGACACTTAAGAAGAAATCTAAAGCATTTTTAATCAGGACCCAATACCACATAATGTCATGTATGGTGAATAAGAAAAGTCTTTTTTTTCGCACGCATAGCATCTATGACCTGAACAAGCTCAGCTAGAATTAAGTTAAATGAATGATTGCAACTTTATAGTGAAAGAAAAAAAATAAGAAAAAGATGCAACATTTTTCTCACTTTTATTCCCATTTATAGGGGTGAATAAGGGCAAGTTCAATTAAAGAAAGGCAACAAATAAAATGGACATAAACAAGAGAACGATACTTCAAAAAAATGAATTCATTATAAAGGAAAAAAATCACATCACAGCATAAACATTATAATCCTTTGTAGTACACATAGCTACGACACTGATTGTAACATAACAAGCGGTTATGTCAATTCGCACAATGAGTCCAAGTTAGGTAGGACAGTTATATTGCTTATAAAATCTCTAAATTTCAATCTTCATCGAGAACTTTAGTAATAAAAGATCAGCTGATAAGCTTCTCATCTATTTTACTTTGTATATCAATTTCTATTTAAAGATAGATAGAAGTAGAACCTAAAAAGCCAATGCTGAAGATACTTAGAGCAACACAGAATTTCTAGTAGCCCTAGTCAGTCAGTAGTGAATTAGAGACTCCCTTCAATGATTCACTAGCTAGCTCATAAATCAGATATTGAATCACCTGTAATATTGAAGCAAGTCAAAATAGAATTCTAAGGAAAGAACAAAAATGAAAAATGACTTAACGAGATACGAATAAGAAGGATAATCATAAGTATGAGGAAAGGGAATTTATACTCACTAAAAACAAATTAAAACGTGATGAATACATATTTACAAGAAGTTCATAAATTTCATATTTAATGATCTGCATCTATCCATTCCCAATCAATATCATCAATATAATCCTCATCTTCCGATGTTTCCATAGTTGTATCTTCTAAAAATTGTGTAGCAGATGGCATATCAACAATATCAATAGGGATATCTTCTCTTGACCATCTAATGTCAACATCGGGTAATCTATCTGAAGGATCAATGTCTTCAGTAGGCTGCCTCCAAAATGTGTCTCCTATACAGGGACAATTTTCTTCCTCCAAGTCATAAAAATCAATAGGGACTTTATTCCTTGCATAGTAAACATCCTTCTCAATTGGATCCTCTATATAAAAAACTTGATGCACTTGAGATGCCAACACAAAAAGGTCATCCATACTGCATAATTTTTTGAAGTACACATGGGTTAACTCATATTCATCTACTTCATTATGAAACCAATCACATCTAAAGAGTAAAACACCAAAACAATTGTAATAATCAATCTCAATGATATCTTGAATACCCCTATAATATATAACCTCTCGATCAATGGGATTCTGATCTCTAGTACTAGCAAAACTATCAGTTGCCGCAGATAAAGTTACACCACTATTTTGAGACTTGTGTGATGAAACTCTTTCTAGATGTATGGAACTGATATTCATTAATGAAATATGCAGTATACATTTTGAATGCCACCGTATTAGGCCCTTTTGCTAGCCATATTAAATGATTGAGCACTTGAACATTTTTAACTTTCTCTTTGAACCAGTTGCCGAATTCTAAACTATGATTCCTTTCTTTTGTCCATGCATTAGATCTAGTATTATTATCAATTAAAATTTTATGCTCCCTGCAAGTATGAATATTTCAAATGAAATCATTAGAAATTTATAATTAAAGTTTAATGTACCTCCTAATTACAAAATAAATGATGTTCAAAATATATATAATTACTATATTTATATCTTACTTGATAAAATCCTCCACTTGTTCATCTCCAGTATTGAATAGAACATATCGACGGGCTTAAGAAGAAAAGTGTAAATCCATGGTAAAAGCCTTTCCTTTTTTACCCCATTTCCAATTGGATGCCCAATCTTAGGAAACATAGGTGATAAATCATCTTCATCTCTGTCAATACCCTCATCATACTTAGTTTGGTACCTAGTAAATCTTGTCTTCACTCTATCATGTAGGTATCTCGAATAAAAGGCCAAGAACTCTTCAGCCACAAACCTCTCTACTATTGAAGCTTTGTATAATATCGATTACGGACAAAGAACTTATATTTACACAGGTTCCTCTCAATGGATACATCCAATGAAGATGATTTGGACCCCTCCCCCCCCCCCCCACACTTAATTTCATCTACCAAATGGATAGGAAAATATTCCATTATATCAAAAAAAAAGTTGGAGGAAAAACCGTTTCAAGCTCACATTCAATTTCTTTGATTTTAGCATGCATTGCCTCAATATCTCCTTGCCTTATAACCTTATTACATATGGCTTTAAAGAAGTTCCCCAGCCTAATCAGGGCTAATGAAACATTCTTAGGCAACCCATTTCGAACCACAACCTGGAGCAAGTAATTCATTATAAAATGAGCATCATGGCTCTTGTATCCAGATATTTTCATCTCTTCCAGTTCCACATGCTGTGATATGTTTGAGGCAAACCTTTTTGGTAATTTGGCATAAGAGGGTGGAAAATAATCTTTTTTTCTTTTGGTTTCATAGAGAAACAAGATCTTGACAAATAAACTTTTTCATTTATATTATCTTTTATTGGTTGAAGCTCCTTCTGCATCCTTATTTCTTGCAAGTCAGAGAGAGAATTAACGTGATCCTTTGACCTTCCAGGTATATCAAATAAAGTCCTAAGCAAACTGTCCATATATTTTTCTCAATATGCATCATATCTAGATTATGCCTCAACTTATTATGTGCCCAATGTGGTAATTTACAAAAGATGGATCTTTTCTTCCATGGACCCTCATAGTTTCGACGCCTTTTCTTTTGTCCCTTTCCAAAAACATTAGCGAAATCATGTAAATTTTCAAACACTTCTATGCCTGACAAGGGTGTAGGTGTGGGTCTATGATCCTCCTTACCATTAAATGATCTCTTGTCTCTTAAAAATGGATGATCAGGAGGCAAACATGCCTAGTGACCTAAATAACACGTCTTATGACTCTATTTGAGATATTGAGAGCATGTGTTATAGTTTAGAGTGGGGCATGCCAATCTCCCATTACTGCTCCATCCGGAAAGCATTGCTAGCATTGGAAAATCGCTAACTGTCCATAATAAGGATGCACACATTTGAAGTGTTTCATTTGTATTACTGATCTTGGGCATATTTACGTGCCGAAGTGCTTCTGTATAACTTAATCTTAGTCATGTTTGTTAATTTAATTGATTGCATTCTCATGTGATTTGGTATATTTATGTGCAATAAGTAACCAACATGATTAGTCTTTGTTTTATAGGTGTTAAATGCTTTAGGAGGGACTAAATACGATGGTTGAGGCTTAAGAAGGAAGATCGGAACAAATTGCAAAAGAAGGCAACTTGACAATGCAAGGGGAAGGCGCGGCGTGCCATGCTAGGCGTGTGTCGCGCCCAGCGTCATGCCACGCCCCATGCCGCACCCGCAAGAGGCATGTCAATCCAGTAATGCTGCACGATAGGCTAGTGGCACGCCCTTCCCGACCCACCCTGCGTCCAATCCATGCCACGACATGTGCGAGGTGCGATGAGCTCTGTGCCACGCCCGACACCTGTCGCCCATGCCTTGCCGATGCCAACTTTCCAGTAAGCCTATGCGTTTTCTCTATGTCACGGAGCAAGATTGGCGCGATCAGGTCCCTGACACGGAGCCATCCCAACCACGGCCTAAAAGTGAAAAATCCCATTTAATATAAATAGGACCCTTAGCTTCTAAAATCAATTATCACGTAAATATTTTGGGAAAGTAGAGGGGAGCGAAGGGAGAAGCGAAGAACTTCACCTAGGGTTCAAAGTTTGTCCTTCTCTTTCAATCATTCTTGTAAGTACATTACTTTAATCATGTTTTTGAGTAATTGTACAAACATGAGAGGTTAATACCTTTCCTCTAGGGTTGAGGCCACATGATATGAATGTAATCGCATGAATTCATCTTTGGTTTGAGTTTTCATTGTTGTTTTGTCTTTCATTCTTAATTATCATAGTTTTTATGCTTGATCACCATGAAAACAAACTTGTTAAGATTAGAACAAAGCTCGAAAGAGTAACCCTATGTTAGAACGAAAGAATGCAGGCAGCAAGTTCTTGTCTTTACGAAAGGATTCGTAGTTAGGATAGTAATGTACCTAATTCGCATTGCTTGGTTAGTTAAACTGGAAGATAGCTAGACCCATAGGATTAAATTATCACCTCACCACTCTCAGACGCAGTTGTGAAGTAATTCTAGGTTAAATGATTAGAGGTACTAAAGTCAATAATAAAGGGCATAAACCCCATAAACCACATCCATATTATTGAATTGCTCACGAATTAGGACGTCACATCCCCGCTCAATTATGTAGGTGTGAGACTAGTCTATTGTGTTTAGAGGCTTGAAAGACCATGAATGCTGCATTTTAACTTTGTGAGACAATAACTGAAGTTTTAATACTTGAACCATCATGAATTGTAACATTGCATGATTGCTAGGCCTTAATTCTAGATGCTTCTTGTTATAGTTTATCGACTATTTTGTGATCACCCCTAGATTTAAGTACCCTCTTTCAAAATCTCCACAATCAACACTTGTGAAATTTAATAAAGCACTTAAACTAAATATTTACTGAATTAGTTCAGTCCCTGTAAGTTCAATATCTAGCTCTTTAAGAGTCACTGTATTACTTGTACGACACGTATGCTTGCTCATGCTCTAGGGCGCAACAAGTTTTTGGCTCCATTGTCGGGGAATGGCGAAATTAGTGAAATTTTTAGTTTTTGTGTGATTCTTATTTTTCTTAAATGTTGAAAAACTTGTTCTTAGTCTTTTCTATTGCAGGTAATAGGTTGTCCTTGCAGAACTAAAAAGGAATAGAGAGTTGGTGGAGCCTTTGTTGGACCCTAAATGTCGATTACATTTGCTCTAGAGAAAAGCTCTAGAGTGGAATCTAAAGAGCTTACAAGAGCAGTTACAATAGCATCCACAAGTTGGGCATACAGAGTTGTTACCTGAACCAATGGTAGCACGACTAGTTCGCAAAGTGGCAATCCCAATAGCGACGAATGTGACCTCCAGTATCCGCAAATCGTAGTCCAGAGGAAACTTTGAGCTTAAGAAGAATATGGTGCAACTTTTATATTCTAGTGGCTAGTTCATTGAAATTACACATGAGGACCCACGGTAGAACTTATAGAACTTTTTGGATATCAGTGACAATTTTGTCCCTACCGGAGTGTCAACTGATTATGTTCGACTCACCCTCTTCCCATTTTCACTATTTGGAGAGGCAAAGAGGTGGTTGAAAGCTAAGCCACCAAATTCCATTACTTCTTGGGATGACCTAGCAAGGAAGTTCCTCATCATATTCTTCCCCTCAGGCAAGACTGCCAAGCTCAGAAGTGAAATATTAAGTTTCAAGAAGTAGCCGGAGGAGAGTTTGTATTTGGCTTGGGAAAGTTCAAGTCATTGTTGAGAGACTGCCCCCATCACCAGCAGTCTAATCAGGTGTTATCTCACACCTTTGTAAAGAGTCTAGACCCATATACAAAAATATTATTAGACTCTACATCGGGTGGGCAAGCACTGGAAAAGAAATATGATGAGTTGTACACTCTGCTAAACCGAATTGCTCAAGGAAATCCAGAGAGGCATAGTGAATCATCAAAAGGGGCAGGGAAGAGAGAAGCAGGGCTGATAGAAGTGGACAATGTCAACGCCTTGGCTGCACAGATAGCATCACTGTAGCACAAAATGATGACTCAGTTCAGCAAACTGAGTATGAACCATCCATAGGGATAAGTTAATGCAATTCAGCAAACTCCTAGTTGGTGTGAAATTAGTGGTAATAATGGGAGCAATTCAGACTCTTGCAGGGCCAATCCTGAATTAGTCAACTTTGTAGGATTTTTTTAGAGAAACAATTAGAATTATGGAAACACCTACAACAAAAATTGGCAGAGTCACCCAAATTTTTCTTGGGGTGGCAATCAAAGTCAGTGCTACCAGAAGCCTCAGCAACAGTAGTACCACCAGTAAAATAGGCAGAACAGTGGCCAGCCAAGTAGTAGCAACATTGAGGAGATGCTGCAGAAAATTATGGTTACTTAAGCCCAACTGGCAGAGAATCAGGCAAGGATGACTTTAGATTATAAAAACCAGCAGATGGCCACCCGAAATCTAGAGAAGCATATAGGTCAGCTGGTAGTTGTGCAGTGTACCAGACCTCAGGGAGGGTTACCCAGTGATACCGACACTAACCCCCAAAAAGTCAATGTCTTCAGTATGAGGAGTGGAAAGTAATTGGCTGATGCACCACTAAAAGAAAAGAAAAATGAGGTGCAGCCGGAGATAGTAAGATAGGGTCCATCAGCCGGTAGAGAAGATGATCAGATGGCTGCAAAACACAATGCACAACAATCATTGCAGCTATCACAGAGACCACCAACACAATTCCCGCAAAGACTCAAGAAGAGAAAGGAGGAAGAATGTTTCAAAAAGTTCTTTGATATTTTCAAAGAACTTCACATCAATTTGCCTTTACTTGATATTTTACAGGGAATGCCAAAGTATGCCAAGTACTTAAATGATGTTGTGGCTAAAAAAGTGAGGCTGGTGGATGTCTAGAAGGTGGCACTGACTGAGGATTGCAGCTACAGGGTGATGAGCAAGATGCCAAAAAAGCTCAAGGACCAATGGAGTCTCATCCTCCCCGTACAAATTGATGAAGCTGACATTATAAGCGTTCTGTTTGATTTAGGGGAAGTATCCAATTTAATGCCCCTATCTTTGTTTAACACCCTGGGATTGGATAAGCCGAGGCCTACAAGAGTAATGTTGCATCTGGAAGACAAGTCCACAGTGGCACCAGAGGGAATAATTGAGCACCTTCACATCAAAGTGGGTAAATTCATTATACCTGCTGACTTTATAATTCTTGATTTTAAGGTAGATGATAAAGTACCCTTGATCTTGGGACTACCATTCTTGGGAACTGGAGGAGCTATCATAAATGTGAGAGCAGGTACCCTTAAAATGAGGGTCAATGAGGAAGAAGAGCTCTTCAGTATTTATCAGGAGATCAACCCACCCACACACTATAGAGATCTTTGTTTGATTAGTGTGTTGTCAGATGCTAAATGTGGGGTGGTAGATTCCATGGGTCCATTGTTATAGGACATGTTGACACTTCAGCTCGAGTCTGATGAAAGCCGGAAATTAAAGAAGAAGATGGAAGAAAAGAGGGACAAGGCGGAGGTTGTTCCCACTAAAAAAAGATGAGGAGATGGTTCTGGAAAGTGAATACCTATTTTGAGGATGTCCTGAGAAGGATAGTTCACATCGTGCCGCGATATAAAATTAGGCGATGCTTGGGAGGTAGCCCAAGAGTACTACAGGTACTTTTTCTTTTGAGTTGTTTTGTATTTTGTCATTTGTCAGTTGTTGTTCGTTTTGTTTGTTAAGCACCGATTGAGGAGAAGTTTGAGTACCCTTAGAAGCAGAAGTTAAGGAGCAAGACAAAAGATGAGTGTGGCGTAGTTGACCCACAAATTCAAAAATTGAGAAAAACATGTTGTTAGCTAGGCTTAAATGCCTCAGGAAGTATTTGTCACCCTTATGTTAATTTTATTTGATGCTTTTGGGACATAGCATAATTCAAGTGTGGGCTAAGGTAAATTTCAAAATTTTGAATTTTGTTCTTAGTGAATTTGGTTGAACGTGGTGCTGGGTATGATGTTTTAGTGAAAAGTGGTTAGTCGAGAACAATTCACCCACCCTTTGGTTTTTCTTTTGGGTTCTTTTGCGAAGGGAGGCACCTTGAACTGAGAAATAAAAATTTTCCTTTGTTTGTACATAACCTTTGAGTCAGAGTTAGGGACTTTTCCCGATGATGGATGGATGGCGACCGTCTTGAGGGAAAATTAGTCAATAGGTGTTAAGTTTGAGCCCTTAGCTGATTGATAGCTTGATGTTCTTGTTTTGTGTTGTACACGACTGTGAGATGCAAGTGTTGTAAATGTTGAAACATGCTTAGCAATTGTACAACTCTGTTTGAGACACCTAGGCTCTTGAATGTGACTCTATGTGTTAAAAGCTTTTTTGTGAGTTTGTGTGATTAGCTGAGTAAGAGTCTACTCAATCTATCTTGAATTGAGCATGTGCTATGAGTGTGAGGATAATTGTATATTTCATACTATCGTGTAGTGTCTAGAACTTTCCTGGTGTGTATAAAAAACGAAATAAGGGATGTTAACTACAAGAGATGATTTAGGAATTTCTTCGAATGAGCCTAATTCTTATCCCTTACATTACCTACCATGAATATGTGATCCTAGTTAGCCCCATTCAGCCTTTAGCCTATTCTTTGCTAGCCACAATATAAGCTTAATCCTTTCTTTTCAATAGCCTTGAATTTGATTGAAAACTCCTAAGCGTTTAAGTGAAAAATGCAAGAGAGTTAAGGAGTGAGAAGTTGGAAAAAGAAGGAAAATATTGATTGTGGGAGTTGAAGAAAAGACTAGAGGTGCACTTGTTTAAAAATGCCTAAGTATTGGTAGGGAGAAAAAGAATAAAAGAGAGAAAAAAAATTCTTACGTACTCCTTACTAATAAGCGAAGTGTGCTTAATGAAATGGGGAAACAAAAGAGGAAATTGGGAGCTGAAAAGAATCAAGGTGAAGTAAGAGGATAGATATCAGTAATGAAAGTGTGATGTACTAAAAGCGCTTAGGGAAGATAGTCACTATTACCAATCAAAATAGTACCTGCCCATCTCTTAGCTTACATTACAACCCACTAAGTCCTACTTGATCTTACTTTAAAACATTCCTACATTAGTGGAGTAAAACACGTAACGCAAGCTTATGGGTTAATACATATTGCATGTGAATTCTTTGTGAGAGTGAGTTGAATTCTTATTTATATACCCATACACATTATAAATTGATAACTTGTGAGTGAAAAGTGAGTATCTCTCTTGTTGTGAGGGCACATGTTTGATGAAGCATAAAATTCAAGTTGGAGGTCTTGATAGGTTAATGAATTAGCTGAGTTTAAGAGTCGATTCTTGAGGCTAGGAAGTGTTAACTTAGTTACATGTGATTTCAGAGGTTATATATTACATGCTCTATTATAAACTTGTTATCTAAAACAATAGGTGTAGCTTTAGCTTGAGTCGTCTTGCTTCAATTAGTTATGTGTGAATCCTTCGTGTGCATGAGATGTAATAGAGTTGTTCGAAGATGAACATGACTTTAAATATGGGGTAGTGATATTGGGCATATTCACATTCCCAAGTTCTATTTTATAACTTAATCATAGTCATATTTCTTAATTTAATTGATTACATTCTCATGTGATTTGGTATATTTTTGTGCAATAGCTAACCAACATGATTAGTCTTTGTTTTGTAGGTGTAAAATGCTTAGGAGGGACTAAGTATGATGGTTGAGGCTTAAGAAGGAAGATCGAAACAAATTGTAAAATAAGGCAACTTGACAATGCAAGGGGAAGGCCGGTCGCGCCAGGTAGCTTGCCACGCTAGGCGTGTGCATGCCCAGCGTCGTGCCACACCCCATGATGCACGCACAAGAGGCTTGTCAATCCAGTGATACCACGCTATAGGCCCGTGCCACACCCTACCCTTCCAGCATCCAGTCCATTCCACGGCGTGCTCGAAGTGCGGTGGCCTCCGTGCCACGCCCGATGCCTATCGCCCATGCCTTGCCGATGCCAACTTTCTAGTGAGCCTCCGCGTTTGCTCCATGTCAAGAAGTAAGATTGGCGCGACCAGGTCAGTGATACGGAGCCATCCCAATCACAACCAAAAAGTGAAAAATCCCATTTAATATAAATAGGACCCTTAGCTTCTAAAATCAATTATCACATAAATATTTTGGGAAAGTAGAGAGGAGTGAAGGGAGTAGCGAAGAACTTCACCTAGGGATCAATGTTTGGTCTTCTCTTTTAATAATTCTTTTAAATACTTACTTTAATCATGTTTTTGAGTAATTGTATGAACATGAGTGGCTAAAACCCTTCCTCTAGGGTTGAGGCCACATGATATGACTGTAATTGCATGTATTCATCTTTGGTTCGAGTTTTCATTGTTTTTTTTTTTTTGCATTCTTAATTATCATTGTTTTTATGCTTGATCGCCATGAAAACAAACTTGTTAAGATTTGACAAAATCTTAAAAAAGTAACCCTAGGTTAGAACGAAAGAATGTCGGGAGAAAGTTCTTGTCTTTACGATAGGATTCGCATTTAGAATAGTAATTATACCTAATTCCCTTGCTTGGTTAATTAAACGAGAAGATATCTAGACACATATGATTAAATTGTCACATCACCACTCTCAGACGTAGTTGTGAAGTAATTCTAGGTTAAATGATTAGGGGTATGAAAGTCCATAATCAAGGGCATAAACCCGTAAACCACATCCAAATTGTTAAATTTCTCACGAATTAGAATGTCATATCCCCGCTCAACTATGTAGGTGTGAGACTAGTTTATTGTGTTTATAGGATCGAAAGACCATGAACAATGCACATTAACTCTATGAGACAATAATTGAAGTTTTAATTCTTGAACCATCGTGAATTTTATCATTGCATGATTGACAGGCCTCATCTCTAGATGCTTCTTCATATAGTTTTCCAAATATTTTATGATCACCCCTAGATTTAATACCCACTTTCAAAATCTCTACAATCAACACTTGTGAAATTTAATAAAGCACTTAAACTTGAATATTTACCGAATTAGTCCAATCCCTGTGGGTTCGACATCTGGCACTCCAAGAGTCACGGTATTACTTGTACGACTGCGTACGCTTGCACGTGTGCTGGGGCGCAACAATTAGCATCATATGTTTCTACCCCAAATTCTCCAAGTTCCTTACATTCATCAATTATTGGTTATAGGTACAAATCTATATCTTGTTTGGGAGAGGAGGAATATGGAATGATCATTGACAACATTATGTACTCTAGCTTCATCCATATCCACAGTGATAAATTATAATTCATCAACATAATAGGCCATGTGCTATGGGAAATGATTATGGTTCGAAACGGATTGAAACCATCACTTGAAAGACCCAATCTAACATTATGAGGATCTTTTTAGAATTTTAGATGAAATGAATCAAAATACTTCCAAGATTCTCCATCAGCAAGATGTCTTATATTCCTATCATTTGGTCGTTCAGTAGCATGCCATCTCATTGCAATAGCTATTTCAGAACACATAAATAACCTTTGAAGCCTTGGCTTTAAAGGGAAGTACTATATAACCTTTGCAGGTATTTGAGAGCTTGCATTAGTCGAGTCATCACCAACATTCGACCATCTAGAAGGCCCACACTAGAAGCAATTATCTTCCTATACATTGTCTTTCCTAAAGAGCATGCAATCATTAGGGCATGAATGTATTTTTTCATAACCAAGACCCAAATCTTTTATCATGTTTTTAGCCTTATTCAAATATTTAGGTAATTCAGCAAAGGGAAATGCTTCTTTTAACAAGTCTAACAAATCTATAAAGGACACATTACTTAATCCATGCAGGGATTAAAGCAAGTATAATCAAATGATTAAACTCATCTTGGTGAAGTTCTCACGCCCGAGATATAAGTTTTTTTTCCTTCTTCCACTAATTTAAAAAGTCTCCTTGCATCTTGAGATAGTCCCTCTCTCTGATCTCCTTCTTCAAGCCCTGAATCACCCTCTGTATTTCTAAACTTATCATAAAGTAGTCCACCAATATCATCATGGATGTTAGACTCTTCATTATTACTTCTTGGATGTGTTGTATTCCTTGAGGATGAAGTGTTACGATGTAAAGGTCGTCTTTGTGTTCCAGATGTTTCAGGGCTTCGCCAACAGATTATGAGTGAGGTACATTACGCCCGCTATTCTCTCCACCCTGGCGCAATGAAAATGTACCACGATGTCAAAGAAATCTACTTGTGGCCAGGTATGAAGAGGGAAATAGCAGAATTTGTAGCCCAGTGTCCTAACTGCCAGCAAGTAAAAGCGGAACACTAGAAACCAAGCGGATTTACTCAGGACATAGTTGTGCCTCTTTGGAAGTGGGAAGCAGTAAACGTGGACTTTGTAGTAGGATTACCCCGTACCAGGCATCGACATGACTCAATTTGGGTAATGGTTGACAGACTAATGAAATCAGCCCATTTCCTGCTAATAAAAGCTACATTCTCTGTCGAAGATTACACCGACTTGTATATCAGAAAAATAGTTAGATAACACGGTATTCCAGTATCTATTATCTCTGACAGAGGAGCACAATTTACAGATAGATTTTGGCAGTCGTTTCAGCGAGGTCTGGGAACGCAGATTAATTTGAGCACAACATTCCACCCTCAGATAGATGGACAGGCAGAACGCACTATTCAGACGCTCGAGGATATGCTACGGGCGTGTGTGTTGGACTTTGGAGTTAGTTCGGATGAGCAATTTCTGCTGATTGAGTTTATTTATAACAATAGTTACCACTCAGCTATCTAGATGGCGCCCTTTGAGGCATTGTATGGACGAAAATGTAGATCGCCAGTTGGCTGGTTTGAAGTAGGAGAGTCAGCACTGATTGGGCCAGATATTATTCATCAGTCAGAGAAGAAGGTAAAGCTTATCAGAGCACGCCTACTGACTGCTCAGAGCCGCCAGAAATCATATGCTGACGTGCGGCGTAGAAACTTGGAATTTGATGTGAATGACTGGGTATTTTTTAAATTATCTCTAATGAAAGGGGTGATGAGATTTGGCAAGAAAGGTAAGCTCATTTCGAGATTCGTTGGGCCTTATCAGATTTGGTGGAGAATAGGCCAAGTGTCATACGAGTTAAACTTGCCTCCAGAATTAGAGTCCGTTCATCTAGCTTTCCACGTATCTATGCTAAGAAAGTACATAGGAGACCCCTCCAGAGTTGTCCTAGTCCCGGATGTCCAGGTTACGGAAGAGCTGGCCTATGAAGAGGTCCAAGTATCCATACTAGACAGACAGATTCGTAGATTGATAACTAAAGATGTTGCTTCTGTCAAGGTATTGTAGCGCAATAAGAACCGAGAGGAGATGACTTGGGAAGCAGAGGAGGACATGAAAATTAGATATCCTCACTTATTCCAAGCCTAGTCAGCCAAGAGGTATGTTAATATTTTTATCTTATGAAATGCCTTATATTATATGTATAAATGAGATAATCGACTCTAGTCCTTTGCCTGATGAATACTGTAGTATTGTGTGAAGTGCCTGTATTGGACTTTTCTGCATTTCAGGTTTTTGAGATAGCCCATATTACAGGGGAAACTCTGCCGAAATTTTTTTAGAATAAGTCAAGTAAGTTGAACTTCTTGCAAGTAGAAGTTTACATTCGAGGACGAATGTTCTTAAGGGGGGGAGGATGTTACACCCCGCAAATTCTTGACGTTTAGATGGCCTACTCACATGTTGGTTATGAGTTTTTGAATGCCATACATGCTGGTGAAGGGCCCCGGGAAATACCGGATAAGCGGCATGTCGAACCATCGTAAGAGGAGGCTAGCAGACCTCCTCCGCGATGGCCAGAGTGTCACAGAGGCTCAACTCCGCGATGGCCAATGTTCCATAGAGGTGAGGTGCAGCCCCAAGTATAAAAGCACCAACTTCGGTTTTAATCATTTTAATCTCATAATTTCCAGAGAATACACAGAGAACACAGCTAAGAACAGAGGGCACAAAGGTTTTCTTAAAATTTCCTTCCGATTATGCCATTATATGCGGTCAAAACTAAAATTAATCCTAGATACTGGAGTATTAAGAAGTAAGCAGCATTCCCACGGGTTTAGTTTCGTGAAATTCGGCTGGCGAACCATCGTTCTACCGAGCTAAGGTAAGTGGAATTGATCCAAATTAGTGTCAATATACTCCTAGCCCTAAAGTGAGTATTTCTCCCTTTTGGACTTTCGAGAAATAGGGAGTTTTTGGCCGTTTTTCGATAAGTCAAAGTTTGGGCTATATATATATTTAAAGTGATAATTTATTTCAGAATATTAATGTATTTTGTCCTAATTGATATATATATGGGTGAAGTTGGGAGAAATAGCGGAATATTTAACGAAATACGCCAATTAGCTGGGAAATCAGAAACGGAGGTATGTAAAGCCAGTTTCTTCGGCAAGCTAGTAGTTCCAGTATAGTTATATAGCTCAAATGCCAGTAGAATGCTTCAGAAGTCGCATATTATGCTTAGTATAAATTTTAGTTCGATGTTGGAAGCATCATGTCATGTATAGCGTGAAACTTACTAGCACGATATAATTTCTAGTAGAAAGTGTCAAAAACAGTACAACATGCCCAATATGTGATTTAGTAAAGTATGTTAGGATATTATCGTGTTTAGTCGAAATTTAGTAAAGCAATACAAGTTCCCGTAGAGAATTTCAGAAATAGAATAGTAGCCTAAAATGAAGTTTAGAAAGCATGTTAGGAGTAGTAAATCATGTTTACTATGAAACTCAGTTGTACAACATGATTCTCAGCAGAACAATTATATCTTGTTCAGTATTAGACTCAACACAATATGACAGAAGGTTATATATATACCATTATCAGTCTCAGCTTGTATTAAATACATACATAACACTGTCATTAGTTTCAGCATGTAGTATATACATACATATTATTATCACTAGTTTCAGCATGTGGTATACGTAGTTAGTATTACTAATTGAGACCTGACTGTATTGTTTTGGGGTTGGATTACCTAGCATTCATGACCGCTGCAGGGTTAATAGCTGTATCGACCTATCCGCCAGAGGGCGAGGATATGTCGCTCTACGTAGTGGCATGTCGTCTCCCAAGGGACGAAGATGGGATGCCGGTTTCCCCATATTTTGCCTTGGTCGGCTTTTATACACCCCCGTCAAGTGGGTATACCCGGGGTGTTAATTCAGGAGTCCTCCAGACTCAGGTACAGTTATAGTCAGGGGCTTAGCAAGCCCAAGTGCATACCCAGGGGACCGGCAGGATGCTTATAGTTACTATGGGAGATGGGATGACCGGGGTAGGGGTATAGATTGCCGGTTGGCTGTACCTCCCGGCTTATGGGGGCCGGGTAAGGTTTATGTGTATACTATGTTATGTTATGTTATATTATGCCATGTTACGCTAGATATGAGTAGATCGATTTTAGAACACTACATTTCCAAGAATGACTCCTACTCCTTTCAGTATAGTTGTAGACAGTCTTGAGCTCATACTTGCAGTCAGTTACAGTCTATTTCCTTCTACTTAAGCTTTATTAGTTATATTGCTTGTCTTCAGTTATTTTCCAGTTGTTGCTTTACATACTCAGTACCAGCGGTACTGATGCCTTTTTGGGGCGCTGCATTGCTTGCCTGCAGGTACTCATAAACGAGGAGCCGATACCTTGTGATTCTAGCCAGTACACAGAGTCATCAGCTCCAGTCATCCAGAGCTAGATAGTTAGAGGTTTATCCATTTTCTTTTGTTGTACAGTATGCGTAGTCCGAGGCCCTGTCTCGACCATACTATCAGTATTCTTAGAGGCTTGCAGATTGTGTATTCCCTGTGGTTAGTTATACCTGTTTTGTAAGGTCGTTCGTACGTTTTAGCTTGTTTATGATGGCCATGTGGGGCCTTATTCAGTTGGTAGTGGTGACCTTGTCGGTCACGTAACAGTTTAGCACCTGTTTTCTTTATTTAGAGATAACTAGACAGGATGGTGGCCTTGTTGGCCCGCATAGGTTCCTTTATGTTAATGTGGTTCTTGTTAGCTGTTGTGGTTGTACAGGTGGCTATAGGCCTAGCCAGCCAGGGGCTGTATTTACAGCCGTTATATAGCTCGTTGATTCCATGAATCAGAGTTAGAACCAGCCAGGCACCAGAAGTGCTTAGGCTCAGCAGTCTAGCAGTTCAGGTCCTAGTAGGGCACAAGGTACCAGTCATGCCCCCCAAAGTGGGGCATGACAATAATCTCAGCGGAAGTCTAATTCAAAATCACATCAGAATAACATCCAAAGCTAACACATACATAAGTCTGAAAAACCTCTAATCTGGATGAGTTAATGGGACAGGACCCCAACTAACTTGACGATACTGAAACTGAAAGTACATAAAGGAAAAATGGTTGTCTAGTCCTCGAAGGAGACTCACCAATCCTGAGTAGATACAAACTCCGGAAAGCAGACTAAGAAAGGGGCTGAAGCTGTGAGCCGGGTCCTGTATCATGAAACGATATAACATAGAAAGTATGCGGTGAGTACATGGAGTATACCGAGTATGCAAGATGAGTAAAACTGCTTAAGTAAAATAAAACATTTGGTTGTGTATTAATGCAGCATGGTAAGGTTATAGCCTATGCTTCTAGGCAGTTGAAAGTCCATGAGAAGAACTATCCGACTCATGACCTCGAGTTAGCGGCGGTAGTATTTGCCTTGAAGATTCGGAGACACTATCTGTACGGGGTCCATGTGGATGTGTTTATGGACCACAAAATCCTACAGTACGTGTTGACCTAGAAGGATCTAAATCTACGTCAAAGAAGGTGGTTGGAGCTTCTTAAGGATTACGATATGAGTGTCCTATATCATCTGGGCAAGGCTAATGTGGTGGAAAACGCTCTTAGAAGGCTTTCTATGTAGAGCGTGTCCCATTGTAGATGAGGAGTGGAAAGAGTTAGTGAAGGATGTGCATCGGCTTGCACGACTAGGAGTTAATCTTGTTGACTCGATGAATGGTGGTGTCATTGTTCAGAATGGAATCAGAATCTTCCTTGGTGACCGAAGTCAAGGCTAGGAAAGAAGAGGATCCTATCTTGGTAAAGTTGAAGGAAGTTGTTCAGAATCAGAAGATGGAGGTCTTCTTCCAAAGGGGGAGATGGTGTGCTTCGATATCAAGGTCCTCTATGTGTTTCAGGTGTTGATGATTTGAGAGATTAGATGTTGTACGAGTCTCATGGTTACAGATATTCTATACATCCAGGTGCTACCAAAATGTAGCATAACCTATGGGAAGTTTATTGGTGGACTTTCATGAAGAAGGACATAGCAGAGTTTGTGGTTAAGAGTTTGAATTGTCAATAGGTGAAAGTCGAGCATCAAAGACCTAGAGGTGTGCTTCAAGATATTAGTATCCCTACTTGGAAGTGGGAGGAAATCAGTATGGACTTCATTACAGGGTTGCCTCGTACTCATTGACAGTATGACTCTATTTGGGTGGTTGTGGATAGGTTGACTAAAGCAACTCATTTCCTACTGATCAAAACTATCGATTCAGCAGAGGATTATGCTAAATTGTATATTGGGGAGTTAGTTCGGTAGCATGGAGTGCCCTTGTCCATCATATCTGATAGAGGTACTCAATTTACCTCCCAGTTTTGGAGATCGTTTCAGAAGGGACTTTGTATTCAATTTAAACTTAGTACAACTTTTCACCTGCAAATAGATGGTCAGGATGAATGAACCATTCAGACTCTTGAGGATATGTTGAGAGCATATATGATTAATTTCAAGGGTAGTTGGGATAATCATCTACCTCTCATTGAGTTTGCATATAAGAACAGCTACCATTCCAACATTCAAATGTCTCTGTTTGAGGCTCTTTATGGGTAGAGGTGTGACTGCCTATTCGTTGGTTCGAAGTCGGTGAAGCTATGCTGATAGGACCAGATATGGTTTATGAGGCTTTAGAGAAAGTTCAGCTTATAAGGGAAAGGTTAAAAATAGCTCAGAGTCACCAGAAGTCCTACACGAATGTGAGGAGGAGAGAACTTGAGTTTGAAGTTGATTATTGGGTGTTTTTGAAGGTGTCTCCCATGAAGGGAGTGATGAGGTTCGGAAAGAAAGGGAAACTTAGTCCCCGTTATGTTAGCCCGCACCGGATTGTGAGACGTGTTGGCAAGGTGGCTTATGATTTGGAGTTGACCTCGGAATTGGCTTTAGTACATCCAGTTTTCCATGTGTCGCTTTTAAAGCAGTGCATGGATCATCCAACTTTGGTTGTCCCGGTGGAGAGCGTAGGTGTGAAGGACAACCTTAGCTACAAAGAGGTTCCGGTGGAAATACTTGATCATCAGGTTCAAAAGCTAAGAAGTAAAGAAGTAGCTTCCGTGAAGGTTTTATGGAGGAATCAACATGTTGAGGGATCTACATGGGAAGTCGATGCAGATATGATGGCTAAATACCCGTATCTATTCCCTTACGGCTTAGTTTAAGCTTGAGGTATTAGTTTCCTCCCTAGTACTTTATTCAGTTTCATGTTCAGTTCATGTGCCCCATTTCCTTTCATGTCAATGTATGTATGTGTGATTCATGAATTTAATTTAGTTACGTATTTCAGTCTGGAGTCAGTTCCTCTGCCAGTTTTCAGCTTAAAATGTTCAATATTTGATATGACAGTTGCATTCCCCAGCTTTTCAATATGTCTACCCACATTCAAGGATGAATGTTCCCAAGGGGAAGATATTGTAATACCCTGAAAGCCCTAAGATCAGACCCGAGGGTTGAAATGGAGAAAATAGAAATTTTGGCACTAGGTCACAGGACGAGTCATCCAGTGACCCGTGAGGTATCCCACGAGTTGTTAAGTGACTCGTGGAGTGGAGGGGGGAGTTAGCTGAGATTTTGATTTGGGGGTTGACCACAAGACATGCCGCGACTCATGGTCAGGGCAACGAGTCGTGGAGCTTGTCGTGGTCAGGAGCCGGTATGGAGGTTAAAATTATGGGCAGTGTTCCCAATGACTGGTAACCACGAGTCGTTAGGTACACCACGAGTTGTGGTGTCCCTCATGGTGACTGGCAGGGTGTTGTTGTCCAGTGCTGGTGACGAATGCAGACGACGAGACATCCCCTCAGGCAACGAGTCGTCTAGTCCCTCATTAAGACTGGCAATGTGATTTTTCCTACAAATTTATTAAGGGCTTTCAGTAATTTCTAAGTTTCTAAGACCTAAACTACATCGTTTTAAGCTCAGATAGGTCTGTTTTAAGAGGGTTTAACTCATTCTAAACCTATCTCTCTCTTTGCATGCAAGCCTAGAGGTTTCTAAGGGTGATCAAGCCTAGAAATTCATCAAGTTCTTCCCCAATTCCTTTGGGCATGAAAGAAGGTTATGAAATCAGAAGTACCCAGATATGTAGGGATATGAATGGGTGTATTCATCCACTTCCATGCCCAATTCCTTCTCAATTCAAGGAAATTCTAAGTTGATGAATCTATGGGGTTTTAACCCAACTTTTGAATTCTCTATGTATCTATCATGGGTATACTATATTCATGTTTCTAATGTTGAATTCGGATTCATGGGCATGTTTTATAGAGTTTTCAATTACAATGCATGTTTTTCAAAGTTTTACAAATTATAATGCCCAATTATGAAAGTTCTTGAAAGGTTGAAATTATGATCTATGTTTTCAAGTATGATGAGATGTATATGATGAAAGTATTATTTTGAATTACCCATGTTTATTTCCATGATTTTGACTATCTAAATTATGTATAAGCTTGGGCAAGCCCATATTATCAAGTATGTTCATGATTTACTTTACTTTCATGTTATTAGCTTACCATATGGTTTTGGAGTCTAGACTCCCACTCTTTTCAGCTTGTGGTAGGGTTTGAGCCAAGGCTCTTCATGTTATGTTTTCAAACTACATATGATATTCTATGATTCAGATTCATTGAAAATGACAGAGAGCATATGCATGTTTTTAGGAGTAGTGTCTAGCATCGAGTAAGCTAAGGGTTCAGTCAACCCTGTGCCTCAAAACTACATGCAAATATAGGTATGTTTAGATTATTTGGGACCTCCCTTGTGAGCTTTCTCTACCCCAAGAGGCCTTCATCTTGATATCTATATAATGGTAGCGTCCTTAGCCCTTGCAAGGCTTTGGACGGATCTTCCCACTTGAGTATAATAGTCGGGACCACGTAAGCTCTATCATGGTAATGACGAGTCTCCCATTATTCCTCATAATTTCATTTATGCATGTTTATCAGTCATGATATTATGTTTTCAACAGGTTTGACCCAATGTTCAGTTTTACTTATGAATAATCAGTTCAGCTTTTGGTCATTTGATTCAGTTATGGTTAAGTCATGTTTCAGATAATTGCATGCAAGCTCTACTCTTAGATGATGAAATATTTTATGATATGCATGATTTTGGATTTTTACTTACTTAGCGATTTTACTTATCTTGCATAATCTGTATATTCTACATACTAATCGTATACTCTATGCTGTATCATTTCATGATACAGGCTGGGACATTTAGGTTCACCCGCCGTTAGCCAAATCCACAGAGTTAGCATCTCTCAGCCAGAGTTGGTGAATCCTCGTCCTTCAAGGACCCTTTTATCAACTTGTACATTTTTAGTTTCAGTCTTTAGTGAGTTAGTTAGGGTTTTTTCCTATCAACTCGTCAGTAGGTAGAGGCTTATCATACATAGTATGTTTTTAGTTTCAGATCACTGCTATGTGTTCAGATATTTGATGTATCATATTTTCAGACTTCCGCTATTTTATATGTTAGACTTCCATATTATTATGTTGAGCTTTAGATGTCGTGTTCGTACCATGGGTCGACTTGGATCCCTCTCGGGGTTCTTTGTCCCGTGTCTTGATCCAGTCCTATGTTTGGATCATGACATACTTGAACCTAGAGAAGTACAGATTAGGAAAAGATAATTATAACAAAGCCTTGATTTTTATGATCATTATATGCCTTGAGCTACGATCGCAGGAAAGTTAATTTGGAACATATTGATAACGATTAGTTTGAAATCGATCATGAGACTTGACCTGGTGATTGAGTATAGTCATCCAATGGGGATGTACCAGTCGTTTGGATGAATCCTAGTTATCAGTTCTACAAGTAAGCATTGGGATTGATCACGCGTGTATACCCAAAGTAGTTATGAACCCATGGGGAACACTTACTCTAGTTATTTGAAAATCTTGATAACAACTACGATTATGATTTTGTTTTATTATTATTTTTCTTTAAATCCCCCCAATTTGGAGATAACTTACCAATTAGTTTATGTACTAGCATTAGTATAGATCTTACCTTATTCCCTGTGGGTTCGACCCCAACCTCTTTGTTGGGTTCTTTAATGACAATGTCTGCTTCATACTTGCAAGAAAGTGTAAGTTTGAGCATTATCAAAAAGTGGCGCCGCTGTCGGGGATTATGGCTATGATTAGATTAATTTCTTGCATTTAACTTTTGGTTGTTATTTCGTTACTTACGTTTTCTTTTTAATTTTGGACACCCACAGGTTGTCTCTTAGTGAATTTCAAGTACTCAATGGAGTGGAAACCCCCTGATTCCTTTGGATCTCGAACTTGAAAGAACACTGCGAAGGATGGAGAACCAAGAGTAGAGAGATGCCCATCTTGCTGAAGAAGCTAGGCATGTCGAGCTAGCTCGGCAAGCTACACTTCAGGAAGCCGATGATGCTCGAGATGAGGTTGTCAATGATGGTCGTCATGGAAGGGGAAACAAAATCTAGAGATATGCCCGTCAATTCTTTGATGAGGATGACCGGGAAATTGATGAAGTCGGGTCAACCGGAGCTATAGTACAACCACCTTTGCTTGCTGGGGAAAAATTTGACATCACTAGCACCATGATTCAATTGTTGAACATGAAGGGGGTGTTTAGTGGTCACGCAGCTGATGATGCCAACCTACACTTAATGAACGTTTTTGGAATATGCAAGGCGTACAGGTTGCCCGGAGTCATCCAACACGCAATAAGGCTAAGACTCTTCCCATTCTCTCTGTCTTGGGAGGCCACTTTATGGTTATCGGAGTTGCCCAATGACTCCATTACCAATTCGAGGGAGCTAAAACAAGCTTTTCTAGAGAGATTGTTTCCATCTTCCAGGATGCTGCAACTTAAGGATGAAATATATAATTTCCGACAACTGAAGACTGAGGCACTTCATGAAACCTGGTTGAGATTCAAGAAGAAATTGACCAAGTGCCCGAACCAAAAAATTCCTGATGACAGTCTGTTGGAGATTTTCGATAGATCACTGAATAATAGTACTAAAGTTGTAGCAGACACAATTAAGGGAGGAGCACTGATGAGCCACACCTGGGAGAAAGCTGCCACTATTCTAGACAAAGCAATGAAAACAAACAGAGTATGGCACACCCGGGAAGCGGAAGCGGCGGTTTGTACATATGCTTTTGGTTTGACTGCAGACCAACAAAGGAAGGAGGAAGAGCGTTACCATGCAAACATTATTGGACCTGCTCATGAAGCATATCATGGGTGCTGGAGCCAGAAAAGATAATGTGGTGGGTACACAGGGACAGGAACCAAGTCTTGAGCACTCTGATTCCGAGGAGAAGGAAAACTTCTTGGACAAACAGGTGGCAGGTTTTTGAGCCAACGCCCAAGGGTCTGGATAAGACACTTGGCGCCAAGGTTCTAGAAACCAAGGTCAAAACCAATACAGAGACAATTATAACAAGAATGGCTACAGAGATAGAAGTTGAGGTCGTGAGCGAGAGGGAGAATGGAGAAGAAATGACGGTTATCACAATGACCGAGCAGGATTGTATGTGCCTTCGAATGCACGAGATAGGGAGGCTGGATAGTCAGAGTTAGAGAGAATGATGGCTTAGATGCTAAAGAAGGTTAGATCCATAGATGATCAGCTACAAGACATTCATGGAGATATATCTAACATGAGTCACAGAGTTAAGTCACATGCTACGACTATCAAGAAGATTGAACAACAGCAAGGGAAACTGTCAACATCCATGAACCCTAGGCAAAAGGGCACACTACCTAGCAACATAGTCCAAAATTCAAAGAATGATGGTCACTACATGGCTGTTATGACTAGGAGTGGAAAGACCACGGTTAATCCCCCTCTAACGATTGTAGTTGAGCTTCAAAGGAAGAAAGAAAGCATAATCGATGATGAGGAAGAGGTTGCTGAGAATGAGCATGATGAGGATGCTGATGGACTGAGGCTATAGTTATTGAGAAGGAGCCTGAGGCTGAATAAGGAGAGAAACAAGAAGCCACAGAGATTTATAAAGCTATCCCACGACCACCGCCACTGTTTCCTTGAACAATAAAGAAGAAGGCGAAGAATGGTAAGTTTCAGAAGTTCCTTTCAATGCTAAAATAATTATCTGTAAACATACCATTGGTCGAGGCATTGGAACAGATGCTGGGATACGCTATGTTTATGAAGGACTTTGTTACTAAGAAAAGGTTCTTGAGCTATAAGCCTATGGATAACGTGCATTATTGTAGTGCTATAGCCTCACGGGTCCTTGCCTAGAAGAAGGAGGATCCAGGTGTCTTCACCATTCCATGTACAATTGGTGATGTTGAGTTCGCAAGGGCATTCTACGACTTGGGAGCAAACATCAATCTGATGTTGTTAGCTGTGTTTAAGTAGCTGGGCTTGGGAGCCCCCACACCGACTACTATGCGGCTATTGATGGCCGACCAAACTGTGAAGAAGCCTGTGGGAATCCTGTTTGATGTGCTTGTTAAAGTGGACAGATTCATATTCCCAGCGGACTTCATGATCCTTGATTGCGAGGTTTATTTTGAGGTCCCCATTATTTTGGGGCAACCATTCCTTGCCACTAAGAGGGCTCTAGTAGATGTAGAGGCTGGCCAGTTAAAATTCAGACTCAATAAAGAAGTGGTCACCTTCAATGTCTGTCGGTCAATGAAGCAACCAAAGGAGTATAGAGTGGTCTCAGCAATTGAGGATGAGTCTAAGTTCCTTGATGAAGTTTGAGTAGTCAAGATACTTACATCATGACACAACGTTAAATTAGGAGCTGCATGGGAGGCAACCCATGGAAGGTGAAGCTCGAGTAGCTGTAGGTATGTTCCCTTTCTTTTGTTTTATATTCTATGCTTCGGGGACGAAACATGCTCTTTAAAAGGGGAGGGGGTGTACTTGTATTTTTGGGATTTTTGGATTCGTCTGGGGTTTTTCTTGTCGTGTTTCTTTTTTCTTGGGCATGCTATCTAGTAGAACCGACATGTTTAGTATGTTCTTATTTAATTAGAAAGTAGCTTAGGAGTACTGAACCAATAAATTCCACATTGAAAAATTGACCCTGTTTAAAATTTTTGATGGTTAGCTCTGTACTTGTTGATTGCAAAGCATGATTTCTGTGGTTCTTTTTGTGTCATATAGTCTATTAGCATGAGTAGTTCTTGTTAGCCATGCATAAATCAGATAGGTAAAATGAATGCAAAACATGTACCATGAGTGAGTGAGGTCTATACCTAGTTCGATACTGCATAGAGGTTCTAGAACTTGCCTGGATGGTCTTTACATAGGTTTTAGGATGGTTGGTTAGGGGAGTATTATAGGCCATTTTTGTTTAGTCCATTTTTAGCTTAAATTACCTTACCTGAATAATATGATTCCCTTGATCCTAATTTTGAGCCTTAAATGAACCATTATTCTTTCATTAATCAATTTACTGTATCCATTTTTTATAATGAACGTGTTTTGGCCCTGGTCCCTCTTTGGACATTGTGAATCTCAACATAGGCAAAATACCTAAGTTGAGGGTGGCTAGAGTATGGGTGCATAGATCTTGGGGAGGTGAAAAAGGAAGAGAAAAGAAAAAGGGTTAAAAATGAGGTATGGTGTGACAAGAAGGAAAAAAAGGAAAATTGAAAAGAAGATACAGAAAGAGAAAGATGAATGAAAATTTGAGAAAACACACCACACTCATACAATTGCATAAAAAATGGTGAAAAGAGAAGAAAAATTTGGAAAAAGCAAAAAGGGTAAAAAAAGTGAAAAATGGAGTCATGTGTATGTAGTGCCAAGGAGGGTTTAGTCACTACAAAGATTGCATATCTACCATACCCAGCCCGAAAGCCTACATTACAAGCCAAATGAAGTCCTATAGTGATCCTAGCTTGACCATCTGAAGAGCCGAATAGAGAAAATAAGGGCAATCCTATGGTATCCGACATGCAGTATTTGGAACTTTCTTGTGAGGGTGAGAGTCTTACTTGTTCAGTCCCATGTTTCATATTTTTGTATATTTGTGAGTGGGGGACTTCATTTGCTGTGAGGGTACATGGTTTGTGTTCAATTTTGCCAGTTGTCTGTGTGAAAAGAATTGGTGATGACTTGACTATCTATGAATAGTTAGATGACATATCTTATTCCCAATTTATGATGGTTTTTGGTTACTTGATGTGCATATGCTGATTTGGTTTACTGGAAAAATGGTCAAAGGTTTTTTGAGTTTATGGTGCAAATTTTGATTGGTGTTGGCTGTAGTATCCTAGGTTTATTTTCTAGTTAAGCATCATTTTTAGTTTTTGTTTTTTTGTTTTCTTTGTCTGAGGACATGAAAGAGTCTTAAGTTGAGGGTGTTTGTGTGTTGTGAGTTTATAACACTTTTGATACTTCAAACTAAGAAAATAGCATAGACTTATGTATGTTTATACGGATATGAGGTGCTTTTACTTTGTTTTCAGGGAAAATAGGCGTTGGATAAAAAAATTGCAAAAGATGCATAAAAATGCTGAAAATCAGCCAAGCACCAATCTCAGTACGAGCCGTACCTGGATTGTATGAGTCATACTGAGACTCGTGGAAAAACTCAGAAGGCTGAAATAATGTGAAGGCAAAGTACGACTCTCAGTACGAGCAGTACCCATGGATTGCAACATCTACTTACGACACGTACCATGAACCGTGGGGAGCTTTAGTGATTCTTAAAAACTTGGCAGAACTTCAGATGCAACAAGAAAGTACGAGTTGTAGGAGGAAGGTACGAGGCGTACCACAACACTCGTAGAAAACTTCAGAAGATGTCAAAGTTCTCACGGCCAACCCACAAATGGATTATACGACTCGTAGGACTATAGTATGAGTCGTACTAGTTGCCAACACTTAGTCAATTCTGCAGCAGCCAAGGGATGTACGAGAGGCAGGTACGACCTGTATGATCCTATTACCGGTCATATGATCAGTCATAGGACGAGCCGACGCCAGATATGGAATTTTCCTGATATCTTAGGAAAAGGTTTCTAAAGTCTGTATAAATACCTTTTATGTTTTGTTTTAGAAGAACAACATAGAGAGGGCAGTAGATGTGTGATTACACAGATAGAAGTTTTATTTGTGAATTATTATCAAGTTTTGGAGAGCAATTCTTAGGATCAACACTTGGTTTTATCAATTGTTCTTGATTTTGTTCATCAATATTCAAAGTAGGTTTTCTTCTAATTATTGTTTTAAGTATTCAATTATGCGTTTGTCTCTGATTGCTAGTTTCAATCTTACAATCATGAGAGGCTAAAGCCTCCACAACTAGGATTGTGGGAACCATGGTGAATTAACGAAATAGGGCTACACTAAGTGCTTCAAAACCAATGCTAAATGCTTGTATTGTATTCTCTTCATCTTTAAACATTTCTTAATGGTGCGCAACGTTACGGCTTGCCCGAATTCTTTACTTTCTTGAACCTAAAGAAGTAGATATTAGAAAAAGAAAATTCCAACAAAGCGTTGATTTTTATGATCATTATATGATTTTAGCTGCGGTCATAGGAAAGTTAATTTGGAACATATTGATAATGGTTAGTTTGAAATCACTCATGAGACCTAACCCAGTGATTGAGTATAGTCATCCAATAGGGACGAACCAATCATTTGGATGAACCCTAGTTATCAGTTCTATAAGTAAGCATTGCGATTGATCACGTGTGTATACCTGAAGTAGTTATGAACCCATGGGGAACAATTACCATAGTTATTTGAAAATCTTGATAACAACTACAGTTACAATTTTGTTTTATTATTGTTTTTCTTTAAACCCCCCAATTTGGAGATAACTTACCAACAAGTTGAAGTACCGATATTAGTCTAGATCTTACTTTAATCCCTGTGGATTCAACCCCAACCTCTTTGTTGCGTTTTTTATTGATAATGTCAACTTCATACTTTGCCATGAAGTGTGAGTTTGAGCATTATCACATGCATACTTTGATAATTCATCTTGCTTGAAATTATAGAATCATAAGCTTGATCTTCATAAAACATGCATAATAGGTATAGTTTCTAATAAATTAAAAATATGAATTTATAATAAAATTGAGTATAAAATTTTCCCATTAGACTTAAAACATACTTTAGATCATGAGGGAATTAGACCCATAAACATATCATAGGTAATTTCATAAAATTGGGTTAAAACCCTAAGAATCAATTCACTTGATTAAAAACTTAGATTCATGACTTTAAGAAGAAGCTTGGGCATGAGGGTGGAAGAAAACCCTCATTCATAGCCCTATATACCTGGGTAAACTGATCTTCAAACTAGCCTTGAAATCCCAAGAGAATAGGGAAGAAATTGGGGAGAATTCTAGCTTGATGCTGAAAGGGAATCTCAATATCTTTCTTGCATGAGAGTCTAATGACTTATAATAGACTAAACCCCTTTAAAAAACTCCTTTTAGGGCTTAAAACACTGTCATTAGGAAGTTAGGAGATAAAAAATTTACGAAACTATCCATGGGAATTCGCATAAGAAATGTCTACTGGCTAAAACGACCATTCCAACGGGTCTTCATAGCATACCACATGTCGTTAGATCATTTGTTGTATCTGAAGCACTTTTGGTACTCTGCTGAAGTTCTAACCAATGATCGATCAGGATGAGTCATCATTCGAAACAATGACTCATTACTCCATCTGTTGCTTCCGAGGAAATTATGCTAATCTTTTGATTATCCAACCACTGACCAGACAGGATGAGTCATTACTTGAAACAACGACTCGTCATATCCTCTCGTTGTCACTAACTCGAACGTGGGCCTTTTTTTGAACCCCATTCAATGAACACTCAGGACGACCCAGAGGATCTTCCAACGAGTCATTTTTAGGCTCATTGTTTCACTAAAAATTCTGATAGGGGACTTACCATGAAGGACACAACGGGTCGTTCTTCCCTATAATGACTCATCCCTTGAGTCATCCTGTGACTCTAATGAAATTTTCATGCTTTTCTCTGGTTCAACCCTTGGGTTTGATCCTCAAAACTTTTGGGGTTTTACATTATCTTCCCCTTGGGAACATTCAACCTCAAATGTAGATTAAGCATACTGAAGGGCTAGGGAAAGAACTGAAATCCCAAAACTGATCAATTGAAGCTGAAAACTGACGGAGTGACTGACTCCGGACTAATACACATGGTTGAACTGAATTGAATAAACATACATACATGCTATGAAATGAAATGAACTTAGAGATATGAGCTTGATATGAAACTGAATAGATCACTAAGGGGGAAACTAATACTTGTCACGACCCGAACGTATACCCGGATCGTAGATACGAGACAAGGGATCCCAAGAGACCCCAAACTGACCCATGGCACATGCATACAACTAATCTCATTTAAATAAGAGGAATACTAAACATAAAACAAAGCGTAAACGTAACGATAGCATAACATCAGAAAATACTAGATGTACACATAAGCTGAGTACTATGTATTATCTGAAAGCCTCTACTACATACGATGGGTTGATGGGACAACATCCCCAACTAGCCCGAACAATACTGAAACACAAGATAACATAAAAGTCTGTCAAACGATCCTCGGAACATGAGGACTCACCAATAATCTGAGAGCGTAAGCTGAGATGGACTAAGGATGAGGATGAGCCTGAGATCCGGACCCTGTATCATGAAATGATACAACATAGAAAGTATGCGGTCAGTACGTGGAATGTACCAAGTATGCAAGGTAAGTAAAACGGACGTTAAAAGTAAAATAAACTCACAAAATAAAAATAGGAGAAGGACATCATGCTTGTATCATAAACTTCGTTAGAAAACATAAGGCTCAAGACTTTCAAATCATTCATAAATCATTCATTATCATAATCGTATGTAAACTTTATCAAAATATAACTTGAGCCAATAACATAAATATAACAATGTATAAAAAATGCAGAACAATGGGAGGACACATCATAACTAACTGACACCATTATGGTAGAGCCTTTCATGATGCCCCAACTATATCACTCAAGTGGGTAGAGCCGACCCTGGCTTGCTAGGCGAGGATCGTGCATTAGGCGTGATATCACATTTGAGGGGATAATTATCAATACAATATATCATTACAAACCCATGGTGGCACGTGGTTATGAGACACCGGCATAGTCCTTTGAACGCCGTACTGCTCGATGCTAGACACGACTCCCAAAAACATGCATATAGGCTCATACATAAATCAATAACATCATGCATTAAGATTCATTGGCTAAAAGATAACATTTATCATCATTGATCCCCTTTAAAACATGCTTAGCCAAGAATTAAGGCCCTTTTTATTGGCCAACATCATAAATCGGTAAATCATGTAATTCGTTTTATAAACGTAAATCATTCTTCAACATGTGGGCATTGCCCAATACTTTAACATACTCAATTCTTTCAATAATATACTCATAAACATCGGAACTTGAAATCATGCTTTCTGATCATCAATAAGCTTAAAATATCGAATATTCATCATAAATTATAACTTTCATGAACCTTCATCAATGGGCATTTTAGATTTAAAAAGCTTGAAACATGATTTGAAAGAAAATAATATAAAACCTGCCCATCATTCATAATTCAATAATTAAAACTCAATTAAATCATACCCATAAAGAGAAATCATATTTTCATGCATTTGGATAAAACCCCATAGAACTGAATACGATAATTCATAATTTAAAATGAAATTTGGGCATGGATTCTAAAGGATTCACCCATTCTAAACCCTACATACCTGGGAATGGACTGATTCCAATGTTCCTTGAATACCCACAAAGAAATTGAAGGAATTTTGGGGAAGAAGACCTTGAATCTCCCTAAAACCCCTCTAAAAGCTCTTGCATGGGAATGGGTATGCATTAGTGACTTAATCCATCTTATCACACTCAGAAAAACACAAAACAACGTAGTTTAGGGTGTCAAAGCATAGAAAAGTCGAAATTGCCCTTAATGAAATTTTCCCTGAAAAGAGCTCCGGACGAACCAACGACCGATCCAACGGATCGTTGCACGATACCACGACTCATGGTATCGAGTCGTTGGGTCCACTGCCTCAGGACAAACCTCAGGTTCTTCCCATGACTCGTCAGGACGAGTCGTTGCTTCAATCAACGGGTCATTGGATCAATCGTCATCAATTCCTTGACCAATCTGAATTTCCCTTACCACGAGCCTCACCACGACTCATGGTGTCTTCCAAAGAGTCATGGTCTCAATCCATTGTATGCACTGGAATTCTCAACCCACAAGTAATGACTAGAAGCAACGGGCCGTCACATCTCACCAAGAATCGTGGGATGCCTCGTTGGTTCCCCCTCAGCCTAAGTTAAGCCCTTCCTACGATCGATAACTACGACTGGTTGTTCCTAACAACGAGTCGTTACACCGTTTGTTGTCACCACTGCTTCCCCGAACCCCCTTACCACGACTGCTTCCGACGATTCATGATATCGAACCACGAGTCATTGGGTCGCCCGTCTTGTGATATTTTGCTAGTTTTCTGCACTTTTCAAATTTAAATCTCGGGTCTATTCTTAGGCCTTCTCGGGGTATTAAAGTATCTCCCCTTTGGAAACATTCGTCCTTGAATGTAGGATACAAGCAACAAACAGAAACATACAATTTATCATAGCCATATATTGATCATTTTAATCGAAATTTTCATGGAATGACTACCTCCAAATAAAACCACATAGTTAAACTGATCTCATACTTCACATACACATTCATACACCTAAAAGAAACTATACACATGAACTGAACATGAAAACTAGATAGAGTCATAGGGAAAAAACTGGTACCTCAAGTCGGAACTGAGTCGGTAGAGAACAAATGTGGGTATCTAGCCATCATATCCGCTACGGCTTCCCACGTAGCTCCCTCAACATGCTGATTCCTCCACAATACTCTAACTGAAGCTACTTCTTTGTTCCTTAGCTTACAAACTTGACGATCTAAGATTTTCACTGGAATTTCTTCATAGCTAAGGCTATCCTTTACACCAATGTTGTCTATTGGGACTAGTAAAGCTGGATCACTCTAGCATTTTTTCAAGAGCGATACATGAAACATGGGATGAACTGAAGTAAACTCTGAAGGCAATTCCAATTCATACGCCACCTTACCAACTCTCCTTATAACTCGATAAGGACCCACATATCGGGGACTGAGTTTCCCCTTATTCCCAAACCACGTGAATCCCTTCATGGGAGATACCTTTATAAATACCCAATCATCCACCTCAAACTCCAAATCTCTTCTCCTCACATTGGCATATGATTTCTGACGACTCTGAGCGGTTTTCAATCGGTCCCTTGTCAACTAAACCTTCACAATCGCCTCTTGAACTGAATTTGGCTCTATCATATAGACCTCACCAACCTCAAATGATACAATGGGAGATCTACACCTTCACCCGTAAAGAGCCTCAAACGGTGCCATTTGGATACTGGAATGATAACTATTATTATAAGCAAACTCGATTAAGGGCAAATGATCATCCCAACTACCTTTAAAATACATGACACATGCCCTCAACATGTCCTCAAGAGTTTGGATTGTCTGTTCCGCCTGGCCATCTGTTTGTGGATGGAATGCGGTGCTGAGCTTAACTTGAGTCCCAAGCCCCTTTTAGAAAGACCGCCAAAATTGGGAGGTAACTGAGTACCTCGATATGAAATAATAGACAAGGGCACTCCATGAAGTCAAACCAACTCCCGAATATACAACTTGGCATAATCATCCGCTGAATCCGTGGTCTTGACCGGTAAAAAGTGTGCAACTTTAGTTAACCTGTCTACCACCACCCAAATGGAGTCATAGTGTCGGCGAGTATGAGGTAGGCCTGTAACGAAATCCATATTTATCTCCTCCCACATCCAAGTGGGAATGCGAATATCCTGAAGGACACACCCTGGCCTTTTGATGCTCGACCTTCACTTGCTGACAGTTTGGACATTTGGCTACGAACTCTGCAATATCCCTCTTCATACCATCCCACCAATTGATTTCCCAAAAATCTCGATACATCTTCGTAGATCCCGGATGGATGGAATATCTGGTACCATGTGCCTCGTGCAATATCCGAACTCTCAAATTATGAACGTCCGGGACATATAGCTGACCCTGATATAGTAGAACACCATCTCTCCCTTGGGATAAAACCTCCAAATTTTGACTCTACACTGCTTCCTTTAGATTCCTCAAAGTTGGATCCTCATCTTGCTTAGATTTGACATCGACCACTAAGGATGATTTTGACCCATTCTGCACAATAACACTGCCATCAACCGAGTCGATCAATCTAACCACCAACCTTGCAAGTTGATGGACATCTCTCACCAACTCCTTCTTTCTCTCATCCACATGGGACACACTCTCCATAGAGAGCCTACTAAGTGCATCCGCAACAACATTAGCCATGCCCGGATGGTAGAGGACACTCATGTCGTAGTCCTTTAGTAACTCCAACCACCTCCTTTGCCAAAGATTTAGATCTTTCTGTGTGAACACATATTGCAAGCTCTTGTGATCTGTAAATACATCCACGTGGACCCCATACAAGTAATACCACCATATCTTCAATGCAAACACCACCACGGCCAACTCAAGATCATGGGTCGGGTAATTTTTTTCATGAACTTTCAGCTGTCTTGAAGAATATGCTATTACCTTCCCACGCTGCATCAACAGGCACCCTAGTCCGACTCTCGAAGCATCATAATATACAACAAAGCCATCAGTACTCTTGGGTAAGGTCAACACTAGTGCTGAAGTGAGTCGGCTCTTCAACTCTTGAAAGCTTTTCTCACAAGCATCCGACCATTGGAACTTCACCTTTTTCTGAGTCAACCTGGTCAATGGGGCTAAAATTGATGAAAAACCCTCAATGAATCTTCCATAGTAGCCTGCTAAGCCCAAGAAACTCTGAATTTTTGAAGGATTTACCAGTTTGGGCCAATTCTTCATCGCCTCAATCTTCTAGGAATCTACCCTTATGCATTTTCTTGATACCACATGACCTAGAAATTCCATCGAGTCTAGCCAAAACTCACACTTACTGAAATTTGCATATAGCTGACGAACCTTGAGTTTCTGAAGCACTACTTTTAGGTGAGCGGCATGCTCCTCCTCGCTCTGCGAGTATATCAAGATGTCATCAATGAACACAATCACGAACATGTCCAAATATGCCTTAAACAACCTATTCATTAGATCCATAAAGGTTGTAGGGGCATTGGTTAGTCCGAAAGACATAACAACAAATTCGTAGTGACCATACCGAGTCCTGAAAGCGGTCTTCAGGATGTCACTCTCCCAAACCCTAAGCTGGTGATACCCGGACCTGAGATTAATCTTGGAGAAGCACTTGGCACCCTGAAGCTGGTCAAACAAATCATCGATCCTAGGTAAGGGATACCTTTTCTTGATGGTAACCTTGTTCAACCGCCGATAGTCAATACACATGTGAAGGGAACCGTCCTTCTTTCGAACAAATAGAACTGGTGCACCCCATGGAGATTGGCTTGGTCTAATGAAGCCCTTATCCAAGAGATCCTTTAACTGATCCTTCAATTCCTTTAGCTCGGCTGGAGCCATCCTGTAGGGAGGAATAGAGATAGGCTGCGTATCATGTAAAAGATCAATGCAAAAGTCGATTTCCCTCTCAGGAGGAACACCTTGTAATTCATTGGGAAAAACATCCGGATACTCACACACCACCAGAACTGATTGAATAGTCGGGGTCTCGGATTTAACATCCTTAACCCTAACGAGATGATACATACAGCCCTTAGAAATCATCTTCCTAGCCTTAAGATAGGAAATAAATCAACCTGCTGGTACCGCTGAACTACCCTTCCACTCCAACACTGAGTCACCCGAAAAACGAAATTCCAGCGTACGGGTCCTACAATTAGTCGAAGCATAACATGCAAACAAACAATCCATGCCAAGAATAACGTCAAAGTCAGTCATGGATAACTCTCCAAGGTCTGCGAAGGTAACCTTATGCAACATAGTGACCGGGCATTCTCTATATACTCGTCTAGCTATGATCCAATCACCAATAGGGGTCCAAAATGAAAATGGTTCTGACAAGGTCTCAGGACTACCTCAAAGGCTACTAGCAATGTTAGGAGTCACGAAAGACAAGGTTGCTCCCGTATCTAGCAAGGCATAAACATCGATATGAAATACACATAACATACCGATGACCACGTCTGGCAAAGCCTCCTGTTCCTGGCGCGAGGCAAGGGCATAGAATCAGTTTTAGCACTGTCCGCCACCCCCACTAGTTGATGCTCCCTGCGGAGCAGAACGAGCTAGAGCTGCTGCTGCCCTGGTGGCCTATGCAGACCCTATCATCACCCTGTCTAGCATATGGGCACGCTCGGCACAGGTGCCCAGATCTGCCTCACCCATAGCAAATATCGGAATTGAGCAGGCACTCCCCGACATGACTATTGCCGCACTTCCCGCAGGCTGGAGAGGTATACTCTAACTGGGTGCCCCTCTAATCCCTGGACCGTGAAGCCATGCTCCTCTAATCACTCCTGGGTTTGGATGGAACACTAGCTGATGATGGTGCTGGGGCTAGTGATCTCTGCTAAAACTGTGGACAGTAGCCACCGCTAGACCTCTGATGTGAAAACCCACGGCTATCCGTCCAAGCCCTTTTTGCCTCCCTCTCCCTTGCATGAGCTGCCTCCATCTATTGGGCGTACAACACTATGCGAGGAAAGTCCATATCCTTGTAGAGCATGGAAATCCTGCAATCCTTGTCTAAATAACCAGCTACACCATGAACGCATCGGCTCACCCACGCCCTTTGATCCATCACTAACTCCGGGCGTACTTTGACAAATGAGTGAACTCAAGCGAATACTCCAGCACTGTCATCTTTCCCCGCTTGAGGTTCACAAACTCTGCTGCTTTCAACTCCCTCATCTCTCGAGGGAAGAACCTGTCGAGAAAAGCCATGTGGAACTCATCCCAGCTGATAGGGCCCGTTCGCGCTGCCCTGCTGTCCTTCCATTACTTGTACCAAATATGAGTGACCTCCTTTAGCTGATAAGAGGCCAAGTCAACACATTCCCCATTACCCCTATAACCTGAGTGGCCTTCAAGATCCCTTCAATGAACTCGTGTGGATCCTCGTCCACCTTTGTTCCCATAAACTCAGGAGGGTTCATCCTCAAGAAGTCTTTAATTTGAGCCACCACTGCATTGCCATTCTGTGGGACCTGCGTAACAGCCTACTGGTTGACCTGAGCGGTCAAGGCCTGTGCCAACATCTGAATTGCTGCCTGAAACTCAGCGTGGGAATCTGGCTCTTGTGCTTGGGGGCTCCTGAACAGGTGGGGCTTGCTGATGCCCATGGTCATTTCTACCCCCGTGGCCTTCATCATTTCAATTCCTCCTTCCATTCATTCTTCTAAGAGCCATAATTCTGAAATCACAAATCACACGAATTAGAAGGATGGAGAGACTTTTCATCGCACGACATAGAACATAAAAGAAGGGAACATTTCCTAAATGTCTAGCAGCCTATTCGTCATAGGTGTGGCGTGCTTCACACCGATAAAAAAGACTTTACTTAACGCGACTTTAGATATCCTAGGACACTCCAAACCTATTGCTCTGATACCAAGTTTTTCACGACCCGAACGTACACCCAAATCATAGACACGGGACAAGGGATCCCGAGAGACCCCAAGTCGACCCATGGCACATGCATACAACTAATCTCATTTAAATAAGCGGAATACTAAACATAAAACATAGCGAAAATGTAACCATCGCATAACTTCAAAAAATACTAGACGTACACATTAGCTAAGTACTACATATTATCTGAAAGCCTCTAGTGCAGACGATGGGTTGATGGGACAACATCCCTAATAACTCAAACAATACAGAAACACAAGATAACATAAAGTCTGTCAAACGGTCCTCGGAACATGAGGACTCACCAATAATCTGAGAGAGTAAGCTGAGATGGACTAAGGATGAGGATGAGCCTGAGATCTGGACCCTGTATCATGAAACGATATAGCATAGAAAGTATGCGGTCAGTATGTGGAATGTATCGAGTATGAAAGATAAGTAAAACGGACGTTAAAAGTAAAATAAACTCATAAATAAACATAGGAAAAGGACATCATGCTTTTATCATAAACTTCGTCAGAAAACATAAGGCTCAAGACTTTCAAATCGTTCATAAATCATTCATTATCATATTCATATGTAAACTTTAACAAAACATAACATAAGCTAATAACATAAATATAACAATGAAAAAAATATGTCAACAATGGGAGGATTAATCATAACTTACACCATCATGGTAGACCCTTTTATGATGCCCCAACTATCTCACTCAAGTGGGCAGAGTTGACCCTGGATTGCCAGCCGAGGGACATGCATTAGGCGTGATATCACATTTGAGGGGGTCATTATCAATACAATATATCATTAGAAACCCACGGTGGAACGTGGTTATGAGACACCGGCGTAGTTCCTTGAACGCCGAGCTACTCGGTGCTAGACACGGCTCCCAAAACCATGCATATAAGCTCATACGTAAATCAATAACATCATGCATTAAGATTTATTGGCTAAAAGATAACATTTATAATCATTGATCCCATTTAAAACATGCTTAGCCAAGAATCAATACCCTTTTTATCATCCGACATCATGAATAGAAAAATCATGTAATTCGTTTTATAAACCATAAATCATTCTTGAACATGTGGGCATTGCCCAATACTTTAACATACTCAATTCTTTCAAAAATATACTCATAAACATGGGTACTTGAAATCATGCTTTCCCATTATCAATAAGGTCAAAATATTGAATATTCATCATAAATCATAACTTTAATGAACCTTCATCAATGGGCGTTTTAGATTTAAAAAGCTTGAAACAGGATTTTAAAGAAAATAATATAAAACCTGTCCATCATTCATAATTCAATAATTAAAAGTCAATTAAGTTATACCCATAAAGAGAAATCACATTTTCATGCATTTGGGTAAAACCCCATAGAACTGGATAGGAGAATTCATGATTTAAAATGAAATTCGGGCATGGGTGTGAAAGGATTCACCCATTCTAAACCCTATATACCTAGGAATGGACTGATTTCAATGTTCCTTGAATACCCACAAAGAAATTGATGGAATTTTGGGGAAGAAGACCTTGAATCTCCCTAAAGCCCTTCTAAAAGATCTTGCATGGGAATGGGTATACATTAGGGACTTAACCCATCTTATCAAACTCAGAAAAACACAAAACGAGGTAGTTTAGGGTCTCAAAACATGGAAAAATCAAAATTGCCCTTAATGAAATTTCCCTTGAAAAGTGCTCTGGACGAACCAACGACCGATCCAACGGATCGTTGCACGATACCACGACTCGTGGTATCGAGTCGTTGGGTCCACTGCCTCACGACAAACCTCAGGTTCTTCCTATGACTCGTCAGGATGAGTCGTTGCTTCAATCAACGGGTCGTTGGATCAATCGTCATCAACTCTTTGACCAATCTGAACTTTCCTTACCACGAGCCTCACCACGACTCGTGGTATCTTCCGAAGAGTCGTGATCTCTATCCATTGTATGCACTGGAATTCTCAACCCACAAGTAACGACTAGAAGCAACGGGCCGTCACATCTCACCATGAATCATGGGATGCCTCGTTGGATCCCTCTCAGCCCAAGTTAAGCCCTTCCTACGACCGATAACTACGACTGGTTGTTCCTGACAATGAGTCGTTACACCGTCCGTTGTCACCACTGCTTCCCTGAACCCCCTTACCACAACTTCTTCTGATGATTCATGGTATCCAACCACGAGTCGTTGAGTCACCCGTCCTGTGATATTTTGCTAGTTTTCTGCACTTTTCAAATTCAACTCCCGAGTTTATTCTTAAGCCTTCCCGGGGTATTACAATACCTTATGATGGAACTGAGCCGGAAGGGAAAAGATGCGAGCATTTGACCATCAATATCTGCTTTGGCTTCCCACATAGGCCCAACAAGCTGATTCCTCCATAACACCTTCACTGAAGCTACTTCTTTGTTTCTCAACTTCCGGATCTGATGATCAAGGATCTCAACCGGAACCTTGTCCTAGTTAAGGATATCTTTCAAACCCATGCTCTCCATCGGAACAACTAAGGCTAGGTCACCAATGCATACCTTCAATAGGGACACATGAAAAACTGGATGTACCTGATCTAACTCACTGGTAGCTCCAGCTCATATGCACTTTGCTGACTCTTCTTAGAATCCTATAAGGACCAACATATCAAGGATCAATCTTCCCTTTCTTTCCGAACCTTACCACTCCCTTCATGGGAGACACCTTCATAAATACCCAATCATCCACCTCAAACTCAAGCTCTCTCCTCACATCCGCATAAGATTTCTGATGTCCTGAGCTGTTTTCAGCCTTTCTCTAATAATTTGAACTTTCTCCATGGCCTCATGAACTGAATTTGGTCCTATCAATGTAGCCTCTCCTGCCTCAAACCATCCAATAGGTGATCTACAACTCTACCCATAAAGATCCTCAAAGGGAGCCATCTGAATGCTTGAGTGGTAACTGTTACTGTAAGCAAATTAGATAAGAGGAAGGTAGTCATCCTAACTACCCTTGAAATCAATCACACATGCTTTCAACATCTCATCAAGAGTTTGAATGGTCATCTCAACCTAACCATCTATCTGTAGGTGAAAAGTTGTGCTAAGCTTTACCGGAGTACCAAGACCCTTCTGAAACGATCTCCAACACTATGAGGTGAACTGAGTACCCCTATCTGAGATGATGGATAAAGGAACTCCATGCAATCGAACTAACTCCCGAATGTACAATCTAGCATAATCCTCAACTAGATCGGTAGTTGACCAGTAAGAAATGGCTTGACTTGGTCAACCTGTCCACAATCACCCATATAGAGTCATACTGTCTGTGGGTATTCGACAATCTTATAATGAAGTCCATACTAATTTCTTTCCACTTCCAAGGAATGCTAATATACTGAAGCATACCCCCTGGTCTTTGTTGCTAAACCTTAACCTGCTGGCAATTCGGGCAGTTAGCCATAAACTCCACTATGTCCTTATTCATGCCATTCCACCAGTAGACTTCCCGTATATTATGGTACATCTTGGTGGCACTTGGGATGCATAGAATATCGAGAGCCATGAGTCTCTCTCAACATCTTCTCTCTCAAGTCATCAACAGTTGGCACACACAATCGGCCCTGATATCGGAGTACACCATCTCCCCCTTGGGAGAAAACCTCCACCTTCTGACTGGATAGCTTCCTTTAACATCACTAGAATAGGATCCTCATCTTGCCTAGCCTTAATATCAATCACTAATGACGACTTTGACCCATTCTGAACAGTGACACCACCATCTGTTGAGTCAACAAGGAGAACCCCTAAATGAGAAAGCCTGTGGATACCCTTTGGTAACTCTTTCCTCCTGTCCTCAATATAAGACACACTTTCCATGGATAGCCTACTAAGAGCATCTTTCACTACATTGGCCTTGCCCGGATGATAAAGTCACACTCATGTCATAGTCCTTGAGAAGCTCTAGCAATCTCCTTTTTGCAAATTTAGGTCCTTTTGAGTAAACACATACTGAAGGCTCTTTGTCACGACCCTAAAGGAGGCCTGGATCGTAATACAGGACAAGGAGCCCTAAGAGACCCCAAGTCCACCCATGCCATAAGCATACATCTAACTCAATCAAGAAATTGAATAATTGACAACATAAATGTAGTGGAAGTCTAAAATTAAACATAATATTAGAAAACATAATCTGAATCTGAGTACATACATATATCTGAAAAGCCTCTAAACATGACGAGTTGATGGGACAAGACCCCAACTAACTCAACAAAACTAAAACTAAAATACATATAAGAAATTTGAATAGTCTAGTCCTCGGGAGATGAGGACTCACCAACACGAACAATGCAATATTAGAAGATGGACTATGAGCAAGGCTGAACTTGAGAGTCGGGTCCTGTATCATGAAACAATACAACATAGAGTATGCGATCAGTACATGGAATGTACTGAGTATGCCAAGTAAGTAAAATCGCTTAAGTAAATAAAATCATTTAAAACCAACGCATAATGTAAACATAGACATTAAGAATCTGAGAGTAGGGCTTGCATGCGTTCTTTCTGAAATCATGATCTCTTCATAACATGGCATAACATAACTTCATAACAGCATAGCTGAATCGATTGACTCAAAGATGAATTTTGACAATTATTAGTAAAGTTGAACAATTAGTTAAACCTGCTTTAGAACATGCATTTACATAAATTTCATGAGTAATGAATATGCATATCTAAAATTATGAGGAACAATGGGAGACTCGTCTTTTAACCAACATACCACAATAGAGCTTACGTGGTCCCAACTATCACACTCAAGTGGGTAGAGCCATCCAAAGCCTTTCCAGGGCTAGGGACGATACCATGATATTGATATCAAGCTGAAGGCCCATTCGGGCAGGGGAAGCTCACAAGGGAGGTCCCGGAGTCATAAAGTATAAGCCTACATTGATGCGTAGTTCTGAGGCATAGGGTAATTGACCCTTAGCCTGCTCGGTTCTAGACACCACTCCCAAAAAACATCATATGCTCTACATCGTTATTCATCAAAGCTCAACATCATCTATTGATGAAGCTCATAAATCAATACATCTCAAAGAAAAAAGCATGTATAAGAGAAGCTTTAATTCAAACCATACCACAAGCTGAAGATAATTGGGAGTCTTCACTCCAAAACCATATGGTGAGCTATGCATAGGAAGACTTCAACTCAAACATACCATAAGCTGAAAATATACTTGGGAGTCTTCACTCCAAAATAATGTGTTACGTAATTCGGGAAAATCATCATTCATACTTAACATATGGGCATTGCCCAAAGCTTTATCATACTTAGAAATACTCAATTCTCATTGAAAACATAATTGTAAACATGGTGTTACACCCCATAAGTGTCTATGTTTAAACGGCCTATTCGTACATTGGTTAAGAGTTTTAGAGTATAATACGTACAAGAAAAAGGCTCGGGGGAAGGATGAACGAGCATAGAGTCGGGACTGTGCGGGAGAAGGCCGGGCCAGCTGCCTAAAGGGGCAACGTGGCACGGACCCCCTCCCTCCACGTTAGGCTCCATGGCACGCCCATAAAATGGCGCGTTGGGGTCCATTCTACGGACCCCTGTCCACCGCCTCAAGTATATATATCCCTTACTATGTTTTCATTTCATTGTATATGTATATATCCATGACCAAAGAGGAAAACAATGAAAGAAACTAATATTTTTATTCCATTTACACTACGAAATGCTTCCCAAATTCAAATTAACTTCAGGTATTGAAGTTTAAGGCTGCAGGGAGCATATGAAGTTAGTTTCGCGAAATTTGCCCGGCGTATCGTCGCCCCGCCAAGCTAAAGTTGTTGGAATTGCTCCAAACTAGTGTTAATATGATGACAGGTTTAAAGTAAGCATTTCTCCCTTCTAGACTTCCGAGAAATTATGAGTTTTCAACCGTGTTCCATTAAGTTGAAATATAGTTAATATTTATATATAAAGTTATCGTTTTCTTTGGATTTAGTATTGAAATTAGCCTCATTCTCCCAATAATACAATTGCAGTTGAGAGAAGTAGTTGAATACGAGCTGAAACTCGCCAGTTAATCAGTAATCAGTGATCGAGGTATGTTAAGGCAAATTCCCTTGGCAAGTTAGTTCCTATAGCATTATAACTCAGTCTAAATCCTAGTAAGACAATCAGAAGTACGTTAATCATGAATAGTTGTTGTTATTTGCTGTAGTATCCTACGTTTTGTTTGGGATTGGATTTGACTATATAGCCCTTCATGACCAACCCCAGGGTTATTAGCTGTGTCGACACCCGCCAGGGGCGAGATGACGTAGCTCCAGAAAGAGCGGCATGCCGTCCGCGAGGGACGAAGATGGGGTCCTAGGTCCTCATAGAGTCCATTCCATGGATGGACTATTATACATACGCCGTATCGGCACTACACCCCCGATGAGCCTGGTGCCCCGAGTGCAGATATCAGGAGTCCACTGGACTCAGACATAACTACTGTCAGGGGTCGATCGGACTCATTTGTAGACCTAGGGGACCGGTAGGACGGTTGTAATTACCAGTTGACCAATTGTGACCCTGATAGGGGTATATAGGTTGATATGTACTCACCAGGGCTTATGGGAACCCCAGGTGGGTTGTACCTTTCAGCTTATGGGGGCCAGGTAAGGTTCTTGTTTGCTTTAGTTATTGATAGACTAAATAGAGAATCCATCTACTCAGGTATGACTCCTATCCATTTTCTTTCAGTCATTTTCAGTTCTATCTTTTATATTCAGTTATTTATAGTTATTTACAGTTATTGCCTTACATACTCGGTACATGTTGTACTTACGCCCTTTTGGGAGCTGCATTACTTGCTTGCAGGTATGAATAGACGAGGAGCAGATCCCTCTTAGCTTCAAGCCAGGATTAGCAGAAGAGTCGGATCCTTTCCTCCGGAGCTTATAAATAGAAGGTTTACCCCTTTTGATTGTATAGTTCATGGGTAGGTTGGGGCCTTATCCCAACCATCATATTACTCCTAGAGGCTTGTAGATTGTATCTATTTCCCTGTGGTTAGCTGTTGTTGGCCGTGTGGGGCCCGTATATTTTATCTTGTACGTTGGCTGCATGGGGCCCTGCTTAGCTGATAGTTAGCGGCCTTGTCGGCTATAGCCTAGTTTAGCACCGGATTTGAGTTTCATCCATAACTAGATATCATGGTGGCCTTGTCGGCCTGTATAGGACTCCTTGTTGTCACGTGTTTCTGGTTAGTTGTTTTCCTGTGACAGGTGGCTATAAGGCCTTGTCGGCCAGGAGCTGTGTTTACAGCCGATATATAGCCCGTCGGTTTCTTGATTTAAGAGTTAGAGTTAGCCCTGAACCATAAGTGCTTAGGCTCAATCAGCTTAGTTAGTTCAGATCCTAGTAGGCCACCAAGTTCCAATCATGCCTCCCAAGGTGGGGCATGACACATGGGTAGATTTAAAACATGCTTTTCATCATAATATCTCATCATCATCATACATTCATCATAAATCTCATCTTTCATGAACATCTCTTCAATGGGCTTTTAATTCATAAAACTAGAAACATGATTTTAAATTGAAAACATTATAAAAATTGCCCATGCTTTATAATTCAACAGTAGAATCATAATTAAATAATACCCATGTGTAGAAATAGGACATTCATGCATTTAGGTTAAAACCTCATAGATTAGACATAGGAATTTCATACTTTATAGAAGGATTGGGCATGGGTGCGATGGGAATCACCCATTCATAACCCTACACACCTGTTGTAGCCAATTCTTCCTACACACCTGTTGGTAGCCGATTCTTACACTTCCTTAGATGCCCAATAGGAAATTGAAGAGAAATTGATGGATGCTAGGCTTGATCACCCTCTTAAATTTTCTACCTTGCATGCATGAATGTATAAGGCCTAAAATGAACTTAACCCCTTTAAAAGTAACTATTCATAACTCAAAGCGACGTAGTTTAGGCCCTAGGAACTTGGAAATTACGGAAAAGCCCTTACTAAATTCGCATAAAATAATTACCAGGTGGTCCCAACGAGGGACCTAACGACTCGTTTCCCTGGGCCACGACTCGTGGAGTAGTTCGTGAGATACACTGCTCAATAGGTCTCCTGGGCTCTTAACAGGCAACCTCATGACTCCTTACTGGTGACCGTGACTCGGGGTCACCACCCATTATGTACACTGCCTCCATTCCCATTATTTTCTCAACCAGCTGACCACGACTCACCCGACGAATTGCGGGGACTGACCACGACACGTGGGGTCCTCCCATCGTGCACTGCCTTCCTTCTTCTCTTTTCTTTCCTTACTCACCCCACGACTGACACAACGACTCGTGGGGCCTGACCACGAGTTGTGGTCACGTCTGTGGGAATCCTTTTTCCCAAATTTTCCAAACTCCTCACTGGCCTCTGAGTCACATCACGACTCGTGAGCTGTACCAACGAGTCATCTCACGATTCGTTCTGTGCCTAGTGCTAGTTTTTAAGCTTTTCTCTGTTTCAACTCCCAGGTCTGATCTTTGGGCTTCTAGGGTATAAAAATATCTCCCCCTTGGGAACATTCATCCTCAAATATTGTATAACACACAGAAAAGCAGAGAGATGCCATTATCATATTCACATACTGATCATTTAGACCGAAAACTAACGGAATGACTACCATCGATTCAAACTACACAACTGAGTTGAATTCACAAATCATACATACATTCACATACATAAAAGAAACTTGCACACATGAATTGAACATGAAAACTAAATAGAGTTTGAATGCAAAACTGACACCTCAAGCTGAAACTGAGCCGGTAGAGAATAAATGTGGTTATCTAGCCATCATATCTGCTTTGGCCTCCCACGTAGCTCCTTCAACATGCTGATTCCTCCATAACACTTTAACTGAAGCTACTTCCTTATTACTTAGCCTTCGAACTTGTCGATCTAATATTTCCACCGGAACCTTCTCATAGCTAAGGTTGTCCTTCACACCAACACTGTCCAATGGGAAAACTAAAGTTAGATCACCCAAACACTTCTTCAAGAGCGATACATGAAACACAGGATGCATAGAAGCTAACTCTAAGGGAAACTTCAACTTGTATGCCACCTTACCAACCCATCTCGCTATCTGGTACGACCCGACATAGTGGGGACTAAGTTTCCCTTTCTTTCTGAACCTCATCACTCCCTTCATGGTAGACACCCTCAGAAATGCCCAATCATTAACTTCAAATTCCAATTCTCTTCTCCTCACGTCAGCATAAGACTTTTGGCGACTCTGGGCATTTTCAATCGGTCCCTTATCAATTGAAGCTTCTCCATTGCCTCATGAACCGAATATGGCCCAATTACCGCCAGCTCACCAACCTCGAACCAACCGATGGGCGACCTACATATCTGCCCATTAAGAGCCTCGAATGGACTAGAGTGATAGTTTTTATTGTAGGCAAACTCGATCAGGGGAAAGTGATCATCCCAACCACCTTTAAAACCAATCATGCATGCCCTCAACATGTCCTCGAGGGTCTGAATTGTCCGCTTCGCTTGACCATCCATTTGCGGGTGAAATGTTGTGTTGAGCTTAACCCGTGTACCAAGCCCTTTTTTAAAAGACTTCCAAAACTGAGAGGTAAATTGAGTACCTATATCTGAAATGATGGATAAGGGCAGTCCATGCAATCGGACTAGCTCCCGGAGATATAACTTGGCATAGTCCTCCGCCGAATCCATGGTTTTGACCGATAGAAAATGAGCAGCTTTGGTCAATCTGTCTACCACAACCCAAATGGAATCATATTGTCGACGAGGATGAGGTAAACCTACGATGAAATATGTATTAATTTCTTTCCACTTACAAGTAAGAATGCTGATATCCTGAAGTACACCTCCCAGTCTCTGGTACTCAACCTTTACATGCTGACAGTTTGGACACTTGGCTACGAATTCTGCAATATCCTTCTTCATGCCATTCCACCAATAGATTTCGTGTAAGTCACGGTACATCTTGGTGGCACCTGGGTGGATAGATACCTATATCCATGAGCCTCGTGCAACATTCAGCTCCTCAAATCATCGACATCCGGAACACATAGGCGACCCTGGTACCGAAGCATACCATCTCCCCCTTGGGAGAAGACCTCCACCTTTTGACTTTTAACGGTTTCCTTTCACTTTACCAAAATCGGGTCCTCATCTTGTCTAGATTTCACATCAGTTACCAAGGACAATTCTGATATGTTCTGCACAACCACACCGCCATCAGTCGAGTCGACAAACTCAACTCCTAACCTTGCAAGTCGATGTACATCTTTCACCAGATCCTTTTTTCCCTCATCCACATGGGACACACTCTCCATGGAGAGCCTACTAAGTGCGTCCGCTACCACATTAGCCTTACTCGGATAGTAAAGGACACTCATATTGTAGTCCTTGAGTAGCTCCAACCACCTTCGTTGTTGAAGGTTGAGATCTTTTTGCGCGAACACATATTGCAAGCTCTTGTGGTCTGTAAATACATCCACGTGAACCCCGTACAAATAATGTCGCCATATCTTCAAGGAGAATACCACCGCAGCCAATTCAAGATCATGGGTCGGGTAATTCTTCTCATGAATTTCAGTTGTCTTGATGCGTATGCTATAACTTTCCCATGCTGCATCAACACACACCCAAGTTCAATCCTTCAAGCATCACAATACACCACGAACCCATCGGTACCCTCCGGTAGAGTTAACATCGCTACTGAAGTGAGTCGAGCCTTCAACTCTTGGAAGCTCTTCTCACAAGCCTACAACCACTAGAATTTCACCTTCTTCTGAGTCAACTTGGTCAAAGGTGCTGCAATAGATGAGAAACCCTTAACAAATCTTTGATAATAGACGGCTAGACCCAAGAAACTCCAAATATCTGAAGGGTTCACTAGTCTAGACCAATTCTTCACCGCATCAATTTTCTGAGCATCCACCTTTATATCCTCACTTGATACCACATGGCCCAAAAATGCTACGGAGTTCAACCAAAACTCACACTTGCTGAACTTGGCATATAAGTGACGATCCTTGAGAGTTTGAAGCACTAATCTCAAATGAGCGGCATGCTCCTCCTCGCTCCGAGAGTATATTAAGATGTCATCAATAAACATAATCACGAACATGTCCAGATATGGCTTGAACACCCTATTCATCAAGTCCATAAAAGCTGCAGGAGCATTTGTTAATCCAAAAGACATAACTACAAACTCATAATGACCATATCGCGTCTTGAAGTCTATCTTCGGGATGTCACTCTCCCGAACTCTAAGTTGATGTTACCCGGATCTGAGGTCTATCTTCGAGAAACACTTGGCACCCTGAAGTTTGTCAAATAAATCATCAATTCTGGGTAAAGGATACCGGTTCTTGATGGTGACTTTGTTCAATTGCCGATAATCAATACACATGCGAAGAGAACCATCCTTCTCTCAAACAAAGAGAACTGGTGCACCCCATGGGGACTTGCTGGTCTAATGAAACCCTTATCTAACAAGTCCTTCAACTGCTCTTTCAACTCTTTTAGCTCGGCTGGAGCCAGTCTGTAGGGAGGAATAAATGTAGGTTGCATGTCAGGAAGAAGGTCAATACCAAAATCGATCTCCCGCTCGGGAGGGATTCCCCGTAAATCATCTAGAAAGATCTCTGGATACTCATGTACTACTGGAACTGACTAGATAGTTGGGGTCTCAGACTCAACATCCTTAACCCTAACTAGATGGTAGACACAACCCTTAGATATCATCTTTCTGGCCTTAAGGTAGAAAATGAAACGACCTACAAACACAGTTGAACTACCCTTCCATTCTAAAATTAGTTCACCCGAAAATCTGAACTCTACTGCCCCGATTCTATAATTAACTGAAGCATAACATGCAAATAATCAATCCATGTCGAGACTAACATCAAAATCGATCATGGCTAACTCTATCAAATTTGCTGAGGTGACCTTCTGAAGGATTGAGACTGGGCAACCTCTATACACCCGTCTAGCTATATAACTGAGTCACCTACTGGAGTAGAAACTGAGAAGGGTTCTGACAAGACTTCGGGACTAACTCCGAAGCTACTAGCCACATAAGGTTTCACAAAAGACAAGGTAGCCCCCAAATCTAACAAAGCATAAACATCAATTTTCATGACCCAAATGTACACTCGGATCGTAGACACGGGACAAGGAGCCCCGAGAGACCCCAAGTCGACCCATGGCATGAGCATACATCTAATTCAATCACATAAGGAAGACTTAACATAAAAGAACATAATCATAACATGAATAAAAGAAAAGCACTACAAGACCCGTACAATACGGTTGAATACAACTTGTAGTATGATAAGCCTCTAAACATGAAAGATGGGCTGATGGGACAACTTCCCAACTAACCCAACATCCAAAAACCGAAGAACAATATAGAGTACGAACAAACAGCCCTTGGAACATGAGGACTCACCAAGTGTGCTGAGAGCAAATCTAGAACAATCTACGGGTGAGGGTGAGCCTAAGAGCTGGGGCCTGTATCAGGAAAAGATACAACATAGAAAGTATGCGGTCAGTACGTGAATGTACTGAGTATGCAAGGTAAATAAAACAGACAATTGAAACATGTATAAAGTTCATAAATAATCATTAGAGTAGGACATCATGCTCCTATCATAAATCATAATAACATATCATACGGCTCATGGTTTTCAAAACATTCGTGACATAAACATAATCATAATCATAATAGAAGAGCTTTACTTAACATGACTTGAGTCAACATACATAAACATAACATGCATAAATCATGAGGAACAGTGGGAGATTCTCTTAACCGACATACCCCATACGAGCACACATGAAGCCTGACTTATAACCCTAGTCGGGAGGGTGTTCGTACCTTGCCAAGCGTAGAACGATGAAAGTGTGATATCACCATAAAAAGGGTCATTTGGGCTAGGGACTAATATGAAAGGGGTCCCAACATACCTACGGTGGAATGTAGTTCATTATATTCGGGGCTTAACCTGAGCCCAGAACCTACTCGGTGTTTGATACTACTCCCAAAATATATATAGTGCTCATAATAATACATACATGAGTTCATGGGCTAGTTAAATCATGGTATTCATAAACATGCTTGAAAATATGTGATCTAGCCATGACATGAGGCTCGTGAATCGGTCAAAAACATAATTCATGATTAATAAGATTCATATGTACTTGTAGATCATGCATATAGATTGAATTTCATAAAATCATAATAGGTAACATAATAAATTCATAATTTAAAACATAATTCGTGTTGGACTTGTAAAGAACATCAATGGGAAAATAGATCGTAAATTGATTCATCATGGGGCATGCATGATTAAGCTTAATTTCTTAGAAATCAAAATGAACAATATTATAATCAATTTAAATCTCGAAAGATGATCAAAATCCATAGATTATGATAATATTTCAAAATCACAAAACCCATAATTAACTCATTAGATTTTATATAAATTAAATACAAAACCCATGAGTATCTGATAAGTTTTATGTAAAATCATAGAGTAGGAGCATGGGTGTGGAATAATTCACCAATTGATGACCTTACATACCTGGGATTATCATATTCTTACTCTCCTTTGAAACCGCAAGAATGAAATTGGAAGAATTGAAGAGAAGAACTTAAAATCTCCTTTGATCACTTTTCAATATTCTTGCATGTATGAATGAGAGTTTAGAATAGGTTATTTACTTGAAAACCCATCTTTCCCAAGCCAAAATGACGTAGTTTAGGGCGTCATATTGTGATAAAGTCGAAATTACCCTTAATGAACCTGCCCTGAAATCTGGCCGGATGGAACTAACGGATGACACTAACGGGTCGTTGGAACAAATGATGACCCGTCATGTCCCTCATCGTATGCACTGCTGAAGGCCTACTTCCGAAATCAACCAAAGGTCAGACAAGATGACTCATCGTACCAACCCACGATCGTTACATCATCCTTGGTTTGCTCATGGACTTTGGCATCTCATCTTCTAATGGGCCATACCACGACTTGTCACAACCAACGACGAGTTATTCTTTTCCTCCCGTCAAGCCCACTGGAAACCTTATCCTTCAACAACAACCACAACCAATGACTCGTTGTATCCCCTGATGGGTCGTTGGGTGACCCATTATAACCCACCTGAAGAACCTAGCTTCTTCTAACGACTGCTAACAATGACTCATTGTATCCCACAATGAGTTGTCATGTCGACCGTTGTCTACACTGTCACCCATCCTAATCTCAACCAATCAGTCGTTACAATGACTCGTGGTTTGATACCACGAGTTGTACCTTGGCTCATCCTGCAACCTTTTTCCCAAATTTCTACAGTTTTAAACCTTTCACTCTGGGGTTTATTCCTACTCATTTTTGGGGTTTTACAATATCTCCTACTTGGGAACATTCGTCCTTGAATGTTAGAAACAAGTAGAAAATAGAGACATGCAATTATCATATACAAACATTGATCATTTTAACCGAAATTTTACGAAATGACTATCTCTTCATAACACATAGCTGAACTGATTGCATGCTTCACATACACATTCACACACGTAAAAGAAACTTGAACACATGGACAGAACATGAAAACTAAATAGAATCATAGAGTAAAATCGATACCTCAAGTCGGAACTGAGCCGGTAAAGAATAAATGCGGGTATTTAGCCATTATATCTGCTTCGGCTTCCCACGTAGCTCCCTCAACATGCTGATTTCTCCATAAAACCTTAACTGAGGCTACTTCCTTGTTCCTTAGCTTACGAACTTGACGATCTAATATTTCCACTGGAACTTCTTCATAGCTGAGGTTGTCTCTTACACTGATACTGTCAATCGGAACCACTAAAGTTGGATCTCCCAAGCACTTCTTCAAAAGTGACACATGAAACACGGGATGTACTGAAGATAACTCTGATGGAAAATCCAACTCATACACCACCTTACCAACTTTTCACACCACCTGGTAGGGGCCTACATATCGGGGACTGAGTTTCCCTTTCTTTCCAAACCGCATGACTCCCTTCATGGGAGATACCTTGAGAATTACCCAGTCGTCCAAATCAAACTCCAGATCCCCTTCTCCTCACATCAGCATATGATTTCTGATGACTCTGAGCAGTTTTCAACCGGTCCCTCATCAACTGGACCTTTACCATGGCCTCATAAACCGAATCAGGTCCTATCGAGGCTGCCTCACCAACCTCAAACCATCCAATGGGCGATCTACACCTTCGCCTATAAAGAGCCTCGAATGGTTCCATCTGGATACTAGAGTGATAGATATTATTATAAGCAAACTCGATTAAGGGCAAATGATCATTCCAACTACCTTTAAAATCCATAACACATGCCCTCAACATGTCCTTAAGAGTCTGGATTGTTCGCTCAACTTGTCCATCCGTTTGCGGATGAAAGGCCGTGCTGAGCTTGAGTTGAGTCCCAAGTCCCTTCTGAAAAAACCGCCAGAACTGGGAGGTAAACTGAGTATCTCGGTCTGAAATAATAGACAAGGGCACTCCATGAAGTCGAACCAACTCCCGAATATACAATTTGGCATAATCATCCATTGAATCTGTGGTCTTGACCGGTAGGAAGTGTGCAACCTTGGTTAACCTGTTTACCACCACCCAAATGGAATCATAGGGTCGTCGAGTACGAGGTAGGCCTGTAATGAAATCCATATTAATCTCTTCCCATTTCCATGTGGTAATGTTAATATCCTAAAGTACGCCTCCCGGCCTTTGATGCTCGACCTTCACTTGCTGACCGTTTGGACATTTGGCTACGAACTCTGCAACATCCTTTTTCATACCATCCCACCAATAGATTTCTCGCAAGTCTCGATACATCTTCGTGGATCCCGGATGGATAGAATATCTGGTACCATGTGCCTCATGCAATATCCAAACTCTCAAATTATCAACGTCTGGGACACATAGATGACTCTGGTATTATAGCACATCATCTTCCCCTTGGGAGAAAACCTCTACCTTTTGACTCCGCACCGCTTCCTTTAGCTTCCTCAAAATTGGATCCTCATCTTGCTTAGATTTAACATCACCACCAAGGATGATTCTGACCTATTCTGCATAACGACGCCACCATCGATTGAGTCGATCAATCTAACTCCCAACCTTGCAAGCCAGTAGACATCTTTCACCAACTCCTTCTTCCTCATCCACGTGGGACACACTCTATGTAGAGAGACTACTAAGTGCATCCACCACCACATTAGCCTTGCCTGAGTGGTAGAGAACACTCATATCGTAGTCCTTTAATAACTCCAACCATCTCCTTTGACAGAGATTGAGATCTTTCTGCGTGAACACATATTGCAGGCTCTTGTTATCCGTGAAAATGTCCATGTGGACCCCATACAAGTAATGCCGCCATATCTTCAATGCAAACATCACCGCGGCATACTCGAGATCATGGGTCGGGTAATTCTTTTCATGAACTTTTAGCTATCAAGAGGCATATGATATTACTTTCCCTTGATGCATTAACACACATCCCAGTCCGACTCTCAAAGCATCACAATATACAACAAAGCCATCCGTACCCTCGGGTAAAGTCAACACTAGTGCGGAAGTGAGTCGTGTCTTCAATTCCTGGAAGCTTGCCTCACAAGCCTCCAACCATTGGAACTTTATCTTTTTCTAAGTCAACCTAGTCAATGGGGCTGCAATTGATGAAAATCCCTCAGCAGATCTTTGGTAGTAGCCTGTTAGGCCCAAGAAACTCCAAATTTCTGAAGGATTCAGCGGTCTGGGACAATTCTTCACCATTTCAATTTTCTGAGAGTCTACCTTTATGCCCTCACTTTATACTACGTGGCCCAAAAATGCCACTGAGTCTAGCCAAAATTCACACTTGCTAAAATTTGCATACAACTGACGATCCTTGAGAGTTCGCAGCACTATCCTCAAATAAGCAGCATACTCCTCCTCGCTCCTGGAGTATATAAGAATGTCATTGATGAACACTATCACAAATATGTACAGATATTGCTTAAACACCCTGTTCATCATTTCTATTAAAACTGGAGGAGCATTGGTTAGTCCAAATGACATAACTACAAACTCATAATGTCCATATCAGGTTCTAAAGGTTGTCTTCGGAATATCACTCTCCGAAACTCTGAGCTGGTGATACCCGGACCTGAGATCTATCTTCAAGAAACACCTGGCACCCTGAAGCTGGTCAAATAAATCATCAATCCTGTGCAAGGGGTACTTGTTCTTGACAGTGACCTTATTCAACTGCCGATAATCAATATACATCCGAAGTGATCCCTCCTTCTTTCGAACAAAGAGAATTGGTGCACCCCATGGATACTTGCTCGGTCTAATGAAACCCTTATCCAACAAGTCCTTCAACTGTTCTTTTAACTCTTTTAGCTCGGTTGGAGCCATTATGTAAGGAAGAATAGATATAGGCTGCATGTTGGGAAGAAGATCTATACCAAAATCAATCTCCCGCTCGGGAGGGACACCTGGCAAATCATCAGGAAAGACCTATGGATACTCACGTACCACTGGTACGGACTGGATAGTCGGGGTCTCGGACTCCACATCCTTAACCCTAACTAGATGGTACATGCAACCCTTAGAGATAATTTTCCTTGCCTTAAGATATTAAATAAACTAACCGACTGGTACATCGGAATTATCCTTCCATTCTAGAACTGACTCACCCGCAAATTGAAATTCCACCACACGGGTCCTACAATTAATCGAAGCATAACATGCAAAAAACCAGACTATACCCAAGATGATATCAAAGTCGGTCATGGACAACTCCACTAAGTTTGTGGAGGTAACCTTATGCAACACTGTAATGGGGCAACCTCTATATACCCGCCTAGCTACAACTGATTCACCGACTGGAGTAGATACGGAGAGCGGTTCTGACAGAATTTCAGGGCTAACTCCAAAACTACTAGAAATATAAGGAGTCACAAAAGACAAAGTAGCTCCTGGATCTAACAAGGCATAAGCATCAATATGGAAGACTTGCCACATACGCGTGACCATATCTGGCGAAGCCTCCTACTCCTGGCGAGGCATGAGGGCATAAAAACTGTTTTGGCGCTAACCACCTACTGAGCTAGTGGAGGCACCCTGTTGAGGGGGTCGTGCTATTGGAGCGGCAGAAGTGGGTGCAGGGCAATCTTTGATCTTGTGCCCGAGTTTACCACACCTGAAACAAGGATCCGCGCCGACCAGGCACCTTCCAGGATGATTCTTACTGCACTTCGCACAAACTAGAAAGGTGCACTCCACCTGCATGCTACCTTGATCCCTCGAGCCTATAACATTGCTCCTATGGTCTCCCCTAAACCTGGATGGCATGCTGGACGAATATGGAGCTGGAGAAATGGACCTATGATGGGTCTGCTAACATGGTCCATCCCCTGACCTGGCTTGATAAACCCCGTAGTTGTCGGTTCTGGCCGTCTTTGCCTCTCTCTGCCTCCTGTAGACTGACTCCATTTGCTATGAATGGAATATAATACGAGGAAAATCAATTTCCCGATGAAGCATGGTGATCCGGTAATCCTTGTCCAAGTAATCTGCTACCCCATGCACAAAATGGCTCACTGGAGCTCGCTGATCAGCCACTAACCCCGGAGCATATTGGATAACCGAGTGAACTCCAATGCATACTCTTGGACCAACATATTACCTTTCTTTAGATTAACAAACTCGGCCTCCTTGAGCTCCCTCATCTCCCGAGGGAAGAACCGATCCATGAATGCAGTGTGAAACTCATCCCAACCTGTCGGGCCTGCAGCCACCGCCCTGGCATCTCTCCATTGCTTAAACAATATATATGTGCTACCCCCTTTAACTTATAGGAGGTCAAGCCAATGTATTCCCCATTGTTCACCCCTATAACCTGGGTGATATTCAGAATCTCCTCAATGAAATCATGTGGATCCTCGTCCACCCTTGACCTCGTAACTCCGAAGAGTTCATCCCCAAGAAATCCCTCACCCTAGCAGCTGCCACATTCCCATTCTGAAGGAAATGTGCCACTGTCTAATTCTTGACCTGGGTAGTCATGACCTGTGCCATCATCTAAATCGCTGCCCGAAACTCAGTGTGGGCAGCCGGCTCTGGTGCGTGCTCCTCGTGAATGGGTGGAGCTGGATGATGCTCACCATCGTGGGCACCCTCAATCATAGCTATGGAGGAGTGTTGAAATATAAATATGAAAACGAAAAAATAGAACATCATTGCAGATACTATTCAGGATCATATACAGAATCACCATATACAGATAGAGGGAAAACGACATATGGAGAATCAGATAAAGAAGATTAGATATGTTTCTTCTTTTTGTAAAGTTTCTTTTTTAAAGTTTCTTGTCCCGATATGTAATAATAGAGGACAGGTGTAAAGTTACTTTTTACTTTTGTACAAAGTCTGAAAGTATACAGGATAGGTGTCGGCCACAAGTCACTATTCATAAACAGTAAAGGTCGTTTATGAACAGTAAAGGCCACTTGTAAAAAGTCATTTGTAAATTTCTTTGTTTATAAATAGAGAAGGGACGGAAGCCAAAGGATAATGACTGAGACAGATATAAGAATTATAAGTAAGGAAGAATACCGAGATAGTGAAAGTACAGAGCAAAAAATAATATTCGATAATAATATGTTTGAACAAATAAAAGGAAAAGAATTAGATTTAAGCATAGATAAAATATTAGAACTACCCCATGTAACAAGAAAATAGGAGCAAAAAGAGTTAATAACAAGGTAAGAAAAGATACGCCATGGATAAAAGGAAGTGAAAAAAAAGGCAAACACTATTAATAAATAGTAAAAGTCATATTACTGTGTAAATAGTAGAAGTCGGTTACTAACCACGTACATAGCAAACTTAATCAAGCTTTCAACATAACGATATAACAAGAAGATAATATCATATAATACTTAGGAGATTATAAGGAATATAGCAGTTTAGCTATTCATATTCATGAATTTCCATACCTTAGTTTGTAGATCTGCATTGTTGCTAGTTTTCTCCATAGCTTGATATTTTCTGGGTAGATTGTTTTTGAATAGCTCTGATACCAATCTGGGGTTTTGCGGAATTAGGAAGTAGAAATGAGAGGAAATTGTTGTGAGGACGGATGATTGTTGCCTCCGTCTGAAAATTTATACACATAGTAGAAATATCAGGAATAAGCCTAAGTAAAAAGAAAGCTGAAATACTAAAAAACCAAATAGAATTCTTAGGAATACAAATAGATAAAAATGGAATAAAAATGCAAACGCATATAGTACAGAAAATAATAGATTCTAAAGTATTACTAGATACTAAGAAAAAATTGCAATCCTTTTTAGGATTAGTCAACCAAGTACGAGAATACGTACCAAAACTAGCAGAAAACTTAAAACCGTTACAAAGAAAATTAAAAAAGGATATAGAATACCATTTCTAGGTATTTTGCAGTCTCTAGCTAAATGTCCTAATTTGCCACAGTTGTAGCATTTACACTCTGTTATATTTTTCTTAGTTCTATGAGGTCTTTTTTGTTTATAATTTTTTATATAATATCTTTTTCTTGGTTTTTTTATACTTGTATTTTGTTCTAAATGGTCTGTATTTTTTAATTCTTTTCTTGTATTTATATTTATTTGTCCATCCAAACTGTGGTGCTGTTCTAGTTGTGCAACATGCTAAGTTTTTTACTAATATTTTTTTCAGAAGGAATAGATACGCCAATTGAAATATATTTAGCAGATGACAGAATAATTCATCCAATAGAAAAAAGCATAATAAGTGCAGTTAAAGGAAATCTTAGGTTGTATTTCATATTCTATCCTTTTTGAGGTACTATCTCTAGATGATGAGGGTGTGTCATAGTTTATTCTTTTTGATGTGCTCAATCTTTCTTTTACTATTTCCAAATCTTCTTCAATGTCTATTTCTTTGTAACTATAATCATTATTATCAATTATAGTAACTATTTTATCAAAAGGATTTTCTATCTTAATTTCTTTTTTAAAGTTTCTTGTCCCGATATGTAATAATAGAGGACAGGTGTAAAGTTACTTTTTACTTTTGTACAAAGTCTGAAAGTATACAGGATAGGTGTCGGCCACAAGTCACTATTCATAAACAGTAAAGGTCGTTTATGAACAGTAAAGGCCACTTGTAAAAAGTCATTTGTAAATTTCTTTGTTTATAAATAGAGAAGGGACGGAAGCCAAAGGCATTCCGCATTCCACACACAACTCTCTCTCTCATTTACTTCCGCAAACCCCCAAACCCCCAATCTGGTGGAAGTCCGTGTTGTAATTTATATTCTAGGTGTTGTAATTAAACTTCTAGATAAAATATTCCTTTTCGCTGTGCTTTAATTGATGTGTGGCATACTCCTGCAAATATGTTGTAATTTAGTCTTTCTTTTCTAAATTCAATTTCATCTGTTATTTCGTTTATGGTGGTAAAATCCTGATTTACAGTCAAATTTGCTAAAATAATTATATCCTTAAAAATGGTTTACAGAATTATGCGAAAAACATAAAGAAGATATGAAAATGGAAAAAATATTAGTAAAAAACTTAGCATGTTGCACAACTAGAACAGCACCACAGTTTGGATGCACAAATAAATATAAATACAAGAAAAGAATTAAAAAATACAGACCATTTAGAACAAAATACAAGTATAAAAAACCAAGAAAAAGATATTATATAAAGAATTATAAACAAAAAAGACCTCATAGAACTAAGAAAAATATAACAGGGGGTCTTGTGTAAACATTTTGTCGTAATATTTATTTTTTAATGGCTCTATCCTTTGTATTTCTTTTATGTTTTCCAGTGCATATTCTAGATGTTCTAGATTTCTTTCTCTTATGTAATCATTTATATTAGTTTCTAACAAAATTACTAATAGTCTTATATTTTCCATAGTTTCTAACCAATATTCCATATATTCATAGTTTATCATTATTAGGATTGGTAGATACACTAGGATCTAGAATAAAATTTTTACAAAAATGGTTTACAGAATTATGCGAAAAACATAAAGAAGATATGAAAATGGAAAAAATATTAGTAAAAACTTAGCATGTTGCACAACTAGAACAGCACCACAGTTTGGATGCACAAATAAATATAAATACAAGAACTAAGATTTTTATCATACATAGGATAAGTAACTTATATCTACGATCTTTACCTGATTGGTTTGAATTCATTTTATGAATTTTTTTTCTAAACATAATATTCCCTCTAATCTCTTTAAGTATCATCTGAAATTATCCAGTTATTATAGCGTTATTTTGAATAGTCTTTTTCGGTCATTACTATGCGTTTTCAGCTTTAATCAGTTACCCTAACAGCGCCTCAACACCGTGTACTCCCCTAAAATGGCTCTCTTGGCCTCACCGGTTTCCACCTTAGGAGAAGAATATGCCTTAGAAGAAGAAAAATATATGAGTCAAAAAGGACTAGAAATCAAAAACAGAAGAAGAACATATAAGATTACTAGAAAAATTTATACACATAGTAGAAATATCAGGAATAAGCCTAAGTAAAAAGAAAGCTGAAATACTAAAAAACCAAATAGAATTCTTAGGAATGATAAAAATCTTAGTTCAGACATTAGAAGAAATAACAGAACTCAATGAAACAATAGAATTAATAAACCAAGGATGGACGGAGATGACTGTAGAAGAAATTAAAAAATTAGATAAAAATTCAGATTAGTAATGATAAATTACGAATATATGGAATACTGGTTAGCAACTATAGAAGAAATAAGGTTGACAACAATATTATTACAAACTAATATAAGAGAATATATGAGAAATAAAGATCTAGAATACTTAGAATATGCACTAGAAAATATAAAAGAAATACAGAGATTGTTGTTTGTACTCTTCTTTGTTATTGATATTGTCTTTCATGTTTTTTTTTTAGATATTTTATATAATTATATTCTGTTCTTGGGTTACATAATCTTCAGCTGGGTTATCTGTGTTTGTAGATCTTGGGTTTTTATTTAGGAAGGTTTGTATCCTGTGAATGTTTTGTATATATTTGTTGGTTATGTGGTTGTAGGTTTGTTTAGTCTGGTTCAGACTTTCTCTGTATGTTGTAGTTTGTGGAGTAGGCGTGAATGGTATATTTTTCTTGGGTGTAAATGGCTTTGTTCATGAAAGTCCGTGTTGTAATTTATATTCTAGGTGTTGTAATTGAACTTCTACATAAAATATTCCTTTTCGCTGTGCTTTAATTGATGTGTGGCATACTCCTGCAAATATGTTGTAATTTAGTCTTTATTTTCTAAATTCAATTTCATCTGTTATTTCGTTTATTTTATTAAGTAGTTGTCGTCTATATTCTTCGCTGTTATCGATATTATTTCTCATTTTTTGCTTTTTTAGATATTTTATATAATTATATTCTGTTTTTGAAATTAGGTCTATTAAGTATTCAAGTCTAATGTTGTTTGTTTTATTTGAGCTTAATTGCTTATATTCAGGATATAACATTTTTAATTGATTCTTTAATTTTTTGACTTTTTTCTGAATATGTCCTTTTCTTGACTTCCGTAGTTCTTTATTCATTAATCCTGTATAAACATTTTATTATAATATTCAATTTTTAGTGGTTCTAATCTCTGTATTTCTTTTATATTTTCTAGTGCATATTCTAAGTATTCTAGATCTTTATTTCTCATATATTCTCTTATATTAGTTTGTAATAATATTGTTGTCAACCTTATTTTTTATACTTGTATTTTGTTCTAAATGGTCTGTATTTTTTAATTCTTTTCTTGTATTTATATTTATTTGTGCATCCAAACTGTGGTGTTGTTCTAGTTGTGCAACATGCTAAGTTTTTTACTAATATTTTTTTCATTTTCATATCTTCTTTATGTTTTTCGCATAATTCTGTGAACCATTTTTGTAAAAATTTTATTCTAGATCCTAGTGTATCTACCAATCCTGACTCTTGCCATTCTTTAGTTATTTCAATCCTTTTTTCTTAGTATCTAGTAATTCTTTAGAATCTATTATTTTCTGTACTATATGCGTTTGCATTTTTATTCCATTTTTATCTATTTGTATTCCTAAGAATTCTATTTGGTTTTTTAGTATTTCATCTTTCTTTTTACTTAGGCTTATTCCTGATATTTCTACTATGTGTATAAATTTTTCTAATAATCTTATATGTTCTTCTTCTGTTTTTGAATACAGTAGTATATCGTCTATGTATACTATACAGTTTTCTAGTTGAAGTTAATAACAAGGTAAGAAAAGATACGCCATGGATAAAAGGAAGTGAAAAAATTACCCAAAAATTAGAAAATATAGCACCAAGCGATAATAAGATAGAAATCATAATATTCGTAATAGATAAAAACCAAGGATGGACGGAGAAATTAAAAAATTAGATAAAAATTCAGATTAGTAATGATAAATTACCAATATATGGAATACTGGTTAGCAACTATAGAAGAAATAAGGTTGACAACAATATTATTACAAACTAATATAGGAGAATATATGAGAAATAAAGATCTAGAATACTTAGAATATGCACTAGAAAATATAAAAGAAATAGAGAGATTAGAACCACTAAAAATTGAATATTATAATAAAATGTTTATACAGGATTAATGAATAAAGAACTACGGAAGTCAAGAAAAGGACATATTCAGAAAAAAGTCAAAAAATTAAAGAATCAATTAAAAATGTTATATCCTGAATATAAGCAATTAAGCTCAAATAAAATAAACAACATTAGACTTGAATACTTAATAGACCTAATTTCAAAAACAGAATATAATTATATAAAATATCTAAAAAAGAAAACATGAAAGACAATATCAATAACAAAGAAGAGTACAAACAACAATTACTTAATAAAATAAATGAAATAATAAATGAAATCAAATTTAGAAAAAAGAGACTAAATTATGACATAGTTGCAGGAGTATGCCACACATCAATTAAAACACAAAGAAAAGAAATATTTTATTTAGAAGGACAACTACAAAGCCTAGAATATAAATCACAACACGAATTACCATGAATAAAGAAGAATATGCCTTAGAAGAAGAAAAATATATGAGTCAAAAAGGACTAGAAATAAAAATTATACACTCAAGTTTAGGAAGAAGATTTAAAAAAATAGGAGACCAATTATCTATTTATAAACAAAGAAATTTACAAATGACTTTTTACAAGTGGCCTTTACTGTTCATAAACGACCTTTAAGTTTTCTGCTAGTTTTGGTACGTATTCTCGTACTTGGTTGACTAATCCTAAAAAAGATTGCAATTTTTTCTTAGTATCTAGTAATTCTTTAGAATCTATTATTTTCTGTACTATATGCGTTATGGAACAAAGTACAAATCAAGAATTAATTATTGGAGGAATACCAATAAAAATAAAATTTAAAATATATCAAGGAAAAGATAATATTACTTTAGGAATAAAATGGCTGGAAACAGTAAAACCTTATAATATAGATGAAAAACAACTAATAATACATTACGAAAATATTTCTTAGTTTAGGTACTTCTAATATTTTATCTATGCTTAAATCTAATTCTTTTCCTTTTATTTGTTCAAACATATTATTATCGAATATTATTTTTTGCTCTGTACTTTCACTATCTCGGTATTCTTCCTTACTTATAATTCTTAGAAGAAATAAGGTTGACAACAATATTATTACAAACTAATATAAGAGAATATATGAGAAATAAAGATCTAGAATACTTAGAATATGCACTAGAAAATATAAAAGAAATACAGAGATTAGAACCACTAAAAATTGAATATTATAATAAAATGTTTATACAGGATTAATGAATAAAGAACTACGGAAGTCAAGAAAAGGACATATTCAGAAAAAAGTCAAAAAATTAAAGAATCAATTAAAAATGTTATATCTCCTAAATGTACGTATTTTATAGGATTTTTAGCTTTTATATCTTGGATTTCTTTGTTTATTATCTTTTTATTTATTATAGGTATTTTAGCTTTACCTTGGGTGTATTTACAATCTATTATGTGTTCTTTTTGATGTGTTTTTGTTATGGTATATGGGTATAGTTTTTCTAGAAAGGGCATTCCTAACAGTATGTCTTTATTAGTGAATTCATAATTATACATCTCTTCTATTATTAATATTTTGTCCCATATTTGTACTTTTATATTTTTGGCTTTATGTGTTATCATACTCCCTTCATTATTAAATCCAGTAACTATTAATGGTGTTTTTAATTTTTTCCATTTACTATCTGGTAAACAGTTATATTTACATATATTTGCTCCTGCTCCTGTATCTATCATAGGTGTGTAGTATCTGTTATAGTATCCTTCTACTATAATTTTTGCTAATATATAGATTTTTGTCATTTATTTCATATCAAAGTTCTTTTAATGATTATCTTTTTATTTTCGTAATGTATTATTAGTTGTTTTTCATCTATATTATAAGGTTTTACTGTTTCTAGCCATTTTATTCCTAAAGTAATATTATCTTTTCCTTGATATATTTTAAATTTTATTTTTATTGGTATTCCTCCAATAATTAATTCTTGATTTGTACTTTGTTCCATATTTGTTAATACTCCGGGTAATTCTGTATTTATATTTTCGTTTTTATTGATTTCTTCTTCTCTTATTAATTCTCTTGTGATACAGCTTTCAGTTTGTCCTGTATCTATTTTTATTAAATATTTTCGTTGATTTAATATTCCTGTTATATAATATTGATAAGGTTGTATTTCATCCATTCTTTGTTCTAATAATCTAGGTTGTATTTCATATTCTATCCTTCTTGAGGTACTATTTCTAGATGATGAGGGTGTGTCATAGTTTATTCTTTTTGATGTGCTCAATCTTTCTTTTACTATTTCCAAATCTTCTTCAATGTCTATTTCTTTGTAACTATAATCATTATTATCAATTATAGTAACTATTTTATCAAAAGGATTTTCTATCTTAATTCTTTGAATTTTATTTCTAGCCATTATTTTATGTTTTGTTGTTAGTACGTATAAGTTTTTGCATCTGGCTGTAAATATTTTACTGCCGGGTGCTAGTTCTATTCCTGACATTTTCCAGTATAGTACTAATGATTTATCTATATTTTTGTCATCTAATGCTACTGAATAGTTTGCGCTTATTATGAATTTAAATTTTTGGTATATAAGATTTCCTTTAACTGCACTTATTATGCTTTTTTCTATTGGATGAATTATTCTGTCATCTGCTAAATATATTTCAATTGGCGTATCTATTCCTTCTCTAAAACATGCTTTTATAAGTATTTCTGTTCCTCCTAAATGTACGTATTTTATAGGATTTTTAGCTTTTATTTCTTGGATTTCTTTGTTTATTATCTTTTTATTTATTATAGGTATTTTAGCTTTACCTTGGGTGTATTTACAATCTATTATGTGTTCTTTTTGGCTTACTACATAATACTCTTCTTGTCTTATTTTTAAGAAATTTCTTAGTTTAGGTACTTCTAATATTTTTTCTATGCTTAAATCTAATTCTTTTCCTTTTATTTGTTCAAACATATTATTATCGAATATTATTTTTTGCTCTGTACTTTCACTATCTCGGTATTCTTCCTTACTTATAATTCTTATATCTGTCTCAGTCATTATCTGTTTCGTACTCTTTTAATTCATTTTCACTATCTGTTTTTTCATATTCTGTTAATTCATATATGCTATCGTCATCATTTAAATTGTAATCTATGTAGTCTATTTGTTTGTATTTTTCATCTTTGATTGTTATTTCTGATACTTGTTTTTTAGTCATATTTCTAGGTATTTTGCAGTCTCTAGCTAAATGTCCTAATTTGCCACAGTTGTAGCATTTACACTCTGTTATATTTTTCTTAGTTCTATGAGGTCTTTTTCGTTTATAATTTTTTATATAATATCTTTTTCTTGGTTTTTTATACTTGTATTTTGTTCTAAATGGTCTGTATTTTTTAATTCTTTTCTTGTATTTATATTTATTTGTGCATCCAAACTGTGGTGTTGTTCTAGTTGTGCAACATGCTAAGTTTTTTACTAATATTTTTTTCATTTTCATATCTTCTTTATGTTTTTCGCATAATTCTGTAAACCATTTTTGTAAGAATTTTATCCTAGCTCCTAGTGTATCTATTAATCCTGATTCTTGCCATTCTTTAGTTATTTTTGAACTAAATGGTTCTGGTAGTTTTGCATAATATAATTTTCTTATTTCTCTGCTTTCTTCATTTGTATATAATCCTTTATAGTAATATTCTTTAAATGCACATGTATATTCATCTATATAACTCATTTTACATATACTTAATTTATTTATTAGATTCCTATTTAGTTCCTTATCTTTTTGTCGTTCATCTATTTCAGTTGTCATGCTACTAAATTCGTTTCTTATTGCCATTTCATATTTGTTTAATATATCTATAGATGTTGTTGCTACTTCATTATTGGGTTTCTTATTATTTCTTAGTGTTTCTAAACTTTCTGCTGATAAGTTTTGTAACCATATTTTTGCTGTTCCTATGAGTGTTCTTTCTATATATCTAGGGGAATCTGCTACTGTTATTTTATTATCTATTAGTTGTTTTGAAATATATCCTATCCATAATTGGATTGTTTTATTTGTATCTGCTACACAGTCTAGATCTAAGAAGTTATATTGTTCTATGTTCTGTCTAGGTGTCCAATTTCTGTTTAACCTTTTATCCCATAATGTTTTATTTCTATTTTCTCTTTCGTAAGTATAATAAATTGGGCTAGTATCTAATCTTTTTGGGCTTTTAGTTCCTGACGTACTAGGTTTTTCATCTACATCTTCCACATTAATTTTTATATTATTTTCTTTTTCTATTAGGTTAGTATATGTTTCTGAAGTTTCTGAATATTGGTCTAGATCTGCTTCTGAATTTTCATTATTTTGTTCATTTATTTCATCTATTCCTATCCTAGGTTGGTCTTCTAATGTACTTGTTTCTTCTAGTAACGTTTTAAATTTTTCTATTTCTTCTGTGAGTTTTAATTCTTCACGCTGTTTTTCTCTAGCTTTTAATCTTTCTTCATACAGTTGTTTAAGTTTTTCCAATTCTTTTTCTAATTCTTGGATTCTTGTTTCTTTTTCTTCTTTAATCTGTTGTACTTCTATTTGGGCTTGTTTTTTAATTTTTTCTATTTCTTTTTTCCTATCTATCTCTTCATTTTCTTTATTAATTCTTACCATTGCTGTTAAGCTATCTTCTAGTTTTGCCGATTCTTTTTCTAACATTAAATATAATTGGTCTCCTATTTTTTTAAATCTTCTTCCTAAACTTGAGTGTATAATTTTTATTTCTAGTCCTTTTTGACTCATATATTTTTCTTATTCTAAGGCATATTCTTCTTTATTCATGGTAATTCGTCTTGTGGTTTATATTCTAGGCTTTGTAGTTGTCCTTCTAAATAAAATATTTCTTTTCTTTGTGTTTTAATTGATGTGTGGCATACTCCTGCAACTATGTTATAATTTAGTCTCTTTTTTCTAAATTTGATTTCATTTATTATTTCATTTATTTTATTAAGTAGTTGTTGTTTGTACTCTTCTTTGTTATTGATATTGTCTTTCATGTTTTCTTTTTTAGATATTTTATATAATTATATTCTGTTCTTGAAATTAGATCTATTAAGTATTCAAGTCTAACATCATCTGTTTTGCTTGAGCTTAATTGCTTATATTCGGGATATAGTATTTTTAATTGGTTTTTTAATTTTTTGGCTTTTTTGTGAATATGTCCTTTCTTTGGTTTATGTAGTTTTTTATCCATTATTCGTTATCGGGGTCTTGTGTAAATATTTTGTCGTAATATTTATTTTTTAATGGCTCTATCCTTTGTATTTCTTTTATGTTTTCCAGTGCATATTCTAGATGTTCTAGATTTGTTTCTCTTATGTAATCATTTATATTAGTTTCTAACAAAATTACTAATAGTCTTATATTTTCCATAGTTTCTAACCAATATTCCATATATTCATAGTTTATCATTATTAATCTGAATCTATATCTAGTTCTATAATATCTGCTATAGTCATTTCTGTCCATCCTTGTTCTATTAGTTCTATGGTTGCATTTAGTTCTGTTATTTCTTCCAATATCTGAATCAAGGTTTTGAGTATATATAGGATGAGTATTTTATATCTATGATCTTCATCTAATAGGTACGAATTCATTTTTTGAATTTTTTCTAAACATAATATTCCCTCTAATCTCTTTAGGTATTATTAGAAATTATCCGGTTATTATAACGTTATTTTGAATAGTCTTTTTCGGTCACTACTATGCGTTTTCATCTTTGATCAGTTACCCTAACATTGCCTCAACTTTGTGTACTCCCCTAAAACGGCTCTCTTGGCCTCACCGGTTTCCACCTTAGGATGGCATAGTCTGGGCTTACCTATTCGCAGCTTACTGGCCTCGTACATAGCAAACTTAATCAAGATTTATTCATTATAACGGCATAATAAGAAGATAATATCACATAATACTTAGGAGATTATAAGGAATATAAAAGTTTAGCTATTCATATTTATGAATTTATATACCTTATTTTGTAGATCTGCATCGTTGCTAGTTTTCTCCATAGCTTGATATTTTCTGGGTAGTTTATTTTATTTTATGTGCTAGCTCTGATAAGCCAAGTTGGTATAGCCCGTCATTTTTCTGGTATCAGAGCCGAGGTATTGTATTGCGATCTTTACCGGAGTTATGGCTCAGCCACGTGTTGGCTCCCTTAATTGGTTAAAGCCTTAACATGTGCGTTCCGTGCGGGAGTAAAACAACTGGTTCTATCTCTGATAAGCCAAGTTGGTATAGCCCGTCATTTTTCTATAGAATGGTAATAGATTATAGAAATTTAAATGCAAAAACTAAAACATATAACTACCCAATACCAAACAAAATACTAAAAGTAAGACAAATACAAGGATATAATTATTTTAGCAAATTTGACTGTAAATCAGGATTTTACCACCTAAAGCTAGAAGAAGAATCAAAACAATTAACGGCATTTACTGTACCACAAGGGTTTTACGAATGGAATGTATTACCCTTTGGATATAAAAATGCACCAGGAAGATATCAACATTTTATGGATAACTACTTTAGTCAACTAGAAAATTGTATAGTATACATAGACGATATACTACTGTATTCAAAAACAGAAGAAGAACATATAAGATTACTAGAAAAATTTATACACATAGTAGAAATATCAGGAATAAGCCTAAGTAAAAAGAAAGCTGAAATACTAAAAAACCAAATAGAATTCTTAGGAATACGAATAGATAAAAATGGAATAAAAATGCAAACGCATATAGTACTGAAAATAATAGATTCTAAAGAATTACTAGATACTAAGAAAAAATTGCAATCCTTTTTAGGATTAGTCAACCAAGTACGAGAATACGTACCAAAACTAGCAGAAAACTTAAAACCGTTACAAAGAAAATTAAAAAAGGATATAGAATACCATTTTGATGAAAAAGATAGAAATCATATAAACAAAATAAAAAACATGTGCAAAAATTTACCAAAATTATATTTTCCAGATGAAAGTAGACAATTTAATTATATAGTAGAATCAGATTCTAGCAATCATAGCTATGGAGGAGTGTTGAAATATAAATATGAAAACGAAAAAATAGAACATCATTGCAGATAGTTTCTGTTTCTCCTGGCGTTTACTAATTGTGGAGGCATGATTCTGCAAACACGAATAGCTTGAATTAGAAGAGTAAAGAACGTTCATCGCATGACATAGATCATGAAAGAAGGGAACACTTCCTAAACGTCCAGTAGCCCCTTCATCATAAGTGTGGCGCGCTTCACACCCATGAAAAATACTCTACTTAACGTGGCTTTTAGACTCCGTAGGACACATCAACCTATGACTCTGATACTAAGTTTGTCACGACCCAAACGTACACCAGGATCATAGACACGGGACAAGGAGCCCAGAGAGACCCCAAGTCGACCTATGGCATGAGCATACATCTAATTCAATCAAATGAGCAAAAGACTTGACATAAAAGAACGTAATCATAACATGAATAAAAGAAAAGCACTACAAGACATGTACAATATGGCTGAATACAACTTGTAGTCTGATAAGCCTCTAAACATGAAAGACGAGTTGATGGGACAATTCCCTAACTAACCAAACATCTAGAAACTGAAGAACAACACAGAGTACGAACATACATCCCTCGGAATATAAGGACTCACCAAGTGCGCTGAGAGCAAATCTGAAACAATCGACGGGTGAGGGTGAGCCTGAGAGCTGGGGCCTATATCATGAAATGATACAGCGTAGAAAGTATGCGGTCAGTACGTGGAATGTATTGTGTATGCAAGGTAAATAAAATGGACAATTGAAACATGTATAAAGTTCATAAATAATCATAAGAGTATGACATCATGCTCGTATCGTAAATCATAATAACATATCATACGACTCAAGGTTTTCAAAACATTCATAACATAATCAAAATCATAATCATAATAGAAGAGCTTTAATTAACATGACTTGAGTCAACATACATAAACATAACATGCATAAATCATGAGGAACAGTGGGAGATTCTCTTAACCGACATACCCCATACGAGCATACATGAAGCCTGACTTATAACCCTAGTCGGGAGGGTGTTCGTACCTTGCCAAGCGTAGAATGATGAAAGTGTGATATCACCATAAAAAGGGCCATTTGGGCTAGAGACTAACATGAAAGGGGTCCCAACATACCTACGGTGGAACGTAGTTCATTAGATCCAGGGCTTAACCTGAGCCCAGAACCTACTCGGTGTTTGATACTACTCCCAAAATATATATAGTGCTCATAATAATACATACATGAGTTCATGGGCTAGTTAAATCATGGTATTCATAAACATGCTTGAAAATATGTGATCTAGCCATGACATGAGGCCCGTGAATCGGTCAAAAACATAATTCATGATTAATAAGATTCATATGTACTTGTAGATCATGCATATAGATTGAATTTCATAAAATCATAATAGGTAACATAATAAATTAATAATTTAAAACATAATTCATGTTGGGCTTGTAAAGAACACCAATGGAAAAATATATCATAAATAGATTCATCAAGGGGCATGCATGATTAAGCTTAATTGCTTATAAATCAAAATGAACAATATTATAATCAATTTAAATCTCAAAAGATGATCAAAATCCATAGATTATGATAATATTTCAAAATCACAAAACCCATAATTAACTCATTAGATTTTATTTAAATCAAATACAAAACCCATGAGTATCTGATAAGTTTTATGTAAAATCATAGAGTAGGAGCATGGGTGTCGAATAATTCACCAATTGATGACCTTACATACTTGGTATTATCATATTCTAACTCTCCTTAGAAGCCCATAGAATGAAATTGGAAGAATTGAAGAGAAGAAATTAAAATCTCCTTAGATCACTTTTCAATATTCTTGCATGCATGAATGAGAGTTTAGAATAGGTTATTTACTTAAAAACCCATCTTTCCCAAGCCAAAACGACGTAGTTTAGGGCGTCATATTGTGATAAAGTCGAAATTACCCTTGATGAACCTGCCCTGAAATCTGGTCGGATGGAACTAACGAACGACACTAACGGGTCGTTGGAACAAATGACGACCTGTCATGTCCCTCGTCGTATACACTGCTGAAGGCCTACTTCTGGAATCAACCAATGGACGTACAGGACGACTCATCTTATCAACCCAAGATGCGTTACATCACCCGTGGTTTGCTCATGGACCTTGGCATCTCATCTTCTAACGGGCCATACCACGATTCGTTACAACCAATGATGAGTTGTTGTTTCCCTTCCGTCAAGCCCATTGGAAACCTTATCCTTCAAAAACAACCACAACCAATGACTCAAATTATCCCCTGACGGGTTGTTGGGAGACCCGTTATAACCCACCTGAAGAACCTAGCTTCTTCTAACGACTGCTAACAACGACTCATTGTATCCCACAACAAGTCTTCATGTCGCCTGTTGTATACATTGTCACCCAGCCTAATCTCAACCAACGACTTGTTACAATGACTCATGGTTTGATACCATGAGCCGTACCTTGGCTCGTCCTGCAATCCTTTTTCCCAAATTTATGTAGTTTTTAACCTTCCAGTCCCGGGTTTATTCCTATGCACTTTCGGGTTATTACATCAATATGGAAAACTTGTAACATACCTGTCACCTCATCCGGGGAGACCTCCTACTCCTAACGGGATGCTAAGGCCTAGAATCTATTCTGACGCTGATCGCTAGCTGTACTGGTAGATGCCCCCTGATGTGCTGAGAGTATGGGAGGGGCTGCTAAACTAGAAGCTGGGCCTCAGCCCCCAACCTGATCCTTTCCCACTGTTGGGAAATCTCTAAATATGTGTCCACATTTCCAATACCCATTTCCAAGAACTAGCCTATGTGCCCCCGCCACATCTGTGACAAGCTGGAATACTAGAATCAACGGGTCTGCTGCTCTAACCACTAGAGCCTGATGTTCGCCCCCTCTAATCGTGCATCGGTCTGGATGGCACACTCAATGCTGATGATTCTGGGGCTGAAGATCTCTGGTGGGTCTGCTGTCGGTGCCCACCTCATGACCTCGACTGTGAGAATCTGGGGTCATCGGTCATGGCCTTGTTGGCCTCCCTCTTTCTAAGATGTGCTACCTCCATCTGCTAGCGTAACACCCTGGGAGGGCCTACGAATAGATCCGGAAGTTGAAGTTGAAAACTGCAGAAAACCTGGAATTTGCACCAGTACGACTCGAGGTACGAGTTGTGGTGAGAACCTACGACTCGTGACTGGAGTCGTGATGAAATTGGGAGCCTGAGGTTGTGTCATCGGTAGTCCTACAAACCGTGGGGAGAAGGTACGACTCAGGGTTAGGAGTCGTGAGGAATATCTCAGTGGTGCCAAGAGTGAGTTGTCATGGGTCCTGGTATGACTCGTAAGATGAAGCAATGAGTCGTGGTGAGAGTTGTGGTTAAGTCATATTGGTTTGGGTGGATGGTACCACGGTTGACAGTGTGACCAGTAAGATGGTGGTACGAGTCATGGTATACCAGTCGTGGCCAAATTCATAAAGTTAGGAGAAAGGGTGAAGTGACCAAGAGAGGTAACCACGAGTCGTGACTTGATGGTATGACTTGTGGCACGACTCATGGTCGGGGCCAGAACTGCTTTACAGGAAAATTTCAGTAAGGGAAAATTCAAATTTCTATGCTTTTAGGCCCTAAACCACATCACTTTGAGGCCGGAACAGGGTCTTTAAGGGATGAAAACTCTTGTTAAGTTCATTCTTAGCAATTGCAAGTGTTAGAGAAGGGAGTAGGAAGGGTTTCGAGCAACTTCCTTCAAGATTCTTAAATTTCTCACTTAGGGTTCTTCAAGGGAGTAGAAAATCACGAATTCCAGGTATGTGGGGTGTTGAATGGGTAGTTTCGTTCCTATCCATGCCCAAATCCCTCTTAATTTCTAGGTTAAAGCTGCCAAATCTTTATGGGTCTTTATGAATTTACATGATTCTTTAGAATTTGAAATGAGCTTACTGCCGCATGTCTAATTCGTGGCTTTTGAATTTATTTGGGCTAATTTTACTTCATTATTCTATATTTCATGATTTAAATCTCTATAAGCATGGATGCCCAATTACGGGGAAATCTTTAGTGAATTTCACGGTCAAGATGATTTCAAAAGCATGAAAGAGTTTCTCTTACATTTTTTTAAGTATGTATTCAAGTTTCGATTTCACATGCTATCATGATCATTATCTTATGAATTTAAACATGTCAAGTGTGTTTGAAATAATGGGAAATTCCCACATGTCGCTTGTGAATTATAACTACGATTTTGGCTGACTCATGGGCCCAGTTCCATGGCTAGAAATACAAGCTCTCATGTATGTTATGATCTCCATGTTTTCACTAGCCATGCATGTCATGATATGAATGTTATGAGAACGTTTCATTTTTGGGAGTATTACTTAACACCGAGTAGGTTCGGGGCCTAAGTTTAGCCCCGAATCTCAGAACTACATGCCACCATAAGTTATGCTCAGGACCTCCCAGTGACTGTCCCTTATGCCCTGTGGGGCCTTCATTAGTGATATCACGCCTTCCATGGTTCATACCTTTGGCAAGGTATGAACGGCCTCCCAACTAGGGGTACAAGTCGGACTTCATATGTGCTTATGTGAAGTATGTCGGTTATAGAAATCTCCCATTGTTCCTCATAGTTTTGAAATATGCATGATTATATTCTTTTGGCTCAAGTTATGATTTATGAAATGTATTCCCCGCATGTTATGACTTTGACATATTTATGAATATTTTTGGAAATATTGAGCCTTACGATATACATACGATTTCAGTTTTATGATCATGATTCCCCAATCCTATAACTTTTATGTTTTTAAGCATTGTTTTGCATACCTTACACACTTAGTACCTTTCAAGTACTGACCCACATATTTTTAGGATCTGATTCGCAGGTTCAGCATCGTCCCTAGCTTGCGCTCAGTTTCTCTCAGTCTTCAGCAGTGAGTCCTCATGATTCGAGGGCTTCATGTTCAGACTTGTTTACTTGTCTTATGTTTCCAGATTTGGTTGGGTTAGTTGGGGTCTTGTCCCTTCAACCCGTCTATTATGGTTGGAGGCTTTCAGACCTATGTGTAGTATTCAGCCGTTTATGTTTGGATCTTGTATTGTTGTTTTCTTTATATCTCAGGATATGACTTTTAGTTAATTCATGTTTGATAAGTTAAGTTTTCCGCTTTATATGAATGAATTAGTATTATGCTCATGCCATGGGTTGACTTGGGGTCTCTTGGGGCTCCTTGTCCTATGTCTACGACCTGGGTGTACTCATGGGCCGTGACAACTGGGCGTACAAGACTATCCTAGGGAAATCCATATCCTGATAGAGCATTGCGGTCCTGCAATCCTTATCCAAATGGCCTGCTACTCCATGAACGAATCTAGTCACTCGTGCCCTCTGATCAGCCACTAACTCTGGGGCATACTTTGATAGGCGAGTGAACTCGAGGGCATACTCTTATACGTCATCCTCCCTTGCTTCAAATTTATTCATCTCACGAGGGAAGAACCGATCCAAGAATGCAACATGAAACTCTTCCCAAGTGACAAGGCCTTTTCCAGCGACCCTGGTATCTTTCCATTAGCGAAACCAGATATGTGCGACCCGTTTCAACTGGTACGAGGCCAACTCTGTGCACTTAACTCTATTCACCCCATGACTTGGATGATCTTGACAATCTCATCTATGAACTCATGCAGGTCCTCATCTACTTTTGACCCGAGGAACTCTGGCGGGTTCATCCTCAAGAAGTTCCTCACTCGAACTGCTGCTGCATTGCCATTTGATGGAACATGCACAATATCCTATTGATTGACCTAAGCGGTCAAGTCCTGCGAAAGCATCTAAATAGTGGCCTAGAACTCAGCATGGGCAACTGGCTCTGGTGCCTGGGTGTTATACCCCGAGAACTCCAAGATCGGACTCGGGAGTTGAAATGGGGAAAAATTGAAAATTCCAGTTGCAGGCACAAAACGAGTTGTAGGATGACTCGTGAGACCAGCCCATGAGTCTTCAGGTAGCTCGTGGGGAAGACTAGGGAAGAGCAAGAAGTCGGAGGATAAGGAGTCCCCACGGGCATGGGAACGACTCATGGTCAGACACCACAAGTCGTTAGGTCAATCATGGGAGGAGGTGTATGAAAAATAGAAGAGATCAACCAGTGAACTTAACGGAAGGAGGCCACGACTCGTCATGTCAGGCAACAAGTCATGATATTCATCGTTGGATTGTATACAAGGAAAGTGATATGATAGAGGCAGTGTACTTGACGATTGGTGACCACGAGTTATGGTCACCCCTAATGAACCGTTAAGTGATCCGTTATGAGCCCAGGAGTTTTGACTAACAGTGTACCTGACGAGCGACATAGCGAGTCATTTGGGCTAGTGACAATCTATCAGGTCGTCCCTTAGGACCACTTGGCAGTTGTTTTCTGCGAAATAATAAGGGACTTTCCGTAATTTCCTAAATCCTAAGGCCTAAATTATGACGTTTTGGTTATGAACAGGGAAATTTAAAGGGGTTAAGTTCAGTTTTCTCTTCATTCATGCATGCAAGAATAGTGAGAGGTAATCAAAGGAGATTCTAGGCTCTTCTCTTCAATTCTTCCAATTTCATTCTTGGGTAATCAAGGGAAGTTAAGAATCAGATAATCCCAGGTATTTAAGGTCATCAATGGATGAGTTCTTCCACACCCATTCTCCTACTCTATGATTTTACTTAAAATTTATCAAAAACTTATGGGGTTTTGTATTTAATTTATATAAAATCTAATGATTTAATTATGGGTTTTGTGATTTTGAAATATTATCATAATCTATGGATTTTGATCATCTTTTGAAATTTAAATTGATAATAATATTGTAGATTTTGATTTCTAAGCAATTAAGCTTAATTATGTATGCCCCATGATGAATCGATTTATGATCTATTTTCCTATTGATGTTCTTTACAAGCCCAACATGAATTATGTTTTAAATTATGAATTTATTATTTTATCCATTATGATTTTATGAAATTCAAGCTATATGCATGAACTACAAGTATGTATAAATCTTATTAATCATGAATTATGTTTTTGGCTGTCTCACAAGCCTCATGTCATGGATAGATCACATATGTTCAAGCATGATTACAATTATCATGGATTAACTATCCCGTGAACTCATGTATGTATTATTATAAGCACTATATATGTTTTGGGAGTAGTATCGAACACCGAGTAGGTTCGGGGCTCAGGTTAAGCCCCGGATCTTATGAACTACGTGCCACCGTAGGTATGTTGGGACCCCTTTCATGTTAGTCCCTGGCCCAAATGGCCCTTTTCATGGTGATATGATACTTTCATCGTTCTACCCTTGGCAAGGTACGGACACCCTTCCGACTAGGGTTATAAGTCGGGCTTCTTGTCTGCTCATGTGGGGTATGTCAGTTAAGAGAATCTCCCACTGCTCCTCATGATTTATGCATGTTATGATTATGTATGTTGGCTGAAGTCGTGTTAAGTAAATCTCTTCTATTATGATATGATTATGTTTATGTTACGAATTTTTTGAAAAAACTTGAGCCATAGGATATGTTATTATAATTTAATATACGAGCATGATATCCTACTCTTATAATCATTTATGAACTTTATACATGTTTTAAATTTCCATTTTACTTACCTTGCATGCTTAGTACATTCCACGTACTGACCATATACATTCTCTGCTGTATTATTTCATGGTACAGGTCCCAGTTCCCAGGCTCATCCTTACCCATAGATAGTTTCAGATTTGCTCTCAGTGCTCTTGGTGAGTCCTCATGTTTCGAGGGCTGTATGTTCATACTCTATGTAGTTCTTTCAGTTTCTGGATGTTGGATTAGTTGGGGAGTTGTCCCATTAATTCGTCCTTCATGTTTACAGAGTTATCAGACTGTAAGTTGTATTCATCCGTATTGTATAAGACTTGCACTAATTTTCCCTTTTGCTATGTTATGATTACGTTCTTATATGTTAAGTCTTTTGCTCATGTGATTTGATTATATTTATGCTCATTCCATGTGTCGACATGGGGTCTATCGGGGCTCTTTCTCCCGTGTTTACGATCCGGGTGTACGTTTGGGTCGTGACAAACTTGGTATCAGAGCCATAGGTTTTGAAAGGTCCTAGGGAATCTAAAAGTCGCATTAATTAGAGTATTTTTCATGGGTGTGAAGCGAGCCACACTTATGACGACGAGGCTTCTAGATATTTAGGAAATGTTCCTTTCTTTCATGATCTATGTCATGCGATGAACGTCCTTTACTCTTCTAATTTGTTCTATTCGCATTTGCAGGATCATGCCTCCACATCGAGTAAATACCAGGAGAAACGGTAATGGTAATGATCATGAGGGTGCCCATGATGGTGAGCATCAGCTAGCTCCACCCGTTCTTGAGGAGTACGTACCAGAGCCAGCTGCCCACGTCGAGTTTAGGGCAGCGATTCAGATGATGGCACAGGCCATGACTGCCCAGGTCCAAAATCAGATAGTGGTGCATTTCCCTCAGAATGGGAATGCAACGACAGCTAGGATGAGGGATTTCTTAAGGATGAGCCCTCTGGAGTTCACGGGGTCAAAAGTGGACGAGGATCCACATGATTTTATAAAGGAGATTCTCAAGATCACCCAGGTTATGGGGGTGAACTATGGGGAATGCATTGACTTGACCTCCTACCATATAAAGGGGGTAGCACGTATATGGTTTAAGAATGGAGAGATGCCAGGGTGGCGGGTGCAGGCCCGATAGGTTGGGATGAGTTTCACACTGCATTCATGGATCGGTTCTTCCCTCGGGAGATGAGGGAGCTCAAGAAGGCTGAGTTTGGGAATCTGAAGCAGGGTAACATGTCTGTTTAGGAGTATACATTGGAATTCACCCGATTATCTAAATATGCTATGGAGTTGGTGGTGGATTAGAGGGCTCGGGTGAGCCGTTTTGTCCATGGAATAGCAAATTACTTGGAAAAGGATTATTGGATCGCCATGCTTCATCAGGACATTGATTTCCCCCATATTGTATTGCAAGTGCAGCAAGTGGAGTCAGTCTACAGGAGGCAGAAAGAGGACAAGAGGGCTAGGACTGACAGCTACGAGGTTTTTCAGGCTAGGTCAGCGGGTGGACCACATCAGCAGACCCAGCACAAGTCCATTCCCCAGCTCCATGAACGGCTAGCACGCCATCCGGGTTTAGGGGAGACCATAGGAGAATGGTTACATGCTCGAGGGATCATGGTATCATGCAAGTGGAGCGCATTTTTCCAATTTGTGCGAAGTGCGGCAAGAATCATCCCGGGAGGTGCCTGGTCGGCGTGGATGCTTGTTCCGGGTGTGGCAAACCCGGACATAGGGTCAAAGATTGCCTTGCAGCTAGTTTTACCGTTCCAGCAGTACGACCCCCTTAGCATGGTGCCTCCACTAGTTCAGGAGGTGGTCAGCGCCAAAACAGGTTTTATGCCCTAGTGCCTCGCCAGGAGCAAGAGGATTCTCTAGATGTGGTCACGGATATGTTGCAAGTCTTCCATATTGATGCTTATGCTTTGTTAGATCCAGGAGCTACTTTGTCTTTTGTGACCCCTTACATTGCTAGTAGTTTTGGAGTTAGTCCTGAAATTCTATCAGAACCGTTCTCCGTATCTACTCCAGTCGGTGAATCAATGGTAGCTAGGTGGGTTATAGAGGGTGTCCCTTCACTATGTTGCATAAGGTTACCTCCGCAGAGTTAATCGAGTTGTCCATGATGGACTTTGATATCATCTTGGGTATGGATTGGTTGTTTGCATGTTATGCTTCAATTGATTATAGGACCCGTTGATCTTGGGCAAATTTATATGCCCAAGTGATACTCAAAAGTACCATTTTCGCCTTGTTTATCTAGCAATGTGTATACATTTTCATGTAATTGGGAATAAAATGTGAATTTATACTAACCAACATGATTAGCATTGTTTTCCAGGTAAAATATGATTTCGAGAAGCTAAAATGCATGTTGGATGATATCGGAGTTGGACTTGGATGCGAGCAAGGGAAAAGGCATTGGACAACATGAATTAAAGGGGCTCCGCGATGGAGCCGTGTCACGCTGCCATCGTGGAGGCATTCTGCCTGGAGGGTGAAAATTCACCCAACTTCCAGTGAAGGTCCGCGTTTGCTCCGTGGCACAGAGCCAGTGCTCCGCGATGCACTCTGTGACACGTTGCTCATTATTCCGAAAAAAATTCCCAGCAGTATAAATAGAACACTTAAGTTCATTTTTCAGAATTCAGACTTGGTGGAGCAAGGACGTGGGTTACAGGCAGTTGAGGGACAAAAAGTTCAGGGTTTTTTCTCTCTTTCTTTCTTCTTTAATTCAATTGCTTGTATGATTAACACTCATTTTATGATGATTAATCCACAAATGAGTGGCTAATTCTCTTCCTTGCTGAGGTTGTGAACAATTGTGATGAAACTTGATTATTGATTATCTGGTTTTTCATCTTTTTCTTCCATGTTGTTCTATTAATTCTTGTTCTTACTGCATTGGTGTGTGGCCTACATTAATGTACATCTAAAAAGTCCGATTACACTCGAGAGAGCACGAAATTGGAAAGTTGTGAATTAATAGGATATTGTTCTTTACTTGATTTGGGAAAATTGGGTTTTGATTAGCTTTCAGGATAGAAATATACCTGAAAGTTGTATTAGTCAAGTTAGGAACCGGAATCGTATGGCTAGGACATGAATTGCATTTGATCACAGAAATGTAGACGGATGGTTCATGATTCTTAAGTGAGATTAAATACGAGAGTTTTAATCTCTTGGCAAATGTTCTTGGCTAGCAACAGGAAGAAAAGATTAACCAATTTATAATGATAATCAATTTCATTACATGTTCGTTTAACCTTAACATGCTCTTATCCATAGTTCAGATTCAAAGTAGATAATTGTTCTTAGTTTTAGTATAAAATTTATCAACAAACTATCAACTTTTTGGTTACGTTGCATATTTAGAAGTAAAATATAGTATACTTGAGCAAATTGCACTTAACCCAAGTCTCTGTGGGATCGATACTTGGCTTACTAAAGCCACTTACTACTTGTTCGACCACGTGCGCTTGCGTGTTGTTTTATATACCCATATAACAAACACCGAACAAGTTTTTGGCGTCGTTGCTGGGGACTTGGCAATTGGTGAATTTGTTTTAAGTGTTAATTTACTGTATTTTTATTTTTTTCTTAAGTGTTGACAACTTGGTCTTAGCCTGTATTTTGCAGACTTAATTGCTGTGAACACTGGCAAGAGACAAGGAGCTGGTGGAATTTTATATAGAGCCTGAAAGAATATTTCACAGTAAATAGAGAGAAGCTCTACAAAGAAAGCTGCAGTTGCTCAGACAGACGATTATGGAGCAACAACAAAATCCACCGGTAGTAAGGGCAGTGTTAGTGCCCGAAGAAGCAGCAGCACATCCGGTTCGCGAGGTGGCAATACCACATGCCAATAATGTTACATCAAGTATCCCCAAACCAGAGTCGGGAGGGAGATTTGAACTCAAGCAAAATATGGTGCAATTGTTGCACACAAGCGGGCAATTTACCGGTCTCCCTCATGAAGACCCACAACAGCATCTCCAAAATTTTTTGGAGATAAGTGACACTTACATACCCGCTGGAGTGTCACTAGACTATGTCCAGCTTACATTATTTCCATTCTCATTACTAGGAGAAGCCAAGAGGTGGTTGAAAGCTGAGCCACCAAATTCTATCTCAACGTGGGATGATCTTACACGGAAGTTCTTGATAAGGTTTTTTCCCTCTGGTAAAACAGCAAGACTTAGAAGTCAAATTCTAAGTTTCAAACAGAGAGAGGGAGAAAATTTATATCAAGCCTGGGAGAGATTTAAATCCATGTTGCGGGACTGTCCTCATCATAATCAGTCCAATGAGGTGTTGGTGCACACATTTATTGAGGGTTTGGAACCCCATACCAAAATATTGCTAGACTCAGCAGCTGGAGGGCAAGCGCTGGAGAAGACTTATGAGGAGCTGTATACATTGTTGAACCGGATTTCACAGGGAAATCCAGAATGGAATGCTGATTCATCACGAGGTGGGACAAGGAAAGCAGCAGGAGTGCTTTAAGTGGATGGGTTTACAGCTATCGCTGCACAGATAGCTGCATTGCAAAATCAACTGAACAACCACTTCAGCAACATGACTTTGAACCAACCTCAAGCTCCAGTTAATGCAGTCCAGCAATTGTGGTGTGAAGTGTGTGGAAGCAGTGAGCACTCAGCTGAGTGCTGTGGAGCCAATCCTGACTCGGTAAACTTTGTGGGTAATGCACAAAGAAATCACCAGCAGTATGGTAGTAGCTACAACTCCAATTGGAGGAATCATCCTAACTTCTCATGGGGTAGCAACAACCATCAAGGCCAAATTTCGGGTCAGGGTGTGCAAAGGAACCAAGGAGGGCAAAAGAACTACCAAGCTCAATTCAGAAACAACAATGCACCTCCTCCACCACCATCACCCAACATTAAGGAGATGTTCAAGACCATGATAGCTAACCAAGCTCAATTGTAGGCTGACTATGTGAAATTGGTAGTCGAAGTGAAAAACAATCAGTTGGCTACCAAGGCTCTTGAGTATCAATTTGGGCAATTTGCTAGTGCACAAAATACAAGGCCTAGAGGAGGACTGCCAAGCGACACGGATCCGAATCCCAAGCAGGTAAATGCAGTGACCACAAGGAGTGGTTTGCAGCTAAAATAGGTGGAACCAGAAAGACCACCTCAACACTCAGGAGCAGCAGAAGTTGAGGGGGAGCAAAGTTCGGAAAGGGGGAAGACCAAAGAAGCTGAATCAGAAAGACCTCCACCCCCGTTCCCTCAACGACTCAAGAAACACAAAGAGGAGGCGTGTTTCAAGAAATTCATGGAGGTGCTTAAACAGGTACATGTTTATTTACCTCTTGTTGATGTCTTGCAGGGAGTGCCTAAATATGCCAAGTACATAAAGGACATCGTGGCCAACAAAAGTCGGTTGACTGAGTATGCTACGGTGGCTCTAACGGAGGAGTGCACTTCCCGGATCCAAAATAGACTGCCCACAAAGTTAAAAGACCCTGGGAGTTTTACTATCCAGCTTACTATTGGGCAGAGCATCCGAGCTCGTGGATTGTGTGACTTGGGAGCAAGCATAAATCTGATGCCATCTTCAGTATTCAGAAAGTTGGGTCTAGGGAGTCCTAGACCCACAACGGTAATCTTGCAGTTGGCGGATCGATCCTTAGCTAGGCCGGATGGCATTGTTGAGGACGTTATGGTGCAAGTTGGCTCCCTAATTTTCCCGGTAGATTTTGTCGTTCTGGATTTTGAACCAGACGCGGAAGTCCCATTTATTTTGGGACGTCCCTTCTTGGCAACCGGGAAAGCATTAATCGATGTAGCTGCGGGGCAACTTACAATGAGAGCACATGATAAGGTAGAGGTGTTCGATGTGTACAAAGCACCCAAGCTCCCGACGGTGCATGAAGAACTCTCGGTGATCAATGTGATTGATCATGGTAATGAAACGCAGATGAAGGATTCCTGAGAGTTAATGGGAAGACCACCGGATAGGTGTAAGCACTACTGGGGAGAGGACGGTGATCGAGAGAAATCGTCCATCACCCTAGCGGACAATTGAGCTTAAATGACGTCGAGTCGCGACGGTAAACCAAGCGCTGCACGGGAGGCAACCCGTGAAAAAAAATTTTCTTTCGTTTTGTAAAGTGTAAATAGATTTTTCTTTTTCCTTTTTTTCTTGATTTATTACAAAATTTTTCATTTTAGTTTTTGTTTATTTGTAATTAAAGTGAAACCTATAATTCTAACCAATTTTGTATAGTGAGATGATTTTCAGGTCAAATGGAGGAACATGTGCACGGAATCGCGAAGGAGAAGTCGAGGTATGAAAAATTAATAAAAAGTGGAAAACAGTGAGCTGGGGCGATAGCTCCGTGTCACGGAGGAGGACCTCCGCGTTACCCTCTGTGACACGTTGAGGTATAACCCGAAAATTTTAAAATTTCCAGAATGCTATCGCGATGGCTCCGTGTCACGGAGGCAGTGCACCACGATGCACTCCGTGACACGTTGCCGTGTATATCGCGACGGGTCACACCAGGTCGCCGGGTGACCCGCGTATTTTTCTACCCTTTTAACCCCGAAACCTCCCCTTTTCCCCTTATTTTCAAATTCCTCTGCAACCAAACATCCCAAAACCCCTCCCCCATCAACGTGCCACGGCTTAAGGCAACAAATTACTGAGTTTTCTTCGATTCTTCAACTTCAAGGTATGTTTTCCGATTCCCTCTCAAGTTTTTGTCGATTTTCTTCGAAATTGAGCATGGGAGGTGAACTATGTTGCCCTACATAGTAATTAAGCATGAATTCGAGTTATGTGTTGTTGATGAATGTTCGGATTGTTGTCATGATCGTTTGAACTCGTCGATTGCATAATTTGATCGAATTTGATTGATAAAATCAATTCTAGGGCTTGTTGTTGAATTTGAAGTTGGAAATGTGTTGAAATCGTGAATTTTATGCCGGGTTGTACGGGTTGAATGAGATGAGTCATTGTACAAATTGTTAGGATGTTAATAGACGACGGATTCTCGGGTTTGGGGGAAATGTTGAAATTTGTTCGAATTTGGTTAGTTGGATAGGTTCATGTATATAAATTTTTGTTGTTGTTTTTGTTTCTTCGTTTTTCTTTGCTAAGTGCGATGGTTAAAATGCTAGCGATGGTAGTGATTGTGATTGGCTGTACGAAGTCTGAGTAGTACATAGAAGTTATACCGTCGAATTTTCTTTTGAACGCACTAAGCATGATTGTATAGCTGGTTGTTTTGTGTAATAAAGTTATTCTTGTCGTAGTGTTGTAAATGTAGCTAAGGACTAAGTGTGGGGTAACTTAGCGTAACCCGACCTTAGCCGAAGTTAATATTTATTTAGCTTAACATTGAGCTTGTTGACTTGGGTTGACAGGTAAAATGGCAAGCCGGCAAGAGAAAGGGAAAGGTGCATCAACTTCAGGCACCGGAAGGAAGAGACTCAGACTGGGCACAGCAGTCCCAACTGCACCAGTAGATCCACGCAGCCAGCGCCGCCAATATGGAACAAGATGGGTGACGGACGAGGGGAAAAAGTGGTACGCAAAGCACAAAGAGAACAAATATTTCCCCAAGGAGCATATAGCACGGGAGCCATTGGCACAGGAGTTCCCCAGGATGGTTCACCGGATCGAGGCAGCTGGGCTCAATTTCATATTTGAGGAGCCCAAGGAATGCAATTTGCACCTGGTTCAGGAGTTCTATGCCAATTGGAACCCGTCAATCAGAAGCCACACCATAAAAATCAGAGGGCAGATAGTCACTCTGGAGCCCCACCAACTCAATGCCATAATAGGAGCGCGGGACACAGATGCCCACGTCCTCCGACAGCTGAACATTACCCCACCGTATGCTGACATCAGACGCACATTGTGTGGGGCCCGATCTACAGCTAGATGGAGCAGGCACAAAGAAAGGGGCTACCACCAGACTATGCCATATTCACAGATGAACAGGGAAGCCCGAATCTGGCTGAAGATAGTCTGTTCATGCCTCATCCCGGGGGTACATATGACTGATGTAACCCGGGATCGTGTTTGCTTGGTGTATGCCCTGATGAAAGGGCTGGAGATCAATGTCGGGGCGGTTATTATATCCGCCATGAAGAGAGCCCGGTTGCACCAAGGGCACAGGTATGGTTTTGGTGGACTACTCACCACCTTTCTCAAGGGCCTCGATGTTGAGGAGGAGGCCCTCGACAATATCCCGCAGTTGGAGCGGCGAGCCTTAGACGTTACTAAAACTAAGGCTCCCGAGACCACCCACGGGCCAGTGCTTACACTTGGAGAGCGACACGCTCGTGATGACCAGTATATGGCGTGGATGTATGGGATACAGATGCTCCAGCTGAGGATAGGTGGGAGGCCAGCGACGGAGGAGGAGCTATGGCAGCTCGAGCTAGACTACCCGTTCGGCGAAAACGCCAGGGCTCTATGCCGAGTAGGGCCAGCATTTGTAGAGCCCACAGACAATGACGTCCCCACAGACGAGGAGACGCGTCAGGAGGACTCCGATGTGGAGTCCGATGATGACGACGGAGGCGACTCGGATATGGGAGATGAAGCAGCAGCACCCGATGAAGAAGTGGAATACTTTGACTGATCAGGGAGTTCCACCACCCAAATTTGTGCTATTTTGACTTTTTGTGAACACTGGGGATAGTGTTCGGACTAAGTGTAGGGTGGGAGTAGTTAGGTGCTGGGCTGGGCTGTTTTGTTTGTATGTTCTCCTCTGTTATTGTGTATGTTGTTTGTCCCTGTGATTTGTGAATTGTTTAAGTGTTGTTCTGTATTGGTAAATTGATGTGAAATTGATGTGTGTTGTTGAATGTTGCCAGCTGATTCTGTAAATATTTTTGGTTTATCGAAATGATCGATATTTTTAAAAATTTCTTTAAAATATTGTGTACATAAATTTTTTTTTCTTTTTCTATCGAAATGATCGATATTTTCGTAATTTTGTTATTTTGGGTTTCTCGGCGTTTGTTTTCGGTTCTTTTACCGAGAATGGTCCCATTGAACCGACATCTTAAGTAGTGACTGTTCCCTATGATGGATGGATGACGACCGTCTTAAGGGAAATGTAGTCGTTAGGAGTAGTTTTTTCAATTATTTTTTAGTTTTTTCTTTGGTGGATTGCATCCCGAAACCTGTAGTTACTATATGGTTGCAAAATTGTGGTTGCGTGTTGTACATGATATTCAAAATGCAAAGGTGATTCGTATGAAAGCATGCAATTTTGTAAATATGTTGAGATACCTAGGCTGTAGAGTTCGATTCAGTGTGATTGAGGCTTAATGTTTGAATTCCTGTAATTAGCTGATTGAAGAGTCTGTGAATACATCTTGAATCGAGCATGTGCAAAAAGTGTGAAGTGAGGTGTTGACATTCCATGCTATTGTGGAGTGTCTAGAACTTGTCTGGTGTGTGTACAAAAATGAAATGAAGGAGGTGTATTGTAGGAAAGGATGTAGGCATTTCTTTGTTTTAACCGAGAGTTTCTATTTTTTTCTTATCATACCCCCCTTTTTCTGTGATTGTATACCCTAGTCAGCCCTTTGAGCCTTTCGCCTATTATTTCTTTCTTTTGTCCAAAAAGTGTAAACCGAGCTTAATTCCTTCTTTTCATTAGCCGTAAAGTCTATACAAAACACTTAAGCGCTTAAGAAGAGAAAATCTTTTTCCCAAAGTGTCAAAGAGTGAGAATGGTGAAAAGAAAAAAGAAAAGCAGAGTGATAGAAGAAAAGAAAAGGTTGAAGGTGCACTTGTTATAAATAAACGATAATGAAGGTGCATGAATAACCTTTGTTGTTGTGTCAAGTGTGCTTAATGAAATGGGTCATACTAAAGTAAACCATCAAGAATGGGATGATGAAAAAAAAAGAAAAGAAACAATGTCCATGAGTGATGGGATGTGTTGAAAAGGCACTTAAGGATGCTAGTGGCTATTATTGGCTAATCCAATATTTACTAGTTCCATAGCTTCCATTACAACCCATTAAAGTCCTACGTGATCTTACATTGCATTTCTTTATATTAGTGGAGTAATACACTAAGGGCAAGCGTATGGGTCATGACATGATGCATGTGAATTCTTTTGGGAGAGAGAGTGAAATTGTGTGTACATGCCCCTGCTTGAATGATTGTGTATCACATGAGCAAAAAGGGGAAGATTCTCTTGTGTTGTGAGGGCACATGCTTGATGAAAGATTGATTTTCGTGTCAGATATCTTGATTAGCTGATTTGCATGAGTTTGCCGATATCGAGAGTCGATTCTTAAAGTCTAGGAGGTCTTAATGTATTGAAGGTCATTGCATTGATAAGACCATGCATGTTTTCTTGATGATTTGCTGTATTGAATAATCTGTATAATCGTAGCTTAAATTGTCGAACCAAAGTAGCGAGGTTGGGATGTAAATTGCATGAATTATATGTTTGTTGTTCGAGGACGAACAAGGATTTAAGTGTGGGGTAAGTGATCTTGGGCAAATTTATATGCCCAAGTGATACTCAAAAGTACCATTTTCGCCTTGTTTATCTAGCAATGTGTATACATTTTCATGTAATTGGGAATAAAATGTGAATTTATACTAACCAACATGATTAGCATTGTTTTGCAGGTAAAATGTGATTTCGAGAAGCTAAAATGCATGTTGGATGATATCGGAGTTGGACTTGGATGCGAGCAAGGGAAAAGGCATTGGACAACATGAATTAAAGGGGCTCCGCGATGGAGCCGTGTCACGCTGCCATCGCGGAGGCATTTTGCCTGGAGGGTGAAAATTCACCCAACTTCCAGTGAAGGTCCGCGTTTGCTCCATGGCACAGAGCCAGTGCTCCGCGATGCACGTCGTGCCACATTGAGCTTGAATTCCCGGACCCCCAGTTCCAGTGAGGGTCCGCGTTCATGGCGTGTCATGGAGGCAGTGCTCCGTGATGCACTCCGTGACATGTTTCTCATTATTCCGGAAAAAATTCCTAGCAGTATAAATAGAACACTTAAGTTCATTTTTCAGAATACAGACTTGGTGGAGCAAGGACATGGGTTACAGGCAGTTGAGGGACGAAAAGTTCAGGGTTTTTTCTCTCTTTCTTTCTTCTTTAATTCAATTGCTTGTATGATTAATGATCTTGGGCAGATTTATATGCCCAAGTGATACTCAAACGTATTATTTTCGCCTTGTTTGGGTGCAATATGTATATATTCTCATGTAATTGGTAATAAAATGTGAATTTATACTAACCAACATGATTAGCATTTGTTTTACAGGAAAATATGATTTTTAGGAGCTAAAATGCATGTTGGAACTATATCGGAGTTGGACTTGGATACGAGCGTGGAAAAGACATTGGAATGCGCAAAGTATAGGGGCTCCGCGATGGAGCCGTGCCACGCTATCATCGCGGAGGCACACTTCCTGGAGAGGAAATTAAATGGCAAATTCCAGTGAGGCCTCGCGACAGCTCCGTGGCACGAAGATAGGCCTCCGCGTTGGCCTCCGTGCCACGTTGAGGCTAATTTACCGGACCCTGGATTTCCAGTGAAGGTCCGCATCCACGCCGTGTCACGGAGGCAGTGCTCCGCGTTGACCTCCATGACACGTTGCTTGTTATTCCGGGAAAAATTTCCCTCTAGTATAAATAGCACACTTAGGTTTATTTTAATTAGTTCAGACTTGGTGGAGCTAGGACGTGGGTTAGCAGCAGTTGAGGGACGAAAAAGCTAAGGGATTTCTTCTCTTCCTTTCTTCTTTCAATCAATTGTATGTATGATTTACACTTGTTTTAGGATGATCAATCCACAAATGAGTGGCTAATTCTCTTCCTTGCTAAGGTTTTGAACATGTGTAGTGAATTTTGATTGTAAATGATATGGTTTTCTTCTTCTTCTTTCATGTTGTTCTATTAATTCTTGTTCTTACTGCATTAGTGCTTGGCCGACATTAATGTACATCTAAAAAGTCCAATTTCACTCGAGAGAGCAAGAAATTGGAAAGGTGTGAATTAATAGGGTATTGTTCTTAACTTGATTGGGGAAAATTGGGTTTTGATGTGCTTTCCTGATAGAAATATACTTGAAAGCCGTATTAGTCAATTTAGGAACCGGAATTGTATTGCTAGGTCGTAAATTGCATTTGATCACAGAAATGTAGACGAATGGTTTATGATTCTTAAGTGAAATTAAATACGAGAGTTTTAATTTCTAGGCTACTGTTCTTGGCTAGCAACATGAAGAAGAGATTAACCGAATTATTATTATAATCGAATTCATTACTTGTTCTTAACCTTGGCATGCTCATATCCATAGTTTAAATTCACAGTAAATAATTGTTAATAGTTTTAGTATATATAGATTTTATAAACAAAAACTCATTTAACTATTGGTTACGTTGTTGTTAGCATAATTAGAAGTAACATAAGAATATAGTATTCTTAGGCAAATTTTACATATCCTGAGCCTCCTTGGATCGATACTTGGCTTACTTAGCCACTTTATTACTTGTTTGACCACGTGCACTTGCGTGTCAGTTTATAATATATAATACCAACCGAAACAGCCGAACAATTAACACTCGTTTTATGATGATTAATCCACAAATGAGTGGCTAATTCCCTTCCTTGCTGAGGTTGTGAACAATTGTGATGAAATTTGATTATTGATTATCTGGTTTTTCATCTTTTTCTTCCATGTTGTTCTATTAATTCTTGTTCTTACTGCATTGGTGTGTGGCCTAAATTAATGTACATCTAAAAAGTCCGATTTCACTCGAGAGAGCACGAAATTGGAAAGTTGTGAATTAATAGGATATTGTTCTTTACTTGATTTGGGAAAATTGGGTTTTGATTAGCTTTCAGGATATAAATATACCTGAAAGTCGTATTAGTCAATTTAGGAACTGGAATCGTATGGCTAGGACATGAATTTCATTTGATCACAGAAATGTAGACGGATGGTTCATGATTCTTAAGTGAGATTAAATACGAGAGTTTTAATCTCTTGGCAAATGTTCTTGGCTAGCAACAGGAAGAAAAGATTAACCAATTTATGATGATAATCAATTTCATTACATGTTCGTTTAACCTTAGCATGCTCTTATCCATAGTTCAGATTCATTGTAGATAATTGTTCTTAGTTTTAGTATAAAATTTATCAACAAACTATCAACTTTTTGGTTACGTTGCATATTTAGAAGTAAAATATAGTATACTTGAGCAAATTGCACTTAACCCAAGTCTCTGTGGGATCGATACTTGGCTTACTAAAGCCACTTACTACTTGTTCGACCACGTGCACTTGCGTGTTGTTTTATATACCCATATAACACACCGAACACCCGTACAGTGGAATTTCGATTTCCTAAGTCAGTTCTGGAATGGAAGGGTAATTCTGCTGTACCAGCTGGTTGGTTTATTTCATATCTTAAGTCTAGGAAAATGATCTCTAAGGGTTACATGTAACACCTATTTAGTGTTTAGGATGTAGTGTCTGAGACCCCGACTATTCAATCAGTTCACGTGGTGTGTGAGTATCCAAAGGTTTTCCTTGATGATTTTCCAAGTGTTCCTCCGGATAGGAAAATTGGTTTAGGTATTGATCTATTGCCCGATACGCAACCTATCTCCATTCCTCCTTATAGGATGTCTCCAGCCGAGATAAAAGAGTTAAAAGAACAGTTGAAGGACTTGTTGGATAAGGGTTTCATTAGACCGAGCAAGTCTCCGTGGGGTGCACCGGTTCTTTTTGTTCAAAAAAAGGATGGATCCCTTCGGATGTGTATTGATTATAGGGAGATGAATAAGTTCACTATCAAGAACGGGTACCCTTTTCCCATGATTGATGATTTATTTGACCAGCTTCAGGGTGCCAGGTGTTTCTTGAAGATAGATCTCAGGTCTGGGTATCACCAGCTTAGAGTCCGGGAGAGTGATATCCCAAAGACAGCCTTTAGAACCCGGTATGGCCATTATGAGTTTGTAGTTATGTCATTTGGACTAACCAATGCTCCTGCAACCTTTATGGTTCTGATGAATAGGGTGTTCAAGCCGTATCTAGACATGTTCGTGATTTTGTTCATTGATGACATCCTTATATACTCCCGGAGCAAGGAGGAGCATGCCGCTCATTTGAGAGTAGTGCTTCAAACCCTAAAGGATCATCAGTTGTATGCCAAGTTCAAAAAGTGCATGTTCTAGTTGAACTCGGTAGCATTTTGGGACATGTAGTTTCAGGAGAGGACATAAAAGTAGATTCTCAGAAAATTGAGGTGGTGAAGAATTGGCCTAGACTGGTGAATCCTTAAGAAATTCGGAGTTTCTTGGGCCTAGCATGATATTACCAAAGATTTATTGAGGGATTTTCATCAATTGCAGTCCCATTGACCAGGTTGACTCAAAAAAAGATAAAGTTCCAATGGTCGAAGGCTTGTGAGGAAAGCTTCTAGGAATTGAAGACTCGACTCAGTTCAACACCTGTGTTGAATTTACCCTAGGGTATGGATGGCTTTGTTGTATACTGTGATGCTTCGAGAGTCGGACTGGGATGTGTATTGATGCAACATGGGAAAGTAATAGCATATGCCTCTCGATAGCTGAAAGTTCACGAAAAGAATTACCAGACCCATGATCTCGAGTTGGCCGCGGTGGTGTTTGCATTGAAGATATGGCGGCATTACTTGTATGGGGTCCACGTGGACGTGTTCATGGATCACAAGAGCTTGCAATATGTGTTCATGCAGAAAGATCTCAATCTTCGGTAAAGGAGGTGGTTGGAGTTATTAAAGAACTACGACATGAGTGTCCTTTACCACCCAGGCAAGGATAATGTAGTAGCAGATGCACTTAGTAGGCTCTCTGTGGAGAGTGTGTCCCATGTGGATGAGGGAAAGAAGGAGTTGGTGAGAGATGTCCACCGACTTGCAAGGTTGGGAGTTAGATTAATCGACTCGACCGATGGCGGCGTTATTGTGCAGAATGGGTCAGAATCGCCCTTGGTGGTTGATGTCAAGTCTAAGAAATATGAGGATTTGATTTTGAGGAAGCTGAAGGAAGTGGTGCGGAGTCAAAAGGTGGAGGTTTTCTCCCAAGGGGGAGATGGTGTGCTACGTTATCAAGGTTGACTATGTGTCCCGAATGTTGATAATTGGAGAGTTCGTATATTGCATGAGACACATGGTACCAGATACTATATCCATCCGAGATCCACAAAGATGTATCGAGACTTGCGAGAGATCTATTGCTGGGATGGTATGAAGAAGGATATTGCGGAGTTCGTAGCCAAATGTCCAAACTATCAGCAAGTGAAAGTCGAGCATCAAAGGTCTAGAGGAGTACTTCAGGATATCAGCATTCCCACATGGAAGTGGGAAGAGATTAACATGGACTTCATTACAGGCCTACCTCGTACTCGCCGACACTATGATTCCATTCGGGTGGTGGTAGGCAGGTTAACCAAGGCTACACACTTTCTACCGGTGAAGACCACAGTTTCAGCGGATGATTATGCCAAATTATATATTCGGGAGTTGGTTCGACTTCATAGAGTTCCCTTGTCTATTATTTCAGACCGAGGTACTCAATTTACCTCCCAGTTCTGGCGGTCTTTTCAGAAGGGACTCTGGACTCAAGTCAAGCTTAGCACGGCCTTTCATCCGCAAATGGATGACCAAGCCAAGTGAACAATCCAGACTCTTGAGGACATGTTAAAAGTAGTTGGGATGATCATTTTCCCTTAATCGAGTTTTCTTATAATAACAGCTATCACTCCAGTATCCAAATGGCATCGTCCGAGGCTCTCTATGGGTGGAGGTGTAGATCTCCCATCAGATGGTTTGAGGTTGGTGAGGCAGCTATGATAGGGCCAGATTCGGTTCACGTGGCTATGGTGAAGGTTCAGTTGATAAGGGACCGGTTGAAAACTGCTCAGAGTCATCAGAAATCATATACCGATGTGAGGAGAAGGGACCTGGAGTTTGACGTGGACGATTGGGTATTTCTCAAGGTATCTCCCATGAAGGGAGTCATGCAGTTCGGGAAGAAAGGGAAACTCAATCCCCGATATGTTGGTCCCTACGAGGTTATGAGAAGAATTGGTAAGGTAGCATATGAGTTGGACTTTCCATCAGAGCTATCTTCTATGCATCCAGTGTTTCATGTGTCGCTCTTGACAAAGTTCTTGGGTGATCCAGCTTTAGTAGTCCCAGTGGACAGCGTTGGTGTAAAGGATAGCCTCAGCTATGAAGAAGTTCTGGTGGAAATCTTGGATTGTCAGGTTTGGAGGCTGAGGAACAAAGAAGTAGCTTCGGTGAAGGTGTTATGGAGAAACTAGCATGTTGAGGGAGCTACGTGGGAAGTCGAGGCGACTATGATGGCTAAATACCCTCACATGTTCTCTACCGGCTGAGTTTCAATTTGAGGTATCAGTTTTTACCCTAATTCTCTAATCAGTTTCCATGTTCAGTTCATGTGCAAAAGTTTGATTTATGTTATGATAGATGTACGTGATGTATGAATTTAGTTCAGCTATGTAGTCCTTTTCGGAGGTTGTCATTCCGCCAATTTTCGAATTAAATAATCAGTATTTGCACATGATAATTGCTTGTTTCTAAGTTTTCTACGTGTTTCTAACAATCAAGGATGAATGTCCCCAAGGGGGAGATATTGTTATACCCCGAGAACTCAAAGATCGGACCGGGGAGTTGAAATGGGGAAAAATGAAAATTCCAATTGCAGGAATAGAATGAGTCGTTGGATGACTCGTGAGACCAGCACACGAGTCGTCAAGTGGCTCGTGGGAAAGGCTAGGGAAGAGCAGAAAGTCGGAGGATAAAGAGTCCCCACAAGCATGGGAACGACTCGTGGTCAGACACCACGAGTCGTTAGGTCAACCATGGGGAGGAGGTGTATGAAAAATAGAAGAGGTCAACCAGTGAACTTAATGGAAGGAGGCCACGACTCATCATGTTAGGCAACGAGTCGTGATGTGTGTCATTGGATGGTATACAAGGAAACTGATATGATAGAGGTAGTGTGCTTGACGATTGGTGACCACGAGTTGTGGTCACCCCCAACGAACCGTTAAGTGATCCGTTATGAGCCTAGGAGTTTTGACTAACAGTGTACCTGATGAGCGATATAATGAGTCGTTTGGGCCAGTGACGATCCGTCAGGTCCGTTAAGACCACCTAGCAGTTTTTTTCTGCGAAATAGTAAGGGCCTTTTAGTAATTTCCTAAGATCCTAAGGCCTAAACTATGACGTTTTGGGTTATGAATAGGGAAATTTAAAGGGATTAAGTTCAGTTTTCTCTTCATTCATGCATACAAGAATAGTGAGAGGTAATCAAAGGAGATTCTAGGCTCTTCTCTTCAATTTTTCGAATTTTTTTCTTGGGTAATCAAGGGAAGTTAAGAATCATATAATCCCAGATATGTAAGGTCATCAATGGGTGAATTCTTCCATACCCATGCTCCTACTCTATGATTTTACTTAAAATGTATCAAAAACTCATGGGGTTTTATATTTGATTTATATAAAATCCAATGATTTGATTATGAGTTTTAAGATTTTGAAACCTTATCATAATCTACGGATTTTGATCATCTTTTGAGATTTTAATTGATTATAATATTGTTGATTTTGATTTCTAAGCAATTAAGCTTAATTATGCACGCCCCATGATGAATCGATTTATGATCTATTTTCCATTGATGTCCTTTACAAGCCCAACATGAATTATGTTTTAAATTATGAATTTATTATTTTATCCATTATGATTTTATGAAATTCAAGCTATATGCATGATCTACAAGTATGTATGAATCTAATTAATCATGAATTATGTTTTTGGCTGACTCATGGGCATCATGTCATGGCTAGATCACATATGTTCAAGCATATTTACGATTATCATGATTAACTAGCCCATGAACTCATGTATGTATTATTATGAGCATTATATATGGTTTGGGAGTAATATCGAACACCGAGTAGGTTCAGGGCTCAGGTTAAGCCCCGGATCTCATGAACTACATGCCATCGTAGGTATGTTGGGACCCCTTTCAGGTTAGTCCCTAGCCCAAATGACCCTTTTCATGGTGATATAACACTTTCATGGTTCTACCCTTGGCAAGGTACGAACACTCTCTCGACTAAGGTTACAAGTCGGGCATCATGTGTGCTCATATGGGGTATGTTGGTTAAGAGAATCTCCCACTGTTCCTTATGATTTATGCATGTCATGATTTTGTATGTTGGCTCAAGTCATGTTAAGTAAATCTCTTCTATTATGATATGATTATGTTTATGTCACGAATATTTTGAAAAACCTTGAGCCATAGAATATGTTATTATTATTTACGATACGAGCATGATATCCTACTCTTATGATCATTTATGAACTTTGTACATGTTTTAAATTCCCATTTTACTTACCTTGCATACTCAGTACATTCCACGTACTGACCGTATACCTTCTATGTTTTATTGTTTTATGGTACAGGTCCTAGTTCTCAGGCTCATCCTTACCGGTAGATAGTTTTAGATTTGCTTTCAGCGCTCTTGGTGAGTCCTCATGTTTTGAGGACTGTATGTTCATACTCTATGTTGTTCTTTCAGTTTCTGGATGTTCGATTAGTTGGTGAGTTGTCCCATCAATCCGTCCTTCATGTTAAGAGGCTTATCAGACTGCAAGTTGTAGCCGTATTATATAAGTCTTGTACTGATTTTCCCCTTTCCTATGTTATGATTACGTTCTTATATGTTAAATCTTCCGCTCATGTGATTGTATTAGATGTATGCTCATGCCATGGGTCAACATGGGGCCTCTCGGGGCTCCTTGTCCCGTGTCTACGATCGGGGTGTATGTTTGGCTCGTGACTCTAGGGCTCCTGAACTGGTGGGGCTTCTTGGTGCACGTTACTATTGCCATCCGCATGGCCTTCACCATTCCCATTTCTCCTACCATTCATTCTTCGGGGAACCATGATTATGCAATCGCAAATAGCACGAATTAGAGGAATAGAAAGGCATTTCATCGCACAGCATAGATCATGAAAGAAGGAAACATTTCCTATACGTCTTGTAGCCTCTTCATCATAACTGTGGCGCGCTTCACACCCATGAAAAAGACTCTACTTAACGTGGCTTTCAAACACCCTAGGACACTTCAAACCAATTGATCTGATACCAAGTTTGTCATGACCCGAACGGAGGCCCGGATCGTAACACAAGACAAGGAGCCCCGATAGACCCCAAGTCGACCCATGGCATAAACATACATCTAACTCAATCAAGAAACTTAATAATCGACAACATAATTATAGAGGAAGTCTAAACTTAAACATAATATTAGAAAACATAATCTGAAGTTGAGTACATACATATTTCTGAAAAGCCTCTAAACATGACGAGTTGATGGGACAAGACCCCAACTAACTCAACAAAACTGAAACTGAAATACATATAAGAAATTTGAATAGCCTAGTCCTCAGGAGATGAGGACTCACCAACATGAACAATGCAATCTCAGAAGACGGACTATGAGCGGGGATGAACCTGAGAGCCGGGTCCTGTATAATGAAATGATACAACATAGAGTATGCGGTCAGTACGTGGAATGTACCGAGTATGCATGGTAAGTAAAATCACCTAAGTAAATAAAATCATTTAAAACCAATGCATAATGTAAACTTAGACAATAAGAATATGAAAGTAGGGCTTGCATGCGTTCATTCTGAAATCATGATCTCTTCATAACATGACATAACATAACTTCATAACATTAAAACTGAATCGATTGACTCAAAGCTGAATTCTGATATTTATTAGTAAAGCCGAATATTGAGTCAAACCTTCTTTAGAACATGCATTTACATAAATCTCATAAGTAACGAATATGCATATCTGAAATCATGAGGAACAATAGGAGACTTGTCTTTTAACCGACATATCATGATAGAGCTTATGTGGTCCCAACTATCACACTCAAGTGGGTAGAGCCATCCAAAGCCTTTCCAGGTCTAGGGACGATACCATGAAATTGATATCAAGATAAAGGCCCATTCAAGTAGGGGAAGCTCACAAGGGAGGTCCTAGAGTCATAATGTATAAACCTACGTTGGCGCGTAGTTCTGAGGCATAGGGTGATCAACCTTTAGCCTGCTCAGTGCTAGACACTACTCCCAAAAAACAAGCATATGCTCTACATCATTATTCAACGAAGCTCAACATCGTCTATTGAAGAAGCTCATAAATCAAATACATCTCAAAGCGAAAATCATGCATAAGAGAAGATTTAACTCAAATCATAACACAAGCTGAAGATAATTGGGAGTCTTCGCTCCAAAACCATGTGGTAAGCTATGCATAGGAAAACTTCAACTCAAACATACAACAAGCTGAAAATATACTTGGGATTCTTCTCTCCAAAACAATGTGGTAAGCTTAATTCGGGCAAATCATCATTCATATTTAACATATGGGCATTATCCAAAGCTTTATCATACTTAAAAATACTCAATTCTCATCGAAAACATAATTGTAAATATGGGTAGCTTTAGAACATGCTTTCATCATAATATCTCATCATCATCATACATTCATCATAAATCTTATCTTTCATGAACATCTCTTCAATGGGCTTTTAATTCATAAAACTAGAAACATGATTTTAAATTGAAAACATTATAGAAATTGCCTATGCTTCATAATTCAACAGTAGAATCATAATTAAATCATAACCACGTATAGAAATAGGAGATTCATGCATTTGAGTTAAAACCCCATAGATTAGACATAGGAATTTCATACTTTAGAGAGGGATTGGGCATGGGTGTGAAGAGAATCACCCATTCATAATCCTACATACCTGTTGGTAGCTGATTCTTACACTTCCTTAGATGCCCAATAGGAAATTGAATAAAAATTGATGAATGCTAGGCTTGATCACCCTCTCAAATCTTCTACCTTGCATGCATGAATGAATAAGGCTTAAAATGAACTTAACCCCTTTAAAAGTCGCTATTCATAACTCAAAACTACATAGTTTAGGCCCTAGGAGCTTAGGAATTACGGAAAAGCCCTTACTAAATTCGTAGAAAATAACAGCCAGGTGGTCCCAATGAGGGACCTAACGACTCGTTTCCCTGGGCCACGACTCGTGTAGTCGTCCGTGAGATACACTGCTCAATAGGTCTCCTGGGCTCTTAAGGGGCAACCTCACGAATCGTTACTGGTGACCACGACTCGTGGTCACCACCCGTTATGTACACTGCCTCCATGCCCATTATTTTCTCAGTCAACTGACCACGACTCACCCCACAAATCATGGGGACTGACCACAACTTGTGGGTCCTCCCGTCGAGTGAACTACCTTCCTTCTTCTCTTTTCTTTCCTTACTCACCCCATGATTGATAAAATGACTCGTGGGGCCTAACCACGAGTCGTGGTCACATCCGTGGGAATCCTTTTTCCCAAATTTTCCAAACTCCTCACTAGTCTCCCCATGAGTCACATCACGACTTGTGGGCTGTACCAATGAGTCATCTCACGATTCGTTCTATGTCTGGTGCCAGTTTTTAAGCTTTTTTCTATTTCAACTCCCATGTCTAATCTTTGGGCTTCCGGGGTATAACACTCTTCTGGTCCGTGAACACATCCACATGCACCACATACAAATAGTGCCTCCAAATCTTCGATGCAAACACCACAACTGCCAATTCTAGGTCATGCGTTTTGATAGTTCTTCTCATGAGTCTTAAGCTTTCTAGAGGTATACGCAATGACCTTACCATGCTAGATCAACACACAACCAAGACCAACCCTAGAGGCATCACAATACACAACAAAACCATTTGTACCTTTCGGCAGGGTTAATACTAGAGCCAAAGTGAGTCGACACTTTAACTTCTGAAAACTCTTCTCACAAGCATCCGACCACTGAAATTTGACCTTCTTCTAGGTCAACTTAGTCAACAGTGCTGCAACAGATGAAAATCCCTCAACAAATCTCCTATAGTAGCTAGCTAAACCCAAAAAGCTTCTCATATCTGAAGGACTAATTAGTATAGGCCAATTCTTCATTGCTTCTATCTATTGAGAGTCTACATGCACACCCTTGTTAGACACCACATGGCCCAAAAGTGCTATGGAGTTCAGCCATAACTCGCACTTGCTAAACTTAGAAAATAGCCAGTGATCCTTGAGAGTCAGTAATAAAATCCTCAAATGAGCAACATGCTCCTCCTCATTTTGAGAGTATATGAGAATATCATCTATGAAGAAAATCACAAACATATCCAAATACTGCTTGGACACCCTATTCATCAAATCCATAAAAGTTGCAGGACCATTCTTTAGTCCAAAAGACATAACTACATACTCATAGTGACCATTCTGAGTCCTGAAGGCTATCTTAGGATGTCACTTTCTCTAACTCTAAGCTGATGATAGTCGGATCTGAGGTCTATCTTTGAGAAGACTTAGCACCCTGAAGCTGATTGAGCGATTCATCAATCTTGGGGAGGGGATACTTATTCTTCCAGACAAAAAGAACTGGAGCACCCCATGGGGATTTAATAGGCCTAATGAAACCCTTATCTAGGAGATCTTTCAGCTATTCTTTCAACTCCTTTAGCTCGGCTGGAGTCATTCTGTTAGGAGGAATGGATATAGGTTGTGTATTAGAGAGAAGATCAATACTAAAATCAATCTCTTTCTTGGGAGGGATGCTTGGCAGGTCATCTAGAAATACCTCCGGATACTCACATACTATAGGAACTGACTGAAGAGTCAGGGTCTCGGTCTTAGAATTAGTAACCCGAGCTAGATGATACACACAACACTTAGAGATCATCTTCCCGGCCTTGAGATAGGAAACAAAGTGACCTACAAGAACAGCTGAACTACCCTTCTATTCTAAGATCACCAGGAAATCAGAACTCTTACTGTATGGGTTCTACAACGGACTGAGGCATAACATGCATGTAACCAATCCATATCAAAGATAACATCAAAATCATTCATGTCTAACTCTACTAGGTCGGTTGAAATGACTTTCTAAAGGACTGTGACAGGGCAATTTCCGTATACCCATCGAGCTATTACTGACTAGAGTTGATATTGAGAAGGGCTCTAATAGTATTTCGGGACTGACTCTGAAACTATAAAAAATATGAGGAGACAGAAAAGATAAGGTATCCCCTATATATAACAATGCATACACATCAATATGGAATACTCGTAACATACCAATGACTACATCAGGAGAGGCCTTCTGCTCCTGACGAGAAGATAGTGCATTGAATCCGTTCTGACGCTGGCCGCCACCTGTACTAGATGAGGCACCCTGCTGAGTGGGTAAGCTGCTGGGCTAGTGAAGTACTAGTTGGGGCACGACCTCTACTATCTCTCTGCCTAGCCAAGGACAATCCTTGCATATATGCTAGGGCTTCCCACACCTAAAGTAAACATCCATACCAACCATGCACTCGCTAAGGTGCCTCTTGCCACATTTCCCACAAGCCAAAAAAATAGGCTCCCGTAACATGCTTCTCTACCCCTTAGAGCCTGATTTTCTATCTCTCTAATCTCCTTTTGGTCTGGATGGAACACTGACTGCTGATGGAGATGGGGTTGACGATCTCTAGTGGGACTGAGGGCGATGTCCACCACCGGACCTCTATTGGAACTGCCCATAACTCCCTTTCCTAGCCCTCTTGTCCTCCCTCTCCTTCTCCTTCATCTACTCTGCCTCTATATACTGGGCGTATATGATCAACCGAGAGAAATCTAAATCATTGGTCAGCATGGGGGTCCTTCACTCTTTGGACAGCGAACCTGCCACTCCATTCACAAAATCGCTCATACGAACCCTCTAATTCATAACCATCTCTGGTGCATACTTAGACTACAGTGTAAACTCCATGGCATACACTTGGACGGTCCTATGGTTTTGCTTCAAGTTGATGAACCCCACTGCCTTTGCTTCCCTCAACTTTTTAGGGAAGAACCTGTCTAAGAAAGCAGTCATGAGCTTATCACAACTCACAGGGACTGCTCCAACTCTCCTGTTATCCTTCCATTAACAAAACCATATGTAAGAAACCCCTTTCTGCTGATAGGAAGCTAAGTCTGCACTTTCCTCTCCCATCACCCCCACTGCACCTCCTCAATAAACTCATGTAGGTCCTCATCCATCTTCAACACTAGAAACTCAAGTGGGTTCATCCTAAGAATATCTCGTACTCTAGCCGCTACTGCGTTCTCATTCTGGGGAACATGGGCCACCATTTGCTGGTTGATCTGAGCGGACGTGGCCTGTGCCAACATCTAAACTGCCGCTCTAAACTCGGCATGAGTGACCAGCTGGGGAAAAGGATCTGCTAGTGCTGGAGGGGATTGTCGATGCCCATCTCCATTTACATTGTCATGGCCATTCCTATGTCCATTTATTCTACCATTAACTCGGTGTGGAGGCATATTTCTTCAAACGCGTATAGCACGAGTTAGAGGAATAGAGAGGTACTTTATCACATGACATATATCATGAAAGAAGGGAAATTTCCTAAAATGTCTTGTAGCCTATTCCCTATAACTGTGGCGCACTTCACATGCATGGAAAAGACTCTACTTAATGTGGCTTTAAGACATCCTAGAGCACACCCAAGCCTTAGCTCTGTTACCAAATTTGTCATAAATCGAGCTGAGACCCTGGATCGAGACACGAGACCTAGAACCACATATGGCTCCAAGTCAACCCATGGTATGTGCATAGCAACTCAAAAACATAAATTAAAGTAGAAACTTAGAAAACCATGAATAAGCAGAAGTCTGAAATACAACATAGGCCAGAACATAGCCAACACTTGAAAAGATGAATCTGATATAAAATGTCAGAAAAGCCTCTAAAACATCTGATGAGATGATGGGACAACTTCCCCAACTAGCTCTCTAGAACCAGACAACTGAAGTACCACGTAAAGAAAAACTACTAACTGTCCTCAAAAAATGAGGACTCACCCAAAACAATGGCTGGACAGGATTGAAGAGAAAGTAGCTATCGGCGAGACTGAGCTGGATCACCTAAACCTATATCATGAAATAATATAGCATAGAGTATGCGATCGGTACATGGAATGTACTGAGTATGTAAGGAAAGTAAAACATTCTTAATAAATCATTAGTTAAAAATGTGCTTGTAAATCAAAAGTTCATTAGAGTAAGGACTTCATGCTAAAAGCTATATATGAGATATACATAATCATAAGCTGGTTATCACAACTGATCATAATGTCCCAAGATTTAGTAAAAGAAACCATATGACTTGTTATAGCTGAAATCATAAGTAAAAATTCATAAACTGATCATTTGGTCAAATCTATTGTAAAACATACTATCATAATATATGAACATAAATAACTGAAAGTATGAGGAATAATGGGAGACTCGTCATAATCGACAATCACCATGTATGAGCGCATGATGATCCCACATCTTGTCCACGTGAAGGATAGCCATCCGAAGCATTGCCAGGGCAAAGGATGAATAAGGTGTGATATCATAGTGTGCCCTCGAGCAGGGACAACACTCTCTTGAGAGGTCCCAAATATATACCTAAGTTGGTGCGTAATTTATGATACCGGGGAACCTCGAAACCCCTGGCCTACGCGGTGCTAGACAATACTCCCAAAATATACAATATTGCTTATATAATCGTATTCTCAAAACATAGCATAAATCTAAACATTGAGAGTCTTGACTCTAAATCATATCATGAACTGTATTGGGAGTCTTGACTCAAAATCATATCATGAACTGCATTGGGAGTCTTGACTCCAAATCGTATCATAAACTAATGTTGTTAGCCTTGGCTAAAATCATAATAAACATACTTAACTTGCATAGGCTTACCCAAATCAATAATCATGCATACTTGAAATAGACTTTATAATTCTAAATTATTGAATTATAAGTTGAGAATTTATAAACCTTCATGCATACTTTGATAATTCATCATGTTGAAATCATGGAATCATAACCATGATCTTCATAAAACATGCATAATAGGGCATAGTTTATAATAACTTAAAAACATGAATTTATAATCAAATTGAGTAGAAAATCTTCCCATTAGACTTAAAATATACTTTAGATCATGAGGGAATTAGACCCATAAACATATGATAGGTAATTTCATAAAATTGGGTTAAAACCGCAAGAATCAATTCACCTGATTAAAAACATAGATTCATGACTTTGAGAAGAAGCTTGGGCATGAGGGTGGAAGAAAACCCTCCTTAACCTTACATACCTGGGTAAACTGATCTTCAAATTCCTTCAAAGCCCAAGAGAATTGGGGAGAATTCTCCCAAGATGTTGAAAGGGAATCTCAATATCTTTCATGCATGGGAGTCTAATGACTTAGAATAGACTAAACCCTAAACACTCCTTTCAAGGACTAAAATGAATTTATTAGGAAGTTAGGAACTCGGAAATTTATGAAACTACCCTTGGGAATTTGCATAAAAAATCTATCTGCCGGCTTCAATGACCACTCTAACGGGTCATCGTAGCATAACGCAGGTGTTGGATCATCCGTTGTATCTGAAGCACTTCCAGTACTCTCCTGAAGTTCTGACCAGCAACTAATCAACACGAGTCATCATACAAAACAATGACTCATTACTCCATCCGTTGCTTCTAGGGAAAATTATGCTACTCTTCTGATCCTCCAACCAATGACTAGAAGGATGAGTCGTTACTTGAAACAACAACTCGTCATATCCTCTTATCATCACTGACTCAGACCTAGGCCTTTTTCTAAACCTCATTCAACGACCACTCAAGACGACCCGTTGGATCTTCCAATGAGTCATTTCTACGCTTATTGTTTCACTAAAAATTCTGACTAGGGACTTACAATGAGGGACAACAATGGGTCATTGTTCCCTATAACAACTCGTCCCTTGAATCGTCCTGTGACTCTGATGAAAGTTTTCTTCTTTTCTCTAGTTCAACACTCGTGTTTGATCCTATAAACTTTTGGGGTGTTACAGGCCAGCTTTTGAGGAGCCATTGGATGGCAATTAGCCCACGGTGCTGATCGATGGTGTTGATGACTTGGACAATGATGATGATGATGATGATGATGCTACAAGTGCCATGAAGGTTGATGGCGAGGATGATGATGATGATCAGGAGTATAATCTTGATGATGACGACTATGCTTAAAGGTGCTGGAAGTTCTTTTTCTCTACCTACTTGATATATTTGCTTATGCACAGGGGACAGTGCACTGTTTAAGAGTGGGGTGGAGGAAAGATTTCCTGTTTACTCTTTGTTTGCTAAATTCATAGTAAGTTGTAGCATTAGTTTTCAGTCCCTGTGGTAGTATCTCTGTGATTGATTAGGTCTGGTTTGTAATCGATAGTAATGATGATAATTCGGAACGTGGATGATGCCTTGTTATGTGGTGACAATTTGTTCGTCTTTAGTAGTATGTTTGTTTGGTTTAATTCTAGAGTCAATTTTTTTGTTTTTGTCATCAAAGAGTAGATCCTGATGATGGATGGATGACAACCGTCTTAAGGAAAAATTAGTCATATTTTTTTATTTTTAGAATTGAGTCATATATCATCCACTTGTGTGCTATTTGACATTTTACTTAGTGTCTATGCTAGAGTCAATAAAATGGTCTTCTTAATTTCATAAGTGAGAATTCCATGAGAGATACATTAAGTTCTTTAACTTGACTCAACACTCTTAGGGCTTAATAATGAAAAGTGTCATTCAATTTGATTGTGTGAATGTGTAGCTATAGGAAATTGACTAGATTCTTGATACCATGTGAGGTGAGCCTAATTGTTGTGTTTTATACATAGTGTGGCATCTAGAACTTGCCTTAGTATATGTATGATAACTAGTTGTTAGGGGGTTAAGAGATGATCAAGTTTTTTTTTCTGAAAAACCCATGTTTTCCCATGTTTGTTTTACCTTCTTGAACATTATCCCTAGTTAACCCCCTTTGAGCCACAAGCCTTATTCTTTTTTTAGCCACAAAAGTATCCTATTTCCTTTTGTTGTGTGACCTCCAGAATTTTTGATCCAAATATAGTCTTAGGCACATTGAGTATTAAGAATGAGGAGTCCACCGAGGTAGAAAAAGTTTTAAGTGAAAGTAAAGAAAGAAAAATGTATGGATGATAAGAAGAGGAAAGAGAAGAGGGGTGCCCACAAAACATGTTGTCTACTTGATGCTAGAACATTTCATAAAATATTTTAATGGTTTATTATTTTTGTTGAACTTATAAGCAAAAAATAGTAGTCAAGTAGTAAAAAAAAGGGCATGAAAAGAAAAGAAAAGAAAAAGGGTGAGTGAAATGAAGGATGAATAATAAAGGAGAAAGTGGTGGACAAGAAAGACGAAAAATGTCTTAAAGTGCTTAGGGTGGTAGTCACTATTAAAGAAAAATCACTCCTACCTGTCTCTTAGCCAATGTTACAGCCAAGAAAAGTCCTTGTGATCTTAATCTCTTGAAACAATTAAGTAGTCGAAATGTACATGAAGGGCAAGCTTATGAAATGTGACATATGTATAATACATTGTTGTGAGTGTGAGTGTGCCTTGCATATTATGTTTCATAATTTGCATTGATTATTTTAGAGAGGAACATCACTAAAAGTGAAGGACACAAGATGTCTAAGTCGGTGTACTATATGTGGCACATTTTATATTTAATCATGTTGGCCCTATTTTTAAAAGATGAGTCAGTTATAGAAGTTGTGTAGTCTTAAATGTGAAAACTTGGTATGTGCTTGATGTGAATTTCTATACATTGATGAACCACTTAATCATATGTGTTATGCTAGTTGGTTGAGTGAGAATTGATAGAGATGAACAGTGGTGCTAAAAGATGAGTTTATGCATATAATTGAGGATTGTTCAAGGATGACCAATGGTTTAAGTGTGGGGTGGTGATGTTGGGCATATTCTTATGCCCATTTGCCATTTTTGTCCATCGTTTACCTTGTTTTGAGTTTATAATCCTTATGAAACCCATAAATTCATATTTATGTGTATTTTGTGAGCTAACAAATGTTTTTAGATGTTTTGAGCAGGAAACCAAGGAAAAAAGACTCAAAATGACCCATGGTGTGAAGAAAAAAGAGTTCGCGAAAGTTGGCCTGGTGAGACGGCTGGCATGGCGCGCCAACTTAAACATCAGAGAAATTTGCACAAAAGTTGGTGCTATGGGTGGTGTGGTGCACCAGGTCCCTAACTTTAGAGGAAAATATGATCAATACCTTGGCAAGATGGATGGCGTGGTTTGCCAGAAGCATCCCAACTTAAGAAATTTTTCTAACACTCTAGTGCTTTGGATGGCGTGGTGCGCCAGAGGTGTCCAGATGCCCAAAATTTGACTAACACCTTGGTGAATTGGCTAGCGTGGTGCGCACAGAGAAAAACTTCAGAGGAAAATTGAGCCAAATCTGGCATACTGGGGGCACATTGTGCCAGACCTATTCTGAGATGTATTTTGCTGATTTTGAAGCTAAATACTTGATGGAAAAATTGTCATTTGAGGCCTCACTTATAAATATAACATATAGGTCATTCGTTAACTATCTTACATTATTTTGCTTGATCGTATTGAGGGTGTAATGCAGCTTTGGAGGAGAGACAAGTTCTTAACTTAGGTTTTTCTTCTTTTCTCTATCATTTTATGCTTCGAATGATGATGTCTTTGTTTTTCCACTTGAACATGGGTGGATAAACTCCCATTCTAGGATTTTGTCCATAGCAAATGGTTGACGTTTGATAGATTGATTATGCTAGTATTGATTCTTTGTTAAAGGTTGTTTATATTTACTTATGTTAATTGCTTATTCATTAGATTGATCACCTTTCGAATAAATTTTTTTCTGTTTGGTTGAACTTGGGAGAGGGAACTAAAAAGGTTAAAAGTAAATATAAAATAGGTATTCAAAGACTCTTGTTCGGCTGAGCTTAAGATAGAATTTGTTGATGAGGATAGAAATATACCCTTCAACCTTGTTTAGTTGATACACAAGTAGACACAACCGTCGTCTCATGTTTCTCCTGTGACCATAGGGATATAGGTGTTAGGGTTTATGGGATAGTTCGTGGATGCTTAAAAGAGTGGGAAGAAATAGGATAGTAGCTTGCAACTAGAAACCTTAGGAAAAATTAATCTAGATAATCAAGTCTTGAAAACTCAACCTGACGCAAAAGTGCCATTACCCTAGATTTTGTCATCATTTGAAGAACAAACATTGGTGAAATCACGTTCAATTAAATAGTTAATTTTTCCTTTCAAGTTTAGTAGTTTATATCTCCAAACCATTCCCCATTTTTATTGTTTTTTCTTAGAATAGTGAGATAAGATAATAACCTTGAACAATTAATTTGACAAGTCTCTTAGGGATCAATAATTGGAACTTCACTGTCCTATATTACTTGACGACCACGTACGCTTGAGCGAAGTCAACAAGTTCTAGATATTACATGACAACATGGAATATACAATATATCACTCACTGCACATGTTCAATTCCAGACAGACCCAAATAGACTCTTAATTCAGCTAACCACATGAATTTAGAATTTAAGCATAGAACATAAAAAGTCATATTCAAGAGCCTCAATGTCTCAAACAAAGTCATACAATTTGTTCCACATGCTTCTTAATTACAATGTACTTGCCTCTTACAGACCGTTGTGGCTCTTAACAAAAGCATCAAGCATTCAATAAGTTTAGACAAGCTCTTATCTATCACTAAACAACTATTTACATACAACACAAAAAATTTTATTATCGGTTCAAGGTGCCCCCCTTCGGAAAAGAACTGAAAAGAAAAACCAAAGGGTGGGTGAAATGTGCTCACTCAGACTTTATGTTCAAACAATTTCAAACCAAGCACATCATTCATCCTCAATCAAGATCCAAAAATTTTGAAATTTCCCTCACCCCACAATTAAAAGTATGCTATGTCCTAAAAGAATAAATTAAAATTAAAACATGGGTTAGGGATACTTCCTAAGGCCTCTAGGCCTAGCTAGCAGCATATTTTTGTCCACTTTTCAACAACGGGTTGATGACCCTACACTTCTCTTTTTTTATGCTCCTTAGTGTTCCCTTTCATGGGTACTCAGACATCCCCTAAATTTGTGCTTAATAACCAAAAAAACCAATAGTGAAAATAACCAAAATTAAAATCAAGGAAAAAAATCATATTTGTTGTACAACTTGGGTTGCCTCCCAAGTATCGCCTGATTTTATGTCGCGACACGATGTGAATCACCCTTTTCAGGATATTCTCAAACTCTTCTTCCCTTTTGGGAACCATCTCCTCTTTTTCTTCACTTTCAAGGGAAGATCCTCCACACTTTCCTTCTTCTCCTCCATCACTTCCTTCACCAAATTTCTCGGTATCTTCTCAACCATAGGCTTGGGTTCTCTTTTTAAGAGATTCTTTAGAAATGGAGTTTTGCACTCCTCCACCCCACACTAATTCTCTATTAATGCATCGATCTTACAAAGATCTTTGTAATGTGTTGGGGTGTTGATTTCTTAGTACACTCTCAAGGTCTCCTCCTTATCATTTACCCTCATTTTTAGGTTGCCAGCCCTACATCTATTTGTACTCCTCCAGTGGCCAGGAACCGACGTCCCAAAATGATGGTTACCATGACATCAACCTCAAAGTTGACGATTATAACTTAGTAGGTATTATGAACTTACCTACTTTGATGAGCACATCTTCTATAATCACCCCGGGGCCACCTTCGACTTGTCAGCCAACTGTAGCATCACTCTGGTGGGCCTTGATATTCCTAAACCAAGTTTGTTCAACAAAGATAGGGGTATCAAGTTCATAGCTTCCCCTAGATCACACAAGGCTCGCATCAGCTCACTTCCACATGTATGTACCGGAGGATGAAACTCCCTGGGTCTTTGAGCTTCTTTGGCATCTTTCTCTTTACCCTAAATCTGCACTCCTCAGTGAGTGCTACAGTTTGCTCATCCACCAGCCTCATCTTGTTGTCCACAATATCTTTCAAGTATTTAGAATACTTGGACATTTCCTGCAAAATATCAATTACAGGCAGATTTATGTGAAGTTCCTTGAAAATGTTAATGAACTTTTGGAAGCACGCATCCTCCTTGCTCTATCAGAACCTTTGAGGGAATAGTGGTGGTGGTCTCTGTATGGGTTGCACGGCTAATTTTTCCTTAATTTTTGCAACCCTCTATTTATTGCTTTTATCTGATGATGGACCTGGTCTAACCAACACTTGTTGCACCTCATTCTTCTTCTCTCTTATTGGTGCCTCAGCTAACTCTTTGCCACTCCTCAGAATAATGGCCATGACCTGCCTTGGGTTGGATCTATGTCACTAGGTAAACCCCTTTGCGGTCTAGTATTCTGGGTTGCTTCTATCTACCCCATTGGCTTCTCGAAATTCCGGGTGGCTAGCTACTGATTTTTAACTCAACTGCCATTTGAGTATGGTTGGCCGTGATTTTCTGCAACATCTCCTCGGTGTTGCTAGACTGGGCACTAGCCTGCCTACCCTGTTGCTGATACTGCTGAAAATTTTGACTTTGCCCCTGATTTCCACCCCAAGAAAAGTTAGGTTGAATCTTCCAGTTCCTGTTGTAGGTATTCTGGTAGTTCTAATTTTCTCTCTGCATATTACCCACAAAATCCACTGACTCTAGATTGGCTTCGCAAGAGTCTGCCCCATGCCCGTTGTTGCCATAAATCTCACACCAGTCTGGAGCTAGTTGAACTGCATTCACCTATACCTGTGGCTGTGCTAAAGTTCAGCTTGTTGAACTGAGCCATCATCTGGTGCTGAAATGAAGCCAACTGATCCGCCAACGCATTGACATTGTCCACTTCAATTACCCTAACTTCTTCACTGACTACTCCTCAGGATACATCACTATGCCACTCTATATTTCCTTGTACAATTTTGTTCAGCAGAGTGTACAACTCACCATAGGTTTTCTCTAGTGATTGCCAACTTGATGTAGAGTCTAATAAGATTTTTGTATGGTGGTCAAGTCTCTCCACAAAAGTATGGGCTAGCACTTCATTCCTATGCTGGTTATAGGGACAATCTCTTAGCAATGACTTGAAATGTTCCCAAGACAAATACAAATTTTCATCCAGCCACTGCTTGAAACTCAAAATTTCACTCCTCAATTTTGCAGTTTTGCCAAACGGAAAGAATCTAATGAGGAACTTGCTGGAAAGTTTGTTCCAAGTGGTGATGGAGTTCGGTGGCTCTGTCTTCAACCACCTTTTAGCTTCTCCCAAAAGTGAAAATGGGGAAAGGATGTGCCTCTCCTAATCAGTTGAAACTATAGTGGGGATGAATATGCCACTGATTATCCGAACATTATGCAGATACTGTCGTGGGTCCTCATAGGTCATCCCTGTGAATTTGACACTTGATTGCAACTACTATACCATGTTCTTCTTTAGCTCAAAATTACCTCCAGGCTTTGGTCTACAGATGCTAGAGGTAACATTTGTCACGAGTGGGATTGCCAGTTCACAAACGGGTCTTATTGCCATATCTGCTGGTGCAACCTTATCCTTTTGAACCTACTGTATGGGATATAGAGTAGCACCATCCCTTCTTAATTGTCTCAACCTTCTCTCAGGTTCAGGGTATGGTTCTACTAGCTCTCTATCCCTTGCCAGATTGCTGCAAGGACCAACATGTTACCTGTAAATTTGGTGGCTAAGATCAAGTTGTTAACACTTAAGAAAATATAAAAATAACAAAAAAATAGTAAATTCACTAAATGTTGCCAGTTCCTGGCAACGACACTAAAAACTTGTTACGCCTACGGCGCACGCGTAAGCCTACACGATCATACAAGTAATATAGTGACTCTTAGCTAGCCGGATGTTGAATCCATAGGGTCTATACCTTTTATTGAATTATCAAGCTCCAGTATTACTTCAAAATTCAAAATTTCAAGTTTCCAAGATTTAAATGTTTTATTTGTTACTACAATTTAAGAGTGATCACAATTTAAATGGAAAACTCTAATAAGAAGAATGTAGAGTTAAATCCAAACAATCACGTGTAGCTAACATTCACATTAGTTCAAGTATTCATCTTCATTGTTGACTCACCCGATAAATGACATGTAATGGTCTTTTGAGCCTCTAAATATATATTCAAATTGCCTCACAACTACATCGTTGAGCGGGGATGTGACAACCTAATTCATATGCATTCATCTAGTTGAGGTGTTTGGCGGGGTTAATGCCCTTGGTTATGGACTTTTGAACCTCTAACCACTTAACCTAGACTTGACTTCTGATGTCACCCAAGTGCACACAAGTGTACGTGGTCATCAAGTAATATAGGATAGTGAAGTCTCGATTATCGATCCCTTAGAGACTTGTCAGATTAATCTCTTAAGGTTAACTCTTTATTTCGCTACTCTAAAAAACACATATATAAATGGGGAATGGTTTAGAGATTAAACTACTAAAAATTGACATGTAAATTTAACTATTAAACTAAAAATTGTTGCAAACTTGTTTGTACTTCAAATGATGATGAAATTCTAGGAAAATGACACGATCACTTCAGGATGACTTTTCAAGACTTGATTAACTAGATTGATTCTTCCTAAGGTTTCTAGTTGCAAGTTACTATCCCATGTCATGCCACTCTCCTGAGTATCCAAGAACTATCTCACGAACACTAACGCCTATATCCCTATGGTCACAGGAGAAACATGAAACGACAGTTGTGGCTACTTGTATATTAACTAAACAAGGTTGAAGGGTATATCCCTATCCTCATCAACAACTTCTAACCTTCAACCAATATGCCAAAGGATCTTTGAATTCCTATTTTATATTTACTTTTAACCTATTAGTTCTCTCTCCCGAGTTCAACCAAAAGCCAATAAATTTATTCGAAAGGTGATCAGTCTAATGAACAAGCAATTAACATAAGTAAATATAAACAACCTTTAATGAAGAACCAAAACTAGAAATAATCAATCTTTTAAACTTCAACCATAACTATGGCCAAAACCACTAATAGGATTTTAGCCACTCATAGACAAGCGGAAAAACAAAGACATCATCATTTGAAGCATAAAAATGATTGAGAAAAGAAGAAACCTAAGTTATGAACTTGTCTTTCCTCCAAAGTTGTGTTATGACCTTACTCGATCAAACAAACTGATGTATGATTACTAATAAATGAACTAGGTGTTCTATTTATAAGTGAGCCCTTAAATGACGCTCTTTCCCTCAAGTAATTAGCTTCAAAAATTAGCAAAATCCATCTGGGAACATCCCTGGCGCACTGAACCCTCCATAGCACCAGGTTGGGCTTCAATTTCTTTTGAAGTTTGGCTTCGGGGGCCCCACACCACTCAAAGAACTAGACTGTTAGTCAAATTTCTAAGAATTTGAATCCTTCTGGCGCACCACTCCATCCAAAGCACCAGATTGTTGGAAAAGTTTTCTAAGTCTAGGATGCTTCTGCCGCACCGCACCTCTTATCTCGCTATGGTGTTGATCAAATTCTCCTCTGATGTTTGGGATCTGTCACACCTGCCACCCCTAGCACCAACTTTGGTTCAGAGTTCTATGAAGTTTAGGGGTTGACGCGCCACACCAGCAATAGCACCAGGCTAATTTTCGCGAACTCTTCTTTCTTCACACCTTTGGTCATTTTTGGGTCCTTTTTCCTTGGTTTCCTGCTCAAAACATCTAAAAATATTTGTTATCTTAAAAGACACACAAAAACATGAATTCATGCATTTCATAAGTATTATAAAATCAAAACAAGGAAAAACATGGGTAAAAATATGGCAAATGAGCATAAGAATATGCCCAACATCAACTTTACAACTACATCTAAGAGTGGTAATGTGACAATTTCAAATTCAAGTGTCTAGATATCTTCCGTTTAATAACCACCTGAGGTGAATTAGGTTTATTTCTATCCTAAACACGAGTCAACTCTTAAAGACTTGAACTCATTTCCTGTATTCCTAGTTCTATCCTAGTGTTTTCTCTTTCAAGTTCGCCTAAGATTAACAATTGCATTTCAATGGTGATCAATTAAAATGATAAAAATAAGAATACACGAACCAACAACAATGAAGAACTTGAACCAAATAAGAATTTAAACTAACACGTTCATGTCATGTGGCCTCAACCCTAGAAGAAGGGTTTTGGCCACTCATGCTCTTACCAGAATTCATGATGTACTAAGAAATCATGTAGAAACAAGAGTGGAAAAAGGAAAGAAAATAGTACCCTAGAGCCTTCTTCGTTCTCCCTCGCTTCTTTATGTTTTTCCCAAATTATAATGTGATCTCTAATAAAAATAACTATGTGTGCTATTTATACTTGTTGATTTTTGGTCGTGGTAGACCACCTCTATGTCACGCTTCCCATCATGGCAATTTGCTTGCGCGACATGGACCTGTCACAATGAGCTACTGGAATGTGGCATGGCATGACTGTGTTGCCGGGTGTGGCACGATGTTGATCGCGTAGCCCACCCAGCGTGACTTGCTGCCTTTTGTGGTGATATGCTAGGCATAGCATAGGCCTGTCATGCTGGCACATTGGTTGGCCTTCACCTGCACATGCACGCATGGGCATGACACGACACCTGGTGTGTTGTTCTGCCGGTGTGGCACGCTGGCATTGTGCGGCAGCCTTCATTACTTAACATTTTCATGTTTTCTCTTTGGCATCCATTCCATGCTTCCTTCTTGCTCATGTAACTTCATAAATAGCTTCCTTGTTAGCATTCTTCACCTACAAAATAAGCTAATCATGTTTGTTAGTTCATGCACACAATTATAAGAAATATATGGGAATGTGCTTAAGTAAATCGAAAAAAGAGACTAAAATATGGGTATAACATAGCACTTGGGCATGTAAATACGCCCAAGATCACCTAGAAATTCAAGAAAAGTGAAATTTGAGCATGGAGGAATATTAAGCTTGGGTTTTGGCATAAGGGTGAAAAAATTCCCATATTGATAATCCTACTTACCTTGGTTTGATGGATCCTTGACTTGTGCTTGATACCCAAGAGAATTAGAGAAGATGAACTGTAGCTTCCCTGAGAACCTTGAGAGCTTTGATTTGAATCTATGGTGTTTGGAGAGGGGAATAGGAATTTAGGCTAAGTAAAACCCTTTAATATCCCACTTAGGAAACCCAAAATGACCTGGTTTAGTAGTTAAAAGCATAGGAAGTTATGAGAGTAACCCTGGAAATTCATATTAAAAAATCAACTATCAGTGACAACGAGTCACTCCACGAGTCATTAGGCAACTTGACGACTCGTGGTGGTCATCCGTCATCTTTTGAGCAACTTGATCACTTTCTAATCTCTACATGATGCCTAAACAGGATGACTCGTCACCATACACAATGATTTATCTCCTTTGCTCATTGCCACTAAAGCTAGATTGGACATTCTTTGATCCTCACCTCAAATTCTATTAGGAAAAGTCGTTATTATGACTAATAAGTGGTTAAAAAACTCATTATCCATGGGAAGAAAATTTCAAGTATCAGATCTTGGTTACCTACTTAGAACAGCTTGTAACAACCAGGAAGTCCCTAAGATCAGACCTGAGGATTGAATAAGAGGAATCAAGAAAATTTTCATCAAAGTCATAGCACGACCCAAGGGACGAATCGTTGTAAGGAACACTGACCCGTTATGTCCCTCGTGGTATGTTCCCAATTAGACCTTTCCAGCAAGCAACATCCTAGCAATGAACCATTGGAAGATCCAACCGGTCATCCTGAGTAGCCACTGAATGGAGTTCAAGAAATTCCCAAAAATTGATTCAGTGACAATGAGAGGATATGATGAGCCGTTGTTCCAAGGAACAACTCGTCCTATCAAGTCATCAGTTAGAGAATTCAAAGATTATGAAATTTCCCTGGAAGCAATGAATGGAGTAAAGGGTTGTTATTTTGTACGACGATCCGTCCTGAGCAGTCATTGGTTAGAAACTAAGCGGGATACTGAATGTGCTTCAGATACAACAGGCAGGTGCAACGATCCGTTGGAATGAGCAACAACCCATCCTGTTGATATTGGTGAGGGGTCAGCCGAGTACCAAAAATGCCCCAAGGAATGACGGATGATCCAATGAGCCGTTGTATCCTCCAACGACCCATTGGATAGTCATTGTAACTAGCAGTGTCTATTTTTTAGGCGAATCATTAAGGGTATTTTCATAATTTCTAAGATCTTAAGTCCTAAACTACATCGTTTTAAGACTTGAAAGGAGTGTTTTAAAAGGGTTTAGCCTATATCAAGTTATTAGGCTCCCAATGCATGCAAAGCATTGAGTTCTTTTGGAAGATCAATCTAGAATTCTCTCGATTCTTCCACAATTCTCTTGGGCTTTCAAGGATAAGTTGAGAATCAATTTACCCAGGTATATAGGGCCATGAATGAGAGATTACTTTCACTTTCCTGCTCAAAATTCTCCTCAAGTTCATGAATTCAAGTTCGAATTCAAGTATATGGTTTTATAGGATTTTAACCCAATTTTATAAAATTCTCTATGATATGTCTATAGGTCAATTCCCTCCATGTTCCAAAGCATGTTTTAAGATTTATGGGAAGATTTTATACACAATTTGATGATAAATTCATTATTTCGTGTTATTAGAAATTATGCCTAATTATGCAAGTTTTATGAAAAGTCAAGTTTATGATTCATTATTTCAAGTATGATGAAATATCTAGCATGAATGAATGTTTATAAATTATCCATGTATGAATCTATGATTTTGACTTATGAAGTATATTTCAAGTATGCATGATTTTAAGATTTGGGCAAGCCCACACAAGTTAAGTATATTTATATGATTTAGCTCAGTTTTATAAGATCAGCTTACCATATTGTTTGGAGTCAATACTCCTAATTCAGCTTATGGTATGTTTGGAGCCAGGGACTCCCAATGTTTAGATTTCAGATTATGCATGTAAGTATGATTTTAGCTTCATTAAAAAATGATAGGAGCACTATGCATGTTCTTTGGAGTAGTGTCTAGCACCGAGTAGGCTTGGGGTTCTATAGTTCTATGATCTCAGAACTACGTGTCAATGTAGGTTTATGTATATACATTGGGACCTCCCTTGAGAGTTTTACCCTACCTCCAAGAGGCCTCGGCTTGATATCGATATCATGGTATCGTCCTTAGCTGTGGAAAGGTTCTGGAAAGCTCTACCACTTGAGTGTGATAGTTAGGGCATCATTTAATCTCTATCGTGATGGTGTCGGTTATGATGAGTCTCCCATTGTTCCTCATAATTTCGGTTATTCTTGTTCATGATTTATGATATTATGTTTTATAGTAGATTTGACCCAATGATCAGTTTATGAGTTTTTACTTATAATTTTAGCTATCACAAGTCATATGATTCTATTATTAACCTTGGGTCACTATGTTAAGATATATTAATCAACTTATGACTATATATGTCTCATATTCAGATTTCAGTATGCAGTCCTTACGCTCATGATATAATGATTTATATTTATATGCATGATTTCAGTTGAAATTTACTCAGCATGTTTTACTTACCTTACATACTCAATACATTCCATGTACTGACCGCATACTCTATGTTATACCATTTCATGATACAAGTCCGAGCGATCAGACTCAGTTTTGCTGTTACTTGAGTCATTACATTTGGAAGTTTTGGAATCTCTGATGTTCTTCATGAGTCACTTGACAACTTGTTCCTCCTCTTAATGGGTCGTTAGGTGCTTCATTCTGTGATGAAAAGTCTATTTTATTGTTGGTTTCTACTTCGAGTCTAGGGTCTGACCTTAAGAACTTTTTGTGTGTTACATTAGCTCCCCTTTGACAACATTCTTCCTTGAAGGGAGACTAATAAAGATGAAAAGATAAGGAATGAGTTGCAATACCGATACTGAATGCTATAGACTAAATACTGATGGAGTAACTAACTCCGAAAAGAGATACATATTGTAATACCCCAAAAGTGCCTAAGACTAGGCTCGGGATTTGAAATGAAAAGCAGCAGAAAATCTGAGATTTGTACTCAAAATGACTCATGGTACGAGTCGCTGATAGGTCCAACGACCCGTGGAAGTCAATCGTTATTGGGTTCTGCAGTAAGAGGTTCTGTGACAACGGGTCTAAGGACCAACCATTGGTTGACATAATGGGTTATGGTAATGGGGTCGTTGTGAAGGTGGTCCTTGTCAAGGTGGCTAGCACGAGTCACTGTACGACTCATTGTATGAGACAATGAACCTTGGTATGTTTCCATTGGTAGGAATTCCAAGAAGTTAGCAGTGGTGACAACGGATGGAAATAACGAGTCGTTGGGGCTAGTAACAACTCATCCTATTCAGTCGTGGTAGAAACTCTAAGTCTGGAATATGGAGTGAAACCACGAGTAAGATACGACCCGTTGGAGCAAGGAACGAACCGTTGTAGGCCTCATTATCACTGGCAGTGCAGAAATTTCCAGGTTTTTCATAAGGATATTTTCGTAATTCCGAAGATCTAAAGTCTTAAACTATCCCGTTTTAAGCTTAGATAAGTGTGTTTTAAGAGGGTTTAGCTCATTTAAAGCCTATCCCTCTCTATGCATTCAATCCTATAAGTTCCTAAGGGTGATTAAGCCTAGAAGTTCATCAATTCTCTTTAATTTCATTTGGATTTTCAAGAGGGTTGTGAAATCTGAATTTCCCAGGTATGTAGGGTTATGAATGGGTGTATCCATCCACTCCCATGTCCAATCTCTCTTCAATTTCATGTGAATTCTAGTTGATGAATCTATGGAATTTTAACCCAACTTGTGAATTCTCTAAGTATCTATCATGGGTATTCTCTATGCATATTTCCAATGTTGAATTATGATTAATGGGCATGTTTTATAATGTTTTCAATTACAAATTTTAATTTCAAAGTTTTACAAATAAGATGCCATCTATGGAAGTTCATGAAAGGAAGAGATTATGATTTATGCTTCTAGTTATGATGAGATATTCATGATGAAAGTATGATTTTGAATTACCCATGTCTGTGTTCATGTTTTTTGTAATCAAAGCCTATTTCAAGCATGTTTAAGTATTGGGAAAGCTCGTATGACCAAGTATGTTTCAAGACTTATATGAATTTCATGTTATTAGCTTACCTTATGGTTTTGGAGTCTAGAATCCCACTCTTGTTCAACTTGTGGTATGGTTTGAGCCAAGGCTCTTCATGTCATGTTTTTAGAATATGTATGTCATGTCATGATTCAGCTTCGTCACTAGATAATGGTCAGCTTCGTTGAAAAATAATGGAGAGCGTATGCATATTTTTGGGAGTAGTGTATAGCACCGAGTAGGCTAAGGTTCAGTCAATCCTATGCCTCAGAACTACGCGCCAACGTAGGTATATTTAGATTATTTGGGACCTACCTTGTGAGCTTCCCCTTCCCCCAAGGGGCCTTCAGCTTGATATGGATATCATGGTAGCGTCCTTAGCCCTGGCAAGGCTTTGGATGGCTCTACCCACTTGAGTGTAATAGTCGAGATCACGTAAGCTCTATCATGATAATGTTTGTTATATGAAGAGTCTCCCATTGTTCCTCATGATTTTAGTTATGCATGTCCATCAGTCATGATGTTATGTTTTCAACTGGTTTGACCCAATGTTCAGTATGTAAAGGCTTGTCAGTCAGAGTATGTTTTAATTTCAGATTATGCTATGTATTCAGTTATTCGGTGTTATCAAATTTTCATACTTCCGCTATTTTATATATGTTAGACTTCCATATGATTATGTTGAGCTTTAAATATCATGTTCATGCCATGGGTCGACTTGGAGCCTCTCGGGGTTGTTTGTCCCGTGTCTTGATCTAGGCCTATATTTGGGTCGTGTCCCACTTGGTATCAGAGAATTAGGTTTAAGAGTGTCCTAGGGTGTCTGAAAGCCGCGTTAAGTAAAGTCTTTTTTCATGGGTGTGAAGCGCGCCACACTTATGACGAAGAGGCTATGAAACATTGTAGAAAATGTTCCCTTCTTTCATGATCTATTTCATGCAATGAAGTGTCTTTCTATCCTTCTAGCTCGTGCTATACGCATTTGCAGAATCATGCCTCCTCATCGTGTTAGTTGAAGAAGAAATGGAAACGACCATGAGAATGGCAATGAGGATGGGCACCAACAGGCTCCACTAGCCCCCTAGGATCATGTACCTGGCAGGTTACCCATGCAGAGTTCAGGGCAGCCATACAGATGCTAGCTCAAGCTTTGAACCACCAAGGTCAACCAACAAGCGATAGCGCATGTCCCTTAGAATGGGAATGTGGCAGCGGAAGATTCAGAGATTTTGAGGATGAACCCTCCAGAGTTCCTTGGATCAAAGGTGGACAAGGATCCACATGAGTTTATTGATGAGGTTCTAAAGATCACCCTAATTGTGGGGCTGACAGGGGAGGAGTGCGCAGATCTAGCCTCATATCAGTTGAAAGGGGTTGCGCACAACTGATTCAGGCAATGGAAGCATAGCAGGACAATTGGAGCAGGCCCCATTGGTTGAGATGAGTTCCATACCGCATTTCTAGATCAGTTCTTCCCTCATGAGATGAGAGAGATTAAAGCAACTAAGTTTGTTAACCTAAGGAAGGGTAACATGACGGTTCAGGAGTATTCTTTAGAGTTCACTCACTTGTCTAAGTATGCACTTAAGATGGTGATAGATCAGAGAGTCTGAGTGAGTCGGTTCATCATTGGATAGCAGACTATTTGGTCAAAGATTACTGGACCCCGATGCATCTTTAGGACATTGAATTCCCCCGGATAGTTCTGTACGCCCTGCAGATAGAGGCGGTGCAGGTAAGTAAGCGGGTGAGAGAGGCCAAGAGGGCCAGGATCGATAGCTTTAGATTCTCCCATTAGAGACCTAGTGGTGGGCACCGTCAGCGATCCCACCAGAGATCATCAGCTCCAGCACCATCAGTTATGAGTGAGCCATCCAAATCTAGGTTCGACCAGAGGGGACAAACATCAAGCTCTCGAGGTCAGGGGAATAGACCCGCAGAGTCAATCATCCCAAAGTGTGACAGGTGTGGCCGGAGACTCACCGGTCAGTGTTTAGCTAGTGCAGGTGCTTCTTTTGGGTATGAGAAGCTCAAACATATGCTCAGAGATTTTCCAACAGCCAGACAGGGCCATGATAGGGGTCGAGGCCTAGCCACTAGCTCAGCAGCCCCACCAGCACACTCAGCTCAGTAGGGTGCATCCACTAGTGTAGGTGGTGGTCAGCGCCAGAATAGATTCCATGCCTTCACATCTTATCAGGAGTAGGATGCCTCTCCAAATGTAGTCATTAGTATGTCATGAGTATTCCACCTTGATGTATATGCATTGTTACATCCAGAGGCTACCTTATCTTTTGTGACACCCTATGTTGCTAGTAGTTTCGAAGTTGGTCCCGAAATTCTATCAGAACCCTTCTCGGTCTCTACTCTAGTCGGTGACTCAGTTATAGCTCGACGGGTATATAGAGATTGCCCTGTCCCAGTCCTTTAGAAAGTCACCTCAACAGATTTAGTAGAGCTAGCCATGACAGATTTTGATGTTATCTTGGCATGGATTGGTTGCATGCATGTTATGCCTCAGTAAATTATAGAACCCATGCAGTAGAGTTCCGATTTGCGGATGAGCCAGTCCTAGAGTGGAAGGGTAGTTTAGTTATGCTTGTAGGTCGTTTCATTTCCTACCTTAAGGCCAGAAACATGATTTCTAAAAGTTGCATGTATTATCTAGTTAGGGTTAAGGATGCTACGTCTGAAACCCCAACTATCCAGTCAGTTCTTGTAGTATGCGAATATCCAGAAGTGCTTTTAGGTGATTTACCGAGAAATCCTCCCGAGCGGGAGATTGATTTTGGTATTGATCTTCTTCCCGATATGCATCTTATATCTATTCCTCCTTATAGAATGCTCCTACTGAGCTAAAGGAGTTGAAGGAGTAGTTGAAAGATCTCTTGGACAAGGGTTTCATCAGACCAAGAAAATCCCCGTGGGGTGCACCAGTTCTCTTTGTTCGGAAGAAGGACGGTTCCCTTCGGATGTGCATTGACTACCGACAATTGAATAAGGTCACGTTAAGAATAGGTATCCTCTCCCCAGGATTGATAATTTGTTTGACCAGATTCAGGGTGCTAAGTGTTTCTCAAAGATAGACCTCAGATCCGAGTATCATCAGTTTAGGGTAAGGGAGAGTGACATTCCGAAGAGAGCCTTCAGGACTCGGTATGGTCACTATTACTTTGTAGTTATGTCATTTCGATAAACGAATGCTACTACAGCTTTTATGGATTTGATGAGTAAGGTGTTCAAGCCAAATTTGGATACATTCCTGATTGTGTTCATAGATGATATTCTCATATGCTCTTGGAGCGAGGAGGAGCATGCCGCTCATTTGAGGGTGGTGCTACAGACTCTTAAGGATCGCCAACTGTATGCTAAGTTTAGCAAATGTTAGTTTTGGTTTAACTCAGTGGCATTTTTGGCTCATGTGGTGTCAAGTGAGGGTATACTGGTGGACTCTCAGAATAGAAGCTGTGAAGAATTGTCCTAGACCAGTGAGTCCTTCGGATATCAGGAGTTTATTAGTCTTAGCCAATTACTATCGGAGGTTTGTTAAAGGGTTTTCATCCACTACAGCACCATTTACTAAGTTGACCTACAAGAAGTAAAGTTTCAATGGTCGGAGGCTTGTGAGAAGAGCTTCCAAAGTTGAAGACTCCGCTCACCTCAGCACCAGTGTTGCCCCTACTTGAGGGTACTGATTGGTTTGTGGTATATTGTGATGCCTCGAGAATCGGCCTTGTTTGTGTATTAATGCAACACAGTAGAGTCATAGCCTTTGCTTCTAGACAACTGAAAGTCCATGAAAAGAACTATAGGACTCACGACCTCGAATTGGTAGCAGTAGTATTTTCCTTGAAGATTTGGAGACACTATCTGTATGGGGTCCATGTGGATGTGTTTACAGACCACAAAAGTCTACAATATATGTTTACCTAGAAAGATTTAAATCTACGTCAAAGGAGGAGGTTAGAACTTCTTAAGGATTATGACTTGAGTGTCCTTTTATCATTCGGGCAAGGCTAATGTGGTGGAAGAAGCTCTTAATAGGCTTTCTATAGAGAGTGTGACCTACGTAGATGAGGAGAAGAAAGAGTTAGTGAAGGATGTGCATCGTCTTGTATGACTAAGAGTTCGTCTTGTTGACTCGATGGATGATGGTGTCATTGTCCAGAATGAATCATAATCTTCCTTGGTGACCAAGGTCAAAGCTAGACAAAACGAGGATCTTATTTTGGTAAAGTTGAAGGAAGTCATTCAGAATCAGAAAGTGGAGGTCTTCTCCCAAGAGGGAGATGGTGTGCTTCGATATCAGGATCATTTTTTGTATAACGGGAGTTAATGACTTGAGAGAGCGGATGTTGCATGAGGCTCATGGTTCCAGATATTCTATATATCTAGGTGCCAGCAAGATGTACAATGACTTATGGGAAGTCTGGTGGAATAGCATGAAGAAGGACATAGCAGAGTTTGTGGCTAAGTGTCCGAATTGTCAACAGGTGAAGGTTGAGCATCAAAGACATGGAGGTGTGCTTCAAGATATTGGTATCCCAACTTGGAAGTGGGATGAAATCAATACGGACTTCATTATAGGGTTTCTTCGCACTCGTCGACAGTATGACTCTATTTGGGTGGTTGTAGACAGGTTAACTAAGGCAACTCATTTCCTACTAGTCAAAACTACTGATTTAGTGGAGGATTATGCTAAGTTATACATTAGGGAGTTAGTTCAGTCGCATGGAGTGCCTTTGTCCATCATATAAGATGGAGGTACTCAGTATACCTCCTAGTTTTGGAGATCATTTCAGAAGGGACTTGGTACTCAGGTTAAGCTTAGCATAAATTTTCACCCACCGACAGATGGTCAGGCAGAATGGACAATCCAAACTCTTGAGGGTATGTTGAGAGCATGTGTGATTTATTTCAAAGGTAGTTGGGATGATCATTTACCTCTCATTGAGTTTGCATATAACAACAATTATCATTCCAGCATTCAGATGTCTACGTTTGAGGCTCTCAATGAACAGAGATGTAGATCGCCTATTGGTTGGTCGAAGTCAGTGAAGCTGAGTTAGTAGGACCATATTTAGTCCATGAGGCTATGGATAAGGTTTATCTTATAAGCGAAAGGTTGAAAACAACTCAGAGTTACCAAAAGTCCATGAGGCTATGGAGAAGGTTCAGCTTATAAGGGAAAGGTTGAAAACAGCTCAGAGTTGCCAAAAGTCCTATGCGGACATGAGAAGGAGAGAACTTGAGTTTAAAGTTGATGATTGGGTGTTTCTAAAGGTATCTCCCATTAAGGGAGTGATGAGATTCGAAAAGAAAGGGAAACTCAGTCCACGTTATGTTGGTATTGGATTGTGAGACGGGTTGGCAAGGTAGCATAAAGTTGGATTTGCCCTCAGAATTGGCTTCAGTGCATCCAGTGTTTTATGTGTCACTTTTAAAGAAGTGCATGGGTGATTCGGCTTTGGTTGTCCCGGTGGGGAGCATAGGTGTGAAGGATTGTGTCAATGACGAAGAGGTCCCGGTGGAAATACTTGATCATCAGGTTTGGAAGCTAAGGAATAAGGAGGTATCTTAGCTAAAGGTTTTGTGGCGAAATCAGCATGTTGAAGGAGCTGGTTTGAAAGCCGAAGCAAATATGATGGCTAAATACCCGCACCTATTCCCTTCCGGCTTAGTGACAACTTGAGGTACCAGTTTCCTCCTTAGTACTCCATTCAGTTTCATGTTCAACTCATGTGCCCTAGTTTCTTTCATGTCAATGCATGTATGTGTGATTCCTTAATTCAGTTTAGTTTTCAGCGTTAAATGTTCAATATGTGAGAGATCAGTTATTTTTCCCTAGTTTTACAGTATATTCATTCACATTTGAGGATGAATGTTCCCAAGGGGGAGATATTGTAGTACCCCGGAAGTGCCTAAGACTAGACTCGGAATTTGAAATGAAAAGAAGCAGAAAATTTGAGATTTGTACTCAGAACGACTCATGGTACAAGTCGTTGAAAGGTCCAACAACCCATGGAAATCAATCGTTGTTGGGTTCTGCAGTAAGAGGTTCTATGACAACGGGTCTAAGAACGACCCGTAGGTTGAGACAGGTCGGGGTAAAGGAGTCATTGTGACGGTGGTCCTTGTCAAGGTGGCTGACATGAGTGACTGTACGACTCGTTGTATATGACAACGAGTCGTGGTATGTTTCCGTTAGGAGGAATTCCAAGAAGTGAGTAGTGGTGACAATGTACGGAAACGATGAGTCGTTAGGGCTAGCAATGAATCGTCCTTTCCAGTCATGGTAACAGATCTGAGTTTGGAAAATGGAGTGAAACCACGAGTAAGGTAACGACCCATTGGAGAAAGAACCGAACCATTGTAGGCCTCGTTGTCACTAGCAGTGCAGAAATTTATAGGTTCTTCATTAAGGGTATTTTTATAATTCCTAAGCTCTAATGTCCTAAACTACGTCATTTTAAGCTCAAATAAGCGTGTTTTAAGAGGGCTTAGCTCATTCAAAGCCTATCCCTCTTCGTGCATGCAATCTTAGAAGTTTCCAAGGGTGATCAAGCCTAGAAGTTCATCAATTCTTCTTCAATTTCATTTGGGTTTTCCAGAGGTTTGTGAAATCAGAATTTTCCAGGTATGTAGGGTTATGAGTGGGTGTATCCATCGACTCCCATGCCCAATTCCTCTTCAATTTCTTGTGATTTCTAGTTGATAAATCTATGGGGTTTTAACCCAACTTGTGAATTCTCTAAGTATCTTTCATGGGTATTCTCTATGCATATTTCCAATATTGAATTATGATTCATAGGCATGTTTTATAATGTTTTCAATTACAAATTATGATTTCAAAATTTTACAAATAAGATGCCACCTATAGAAGTTCATGAAAGGATGAGATTATGATCTATGCTTCTAGTTATGATGAGATGTTCATGATAAAACTATGATTTTGAATTACCCATGTCTATGTTCAGGTTTTGAGCAAACAAAGCCTATTTCAAGCATGTTTAAGTACTAGGAAAGCCCGTATGACCAAGTATGTTTCAGGATTTTTTAAAATTTCATGTTATTAGCTTACCTCATGGTTTTGGACTCTAGACTCCCACTCTTATTCATCTTGTGGTATGGTTTGAGCCAAGGCTCTTCATGTCATGTTTTTAGAATATGTATGTCATGTCATGATTCAGCTTCGTCACTAGACGATGGTTAGCTTCGTTGAAAAATGATAGAGAGAATATGCATGTTTTTGGGAGTAGTGTCTCGCATCGAGTAGGCTAAGGATCAGTCAACCCTATGCTTCAGAACTACATGCCAACGTAGGTATGTTTAGATTATTTGGGACCTACCTTGTGAGCTTCCCCTGCCCCTAAAGGCCTTCAACTTTATATTGAGATCACGGTAGTTTCCTTAGCCCTGGCAAGGGTTTGGACGGCTCTGCCCACTTGAGTGAAATAGTCGGGACCACGTAAGCTCTATCGTAGTAATGTTGGTTATATGAAAAGTCTCCCATTATTCTTCATGATTTCAGTTATGCATGTTCTTCAGTCATGATGTTATTTTTTCAGTAGGTTTGACCCAATGTTAAGTTTTACTTATGAATAATCAGTTTCAGCTTTGGGTCATTCGATTCAGTTATGATTAAATCATGTGTTGAGATAATAGCATGCAAGCCCTACTCTTAGACTCTTATGATGAAATGTTTTTATGATATGCATGATCTCTGATTTTACTTATTTAATGATTTTACTTACCTTGCATACTCGGTACATTCCACGTACTGACCGCATACTCTTTGTTGTATCATTTCATGATACAGGCTCAAATATACAGGTTCAGTACTGCCGTTAGCCAGATCTTCAGAGTTGGATTCCTCAGCCAGAGTTGGTGAGTCCTCATCCTTTGAGGATCCTTCTATCAGTTTATGTTCAGTATTTTCAGTTTCAGTCTCAGTGAGTTAGTTGGGGTCGTGTCCGATCAACTCGTCAGTATGTAGAGGCTTATCGGACATAGTATGATTTAAGTTTCAAATTGTTCTATGTATTCAGTTATTCGAAGTTATTAGATTTTCAAACTTCCACTATTTTATATATGTTAGACTTTCGTATGATTATGTTGAGCTTTAGATGTCATGTTCATGCCATGGGTCGACTTGGAGACTCTCGGGGTTCTTTATCCCGTGTCTCGATCTTGGCCTATGAAACAAGCATACATTACTAAGAAATGAGAGAAACTGAAGGACATGAAACTGAATAGAGTACTAAGGAGGAAACTTGTACCGCATGTTGGAGATGAGCTAGAAGGGAAGAGATGAGGATACTTGGCCATCATGTCTACTTCGGCTTCCCAAGTATCTCCCTCTACAAGTTGATTTCTCCAAAGGGCTTTCACTGAAACGACTTTCTTATTTCTCAACTTACAAATCTAATGGTCAAAAGTATCAACCAGAACCTCTTCACAAGTAAGGCTATCCTTCACACCAATTCTCTCTACAGGTATAACAAGATCTGGATCGCCAATGCATTTTCTCAACAAGGACACATGGAAAACTAGATGAACTGATGCTAACTCTACTGCAACTCCAACTAATAAGCCACATTGCCAACGCATCTCATAATTGTTATACCCCGGAAGCTTAAAGATCAGACCCGAGAGTTGAAATGGGAAAACTGTGGAATTGATGTTGCAAGCATAGGACGAGTCGTGGGACGACTCGTGAGGAGACCCCATGAGTCGTTAAGTGTCTTAGGCAAGCCTAGAGTAAGTGAAGAATTGAGGTCCCCATGAGAGAGAGAATGATTTACGGTCAGCCACCACTAGTCGTCATGTCACTCGTGGGGTGATATTGGAATAATATTGGAAGAAGTATCTAGTGTACCTAATGGTTGGGACCCCACGAGTCATGATCAATCCCAATGACTCGTGATGTGAGTCGTGGTCAAGCAAAATGGATTTTCATTGATGTTAAGGCAGTGTACTTGATGGGAGATGACCACGAGCCATGGTCATGGGGGACGAGTCGTTAAGTCATCCGTTATGATCCCTAGCAGACCACCTATCCAGTGTACTTGATGAGCAACCTAACGGATCATTGGCCCTGGTAAAGAGTCATCAGGTCGTCCGTTAGGACCCACTGACAGTTATTTTCAGCGATTTTAGTAAGTGTTTTTCCATAATTCCTAAGTTCTAGGGTCCTATACTACGTCGTTTAAAGCTCGTTTTAGTGGGTTTTTAGTAGGGTAAAAGCTATCCTAAGCCATTATTCTCATGCATGCAAGTTTGAAGGGTTGAAGAGGAGGTTCAAGATGAAATATCAAGGTTTCTAATTGGAACTCAGCTGGGCAATTAGAGGGTGTTAGAATTCACCACCCCCAAGTATGTAAGGCTATGAGTGAGTGTCTTCTTCCACACCCATGCCCAATTCCTATCAAAATGTGACAAATTGTTTATGATCAAGTATGAGGTTTTACCCAATTTCATGATTCTTCAATCTATGTACATGGGTATGATTAGATTGTATTTATATTAATGGATTGTGAAGCTTGGGCGGATTCTAAATTATTTTTCCTTATAAAATTTGTTTTCCAAAAATTTGAATCTAAAACGCCCATGGATGATGAGTTTATAAAAGAAGGGATTTATGATAAATGTGTGGTAATGATGAGATTGATGATCAAAAGCATGTTTCTAAAACTACCATGATTATGTTGTTGTTTTCAAAATGAATTGATTAGATCCAAGTATGGTAAAGCTTTGGGTTATGCCCATATGTTGATTTAAAGTGACAATAACCTTACCCCATTGTTTGAAGTGAAATTTCTCATTTTTTATTATAAATTCTAGCTTGTGGTATGTTGAGCAATTATTTCTACATGTAGCTTACCACATGATTTGGAGTAGATACTATTGAACTTGTGGTATGTTTTGAAATAAAACCTTCTATATGCATGAAGTCATAGTTGAGACGTATGTTATTATGAGCTTTGGTGATAGAAAATGTTAAGCTTCATTGTCATATGATGTTTAGTCTATGCATGATATCATTATGAGCTTTGTCAATAGACAATGTTGAGCTTCGTTTCATACGATGTTGAGTTATGCATGATTCATCTTGAGTTTTGCCGACAGACAATGTTGAGCTTCATCAATAGATGATGTTAAGCTTTGTTATATACAATGTAGAGCATTGCCTGTTTTTGGGAGAAGAGTTTAGCACCGAGCAGGTTAAGGGTCGATCACCCTATGCGCCAGAACTTTGCGCCAACGTAGGTTGATACTATTATATTATTGGGACCTCCCTTTTGAGATATCCCCAGCCCGATTGGCTCTTCAGCTTGATATCGATATCATGGTATTTTCCATCGCCCTGGAAAGGTTATGGACGGCTCTACCCACTTGAGTTTGATATTCAGGACCACGTAAGCTCTATCGTGGTATGTCGGTATGTCGGTTAGGTGACGAGTCTCCCACTGTCTATATCATTCGAATTTGTATATTCATTACTCAAATGATTACTTATGCATGCATGTTCAAAAAGCAAGGTTTGAATCATCATTCAGCTTTTGATATAAATGTTATGTTTTAGCTTTGAGTCATTTGATTCAGTCATGATGTTCTAAAGCTATGCATGATCACGTTATGATAAAAGTACGATTTCAGAATGAATGCATGTAGCCTTCTACTTATACTTAAAAGCTTATGATATGCATGATTTGCTTTAAATGATTTATATTACTGAAGAGGTTTTACTTTCCTTGCATACTCGGTACATTCCACGTACTGATAGCATATTTTCTATGCTGCATCATTTCATGTGCAGGATCTGTTTCCCAGGTTTAGCCCCGTTTGTAATCGCTTATCAGAGTTAGCACCTACTTGATTGGTGAGTCCTCATCTTTCGAGGATTATACTTTCAGTTATCTTGGATGTATTTTCAGTTTCAGTATTGTTGAGCTAGTTGGGGGTGTTGTCCCATCAACTCGTCCAGATTAGAGGCTTATCAGATGTAGATGTGTATTCAGCTTTGGATGTTATTCTATTATTATATTAAGTTCGTCTTCCATTGAGTTTATAATTATGTTTCCTTCTTTTTATTGAATGAGGTAGTTGAATGCTTATGCCATGGGTCTACTTGGGGTCTCTCGGGGTCCCTTGTCCCGTTTCTACGATCCGAGCCTCCGTTCGGATCGTGACAAACTTGGTATCAGAGTCGTAGGTTTTGAAGTGTCCTATGGAGTCTGAAAGCCGCGTTAAGTAGAGTATTTTTCATGGGTGTGAAGCGCACCACACCTATGATGAAGAGGCTACTAGACATGTTAGAAAATGTTCCCTTCTTTCATGATCTATGTCGTGCGATGAAAAGCCTTTCTATCCTCCTAATTTGTGTTATTCGCGATTGCAGAAACATGGCTCCTAAAAGGATGAACGGAAGGAGAAATGGAGGTAGTGAAGTCCATGATGTGGGAAACAGTCATGAGCATCAACCAGCCCTACCGATTTAGGAGCCTCAGGCACTAGAGCCAACTGCTCATGCTGAACTTCGAGTTGCCATTCAGATGCTTGCGCAGCCTTGACCGCTCAGGTCAATCAGCAGGACGTTGTGCATGTTTCGCAAAATGGCAATGCAGCGGCTGCTCGAGTCAGGGACTTCTTGAGGATGAACCCGCTGGAGTTCTTGGGGTCCAAGGTAGATGAGGACCCACATGACTTCATTGATGAGATTGTCAAGATCACCCAGGTTATGGGGGTGAGCAGTGTTGAGTGCATAGAGTTGGCCTCCTACCAGTGAAGGGGGTTGCGCATATTTGGTTCTGTCAGTGGAAGGACAGCAAGGTTGCAGGAGCAGGTCCAATCCCATGGGAAGAGGTTCAGGTTGCATACCTAGATTAATTCTTCCCTCGAGAGATGAGGGAGTTGAAAGCAGTCGAGTTCATCAATTTAAAGCAAGGAAGGATAACTGTTCAGGAGTATTCCCTTGAGTTCACCCGCCTATCTAAGTATGCCCCGGAGTTAGTGGCAGACTAGCGGGCATGGGTGAGCAGATTTATGCATGGTATAACAGGATATTTGGACAAGGAATACAAGACATCTATGCTCCATCAGGACATGGAATTCCCTCGCATTGTGTTTTACGCTAAGCAGATGGAGGCGGCACATTCGAGGGAGAGCGAGGCCAAGAGGGCCAGGACTAAGGACCACATATTCTCTCAACAGAGGTTCGGTGGTAGGCACCGACAATAGAACCACCAGAGATCCTCTGCCCCAGCATCTTCAGTGCTGAGTGTGCCATCTAGGCCTAGACATGATCAGAGAGAGGGGTTATAGCAGCAGACCCACAGATTCTAGCATCCCAACTTTCCGCAAATGTGGTCGAGGGCACATAGGCCAGTGCTCAGCAGGGTCAGGAGCTTGTTTTAGATGTGGGCAGCTTGGACATATGCTCAGAGATTGTCCCACTACGAGATAGAATCAAGTTGGGGGCCGAGGCCCAGCTTCTAGTTCAGCAGCCCCTCCCCCCCCCCCCACACATAGTATATCAGGGGGCATCTACTAGCATAGCTGGTGGACAGCGCTAGAACAGATTCTATGCTTTAGCCACTCGTCAGGAGCAGGAAGCCTCACCAGATCTAGTCACCGGTATGTTGAGAGTCTTTCATGTTGATGTATATGCTTTGTTAGATCCGGGGGCTACCTTGTCTTTTGTGACACCATATATAGCCAGTAGCTTTGGAGTCGGTCCCAATGTCTTGTTAGAGCCCTTCTTAGTCTCTACTCTAGTAGGTGACTCAGTTATAGCTAGACGTGTGTATAGAGATTGCCCGATCTCAATTCTTCATAAGGTCACCTCAGCGGACTTGATAGAGTTAGCCATGAATGATTTTGATGTTATTCTCTCCATGGATTGGCTATTCGCATGCTATGCTTATATCAATTGTAGGACCCGATCAGTGGAGTTCAGATTTTCGGGTGAACCTGTCTTAAAATGGGAGGGTAGCTCAGTTGTTCCTGTAGGTCGATTTATTTCTTACCTTAAGGCTAGGAAGATGATTTCTAAGGGTTGCATGTACCATCTAGTTAGGGTTAAGGATGTGGAGTCCAAAACCCCAACTATCCAGTCCGTACCAGTACTACATGAGTACCCAGAGGTCTTTTCTGATGATTTTCCAAGTGTCCCTATCGAGCGGGAGATTTATTTCGGTATATATCTTCTTCACGACACGCATTCTATATCCATTTCGCCTTACAGAATGGCTCCAGCCAAGCCAAAAGAGTTGAAGGATTAGTTGAAGGACCTGTTAGATAAGGGCTTTATTAGGTCGAGTAAGTCTACATGGGATGCACCAGTGTTATTTGTCCGGAAGAAGGATGGTTCGCTTCAGATGTGCATTGATTATCGGCAGTTGAACAAGGTCACCGTCAAGAGCAGGTATCCCTTACCTAGGATCGATGATTTGTTTGATCAGCTTCAGGGTGCCAAGTGTTTCTCCAAGATTGATCTCAGATCCGGGTATCACCAGCTCAGGGTTCGGGAGAGTGACATCCCGAAAACTGCTTTCAGGACTCGATATGGTCACTACGAATTTGTTGTTATGTCTTTCGGACTAACCAATTTCCCTGAAGCTTTTATGGATCTAATGAACAATGTGTTCAAGGCATATTTGGACATGTTCGCGATTGTGTTCATTGATGACATCCTTATATACTCTCGGAGTGAGGAGGAACATGCCGCTCACTTGAGAATAGTGCTTCAGACCCTCAAGGATCATCAGTTGTATGCAAAGTTTATCAAATGTGAGTTTTGGTTGGACTCGATGGCATTTCTACCATGTGGTATCAGGTGAGGGCATAAAAGTAGACTCTCAGAAGATCGAGGCGATAAAGAATTAGCCCAGAGTGGTGAACCCATCAGATATCAGGATCTTTTTGGGCTTAGTGGGTTACCATCGGAGATTTGTGAAAGGTTTTTCATCTATTGCCGCAACATTGACTAAGTTGACTCAGAAGAAGGTGAAGTTTTAATGGTCGGAGGCTTGTGAGAAAAGGTTCCAAGAGTTGAAGACCCGACTCACTTCAGCCCCAATGTTGACTCTAACCGAAGGTACAAATGGCTTTGTAGTGTATTGTGATGCTTCACGAGTTGGACTTGGGTGTGTGTTGATGCAACATGGGAATGTTATAGCATATTCCTCGAAACAGTTGAAAGTTCATGAAAAGAACTACTCGACTCATGATCTTGAATTGGCCGCGTGGTGTTTGCGTTGAAGATATGGCGGCATTACTTGTATGGGGTCCATGTGGATGTATTTACGGATCACAAGAGCTTGCAATATGTATTCACACAGAAGGATCTCAATCTTCGGCAAAGGAGGTGGTTGGAGTTACTAAAGGACTACGATATGAGTGTCCTTTACCACCCGGGTAAGGCTAATGTGGTAGCGGATGCACTTAGTAGACTCTCAATGGAGAGTGTGTCCCACATTGATGAGGGAAACAAAGAGTTGGTGAAGGATGTCCATCGACTTGCGAGGTTGGGAGTTAGATTGGTCGACTCGACTAATGGAGACATCGATGTGCAAAACGTATTAGAATCGTCCTTGGGGACGGATGTGAAGGCCAGGCAAGATAAGGACCCAATTCTAGTAAAGCTAAAGGAAGCCGTTGGAAGTTAGAAGGTGGAGGTTTTCTCCCAAGGGGGAGATGGGGTGCTGTGGTACCAGGGTCGTCTATGTGTTCCAAATGTTGACAAGGGATCGCATATTGCATAAGGCACATGGTTCTAGGTATTCCATCTATCCAGGTGCCACCAAGATGTATCATGATTTGCGGGAAATATATTGGTGGAACAACATGAAGAAGGACATTGCAAAATTTGTGGCCAAGTGCCCGAACTGTCAGCAAGTGAAAGTTGAGCATCAAAGGTCGGGAGGCCTATTGTAGGATATTAAAATTCCTACTTGGAAGTGGGAATATATTAATATGGATTTCATTACAGGCCTACCTCGTACTCGCCAACACTACGATTCCATTTGGGTGGTGGTCGACAGGTTGACCAAGGCTGCACACTTTCTACCGATCAAAACAATAGATTCAGCGGATGATTATGCCAGATTGTATATTCAAGAGTTGGTTCGACTTCATGGAGTGCCCTTGTCAATTATTTCAGACAGAGGTACTCAGTTTACCTCCTAATTCTGGCGTTCTTTTCAAAGGGGACTTGGGACTCAAGTTAAGCTCAGTACAGCCTTTCATCTGCAAGCAGATGGCCCAGCGGAATGAATAATTCAGACCCTCTTGGATATGTTAAGGGCATGTGTGATGGATTTTAAAGGTAGTTGGGATGATCACCTGCCCTTGATCGAGTTTTCTTACAATAACAGCTATCACTCAAGTATCCAAATGGCACCGTTCAAGGCTCTCTATGGGCAGAGGTGTAGATCGCCCATCGGATGGTTTGAGGTGGGTGAGGTAGCTATTATAGGTCCAGACTTGGTTCACGAAGTTATGGTGAAGATTTAGTTGATAAGGGACAGGCTGAAAACTGCTTAGAGTCGTCAAAAGTCATATGCGGATGTGAGGAGAAGAGATTTGGGGTTTGAGGTGGACGATTGGGTATTTATAAAGGTATCTCCCTTGAAGGGATTCATGCGGTTCGGAAAGAAAGGAAAACTCAGTCCCCGCTATATTGGTCCCTACCGGGTTATGAGAAGAGTTGGTAAGGTGGCGTATGAGTTGGACTTGCCATCGGAGTTAGCTTCAGTTCACCCCGTGTTTCATGTGTTTCTCTTTAAAAAGTGCTTGGGTGATCAATCTTTAGTTGTCTCGGTGGAAAACGTTGGTGTGGGAGATAGCCTCAGTTATGAGTAAATCCCAGTTGCAATCTTGGATCATCAGGTTCGGAGGCTGAGGAACAAAAAAATGGCTTCAGTGAAGGTGTTGTGGAGAAACCAGCATGCTGAGGGAGCTACGTGGGAAGCCGAGGTGACTATGATGGCAAAATACCCCCACCTGTGCCCTACCGACTCAGATTCAGTTTGAGGTATCAGTTTTTACCCTAATTATCTAATCAGTTTCCATGTTCAGTTCATGTGCGCAAGTTTGAATTATGTTATAATAAATGTATGTGATGTCTAAATTTAGTTCAGCTATGTAGTTCTTTTCGGAGGTAGTCATTTTGTCAGTTTTCGAGTTAAATAATCAGTATTTGCATCTGATGATTGCATGTTTCTACATTTTTCTGTGCATTTCTAACATTCGAAGATGAATGTCCTCAAGGGGGAGATACTGTTATACCCTGGAAGCTCAAAGATCGACCCGAGAGTTGAAATGGGAAAATTGTGACATTGATGTTGCAGGCACAGGACGAGTCATGGGATGACTTATGAGGAGACCCTACGAGTTGTCAAGTGACTCGTGGGCAGGCCTGGAGTAAGTGAAGAATTGAGTTCCCCACGAGGGAGAGAACGACTCCTGGTCATCAACCACGAGTTGTCATGTCACTCGTAGGGTGAGGTTGGAATAAAATTGGAAGAAGTATCTAGTGTATCTAACGGTTGGGACCCCACGAGTCGTGATCAGTCCCAACGACTCGTGAGGTGAGTCGTGGTCAAGAAAAATTGGTTTTCATTGATGTTAAGATAGTGTACTTGATGGGAGGTGACCACGAGTCATGGTCATGGGGGACGACTTGTTAAGTCATCCGTTATGAGCACCAGCAGACCAACTATCCAGTGTACTTGAAGAGCAACCTAACGGATCATTGGCCCTGGTAACGAGTCGTCAGGTCATCCGTTATAACCCCCTGACAGTTATTTTCAGCGATTTTAGTAAGAGCTTTCCCATAATTCATAAGTTATAAGGGAGCCTATAGTACATCGTTTAAAGCTTGTTTTAGTGGGTTTTTAGCAGGGGAAAACCTATCCTAAGCCATTATTCTCATGCATGCAAGTTTGAAGGTTTGAAGAGGAAGTTCAAGGTGAAATCTCAAGGTTTCCAATTGGAATTTCAGCTGGGCAATTAGAGGGTGTTAGAATTCACCATTCCCAGATATGTAAGGCTATGAGTGGGTGTCTTCTTCCACACCCATGCCCAATTCCTATCAAAATGTGATAAATTGTTTGTGATCAGGTATGGGGTTTTACCCAATTGCATGATTCTTCAATGTCTATACATGGGTATGATTAGATTGTATTTATATTAATGGATTGTGAAGCTTGGGTGGATTCTAAATTGTTTTTCCTTATAAAAATTTTTTTCCAAAAAATTTGAATCTAAAATGCCCATGGATGATGAGTTTATAAAAGAAGGGATTTATAATAAATGTGTGGTGATGATGAGATTGACGATGAAAAGCATATCCTAAAACTACCCATGATTATGTTGTTGTTTTCAAAATGTATTGATTAGATCCAAGTATGATAAGCTGTGGGTGATGCCCACATATTTATTTAAAGTGACGATTTTCCTGGCATAAGCTTACCGCATTGTTTGAAGTGAAATTTCTCAATTTTTATTATAAATTCTAGCTTGTGGTATGTTGAGTAATTATTTCTACATGTAGCTTACCACATGATTTGGAGTAGATACTCCCTCCTATGATTGAGCTTGTGGTATGTTTTGAAACAAATCCTTCTATATGCATGAAGTCATAGTTGAGATGTTTGTTATTATGAGCTTTGTCGATAGACAATGTTAACATTCATTTTCATATTATGTTGAGTCTATGCATGATATCATGTCACGACCCGAGAGTACATCCGGATCGTAGACACGGCCGAAAGACTCCAAGTTAAACCATGGTGTGAGCATATATCTAATTCCTTCACATAAGGCGGAAAGCTTAACTTGATCATCATGCACTAGCTGAAAATCGTAACAAGAGGTGTAACAAATAACAATACAAGATCCAAACATAAACAACTGAATACTACATATAGGTCTGAAAGCCTCTAATCATAATAGAGGGGTTGAAGGGACAAGACCCCAACTAACCCCAACATTCTGGAAACAAAAGGTAATTTAAATGCCGAACACAAAGCCCTTGAATCATGAGGGCTCACCCCTGAAAGCTGAGCGCAAGCTAGGAACGATGCTGAACCTGTGAACTAGATCTTGAAAATATGTAGGTCAGTACTTGGAAGGTACTAAGTATGTAACATATGCAAGACAATGCTTAGAAACATGAATGTTATAGGAGTGAGGACATCATGATCATTAAAACTGAAATCATAAGTATATCGTAAGGCTCAAGATTTTCCAAAATATTCGTAAACCCGTCACAGTCATAACATGAGAGAAACTAATTCATAAAACGTAACTTGAGACAAAGAACCCAATCATACATGCATTAAAACCATGAGGAACAATGGGATATTTCTATAACCAACATACCCCATACGAGCACACATGGAGCCTGACCTGTAAGCCTAGTCGGGAGGCCGTCCACACTTTGCCAATGGTATGAACCATGAAAGGCATGATATCACTCATGAATACCCCGTAGGGCATAGAGGACAGACACTAAGGCGGTCCCAAACATAACCTACGGTGGCATGTAGTTCTAAGATTCAGGGCGTAATCTAGGCCCCGAACCTATTCGGTGTTAAGTACTACTCCCAAAACATGCAATGTGCTTATAGAAAATTCATACATGACATGCATGGCTAGTTAAGTCGTGATAATCATAACATGCTTGAGAATTCGTGATACTAGCCATGGAATTGGGGCCCTTGGTTCGGCAAAAATCATAGTTCATGAATCATAAGTGACATGTGGGCATTGCCCATAACTTCAATCATACTTGAAATGCTTAAATTAAAGGAAAACATGATCATAATAACATGAGTAATAGAAAACATGCTTAAAATTGAAAAGTTTGTATCATGCTTTAGAAACCACCATAACCATGAATTTCACCAAAACCTCATGATTTGGGCACATGTGCTTTTAGGAATTTAAACCATCAAATATTGAATAAAATAAGTGAAAACATCCCAATAATTCAAACCCATGATTTTAGACATACTACAACATGTTCATATCGATTTTTGAGGAAACGTGCATTTGGGTTATGACCCATCAAGAATTGATAGCTTTTAACATAGAATTTGGGGGGAATTTGAGCATTGGTAGGGACTAAATTACCCATTAAAACCCCCACATACAGGAACTCCTTGATTCCTAACTCCTTTGCATAGACCTAGATGGATTCTTGAAGAACTTGAAGGGGAACACTTGAATCCCTTTCCTCTTTCCTCTCTACTCTTACAAGTATCAAATGAGATCTATCATGGATGATTTCCCCTTAAAAGACCCTATCCCGACCTCAAAACGACGTAGTTTAAGTCTTAAGAGCATAGGAAATTACGAGAAGGCCCTTACTAATTCGCAGGAAATAACTGCCAGGTGACCCTAACGGGTGACCTGACGACTTGTCAGGATGGGCAACGACTCGTCGCGTCGCTCGTCAAGTACACTAGATACCAGGTCGATTGGGCTCGCAACGGGAGACCTAATGATTCGTCCCTAGTGACCACGACTTGTTACGCCCTTTCATCAAGTACACTGCCTCATTCTTAATTAAATTTCCACAAGCTTGCTCACGACTCACCTCAGGAGTCGTTGGGATTGGCCACAACTCGTGGGGTCCCATCCGTTAGGTACACTGGTCAAACCTCCCAAATAACCCTTAACCTCACCCAATGGGAGACCTGACGACTCATGGTGGCTGACCACGAGTTGTTCCCACGCCCGTGGGGACCTCAAATCCTTAGCACAGTCCAACCTGCCCACGAGTCACCTGATGACTCATTGGGTCTCCTCACGAGTCGTCTAATGACTCGTTCTGCACTGCTGCAATATTTTCCAGGTTTTTTCCCGGGTCTGATCCTTGGGTTCCCGGGGTATAACAATATCTTCCCCTTGGGAACATTTGTCCTTGAATTTTAGAAATATGCAGAAAACTCAGAATCAAACAACCACCATTTGCAAATACTAATCATTTATGCCGAAAACTAGTAGAACGACTACCCCCTAAAAGAATTACATAGCTGGACTAAATTCAGACATCATATACATATATCATATCATAAAACAAACCTGCACACATGAACAGAAAAAGAAAAACTGAATAGAGGTTTAGGGCAAAAATTGATACCTCAAACTGAAACTGAGCCGGTATGGAACAAATGGGGGTATTTAGCTATTATATCTGCCTCGGCTAAGCTCCCTCGACATGCTGATTTCTCCATAACACCTTTACTGAAGCTACTTCCTTGTTCCTCAGTCTTCGAACCTGGCGATACAAGATTGCAACGGGAACTTCCTCATTACTGAGGCTATCCTTCACACCTACATTTTCCACCGGAACCACTAGAGTTGGATCTCCCAAGCACTTTTTCAAGAGCGATACATGAAAATGTGATGAACTGAAGCTAACTCTTAAGGTAACTCTAACTCATAGGCTACTTTACCCACTTGTCTCACAATCCGGTATGGGCCAATATAGTCGGGGCTGAGTTTCCCTTTCTTTTCGAATCTCATTACTCCCTTCATGGGAGATACCTTCAGAAACACCAAATCATCGATCTCGAACTCAAGCTCTCTTCTCCTTACATCCGCATAAGACTTTTGGCGACTTTGAGCCGTTTTCAGCCTTCCTCTTATTAACTAAACTTTCTCCATAGCCTAATGGACTGAGTCTGGACCCACTAACAAAGCCATACTGACTGCAGACCAACCAATGGGTGATCTACACCTTCGCCCATAGAGAGCCTCGAACGATGCCATTTGGATGCTAGAGTGGTAGCTGTTGTTGTACGAAAACTCAATAAGAGGTAAATGCTCATCCCAAATACCCTTGAAGTCAATAACACAAGCTCTCAACATGTCCTCAAGAGTCTGGATAGTCCGCTCTGCCTAACCATCTATTTGCGAATGAAATGTCGTGCTGAGCTTGACCTGGGTACCAAGTCCCTTTTGAAAAAATCTTCAGAATTGAGAGATGAACTGGGTGCCTTTATCCGATATAATGGACAAGGTCACTCCATGAAGTCTAACCAGCTCTCAGATGTATAACTTAGCATCTTCTACTAAATCAGTGGTTTTGACCTGTAAGAAATGAGCAGCCTTGGTCAACCTGTCGACCACAACCCAAATGGAGTCATACTGCCTATGAGTACGAGGTAAACCGGTTAAAAAGTCCATATTGATTTCTTCCCACTTCCAAGTAGGAATGTTGATATCTTGGAGTACACCCCCGATCTCTGATGCTCGACTTTCACTTGCTGGCAATTCGAGCTCTTGGCTACGAATTCCGCAATATCCCTCTTCAAGCCATTCCACCAGTGGATTTCCCGCAAGGCATGATACATTTTGGAGGCACCTGGATGGATAGAATATCTGGATCCGTGAGCCTCATGAAACATCCAACTAGTCTAATCCCCCACGTTCGGAACACATAAGTGACCCTGGTATCGAAGTACACCATCTCCCCCTTTGGAGAAGACTTCTACTTTCTGACTTTGAACAGCTTCTTTCAACTTTACCAATGTTGGATCTTCATTTTTTTATCCTTTACCTCCACTTCTAAGGACTATTTTGACCCGTCCTAGACTACTACCCCACCATCGATCGAACCAACTAATCTAACTCCCAACCGTGCAAGTCGATGCACCTCCTTCACTAGCTCCCTCTTGTCTTCACTCACATGCGACACACTCTCCATAGAGAGTCTACTAAGGGCATCCTCTACCATGTTGGCCTTCTTGGGGTGGTAAAGGACACTCATGTCATAGTCCTTAAGTAGCTCCAACCACCTTCATTGCCGAAGATTGAGATCCTTCTGCGTGAACACGTATTGTAAGCTTTTGTGGTCAGTGAATACATCCACATGAACCCCATACAAATAGTGTCACCACATCTTCAAAGCAAACACCACCGCAACCAACTCAAGATCATGGGTTGGGTAAATCTTCTCATGAATTTTCAGCTGTCTGGAAGCATATGCTACGGCCTTCCTGTGCTGCATCAATACACATCCCAGTCTGACTCTCGAAGCATCATAGTATACAACAAAACCATTGGAGCCCTCCAGTAAAATCAACACCGGTGCTGAAGTGAGTCTAGCCTTCAATTCCTGGAAGCTCTTCTCACAAACCTCCGACCATTGGAACTTCACCTTTTTCTGAGTCAACCTGGTCAGTGGGGTTGCAAGGGATGAGAACCCTTCTACGAACCTCCGATAGTAACCCACTAAGCCTAAAAAGCTCCTGATCTCCGAAGGGTTTACCGGTTTGGTCCAGTTCTTTACCGCCTCTATTTTCTAGGAATCCACCATTATACCTTTTCTTGACACTACATGCCCAAGAATGCAATAGAATTTTTTCAGAATTCACATTTGCTGAACTTGGCATATAGCTAGTTATCCTTGAGGGTCTGGAGTGCTACCCTCAGGTGTGCGGCATGTTCCTCCTCGCTCCTTGAGTATTTTAATATGTCATCAATGAACACTATCACGAACATGTCCAAATATGCCTTGAATACCCTATTCATCAGATCCATAAAAGTTTCAGGGGCATTGGTTAGTCCAAAAGATATAATAACGAATTCATAATGGCCATACCGGGTCCTGAAAGCAGTCTTTGGGATGTCATTCTCCCGAAGCCTGAGCTGGTGATACCCGGACCTAAGGTATATCTTGGAGAAATATTTGGCACCTTGAAGCTATTCGAATAGGTCATCAATCCTGGATAATAGGTACCAATTCTTGATGGTGACCTTGTTCAACTGCCTATAGTCAATACACATCTTGAGAGAACCATCTTTCTTCCGAACAAACAACACTGGGGCACCCCATGGGGATTTACTTGGTCTAATGAAACCCTTATCCAGCAAATCCTTCAATTGCTCCTTTAACTCTTTTAGGTCGGCTGGGGCCATTCGGTAAGGAGGAATTCATATGGGCAGTGTGTCGGGTAAAAGATCAATCTCAAAATCAGTTTCCCTCTCGGGAGGAGCTCCTGGTAGTTCATCTGGAAATACCTCAGGATATTGACATACCACAGGGACTGACTGAATGGTCGAGGTCTCGGATATGACATCCTTAACCCAAACCAAATGGTAAATACAACCCTTGGTAATCATTTTCCTGGCCTTGAAATAGGAGATAAAGAGACCTATAGGGACCGCTGAGCTACCCCTCCATTATAAAATTGGTTCACCTGAAAACTAGAACTCCACCACTCAGGTTCTACAGTTAACAGAAGCATAACATGCAAACAACCAATCCATGCCCAAAATAATGTCAAAATCAGTCATAGCCAATTCTACCAAGTCTGTGGAGGTAACTTTGTGCGATACAGTAATGGGGTTGTTACACCCTGTAAATTCTTGACATTTAGATGGCCTACTCGCATATTGGTTAAGAGTTTTAGAATGCCACACATGCTAGAAAAAGGCCCGGGGGAAGACCAGACAAGCGTCGCATCGAACCATCGCAGGAGGAGGGTGGGAAGACCCCCTCCGCTATGGCAACGTGCCACGGAGGAAGCCCCTCTGCGATGGCCAACGTGCCACAGAGGGGGTTGTCCAGGCCCAAGTATATAAACCCCTCCACTTCGGTTTTTGTTGATAATTATCATAATTTTCTAGAAACAAACCAGAAAATAGAGGGCACGAGAGAATTCAATAAAATTCCATCCGGTTTACGCTATTAAACGCGGTCCAACCTCAAATTAATCTTGGGTAGTGAAGTATTAAGCTGCCGGGAGCATTCCTGCGGAGTTAGTTTCGTGAAATTCGGCTTGCGAATCGTCGTCCTACCGAGCTAAGGTAAGCGGAATTGCTCCAAATTAGTGTCAATATACTCCTAGCCCTAAAGTGAGTATTTCTCCCTTCTGGACTTCCGAGAAATAGCGAGTTTTCGGCTATTTTCCGATAAGTCAAAGTTTGGGCTATATATATATATTCAAAGTAGTATTTTCTTCCAGAATATTGATGAATTTAGTTCTAATTTCCATGAATGTGAATACAGTTGGAAGAAATAGCTGAAGATTGGCCGAGTTACGTCCGTTAGCCGGAAAGCCGACAACTGAGGTATGTAAAGCCAGTTTCTTCGGCAAGTTAGTAATTCTAGCTTAGTAAAATAGCATAAATTCCAGAAGGAAGTTTCAGAAGCCGAGTATTAAGTATGTTTGTATTGTTATGCCATATTCAGAATAAAAGTCAGTAAATCAGTATTAAACCGCAGGATATTATTTCAGACTCAGTACTAGATTCAGTTTAATTCAGCCAGAGAATCAGAATAGAATATAAAAGCAGGAACAGTATTATCTGATTTATCATGCACGTTATATGTGATTATTGTTGTTTGTTAAGACCTGATTGTGTTATGTGGGCACCCTTAGAGCTTCCTTGCCGCCCTAGGGTTAATAGCTATGTCGACTCGCCCGCAAGAGGGTGAGGATACGTCACTCCAAGGAGTGGCATGCCGTCCGCAGTAGGATGAAGATGGGATGCAACATTCCCCATAGCAGGCTGATCAACATTACAGTATACCCTGTCGAGCGCTTGCGCTCAGGGCACAGATTATAGATTACAGATACAAATCTCAGATTTTAGTTACAGGAGTCCTCCGGACTCAGATACAGTTATAGTCAGGGGCCTAGAGAGCCCAAGTTGCATACCCAGGGGGCCGACAGGGTGCTCGTAGTTATTAGGTGAGTGGAGTGAATTTATTTTTGGATGGTTTGACCCGGGTAGGGGTATATAGATTGCATGTTGATTGGCACCTTTCGACTTATGGGGGCTGGTATAGGTTCTTGTATGCTATATATATATATATACATGTTACTTATTAAATGGATAGATAGCAGGATGCCGCTTCGACAGGTATGATTCTTATCTTCCTTCCAGTACAGTTAAGCTCAGTACAGATTCTGCTATTCCAGACAGTTTTAGCTATCCTCTGTCATTTTAATAACTATCAGTATTACTGTTTATCTTCAGTTATGTTCAATTTTGCTTTGCATACTCAGTACTAGTGGTACTGACGCCCGTTTGGGGGCGCTGCATTACTTGCCTGCAGGTACTCATAGACGAGGAGCCGATCCCTCGTGATTCCAGCCAGCGCATAGAGTCATCGGCTCCTGTCATCTGGAGTTAGACAGCTAGAGGTTTATTTCTTTTCTTTTATTGTACAGTATGGGTAGGCCGGGGCCCTGTCCCGACCCTATTATCAGTATTCTTAGAGGCTTGCAGATTGTATATTCCCTGTGGTTAGCTGTACCGGTTGTGTGAGGCCATGTGTATGTTTTAGTTTGTTTATGATGGCTGTGTGGGGCCTCATTCAATGGTAGTGGTGACCTTGTCGGTCATGTAGCAGTTTAGCACCTGTTTTCTTGATTCAGAAGTAACTAGACAGCATGGTGGCCTTGTTGGCCCACATAGTTTCCTTTAAACTTCTGTTGTTCTGGTTAGCTGTTGTTGTCTTACAGGTGGCTATAGGCCTAGTTGGCCAGAGGCTGTATTTACAGCCATTATATAGCCCGTCATTTTCTTGAATCGAGAATTAGAGTCGGCCTGGCACCAGAGGTGCTTAGGCTCAATAGTCCAGCAGTCCAGGTCTTAGTAGCGCACCAGGTGCCAGTCATGCCTCCCAAGGCGAGGCATGACAAACTTGGTATCAGAGCAGGTCGTATCCCAGGGAATTTGCAAGCCGTGCTAAGTAGAGTCTTGTCTATGGATGTGTTGTGCACCACATACCATAGGCAGGAGGCTGCAAGGCATAATAGGATGGTTGCTCTTTCTTCATATTCAGTCGTGTTATAGAGCAGTACAGTATAGGGTTGAGTCCCTAAAATTTATCATACTCTTTATTTACAGATAAAATGGCAGACCAGCGACACCCTACCACAGGTAGAAGACTGGATACCGCAGCAGGAGAAGGCACCAGCAGGATACCTCAGCCTCACTTAGAATCAGCCCGATCTGAGGGCGATACAGAGGCATCATCACGACCTTCTCAGCAGTCCCCGCCTCATCAGGATCCACTCGGAATGATACCGCCTCCGACAGTTCCTGTACCTACACCATCCGACCAGAAAATTCAAAGTGCAGTAGTTATGTTGGCACAAATAATGGCTACTCAGCGCCAGTCAGTGCCACCCATAACAGTAGAGTCATCAGGTGGGCCTGACAGTTCGAGGGTCCGAGAATTCTTGGCACTAGGTCCCCCACAATTCACAGGGTCAGATCAGGCAGAGGACCCCCAGGATTTCCTGGACCAGATGCAGAGAATCTTCCGGGTCATGCATGTGACATCTACAGAATCAGTTGAGCTAGCGGTATTCCGGCTGGGGGATATTGCTGTGTTGTGGTATGAAAGTTGGGAAAGGTCCCGAGGGAAAGATGTTGCCCCTCCATCCTGGTCCAGCTTTTTAGAGGCCTTCCTGGACCGTTATCTGCCACGGGAAATTCGACAGGCCCGGATGGATTAGTTTTGCACTTGGAGCAGGGGGCAAGGAGTGTACGGGAATACGCCCTGCAGTTTGATTCATTGGCCCGCTATGCTCCAGCGTTTGTGGACACCATGCCATCTAGAGTCCACCAGTTTATTATGGGTATGAACCCAGAATATATTGAGGTGTCTTACAGGTGGCTATAGGCCTAGTCGGCCGGAGGCTGTATTTACAGCCGTTATATAGCCTGTCATTTTCTTGAATCCAGAATTAGAGCCATCTTGGCAGCAGAAGTGTTAAGGCTCAGTAGTCCAGCAGTCCAGGTCTTAGTAGGGCACTAGGTGCCAGTCATGCCTCCCAAAGCGGAGCGTGACAGGGGCAACCTCTATATACCCGCCTCACTACGACTGAATCACCAACCGGAGTAGACACAGAAAATGGTTCTGACAAAGTTTCAAGGCTGACCCCGAAGTTACTAGCAATGTAAGGTGTCACAAAAGAAAGTGTAGCTCCCAGATCTAGCAAAGCATAAATATCAATATGAAAGACTCGCAACATACCCGTGACCACATTGGGAGAAGTCTACTACTCCTATCGAGAGCCAAGTGCATAAAATCGATTTTGGTGTTGGCCGCTAGCTAGACCGGTCGAAGTACCCTACTGAGTAGGACGTGCCACTGCGGCTGTTGAACTAGCTGCTTGAGTGCGAGCTCCATAACCCCCTGACCTGGCTGCGGGGCAATTCCTGAGCCTGTGTCTGTGTTTGCCACACCCAAAACAAGCATTTGAGCCCACCAAACACTTCCCTGGGTGGTTCTTGCTGCAACTAGCACAAGATGGGAATGTGTGCTCTATGCGCATTCTATTTTGACCCCTCAAACCTGAGGCCCTACTCCCCTGCTCATCTCGTGGCTTGGATGGGGTACTGGCCGAAGATGGTGCTGGTGTAGTAGACCTGTGCTGGGACTGCTGGTGAGACCCACCTCCTGTCCTCGATTGGGAGGACCTGTGGCTATCTGTTCTGGCCCTCTTGGCCTCTCTCTGCATCATATGAGTTGCCTCCATCTTCTTAGCATAAAGGACTACCCGTGGGTAGTCCATATCCTGATGAAGTAGGTTATTTTGTAGTCCTTGTACAGATACTTGACTACTCCCTACATGAATCTGCTCACCTGTGCCCTTTGGTCCATCACTAGCTCAGAGGCATATTTTGATAGGAGACTGAACTCAATTGAATATTCTAACACCATCATCTTTCCCTGTTTGAGATTAACAAACTCAGTTGCTTTCAATTTCCTCATCTCTCGAGGGAAAAACTTGTCGAGAAAGGCCATGTGGAACTCGTCCCAGCTGATAAGGCCTGCTTCCGCTGCCCGGCTGTCCGTCCATTGCTTGAACCATATATAGGCGACCTCCTCAAGCTGATAAGAGGCCAAATCAACATACTCCTCATTCTTCGCTCTCATAACCTAAGTGACCTTCAAGATCCCTTCAATGAACCCGTGGGGATCCTCATCCACCTTTGCCCTTATGAACTCATGAGGGTTCATCCTTAGAAAGTCCCTGATCCGGGCTGTCACTGCATTTCCGTTTTGTGGAACATGCGCAACAGCCTATTGGTTGACCTGAGCGGCGTGGGGCAGCTGGCTCTGGTGCCTGGGGCTCCTGAACAGGTGGGGCTTGCTGACGCCCATTGTCATGGCCACCCTCGTGGCCTTCATCATTTCTGTACCTCCTTCCATTCACTCTTTTGGGAGCCATAATTTTTTTTTGCAATCGCGAATAGCACGAGTTAGAAGGATGGAGAAGCTTTCACCACACGACCTAGATCATGAAAGAAGGGGATATTTCCTAAAACATTTAGCAGCCTCTTCATCATAAGGGTAGCACACTTCACACCCATGAAAAAGACTCTACCTAACGTAGCTTTCAGACTCCATAAGACACATCTGAACCTATTGCTCTGATACCAAGTTTGTCATGACCTGAGAGTACACCCAGATCGTAAACACGGGACAAGGAGCCCCGAAAGACTCCAAGTCAACCCATGGCGTGAGCATATATCTAATTCCTTCACATAAGGCGGAAAGCTTAACTTAATAATCATGCACTAGCTGAAAATCATAACAAGAGGTGTAAGAAACAACAATACAAGATCCAAACATAAACGACTGAATACTACACATAGGTCTAAAAACATCTAATCATAATAGAAGGGTTGAAGGGACAAGACCCCAACTAACCCCAACATTTTGGAAACAAAAGGTAATTTAAAGTTTGAACAAAAAGCCCTCGAATCATGAGGACTCACCACTAAATTCTGAGAGCAGAGCTGAGCGCAAGCTTGGAAAGATGTTGAACCTGTGAACCGAATCTTGAAAATATATGGGTCAGTACTTGAAAGGTACTAAGTATGTAAGGTATGGAAGACAATGCTTAGAAACATGAAAGTTATAGGAGTGGGGACATCATGATCATAAAAACAGAAATCATAAGTATATCATAAGGCTCAAGATTTTCAAAAATATTCATAAACCTGTCATAGTCATAACATGAGAGAAAACAAATCATAAAACGTAACTTGAGCCAAAGAACCCAATCATACATGCATTAAAACCATGAGGAATGATCTTGGGCATAATTGCATGCCCAAGTGATACTTTATTACTTAATTTGGACTTGTTTATCTACTTTTATGTGTACATTCTCATGTGATTTTTATGTAAATGTGGATTTATACTAACCAACATAATTAGTTATTGTTTTTGCAGTTTAGAATGAATTTTTTGAAACTAATCTACAAGTTGGTGACGTGAAGGAATGGACTCGGAAGCAAAACGCGGCAAGAAAATACTAAAAACTTGATGCTCCGCGACAGAGTCTGTGTCACGCTACCATCGCGGACGCATTCTGCCTAGAGTGAAATTTCAGGTGAATTCCAGTGAAGGTGCGTGATGGAACCGTGTCACAGAGCCTATGCTCCGTGTTCACTTCCGTGACACATTGGGAAGACTTTGCTGCACACCCTGATTCTAGTGAAGGTGCGCGAAAAGTCCGTGGCACGGAGCTGAGGCTCCGCGATAGCCTCCGTGCCACGCTGAGGCTAAGAATTTGTGCATCCAAGTTCCAGTGAGGCTCTGTGACAAGGCCGTGGCACAGAGCTGATTCTCCGCGATAGCCTCCGTGCCACATTGCCAGTTTATTCCGGGAAATTTCTCACTTGTATAAATAGCACACATAGATTTTATTTTAAAGTATCTGACATTTAATGCTAGAACGTGGGTATCAAGCAGTTGAGCTGAAAAAGTCCTAGGGTTAATTCTCTTCCTTTTTCTCTTAAATTTCAATTACTTGTATGTTTTCTACTTGTTTGAAGATGTTTAATCCTCAAATGCGTGGCTAATTCACCTTTGGTTGAGGTGGGGGATAAATGCAGTAGTATGTAATTGATGTTATTTCAATTTTTATCTTCTCTAAAATGGTTGTTCTACTGATTCTTGTTTTAACTATATTAATGACTGGCCATTGTTAATGTATATATTAAAATTCCAATTTTATTTCCGAAAGGAAGATTATTTGGATGGATGTGAATTAGTAGAATATGTTCTTGTCTTGGTTGAGGAATTAAGAGAAGATTAACGTTCAGAATAGAAATATATTTGTAATGTCATATTTGGTCATCTATGGAATTTAGTTTGGTTTGTGAGAATATGAGTTGTTGCATCACAGAAATGTGTAATGTAAATCTCATAATTCTTTAATTGGTGAGGAGTTCGAAAGACCCAATCCATGGTTAATAATTCCTGACTAACAACCGAAGAGAAGTGTTAACTGAAATTTAATCAGTAAATTACATATCTGTATGTTTTGCCTTAACCTCAGCTTGTTCGTGCTATTCCTCAGATTATAATTGATAATTTTCACTTAAGGTTACATTAACTAACATTCTTGAAAAATTACCATTTGTTTTGCCTGTCTACTTGTATAAAGAAGAGTGTGTACTAAAAACTTCGAAAAAAATAACTCCTTCGTTACAGTCCCTGTGGGTTCGATACTTGGCTTGAAATAAAGCCACTTTATTACTTGTACGACCACGTGCACTTGCGTGCGATTGGGAGTAAACAAGTTTTTGGCGCCGTTGTCGGGGACTGGCACAATTGGTGACTTAATTTTCTTAGTGTTAGTTTACAAGTTCGATACAAGTGTTGACAACTTGATCTTAGCGATTTCTCTTGCAAGTACTAAGTTGTTTCTGAACTCTGGCAAGAGATAAGGAGTTGGTGGATCCGTTTTTAGAGCCGGAGAGACAATTTCATCTATAGAAGAGGGAAGCTCTAGAAAAGAAGTTGCAGTTATTAAGGAGGGAAATTCTGGAGCAACAACAGCATCCACCAATTGTAAGGGCAGTTTTAGTGCTAGAAGATATGGCAACAAGACCGATCCGCGAGGTGGCAATCCCACATGCAAATAATGTAACATCCAGCATTCGCAGGCCAGAACCAGGAGGGAGATTTGAACTTAAGTAGAATATGGTGCAGTTATTGCACACCAGCGGGCAATTTACAGGTCTCCCTCATGAAGATCCACAGCATCTCCAAAACTTCTTGGAGATAAGTGACACATATATACCCGCTGGAGTATCATATAATTATGTGAGGCTTACACTATTCCCGTTTTCACTGCTGGGGGAAGCCAAGAGGTGGTTAAAGGCTAAACCTCCAAATTCTATTACTACTTGGGATGACCTAGCGAGGAAGTTTTTGATATGATTCTTTCCATCAGGGAAGACAGCCAGGCTGAGAAGTCAGATTCTAAGTTTAAAACAGAGAAAGGGTGAGAATTTGTATCAGGCTTGGGAGAGGTTCAAGTCAATGTTAAGAGATTGTCCTCACCATCATCAGTCTAATGATGTGTTGGTGCATACATTCATTGAAGGCTTGGAACCGCATACAAAGATTTTGTTAGACTCGGCAGCCAGGGGGCAGGCATTGGAAAAGACATACGAAGAGTTGTACACCTTGTTGAACCGTATTTCACAAGGTAATCCTGAATGGAATGCTGATACAACCCAAGGGGGAGTGAAGAAAGCGGTAGGGGTCTTGGAGGTAGATGGATTCACAACGACTGCTGCACAAATAGCTGCTTTGCAGAATCAAATTAACAGTCATTTCAGCAGCATGAGTTTGAGCACGGCACGAGCCCCAGTCAATGTAGTTCAGCAGGTGTGGTGTGAAGTCTGTGGAAGTAGTGAACACTCAGCTGAGTGTTGTGGTGCCAATCCAGATTCGGTAAATTTTGTTGGAAATGCCTAGAGGAGCAACAATCAGCAGTATGGCAATAGTTACAACCCAAATTGGAGAAATCATCCGAATTTTTCATGGGGGAGTAATAATCATCAGGGACAGAGTTCAAATCAGGGCATGCACAGAAATCAAAGGGGTCATCACAATTTTCAGCCGCAATTCAGAGGAAATAATGCACGTCCTCAGTCCAGCAACATAGAGGATATGCTTAAAACCATAATAGCTAACCAGGCGAATATGCAGGATGATCAGGTAAAATTGACAGTTGACATGAAAAATCAGTAGTTAGCTAAAATGGCATTGGAGTATAAGTTGGGACAGTTAGCTGGAGCCCAAAATACTAGACTGAGGGAAGGATTACCAAGTGATACAGACCAAAATCCTAAGCAGGTTAATGCAGTTACTACCCGGACTGGAAAGCAACTCGGAGAGGTGAAACCCGAAAGGCCACCTCAGAAATCTGGAGCAAGAGAAAAGGATGAAGGAAACGATGATGTGAGGGGGAATGAAAAGGCAGCAGAGATGGAAAGACAACCGCCCCCGTTTCCTCAAAGATTGAAAAAGAACAAGGAGGAAGCATGCTTCAAGAAGTTCATGGAAGTGTTGAAGCAGGTACATATTAATCTTCCTTTAGTAGATGTGTTGCGGGGAGTGCCAAAATATGCTAAGTACATCAAAGACATTGTAGCAAACAAGAGCAGACTGACAGAGTATGCTACAGTTGCACTTACTGAGGAGTGCACCTCCCGTATACAGAATCGATTGCCAACAAAGCTCAAGGATCCTGGGAGCTTCACTATTCAGATTACAATTGGGCAATCTATTCGAGCTCGTGGTTTGTGCGATTTGGGAGCAAGTATAAATTTGATGCCAACATCAGTATTCAAGAAGCTGGGGCTGGGCAGTCCTAGACCCACCACTGTGATCTTACAGCTAGCTGACCGTTCATTGGCCAGACCTGATGGAATTGTGGAGGACGTTATAGTGCAAGTAGGCTCCCTCATTCGCCTGGTGGATTTTATAATTCTTGATTTTGAGCCAGATGCGGAAGTCCCATTTATTTTGGGACGTCCCTTCTTGGCAACCGGGCGAGCCTTAATTGATGTAGCTGCTGGGCAGCTAACCATGAGAGCTCATGATAAGGTAGAGGTCTTTGATGTCTACAAGGCCATGAAGCTACCGACCATCTATGAAGAGTTATCAGCAATCAGTGTTTTGAATCAGGAATCGACCCTTCAGATTATTGACTCACAAGATCCCTTGGAGAGAGCCTTGGTGGGACGTGATCATTTTGGGGACAGTGCGACATATGAGTTGATGCAAGCTTTGAATGAGCCAAAATGGTTCTTCAGGAAGCAAGATTTTGAACCATTGAAGAGGTCCTTGGAACCATCCCCAAAGCCATCAATAGAGGAGGCACCTAAATTAGAGTTAAAGACATTGCCTCCACATCTGCAGTATGTATTCTTGGGTGAAGATGACACCTTGCCAGTCATCATTTCAGTAGAACTGACAGATGCACAAATGAAAGATGCATTGATGGTCCTTAAGAGGTGAAAGAGATGGGATGGCAAATGTCAGACATTAAGGGGATCAGTCCAGCTTTCTGCATGCACAAGATATTCGTGGAAGAGGGATCTAAGCCAACCGTGCAACATCAGCGGAGGTTGAACCCAGTGATGAAGGATGTAGTCAGAAAGGAAATGATCAAGTGGCTGGATGTAGGAGTGGTATATCCCATCTCAGACAGTGAATGGGTTAGCCCAGTTCAATGTGTTCCCAAGAAAGGGGGAATGACAGTGGTCACAAATGAAAAGAACGAGATAATTCCCACACGCACAGTCACGGGCTGGCGAATTTGCATGGATTATAGGAAGCTCAATGAGGCCACTCAGAAAGAGCACTATCCGATTCCATTCATTGATCAGATGTTGGACAGGCTGGCAGGGCAGGAATATTATTGCTTTCTGGATGGTTACTCTGGCTATAATCAAATAGCCATAGCACCAGAAGATCAGGAGAAGACCACGTTTACATGTCCTTATGGGACATATGCTTTCAGGCGGATGCCCTTTGGTCTATGCAATGCACCAGCCACATTCCAACGATGCATGATGGCAATATTCCACGATATGGTGGAAGACTATGTCGAGGTATTTATGGATGACTTTTCTATTTTCGGTAACTCATTTGCTATGTGTTTACAGAATCTAGACAGGGCATTAGCTAGATGTGAAGACTCAAACCTGGTGCTCAACTGGGAAAAGTGTCACTTTTTAGTCAAGGAGGGTAGTGTCCTTGGCCACAAGGTGTCATACATAGGTTTGGAGATCGATCGTGCAAAGATAGAGGTGATTGAAAAGCTACCACCACCAGTATTAGTTAAGGGTGTTCGCAGCTTCTTAGGACATGCTGGGTTTTACAGACGGTTTATTCAAGACTTCTCTAAGATTTCTAGACCGATATGCCGGTTGTTAGAAAAAGAGGTGAAGTTTGAATTTGACAAGGAATGTGTAGAAGCATTTGAGAAGCTAAAAAAGAAGCTGGTGGAAGCTCCTATTCTCATTGCTCCTGATTGGGAACATCCTTTTGAGTTAATGTGTGATGCAAGTGATGCGGCTGTAGGAGCGGTATTGGGGCAGCGAAGGAATAAGATTTTTCATTCCATCTACTATGCAAGCAAAACGTTTGATGCTTCACAAGTTAATTATACATTCACAGAGGAGGAGATGCTGGCTCTAGTGTTTGCATTTGACAAGTTTAGATCCTACCTGGTGGGGTCGAAAGTGGTGGTACACACTGATCATGCGGCAATTCACTACTTATTTGGCAAGAAAGATGCGAAGCCCAGGCTAATCAGGTGGATATTATTGCTGCAAGAATTTGATCTGGAGATCCGAGACAGGAATGGAAGTAAAAATTAGGTTGCAGATCACCTATTGCGACTATAGAATCGTTCGCATGTGAAGGAAGGTGAGCGCATCCGAGAAGAGTTCCCTGATGAACAACTCTGGGCAATAAAGGAAGCTGAACTCCCTTGGTATGCAGATATTGTGAACTTGTTAGTAAGTGGAATATACCCACCTGAGGCAATGACTCAATAAAGGAAGAAGCTGAAGCATGAGTCCAGGTACTAAATGTGGGATGAGTCGTATCTATTCAAGCAAGGACCAGATCAAGTGATGACGCGGTGCATTCCAGAAAGTCAGACAGCAGAGGTGCTGAGGAGTTGTCATTCATCGCCATATGGAGGTCATCATGGAGGAGAGCGTACTTCTCACAAAGTGCTGCAATCCGAGTTCTTTTGGCCCACACTGTTCAAAGATGTTGCAGCTTATGTTAAAGTATGTGATCGATGTAAAAGAGCAGGAACAATCGGTAGGAGACATGAGATGCCATTGCATCACATATTGGAAGTTGAGGTGTTCGATGTGTGGGGGATAGATTTTATGGGCCCGTTGCCACCATCGTTTGGCAATCAATACATCTTGGTGGCAGTGGACTACGTGTCCAAATGGGTTGAGGCAGCAGCGTGTCCCAGGAACGACAACAAGGTGGCGGCTAGATTTGTGAAGAAGCAGATTTTCGCCAGGTTTGGTACGTCACGAGCAATTATCAGTGATGGAGGGGCACATTTTGTGAATGCAGGATTCAGGAATTTTCTAGAGAAATACGGGGTGCGGCATAAAGTGGCTACAGCATATCATCCCCAAACTAGCGGACAAGTAGAGGTGTCAAACAGGGAAATTAAACAGATTTTGCAGAAAACGGTGATTGCACAACGAAAGGATTGGGCAAGCAAACTAGATGACCCGTTGTGGGCTTATCGAACTGCATATAAGACACCCATTGGGACTTCACCGTACAGGTTCGTTTACGGGAAGGCATGTCATCTCCCCGTAAAGCTTGAACATCGAGCTTATTGGGCTGTGCGGAAGCTGAACATGGATCCTGAGCTAGCAGGAAAGAGGAGATTGATGCAGCTGAGTGAGTTGGACGAATTTCGATGGAACGCATATGAAAGTGCAAAATGCTACAAAGAAAAAACGAAAAGGTGGCACGACAGGCATATGGTGCATCCAATCTTTGAGCCAGGCCAAATGGTGCTACTATTCAACTCTAGATTGAAACTCTTCCCAGGGAAATTGCACTCCAAGCGGTCGGGGCCATTTGAAGTAGTAAGGATGACCCCATACGGGGCAGTTGAATTGTGGCAAGAGGATAAAAGTGCCACATTTTTAGTGAATGGACAAAGGTGTAAGCACTACTGGGGTGAGGGCGTTAATCGAGAGAAGACATCCATCACCTTAGCGGATGAATGAGGATGAGAGGTGTCGTGCCGCGACGGTAAATCAGGCGCTGCACGGGAGGCAACCCGTGAATGTAATGTACTATACTAGTTAGAAACTATTTTAAAAAAATGGTCATGCCATGACGAAAACTAAGGCGCTAGGTGGGAGGCAACCCACTATTTTCTAACGAGTTGTTGTTGTTCGATGATTTTCAGGAGATACGGAGTGCAAATAAAAATTGCAAAGGGTGAATAAAAAAGGTAAAAATGCAAAAATTTGGGTCAGGAGGCAGAATGCCTCCGTGTTGGCTCCGTGTCACGGAGCTTGAGCTGCGCGATAGCCTCCGTGACACGTTGAGGCTATTTTCGCGTTGGGTCAGTTCGGGTAGTTGGGTCGACCTGCGCGAAATCCTTCTTTTTAACCCCCCAAGATACATTTTTCTCCCATTCTTTTGCACACCTCTGCGATAAAACTCCCATTTCCCTTTTCTCCCTCAATGTGACACGCCTCTAACATCAAAAAGTTTCAATTCCTTCTTCAAAAACATAACATGCCAGGTATGTTCTTGCAGTTTTATTCATTTTTCTGCAAATTTTGTATCATGAACATATTGTATGTTTAATTTCTGCCCTAAGTTAATATAAAGTGTTGTAATCAATTGGGTTATGGATAATTTTTTCTTGAATGATAGTTTTGATTGGATGAACTCATTGATTACATGATCTTTGTTAAAAATCTTAAATTGTCTACAACTAGGGCTAGAAATTGAGATTGAAAGAAGAAGAAAAAGTTAGAAAAATTCAAATATTGGGTTGTGCATTCTGTTTGTGCTGAAAACTTGGCGATTAAATTTTGATTATGCTGCAGATAGAATGTTGATCTTTGTATATTAAGGTAGGAATAATTCAATAGGCTGTTGTACATAATCTTGAATTACCTCTTGATTGTAAGCCTAAGTTAAGGATCAGTTATTTTGTGAAGTTGATAGATGGATGAACTTTAAAAATGAATTGTACAAAGTCTGAGTAGTACAAAGAAGCTATTCCATCGATTTTTACTGATGCATTGCACCTTGTGGTAGATGACAGCTGGTAGTATGTTTGTTTATCTTGTCGAAATGAAATTCAATTATGTTTGGAGAGTAGCGAGCATGGAAATATGAAGAAGGGGAAGTCTGAGTACCCGACTGACCATGACTCGTGAAATACGGCTAACAACTAAGTGTGGGTTGATCAATTTAAGCCCAGCCTTAGTAGTAACCAACTATACCATGAATGACATTCGAAATATATGCTTTTGATGAATAGTAAAAATGTCTGGACGGCAAGACAAGTGAAAAGGTGCATCCACATCTGGCACCAGTCGAAAAAGACTTAGAGTTGGGGCAGCAGTGCCAGCAGCACCACCAGTTCCAAGGGGGCAACGAAGGCAGTATGGAACATGATGGGTTTTGGATGAGGGGAAGAAATGGTACTCCAAGCACAAGGAAACCAAGTATTTCCCTGAGGAGCAAATAGCAAGGGATCCACTAGCTATAGAATTCCCCAGAATCTTACACAGGATAAACACTGTGGGGTTAAACTTCATCTTCGAAGAACCCAAAGAGTGTAATCTTCATCTCATAAGGGAATTCTACGCTAATTGGAACCCCACTGTGCGCAGCCACACAGTCAAGATCAGAGGACAGGTGGTTACTTTTGAAGCACATCATCTTAATGCCATCTTGGGGACGCAAGACACAGACGCGCATGTCCTCCACCAGCTAAACATCACTCCACCGTATGAAGATATCATACGCATATTATGTGGAGCACGATCAACATCCAGGTGGAGTCGTCACAAGGAAAGAGGATATCACCAGACATTACCATACTCCCAAATGAACAGAGAAGCAAGGATTTGGTTGAAGATAGTGTGTACTTGCCTGATCCCGGGGTGGCATATGACTGATGTCACCTAGGACAGAGTTTGTTTGGTATATGGATTGATGAAAGGGCTCGAGATAAATGTTGGAGCGGTGATTATTTCAGCAATGAAGAAAGCCTAACTTCATCAAGGGGGTTCGGTGGTCTTCTAACAGCTTTCCTCAGGGGCCATGGATTGAAGAGGAGGCCCTAGATTACATTCCTCAATTTGACCGGCGTTCTTTTGATGTCACTAAGACCAAAGCACCTGATACCACATTTGGGCTTGTGCTTACACTCGCCGAGCGACATGCGTGGGACGACCAATACATGGCCCAAATGTATGGACTGCAGATGCTGCAACTGTGGATTGGTGGAAGGCTTGCGACGGAGGATGAATTGTGGCAACTCGAGATGGATTATTCATTTAATGAGCATGCCTGAGCATTATGTAGAGTTGGGCCCGCATTTGTAGAACCAGTTGATGACGACGTACCCACTAATGAGGAAACTCCCCGGGATGACTTAAACATTGAGTCAGAGGAAGATAGCGGAGAAGATTCTGATCTTGGAGATGAGGCATTGGCACCTGATGAAGAGATTGAGCATTTTGATTGATCAGGGAGTTACACTACCCAAACTGTGTTTTTAATTGCAGATATGTGAACACTGAGGATAGTGTTCCGACTAAGTATGGGGTGGGAGTAGTTAGGTGTTGGTGTAGTAAGACTGTGTTGTGCTTGTGCTTGTGCTTAAGTGGTTGAATGTGTGACATTGTGTTTCGTGTTGTGTTGATGATTGTGTGTGTGTGTGTGGTGCTTGTTAAGGATTTATTTGTGTAATTATTTGCGCAAGTTGTTTCTATTTAATTTTTTGTTTGGGTTTCTCGATTTTTATTTTGGTGCTTTTTTTGAGAATAGTCCCGTTGAACCAAAGTCTTAGATCGAGACTGTTCCCTGTGATGGATGGATGATGACCATCTTAAGAGAAATTTAGTCAGTAGGTTTTGAGTTTTTTTTTAAACACGTAGCTAATTAATGGTTCGACATTCTTGTTATGTGCTATATGGTAAGATGCAAGTGTGATTAGGATGGAAGCATGCAAGTGTTTTAAACATGTTGAGACACCTAGGCTCTAGAATTCGACTCCATGTGATTAAAGCTTAATTTTGAATTCTTGTAATTAACTGAGTTTAGAGTCTGTGAATATGTCTTAAATTGAGCATGTGCAGTGAGTGTGAGTTTTTCTAATATTCCATGCTACTGTGAAGTGTCTAGAACTTGCCTGGTGTGTATATAAAATGAAATGAAGGATGTGGATTGTAGGAAAGGATGTAGGCATTTCTTTGAATGAACCTAAATTTTATCCCTCATTTACCTACCTTGAATATTGAATCCTAGTTAGCCCCATTGAGCCTTAAGCCTATTCTTTCATAGCTACAACATAAGCTTAATCCTTTTTCTTTCATTAGCTTTGAATTTGATCCAAAACTCCTAAGCGCTTAAGTGAAAAATTCCAAAGAGTGAAGGAGTGAGAAGCATGAAAAGAAGGAAAAGTAGCAGTTGTAAAAGTTGAGAAAGGTCAAGGGTGCACTTGTTTGAAAATGTCTGAGTATTGGTAGGGAGTAAGAAAGTAAATGAATGAAAAAGTTGTGTAAGTACCCCTTACTAATCAGCTAAGTGTGCTTAAAGAAATGGGAACAAGAAGAGAAAATTCAAGATTGAAAAGAATGAGGACGAAGTGAGAAAAGAGATGTCTTTAATGAATGTTGGATGTATTAAAAGCGCTTGGGGAAGATAGTCACTATTACTGGCCAAAATAGTACCTACCCGTCCCTTAGCCTACACTACAACCCATTAAGTCCAACTTGATCTTACGTTCATACATCCTTAAACTAGTGGAGTAAAACACTAAGGGCAAGCTTATAGTTCACTACATGATGCATGTGAATTCTTTGAGAGAGTGAGTGTAATTCTATGCATATACCCATACCTATTGTGTTTTAAAAACTTGCGAGTAAAAATGGGTAACTCTCTTGTTGTGAGGGCACATGTTTAATGAGAGATAACATTCATGTTGGATTTCTTGATCGGTTGATTTTCATGAGTTTGCTAAGATTGAGAGTCAATTCTTGAGGTTAGGAAGTCTTAACATAGTTGTATTTAATTCCAATGATTAAATCATGCATGCCTTATTTTTAACTTGCTATCTTAAATTATCATTATAGCCATAGCTTGAATTGTCTTGCTAAATTAGCTATGCGTGAGTCTTCAATTACATGAGATGTGAAAGGGTTGTTCGAGGACGAACAAGGCTTTAAGTGTGGGGTAGGTGATCTTGGGCATAATTGCATGACCAAGTGATACTTTATTAATTAATTTGGACTTGTTTATCTACTTTTATGTGTACATTCTCATGTGGTTTTTATGTAAATGTGGATTTATACTAACCAACATGATTAGTCATTGTTTTTGCAGTTTAGAATGAATTTTTGGAAACTAATCTACAAGTTGGTGACGTGAAGGAATGGACTCGGAAGCAAAACGCGGCAAGAAAATACTAAATACTTGATGCTCCGCGACAGAGTCTGTGTCACGCTACCATCGCGGACGCATTCTGCCTAGAGTGAAATTTCAGGTGAATTCCAGTGAAGGTGCGTGATTGCACCATGTCACAGAGCCTATGCTCCGCGTTCACTTCCGTGACACATTGGGAAGACTTTGCTGCACACCATGATTCTAGTGAAGGTGCGCGAAAAGTCCATGGCACGGAGCTGAGGCTCCGCGATAGCCTCCGTGCCACGCTGAGGCTAAGAATCTGTGCGTCCAAGTTCCAGTGAGGCTCTGCGACAAGGCCGTGGCACGGAGCTGATGCTCCGCGATAGCCTCCGTGCCACATTGCCAGTTTATTCTGGGAAATTTCTCACTTGTATAAATAGCACACATAGATTTTATTTTAAAGTATCTGACATTTAATGCTAGAATGTGGGTATCAAGCAGTTGAGCTGAAGAAGTCCTAGGGTTAATTCTCTTCCTTTTTCTCTTATATTTCAATTGCTTGTATGTTTTCTACTTGTTTGAAGATGTTTAATCCTCAAATGCATGGCTAATTCACCATTGGTTGAGGTGGGGGATAATTGCAATAGTATGTAATTGATGTTATTTCAGTTTTTATCTTCTCTAAAACGGTTGTTCTACTGATTCTTGTTTTTACTACATTAATGACGTGCCATTGTTAATGTATATATTAAAATTCCAATTTTATTTTCGAAAGGAAGATTATTTGGATGGATGTGAATTGGTAGAATATGTTCTTGTCTTGGTTGAGGAATTAAGAGAAGATTAACGTTCAGAATAGAAATATATTTGTAATGTCATATTTGGTCATCTATGGAATTTAGTTTGGTTCGTGAGAATATGAGTTGTTGCATCACAGAAATGTGTAATGTAAATCTCATAATTCTTTAATTGGTGAGGAGTTCGAAAGACCCAATCAATTGTTAATAATTCCTGACTAACAACCAAAGAGAAGTGTTGACTGAAATTTAATCAATAAATTACATATATGCATGTTTTGCCTTAACCTCAGCTTGTTCGTGCTATTGTTCAGATTATAATTGATAATTTTCACTTAAGGTTACATTAACTAACATTCTTGAAAAATCACCATTTTTTTTGCTTGTCTACTTGTATAAAGAAGTGTGTATACTAAACACTTAGAGAAAAATTACTCCTTCGTTACAGTCCCTGTGGGTTCGATACCTGGCTTGAAATAAGGCCACTTTATTACTTGTACGACCACGTGCACTTGCGTGCGATTGGGAGTGAACAAGGAACAATGGGAGATTTCTACAACCAACATACCCCATACGAGCACACATGGAGCCCGACCTGTAAGACTAGTTGGGAGGCTATCCATACCTTGCCAAGGGTATGAACATGAAAGGCGTGATATCACTCATGAAGAACCCATAGGGCATAGGGGACAAACACTGAGGCAGTCCCAAATATAACCTACTGTGGCACGTAGTTCTGAGATTCGGGGCGTAACCTAGGCCCCGAACCTACTCGGTGTTAAGTACTACTGCTAAAATATGCAATGTGCTCATAGAAAATTTATACATGACATGCATGGATAGTTAAGTCGTGATAATCATAACATGCTTGAGAATTCGTGATACTAGCCATGGAATTGGGGTCCTTGGTTCGGCCAAAATCATAGTTCATGAATCATAAGTGACATGTGGGCATTGCCCATAATTTCAATCATACTTGAAATGCTTAAATTTAAGGAAAACATGATCATAATAACATGAGTAATAGAAAACATTCTTAAAATTCAAAAGTTCATATCATACTTTAGAAACCACCATAACTATGAATTTCACCAAAACCCCATGATTTGGGCACATGTGCTTTTGGGGATTTAAACCATCGAATATTGAATAAAATAAGTACAAACGGCACAATAATTGAAACCCATGATTTTAGACATACTACAACATGTTCATATCGATTTTTGAGGAAACATGCATTTGGGTTATGATCCATCAAGAATTGATAGCTTTTAACATAGAATTTGGGGAGAATTGGAGCATGGGTAGGGACTAAACTACCCCTTCAAAACCCCACATACCTGGAACTCCTTGATTCCTAACTCCTTTGCAAAGCCCCAGATGGATACTTGAAGAACTTGAAGGGGAACACTAGAATCCCTTTCCTCTTTCCTCTCTACTCTTACAAGTATCAAATGTAGTCTATCATGGATGACTTCCCCTTAAAAGATAGTGTCCTGACATCAAAATGACGTAGTTAGGTCTTAGGAGCGTAGGAAATTATGAGAAAGCCCTTGTTAATTCGCAGGAAATAACTGCCAGGTGACCCTAATGGGTGACTTGACAACTCGTCAGGATGGAAAACGACTCGTCGCATCGCCCTTCATGTACACTGGATACCAGGTCGACTGGGCTCGCAAAGGGAGACCTAACGATTCATCCCCAGTGACCACGACTCGTTACGCCTTTCTCGTCAAGTACACTGCCTCATTCTTAATTAAATTTCCACTGGCTCGCTCATGACCCACCTCACGAGTCATTGGGACTGGCCGCAACTCGTGGGGTCCCATCTATTAGGTATACTGGTCAAACCTCCCAGGTAACCCTTAACCTCACCTCATGGGAAACCTGACGACTCGTGGTGACTGACCACAAGTCATTCCCACGCCCGTGGGGACCTCAACTCCTTAGCACAGTCCAACCTTCCCATAAGCCACCTGACAACTCATGGGGTCTCCTCACGAGTTGTCTAATGACTCGTTCTGCACTGCTGCAATATTTTCCAAATTTTTTCTGTTTAACTCCTAGGTCTGATCCTTGGGTTCCCGAGGGATAACATATCATTATGAGCTTTGTCAATGGACAATGTTGAGCTTTGTTTCATACGATGTTGAGTTATTCATGATTTCATCTTGAGATTTTCCAATAGAAAATGTTGAGCTTCGTCAATAGACGATGTTGAGCTTCGTTATATACAATGTAGAGCATTTAATATTTTTGGGAGAAGAGTCTAGCACCTAGCGGGTTAAGGGTCGATCACCCTATGCCCCAAAACTACGAGCCAACGTAGGTTGATACTATTATATTATTGGGACCTCCCTTGTGAGTTATCCCCAACACGATTGTCCCTTCAACTTGATATCGATATCATGATATCGTCCATCGCCCTGGCAAGGTTATGGATGGCTTTACCCACTTGAGTGTGATAGTTGGGACCACGTAAGCTCTATCGTGGTATGTCGGTTAAGTGATGAGTCTCCCACTGTCTATATCATTCGGATTTGCATATTCATTACTCATGATGATTACTTATGCATGCATGTTCAAAAATCAAGGTTTGACGCATCGTTCAACTTTTGATATAAATGTTATGTTTCAGCTTTGAGTCATTCGAGTCAGTCATGATGTTCTAAAGCTATGCATGATCATATTATGATAAAAGTACGATTTCAGAATGAATGTATATAGCCTTCTACTTATACTTAAAATCTTATGATATGCATGATTTGCTTTAAATGATTTATATTGCTGAAGCGGTTTTACTTACCTTGCATACTCGGTATATTCACGTACTGACCGCATACTTTCTATGTTGCATCGTTTCATGATGCAGGATCCGTTTTCCAGGTTCATCCCCATTCATAGTCGCTTATCAGATTTAGCACCTGCTGATTGGTGAATCTTCATCTTTTGAGGACTAGACTTTCAGTTATCTTGGATGTATTTTCAGTTTCAGTATTGTTGAGCTAGTTGGGGGTGTTGTCCCATCAGCTCATCCAGATTAAAGGCTTATCAGACTTAGACATGTATTCATCTTCGGATGTTATTCTGTTGTTATATTAAGTTCGACTTTCGCTGAGTTTATAATTATGTTTCCTTTCTTTTATTGAATGAGGTAGTTGAATGCTTATGCCATGGGTCGACTTGGGTCTCTCGGGGTCCCTTGTCCCGTATCTACGATCTGAGCCTTCGTTCTAGTCGTGACAATAATCCTGTAAGGACCAACATATTGGGCACTGAGCTTCCCCTTCTTGCCAAATCTCATCACTCCCATCATGGGTGATGACGTTGGGTATAATATTATGCCCATTTTCCATGTTTTTACCCATATTTTGTTTTTATAATCCCTATGAAATGTATGAATTCATGTTTTCATGTTTCTTGTTTGCTAATGAATGTTTCTAGATATTTTGAACAGGAAACCAAGGGAAAAAGACCCAAAAATGACTCAAGGTGTGAAGAAGAAGAGTTTGCGAAAGTCGTTCTGGGGCTATGGCTGGTGTAGCGTGCCCAACACTTGTATTTCAGAGAAAATGGATCAAAGTTGGTGCTATGGATAACGTGGGGCGCCAGGTACTTCAGCTTTGGATATGAGAATTTTACTAACACCTTGGCGAGATGGATAGTTGGAGTCCCAGAAGCATTCCAAACATAGGAAATTTTCCTAAATTTCTAGTGCTATGGTGAGAGTGGGGCGCAAGAAGGGTCTTAAAGCTCACAAATTTGACTAACACTCTGGTGGTATAGTGGGAGTGGGGCGCCTGATGCTATTCTTCAGAGTAAATTTGACTAACTCTGTGGTGCTATACATGGGGCGGCGCACCAGACCTCTCCTGGATGAGATTTTGCTGATTTTTAAGCTAAATATTTGAGGGCAAAAGAGTCATTTGAAGACTCACCTATATGTATAACATCTAGGGCGTTTCTACCATATTGATTATCACTTCATTCATCATTTTGAAGGTTGTGAATGCAACTTTTGGAGGAGAGACAAGTTCTACTTAGGTTTCTTCTTTTCCTTCTTATTTGACTGAGAATGATGATGTTATCTTTGTTTTTCCGCCTGTCTATGAATTTATAAACACCCATTCCAGGGTTTTGGCAATAGTTGATGGTTGAAGGTTGAAAGCCTGTTGATTGCTCGTTTTTATTCTTTCATAAAGGTTGTTTGTATTTACTTGTTTTAATTGTTTAATCTCTAGCATGATCAACTTATGAGTAAATTTGTTGGCTTTTGGTTGAACTTGTGAAAAGGAACCAAAAGGGTTAAAAGTAAATATAAAATAGGAATTCGAAGATCCTTTGGCTCATTGATTGGAGGTTAGAAGTTTTTGTTGAGGATAGGGATATACCCTTCAACCCTGTTTAGTTGAAATACAGGTAGGCATAATCGTCGTTTCATGTTTCTCCTACGAACATAGCGATATAGGAAGTAGAGTTCAAGAGATAATTCTTGGATTCTTGGGAGAGTGGCAAGAAATGGAATAGTAACTTGCAACTAGCAACCTTAGGAAGAAGTAATCTAGCATAATCATGTCTTGAAAACTCAACCTGATATGAAAGTGCCAATTCCCTAGACTTTCATCATCATTTGAAGTACAAACAAGTCTACAACAATCTTTAGTTAATTTTGAATTTTTAAGTTTTAGTAGTTTAATTCTTCAAACCATTCTCTATTTTATCTGTTCTGTTAGAACAGCAAAATAAAGTAATAACCTTATAATGATTGATCTGACAATTCTCTAAGGGACCGATAATCGGGACTTCCAGTCCTATATTACTTGACGACCACGTGAGCTTGGGCGACAAAACTTGATGTCCCCCAAGTTCATGTGGTCGTCAAGTAATATAAGACTGGAAGTCCCCATTATAAATCCCTCAGAGACTTGTCAGAGCAATCGTTATAAGGTTATTACTTTATTCTGCTATTCTAACAAAACAGATAAAATAGAGAATGGTTTGAAGAATTAAACTATTAAAACTTTAAAATGTAAAATTAACTAGAGATTGTTGCAGACTTTCTTGTACTTCAAATGATGATGAAAATCTAGGGAATTAGCACTTTCGAATCATATTGAGTTTTCAAGATGTGATTACACTAAATTACCTCTTCCTAAGGTTTCTAGTTACGAGTTACTATCTTATTTCTTGCCACTCTCCTGAGCATCCAAGAACTATCTCATGAACCCTAACGCCTATATCTCTATGGTCGCAGGAGAAACATGGAACGACGGTTATGCCTATTTGTATTTCAACTAAACAAATTTGAAGGGTATATACCTATCCGCAACAACAACTTCTAAGCTCCATTCAATGGGCCAAAGGATCTTCAAATTCATGTTTTATTTACTTTTAACCCTTCTGGTTCCTTTTCCCAAGTTCAACCAAAAGCCAACAGATTTACTCTCAAATTGATCAGACTAGTGAATGAGCAATTAAAACAAGTAAATGTAAAGAACCTTTATGAAAGAATCAAAACGATCAATCAACGGTCTTTCAACCTTCATCCATCAACTATGGCCAAAAACCTAGAATGGGTGTTTAGCCACTCATAGAAAAGCGGAAAACAAAGATAACATCATCATTCTTAGTCAAACAAGAAATAAAAGAAGAAACCTAAGTAGAACTTGTCTCTCCTCCAAAAGCTGCATTTACAACCTTCAAAATGATGAACGATATGATATTTGATATGCTAGAAACACTCTAGATCTTATATATATAGATAAGCCTTCGAATGACGTTTTTTCCCTCAAATATTTGGCTTAAAAATGAGCAAAATCTCGTCCAGGAGAGGTCTAGTGTGCCGCCCCATGTATAGCACCACAGAGTTAGTCAAATTTCCTCTAAAGAATAGCTTCTGACGACCCACTCTCACCATAGCACCAGAGTGTTACTCAAATTTGTGAGCTTTAAGACCCTTTTGGCAGCCCACACTCACCATAGCACCAGAAAGTTAGGAAAATTTCCCAAAGTCTGGAATGCTTCTGGGGCTCCACGCCATCCATCTCGCCAAGGTGTTAGTCAAATTCTCATCTCTGGAGCTGAAGTACCTAGCTCCCCACGCCATCCATAGCACCAACTTTCGTGCATTTTCTCTGAAACACAAGTGTTGGGTGTGCCACACCAGCCATAGCCCCAGGCCGACTTTTGCAAACCCTTCTTCTTCACACCTTGAGTCATTTTTGGGTCCTTTTTCCTTGATTTTCTGCTCAAAACATATAAAAACATTCATTAGAAAATAAGACACACGAAAATATAAATTCATACATTTCATAGGGATTATGAACTCAAAACTAGGAAAAATATGGGTAAAAACATGGAAAATGAGCATAAGATTATGCCCAACATCACCACCCCATACTTAAACCAATGTTCGTACTCGAACAATCCTCAACTCCATGCACAAACTCATATTTTCTCACCACTATCACCTCTTTGAATTCATACTCAAACAACTAGTAGAGAGCATACAATTAAATGGCTTATCAACTTAGGCAATTCACATCATACACATGCAAATTTATTCATATTCAAGTCTACACAACTTCTATAACCAACTCACTTTCCAAAATAAGGCCAACATTATTAAATACAAAACATGAAACATATAGTACACCGACTTAGAATGTTATGCTCCCCACATTTAGTGATGTTCCTCTCTTAGATTGTCAATGCAAAGCATAGAACATAATAAGTAAGGCACACTCACACTCAGAAAAGATGTATCATACATATGCAACATACCATAAGCTTGCCCTTCATGTACACTTAGACTGCTTAGCCATTTCAAGAGATTAAGATCATGGGCTTTTCTTGGTTGTAATATCGGCTAAGGGACGGGTAGGAAATATTTTTCTTTTTTATAATGACTACTAATCCTAAGTACTTTTAAGACATTTTTTAATCTTCCAAGTCCACCACTTTTTTCCTTGTTGTTCACCCTTCACTTTTCACTCACCTTTTTTTCTTCTTTTTATACCCCTTTTTCGCTACTTGACTGCTAGTCATTACTCATAGAATTTTTAAGAATTTTCACTCTTAACACTCTTTCTTTCATTTTCCCAGCAGCAAGAAAACAACACATTTTATGGGCATCCCTTCTTCCTACATTCTCTTCTTAACTTTCCTCACATATTTTTTTCTTTCTTTTCCCTTGTCATTCATGCGTTGGTGGACCTTCACTTTCAAGTCCCAAAGTGCCTAAGACTACTTTGAATCAACAATTCTTAGGTCTCACAAAAAAAGGAATAAGCTACTTTTGTGGCTAAGAAAAGAATAAGGCTTAAGGCTCAAGGGGGTTAACTAGGGAAATGTTCAGGAAGGTAAAAACAAACATATGAAACATGGCTTTGTCAAAGAAACACCTTAATGATCTCTTAACTCCCTACACAACTAGCCATCTAACATACAGTAAGGCAAGTTCTAGATGTTACAATATGTACAAAATCAAAGCAATTAATCTCACCACACATGAAATTAAGACTTTAGTTAGTTTCCTACAGCTATATACTCATACAATCACATTGAATGACATTTTTCATTATTAAACCCTACAAGTATATTGAGTCGAGTTAAAGAACTCTGTGTGTCTCTCATGGATTCTCACTTACAATGACCACTTCATTGCCTCTAGCTTAGCATCTAAGTGGAATGTTAAAGAGCATGCAAGTGACTTATATCTGACTCCAAAGAAGTAAAAAAACAACGTAAGTAAATTCCCTTAATACGGTCGTCATCCATCCATCATAAGGAAGGGTCACTACTCTACGATGACAATGACTCCTAAAAAATGGAAAAATTACTGAGTTCAAAGGACTCCCCTTGGAAAAAGACCGAGCCATAAGAAAAACCAAAGGGTGGGTGAGATATGCTAATTTTCAAAAACATTCAAACCAAACTTGATGGCATACTCACCCTTAACTAACAAAATTTAGACTCTAACAAAAACTAACAATCTCAACTACCTAAGGCAAATAGATTATCCAACATCACAAAGCATCTAAGTCAACAGTCAACATCAATACTAATAATTACAAAACAAGACCTAAAAAATCATAGAGCTACTACCACAAGGAATGACACTATGCTACCACCTACTAAAAATATAGCAATCAAAGAACAAAGAGGAATCTTTCCTCCACCCCACACTTAAACAGTGCCCTGTCCTTAGTGTTCATATAATCATATCAAATAGGTAGAGAGAAGGAACTTCTTGGGCCGTTATGCATCATCATCAAGATTGTACTCCTAATCATCATCATCATGTTCACCATCAATCTACATGGCTCCCGTAGCAGTAGCATCCTCCTCCTCATCATTGTCTAGATCATCAACTTCATTAGTGAGCACCGTGGCCTTATCATCATCCAGCAGCTCCTCAAAGGCAAGCCCCACTCTACACATCTGCATAACACTCTCTTTGAGTGGGTATCTATCCTCTAAGGCTTCCATATCGTCATCTATGGTAGGTCAGCCTCTAATCCTCAACAACAAATCAAGCATGCTGAATACACGGCCTCTCCAACTATAATCACAGGCCTGGGATAAACTATAGTAACAGATGGAGCTGTAGAAGTGATGGGCTCCTTTACTTTTGTCACATCCTTCATCTTTCCTGCTAGGGGCCTTGCCCTCGGTAGACGAAGGTCTACCACTTCCTCTTCAATGCCTGTCTCTCTCAAAAATTAGGTCATAAGGCTACCATAACAATATATCTATCTGCAATTACCTCTCGATCTTCTCATATTTTCCTGGAGAACTTCACTGAAGTTGAGTAGTAGCCTTTTCATTAGCATGTACACCAACATGACCCACTCTCTAGTGATGTCTGTGATGTGTGTCCCAGGGAGAAGTGTGGCACAAATAATTTTTACCCACACTATCGCCTCCTTATTCATGTTAGAGAAAGGAAATGTACAATGAGTGCCTTGATGGTCCCTTGCCCAACGGGCTGGTGAATGCCCACCAAAAAGAGTATAGCGGATGTCACGATATGTGGGCTTCTCTAACAAAATGAAGTACTCTGACAGGTCTACTGCTCTTGTGCTGAGGAAGGCATTGAATGTTTTTTTAGTGAATCGCACCACCTATCCCCATATTTTGACATCATTGCTCTCATCAAAAGAAGTGTCCCAGTTTGCATAAAATTCCCTCACCAATGTGAGGTTTCACTCCTCTATCTTGACAAAGATGTAGCCTAGTACCAACTCATGGACCTTGTCCCGAATGGCGGGGAACTCAAGTGTCAGGCGGCCTTCATCAATCCAATTCTCAGGAGAATATTTGACCTCCTTTTGTGCATTGAACAATGATAGTCCATGAGGCTCCACTTCTCTTTCTCCAAACCTCCTAGCAGGGGCTCTTTTAGCCGATGAATTTGATCCTTTTATGCCTTTTCGGAGCTGCTTGAAACCCTTGCCAGTTGCCACTATCTGCTTTCTTTTTTAGCTTTGATGCCATGACACCTGTCAACAAAAATCAAGAACTACACAAGATTAGTTCGTGAATAAAACGGCTAGCTAATTAGGTGTAGTGGGTACAAAGTGACCCCCCAACTTAATTCGCTAGCATACTTGTAAGAATTTGTCAAATAGGGTACTCAAGACTTCCCCCACTATCATCCAAATGTCAACCTCAATAATATTCACTAACTTCTTATTGCAACCAAGTTCATGAATTTTTCACTCCTCTCCTCTATTAATTTTTTAAGAATGCCGCACTTAGGCCATTCCTTTCACCTTCCCTCCATTAATTCATTATTCAAGTAACTCATACATGGAAGTAGCTACATTCAATTCATTCAATAACCAGCAAGCAATTTACTACAATCCATAATAAATTATATGAATTTCTCAACAACTCAAAAATCTTTATATTCAAGACTTTAAGAATAAAGTACTTTCTCTCTCTACAATCAATGTTCTACCCACCAAAATTATGAGATTCAAATTATCAATCCCCTTTATCTCCAAAAATTTAAATCACTATATTCAATCAAAAATAAGCAACCCAACATGGATAGCATATTACTATGGAAGAATTTAAGAGAATAAATCTCATGAAACTCACATTATGAAATTTAAGGTTTTCACCAACAATGGTTATTTTGGGTCTTTAACTTGGGGAAGAAGGGTATGGGGGAATGCTTTTCATACTATATAACCAAGAGAGGAGAATTACTTACTTGAATTTAAGAGACAAGCTTCACCAAGCTTCTTGGAGAAGACAACAATAGGGGTCAAGGGAGAGGGAGTTACGACCTTCCAGAGGAGAGAGAGAATTTTATTTTGCTTTTTTTTTTACTTTTATTGAGAGGGGATGAATGGGGATTTAAAATAAAGGTGTGGGGAATAGGGTTTTGGTAATATTAAGGTCCTTGGGTCAACTTTGACCCATTTGAACAAAAAAATTCAGACCACAACACCCTGGCGCGGCGCGCCAATCACCTCGCCACACACTTAGAAAAAAAATTTCTTAGTGGACAGGGGCTGGCGCGGCGTGCCACTCATAGCACCAACCTAAATTTTTTTTATATTTTGGAGCTAACACCTAGCGCCCCACGCCAGGTATCTCACCCCATACTTAATCTTTTTCAGCTCATTTTCCCCACTCTTTTTGCCTCTAAAGCCCTGTTCATCTCTGCAAAATCAAAAATGTTAGAAAATATGGATTTCCTCCCACCAAGCGCCTTAGTTATAGTCGTGGCATGACATTCACGAGTTTCCTCCCGAGCAGTGCCTGATTTAACGTCGCGGCACAATGAAAGCCACTCTCACTCCTTTAATTGAGTGAGATAGTTTGGATCACCTATTGCACTTGCTAAATTCTCATGTAGCACATGCTACTCAACCGACTGCTCATATCCTCCAAGATCTACCACTGGCTTCACTATGAGGTTATCATAATGAGGTGGCCACCTTTACACTCTAAACACATCGAAAATTGCCTCCTGACCATCTACAGTCATCAATATCTTACCAGAATTCACCTTTACGATTGCATCTGTGGTGGCTAAGAATCCTCTCCCCAGAATGAGGGGAACTGCTGCATTTTCTTCATAATCCAGGATTATGAAGTTCACAGGTAAAATGAATGGTCTAACATTAATCAAGACGTCCTCTATGATTCCGTTAGGATAAGCAAGGGACCTATCGGCAAGCTGCAGAGTTACTGTGGTTGGACGTGGTTCACCTTAACCCAATATTATAAAAAAGGAGGAAGGCATCAAATTAATTCTTGCATTGAAGTCAAACAATACAGAGCCTACTTCCTTGGCATAGAACTCCCGAATCAGATGGAGATTGCACTCCTTGGGCTCTTTGAAGATGAAGTTCAGCCCGGCGGTGTCAATCCGGTGTACGATCCTCGGGAATTCATGTGCCAGCGGCTCCCTTGCAATTTGCTCCTCTGGGAAGTATTTGGTTTCTTTGTGTTTTGCATACCATTTCTTCCCTTCGTCAGTCACCCATCGGGTTCCGTATTGTCGGCATTGGCCTCGCGGAACTGCTGGTGCTGCTGGAACTGTTGTTCCCTTTCCTTTATCTTGTCTGCCCGACATTGTTCCTACACATATAACCATACAATCCCAATGTTATTCAAATCATAACTAGCTACGACTAAGGTTGGGTTTAATTGAATCACCCCACACTTAGTCTTTAGTCGTAATTTAAACAATTCGGCAAGACATTCATGAATTACCAAGTTTTACATTCAACATGCTTAGTACCTTCATCTATTTCGATGGAATAATTACTATGTACTTCTCAGACTTTGTACAAAAATTAACAATATCACCATCGATTCCATTATATCATCATAGCACTTAGCCAACTTTTTGTTCTCCACAACCTATGCAAATCACCAATTTCATTTTTTCGAAATTCCCTTGTCTACTTAGCATATTCAACATTAATCACAACATAATTCACATCACCCAACATGCATAACCCAATTTTTTTTCACATTTCAAACAAATTTAGTTTTCTTCCTATTCAAATTCCAACCTTAGCTACCAATTTCGCAAAAATTCACTAAAACATGCATTCATTGAGTTCATATACTCACAACGATACTATGAACATCAATCAATCATAACTTAAATGAATTGAAGCTTAATTTTCACTTAAGGCAAGTTTCAATCACTACCCATGCTCAAGAACCACCAACATCTGACATCCGCCAGCCCAGCGCTTTCTTCCTTCTTTTGAGAACCACCAATGCTTCCTTTACCTGTGCCTCCGTCAATTCTGCGGAGATGATGACTGGCAAAGTGTCATCTTCCCCCAAAAAGATATATTTTAAATGGGGAGGCAATGTTTTCAACTCCAGTTTTGGTGCTTCCTCAATAGATGGTTTCGGCAATGGTTCCAGGGACCTCATTAAAGGCTGAAAGTCATGCTTCCTGAGATACCACTTTGGTTCATTTAACATTTGCACCATCTCATAAGTATCTCTATCTCCGAAATGATCGGATCTCATCAATGCTTTTTCAAATGGATCTCGAGAATCAACAATCTGAAGAATTTCTTCTTGATTTAGCACATTGATTGCTGAAAGCTCCTCATATATGGCCGGAAGCTTCATGGACTTATACACATCAAATACCTCCACTTTGTCATGCGCGCGCATGGTTAGATGCCCTGCAGCTACATTAATCAAAGCTCTCCCGGTTGCCAAGAAAGGACGTCCCAAAATAAATGGGACTTCCGCATCCAGCTCAAAATCTAGAACAATAAAATCTATCGGGAAGATAAGGGAGGAGCCCACTTGCACCAGCACGTCCTCCACAATGCCATCTGGTGTGGCCAAGGAACGATCCGCTTACTGCAAGATGACTGTAGTTGGTCTAGGACTGCCCAGCCCCAACTTCTTGAACACTGATATCGGCATCAAGTTAATACTCGCTCCCACGTCACACAATCCACGAGCTCGGATACTTTGCCCGATTGTAATCTAAATTGTAAAGCTCCCAGGGTCCTTGAGCTTTGTTGGCAACCTGTTCTGTATATTGGAAGTGCACTCCTCAGTAAGTGCCACCGTAGCATACTCCGTCACTCTGCTTTTGTTAGCTACGATGTCCTTGATATACTTTGCATATTTCGGCACTCCCTGCAAAACATCAACCAAAGGTAAATTAATGTGTACCTGTTTAAGCACCTCCATGAACTTTTTGAAACAAGCTTCCTCCTTGTGTTTCTTTAATCTTTGAGGGAACGGGGGCGGTGGTCTTTCTGCTTTAGCTGCCTTCTCCTTCCCCCTCTCATCATCATGTTCCCTATCTTTCTCCACTGCTTCTGACTGCTGAGGTGGTCTTTCTGGTTCCACCTCCTTGAGTTGTAACCCACTCCTTGTGGTCACTGCATTAACCTGCTTGGGATTCGGGATCAGTGTCACTCGGTAGTCCTCCTCTTGGCCTGGTGTTTTGAGCTCCAGCTAGTTGTCCAAACTGGTACTCTAACGCCTTTGTAGCTAACTAGTTGTTTTTTATGTCTTTTGCCAATTTCACATAATCAGCCTACATTTGAGGTTGCTTAGCTAACATTGTCTTAAACATTTCCTCAATGTTGGTGGGTGGTAGAGGAGGTGTGTTGTTGCCTCTGTATTGATACTGATAGTTCTGTTGCCCCCCTTGATTTCTCTGCGCACCCTAATTCGAATGCTTCCCTTGATGGTTGTTACTACCCTAAGAGAAATTCAGATGATTCCTCCAATTCAAGTTGTAGTTGTTGCCATACTGCTGATGATTATTTCTCTGTACATTCCCAACAAAGTTCACTGAATCTGGATTTGCACCACAACACTTAACTGAGTGTTCATTACTACCGCATACTTCACACCAAATCTGCTGCACTACATTAACTGGGGCTTGAGGTTAATTCAAGCTCATATTGCTGAAGTGGGTGTTGAGTTGATTTTGCAAAGCAACTATCTGTGCAGTGATCGTTGTAAAACCATCCACTTCAAAGACTCCTGCTTTCCTAGTTCCTTCTCTAGAAGAGTCCGCATTCCACTTTGGATTTCCCTGCGAAATACGATTTAACAAAGTATACAGCTCCTCATAAGTCTTTTCTAATGCTTGTCCCCCAGCTGCTGAGTCTAGCAAAATTTTTGTGTGGGGTTCCAAACCCTCTATGAAAGTATGCACCAACACATCATTGGACTGGTGATGGTGAGGACAATCCCTTAGCAATGATTTGAACCTTTCCCAAGCTTGATACAGATTCTCCTCCTCTCTTTGTTTAAAACTTAGAATCTGACTTCTAAGTCTTGTTGTTTTCCCGGATGGAAACAATCTTATCAAAAACTTTCTTGCAAGATCATCCCACGTGGTGATAGAGTTAGGTGGTTCAGCTTTCAACCACCTCTTTGCTTCCCCCAATAATGAAAATGGGAATAATGTAAGCCTTACGTAATCGGATGATACTCCAGTGGGGATGTAAATGTCACTTATCTCCAAAAAGTTTTGGAGATGTTGTTGTGGACATTCGTGAGGGGGACCTGTGAATTGGCCGCTGGTGTGCAGCAATTGCACCATGTTTTGTTTAAGCTCAAACCTCCCTCCTGGCTCAGATTTGTGAATACTTGATGTAACATTGTTAGCATGTGGGATTGCCACTTCACGAACCGGCCTAGCTGCCATTTCCTTGGGCACTAAACACAAGTAGTGGATTTTGTTGTTGCTCCAGCATTGCCTGTCTGAGCAACGGTAGCTTTTTCTCTAGAGCTTCCCTTCTTTGACAATGAAATTATGTTTCCGGCTCTATGTATGAATCCACCAACTCCTTGTGTCTTGCCAGTGTTCAACAGAATTCAATATCTACAAAAGACAGGCTAAGATTAAGTTGTCAACACTTATATAGAAATTGTAAACTAACACAAAGAAAACAATTTTACCAATTGCCAGTCCCCGGCAACGGCGCCAAGAACTTGTTCGATGCTGTGGTGACTACATGCAAGTGCACGTGGTCGAACAAGTAGTAAAATGGCTTAAGTAAGCCAAGTATCGATCCCACAGGGACTGAGCTACAGTACTAATTAACTTAAGTGTTAATGAACTATATCTTTAAGAATGCAGACAACCAAATAAATAAGATTTTGAGAGTTTGAGTTACTAATTTATAAGAATCTAAGGCAAAATCATAAAGTGAGTTTGAACTATAGTAATGAGCACGCTGAGGTTAAAACAAACATGCAGGGAATTAATTTGTCGATACAATTCAGTTAATCTTTCCTTCGGTTGCTAGTCAAGAATTATTGCCTATGGATTTGAACTTACGTCTCCTATCCAACTTAAGAATTATGAACCTTCAATCTACATTTCTGTGATAAAAGAATTTCATGTTCTAGCCATACAAAACCGATTCCTTAATTGACTAATAAGACTTTCAGATATATTTCTATTCTGAATATAAATCAATTCTCAATTTTCCCAAACTAAGAAGAGATCATATCCTACCAATTCACAACTTTCCAATTTCTTTCCTTCTCAAAATCAAAATTGGATTTTTTAGATATACATTAATATTGGCCAAACATTAATGCAGTAAGAACAAGAATTGATAGAACAACCATTGAAGAAAAGATGAAAACTAAAATGATCAACAATTACATTCCACTACAATTGTTCTTAACCTCAGCAAAAAGTGAATTTAGCCACTCATTTGTGGATTAAACATCATGAAATGAGTATAAATCATACAAACAATTGAGATAAAAGAGAAAGAGATAGAGGAAAACCCTAGAATTTTCGTCCCCTCAACTTCCTGTAACCCACGTTCTTGCTCAACCAAGTCAGAATGTTTTAAAAATAAACCTAAGTGTGCTATTTATACTATTGAGAATTTTTCCCGGAATAACAAGCAACGTGGCACGGAGTGTATCGCAGAGCACTCCCTCCGTGCCACGGGGGTATCGCGGACCCTCTCTGGAATTAGGCTCCTTAGAATTTTCACCATGGCGTTCCACGGCCTGCATCGCGGAGCCTAGCCAACGTGCCACGGTGCTATCGCGCACCTACACTGGAAATTTATGTCCCAGGTAATTGTACTTAACGTGCCACGGCTTGCATCGCGTGGCATTGCCTCCGTGTCATGGAGGTAACGCGAGGCTTCACTGGAAATGACCAAAATTAAATCACCCGAGGCAGAATTCCTCCGCGATGGCAGCGTGACACGACTCCATCGCGGAGCCCTTATTTTTGCTTCTCTTCCTTGACCTTTTCCACCCCTTGCTTCCAAGTCCATTCCCGATTTTTACCAACATGTATCTTAGCTTCCCAAAATTCCATTTTACCTGCAAAACAACACTAATCTTCTTGGTTAGTATAAATTCACATTTTAACTACAAATCACATGAGAATGCACCAATAACGATAGATAACAAAGACGAAATAAAGCATTTGAGTATCACTTGGGCATATAATTCTGCCCAAGATAACTTACCCCACATTTAAAACCTTGTTCGTCCTCGAACAATAATCTCACATCTCATGCAATTTACACCCACGCATAGGTACTTTGGCTCGACAATTCAAGCTACGGCTATATCAATTATTTAATCTAGAAAATCATCAAGAAAATATACATGGTCTCATCAATACAATGACATACCCCACATTAAGACCTCCTAGACTCAAGAATCAACTTTTGATCTCGGCAAACTCATGCAAATCAACTGATCAAGACATCCGACACAAAATTTAATCTCTCGTCAAACATGTGCCCTCATAACACAAGAGAATCTCCCCATTTGCAATCATACGATTTCCAAAGCATTGCATGTAGGGGTTTACGAACACGATTTCGCTCTCTCTCCCAAAGAATTCACATGCATCATGTCATGAACCATAGGCTTGCCTCTAGTGTACCACTCCACTAGTATAAGGACGCGTGATGTAAGATCACGTAGGACTTAACGGGTTGTAATGTAAGCTAAGGAACTAGTAAATACTGGGCTAACCAATAATAGCAACTAGCTTCCTTAAGAGCTTTTCAATACATCCCACCATCATTATGGGCATTGTTTCTTCCTTCATCCTCTCATTCTTGAAATTTTTCTTTGTTTTTGTTCCCATTTCTTTAAGCACACTCGATTTAATAACCAAGATTAGTTATACATTTTTGTTTAATTTAATTTCAGCAAGTGCACCTTTGACCTTTTCTTTAACTTTCACCACTTCCGCTTTTTCTTCCTTTTCACAATTCTCACTCCTTTACACTATGGGAAAATTATTTTTCTTGAGCGCTTAAGAGTTTTGGATCAAATTCAAGGCTAATGAAAAGAAGGGATTAAGCTCGATTTGTACCTCTTCAAAGAAAGAAAAAAAATTAGGCTAAAGGCTTAATGGGGCTAACTAGGATGTACATTCAAGGTAGGTATGATAGTGGAAAAACTTTCGGTTTAATCAAAGAAATGCCTACATCCCTTCCTACAATACACATCCTTCATTTCGTTTCGTACATACACCAGGCAAGTTCTAGACACTTCACAATAGCACGGAATAATCAAAAACTCACCTCACACTCATTGCACATGCTCAACTCAAGACATATTCGCAGACTCTTCAATCAGCTAATTACAAGAATTCAATATTAAGCCTCGATCACACCGAATCGAACTTTATGGCCTAGGTATCTCAACGTGTTTATGCATTTTCATGCTTTCATACGAATCACCTTTGCAACTTAATATCATGTACAACACGTAACGAGAATTACGAACCATGAAGTAGCGACACATTTGGGAAACAAACAAAAGAAAGGAAATAAAGAGAAACTACTCCTATCGACTACATTTCCCTTAAGATGGTCGTCATCCATCCATCATAGGGAACGGTCACTAATTACTACTTCAGTTCAATGGGACTATTCTCGGTAAAAGCACCGAAAATAAAGGCCGAGAAACCCAAAATAAAAGAAATTTAACGAAAAATTTTAAAAATTTCGATAATTTCATTAGAAAACAAAACTATTTACATAACAACCATTCAACAACAGCTCACACAACACACAACAGCTTAACATTCATTACAACACCGCTTAATTACAGAACACATAACACAAAGTCACAGGGTCACATTTTTCACAGGCAAAACAACACAACACATACACATAAACAAAAACAACAACGAAACAGCTGGCACCTAACTACTCCCACCCCACACTTAAACCAAACACTGTCCCCAGTGTTCACAAAATTCAACATATCACAAAGGTGGGTGGTGAAACTCCCTGATCAATCGAAGTATTCAACTTCTTCATCAGGTGTCGTTGCCTCATCTCCCATATCAGAATCTCCCCCACTGTCCTCATCTGACTCAACATCTGAGTCCTCCAGTCGGGTCTCCTCAACGGTGGGGACATCATCATCTACAGGCTCCACAGAAGCTGGACCCACTCGGCATAGAGCCCGAGCATTTTCGCCAAAGGGGTAAGCCAAGTCAAGCTGCCAAAGCTCATCTTCTGTTGCTGGCCTCCCGCCAATGCGCAACTGCAGCATCTGCATCCCGTACATGCGGGACATTTACTGATCATCCCGAGCATGTCGCTCGACTAGTGTGAGAGTAGGCCCGTGAGTAGTGTCAGGTGCCTTGGTTTTTGTGACATCTAAGGCATGCCTGTCATTTTCTGGGATGTAATCCAGGTCCTCCTCCTCAATATCATGGCCCCTCAGGAATGTGGTAAGCAAACCACTGAACCCGTACTTGTGCCCTTGATGTAAGTGGGCCCTCTTCATGGCGGAAATGATTACCGCCCCAACATTTATCTCAAGCCCTTTCATCAGGGCATACACAAGGCACACTCGATCCCGTGTGACATCTGTCATGTGCACCCCTGGGATCAGGCAGGAACACATAATTTTTAGCCAGATCCTGGCTTCCCTGTTCATCTGAGAGTAGGGCAGCGTCTGATGGTAGCCCCTCTCCTTGTACCTGCTCCATCGTGCTGTCGAACGGGCTCCACATAGAGTGCGTTTGATGTCCACATAAGGTGGAGCTATGTTCAGCTGCTGGAGTACATGGGCGTCTGTGTCCCGCGCCCCCAATATAGCATTCAGGTGATGGGGCTCAAACGTGACAAGTTGCCCTCTTATCTTGACGGTGTGAGTGCGGAGGGTCGGGTTCTAGTTGGCATAGAACTCCCGAATCAGATGGAGATTGCACTCCTTGGGCTCTTCGAAGATGAAGTTCAGCCCGGCGGTGTCAATCCGGTATACGATCCTCGGGAATTCCTGTGCCAGCGGCTCCCTTGCAATTTGCTCCTCTAGGAAGTATTTGGTTTCTTTGTGTTTTGCATACCATTTCTTCCCTTCGTCAGTCACCCATCGGGTTCCGTATTATCGGCGTTGGCCTTGCGGAACCGCTGGTGCTGCTAGAACTGCTGTTCCCTTTCCTTTATCTTGTCTGCCCGACATTGTTCCTACACATATAACCACACATTTTATTCAAATCATAACTAGCTACGACTAAGGTTGGGTTTAATTGAATCACCCCACACTTATTCTTTTGCCGCAATTAAAACAATTCGGCAAGACATTCATGGATTACCAAGTTTTACATTCAACATGCTTAGTACCTTCATCTATTTCGATGGAATAATTACTATGTACTTCTCAGACTTTGTACAACAATTAACAATATCGCCATCGATTCCATTATATTATCATAGCACTTAGCCAACTTTTTGTTCTCCATAACCTATGCAATTCACCAATTTCATTTTTCTGAAATTCCCTTGTCTACATAGCATATTCAACATTAATCACAATATAATTCACATCACCCAACCTGCACAACCCAATTTTTTTTTCACATTTCAAACAAATTTAGTTTTCTTCCTATTCAAATTCCAACCCTAGCTACCAATTTCGCAAAAATTCACTAAAACATGCATTCATCGAGTTCATATACTCACAATGATACTATGAACATCAATCAATCATAACTTAAATGAATTGAAGCTTAATTTTCACTTAAGGCATGTTTCGATCACTACCCATGCTCAAGAATTGAAAATTCAAGCAAAAATGAGGTTAAGTTTAAGAACATACCTTTTCTCTGATGAAATTGAAGAAAACTTGAAGAAAATCGATGCCTAGGTCCGTGTCACGTTGGGGGAGGAGGGAATTTGGGGTGTTGGTCATGGAGGGTATGGAAAATAAGGAAAAAATTGAGGGGATTTGGGGTTTTAAAAGTGTTTTTCGCGCGGGTTACGCGGTGACCCGGTGTGACCCGACGCGAAATAACACTCAACGTGTCACGGAGGGTAACGCGGAGCACCCCCTCCGTGACACGGAGCCATCGCGCCAGCGTTCTGGAATTTTTAAAAATTCTGGAATAGGCTGCAACGTGTCACAGAGGGTAACGCGGAGCACCTCCTCCATGACACGGAGCCATCACGTAGGCTCACTGTAATGACAAATTTTATTTTTCTCACCTCGATTTTTTCCTTTGCGCTTCTTTGCATTTTTGCCCTCCGTTCCACCTGAAAATCATTTCACAACAAGAAATTGGTTAGAATTTGTAGGTTTCAACGCAAAAATTATTTTATTTTTTTTTATTTTTTTTCTCAACTAATTCTACTCATCTATTACAACAATTTCATGGGTTGCCTCCCGTGCAGCGCCTAGTTTACCATCGCGGCTCGATGTCATTTACGCTCAATCATCCTCTAAAGTGATGGACGTCTTCTCTCGAATAACGTCCTCACCCCAGTAATGCTTACAACGCTGCCCATTAACCAAGAACGTGGCACTTCGATCTTCTTGCCACAACTCCACTGCCCCGTGCGGGGTCATTCTCACTACCTCAAACGGCCCTGACCATTTGGACCGCAACTTCCCTGGAAACAGCCTCAATCTTGAATTGAAAAGCAACACTTTCTGCCCCGGCTCGAATATCCGATGCACCATATGCTTATCGTGCCACCTCTTTGTTTTCTCTTGTAGCACTTGGCACTTTAATAAGCATGCCAACGAAACTCATCAAGTTTGCTGAGTTGCATCAGCCTCTTCTTCCCCGCTAGCTCTCGATCCATGTTCAATTTCCTCACGGTCCCTGTTTAAACAAGTACGACTCATCCCAAATAAAATATCGGCAATCATTCTTTAACTTTTTTTCTGCTGAGCCATAGCCTCCGGTGGATAGACTCCACTCACTAGAAAATTCACTATGTCTTCATACCAAGGGATCTCAGCTTCCCTTATTGCCAAGAGATGCTCATCCGGGAACTCCTCTTTGATGCTGTCACCTTCCTTCACATGCGACCGGCTTTCCAATCGCGATAGGTGATCTGCCACTTGATTCTCGCTCCCCTTTCTGTCCTTAATCTCTAGGTCAAACTCTTGCAACAACAAGATCCATCTGATCAGCCTGGGCTTTGCATCCTTCTTGTTAAACGGATATCGAATCGCTGCATGATCGGTATACACAACTACTTTAGAACCCACCAAATAGGACCTGAATTTATCAAACGCGAACACCAATGCTAGCATCTCCTTTTCTATGACTGTATAATTAACATGGGCAGCGTCTAGTATTTTGCTTGCATAATGAATAGAATGAAAAATTCTATTCCTCCGCTGCCCCAAAGCAGCTCCCACAGCCACATCACTTGCATCACACATCAGTTCAAACGGTTGTTCCCATTCCGAAGAAATAAGGATAGGTGCTTCTATCAATTTCTTCTTCAACTCCTCGAATGCTTTGACACAATCTTCATCAAACTCGAACTTCACCTCTTTTTCCTAGCAACCTGCATATTGGTCTAGAAATTTGAGAGAAGTTCTTAACGAACCGTCTGTAGAACCCTGCATGCCCGAGAAAACTACGAACACCCTTCACTGACACAGGTGGTGGTAGTTTTTCAATAACTTTGATCTTAGCACGATCGACCTCCAACCCCTTGCAAGACACTTTATGGCCAAGGACGATACCCTCCTTAACTAAGAAATGACATTTCTCCCAGTTGAGTACAAGGTTGGATTCTTCACAGTGAGCTAGCACCCTATCAAGATTCTGCAAACAAGTAGCAAACGAATTACCGAAAATAGAAAAATCATCCATAAATACCTCGACGAAATCTTCCACCATGTCGTGAAAGATCGCTATCATGTATCTCTGAAATGTGGCGGGTGCATTGCATAAACCAAATGGCATCCGCCTAAAAGCATATTTCCCATAAGGACATGTGAAAGTAGTCTTCTCCTGGTCCTCTAGTGCTATGGCTATTTGGTTATAGCCAGAGTACCCATCAAGGAAACAATAATATTCTTGTCCAGCCAATCTGTCCAATATCTGATCAATGAACAGGATAGGATAGTGATCTTTGCTTGTGGCTTCATTGAGCTTTTTGTAGTCCATGAAAATCTGCCAGCCTGTGAAGGTGCGTGTAGGGATCAGCTCATTTTTCTCAGTGGTGACCACGGTCATCCCTCCCTTCTTTGGGACACACTGAACAGGGCTGACCCATTCGCTGTCCGAAATAGGATAGACCACACCTGCATCAAGCCACTTAATTACTTCTTTCCTAACCACATCCTTCATCATCGGATTCAACCTCTGTTGATGCTATACAGTTGGCTTTGCTCCTGTCTCCATGAAAATTTTGTGTGTGCAAAAAGCTGGATTGATACCCCGAATATCTGACATCTACCAGCCCATCGCTTTCTTCCTTCTTTTGAGAACCACCAATGCTTCCTTTACCTGTGCCTCCGTCAATTCTGCGGAGATGATAACTGGCAAAGTGTCATCTTCCCCCAAAAAGATATATTTTAAATGGGGAGGCAATGTTTTCAACTGCTGTTTTGGTGCTTCCTTAATAGATGGTTTCGGCAATGGTTCCAGGGACCTCAATAAAGGCTGAAAGTCATGCTTCCTGAGATACCACTTTGGTTCATTTAACATTTGCACCATCTCATAAGTATCTCTATCTCTGAAATGATCGGAGCTCATCAATGCTTTTTCCAATGGATCTCGAGAATCAACAATCTGAAGAATTTCTTCTCGATTTAGCACATTGATTTCTGAAAGCTCCTCATATATGGCCAGAAGCTTCATGGCCTTATATACATCAAATACCTCCACTTTGTCATGCACTCGCATCGTTAGATGACCTGCAGCTATATCAATCAAAGCTCTCCCGGTTGCCAAGAAAGGACGTCCCAAAATAAATGGGACTTCCGCATCCGGCTCAAAATCTAGAACAATAAAATCTATCGGGAAGATAAGGGAGGAGCCCAATTGCACCAGCACGTCCTCCACAATGCCATCAGGTCTGGCCAAGGAACGATCCGCTTACTGCAAGATGACTGTAGTTGGTCTAGGACTGCCCAGCCCCAACTTCTTGAACACTGATGTCGGCATCAAGTTAATACTCGCTCCCAAATCACACAATCCACGAGCTCGGATACTTTGCCCGATTGTAATCTGAATTGTAAAGCTCCCAGGGTCCTTGAGCTTTGTTGGCAACCTGTTCTGTATCTTGGAAGTGCACTCCTCAGTAAGTGCCACCGTAGCATACTCCGTCACTCTGCTTTTGTTAGCTACGATGTCCTTGATATACTTTGCATATTTCGACACTCCCTGCAAAACATCAACCAAAGGTAAATTAAAGTGTACCTGTTTAAGCACCTCCATGAACTTTTTGAAACAAGCTTCCTCCTTGTGTTTCTTTAATCTTTGAGGGAACGGGGGTGGTGGTCTTTCTGCTTCAGTTGCCTTCTCCTTCCCCCTATCATCATCATGTTCCCTATCTTTCTCCACTGCTTTTGACTGCTGAGGTGGTCTTTCTAGTTCCACTTCCTTGAGTTGTAACCCACTCCTTGTGGTCACTACATTAACCTGCTTGGGATTCGGGTCAGTGTCACTCGGTAGTCCTCCTCTTGGCCTGGTGTTTTGAGCTCCAGCTAGTTGTCCAAACTGGCACTCCAACGCCTTTGTGGCTAACTAGTTGTTTTTTATGTCTTCTGCCAATTTCACATAATCAGCCTGCATTTGAGCTTGGTTAGCTAACATTGTCTTAAACATTTCCTCAATGCTGGTGGATGGTGGAGGAGGTGTGTTGCTGCCTCTGTATTGAGACTGATAGATCTGCTGCCCCCCTTGATTTCTCTGCGCACCCTGATTCGAACTCTGCCCTTGATGGCTGTTACTACCCCAAGAGAAATTCGGATGATTCCTCCAATTCAAGTTGTAGTTGTTGCCATACTGCTGGTGATTAATTCTCTGTACATTCCCAACAAAGTTCATTGAATCTGGATTTGCACCACAACACACAACTGAGTGTTCATTACTATCGCATACTTCACACCAAATCTGCTGCACTACATTAACTGGGGCTTGAGGTTGATTCAAGCTCATATTGCTGAAGTGGGTGTTGAGTTGATTTTGCAATGCAACTATCTGTGCAGCGATCGCTGTAAAACCATCCACTTCAAAGACTCCTGCCGCTTTCCTTGTTCCTCTTCTAGAAGAGTCCGCATTCTACTCTGGATTTCCCTGCGAAATACGATTTAACAAAGTATAGAGCTCCTCATAAGTCTTTTCTAATGCTTGTCACCCAGATGCTGAGTCTAGCAAAATTTTTGTGTGGGGTTCCAAACCCTCTATGAAAGTATGCACCAGCACATCATTGGACTGGTGATGGTGAGGACAATCCCTTAGCAATGATTTGAACCTTTCCCAAGCTTGATACAGATTCTTCCCCTCTCTTTGTTTAAAACTTAGAATCTGACTTCTAAGTCTTGCTGTTTTCCCGGATGGAAAGAATCTTATCAAAAACTTTCTTGCAAGATCATCCCACGTGGTGATAGAGTTAGGTGGTTCAGCTTTCAACCACCTCTTTGCTTCCCCCAATAATGAAAATGGGAATAATGTAAGCCTTACATAATCGGATTATACTCCAGAGGTGATGTAAATGTCACTTATCTCCAAAATGTTTTGGAGATGTTGTTGTGGATCTTCGTGAGGGAGACTTGTGAATTGGCCGCTGGTGTGCGGCAATTGCACCATGTTTTGTTTAAGCTCAAACCACCCTCATGGCTCAGGTCTACGAATACTTGATGTAACATTGTTAGCACGTGGGATTGCCACTTCGCGAGCCGGCCTAGCTGCCATTTCCTCGGGCACTAAACACAAGTCATGGATTCTGTTGTTGCTCCAGAATTGCCTGTCTGAGCAACTGTAGCTTTTTCTCTAGAGCTTCCCTTCTTTGATGATGAAATTGTATTTCCGGCTCTATGTATGAATCCACCAACTCCTTGTCTCTTGCCAGTGTTCAACAAAATTCAATATCTGCAAAAGACAGGCTAAGATCAAGTTCTCAGCACTTATATAGAAATTGTAAACTAACACTAAGAAAACAATTTTACCAATTGCCAGTCCCCGGCAACGGCGCCAAGAACTTGTTCGATGCTGTGGTGACTACACACAAGTGCACGTGGTCGAACAAGTAGTAAAATGGCTTAAGTAAGCCAAGTATCGATCCCACAGGGACTGAGCTACAGTACTAATTAACTTAAGTGTTAATGAACTATATCTTTAACAATGCAGACAACCAAATAAATGAGATTTTGAGAGTTTGAGTTACTAAATTATAAGAATCTAAGGCAAAATTATAAAGTGAGTCTGAACTATAGTAATGAGCATGCTGAGGTTAAAACGAACATGCAGGGAATTAATTTATCAATACAATCAGTTAATCTTTCCTTCGGTTGCTAGTCAAGAATTATTGCCTATGGATTTGAACTTTCATCTCTTATCCAACTTAAGAATTATGAACCTTCAATCTACATTTCTGTGATAAAAGAATTTCATTTTCTAGCCATACAAAACCGATTCCTTAATTGACTAATAAGACTTTCAGATATATTTCTATCCTGAATATAAATCAATTCTGAATTTTCCCAAACTAAGAAGAGATCATATCCTACCAATTCACAACTTTTCAATTTCTTTCCTTCTCAAAATCAAAATTGGATTTTTTAGATATACATTAACATTGGCCAAACATTAATGCAGTAAGAACAAGAATTGATAGAACAACCATTGAAGAAAAGATGAAAACTAAAATGATCAACAATTACATTCCACTACAATTGTTCTTAACCTCACCAAGAAGTGAATTTAGCCACTCATTTGTGGATTAAACATCATGAAATGAGTATAAATCATACAAACAATTGAGATAAAAGAGAAAGAGATAGAGGACAACCCTAGAATTTTCGTCCCCTCAACTGCCTGTAACCCACGTTCTTGCTCAACCAAGTCAGAATATTTTAAAAATAAACTAAGTGTGCTATTTATACTATTGAGAATTCTTCCCGGAATAACAAGCAACGTGGCACGGAGTGTATCGTAGAGCACTCCCTCCATGCCACGGGGGTATCACGGACCCTCTCTGGAATTAGGCTCCTCAAAATTTTCACCTTGGCGTGCCACGGCCTGTATCGCGGAGCCTGGCCAACGTGCCACAGTGCTATCGCGCACCTACACTGGAAATTGATGTCCCAGGTAATTATACTCAACATGCCACGGCTTGCATCGCGTGGCATTGCCTCCGTGTCACGGATGTAACCAGAGGCTTCACTGGAAATGGCCAAAATTAAGTCACCCGAGGCAGAATGCCTCCGCGATGGCTGCGTGACACGGCTCCATCGCGGAGCCCTTATTTTTGCTGCTCTTCCTTGACCTTTTCCACCCCTTGCTTCCAAGTCCATTCCCGATTTTTACCAACATGTATCTTAGCTTCCCAAAATTCCATTTTACCTGCAAAACAACACTAATCATGTTTGTTAGTATAAATTCATAATTTATCTACAAATCACATGAGAATGCACCAATAACGATAGATAACAAAGATGAAATGAAGCATTTGAGTATCACTTGGGCATATAATTCTGCCCAAGATCACTTACAAATTGAATTTAAGAACAATCTATCAACACCCAATCAAGTTTAAGCACTCATCATACACACACCCCTAGCTAGTAATATAGCTACTCATGAATGGAGATAGAGAAATTATACCAGTAGAAAATTCCTCAACAATAATAATATTAAATAGAAAATTAATCTTTCAAAATATGCAATAACGATGTTCTTGCCTAATGAAAATAAAGAAGAAGATGAAAAAGGAAATTATACTCTAAAGTTTTTCTCTTTACTTCTCTCTACAATTCAATTCTATGTTATGATGTATGATGACTTGGGTGTGTACAATTAGGGTAAAATACGCACATTCCCTTTTGCAAAACTTTTCAAATTTTCCCTTGGAAGCTTCTCGGGTATATTTGTGCCAAAGCTAGATGATTTTGTCCTTTTCAGTATTTTGGTCACTTGCGCGGAACCTATATTTCGTAGGTGTCCATCCATGGGTCGCAGCAGCTTCGCAGGTCAAGACAGTGTTGTTTAAAGCCCTTCTTTGTTTGCACCTACGTTTTGCAGGTGCCAACCTGTGCTTCGCAGGTTCATTTCAGCTCATCCCCCAGAGCCAATTGTGCGGCACCTGCATTTTGCAGGTGCCAATATGCGACATGCATGTTCTTTGCCTCCAGTAGAGTGCTTTTAATTCAATTCTTCTGTTTTCATTGTCTTAGTCAAATACCTGCACGAACAAAGATAAATGGCATAAAACCTTCCAAATTTGTGTGAAAATAAAGCAATAGCTCATGCTTAAAAATCTAATGTTTAGTAAATTACCAACTCATCAAACCCCCAAACTTGAATCATTTCTTGTCCTGAAGCAAGGCATTCCCTCACAACTTACAGTTGAATTAACCATATCACATCATAAGAGATAGACAAGAGACCAGTAAAACATAAGACAACCCCAAAATCATACACTGTTACACCCCGTGAGTTTTTAACATTTAGTCGGCCTATTCATATGTTGGTTGAGAGTTTTAGAGTGTCATATGCACGAGGAAAGGGACCAGGGAAAGGCCGAACGGGTGCCAAGTCGGGATTTCGCGGGAGGAGGCCGAACTAAGCTGCCCAGAGGGGAAAAGTGGCACGGAGAAGCTCCTGTGCATTATCCAACGTGGCACGGAAGTAGAATCAGCACGATGGGCAGAGTGCCACGTTGCCTTGTCTGCTACCTCAAGTATATAAAGGCCTTACACTTAGATATTATTTCATTATTCATATAATCACGGCCAGAACAGAGGGAGAACGAAGGAAAACATTGGGAAATCATCCGATTATGCCGCTAAACGCCATCCAAATCTAAATTAACTCTGGGTATTGAAGTATAAAGCTGTAGGGAGCATTGCTACAGAGTTATTTTCGTAAAATACGCCCGTCAAATCATTGTCCCGCCGAGCTTAAGTTGATGGAATTGTACCAAACTAGTGTCAATATGATCACGTGCCTAAGGTAAGTATTTCTCCCTTCTAGATTCCCGAGAAATTACGAGTTCTTGATCGTCTTTCGATAAATTGAAGTATAGTCAGTATATACATATATAAGTTATGGTTTTCTTTGAATATAGTAATAAAGTAGCCCTATTCTTCTGTTAATATGATTATAGTTGAGAAGGGAAGTTGAACACGAGCCGAAACTCGCCAGTTAATCGGTAAACAGCGAACGAGGTATGTTAAGGCATTTTCTTTCGGCAAGTTAGTTTCTTAAGCATAGTAGCCCAGTATGAATCCCAGTAAAGCATGTCAGGAGTATGTTATCATGTATAGTTGTTGTTGTCAGTCGACACTCGTAAATTGTATTATTTTGGGCTAGATTACACCTGTATAGCTTTCGTGACCACCCCAGGGTTAATAGTTGTGTCGCCGCCTGCCAGGGGCGAGGATACGTCGCTCTATGGAGTGGCATGCCATCCACAAGGGACGAAGATGGGGATCCAGATCCTCGTATTGCCGTAGTTGGCCTTATACACACCCTCGCCGAGCGTTTACGCCTGGGGTATAGATATTAGGAGTCCTCCAAACTCAGACACAGCTACAGTCAGGGGGCGAGCGGGCCCAGTTGCAGACCCAGGGGATCGGCAGGACGCTTATAGCTGGTAGTTGACTCAATATGACCTGGATAGGGGTATATAGATTGAGGTGTACTCACTAGGGCTAATGGAGGCCCAGGTGGGTTATTTTGTGTTGATTGTATCTTCCGGCATATAGGAGCCAGGTAAGGTTTATGCTCGCTTTAGTTACCAATAGTTAGAGAGTAAGACGCCTCATTTGTCAGGTATGAACCCTACCCTCTTTATTACAGTTATGCTTAGCCCTGATTTTACTACTTCAGTCATCTTCAGTCCTTTTCCTTTACTACAGTCATTGTCAGTTCTATTTTCTTACTTTCAATTATTTAAAGTTACTGTCTTACATATTCAGTACCTGTGGTACTGACGCCCTCTTCTGGGGCTGCATTACTTGCCTGCAGGTGCAGATAGACGAGGAGCAGGTCCCTCATAGTTCCAGTCAGTTGTACAGAGCCGTCAGCTCCCTTCTTTCAGAGCTTGTGTGAAAGAGGTTTACTTCTTTTGTTTGTACAGTATGGGTAGGTCGAAGCCCTGTCCCTTCCATCTTATTACTCCTAGAGGCTTGCAGATTTCATTATTTCCCTGTGGTTAGATGATATCGATCGTGTGAAGCCCATATGTATTTTAGACTATGTGTATTGTCCGTGTGGAGCCCTGTTTAGCTGTTGATTGGCGGCCTTGCCGGCCATAGTTTAGTTTAGCATCTGATTTTACTTTTCAGTTATAACTAGATATCATGGTGTCCTTGTCAGCCAGCATAGGACTCCCTATGATTGTTTGTCTCTGGTTAGCTGTTTATTTTTCACAGGTGGATATAGGCCTTGTCGGCCGGGGTTGTATTTACAGCCGCTATATAGCCCGTTGTTTTCTCGATTCTAGAGTTAGGGTCAGCCCTGCACCAGAGGTGCTTAGTCTCAGTCAGCTCAGCAGTTCAGGTCCTAGTAGGGCACTAGGTGACAGTCATGCCTCCCAAGGTGGGGCGTTACATACACCGACTCAAGAAAATAAAAAGACTCAAAATATCTTTCACAAATTCAATTGGTAACCACAAATATTTGGCAAATCTCATTTTAATCCTTTCCATTCAAAACAGGGGGCATATTCAATCAAATCAAGATCCACAAGAATCTCATGTCGTTGAAAATCAATATTCAAGGGTTGCCAAGAAGTTCACCGCAACACTTCTCACATTCACACCTCTCAATTGAAAACACAATTTTTAGCATTTACTCCAAGAAAGTGATGCCACTTACCACATGAGAGAATCCCATGTTTATAAGTAAATTAATAGACTTCATAAATAAAAGTAAATATTAATACTTACAACGTTGATAGGAAGAAACTCACTTGATTATTGCAACAATAAAGAAGAACAATTCAACAACCGTCTCGAAGTTCCAAACATAAGACACCAAACTTGTATCTAAAAACTTGAGACTTAAAACTCTAATCCTACTTGAAGACTTTTTAACTTTAAACTTAATCTCAAGCTTCATAGCTATTACATGAAAATAAAGGGTATTTATAGTAGTTAGATGCTTTCCTCATTCCTTGATGAATTTGTCTTGGGATTTAATTTTCCTTTTCCTAGTTGAAGTAGGAAATCCACTTTTTTCCTGTTTTGGAAGCCTTGCCGCGTCGCACCTTCCTTTGACGCTTCCTCCATGCCACGTTGCCAGTTGTGGAAGCGGGTCACCTAACGACTCATTGTCCATGAGCACGAGTGGTTAGGCCCCTCGTGGTCTAACTCTCCAAAATTCCAGTGCACCTAATGATTCCTGCCAGTGCTCTCACAATGAGTCGTGCCAACACCTGATGATTCGTGATATCTTCCGTTACCTTCACTAGATTTTTCTCAAAACTCCTCTTCTTAGTCTCCACAACTGACTTCACGACTCGTAACAAACGTAACTAGTCTTTCCCTCAACCCGTCAGGTACACTATTTCTGCATCTTCCAAACTCAACCTTTGCCCACGACTTCAGCTTCTATTCATCTTCATTCCATAAGCCTCAAATACATTCAAATCCATCCTTTTTAGTCCTGAAAACATCTAATCACATGTGATAACTAATTTTCATAAATATATAATATAAACACATGCAAACACACATAAATTTGTTCTCAAAACATAGTAAAGTACAGGAAAAATATGTCTATGAAGTGCGTGAGTACACCCTTCATCAACACCCCACACTTAAACTATTGTTTGTCCTCGAACAATCTACTACTTCCCTTTCTAACAATTAAGAACAAAATTCATCCTACGAACAGGTCTACTTACACTTAGGATCATGAGACAAATCAATGAAGCTCAAACAATTCACTCGCATGCATATAGGATCAACATTAAAATGTCAAAGTTCGAAATTACTTAGCTTTTGAAAACTAACTCATCAAAACATATTTTGGGCCAACGTGAATTATACGTAATTTAGCAATCAAGATTAAATCAAAGTCTTACCATTGTGCCTCTCACAATTTGGAGAGATGTCCTTTTTCACACAAGATATAGAATAAGATTAACTTGGGAATAAATAAAATAATTTCCGCTCACTCTCACAAAAGAACTCAACATACATGCAAAAGACGGCCCATATGCTTGCCCTTAGTCTAATACTCCGCTAATATAGAATTATGAATCAAGGATCAATTAGGAGTTTAATTTGGTTGTAATGTAGCCTAAGGGACGGGTAGGAACTATTTGCCCAAGATAGTGACTAATCTCCCTAAGCACTTTAATACTTCACAACATTTTGATTTTTAAGCACATTCTTTAATTTTTAAATTTTCTCCTTATACCTCCTTTTATTTTTTAATTTTTTTTCAACATAGTCGACTAGTCGGGATTTTTCTTTTCATCATTGTAAACAAATGAGTACGGTAAATCAGTAAATCATGATTTTTTTCAAAGCTCTTTCTTTTTTTTTTGTTTTCCCACTAAAAATCACCCTCCTTGTTTAGCAAAATTTCACCTTTTTCTTTTCTTCCAATTCACCACACTCTTTAGTTTTTCCCTTCACTTCTCCAATTATGCTCCTTTCCTGCAAAAATTTTTCATTAAAGTACTCTAGGAGTCATTTGGATCAAATACAAGTCAAGAGAAAAAAAACGGATTCAAGCTTATAATATGACTATCAAAAGAATAGGCTAAGACTCAACATGGCTAACTAGGCTAATTACAATCAAGGTAGGTAAAATAGGATAAAAATAGGGCTATCAAAGAAACGCCTATATCACTTCCTAAATCCATCATTCGTATTTCTCTTTGCACACACACATCGGGCAAGTTCTAGACATCAATTTACAAGCATGGAGTATATCAATAAAAATAAATTCCTCACACATTAGCACAAGATGGTTTAAGAATGGAAATCAAGATCACATAAACACATATATTCATATTGCATGCATCACATAATTAAGCCCATTTTTTTTCAAGTACAAGAGTCAAGTTCCCAAAAGACTAAGTGTTTCTTCTTTTTTCATGCATTTTTGAGTGAATTAAATAAAGTCCCAATGATACCTAGAGTGAAGCACCTAGCATTCATAGGATCCAAGTTCTTGTTCTTCCTAATGACTAATTTACCCTTAAAACGGTCGTCATCCATCCATCATCGAGAAAAGTCACAACTCAATGACTTAAAAAAAAATAAAAAAAATTCTAGACTCTCTAATCAGTTTTAAGGGACTATCCACTGGAAAAGTACTGAAAACAAACACCGGAGGAACCCAAAATAAAATAAAACTAAAAAACTAAAAACAAACAAGCATGCATGACGACTCATAAATCCCAACAAAACTAGGCCTACCATGTGCAAATTTAGAAATTAAGGCATGCATAGTAATATGAAGTTCACCTTTCCTACCCCGCACTTAATTGGTTACACTATCCCTAGTTCTAGAACAAATAAGCATAAAGTAATAGAGTGCAAAAAGAACTTCCTGGGCCTCTACTCCTTGTCTTCAATATTTAAGCTCAATCTTTTTTGAAAAGTATGACTTATCACCTGCAAACTTGAACAAACATGTAAAAATGAACAAAAACTTTATCTTGGGTTGCCTCCCGAGTAGCGCCTAATTTAACATCACGACACGACACAGGTATCTTGATTACTCAGACTTCATCAAGACACCTGTTGAGAACGTGGTCACATCTTGGCTGCTTGTTTTACCAAGCTGCCCTGTGACACGTCAGAAAATGAAAAAAAACAAAAAAAGGAAATAAAGACTAAAAGTTAATCACAAGCAATTAATCCAATCTTAAACCGTATTCCCCGGCAACGGCGTCACTTTTTGATAACTCACGAACCACACCTCCTTACAAAGTATGAAGTGGACGTTGTCAATAAAGAACCCAACTAGAGGTTGGGGTCGATCCCACAGAAAATACGGAAGGATGTAGAAGAACGCTAGTGCTTAAGCTTTTTAGTTAATTATTTTCTAAGAGGGGGGAATTTGTAAAAGTAACAAATAATTATTTTGAGAAATATATTGTTGTATCCAAATTAATGCAACTAACTAGGGTAAGTGTTCCCATGACTTCATAACCACAAGGGTGTTTTATACTAGTGATCTAATCCGGTGCTTAGCATGCAATATTGGTAAGTTAGGTTCACCTAAATGGTTGGTCCCCTATCTAGAAGATTTTCACCACACAAATTGGTCCATCTACAGGTGCGTTCTTGATTAGCCCTTACCCTTAATATCGGATTAGCTCTTTCCGGACAAGGTCAAGCTATTAGATGAGGGTTGATAGTGTCAGATCTCCGTTGTTAATCCCTTTTCCCATTCACTACGACCTTGGTCTGATAAGTAAGAATAAGGCAAGTTCTAATGTTTGCAACCGTTAAAAATCAATTAAAACGAAAGAAGAAACAATACATGCATAAACTCCGTTGAAGAATAACTAAGTATTTTACCTATCTGTGTTAATTTGCCATGGTTCCCACAACCCTAGTTTTGGTGGTTTTAGCCTATCATGTTTATAAGTAAATTAATAGAATTCATAAATAAAAGTAAAAATTAATACTTACAACGATGATAGGAAGAAACTCACCTGATTATTGCAACAATAAAGAAGAACAATTCAACAATCGTCTCGAAGTTCCAAACATAAGACACCAAAGTTGTATCTAAAAACTTGAGACTTAAAACTCTAATCCTACTTGAAGACTTTTGAACTTGAAACTTCAACTCTTGAAGACATTCAAACTTAAAACTTGATTCTTAAAACTTGATGGCTATTACATGAAAATACAGGGGTATTTATAGTAGTAGATTGATGCCTTTCCTTTTCCTTGACAAATTTGACTTGGACTTGATGTTCCTTTTCCTAGTTGAAGTAGGAAATCCAATTTTTGCCCGTTTTGGAACCCTTGCGTGTCACCCCAGCCACTACCGCGTTGCCAGATGTGGCAACGGGTCACCTAACGACTCGTTGTGCATGGGCACGAGTCGTTAGGCCCCTCGTGGTCTAACTCCTTCAAATCTTCAGTGCACCTTATGGCTGGTTTCATTGATCTGCCAACGAGTCGTTTAGTCAACAAACAACTCGTTAAGTCTGTTGTCATCTTCACTGGTTACTTTGGCAATAATTTCTCTTCCAGCCTTCACCACTAACTTCAAGAATCGTTATCAGATGTAACGAGTCATTCCCTCAACCCGTCAAGTACACTATCTCTGCTTCTTCAAACTTCAATAATTTCCCACGCCTTCAGCTTCTTTTCATCTTTATTCCATAAGCCTCAAATACATTCAAATCCATCATTTTTAGCCCTGAAAACATCTAATCACATGCGTTAGCTAATTCATAAATATATAACATAAACGCATGCAAACACACATAATTTGTTCTCAAAACATAGTAAAGTATGAGAAAAATATGTCTATGAAGTGCGTGAGTACGCCCTTCATCAACACCCCACACTTAAACTATTGTTCGTTCTTGAACAATCTACTACTTCCCTTCTAACAATTAAGCACAAAATTCATCCCATGAACAGGTCTACTTATACTTAGGATCATGAGATAAATCTATGAAGCTTAAACAACTCACTCGCATGCATATAGGATCAACATTAAAATGTCAAAGTTTGAAATCACTTACTTTAGAAAACTAACTCATCAAGACATATTTTGGGTCAACATGAATTATATGCATTTAGCAATCAAGATTAAACCAAATTCTTACCATTGTGCCTCTCACAATTTGGAAAGATTCCCTTTTCTCACACAAGATATAAGTCAATATAAACTTAGGCATAAATAAAACAATTTCGGCTCAATCTCCCAAAAAACTCAACACACATGCAAAAGACGACCCATAGGCTTGCCCTTAATGTAATACTCTGTTAATATAGAATTTTGAATCAGAGATCAATTAGGACTTAAATTTGGTTGTAATGTAGGCTAAGGGGCGAGTAAGAACTATTTGGCCAAGATAGTGACTAATCTCCCTAAGCACTTTAATACTTCACAACACTTTGATTTTTAAGCACATTCTTCAATTTCCAAATTTTCTCCTTATACCTCCTTTTATTTTTCAATTCTTTCACCTTAGGTGACTAGTGGGGATTTTTCTTTTCATCGTTGAGCTTATTCACACACATTTTTTTTATTTTCCATTCTTCCGTTCCCACCCTTTACGCACCCCTACTCTAGTCACCCTCAACTTAAGCATTTTTCTTATGTTGAGGTTCACAATATCCAAGGAAGGACCAAGGCCAAAAAAAGGTTCATTATAAACAAATGGATATGGTTAATCGGTAAATCATGATTTTTTTTTTCATCTTTAATTTTTCAAAGCTCTTTCTTCTTTTTGTTTTCCCACTAAAAATCACCCTACTTGTTTAGCAAAATTTCACCTTTTTCTTTTCTTCCAATTCACCACACTCTTTAGCTTTTCCCTTCACTTTTCCAATTATGATCCTTTCCTACAAAAAATTTTTATTAAAGTGCTCTAGGATTCATTTGGATTAAATACAAGTCAATAGAACAAAAGGGATTAAGCTTGTAATATGGCTATCCAAAGAATAAGCTAAGGCTCAAACATAGCTAACTAAGATAATTACAATCAAGGTAGGTAAAATAGGATAAAAATATGGTTACCAAAGAAATGTCTATATCACTTCCTAAATCCATCATTCTTATTTCGCTTCGCACACACACCGGGAAAGTTCTAGACGTCAATTTACAAGCATGGAGTATATAAAAAATTCCTTACTCACACAATGGCACAAAATGGTTTAACAATGGAAATCAAGATCACATAAACATATAAATTCATATTGCATGCATTACATAATTAAGCCCATTTTTCTCTTTTCAAGCACATGAGTCAAGTTCCCAAAAGACTAGGTGTTTCTACCTTTTTCATGCATTTTTGAGTGAATTAAATAAAGCCTCAATGATATATAGAGTGAAGCACCTAGATTCATAGGTTCCAAGTCTTATTCTTCCTAATGACTAATTTATCCTTAAGACGGTCGTCATCCATCCATCATCAAATAAAGTCATGACTCAATGACAAAAAATAAATAAAAACAAAAATCTATACCCTCTAGTCGGTTCTAAGGGACTATCCACCGGAAAAGTACCGAAAATAAAAACCGGAGGAACCCAAAATAAAATAAAACTAAAAATATACTACAAACCAACAAGCATGCATGACAAATCATAAATCTCAAAAAAAACTAGGGCTACCATGTGCAAATTTAGTAATTAAGGCATGCATGGTGATATAAAGTTCACATATCCCACCCCATACTTAATTGGTTACACTATCCCTAGTGCTAAAAGAAATAAGCATAAAGTAATAGAGTGCAAGAAGAACTCCCTGAGCCTCTACTCCTTGTCTTAAATATTTAAGCTCAGTCTTTATTGAAAATTATGACTTATCACCTGCACACTTGAACAGACACGTAAAAACGAACAAAAAAATTTATCTTGGGTTGTCTCCCAAGTAGCGCCTGATTTAACGCCGCGGCACGACACAAGTATCTTAATTACTCAGACTTCATCAAGATACCTATTGAGACCGTGGTCACATCTTGGCTGCTTGTTTTACCACGCCACCCTGTGACACATCAGAAAATAAAAGAAAAACAAAACAATAGGAAATAAAGACCAAAAGTTTAACACAAGCAATTAATCTAATCCTAAACCGTATTCCCCGGCAACGACACCACTTTTTGATAACGCTCAAACCACACCACCTTATGAAGTATGAAGCGGACGTTGTCAATAAAGAACCCAAGTAGAGGTTGGGGTCGATCCCACAGAGAATATGGAAGGATGTAGAAGAATGGTAGTGATTAAGCTTTTTAGTTAATTATTTCCTAAGAGGGGGGAATTTGTAAAAGTAAAAAATTATTATTTTGAGAAATTGATTGTTGTATCAAAATTAATGCAACTAACTAGGGTAAGTGTTCCCGCTGACTTCATAACCACAAGGTGTTTTATACTAGTGATCTATTCCGGTGCTTAGCATGAAATATTAGTAAGTTAGGTTCACCTAAATGGTTGGTCCCCTATCTAGAAGATTTTCACCACACAAATTGGTCCATCTACGGGTGCGTTCTTGATTAGCCCTTACCCTTAATATCGGATTAGCTCTTTCCGGACAAGGTCAAGCTATTAGATGAGGGTTGATAGCGTCAAATCTCCGTTGTTAATCCCTTTTCCCATTCACTACCACCTTGGTCCGGCAAGTAAGAATAAGGCAAGTTCTAATGTTTGCAACCGTTAAAAATCAATTAAAACGAAAGAAGAAACAATACATGCATAAACTCCGTTGAAGAATAACTAAGTATTTTACCTATCTGTGTTAATTTGCCATGGTTCCCACAACCCTAGTTTTGGTGGTTTTAGCCTATCATGTTTATAAGTAAATTAATAGAATTCATAAATAAAAGAAAAAATTAATACTTACAACGATGATAGGAAGAAACTCACTAGATTATTGCAACAATAAAGAAGAACAATTCAACAATCGTCTCGAAGTTCCAAACGTAAGACACCAAAGTTGTATCTAAAAACTTGAGACTTAAAACTCTAATCCTAATTGAAGACTTTTGAACTTGAAACTTCAACTCTTGAAGAAATTCAACCTTAAAATTTGATGGCTATTACATGAAAATAAAGGGGTATTTATAGTAGTAGATTGATGCTTTTCCTTTTCCTTGACAAATTTGACTTGGACATGATGTTCCTTTTCCTAGTTGAAGTAGGAAATCAAATTTTTGCCAATTTTGGAAGCCTTGCGAGTCACCCCAACCACTTCCGCATTGCCAATTGAGGCAACGGGTCACCTAACGACTCGTTATGCATGGGCATGAGTCGTTAGGCCCCTCGTGGTCTAACTCTCCAAAATTCCAGTGCACCTGATGATTCCTGCCAGTGCTCTCACAATGAGTTGTGCCAACACCTGACGATTCATGATGTCTTTCGTTACCTTCACTGGATTTTTCTCAAAATATTTCTTCTCAGTCTCCACGACTGACTTCACGACTCGTTACCAAATGTAATGAGTGTTTCCCTCAACTCGTTAGATACACTATTTCTGCATCTTCCAAACTCAACCTTTGCCCATGACTTCAGCTTCTTTTCATCTTCATTCCATAAGCCTCAAATACATTCAAATCCATCCTTTTTAGCCCTAAAAATATCTAATCACATGCATTAGCTAATTTCATAAATATATAATGTAAACACATGCAAACACACATAATTTGTTCTCAAAACATAGTAAAGTACGGGAAAAATATGTCTATGAAGTGCGTGAATACGCCCTTCATCAACTACCAAAAATTGTTGCTGCCTTCACCTACGACCTGTAAGAGGATTGTAAGGGTCATACCTTAAATCGTACATTGGCTAGTTATCGCTGAATCTAGCTAAGTGTTGGCTTTATGACTCGTACCAAGAACCTACGAGTCATATAATCTTCCCGTGGCTTGATCTTGCACTTGCTGACATCCTTTGTAAACTTCCACGGATGGCTTGGTACGACTCGTACCTTTGTTCCACAATCCGTGATTCCTTCACGTACCTTGAGTTCTGCCAATCTTCTATTCTTATGGTCTTTTCCACTGTTCCTTGGTATAGGTATTAGGTAGATCTCACGACCCCTGATTGCAACCCATACCAAGATACTTGGCCTATGCAATTTCTCTTGGAACTTTCCACGGCTGCCAGGGTACGGCTCATACCATGAGCTGTAACATGCTTTTGCTTCACTATTTGCTCCTGTACCATTCCACGACTATTAGTACGGCTCATACTAGGATGGTACGGCTCCTACTGAGATCTGTATTTAGCTACTTTTCTGTATTTTTCTCCATCTTTTGCATAATTCAGCTATAACATCGATTTTTCTTGAAAACAAAGTAAAAGTGCCTGATATCCATATAAACATACCTAAGTCCATGCTATTTTCCCAATTTTAAGCGTCGAAACCGTTGTAAACTCACAACACATCATTGGCTAAAGGAGACGTTAAGTCCAAGAATGTTGTTGACCCTAAAAAAAAGAAGTGATGTGAATGATGAGGTGCCAAAAGCACCAAGCGCTATTAATGATGAAGAAGTGATTGCTGAAGAAGAAGGGGTTGTTGTGCCCAAGGATGTTGATGCTGAGAAAAAAAAGAAAGGAGGCCTCAAATGCATAAGACTAGGAACTTAAAATTCCGCCTCCTTATCCTCAGTGGTTAGAAAAAAGGAAAGAGGACAACCAATTCAAGAAATTCATTAAGATGTTTAGCAAGTTGTCTATAAACATACCGTTGGTGGATGCATTGTTCCAGATGTCGGGCTATGCAAAATTCATGAAAGAATTGTGAAGAAAAAAAGGTAGTTGATGCTAGTGTACGGGAAGTGATACACCATTGTAGTGCAATGATGGAGAGCAATCTTGCTCCTAAAAGAGAGGACTCTGAAGCTTTCACCATCCCTTGCACAATTACGCTGTGAATTTTGAAAAGGCCTTGTGTGCCCTTGGCGCAAACATAAATTTGATGCCTCTTGTAATTTCCAAAAAGTTAGATGTGGGAAATCCCAATCCTACTACTATGACGTTATAGATGGCAGATAGGTCTATCAAGAAACCCGTGGGAGTGCTAGAAGATGTTTTGGTCCGAGTAGACAAATTTATCCTTCCAGCCGACTTTGTGGTATTGGGTTGCGAAATGGATGTTGAGGTACCCATAATCTTGGGGCACCCATTACCGACCATGGGTAGAGCACTGGTGGATGTTGAGTTAGGGGAGCTAAAGTTTAGAGTAAGTGGTAATGAAGTCACCTTTAATGTATGCCAAACTACCAAACCCCCGGATGAGTGCAAGGTGATAGCGATCTTCAATGATGAGGTAGAGAAAGACGAAGTTTGGGATGTTAAGGCTGATTCGAGTGATGACCCTCCGAAGAATTGACAATTAAGGAAGTATCATCATGCGACAACGTTAAATAAGGCACTTCTTGGGAGGAAACCCAAAAGTTTTTATGTTTATTCTTTGATATTTTTGTTAATTTTGTTTTGTAGGAGGGATTTGATAAAGAACTAGGTGAAAAAAATAAGGCAGTTGCAGCATAAGAACTGCGAAACGCAGGTGCTCAAGCGCTAGTCACCGCATCAATAAAAGAGAGAGAAAGAAAGCTGAGAGTAAAGAGAGGGAACCGACACTTTACTGGCGAAACGCCGGTGACAATCCGCGAACCGCCGATTTGACGTCAGCTTAACCCAGTTAACTTGGGAGTTGAAGAGTGAACTGCAACTTACCGGTGAAACGCGGGTGGAAATCCACAAACCGCCGATCATTTGCAGCCCGTAAAGTAGTTAACTAGGCACAAGTGGAGGTCACCTGCGTTTGAAGCAGTGAAACGCCGGTAGTCACCGGTGGTCGTAGATTCAACACAGGCGGAGGTAAGTATTCTATTTAACACCTTAATAGACCCATTGACCGACCTGACCTGTGGTTGTTTAAAAAAGAACAAAACTGGTCAAACCCTTTTTAAATCCCCACAAACCTTTTATTTTCACCTTTTCACTTTCCCAATAACCCATATTCCCACTATTCCACCTTCCCAACTCTCCACTATTAAACCCACCTTTTCACCACCCAATCACTCTCCTTCTCTTCAGCCTATAAAAAACCCTCCCTCTGATTTTTTTCATTTCACCTTGCCTTACACAATTCTCACTAAGAAAAAGAAGATCCCATTGTTGGAGAAGCCATTGTTGGTCAAGACACTAATCTCTACTCTAGTTGTTTTTGTTCTCTCATTACTCAATCGGTATGTGTGTTCATGCTCTTATCTTGCTTTTTGTTTGAGAATGTGAATTAAAAATTAAGCATGCTAGATTAGAAATTTTCACTACTCATGTTCTCTATTTCCCTTATTGTGTTTTTCCATTGTTGAATGATTCTCATAGTGTGGGTATGTTGGGGATAGTGTCAATTGCATAACACTGATGTGGGTGTTCATTTTGGTTGAAATGATATATGGATTTGTGTATTTGATATAATGGTTGGGGGTGAAGTATGAGTAACCCTATGTGCTTAAATTACATGATTTACCAGATTATAGATAGAGTGACTTCTTTAATCGTCTTTTTTATTTTGTTGAGCTATTTGAGTGAGTAAATCATAATGTGAGGGTGTGTGCAAGGCGTGTATTTGAGAAATTGTTGTTTAACTGAATTGAGGGGAGAAATACTGAGCGGCGTTTCACCTGCGAGTCGCCGGTCTATCCTGGTGAAACGCAGGCTGAAGCGCATGTGCGGGTTTGAGGCTTCAGGCCACTACTCAGCACCCGCGTTTTACCTGCACTTTGTGGATCATGACCAGTGAAATGCTAGTGTAGCATCTGTAGAGAAAAATTTTTCCCAGTTATCTATCCAAGCCTGCGATGACTCGCGGGTCTCTACTGTCATTTCAAAGTTGTGTTGCTGATACTGTTGGCACATGATTATAATGTTTCACCTTATTATCATCTAATTCTTAGATTTTTATTTCAAGCTTAGTTTAGCTGGTTCTTTTAATTCCATATTATCCAAAAACAAAAAAATAATAGTGTGTGGCACTAACATTTCTCTTGAAGCATAATGACTTCATCCAAGAAAGGAGAAAATGGAAAGGCACCCTCCACATCCAAAAGTAAAGGCAAGGGGAAGGCCAAGGCAACCCCATCCCCTATCAACACCAGAGAGGCCTTAATTTTCTGCGTGCTTGACATGAAGGCACATTATTTCATTTGCGAAGGAAGGCCAATCACCACAGAGAAAAAATTTGATTTGGTGGGCCAGGGAATGATTTTCCAAATATCACTACTCAATTCAACCGCCAAAATGGCATTTGCTGAGCCTCTCCCAGAATATTACACCAACCTCATGCCAGAGTTTTACACTTCTTACCAGGCACACCAAGAGGAAATAAAGCATGAGGGGAAGGTTGATGAGTTCCCTTGCCTTTCCTTAGTCAGGGTCCGGGGTGTGGAGGTAGATATTACTCTGGCTGCCATAAATACACTATTCTGGGTGGATGAGATTGATCCAGGAACAGAGTATACAGCAAGAGTGGACAACAAATAAAAGCAGTTCAATTGGATAGCTCCCATTATTGCCAATGGGTAACCCTTATGGGACTCTATAGAGGGTGAAATCCCGAGGCATGATCTCAAGTGTAAGGCCAAGATGTGGCTGGAGCTTGTGTGCGGCCGAATGGTCTTAGGCATATTTACATGCCCATGTGCCATTTTACATCAAATTTTTAGTCTTGTTTGTCAATTTAATTAAGCATAATCTCATGTAATTTTATATATGTGTGCATAAACTAACCAAGGTGATTAGCCCTTATTTGTAGGTGAAAAATTCTAAGCATGGGTTTAATATGATGATGCATAAGTAAGAAGGAAGTTCGGAATGAATTTCAGCAAAGAAGTATGCAAGTGTCAAGAGGAGCGGTCTGCCATGCCCACCAGCGTGCCACGCTGGTAGAAGAGCACGCTAGGCAATGTGTCATGCTGGCCAAGTGCCGCAACAAGAGGACTGTCATGCCAGGGGTGTGCGCCCGCGAGGGCAGGCAAAGCAGTAGCTACGGGCGATGGCAATGTTCCATGCTACGCCAGCTTTACACTAGCCCCATGCCATGCTAGGTGACACCCAGCGACCAGCCTTACCAGCCTATGCTAGCACCCATAATTCTAGTAAGCATACATGACTGCTCCATGTCACGAAGGTTGTGCTCCTTATTAAGCAGTGTGGCACGGAGGCAGTTCCACCACGGCCATTTTCAACTTAGTATAAATTCAACAATTGGTTATTTTATTTCATTATCATGGTATTATTTTGGGAAAACACAGAGGAGTGCAAGAGAATGAAGGAAAATTTGCCTAGGGTTCGTTCTCTCTTTATTTTTCCACTCTTGTCATTCATGAATTCACACACTATGATGAATTCTTGTATTAGCATGAGTGGATAAAACCCTTCTTCTATTTTTGAGGCCACATGACATGAATGTAATTGTTTAATTCTACTTTGGTTCAAGTTTTTCATTGTTGTTTATCTTACATTCTTGCTTTAAATCATTTTAATGCTTGATCAGCATTTAAATGTATTAGTTATTCTTAGGAAAACTCGAAAGAGAAAAACCTGGGTTAGAACGAAGAATATAAAAAGTGAGTTTAAGCCTTTAGGGCTGATTCATGATTAGGATAGCAATATACCTAATTTGCCTCACTTGGTTATTAAATGGGAAGATTGCTAGACACCTAAGTTGGAATTGTCACATCTCCACTCTTTAATGTAGTTGTGGATCCAAGTTAGGTTAAATGGTTAGAGGTTCGAAAGTCCATAACCAAGGGCATTAGCCCCATAAACTAAACCATGTAGATAATTGCTTATGAATTAAGTTGTCACATCCCCACTCAATGATGTAGTTGTGAGGTTAATTCATCTATGTTTTGAGGCTCGTAAGACCATGAACATTGCAATTATCTTGTGAGACTACAAATGAATTCACATACTTGAACCGATATGAATGTAGTATTACCTGATTGTTTGGTCTTAATCCTCGATGTTTCTCATTACTAATTTTCAAATTATTTTGTGATCAAACTAGATTTAGTAACAAACAACGAAATATAGCACTTGTGAAATTTGACTTAACACTTGAACTTGGTAATTCACTAAAATAATCGAGTCCTTGTGGATTTGGCATCCGACTCTTAAGAGTCACTTTAGTACTTGTACGATCATGTACGCTTGCGCGTGTGCCAGAGTGTGAACAAGTTTTTGGCGTCATTGCCGGGGACTGGCAACATTTGGTAAATATATAGGTTTTGTGTTATTTTTATTTTTCTTAAGTGTTAAAAATCTTGGTCTTGGTTTGTTTAATTTGCAGGTAATAGGTTTGTGCTTACAGCAAGGTGGCAAGGGATAGAGAGCTTGTTGAACCCTATTATGAACCTAAAAGAAGGTTAAGACAGTTGAGAAGAGAGTATGTAGCTCTATAACCTATTCAAGAGGTTCAATAGGACGAGGTTGCACCACAGTAATGGCAGCCAGACTAGTGTGCGAAGTGGCGATCCCACTCGCAATGAATGTGACCTCTAGTATCTGCAGATTGGAGCCCCAAAGGAGATTCAAGTTAAAGAAGAATATGGTACAGTTGCTGCACACGAGTGGTAGGGATGACACATGAGGACCACACAGCAGCACCTACAGAACTTTTTGGAGATTAGTGACACCTTCTTCCCCACCGGAGTGTCGGTTGACTATGTGAGATTGACCTTCTTCCCATTTTCAAAGTTGGGAGAGGCAAAGAGGTGGTTGAAGGCAGAGCCACCAAATTCCATCACCATATAGGATGATTTGGCCCCTAAGTTCCTCATCTGATTCTTCCCCTTAGGTAAAACAGCGAAGCTAAAAGGTGAAATACTTAGTTTCAAGCAAAGCCCGGAGAAGAATCTTTATTTGGCTTGGGAGAGTTTCAAGTCGTTACTGAGATACTGCCCTCATCATCATTAGTCCAATAAAGTGTTAGCCCACACATATATGGAGTGTCTAGACCCACATACAAAAATCTTGCTAGACTTTGGTAGGAAAGCACTTGAGAAGATTTATGATGAGTTATACACTTTGTTAAATAGGATTATGCAAGGAAATCCAGAGTGGCATAGTGATTCGTCTAGAGGGGCAGGTAAGAGAGCAAGGGGGTTGATAGAAGTAGATAGTGTAAATGCCTTAGTAGGTCAGTTGGACTCATTCTAGCACTAGATAATGACCTAATTCAGTAAGCTGAATTTAGCATAGGCACAAGCATAGGTCAATGCAGTACAACCAGCTCTTAGATGTTATGGGATATGTGGCAATATCAGGCATGGTGCAGACTCTTGTGGAGAAAATCCAAAGTCAGTCAACTTTGTGGGTAATGTACAAAGGAACAACCAGAGTTGTGGAAATACCTACAATAGGAACTAGTAAAATCACCCGAATTTCTCTAATGGTGGTAATCAGGGGCAGAGTCAGAGCTATCAGCAACTGCAGCAGCAGTATCAGTAGTAGAACAGACAGGATGGTGGCCAATCTTGCAATATTGAGGAGATGTTGCAGAAGATAATGTCCAATCAGACATAGATGGCAGCCGATCAGGCAAAGATGGCCCCAGAGTTAAAGAATCAGCAGTTGGCTACCCGCAACTTAGAGAAGCAGATGGGTCAGTTAGCAGTTGCACATCACAATAGACCGCTAGGGGGTTTACCCAGTGATACAGACACAAACCAAAGGCAGTTCATGGCCATCAGTCTGAGGAGTGGCAAATAACCGGTTGATGCACCACATAAAGAGAAGAAGAATGAGGAGCAACCAGAGTTGGTTATACCCAGTCTATCAGCTAATAGGAGCACAGAGAAGAGAGTTATAGATATTAATTCACAATCATTAGTGCAGCCTCTACAGAGATCACCACCACCATTCGTGCAAACGCTCAAGAAGAGCAAGCAGGATCCCTGTTTTCAAAAGTTCTTTGATATCTTCAAATAACTTCACATAAATTTTCCTCTCATTGATGTCTTGCAGGGAATGCATAAGTACGCTAAGTACTTGAAGGATGTGGTGTCCAACAAGGTGAGGCTAGTGGATGTACAGAATGTAGCACTCATGGAGGAGTGCAGTTTTAGGGTGACGAGCAAGATACACAAAAATCTCAAAGACCCAGGGAGTTTCACCCTTCCTGTACAAATAGGTAGAATAGATATAATGAGGGCCTTGTGTGATTTAGGGGCGGCTGTGAATTTGATGCCCCTATCTTTGTTCAATACACTTGGTTTGGAAAAATCAAGGCCCATAAAAATGATGCTACAGCTAGCTGATAAGTCAAAGGTGGCACCAGAAGGGATTATTGAAGACTTGCTAATCAAAGTAGGCAAGTTTTTCATACCTATAGATTTCATAATCCTTGATTTTGAAGTGGATGATAAGGTAACACTTATTTTGGGTCATCCGTTCCTGGCCACTGGTGGAGTGGTAATTGATGTTAGAGCTGGAACCCTAAAAATGCGGATGAACGATGAGGAGAAAATGTTCCGAGTATACCAGGAAATCCACCCCAACAAACTACAGAGATCTATGCAAGATCAGTGTAGTGGCATAGGGTAAGTGTAGGGTGGTGATTTTCGAAGGTCCATTTCTATAGGATCTCTTAGAAATTAAGCCCAAGTCAGCTATGGGTAATACTTCGAAGAATGTGATGGTGAAGAATGTGATGGAAGTGAAGAGGGAGAGTGTGGAGGCTGTTCTCTCTAAATTTAAAAAGAAAAGGAGATGGTTCCCGAGAGTAAACAATTGTTTAAGAACATCCTAAAAAGGATGGTTCACGTCATGCTGCAACGTAAAATCAGGCGCTACTTGGGAGGCAACCCAAGGTACCATGGGTACAGTTTCTTTTTCATTTGTTTTTAATTTTGTTTATTTTCACTTTTGTTTGTATTCTTGTTAAGTTGAGAATAGATTGAGTGGAAGCCTGAGTACCCTTAGAAGTAGAATCTAAGGAGCATAGAAAAATGCAAGTGTGGGGTCAGTGACCCATGTGATGAGAAATGGACAGAGCATGCTACTAGCTAGGACTAGAGGCCTAGGAAGTATCCCTAACCTTTGTTTTTAAGTTTTAATTCTTGATTTGGAGACATAGCATATTTTAAGTGTGGGGTAAGGGAATTTAAGAATTTTGTGTTGGTTGATTTAGGGTGAGTTTAGTGCTTGGTCTACTAATGTTTATCATAATCTTTGAGTTGAGCACATTTCACTCATCCTTTGGTTTTTCTTATTGGTTCTTTTCCAAAGGGAGCACTTTGAACCGAGAATAAAATTTTTATTTGTCTGTGAAAAACTGTTTTAGTCTTAGTTAAGGACTTTTCTCGACAACGGATGGATGACGATCATCTTGAGGGAAAATTACTCTGTAGGTTTTTGTTTTAGAACCCTTAACTAGTTGATTAATTGATGCTCTTGTTGAGTGTTGTACATGATTATAAGAGGCAAGTAGGATTTTAATTATGAAGCATGTTGAACAATTATACGACTTTGTTTGAGACACCTATGCTCTTGAATATGACTCTGTATATTGTATCCTTAATTATTGAATTCATGTGATTAGCTATATTGAGAATCTATATGGGTCTATCATGAATTGAGCATGTGTTGTGAGTGCAAGGTTTTTGTCTAATCCATGCTATAATGTAATGTCTAGTGGTGTGTTTACAAATTGAAATGAGGGATGTTCAATATAAGAGATGATTTAAGCATTTCTTTGAATAAGCCTATTTTCATCCTTTTCTTTACCTAACCTTAATGTCTAATCCTAGTTAACCCCATTAAGCCGTTAGCCTAATCTTTTTTAGTCGCAATAAAAGCTTAATCTTTTTCTTTCAATAGCCTTGAATTTGATTCAAAACTCCTAAGTTCTTAAATGAAAATGAAAAAGAATTAATGGAGTGAGAATCTTGAAAAGAAGAGAAAATAGTTGGTTGTGGAAGTTGAAGAAAAAGAGTGAAGGGTGCAAGTGTTCTAAATGCTTAAGTGTTGGTAGGGAGTATAAAAGAGCAAAAGCATGAAACATTATGTGTGATTACTCTCTACTAATATCATAAGTCTGCTTAATGAAATGGAGGAAAAAGGAGGAAATTGATAGGTGAAGAGGCAATAGGCAAAATAAAAGAAAACAAGGTGCTAAATGAGAAAATTGTGATGTATTAGGAGCGCTTAAGGAAGATAGTCACTATTGCTAGCTAGAATAGTACCTACCCATCCCTTAGCTTACATTACAGCTCATGAATTCCTAATTGATCTTACTTTTAGATGTTCCTATATTAGTGGAGTAATACACTAGGGGCAAGCATATAGGTCATTGCATGTTGCATGTGAATTCTTTGTGAGAGTGAGCGTAATTGTTATTCATATACACATACTTGTCATCATTTGAAAATCTATGAGCAAAACTGGGTATCTCTCTTGTTTTAAGGGCACATGTTTGACGAAAGGTAGAATTCATTTTAGACTTCTTGATTGGTTAATGTGCATGAGTTTGTTATGGTTCTTAGAGTCGATTCTTGAGGCTAGGAGGTTTTAAATTAGTTTTCATGAATTTAATTATGTAACATATAACATGCTCTATGTAAACTGGCCATCTAAGTCAGTCATTGTAGCATAGCCTTAACTTGAGTTGTCTTACATTAATTAGCACTGTGTGAATCTTCCTTTTGCATGAGATGTAATGGAGTTTTCGGAGGAAGAACAAGGCTTTAAGTGTGGGGTAGTGATCTTGGGCATATTTGCATGCCCAAGTGCCCTTTTACATCTAATTTTTAGTCGTGTTTGTCAATTTAATTAAGCATAATCTCATGTAAATTTATATATATGTGCGCATGAACTAATCAATGTGATTCGCCCTTCTTAATAGATGAAAAATGCCAAGGATGTGTTTAATATGATGATGAACAAGAAAGAAGGAAGCTTATAATGAATTTCAATGAAGAAGCAAGCAAGTGTCAAGAGGAGCGGACTGTCATGTGTTCGATGGTTTGCTATATGGGTTAAAAACCGACACGTAAGTACACGTGGTCAAACAAGTAATAAAGTGGCTAAGTAAGCCAAGTATCGAACCAAGGAGACTCTGGATTAGTAAAAATTGCTCAAGTATACTATATTCTATCTTACTTCTATATAACAACGTAACCAAAAGTTAAATAATTTTTGTTTATAAATTATATACTAAAACTATTAACAAATATCTACTTTGAATTGAAACTATGGATATGAGCATGCCAAGGTTAAGAACAAGTAGTGAACTTGATTATCATCATAATTCGGTTATTCTTCTCTTCTAGTTGCTAGCCAAGAACATTAGCCAAGAGATTAAAACTCTCGTATTTAATCTCACTTAAGAATCATAAACCATCCGTCTATATTTCTGTGATCAAATGCAATTTATGACCTCGCAATACAATTCCGGTTCCTAAATTGACTAATACGGCTTTCAAGTATATTTCTATCAGGAAAGCACATCAAAACCCAATTTTCCCAAATCAAGTTAAGAACAATACCCTATTAATTCACAACTTTCCAATTTCGTGCTCTCTCGAGTGAAATCGGACTTTTTAGATGTACATTAATGTCACCCACACACTAATGCAGTAGAAACAAGAATTAATAGAACAACATAGAAGAAGAAGATGAAAAACCATACAATTCAATAATCAAAATTCATCACCATTGTTCATAACCTCAGCAAGGAAGAGAATTAGCCACTCATTTGTGGATTAATCATCCTAAAACAAGTGTTAATCATACAAACAATTGATTGAAAGAAGAAAGAAAGAGAGAAAAACCCTTAGCTTTTTCGTCCCTCAACTGCCTGTAACCCACGTCCTTGCTCCACCAAGTCCGAATTATGAAAAATAAACCTAAGTGTGCTATTTATAGTAGTAGGACTCTTTCCCGGAATAACAAGCAACGTGTCACGGAGTGCATCGTGGAGCACGGCCTCCGTGACACGCTACGGACGTGGAAGCCCTCTGGAAATCACCCGAAATTGGCCCGGGCAGCACCCTGCCGCGTTGGCAGCGCGTCACGCTGCTTGGGCAGCGCATTGGAAGCCCTTGGTCGCGGAGGCCACCTTCCGTGGCACGTTGCCAACGCGCAGGTGGGCTGTTGTGAGCGGCCTGCCTGCCGTGGCACGTTGCCAACGCGCAGGTGGGCTGTTTTGTGCCTCCTCTTCGCCGACGTTCGCGTGTTAATTCCGTTTCCAAGCCTCTACTTCACCAACTCATGGATTAGTTGCTCAAAAGTCATCAAAACCTACAAAACAAAGGTTAATCATGTTGGTTAGCACATATCTTTACTTCATCTTAAATTACATGAAAATGTATACAATAATCTTAGATAAACAAGACTAATTTAAGTCGTAAAGCGTATCTCGGGCATATATTTTTGCCCGTGATCACAACCCCACACTTAAAGCCTTGTTCGTCCTCGAACAACCTTTTACATATCATGCATATGGAGGCTCCCACATAACTAATTTAGCAAGAGAATTCAAGTTACGGCTATAATGATTACGTAAGATACAAGCTAAAAATAGAGCTTGCCTGATTTGATCATTGAAATGAAGTACAACTATGTTAAGACTTCTTAACCTCAAGAATCGACTCTCAATTTTAGCAAAGTCATGCAAATCAACTGACTAAGAAATCCCACATGATTTATATCCTTCATTCAACATGTGCCCCTCACGGAAAGAGAGTTACCCATTTTCACATGCAAAAATAATTTTTATATCACAACATGTGTGGGTACATGCATAGAATTACACTCACTCTCACAAAGAATTCACATGCATCATGTAATGACCCATAAGCTTGCCCTTAGTGTTTTATTCCACTAATTTAAGGATGTGTGAATGTAAGATCAAGTAGGACTTTTTAGGTTGTAATGTAACTCAGGTGCGGGTAAGTACTATTATTGCTAGTAATAGTGACTATCTTTCCTAAGCACTTTTTATACATCACGCCTTCATTACAAACTTCCCTTCCTTCACTTCACCTTTTTCTCTTTTTATAATTCTTTTTCCTCTTTTGTTCCCCCCTTTCTTTAGGCACTTTTAGCTTATTAGTAAGGAGTTCTATAAGTAACTTTTCATTTATTTATTTTCTTACTCCCTACTAATACTCACCCATATTCAAACAAGTGCACCCTCGACCTTTCTCAACTCTTACAATTGCTACTTTCCCTTCTTTTTCATTCTTCTCACTCCTTTACTCTTTCGGATTTTTCCTTTAAGCGCTTAGGAGTTTTGGTTCAATTTCAAGGCTAATGAAAGAAAAAGGATTAAGCTTATGTTGCAGTTGTCAACGAATAGGCTCAAGGCTCAATGGGGTTAACTAGGATTAATTTTTCAAGGTAGGTATAATGAGGGATAAAAGTTTGGTTCATTCAAAGAAATGCCTAAATCATCTCCTACAATTCACATCCTTCATTTCGTTTTATATACACACCAGGCAAGTTCTAGACATTTCATAATAGCACAGAATACTCAAAAACCTTACACTCATGGCACATGCTCAAATCAAGACACAATCAGTAGACTCTTACTCAGCTAATCACAAGAATTCAGAATTAAGCTTCCATCATATTGAGTCAAATTCAAGAGCCTAAGTGTCTCAAAAAAAGTTATACACTTGCATGCTTCACACTGAACATACTTGCATCTTACAACCATGTATAGCACATAACAAGAACATCAAGCACCAATTAGTTATGGTTTCAAAAACCCAATACCTACTGACTAATTTTCCTCAAGACGGTCGTCATCTATCCATCGTTGGAAACAGTCTCTAACTATGACTAAAAACACTATATACAGACAAAGGAAAGAAAGAAAAAGAAAAGTTTTTATTCTTCGGTTCAAAGACCCCCCGTCGGAAAAGAACCGAAAAGAAAAACCAACGGGTGATGAAGTCATGCTTAATTCACAAAAAATTTTCAAAATTTTCAAATTTCTCACCAACTTTCGCACAAGCATTACATTCACCAAAAATCGTTAAGCACAGAAAATTTTGAAATTTTCAAGAAATTTCCCTCACCCCACACTTAAATCATGCTATGTCCTCATAGCATCAAATTAAGGGTGAGAAATACTCCCTGAGGCCTTTAGGCCTAGCTAACAGCATGCCTTTCTTCAACTTTGCACAAGTGGGTGTTCGACCCCACACTTTTTCTCTTCCATGCTTGTTAGCTTCCTCCTCCACGGGTACTCAGGCTTCCCCTCCATCTGTGCTTAACTTTCCACCAAACAACACAAGATGAAAAATAAAAAATAAAAAATAAATAAATAAAATCAACTTAAATGCAAGAAATTAAAATGGTACCCATGGTACCCTTGGGTTGCCTCCCAAGAAGCGCCTAATTTTACGTCGCGGCACGATGTATCCAGTTTCACCGCTTTTTCCTCCACCTTGAGGATATGAATCTCACCCCTAATTTCTTCTCTAATTTCCTCTTATGCTCCAGGGGTGGTGGTGAAAAATTGTAAGGACCAAGCAGTAGATGTTTTCTTTTGAACCTATTGGCCCTTAAGTAAGCGAAGTCATTATGTCTCTCTGAGTTAGCAAATTTCAAAATATACGGGGTTTGGTCCTCCTCTAGACATTTCTCTATAAGCTTGGAAGGTTCTATTTCTATGTTTTCAACCAAACTTAATATCGAGAAATGCTTCGAGTGTGGTTCAATAAACCTCAACTCTGAAACTGCATTGTGCTTGACCTCCTTACTTGTAAACACCTTCTCAGCATCAACATCTACCTCTCCATTAATGTCAAAAGGGGGATACTCTATCTTTTCTTCCATGAATGGATTTTCCATAAGTTTGAGCCCATCACGGGGACACTTAAGAGATTCTAATTGTTGGGCTTCATCCAAAAATTCACCCCTGTCTTCCTCTTGTAGTTCCTCTTGAATATCAGCTACAACTGTTACCTGCAATTTATCACAAGCTTCAGCCTCAGCAATCATCTCCGTGAATTTGACGCTCATCCTTTCTAGAGCCTCTGCATTCTCTTCTTGCTGAATTCTCAATACTGCCATCGCCTCCTTCATTGCTTCTGATTGCTCCAAGAGTTGTTTCAGCATGTCTTCTATTCGAGCTTGGCGTCCCAAGTTCTCATTTTCACCATGCCTATATTCAGAAAAAACAACAGAAGGATCATAGTAGGGGCTTGGGGGAGGGGAATATGCATTCGGACAGCCATCCCAATGGCCATCTTGACCACCACATATATTGCACGTGTTACAGTGTTGCCACGAGTGGTGTCCTCCACAATTTAGACAAGATTCGCTAAAATATGAGTATCCACCATTTAAACCATTTGTATTCCACGATGTCATGTCAATAAGGGTATCCGAAAAAGAAAAAAATAAAATGAAAAAGAATTAAAACAAACACTAAAACTAAGTTGTCAGCACTTAAGAAAAAAAAATATATAGTAAATTAACACTTAAGACAAATTCACCAATTGCCAAGTCTCCCCGGCAACGACGCCAAAAACTTGTTCGATGGTTTGCTATATGGGTTAAAAACTGACACGCAAGTGCACGTGGTCAAACAAGTAATAAAGTGGCTAAGTAAGCCAAGTATCGAACCAAGGAGACTCTAGATAAGTAAAAATTGCTAAAGTATACTATATTCTATCTTACTTCTATATATGCTGACAACAACGTAACCAAAAGTTAAATAATTTTTGTTTATAAATTATATACTAAAACTATTAACAAATATCTACTTTGAATTGAAACTATGGATATGAGCATGCCAAGGTTAAGAACAAGTAGTGAACTTGATTATCATCATAATTCGGTTATTCTTCTCTTCTAGTTGCTAGCCAAGAACATTAGCCAAGAGATTAAAACTCTCGTATTTAATCTCACTTAAGAATCATAAACCATCCGTCTACATTTCTGTGATCAAATGCAATTTATGACCTCGCAATACAATTCCGGTTCCTAAATTGACTAATACGGCTTTCAAGTATATTTCTATCAGGAAAGCACATCAAAACCCAATTTTCCCAAATCAAGTTAAGAACAATACCCTATTAATTCACAACTTTCCAATTTCGTGCTCTCTCGAGTGAAATCGGACTTTTTAGATGTACATTAATGTCACCCACACACTAATGCAGTAGAAACAAGAATTAATAGAACAACATAGAAGAAGAAGATGAAAAACCATACAATTCAATAATCAAAATTCATCACCATTGTTCATAACCTCAGCAAGGAAGAGAATTAGCCACTCATTTGTGGATTAATCATCCTAAAACAAGTGTTAATCATACAAACAATTGATTGAAAGAAGAAAGAAAGAGAGAAAAACCCTTAGCTTTTTCGTCCCTCAACTGCCTGTAACCCACGTCCTTGCTCCACCAAGTCCGAATTATGAAAAATAAACCTAAGTGTGCTATTTATAGTAGTAGGACTCTTTCCCGGAATAACAAGCAATGTGTCACGGAGTGCACGCAGAGCACGGCCTCCGTGACACGCTACGGACGCGGAAGCCCTCTGGAAATCACCCGAAATTGGCCCGGGCAGCACCCCGCCGCGTTGGCAGCGCGTCACGCTGCTTGGGCAGCGCATTGGAAGCCCTTGGTCGCGGAGGCCACCTGCCGTGGCACGTTGCCAACGCGCAGGTGGGCTGTTGTAAGCGGCCTGCCTGCCGTGGCACGTTGCCAACGCGCAGGTGGGTTGTTTTGTGCCTCCTCTTCGCCGACGTTCGCGTGTTAATTCCGTTTCCAAGCCTCTACTTCACCAACTCATGGATTAGTTGCTCAAAAGTCATCAAAACCTACAAAACAAAGGCTAATCATGTTGGTTAGCACATATCTTTACTTCATCTTAAATTACATGAAAATGTATACAATAATCTTAGATAAACAAGACTAATTTAAGTCGTAAAGCGTATCTCGGGCATATATTTTTTCCCGTGATCATCATGCTAGCCAAAGTGCCACGCTGGCAGAAGAGCACGCCAGGCAGCGTGTCACACTGGCCAGGTGCCGCAACAAGGGGAATATCACTCCAGGCGTGTGCACATGCGAGGGTAAGCAAAGTTGTAGCTGCGCATGATGGAAGCATGCCATGCTGGGCCAGCTCTATGCCAGCCTCCGTGCCACGCTAAGCAACGCCCAACGACCAGCCTTACCAGCCCATGCCAGCACCCAGAATTCTAGTAAGCATAAGTGAGTGCTTCATGTAACGAAGGCTATGCTCCGTGTTGAGTAGTGTGGCATGGAGGCAGTCCTTCCATGACCATTTTCCACTTAGTATAAATTCAACACTGGGTTATTTTATTTCATTATCGCAGTATTATTTTGGAAAAACACAGAGGAGCACAGGAGAATGAAGGAAACTCTACCTAGGTTTCATTCTTTCTTTATTTTTCCACTCTTGTTGTTCATGAATTCACACAGTGATGAATTCTTGTATTAGCATGAGTGGTTAAAACCCTTCTTCTAGGGTTGAGGCCACATGACATGAATGTAATTGTTTAATTCTACTTTGGTTCAAGTTTTTCACCGTTGTTTGTCTTACATTTTTGCCTTTAATCATTTTAATGCTTGATTACCATTAAAATGCTTTTGTTATTCTTAAGCAAACTCGAAAGAGAAAAACCTAGGTTAGGTCGAAGAATGTAAGAAGTGAGTTCAAGCCTTTACGGCTGATTTGCGATTAGGATAGCAATATACCTAATTCGCCTCGCTTGGTGGAAGATAGATAGACACCTAAGTTGGAATCCTCACATCACTACTCTTTGATGTATTTGTGAAGCCAAGTTAGGTTAAATGGTTAAAGGTTCGAAAGTCCATAACCAAGGGCATTAGCCCCATAAACAAATCCACATAGATAATTGCTTCTGAATTAATTTGTCACATCCCCGCTCAATGATATAGTTGTGAGGTTAATTCATCTATGTTTAGAAGGTTGAAAGACCATGAAAATTACAATTATCTTGTGAGACAACAAATGAAGTCACATACTTGAACCGATATGAATGTAGTATTACATGATTGTTTGGCCTTAACCTTGGATATTTCACATTATTGTTTTTTGAATTATTTTATGATCAAAACTAGATTTAGTAACAAGAAACAAAATCTTGAAAATTAGCACTTGTGAAATTTGACTTAACACTTGAACTTGGTAATTCACTAAAATAATCTAGTCCCTATTAGGTTCGACATCCAACTCTTAATAGTCAACTTTATTACTTGTATGATCGCATGCGCCATAGCATGAACACTGAATTATGCCCCCGAAAAATGACCAAAAGGGTGAACTTGGAGGGAAGCCATACTCATCGCTTGCATCATGAAAAGGGTGCCTATCAACTTTGCAGAAATAATGATCATCCAAATAAAGTGTATGTTTGTGGTATGTTTTGAGCTAAAGCTTCTCATATGCATGATTTCATAAATAAGATATATTTGATTATTGAGCTTCGTCAATAGACGATGTTGAGCTTCGTTGAATAATGATGTAGAGCATATGCATGTTTTTGGGAGTAGTGTCTAGCACCGAGTAGGCTAAGGGTCGATCACCCTATGCCTCAGAACTACGCGCCAGCTTAGGTTTATACCTATATATGTCACTTCGATACCTCCCTTATGAGCTTCCCCTGCCCGAATAGGCCTTCAGCTTGATATCGATATCATGATATCGTCCCTAGCCCTAGCAAGGGTTTGGATGGATCTACCCACTTGAGTGTGATATTTGAGACCACGAAAACTCTATCGTGGTATGTCGGTTAGAAGACGAGTCTTCCATTGTTCCTCATGATTTCAGATATACATATTCATTACTCATGAGATTTATGTAAATGCATATTCTAAACCAGGTTTGACTCAATATTCAACTTTACTTATAAATGTCAGAATTCAGCTTTGAGTCAATTAATTCATTTATAATGTTATGAAGTTATGTCATGTTATGTTATGAAGAGATCATGATTTCAGAAAAAATGCATGCAAGCCCTACCGTCAGATTCTTAATGTTTATGTTATATTATGCATTGTCTTTAAATGATTTTACTTACATTGCATACTCGGTACATTTCACGTACTGACCGCGTACTCTATGTTGCATCATTTCATGATACATGATCCGGCTCTCAGGTTCAGCCCCGCTCATAATCAGCTTATCAGAGTTAGCATTCATATTATGGGTGAGCCCTTATCTCCCGGGGACTAGACTATCCAGATTTCCTTTATGTATTTCAGTTTTAGTTTTTGCTGAGTTAGTTGGGGTCTTGTCCCATCAACTCGTCATGTTTAGAGGTTTTTCAGACATATGTATGAACTCAGCTTTAGATTATGTTTTCTGATGTTATGTTCAAGTTTAGGCTTCTGCTATGAGTATGTTGTTGACTACTCAGTTTCTAGATTGAGTTAGATGTATGCTTATGTCATGGGTCGACTTGGGGTCTCTCGGGGCTCCTTGTCTCGTGTTACGATCGTGACAATCCAATGGGTCATCGTAAGCAGTTATTGAGTAAAGTTTGGTAAATGGTTGGAGATGGTTCAGAGACAACGGGCAGGTGCAACGACCCATTGTAGGGATCCGTTGTCTGGAGTTTGGAAGTAAGGCATAGGAAACAGTGATGAAAAAGGAATAAGTGACGAGTCATCGTTTCATATAGCGATTCGTCTTGTCGATCGTTGGTGAAGGAATTAGCCGAGTACCAAAGATGCTCCAGGAAATGACGAATGATCCAACGAGCCATCGTATCCTATAATGACTCATTGGATGGGTCGTTGTAACTGGTAGTGTCCATTTTCAGATGAATCATTAAGGCATTTTCATAATTTCTAAGCTGCTAAGTCCTAAAGTACGTCGTTTTAAGCTTGAGAAAGGATGTTTTAAGGGGGACATTCACCCTAGAACCTTCATTCTACTCTCAACACTCTAAATTCAAGATCAAAAACCTCCGCTAGCAAGGGAAATCTAAGGTTTATCACTCTCATCCTCTCCAATTCTCATTGATTTTCAAGCTAAGCCAAGAATCAATGAATCAAGGTATGTGGGGTTTATCAATGAAGGGTTCTTCCACCCTCATGCCCCTTCTCCAATTGAAATCATAATCTTTCATTTCTTATGCCCTAACTTTTGAATTTCTAGGGCTTTATTGGGTGTTATTGAATTCCTCCATGATTCTCCTATGAGTTTAGTTATCTTGATCAAATTGATGATTCCTTGACTAAGGTTTTGTATTTCTATCAAATCTTCCATGAAATTTCTATCAAGCATGATCATGAACTTCTAGGGTTAAATTTCCCTTTTATTGAAATTCCATGATTTTATTATGATATTAACTCTCAAGTTTTAAGTTATGTATCATGATCATGATGTATGATTTTTACAAGAACCCTTCATGAATTTATGTATTTCAAGTATGATAACTTTCTCAAGTATGCATAGCTTTTACAAATATCATGTTTATGTTAATGGTCGACTCACGAGTCTCTTTCATGGTTAGTTCATGTATTTCAAGCATGTTTATGTATTTTATGATTTTAACTAGCCCATGTATTTCAAGTATATTTCATGATTCTCTATGAGCCATGTGCATATTTTTGGAAGTAGTATCTAGCATCGAGTAGGTCGGGGGTTTCGAGAACCAAGGCCTTAGGACTACATGCCAATGTAGGATTATACTCATGTTAACCCTATGGGATCTCTTTAGTGATCACGCCATGTCATTGTCCCTTGCCTAGCAAGCTTGGGGCGGCTCTGCCAACTTGAGCTAGATAGTTGGGACATCATCTAAGCTCTATCATGATGGTGTCGTTTATGATGAATTCTCATATTGTTCCTCATGTTTTCAGTTACTTATGTACATATATTATGATATTATGTTTTATAGCATATTTGACCCATTGATCAGTTTATAAGTTCTCACGTATGATTCAAGTATGGTACGTTATGATTTTCTATTTCTAAACCTTAGGTCATTATGTTCAGCTTAGATGAAAAGCTCATGATTATAATTACTTCAAGAATATGATGTTTAGCATGTTGTCCTTACTCTCATGAGCTCTTTACGTATTTTAAATAGCATATTTTTACTTACCTCACATACTCAGTATATTCAAAGTACCGACTGCATACTATATGCTATATTGTTTCACGATATAGGTTTGGGCGATCAAATTCAGTCGCGCCGTTAGTCCTGCTCCCTATCAGTTCAGCTTAGCTCTTTGTTGGTGAGTCCTTATCTACTGAGGACATTCTTTTTGTCATGTTATTTTGTTGGTTTAGTTTTGGACTTGGAGTTAACTAGGGGTGTGTCCCAGTATCTCATCATACAATAGAGGCTTTTCAGACATAGATTAATATGTTCAACTTTTTACTCAGTGTTTTGATGTTAATGCTTTTATTTACATTTTATTATATTCAGACATTCGCATTTTCATATTTAAGTTTTAAGTTTCCGCTTTAATTTATGCTCTTGAGTTGCTATTCACATGCCATGGGTTAGCTCGGAGCCATTTGTGGTTCTAGGTCCTGTGTCTCAATTCGAGATCCCATCTCGGATTGTGATACATCTTTAGTAAGATCAAAACTTAAGCCATTGTTTTGTATTATGCCTTCTATCATAACGTAGGAGTTATGAAAAAGAAGAGATTACATCAAACATTGAGACAATGTGACCTTTAACAGATTGTTATACCAAGTTTAGCTTATTTTGAATCAACTAATCAAAATGAGGTTCCATGGGTATACAATGTTCTAGAAGATTGGCCATCAAACATATAGTTTTTATAGAATTACAAGCCAAGAATTGATGTGGCTAAGGTTTGTTGGAATATGTCAATGCTAGGTACGATAAAATGTAACAAAAATGTGCTAGTAGGGGCAATCTAGGAAGAAGTTCTTATTAGTTTTGCCTGAGGGATGACAAGAGAGATTTGATCTATGCACAGGCTCAAGAGATTCACAGAACAACTAGCATCACAACAGAGGCTATAGCAATACAAAAGACCCTTATGTATTGTATAGCAACAAGCTCCAAACATATTCAGTTAGAAACAAATTCTTTAGTTTTAAAAATATTTTAGAGGATAAGAAGAAGAAGCTCCAGGTTGTTGTTGAGATACCAGAAGAGATATAAGTTGCCATGGCACAATGTCAGGTTCAGATTGTCCATACATTCAAGGAGGGCAACATACTTAGAAATTATTTAACAAATATAACATTTGATAATCATGATACAATTCAATTTCACTTATCCAGTAAAGTATGTTCAAATGGTAGAAGAATACTCAACGTGAATAAGAGTCAATTATCAAATTTGAGGATCAAGACCATAAGATAAATTGTCCAGGATGAAGCAATAATTTTAATTTGATAGTTCAGAGGATTTAGCAAATTAGACAAGGATCAATTAGATGATATATGCAATAACCTTTTATTCATGCTTTTCAATTTAAATTAGTTCATTCTTATTCTCAACATGAATAAGAGTCAATTATCAAATTTGAGGATCAAGACCATAAAAATAAACTGTTCAGGATGAAGCAACAATTTCAATTTGATAGTTCAGAGGATTTAGCAAATTAGAAAAGAATCAATTAGATGATATATGCAACAATCTTTTATTCATGCTTTTTAATTTTTAATTACTTCATTCTTATTCTCAACATGAATAAGAGTCAATTATCATATTTGAGGATCAAGACCATAAGAATAAATTATCCAAGATGAATCAACAATTTCAATTTGATAGTTAAGAGGATTTAGCAAATTAGACAAGAATCAATTAGATGATATATGTAACAACCTTTTATTCACGCTTTCTAATTTTAATTAGTTCATTCTTTTTTTTTTCTCTCCTCATTTTGTAATTAGTTTTTCTTCATTTATTAAACCTTGCTGATTATTAATAAAAAGTCATTAGGCAGCTAGTCTAATGACAAAAATTATTTTAACAGAAATACTGCTTTTATAAAAAAATTTTCCTTCAACAGAAAATTTTAAAGTATTGCAAAGTTTAAAGTTTAATCATTTAGAAAGTAAAATTTAGAGTCTTATTTTGATGGAAGTGAATTTCAAAGTCATTACTTTGGAAATTACTCTAGAGTCTTACTATTTCAAAAGTAAATTTTGAAGTCTTACTACTCCAGAAATATAACATGAAATACTCAGAACATTTCTTTCCAATTGTTCTGCCTCTTCTAGAGTTGAGTTGTGATATCTTCACGATCAAATACATGTTCATATTTATAGGCTTATCTAAATATTGTCACATTCACTTTAGGAAATGAATTTGTATTTCTAAGTTGTTGCATTTACTTTAGAAAATGGAACAAATCATATGAATATGCCTCAACTAGATCAAATTATAATTGTTTATAACTTCTTTTAAAATTTTGCTACTTTAGAACCATATTAAAGCATATACACAATGTAAATAATTTTCTTTAATATATTTTTAATTACATTCACAAACTTATAAAAATATTATCATTTTAATTAATAAATTTAATTGCAATGAAATAGGTGAAATATAATCACCTTCGGTGTATATTATCTTTTTAAACTTTGCTAGAGTTGTGATCAAACTTATTGAGTTTGCAATTAGGATAATCCTTGAATTAAAATTTAGTCCAACTAATACATTATTTGGTTACTCAATTCAACCTAATATATGGATTACTTATACACCATATAGGTGTATCATTTTATACCAAGAAAACAAATGGATAACTAATTCTGAGATAACTAATCCCTGAATAAGACCCATACATGACTAGACTACCCTTCAGTCCGTTTTTCTAAATTTTTTTATACAAAATTTCAAGGATATAATTGTAAATTTTTTTTTGTAGAGTTTTAAATCGACACAATACATGGTATATCTAATTTTTAATATAACGAACTAAACACTTGACAAAAAATAATTTCTGCATTACTAATCCTTATATTAACAATATAACGAACTAAACACTTTGACAAAAAATAATCTCTACATTACTAATCCTTATATTAACAATCTCTATATTATTAATTCATATATTACTAATCTCTACATTACTTATCTCCGTACGAAATAGCCCCAAAAATATAATTACAAATATTTAAACACGCTGGACCAATATGGATTGGATTTCATCAAAAGGAAAAAAAGACAGATTTTAGCTCCTAGTCCATGCGTCAGAGGTACGACAATATTTGACTCGAAACCTTTTACAGGTTATGAAAATCCTACTTTCACGGTTCGGTTTTAAGCGGGAACATGTTTTTCCATGAAATTAAAAAAAAAAGAAGTATTTTCCAGTAAATGCGTGTAGAACACGCGCAGAGGTGGGCCGTGTACCCGACAATTATCAATTACCGAAAGCAAGTGTGCTGGTGGCTACACCGGCAATAAAGCCACCCACTCACTCCCTCACCTTCCACTCTCCCCTTCTCTCACTCTCTCTGTAGCTGAGCTGAATTCTTGCCGGAGATCCATCATTTGTCGTTTCTAGGCACTTTTTACGGTGTTCTTTGTGCATCAGTAGTGGTACTTCTTGGAGCATTTCCGTATTTCACGGATCTGTAAAAGTACAGCATTGATTGCGGACCTGCATTGTCCAGTCGAGCTAGGGTTTTAAGGGTCTGAAGACATGCAATCTTCGGATTTGAGTGAAGGAAGTTCATGGAGGGTGTTTTGGGATTTTTCAGCTTGACTAGAACCCTAGAGAAGCCGGGAGAATGCTGTTCCAGTTTGGCCGGGTTTGATACTGAGGATGGTGTTTGGGAATTGCGTTGTAGAGAGAGAAGATGCCAGCTCTGATGCTTCTCCTTCTTCTTTCTTTGCTCACTCTGGTTCCTACTGCTCTCGGTAATTTCATACCCTTTACTTGTTTTTTGTTTTTTGTTGAGTCTGCTGGTGGCGTCCGTGTCAGTTTATGCATAAATCGACTAATAAACTGGGTAGTCTGCCCACAAGCACAGATGCCTGCTAACTCTGCTCATTGTTGCCGGAGAAGATAGGCTTGCACTTAGGGTTGTAGCTGGGATTTGAGCCGGTTGACACGCTTACTTCTTTTGCTTAATGTTTCTTTCTCTTATCCCTTTCATTTGTTGATGGGTTATTGAAATTTCAGCATAATTTAGGAAGGGGGTGGGATTTAGCCAAGAGAGAGGCACTTTTTGGGGTTTATTCACGATTCTGAACTGTCGGGGTCTGAATTTTTGAATTAAAATGTACACTTCCATCTGTGGAAAGAGCCTAGGAGCCTATTTATGCAATTCAAGAATCAACGAAAGCCCCTTCCTGTTTGAAAAGAAATAAAATGGCCTGGAATAGAGCAGCGCAAATATAGAGAGCTCATATAGTTGACTCCAAATGGTATTGCTGTTGCAGCATAGTTGATATATAAAGAAAGCCCCTTCCTTTTTGAAGGAAAGAGGTAGACAGGCATTAGTTAACTGGTGCTTGAGCCTGTAAATTAAAAGTATTTCCTTTTCAGTTATCCTGTCTTAAGACTTCTGCCGATATATTTTCCTCTTTCATATAATATCGTCCAATCTGTGAGAATTAGTGCATGCACATTGCTTATTTGTTTTTCTGTATGTGAAGTTTGGTTACTTATTTGCTTCTAAAACTTCCAATTTCAGGGATAACATTGCCGCATATTTACCTCTCCCCTACTCTACCGCCAAACAAGCATTACTTTGCAAGCAAACCTTTTTTAGAAGATGGTAAGATTGATACTTCAAATTCTGCTTCTTATGGCTCTGTGTTGTTATTTGTTGACTGATTAGAGAAGCCATTTCTTATACCAATGTAGTGATAAATATGGATTTGGAACATACTTAGTGTCTCTTACATTATTTTGCAGCAAGATTAGTGTCAACTCGTGCCTCATTTGCGCCAATGTCAGCACCGCATAGACACCATTTAAAACCATATCCGATTCCCACTAGCGCCCCTGCTCCTTCCCCTGCATCTCAGGGTACTAAGAGTTGCTCTTTTCACACCATCTTTTAGGACTTCTTGGGCTTTTATTGATGTGGAACTCTAATCTATAGGTCTTGCTGCCGCTCCAATTGCCAGTCGAGTGGCAAGACATCACCGTCATCATCATCATCGGCCGAGAGCTCGTGTTTCCCCATCTCCTGCAGTGGGCTCAGGTATTATTGCTGTTGTAATTGGTAATATCCTGTCAATCCTGTGCTCGTTTCCCTCTCTTTCGTTGCTTCAACTCTAGGAAAAAATGTGGACCAAAGGAAAAAAATGAAAACGAGAACAGGATGAAGGCCAAAGTTGCTGCTGTTCTAACATAGAGCATTTATTTTTCCCATTGCTGGTCATATGTATAGAACCAGTGGGGAACACAAACTAAACAGTGTTCCATATGTTCACCTATTTGTGTATTTAATGCATCACTGTGATGTTGATATATATAAAGCATGCGTCTTGCATGTAAATATGGTTATAATTGTCAACTAGGACAAAATGTGGACCAAAGGCAAAAAATGAAAACGAGAATAGGATGAAGGCCAAGGTTGCTGCGTTGGGGGCACAAAATAAACAGCGTACCATATCTTCACCTTTTTGTGTATTTAATGCATCACTGTGTATCCCCTATTGGTGTTGATATATACCAAGCATGCGTCTTGCATGTAAATCTGGTTATAATTGTTAGCTTATATGTTACAAACGAAATCTGTTGAACTTATTTCATAAATGTCTAGATCACGCACCCCCTCATGCTCACTGACGTTGCAAGCTACATCTTTCTCTACCCTTTGGTACCAAAGTGCAGAACCTCAAGGGGGTTTGGTTCTCTGAGAAGTTACACAAGATTTTAAGGTAGGGAGATTGTAATATGGTGATTAATAGACTTGATTATTGTACTTATTATTGGATGTCACTTTTGGTAAGAGATATACCGTGGATGGTCTAAAACTGTTTGAATTGGATAATGATTTGTTTCCAACAATACTTTGGCCAATAATAAAACCCTATCCAATCTAGCACCAGTTTAGTATCATATGTAATTAAGAAAAAATATATTTGTGATTAGAATATTTAGTGTAATGCAGTAAAATGTCAAATAAAATATAGAATTACTAATTTTCAATTATCTCAAATAAATAATTTTTAAGAAGCAAGTTAAAATGGGTAATACAAAAATATTTGATAAATAAAGAAATATGAAATCTTGAATTTTTTTAGATGTGGAAATTTATTATAGAAAAGAAATCTTATATTTTAAAATCAACACTACAGCAGTTTGGAAACAAAAGAGATTAATAAGTGAGAGATGGTTAACTCAACAAGAAATAGTTTAAAGTGTATTTTTGTCATTTATGTAAAAAATGTGGTACTTGAGACTAACTATGGTGCTCTAACACTATATTGCTAATATGTTTAATGTTATTCTGAATTGAATTCAGAGACTAATGCAGACATTATGCATGCATTATCTCTACACCAAACAAATATGGTAACCAAGCGTCGTATTGATAAACCACTGTTTTATGTGGAGGTTATTTTCTCTTTTACCTCAAGCGGATGTGGTCTTGATGTACTACTATTGTTCCCTAAATATATTACTCTCATTACTAAATCAATCTCCTTTGATTCTCTTTCCAATGATCCTAAATTATTCCCCTTATTATAATGGGAAGTTAATTCAATGAGCATACGACAAGAGCTACACGAGATTCACTTTTATTCTCTTGATATATATATTTCTATTCCTAAAAGTAGAAAGTTACATGATCAATATATCCTTCCCAATTAACACTGAGCACCACATGCTTTTTATCGTTGATAATGTGTTACTGACTAAGTTACTCGGACTCTTCACTTTCGGTGCCACATCTGTGTTGGTACGACGTGGGTGTGGGATCCGTACCGGATTTGGTCAATTGATTTTGGGTACTTGACCAAAATTGATGGAGAAATTTGGGATACATAAACGATTTCTGTAATCAAAACAAAAGCTAAGGTGAAATTGAAGAAAATGGAATAGCTTGTAAATAGAAATTTCTACGTTAGTCCTTTTCCTTTTATCTCCTTCTAGATTCCCTTGATTAATATTAATACCTTGCAAGTCTTTCACATAATGTGTCATAATTTGGATATATAACTCTATTTTTAGATATTAAATTATTTTTAAGTCGAATCCTTGCAACTACATCCGAACCCCTGAATCTTTAAATTTAGATCATGAAAGATCTGACCTCTATATCCGCACACGTATCGAACAACTGCACTCGAGTCCGAGCAACTTAAGTTAAATTGGACTAGGACATTCAATATAAGATAGAGAATCTAGATATCATAACTTAGGCTGCAAATGGAGCTTCTTCTGGCTTTGTGATTTTTCTAATAAAGAAAAACATTTAGGACCTTGATCTACGTAGACTATGGAAGTATTGTCCCATTCATTAGGATGTTACATAATATCCTAATTATTGTAAATTCTCGCAAACCTAGTTTCTTACAAGATTTCTATTTGGGTATTTCTTAGTCTCTAATAAGCTTAAATTAGATTTAGATGGTAGGTATATGACCATCAATATGTAATTCTACACATTTGGATTATCAATCTTCTAATTGGGCAGCTAATCACAACCAAAATGAACAAAAGAAAAAGGAGAGGCAGAGATGATTGATTCAAAGGGGTATTGGGATGAATGAGAACCTAGTAGTTAGGAGACAAGCAATATACTCATAACATCAGGTTAGACAAGAGCACGTATGCTAAGATACAAAAGATTGCGAGTGTTAGAGGAAAACACTACAAGTGGGATATTCAAATTATATCTTGAATTATAGATTTATCAATAGAAAGAAGACATTAAGAGGTTGTTTGATAGGATGCATTAGAAAAAATAATGCATTTATTAGCTTTGTGTATTACTAATACTTGGTTTTGTACGCTTTTTCAACCTATGTATAACTAATGCTTGCATTAGTTATACACTCTATTTGGTATTAGACTATATATAACTAATACATGAGAAACTATGGTATTAGTAATGCAATGATTTTTAATGCATGTATTAATATGATTAAAGACAGAATTGCCCCTCAGAATTTTTTCTACATCCTTTCTATCTTATATTTGGAGTTTATTTTTATAAACATATTTTTTAAAGAAATTATGCAATGAATATTACTTTTAACACACCAAACCAAACAATGCATAAGAAATAATCTCAACATAACCAATACCATCATTATTAATGCAAGTATTATAATACACTTTATTCAGCATTATTCTTATACATTCTACCAAATAACCCTTAAAATACAAGAAAGGACATGCTTCAATGTTCATAACTTTTACCTTAAAGAAAAATAATTTCAAGTCATCCAACATTCCAACAAATGATATTGAGAAAGCCTACAAGTGATTTACAACACCAATAAACCCAGTGTAATCTCACATGTGGAATCTGGAGAGGGTAGAGTGTACGCTGACCTTACCTCTATCTTGAAAAGATAGAGGTTGTTTTCTTTAGACCCTCGGCTCAAAGAAGAGTATAAAAGAGGTAGAGCAACAAGAACAACAACAGGATAATAAGATAACCAATGCTAAAGGAACAACATATAGAAATAGAAATCTAAAAATAGTGAAAATCACAAAGAAAGGAAAAGAAATACGCTCAATTACTTCCTAACTCTCTACCCTAATTCTCAACTTCCACATCTCCTATCAAAGGTCATGTTCTCGGTGAGCTGAAGTTGTTCCATATCTTGCCTAATCACCTTACTCTAATATTTCTTAAGCCTACGTCTATCCCTCTTCTAGCCCACTATGGCCAACCTTTGACACCTCATGACCGAGACATCTGTACATCTTCTCTTCATATGTCCAAACCATCTCAGTCTCACTTTCCCGATCCTTTCTTTTCCTCCACCAGAGCCATTTTCACCTTGTCCCGAATATCTTCATTTCTAATTTTATCTCTCCGGGTATGCCCACACATTCACCTCAACATCTTCATTTCTGCCACTCTCATCTTATGGACATGAGTGTTTTTGATTAGCCAATACTCCGCTCCATATAACATAGTTGGTCTAACCACCAACCTGTAGAACTTACCTTTAAGTTTGAGTGACACATTCTTATCACACAGAACACCAGATTTGAGCTTCCATCTCATCCACCCTGCCCTAATATGATGTATGGCATCATCGTCAATCTCTCAATTACCTTGGATAACTGACCTCAAGTATTTGAAACTTCCACTCTTAGGATGACTTGTGTGTCAAGCTTCATGTCAACACCCACCTCATGAGTCACGTCACTGAACTTGCACTCCAAGTATTCAATTTTGGTCCTGCTCAATTTGAAAGCATACAAGTAATTTGCATATTGAAAAAGAAAATAGAAGAAAAGAAACAATACTAAGCAGCAGCTAGTTCGATGACAATTCTTGTACATCTATTTGACTTAGGTGGTCAAGCAAGAAAAGTACTTAACAAATGTAGAATACTAGGAAAAAATCTCCCTCTGGAGTCCCAACTAGTAACATGGAGATCTTGTGAAATTAAACAAAAATCTAGCACATAATTAGGTTTGTGTATGGACATGTTCAAGTTCGGTGTCTAAGGTTCCTTGCTTTTTAGATGATATCATGACAATAAGAGTAGAGGCAAAAAAAAGTGGTGGGAATGCTTTCATTGTGGAGAGAATATTTCACATTTAGTTCTCATACTACGGAGAGGGAAAAAATGCATTGTAATTGTAACAGTTAAGAGGTGATAGCCCTTAAATTTTCCATCCAAAATTTAAAACTTTTTCTTATTTATAAGGTAAATAAATTTGGCATCCAAGGGTGTGATGTAGTGGTCAATGAATTGGTTGAGAACCATGAGATCTCAGGGTCAAATCTTAGCGGAAATAAAAATACTAGGTGATTTCTTTCCATCTGTCCTAACTTTGGTGGACAGAGTTTACGTGGTACCTGTTGGTGGAGGTGACAGGTATCCCATGGAATTAGTCGAGGTGCACGCAAGCTGGTCTAAACACCACGATTATTATAAAAAATAAAAATAATAAGGTAAATAAATTTAATGATATGGAAACCTTCATATACAAACAATATACAAAATAAAGCAGAGAGTCTATATCGAAATACGGTTCTCAATAAATCACTCCCAAGCTTCTATATAAACAAGAATGTAACAGGAGCATCAAAAGTTAACTAAGAATAACTCAATAGCATGCTACTCCTTAAATATACAAGGCCATTTTATATCCCCTCAAAAGCTCTCATATTTCTCTCCTTCTGCAGGACCCACATGATGGCTAGAGGGGCAACATTCCATGCCCAACATCCTCTCGTTCTTCTTCTAAAGGCCAAACTATATAGTGTGTGCATCCTTCAATGAACACGATGCCGCTGAATGCATGTCAAACCATCCAAATTTTAGTACTTCTTAAATGAAATTGGAGTATCCCGTCACTTGTTCATTAATATTGAGAGATTCGTGCAAAACTTGGAAGTGTAGGATAAGATATGGATATTAATTTTTAAATATTTGGAGTGTGTTGGTTTCAAGTGCTAGAAAAAAGTTACCACAGAACCTATCCTGAATGTGTTATACATAGAGTGCATGTTTGTTCCTTTTTAACTTGGAGGAAAAAAATTCTTGGATACCCAAGTGTGAGTCTTCGCGGTCAATACAATGGTGAAATTGATAGGAGATCAGGGTTGAAATCCAACAAAGATGTTTTTCCATCCTCCTAAACCTTGGGGCAAAGTTGTCATTTAACCATGTTGGTAGGAGGTAACGGGTAATTGGTGAAATAGTTGAGGTGCGTGCAATCTAGCCCAAGCAATACCATTGTGAAAAAACAGGAAGAAAAACAACTTCTTGATGAGGAAAAAAATGTTGGTGCTTTTGTGTCGTCTCTTTTTTTCTTTTAAATTATGCTTTCCTATATCCTTCATTATCTTTTTGAGTTTGGTGTAGAAAACTATCAATTAATGAGGTCAACATCAGTAGGGGGCAGCATTAGTTGCATATTAAGGATGATAGAGACAGCTAAAAATTAATTAGCAATAATCACATGATTGAGTTTGCTAAGTAGCTAAACAAAAAAGATTTATATTCCATTTGAATTTTATGCATTGGTTATGAAAGGAATATGCTATTTAAATTCGTATGCTACATATTAACTGTCGGCAAGTTCTTATTTTTTTTTTGGTCAAACTGGTAATTGTGTATATTACTATTCTGGACAAAACAATACTTAGGTAGTACTGAAACCATATATACAAAAATGTACCCTAAGCTCTACTGCCTGCAGTTATAATGTGTCTAGCATATCAACAATGGAAACAGTATTTTTAGAGTACAATTGGTTACACCAAAAACACAGGGTCAAGATACAATTCATTTTGACCTGCTGCATGCTATTTTCTACATTCTCAAAACACCTAAGATTCCTTTCTATCCATTTAGTCCACCAAATGCTTGCTGGAATGATCTTCCATCTGCTTCTATCCTTGGCATGTGCACCTATTTCCTCCCAACTTTGCAGTGCAGCAGTAATTCTTCCAAGCATGGATCATGCTATATTCTTTAGGGTTAAGAAAATTCTCCAGAGCTGAGATGTGACCCTGCAGTGCAAAAAGAGGTGATTGACTGTCTCAGCCTCCTCACTACAAAAAAAACATCTGGATGATAGTGGTATCCTTCTTCTCATCAAATTGTCTTGAGTCAGAACAACTTCTTTAGTCAAAAGCCATACAAAGCAGGCCACTTTGTATGGAATTTTGATTTTCCATATGAGGTTCCTTGGTTATGTTTCTTGCTGTTGATTGGGGTGGTTCAACAGGCTATACATTTTGCTCACCTTGTAATCTCCTTTCATACTTCCCTACCAGCTTAAGGTGTCTTCTTCTGCCTCTAAACCACCGTACTGCCCAATTGAGTTTAAAAAATCTATCACCCTTGGTAGCTTCCAGTCATTCAACTGCCTTCTGAACATAAAATTCCAGCCTTGAGGTGTCCACAATTCTGTTATATTCTTCTATTGATGGAGGAGTAGGTTATGTATATCAGGGAAGCTAAACATGTTGCCCTCCTCATGCCAATCATCCTTTCAGAAATCAGTTCTCCTTCCATTAGCAACTTTGATCCTAGTGAATGACTTCAGAACTTTCCATAGTGCTCTGATTGATCTCCACAGACCGACTCCATAAGGGGTGACCACTTCCTTGGTCATCCAGTTGTCTTCCTCTTTGTACCTGGCTCTATTGACTCTCCTCCATAGGCTTTGGTTGTCATCTCCATTGCAGTATTTCCATAACCATTTCGATCTGAGTGCCTTGCTTTAATTCTTCATGTTCTTGATTCCCAGGCCTCCAAACTTCTTTCCACTTATCACTGTCTTCCATTTGACCAGGTGGTAACCTTTCCTTTTTTTGTTCCCCTCCCACAAGAAATTCCTCCTGATGCTATCCAACCTAGCAGTAACCCCCGCCTGGAATAGGAAACAGGGCCATCATATATGTTGGAAGTGCATCACGAACAAAGTTGATCAAAGTTAGCCTGCCTCCCAATGATAGATACTGGGCTTTCCACCTTGACAGTTTCTTTTCACATTTTTAATAACATTGTTCCAAATAGCTTTGGATTTCGACTTGGCTCCTAGAGGCATACTTAGATATGTAGTCGGCAGGGATCCAAGTTCACCTCCTAGGATTGCTCTTAGACTTTCCTTATTTGTCACTTCATTGATGGGGTAGAGGAAACTTTTTGTCCAGTTGACATGAAGTCAAGACATACCTTCAAAAAGCACTGAATTACTCTCAGGACCCTCATTTCTTCCTCTTTAGCACCATGGAATATTAAGGCATCATCAGAATACTTAAGGTGTGTTATCTCCAGACTCTCTCTACCTGGTCTGGTAACCTCAAATCCTGTAATCCATCCCTTCCTTTTTGCTGACTTGAGCATATTGTTGAGTCCTTCCATGACCATATAAATAAGAAGGGGGATAAAGGGTCTCCCTGCATGAGACCCCTTTGTGCATTGAAAAAGCCTGCTGGTGAGCCATTCACTAATACCGAGAAGTTGACAGTGGATATGCAATACTTTATCCACCTGATCCATTTGTGCCCAAATCTCATCTTCTTCGGTACTTCCAATAGGAATCTCCAGTCGACATGATTGTATGCTTTCTCAATGTCTAACTTACACAGGACTCTTGGGTTCTTCTGTCTTAGTCTGGAGTCAATTGCCTCATTGGCTATGAGCACAACATCCATTATTTGCCTGCCTTTGATAAATGCCATCTGTTGAGAATCTACCAATCTAGCCATAGCTTTTTCCAGCCTCTCTGTGAGCACTTTGGATAATATCTTGTATATGTTGCCTATTAAGCTAATAGGCCTGTAATCCCTTAGTTCTGTTGCCCCTTTCTTTTTTGGAATAAGTGCTACGAATGTGGCATTTAGGCTCTTCTCAAACACTTCATGCTGGTGGAAGCTCTGGAATGCCTTCATAATATCATTTTTTACTGTCTCCCAACATTTGATGAAGAATCCCATTTGAAAGCCATCAGGTCCAGGTGCTTTGTCAGTGGTACATTATTTTAAATAGTTCGACACCTACATCTCCTCAAAGTTAGCTTGCAGAAATTCCTTTTCCTCCCCAGTTAGCACTGGGCATTCAGTGAAGTTGCTGGTTAGTCTCCAGTGATCATTTTCAGAGTAAAGTTTTTGGTAAAACTCCACTATCTCTCTTTGTATACAATCTGGATCTTGAGTCATTTCCCCCTGAACAAGCAGTTGATCAATGTTGTTGTACCTCCTGTGTGCGTTGGCCATTTTATGAAAAAATTTGGTGTTCGTATCTCCTTCTTTGAGCCATAGGGATCTAGACCTCTGCCTCCAAGAAATTTCTTCATATTTGACCAGCTCCTCATACTCCATCAATAGCAAAGCCTGTTTTATTGTTTCTGCTTCAGACAACCTTCTGTTCTGGCCTATCTTTTCCACCTCTTAACATTTGGTATAGCAAATTCCTCCTCCTTGAACCCAGGTTTCCTTGCTCACATCTGCTCCACTCTTTCAGTTTTGCTTTCAGAGCCCTCAGCTTGGCTACTAATGTATGGCAAGGCCTCCCAAGGAAGTTGAAAGAGGCCCACCATTCCTTGATTCTGTCAAAGAAGCCCTCAGTATCCAGCCACTAGTTTTTGAACTTAAAATAACTCTTGTTTTTCTTCCGTGCTCCCCCTGTGAGCGCAATTGGAGTATGATCTGACATTATCCTTTATAGAGGGAATTGTTTCAGATTTCTGAAATGATCATCCCATTATTGTGAAACCAAGATTCTGTCAATTCTTGATGCAGCATTTTGACTGTCTCCCTTAAACCATGTGTAATTTGCATTTTCCAGTTGTAGATCAATGAAGTTCATTTCCTTAATGAAATCAGAGAATTCTTTCATGCCCTTAGTCCTTCTGTTGCAATGTCTTTTTTCTGAGATGAACCTTGCCACATTAAAATCACCACACATTGCCCGAGGTCCTTCCAAAAGGCCATTGACTGCTCCAATTTCTGCCCATACCGGTCTTCTTTCCATGTAGCAGTTCGGTGCATAAACACCAGTGACGTAATAAAAGAAGTTTTGGAGCAATGATTCGAACTTGCACGTCAGGGTATATGAATCTGTTTCCACCACTTTCGCCTTCCATGCTCTGCTGTCCCATAGTATCAGGATCCCTACTCTTGTCCTACTAGCATCTAGGTTGGCATTTCTAGTCCATCTGCTGCTCCCCCCCCCCCCCCCCCCCCAAACCCAATAGCCACTGTCATATCCTCTTCCAGTTTGGTTTCCTGTAGACATATAATGTCTGCTTTCCATCCTTCTTTTGTCCCTGTTATTCAGACCCCAAACATTCCAAGATATCAACTTGAATTGTATCATGGGATCGTTAGAGATTTTCTCCCCTTGCTCCTAGAGCCCCCACTCTTGAATTTCACGTCAAAAGCCACTAAGCTCTTTAGCTCTTGTGCTCTTTTGAATTTACTCTTCTTTCAAACTGCTTCGATTTTCCCGTCTCGCCTGTCGTGCACTGTTAATTTGCATCAGTAATTCCATAGCTTCCTCTTCGTGTCCCTAAAAATCAACCCCTAATAGTTTCCCTAATCTTATCATATTTTGTCGCACCCAGGAGGATGTCTCCCTTTCTCTGTTCAAAATCAATTGTTGTTGTTGAACCCGCAAAGGTTCTGCCTCCTCGACTTCCCACTCCTCAATCATGGTGATTGACCTTTGTTCAGCATGTGTCTCAGCCCTGACTAAAATGTTTCTGCCTGTGTCTTCTAGGAATATTCCTTCTTCAGATGTTCCCCTCAACTCTTCCCTTTGCATGGCCGGGATGCCTTCCGTTTGATGAGAAGGTTCTTCAACTAAACATAATGGGTCTTCTTTATAAGGCCAATCTTTGGATTTCCTGTTTAAATCATTAAAGATCACTTTGCTTGCCAAGTCAAGACCATTTCCTCCTTTGCCAGGTTTTGTGTTGACCCGGCCCAATTGCAATCTTATTTTTTAAATTTTGCATGTGACCAACACGTGCATCATTGCTTGCCCTTTCCCCAGCTGTCATCACTTCTCCTCCCACGTGGTGAGCTGACCCTAAATCCCTTAATAGTAGGGATTGTTGTCCTTCATCACAGGCGTTGCAGTTCATTGCCCCGCAGTTAAAGAGTGACCCCGGTACTTCCTTTGTGCCTTCTTCCCCGGTAGGATTGTTTTTCCCATGCGGCGATTCCGGCGACTTTTCAAAGCTAACTTTTGACTCCACCCATATTGGGAAGTGATACACTATTCCTCTTGCAATTTTCATCTCCTTAGGTATATTTTTCCTGTCGCTTGCTACCAGAACCCTAGCCCATTTGAGGTGATTTTTCAGTTCCGTCTCCTCTTCTGTGGCCACCCAGCGTCCACACATGTGCCCTATCTCCTGAAATACTTTTTGTCACCAGTGGTGGAGAGGTATACCAATTACTTTAATCCATGTTTTCTCACCCACCATTGATCTCTCAATGCAACTGCTCAGGTGACTCCAACGATCTAGGTTAAATCTTTGATTTTTCCAATTCCACCTCCCTTGTAGTATTTCTTCTGCCATAAATCTGTTGGGAAATTTGAAGAGGAACATGCCCCCATACATTTGGTAGATGTTCACTCCGAATGCCATCTTCCATGATGTCGACGACCACTTTCTGATATCGGAGAGAGTAGGTTTCTCTCTGCACTCACTACCTAGGTATCCAACTAAACATCTTCTCAAGAGATCTACCTCCTGCCTATTTGTATCTTCAACTATATCAATCCTTCCTTCCTTGCTTTTCACTCCTGCCTCCCGTAACCCTTTTGATGCCCACTTACTCTTGCGAACAGCCTTTGAGTAAGTGTAACTGGATTCTGTTAGTCTCGGGGGTTCTGCCATCTTCGGCCTCGAGGAGCATTTAATGAAGCGCTCAATTTTATTTGCTATCTCACAGCAACCAGCATTTAATACTGGTTCTGCCATTATTACCATAGACTTGTCCCCAGAGTTTAAGGATATAATGCTCATGTATCTCCGGTATTCATTCTGTTTTCTGGTACAGTAATCCTCTGCTTCTTTTTCAATGTACTTCCATCTCCTAATGCTTCTCTTTTGATCTACTGTTGCTTCTCTGAGTGTGAGGCATACCCATTTCATCACCGAACTGCTTACTGCCGATCTTCTCATGATCTTCCGGCTTCTTTCAACCCATTCATACCAGTCCGTTTCCTCTGAGAACCAGCTCATTATGTCGAAGGATTTGAAGCCGGCATTGAAATAGATCCCGTTCTCCCCCATGTCTAGAAAAAAGCTTTGAAAAGAAATCAGGTGGTTTGGGAGTTTCCAGCAGTGAATCCGCTGGAAAAGGGTGTCTTCCCCCTCCTAGGAAGTAGGAGAGAGAGAATCCTTGAAAATCGTGCCTGGGAGCATTTTAAGACGCTTGATCCATAGGACCATAACTGTCGGCAAGTTCTTTAACAGCATAATATAGCCAAAGGATAGTACAGCTTTATTTGTTTATAATTTTCCCCCTCCCTTCCCTTTTTGTATGTGATATTAATTCAACTCATCATTGACATGCTTAACATGCTAATCTAAATTGTCTAGATCATTTCTCCTATAGTTACGCTCCTCATACACGATAGCCGATGTTGAATATTCTTAACGAATTTGCAGGTTGTGGCCAGATCTGTGCAGAGCCATTTGCTTCTGTTCCTTTTGTTATACCTTGTGCTTGTGTATTTCCAATGAAAGTCAGACTTCTCTTAGACAAGTCGCTTTATTCTATATTTCCTGTCATTAGAGATCTGGGGATTGAGGTTGCAGAAGGCACCTATCTAGATCCAAGTCAAGTTGTTGTAGTTGGAGCTAGTGCTGATAATCAAAATCAAGAAAGAACAATTGTTGATATTAACTTGGTTCCCCTGGGGGAGAAGTTTGATAACACCACAGCTATGCTGACCTATGAAAGATTCTGGAAAAAGAAGGTGCCTCTCAATAGAACAATGTTTGGGGATTATGAAGTGATGCACATCATCTATCCAGGTACAATATGAACTGTTTATTGTTATCTTCCATTTAACTTAATGGAGTTATGGTGCGATATAATCTGAACAAGTTATTCCAGGGCTGCCTTCTCCACCGTCTGGCATTGATTCTGGTAATGGTCCAACTGGAAGTGCTGTCAATCAACAATTCCCTATTACTGCTGACTTTGTAAACAAGAGCCAGAAAATGAATCCCCGAGTCATTTTCCTCATTGCTTCATCAGCATTAGTACTGTTGGTGGTATGCTGTGGTGCACTGGTTGTCCTCTTAAAGTGCAGGAGGACTAACCGACCATCAAATGCTGTTGGTCCAGTGTTTACACCATCTATGCACAAGAGATCTGGCAAGGGTAGGTAGTCGTTTCCATGTTTTAAATTACTCATCAGTGACTTTTGTAGGTGGGATATTACTGTGATGAAGCATAGATGTAACTTTTGAAATATATGTCTAATTTACCCACATTATTTTTTCTTTTATGTATGTGTAAAAGAAAAAACATTCCATTTTATCATCTTCTGCTGTTAATAATACACTGATCTGTACTATTAAAGACTTTTGACTTCTCTAAGCTTCTCAATTATGTACATCATGAAGATCAAATGAACACACATATTTGGTTTGCAGGGATTGGGTCGGCAATATCAAGTAGCCCAGATAGCTCAACATCAGTTTCCCTCATTTCTGCTATGCCGGCTTCTATCCTTTCTGTCAAAACATTTGCACTCGCAGAGCTTGAGATGGCAACTGACAAGTTTAGTTTAAAAAGGGTTTTAGGTGAAGGAGGATTTGGACGTGTGTATCATGGTATCTTAGAAGACAGAACAGAAGTTGCTGTGAAAGTACTCACTAGGGATAATAACCAGAATGGAGATCGTGAATTCATTGCTGAAGTTGAGATGCTAAGCCGATTGCATCACCGTAACCTGGTGAAATTAATTGGTATATGCAGTGAAGAGCGAACTCGCAGCTTGGTATATGAAATTGTTCGGAACGGTAGTGTGGAGTCTCATTTGCATGGTATACTCTTTATATCCCCTACCTTCATTTCTATTACAAGTTTTTCTGAAATTCCTTTCAGGCTCAAAGTTCCTCTATATTACTAGTAATAATCTTGCATTCTAGAGAACATTTATAACTTAGTCATCCTACGTGCAAGAATTTTGGCAGTCCGTTTATGCTTCTTTGACTACTCATTTCCTTTCTATTACTAATACCAGGGCCATGTTTCTTGAGACATTTTTAGTTGATATATTACGTGAATTCTGTATAGGAGGTTTGCCAAGGACATAACGTTACTCTTTGAACTTCATTATGTGGCAAATCTTGACTTCTGGGGAGGCATTGTATGCTCCTTATCAGTTTTTCCTTCTTTTGGTTTTAAGCCAGCAGCTCCTTCCTCCTGTCCAGGACCAATTTCCTTGGTTTTCTTTTTTTCTTTTACTTGTTTCTTTTGTTTGGGTTGGAGGGGAGGTTAGGTGCACCTGCAGTTTCTGTTATGGTCCTAGCTACCTTTTTCTTTCACTTTTTGCATTTCTATTCCTTCTTTTCTTCTGTTTTTGCTGCCCATCCAACAACAATGGCGAAGAATTCCACCCAAGCTGGTAGGACTTTCTTTCCTTTCATTATTCCAGGTGACTGTCACTACCAGAATAGGTACAGAGAGTAATTTGCCAACATGAACAAGTAATTGGTCTTATTTTCAATCTACTGTAATATCGTTCCAAAAAGCTTCACCATTCTACCAACTAGAAGCATAAAAATGCCATGTCTTGGTGCAAGTAAAACATATTGCCATGTGAATTCTCCTTAACAGAACTCTACTGCTATATTTCAGGAAGAGACGGGAGAAAAGGGCCACTTGATTGGGATGTGAGGTTAAAAATTGCTCTTGGCGCTGCGAGAGGACTAGCTTACCTTCATGAAGATTCTAATCCTCGTGTAATTCATCGTGATTTTAAAGCCAGCAACGTTTTGCTAGAAGATGACTTCACCCCTAAGGTTTCAGATTTTGGGTTAGCAAGGGAAGCAACCGAAGGAAGTCACCACATATCTACTCGAGTCATGGGAACTTTTGGGTATATATCTCTTATGACTAATCTTGAAGTGGTCTCAATTCACTCAAATGAGAGTATAATAAATGTGTGCTATGCTAGTGAAGCATACTCATTAGAGAAAAAAACAAAGAGAGAATGAATGGAAGTACAATACTAAAGCATGACTATTATAAACTCTGATTGGTTCCATTGGATCATCTATTGGAAGTTTTTATGAGCACTAACAAAAACTTGTTAAATCTTTCGTCAAGTGGTATTTGTTTGTGTTCTGGAGGGTGTAATTCATGAAACTGATTTTGGAATTTGTGCTGATATAAAGATGTTAATGTTACAGAAAACAATTTGATAGTGTGAGACTACTTCCTGCAAATTGTCTGAATTGAGTTCCCACAACAAAAGGGAAAGAGATAATAATTTCAAATAAAACAAAAGGGAAACAGAGAAATCATGAGGGATAGCGCTTTGTTTGCAGGGATGCCTATCCACTACCATTTTATCCTGAAATTCTGTCCCCTACTAAGAGGATGACTGTCTCAGCCCAAGACAGTAGTTTCTTAATGCATCAGGCTGTGGTCAATGCTCCTAGATATTGTGAAAATCATGCTGTTACATTTTTATTACTGGTTAGTTTCTTAGGCCCCATGTTTTATTTGCCTCTAATTATCCTAACAGATATTCTGTTTAGTTTTTTTCTTTAAAATTCTTGAATTTTAGTTCTTCTGTACATAAACCAACTTTATACTTAGCTTATTTGCAACTCTAATGTGTGCTGCAAAGTGTACATTTGCACCTGCATTTGTGTTATAAAGCAGTTGCTAACATTCCCTATTTACTGGGTTTGCAGGTATGTTGCTCCTGAATATGCAATGACAGGACACCTACTTGTTAAAAGTGACGTGTATAGTTATGGGGTTGTGTTATTGGAGCTTCTCTCCGGAAGAAAACCTGTGGACATGTCTCAACCTCCTGGACAAGAAAACCTGGTAACTTGGGCACGACCTCTTCTGACCACTAGGGAAGGTCTGGAGCAACTGGTGGATCCTTCTTTGGCTGGAAGCTATGACTTTGATGATATGGCGAAGGTGGCTGCCATTGCTTCAATGTGTGTGCACCCAGAGGTGACTCAAAGGCCATTTATGGGAGAAGTTGTGCAAGCTCTCAAACTCATCTATAATGACAATGATGAAACTTGTGCTGATGGATGTAGCCAGAAAGAGTCTTCTTTGCCAGATTCAGATTTCAAAGGTGTCCCTTCTGATAGCAGTTGGTGGAATGCTGGTGGGGTTACACCAAGATTAACATATGGACAAGCCTCCACTTTCATGACAATGGATTACAGTTCTGGTCCACTTGAAGAGTTTGAAAACAGACCGTTTTCAGCTTCAAGCTTTAATCTAGGTGGAGGGGCTGGCTTAACAATAAGCCATGGCAACAGATCAGGTCCTTTGAGGACTGTAAGGAGTAAACCAGCCCTCTATAGGTTAAGGGGCAGTATGAGTGAACATGGTGCACTTCTCCCAAGACATGCTTGGAAGGATGGCACCAATTATGACGCTTCTTTTTAGAGTGTTGTCAAATGTACAGTGCTGAAGGCCGTTGCTATTTGGGAAAGAAAAGACGGTTCTCCGGTGTAGAGTAGGAGTTTGATATCGCTGCTATATCCCCATTTGAGTGGAAGACTAAGCCTTCTAATTTTGGTAATCTTACATTCATTTTATTACAGACAGGAAAGATAAATTGCGATACTCCCTGTTGTATATGTTGTCAAATTAACTTTTTCTTTAGTCTAATATTGGATCGAACTACTTATTAGTCCAATAGGAGTTTGATATTGTGTTAATTAACTTGCACATTTGTTAACTCTCTCCTAAGTTAGAGAGCTCACGAAGTGGAACTCCATGTGAATAATTGTCGGAACGCACATAGATCATTGAGAAGCAAAGAATGCTTAGCTAAGCACCTCCCTAATTTAAATTCATGATAACTGTAGTTATAATTATGATCATGGTGTGTCTAGTACGAAAAACTATTTGTGTTCGTTGTCAGAAGAAACTATTCTGTTGGAACAATTTTTCATCCAAATGAGTGAAATTAACTGTCTTCACAATTATTTTTAACTGGGTAATTTGCCCGTGCTTTTCGCGCGGTGATGGATGGCTCTTTAAATTTACGAATGATCTTTTTCAGTATCTGAATATTAAAAATTCTTACTTCACCACCTGTTTTGCTTTTCCTTTTTCATTTTTGGTAATGTCAAATCTTCCTTTTTTTTTTCTTTCTCTCTAATTTCTAAGTAATAGAAGTAGGTTTTTGAGACTCAAAGACATAAGAAATATAGGTAAATAAAGAGATTCAAAGATTTTTGCGTTGATAGAGTTCAACATTAGCGATTGAAAGACTATTTTTTTAATAAATTAATGAAAATATCATTGTCAGTACACAGAAATGTACAAAATACAGTACAAAAATAATAGAATTTATATCTATTGACTTAAAGAGTCCAAAATAATTCGAAAATTATATCATTCTATCTAATGTGTTTCCCTTGCTCTAGAAATACAATTTTTGTAAGCATTTAAATTTAACAAAAGAAATGTGCTCAAAGTTTCTCTTCAAAAGTACCTCATCTTTTAAGTAGTGTATTTCAAAGGATGCACATGGGGAGAGTCTTCCATATCAGTTTGTCTCTATAGTTCACCTTCTGTCTCATCGAATATAATTAAAGTTTCTTGGTATCTTGTGACATTTGACAACTTACACCAAACAAATTGAAGAAGATAGACCAACATTCATCAAGTGAATCCACAATGCCTAAAACATATGGTTGTAGTCCTCCACAAAATTATCTCAAAAGAGACATCTGTTGCACAATGAAAACATGAATCTTTGGGTGGAACATTCGACTTTCAAATCAATCTCCATGGTAATTCATCTTCTTAACTGTCAATCTACTTCCAAAAATAACCTATATCAGCTAGTAACAAAAAAAATAGGACTTACTTGATAACCAAATCTTGAAATCTATTCTTTTCAGTAAAAGATTAGATTGTCCAGCTTCCACATTAAAGTTTAACTTAAACTGGAAATTTCTGCTCGATTTAGAAATTCAATCAATTACCATGATACTTTTATTTACTACTAAATTATATAATTTAGGAGATTGATCAGTGACTAATCCAAACTTCAAGCCAATGATCTAACAAAATTCAATATGCTTCCCATACAACAATTTTAAACTTATAAGCTGCTGAAATTTCCTCAAAAATTGTAAATTTACTTTCATAAAGCTTGTCTTGTTAGGTATAATATAAGTACAAGAATAAAAGTTCAATGATTCTCCTTTTCATACTTTGTGATAATGACTTCTTTTCGTAGTTCATTTTTACTAATCATAGCCATTTCCAGAGTACTTTTATTATAGAGTTTAAGGTTCTTTAACCCCATTCTACCTTTTTTTTGTAGGTCATAAGTTTTTTCCAATTCACCAAATGTATTTTCTTTTTTATAGAGTTACCTTCCAGGCAACCCACTTCTCAACTTGTTCGTCTTTTTTTCACATCTGCAAGGATGAATATGATAGATATTAAATATGTTGGGATGCCACCCAAGATACTATTGATTAATGTCAAGTTACCTATAAGGAGATAAATATTATACTTTCATAGGATTAATTTCTTTTCGTACTTGTTAATGATGTTGTGCAATGTACTACAATCTTTCAAATTCGCAGCAAGATGGTTTCCAAATAAAACATTGGAACTTAACAGTTTCTAATATCTCAAAAAACTTTATTATAAATTCATCAACATTGACAACATATAAGTTGCTTTTGGACAGACGGGCTCTATGGTCTATATGTTTCTCATTGCAAAATCTGTATAAAAAAATTATAAGAAATATTCAAATGCAAAATTTACAACACTTTTAAAATATTATTAGTAAATAAATATACCGATGATCTCGGAACAACCTTTATAGCAATTTCCTGGAGAGCATTAAAATAATACGTTAGGATATAAAGAATGCTTAATAAAACTTAGTATTCATAAAGAAAACATCAAAATTCAATGAGTCAGACAACATATTTCACATGATCCTTTGTAAATTAACATCCTATTGACCGGGGAGAAAACATTCATGTTAATCTACTCACCAATCATAAGATAAACGTTAAAAGAAAGGTCTGAATTAAATTATCAATTTTGTGTAAAGTTTTACTTAATAGTCAATGCCACAATAATGATAGTTGTGACATAACTCGTTAGTATCAATTATTCTTTCCTTACTATTAACTGAAGTAGAAGTTTAGATATTTGGAGAGGAAACTATTATATAAAGTTCAATTAAAGTTGGATAGAACCTTAGACATGTAAGAATTTGACTTCATCATTCCAATTAAATTTATATTTAGTAGTAAGAATGCTATTAGTTCTAGCAGACAATACATGTAAGGTCATAAAATTGTAAAATTAGGAGCAATGAACATTGTCGGCTATAGGCCATTAGCTTCTCTTTATTCTTTTTGTAGTCATGAATAAAGAGAGAGATATGACATTCTTAATAATATAATGCGTACTTTAACTCCTAATTCTAATCAGCTCAAAACTTCAATCTTGCAAATTGACTTGGGTTATAGGTGTGGTTTTGGCCATATTAATGACATCTTTTGCTGTAACAGGTTATTTCTTACCTCAGGACCAAATTGATTATTAGGAAATGAAAATAGTAACAGGTATCTTTCCATGAATCATACGTTTGTAACAATAGGCACAAAATTTTTCCTATTCTAATCAATCAGGTGTATTGTGTTGGTTCTTTTGATGATTGATCTATACTGCATATATGTCTAAATCTTGCAACTTTGAAGTATAAAGAGATAGTTTATTTTGAACAAATCAAGATGGAATATTGCTATGAATAAATTACTTTTACAACGTAGGTTGAAGTAACACAGAACGTAAACTAATTTTTTTTAGAAAAACAGAAGATGAGAAGAAATCTAAGTTAGCTTTTTGGTTTATCTGTTTCTTCTTTGCTTGTTGTTCTTGCTTCTCCTAAAGTATACTCCCTCCATTTTAAAATAAGTGGTGTTTTATCCTTAAAACTTTATTTTAAAATAAGTGGTGTTTTACATAATCAATAAGACATTAATGATGTTCTTCCAATTTTACCCTTATTTAAGTGGAGAGAGTTTTACATAATCAAGAAAATATTAAAGAGTTACATCTTTTTCAAGATATTTATTAGGAGTAAGTGGGTAAAAATACATTTTTCTGTCTAGGAATGAGTAGTTTTCTTAAGGGGTGTGTCCAAGCTAAAAGCACCACTTATTCGGAAACGGAGGGAGTATGTCTTAAGAGGAATGAGATTAATGTATGAACAAGAGAAAAACCTTGATTTTCTATATCCTTAGAAAGAAGGAGATCATCTCCTTATAAGGTTACAAGACAAACTATACATAGTAAATGTTATACATGATAAGAACTATACATAGTAAATATAATTAAAAAAGACTATAGGCTAATAATATGCAATTTACCTCTACGTAATAAGAACTATACATGGTAAATATAATTAAAGAAGATTTTAGGCTAATAATATGCAATCTACCTCCTAATATATGAAAGATAATTAAAGCTATACATAGTACGTATAAATTATAATGGGCGTTGATTAACACCCCTCCTCAAACTGATGGTGGTCAACCAACAATTTGCTAATAAAGAACTCATATTGTTTCTTCGTTTGAGACTTGGTGAAAAAATCCGCCAGTTGATCTCTAGAGGAAATGTGAGGGAGAGAAATATGACCTTCATCAAATTTTTTCCGAATGAAGTGTCAGTCAATCTTGATATGCTTGGTTCGCTCATAAAAAATGAAATTGGCGGCAATTTTCATAGCATTTTCATTGTCATAGTACATAGGTGTGGGAGAAGAAAAGTGAATGCTAAAATCAGCCAACAAACGATTCACTACAAGTAGTCGACATGGCACGATATTCTGCTTCTATGGATGATTTGGAAATGGTTGCTTACTTCTTCGACTTTTAAGACAGTAAGGAATTGCCAAGAAACATACAATACCCGGTGGTTGAATGACGAGCGTCTAGGAATACATCATAATCAACATCTTAGAAGGCACGCAAGAGAGTAGGTGAGCCATGACTGTAATGTAGGCTCATCATTGCAGTAGATCGAAGATAACAAAGAAGATGATGAACAACCGTAATTATATGAAGGCGTCGAGGGTCAAACACAATTTGACTAAGAATATGAACTGCATGAGCAATGTCAGGTCTAGTTACAGTTAAGTAGTCCAAGCTCCCAACAAGGCATCGATAAAGGGTTGGGTCCGAGAGAGGTTCCATATCAGTCTTAGAATAATGACTATTATGCTCCATGGGTGTATCAATAGTGGTCACATCAGTCAGGTGAGCCATGTCCAAAATTTCTTGGGTATACTTTCGTTGATAAAGAAAGTAGCCACCACCATTACGAGAGATTTACAAACCAAGAAAATAAGATGCATGCCCCAAGTCCTTCATTTGAAACAATGATTGTAACATACCCTTAAGCTACAAAATACCTTTGAAATCATCTCCATTAATCAAGAGATCATCGACATAGATTAGCACAAAAATCGTCCCTTGTGGCGAAGGAGAGATAAATAGAGAATAATCATTGTGACTCTGTCGATAACCACCTTGAAGAAGAACAGACTTCAACTTGGAGAACCAAGCCCGCGGAGCTTGCTTCAAGCTATAAATGGCCTTCCATAGTTTGCATACCATGGATGGAGAAGGGGAGAAGCCAGGAGGAGGCTTCATATACACAGTCTCGGATAACTCACTATTAAGAAAGGCATTAATGACGTCCATCTGTGAGATGTCCCATTGTCAAACTGTCACAACAACCAATAATGTACAAAATAGTCATTTTAGCCAAGGGAACGAAAGTTTCCTCATAATCGATCCCGTACTCTTGCTTAAAACCTTGCGCCACCAAGAGAGCTTTCTATCGATCCAATGTGCCATCTGACTTTTGTTTAGAGTGTATACCCATTTACATCCAACCATAGTTTGATCCAGTGGTGCTAGAACCAGATCCCATGTATGATTTTCGGCTAGTGCATCAAGTTCAGTTGGCATAACCAAGGTCCATTCTTTACTGCCAGCCACCTGTTTATAAGATCTAGGAATAGAAATGTGATCAAGTGAGAATGAAAAGGATAATCGGGAATGGGGTTACTGACTCAATCATATCGGGTAGTGAATATATTATGTAGTAGGTCAGAAGAGGGAAAAATATGAGAAGAAGGAGGGATACCTAAATCTGGAGATGGTGAAGGAGGAGCAGCAGCTGGGGGAACTCTTTACACAAGTATCAGGCTCATCATCAAAGTAGGATGGCAAGGGAGTTAACTGACCAATATCATCTGTTACTTCTATAGTTGAGGGAAGCAAAATGAGTCCTCAAAGAAGAGAATATTGCGTAAGATCCTCATCTATTTAGCATCCTAGTCATAACAACAATAACCTTTTTTCGTGTTTGAATATCCCAATAAAATACATTTGGCAGACTTGACATCAATTTTAGAGTAGTCAGATCTCGGAAGAAGCACATAACACGTACATGCAAAAACATGAAAGATTTCATACAGAGGCCTAGTACCAAAAATATTATGTAAAGGGGACTAACTTTGGAGAAACATAGTGGGCATCTGATTAATGAGGTAGATCATTGTATGGACACTGTCAGCCCAAAATAATTGTGGCAAATTTGCATGAAGTCAAAGAGCACGGGCAATTTCAAAAATATGGCGATGTTTCTGTTCAGCAAAACCATTTTGCTGAGACTAGTGAGGACAAGTTTTCTGATGAATGACTATCACGACCCAAACGGAGGCCTGGATCGTAGACATAGGAGAAGGGACCCCGAGAGACCCCAAGTCGACCCATGACATAAGCATCCAACTAACCCATTCAATAAACTGAAGAAAACATGAATATAATATCAGTGGAAGTCTAATTCAACATCACATCAGAATAACATCTGAAGATACACACACGTAAGTCTGAAAAGCCTCTAATCTGAACGAGTTGATGGAACAAGACCCCAACTAACTCAACAATACTAAAACTGAAAATACATAAGGAACTGAATGTCTAGCCCTCGAAGGATGAGGGCTCACCAATCAGGTAGGAGCTAATTCTGTCAATCGACTACGCACGGGGCTGAGCCTGGGAGTTGGGTCCTGTATCATGAAACAATACAACATAGAAAGTATGCGATCAGTACGTGGAATGTACCGAGTATGGAAGGTGAGTAAAACCGCTTAAGTAAAATAAAACACTTAAAGCATTTCATAGCATATCATAAGCTTTCAAGTCTGAGAGAAGGGCTACATGCATTCAATCTAAAATCATAATACTATTAAGACATGGCCATACATAACTTTATAACATCAAACTGACTCGAATGACTCAAAGATGAAACATAACATTCATAATAAAAGCTGAACAATGAGTCAAACCTTGCTTTTAGAACATGCATGCGTATGATAACTTCCATGAGTAATGAATATGCAAATCTGAATCATATAGACAGTGGGAGACTCGTCACTTGACCGACATACCACGATAGAGCTTACGTGGTCCTAACTATCACACTCAAGTCGGAAGAGCCATCCAAAATCTTGCCAGGGGTAAGGACGCTTCCATGATATCGATATCAAGCTCAAAGGGCCAATCGGTCGGGGATAGTTCACAAGGGAGGACCCAATAATATAATAGTATCAATCTACATTGGCATGTAGTTTTGGAGCATAGGGTGATTGACCCTTAACCTGCTCAGTGCTAGACTCTTCTCTCAAAAACATGCAATGCTCTACATCGTATATAATGAAGCTCAACATCGTCTATTGATGAAGCTCAAGATGAAATCATGCATAACCCCAACATCGTATGAAACACAACTCAACATTGTATATTGACAAAGCTCAATAATTAAATCATGCATAGACTTGACATCATATGAAAATAAAGCTCAACATTTTCCTTTGACAAAGCTCAATAATAACATACATCTCAATTATGAATTTATGCATATGAGAAGCTTTAATTTGAAACATACCACAAGCTCAAGTATAAGTGGGAGCATCTACTCCAATTCATGCGGTAAGCTATACATAGGAATATCTTAACTCAACATACCACAAGCTAACAAATATGAAACTTGGGAGACTTCGCTCCAAACAATATGGTAAGCTTATTTCGGGAAAATCATCATTTTAAATCAACATGTGGGCATTGCCCAAAGCTTTATCATGCTTGGATCTACTCAATTCATTTTGTAAACAATATCATAATCATGGGTAGCTTTAGAAACATACTTTTCATCATCAAATCTCATCATCATCATACAGTCATCATCATTCTCTTCTTTCATGAACTTCTCATCCATGGGCATTCAATTTTCATAATTTAGAAAACATAATTTGGATTGAAAACAATTTAAAATCTACCAAAGCTTCACAATTCACCAATATAAACATAATCTAATCATACCCATGTATAAAAATTGAAGAATCATGTAATTGGGTAAAACCCCCATAACTTGATCATGTGAATTTCTTATACTAGATAGAGATTGGGCATGTGTGGATGAAAACACCCACTCATAACCCTACATACTTGGAAATGAAGGATTCTAATACTTTCTGATTGACCAAGGTAAGATTCCAATGGAAACCTTCCAAACTTGCTCTAAATCCTCCTTTCAAACTCTCAAGTTTGCATGCATGGAATGAATTAGCTTAGAATAGGTTTTCCCCTCTTAAAACCCTGTAAAATGAGCCTTAAACGACGTAGTACAGGCCCCTAGGACTTAGGAATTATGGAAGAGCCCTTACTAAAATCGCTGAAAATAACTGCTAGGTGGTCCTAATGGACGACCTGACGACTCGTTACCAAGGCCAACGACTCATTGGGTTACCCATCGGGTACACTGCTGACAAACTCTAGGGCTCATAATGACGGACATAACAACTCGTTAGGGGTGATCACGACTCGTGGTCACCTATCGTCAAGTACACTGCCTCCATTATACCAATTTCCTTGTATATCATCCAATGACGCACATCACGACTTGTTGCCTGACATGATGAGTTGTGGCCTCCTCCCGTTAAGTACACTGGTTGACTGAGGTTATCCCCCACACCAATGCTTTCCACCGGGACAACTAAAGTTGAATCACCCAAGCACTTTTTCAAGAGCGATACATGAAAGACGGGATAAACTGAAGATAACTCTGGTGGCAAGTCTAACTCATACACTACCTTGCCAACTCTTTTCATAACCCGGTTGGGACCAATATAGCAGGGACCGAGTTTTCCTTTCTTCCCGAACCGCATAACTCCTTTCATGGGCGATACCTTCAAAAATACCCAATCATCCACCTCGAACTCCAACTCTTTCCTTCTCACATCCGCATATGACTTTTGACAACTCTGAGCGGTTTTCAGCCTGTCCCTTATCATCTGAACTTTCACCAGGACCTCATGAACCGAATCAGGTCCTATCATAGCTGCCTCACCAACCTCAAACCATCTGATGGGCGATCTACACCTACGCCCATAAAGAGCCTCGAACGGTGCCATCTGGATGCTGGAGTGATAACTGTTATTGTAAGAAAACTCGATCAAGGGCAAGTGATCATCTCAACTACCTTTAAAGTCCATCACACAAGCTCTCAACATGTCCTCGAGAGTCTGGATTGTCCGCTCTGCCTAACCATCCGTTTGCAGATGAAATGCTGTGCTAAGCTTAACCTGAGTCCTAAGCCCTTTTTGGAAACACCATAAAAACTGAGAGGTAAACTGAGTACCTCGGTTTGAAATAATAGACAAGGGCACTCCATAAAGTCGAACCAACTCCCGAATATACAATTTGTCATAATCATCTGCTGAATCTGTTGTTTTGACCAGTAGGAAGTGTGCAACCTTGTTAACCTATCGACCACCACCAAATGGAATCATGATGTCGACGAGTACGAGGTAGGCCTGTAATGAAATCCATATTAATCTCTTCCCACTTCCAAGTGGGAATGCTAATATCCTGAAGTCCGCCTCCCGACCTTTGATGCTTGACTTTCACTTGCTGACTGTTCGGGCACTTGGCTACAAATTCTTCAATATCGTTCTTCATGACGTTCCACCAATATATTTCCCGCAAGTCATGATACATCTTGGTGGCACCCATATGGATGGAATACCTGGACCCATGTGCCTCATGCAATATCCGGTACCATAAATTATCGACATCTGAAACACATAGATGACCTTGGTACCGTAGCACCCCATCTCCCCCTTAGGAGAAGACCTCCACCTTTTGACTCCGAACGACTTCCTTCAGCTTTACCAACATGGATCCTTATCTTGCTTAGCTTTCACATCTACTACCAAGGATGATTTCGATCCATTTTGTACAATGACGCTACCATCGGTCGAGTCGACCAATCTAACTCCCAACCTTGCAAGTCGACGGACATCTTTCACCAACTCCTTCTTTCCCTCATCCACATGAGACAGACTCTCCATAGAGAGCCTACTAAGTGTGTCCGCTACCACATTAGCCTTACCGGAGTGGTAAAGGACATTCATGTCGTAGTCCTTTAGTTGCTCCAACCACCTCCTTTGTTGAAGATTGAGATCTTTCTGCGTGAACACATATTGCATGCTCTTGTGATCCATGAACATATCCACGTGGAACCATACAAGTAATGCCTCCATATCTTCAATGCAAGCACCACCGTGGCCAACTCAAGATCATGGGTCAGGTAATTCCTCTCATGGACTTTCAATTGTCTTGAGGCGTATGCTATCACTTTTCCATGTTGCATCAACACACACCCAAGTCCGATTCTCGAAGCATCACAATACACCACAAAACCATTGGTACCCTCAGGTAAGGTCAACACTGGTGCTGAAGTGAGTCGAGTCTTCAACTCTTGGAAGCTTTTCTCACAAGCCTCCGACCATTGAAACTTTACCTTCTTCTGAGTCAAATTGGTTAAAGGTGCTGCAATAGATGAGAAACCCTCAACAAATCTCTGGTAGTAACCCGCTAATCCCAAAAACCTCCTAATATCTGATGGGTTCACCGGTCTGGGCCAATTCCTTACCACATCAATTTTTTGAGAATTTACTTTTATGCCCTCACTCGATACCACATGGCCCAAAAATGCTACAGAGTCCAACCAAAACTCACATTTGCTGAACTTTGCATACCACTGACAATCCTTGAGGGTCTGAAGCACTACTCTCAAGTGAGCGGCATGCTCCTCCTCGCTTCGAGAGTATATAAGGATGTCATCAATGAACACAATCACGAACATGTCCAAATATGCCTTGAACACCCTATTCATTAGATCCATAAAAGCTGCATGGGAATTGGTTATTCCAAAATACATGACAACAAATTCTTAGTGACCATGTCGAGTCTTGAAAGTGGTTTTTGGGATGTCACTCTCCCGGACCCTAAGATGGTGATACCCGGATCTGAGGTCAATCTTGGAGAAACACTTGGCACCCTGAAGCTGGTCAAACAAATCATCGATCCTGGGTAAAGGATACTTGTTCTTAACGGTGACTTTGTTCAACTGCCGATAGTCAATGCGCATTCGAAGCGAACCATCCTTCTTTCGGAAAAATAACACTGGTGCACCCCATGGAGACTTACTCAGCCTAATAAAACCCTTATCTAACAAGTCCTTCAACTCTTTTAGCTTGGATGGAGCCATTCTGTAGGGCGGAATAGATATAGGCTGCGTGTCGGGAAGAAGACCTATACCGAAATCAATCTCTCGCTCGGGGGGGGGGGGGGGGACACCTGGAAAATTATCAGGAAAGACCTCGGGATATTCACGTACTACTGGAATTGACTGAATAGTCTGGGTTTTGGACTCGACATCCTTAACCCTAACTAGATAGTACATGAAACCCTTAGAAATCATCTTCCTAGCCTTAAGGTGGAAAATGAATCGACCTACAGACACGAATGAACTACCCTTCCATTCTAATACCGGCTCACCCGGAAATCTAAACTCTACTGACCGGGTTCTACAATTAACTGAAGCATAGCATGCCAATAGCCAATCCATGCCGAGAATAACATCAAAATCGGTCATGGATAACTCTACCAAGTCTGCTGAGGTGACCTTATGAAGGACTGAGACTGGGCAACCTCTATACACCCGTCCAACTATAATTGAGTCACCTACTGGAGTAAAAACAGAGAAGGGATTTGACAAGACATCGGGACTGACTCCGAAGCTACTGGCTACATATGGTGTCACAAAAGATAGGGTAGACCTCGGATCTAGCAATGCATATAAATCAACATGAAAAACGCTCAACATACCGACCACATCTGGTGAGGCCTCCTGCTCCTAACGGGTGGCTAAGGCATAGAATCTATTCTGGCGCTAACCGCTAGTTGTGCTAGTAGATGCCCCCTGATGTGCTATGCGCGGGGGAGGGGCTGCGGAACTAGAAGATAGGCCTCGGCCCCCAACCTGATCCTGTCTCGCAGCTGGACAATCTCTGAGCATATGTCCAAGCTAACCACAACCAAAACAAGCTCCTGAACCTGCCAAACACTGGTCTGTGTGCCCCCGACCACATCTACGACATGCTGGGATGCTGGAATCTATGGGTCTACTGCTCTGACGCCTCAAGCCTAACACTCTCCCTCTCTAATCATGTCTAGGCCTGGATGGCACACTTAATGCCGAAGATGCTGGGGCTGATAATCTCTAGTGAGTCTGCTGTCGGTGCCCACCATCGGACCTCTGCTGAGAGAATCTGTGATCCTCAGTCTTGGCCCTCTTGGCCTCCCTCTCCCTTAAATAATCCGCCTCCATCTACTGGGCGTACAACACCATGCGAGGGAAATCCATATCCTGGTGAAGCATAGTAATCTGACACTCCTTGTCCAAATACCTTGCTATACCATGCACACCGGCACCCTCTGGTTAGTCACTAACTCCGGGGCATATTTCGATAGGCGAGTGAACTCTAGCACTGTCATCCTTCCCTACTTCAAGTTTACAAAATCGTCTATCTCTAGCTCCCTCATCTCCCGAGGGAAGAAGCAACCTAGGAATGCAATTTGAAACTCTGCCCATGTGATCGGACCTGTTCCTGCGACCCTGCTATCCTTCCATTAGTGAAACCAGATATGCGCAACTGTTCGACAGGTTTGCTATGGGTAAAAACCGACACGCAAGTGCACGTGGTCAAACAAGTAATAAAGTGGCTAAGTAAGCCAAGTATCGATCCAAGGAGACTCAGGATAAGTAAAATTGCCTAAGTACACTATATTCTTATCTTACTTCTAATTATGCTAACAACAGCATAACCAACAGTTAAATAAGTTTTTGTTTATAAAATATATATATACTAAAACTATTAACAATTATTTACTGTGAATTTAAACTATGGATATGAGCATGCCAAGGTTAAGAACAAGTAATGAATTCGATTATAATAATAATTTGGTTAATCTCTTCTTCATGTTGCTAGCCAAGAACAGTAGCCTAGAAATTAAAACTCTCGTATTTAATTTCACTTTAGAATCATAAACCATCCGTCTACATTTCTGTGATCAAATGCAATTTATGACCAAGCAATACAATTCCGGTTCCTAAACTGACTAATACGGCTTTCAAGTATATTTCTATCAGGAAAGCACATCAAAATCCAATTTTCCCAAATCAAGTTAAGAATAATACCCTATTAATTCACAACTTTCCAATTTCTTGCTCTCTCGAGTGAAATTGGACTTTTTAGATGTACATTAATGTCGGCCACACACTAATGCAGCAGAAACAAGAATTAATAGAACAACATAGAAGAAGAAGAAGAAAACCATAAAATTAATAATCAAAATTCATCACAAATGTTCATAACCTCAGCAAGGAAGAGAATTAGCCACTCATTTGTGGATTGATCATCCTAAAACAAGTGTAAATCATACATACAATTGAAAGAAAGAAGAAAGGAAGAGAAGAAATCCTTAGCTTTTTCGTCCCTCAACTGCTTCTAACCCACGTCCTAGCTCCACCAAGTCTGAACTAATTAAAATAAACCTAAGTGTGCTATTTATACTAGTGGGAAATTTTTCACGGAATAACAAGCAACGTGTCACGGAGGCCATCGCGGAGCACTGCCTCCGTGACACGGCGTGGACGCGGACCCTCTCTGGAATTCCAAGGTCCGGTAAAATAGCCTCAACGTGGCACGGAGGCCAACGCGGAGGCCTATCTCCGTGCCACGGAGCTGTCGCGAGGCCACACTGGAATTTGCCATTTAATTTCCTCTCCAGGCAGTGTGCCTCCGCGATGGTAGCGTGGCACGGCTCCATCGCGGAGCCCCTATACTTTGTGCATTCCAATGTCTTTTCCACGCTCGCATCCGAGTCCAACTCCGATATTGTTCCAACACGCATTTTAGCTCCTAAAAATCATATTTACCTGCAAAACAAATGCTAATCATGTTGGTTAGTATAAATTCACATTTTATTACCAATTACATAAGAATATATACATATTGCACACAAACAAGACGAAAATGATACGTTTGAGTATCACTTGGGCATATAAATCTGCCCAAGATCACTTACCCCACACTTAAATCCTTGTTCGTCCTCGAACAACACATACACAGCTCATGCAAATTACATCCCAACCTTTGTCACTATGGTGCGACAATTTACACTACGGTCATACCGATTATTCAATTTTTGCAAATCATCAAGAAAACATGCATGGTCTTACAATGCAATGACCTTTCATACATCAAGACTTCCTAGACTTTAAGAATCGACTCTCGATATCGGCAAACTCATGCAAATCAGCTAGTCAAGATATCCGACACGAAAATCAATCTTTCATCAAGCATGTGCCCTCACAACTCAAGAGAAGCTTCCCCTTTATGTTCATGCAACACACAAACATTCAAGTAGGGGCATATAAAAATTAATTTCACTCTCTCTCCCAAAAGAATTCACATGCATCATGTCATGACCCATAGGCTTGCCCTTACTGTATTACTCCACTAATATAAAGAAATGCAATGTAAGATCACGTAGGACTTTAATGGGTTGTAATGGAAGCTATGGAACTAGTATGTATATTGGATTAGCCAATAATAGTCTCTAGCATCCTTAAGCGCTTTTTCAACACATTCCCATCGACTCATGGAATAAGCATACAACTAACCCATACTGCAATGAATACTAAAACCTCATTCACATATGGTACATGAACTATTTTTACTTCACCTGTCTGGTTCATACATGGATTAACAAGAATAACTACTATTAATAACCAAATGACATAAAAAGATCCGCAGAAATCATGCATGTTGTCACAAATACATAGAAATTTTTTTGAACAGGGTCAGTTTTTCAAAAAAAATAAAATTAGTGCATTTCTATTGGCTGAGTATTCCTAAGTTACTTTTTAATCAAACAAAAATCACAACTAAAAAAAATCCTAACACATGCCGGTTCTACTAGATAGCATGCCCGAGGGAAAAGAAGCACGACAGGAAAACTCTCAGACGACCAAAATTCCCAAAAATACAAGCACACCCCCTTCCCCTTTTGAAAACGTGAGCTTCGTCCTTGAAGCATAAGCTATAAGCATGTAGGGAAGAGAACATACCAGTGGCGCTCTAGGCGCTCCTGTCATCTTACGGAGGTGGTACCTCTGCAGTAATAGTGGCGCTAGCGGTGGTTGCTCACTCAATGGTGTAAAAACGGGGGGAGTAGTTCCCCTCTCAGTGATTGTGGTTTCTTGATCGACCTCTGTAGTAGCTAGGGCTGAATGTGGCTCACCCGAAGGTTCATGGCCACTGGCAAGCTCGGGCTGAGTTGTGGTGTAGCTTCCTACTCCTCTAAATCTCTCATGTAGCTCAGACATCTGTGCTATATAAGTCTGTATACTCTCTATTCTAGCCCGCTTGCTTTCTTTCTTCTCTCTCTTCTTCTTCTTCTTTAGACTCTCCTCTCTGGCCTCCTCATTAGCTCGCTTCTTACCCTTCTTAGCAGCCGTGGACGGCTCCCAATATGCCGCTAAATCAATATCTTCAGCAAGGTTGGCATCTAGGTCTGGAAGAGTGGAGGTTGCTATAACTGTTGGTTGTTGTGATGATAACTCTACTACTTGGCTCTGAAGAGCTCCCAACTTTGCACGGAGACTGCTGATATCTATCTGCTCCGTCTTCCTCATGTTAAATCTTCTCTAAAAGCTGTCTAGGCAGGCATATATGGCCTGAGCTGCTGCATCTATCTTGGATTTGACCCATGGCTTTACATTTTCCATCATGGCCTGAATTTTATGCTTTGCCATGGTCAATCGCTTGGCCAGCTTCTGAAGGAAGTCCTGTGGTACCAAGATGTGCCCTGTTGGTGCTGGAGTCTATGAGCTATACAATGGTGCAGCTGAGGTTCTAGGAGCTGTCTCAGGGTGATCAACATCTATAGCCGGTGTCTCGCTCTGCTCCTTTGTGGTGGGGACATCCACCTGTGCGTCCCCTGCTGGCTGAGATGCTAGTATGGATGTAGGAAGTCTAGATCTACTTACCGGGTTCATCTCGTCCCAGATAAGGCCTATGTCTGCAATCCTATGCCCCTCAATCAACCGCTCCTCACCCCTTTGAACTCTCACCTCCCTTCATAAACTGAATACAAAGCTTGGGAATGGGATAATAGTGCTTACTCCCACCGCCCGGTCTCGTATCTCAGTAGCTATGATACTCGGAATATTAAGAGGGTAATGAGACATGAGGCATGCCACTAAAGCTGCCCTATCAGCACTTAGTGTGTTGTCATTGACTGTGGGTGCTAATCGATGTCATACCAGTGTCCAGCAGGCTTTTGCTATGAAGTTTAAAGAGTTCTTTGTCACCTTCTTACCACCTGTAACCCACTTAGCCTTGTCCTTGTTCTCAGCGATCACCTCTACTAGCCATTGCAGCTGCCTCTGTTGCTCACCCATGCTCAGACTTTTGATCTGCTTCATTGCCTCCACCCTGTAATCATACTCTGGTGTCATTCTGGTCGGTAAGAACTGTGGCCCGTACAAGATTCGAGTGATAGTCCACTCAGATACATCAACCTCGCGACCTCGGACCATCACACTCTCCAAACGTGACTGATCTTTCACCTTCTGTCCTTCCTTTGCTTTCACCTCCATGGTGGCCAAATAGGTTGCATAGAACTCCTGGACGATGTCTTCTGTGTACTGTGCTGGAGTCTTTGCCATCCACTCGAACCCATAGAAACTAAAAATCTGCTTCATCTCCTCAACTTCATTCAGTGAGTTTGTGAGGATCCGCGACTCTTCTTGTATGCTCTGCCTTGACTTATTTTTGGCGGTGAGAGAGATGCCCTGCTCATATATTTATTTGGCTCCCGACACTCTCCACCGAATTGTACGATTTTCTCTGGGTGGGGTCTGCCCTTATGCCTGTTCTTCATTCAGAACCTCCTCCTCTGACTCATCACTGCCACTTTCTTCTTCACTTTGGGTCTCCCCTGACGCTTCTTCAGCATTGGAGTCATTCCCCGACTTTTGTTGTTCCTTTCTAACTCCCTCTTCAGACTGGGGAGCTTGAGCGGATATGATGGTGGTTTCTCCGACTTGGGCCTTTGCTCTTGCCCTAGTGGTTCTAGTTCCATCAGTGTCTGAGGTGTCTACTTGATAATCCTTAAGTGAACCACTAGGTAAATGCACTTCTTTATCGGACTCAGACTCCGATGATACTATTCTTAACTTCCTCCAGGCTTTTAATTTATCAGCTTTGCGTTTTAAAGTCATTATACCTGGTGACCTACGAGTCAATCCTATGACTCGTACAATTGAGGTACGACTCGTAGGATGAAGCGTAGGCCTGACTTTTTCTTTGAGTTTTCTCTGCTTCTCACCACGCCTGCTGCTACAACTCATAGGACCTTATCATGGGTCGTACTGTGAGTTTGTAGCAGCTGATTTTTTAGCCACCTGTTTTTGTTTCCCTGCACACTGAGCACACATTAGTTCAATAACTTGGGTTGCCTCCTAAGAAGAGCTTGATTTAACGTCGTGGCAGGACACAGGTAGTCTTTTTACTCAGATTTAACCAAACCACCACTTGGGTTGCCTCCCAAGAAGCGCTTGATTTAACGTCGCGGCACAACGCAAGTATCTTGACTACTCAGAATTTGTCAAGTGACTCATACTGATCTTCTAGTGCTGAGATCACACTAAATTCCTTCGGTCTCTTCATGGTCCAGCAGACGTTGAAAGTGACCTCTTCTTTGTTTATTCTAACTTCAGCAGACTTGCTTCCACATCTACTAGAGCTCTCCCAGTGGCAAGGAATGGTTTCCCCAAAATGATGGGGACCTCATAATCGACCTCGCAATCCAAAATCACGAAGTCTGTTGGGAATATGAACTTGTCAACCTTGACGAGCACATCAACTAAGATGCCCACTGGTTTCTTCACTATGCTGTCGGCCATCAGTAGCCACGTGTTAGTCAGTGTGGGGGCTCCCAATCCTAGCTTCTTGAAAACCGCCAAGGGCATTAAATTGATGCTAGCTCCTAGATCATAGAGTGCCCTTGCGAACTCGACATTACCAATGTGCAAGGTATCGTGAAGGCACCTGGGTCTTCCTTTTTCTGAGCTAAGACCCTTGTTGCTATGGCACTGCAGTGATGGACATTGTCAACCGGCTCATAGCTCACAGATCTCTTCTTTGTTACCAGGTCCTTCATGAATTTTGCATACCCTGGCATCTGCTCTAGTGCTTCAACCAACGGTATGTTCACCGATAGTTGTTTAAGCATTGAAAGAAATTTTTGGAACTTACCGTTGTCCGCCTTTTTCTTCATCCTCCGAGGGAATGGTGACGGTGGTCGCGGAATAGACTTATGCATTTGGGTTGCCCCTTGATCAATATCTCCTTCCTTCTCACCTCTAGGGGCCTCTTGCAACTTACCATTTTGTGTCTCAGCACCCATCTCTTTTTCCTCAATCATGCTCTCTTTCATCCTTTGAACTTCAACCGGGAACGGGGGGTCAACTGTGGTCTTACCACTCCTAGTCATCACTTCCATGCAATGAGCATCGTTCTTTGGATTCTGGACAGTGTTGCTAGGGAGTGTACCCTTTTGCCTAGGGTTCATTGATGCTGACAGTTGCCCAAGTTGGTGTTCTGTTAATGTGCTATGAATTTACAACACTTTTGATGCACAAAACTAAGAAAATAGCATGGACTTAGGTGTATTTATGTGGATATGAGGCACTTTTCCTTTGATTTTAGGATAAATGGGTGTTGGAATAATAAATTGCAAAATAAAGCTAAAAGTATGCAAAAAAGGGCAAAAAGTGCATACCACAGTACGATCCGTAAGATGGACCTACGAGTCGTACTGAGGGCCTTGATCAAAAGCTGAAAGTTTAACCTGGAAGACTGAACTTATGAGACTCGTCACGGATCATACCAATGTGGTACGATTCGTGGTAAACCAGTCATGATGAAATCCAGAAGAATTGCACAGAAGGCTGATTCTCAGTACGAGAGCACCCTACAACCCGTGAGATGAAGGTACGAGTCGTACCATACCGGTCATGGTAAAGTTCAGAAAAACTTCAAAAGATCAGGATTAAGCCACGGGTGTCAATGTGCGAGTCGTAGCATATTGGTACAAATCGTACCTTGGCCCAACACTTAGCCAAAATTCAGCCAACACTCCAAGCCATGAGTTGATATCACGATCCGTGAGAAGCCCCTACGAGTCGTGGGTGGACTCGTGACGAGGTCGACGACAAATAAGGAAAGCAGTCCTGTTGGTTTAGGAAAAGAATTCTTGTGTCTCTATAAATACTTTTTATGTTTTATTTTTAAAAGAGGACGACGAATAGACTTAATTCTAGGAGGAAAACATTGTAATAAACAATTTTACATCATTGGAAGAGAGAATTGAGTTGGTTCAACCTTTTCTTGAATTCATCTTGTTTTTGCTACTTGTTATTCAAGATTTCATGGTTTAATTGAAGGGATTGTTTTTCTCAATCATCTTTGTAAGTATTGTATTATGTTTTCAATCATGAATGCAAATCACAACCTTACAACTATAAGAGGCTAAAACCTCCATAGTTAGGGTTGTGGCAACCATGGTGGATTAACTAGTTAGGGTTGCACAAAGTGATTCTAAAACCAATACTAAATACTTATATTGTATTCTCTTCATCTTTAACGATTCTTAGTGGTGTACAATGTCAGGAAGTGCCTGAATTCTTTACTTTCTTTGGTCGAAGAGGTAGAGATTAGGAAAAGAGAATTACAACGGAGCCTTGATCTTGATGATCATTGTATTAACTTGAGTTGTGGTCGCAGGATAGTTATATCTGGAACTTAGTGATAATGGTTAGTTTGCAAAACTCATGAGAATTGGTTGAGTAATTGAGGATAGTCATTCAATAGGGATTGATCGATCGTTTGAATGAATTTAAGTTATCAGTTCTGTAAGTAAGTATTGGTAAAGATCACGAGTGTATATCCAAAGCTGTTATGAATTCATGGGGAACACAAACCCTAGTTATCCTTTAATTATTGATTCACAAATATAATCTTGGCCGATGTTTATTTTTGTTATTGCTTTTTATTAGAATCCCCCCATTGTGAAGTAATTGCCATACAAGTTCATCTACTAGCTGTAATCTAGATTTTCCATATTCCCAGTGGGTTCGACCCAACCTCTTAGTTGGGTTCTTTATTGACAACGTCCGCTTCATACTTCAGTTGGAAGTGTGGTTTGAGCATTATTAAAAAGTGGCGCCATTGCCGGGGAATACGGGTAATTTGCTTGTATTTGACTGTTTTGTAATTATTTCCTTAATTACGTTTATTTTTTGTGTTTTTCTTTGATACTCAAAGGCTGTCCTTTGGTGAATGCCGCACTCGGAGTAGAGGAGACCCCCTTGTTCCACTAAATCTTGAAATCGAATGAGACTGCATAGAATGGAAAACCCTGAGCAGAGAGAAGCCCGCTTAGCTGAAGAAGCTAGGCAAGCCGAGCTAGCTTGGTTAGCTGCACTTCAGCAAGCTGGTGATAATAGAGATGAGGTGGTAAACGCTGGTCGACATAGGAGGGGCAACCGAGCTCAGAGATTTGCCCCTCAGTTCTTCGATGATGATGACCCAGATATTGATGAGGTTGGGTCAACTGCAGCAATTGTTCCACCACCACTGCCCCCTGGGGCCAAATTCGACATTACGAGCACCATGATTCAACTGCTAAACATGAAGCGGATGACACCAACATGAACTTGATGAATTTTGTAGGAATATGCAAGATATACAGGTTGCCGGAGTAAGCCAGGATGCGATAAGACTCCGACTCTTCCCTTTCTCTCTATCAGGGGAAGCTACTTTGTGGTTATCGGAGTTGCCCAATGACTCCATAACCAATTGGAGGGAGCTTAAACAATCCTTCTTGGAGAGATTAGTTCCCCCATCAAGGATGTTACAGTTAAAAGATGAGATCTATAATTTCCGGCAGATTAAAACAGAGGCACTTCATGAAACCTGGTTGAGGTTCAAAAAGAAGTTGACTAAGTGCCCGAACCATACAATCCCAGGTGACAGTTTGTTGGAAATCTTTTACAGGTCTCTGAATAATAGCACCAAGGATATAGCAGACACGATGGGGGGTGGAGCATTGATGAGTCACACTTGGGAGGAAGCAGCCACTATCCTTGACAGGGTGACAAAGACAAACAGGGCCTGGCATACGAGGGAGGCTGATGTAATGGCAGGTAGATATGCTGTTGGTTTGACTGTAGATCAACGAAGGAAGGAGGAAGAACGCGATCAGGAGTTGGCTCACTTGCGCACATCATTGGATTTGCTGACAAAGCATATCATGGGAGCAGGAGCCAAAAAGGTAAATGCAGTGGGAACACAAGGAAGGGAGCAAGGAGCAGATCACTCTGATTCTGAGGAGGAGGAAAACTTCCTAGATATCCAGGTGGCGGGTTTTCGGGCAAACGCCCAAGCTTCTGGAAGAGACAATTGGCACCAAGGCTCTGGAAATCAAGGTCGGAACCAGTACAGAGACAACTACAATAGGAACAGGTTCAGAGATAGGAGCTGTGGTCGGGAGCGAGAGGGAGAATGGAGAAGAAATGACGGATATCACAATGACCAGGCTAGAGTCTATGTGCCTCCTAACACACGAGAAGGGGAGGCCGGACAATCAAAGTTGGAGAGTATGATGGTCGAAATGCTGAAAAAGGTGAGTTCCATGGATGATCAGTTAAAAGAAATTCGAAGTGACTTATCTAGCATGGATTAGAAAGTGGAATCTCATGCCACCACCATCAAGCAGATAGAACACCAACTTGGGCAACTGTCGGCTGTCCGGCTGGTTCGGTATATGTAAAACCGACACGCAAGTGCACGTGGTCAAACAAGTAATAAAGTGGCTAAGTAAGCCAAGTATCGATCCAAGGAGACTCTGGATAAGTAAAATTGCCTAAGTACACTATATTCTTATCTTACTTCTAATTATGCTAACAAAAACGTAACCAACAGTTAAATAAGTTTTTGTTTATAAATTATATATACTAAAACTATTAACAATTATTTACTGTGAATTGAAACTATGGATATGAGCATGCCAAGGTTAAGAACAAGCAATGAATTTGACGATAATCACAATTTGGTTAATCTTTTCTTCATGTTGCTAGCCAAGAACATTAGCCTAGAAATTAAAACTCTCGTATTTAATTTCACTTTAGAATCATAAACCATTCGTCTACATTTCTGTGATCAAATGCAATTTATGACCTAGCACTACAATTCCAGTTCCTAAATTGACTAATACTGCTTTCAAGTATATTTCTATCAGGAAAGCACATCAAAACCCAATTTTCCCAAATCAAGTTAAGAACAATACCCTATTAATTCACAACTTTCCAATTTCGTGCTCTCTCGAGTGAAATTGGACTTTTTAGATGTACATTAATGTCGGCCACACACTAATGCAGTAGAAACAAGAATTAATAGAACAACATGGAAGAAGAAGATGAAAACCATATAATTAACAATCAAAATTCATCACCATTATTCAAAACCTCAGCAAGGAAGAGAATTAGCCACTCATTTGTGGATTAATCATCCTAAAACAAGTGTAAATCATACATACAATTGATTGAAAGAAGAAAGGAAGAGAAGAAATCCCTTAGCTTTTTCGTCCCTCAACTGCTTCTAACCCACGTCCTTGCTCCACCAAGTGTGAATTAATTAAAAATAAGCTAAGTGTTCTATTTATACTAGTGGGAATTTTTCCCAGAATAACAAGCAACGTGTCACGGAGGCCAACGCGGAGCACTGCCTCCGTGACACGGCGTGGACGTGGACCCTCACTGGAAATCCAGGGTCCGGGAATATAGCCTCAACGTGGCACGGAGGCCAACGCGGAGGCTTATCTCCGTGCCATGGAGCTGTCGCGAGGCCTTACTGGAAATTGCCATTTAAAGTACCCTCTAGGCAGTGTGCCTCCGCGATGGTAGCGTGGCACGGGTCCATCGCGGAACCCCTTTACTTTGCGCATTCCAATGTCTTTTCCATGCTCGCATCCAAGTCCAACTCCGATATTGTCCCAACATGCATTTCAGCTCCTAAAAATTATATTTTCTTGCAAAACAAATGCTAATCATGTTGGTTAGTATAAATTCACATTTTATTACCAATTACATGAGAATATATACACATTGCATAACAAACAAGGCGAAAATGATACGTTTGAGTATCACTTGGGCATATAAATCTGCCGAAGATCACTTACCCCACACTTAAATCCTTGTTCATCCTCGAACAACACATACACGACTCATGCAAATTACATCCCAACCTTTGTCACTATGGTGCGACAATTTATGCTATGGTCATCCCGATTATTCAATTTTTGCAAATCACCAAGAAAACATGCATGGTCTTAACAATGCAATGACCTTTAATACATCAAGACTTCCTAGACTTTAAGAATCGACTCTCGATATCGGCAAACTCATGCAAATCAGCTAATCAAGATATCCGACACGAAAATCAATCTTCATCAAGCATGTGCCCTCACAACTCAAGAGAATCTTCCCCTCTTATGTTCATGCAACACACAAACATTCAAGTAGGGGCATGTAAAAATTAATTTCACTCTCTCTCCCAAAAGAATTCACATGCTTCATGTCATGACCCATAGGCTTGCCCTTAATGTATTACTCCACTAATATAAAGAAATGCAATGTAAGATCACGTAGGACTTTAATGGGTTGTAATGGAAGCTATGGAACTAGTATATATTGGATTAGCCAATAATAGTCACTAGCATCCTTAAGCTCCTTTTCAACACATTCCCATCGACTCATGGATATTGTTCTTCTTTTTCTCTTTTTCATCATCCCATTCATGCTTGTTTACTTTTGTATGGCCCATTTCCTCAATCACACTTGACACAACAACAAAGGGTTTTGCATGCACCTTTATTATCATTTCATTATACCAAGTGCCTCTTCAACCTCTTCTTTTCTTTCTTCACTCTGCTTTTCTTTTCTTTCCACTCTTCTCACTCTTTGACACTTCGGGAAAATTTTCCTTTTCTTCTTAAGCGCTTAAGAGTTTTGTATAGACTTTACGGCTAATGAAAAGAAGGAATAAAGCTTAGTTTACACAATTTTTGACAAAAGAAAGAAATAATCGGCTAAAGGCTCAACGGGCTGACTAGGGTATACAATCACATAAAAAGGTAGCGTATGACAAGAAAAAAAAATAGAAACTCTCGGTTAAACAAAGAAATGCCTACATCCTTTCCAACACTACACCTCCTTCATTTCGTTTTGCACACACACCAGGCAAGTTCTAGACACTTCACAATAGCATGGAATAACAATACCTCACTTCACACTTTATGCACATGCTCGATTCAAGATGCATTCACAGACTCTTTAATTAGCCAATTACATGAATTCGAAATTAAGCCTCAATCACACCGAATCGAATTCTACAGCCTAGGTAACTCAACATATTTACAAAATTGCATGCTTTCGAACGAATCACTTTTACATTTCGAATATCAGTTACAACACGCAATCAAAATTTCACAACCATTTAGTAACTACAGGTTCAGTGATGCAATCCACCAAAGAAAAAAACTAAAAATAAATTAAAATCCTACTCCTATCGACTACATTTCCCTTAAGACGGTCGTCATCCATCCATCATAGGGAACGGTCACTAACTATGACATCGGTTCAATGGGACTATTCTCGGTAAAAGAACCGAAAACAAACTCCGAGAAACCAAAATAAAAATCGAATTTTTTTTTGCAAAACATCGATCATGTCGATGGAAAACTATTTACAAAATATTTTGATAAGTGCAAAATATTTTCGCAAAATTTTTGAAAAATATCGATCATTTCGATAAGAAAGAAATATTTACAAAATATTTACACTGACAACCACAACTTTTCATAACACATATCATTAACCACAAAAATATATACAGATACAACACAAATCAGTTCACAACCACAGGGAAACATAAAAACATACATGCACAACCAGGGAAAGAGCATACAACAGATTAGCCTAAGTCCCAGCACCTAGCTACTCCCCACCCCACACTTAAATCGAACACTGTCCCCAGTGTTCACAAAAATTAAGATCACAAAATTTCGGGTGGTGGAACTCCCTGATCAGTCGAAATATTCGACTTCTTCATCCGGTGCTGCTGCCTCATCGCCCATGTCCGAGTCAGCTCCATCGTCGTCATCGGACTCCACATCGGAGTCCTCCCGACGTGTCTCCTCGTCAGTGGGGACATCATCGTCAGTAGGCTCCACGAAGGCTGGTCCCACTCGGCACAAAGCTCTGGCGTTCTCGCCAAATGGGTAATCCAGCTCCAGCTGCCATAACTCTTCCTCTGTGGCTGGTCTCCCACCAATCCGGAGTTGAAGCATCTGCATACCAAACATTCGAGCCATGTACTGATCGTCACGAGCATGTCGCTCGCCCAGTGTCAGCACTGGCCCGTGTGTGGTGTCAGGGGCCTTAGTTTTTGTCACATCAAGGGCCCTCCGCTCCAACTGCGGGAAGTAATCCAAAGCCTCTTCCTCGACATCGAGGCCTCGGAGGAAGGTGGTGATGAGTCCTCCGAACCCATATCTGTGGCCCTGGTGTAGTCGGGCTCTCTTCATGGCGGATATGATAACTGCCCCAACATTAATCTCCAGCCCTTTCATAAGGGCATACACCAAGCAGACACGGTCCCGGGTCACATCCGTCATGTGAACCCCCGGGATCAAGCACGAACACACTATTTTCAGCCATATTCTGGCCTCCCTATTCATCTGCGAATAAGGCAGAGTCTGGTGATAACCCCTCTCCTTATGTCTGCTCCATTGGGCTGTGGATCGAGCCCCACACAAGGTACGTCTGATGTCGGTGTATGGTGGGGTGATGTTCAGCTGGCGGAGAACGTGGGCGTCTGTGTCCCGCGCTCCAACGATGGCATTAAATTTCTGGGGTTCCAGAGTGACAATCTGCCCTCTGATTTTTATTGTGTGGCTTCTGATGGCCGGGTTCCAATTTGCGTAGAACTCCCGGACCAAATGTAGGTTGCACTCCTTGGGCTCCTGAAATATAAAGCTGAGCCCAGCTGCCTCAATCCTTTGCACAATACGGGGGAACTCCTGTGCTAGTGGTTCCCGTGCAATATGCTCCTCCGGGAAGTACTTGCTTTCCTTATGTTTAGCGTACAACTTCTTTCCTTCCTCGGTTACCCACCTCGTTCTGTATTGGCGGCGCTGGCCACGCGGAATAGCTGGTGCAGCTGGGACTGCGGTGCCCAATCTCATTCGCTTTCTCCCGGTGCCTGAAGTAGAAGCACCTTTACCCTTATCCTGCCTACTCGCCATTGTACCTGCCAACATCAATAAACAAGCACAATGTCAAGCTAAATGCATATTAGCTTCGGCTAAGGTCGGGTTAAACTAAGTTCACCCCACACTTAGTCCTTAGCTACTTTTACGATACTACGGCAAGGATTACTTTATTTACAATAAAACAAATAACTATACAATTTATTGCTTAGTGCGTTCACAAAAATTTCGACAGCATAACTTTTAGCGTACTACTCAGACTTCATACAGCTAATCCCAACCCTACTATCGCTAGCAATTCAACCATCGCACTTAGCAACGAAAACAACAAACAAAAACAACAACAAAAATTCTATATACATACGAATCCGAATAATCAAACCAATTTGAACAATTTTTGCATTTTCCCCAAAAATTCGAGAATTCGTCGTCTTTTACATTCAAACAATATTTACACGACTTATCTCACTTCACAACCACACCCCAGCATCTAATTCACCAATTTATCAAGTTACCCAATTCAATTTCAACAACCCAAGCCCTAGAATTCAATTTTACACTCAATTTCGAATAATTCATGTAATCGACAAGTTCAAACGCTAATTACAACATTTTGAACACTCATCAATCAACAAATAATTCAATTTCATGCTCAATTGCTACTTAGGAGGATATATCTCACCTCACATACTCAAATTCGAGTGGAATTGACAAAAAATTGAGAAAAATGAGGAAAACATACCTTTAAATTGAATACCCGAAGAAACTTGACGATTTCCTTGCCTAGTACCGTGGCACGGTGGTTGGGGGAGGGAATTAGGGAGTTTGGTCGCGGAGAAGAGAAGAAATGGGGAAAGAAAGGGCAAAAATCGGGGTTAAAATTAAGAAAACACGCGGGTCACCCGGCAACCCGGTGTGACCCGGCACCAAATATAAGGCAACGTGTCACGGAGGGTAACGCGGAGCCCCTCCTCCGTGACACGGAGCTAACGCGTTGGCTCACTGGAAAATTTTAAAAATCTGGATTTAACTTCAACGTGTCACGGAGGGTAACGCGGAGCCTCTCCTCCGTGACACGGAGCTAACGCCCCAGTGCACTGTCTCTTCATTTTAATTATTTTTTCATACCTTGCCTTTTTCTTCCCGATTCCATGCATATTTTTCTCCGTTTGACCTGAAAATCACCTTACTAAACAAAATTGGTTAGATTACTAGATTTCCCTAACTAAAATGAAAAATATTACCTAAAAACGAAAAATTTATACCAAATCAAGAAAAGAAAATTAAAATAAAAACTATTTACACCTTACTAAACAAAAGAAAAAAATATTTTTTTCACGGGTTGCCTCCCGTGCAGCGCCTGGTTTACCGTCGCGGCTTGACGTCCTTTATGCTCAATTATCTACTAGGGTGATGGACGATTTGTCACGATCATTGTCCTCCCCCCAGTAGTGCTCAACCTGATCAGGTGGTCTTCCTATCAACTCTCGGGATTCACTCATTTGATTAGCCTTCCCATGATCAATCACATTGATCACCGAGAGTTCCTCATTTACAATCGGGAGCTTTGGTGCTTTGTACACATCGAACACTTCTACCTTGTCATGTGCTCGCATTGTAAGTTGACCTGCAGCCACGTCGATTAATGCTTTTTCGGTTGCCAAAAAGGGTCGTCCCAAAATAAATGGGACTTCAGCATCTGGTTCAAAATCCAGAACAATAAAATCGACCGGAAAAATAAGGGACCCCACTTGCACAAGCACATCCTCAACAATGCCATCAGGCCTCGCTAAGGATCTGTCTGCTAGCTGCAAGATTACGGTTGTAGGTCTAGGGCTCCCCAGACCTAACTTCCTGAATACCGAAGATGGCATCAGATTTATGCTCGCCCCCAAGTCACATAATCCACGAGCTCGGATACTCTGCCCAATGGTAAGCTGGATAGTAAAACTTCCAGGATCTTTCAGCTTCGTAGGCAGTCTATTTTGAATTCGGGAAGTGCATTCCTCCGTCAAAGCTACCGTGGCATACTCAGTCAGACGACTTTTGTTGGCCACGATGTCTTTAATATATTTGGCATATTTTGGCACTCCCTGCAAGACATCAACAAGAGTTACGTAAATTAACATGTACCTGTTTAAGCACCTCCATAAATTTCTTGAAACACGCCTCCTCTTTGTGTTTCTTGAGTCGTTGAGGGAACAGGGGTGGAGGTCTTTCTGCTTCTGCTTCTTTGGTCTTCCCCCTATCAGAACTTTGTTCCTCCTCAACTTCCGCTGCTCCTGACTTTTGAGGCTGTCTTTCCGGTTCCACCTCCTTCAACTCTAAACCACTCCTCGTGGTCATTGCATTTACCTGCTTCGGATTAGGATTCGTGTCGCTAGGCAGTCCTCCTCTGGGTCTTGTGTTTTGGGCACTAGCAAATTGCCCAAATTGATACTCAAGAGCCTTGGTCGCTAATTGATTATTCTTCACTTCGGCTGCCAAGTTAACATAGTCAGCCTACAATTGTGCCTGATTAGCGATCATGGTTTTGAACATCTCCTCAATGGTAGGTGATGGTGGTGGAGGAGGGGCATTGTGATTTCTGAATTGGGATTGATAGTTCGGTTGCCCTCCTTGATTTCTCTGCATACCCTGACCAGAACCTTGGCTTTGTTGGTTGTTGCTACCCCACGAAAAATTTGGATGGTTCCTCCAATTTGAGTTGTAGCCACTACCAAACTGCTGCTGATTTCTTTGTGCATTGCCCACAAAGTTAACAGAATCAGGATTTTCTCCACAGCACTCAGCTGAGTGCTCACTACTACCACACACTTCACACCACACCTGATGGACCGCATGGACTGAAGCTGAAGGCTGGTTCAAGTTCATATTGCTGAAGTGATTATTTAACTGATTTTGCAAGGCAGCTATCTGTGCAGCGATAGCTGTAAATCCATCCACTTCAAGCACTCCTGCTGCTTTCCTTGCTCCACTTCTTGATGAATCTGCATTCCATTCTGGATTGCCCTGTGAAATTCGGTTGAGCAAAGTGTACAGCTCCTCATAAGTCTTTTCCAGCGCTTGCCCTCCAGCTGTTGAGTCTAACAAAATTTTAGTATGGGGTTCCAAACCCTCAATAAATGTGTGTACCAACACCTCATTGGACTGATGATGATGAGGACAGTCCCGCAACATGGATTTAAATCTTTCCCAGGCTTGATACAAATTTTCTCCCTCCCTCTGTTTGAAACTTAGAATTTGACTTCTAAGTCTGGCTGTTTTACCAGAAGGGAAAAATCTGATCAAAAACTTCCGTGCTAGATCATCCCACGTTGATATAGAATTTGGTGGTTCAGCTTTTAACCACCTCTTGGCTTCACCAAGTAAGGAAAACGAAAATAAGGTGAGCCGAACATAATCAGGTGACACTCCAGCGGGTATATAAGTGTCACTTATCTCCAAAAAATTCTGGAGATGTTGTTGTGGGTCTTCATGAGGGAGACCGGTAAATTGCCCGCTTGTGTGCAATAGTTGCACCATATTCTTCTTTAATTCAAACCTCCCTCCAGGCTCTGGTTTGCGGATACTAGAATGTATATTGTTGGCATGTGGGATTGCCACCTCGCGAACCGGCCTTGCTGCTGCTTCATCGGGCACTAACACTGCCCTAACAACCGGTGGATGTTGTTGCTCCATAATAGACTGTCTAAGCAACCGCAGCTTCTTTTGTAGAGCTTCTCTACATTGACTGTGAAATTCACGTTCAGGCTCTAAGTAAGATTCCACCAGCTCTTTGTCCCTTGCCAGTGTTCACAGAAATCAAGTCTGCAAAATACAGGCTAAGACCAAGTTGTCAACACTTAAGAAAATAAAACAAAAATACAGTAAATTTACACTTATCACAATTTCACCAATTGCCTAGCCTCCCCGGCAACGGCGCCAAAAACTTGTCCGGCTGGTTCGGTATATGTAAAACCGACACGCAAGTGCACGTGGTCAAACAAGTAATAAAGTGGCTAAGTAAGCCAAGTATCGATCCAAGGAGACTCTGGATAAGTAAAATTGCCTAAGTACACTATATTCTTATCTTACTTCTAATTATGCTAACAACAACGTAACCAACAGTTAAATAAGTTTTTGTTTATAAATTATATATACTAAAACTATTAACAATTATTTACTGTGAATTGAAACTATGGATATGAGCATGCCAAGGTTAAGAACAAGCAATGAATTTGACGATAATCACAATTTGGTTAATCTTTTCTTCATGTTGCTAGCCAAGAACATTAGCCTAGAAATTAAAACTCTCGTATTTAATTTCACTTTAGAATCATAAACCATTCGTCTACATTTCTGTGATCAAATGCAATTTATGACCTAGCACTACAATTCCGGTTCCTAAATTGACTAATACGGCTTTCAAGTATATTTCTATCAGGAAAGCATATCAAAACCCAATTTTCCCAAATCAAGTTAAGAAAAATACCCTATTAATTCACAACTTTCCAATTTCGTGCTCTCTCGAGTGAAATTGGACTTTTTAGATGTACATTAATGTCAGCCACACACTAATGCAGTAGAAACAAGAATTAATAGAACAACATGGAAGAAGAAGATGAAAACCATATAATTAACAATCAAAATTCATCACCATTATTCAAAACCTCAGCAAGGAAGAGAATTAGCCACTCATTTGTGGATTAATCATCCTAAAACAAGTGTAAATCATACATACAATTGATTGAAAGAAGAAAAGAAGAGAAGAAATCCCTTAGCTTTTTCGTCCCTCAACTGCTTCTAACCCACGTCCTTGCTCCACCAAGTGTGAATTAATTAAAAATAAGCTAAGTGTTCTATTTATACTAGTGGGAATGTTTCCCGGAATAACAAGCAACGTGTCACGGAAGCCAACGCGGAGCACTGCCTCCGTGACACGGCGTGGACGCGGACCCTCACTGGAAATCCAGGGTCCGAGAATATAGCCTCAACGTGGCACGGAGGCCAACGCGGAGGCTTATCTCCGTGCCACGGAGCTGTAGCGAGGCCTTACTGGAAATTGCCATTTAAAGTACCCTCCAGGCAGTGTGCCTCCGCGATGGTAGCGTGGCACGGCTCCATCGCGGAGCCCCTTTACTTTGCGCATTCCAATGTCTTTTCCATGCTCGCATCCAAGTCCAACTCCGATATTGTCCCAACATGCATTTCAGCTCCTAAAAATTATATTTTCCTACAAAACAAATGCTGATCATGTTGGTTAGTATAAATTCACATTTTATTACCAATTACATGAGAATATATACACATTGCATAACAAACAAGGTGAAAATGATACGTTTGAGTATCACTTGGGCATATAAATCTGCCCAAGATCATCGGCATCAATGAACCCTAGACAAAAGGGTACACTCCCCAGCAACACTGTCCAGAATCCAAAGAATGATGCTCATTGCATGGCAGTGATGACTAGGAGTGGTAAAACCACAGTTGACCCCCCGTTCCCTGTTGAAGTTGAAAGGAGTAAAGAGAGCGTGATGTAGGAAGAAGAGATAGGTGATGAGACACAACATGATGGGTTGAAAAAGGCTCCCAGGAGTGAGAAGGAATGCGACATGGATCAAGGGGAAACTCTAGTGCACAAGGCTATCCCGAGACCACCGCCACCATTCCCACAAAGGATGAAGAAAAATGCGGACAACGGTAAGTTCTAAAAATTTCTTTCAATGCTCAAACAACTTTATGAGAATATATGTTGGTCGAAGCACTAGAGCAGATGACGGGATATGCAAAACTCATGAAGGACCTGGTGATGAAGAAAAGATCTGTAAGCTATAAACCGGTTGACAATGTCCATCACTGTAGTGCCATAGCGATAAGGGTCTTAGCTCAGAAAAAGGAAGACCCAGGTGCCTTCACGATACCTTGCACCATTGGTAATGTCGAGTTCGCAAGGGCACTCTATGATCTAGGAGATAGCATTAATCTAATGCCCTTGGCGGTCTTCAAGAAGCTAGGATTGGGAGCCCCCACACCAACCAACAAGAGGCTATTGATGGCCAACAAAACAGTAAAGAGACATGTGGGCATCCTAGTTGATGTTCTCGTCAAGGTTGATAAGTTTATATTCCGAGTGGACTTCATGATCTTGGATTGCGAGGTCGATTATGAGATCCCCATCATTCTGGGGTGACCATTCCTCGCTACTGGGAGAGCTCTAGTGGATGTGGAAGCTGGCCTGTTAAAATTCAGGATAAATAAAGAAGAGGTCACTTTCAACATCTGTCAGACTATGAAGCAACCAAAAAAATTTAGTATGATCTTAGCACTTGATAATGAGTATAAGTCACTTGACGAATTCTGAGTAGTCAAGAGACTTGCGTCGTGCCGCGACGTTAAATCAGGTGCTTCTTGGAAGGCAACCCAAGTGGTGGTTTGGTGAAATCTGAGTAACCAGACCACCTGCGTCGTGCCGCGACGTTAAATGAAGCGCTTCTTGGGAGGCAACCCAAGTTATTAAACTAATGTGTGCTCCGTGTGCAGGGAAAAAAAACAGGTGGCTGAAAAATCTGCTACTATAAGATCTCAGTACAACTCATGGTGAGGTCCTATGAGTCGGGTAGCAATGGTGGTGAAAAGCAGAGAAAATTCTAAGCAAAGTCTGACCTACGACTCATCCTACGATTCGTATCTCGATGGTACGAGTCGTAGGATGTTCTCGTAGGTCACCAGGTATGTTCTCTGTAACTAAAATCATTACGGGCCAGGGACGAGTCATAGGTTGCTCCTACGACTCGTAGTAAGAGTCGTGACGGGTCTTATTGACCCGATTCCGCCCAGATTTTTAAATTGGCCCGCACCTACTTAAACTTCAAAGTCAACCAATTTCCCACGCTAACACCTCAAAACCCCAAAACCCACGACTTGAGAACCTTCTTCTTAACACTCATAGCCTCCCAACATCAAGAAATTAAGCTAGAAATTCTTGCTTCAGCTGAGTGTGTAAAGCCCTAACACTTGATTTCCAGTCTATGACTCACGAACCAAGTAAGAGATTTACATTCTAAGTTCTTAATGCTTGAAAGTGAATTTGAGGGAATCGAAAACCCATAAGAATCATTGAGTATGCTTGAAAATAAATGGGTATGTGCGAACAACTCCAATTCGACCGAAAACCCACTGGAAATTGATTGAATTTTGGCCCTAGAACACCTAAAGGGAGTTACGGGTAAGTGGAGGATTAAGTGGTGTAAAAAGGTAGGGTACCTAATGCTAGACTTGGGGGAAATCTGAATACCCAAAAAAATGTGCAAAACAAACACCTACACACCGATAAAAAAGAATCGTAAAACTGGACTGAGAAAGGGTATCTAGTACAGTATGGGTCGTAGGTTGACACTATGAATTGTACTGAGTGCTCGTACCACTTATCTTGAAAAATCAATTTGGGAAGCCCACCCTACGACTCATGGAATCGACCTATGGGTCGTACCACGAGTCGTGGTGAAAATCAGAATTTGTGAAAAATAGGACTTCATCAGATGACTCAAGGTATGGATCGTACCTGCAAGTTGTGGGGCACCATCAGGGTTTCTCACCAGTCGTACCTTCTAGGTACGACTCGTACTGAGAACTCGTGATGAGATACTACATTTCTTATATCTGATTTTCTTTTTCAATAATGGAATGCTAACCTCTTTCTCACCAAGTACAATGACATACAAACGCAGGGCAGACAAAACACAAGCCCATAGGCAATTGATAGATGAAATAACGGACTCAGAGTCTGAGCAAGCTGGAGATTCACGTAGTGGTTCACTTGAGGATTATCAAGTAGATACCTCAGACATAGATGGAACAAGAACCACTAGGGCAAGAGCAAAGGCCCAAGCAGAAGCAACCACGACCACATCCGCTCAAGCTCCCCGATCTGAAGAGGAGGCCAGAGAGGAACAACAAAGGCTGGGAACCGACTCCAACATTGAGGAAGGGTCATAAGGGACCTAGAATGATGCAGAAAGTAGTGAGGAAGAAGTGGAGGAGGAGACCCCTGCCAGAGAGAATAGAACAATGCGGTGGAGAGTGCCAGGTGCTAAAGAGATATATGAACAAGGCTTAGCTCTCATCGCCAAGAACAAACCAAAGCGAAGCATCCAAGAAGAACCTCAGATCCTCACTAATTCCTTGAATGAAGTTGAGGATATGAAGCATATTTTTAGCTTCTATGGGTTAGATTGGATGGCCAAGACCCTTTCACAATACACAGAGGAGATCGTCAGGGAATTCTACGCCAATTACCTGGCCACAATGAAGGAGAAAGCAAAGGAGGGGCAAAAGATCAAGGAGCAGCCTTTCTTAGAGAGTGTTCTAGTATGAGGGCAAGTAGTTGATGTATCCGATCGGACTAGTGCACAGATGTTATATGGACCTCAGTTTAGACCAACAAGGTTAACACTCGAGTATGATTACAGGGTGAAAGCAATTAAGCAGATTAGGAGTTTGAGCAGGGGTGAGCGACAGAGGCAGCTGCAATGGCTAGCAGAGGTGATAAATGAGAACAAGGACGAGGTTGAGTGGGTAGCAGGTGGTAAGAAGGTGACAAAGAATTCATTGAACTTCATCGCAAAGGCCTGCTGGACATTGGTGAGACATCGATTAGTGCCGACAGATAATGATAACACGCTGAGTGCTGATAGAGCGACGTTGGTGGCATGCCTCATGTCCCACTACCCTCTTAACATCCCGAGGATCATAGCTACCGTGATACGAGATAGGGTAGTGAAGTAAGCACTACTATTCCATTCCTGAGCCTTGTATATAGTTTGTGCAGGGAGGCGAGAGTAAACCGGGGTGATGAGAGATTGATCGGAGGCCAAAGAATTGCAGACATAGGCCTTATTCGAGATGATATGAACCCGGTAAGCAGATCCAAAATGCCAACAACCATCCCAGCAGCTCAGCCAACAAGAGACTTACAGGTGAATGTCCCCAGTACTCAGGAGCATAGCGAGACATTGACTACAGATGCCGGTCATTCAGAATCAGCTCCCAGCACCTCAGCTACACTGCTGCCCAGTGTACAGACTCAGATTCCAGCAGGGTACATCTTGGTGCCGCAGGATTTTCTCTAGAAGCTGGCAAAGAGATTGACCATGGCCGAGCGCAAAATTCAGGCAATGATGAAGAATGTAAAGAAATGGGTCAAATCCGATATAGATGCAGTAGCTCAGGCCCTTCATGCCTGCCTAGATAGTTTTGAGAGTAGATTTAACTTGAGGATGGTGGAGCAGTCAGACACCGACAGTCTCCGTGCGGAGTTGAGGGCTCTTTGGAGCCAAGTGGTTGAGTTGTCTTCACGTCAACCAACTATTATAGCAGCCCCCACTCTTCCAGAATTGGATGCAGAGCTTGAGGAGGCTATTGACTTGGTAGCATACTAGGGGCCAACTGCAGCCGGTGATAAAGGCAAAAAGAGAGCTGCTGAAGATGTTGGTGAAGAAAGTGTGAAAAAGAAGAGAAAGAAGGAGAAGAAAGAGAGAAAGCAGGCTAGAACAGAGAGTATGCGAGCTCACGAGGAGAATATGACTGAGCTGCATGAGAGAGTTAGAGGAGCGGGAAGCTCCACCACAGCTCATCTCGAGCTTGCCAGTGGCCATGACCCTTCGTGTGAGCCACATTCAGCCTCGGTTTTCACAGAGGCCATTCAAACGGATACAATCACTGAGGGGGGTACCATTACCCCCATTGTTACACCATTGAGTGCGCCGGCTGATCTTGGGCATAATTACATGCCAAAGTGATACTTTATAACTTAGTTTTGTCTTGTTTATGTATTTAATTATGTACATTTTCATGCATTTTTATATAAATGAGAAGAAATATTAACCAACATGATTAGTCTTTGTTTTTGAAGGAAATAATGCATTGGAGGACCCAATCTATGATTTGGTGAAGTGGAGGAATGATATCGGGAGCGAAACACCAAAGTTGGAATAAATTGGGCAATTTCCAAAGGGCTTCCACGATACCTCCATGTCACGGAGGCAGTGCTCCGCGATACACTCCGTGACACGTTGCTTGTTATTTCGGGAAAAATTCCCACTAGTATAAATAGCATATTTAGGTTTTATTTTAAACATTCTGACTGGGTTGAGCAAGAACGTGGGTTACAGGCAGTTGAGGGGATGAAAATTCTAGGGTTCTTCTCTATCTCTTTCTCTTTTATCTCAATTATTTGTATGAATTACACTTATTTGATGATGTTTAATCCACAAATGAGTGGCTAAATTCACTTCTTGCTGAGGTTAAGAACAATTGTAGTAGAATGTAATTGTTAATCATTTCAGTTTTCATCTTTTCTTCAATGGTTGTTCTATCAATTCTTGTTCTTACTGCATTAATGTTTGGCCAATGTTAATGTATATCTAAAAAATCCAATTTTTATTTTGAAAAGGAAAGAAATTGGAAAGATGTGAATTAGTAGGATATGATCTCTTCTTAGTTTGAAAAATTGAGAATTGATTTACATTCAGAATAGAAATATATCTGAAAGTCTTATTAGTCAATTAAGGAATCGGGAATGTATGGCTAGAACATGAAATTCTTTTATCACAGAAATGTAGATTAAGACTCATGATTCTTAAGTTGGATAGGAGTCGAAATTTCCAATCCATAGGCAATAATTCTTGACTAGCAACCGAAGGAAAGATTAACTGAATTGTATTGATAAATTAATTCCCTGCATGTTCGTTTTAACCTCAGCTTGCTCATTACTATTGTTCAGACTCACTTTCTAATTTTGCCTTAGATTCTTATAAATTAGTAACTCAAATTCTCAAAATATTATTTATTTGGTTGTTTGCATTCTTAAAGATATAGTTCATTAAAACTTAAGTTAATTATTACCATAGCTTAGTCCCTGTGGGATCGATACTTAGCTTTACTTAAGCCACTTGACTACTTGTTCGACCACGTGCACTTGCGTGTAGCCAACAGAAGTCCGAACACCGGCCACCGCTAGTGTCACTACTATCGCGGAGGTACCACCTTCATGAGATGACAGAGGCGAAGTCTGAGTAGCCACATGTAAGTCCCTTTTTCCCTTCATGCATATATTTTGTGCTTCAAGGACGAAGCTCATTCTTTAAGGGGGGGGGTGTACTTGTATTTTTGGGGATATTTTTGGTCACCTAAGGGTTTTTCTTGCCGTGTTTCTTTTCCCTCAGACATGCGATCTAGTAGAAATGGCATGTGTTAGGATTTTTTATTTTTAGTTGTGATTTTTGTTTGATTAGAAAATAACTTAGGAATACTCAGCCATTGGATATGCACTACTTTTATTGTTTTTGAATTGACCCTGTTTAAACAATTATTGCTGTGTATTTGTGACAACAATGCATGATTTCTGTGGATCATTTTATGTCATTTAGTTATTAATAGTGCTAGTCTTGTTAAGCCATGTATGAACCAGATAGGTAAAGTGAAAATAGTTCGTCTACCATGTGTGAGTGAGGTTTTAGTATCTGTTGAGGTATGTTGTTGAAGATCTAGAACTTGCTTGGTTGGTCTCTGCATAGGTTGAGGATGGTTGGTTAGGAGATGATCATAGGCCATTTTTGTGTTAGCTCACCTTTTACCTATATTGCCCTATCAAAGTGTCATCAATCCCTTGATCCCAAGTTTGAGCCTTAATTGACCATATTTCTTTGATTTACCTGCTAACCGTACCCATTTGTTTATAATGAACCTATTTGGTCCTGGTCCTTCCTAGGATATTGTGAACCTCAACATAAGCAAAATGCTTAAGTTGAGGGTGGCTAAAGTAGGAGTGCATAAAATGGTGGGAACGGGAGAAAAGGAAATAAAAGAAAAACAAGAGAAAAAAATGGTGAAAAATAAGGTGTGGTGAGGTGAAAAAGTCAAAAGCTGAAAATTTGAGAATACTGAAAAAGAAAGATATTCAAAAGAGCTTGAAATTGCGGAAAAATATGAAAAATCACCTCACCTATGCAAATGTTCATAAAATGGAAAAAAGGGAAGAAAAGAAGACAAAGAATAAAGGGTGAAATAGGAAGAATGGTGCAGCCAATGAATGTAATGCCAAGGAAGGGATAGTCACTAATAAAATCTTTCATCTTTATCATGTCGAGCCCTAAGACTACATTAGAAGCCATATAAAGTCCTATAGTGATATTAATTTGACCATCTAACAAACCGAAGCAGAGAAAATAAGGGCAAACCTATGGTATCTGATGCATAATACCTGCAGTTCTTTGAGAGAGTGAGTGCTTCATTTGCCTAGTCCCATGTTTCATTTGATACTTCATATTAGAGTGGGGACTTCATTTTCTATGAGGATACATGGATTATGTTTTCTTTTACCATTGGTCTGTGTAAAACGCATAGGTGATGACTTGATTTCTTGTTGATAGCTAGATGACATGTCTTGATCCCTGAATATGATGTTTTGAGGTTGCTTGCAATAAATTAGCTAATGATGTTTCAAGAGTAAGGGTCAATAGAGTTTGTATATAAAGTGCACAAATTTGTTTGAGTTTTGGCTGTAGTATCTTAAGTTTATTTTCTAGTTGAGCGTCATGTTTAGTTTTTATTTTTCTTTTCCTGAGGACATGCAAAAGTCTTAAATTGAGGGTGTTGATGTGCTGTGAATTTACAGCACTATTGACGCTCAAAATTAAGAAAATAGCATGGACTTAGGTGTATTTATGTGGATGTGAGACACTTTTCCTTTGATTTCAAGAGAAATGGGTGTTGGAATAATAAGTTGCAAAACGAAGCTAAAAGTGTGCAAAAAGGGGAAAAAGTGCATAGCACAGCACGATCCGTAGGATGGACCTACGAGTCGTACAGAGGGCCTTGACTAAAAGCTGAAAGTTTAACCTGGAAGACTGAACTTACGAGACTCTTCACGGATCGTACCATGGTGGTACGAGTCGTGGTAAGCCATTCGTGATGAAATCCAGAAGAATTGCACTGAAGGCTGATTCTCAGTACGAGAGCACCCTACGATCCATGAGATGAAGGTATGAGTCGTACCATACCGGTCGTGGTGAGGTTCAGAAAAAGTTCAAAAGATCAGGATCAAGCCAAGGGTGTCAATGTACGATTCGTACATGTTGATACGAATCGCACCTTGACCCAACACTTAGCCAAAATTCAGCCAACACTCCAAGCCACGAGTTGATTTCACGATCCATGAGAAGCCCCTACGAGTCGTAGGTGGACCCATGACGAGGTCAGCGACAAATATGGAAAGCAGTCCTGTTGGTTTAGGAAAAGGATTCTTGTGTCTCTATAAATACTTTTTATGTTTTATTTTTAAGAGAGGACGATGAATAGACTTAATTCTAGGAGGAAAACATTGTAGTAAACAATTTTACATCATTGGAAGAGAGAATTGAGTTGGTTCAAACTTTTCTTAAATTCATCTTGTTCTTGCTACTTGTTATTCAAGATTTCGTGGTTTAATTGAAGGGGTTGTTTTTCTCAATCATCTTTGTAAGTATTGTATTATGTTTTCCATCATGAATGTAAATCACAACCTTGCAACTATGAGAGGCTAAAACCTCCATAGCTAGGGTTGTGGGAACCATGGTGGATTAACTAGTTAGGTTTGCACAAAGTGATTCTAAAACCAATACTAAATACTTATATTGTTTTCTCTTCATCTTTAATGATTCTTAGCGCTGTACAACGTTAGGAAGTGCCTGAATTCTTTACTTGCTTTGGTCGAAGAGGTAGAGATTAGGAAAAGAGAATTACAACAGAGCCTTGATCTTGATGATCATTGTATTAACTTAAGCTGTGGTCGCAGGATAGTTATATCTAGAACTTAGTGATAACAGTTAGTTCATTAAGTGCAGGTTGGCGTCATCTGCTACATGGCCACTGGACACACCCTTCATGTTTAACAATTGAATCATGGTGCTTATAATATCAAATTTGGTCCCAGCGGGTAGTGCTGGTGGCACAACTGCTCCAGTTGACTCAACTTCATCAATATCTGGGTCCTCATCATCGAAGAACTGAGGGGCAAATCTCTGAGCTCGGTTTCCCCTCCTATGTTGACCAGCGTTTACCACCTCATCCTTGTCATCATCAGTCTACTGAAGTGCAGCTAACCGAGCTAGCTCGGCTTGCCTAGCTTCCTCAGCTAAGCGGGCTTCTCGCTCAGGGTTTTCCTTTCTATGCAGTGCTCGTTCGATTTTGGGATTTAGTAGAAAAAGGGGGTCTCCTCTACTCCGAGTGCTTGGAATTTACCAGAGGACAGCTTGTAGGTATCAAAAACATAAAAAATAAACATAATTAAGGAAATAACTACCAAAAAGTCAAATACAAGCAAATAATCTAGTCTTAGCCGTATTCCCCGACAATGATGCCACTTTTTGATAATGCTCAAACCACACTTCTAACTGAAGTATGAAGAGGACATTGTCACTAAAGAACCCAACTTAGAGGTTGGGGTCGATCTCACAAGGAATATGGAAGATCTAGATTACAGCTGGTAAGTGAACTTGTATGCTAGTTACTTCACAGTTAGGGGGATTCTAATAATAATCAATAATAAAAACAAAGTAGCTGTCAAGATTATGGTTGTGAATCAATAATTAAAGGATAACTAGGGTTTGTATTCCCCATGGATTCATAACAGCTTTAGGTATACACTCTTGATCTTCACCAATACTTACTTATAGAACTGATAACTTAGGTTCATTCAAATGATCGACCAATCCCTATTGAATGACTATACTTAATTACTAGACCAAGTCTCATGACCGTTTCCAAACTAACCGTTATGACTAAGTTCTAGATATAACTATCCTGCGACCACAGCTCAAGTTAATACAATGATCATTAAGATCAAGGCTACGTTGTAATTCTTTTTCCCTAATCTCTACCTCTTCGACCAAAGCAAGTAAAGAATTCGGGCACTTCGTAACGTTGTACACCGCTAAGAATCATTAAATCATGAAGAGAATACAATATAAGTAATTAGTATTGGTTTTAGACTTACTTTGTGCAACCGTAGCTTGTTAATCCACCATGGTTCCCACAACCCTAGCTATAGAGGTTTTAGCCTCTCATAGTTGCAAGGTTGTGAAGTGTGTTCATGATTAAAGACATAAAAACAATACTTACAAATATGATTGAGAAAAACACTTCCTTTAATTAATCCAAAAAATCTTGAAGAACAAGTAGCATGAACAATATGAATTCAAGAAAAGATTGATCACAAGGTTGAACCAACTCAATTCTCTCTTTCAAAGATGTAAAATTATCTACTACAATGTTTTTCAACTAAAACTAATTCTTCTCAATGTCACCTCTGAAAAATAAAACATAAATGTACTTATATAGACCTAAGAATCCTTTTCCTAGGCTAACAGGGCGATTTTCCATATCTGATGCCGACCTCATCACAGATCATCCTACGACTTGTAGGAGCATCCTACATTCCATGGCAGCATCTCATGGTTTGGACTGGTGACTAATTTTTGGCTAAGTGTCAGGCCAACGTACTATTCGTACCTCCTTCCTACGACTCGTACCAGGCTCCCGTGGCTTGATTCTTAATCTTTGCAATTTGTCTGAAGCTCACCATGACCGGTATGGTACGACTCGTACCAAGCTCTCATGAGTCGTGGTATCCTCTCGTACTGAAAATTAGACTCTTGTGCAATACTTCTAGAGTTCATCACGACTGCCTTACCATGACTCGTACAAGCTTGATACGATCCGTGGCAAGACTCATAGGTTCATTCTTCCAGCTTCAGCCTTCTGCTTCTTATCACAACCATTAGTAAAACTCATAGGTCCATCCTACGGATCGTACTGTGGACTGCAACTTTGCCCTTTTTTGCACACTTTTAGCTTCCTTTTGAAAATTTACGCTCCAACACCCATTCATCTTGAAATCAAAGGAAAAGTGCCTTATATCCACATAAATACACCTAAGTCCATGCTATTTTCTTAGTTTTGAGCGTAAATAGTGCTGTAAATCCATGACACATCAATGGGTGTGGAAGAAAGCACCCACTCATAACCCTAGATATCTGGGTATAGAGGATTCTAACACTTTCTGATTGCCCAAGGTGAGATTCCAATTGAAACCTTCCAAACTTTCTCCAAATTCTCCCTTCAAACTCTCAAGTTTGCATGCATGGAATGAATCAGCTTAGAATAGGTTTTCCACTTTTAAAACCCTATAAAATGAGCCTTAAAAAACGTAGTATAGGCCCCTAGGACTTAGGAATTATGGAAGAGCCCTTACTAAAATCACTGAAAATAATTGTCAGGTGGTCCTAAAGGACGACCTGACGACTCGTTACCAGCGCCAATGACTTGTTGGATTACCCGTCGTGTACACTGCTGACAAACTCTGGGGCTCATAATGATGGACATAACGACTCATTAGGAGTGACCACGACTCGTGGTCACCAATCATCAAGTACACTGCCTCCCTTATACCAATTTCTTGTATATCATCCAAGGACGCACATCACGACTCGTTGCCTAACCTGACGAGTCGTGGCCTCCTCCTGTTAAGTACACTGGTTGACCTCTTCTATTTTTTTTCTTCTCTCTCACCCCACGGCTGACCTAACGACTCGTGGTGTCTAACCACGAGTCATTTCCTCGCTCGTGGGGACCCTTTATCATTCAATCTTCATGCTCTTCACTAGCCTTCCCCACGAGCCACCTGACGACTCATGGGCTCACGAGTCGTCCAACGACTAGTTCTGTGCCTGCAACTCAGATTTTCATATTTTCCCCATTTCAACTCCTGGGTCCGAACTTTGAATTCTCGGGGTATAACAATGACACCTTTAGTAGCGAAGAAATGCTCAAAATCTTTAAAGATGTATTCACCGCCTGAGTCCGTGTGAAGGATCTTTATATTTTTCTCAAATTGAGTACGAACCATAGCATAAAATACTTAAAGACTCTGAATATCTTAGATTTGTGTAATATGACATAGTAAGAACTGCTAGAGAGCAATCTGGAGCTCGCGGGACCCCAAACATCAGAGTGAATAAATTCAAATGGAGAGGTAGTGTGATGGATACTTTTATTAAATAGAAACAAATGTAATTTTGTAGGGCACAAGATTCACAATCAATAGTAACATTATTCTTAAAATTAATCTTAGACGCTAAATCACCAGAAGAAAATAAAGACTTGAGATTCTGAGTACGAGGATGTCCCAAGTGCCTATGCCACAATTTTCAAAGAGCATATGTTGAGTTGATCTCTTGAGAAGACGGAGCAAGAAAGCACTATGAGAGTTGGAGGATGAGCCCATACAAGATGAAGAGTTTCCATTGTCTACGTCCCCGACCAATCACCTTCCCAATTTTCAGATCCTGAATAAGACAACCATTAGGTGAGAAAGAAATGAAGCAATGCTTGTTAACAAGTTGATTAACTAAAATCAAATTAGCGGACAATTTAGGGACATAAAGAGCATCAGATAAGACTAGAGGAAGAGAATCAAGGAAGATATATTGTAAAGTGCCACTTCTCTAAATGTCGATGTTCATTCCGTTAGCAACAATGATAGTGCCAGGGACGGAAAAAGGCTTTGAGGAAGCAAATATTGTCAAGTCACCAGTCATGTGATGAGTGGCACCCGAATCTCTAATCCAAGGAGTAGTCGACTTAGGCTCATCAAAACCTGCAACCTGAAGTCCTTTGATAAGTTGTTGGATGAGGTTAGTAGGTATAGAAGAAGAGGAACCATTAGGAGGATCGACATTAGAGGTAAAGGCTGTGGGGGTGGTCGAATGGTTGGGACATAGTGGACGAATCCGGCAATTTTCGATCAGATGACCATCTTTCTTGCAATATCTACAAAGCAATTTGGAGGTGGAATCTATTTGGTTGCAGCAATGAGAAGCATAGTGACCTTTATCATGATAGTTGAAACACTCAATAGTAGACAAGTCATGATATTTCCCTTTATAAGCAGCAAACGAATTAGGAGGGGTACTCAAAGAAGAAAGAGAGGCCAGATGAGTCTCTTCGGTAAGAAGATCAACAAGGATACTGTCGAGCGACAAGGTTGAGTTGTGGTTGAGAATAGAGGCCCGAATATGTCCAAACTCATGTCATAACTTCATAAGGAACGTACGATAGAGAGATTTATGTCGCAGGTTAAGGATCGTGTCGAGTGCTGCTGCCGAAATACTGGTGTCATCAATCATATCCATCTTATTTCAAATCAGCATTTAGAATAATAAAATTCTTGAATGCTGGCGATCTCTTGAGAAAGAGATCTAAGAGAATATTCCAGTTGATAAATTCATGCATCATTACTACGTTGATAGATTCGTTGAAGGTAGTCCCATATGGCATGAGCAGAGGACATAGCCCTAAGGATTTAGAGCAATGGTGTTGTCGACGGACTCCATGATCTAGATACGTATCTCTGCATCAAAAATAGATTATTTAGAGATGACCATTCCATTCTAAACCGTGGTTTCTGGTTTGGGTGAGGTAACGTGAACCCAAAGCTCTTTTCCCTCAAGAAAATTTCAAAAATACGGAACCCATAAAAAATACTTTTTTCCATCAAGTTTCATTGCTGGACGTTGATGATGGGAATCCATTGGAATGGACTGGAAGAAGAAAAAAACATGAGTAGGAGGAGAGGAGAGAAAAATAAGGGAAGATTGGAAAATTTTAAAGCTCTGATACCATATGAACAAGGAAAAGACCTTGATTTTCTATATCTTTAGAAAGAAGGATATCATCTCCCTATAAGATTACAAGACAAACTATACACGGTAAATATAATTAAAACAAATTGTAGGCTAATAATATGCAATCTACCTCTACATAGTAAGAACTATACATGGTAAATATAATTAAAGAAGATTCTAGGCTAATAATATACAATCTACCTCCTAATATATAAAAGATAATTAAAGCTATACATGATAGGTATAGATTATAATTGATGGTGATTAATATAATGTAGACAATAAGAAAAAAAATCATCACATAATACCTATTGTGAAATCATCACATCACAGATTGCAAAAAATAATTTTTTTCAAAGTGTACCAATAAAACCTGAAAGAAATATTGAATAAAAATGCACAATAACAACGAATAATACAATTTCTCATCAATAATAAAGAACAAATTCTGATAAAAGCGTCGAAAGAAAAAGAGATAAAAAGAATTCAGTAGCTCATGAATAATATCAGTTGCAAATAGTATAACCAAAAAGAACAAAAAATTTTGCAACAACAATTGTAAATCTAGAGAAAATTGTAACATAACATGCAATCTCCCTGATGAAAAAAGATGTATAATTTGTTACCCTATTATTCTGCACTTATTTTTAAAATTCCGCGTAAAGCCAAAGTTAGCAAATAAAAAATGATCAATAAAAATAAGTAAAACATTTAATTGAAGCATATGCACCTACAAAACTAAAAAATCAGGAAGGAATGAGGATGGGCATATAAAAAGACTTATCTTATGAACGAGAATAATGTTGAGACCTTGCGTTTCTTGATTTTCTTGAAATTGGGGCCATACTTTGGACTGCATTGATAATTAAGAGATAACGTCTTGACAAAATCATTACTTTCAAATGCAATTTTTTTTGAAAACACATAAATCTTTCATCATCACTGATCAGTGGCCTGCTGATACTGCAAAAAAGGTAATTTTTTGAACACACACAAATCTTTCTATCATGACTGATCAATGGCTTATTGATTATATATGCAACTTTTTTGAAAGATTCTTGATCAATTGAAAATAAATATAAAAATTCACCAGATTTTAGAAGTTTAAACAATCCAATCTCTCATATTTCAAATTTTTTTCTGCGAACTACGTTGATGCAGCTAAGATTACATAGTGAAAGATGAGGCCGAAAGTCACTTAACTATCTAAAATAGGAAGATACAAAGATTCAAGAAATACTGTAAGTAGGTATATGAAAGAATCAATTTTATTTACATAAGTTGGTACTTGAAGTTGTACTCATGAACAAATAATACGGTAGGAGAAGAGCACATTAATTCTAAAATATTGGGGCATATGAAGGTGGTCAATATATATCTAAAAATTAGTCCTCTTATTTTCAAATTCTTTTGTCAAAAAGAGCCAAGAGGTGTTGAAACTAAACTGATTGTCAATGTTATAGGCTAAAACTCAAAAGAAAATATAGGATGCGTTCGCATGATGCATTCAATTAAGTTAAATTAAATCTTTCAGCGTATAAAGAGGTTCAACTGCTTGAAGAAGTAGATTGAAGTATAATAAAAAATTAATTACACTATCCAATGTATATAAGGTAAATTCAATTCATAGTGATCTATGCGAGAGAAGCACTTAAAATATCTTAGTTGTAAAATACTCATTCTTTTGTTCAACATCTTCCTTATTAGTAATTCTAATTTGGTAAGCTAAATGCAGTAAACAACTTATTATCATTGGTTAAAATACACTAATAAGTTAAATTAAAATCATTGCTAAGAATATAGGATTTCTTTTTGTTTCACATTGTTATTATTACAAACCTCTCTCATAAATGCACTTAATATAAGCATACCTAAATATTTGGGGATATAAAGAGGACTCGACAAAAACGGATAGTAAAAGCAAGGACAATATGAAAGCAATGACAACATGAATCTGTGGAGATATGAGTGTCAAATTTAAATTGACGAATGACTGAAATTTTAATTGGATAAATGAAAAGCAAGAGTTATAGAGAGTAGAATAAGACCCAACACTTAATTTGTCAAATATGAAATAATAATAATTTAAAATGAACAAAAAATATGTTACTCTATAAAATTGCAACTATGGGAGAAAGTTCCTTGCAATAATGCCATATATACTTAGTGTTTCTGGAACTATGATTTGGTTGCAAAATTCTCTAAGAGAGTATAGTGGTGAATAAAAAATAAAAGGAGATTAGGAGACCGCCCTGTATCTTGAGAGGAATATATAAGGTGAATTTGACATTTTAACACATTAATAATACAAAATTAAATCATTCTGGAATACGAAAAAGGCATAAGTTTAACACAAAATTACATGAAATAAAACACAATTTAGCATGAAATTTTGTATCTTTGGATTGTTCTCAAAGACGATAAACTTCTTCTTCTAGTTTGATTTCTTCTCTGCCTTTGCTGCTATTGGAATTGAAAATCTTAAAGTTTTAATTTGAAACAACACAGGATGGGCAAAATTATTTTTATTTATTGGTTAATTTATGTTTTTGGCACTATGAGAACACTTAACAGTGTAAGAAATAAAAGGCACAGGATTTGTTTGAAAATATGGTAGCTATTTTTGCTGCGAAACAAATGGACCAAGAAACAAAAATCCTAAAGTTCGACTTGATGAATTGAACACTTGTTGTAAGGGAGGAGAATGGGAGAAAGGGAGGCGTATGGATAAAGGAAGAACCTGTTGAGATTTGTCTAATCGAAAATATTGATGGATTTTTGGGGTTTCTTTAACTGAAGGTCGAAGGGATTTCTATTTGTAGATATTCTTTTTCATATGTTAGTGGCATTTGGATGTAGTGATGGTTTGAGGTCTTGCCCTCGGTTGGGGGTGGGAGCAGGAGGGGGAACAAGGGCGACATGGATACTAAGGGAGCCTCTAGGTTGAGAGTTGAATCTTGGAACATAGGAACTTTGACGGGAAATTCTATTGAGTTAGTGGAAATTCTCAAGAAGAGGAGAATTAATGTAGCTTATGTCTAGGAGACCAGGTGATGGGAGTAATACCAAGGCTAGGGACGTTGATGGGTATAAATTATAGTACTTAAGAAGTTCGAAGAATAGGAATAGAGTTGAAATTTTAGTAGACAGTAAACTCGGGAAACAAGTGGTAGAGGTTAGGAGGGTCAACAGTAGAATGATGATGATTAAATTAGTCATTGGGGGAATTTATTAGTGCATACTCACCTCAAGAGGGATTGGACAAGGAGGATACAAAGAGCTTTTGAAAGGTATTGGATGAGGTGTAGAGGTACCTGTAACACCCCGTATAGTTTAAGCAATAAATCCGCACTTCGAAGTGAGATTAAGAGTACTTAATATGCTAAAATATATTTTTAAGGTATTTTAGTCACTTTATGATTGTATGTTAAGATTGGACGTCAATCAAGTTGTATAACAAAAGCCGGCAAAAATTATCGCAAATTTCTTTCTTGAGATTCTATAAAATTTGGATCAAATGTCTCAAAGTTTTTATACCAATCTATAAGGATTTTGGGGGACTATAACCTATTGAATTAAAGATTTTTAAGTGTACGTTCAAGATCATTAAACCTTTCATCAATATGACTTTGAAACAAAGAGATATATTCATGTTTTCGCGAGACTGGCACAAGCAGGCACGTCAAAAACGGCTAAGGTGGTGGAGGACTATATAAGTCCATTTGGTCATTTATATCACATACAATTCTCATTTATGGAAAGTTTCTCAACCATAACTCTCCCTAGAGGTGTTCCAACATGTTCTTGGTAGTTTTGGACCTAGGAAGCCAATGATTTTGATGTCGGGAAGTCGAGAATCATGTGTAACTTACATTTTGGTGTCTTTCTGAGCTTTTGGTGGCTATTTTGTGGTGAAGATGTTGGTAAGCCTTCTTTATTTGATTTTCCTTAGTTGTTGTGGTTGGTTATAGGTGTGTTAATCCCATTAGGTTGTTGTCTCGAAGTTTCTACCGTGGAATTCGTATGAATCTTGTTAGTTAAGTTCCATTTACCTTATTTCTTCATTGATTTGTTGGTTGTGTTCTTGGAAGTATCTTGGATTGCCTATAGGCAGTAGGTTCGTGGTTTTGAAGGATTGGGCTGAGCTAGGCTCGAAGATAAGGCATGTTAGGATTGTCCCTCCCTTTGTCGGCATGAATTCTGTAGCAGTTGTCATAGGTGTCAACATGCGGTCTGTTGTTTTGTGAAGCTTTGTGTTATATTGTTATTCGACTCTTGTGCTGCTGTTTATAAGATGATAAATGTGTATATGAGGTGCTGGTTTGGTTGGTGGCTCAGGCTTGAATGTGGAGAATCATAGTCATGGCAAATTATTAGGCTCGTATCGAGAGGCCGTGTGTGAGGCGTGTGGTTCTGTTGTGCCCAACCGCATATGGAAGTGCACATGGTCGTACAATTAATATAGTGGCTATTTAAAGATGGATATCAAACCTACAAGGACTAAGTTTTCTATTTTTGTATTTATTATTTCACACAAGTGTGTAAGTAACACAAGAGTCAACGAGTTTTGTAAGTGTAAAAATAATGAAACTAACAAATAATGAATTAAAGGACGTAGATTTAATAAATATTCAAGAATATTCTAAGGTTAAGGCATAGGATGCAATCATGTACAACATGTATTTTTCTTCAGCTATGTTCTCTATCTGATTGATGGTTATTATAAATTAAGATATGATTATGGTCTTTCAAACCTCTAGCCATTTGCCTAAAATGACTCTTGAAACTACAATTATTGCACAGTGATGCAAGAATTCATCTTAGGTATCGAAGCATTTATTCCCTTTTTAAATTGAATGCAACGTTGTAGGTATATTTCTATCCTGTACACGAATCATATCTTTAACTTACAACAAAGACAAGAACACATTCCCCTATTCTTCATTCTACCCTAGTAATTCTCCTTTAAGATTCACACTAAGATTATAAATTTATCTTAATGTTGGCCAAACATTAAAATATAAGAAGCAAGAACATAAGAACAAAATTGAAAATGAAATTATGTTATACATTCATGCTAGTAGCCTCAACCTCAGAATGAGGTAATTTAGCCACTCATTCTTTGATTCGACATCTCCGAACAAAATTTTAGTCATAGGCAAAATTGAAATTAGAAGAAAAGGGAAGAGAAAGAACCCTAGAATTTTCTTCAGTTTAACTGCCATTTTTCCACGTCCTTGCAAAAAATTCAGATAATAAAATAAAAATGACTAAGTGTTCTATTTATACAAAGGTAGAATAACACTGTGATCAACCAGCTTCATGGAACCGAGGCTATCACAAATTACTGGCTCTGTGACACGGAGCAATCGCAGACATTCACTAGATAGCGGCTTCAAGCTGGACACCCCTCAGTGTGTCACAGAGGCCATCGCAACAACTTTGCTTCATGACATGGACCTATCGCGAGCCTTCACTAGGTAAGCTGTTTAGCATTTTCATATCGCCAACATGGCACGGAGATGAACACGCCAAATCTCCTCTGTGGCACGTTGCTATCACAGTGGTCCACTATTTTGTGCCTTCCAAACTTAATTTTTCTACCAAGGCACAATGGCACGTTGCTAAGCGCGAAAAATCTCCAATGTGGCATGGACTTGATTTCCAACATCACTTTTTAGCTCGCTTAACGTCCCATACTTCAACTTCGAGCATCCATTGTCAACGTCAAGCTGAATTTATTGTATTTGCCACTTGCAAATAGTCTAATCACATTTGTTAGTCCACAAGCATAAATCATTCAAAACATGCATGAATATATAGGTATTATCCTCAACTATGGTACAATATGGGTGAAAATATGACATTTGATCGTATAAATATGCCCAAGATCACCATCCCATACTTATATCCTTGTTCGTCCTCGGACAATCCTTTTACATCCTTGACATGATTTAAACATTACCATAATCAATGGGACTAGATCACCTGCACCTAGTTATGCTAAATGCTTTAATCATGACATACAATTCATCCATTCAAGCATGATCTTCACTCACAACATTCATAAGTAGAATCACATGCCCTAATGAATAATTTTTCAACCAAAAATCCAGCCAACATGGTTACATCATAGTAGCAAGGTCATTAGCTTCATCAAAGTCTTACTATCATGTGCCCTCACTTTTATGCAATGTCCCTACCCTCATGAGACAAATATGTTCACATCTAGGCACATTATAGAAAATGATTCTCTCACGCTCCAAAGAATATTTCAAGCATACCTAACACACCATAAAGTTTCCTGTAATGTATCATTCAACCAAGCATGGCATTAACTTGTATAATTAAAAGGGCTTTTCATGGTTGTAATATCGGCTAAGGGATGTGTAGGATTATTTGGTTCATAGTGACTCTTATCCTTATGCACTTTAAGACAATTACATATTTCCCTTTTTATCACTTCACTTCTTTAGCACTTCATTCATCCCCCCTCCAGTTTATTTTTCCCCTCACTTACTTATCCTCATTCATGATGTAATGAGTGTATATCCATGGCTTATACTCACAAATATCAATTTTTTTTAATATTTAGATCTTGTCCAATAATTTTAGTACACACGCCAATCCTTTTCCTACCTTACTATTTATCTTTTCCTTTGATCATTTTCTTTGGCCTACTGTCTCAACAAAATGCATTAGGGCCTAGTTGGATCAATTTAACATTAAGGGCATATGAACAAATAGGGTAAGACAAATTAATGCAGTTGATCCACAAAATATAGGCTTCAAGGCTCAAACGAGATTCACTAGAGATAGTATCAGGGTAAGGCACAAAGAGTGATACAACAAAATAATTCAGGTTCACAAAGAAGTGTCTTAATCATCTCTACCAAGATTAAAGCCAATTTCAATTTTTTGTACACATAGGGCAAATTCTAGATGCTAGTTAGCAAGAAATATAACAAGTTCTTACCACTCATGGCACCATAATTCAAACTTGGTTAGCCTAAACCTCTTTTACTATTACAACAACATTGATTGCCAAACACAATTAAGCCTACGATTTTACAATTTAGAGTTAAACACCAAGGCCTTATGTGATCCTACCATTATCCTCATTACCATTGCTTTATCTACTGAATGTCTCATGAAGTCTAGCATTTAACCAAGTGGAGTACTCTAGCACACTAGAGATGGTTTTATTTCCTAAACATGAATAATTTTTCTTAAAATGGTCTTCATCCATCTATCATGGGAAAAAATCTCTAACTATGACTAAAAAAAATCTACTCAGTTCAAAGGGACTATTCTTGGGAAAAGCATAAAAAAAGTCGAGAAACCCAAAATGAAAAATAATTACAATCACAAGATAAGACAGAAAGAGATAATATTACTAGCTATTACATGCCAAGTACCAAGTCTTTTTCCTAGCTATAAATTACATGTCACCTAGCTACAAATTACATGCCACATTATGTATTTGTCACCATCATTGCATACCATATCTTTTAGAGAAGCACATAGACAAGCACAAACTTATTACCACCCTACACTTAAAATGAGCATTGTCCCTAGTGTTGCAATAAAATAATATAAAAATAAAGTTAGGGTGGTGAAGACTCCATGATCAAACCACTATATCATCCTTCTCATCTGGTGCAAGCGCCTCCTCACCAAGGTTAGAGTCAGCGTCCTCCTCCTCATCTGACTCAATGTCTGAGTTTGCTCGTTGTCTATCCTCATCTGTCAGCACATCATTGTCCCGAGGCTCCATAAAAGATGGCCTATCTAGCACATGGTCATGGCGTAGGCATTGAGTGAATATATAATGTCAACTTGCCGTAGCTCTTCCTCAGTCACTGGCCTCCCCCTAGTATGAAGCTACAACATCTGTAGCCCAAACATCCTGGCAGCATAAGAATCATCTCGAGCATGTTGCTCAGCCAGTGTGAGTACATAAAAATATGTAGTATCTGACGCCTTTGTTTTAGTCACATCTATTGTGTGCCGGTCAACTCATGGCTGATAGTCCAAAGCTTCCTCCTTAATTTCATGGCCCCTCAGAAATTTGGTGATTAGCCCTCCAAAGCCATACTTGTTTCCTAGGTGCAATCGAGCCTTTTTGATGGCCGATTTGATCATAGCACCAACATTGATCTCCATGTTACTCATTAGTGAGTAGACCAAGAAAACTCTATCTCTGGTGACATTGATGTACCATGATTTTATGGCACTTTCGATGCTTAAAACCAAGAAATTATGCACATTCCAGGTTGTTTATATGGGTATAAGGTATTTTGTGCTTAATGTGCAGGAAAATAGGTCTTGAAGTGATTTTGGTCGAATTAATGCTGAAAGCAACTAAAAGGTGACTGCTAGGCACTTAACGAGTCATTGGTAGGAGGCATGACCTATCACTTGAGGAACATGTGAAGATGACGAGAGACATCATGAGTCGTCACCTGAAGGAACGACTCGTTGGCAGGCCACCGGAGCTATCCGTGAGGTGCACTGGAATTTCTGAGGAAGTAGACCACGAGGGACCTAACTACTCATTCTAAGACATGACGAGTCATTAGGTGACCCGTTGCCAGGCCTAGGTAAGTTTCTGAGGATGATTGATTGAAAGCAAAGAACGACTCATCAGAAGGCCTAACGATCCGTCACATGGCCCATTGCCGCTTGCCGACCTGGTTTCCAGATTTATTTAGGAAAAGGATTTCTTTGTATTATAAATGTTTTAGGTTTATTTTACAGAAGGGCGTTGAGAACGTTTAGAAGCCGATTTTTGGGAGAATCTTGAGCGATATTGTTGAGAAAGTTTTCAAGATATGAAAGCTACATTGGAATTTTTATTCAATCTACTTGGTTTTTATTCTACAATACTTTGTAAGTTGCAATTATGATTTCTTCTATATTTTGTGATTGCAATAGTACAAACATGAGTAGCTAAACCCATAAACTAGGTTTGTCATAACCAAGATGAATTAACACTCATAGGTAAGAATACTTAGTGATTCTTGAACGGAGTTTTATGCATGTATTGTTTTTCCCTTCATTTTGATTGATTCTTGACGGTTGCAAATGTTAGGATTTTCCTTATTCTTACTTACCGGATCAAGGATGTAATGAATGGGAAAAGCGATTAACAACGTAGATTTGAGGCTACCAACCCTCATCTAATAGCTTGAACTTGTCCAAGGTATAGCTAATCCGATATTAAGGGTAAAGGTCAACTAAAGAACACTTGTGTACAGACCAAGTTGCGTGGTGAAAATCACCTAGATAGGGTACCAACCATTTAGGTGAACCTAACTTACCAATATTTCATGTTAAACACCGAAAAAGATCACTAGTGTATAATCCTTGTGGTTAGGAAATCTTGGGAAACACAATCCTAGTCTAGTTGTAAATTGAATACAAACCCAATTCGATATAAGAATTCATTAGTTTCACTTTTGTTGTAATTCAATATTTTCCCCCTTCAGAAATAAGTCAATAAATAGTGATAGTTATTCGCATTAACCTAAGTTCTTACCATATTCCCTGTGGGATCGACTTCAACCTTTGTTGTGTTCTATATTTGATAATCGACCGCTTATATCTCAATTGCGAGGTGTAATTTGGGTGACATCAGACATCTATCATGTGTACCCCTAGGATGAGGCAACTACACATAATCTTGAGCCAGACACGTGCCTCTCTATTCATCTGGGCATGGGGCAAGGTCTAGTGCTAGCATCTGTCCTTGTGGCGGGTCCATCTAGCCGTAGATCAGTGCCCATAGAGTACATGGAGAATCTTAGTATATGGAGGAGTAATGTTGAGCTACCAGAGCGGATGTGGGTCTGTATCCAGAGTACCTAAGATGGCACTGAGGTGATGCACCTCGAATTGGACCACTTGACCCTGGATCTTCACGGAGTGACTGTGAAGAGTGGAATCCCACTTCGCATAAAACTCTTGTACCATGTGCAAATTACATTCCTGGGGCTTATTAAAGATGAAGTCTATGCCCAAGGTATGTAATCGGTGCTCTATGTGGGGAAATTCTTGTAGCAAACTCTCTTGGTCAATCCTTTCCTCTCGAAAGTACCTGGATTCCTTATGCTTGGAATACCATTTCTTCCCTTGCTTGACCACCCATCAGGTGCCAAACCTTCTTTTCTGGCCCCTAGGAACTCGTGGGGCTGTTGGCACAGCTGCGCCAGATTGAGCCCTTTTTCTTCCCCTGCTGAAGGAGGAAGCATCATTGCCTTTGTCTTGTCTGGAAGTCATTGTACCTATTCAAACACCAAAGAGAAACCATATTATTAGGCAATCTACTGGCTAGCCAACACTAAGCTAGGGCTTTGGTGGCCACCCCACACTTAGTTGCTAGTGTAGACTCACTAGTCATAATTTTAAGGTACTCAGACTTCCCCTTTTTCAAATTACCTTGACTAGTTCCCCCCCGCCCCCTAATTAAGCATATTCAACAATTTGACAAATTCAAATAAGCACAATGAAATATAGCATATGTCACTTTAGGCAATTTGCACTTTGATATTCAACTTGGCATTCATGTTGTATTACTCAGACTTCACAAAATTATGAAACTTAAAATCAAGACACGTGCACTATATTTGCTCAGTTTGCATTGTGGTATTCAAAATGAAGTTCATATTGCTTTACTCAGATGTCAAACAATTATGAAACTTGTAATCAAGAAATTTTCATCCTCCCTTTCAATTTCCCTACTCTTTCAGCCAATAACTCTGCCCAACATTTGTTAAAGCCCAAATTTACAAGAACACAATTTTGGCATAATGGAGAATAAATACAAGGTAGTATGCAATATCATCTTTCATGTCCTTACACTTTACATGCAACCCAAAAACTCTATCCACAACTTTATTCAAGCCAATCGAACAAACATGGCTTGCTAAACGTAAGCAAACACACATAAAGATAGATAATGATTCACTTGCATGTTTCAATAACACCCTAGCAATAAAAAAATTTTCCAAGCTGTGTCTGTTCAAAGTTTACCCCACATTTCACAATGTTTTCAATTTCTCCAACAACCCATATTTCAAATATGCACAAAGTAAACATGGAACACTTAGCAATTTTAACAACACAATGTCCGACAGAGGCATGGATTTCTCAATTTCATTCTTCAGTCCACCATTTACAAATTCCCTCAAACCCACTTTGGTTCTTAGTAAACTATAAGAAATCATTGACATATTAAGTGAAAGAAGAAATTATCAACAAATATTACCGAGATTTTCCAACAAAAGCATGATTTTAGCACTTACAATCGTATTCAAGCATGATTCATATGTTATTCACTGCCAAATCGAGTGATTATGCTAAAAATCAAAAGAGAAGAGAGATGAACCAAGGAATCTTACTTGGTGGATGAGTGCTTGTGCAAAGAGAAGAGGGATTAGAGACTTAGGTGCATGTCATTTTGGAAAGAGAGGGGATTTTGGGGTGTTATTGCACTGGTAGTTGGGAAATTAGGGAAGAAAAAAAGGAACGGGGAATAAAAAGGGAAGGGAAGGGGCGGGTCGACCCGACTATTTAATGAACCCGTCAGAAATTATGTAAGCAATTATGCCTTACCGTTTCACGGAGGCTGTCGCGGAGGACCAGCTCCATGACATGGTCCCAACATGGACCTGTTCTATTTAAAGGGTGTGAAAATTAAACCCTTAGCGTGGCACGCTGCTATTGTGTAGATTTACCTCCGTGGCACATTGCCAACGCGTAGGCTTACTGTTTAAGCCTAATTTTCACCGTATAACTTACCTTCGCACCTCCGGCCTTAATTTATACTCCCGCAATGTGTTTGTCCCCTAAATCTTTTCTCAGTGCCATTTTATCTTGCAATTTATCCAAAAACAACAAAACAATTAGAAAATGGTGGGTTGCATCCCACCAAACATCATATTTTTGGTCGTGGAATGACTTCTCTCTTCTTTTCTTTGAAACTAATCCTGACTATTATATTATATTCATGGGTTGCCTCCTGCGTAGCGCCTGATTTACCGTCGCAGCATGACTGATCAGTTGGAAATTTACCAGCTCATTAGGCTCCTAAGCATGAGTTTTTACTTAGTTTTTGAGTCATTTATGTGGATTTTATGCTTTTTCTCTTTGATTCTTTGTAGGTACTTCATGGGAGTAGGGAAAGCATGAAATCGAGCAAAATGCATAAGGTTTGAGATGAAATTTGATGAGTTAGCATTTGGCTAAACTCATGTTCGAAAGGGCAAAATGCAGGCAAAATGCCAGAGCCACTACTCCAGACCAGCTGCTCACCGGCGTTTTCCTGTTGGCCACCGGTGAACCGCCAGCCAGTCGCCGGTTCAGTCACCAATTCACCTACTAGTTCACTATCCATTCGGTGAATAGCCGGTGCTCCGCGGATTGGCACCGGTGTTTCATCGGTGCTTCGCAAGTGAGGCCGTCTTTAGAAGGGTAAAAGTGTCCAGAAAGGTTCCTAAAGCATCTAGAAGAACCAAGAGCATTTGGGGAAAGTTGTGTAAAAGAAAGTATAGATATTTACATAACTCTCATTGTACACTAATGATTCATTCATCAATTATTCATCCTTCACACACCCTTTCACCAGAGAATTGTAGAGTTAGAAAGTACTTTTCTTCTTCTTCTTCTTTAACCCATTTTGGGGGAACTCCACCATTGTTGTAAAACCTTGTGAAGAAAATTTGTGAATCAAATATTATAATTGTTGAGTGGAATCCCCTTGGTATCTTCTTTCTTTTTTTTAAATATGCATAACTAATTTGATAACTAGGGGTGCATTCATGGTGGGTTTGTTAAATTGAATAGGTCTTGATAAATTGCTCTTGGCTTCTTACTGCAAGTATAGATCTATTACCTTCTCCCAAGTTTTAATTTTTAAAATTGATGGTTGCAAACATGAATTGTGCTTTACTTTTCTTGCTTTTGCTTGAGAGAAAAAAGTGAGAAGATAATAGAGAAAATTTGGAGTGTTGGTGTGAGGGATTGATCTAGAGATAGTCAAAATCCACATTTTCACTCCATTGAAGGTCAAGGCTAGAGATAGCTTAGCCCTTCCTCAAGCTTTTATGGTTGATAACTTGAATTGGCTTTGGAATTTGAGAAAACCCAAGGCATAAGCATTCTTGTGGTTGAAAAACAAGAGCATGTGAATTATCCACTGCTATGTATACTAATTTTGAGTCTAAGGCATTGAAGAAAATTCCGATTTAGTTGTGAACTCATCTATTGCATACCCTTATCCATGTCACTTGTGATTGCAACAATTGAAATCCCCCCCACTCAGTTTTAAATTAGAATTCAATAGTGTTTTCCCTTTTTCCCCCAATTTACGTTTCAAATGTTGAACAATGATGTGTTCTAGTTTGAGTTAGTTTATAACTCTTGGATTATCGGCTCAATTCTTTATGGGATTCGACTATGACACTCGTCGGGTTATTTATTTTGATACAACGATCGCTTACATTTTCTATAAATGAGGAGTGTATTTTGAGCGTTATCAAAAATGGCGCCATTGACGGGGAATTGAGTTGTGATAGCCATTAGTTATTTATTGATACGAACTTGTTTTGCATTTTGTTTTACATCTTGTTTTGTTTTTGTTTTTGTTTATTTGTATTTGTATTATGGATTGTGAAATGAAAGGAGGTTTGTTGGTTGTAATCCATATTATGATGACCCATGTCCTTATTTCGGAGGAGCACACCTTTGGCGAGATTTCAAACATGCCTCTAGAAGAGAGATGAGTGAACCTTCTTTCTCCTATGATGGGTATAGATGCACTATGTGGTGGTCATAATATAAATTGGGGTGGATGCCTAAATGAGTTCACTTCTCATTATAGAAGTTCTGCTCTTAAGCTTGATAGGAATGAAGCCATAGTATGTGAGGGAAAACTCAATACATGTGGGCGCGTGGAAGCCATACTCCAAGCCTTTTTGGATCGTGAGTCTAATGCGGAAAGGAATGTCAACCCTTCAATTCCCATGGAATCATCAACTCCTCAAGAAGAAAGCTATAGTTCTCTAAAAGAAGAAGCGGAGGAGATATTGAGAAGCATAACTAAAAAAAGTGAATAATGGGGCATAACTCTTTTTGACTCATGGGAGGAAGCTCAACATGATGACGAATAAGTAGTCAAGGTGAATGATCACGGGCAAAATAGCATGCCCGAGATACGCTTTATACCTTAATGTAGTCTTGTTTATCTAAGTTATTTTACATACTTTCATGTGATTTTATATAAATGTGAATATATGTGCTAACCAACATGATTAGTCCTTGTTTTGTAGGTTAATAATGCATTTGAGGAACTAATTCACAAGTTGATGAATAGCAAGGAATGGAGTGGAAGCAAGTGGCGAAAGTCGGCAAGGAGCATGCCTTGGCAAGGCTGGCCGCGCCAGGCAGCGTGCCACGCTGTGCGTGTGCCGCGCCAAGCGCCGTGCCACGCCCTTGCCAAGCACACGAGAAAAGGCAGCAAACGGTAGCAGCAGGCAGTAAACTAGCACGCCAGTGCTGTGCCACGCTAGGACAGCTGCGCGACAGCAGCATGCCAACGCGCTGCATGAGCAGCGTGCCACGTTGGCCAGCGCGGTGACCCTCGGCAGCTTGGTTTCCGGAGGCACTTTCCAGAGAGCTTTTGCGTTGCCTCCGTGTCACGGAGGCAGTGCTCCACGATACACTCTATGACACAGAGCCGTTCCATTAAAGGCTAAATTATGCACGTTTTCCATTTACTATAAATAGGACCCTTAGCTCCTAAAATCATTGGGTCACGATTTTATTCTGAAAAACCACCTAGGAGTGAAGGGAGAAGTGGGAGAACTCATCTAGGGTTTATCAAATTCCCTTCTCATCTACCAAATTCATGTAAGTATGTTAGTTTAGTATTAGTTAATTGTAGTTTTACGAACATGAATGGCAAGAACCCTTCCTCTAGGGTTGAAGCCATGAATTATGATCGTGATTTTATGAAATTGTTTTGGAATTAAGTTATTGATTGTTGTTTTCGTCTTGCATTCTGGATTGTTGGTTGTTTTTATGATTGATCACCATGAAAGCATATTTGTTAGCTTGAGTAATAGCTTGAGAAAGCATTACCTAGGTCAGGACATAAGAATGTAAGGAGCATGTTTGTCTTTAGGGAGAGATATTGTGTTAGGATAGAAATATACCTCACACCTTGCTGGGTTGACACACGGGGGTTATGAAAGACCAACTTGGGATGTCACATCACCACTCGAAGAAGTAGTTGTGAGGCTAAGTTGAGTTAAATGGTTAGACGTACGAAAGTCCCTAATCGTTTCCCCGGAAACCACAACATAATTGATTGCCCGCGACTAGAAAATTAAACTCCTCGCTCACAATGATGCAGTGAGGCTAGATTGCCGTGTTTAGAGGCTCGAAAGACCATAAACATTCAATTCTAATTATGTGAAATAACAATTGATAGTTCCATGCTTAACCCATTGCAAATCGTAGGATCGCATGATTAATTGGTTTTAACTCTATGTTGCTCCTAGAGTGATTTCAGAATATTTCGTTGACCCAAACTTAGACTTAATTAATCTCAATCAAAAATGTCTATAACCAACACTTGAGGTATTTAAGATCGCACTAGAAATGGATAGTTAGAGGAATGGGTCCAGTCCCTGTGGGTTCGACAATCTGGTTCTTAAAAAGAGCCACTATATTACTTGCACGACCCGTACACTTGCGGACGCGCGAATCGGGCACGTCAAGTTTTTGGCGCCGTTGCCGGGGACTCGGCGAAGTTTTGATAATTTATCTATTTTTGTGTGATTTTTAATTTCTCTTAAGTGTTGAGAAACTTGGTCTTAGTCTGTTTATTTGCAGGTGACAGGTTGTCCTGCCGAGCTGGCTAGAAATAGAGAGCTTGTGGAACCGTTGCTGGAACCTGAACATCAAATCCATTTGCAAAGGAGAGTAGCTCTAGAGCAAAAGCTGAAGAGACTTCAAGAAAAGGTGCAACAACAACCACCCGCAGGACAAGCACAATTGTCATCCGAAGCAATGGCAGCAAGACCAGTTCGCGAAGTGGCAATCCCACTAGCGACGAATGTGACCTCTAGCATCCGTAAACCAGAACCTGGAGGGCACTTTGAGCTTAAACAGAACATGGTGCAGCTGTTACATTCTAGTGGTCAATTCACTGGGATGGCACATGAGGACCCGCAGCAGCACTTACAGAGCTTTTTAGAGATTAGTGACACGTTTGTCCCCACCGGCGTGTCCACAGATTATGTCCGAATGACCCTCTTCCCATTTTCACTGTTGGGAGAGGCGAAAACGTGGCTGAAGGCTGAGCCACCGAACTCCATAACTTCATGGAATGACTTGGCTAAGAAGTTCCTTATCAGATTCTTCCCTTCAGGCAAAACTGCAAGGTTGAGAAGTGAAATACTCAGTTTCAAGCAGAGGCCTGATGAGAACTTATATATGGCTTGGGAAAGATTCAAGTCATTGCTGAGAGACTGCCCCCATCACCAGCAATCAAATGAAGTGCTGGCTCATACCTTTGTAGAAAGTCTAGACCCACACACAAAAATATTACTAGACTCTGCATCGGGTGGGCAAGCCTTGGATAAGACATATGATGAGTTGTACACTTTGTTGAATAGAATTGCACAAGGAAATCAAGAGTGGCACAGTGAGTCATTGAGAGGGGCAGGAAACAGATCGGGGTTGATAGACGTAGATGGTTTGAATGCTTTGGCAGCACAGTTAGCTTCGTTCCAGCATCAAATGATGACTCAGTTCAATAAACTGAGTATGAACCAACGCCAGGGCCAGGTTAATGCAGTTCAGCAAGCTCCAAGTTGGTGTGAAATTTGTGGTAATAATGGGCACCATGCAGAATCTTGTGGAGCCAATCCGGAGTCAGTCAATTTTGTTAGTAATGTGCAGCGCAACAATCAGAATTTTGAAACCAGTTACAACAGAAATTGGCAGGGCCACCCGAATTTTTCTTGGGGTGGAAACCAAAAGCAGAATTTTATGCAACCTCAACAACAACAGTATCAGCAGAATAGGCAGAATGATGGGAAATTGAGTAGCAGCATTGAGGAAACACTGCAGAAAATCATGGAGACCCAGACTTAATTAATGGAAAATCAGGCGAGGATGGCAACAGACTTAATGAATCAGCAAGTAGCCACCCGAAATCTTAAAAAACAAGTGGGTCAGATAGCAGCTGCTCAAAACATGAGATCGCAGGGGGGATTACCAAGCGACACAGATCCTAACCCCCAGCAGATCAATGCCATCAGTCTGAGAAGCGGTAAGCAATTAGCTGATGCAGTGTCAAAAGAGCTGAGCAAGGAGGTGCAGCCGGAGTTGGTTAGACCAGGACCATCCATCAACAGGGGAGATAATCAGAGTGCTGGACAACAAAATGCACAACTTCCATTGCAGCCAGCACAAAGAACACCACCACCATTCCCTCAAAAATTCAGAAAGAGCAAGGAGGAGAAATGCATCAAAAAGTTCTTTGAGAGCTTCAAAGAACTTCACATAAATTTGCCTCTTCTTGATGTTTTGCAGGGAATGCCCAAGTATGCTAAATACTTGAAGGACGTGATGGCGAACAAAGTGATATTGGTGGATGTCCAGACTGTAGCACTGACTGAGGAGTGCAGTCACAGGGTATTGAGCAAAATGCCAAAGAAACTCAAAGACCCAGGGAGTTTTACCCTCCCCATACAAATTGGTAAAGCTGAGGTGCTACGAGCTTTGTGTGACTTAGGGGCAGCAGTCAATCTAATGCCCCTATCCTTATTCAACACCTTGGAGTTGGGACAACCGAGGCCAACAAGGTTGATGCTGCAGCTGGCTGACAAGTCGCGAGTGACACCTGATGGAATAATAGAGGACCTTCTCATCAAAGTAGGTAAGTTCATTATACCTGCGGATTTTATTGTCCTAGATTTTCAGGTTGATGACCAGGTACCACTGATCTTGGGACGGCCATTCTTGGCCACTGGAGGAGCGGTGATTGATTTGAAAGCAGGGACCCTGAAAATGAGGGTCGAGGATGAAGAAGAAATCTTCCGCGTCTACCAAGAAATGAACCCATCTGCACACTACAGAAACCTTTGTCAGGTTAGTGTGTTGGCAGAGGATAAGTGTGGGGTGGAGGATTCCACAGGTGCTGGGCCAAAGGCAATTACAAGTGTTCAGCCCGAGTCTGATAAAGGACTTCAAATAGAGAAGAAGTTGGAGAAAGAGAGGAACAGAGTGGAGGCTGTTTCCTCTAAACAACAAAAGAAAGGAGATGGTTCTCGAAAGAGAACCCAGGTATGAGGATGTCCTGAAAAGGATAGTCCACGTCGGGCCACGACGTAAAATAAGGCGCTACTTGGGAGGCAACCCAAGGGTACCACAGGTACCATTTTAATTTCTTGCATTTGTGTTGATTTTATTTATTTTTCATCTTGTGTTGTTTTTGGTGGAAAGTTAAGCACAGATGGAGGGGAAGTCTGAGTACCCGTGGAGGAGGAAGCTAAAAAACATGGACGATAAAAAGTGTGGGGTCGACACACACTTGTGCAAAGTTGAAGAAAATCATGCTATTAGCTAGGCCTAAAGGCCTCAGGGAGTATTTCTCACCCTTCTTAAATTTTAATTTGATGCTATGAGGACATAGCATGATTTAAGTGTGGGGTGAGGCAAATTTCAAGGGAAATTTCAAAAATTTTTGTTGTGCTTAACGATTTTTGGTGAATGTAATGCTTGTGAGAAATTTGAAATATTTGAAAATTTTTTTTGTGCACTAAGCATGACTTCATCACCCGTTGGTTTTTCTTTTCGGTTCTTTTCCGACGGGGGGGTCTTTGAACCGAAGAATAAAAATTTTTTTTTTCCTTTTCTTTGTCTGTATATAATGTTTTTTTAGTCATAGTTAGTGACTGTTTTCGACGATGGATGGATGACGACCGTCTTGAGGAAAAATTAGTCGGTAGGTGATGGGTTTTTGAAACCATAACTATGTGGTGCTTGATGTTCTTGTTATGTGTTATACGTGATTGTAAGATGCAAGTATGTTCAGTGTGAAGCATGCAAATGTATAACTTTGTTTGAGACACTTAGGCTCTTGAATTTGACTCAATATGATTGAAGCTTAATTCTAAATTCTTGTGATTAGCTGAGTAAGAGTCTGATGAATGTGTCTTGAATTGAGCATGTGCCATGAGTGTAAGGTTTTTGAGTATTCTGCGCTATTGTGGATTGTCTAGAACATGCCTGGTGTGTTTATAAAACAAAATGAAGGATGTGAATTGTAGGAGATGATTTAGGCATTTCTTTGAATGAACCAAATTTTTATCCCTCATTTTACCTACCTTGAAAAATTAATCCTAGTTAGCCCCATTGAGCCTTGAGCCTATTCTTTGACAGCTGCAACATAAGCTTAATCCTTTTTCTTTCATTAGCCTTGAACTTGATCCAAAAACTCCTAAGCGCTTGAATGGAAAATTCCGAAGGAGTAAAGGAGTGAGAAGAATGAAAAAAAAGGAAAAGTAGCAAGTTGTAGAAGTGAGAAAAGGACAAAGGTGCACATGCGTGCAAATGGTTGAGTATTAGTAAGGAGCAAGAAAACAAATTAATGAAAAATTATTTATAGAGCTCCTTACTAATAAGTTAAAAGTGCCTAAAGAAATGGGGGAACATAAGAGGAACAAGAAAGATGGAAGGAGAAAAAGGTAAAGTAAGGGAAGGGAAGTTCGTAAGGAGGGCGTAATGTATTAAAAGCGCTTAGGAAAGATAGTCACTATTACTGGCCATAATAGTACCTACCTGTCCCTTAGCCTACAGTACAACCCATTAAGTCCTACTTGATCTTACATTCACACACCCTTAAATTAGTGGAATATAACACTAAGGGCAAGCTTATGGGTCATTACATGATGCATGTGAATTCTTTGTGAGAGTGAGTGAAATTCTATTGATTCACCCACACATGTTATGATGTACAAATGATTTTTGCGTGTGATTGGGTAACTCTATTTCTGTGAGGGGCACATGTTGAATGAAGGATATAATTCATGTGGGATTTCTTACTCAGTTGATTTGCATGAGTTTGCTAAGATCGAGAGTCGATTCTTGAGGTTAAGAAGTCTTAGCATCGTTGTATTTCTTCTCGGTGATTAAATTGTGTATGCTCTATCTTTAGCTTGTTATCTTACGGAATCATTATAGCCGTAGCTTGAATTATCTGGCCACATTAGTTATGTGGGAGTCTCCATATGTATGATATGTAAAAGGTTGTTCGAGGACGAACAAGGCTTTAAAGTGTGGGGTTGTGATCACGGGCAAAATAGCATGCCCGAGATACGCTTTATACCTTAATGTAGTCTTGTTTATCTAAGTTATTTTACATACTTTCATGTGATTTTATATAAATGTGAATATATGTGCTAACCAACATGATTAGTCCTTGTTTTGTAGGTTAATAATGCATTTGAGGAACTAATTCACAAGTTGATGAATAGCAAGGAATGGAGTGGAAGCAAGTGGCGAAAGTCGGCAAGGAGCATGCCTTGGCAAGGCTGGCCGCGCCAGGCAGCGTGCCACGCTGTGCATGTGCCGCGCCCAGCGCCGTGCCACGCCCTTGCCAAGCGCACGAGAAAAGGCAGCAAACGGCAGCAGCAGGCAGTAAACTAGCGCGCCAGCGCCGTGCCACGCTAGGACAGCTGCACGACAGCAGCATGCCAACGCGCTGCATGAGCAGCGTGCCACGTTGGCCAGCGCGGTGACCCTCGGCAGCTTGGTTTTCGGAGGCACTTTCCAGAGAGCTTTCGCGTTACCTCCGTGTCACGGAGGCAGTGCTCCGCGATACACTCCGTGACACGGAGCCGTTCCATTACAGGCTAAATTATGCACATTTTCCATTTACTATAAATAGGACCCTTAGCTCCTAAAATCATTGGGTCACGATTTTAATCTGAAAAACCACCTAGGAGTGAAGGGAGAAGTGGGAGAACTCATCTAGGGTTTATCAACTTCCCTTCTCATATACCAAATTCATGTAAGTATTATAGTTTAGTATTAGTTAATTGTAGTTTTACGAACATGAATGGCAAGAACCCTTCCTCTAGGGTTGAAGCCATGAATTATGATCGTGATTTTATGAAATTGTTTTGGAATTAAGTTATTGATTGTTGTTTTCATCTTGCATTCTGGATTGTTGGTTGTTTTTATGATTGATCACCATGAAAGCATATTTGTTAGCTTGAGTAATAGCTTGAGAAAGCATTACCTAGGTCAGGACATGAGAATGTAAGGAGCATGTTTGTCTCTAGGGAGAGATATTGTGTTAGGATAGAAATATACCTCACACCTTGCTGGGTTGACACACGGGGGTTATGAAAGACCAACTTGGGATGTCACATCACCACTCGAAGAAGTAGTTGTGAGGCTAAGTTGAGTTAAATGGTTAGACGTACGAAAGTCCCTAATCGTTTCCCCGGAAACCACAACATAATTGATTGCCCGCGACTAGAAAATTAAACTCCTCGCTCACAATGATGCAGTGAGGCTAGATTGCCATGTTTAGAGGCTCGAAAGACCATAAACATGCAATTCTAATTATGTGAAATAACAATTGATAGTTCCATGCTTAACCCATTGCAAATCGTAGGATCGCATGATTAATTGGTTTTAACTCTATGTTGCTCCTAGAGTGATTTCAGAATATTTCGTTGACCCAAACTTAGACTTAATTAATCTCAATCGAAAATGTCTATAACCAACACTTGAGGTATTTAAGATCGCACTAGAAATGGATAGTTAGAGGAATGGGTCCAGTTCCTGTGGGTTCGACAATCTGGTTCTTAAAAAGAGCCACTATATTACTTGCACGACCCGTACACTTGCAGACGCGCGAATCGGGCACGTCAGTGAACTTTGAAGAAGTCACGGTGGTTTGCCAACCAACCAGCTTTTGCGAAAATGCAAGATGCTAAAGTAGAAGAAGTGACACTATAGTCCCCAAAAGACGTTCAACAAATCATGGTCAAGGACTCTAGTGCACTTGAGAAGGAGGATGTCAAGCAAGAAGCATGCGTGAGAAGGGAGCGACTTAACCCACCCTCCTATCATTTTGCAACATTGAACTTGATTGACAAAATGGAGACTGAGGAAAGCAAGCCGATGGTGGAAGTTGAGGAGGAAGATCAAGGCGGCTTCATCCTAGAGTATGCATTGCCAACAAGGTCAGAGCACATCCCTCCTTCAAGGGCCAAGAAATACAAAAAGCAATATCCATTTCTTGGTACCTTGACTTTTACACCACCACCGCTCAAGCGGAGTAGAATAATGGATAAGAAACTAGGGGTGCGCTTTAAAAGCTCAAAGTGGAGAGAAAAGTGGTGAAACTTGAAGTCGTCGAGCCATGATGTTAACTAAGGCACTTCTTGGAAGGAAACCCAAGTGCTTTTACATTTTATTTTTATTTTTGCTTTTATTTTGTTTTACTTTACGTTTGTGTTGTCTTTGATTGTGCAGGGGTGGAACAGGTGTGGAATGTGGCAAATAGTGGAAGAAGAAAAAAAGAGAGCATTGAAAATGTGTGTAATATGGATGCCTCCATTGTACTAGTGAGTTTTTTAACCATTCCTTCCTCATTTTGTTTAACTTTAGGCATCAAGGACAATGCTTTTTTTTTGTTAGGGGTGAAAACTGAGAAACCCAATTGTTAAGTGATGCACGATATGGCCCTATGATAGATTGAGTGACTTCATTCTTAAGGGCAAAACATCATTACTTGCTAGCAGTATCGCCTTTGTAGATAGAAGTCTTTGAATAAACTCCAAGGTTTTCTTTATACTATGATTCTTTCCCAAGGAGCGATTTCTTTGTCTTTTCTCTTTTATTATCGAACCAGGTTGGTATTTCCCAATAATAGATTGAGAGATGATTTTCTTAAGGGAAAATGTCAAGTCTAGAGTCTTTTTGAGTTTGTTGTGCACTTTTTTGAAGAGGTACCACCAAAATGTCTTGCTTGGCATTGTGCACGAGTTTTGCAAAGATAAGGGAGGCATTTAAATATAAAAATGAGCACTATCTTGTCATGAATTATACATTCATTGCTTAGCTTTTTGATTTGTAACTAGCTTTTCAAAAGTCATTCTCTTAATGTGATGAAGGAAGTGTGTGAACCCCTTAGATTTTGATGCCTTGTGTGGTGAGGCCTTTGGCTTAATTATTGTGTATGCATGATTGTCTAGAACTTGCCCTAAGTGTGATTCAATGCAAAATGTTAGATAGGGGCTGCACTTAGAACATGGTATTAGGCCCTCTTTTGACAGTCACTTCGCCCAATGTTGCGCCCAGCGCACTCGCAAGCGTATGCGGTCGTACAAGTAATACAGTGGCCCTTTTCAGAGATGGATGTCGAACCAACAGGGACTGGACCAATTCAACGATTATTCAAGTTCAAGTGTAAAATTAACCTTCACAAGTGTTGATTATAGAAACTTTCGGAAAATTCTAATCAAGTCTAGGGGTGATCACAAAATACTCTAGAAACAATACAAGAAGCAACTAGAGTTAAGGCTTAATAATCATTCAATGCTACAATTCACAATGGTTCGAGTATGAAAATTTTAGTTGTTGTCTCACATAATTAAAATGCTATGTTCATGGTCTCTCAAGTCTCTAAACACGACAAACTAGTCTCACATCTACATCGTTGAGCGGATATGTGACATCCTAATTCATGAGCAATTTAACTACGTGGATGTGGTTTACGAAGTTTGTGCCCTTGATTATGGACTTTCGTACCTCTAATCATTTAACCAGACTTAGCTTCATAACTACTTCTACAAGTGGTGATGTGACAATTCTAAGTCGGTCTCTCGCTCATCCCGGTTTAATAACCAAGAAAGGCAAATTAGGTATAATTTCTATCCTAACCGCGAATCCTATTGTAAAGATAAGAACTTGCTCCCTACATTCTTATGTTCTAGCCTAGGGTTACTCTTTTGAGCTTTTACCTAAGCTTAACGTGTATGTTTTCATGGTGATCAAGCATAAAAACAACAATAATAAAGAATGTAAGACAAAACAACAACTACAAACTCAAACCAATAAAGAATTCATGCATTTACAATCATATCATGTGGCCTCAACCCTAGAGGAGGGGTTTTGGCCACTTCGTACAAATACTCAAAAACATGATTAAGGAGAGTACTTACAAGAATAGTTAAAAGAGAATGAAATTTAGTGAACCCTAGGTAGAGTTCTTCACGTCTCCTTTCGCTCCTTTACGGTTTTTCAAAAATATTTCGCGATAAATGAATTTAGGAGCTAAGTGTTTAATTTATACAAAGTGGAAAAATTTCAATTTTTGGCCGTGGATGAACTGCTCCATGTCACGGACCCTAACGCGCTGATTTTTCTCCGTGACACGGAGCAAACGCACATGCCTACTGGAATTCTCGGCAGGTCATGGCATGCACTGGTGCGCGATGCTCGGTGTGGCACGACCCTCCTCGCGCGCGATGCTTAGCATGACACGCCCACTGGCGCGCAGCATGGCAAGGCGCCAACGTGCAGGTGCACTGGATGGCATCTTTTCACGCGCACACGCATAGGCGTGACATGACGCTTGTCGCGCAGGTCAGCCGGTGTGGCACGCTGGCGGTGCGGCAGGTTTCCTTTCATGCCTATTTCATGCCATCTTCCTCCAAACTTCTTCCGAGCTTCATTTATTCCCATATATCATCATAATTAGCCTCTCCTCGCATTTTTCACCTACAAAACAATGGGCTAACCATATTGGTTAGTATATGCACTTGAATATTCAAAATCACATAAGAATGTAATTAATTAATTGACAAACACGACTAAACTAAGATATAAAATAGCACTTGGGCACGTAATTATGCCTAAGATCACTACCCCACACTTAAAGCCTTGTTCGTCCTCGAACAACTCTTTTACATCTCCTGCACATGAAGACTCATATACAACTAATTGAAGCAAGACAATTCAAGCTAAGGATACAATGATTGTTTTAGATGGCAAGTAAAAATAGAGCATGCAAGATTTAACCATTAAATCAAATATAACTACATAAAGACTTTCTAGCATCAAGAATTGACTCTCAATCTCAACAAACTCATGCAAATTAACCGATCAAGAAATCTGATATGAATTTTATCCTTCATCAAACATGTGCCTTCACAACAGGAGAGTTACCCTTTCTCACTCACGATTATTCAAATTTATAACATGTATGGGTCTATGCATAAGAGATAAGCTCACTCTCACAAAGAACTCACATGCCACGTGTATTGACCCATAAGCTTGCCTTTAGTGTTTTACTCCACTAATTTAGGAATGTTTAAAAGTAAGATCAAGTAGGACTTAGTGGGTTGTAATGTAAGCTAAGGGCGGGTAGGTACTATTTTGGCCAGTAATAGTGACTATCTTCCTTAAGCGCTTTTAATACATCACACTTTCCTTAGGAATTTCCATCCTCTTACTTCACCTTTATTCTTTTCTCTCCAATTTTCCTCTTTTGTTTCCCCATTTCATTGGGCACACTTAAGCTGTTAGTAAGGAGTACTTAAGAAATTTTCTTTTTCGCTCTGTTCTTCTTTTACTTCCTACTAACTCTTATTCATTTTTTAAACAAGTGCACCTCTAGTCTTTTCTTTAACTCCCGCAACTACTCTTTTCTTTCTTCTTCCAACTCCTCATTCCTTAACTCTCTTTTGCATTTTAACTTAAGTTCTTAGGAGTTTTGGATCAAATTAATGGCTATTGCAAAGAAGGGTTTAAGCTTATTTTGTGGCTCGCAAAGAATAGGCTAAAGGCTCAATGGGGCTAACTAGGATCAGACATTCAAGGTAGGTAAAGCAAGGGATAAAAATTAGGCTCATTCAAAGAAATGCCTAAATCATCTCCTACAATATACATTCCTCATTTCATCTTGTATACACACTAGAAAAGTTCTAGACACTACACGATAGCATGGAATATTCAAAATCTTACACTCACAGGACATGCTCAATTAAAGCCAAATTCAGCAGACTCTTAACTCAGCTAATGTAATGTCCAGGAAACTAAAAATCTAATTCTGATACTTCAATCAAAAAATCTGGAAAACTGTAGAAATATTACAGGACGGCCCACCTGACGAGTCATTAAGTAGCCTCACAACTCATTAGGTGAGCCGTGAGGAGAAGGCGGGATAATGTAAAGGAGGGAGGCAGTGTACCTAACGAGGGACGTCAAGAGTCGTGGTCACTGACCACGACCCATTAAGTCATTCATGGTCAGGTCTGAGTTGGGAATATTTTGAGTTGACCAGTGTACTTGACAAGTGGGTGAAACGAGTCGTCACCTGTGGCAACGACTCGTTAAGTGACTCATTAAGTGACTCATTACCTAGTCTAGAGTTAAATCTTCAGCAGTGAACTAGTGTGGTCCACGACTCGATAGGTCCCTCATGATGACCTACTGAGGATCCCAGGCAGTGTACCTCACGGGAGGGACCAGAAGTCGTGGTTAGTCACCACGACCCGTTAGGGGCACCTGACAGTTTTTCTCAGTGAATCTCCAAGGGATATTTAGTAATTTTCTATTCTCCTGAGCTCTAAAATACATCATTTTGAGCATAAAATCAGACTTATTAGAGGGTTCAGATGGTTACTCCCCTCATTCTCACGATTATTCTCAAGAAACTTATCGAAAGTCCTCTCCAGAAACTCTCAAGCAAGCTTAGGGTTCTCATCTATTGCAGCAGTTCAAGTACTCTTCTCTGGGTGAATTTTAGTTAGGTATGTGGAAATTCAATAAGGGAATTGTCCTTCCCTTATGTCCCCCAAAATCCTACCATAACTCCCTTATCAATTTTAGCTCTGAGCTTTCGAATACGAATGAATTCCATGTTATTTTTTTTGTTAATTTCGCCTGGAATAATATCCATGTTGGTTGTTCATATTATCTTCATCAGTTCCTAATTAACTTGTCAATGTTCGTACCAAAAGTGAATTAAGCCCTAACATTCGGATAATGATTTTGCTTATTAAATTTCATCTAGTGAATGAAGAATGTTTTGGGATGAATTTCCTAGAAATTCTTACTATATATTTGTTGAGCAATTATTTCACTGATAAGAATGATTTTGGCCTTGTTGGATGAGATCTCTTTAGTTCTTGAATTGTTTCCATATTATGAAATTCCCGTATGGTTGGAATAAGTTGAGTTCTCTATGAGCTGCTAGTAGTTTAGACCAGTTAGAACATAGAGTCTCTTTAGAATCTTTCAGAAAATTGTCAACTGATCAGTTTGACTTCTGTCTTATTTTGAGGTGTCAGTGGTGCCTCTCAGTTATAAGAATTAGACTCAGATTATAGTTTTTGGTCCATTAGGCAGTCATGACATTCTAGTATATAGCTCTGACCAGCCCCAGGACCCCAGTTCAGTTACTACTTGTTCTTAGACGATTACGACACTTTCAGACATGCAGCTCTAGCCATTTTAGAACCCAGTTTCAGAATCTGATCCGATAAGACTCTCAGGGTACATGCAGTTATACGTCCCTGACTAGTCTTGGACCCTAGTTTCGAGCTATCATCTTGTAGTTCAATTTAGGTTTTCCAGTGGGAGTAGAACTTAGGACCGAGCAGGCGGGGGTTCCAGCGCACCCAGGTTCCCAGAACTACATTGCCAATGTAGGTTACAGTATTACTTGGCCTGATTGGCCCTAGACTTTTGTTATCACTCAGTTCATGCCTTTATACATTGCAAAGGTATTTTGGGTCCTATCGGTGGGGTGTGTACATCGGACTCCACGTCTAGCTCACGTGGATATATGTCGGTAATAGACTCTCCCACTAGTCAGTCTAGTCCACATTCAAAATAAGAAGCTCAGTTCAGTTGTAGCCCTCAGTTTAACTCAGTCCAGTATAGTATCTCAGACTTAGTGTTTCAAAGCATGTCCTTGTCCATCAAACAGGGTCATCTTGACCATTTTAAATTACATCAGTAGTTCAGTTCAGCTTACCTGTTGGTTATTGCGTGTCATTTCAGTTCAGAGTTTATATTCATTTTTGTTTCACCCACTTACTCAGTACATTCAAAGTACCGACGCATACTTTTATGTTATATCGTTTCATGATACAGTTGCAGGTTCTCAGACTCAGCACTGTTAGTTTCCGCAGTTCAGATTCTCCACCTCAACAGTGAAGTGTGAGTCCTCATAATCCAAGGGCATTATTTCTTTCTTTAGTCTTTTATTAGTTTTAGTTAGACTTAGAGTTAGCTGGGGGCTTTTCCCAGCAACTCCTTTATTAGATGGCTTTCAGACAGATATGATTTTTCAGATTTATCAGTATTATTCAAGTGTTTTGAACTTTATGTTCTCAGACTTGTTTTTCATAAATGCTTTATGATATTGTTTCAAAGTTTCACTATGCATGTTTACTCAGAATACCAGTGTATGATAGATCAAGGATCGACTTGAGGTCACTTGTGACTTCAAGTACTGTGTAACGTCCGGGGTGTAGTCTTGGGGCGTGATAGACTTGGTATAAGAGCACTAAGTTTAGAGTATCCTTGAAATGTTTGAAAGTCGCATCGAGTAGAGTCCTTTTATGGATGTGAAGAGCACCACACTTATAACGAGGAGGCTACGAGATGTTATTAAGAAAACTCTCTTTTATTCATATTCTTTATTGTGCGTTAAAGTTAAATTCCAGAAATGCCCTTCTAATTCGTGCTCTGTTTCATTTCAGTGTACCATGTCTCCCTGACGTGGTAATGGAAGAAGGGCTGGTAATGCCAATAGACCTTCCCCATCAGCCCCGACAGCTCCTCAGGATGAATCTATATCCACCGCCGAATTTAGGGCAGCCATTCAATTTTTGGCTCAAACAGTCACCAACCAGGTGACCAACAGGTGGTTCCAGTAGCCACAAATGGGTCTGCAGCTACTGCTCGGGTGTGGGATTTTACCTAGATGAACCCTCCAGATTTTCATACAACGAAGGTGGGAGAGGACCCACAAGGGTTTGTAGATGAGATTAGAAAGATCACCCGAATTATGGGCGTCAGTTCCTCTGAAAGTGCTGATTTGGCTGCCTACCAGCTGAAGGGAGCAGCCCAAGTCTAGCATGACCAGTGGAAGGAAGGAAGGCCAACAGAAGCAGGACCAGTGGAGTGGGAAGAATTCCACACATCTTTCCTGGATAGGTTTTTCCCTCGGGAGCTGAGGGAGGCTAAGATGGCAGAATTTATGAATTTGCATCAGGGAAATAGAACAATGGAGGAATATGCTCTAGAGTTTACCAGACTATCAACGTATGCTCTGGACATTGTAGATGAGCCAAGGGCTCGCATGTTGAAGTTCGTAAATGGAGTATCTAATCTGGTCCTCAAAGAGTGCAGGACGATAATGCTAATCAAGGATGGACCTCTCTAGCTTAATTGTGTATGCCCAGCAGATTGAGGCCGAAAAGCTAAAAGATATGGAACGTAAGAACAAATGAGCAAGGAATGGCCAGTTAGATTTCGGCCATTAGAGGTCTAGCAGTATTAGCTGCCCACAGCAACAACCCTAGCAGCAACAACAGCAGAGAGCCCCAATACCTTGTTCAGCCAGCGCCCCAACCTTTCGATCCCGCCAGGATCGGAGGGGTGGGTGATTTGGCACTCAATCTCAGGCTCACAGTATCGGGAACAAGTATCCAGCTTGCAAGTATGGTAGGAATCACTAGGAGAATTCCTTCAGGGATGAGAGGGCTGCTTTGGGTGTGGACAGCTTGGTCACAGGCTTAGGGAGTGCCCGTCAGCAGGGCGAGGGAGATCACAATCTACCACATCATCAGCTCCAGTAGGTCGACCATCCCATCAGGCTAACACATCAGGTATAGATGGCGGTCAGCGCCAAAATCATTTTTATGCTCTATCTTCCCGTCAGGATCAGGAAAGCTCACCTGGCGTAGTTACTGGTATGTTACGTCTCTTCCATATAGATGTATATGCCCTCTTAGATCCAGGAGCTATTCTTTCTTTCGTGACTCCTTATATAGTGGTTCAGTTCAATATAAGTCCAGAGGTCCTCTCAGAACCATTCTCAGTCTTCACCCCAGTTGGCGAGTCAGTTAGAGCCACTCAGGTATATAGAAATTGCCCATTCTCAGTCCTGAACAAAGTAATTCCAGCTGATCTCGTAGAGCTAGACATGGTCGACTCGACCTTATTCTCGGCATGGATTGGTTACACTCCTGCTATGCCTCAGTTGATTGCAGAACTAGAGTTGTCAAGTTCCAGTTTCCTAATGAGCCAGTATTAGAATGGACGGGCAACAGTTCAACACCTAAGGGTAGGCTTATTTCCTACCTTAAGGCCCAAAGACTCATTTCCAAAGGATGTCTATATCATCTAGTTCGGGTGAAGGATTCCAACTCTGAGACCCCAACCATCCAGTCAGTTACGGTAGTCAATGAGTTCCCAAATGTTTTTCCTGAGGATCTTCCTGAGTTCCCTCTAAACGGGAAATAGACTTCAGAATAGATCTTCTCCCAGATACTCAGCCCATCTCCATCCCTCCTTACAGAATGTCTCCAGCTGAGCTTAAGGAGTTGAAGGAGAAGCTAAAAGATCTTCTTGACAAGGGTTTTATGAGACCCAACATCTCTCCCTGGGGTGCTCTGGTGCTATTCGTGCATAAGAAAGACGGTACCCTCAGAATGTGCATAGATTACCGTCAGCTGAATAAAGTCACAGTCAAGAATAGATATCCCCTACCTAGAATTGATGACCTGTTCGACCAGCATCAGCGAGTCATTCGTTTCTCCAAGATCGATCTCAGGTTAGGATACCATCAGTTAAGGTTCAAAGAGTGTGACATACCAAAAACAACATTCAGAACTCGGTATGGTCACTACGAGTTTGTGGTGATGTCCTTTGGACTCACAAACGCCCCTGCAGCCTTTATGGACCTAATGAACAGAGTCTTCAAGTAGTACCTAGATATGTTCGTCATTGTATTTATCGATGATATTCTGGTGTACTCCAGAAATGAGGAAGAGCATGCCAATCACCTAAGGTTAGCATTACAAACCCTCAGAGACCGCTAGCTGTTTGCCAAATTCAATAAGTGTGAATTATGGTTGAGGTCCATAACTTTCTTAGGTCATGTGGTTTCAGGTGAAGGAATATGAGTAGACCCTCATAAGATAGCAGCAGTAAAAGATTGGCCCAGACCTACCTCTCCTACTGAAATCAGGAGTTCCTTGAGCTTAGCGGGTTACTACCGACGATTTGTGGAGGGTTTCTCTTCTATAGCCTCCCCTCTGACTAAGTTAACTCCGAAGAAGGTGAAATTTCAATGGTCAGATGAGTGTGAGAAGAGTTTCCAAGAGTTGAAGACTCGACTCACTACCACTCTAGTTTTGACCCTACCAGAAGGAACAAATGGGTTGGTTGTTTATTGTGATGCTTCCAGAGTTGGACTCAATTGTGTTCTGATGTAGTAGGGCAAAGTGATAGCCTACGCCTCCAGACAACTCAAAGTTCATGAGAAGAATTATCCAACTCATTATTTGGAGTTGGCAGCGGTGGTGTTTGAGCTAAAAATGTGGAGGCATTACTTATATGGAGCTCACGTAGATGTATTTACAGAGAATAAGAGTCTTCAGTATGTGTTAAGCTAGAAGGACCTAAACCTCCGACAGAGAAGGTGGTTAGAGCTCCTAAAAGACTACGACATGAGTGTACTGTATCACCTGGGCATAGCCAATGTGGTGGCTGACGCCCTAAGCAGGCAGTCTATGAGAAGTGTAGCTCATATTGTGGAAAGTAAGAGGGAGCTAGCGAAAGAAGTTCACAGGATAGCCCTGTTAGGGGTGTTGTCGGTGGATTCAACTGAAGGTGGCGTGGTAATGCAAAGCGGGTCGGATTCATCCTTGGTAATAGAAGTTAAATCCAGACAAGATGAAGATCCAGTTCTACTTAAACTTAAAGAAGCAATTATCATAAAGGAGGTTGAGGCTTTCTCCCAAAGGGGAGATGGGGTGCTCCGTTACTAGCGCAGATTGTGCGTGCCGGATGTTGGTGAGTTGAGACATCAAATACTGGCTGAGGCACACAGCTCGAGATACACCATTCACCCCGGTGCTACCAAAATGTACCGCAATTTGCGGTATATTTACTAGTGGAATGGCATGAAGAGAGACATTGCTGAATTTGTGGCTAAGTGCCCGAACTGCCAGCAAGTTAAGGTAGAGCACTAGAGACTAGGAGGTATGACCCAGAATATCATCATACCCATATGGAAGTGGGAAGAAGTAAACATGGACTTCATTATGGGTCTACCTCGGACTCATCAACAACACGACTCAATCTGGGTAGTAGTAGACCGAATGACGAAGTCAACACATTTCCTCCCAGTCAAAACCACAGATTCAGCTGAGGACTAAGCTAAACTTTATATTCGGGAGCTGTTTAGACTTCATGGGGTGCCATTGGCCATTATTTTAGACAGGGGTACCCAGTTCACCTCCCATTTCTGAAAGTCTTTTCAGAAGGGACTTGGTACTCAAGTCAAGCTCAGTACAGCTTTTCAGCCGCAGACAGATGGGCAAGCTGAGCAGACTGTTAAGACTCTAGAGGATATGCTAAGAAGTGCGCGATCAATTTTAAGGGTAATTGGGATGATCATCTGCCTCTTATCGAGTTTGCGTACAACAACAACTACCATTCTAGCATCTAAATGGCCCCATTTGAAGCATTGTATGGTAGAAGGTGTAGATCTCCTATAGGGTAGTTAGAAGTTGATGAAGCCACCTTGATAGGGCCAGATTCAGTTCATGAGGCAATGCAGAAAGTTCAGCTCATCCAAGAAAGGTTGAAAATAATAGAGTCGCCAGAAATCTTATGCCGATGTGCAGAGAAGAGAGTTGGAGTTTGCAGTTGATGATTGGGTATACCTGAAAATTTCGCCCATGAAAGGGGTGATGAGGTTTGGAAAGAAGGGGAAGCTCAGTCTGAGGTATGTGGGACCTTATAGAATTTTGAGGCTTATCGGAAATGTGGCTTATGAACTAGAGTTACCTTCAGAATTAGTAGCGGTACATCCAGTTTTCCATGTTTCACTTTTGAAGAAGTGCATCGGAGATCCAACCTCAGTTGTGCCATGGGACAGCGTAGGAATAAAAAATAGTGTCTCATATGAGGAAGTACCAGTCCAGATCCTTGATCGTCAGGTGCGTAAGCTGAGGAACAAGGAAATAGCTTCAGTCAAAGTCTTATGGAGAAATCAGCAGGTTGAGGGAGCTACCTGGGAGGCCAAAGCAGATATGATGGCTAAATACCCGCACTTGTTCCCTACAGGCTCCAGCACAGCTTGAGATATTAGCTCTGACCCTAGAACTCAGTTTAGTTTTCATGACTCAGTTCAAATATTCATGTCTCATATATGTTTTTGATTGTATGTATGATAAGTAAATCCAGTTCAGTTATGTATTTTGAAATGGAGGTAGTCATTTCGGCAGTTTTGAAGTCAAATGAGTAGTATTTGGAAATCTTGATTGCTATTTTTCTACTTCCTGTGTGTTTTTTAACATTCGAGGATGAATGTTTACAAGGGGGAGATATTGTAATGTCCTGAAAACTCAAAATCTAATTATGGGACTTAAATAAGAAAATCTGAAAAACTGCAGAAATATTGCAGGATGGCCCACCTGACGAGTCGTTAAGCAACCTCACGACTCGTTAGGTGATATGTTGGAGAAGGCGGGATAATGTAAAGGAGGGAGGCAGTGTACCTAACGAGGGACGTCATGAGTCGTGGTCACTGACCACGACCCGTTAAGTCATTCGTGGTTAGGTCTAAGTTGGGAATATTTTGAGTTGACCAGTGTACTTGATGAGGGGTGAAACAAGTTGTCACCTGTGGCATCGACTCGTGAAGTGACTCGTTACCTAGTCTAGAGTTAAATCTTCAGTAGTGAACCAGTGTGGTCCACGACTGGTGACCACGAGTCATGGTCAGTGACCACGACTCGTTAGGTCCCTTGTGATGACCTACTGAGGATCCCAGGCAGTGTACTTGATGGGAGTGACCACGAGTCGTGGTCAGTCACCACGACACGTTAGGGCACCTGATAGTTTTTCTCAATGAATCTCCAAGGGCTATTTAGTAATTTTCTATTCTCCTGAGCTCTAAACTACATCATTTTGAGCATAAAATCAGACTTATTAGAGGGTTTGGACGGTTCCTCCCCTCCTCACAATTATTCTCAGGAAACTTATCGAAAGTCCTCTCAAGAAACTCTCAAGCAAGCTTAGGGTTCTCATCTATTGCAGCAGTTCAAGTCCTCTTCTCTGGGTGAATTTTAGTCAGGTATGTGGGAATTCAACAAGGGTATTGTCCTTACCTTGTGTCCCTCGAAATACTACCATAACTCCCTTATCAATTTTAGCTCTGAGCTTTTGAATACGAATGAATTCCATGTTATTTTTTTTTGTTAATTTTCCTTGGAATAATATCCATATTGGTTGTTCATATTATCTTCATCAATTCCTAATTAAGTTGTTAATGCTCGTACAAAAAGTGAATTTAAGCCCTAACATTCGGGTAATGATTTTGCTTATTAAATTTCATCTAGTGAATGAAGAATGTTTTGGGATGAATTTCCTAGAAATTCTTACTATATATTCTTTGAGCAATTATTTCACTGATAAGAATGATTTTAGCCTTGTTGGATGAAATTTTTTTAGTTCTTGAATTGATTCCATATTATGAAATTCTCGTATGGTTGGGATAAGTTGAGTTCTCTATTAGTTGCTAGTAGTTCAGACCAATTAGAACATAAAGTCTCTTTAGAATCTTTTAGAAAATTATCAACTGATCAGTTTTACTTCGGTCTTATTTAGAGGTGTCAGTGATGCCTCTCAGTTATCAGAATCAGACTCAGATTATAGTTTTTGTTCCATTAGGCAATCATGACATTCTAGAATATAGCTATGACCAGCCCTAGGACCCCAGTTCAGTTACAGCTTGTTCTTAGATGGTTACGACGCTTCCAAACAAGAAGCTCTGACCAGTCTAGAACCCAGTTTCAGAATTTGGTCCAATAAGACTCTTAGGGTAAATGAAGTTATATGTCCCTGACTAGTCTTGGACCCCAGTTTCGAGCTATCAGCTTAGTAGTTCAGTTTAGGTTTTCCAGTGGGAGTAGAACTTAGCACCGAGCAGGCCGGGGTTCCAGTGCACCCAGGTTTCCAGAACTACATTGCCAGCATAGGTTACAGTATTACTTGGCCTGATTGGCCCTAGACTTTTGTGATCACTCAGTTCATGCCTTTATACCCTAGCAAGGTATATTGGGTCCTATCGGTGGGGTGTATACATCGGACTCCACGTCTAGCTCACGTGGTTATATGTCGGTAATAGACTCTCCCACTAGTCAGTCTAGTACAAATTCAAAATAAGCAGCTCAGTTCAGTTCTAGCCCTCAGTTTAACTCAGTCCAGTATAGTATCTCAGACTTAGTGTTTCAAAGCATGTCCTTGACCATCAAACAGGGTCATCTTGACCATTTTAAATTACATCAGTAGTTCAGTTCAGCTTACCTGTTGGTTATTGCTGTCATTTCAGTTCAGATTTTATATTCATTTTTGTTTCTCCCACTTACTTAGTACATTCAAAGTACCAACGCATACTTTTATGTTGTATCGTTTCATGATACAGTTGCAGGTTCTCAGACTCAGCACTGTTAGATTCCGCAGTTCAGATTCTCCACCTCAGCAGTGAAGTGTGAGTCCTCATCATCCAAGGGCATTATTTCTTTCTTTAGTCTTTTATTAGTTTCGGTTAGACTTAGAGTTAGCTGGGGGCTTTTCCCAGCAACTCCTCTATTAGATGGCTTTCAGACAAACATGATTTTCAGATTTATCAGTATTATTCAAGTGTTTTGAACTTTATGTTCTCAGACTTGTTTTTCATAAACGCTTTATGATATTGTTTCAAAGTTCCGTTGTGCATGTTTTCTCACAGTACCAGTGTATGATAGATCAAGGGTTGACTTGGGGTCACTTGTAACTTCAAGTACTGTGTTACGTCCAGGGTGTAGTCTCGAGGTGTGACAGCTAATCACAAGAATGCAAAATTTAGCTTTAAGCACATCGAGTCACATTCAAGAGCCTAGGTGTCTCAAACAGAGTTATACAACTGTTAAGCATGCTTCAAAATAAACAACACTTGCATCCAACAATCATGTATAGCACATAACAAGACATCAAGCCATCAATCAGCTAAGGGTTCCAAAACAAAAACCTATTGACTAATTTTCCCTCTGGGAGATCATTATGGGAGTTGCGAACTGCGGCCAAGGTGTTCAATGTGGATTCTATTGGCCCACCTTACATCAGGATGCACATGACTTTTTGAAGCAATGCGAACAATGCCAAAGGATAGGGAGTATTTCGCGGTGGCATGAACTTCCGCTAACACCGATCCTAGAGGTTGAATTGTTTGACATGTGGGGGATCGACTTTATGGATCCTTTTGTAAGTTCTTATGGGAACAAATACATCTTGGTGGCGGTAGATTATGTTTCCAAGTGGGTAGAAGTTGTTGCATTACCAAACAATGAAGCAAGGAGTGTCAAAGCTTTCCACACCCATATTGTTATACTTCTATCTCGGGTCCACAAAGTCAATCCAAAAGTCAACCCTGAGCCCACAAGGGCAAAATTGAAATTTTATCTGCAAATCATGTTATCCATAATGTAAGGAACTTAAATATGAAATTTCATAAAAAATGGAGCTCATATCGACCTTGAGTTCATCAAAATACGGTTTTTTAACTTTAGGATCAAAATTCTCAATTTTCATGCTCATATATGATTTAAACAATGAAATAATCGATGAACCAGAAATTTGATACCAAAATCAGTTTACTCATAACATAAGAACCTTAGAAACTATGTACGAATCGACGTCCAAATTAAATAAATATGATTTCTAAATCTAGGGAGAAATCCTCCAATTTTGCTCCAAAAAATTCATGGATAAAAATGAAAACCAACTGAAGAAATCATGGAGAAATACCAAAATAAAGATTAGATACTTACTCCCTCATTAAATAGAGAAAAATGCCAAAAAATCACCCAATTTCGAGCTCTAAAACTCCAAATATACTCAAAATACCAAATAAATGCAGTCTGAGTAAAATACACTATTCAGGTAATTATATAGGGTTGCACCAGCACTGCACCGACAACTTTAGTTTTCACTAGAATAGCCATAAATTCATCATACAAACTCAAAATATGACGTATCCTTTTTCTATAATTTCTAAATAATGATACAGACGTACTCATTCAATCAAAACTCCATTTAATGCTCGTTTGCCCAGTCTGATGTCATTTTTTCTCGTTTAAGAATTATTTTATACTTTGCGATAAAAACCTGATCTTGGCTTATTGAAAGTTCACCAAACTTTTTAAATCACTCCTATAGTTCATGCTAAGAATTTTAGAAGTCTCAAAATAATTTTTCGTTCTCTAGAACTAAAAACGGGCCTCTGAATCATCACATTTTATTTAAAACCATGCCAAAACACCCAAAATATTTAAAATCCACTTGATACTCTTAGGAATTAAATAAAAATTAGCAGACAGGTCCAAAGTAATCATACAGACCTGTTGGAACTTTCAAATTCTTAATTCGAGCTCATTTAGCCAACTATTTGACCGAGATCAATTTTTAACTTTAAATTCTACTAGAATGTAACTCGGGTGTTTGAAACTCATCCAGAATCCCCTGGACATAAACCAAACATGCAAGTCAATCACAAAACATATTCCAAATTCATTAAAATCATCAAATCACCGATATGAGTTCATTTCGGTCGAAAGTTGACCGTGGTCAAACTTAGCATCCTCAAAACTAAAAAATTCAATCAAAGGCTCAAATCACTCCCGAGCACCTCCGGATCCATCAAAATCATCCAACTAAGTCATAAATCATCATACAAAACTAATGAATTGTCAAAATTCAAATCCGAGCTTATAAACCTGAAATGTTGACTTTGGTCAAACCTCTCAAACTTTAAACCTTCAAAACTGAAAATCTCATCTAATATTCATTAGATCACTTGGAGAATCATGTCACCCATCTCTACAAGTCATAAACAACACAATGAAGCTACGAAAGCTTCAAATTGGGGAAACAGGTTAAAAATCACAAAATGACCATATGGGTCATTACATCATCCACCATTTAAACATCTATTCATCCCCGAACGGACAACAAAAAGTACTAAGACTATCCAGAAGCTGTAAATACCTATGGTAGGCCTCATGCATGAGCTCTCATGAAAAAATTACATCTGTAGTTCTGCTTATGCACCCTAACTATAAAATCTTCTTTTGTTTTATCCTATAAGACTATATCTCCTTATTTCAAAATCAAAACTCCTCAAAACAACTTATTTTCATATATTTGAACTATCTCTCCACACATTACCTAATTTGATCATAAAATTATAGTTCTGAATGTAATGATTCATCAACATGCATCGTAGTCACCACAATCCGATTATTATTGTCGAGATCCATTGCCAACTTTGTACCAGTAAAATACCCTCATCTTACTAATCATCCTTTCACATCTTCCAGATCCATTATTAGTATCAAGAACCCTTAAAAATACATTGTCACATACCACATGTCCGAATCATGACTTTCTTCTTCCATAAAAGAATCTTTGCCTATTTTGAGCCAATTAAAAGTATTTCTATCAAAAACTGGCCTTACCCAAGGTCGGTTGCGCTAATTCCAAGTTTAAATAATTTTGTTTCATCAAGCTGAAGCAACTGAGTTGGAAACTGATATCTACTTCCATACAAATATTCAAATAGTATGCTTTACCCAGTGTTTTAGAAATCCTGTTCTCAAGCCAAATCTGTAAAAAAAAACAATTGATCTCCCAAAGTCTTCCTATATCTATTCATATATTCCTAGTATATCACTATCTATGTAACTCCTTGTAATTTTCCGTGTAGTTTCCATCGACAAGGTAGTATCTATTCCATATGAAATCCTCAATAAACCTGCATAACTATAAGTCTTCCAACAATATATCCATAAGCCACCTGACATAATATGAACAATCTAACCCAATGTAGAACAGACGATTACTCCAATATATATTACCACTAGTTACTTGAACTGACCCTAACTCTTCACAAAATCACTACTCAGTTCTTTAAAAGGTTGTGCTGACCTATTCCATCTTTCACCCATAAATGTTCTTGTGTTGTCGTTCTTGAACTCAAAGGCTAAAATCCATAAAATCATTAAATTCGTACCGAGCATCTATATCTGTCATATCTTCTAGAGCCATTATTAGTATCAAGAACCTTTACAAATACATTGTCACATACCACATGTCTGAATCATGACTTCTTCTGCCATAAAAGAATATTTGCCTATTTTGAGCCAATTAAAAGTATTTCTATCAAAAACTGGCCTTATGCAAGTTCGGTTGCGCTAATTCCAAGATTAATAATTTTGTTTCATCAAGCTGAAGCAACTAAGTTGGAAACTGATATCTACTTCCATACAAATATTCAAATAGCATTCTTTACCCAACGTTCTAGAAATCCTATTCTCAAGACAAATCTGTAAGAAAACAATTGATCTCCCAAAGTCTTCCCATATCTATTCATATATTCCTAGTATATCATCAACTATCTATGTAACTCCTTGTAATTTTACATGTAGTTTCAATCGACAAGGTAGTATCTATTCCACATGAAATCCTCAATAAACCTGCATAACTATAAGTCTTCCAACAATATATCCATAAGCCACCTGACATAATATGAACAATCTAACCCAATGTAGAATAGAAGATTACTCTAATATATATTACCACTAGTTACCCGGACTGACCCTAACTCTTCACAAAATTACTACTCAGTTCTTTAAAAGGTTGTGCTGACCTATTCCATCTTTCACCCATGAATGTTCTTGTGTTGTCGTTCTTGAACTCAAAGGCTGAAATCCATAAAATCATTAAATTCGCACCGAGGATCTATATCTGTCATATCTTCCAGAGCAATTATTAGTATCAAGAACCCTTAAAAATACATTGTCACATACCACATGTCTGAATCATGACATTCTTCTGCCATAAAAGAATCTTTGCCTATTCTGAGCCAATTATAAGTATTTTTGTCAAAAATTGGCCTTACCCAAGGCCGGTTGCGTTAATTCCAAGTTTAATAATTTTATTTCATCAAGCTGAAGCAACTGAGTTGGAAACTGATATCTACTTCCATACAAATATTCAAATAGTATGCTTTACCCAAAGTACTAGAAATCCTGTTCTCAAGCCAAATCTGTAAAAAAACAATTGATCTCCCAAAGTCTTCCCATATCTATTCATATATTCCTAGTATATCATCAACTATCTGTGTAACTCCTTGTAATTTTCTGTGTAGTTTCCATCGACAAGGTAGTATCTATTCCACATGAAATCCTCAATAAACCTGCATAACTATAAGTCTTCCAACAATATATTCGTAAGCCACCTGACATAATATGAACAATCTAACCCAGTGTAGAATAGACGATTACTCCAATATATATTACCACTAGTTACCCGAACTGACCCTAACTCTTCATAAAATCACTACTCAGTTCCTTAAAAGGTTGTGCTGACCTATTCCATCTTTCACCCATGAATGTTCTTTTTTTGTCGTTCTTGAACTCAAAGGGTGAAATCCATAAAATCATTAAATTCGCACTGAGGATCTATATCTGATGTCTTCTTTCTTCACATTTCTCTAGTCATACTAATCACATAATTCTAGTAGAACTTCATGGGATTTTAATGCATCAAAGTATCAAATATGTGAACCTCTTATGCTTATCCTAACATATTTGCCACTCTGACTCTACGAAACAATGTGTGTGGCCTCATATGCCATATCTCTGAATCACAAATCAGTGAGAGCAACATCTAGTTATGCCTTTAACAATTTCTGAAGGTAAAAATTATGGCAATTCATGTTCCTTTTTTTGTACAAGTTATCCATAACTAATATTTTCAATCCTGCTTATCTTACCAATCTATATTTCAGCATAGTGCGAACCTTCCAAATCAAAATAGATATCGTAATCCTTATTTTCTCCAAATGTCAGATTCCATTTCCAATAACATTTACCTTTATAAATAAAAAATCCTTCAAATCTGCTCGAGGAATATTTCAAAATACCATAAGTCTTTGTATAAAAGCTGATCCAATCATAACAGTAGTAATAAAATGCAAATCTCAGGCGTTTGAAAGTCTTTCCTACCTTACTTGAATCTTTTAAACCGAAAACCTTCAAATTTAGTCTCTGATAACACTCAATACAACTCTTCTTTTTAAAGAAGGTGGCTGCGGTCGCTATCAAAAAATAAATTTTCAACGAGTGCCGGGGTCGAATCATGCAGAGATTGAGAAGAGATGATCCAAAAGTCATAAATAAACTCAAACTAGATAGCCTCATGTCTAAACAACATAATGTAAATATTGGGGGGGGGGAAGGAAGTAAGTATTGATATCAAATTTTAAAACAAAGCAGGGTCAAGCTACTTGTTGCACTCAATGGGAGATATTAAGGGTGTGTATTTGATGAGGAGTCCACTTGATAAGGGTTGATTAAAATTCCTTAGATTCAATTAGATCATGGATAGCGTTGATTATGGCTACATCCGATGTTTCTCAACCAAAAGGATGTGTTTATCTTTGGTTTTCTCAAACCCCAAATCCGATCAATAAACCAATCAACAAAGCTTGAGGAAGGATTAAGCTATCTCTAGCCTTAACCCTTTAATGGAGTATGAATGGGTTTGACTATCTCTAGCTCAAGCCCAACAATCACACACCCAATTCCTCACTATTGAATCCTCACCCAAACCTCACTTCTCTTTTTCAAGCAAAAGCAAGATAAGAAAGCTAAATCAATATTTGCAATCATCAATTATTGAATTAAATCTTGGAGAAAATAATAGATCCATGCTTACTACTCAAATATAAGAATAATTCATCAACACCCAATCAAATCTAAACATCCATATGCACATAAACCCCTAACAAGAAATTTAGCTACTCATAAGTAAAGAGAGAGAAATTACACCAATAGGAAATTTCTCCACATTCATCATAGTAAGTAATTAATTTCAAGTTGAAGGTCTAAAACAATGGTGTTCTTGACCAATGGAAATTGAAGAAGAAGAAGAAGAAGAAGAAGAAGAAGTAATTGTACTCTACTTTCTATCTCTATGAACTTCTTTCTACAAAATCAATGTGGCATAATGTATGAATGTACAATTGGGGTAAAAATTTGCAAATTCCTTTTTGTACAACTTCCCAAAATTACCCTTGAAAGTTTTTCAGGTTTACTTGTGCCAAAACCAGATGATTTTTCCCTTGTCAGCAATCCGTTGTCACTTTCGTGGCACCTGCGTTTCGCAGGTGCCCATCTGCGGCTCACAGATCCTTTAGCGTGTTCTGTGCAAGTCATTTGTGGTGGCTCCCATTTCGAAGATGCCAATCTACAGTGGCTCCTACATTCCACGAATGCCAATATATAGCTCGCAGGTCTAGTTTAGCATATCCTCCAGTATCTGCGTAGCACCTGCTTTCTTACAGTTGTGGCAAGCAGGTCCCTTTTTCTTCCAGCAGATTGATTTCAGTTCAATTCTTCTATTTTTTTTACCTAAGTCAAATACCTGCACAAAAGAAGAGAAAAGACATAAAACATTCCTAGTTTGTGTGAAAACAAAGCAATAGCTCATACTTAAAAGCCAAATGTGTTGATAAATTACCTTAGCTCATGCTTAAAAGCCAAATGTGTTGGTAAATTACGAACTCATCAAGCCCCCAAATTTGAACTATTGCTTTTCCTCAAGCAAGAATTCACTCCCATGTAGAATTGACTGAAGCATGCCATATTATCAGAGTTGCATAGGACCAATGACACTTAAGACAACCCCAAAATCACACACAGACTCAAAATTAAGAAACTCAACAGCTGCATAAATTCAATTGGTATCAACACAACCATTTGGCAAATATCACTTTTATTCTTTTAATTCAAAACAGGGGGCATATTTAACTAAATCAAGCTCAACAAGCATCTCAAGTCATTGACAATCAATATTCAAGGTTTTCCTAGAAGTTCACTGCATAATTTGTCGCATTCATGCCTCTCAATTAAAATCATAATTTTAGCATTTACTCCAAGGAAGTGATGCCACTCACCAAAAGAGAGAATCCAAGTCACATTCATACAATTCACACATAGGTATTATAAGTTGATGTAAAGACTCTCACTCTATCAAGGATATTCAAGTGTACACACATCGAACCATAGGTTCGCCCTTCATATAACTCGCTACTAATGTAGAGTTGCTGCACTTGGAATCACTAAGGACTTTCGGCTGATAATTAAGGGTAGGGTAAGGGTAAGACAACTTTTAGCTCTAGTGACTAGAACCTCTCTAAAGCTTTTGTGAGGCAATTCAAACATTCTGCTTTAGTGAATCTACTCCACCTTATCTCTCCTTTCTTACCATTCACATTTTTTACAAGAGCAACCCTTTTAACACCTTAAATTCTACATTCTGCCTCATCTAAACAAGAATTAACACCATTCAATTCTTTTCTTTCTTCTTTTTGATCAAGGGGTTTTCAACCGGTTATTTCTCCCTTTCATCAAGCAATTAGCGCTACCTCATATTGAAGCTCATTCCTTTTATTTATTTCATCACTAGAACACCCCAAACTTAGGCTTTTGCCCATATCACATTTTATTTTCGTATCCTCTCCCAAGACATGGGCTTCAAGCCCCCATTTTTCTCTCATCACTAGCAATTAGGGAGGAACGGGTGCCAAAAGAAAGGAATAAAAAGGGTATAAGGCTTGTAATGCGATTTCCAAGAAAAAGACTTAAGGCTCAAAAATTAGTTAATGAGGGTCAATGTTCATGGAGGTCATTCTTTGGTGAAGTGATGTCAAGAAAGAGCCTAAGGTCATTTTCTAAGTGCAGCTACATCTAGGATTTCACCTTGAATCACATTCGTGGCAAGCTCTAGACGATAGACATACACAAGAATAAGAAAAAACCTTACCATACAAGGAATCACGTTCCAAGGAGTTCAGTATTCTCAAGATCAGTTCAAAAGCATGACTTTTGACAAGCTATTTCGAGTTTTCTACACTCATTTTACGAATCAAAAAGTCAAACAAAGAATGTATAACTCATGACAAGAGAATCTTTCTTCTTTTTTTTAAAATTCATGTGCCCCTTTAATCTCAAAAATCACTTTGCTATGCCACATAATAATTTTGGTGGGCCATTAAAGATAAGTGCAACAAGGACTCAAAAAGATAAACTAAACTTGGCATTTTCCCTTAAGAAAGTCGCCTGTCAATCTATAATAGGGAAATGTCACCCGGTTCGACACAAAAAATAAATAAAGGAAAAACTTTTTGCTCCTTGAAAAATAACCATGGTATGAAGAGAACCCTTGGAGTTTATTTATTATCTACAATCTACAGAGGCGATTATTATGCGCGTGTAGTAAGTCAATTGAAGTGTAAAACTAATCCGACAATGACAACTCACATTATCAAGACAAGAATTTAGCCGACTAGGGTCAACAATTTAAACCAATTCAAAATAATTCCGATGACGACATTCATTCATCCAAGAAAAACAACATTAAATTCAGAACATCAAACAAACCAAATAAGCCTGACAAGGGAAACAAAAAGAAAAGGACACATCCCACCCCCAACTAAAGTGTAAACATTGTCCCAAATGTTACCAAATGAAGGATAAGGGGGTAAGAATTCCTTGAGCCACTACTCCTCTGCATCATCATTAGCCTCACCCTTTCCACTCATTGATGCACCACCTCTGCAAATAAATCACCTTGCAGTCCTGTAGAGATATCTCCACCATCATAATCATGCTAGACCTCCTCCTCCTACCCCAAGTCTTAAAGAAAGTAATCAATAGGACCCCGAGCGTGTGCGGGGAAGCCATAGCCTCATCTAGAAAGCTCATAGCAATGCCTTCTAGGGGGGCCTTGCCCTTCAACTCTTTTACATCAGTCAAAAAGATGATACTGCTCCCTCAATCACATCGATGCAGGAACACAACTTATTTAAGCTGTCAAAAACATCCTTTATTGCATTCTTTACCGATCTCTAGATTAGGGCTGGCAGATTTTTGGCAAACTTTGCTAGTCGGCTTTCATAGGAGTGGGTCATCTCGGCTACCTTCTGAAGCCCACTCAATCTAAAGGATGGAGGTGGTGGTGAAGACCCCAAATGTGGCACCTCCTCCGAAGTGTGTCCTGATATTTTGGGAGTGAGATCCTTTAAGTCTTGTGCCAATGGGGAACTCTTAGATTCGTGTGTGATAGATTCCTCAGGGACATCCCAGGTCTGTATTCTCCTCTTTTTTGTCTTTGGAGCATCAGCGTCTCTTCTTGTCCACATCAATTACTTTGGTCGTGGAGCTAGCATGATCATCAACAAAGTATGGAACTGTTGCTCTAGCGCATAATTAACTAATTAGCACTGGGAAAGGCATGGAGAGAGCTAGCTGTTGATCCTTCCTTTTCATTTGCACGGAGACCACTTCGCTGAAGTTCACATGCACTCCGGACATAATGCATGCTATCAAGATGACAACCTCCAAGTGTATCTTCTAGTCATTTTTGGATGGCATGAGGCGGTAACAAACCAAGTCTAACCATAGTTTGGCTTCAAATCATAGAACTTACCTTGAAATTTCACCATTCAGGGTGGCCCATATTGGTTGCCCCATTGTAATAGTATTAGCTACCCATCGGAGTTGGCCGCCCTTGGTAGCAATTTTCTCTGCAAACTCGGTCCCTGGGGTAATTAGTTCTGTCCAATAGATGTAAATTATGGCATCCAAGGTGATATCTACCTCAACTCCTTGAACTATTACGGATGGTAGATTGGGGAAATTCATCTACCTTCCCTATGTGTTTCATCGAATCTTGCCTCGCTAGATAGGAGGCACAAAACTCTACCACTAAGTTAGTATAGTATCCAGCTGGAACATCCAGGAAAGAGTGCCACTCTCTTTTAGCAAATTGATTGTTGATGTTGGGGAACTCCTGACCTAGCCTGACTAAGTTGAGACGCTTCTCTGGTGTGATTGATCAGTTTTGGTATTTATTGAAGTAAGGATTCATGCTTTCCATGCAGAACCAAATTATGTCCTCATTGCTGGTAGGGACCTAAGTTTCCTTGGTCATCCTTTTCCTTTGCTTTTAGAGGAGTCTTGGGCCTTCCCCATTTCTTGGGTCTAGATGAAGACATTTTTCTGCAAAACAATATGAGTGCCACAACAAAAAATACACTCTTTTTGTATTTTTCTTAAAGAAAATAAAAGGAACATCTACACTAGGCTAATGAAAGTAAAAGAAAAAGAATTGGATTGCAAATAGAAAAGAAGAAGCAAAAATTTCACTGCGCTTCACCTGTGTTTTGTAGGTGTAAACCTGCTGCATGCAAATGAGGCTTAGATGCCAAAAAGAATAGCTAGGATCTGGCACCAGTATCTGTGTTACATCTACATTTCATAGATGGATATCTGCGGCACACAGGTGCAATGCAGGTGTGAGGCAGTGAGCCTGAGGCCTGTTATCATACCTGCGTTCTACGGAGCAAGATCTACGGCACATCCACAGATCTTGGATGCAACGAAAGCTCTGAGATCATCTCTTTTTGAAGAAAGGTTGCTATCCATGATCACACTACAATGATGTGACACCTCCACCATGCCCACATCAACAACCCTCTTCTTTTTCAAAAGCTTATTTTGTAAATTTGCATAACTAGGCATTTGGAGCAAAGCATCAACCATCAGAATATTTATGGACAACTTGCTAAATATTTCAATGAATTTTTTGAATTGATTGTCCTTTTTATTCTTAATCAACTGCTGAGGGTAGGAAGTGGACCCTCAGGCACCTGGCCTTTAGCATTTGAGACCTCCTTGCCTGATTTGTCAACATTAACACCTTGAGGAGGAGTATCAACCTCTTCCTCCTATACCAACTAGTCATCAACAACCATAATAGGTGCACTTGGCACTCCATCATTCAACTCTTCATCAAATGGTATTGAACCAACATCGACATTGGGTTTATCACCCCCATTTTTAACTATCTTCCCACTCGTCATGACTATTTCCATGCAGTGGCGTCCCTTTTTAGATTCAACATAGTGTTACTAAGAAGAATGCCCTTCATTCTAGGATTCATTTGTGTAGGTAAATGGTTCATTTGGTCTTCCAAGTGTTTGATTAAAGTTGAGTGGGAGTTCACCATTTGGAAAAGATTGGAGACCTCCCCTTTTAATCCTTTCACTAGCTATCAGTCTACTCCACTTTCCTCAACACTCTAGCTAGCATCTCTTCAATCTTTGAATTACCTACATCACTTACACTTGGTTGAATAGGGGCTACATTAGCTTTAGTAGGAGGAATTTACAGATTTGAACTCCTATGGTTGTATCTATCCCCTTCTCTTGCGGGCTCACGGTTTCTCCATCCGTTATCCCTTTCTCTCCAGTGTTGGTCTTCTCGCTCTCCCCAATCTTGGTTCCCATCATGAGGGCACTAAGAGCCTTGATGGGCACCTTAATATCTATGATGAGAGCCCACTATTTGACCCTTCATGAATTGGCATTCCTCATCATATCTTGCTTGAGAGACATCCTCCTCAAATGAGTTGCATCTTTGGGCCTCAATGGCATTAAAACTTTTGGTTCTGAGCTCCATAACATGTGTTGCAAGCAACTCTACTTGAGTCATCAATTTGGCCAATGTTTCATCTCTTTCTTCATTTTAGTTTTCATATGGTTGGAAGATGCATTTCGGGACACCTCTATCTCTCTAGTGTGCCATGCCTGGTTGGTTTTAGTCATGCGATCCAAGAGTGGTTAGAAAGTCCGTAGCTTTGGTCCATGATTGAACCACCAGCCAAATTATTTTCCATAGACTTGTTGATTGAATTAAGGGACCGATAAAAACTTTAGAGAAGTACTCCATATGTCAGTCTATGATTTTAGCAATATAGAAACTTTTTTAAACCTCAACCAAACCTCATGAATGGGTTCTCTTAGGAGTTGTTGAGAGTTCATGATCTCATGACGTAGTTGAAGCATTCGTGTTATACCCCGTAGAATTTCCGGCACCTAGATGACCTATTCGCACGTTGGTTAAGCATATTTGAAGGCCATACGTGCTAGAGAAAGGCCCGAGAAAAAGATCGGACGAGAAACCTGTCGAACCATCGCGGAAGGAGCCGAGGCAGAACCCCTCCGCGATGGCAGCGTGTCACGGAGGTGAAGCCTCCGCGTTGGCTCCGTGACACGTTGGCATTGTCCAGGCCCATTCTACGGTTGATGCTATTTGCATGATCGTATGATTTTATTTTAATTTCAGCTTGATGTTCTTCTATCATGAATTGTTGTTCTACTATTCCTAGTCTTTGTATTTTAGTGTTTGGCCAATATTAAGATAAATTCATAACCTTAATTTTTGACTCCGAAAGGAGTATTATTAGGGTAGAACGACGAATAGGGGAATGTGTTCTTATCTTTGCTATAATTAAATAAAGGATTCGCGTGTGGGACAAAAACATACCGGCAATACCACATTCGGTTAATGAAGGGAACAAATGCTTCTAGACCTAAGATGAATTATTGCATTACAATTTAATACATGTAGTTGCAAAGTTCATAATTAGGCAATTGGGTAGAGGTCCAAAAGACCATAATCAGACTTTAATTCCTCATAACCATCAGCCTGATAGAGAACGTAGCTGAAGAAAAATATGAGGTGTACATGATTGCGTCCCATGTCTTAACCTTAGAATATTCTTGCTTATTGATTTAGTCAACGCTCTTTCCTTCATTTATTGCTACTTTCTAGACTTATATTTATAAAACTCTTAACTTATTGGGTTACTTACACACTTGTATAGAACAATTGTGAATACTAAAATAGAAAAATCACAAAGTCATAGTCCCTGTGGTTCGATATTCGGATTGAAAGAGCCACTATATTACTTGTACGACCATGTGCAATTGCGTGAGCTTGGGCGACAATAAGTTTTTGGCGCCGTTGCCGGGGAATGGAGAAATTAGTGAAATTTTGGGTTTTAGTTTTGTTATTTTTTTGTACAAGTGTTGACAACTTAATCTTAGCTGCTACATTTGCATGTACAGGGCAATTTCTGAAAGCTGGCGAGGAATAAAGCCGGTGGACCCATTGTTGGAGCTTGAACGACAGTTCCATTTACTAAGGAGAGAAGTTCTCGAAAGAAAATTGCAGTTGCTACAGAGAGAGATTCTTGAACAACAGCAGCGTTCACCAGTTGGGCAGGAAGAGTTGTTGCCCGAAATAATGGCAGCAAGACCAGTGTGCTAGGTGGCAATCCCACACGTGAACAATGTTACCTCTAGCATCTGCAGGCCGGAGCCAGGAGGTAGATTCGAGTGGAAACAGAATATGGTGGAGCTCTTGCATACCAGCGGACAGTTTACAGGTCTTCCCCATGAAGCCCCGCCGCAGCACCTACAAAACTTTCTGGAGATAAGTGACACATACATACCCACAGGGGTATCATCAGACTATGTGAGGCTTCCATTGTTCTTGTTTTCCTTGTTAGGGGAAGCGAAGAGGTGGCTGAAAACTAAACCACCTAACTCTATAACCACATAGGATGATCTAGCGAGGAAATTTTTTATCAGGTTCTTTCCTTCTGGGAAGATAGCAAAGCTCAGAAGTCAGATTCTAAGTTTCAAACAGAAAGATGGTAAGAACCTATGCCAAGCTTGGGAGAGGTTCAAGTCTATACTGAGAGATTGTCCTCACCATCACCAGCCAAATGATGTGTTGGTGCATACTTTCATAGAAGGCTTGGAGCCTCACACCAAAATCCTTTTAGACTTTGTATATGGTGAGCAAGCCTTGGAAAAGACGTATGAGGAATTGTACACATTGCTTAACCGAATTTCGCAGGGCAACCCAGAATGGAATGCTGACACACCTAGAGGTGTGGTAAAGAGAGCGGAAGGCATCTTGGAGGTAAATGGTCTAACAGCTATTGTTGTATAGATAATTGCATCACAGAATCAGATGAACACTCACTTCAGTAACATGAACTTGGGGCAGCCGCAAGCTCTAGCCAATGCAGTCTAATAAGTGTGGTGTAAAGTTTGTGGTAGTAGTGAACACTCAGCTAAGACATGTGGTGCTAACACAGATTCAGTTTATTTTGTAGGGAATGCACAAAGGTGCAACGCTTAGCATTATGGCAACAATTACAACCCTAACTGGAGGAATCATCCAATTTTTTCATGGGGAGGTAATAGTTACCAAGGCCAAAGTTCGAATCAGGGTCCGCACAGAAATCAAGGGGCAAATCAGAATTTCCAGCCCCAGTTCAGAGGGAATAATGCTCCTAATCAATCCAGCAACATCGAGGATATGCTGAAGACAATTATGGCCAACCAAGCTCAGATGGCAACTGACCAAGTAAAATTGACAGCTGACATGAAAAATCAACAGTTGGCTATAAAGGCTTTGGAGATTCTGCTGGGACAGCTAGATGAAGCACAGAATACTCAACCTCGGGGTGGGTTGCCGAGTGATACAAACACCAACCTGAAGTAAGTAAATGTTGTCATCACTAGGAGTGTTATACAACGAAAGGAGTTGGTGCCAAAAATGCCAGCACAAAAAGCTATAATTATAGAGGAGGAGGCCGAGGACAATGATAGAGAAGTAGGGAGTGAAAATTATACAGGAGCTGTGAAGTCACCACCGCCACCCCCTTTCCCTGAGAAATTGAGGAAGCATAAGGAAGAAGCATGCTTCCAAAAATTTATGGAAGTATTAAAGTAGGTACATATTAATCTCCCACTGGTGGATGTTTTGCAGGGTATTTTGAAGTATGCAAAATACATAAAATATATTGTGGAAAACAAGAGCAGGCTGGTGGAATATGCCACAGTTGCACTTACTGAGGAGTGTACATCGCGGATACAAAACAGATTGCCTACAAAGCTCAAAGATTCAGGAAGTTTTACTATCCAGATCACCATTGGGTAGACCATTAGAGCCCGTAGTTTATGTGATCTCGGGGAGAGCATTAATTTGATGCTTACCTCATTGTTCAAGAAGTTGGGCTTGGGTAGTCCAAGACCCACAACTGTGATTTTGCAACTAGCGGACCGCTCATTGGCCAGACTAGATGGAATTGTGGAAGACGTGCTAGTGCAAGTGGGCTCCCTTATTTTTCCGGTGGATTTCATAATTCTTGATTTTGAGCCAGACCCGAAAGTCCCACTTATTTTGGGATGTCCCTTTTTGGCAACCGGACGAGCCTTGATAGATGTAGTTGCAGGGCGGCAAACTATAAGATCCCATGACAAGGTGGAAGTGTTTGGTGTCTATAAATCCATGAAGCTCCCTGCTATTTATGAGGAGCTATTAGCAATTACTGTTATTGACCAAGAGTCAGCACTTTAGCTCATTAGCCCAAAGGATCCATTAAAGCAGGAGTTTGAATACCTATAGAGATCTTTGCAGCCTCCACCCAAGCCATCTGTTGAGAAGGCCCCCAAACTGGAGCTTAAGGCTTTGCCTCCACACCTCAAGTATGTATTCTTAGGAGAAGTTGATACATTGTCGATCATTATTTCTTCAGGACTAACAAATTCATAGGTTCAAGAAGCATTGATGATCCTGAAAAAGAGAAAGAGAGCCATAGGATTGCAAATGTTAGACATCCGCGGAATCAGTCCGGCCTTCTGCATGCACGCGATATTAATGGAGGAAGGATCAAAACCAAATGTGCAGCATCAAATGAGATTGAACTAACTGATGAAAGATGTGGTGCAGAAGGAGGTGATTAAGTGGTTAGATGTGGGAGTGATCTATCTTATCTCCGACAATGAGTGGGTCAGCCCGATTCAGTGTGTCCCAAAGAAAGGGGGCATGACAGTTATCACTAATGAGAAGAATGAGTTAATTCCTACTAGCACGGTCACAGGCTGGAGGATTTGTAGGGACTACAGAAAATTAAATGAGGCCACCAGGAAAGACCACTATCCCATCCCATTCATTGATTAGATGTTGGACAGATTTGTAGGCCGAGAGTATTATTGCTTTCTGGATGGTTATTCCGGCCATAATCAAATAGCCATAGCCCCAGAAGATTAGGAGAAGACACATTTACCTATCTATATGGGACATATGCCTTCAGGTGTATGCCATTTGTTCTATGCAATGCATCCTCCACCTTCCAACAATGCATGATAGATATATTTCATGACATGGTTGAAGACTATGTAGAGGTATTTATTGATAATTTCTCTATCTTTGGTAACTCATTTGTTGTATGTTTGCAGAATCTGGACAAGGTCTTGGCTAGGTGTGAAGATACGAACCTGGTGCTGAATTGGAAGAAGTGCCACTTTTAGTCAAGGAAGGCATTGTCCTTGGCCACAAAGTGTCACAAATAGGATTGGAGGTTGATCGTGCCAAGGTAGAGCTTATTGAGAAGTTGCCACTGCCAGTGTTTGTCAAGGGTGTCCGTAGTTTCTTGGTACATGCTGGGATTTATATGTGGTTCATTGGGGATGTTTCAAAGATCTCCAGACCGATATGCAGACTATTGGAAAAGGATATAGAGTTTGAGTTTGCCGCTGAATGTGTTAGTGCTTTTGAGGAGCTAAAGAAGAAGCTAGTGGAAGCTCCTATCCTGATTGCTCCTAATTGGGAACCCCCGTTTGAGCTGATGTGTGACGCTAGTGATGTGGTCGTGGGTGCAGTACTGGGGCAGAGGAGAGAAAAGATTTTTCACTCCATATACTATGCAAGAAAAATATTGGATACTGCTCAAGCTAATTGTACTGTCACAAAGAAGGAGATGCTGGCACTAGTGTATGCATTTGATAAATTCAGGTCCTATCTTGTTGGGACAAAAGTTGTGGTGCACACAGATCATGTTGTGATCCAATACTTATTCGACAATAAGGATGCTAAGCTCAGGTTGATTAGGTGGATATTATTGCTGCAAGAGTTCTACTTGGAAATTTGATACAAGAAGGGCAGCGAAAATCAGGTCGTAGACCATTTGTCGCAACTAGAGGATAGGTCATATGTGAATGATGTTGGGCACATCCGAGAAGAGTACCTTGATGAGAAAGTCTTGGCACTAAGTGTGGCAGAACTCCCTTGGTACGCGGACATAGTGAACCTGATAGTAAGTGGAGTGTACCCACCAGAGGCAACCGCTCAACAACGAAAGAGGATGAAGTATGAGTCCTGGTTCTACATGTGGGATGAGCTATATCTATTCAAGAAGGGTCCAGATCAATTGATGAGACGGTGCATTCCAGAGAGCCAAGTGACACAGGTGTTGAGAAGCTGTCATTCCTCATCGTATCGCGGTCATCACGGAGGAGAGCACACTACTCATAAGGTGCTCCAATCAGGTTTTTTTTGGCCAACTTTATTGAAGGATGCAGCATCATATGTTAAGGCATGTGATCAATGCTAGAGGATGGGCACAATCAGTAGAAAACATGAGATGCCTTTTCAGAACATCTTGGAAGTCGAGGTATTCAACATGTGGGGGATTGATTTAATGGGGTTGTTTCCACCATCATTCGGCGATCAATACATTTTGGCAGCGGTGGACTATGTCTCCAAATAGGTTAAGGTCACAGCCTTCCCCACTAATGATGCCAAGGTAGTGTCCAAATTTGTGAAGAAGCAGATCTTTTCTAGGTTTGGAAATCCACGAGCTATTATTAGCGACCGAGGTTCGCACTTTGTAAACAACTAGTTCCAAAACCTATTGGCCAACTATGGAGTTCGGTATAAGGTTTCTACAGTGTACCACCCTCAGCCTAGTGGATAGGTTGAAGTATCGAAGGAGGAAGTCAAGAAAATTCTACAGAAAACCGTGAATGGTCAACAAAAGGATTGGGCAAGCAAACTAGATGATGCTTTGTGGGCATATAGGGCTGCCTAGAAGATGCCAATTGGGACTTCACCGTAACGGTTGGTTTATGGTAAGGCCTATCACGTTCCTGTGGAGCTTGAACATGGATCCCGAGTTAGCGGGGAAAAAAGCGGTTGTTGCAATTGCATGAACTGGAAGAGTTTTGGTGGCACGCATATGAGAGTGCAAAGCTATACAAAAACAAGACCAAGAGATGTCACGACAAGCACATAGTGCCTCGAGTCTTCGAGCCTGGGCAGATGGTGTTATTATTCAACTCCCGGTTGAAGTTATTTCCAGGGAAGTTGAGGTCCAAGTGGTCTGGACCATTTGAGTTTGCTAGGATGACCCCATACGGGGTAGTTGAATTGTGGAAAGAAGATAAAAGTGCCACACTTTTGGTGAATGGTCAAAGGTGTAAGCATTACTGGGGTGAGGGCGTTAATCGAGAGAAGATGTCTATCACCTTATCTGATGAATGAATGTAAGTTGGATCGTGCCACAACGGTAAATCAAGCGCTACATAGGAGGCAACCCGTGATTGTGATGTAATAATTAGGACTTATTTTCAAAAAAAACAAAAGAAAAATAAGTCGTGCCACGACTAAAACTACGGCACTGGGTGGGAGGCAACCCACTATTTTCTAACTTATTGGTGCTTTTGGATAAATTGCAGGATGAGATAGCGCTGAAAAATGATTTAGGGGACAAACACATTGCAGGGGTAAAAATTAAGGCCGGAAGTGCAAAGATAAGTGAAAGGGGGAAAGATAGGCTCAAACAGTAAGCCTACACAATAGCTCCGTGTCACGAAGCTGGATCTCCGTGTTAGCCTCCGTGTCATGGAGGCATTGAAAATGCAAACCCTGGAAATAGTAAGGGTCTGCGATAGCTCTGTGTCACGGAGCTGGATCTCCGTGTCCGGCTTTGTGACACGGCAAGGCTAATTTTTGTTCGAGTTAATTAAAAAGTCGGGTATACCCGCCCCAAATCCCCCTCTTTTTATTTTTATTCTTCATTTTCAGCCCTAAGCCCCTAGTTCTAGCACGATAAGACCCCAAAAATCCACTCCCTCTCTCCAAAATTCACTCCATCAGGAATGTGACATAGCACTAGGTCATCAACTGCCTCTCTTCTCTTCTTAAGAACGAGATTTACATGTATGTTTTTGGCTTTCTCTCTCTCTTCTCTCATGTGAAGTTTGGGCATGAACATGTGGGTTTGAGGAGATGGGACTAGAATCATGTCCGGGTTAGGGCATCTTCGTAAATGTACTTGAGACTTTCTTCTTACACTTTATAGACCACTGATTGATTGTATTTTGTTTGACAAAAGGTACATGGTGAAAGTGTGAGTGTTCTAATTTGTAACTTGGCTAGAAATTATGGAGGATAGAATTGCAAGTGCTAAAATCATTCTTTGCTGAATATATGTTCTTTGTGTTTGTCTCCAAATTTCTATACCTGATGAAACATATGTCTAGGTGAGTGAATGGAGTTGTAAAATTTCTTCACATATAGTGTTTTACTATGTGCATATTTGAAATATGGGTTTTGAATGAAGATTGAAACATGGTGTAGTGATGAGGTAATCATGAAGGGTCGGGGGGATCTTTCTCTTTCTTTGGTTGTGCATCTTGAATTAGGAGAGCCCTGTTAGGGTGTGACATGAGAATTGTGCATTGTCGGTTATATGTAGTTTGTAAGGACATGCTAGATGATACTGCATACTACACTATGACTATGCCCCATTGTGAAAAATTATGTTCTTTGTAATTGTGGGCATGCATAAATTGTAAATGTTCTGGATTACAAGTTCCCAATTTCTTGAAGTTTGAGTAAAGCAATATGAACTTCATGTAAATTCTAGTGTCATAGGTCTGAGTTATTTGCTTGTATGAAGTCTGAGTAGTACAAGATAATTGCCAAGTTCGATCACTTACTGCAAATCGCCTTAAGTGACAAATGTTATATACTGTTGTGTTTGCTTAAGCTTGTCACATTGCTAATGATGTTTCATTGTGGTAAAAACTAGTCAATGAGGTTTGAATAGGGAAAGTCGGAGTACCCAATAGCTATGACTATTGCACCCACGCTAGCAAATAAGTATGGGGTAACCACCAAAGCCCTGACTTGTATTGGCTAGCCATGTTAAATGCCGACTAATTTGGTCTATGAGTTTTGATTGAACAGGTACAATGTCTTCTAGACAAGACAAAGGAAAAGGAGCTTCATCCTACGGCGGAGGCCGAAAAAGGATCAGACTGGTGCATCTATGCCAGCTGCCCCACTAGTTCCCAAGGGCCAGAAAAGGTGATTTTCTACCTGCTGGGTGGTCGATGCAGGAAAGAAATGGTATGACAAACATAAGGAGTTGAAATACTTCCTGGAGGAGGGGATTGACCGGGAGAGTTTAGCAAAGGAGTTCCCCCGAATAGTGCAAAGGCTACACACCCTGGGCATGGGCTTCATTTTTTATGAGCCCAGGGAGTGTAATTTACATGTGGTCTAAGAATTTTTTGCAAATTGGGACCCCACTCTCCGAAGCCACACAGTCAAGATCCGGGGTCAATTCATACCATTTGAAGCACATCACTCGAATGCAATCCTGAGTACACCGGCACAGATCCACATCCACTCCGCCAGCTTAACATCACACCCCCATATGCTAAAATTTGACACACATTATGCGCGAAGCGATCAACACCTCGATGATTTACCATAAAGAGAAGGGGTATCACCATACCTTGCCCTATGCACAGATGAATAGGGAGGCACATGTCTGGCTGAAGATTGTTTACAACTGACTCATTCCAGGGGTAAACATGACTGGCGTCACCAGGGACAGGGTCTTCTTGGTATACGCCTTGATGAGAGATGTTGAGATAAATGTGGGGGCTGTGATCAAATCAGCCATGAAAAAGGCGAGGCTGCATCAGGGGCACAGGTACGGCTTTGGTGGTTTACTCACCACCTACCCCAGGAGTTAGGACATTGAGGATGAGGCCTTGGACTACATACCAAGGGTAGAACGGCGCGCTGTGGATGTGAAAAATACTAAGGCGCTAGATACTACTTATGGGCCAATCCTCACATTAGTCGAGCAACATGCTCGAGATGATAGCTACGTGCCAGGATGTTTGGCCTACAAATGTTGCAACTTTGAATTGGTGCACGGACAGCAATACATGATGAGTTATGGCAGGTGGATAGGGACTACCCCATGAATGAACATGCCAGAGCCATGTGTAAGATTAGATCAGCATTAGTAGAGCCGGTAGATAATGATGTATCCACCGATGAGGAGAGATGTTGATAAGACTCAGAAAATTAAGTTAGATGATGATGAAGCAGATGAATCTGACCTTGGTAAGGAGGCCTTTGCACCAGATGAGGAGGTTGATACAGTTGTTTGATCAGGGAGTCTTTACCACCCTAACTTTATTTTTACACTGATTTGTTGCAAGCACTAGACAGTGCTAATTTTAAGTGTGGGGTGGTCATTTTGTGTTTGCTGTCTCTCTATGTGATTCTCTAAAAACTGTGGCATATATTTAACTAGTAACAAATAGACGTTGTGGCATGTAATGTTAAGCTAGGAACAAGACTTAGTACTTGGTATGTAATAGCTAGTAAGATTATCTGTTTCTGTTCCTATGTTACTGTTGCTGCTATTTGTAATTATTTTTCATTTTTCTCTTTTTCTCTTTTTAGGTTTCTCGGCTTTTGTTTTCGGTGCTTTTACCGAGAATAGTCCCTTTGAACCGAGTAGATTTTTTTTAGTCATAGGTAGAGACTATTCCCTATGATGGATGAGTGATGACCGTCTTAAGGGAAATTAGTCATGTTTAGGAAATAAATAAAACTGTCGCTAATGGGCTAGATTACTCCATTTGGTCAGATGCTAGACTTCATGGGATATACATTTAAAAAGCAAATAGTGATGAGACTAATGGTAGGATCACATAAGACCTTGGTGTTTAACTTTAAACTAAAAAATTGTAGGCTTAATTGTGTTATTCACACAATGTGGATGAAATAGTAAAAGAGGTCGAGGCTAACCAAGTTTGAACTTCTATGCCATGTATGGTGAGAACTTGATATATTTCTTGCTAACTAACATCTAGAATTTGCTTTTGTGTATACGAAAAGTTGAAAGTTGCATTAACTTGGCGAATATGATTAAGGCACTTCTTTGTGAGCCAAACTTGTTGACCCATATCACTCTCTGTGTCTTACCTTGATGTTATCCCTAGTGAGCCCCGCTTGAGTCTTCAAGCCTATTTTTGTTGGAACAGCCACACTACTTAGCCTTACCCGGTTTGTTCAAATGGCCTCAATGTTAATTTGATCCAAGTAGGTCCTATTGCACTTTATTGAGACATTATCTCAAAGGAAATGATGAATAGTAAGGGGGAAAAGATTGGTGTGTGTACTCAATTTGTTGTTCACAAGCTAAATATTATTAAAAAAATAATGTGTACATATATATATATATATATAATGTATTGATGTGTCTAAGCCATGGATACACACTCCTTACATCTTGGATAAAGATAAGTAAGTGAAGGGAAAACAATTTTGAAAGGAGTGAAGTGCTAAGAAAATAAAACGCTGAAAAGGAAATGTGTAATTGTCTTAAAGTAAATAGGTATAAGATTCACTATGATCCAAATAATCCTACCCGTCCCTTAACCAGCATTACATCCCTAAAGCCTTTTTGATCCTACAAGTGATGGTATGCTCGGTTGAATAGTACACTACAAGCAAACTCATGGTGTGTTAGATATGCTTGAAATAATCTTTGGAGCGTGAGCGAATCATTTGTAGAATGTGCTTAATTGTGGACATATTGGTCTCATGAGAATAGGGAAAGTGCATACAAGTGAGGTCACATGAGGGTAAGATTTTGGTGAAGCTAACGATCGCTACTATGATGTAACCATATTGGCCGAATTTTCGGTTGAAAGGTTATTCATTAGGGCTTATGTAATTCTTCATATGACTGAGTGAGAACCATGCTTGATTGAATAAATTGTATTCCATGATTAAAGTGTTTAGCACAACCATATGTGAACTATCTGGTTCCATTGATGATGGTAATGTTTAAATCATGTCAAGGATATTAAAGGATTGTTTGAGGACGAACAAGGTTATAAATGTGGGGTGGTGATCTTGGGCGTATTTATACAACCCAATGCCATATTTTCACCTATACTGGAGTCTAGTTGAGGATAATACTGATGTATTCATGCATGTTTTGAATGAATTATGTTTGTGGACTAATAAATGTGACTATTTATAGGTGGAAAATACAATAATTTCAGCTTGATGTTGCGGATGGACGCTCAGAAATAAAGTGAGGGAAGTTAAGAGAGCTTAAAACTGATGTTGGAATTCACTTCCCTGCCAAGTTGGAGGTTGTTCATGTTCAAAAACATGCCACGGCACTTCGATAGAAAAATTTAAAGTTGGAAGGCACAAAACAATGAGCCTCCACAACAACAGCGTGCCACGAAGGTAGATAGGCGCGATGGCCTCCGTGACACGTTGAAGTGTTGCAAGATGATGGAGGTGAAATTCTAGTGAAGGACTGCGTCGGGTCCGTTTCACGGAGGGAGTTTGGTGCGATAAGCTTCGTGACATAGAGCTTGGTTTACACGGACTCCCTCAATTCTAGTAGCTATCCGCGATAGCTCCATGTCACGGAGCTGTTACTCCACGATCAGCTCCGTGTCAGGGAGCTAGTTATTCACTGTGTATTTTTTCACTTGTATAAATATAACACTTAGATATTTTATTTTCATTATCTAAAATATTATCAAGAACGTGGGAAACGACAGTTGAGCTAAAGAAAACTCTAGGGTTCTTTATCTTCTCTTTTCTTCAAAATTTCAATTGTTCTTATGCTAAAAACTTGTTTGGAGATGTTTAATCAATGAATGAGTGGCTAATTCACCTCATTTTGAGGTTGAGGCTATTTGCATGGTTGTATGATTCTATTTTATTTTCATCTTGATATTCTTCTATCATGAATGGTTGTTCTACTGTTCCTACTCTTTGTATCTTAGTGTTTGGCCAACATTGATAAATTCGTAACCTTAATTTGACTCTGAAAGGAGAATTATCAAGGTAGAATGAGGAATAGGGAAATGTGTTCTTATCTTTACTGTAAATTAAAGATAGGATTCGCGTGTGGGATAGAAATATACCTGCAACACCACATTCGGTTAATGAAGGGAACAAATGCTTCTAAACCTAAGATGAATTATTGCATCACAATTTAATACGTGTAGTTGCAAAGTTCATAATTAGGCATTTGGCTAGATGTTCAAAAGATCATAGTCAGACTTTAATTTCTGATAACCATCAACCCGATAGAGAACGTAGCTGAAGCAAAATATAAGGTGTACATGATTGCATCCCATGCCTTAACCTTAGAATATTCCTTCTTATTGATTTAATCAACATTCTCTGGTTCATTGATTGTTACTTTCTGTACTTATATTTATAAAACTCTTAACTTATTGGGTTGCTTACACACTTGAATAGAACAATTGTGAATACTAAAATAGAAAAATCACTAAGTCATAGTCCCTGTGGGTTCAATATCCAACTTTATAGAGACACTATATTACTTGTACGACCACGTACACTTGCGTGCGCTTGGGCGACAACAATTACCCACTCATCAAACCCCAAACTTCAACCATTACTTGTCCTCAAACAAGGCATTCTGCCACAGTTAAGAATTGAATTAAGCATCCATATCATAAGAGCTACATAATGGACTACTAACTTAAGACAACCCCAAAATCTCACACCGACTCAAAAAAAGAATAAAAAGACTCAAAACATGTTGCATAAACTCAATTAATAGCCACAAACATTTGACATATCTCATTTTAATTCAAAATAAGAGGCATATTTAATCAAATCAAGCTAAATAAGCATTTCAAGTCACTGACAATTAACATTCAAGGTTTGCCTTAAAGTTCACTGCACAACTTGTTTCATTCATACCTCTCAATTGATAACACAATTTTGGTATGAACCCCCAAGGAAGTGATGCCACTCACACCAAAAGAGAATTCCACTCATATTTATGCGATTCACATATAGGGATTATAGAATAATGCTAAGACGATCACTCTCTCAAAGATATTCAAGTGCATACACATTGACCCATAGGCTTGCTCTTCATGTAACTAACCACTAATGTAGAGTTGCTATACTTGGAATCACTAAGGACTTGCGGGTCATAATGAAGGCTAGGGGTAAGGGTAGGAAAACTTTTAGCTTTAGTGTCTGGAACATCCCTAAGCATACAAGGAGCCCGTCTTGTAAATCCCTAATCGGGAGGATGTCCGTAACTTGCCAAGAGTAGAACCATGAAAAATGCATGATAGCACTCATGGGTGGCCCATACGAGCATGGGAGGCAATCTCGTGGAGGACCCCATCATGGCTACATTAGCACGCAGTTCTGAGACCTACGTGCGCTGGAACCCCGGTCTACTTGGTATTAAATACTACTCCTAATATATATATATATATATATATATATATATATATATATATAACTCGTATCATAATCATGAAACATACTTGAAGTACATGGGCTAGTTGAAACATGAGACTCATAAACATGCTTGAGATACGTGAACTAGCCATAAAATAGGCCCGTGAGTCGGCCATGATCATAAACTTGATATTCATAAAAGCTATGCATATTTGAGGAAATCATCATACACTAAAATTCATAAATTCATGAAGGGTTCTTGATAAAATCATGCGTTATGATCATAAAATATAATTTAATTCATCATACTTGAAATCATAGACTCATAAGCTTAAATTTCATAAATCTTACATAATAGGGCATAATCTTCATGTACTTGAAATCATGAATTAATAATTAAATTGAGGCTTAAATCTTCCCTAATAGTCATGAAACATCAATCAAAACATGAAGGTATCATGCTCATAGAGAAAACATGGAAGATTTCATGAAAATTGGGTAATAACCCTAGAAGTCAATTTGACATGCTTAGAGACTTGAATTATAGAATTTGGATAAAATTGGAATGAGGATGGAATAAATCCACCATGCATGTCCCTACATACCTGGAATTGATAAACTTGCAACCAAATTTGAATACCCAAAGGGGATTTGAAAGAAACTTGATGAAGAATTCCTAGCTTTGATCTTTACATTGGTGTATAAGAGGAGTGAGGGATAAAATAAGTAAAACTCTCAATTATACCCTTAAATATCCCTAAAAAGACATCAATTAGGGATTAGAAGTTTCGAGATTACAAAATTTCCCCTAAAAATAGGGTTGAATTTGGATAATTAGGCATCCCGACAATGGCGATGACAGGCCGTCACCCGCCCAGTGGTCTGTCACCCTTTTCGTCACTCCTAAACAAAAGGAGTTCAATATTTTTCCTTACCAATGGTGGAAGTTATGTGCCATCACTCCATCGATGGTCCGTCGAATCCACTGTCACACTTAGAACACCGAGGCCCCCATGCGATGGTACACGCGATGGTCCGTTGCTAGTCTGACAGGCCGTCACCCTCGCTGTCAAACCTCGATGCTGCCCACGATGGTCTATCGCCTACCTGACGACCATCATTTATACTGTCGGAGCCATGATGCCATTACGACAAGCTGTCACTAAGCTAATGGGCTATTGGCTCCTCCGTCAACCTCTGCATCAAACCTGCAATTTCAGCTCTTTTTCCCTTAAGAAGCCATTTTGAAACCCTAGGCTTTACATCTATACACTCATTTTGCAAATCGAAAATCCAAACAAAGAATGTGCAACTCATGATAAGAGAGTGCTCTTTTTAATTTCAAGCCCCTTTTCAACTTCAAACTTATTACTATGCCTTAAAAAACATTTGGTGGTACCAATGAAAGTAAGTACAACAATGACTCAAAGACATGAAATTTCCCTTAAGAAATTCGCCTCTATCATAGAGAATTGTCACCTGGTTTAACAAACAAAAAGAAAAAAAATTGCTCCTTGGAAAAGAACCATGGTATAAATAAAACCCTTGGAGTTTATTACTATCTACTATCTACAAAGGTGATTGCAAAGCATAGGTCAAGAATTAATTGGAATGTAAGACTAGCTCGTCAATGGCACTTTATATTATCAAAGAAAGAAAAACAGCCCAGCAATTTTTATCAATTCAAACAAGCCCGACAAGGGCATTCATTCAACTAAGAAACCGAACTAACTACTTAAAACATCACAAGAAAAATAGCCCAACAAGGGCAAGAAGAGTCAACACTAAAATGGCAATCAAAAATAACCAACAGCAAAAGAGAGTACTCCCCACCCCCAACTAAAAATTTTATATTTTCCCCAATGTACAAATGAAAAACAAAAAAGGGTAAGAACTCCATGAAATAGCTACTCCTCTCCATCATTATCACCTTCCTCATCGTCATCATCATCCTCACCATGCTCACCCTGATCATCCTCCCCTAGGCTCGCAAGCAAGTCATCAATGGGCCCTCAGGCTGTGTGTGGGGCAACCATGGCTTCATCAGGATCCATTATGGATTCCCTGTTCTTCAATTCTCTCACAACATCCTAGAGAGAGAAGACTGGTCCCCCAACCACATCAACTCGGGAGTACAATTTATTTAAGCTATCAAAAACATCCTTCATGGCATTCTTCATGGACTTTTGGATGAGGGCTGGCAGACTCATGGCCAATTTTTTCAACTGATTTTCATGAGAGTGGGTTATATTGGCCAGCTTTTGAAGCCTACTTGGCCTAGAAGATGAAGGTGGTGGTACAAACCCCTATCATAGCACTTCTACCGAAGCATGTTCTGACATTTTGGGAGTAGGAAAATTGAGGTCAGGGGTCTCCTCATCAACATCATGTGCTTTGGAGACTTATGGGGCATCCTATGTTTGAAGTTGCTTCCGCTTGCTTTTGGGGGCTTACGTATCTCTCTTTTTCTCAACATCAGTCACCCCTGTAGGAGAGCTAGGTCTTTCATCAGGAAAATAGGGAAACCCTTCTCTAGCACATAACTGGCTAATGAGGACAGGAAAGGGCATGAAGAGACCTTGCTTCCTAGCCTTTCTTTTGAATTGAGTGGTGACTGTCTCACCAAAGTTGACATGCACCCTATTTATGATGCATGTTATCAGAATGGCAGCCTCAATAATGACCTGCTGGTCATTCATGGATGGCATGAGACGACTACACACCAACTCAAGCCACAGTTTGTCTTCGAATTAGAGGTCTTGTCTTGGAATATCTCCTCCTATGGTGGCCTATAAAGGTTGCCCATCTGCGATAGTCTAAGCTACCCACGGATGCCGATCATCTTTGGTTTCTATTTTTTGTGCGAACTCAATGAATGGTTCAATTTCCTCACTCCAATAAATAGAGTCGATCTCATTAGGGGTGATGTCCACCTCTACTCCCCAAATTCTGACCAATGGAAGATTTGGGAACTCATCCACTTTCCCAATGTGTTTCAATGAGTTTACCTCGCTTGATAAGAGGCATAGAACTCTATCACCAGGTTGGGGTAGTAACCAGGTACAGCATCCAAGAACGGATGCCACTGCCATTTGTCAAACTGCTTGTTGATGTTGGGGAAGTCTTGCCCCATCCCCTCTATGTAACACCCCAAATAATTTGAGCGATAAATCCATACTTTCAAGGTAGGACTAAGAGTACTTAATAATCTAAGAAGAAAGTGTTATGAGGTATTTGAGTTACTCTATGATCATATTTAAGTTTGGACGTCGATCAAGTTGTAGAATGAAATTCGACAAAAGTTATCACAAAATTTCCTTCTTGAGATTCTGTAAAATTTGGGTCAAATACCTCAAAGCTTTTCTCCTAATTTATAAGGAGTTGGGGTGTACGACCTATCAAATTAAAGATCTATGAGTCTAATTTCCAACTCATAACCTTTCGTCAATCCAACTTCAGAGTAGAGAAATATTTGCATTTTCGTTGCGCAAGCAAGAGGTGAGGAACAGAGAGGATCCATGACGTAAGCATGTCACGCCACCAAATCAGCACGTTGGGCAGCATGATACATTGCTACTGAGGTGGTGGCTGCCTATATAAGTTATTTGGTCAATTGTTTGAACATTTTTCAACCTTTTCCAGTAAGCTTTGCACCAAACCCTCCCTTAAGCTCTCCTCTTCATTTCCTTCGGATTATAAAGTTAGAGATTATTTTCCAAGGTGGTTTTTGATGTTGGGAAATCAGGAACTCGGTATAACTCATGTTTTGAGGTGTTTTCGACATGTTTGGTGGCTGTTTTTCCTTAAACAGATTGGTAAGACTTTTCTTTTGGTTTTTCTTAGTTGTTAAAGTTGATTATAGGTATGTTATCATTGGTAGGTTGTTATCTTGGGATTTCTACCGTTAAATTCATAGAAATCGTGTTGAATAAGCCTTTTTTTGTATCGTTTCCACGTTGTGTTCTTAGAGCTACATTTTGGTGTTGAGTGGACTCTCTTGGGGCTATAGTTCATTGTTCTATTTTCATTGATATAGACTAAACTTGTCTCGGTTCTATAAGGTATGTTATGGCTTTTGCTTTCTCTTTTCGGCATGAATTTTCGTCATAATCAAGCCTTGTCGTTATCGCGTAAGTTTGCTGCCTTGTGGTTGGTGTTATGTTGATTACTTGCTGTTTGGGGGTTGTGGGATGGTGTCCTTTCCCTCACCATTTGAGGTCGTGAAATCTGACATTAGTTTTAGTTAGTTGTCGCATGTCGGTAGAACATTGAAAGGCGTTGGTTGTAATCTTTTTGGATTGTGTTAGGGGCTGAATTGTTGGACTTATATTCGTAGTGATTGATATTATTTTTGGTATCCTGTAGTTGTATATGAATCTTTGGGGATAGATTTTATAGGCTATGATCCTTCAATTGTTCGGTAATACTTTGAGAACGATAAGAGGAATAGAACTTAAGGATGAATCTTATGGTGGTTGTAGTCGAATTGGGATGTTGTACCTTACCTAAATGTGTGGTTTGTGTGTGAACATTGGTTGTGTGTGTACTTGGCTTGATTGTATGCTCTGATTGTTGCCTTGTGGCTTTTGGATGCCTGACGCACAAGAGTTGTTTCGGCTAGGGGTCGAGCCCAAGGTGCCTTGTGGCTTGTGGATACCTGACACATGAGAGTTGTTCCGACTCAGAGTTGAGCCCAATGGTTGATATGTTCTGTGGAATTGATAGTTCCTCCATAGTACCAAGGCAAGATGTGATTCGAGAGTTGGTCTGACATGTCTGAGCCTCTCTAGATCACGATAGTTCTCCCAGTTGGATTTGGGTTTCGTTGACTACGCGCAACTGAGAGTTGTTCCGGCAATGCTTGATTGATATTATTGCTGATGTGTTGTGCATATGTTTTGTGGTTTGCCTTGTTTTATCTTTGTCTGATAGTTGTGGATGCTACTTATGACTTGGTGATAGCTGAGGTTGTTGAGAGGACTAGAGTTGGCTCAGGTAATACATTTGATTAGGCTTCGGATGGTATAGGCGGTTATAGGTGAGTTATGGTGGCTAGGTGTTGGCTAAGTGTTTATTTACTTACCAGGTTTATGGGGGCCAGGTAGGTTCGATTACTTACTTGACTCGTAGTACTCTTCTTGTTATCATCTGATATGTCTATTGATCTGTATTCTGAATCCTATTAGCTTTTATGCCTTACATACTTGGTACATTTTCATACTGACGCCCTAGTCATGGAACTGCATTCATTCCTATAGGTGTTGATCGGTAGGTAGATCGAGTTCTTAGTCACTGAGTGGAGTTCTAGTTGAGTTGGTAAAGCTTCGAGTCTTTCAGGGTTGCCAAATGTTGTTGTATGGGTAGTTTGGGGCCTTGTACCAGAAAGTTGACTATTGTTATATTCATAGAGGCTCATGGACGTATGTTGTGGGTATAGTGTCATTATTGTAGGCCAGGTGGGCCTTGTTGTATAGATTATTTTCCATTTTGTGGCCTTGAAGGCCTATTGTATTTATTTTTGGTTGGCAAGTAAGCCTGCTTCTGTTCTTATTGTGTTTACTCTGATCTTATAGTAATTATTATGGCAAACCTCGTTGGTTTTGGCTTGTAGTAGTTAGTTTTGTGGTAGGGTATGCTCGATCAGATATGGCATAGGGTGCCAGTTATGCCCCTTCGGGTTTGGGGTATGACAGACTAGGGCCAATTATGCCCCTCCGAGTATACAGTATGACACTCTAGATTGAATAGCTTCTTCGAAGTCATCGGCAGGTCCTGATAGGTCATATAATATGCCTCCATGTCGTCCACACAGAATCAGATGGAATCTCTGTTGTTAGTAGGGGCTGGAACTACTTTTTCCTTGCCTTTTCCCTTGCTTTTGGAGGAGGTTGAGGCCTTCCCCTTTTCTTGTTGCGTAAATGAAGTCATGTTCCTACAAGATCATGTGAGTACCACAACTAAACCAAACTCTTTTTGTATTTTCATTATGGAAAATAAAAGACAACAACTATATTAGGCTACTAAAAGGAACAGAAGGAGATTGGATATCAACAAAATGAAACAACAATTTCAAACCACTGGCAGCACCTGCATTTCGCAGGTTGAGACCCGTTGCCTGCAAGTGAGTCGCAGGTGCGAGGCAGAAGCACTACAAAAATGTCTCCACATCTGTGGTTCACCTGCGTCTCACAGATGGTAATCTACTATCCACAGGTGTAACGCAGGAGGCAGGAAGTGAACCTGAAGCCCATCCCAGCACCTGTGTTACAACCAGCGTTTCGCAGGTCAAACATGCGACTCGCAGGTACTCTATAGTGCCTATCCTCATCATTTCACCATTTTTCACAAGTATAAACAAAATCAAAATCTAACAGGTACTCAGACTTCCTCGAAATATCTACCAAAAACATTAACTACAACAACACCATTATGACTACTTAACGACCTTCCTAAGAAGGACGTTACCCTGTCTATCATCGGGATACGTCAAGTGACCAATCCAACTACAATCATAAATCAAGTTTAATATTTCAAAAGTCTCCCCTATATTATCACATTTTCAGCTACCATGGCAAGCACACAAGAAGAAATGACGATTCTCCCTTAAGAAAGTCATTAATCTATCTATCATCGAGGAAAATTATGCATTTCTAGCAAATAAGTTGCTCGGATTTCACTCCCAACTAAAATTCCAAGAAAGGTAGCACACCCACATAGTATTTCAATTTCGAATCCCCCAAATACCCACAAGAAGTGATTTTACCATGAACATGAAGAACACTTAACGGTAAATAGGAAAAAACATGGGTCAAGGAAAATGAACAAAATCTATCATGCTTGTTATTCTACACATTTCACTTAGCTCAAAGAAACTAAGATAAAATCAAGAGACATACCAAAGAAGGTGAGAAGAGGAATGAAATTAAAACTTGAAACTTCTACTCAAAGATGGCCGACCTAGATTTTGGTGATTTTTTTTTGGTGAGTAAGATAGTGAGTGATGGTGGAAAATAGAAGAAGTGGTGGGTTTTATTGAAGGGAAGAAGGTGAAGGGATTGGTGGAATTGATGGTGGGTTTAATGGTAGAATGTGGGAAGTTGAAATGGTGGTTGAGGAGTTATGAAAATGGGGAAGTGCTATAGAAAATAGGGATTTTGGAAAGTGGGGAGAAGTTTAAAAGACATAGGTCAGATTTAGGTCGGGTTGGTCAATGGGTCGGTCAATATTTTAAAATACCAGTCATACCTGCACCTGCGCTAGACCTGCGGCCGCAGGTTTAAAGTTGCGAACTACAGTTTAGGCGCAGCTGGCCCTCATGTAGCCCAGTTTACTATTTTAACTTTGCGGCCTACCTACATCTCGTGGATCTACACCTGCATTTCGCATGTAAGACATAGGTGTCCTCCATTTTTTTCATGATTTTTCCCAAGGGTACTGATTAGGACCTGGGACTGACCTGCATTCCGTGGATCTTGACCTGTGTTTTACAGGTGAGGCGCAGACCTCCTTTAATTTTCCAGGCTTTTTAGATCAAGGTTGTTCCCTAGCCTATGCTTCGCGCATTGTTACCTGCATTTCACAGGTCTCATATGGGTGCTCTACCCCTGTTTTCTTCTACTTTGTTTTCAATTCAATCAACCTACACACTAAAGACAACAAAAATGTGAAGTAAAAATAAATCAAAAGACGCTTGGGTTGCTTCTTAAGAAGCACTTGATTTAACGTTGTGGCACGACAGTTTCTCCTCAAAACTTCATCATTCATCCGTAGATTTGTCCTCCACGTTAAGATCAATTCCTTTCTCATCTTTGTCATTCATCACCTTTATCACCTTTCATTCATTAGGTGGTTCCATTGGTTTACATACATTGAATGTTACTTCGTCTCCACCAACCTGAAACTTCAGCTCTCCAAGCTCCACATCAACTAAAGCTCTCCCTGTGGTCAAGAGTGGTTACCCCAAGATAATGGGAACCTCAATACCAATATTGCAATCCAACATGACAAAGTCAGCTGGAAGGATAAATTTGTCGACCTTGACCAACCCATCTACAAGAATTCCCACTAAGCGTTTTGTAGAATGATTTAGCAACCTCATTGTTGTAGGATTGAGACTTCCCAAACCTAACTTCTTGAAAATCATGAAAGGAATCAAGTTTATTCTCATCTTGAGATTGAAGAGAGTTTCGTTGAACATGTATATCTCAATTGTGCATGGAATAGTGAATGCGTCGGGGTCCTCTTTTTCTGGATTAAGGTTACTTGCCATCACAGCATAGAAATTATGTGACACATCCAATGTGCCCATGTCAATTACACTTTTCTTTTTTTAGAAGCTCCTTCATGAACTTTGCATATCCGGGTATTTGGAGCAACGCATCAACTAGCGGGATTTTGACAGACAACTTGTTGAACATGTCAATGTACTTTCTAAATTGATTGTCCTCTTTATTCTTTGCTAACCACTGAGGATAAAGAGATGGGACTCTAGGCACTTGCCTTTAGCATTGGGTGCCTCCTCGCCCTCTTCATCAACATTCTCAATTTGAGGAGGAGAATCAACTCCTTCCTCCTCTAACATTACTCCATTATCAACACAAATAGGTGCTCTTGGCACCTCCTCATTCATTTCATCTTCACTTTTTGGGAATCCACAATCATTTTGGGCTTATCACCCACATTAGTAATAACTTGTCCACTCCTCGTGACCATACAATAATTATTGTGTTTGGCATCGTGTCGCTAGGAAGGGTTTCTTTCATTCTCGGGTTCATTTGGGCGGAAAGGTGATTTATTTGGGTTCCAAATGCTTGATTAAGGCTGAATAGGAGCTCACCGCCTGGGCAAAGTTAGACACCTCCCCTTTCAATTCTTTAACACCACTTTCAGTGGACTCCACTTTCTTCAATACTCTCAAAAGCATCTCCTCAATCTTGGAACTACCCGCATCACTTACACCCGACTGCATTGGGACCACATCAGCTTTAGGAGGGGGAATATACGGGTTTGCACTTCTATGATATCTATCCCCATCTCGTTCGTGCTCTCAGTTCCTCCATCTGTTATCTTTATCACCCCATTCTTGGTTTTCTTGATCTCTCCAACCTTGATTCCCATCACGAGGACGCCAAGGGCCTTGATTGGCACCTTGATATCCTTGACGAGAACCCATCATCTGGCCTGTCATGAACTGGCACTCCTCATCATATCTAGGTTATGATACATCTTCCTCATATGGGTTATGACCTTGGGTCCCAACAGCATTGACGCCTTTGGTTCCGGATCCCAACATATGTTTAGCCATCAACTCCACTTGGGTCATTATCTTAGATAAAGTTTCATCTCTCTCTTCATCGTGCTTCCTCAACTCGGCTGCTAGATCTAGATGATGCACCACTTGTGAACACCTTTGTGTCCCTCGTGTGCCAAGCTCTATTCGTTTTGGTCATCCTATCAAGAAGTGCCTTAGACATGCCAAATGTTTGGTCCATTATCGAACCCCCTGCAGGATTGTTAGCCTCTGATTTGTTGATAGAGTCAAGAGACCTATAGAAACTTTGGAGCAATACCCCATCAGACAGACCATGGTTGGAACAAATGGTGACCTACTTTTTTAATCGGAGCCACACTTCATGAATCGGCTCTCTCAGAAGTTGCCTAAAATTTGTAATCTCATCCCTCAATTGGAGCATCTAGAAAGGTGGAAAGAATCTATCAAGGAATGCTTCAGTGAGCTCATTCCACAATGTAATGAATCTAGGAGGTAACTCCTCCAACCAAACAGTGGCCTCTCCCGTCAAAGAGAACGGGAATAATCTCAAACGGATAGATTCCTAACTGATGTTGGTAATGTTGAATGATTGGTATATTTCAATAAAGTTTTGGAGGTGTCGATTAGAATCCTCACTAGCTTGCTCCTCGAACAGCCCCTTCATTTACAATAAATGCAACATGGTGCTTGTGACTTGAAAGACCGCATTTCCTACCGTGTGTAGTAGTCGAATAGCACAAGCTATATCGTTGATCATGGGATCACCCTCCCTCTATAAACCATCCATGCTATTTGAATTTCTAGCGTGACTCATTTTCACACACCTAAACTAACAGCAAGAACACAACCACAATGTAAAAACAACATAAGATGCAAGAAAATAAAGTTGCATTACTAAACAACTAATGGAAATCACACTCAATTTCCGAGCAACGGCACTATTTTGTTTATAATGCTCAGTACATCTCTCCCGATTAAGGGAGGTGGAAGCGGTCGTTGTCAAAAATAAAATACTCGATGAGTGTCGGGGTTGAATCCCATAGGAAATCGAGATTGATCAACCAAAAGTTGTAAACTAACTTAAATTCAAATGCATCATTGTCAACATAAATGAAATAAAGATTTGGGAGAAAAAGAGAATAACAATATTGAATCTAAATTTATAAAGATAAATTGAACAAAGTGTTGTTGCAAGCAAGAGAAAAGGGCTTGAGATATGAAATAGATGAAGTTTTAATTAAACTAGGATTGATTCAACTACTTTAACTTCAATTTCTAGCATGGAAAGCGTGGATCAAAGCACATCCTCTTATTTTTCAACCGCAAGGATGTTTTTTCCTTGGGTTTTCTCAAACCCCAAGGTTCCAACCTTGAGGAAGGGTCAATCTATCTCTAGCCTTAACCCTTTAATGGAATAAGGATATGGGTTTTGACTATTTCTAGCTCAACCCCACACATCCATACTCCAAATTCTCGCTATTATTTCCACACCCATATCTCACTCTTCTTTCTCAAGCTCAAGAAAGATAAGTAAACTAACTAGTGTTTACAACCACTAATTTTCAACTAAAATTCAGAGGAAACAATAGATCTATACAATTGATCAATACCCAACTAAATTAAACATCCATCAAGCACACACCTCTAGCTAGCAAATTAGCTACTCATAAATGAAGATAAATTAATGATACTCATAGATAAATCAGCAGTAGTCATCATTATAGATAGTAAATTCAAGCTTTTAAACCTGCAACAATCGTGTACTTAGCTCAAAATAGTAAGAAGAAGAAGAAGAACAATGTACTCTACTCTTTCTCTCACTACTTCTCTCTACAATTCAATGCTAGAATGTCATGTGTTATGATATGGATGTTTATAATTGAGGTAAATTCTACACATTCCCTTGGGCTCAGCTTTTCGAATTTTCCCTTGGAAGCTTCTCTGATGTACTTGTGCCTCAGCTGGATGATTTTACCTTTTTTCAGTATTTTGGTAACTTGTGAGGCACTTGAGCTTTGTAGGTGCCCATCCGCAAGCTGCAATTGCTTTTCAGGTTGGGTCAGCTCTGTTCCAATGTGTCCTGCATTTGCACCTGCGTTTCATAGGTTCCAACCTGCAGTTCGCAGGTTCACTTCACCATCTTCCCAGTATGTCCTGCATTTTCCCTTCTGTGGAACGCATGTTCCTTACCTCCAGCAAAGTGTTTTTTGTTCAATTCCTTTGCTTTCCTTGTCTAAGTTCAATACTTGCAAAATCAAAGAGATTAGACATAAAACAATTCCTAATTCATATGGAAACAAAGTAAAAGATCATCTTAAAAGCCTAATGAGTTGGTAAATTACCAACTCATCAGGTGGTGAGAAAAAAATGTTCAACAGTTATACTAGCTTGCATGAATAAAAATATTATGGCATACTTAGCCCACTAAAGAATGAACAAATTAATATCACAATATAACTTGGAGATGCCGAATATATCGAAGGTGAGGTTCACGAAAACAAGCCTCCTGCAGTGGTCATATGTAGAGTAAAACTACAATGGGTGGAGTTATACTCCAAGAGGTGCAATTACGAAGTTTTATGTCATTTGCATGGTCTATTGATGGTCCAAGAAATGTCAGCCACCCATCAAACAAACTGCCTAAAAGATAAAGGCCCCGTTATTACGATTTTGTACAAGGAGACTATGAAATTTGAGAAAATTCTAGCCATCTATCTTGCCTTTAAAGACAATAATTTCAGGAAAACTGAGGATGCATGTTGAGAAATTATGAAAAATCAAAAGTTATATCATGATTGTTGTTGGCGTGTGTTCAAATCTGCAAAGCAAAGAAAAAGAATAATATCCAAGTCCACAGAATTCACTGTGTGTTCTTAAGAAATTTAATCCCCTCACTGTACTTGAGATTTTTGGATTACTTCCTCCCAGAATAAAAAGGATTAACCTGTTATTGGTACAGCAGTACCTCAAACACCAATAACTTTGTTGAACTCGAAGAACGGTAATGAATCACACAATAGACTCGAATTTTGGTTTTTCAAAATATGCAGAATGATCTTTAAATTTCCTAGAAAAAGTATTGAAAAATTATCAAAAATGAAGGCAAAAGGCTTTTATTTATATCCAAAGATCTGAAGTGAAGGGGAGTGAAGACATCTGTTTAGATGGTGTCTGTTCGAAATGGCTACCATTGGGAAAGAAACTTTTCAACTTTCTCTTCCCTCCAATTCATTTCCCTCCATTTCCCAATTCACACTCCCCACTTAACTCCAACATCCCCCACATGAATGGGGAATGGCTATATAAAAAACTTCATATGCACGAAAAACTGTGTGATTCGTAAGCAAGAATTAATTGCATCTGGATAAGTGGATTTCCCCTTGAACTTTCCGTAGTGAACATATATCGGATATACTCGGTCAACCGGTAGATTTGATAACTTTGAACCGTCGACCTTTTATGTATACCTAGACAACATAAGTCACATAATTAATCCTTTAACCGTCTTAGGTTCTCATTGTTTTGTTTGTTTCATCCATGAACACAACCTGGTTTCATAAGTGCGTAGAGAATTGGCCTTATAGAATTCTCCTTGAAGTGGCTTACACTTCACACTTATATAGGTGATTCCTAAATTGTGTTATCCCGTAGATACACCATTTGACATACCCCATGTCAAACTTAGAAATCATTAAAAAGCATTTAATGCTTTATCCTTGTTACTGAACATTGTCTCATCACGAGAATGGACCAAAATTTATTTTGACAATATTGAACCGTCATCAAAGACTTTGTTTGATCTTCTTGAACCTATATCTTGGGATCTCCAGTCTTCTAGGTAGAGTTACCTCCACGATGATTTGTCCTCGACCATAGTCTCATTCCCTTCGATGACTTTTTAACCGCCTCTCTAGTTAGGCCTTTTGTAAGTGGATCCGACACATTATCTCTTGATTTTACATAGTCAATTGTGATAATTACACTAGAGAGTAGTTGTCTAATGGTGTTATGTATCTGTCGTATGTGACGAGATTTTCTGTTATACAATACACTTTCATCCCTTCCAATTGTCGTTTGGCTATCGCAATGTATACATATTGGTGCCAACGGTTTGGGCCAGAATGGAATGTCCTCTAGAAAATTCCTGAGCCATTCAGCTTCTTCACCAGCCTTGTCTAAAGCTATGAATTCAGACTCCATTGTAGAGCGGGCAATACATGTTTGTTTGGATGACTTCCAAGACACTGCTCCTCCACCAATGGTAAACACATACCCACTTGTGGATTTTGTTTCAGTTGATCTGATGATCCAATTTGCATCACAATATCATTCAACGACCGCTAGATACTTGTTGTAATGCAAAGCAAAGTTTTGAGTATATTTTAAATACCCCAAAACTCGTTTCATAGCCATCCAATGACTTTGATTTGGATTACTTGTGTATCGACTAAGTTTACTTATCACACAAGCTATATCTGATCGTGTACAGTTCATGATGTACATCAGACTTCCGAATACTCTTGCATAGTCCAATTGGGACTTACTTTCACCTTTGTTCTTTGAAAGAACAAGATTCACATCAATAGGTGTCTTTGCAATTTTGAAATACAAATACTTAAATTTTTCAAATATTGTTTGGATATAATGAGACTGAGATAATGCTAGACCTTCAGGAGTTTTGTGGATCTTAATTTCCAATATCAAGTCAGCGACTCCTAGATCTTTCATCTCAAACTTACTAGCAAGTATACACTTGGTAGCATTTATGTTAGCAATGTCATTACTCATTATCAACATGTCATCCACATATAAGCAAACAATGATAATTTAATTTTGAGTGTTCTTAATGTAAACACGTTTATCACACTCAATAATCTTGAAACCATTTGACAACATAGTCTGGTCAAATTTTGCATGCCATTGTTTGGGCGCTTGTTTTAGTCCGTACAAGGACTTTACAAGTCGGCACACTTTTTTTTCATTTTCAGGAACTATAAACCCTTCAGGTTGTTCCATGTAAATTTCTTCCTCCAAATATCTGTTTAAGAAGACTATTTTCACATCCATTTGATGGATTTCAAGACCGTATATGGCAGCTAACGCTATTAACACCTGAATAGATGTAATTCTGGTTACCGGTGAGTACATATCAAAGTAATCAAGACCTTCTTTTTGTCTAAACCCTTTGACTACAAGTCTTGCTTTGTATTTGTCAATAGTGCCATCATCTTTAACTTTCTTTTTGAAAATCTATTTACAACCTAATGGTTTGTTCCCTGGAGGAAAGTCAACCAATTCCCATGTATGGTTATTCATTAGGGATTCAATTTCACTATTGACTGCCTCTTTTCAATATTGGGCTTCTGAAGAAGCCATAGCTTCTTGAAAAGTTCGAGACTCATTTTTCAAAAAAAATGTTAGAAAATTTGGTCCAAAGGAAGTAGAAGTCCTTTGACGTTTTCTACGTCTTGGATTCTCCTCATTAGGAACACTTGCCTTTGTCTCTTCCCGAGGTCGTTTAGATCCTTCGCTAGACGACTCACAATTATGTTTATACGGATATATATTTTCAAAGAATTTAGAATTATCTAATTCCATTATCATATTAACATGAATTTCATAATTTTCTAATTTATGAACTAGAAATCAATATGCTTTACTATTTGTAGCATATCCTATGAAAATCCAATCAGCGGTTTTAGGTCCTATCTTAACTTTTTTGGGTTTAGGAACTTGTACCTTAGTCAAACACCCCCACACTTTCATGTATTCAAGGTTAGGCTTTCTTCCTTTTCATTTTTCATATGGAATGAATTATGTTTTTCTATGGGGAATTCAATTGAGTATTCTGCTAGCCGTAAGGATAGCTTCCCCCCACAAGTTCTAGGGTAAACCATAACTTATCAACAGAGTATTTATCATCTCTTTTAATATTCTGTTTTTCCTTTTCGCAATCCCATTAGATTGTGGTGAGTAAGGGGAAATTGTTTGATGAATAATGTCATATTCCTAACATATTTCTTCAAAAGGAGATTCATATTTGCCGCCCCTATCACTCCTTATCATTTTGATCTTTTTGTTAAGTTGTGTTTCAACTTCACTTTTATATTGCCTGAATGCTTCAATTGCTTCGTCTTTACTTTTGAGTAAGTAAATATAACAGTACCGTGTACTATCATCAATAAAAGTTATGAAATACTTCTTTCCACCACGAGATGGTATTGACTTCATGTCACAAATGTCTATGTGAATTAAGTCTAAGGGACTTGAATTCCTTTCAACTGATTTATAAGGATGTTTAACATACTTATATTCAACACAGATTTGACAGTTAGATTGATTGCATTCAAACTTTGGCAATAATTTCAAATTGATCATTTTATGCAAGGTTTTTTAATTGACATGTCCCAAAAGGGAATGTCATAAATCATTTGACTGAATCAAATAAGAAGAAGCAATAATTTTATTGCTTTCAACAACAATTACATTCAATTTGAAAAGGCCCTCAGTCAGGTAACCTTTTCCTACATACACATCATTCTTACTTATCACAGTATGATTTGAAACAAGAACACACTTAAATACGTTCTTGATGAGAAGACCTGCGGATACTAAGTTCTTCCTCATTTCTGGAACATAACAGACATTTTTGAGAGTCACCACCTTGCCGGATGTCATTTTTAGAAATATTTTTCCATAATCTTCAATCTTGGTTGTTGAAGAGTTTCCCATATACATGGTCTCATTGGGTCCAGCAGGGGCATAGGAAGCAAATATTTCTTTGATAGCACAAACATGTTGAGTGGCTCCAGAGTCAAGCCACCAATCTATGGGCTTCCCACTAGGTTGCATTCAGACACCATAGCACACAAGTCATCAATCTCCATGGTTTTTTCAACCATGTTAGCTTGTCCCTTTTGCTTTCCTTTTATTGGAGTACGACATTCAACTGCCTTGTGTCCAATCTTTCCACAGTTGTGGCAGTTTCCTTTGAATTTCTTCTTACTAGGAAAATTCTTTGGTCCAGAAGGTTTCTTCCTCTTTTTGGGATTAGATGGAGTGGTCTCAACAATATTTGCCCCCATAATTGTTGAGTTTCCTCTTACCTTCCTTTCAGCAGCTTTGTTATCTTTTTCGATTCTTAATCGAACGATAAGATCTTCAAGCTTCATCTCCTTGCGTTTGTGCTTCAAATAATTCTTAAAGTCCCTCCATGAAGGAGGTAGTTTTTCAATCATGGCTGAAACTTGAAAAGCTTCATTGATGACCAAACCTTCAATGAACAACTCATTATTAGCACCATAATTAATACTTTTGACAAAAGCATTAGTATGAATTATACCTTCAGCAAGGAGATCGTGAATTATCACTCATAGCTCTTGGACTTGTGTGATAACAGGCTTGGTGTCTATCATTTTGTAGGTCAAAAATTTGGCTGCAATAAATTTCTTTAAACCGGCATCTTTGGTTTTGTACTTCTTCTCTTGTGCATTCCAGAGTTCTTTAGAAGTCTTCATATTGCTGTATACGTTATACAGATCATCCTCCAATCTGCTCAGGATATAGTTCTTGCACAAAAAATCTGAGTGCTTTCAGTCCTCAATCACCAAGAACTGTTCATTTTTGGGAGTTGATTCCAGTAGTACCGGTTTATCTTCCTTAATGAACTTCTGCAGACACAGTGTGGTCAGATAGAAGAACATCTTCTGCTGCCAGCATTTGAAGTCAATGCCAGAAACTTTTTGGGCTTTCCTGCCGGAGTCGGTGCTTGCACAGCATGGGTGGAGGAGATTCCATTGCTTGTAGAGTCAAGCATGGGGTCAGTTGTTCCTGCCACATCTGTTGAACAATAACAGCAAAAGTTAGCAATCGATAAAGAATCTATTTCTTCAAATCGAAAAACTTTTGACAGAACTAAACTGAGTAATTGGTGAAGTTTCTATATCTTCAAACCGAATTTTCTCAACAATCAGATTTACTTGGCAAAGTTTTTAAATCTTCAAACCAACAATCACGGTGAGTAGAAAATCACGAGGATTTTAATCTCAATGGGAGTAGAAAATCCGAAGATTTTAATCTCCAACAGTGGAATAGAAAAACAGAAAGGTTTTAGTCTCCAGAATCAAAAAATAGATGAACACAGAAAATATTAAACAAAAAATAAATTCCTTAAGCTTGTTGTTGGCCTGTGTTCAAATCTGCAAAGCAAAAAAAAAAGAATAATATCCGAGTCCATAGAATTCACTGTGTGTGCTGAAGGAATTTAATCCCCTCACTGTACTCGAGGTTTTGGATTACTTCCTCCCAGGATAAAACGGATTAACCTGTTAATGGTGTAGCAGTACCTCAAACACTAAATACTTCGTCGAACTTGAAGAACGATAACGAATCACACAGTAGACTCGAATTTTATTTTTCAAAATATGCAGAATGATCTTTAAATTTGCTAGCAAACATCTTGAAAAAAGTATCAAAAATGAAGGCAAAAGACCTTTATTTATAGCCAAAGATTTAAAGTGAAGAGGTGTGAAAACACCTATTCAGATGGTGTCTGTTTGGAATGGCTACCATTGGAAAAGATACTTTTCAACTTTCTCTTCCCTCCATTTCCTAATTCACACTCGTCACTTGACTCCAACAATGATTACTCTTGTCCAGCATACTCTTACATACAGGAGTGGAACGGTATGAAAAAATATTTTACCAGGTAGTGTGAATTGGGGAGTACCATGGTGCTGCAAATGTCTACGAAATAAATTTGACATTGCTATCTTTGGGGCTTGGACTATGATGGTCTTGGACTGGAGGATGAAAGATGCCTTCAACGACGAAGAAGAAAAATCAGATAAATACGAGTGTTAGTATCACTCCGGATGGTAACAACCATTAACATTCAAATTCTTACTAATTTTATGAAATTAAGTTGATTCAGTAAAGACAAATGCTATGTCTGGAGACTCTTTTATTAATGGAGTAATATCGACTTTGTTGCTAATGTTATTATTTTTATTTTATTATTAATTTTAGTGTTATTATACTATTCTCAATATTATTAATATTTTTTATATTATGGCTATATAACATAGTCGTGTGACCATTAATTATTGTAAATAACTTTTTTTTTTTTTTGAACTTACAACACGTTATCATACAAGTTACTACTTAGCCATTTAAGATTTATTTTTACAATTTTAATGCTTATTGCATATTTTTACAAAAATCTCCCAAAGATTAAAGAAGTTTGTGGATGGAGTCTAACTAGCTAGCTTGCTGACAACTAGTATGTGTGTATATATATTATCAAGTCGTCTAAAATAATAATTACATTGTAATAATTTACAATAAGTAGGATTATTAACCATATATATATATATATATATATATATACTTATTTGTTACATTATGTCCTCACCTCATTCCATTGCCATACCAATGAATTATGCACATCAAAAACGAGTACGGAAATAGAATTTTATGGAGTACGTACGTTTTCACTGGACTGCATAGTCAAAATTATTTACACCTCCAATATTTCTTTACAAAATAAATTTTTTCCTTAATTTTTGAGAAATAGTCATTCCCCCTCTTTATCCCATGACATTTTCAATCATCAATTTTTGTATGTAATATATTTTTAAATTATATATAAAATTTTATTTATTAACCTAAGTATTTATAAATTTTTATTTAAATTTATTAACATTATAAGTAGAATACTTCTTTTATAAATTTATTGCAAAATTTGAAATTACTTTTTATGATTGTTATTTTAATATAATATGTATGAGAGTGTGTGTGTGTATATATGTTCATGCACATTTAAATTCACTTATCTCTTATAAATGAATTTTGATTGTTATTAATAAAATATTTTTAAAATTATAATTTGAAATTTATTAACAATATAATAACTACACAATATTTTTCACTGTTCTTAAAAAAAAGAAATTTAAAAAAACAAATGATCTACACATACATATATATAAAGTACAGTCAGATATATACATATATAGACAATACAAACTATATTATTTATATATATATATATATATATATATATATATATAATTTTAAAAAGAAAACCTCAATAGAGCTTTTATCACTGAGGGCTAATAGCATAATGTACATTTTAAAAAAAACGTACAATCAATTAAAAAATATACAAACAATACATGCTAAATAATAACTATAAAATAACATAGTGAACATACAAATTTAAGAAGTACCTCCATTTAGCTTCTATAATTAAGTGATAGATCAATTTAAAAGTTGGATTATGTGTTTAAAATAACATACAAACATGAATATAAAAATTTGAGAGGGAGTTAACAAGGTTTTTAGATCAAAAATAGAAGGGAGTATTTTTTTATATGAAAATATGTGAAAAATTTGTATGGAGAACTTTGATTTTGCCGAGGGAGAAGTGAATAAATAGGGAAGTTTATGGCATTAAACACAACTTCTATTGGTTAGAACATTAGGGAGTTGTCGACGAATCAACGACAAAGGTGAGTCGCCCCGCATCACATGATAAAAACTATTTTCACAAATTTTTTTTCCATTTTTCCACGCTACAAGTTCTCACGATCTTTTCCTCTTTCCCACGCTACAAAGTTCCATGAATACCTCTTTGATAGTTTGACCATTATCCTCCGTCTAACTCAATTATTCGACTGTATAATTAATGTGATTGCTAGAGAAAGGAGGGATGACGCTTTTTTCACAGCTTTTAAAGATTTCCACGTCTCATCTTTACAATTTTTCATATCATCATATATTCTTAACACAACTTTGATTTTGTGTACATTTTTCTTATTTTAGTGCTAAAAAATAATTATATTTAAAATATAGATATATCCCGGTTATTATAAGAATCAACACACAAATTAAATTGAAAACAAATAAATTCAAGAATGTCATTTTAAATTAATATTATAAAAAATAAATATATAAGAAAAATTTTAGAAAAAACCTCAATAGAGCTTTTATAACTGAGGGCTAATAACATAATCTACATTAAAAAAAATGTTCAATCAATTAAAAAAGTGAAAATTTCGGAAATGAAAATAATTTGAAAGAAAATAGGCTTAAGTAGCAATATTTACTTATTTATATAAAATGGCAATATTTTATGTGTCATGTGTTGTATTTAACATATGTAAAATGTAACAAAATACAAATACAAAATCTGAAATATGATTATGTTTCAAATAAAAATTCAGTTACGATAAATCACTCAAGTGATAATTATTCTGTTCCATTAATAATAGAATTCTAATAAAGGACAAAATTGTTATTTACCATAACAACTTGTAAAATTTAAAAAAAATAAAATAAAATTTACGTGCACTCCAGAAAATTAGGTGGTCTCTGTTGTTCAGTTCTGTGCAGGTTTGTATTCAAGATGTATTTGAAAAACATACATATGTATTTGTATGTACTATTACTAAGATGTATTTCTTTTAAATTTAATAGCTTCCACTGATAAATACATAATCATCAAATACAACATAGGTATATGTATTTGAAATCTATCTGCATATGTAAAATACATACAAGATTATGTATTTGAATGTATGAAAATAGAACTAATATATATTCCTGCTAAAATAAATATTTTGCAAAGATAAATACATAACTATTCCAACAAATACATATCTGAAATATTTAAATGTATATGTATAACATAATAGCATTATCATGATGTAATGTATGATTTTATTTTATTCCATAAATATAATTAAATACATTTATATGTTTTAATATGAGACTAGATTGAGCAAGTGCAGCTAAAATTTCACCATGAAATTGTGTGATTAGTAGATCAAAAGATGGTGCATTTAAAATCAACAATTGAAGATATACCTCTTGTTAATCGCTTGAGTGTTGTATTTTCAGCCTTAATGAAGCTTTGAATACTCAAAATAAAAAATTCTAAAATTCAAAAAAAAGACACGATTGAAAAATTAAATATCTAAATACATATAATACATAAATTATAAAATATACAAATATGATTTTCAAAATCAAAAAATAAATCTACTTGAAATTTCAAAATATCATAAAGATTTGAATTCAATAAAAAATTATATATTTGCACGGTTTAAAGAAGATTTACTTTAAAATACAAAAAAAAAATTATATATATATATATATATATATATATATATATATATATTTAAAATTAAAAATAAATAGAAATCGCGAATTGAACTTACTTGATTTAACAAGATTTTGTAAATAATGGCAGCGAAATTTGCGAGAATCATGGACAGTTAATGGAGGAAAATAAGGGGTTAAAGATGAAGAACGATGGAGAGAGGGGAGAAGAAAGGGGTTGGGTGGGCAGTTACGATAGTAAATTATGGAACACAGTAAAAAAGTAAAAATAAAAGTTAACAAAATAAAAAATGGCACATTAAATTAAAATAAAATCATTATGTGTATTTTTTAAAACTATGGCCATTATATATAAATATTTTCTTAAAATATACTATAATATGTAATTTTTCCGTAAAAAAATACAAACTGTACATGCTAAATAACAACCATAAAATAACATAGTGAACATACAAATTTAAGAAATACCTCCATTTAGCTTCTATAATTAAGTGATAGATAAATTTAAAAGTTGGATTATGTATTAAAAATAACATAAAAACATTAAAATAAAAATTTGAGAGGGAGTTAACAAGGTTTTTAGATCAAAAATAGAACGGAGAACTTTTGTATATGAAAATATGTGAAAAATTTGTGTGGAGAATTTTGATTTTGCGGAGGGATAGGTGAATAAATAGGAAAGTTCATGGCATTAAACATGACTTTCATTGGTTAGAATATTAGGGAGTCGTAAACAAGTCAACGATAAAAGTGAGTCGCCCCGTGCCACATGACAAAAATTATTTTCACAAGTTTTTTTCCACTTTTTCATGCTACAAGTTCTCATGACCTTTTTGACTTTCTCACGGTATAAATTTTCATGAATTTTTCACAACTTTTAAAGATTTTCATGTCCCGTATTTACAATTTTCTATATCATCATATATTCTTAACACAACTTTATTTTTGTGTACATTTTTCTTATTTTAATGCTAAAACATAATTATATTTAAAAAGAAAAAAACATCCCGGTTATTATAAGAATCAACACACAAATTAAATTGAAAACAAATAAAATCAAGAATATCATTTTAAAATAATATTACGAGTCATGTGTTTACGAACAACTAGTCAAAATAATATTATGACAAAAAAATCTTCAAGAATTTACAACATATTTGCAAAATCTACAAGAGGATTCAAATTCTAAAATAAAATAAAATAAAATTTTATTTATACTAGTCATGTGTTTATCAATGACTAGTCAAAATAATATAAAGTCAACAAAAATTATATGATAAAATGTATAACTGTCATTTCAATTTCCTATATCTTCTATAATTTATTAGCTTTATAATCATATGCCTACAATAAATAAGTCGTGTTTACGAATGACTAGTTAAAATAATGTTATGTAAAAAAAAATTTAAGAATCTACAGTATTGTAGACGGTTAAATTCTGTCAAATTTAAATTCATAAGAAATTTGGATTATCTTAAATTCAAAATATATTAATTCAAATAAATACTATAAATTAATATAATTGGATTAATCATTTGAGTTCAATAAATATGGTTTAATTAATGGTCCGATTTCATTAGGTTAGTCCATCAAATTAGGCTACAAATGATAAGCCCATTTTAAGGAGCCCAAGATGTCATCTTCCTAGAGGCCCAAATTGGTGTCACGTGTCAAATGACATGTCACGTCAGGCCAAATAAAAGAGCCAATGGGATCATGCCACATGTCAAAAATGACACAGCATACCTAGTCAAATCAAAGGCCAATGAAAATATGTCATGTGTATAAGTGACATATTCTGACCAATCAAATATCTTCATGTCAACTTAAATCTGATTGGTTGAAAGAAGTTTGTCCTTATCGCAACTCTTCCATCCTACAACTATAAATGGGGGTCTAATAATTTTGAAAAGGGACCTGAATTCTAACAAGAAGCCATAGAGAGCTCGTGGATCAAACGCTCAGATTTCTCTACAAGCTACAAGCATTCAAGCACTCCAGTTTTTCTCTACAAGTTTCAGAGATCGAGACGAAAATTCAAGAACAAGCTTCAAGCTCTTGAATTTAAACATGAATCAAGATCGAGATTGCCAGATTCAAGATCAAGCTCAAAAGCCCTTGAATTCAATTGCAAGTCAAGATCAAATTCATCAAGTTCAAGATCAAGCTAAAAACCCTTAAGTTTATATTTGAAAGGAAGAATCAAAGATTAATAGAGATTGTAACACTCATATTCATAATAAATACTACGATTGTTGAGATATTTTTTCCATCTTGATTATTATTTTCTCGATGTGAGATTTTATTGTCTACAAATTAGCACTCCAAGCGGGACAATCTTTACCTCTCATCTCATCTTTTCAATCTTCAAAGATCAAGAACATCGAAATATCAAAATGGCTTCCATGAAGATAAACTCCAATTCAACTTCCTCCAAGATTGATGACTCCAAGTTCTCTGCTGAGGTGGAATGCATCCTCAGTGTTACTTTTGAAAGTTTTGGGCCCATCACGAGAAGAAAAGAAATCATGCTAGGACAATAAGCACTCCAAGTGTCGTCTGCATCAACTCCAGTCTTTTAATCTTCATCCTCAAAAGGAGGAAGATCCTCTACCAACACATCAAAAGAAGAAGGCAATGTTGCTGAGAGAATCAAGAAGACTCTGGCTCTACTTGACCTCTCTGGATCCAAGAACTCTGCTACGAAGGGAGATGATAATACTTTGAGCGGTGGGTATTCTACACTCACACCACATAAGGTAAGTCTGTCAAAGATCAATTTATGTTATAATCCATGTTATTCTCCAACATCCCCAACAATCATGCAAGCAATGGTAACCGACGCTTCATCTATGGAGGAGCAACTAGCGAACTTGACCAAGGTAATTGAAGGTCTGACAAAGTATGTGTAAAATCAAGATGTTCGGATTGAGAAGTTGATGAACAAAGTGGACGGACTAGTGGGAGGAGAGTCTATTCATGCACCTGGAAAGGATCCAGAAGTTCAAGAGATTGAAGCTCCCGCAAAACATGCATCATCCACCAAGGAAATTCCAATTTCTTTTGAAGGGATGATTCCACTGGACCAGCTGAAGGGGTTCATTGAAGGGACTATCAAGAAAAAGTATGAAGTTACTTCCAAGTCCACTTTTATAAATGCAAAATCGTACTAAGAATCGATAGCCTTAAAATGCCCACCGGTTATTAGCCACCTAAATTTCTGCAGTTTTAGGGCAAGGGAAACCCAAAGCAACATGTTGCACATTTTGTTGAAACATGTAACAATGCAGGGATTTATGGAGACTATCTTGCCAGCAGTTCGTCTGCTCCCTTAAAGGGAATGCCTTTGATTGGTACAGATTTTGAGCCTAATTCTATCGATAGTTGGCTGCAACTGGTGCAGGAGTGCCTCAATCGCTTCTATAGCACAAATACTCGCCAAAGGAAAGATGAACTGTCATTGATTTCATCAATCGTTGGAGAAATGCAAGTCTAAACTGCAAAGATAGACTCAGTGAAGCTTCTGCAATAGAGATGTATATCCAAGGAATGCACTGGGGACTTCTCTACATCTTGCAGGAAATTAAACCAAGGTCTTTTGAAGAGTTAGCTACTCATGCTCATGACATGGAATTGAGCATGTCTTCTGCTAGAAATGGAGTGATGTCTGCTTTTGACCCTCGTAAAGGGAAGGACAAGCAAGAACCCAAGAGATGGAGCAAGTTTGTACCCAAGGGTGACAACAAAGAATTCATGAATGCCGATGTATCACCTGTGAAGTTTACTACAAAGGTGAGCAAAAAGCAGAGTATGAAAACAACTTCTTCTCGAGGTAACCAAAATAAAAAATTAACCTTGACGGAAATGCAAGAAAGGGAATACCCCTTCCTCGATTCTGATGTCCCTGAAATTTTTGATGAACTACTTGAGTTAAAACTCATATTGCCAGACATGAAGCGACCCAATGAAGCTGGAAGAACAAATGATCCAAATTATTGCAAGTATCATCGGCTTGTGGGTCACCCTCTTGAGAGGTGTTTTATTTTTAAGGACAAAATTTTGCAGCTGGCTAATGAGAAGAATATTGTGCTTGAGGATGATAATGAAAGTTCTAATCAAATATCTATCAACTTTGGCTCTCTTGATCCGGTCCAAATATGCAACTATGAAGAGCGTAAAGAAGGACCACTAAAGAAAGGTAAAACTCAAGTTGATGAAGATGATGATGAGGGTTGGATTCTGGTGACTAGACGGAGACGCTCCAAAGCACGCCCATAGAAGGAATCATCTAAACAACTAACAAGAAAGAAGATAGTGAGAAGACCAAGGAATCAAAAACATGTTGAGCAGTCAAAGAAACCAAACATGGAGGTACGGTACCACCAGAAACCACGACGTCCTGTGACATTGGAGGAATTCCTACCAAGTGGGTTCTACATGAAGATTGCTCAAAACAACATCAAGGCATCATGCTTTAATACCGACGAAGAGGTGAAGAATGAAAGTCTATCAACATTTTCTTCATCATCATCGAAAAAGCTTTCTGATCCTTCTCTTCAAGAAGTTCACACATGTGATACAAAAATCACATTTACAGATGAAGATCTTCTAGTTGGAGAAATACTGCACAATCGTACTTTATATGTGGTGGGTCACACTCTTGAGAAGAGGATAAATAGAATCTTGATAGATGATAGATCTAGAGTTAACATTCTTCCTATTCGCACCATGAAGGAACTCGGAATCTCACCGAGGAACTTTGAGAGTCGCTTGATGATTCAAGGATTCAATCAAGAGGGGCAAAGGGCCATAGGTTCTATCAAGCTAGAGATCATCATTGAATATTTGCGATCGAGCGCATGGATACATGTAATCGACGCAAAGACTTCATATAATATGTTGCTTGGAAGGACTTGGATACACAAGAATAAAATAGTTCCATCCTCCTACTATCAATGTTTGAAGTATCTCGGAGGTGGAGTCGAGAAGAAGATAGTTGCTGATGATAAGCCATTTGCAGAAGCTGAATCACACTTCACTGATGCAAAGTTCTACTTAAAAAACTACATTGTGAAAGAAGTGAAAGTCGATAATGTCGCAACTAAAAGAGCTGATGCGAATGTCAAAAAGGTTAAAGTTGGTAATGAGGAGTCGCACTCCCTTTCAAATAAAGGGAACATTGTGCCTTTGAAAAAGAAGATAACATATGTGCTCCGCTATGTACCGAAGGTGAAGAAAGAGGAAGGTCAATTGTCCGATACCCAAACAAGTGTACCAAAGGGGCTAACTTTCCCCGTCAGATAGATTGACATGATTAACTTATCCTCAAATCTACTCGGAGAGTTCGGGGTTCAAAGTCCTCCGCAAAATGTGGTACTCCCTACAAAATGCACAAATGAAGGTTTTGATCTAAATGCCTACAAGTTATTTGAAAAGGCTGGGTACAACCCCAATGAACTATCAAAGTTAGGGAAACTCCCATCAGAATCTTCCATCAGGCAATCACGCGAGGGTTTGGGGTATAAGCAACCACCGCCAATTCGCATCTCCATAAGAAGAGCGACTACCAATAACATCACTATCGAAGACGAGTCTGGTGCGCCTAAAAAAAAAGCTTCCATCTTTGATTGATGGGGGAAATCAACTGTGAGAACTTCCGTGTTTGAAAGGTTAGGCCCATTGAAGAAGAAAAGCAAGTTCCGGAGAAACTATCCGATCATGAGAATGCCCACTTAGTTCAAAACCCAGAAAGATTTTCAAAGTTTGATTCCTTCTAGAATGAGGCGACAAACAAAACTTGTTGTTCTGTGTGGGGAGGTGCTGATGGCGAAGAATCACGTTGTGGTTTATACCAAGGAATGCGACGAAGATGAAGAAATGTAGGCTCTTCATGTACACAAAGTGGGCATGATGCCTCATCTCAAATGGAGGTTAACAAGAAGCTAGAGGATGTCATCTGGTGTTATCACATAATGGTCAATGATAGCGATCCTCAGGAGGATGAACATGTTGGGGATGCTCCTCCAAAACATGAAGAAGGAGTGAAGGCCACAGTAGACTCTCTGAAGGAAGTTAATCTTGGCACCGATAAAGTTCCAAGGCCAACCTATCTAAGTGCTTCCCTCACAATTGATGAAGAAACTACTTACATGGATATACTCAGAGAATATAAGGATGTGTTTGCTGGGAGTTACAGGGAGATGCCTGGATTGGATCCCAAAGTAGCGGTCCATCAACTTGGAGTCAAGAATGGTGCTCGTCCTGTTAAGAAGGCTCAAAGACGTTTCAGACTAGACTTGGTTCCATTAATTGAAAATAAAGTTAACAAACTCATTGAAGCTGGCTTTTTTCGTGAAGTTAAATATCCCACATGAATTTCAAGTATCATTCCCGTGAGAAAGAAGAATGGCCAAATTCGAGTCTGCGTTGACTTTAGGGATCTCAATAATGCATGCCCCAAGGATGAGTTTTTGATCCCCATCCTAGAGTTAATGATTGATGCTACCACTGGTTACGAGGTGATGTCTTTCATGGATGTTTCATCAGGCTATAACTAAATACGCATAGCACCAAAGGATGAAGAACTTACTGCATTTCATACACCCAAGGGGATTTATTGCTACAAAGTAATGCCTTTTGGTTTGAAGAATGTCGGTGCCACATATCAAAGGGTTGTGCAGAATATCTTTGACGACTTGCTCTACAAAAATGTTGAATGTTATGTTGATGACTTGGTGGTGAAGTCAAGAAAATGAAACGACCACTTGCAATACTTGAGAATGGTGTTCGAGTTGCTTCGAAGATACCAACTTAGAATGAACCCATTGAAATGTGCCTTTGGGGTTAGTTCTGGAAAGTTTCTGGGCTTCATTGTGTGACATAGGGGAATCGAAATCGATCAGCCAAGGTTGAAGAAATTTTGAAGATTCTTGAGCCTCGAAATAATCATGAATTGAAAACCTTCAAGGAAAGCTAGCGTATCTTAGGAGATTCATCTTGAACCTAGCTGGGAGATGCCAACCATTTAGCCATCTCATGAAGAAGGGTGCTTTTTTCAAGTGGGATCAAGCTTGTGCTAATGCCTTTTGAGAGAATCAAATTATATTCAATGAAACCTCCAGTTCTAGCGGCCCTTATACCTGGAAAGTCGTTGATATTATACATTTCAACACAAGAAAGGTCTGTTGGAGCACTACTGACCCAAGAGAATAATAAAGGGAAGGAAAATTCCCTTTATTACTTGAGTAGAATGATGACACCAAATGAGTTGAATTATTCGCCAATCGAAAAGTTGTGTTTGGCGTTGGTTTTCTCGATCCAAAAATTGAAGCACTACTTCCAAGCTCACATTGTTCATCTCATTTCTAGAGAAAATCCCATCAAATTTGTGATGTCAAAACCAGTCCTCAGTGATCAATTTGCAAGGTGGTACCTCTAGTTTCAACAATTTGTGATTGTGTATGTCCTTCAAAAGGCTGTAAAAGGACAATCGTTAGCAGACTTCCTGGAAAATCACCCGATACCCGATGATTGGAAGCCGATCAATGAACTGCCTGATGAAGATACAATGGTCATTGAAATTCAACCTTCGTAGAAGATGTACTTTGATAGTGCTGCACATCATGGCGGGGCTGGTGCTGGTGTGGTATTTGTCACTTCACAAGGAGAGGTTTTACCATACTCATTTACGTTGACGCAATGTTTCTCCAATAATGTCATTGAATATCAAGCGTTAATACTTGGGATTGAGATGGCTATCGACATGAAGAAATTGCAATTGCAAGTATTTGGTGACTACTCTTAGTTGGTGATCACTCAACTCTTGGGAAGCTATGAGGTCAAGAAACCTGAACTGCATCCCTATCATGATTATGCTCAAAAGTTGATAGGATGGCTTGGGGAAGTGACCCTTCAACACGTACCAAGGAAGGAAAATAAGAAAGTCGATGTATTGGCTACTCTAGCTTCAACACTAACACTGCCGAATCAAGCACAAGTTACTATCTGCCAAATATGGGTAGTACCACCATTGAATGAGTATGAATATATGGAAAATAAGTTGGAGAATCTCTTCACTATCTCTGAAGGGGTGAAGGAGGACTGGCGACAATCCATTATTGACTATTTGTGTTATGGAATTTTACCAGAAAATTCAAGAAGGACTGAAATCCGTCGTCGTGCACCCCGCTTCCTTTATTACAAAGATACATTGTACAAAATATCATTTGAGGGAGTACTCTTGCGATGTTTGGGGGAGGAAGAAGCAGCCCAAGCTTTACAAGAAGCACATTCAGGAGTATGTGGATCACATCAATCTGGACTGAAGCTCCACTTTCACATAAAAAGGATGGGATATTATTGGACAAAAATGGTGAAAGATTTCTTGGACTACGCACGAAGGCGCAAGGCTTTCCAGTTTCATGAAAATTTCATACATCAGCCGCCTGAAGTATTACACCCGACCATCGCATCTTGGCCATTTGATTCATGGGGATTGGATGTCGTTGGTCCATTGCTGAAATCTTCTGGTGGACACTTGTACATCTTGGATGCAATAGATTACTTCTCCAAATGGGCCGAAGTTGTCACTCTTAAAGAGGTAAAGAAAGAGAATATTGTAAATTTCATCTGAGTCAATATCATCTACCATTTTGGCATTCCTCATTATATAATAACAGACAATGGCAAGCCATTTGATAACAAGTTGATGAATAAAATTTGTGAGCTTTTTGGTCTCAAGCAGCGTAAATCTTCTATGTATCATGCTGCCGCCAATGGTCTAGCTGAAGCATTCAATAAGACTTTGTGCAACTTGTTGAAAAAGGTCGTTTCCAAGTCCAAATGGGATTGGCATAAACAGATGGAAGAAGCTTTGTGGGCATATAGGATGACTCACCGCACACCGACACAAGAGACGCCATACTCGCTTGCTTATGGAGTTGAAGCGGTCCTACCACTTGAGCGCCAAATACCTTCTTTAAGGCTTTCTATTCAAGAAGGACTAATTGAAGAAGAAAATGCTCGATTTTGGCTTGTAGAGTTAGAAGCACTTGATGAGAAGAGACTAGAGGCTCAACAAAATTTGGAATGTTATCAAGCTCGTCTATCTCGTGCTTTCAACAAAAAGGTTCGCTTGAGATGCTTTCAAGTAGGAGATCAAGTCTTGGTCGTAAGAAGGCCTATCATCACTTCTCATAAGTCTGGGGGTAAATTCACCTCAAAGTGGGATGGACCGTATATAATACAAGAAGCGTATTCAAATGGTGCCTACAAGGTTGTTGATGCAGATGGCATGAGGATTGGTCTTATTAATGCAAGTTCTTGAAAAGATGCTATCCTTGAAGTGAGACAACACTCCTTAAGGCATGAGCATAAACTGCATTTCACTCCTAGCCTGCAAGAGTATAAACTGTGCACGACTTTATTAAAAAAAAAAAGGAAGTCCGCTAGGTTGAAAATCTCGTGAGAGACGGCCTAGGAAAAAGTTAGGACGCAAAAGGTTCACTAGATTGAAAACCTCACTAGAGGCGATCTAGGCAAAAGTTAGGACACCAAAAAAAAACTCACTCTTTATGAACTATGGAATGACTTGATCCTCTTCACCGAGGTACGTAGGCAGCTTAGAGTTTTATTCTAAGTTCAGTCTCATGAGTTTAAAAAATATATATATCACTCCAAGTGATGGTCAAGAGAAAGGTGATGAGATAAAATTCACCTAACCAACACATGAAGATAAAATTCAGAGGGGTTCATTCTTTTCAATTTCGAACCTTCATCAAATCTTGATGGTTCAATATAAAGGGGGGCAAGCCTCCATGAGAAATCAGTTTCTCCAAACAAGATGACTACATTTTTCAGCAAATTGTCAAATCAGTAAGCCGGGGTCTTCAAATTGGTAAAGCCTTTGAGTTCGAAGTTCAAATTTACAATGTAGGCACATTTGGAGCTGTCATCTTGCGAACATTCAAAATCGATTTAAAAAAAAGGAATCATCATCCAACTCAAAGGCACAAGGATGAATATAGAGATCATGACAGGTAAGTTCATATCCAAAATCCTAAAGCGTGGATGAAATCCATCCTTTCTACGCCTTAGGCCGGTTTCTTCAAAAGAATAACCAAAATCTTAAAGCGCAGATGAAATTCATCCTGTACTACGTCTTAAGTCGGTATCTTCAAAGGAGTAATTGAAATCCTAAAGTGCAGATGAAATCCATCCTGTACTACACCTTAGGCTCGAGTTTTTCAAGAGAATGACCAAAATCCTAAAGTGCAGATGAAATTCATCTTGTACTACACCTTAGGCTGGTTTCTTCAAAGGAGTAACCAAAATCATAAAGCGCGAATGAAATCCATCTGACTTAGGCTCGGTTTCTTCAAGAGAATGACCAAAATACTAAAGTGCAGATGAAATCCATCCTGTTCTACGCCTTAGGTCGGTTTCTTCAAAAGAATAACCAAAATCTTAAAGCGCAGATGAAATTCATCCTGTACTACGTCTTAAGTCTGGCCTCTTTAAGAAAAATATGAAACTCCATCAATAATGAATATTCCATCAATATTAATCCTTATCAAACTAGAACTAGTCCTTGTAATCTGTAAACGAAGAAAAGAAAGGGGAGAAAGAAAGGCAATACAAGAAAACACAAGTAGAAGAAAGATTATTACCCGTCAAGACGTTTCATATTTGAAAGTCTAGTTCAAAATGGAGCCTAGACCAACTTGACTAGATTTGAGATAAGATTTTTGATGAGAATGAAGCCCTTGAAGTCTGGCTTCTGGCAATAAAAATATTTTTTTATTTTGTCGTTCCTACATCAAGATATAGAAATTTTAGTAGAACCTCGCAAATCTGAAATTTTTAGCATGACAGAATTTTAAGCTAACTTCAAAAATTTATATAGAATAATATTGAAGGATTTTAATTCTAAAATTCGACTATATTGTAGATATTGAAATCTAGTATCTAGAACATCAAACGAATCATGATTTTTTAATATTCCTACAATAAGATATAAATTTTCTACTGCAGACATGCTAAGTTGTGAATAAAGTGATGCGAATTAGCATGACAGAATTTTAAGCTTACTTCAAAATATTTTATACAACGATACTGAAGGAGTTTAATTCTGAAATTTGGCCATATTGTAGATATTGAATTCTAGTTTCCAGAATATTCATGATATTGATATTCCTACAATAAGATATGAATTTTCTACCGCAGACATGCTAAGCTGTGAATAAAGTGACGCGAATTAGCATGACAGAATTTTAAGCTTACTTCAAAATATTTTATAGAACGATGTTGAAGGAGTTTAATTCTGAAATTTGACCATATTGTAAATCTTGAACTCTAGTTTTCGAAATATTAAACGAATCATGATTTTGATATTCCTGCAATAAGATATGAATTTTCTACCACACATGTGTCAGGCTATAAAAAAGTGATGAAAATTAAAAAGGAAAGGAGAAGAAAATTACCTGGTATTATGATTAACTTGCAACACTGCAACTGATGTAAAATAATGAAGAGCATATCTCTTTATATAGAGTTTCAAGGAGGTAAAGAAGAAGTAGTGTGCCAGTTGAATTGGAATTAAAGTATCCTAATGAAATTCAAATTGAAAAAGTCAAGGCTCTGTGCAATTCTCCTTGGATACAATTTCACGGAAGTTAGGAGTGACAATCCTTGTTGGATACAAATTTAATCCATATCACTTATAGAAAGTGACAATCCTTCCTGGATACAAATTCAATCCGCATTACTTCTAGAAAGTGGCAATTCTTCTTGGATATAAATTTAATCCATATCACTTCTAGAAAGTGACAGTACTTCCTGAATACAAATTCAATTCGCATTACTTTTAGAAAGTGGCAATTCTTCTTGGATAAAAATCAAATCCATATCACTTCTAGAATTTTAATGACTAAATCTACAGTGACGGAGAGAGTTACTAAGTTTTGCTTATTTTATCATGATATGACGTAGACAAATAATTCAATATAAATATATTGAATGTATGATGATTAATCTCAAAAGTGTGCTACAGTGATACTTCAAGTCTAGTCTTTAAAATATATATTTTAGACAAGTCTTGAAGTGGGGGCATTTGTAGACGGTTAAATTTTATCAAATTTAAATCCATAAGAAATTTGGATTATCTTAAACTCAAAATATATTAATCTAAATAAATATAATTGGATTAATCATTTGAGTCCAATAAATATGGATTTAATTAATGGTCAAATTTTATTAGGTTAGTCCATCAAATTGGGCTACAAATGATAAACCCATTTTAAAGAGCCCAAGATGTCATCTTCCAAGAGGCCCAAATTGGTGTCACGTGTCAAATGACATGTCACGCTAGGCCAAATAAAAGAGCCAATGGGATCATGCCACATGTCACAGATGACACAGCATGCCTAATCAAATCAAAGGCTAATGAAAATATGCCACGTGTATAAGTGACATGTTCTGACCAATCAAATATCGTCATGTCAACTTAAATCTGATTGGTTGAAAGAAGTTCATCCTTATCACAACTCTTCCATCCTACAATTATAAATAGGGGTCTCATAATTCTGAAAAGGGACCTGAATTCCAACAAGAAGCCATAGAAAGCTCGTGGATCAAACGTTGCAGATTTCTCTACAAGCTACAAGCATTCAATCACTCCAGTTTTTCTCTACAAGTTTCAGAGAACGAGACGAAGATTCAAGAACAAGCTTTAAGCTCTTGAATTTAAACACGAATAAGATCGAGACTGCCATATTCAAGATCAAGCTCAAAAGCCCTTGAATTCGAGTACAAGTCAAAATCAAATTCATCAAGTTCAAGATCAAGCTCAAAAGCCCTTGAATTTATATTTGAAAGGAAGAATCAAAGAATTAGTAAAGATTGTAACACTCATATTCATAATAAATACCATGATTGTTGCGATATTTTTTCCGTCTTGATTATTATTTTCTCGACGCAAGATTTTATTGTCTACAAGTATATTTGCAAAATTTACAATAATATTTAAATTCTAAATAAAACGGGAATCTATATATACTAGTCGTGAGTTTACCTATGACTAGTCAAAATAATATTAAGTCAACATAAATTATATGATAAGATGTGTGACTGCTATCTTACGTGCCTACAACATTAAATTTGCAACATTCATATGCCTGTAAATTTTGAAAATTCGATTCTCAACTAAAAAATAATAATTTTATTTGGATCGTGAAAACCTTCCCAACAAAAAAGGAGAAACACAATTGATTTGAGTTGTCAAAGGCTACGCGACTCATTTTAAGAAAAGTTTCTGATTTGTCATGGAAACTACACAACTAAAAGAACAAATAAACTATAAATAAATAAATAAGAAACTACACAACTTGAAAAATCTCCAAAAGGCTGTCTGGATTGGTCGTTAACTCAATTTGCAAGGCGTGGGAGGGTCTGAAATTCTAAGTGTCTCTATGGCATCCTAGGAATTTACTTCCTACACTAATTTTCGGGAGAAATAGGAGAGGGAATTATAAAGTGAAAAATTAGATCCTCAGTAACAAAGTGAAAATTCAGGTAACCAACCAACTGAGTTGCTAAAATCCTCCATTTTCTATCCTCAATTGATATTACATTATATTTAGGGATAACTGCCCAAATATACAATTCAGAATACTACATTGCAATTACATAGCCAAGTTTTAAATTTTCAGTCGCATAACCATTATTTTCTCAAAGTAGTGGTTAAGGAATTTGGTATATAATATTAGACACCTGCTATACAATTTTTTTTCTTTTACAACAATGTCTAAAAAGTTGATATACAATATTATTGCCCAGTATACAGATATTATATAAAATTTTAAGAAGTGTTTATACACTTAAATACATTATTATACAATACATATACATATACATACATACATATATATATATATATATATATATATATATATATATATATATATATATATATATATATACTAAAAGAATTGACTTCATCTTTTTCCTTAAATCCAAGAACCGGGTCCGTCCTAAACACCTTAAAAACTATACCAAATTACTCTAAATTTTAGATTTAGACTACTCAATACGTATATGATCTTTAACAACATTACTCACTCGAAATGGAGCTTATTTTCGAAAATTTAATTTTCAAATTTTGAAGTTTCGAGCTGAACAATGAATACTTATAGAGTTTCTATTTTCTGATCATATGTTCGGGCTTAAATCAATAATAATGTGGGATTATATTGGTTTTCATAGTGTATAGGGTTAAGAGAGGAAATATACGCATTACTTTTTAGCTCCTCCCATGCCTAGAGTCATGAAGAACTGACCACATAGGGAGAGGGAGATGGAGAGGAAATAGGTTGAGAATCATGGGCTAACAAATGAAAAAACAAATTTAACTTATATACAAAGTGAGTCCAGTTTTTTGTGTTGACTGCCCCTATTTCGGGGTGATCTTTAAAATTTTGCCCCTCAAATTGGTGGTCTTTAATTTTTGCCCTTCAGTATATTAAGTAATAAAAAGGGGACGAAAATACCCCTAATATTTTTTACAAAAATCGCAAAACAAATAAAATTCGCTAGGCAAAAAAAATTTGCAAGGCATAAGTTAACCCTAGAAGGCAGAAGTTCATGCTATTGAATTTCTATCCTAAAGCACAAGTTCAATAGGCAGAAGTTCAATTGCATGAACCTCTGCCTATAGGCACAACTTTCCCACTAAACTTGTGCCCCAAGACATAAACTCATGTTATTTGAACTTTTGCCCCCAGGAATAAGTTTAATGGGCAGAAGTTCAATTGCAACATTGAACTTGTGCCTATGGACAGAAGTTCATGCAATTGAACTTGTACCTATGGGCAGAAGTTCATGCACTTGAACTTCTGCTCCCACGCACAAGTTCCCTACTGAACTAGTGCCTCGAGACATAAATTCATATTATTGAACTTGTGCCTATGGGCGAAAAATTCATGTACTGAACTTCTGCCTCTTGGCACAAGTAGCCCACTAAATTTATGCCTTGTGGCACAAGCGTAGTAGGTAGAAATTCAGTAGCATGCACAAGTTCAATATACAAAAATTCATGCTACTGAACTTTTGCTTCTGGGAAGAAGGTGCCTACATAAGGCATAAATTCATGTTATTTAATTTATGAATTTATGCCTTTAGATATAAATCAAGCAAAAACTTACGTTTTGCAAAAAAAAAAATATTTTTATTATTTAGGGTAGTTTTGACTACTTTTTCTATCACTTAAAGAGTTAAATGACAAAAATTAAAGACCACTAATTTGAGGGGTAAAAATTAAAAATCACCCCAAATTAAGGATATTCATGCAAATTAGCCGAATAAGTCAAATTACATAAGAAGGTAAAATACGAATCAATTTTGATAACATCATTGGCCCAAGTGACGAAAAGAGTTAATTATCTCTTATAATATATTCTGAAAGCTAAATTGATATTTATATTAGGTGGAATTATTTTCTGAATCGAAAGTCCATAACTGTACGTCAGTCGTGAGCCGTGATTTGCCAAAATTATAACACCGTTTGCTTGGAGGTGTCTTAACAAATCTTTCTTGTTAAAATAGCCATGTCATGCTCAAACACCTTTGTGGTTCCAAACTCAGAATTCAAATTCATAGTCGAAGAATCCCAGCTCCACGACGGCGTAAAGGTTTCTTAACCAAGAAAAGTGCAGAAATCCACTTCATATAACCTTTCAACAAGCATTAGAATCCACAAGTATAAATCGCTTCCTTCCAAGTTCCATCCTTGCAATTGCCAAATTCGAAAGATATGCACACTGCCCTTGCGCTTACAAAGAGAGGGGAAAAAGAAAAAGAAAATTTCTAAATATGGAAAAATAAAAAAGAGATACCCATCAAGGCTAAGCACTCGAAGTCATGTTGCTTGTTTCTCCTTTCTGAGCTACGAGGAGAGGTTAAAACAAGTAAACCTGACACTTACGAACTTGAGCACCATTACAGCCATGAACCATCCCTCTTTCACGCCAAATGCTTAAATCGGACAATTATTTTCAAAAACACCTGTGAGTTACACGGAAGATATATTGCATAATATAATGAGCGATACGCACCCAAACACCATTTGCCAAATAAGTCAGATCCTTATCATTTTTTCCTTTAATGTATTTTGTTCTCTGTGTTGGTTAAAACCGTATAGCTAGAAAAGAAATATTAGTTCATAATTAATTCTCCTAGCTAAAATACAAGGTATTCATAGTCCTCTTAAGGAGGATCCTCACTCCTATCATGTTCCGTGAGTGTGTGATTCATGCAGACAACATATGTATACCAGTTTCCTATGTAATAGGAGTCTTTCTGTTTGTTGGAAGGCCTAACATACATAATACATAACCAAAGGAATGCTTATAGTGTATCCATTACCTGATAAAACCATCTTTTCCGGTAAAAAGAATAATCTTTCCCTTGTGGTATACTGGTTTTCTATGTATTTACTTCCTTCTCTTACAAAAACATGATGATATTGTCGCAAATAAAATAGAAATGGAGTTGCTCCGAGTGAATTCAGTAGACAAATTAATAAGCCTATCAATCTGGCTTGGAAAACCATGAATCAAGACTTGTACACAATTGTTGCTACATTTGGAACAATTAAAAAGAGATCAAATTTCACTATGACCCAAACTACAAATGAACTCTGTAAAGTGCTCAACAACGGAAATGCCCTATTAACAAGACCTATCAACAAGTGAGATATGTATTAACTTTGCAATGTCTAAATCCGTATCTTTTCTGCAGACATGTACACTGCCTTACATAAACAAACAACAAACGAAAGGTTTAGAATTTATGGTACACAATCACTGAACAAGGCTTCATACTCAGGCATGTTGCCAGTTTCTCTACTCCATGAAATTCAATGTCCTCTGTGTTTCTTACTATCCTCATGATGGATTTTGGTTTGGTATATGAGGTCTAGCTTCTCCATCCAAATGATACTGGATTCCAAAGGTCAGCAATGAAATTAAATATTTCAGAAATATAAATTGGTCTGATGTAAAGAGTGGATCAGCAGAATCTACATAAACAGCCTTGTTCCGCACATGAGAAACCACATAATAATCTTGTCGAAGAAAAGCAGATAAAAGTTCACAAGGATTCAGCATTTCAATAGATCACCTAAGTTCACCATGTTCCATAATTAAGAATCTCATTTATTACTTCTAAATAAAAGAAGACAGGCGACAAAGTGGATAGCTGGACCATGTACTGCTTTTTCCTAGAGAACCACAAGCTCATAAGTTGCATATGTTGAAGAGAGTATTGCTCAACCACATCCAACTGCAGACTATAACCATACAATACGGCCAAAAATCTGCCACACTACCTAACTAAATTTGCAGGGTCCCTATATTTGCAACTTTAACATAATTCAGATGCACCGAGTTTGCACAAGCATCTCTGATCATACAAACAACAAACGAAGAAATACATATAATAACAATAATTTAAAGTGCAGAATAACTGAAACTACTGTCTTTCAAGCACTTAAAAACACCACAAACTACCAACAAGATATGATAAGGTGATCTCTTCAGTAACTTCAATAATATGTGCTAGACCTTTCTCTTTACATCCTCAAAGAACAGGTAAAAATGAAAGGGAACATAAGCAACCCTGACCTTCGCCTATTAGGGATCCAACCAAACAATGCAACCATTTCTTCACATATTAATCCGCAAGATTACTTTTACCATTTAACCTCGAAGTCTAGAGCTTGTCTGACCAGCCACTATGCTAGGTATATTTAAATGCCAGTCTAAGTGATTCCCTTTAATGTATTCCATTGAAAATCAATAGAAGATGACTGACATATTTACAACTTTAAAAACATACCTTTTCCCTCATCCGTGAACTCCAGATGTCAGAATGGCCACCTCTCGCATCACCTTTAGCTAACCCAGATGTTTGGCTTAAATGTGGATCAAGAAGTGGCTCCCTTGTTCTTCCAATAACAGCATAATCTCCCTCCATATCATGGTTTATTCTAAGGCTACTAACCAAAGCTCTGAGAACAATTGCGAGAGATAAGGAGAATGCCTGGAAACGAAGGTAAGAATAAGATTTTAGCACAACATAGACCATACACCAAACAAACAAATTAGAAGCTCGAAAACACCAAATCAATCACAAGAGCACAAGCCAAAAACCACAAGCAGGTTGATTTTCTACTGTTTTGACCATGTTTTTCATTCTTGTCCACTACTCATGCTCACAAGCTGATAAAACACGAATTTTAGCATGTATCATATGTAAAGAGTATGTACCGGGAAATCTCACATCCCTTCCCCAGTAAAAGAAACCATACTATCTGCAAGAACCCCCACAAGGATCTTTTGATCTTCTTTCCTAGTCACTCTGTAAGATGCCCCTTGCCCAAAGGCTAAGTTGATTAGCATAACATCAGGCAAAGTTGATTGAAATAACATCACTAATGTTAGTTAGAGTTGATGTAACACCTTTTCAACAATAGGAATTGTGCATTCTACCTATTCTAAAGCATGTTCCAGATAACATATACATTAGTAATCCCAACTTTATCAATTTCCCATTAACGAGAAGCATCAGCGAATCTGGATGAAGGTATTCAAAACAAACAAGTAAAACATAAATAAAATCTTAGAAGACCTTCAAGTTCAAAAGAAACCTGCCTGAATTATGACAACAGCAACGCCAATCCACTTACAAACATCCATATTTTGTTGAATAAAGGTGCGGAGGCTGTGAAGTTCTCCAGTTGGGTCATTCGGAAGATCCTAGGAAGAGACAAAACAGGTGTCCAAATTTGAACTATTAACAGGTAAACCAGGATAGAACCTCTACACCAGGAGAAAAGTAGATCTGAAACAAATGGCTCACCTTCTCCCAATGATGATCAAATGCAATAAATGCAATCAGACTTATTTCCAAGAGTACAAAAGCCGTCATAAGCAGAGAGTACTAAGTATTTTAAGTGGTCAAGGAAAACACTCAATCAGTAATAGCTGTTATATCAATTCATGAATTAGCACTTAATTGAAGCTGGGAAACTGGAGAAGCAATATAATGATGTGCAGTGGAACAGCTTTACTTCTTATGCTTCATTTGGTGACTGTATAAAGCAAGAAACAGAGGACATAGTAGAATTAGGAAAAAAGAAAAACAAGATTACGATATTATTTACCTCTAAAGGGTCTACCTCTAAATTTCTTCACAAATTAAGAGTAGGAAGAGCTTTTTGTGTCAGTTTCTTCAGCGCCTTTCCTCTTGATTTGTTTTTTGAAGCAAGCCGACAACATCAATAAAATCCAGCCAAAGAAATTCTAAGTGAGAAATCAGTAATTCCCACTGTAGTTAAAACTGGAAACCTGGCAGCTCCATACCAAGATAACATTATCCATTAAGATAATTCATGTGTTTTAGTTTTCTATTTTTCGTGAAAATGTCCCTTTCATCATATCCCTTGCTGGATTGAGGTGTAGTTAATTGGTTTGCCTTCAAAGAGAAATGAAAGGATTTTTTTAGCATATTTCCACTTATCCAAGGAATCCCTTTCTTGACATTTGTATTTGAGAGAGAGCTATGCTTAGGTCAGTTCCTTCAGTCAACTTTTTTGGTAAGCCAAAAGTCAATTGATTGATTGATTGATCCCTTTCATCATATATTCTCCAAACAGGTCTGAGTAAAGGATATTCCATTTTCTGATTTTCTCATATTACACGACTCCTATTCAGAGACAACACATTAATAGAGTGATAGGGCTGCATGTGTCATATCATTTTCTTTCAGCTACATAATCAACCCAAAAATTATGCATTGTAGATAACAACTTAGCAGCCATTATGCATACATCTAGCTTAATCATAAAGAACGGAAGCATTGGAAAGCAAAAGAGAAAGAAAGATACAAAGCAAAGGCAACATCCATTAACAGCTTCAGCACCAACATGCCCAATACAAGTGATACAACATAAGATGACACCAATTGCCATGAATGCATGTATAAACCTGAAGAAACGAACATAGCATGTCAATAACTAATCATATCGCCAAAAGAATTGGTCAGTTGCAATTGAGTAGTCTATAATCAGGCTCAATGCTATAATTAGCTTTCAAACCCTTCCGCCCTTTGTCGCTTCAATTCTTTAAGAAAAATGATCTCAAACATCAAATTCCTCATTCGATAAAGAAATAAAAATACGAAAAGAAACAATACCATGGAGCTGGAAGTGAATTTTTGTTCGACTGGTAGCCACCTTCTAAAGCCGAGAAGACAGAATTTATGTGACAAGACACCACAATTGAGCCTAAATTGGGGAATTCGGCGTCATGAACATCGTGGTGGTGGTGCCAGTGGTTAAGCATATATGCAGAGTAAACGATGATGGAGACACCAATGAAGGTTTGTAAGAAATTGAGGAATTTTAGAAGAAATGCGATGAAACCTTGGCAACATGGCGTTGACATTCTGAGATTTCTCTTCTACACAGAAACCCTAATAATTTCTCAAATGATCTTAGAATTGTCCTCTGGTGAAAATATTTGAGGAATTATATCAAATATGGTGTATTCCTATTTCTGTACATTTTCGGTCAAGCAAAAACTAGTGATGATGACGAATGAGGATGATGATTGAGCTGGCAAAACGGTCTTCCCGTTTTTTTATTTTTGTTTCTTTTCAGGAAAGCAAGATGAAATAATTGGGCCAAGTTCTATAAGGAAGATGAGAAGCAATAATATCAAACAAGAAAATAATAGATAATATATATATAGTATTTTTAATTTTATTTAAATAAGAGAGTTTCTTTTGTCTTTAAATATATTTAAGCATGTCCGAACTTTTGTCTTTCTATTTATAGTATTACGTAAAGATATATAAAAGATATATATAAATATGACATTAATTATAAAGGTCGTGGAAAAGATCATAAAAGAAAGAGAAATATGATATTAAATTTTTTTAATTATAGAAGAGAGATTTATTTTTAGAATAGTGGACATTCACACTAACTATTTTATAACACTCTTTTTAGATGTCCAATATTAATAAATAATGTGTCTAGTTAAAATCTTACTAAAATAACACAGTAAAAAAAATTACATCAAAGAAAGAAGAGTGCATATATCTTGTAATACATATCATTAGTTGCCTCATTAAAAATCTTTCCAGAAACCAGTGCGACAAAACCTTAGTTAAGGAAAAAAGAGCACAACATGTATTATACTCTCCCAGATTGAAACATCACTTAATTCTTGTAGATAATGTCTTTCAATCTTATAATCTAGTTTTTCAAATATTGATGTTGACAATGTCTTTGTGATCAAATTACATTCATGAAGATATTGCATCCTTGATCTCATCTCGATATATCATTTGCTTGCTCACGATCATCATATCTTTGCATAATTTGCATAAATAGCAAATAATTGACTGTTTAATAGAATAACATAAATATGGGCAATGGAAACAACCTATATGCAAACAAATAACTTATGTGTGATCAAATATTATGTAAATCAAATAATATGTATGCATTTGCATAACAAACAATCTCTTGACAATACTAGTTAAAATAAATAAATTTATATCGATATTTATTTACTCTAATGTCTCCACAGGTAAAAGTAATGTTATATTTTTCCTGCACATTAAAAGAAAAATTATCTCATGAATAGTAAATAGTAGTATCCATAAGTGGATCAATTTCACTAAGACATGATACTTTTTGGCCATTTTCATGAGATTGAAATTGATTTTTTTTTGTTTAGTGTGATCTCTCAGTCATTAGAGTACTTAATGAATCACTTTAAAATATTTTAAAGCCTTCGAGAATTTTTATACAAAACTTCATTGCCTAGCTATATATGACAACAATTCAATATACACATTCAATTTTCTCATGTGTTGCCAAACTGAAAGATACCTCATTGCATTCACCATAGAAAAACTAATAGCATCCACAGTGGCATAAAGGTCGATAGGTTTCAATGAGAAATCTATAAGATGCTTAGCGTAGAAGAAGTGTCTAAGAATGAACCAAGAAGATATTTATCGTGAAAACCAAGTCAAAGAACAAGTTCAAAATTTATGGAGAAGAATGAACTAAATACTACACATATTTCATGATCCAAATTTAAGTCTAACAGGAGTAAGATGAAGATTGAAACCACATGAAGCTCAAAAGAGGACTAAAAGTCAACCCCGCATAAAATCAAAGGAACTAAAAGTCAACCCCGCATAAAGTTAAAGGGGTTAGAAAGTAAACCCTACATGGAGTCAAAGCGGCTGAAATCAAGCCTAAAGTAGGCTGAAATTCACGCTCAGATATGCTGAAAGTGGCTGGGTTTTGGTGCTAACTTACACTTTCTTTCCTTATTTATATCTAATAGTTTTGGAAAGAATTTTGGTATTATTTTTATATGTTTTCTAATTTAAAAGCTTATTACTTAGGTTTTAGTATTTATTATTTTGATAAAATTAAGATTCGAATCTCATACTTTTTTGGATAGGTTTTTCCTATATAGAGAGATGAATTTTATTATTTTTAACTAAACATGATTAATAATATTTGAGAGGTTTCTCTTCTTTATACCTTTGTGTATGACTACTTGAGATTTATCTTACAATCTTATAATAATGATCTTTTTAAGAGGTAAGATTAATTTTTAACTTGATATCTTTGGTTCTTATTTGTAAATTAAAGAAGATAATTAGTCTTATACAAATAATTGTCTCTAATTTCTTCAAAATAGGGTCTAGATCACTTTTGATTTAAGTTCTTGAATTAATTCTGTTAGTATCATAATTAGTTTTAATCCGCTAATTTTGAATGCTAAGATCAATTAGGGTTCTTCGCACTTAATCTTGAAATTTAGAGATTTTATTCTTGAATTTCGCATTTTTTAAAATCTCATCTTTAATCTTCATATTTTCGCTTCCGCATTTCTTTTTGTGTTTTTTTCAAGTAACTCAATTCTTATCAAGTGGTACTAGAATGGTTCTATCAAGATTTCGTTCTTGATAATCTGGAAATTTCATAGCCAAAAAAATCTTTTGTGATTAGCTTAAAAAGCAAGCTACATAGTAAAAAAAACGAAAATTACAGAAAACAAAAGAGAGAAAATTCAATTGTTTTAGAATTAAGGTATCTTCAAGAAACTTCAAAAAATCAAGAAAAGGGGAAAAATCTGAAATTTTTTTATTGTCTTATCAAACTCAATCCATCTAGGTTGTTGGTTAATTCTTTTTCTTTCTACATCTTACTTCTAAAGGGTCGTTACTATTAGAATTTATATATAAATCCTAAAGGGTCTATCCAAAGGTAATAATTTGAGTGAAAAATGCAAGAGAGAATGAGACCATATAGAGAGAAAAAAGACAAATTGAGAGATACTTGTTTCTGTGATATCTTCTTAAGATATCTCGAACAGGTAAGGAAACTAATGTTGGAACTCAAAACGATAATTACTTAATTGAGGTGCTCAGAATGATTATTGCACGATTTGAAGCGTTAGATGTCATCCTTGTTGAGCGAAGGAGGACAAACCGAATGAATGTACAACTTGAGAGAATGAGGAGGACCAAGGTAGAGCTATTTTTCAAACTAGAGTTAAAGTGTTATTTAAGCTATTTGTCATGAGAATTGACACAGAGTATGACTTCAACTTAATTAACACTTATATGATTTAGAATTGAACTTACCTCGTACTGATTTTGTTTCACCCTGCATGTGGAAATAAGTAAAGATAAATAAAAAGGTGTTATTATCATTCACTCTTGAAAGTTATCAGGACAACGTCTGGTGTGATGTTGTTCCCATGTATAATTATTATATCTTATTCAAAAAAATATGGTATGCTAATAGTAGAGCTTCATATAACATAAAAAGAATAAATACTCTGTCCAGATGAATAGGGAGAGATTCGCTCTCACATCTTTGACTCTATTATAAATTCGTGAGGATATAAAAATAATTAGAAAGAGGATAAATGAGGATGAGAGAGAAAAGATTGAGAGGAGTAAGGGAATGCATCTTGATATTCCAATAGAGGAAAAAGGAGAGACTGGGTTGTGTGAAGGGAACGAATGTCAAGAGATAAACAAAGTGAGATTCAAAGAAAGAAAAGAGAGATGACCATGAGAGTTAAAGGAAAGGGATGATCATGAGGTAAAGAGAGATATACAAGAGAGTTTGAGTGAAATTAATTCTTATTCTAACTCTAACATTCCTACTCCTTCTAGTTTTTTTGACTCTCTTGTAGATAATCATGAGAAAGTTTGCATTGAAAAACTATCATTCGATGAACATAATCCTAAGGTGACGGAAACTACAGGTCCCATGAAACAAGTGCATGTTGATGAGAAGTATAAAGGTAAGAATTATTGTGGGATAGTCCAAGATAAGACTCATGACGAAATGTTAAACTAGGAAATTGTGAATCTAACACCAAGGAACAAGGAAAAATGAGTTGATGTTGTTTCTTTGATACATAAGACTAAGTATTGTATGTATAGTTGGTTTATTAACATTCTTGAGATTTCTAGACACTTAAGGTCTTTCCAGAGGTAATAAACTTATTTCTTATATTGGTGACATTATCAATTTTGGGGATGATGATATTTTTCTATATAATAAGTCATTAACTAAAACCTCTAAGTGTAACCATAAAAGTAATTTGTTCTCTTTTAAAATTAAGCATGCCATTACTAATTATGAATTCCCACTCATTGAGAAAAGGCATGATATTTGTAGGAGGAAGTTTGTGAGTGAGTTAGATGATTTTTCCTCTCTTATTCTAGTGCCGGATGAGTTCTTGTGCGGTAGCTTGTTGGGATTTGATTCTTTTCTTGTGATGAGATATAATTCTTCAAGTATTGGTGATTGTTAGCTTAAAATAGTGTTTGTTACTAGTGATGAGGATATACATGACTATGAGAACTTCAAAGCTTATGCGCATAACTCGTATATAGAAAATTCTTTGAAAGGTGTATGTTACACCCCAGAAAATTTCTATAAGTTTTAAGTGTCACGAGTATATTTATGTCAAGTGATTAGAAGTAATTATATGTACATGATATGGAGTGTGAAGTGTGTGGAGTGTATTTGATAGAAGTGTCGGGGATTGAACGTGTAAGACAACTTAACTAATGACCTGACAAAGTTGGGGCAAGGCTAGGCCAGGCACCTTGCCAGGTGCGGTGCATCACCCTCCAAAATTCAGATAGTGTAGGCAGGAGCAATGTAAGGTGTGGAGAGACTGACACCTCCATCGCCCCACCTCTATATATTGTTGTCACGCCCCACCTTGGGAGGCATGACTGGCACCTGGTGCCCTACTAGGATCTGGACTGCTGAACTAACTGGGCCTAAGCACCTCTGGTGCAAGGCTAACTCTAATTCTGGATTCAAGAAAATGACGGGCTATATAGCGGTTGTAAATACAGCCCCCGGCCGACAAGGCCTATAGCCACCTGTTAAAAGCAAACAGCTACCCAAAAAAAACTAAATATAAGGAGTCCTATGCGGGCCGACAAGGCCACCATGATATCTAGTTATAGCTGAAGAAAACGAAATCAGGCGCTAAACTGATCTGTGACCGACAAGGTCACCAACTAACAACTGAACGAGGCTCCACACGGCCATCATATACAATCTGACCACAGGGAATATGATACAATCTGCAAGCCTCTAAGAATAATAAGATGGTCGGGACAGGGCCCCGGCCTACCCATACTGTACAGACAAGAAGAAAGTAAACCTCTATCTTCCAAACTCCGGATGAAAGGAGTTGAAGGCTCTGTATCGCTGACTGAAACTACGAGGGATCTGCTCCTCGTCTATGTACACCTGCAGGCAAGTAATGCAGTGCCCCAAAATGGGCGTCAGTACCACTGGTATTGAGTATGTAAAGCAATAACTGAAAACAACTAAAAGTAAGTAATAAAGCTGACAGTAACTGAAGTAATGGGAGACGGACTGAAACTGACTGAGATAGAGGAATCAAGGCTAACATAGCTATTCTGAGAAGATTAAGAGTCATACCTGATAACGTGGCGTCCTACTATCTATCTATCAATAACTAAAACAACATAACATAAACCTTACCTGGCCTCCATAAGCCGGAAGATGAAATCATCACAATCTATTTACCCCTACCCAGGTCATACCACATCACCTAGTAGCTATAAGCATCCTACTGGTCCCCTGGATATGTAGCTTGGGCCCGTTGGGCCCCTAACTATAGCTGTACTTGATTCCGGAGGACTCCCAAAATCAACACCCCAGGCGCAAGCGCTCGACGGGGGTGTATAAAGGCCAACCATGGCAAAATATGGGGAACTGACATCCCATCTTCGTCCCTGATAGACGGCATGCCACTCCGTAGAGCGACGTATCGTCGCCCTCTGGCGGACGAGTCGATATAGCCATTAACCCTGGGGCGGTCGCAGAAGCTATACGGGTAATCCAGCGCAAAACAATACAATCAAGTCTCAACTGATAACAATAACTATATATAATACACACTGAATAAGATAATAATATAATCTCTAACATGCTGTACTGAGTCTCATACTGAACATGATATAATACTTCTGACGTGCTTTACTAAATTTCATACTGAGCATTGTTCGGATTGTTTGGTATAACTACACGCAAGTGCACGTGGTCGAACAAGTAGTAAAGTGGCTCAAGTAAGCCAAGTATCGATCCCACAAGGACTGGACTAAGGTATCAATCTAATCAAGTGTCAATAAACTTTAACTCTAAACTGCAGACAACAGTGTGAAGAAGATTTTGATATTTGTTTCCTAATTTTATACTAAGTCTAAAACGAATATACAATTTGAGTCTGAACTATAAGTATGAGCATGCTGAGGCTAAAATGAACATGTAGAGAAATAAATTATCGAAACAATTTGATTAATCTTTCCTCCGGTTGCTAGTAAAGAATTATTGCCTATGGATTAAAACTCTCATACTTAACCCAACTTAAGAATCATGAACCTTCCACCTACATCTCCGTGATAAAAATAAATTCATGTTCTAGCCATACAAAACTGATTCCTTAATTGACTAATACGACTTTCAAGTATATCTCTATCCTGAAGGTAAATCAATTTTCAATTTTCCCAAACTAAAAAAAGATCATATCCTATCAATTCACAACTTTCCAATTTCTTGCTCTCTCGAGTGAAACCGGACTTTTTAGATATACATTAACGTTGGCCACACATTAACACAGTAAGAACAAGAATCAATAGAACAACTATGGAAGAAAAGATGAAAAATCAATTTATCAATAATCACATTTCAATACAAATGTTCTTAACCTCGACAAGAAGGGAATTTAGCCACTCATTTGTGGATTAAACATCGTTAAATGAGTGTTAATCATACAAGCAATTGAAATAAAGAAGAAGGAGATAGAGAAGAACCCTAAGATTTTCGTCCCCTCAACTGCCTGTAACCCACGTTCTTGCTCCACCAAGTCAGAGTAATTAAAAATGAACCTAAGTGTTCTATTTATACTAGTGGAAATTTTTTCCGGAATAACAAGCAACGTGTCACGGAGTGCATCGCGGAGCACTGCCTCCATGACACGCCACTAACGCGGACCATCACTGGAATCTGGTCATCCAAGTATTAAAACCCAACGTGGCACGGCGTGCAACGCGGGGCTAGGCCAACGTGCCACGGCCCCAACGCGCCACGGCCCCAACGCGCACCTTCACTGGAATTTGGCATAATTTCAGCATCCAGGCAGAATGCATCCACGATGGCAGCGTGACACGACTCCATCGCGAAGACCCTTTAATTCGTGCTTTCATTGTGCTTTTTTCCTCGCTAGCTTCCGAGTCCAATCCCGATTTCTCCCAACATGCATCTTAGCTTCGTAAAATTATATTTTTCCTGCAACACCACGCTAATCATGTTGGTTAGTATAAATTCACATTTTATTACAATTCACATGAGAATGAATAAACATCGATAGATAAACAAGACAAAATGACACATTTGAGTATCACTTGGGCATATAAATCTGCCCAAGATCACTTACCCCACACTTAAATCCTTGTTCGTCCCGGAACAATAATCTTACACCTCATGCGGTTGATACCCAATCCTGGCTACTTTGGCTCGACAATTCAAGCTACGGTTATACCGATTATTTAATATAGCAAATCATCAAGAAAACATGCATAGTCTTATCAATACAATGACCTTCAACACATTAAGACCTCCTAGACTCAAGAATCGACTCTCGATATCGGCAAACTCATGCAAATCAGCTGATCAAGATATCCGACACGAAATTCAGTCTCTCGTTGAGCATGTGCCCTCATAACACAAGAGAATTTTTCCCTTTTTAATCACATGAACTCAAAGACATTACATGCAGGGGCATATAAACAAGATTTCGCTCTCTCCCAAAAGAATTCACATGCATCATGTCATGAACCATAGGCTTGCCTTTGGTGTATTACTCCACTAATATAAGGACGCGTGATGTAAGATCACGTAGGACTTAACGGGTTGTAGTGTAAGCTACGAAACTAGCAAATACTGGGCTAACCAATAATAACAACTAGCTTCCTTAAGCGCTTTTTCAATACATCCCATCAACCTTATGGGCATTGTTTCTTCCTTCATCCTCCCATTCTTGAAGTCTGTCTTTATTTTTTTTGTTCCCATATCTTTAAGCACACTCGACTTAATAACAAAGATTTGTTATACGTCTTCATTATATTTAATTTATAGCGAGTGCACCTTTGACCTTTTTCTTTCCTTTCATCACTCTGCTTTTTCTTTTCTTTTCACCATTCTCACTCCTTGACACTGTGGGAAAATTATTTTTTTTTCTTGAGCGCTTAAGAGTTTTGGATCAAATTCACGGATAATGAAAAGAAGGGGTTAAGCTCGGTTTACACCTTTTTGACAAAAGAAAAAATATAGGCTAAAAGCTCAATGGGCTAACTAGGATGTACATTCAAGGTGGGTACGATAATGAAAAAAAAAACTTTCGGTTAAAGCAAAGAAATGCCTACATCCTTTCCTACAATACACATCCTTCATTTCGTTTCGTACACACTCCAGGCAAGTTCTAGACACTTCACAATAGCATGGAAGATACGAAACCTCACCACACACTCATTGTACATGCTCAACTCAAGACATATTCACAGACTCTTCAATCAGCTAATTACAAGAATTCAAACATTAAGCCTCAATCACACCGAATCGAACTCTATGGCCTAGGTATCTCAACATATTTACAAAGTTGCATGCTTTCATACGAATCACCTTTTCATTTTAAATATCATGTACAACACGCAACCAGAATTTCGCAACCATAAAGTAACGACACGTTTGGGATACAAACAAACAAAAGAAAAAAATTAAAAAGAACAAAAGAAATCTACTCCTATCGACTACATTTCCCTTAAGACGGCCGTCATCCATCCATCATAGGGAACGGTCACTAATTACGACTTCGGTTCAATGGGACTATTCTCGGTAAAAAAACCAAAAACAAACACCGAGAAACCCAAAAATAAAAAATTTCACGAAAAATTTTAATCAATAATTTCGATAAAACAAAAATATTTATAAAACCAACTAACAACATTCAACAGCACACAATAGCTTCACATTAATTACAATACAGACATACACACAAAAATCACAGGGTCACAAGTTTTTCCAAGCACAACAACAGAACAGAGACATTAATAACAACAACAACCAGCACCTAACTACTCCCACCCCACACTTAAATCGAACACTGTCCCCAGTGTTCACAAAATTCAGCATAACACAAAAGTGGGTGGTGAAACTCCCTGATCAATCGAAGTATTCCACTTCTTCGTCAGGTGCCGCTGCCTCGTCTCCCATGTCTGAATCGCCCCCATCGTCATCATCTGACTCAACATCGGAGTCGTCGCGACATTTCTCCTCATATGTGGGGACATCATCATTAGTGGGCTCCATAAAAGCTGGCCCTACTCGGCATAGAGCCCTGGCATTTTCGCCAAAAGGGTAGTCTAGCTCGAGCTGCCACAGCTCATCTTCTGTTGCCGGCCTCCCGCCTATGCGCAGCTGGAGCATCTGCATCCCGAACATGTGAGCCATGTACTGATCATCCCGAGCATGTTGCTCAGCTAGTGTGAGAACTGGCCCGTGAGTGGTGTCGGGTGCCTTAGTTTTGGTGACATCTAAGGCCCGCTCTCCATCTGCGGGATGTAGTCAAGGGCCTCTTCCTCAATATCCAGGCCCCTCAGGAACGTGGTCAGTAAGCCACCAAACCCGTACCTGTGCCCTTGATGCAAACGGGCTCTCTTCATGGCGGAGATAATCACCGCCCCAACATTGATCTCCAGCCTTTTCATCAAGGCATAGACCAAGCACACACGATCCCGGGTGACATCTGTCATATGCACCCCCGGGATCAGGCAGGAACAAACAATCTTAAGCCATATCCTGGCTTCCCTGTTCATCTGTGAGTAGGGCAATGTCTGATGGTAGCCCCTCTCCTTATGCCTACTCCACCGTGTTGTAGACCGGGCTCCACACAGAGTGCGTCTGATGTCCGCATATAGTGGAGTGATATTCAGCTGCCGGAGTACATGGGCGTCTGTGTCCCGCGCCCCCAAAATGGCATTAAGGTGATGGGGCTCAAAAGTGACTACCTGCCCCCTTATCTTTATGGTGTGACTTCTGAGTGTCGGGTTCCAGTTGGCGTAGAAGTCCCCGATCAGGTGCATATTGCACTCCTTGGGCTCTTCAAAGATGAAGTTCAGCCCAGCTGCATCAATCCTGTGGACAATCCTGGGGAATTCCTGTGCCAACGATTCCCTAGCAATGTGCTCCTCGGGGAACTATTTGCTTTCCTTATGCTTTGCGTACCATTTCTTCCCTTCCTCTGTCACCCATCGGGTTCCGTATTGACGATGTTGGCCGCGTGGAACCGCTGGTGCTGCTGGGACTGCTGTTCCCAATCTGATTCTTTTCCTTCCGGCGCCCGATGTAGATGTGCCCTTCCCTTTATCTTGCCTGCTTGCCATTGTTTCTGTCAAACCAAACAGACAATTTCAATGTTATTCAAAGTAAAATTAGCTTCGACTAAGGTTGGATTAAGCTAAGCCACCCCACACTTAGTCTTTAGCCACAATCACAACATTACAGCAAGACAAACCTCTTTTTCTAACTTTCAAAATAAAGAAACAAAACAATAACAAAAATGCCTCGTGCATTCAGAGGGTTCGACGGTATACATTCTATGTACTACTCAGACTTCGTACAGCTAATCCACTATTACCATCGATAACATTTCATCACATAGCACTTAGCGAAAATTTCTATCAACAAAACCGATGCAATTCCCTTAATTTCTATGCAATTTCAACAATTTCATTATCCCGACAATCCGTCGCGCCTTTAGCATCTTAACGTTAAGCACAACATCATTTACTTCACTCAACATGCACAAACCAAGAAGAATTTCACATTTCAACTCAATTTTAACTTCTTCATATTCGAATTCTAACCCTAGCTACAATTTCGCAAGAATTTCAATCACCGATGTATTTATCGAGTTCATATAGTCACAACGATACTACGAACATCAATTAACAATAGCTATGAATTCAAGCTCAATTTACAATTAGGGCAAGTTTTCCTCACTTCCTATGCTCAAAATCGGACAAATTAGAGAAGAAATGAGATGAAGTTAACGAACATACCTTCAATTCGATGATATCGAAGAAAAGTTAAAGAATTTTAGCTCCTAGGTCCGTGTCACGTTGGGGAAGGGGGGATTTTGGGTTTCTTGTCGCGGAGGGGAGTGAAAAATGGGAAACATTTGGTGTTTTCGAGGTTAAAAGGGAGGTTTTTTGCGCGGGTCACCCGGCGACCCAGTGTGACCCGTCGCGAATAACACTTCAACCTGTCACGGAGGGTAACACGGAGCATGCCCTCCGTGACATGGAGCCATCGCGCAGGTACTCTGGAATTTTTCAAAAATTCCAGATTACACTTCAACGTGTCACGGAGGGTAACACGGAGCACTCCCTCCGTGACACCGAGCCATCGCGCAGGCTCACTGTTTTGCTACTTTTTATTATTTTTCTTACCTCAATTTTTCCTGTTATGGTATGTATGTTGTAAATGATAAAGAAAGAAGTGATATTTAATTGTCCAGTGGATTGTAGAATATTGTGTGCAGTGCCTATGTTGGACTTTTTCTGCGTTTCAGGTCTTTGCGGTAGTCCATATTACAGGGGAAACTCTGCCAAAATTTTTCCAGAAACTAGAGTAAGCAGTCCTCTAGATAGCAATATACATTCGAGGACGAATGTTCCTAAGGGGGGGAGAATGTTATACCCCGTAGAATTCCCGGCACTTAGATGACCTATTCGCACGTTGGTTAAGCATATTTGGAAGCCATACGTGCTAGGGAAAGGCCCGGGAAAAGATCGGACGAGAAACCCGTCGAACCATCGCGGGAGGAGCCGAGGCAGAGCCCCTCCGCGATGGCAGCGTGTCACGGAGGTGAGGCCTCCGCGATGGCTCCGTGACACGTTGCCCTTGTCCAGGCCCAAGTATATAAAGCCCCCACTTCGGGTTAAACTCATTTTCATCACTTAGCAATTTCAAGAAACGTAGTGAACAGAGGGAAAACGAAGGGAGATTATAAATTATCGTCCGATTACGCTGTCAAACGCTGCCCAAATCCAAATTAATCCTAGATACCAAGGTATTTAGCAGCAGAAAGCATTTCTACGGAGTTAGTTTCACAAAATACGGCCGACGAATCGGCGAGCCGCCGAACTAAAGTAAGTAGAATTGCTCTAAATTAATGTCTATGTGTTCCTAGCTGAGAAGTGAATACTTCTCCCTTCTGGGCTGCTGGAAAATAGCGAGTTTTCGACCGTCTTTCGATAATCCTAAGTTTAGGCTATAAACTATATCGAAAGTAACATCATTCTTTACAATAAAGCTGTATTTAGTAGTAATTGACGTATTTATGAATGCAGTTGGGAGAAAATAGTTGAAGTACCGGCCGAGCCTCGTCCGACGGACGAATAATTCAAAGAGAAGGTATGTAAAGTTAGTTTCCTTCGGCAAGTTAAGTAATATCAGTATAGCGTAATAAATTACGGATCAGTAGAATGTTCAGAAGTCGAATATTGCGTTATTATGAATATTGGTACGATGTGAGAAACCATTGGGTTGTAATGTGTATGAAACCTCTCAGTACGGTATAGAGTCTAACGCAAGCGTTAGAGATTGCCAGTATATTTGATGTGTAATGTAGTATGCCATGTTAAGATATTGTTGTGTTCAGCTGAAACCCCGTGAAGTAGTACAGTATCCGTAAAGCACTTCAGAAATAGAATAGCAGGCTAAAATAAAGTTCAGGAAGCATGTCAGGAGTAGTAAATCATGTTACTATAGAAAGCCAGCATACAGTGTAGTTCAGTAGAAAGATTATATTCGTGCATGCATATATAGTATTTCCAGCCTCAACATGTATTAAGTATGTACTTAATTCTATCACGGGTCTAGCATATAGTATATACAGAAACTTAGTAAACAACAGAGTTTTCAATAGAAACCTTATTTTATATGGCATTTGCCCAGTATAGCCGGCAGGGGACTATATTCGTATTCATATATCTTTACCTGCCTCAACACGTATTAAATACGTACAGATTATTACTATTAGCCAGCATGTAATATACGTGATACTTTACCCCTATTAGCCTCAGCATGCGAGATACTCAGATAGTATTACCAGTTGAGACCATTGTATTGTTTGGGGTTGGATCACCTAGCATCTATGACCGCCCAGGGTTAATAGCTGTATCGACTCGTCCACCAGAGGACGAGGATACGTCACTCTACGGAGTGGCATGCCGTCCCGCCAGGGGACGAAGATGGGATGTCAGTTTTCCCCATATTTGTGCCTTGATCGGCCCTTACACACCCCAGTCGAGCGGATACGCCCGGGTGCAGATTCAGGAGTCCTCCAGACTCAGATGCAGTTATAGTCAGGGGCTCAGCGAGCCCAAGTGCATACCCTGGGACCGGCAGGATGCTTACAGCCACTATAGGAGATGGGATGACCGGGGTAGGGGTATAGATTCTGTGCTGGTTGTACCTCCCGGCTTATGGGGGCCGGGTAAGGTTTGTGTGTGCTATGTTATGTTATTTCATGTTATGTCATGTTATATTAGCTACAAGTAGATCAGCAGTGGCCCGATATGTTCCAGGTAGGACTCTTGTCTCTTCTAGTAAAGATTGAGTGTAGATAAGGTTTACATTATCAGATAGTTAAGTTATTCCTTCTACTTCAGCTTCATCAATCATATTATTGTTTTCAGATGTTGTTTTCCGTTATATTACTTCAGTTGCTTTACATACTCAGTACCAGCGGTACTGACGCCCAGTGAGGCGCTGCATTACTTGCCTGCAGGTACCCATAGCCGAGCAGGCGATACCACGTGATCCCCATCAGCGGTTGAGTATTCAGCTCCTGTCATCAGGAGACTGAATTTCTAGAGGTGTAGTTCAGTTTCTTTTGTTGTACAGTACGGGTAGGTCGGGGCCCTGTCCCGATCATTTCTATTATCCTTCCTAGAGGCTTGCAGTCTGTATATATTCCCTGTGGTCAGATGAGCCGATCGTGTGGGGCCGTGCAGTTGTATAGTTGCCTTTACTCCTTCTTTCTTTTATAATGGCTGTGTGGGGCCATAGTTTGCCAGTAGTGGTGACCTTGCCGGTCACGTAGCTTTTCAGTATGTTATGCTTGAGTTACAGATAACTAGACAGCATGGTGGCCTTGTCGGCCCGCATAGGTTCCCCTGAATTACCTTGTTTCTGGTCAGCTGTAATACAGGTACAGAAGGCTATAGGCCAATGGGCCGGGGGCTGTATTTACAGCCGTTATATAGCCCTTTGTTTCCAGAAATTTGAGTTAGAGCCAGCCAGGCGCCAGATGCGCCCAGGCTTAACAGTTCAGCAGGTCAGGTCTTAGTAGGGCACCAGGTGCCAGTCATACCCCCCAAGGTGGGGCGTGACAAACTTGGTATCAGATCCAGAAAATCTTGGGGGTCCTCTGCATGCCACGTCTACCGAGTCAGTTGAGTTGGCCGCATTCCGGTTACGGGATATTGCGGTGTTATGGTACGAAAGCTGGGAAAGGTCCCGAGGGAGAGATGTTTCCCCTCCCACCTGGTCCAGCTTTTCAGGAGCCTTTCTGGATCATTATCTGCCGCGGGAGATTCAACAGGCCCGAGTAGACCAGTTCCTACATCTAGAACATGGGGCCATGAGTGTTCGGGAATATTCTTTGCAGTTTGATTCTCTAGCCCGATATGCACCGGCCTTCGTTGATACCATGGCATCCAGAGTGCATCGCTTCATTACGGGCTTGAATCCAGAATATGTTGAGATTTGTACTACAGCTACACTGCGAGAGGACATGGATATTGCTCGCATTCAGGCATTTTCTCAGAATATTGAGGGCATCAGACAGCGGCAACGAGAGGTCAGAAGGGTTAATCAGGAACAGCGTCGCCGGGACAGGCCAGTTGAATTACAGGGAGAGGCCCGGGGAGGACCCAAGCCCCGAATGTCAGACAGGCCGCCCAGGCCCCCGCCTCCGCCACAGTCACAGGGGGGTAGATCCAGCCGCAGGGGACAGTCAGGGACTGGTAGAGGCTCGCAGATGGCGGATTCACCATCACAGAGGAGGGCAGAGCAGAGCAGGTATACCCTACCACTTTGCCCTATATGCAGTCGACGCCATCCTGGAGCATGCATATATGGCTCCACCGCATGTTATAATTGTGGCCAAGAAGTCCATTTGATGAAAGATTGCCCAGCCAGGGGTCGAGAGGACCGGGATAGACAGGATAGGGCATTAACAGGATCACGAGCTACAGCATCTTCGACTGGGCGCAGGCCCTCAGTTTCAGCAGGCAGGGGTCGGGGCAGATCAGGGGCCTCCAGTACAGGTGCGGGCCCAAGCCGTACATATGCCTTACCAGGGAGGCAAGATTCAGAAGCGTCGCCTGATGTTGTGACAGGTATGCTAACCATCTGTTCACACCCTGCTTATGTGTTAATTGATCCAGGGTCTACTTTGTGCTATATCACTCCATTTGTGGCACGGAAGTTTAGTATTGTACCAGAATCATTACGTCAGCCCTTCTTAGTATCTACGCCCGTCGGTGACTCTATCACAGCTAGTCGAATCTACCGCGGGTGTACAGTAGAGATTGTTGACCGCCAGACCACAGTAGATCTGGTCGAGTTAGAAATGATAGATTTCGATGCCATAATGGGTATGAACTGGCTAGTGCCATGCTTTGCCAATGTTGAATGTTGGACCAAAACGGTCCGATTCCACTTCCCGGGGGAAGCAGTACGGGAGTGGAAGGGCAGCACCGTGACGCCAAAAGGTAGGTTTATTTCCTACCTTCAGGCGAGAAAATTGATATCTAAGGGGTGTATTTACCACCTGGTCAGAGTTCAGGATGTCCAAGCAGAATCTCCGACACTCCAGTCTGTCCCAGTGGTAAATGAATTCCCAGATGTATTTGCTGATGAGTTACCTGGTATTCCCCCAGAAAGGGAGATAGACTTTGCTATTGACTTGCTACCAGGCACTCAGCCGATATCAATACCTCCTTATCGTATGGCTCCTGCAGAACTCAGAGAATTAAAGGAGCAGTTGAAAGACTTGTTAGATAAAGGTTTTATCAGGTCGAGTACTTCCCCGTGGGGTGCGCCAGTCTTGTTCGTGAGAAAGAAAGATGGCTCGCTCCGAATGTGCATAGACTATCGGCAGCTAAACAAAGTTACGGTAAAGAACAAGTATCCGCTCCCCAGGATTGATGACTTATTTGATCAGCTACAGGGAGCCAGATACTTTTCTAAGATCGATTTGCGGTCCGGATATCACCAGGTCTGAGTACGTGAAAGGGATATTCCTAAGACAGCATTTAGGACCCGATATGGGCATTTCGAATTTCTGGTTATGTCCTTCGGACTAACGAACGCCCCAGCAGTCTTTATGGACCTGATGAACAGTATTTTCAGACCTTTCCTGGACTTGTTCGTGATAGTATTCATTGATGATATTCTGGTGTATTCTCGCTCTGAAACGGATCACCGGACTCAATTGCGGACAGTGCTCCAGATTCTCAGGGACCGCCAATTGTATGCTAAATTTTCGAAATGTGAATTCTGGCTTAACTCAGTGGCCTTTTTAGGGCATATTGTCTCAGACGCTGGTATACAGGTAGACAAGCAGAAGATAGAAGCAGTTAAGTCATGGCCCAGGCCTACCACCCCGACGGAAGTTCGTAGCTTTCTAGGGTTAGCAGGGTATTATCGGAGATTCATTGAGGGATTCTCAACCATTGCAGCACCTTTAACTAAATTGACACAGAAGGCAGCAAAGTTCTAGTGGACGGAGGCTTGCGAGCAGAGTTTCCAGGAACTGAAAGACAGATTAACCTCCGCCCCAGTACTAGCACTGCCGGAAGGCACAGAAGGGTATTCAATTTATTGTGACGCGTCAGGTGTCGGATTGGGTTGTGTGTTGATGCAGCATGGTAAAGTAATTGCATATGCCTCCAGACAGCTAAGAAAACACGAAAAGAATTACCCTACCCATGACCTGGAATTGGCCGCAGTAATTCATGCCTTGAAGATGTGGAGGCATTATCTGTACGGCGTCCATGTTGATATTTATACAGATCATAAGAGCTTACAGTACATTTTCACCAAGAGGGAGTTGAATCTGCGGCAACGCCGCTGGTTAGAGTTGTTGAAAGACTATGATGTGAATATTCTATACCACCCCGAAAAAGCTAATGTGGTAGCAGATGCCCTGAGTCGTAAGTCAATGGGGAGTTTGGCGTATTTGCGACCCGAGAAACAGAAATTAGCTAAGGAAATTCATCAGTTAGCTGGGCTAGCCGTTCGAGTAATGGAGACAGAAAATAATGGGGCCGTAATTCAGAATTCTGCAGTGTCGTCATTAGTTGCAAAGGTAAAAGAACGACAGTATGAGGATCCCGATTTAGTCCAGCTCAGAGATAGAGTTCGAAAAGGTAAGGAGCCAGATTTTCAGATAACCGAGGATGAGGTGCTACATTGTAAGGGCCGCCTTTGTGTCCCGAATGTCGCAGGACTTCGTGGGCAGATCATGCATGAGGTACACTACGCTCGCTATTCCCTTCACCCAGGGGCGACGAAAATGTACCACGACATCAAAGACATCTACTGGTGGCCAGGTATGAAAACTGAGATAGCTGAATTTGTATCTAGGTGTGCTAATTGTCAGCAGGTGAAAGCAGAGCACCAGAAACCGGGCGGTTTGACGCAAGAGATAACGGTACCCACGTGGAAATGGGAAGCAATAAACATGGATTTTGTAACAGGGTTACCCCGTACTAGACGCGGAAATGATTCCATTTGGGTAATAGTTGATAGGCTGACAAAATCAGCTCATTTCCTGCCAGTAAGGGCTACCTTCTTAGCTGAGGATTATGCCAAATTATATATCAGAGAAGTAGTTAGATTGCATGGGGTGCCGGTATCTATCATTTCAGACAGGGGAGCACAGTTTACAGCTAGATTCTGGCAGTCGTTTCAGAAAGGTTTGGGGACGCAGATTAATTTGAGCACAGCATTCCATCCTCAGACAGACGGGCAGGCTGAACGTACTATCCAGATCGAAGATATGCTACGAGCGTGTGTGTTAGATTTTGGGGGTAGCTGGGATGAACATCTTTCGTTAATTGAATTTGCTTATATAACAGCTACCATTCAGCTATTCAGATGGCGCCTTTCGAGGCATTGTACGGGCGAAAATGTAGATCACCGGTGGGCTGGTTTGAAATAGGAGAATCAGCATTAGTTGGCCCAGACATTGTTCGGCAGTCCGAGGAAAAGATAAAGCTTATCCGAGAACGTTTACTGACCGCTCAGAGCCGTCAGAAGTCATATGCAGATAGACAGCGCAGAAATCTAGAATTTTCGGTAAACGACTGGGTATATCTGAAAGTGTCCCCGATGAAAGGGGTAATGAGGTTTGGCAAGAAAGGCAAGCTTAGCCCAAGATTCATTGGGCCGTATCAGATTCGGCAAAGAATAGGCCGCGTGGCATATGAGTTAAACTTGCCTCTAGAATTAGCATCTGTTCACCCAGTATTCCATGTTTCTATGTTAAGAAAGTTCGTAGGGGACCCTTCTACAGTAGTTCCAGTCCAGGATGTTCAGGTCACAGAGGAGTTAGCCTATGAAGAGGTTCCCGTAGCCATTTTAGACAGACAGATTCGCAGGCTGAGAACTAAAGACGTTGCATCTGTCAAGGTATTGTGGCGTAACAGAAATCGAGAAGAAATGACGTGGGAGGCTGAAGAAGATATGAAAACCAGATACCCTCACTTATTTCAGGCCTAGTCAGACGACAGGTATGTCCGTATCATTATTTACACAGTACTTTATGGTATGTATGTTGTAAATGATAAAGAAAGAAGTGATATTTAATTGTCCAGTGGATTGTAGAATATTGTGTGCAGTGCCTGTGTTGGACTTTTTCTGCGTTTCAGGTCTTTACGATAGTCCATATTACAGGGGAAACTCTGCCAAAATTTTTCCAGAAACTAGAGTAAGCAGTCCTCTAGATAGCAGTATACATTCGAGGACGAATGTTCCTAAGGGGGGGAGAATGTTATACCCCATAGAATTCCCGGCACTTAGATGACCTATTCGCACGTTGGTTAAGCATATTTGGAAGCCATACGTGCTAGGGAAAGGCCCGGGAAAAGATCGGACGAGAAACACGTCGAACCATCGCGGGAGGAGCCGAGGCAGAGCCCCTCCGTGATTGCAGCGTGTCACGGAGGTGAGGCCTCCGCGATGGCTCCGTGACACGTTGCCCTTGTCCAGGCCCAAGTATATAAAGCCCCCACTTCGGGTTAAACTCATTTTCATCACTTAGCAATTTCCAGAAACGTAGTGAACAGAGGGAAAACGAAGGGAGATTATAAATTATCGTCCGATTACGCTGTCAAATGCTGCCCAAATCCAAATTAATCCTAGATACCAAGGTATTTAGTAGCAGAGAGCATTTCTACGGAGTTAGTTTCGCAAAATACGGCCGACGAATCGGCGAGCCGCCGAACTAAAGTAAGTAGAATTGCTCTAAATTAATGTCTATGTGTTCCTAGCTGAGAAGTGAATACTTCTCCCTTCTGGGCCGCTGGAAAATAGCGAGTTTTCGACCGTCTTTCGATAAGCCTAAGTTTAGGCTATAAACTATATCGAAAGTAATGTCATTCTTTACAATAAAGCTGTATTTAGTAGTAATTGACGTATTTATGAATGCAGTTGGGAGAAAATAGTTGAAGTATCGGCCGAGCCTCGTCCGATGGACGAATAATTCAAAGAGAAGGTATGTAAAGTTAGTTTCCTTCGGCAAGTTAAGTAATATCAGTATAGCGTAATAAATTACGGATCAGTAGAATGTTCAGAAGTTGAATATTGCATTATTATGAATATTGGTACGATGTGAGAAACCATTTGGTTGTAATGTGTATGAAACCTCTCAGTACGGTATAGAGTCTAACGCAAGTGTTAGAGATTGCCAGTATATTTGATGTGTAATGTAGTATGCCATGTTAAGATATTGTTGTGTTCAGCTGAAACCCCGTGAAGTAGTACAGTATCCGTAAAGCACTTCAGAAATAGAATAGCAGGCAAAAATAAAGTTCAGGAAGCATGTCAGGAGTAGTAAATCATGTTACTATAGAAAGCCAGCATACAGTGTAGTTCAGTAGAAAGATTATATTCGTGCATGCATATATAGTATTTACAGCCTCAGCATGTATTAAGTATGTACTTAATTCTATCACGGGTCTAGCATATAGTATATACAGAAACTTAGTAAACAACAGAGTTTTCAATAGAAACCTTATTTTATATGGCATTTGCCCAGTATAGCCGGCAGGGGACTATATTCATATTCATATATCTTTACCTGCCTTAGCACGTATTAAATACGTACAGATTATTACTATTAGCCAGCATGTAATATACATGATACTTTACCCCTATTAGCCTCAGCATGAGAGATACTTAGATAGTATTACCAGTTGAGACCAATGTATTGTTTGGGGTTGGATCACCTAGCATCCATGACCGCCCAGGGTTAATAGCTGTATCGACTCGTCCACCAGAGGACGAGGATACGTCACTCTACGGAGTGGCATGCCGTCCCGCCAGGGGACGAAGATGGGATGTCAGTTTTTCCCCATATTTGTGCCTTGATCGGCCCTTACACACCCCAGTCGAGCGGATACGCCCGGGTGCAGATTCAGGAGTCCTCCGGACTCAGATGCAGTTATAGTTAGGGGCTCAGCGAGCCCAAGTGCATACCATGGGACCGGCAGGATGCTTACAGCCACTATAGGAGATGGGATGACCGGGGTAGGGGTATAGATTCTGTGCTGGTTGTACCTCCCGGCTTATGGGGGCCGGGTAAGGTTTGTGTGTGCTATGTTATGTTATTTCATGTTATGTCATGTTATATTAGCTACAAGTAGATCAGTAGTGGCCCGATATGTTCCAGGTAGGACTCTTGTCTCTTCTAGTAAAGATTGAGTGTAGATAAGGTTTACATTATCAGATAGTTAAGTTATTCCTTCTACTTCAGCTTCATCAGTCATATTATTGTTTTTCAGATGTTGTTTTCCGTTATATTACTTCAGTTGCTTTACATACTCAGTACCAGCGGTACTGACGCCCAGTGGGGCACTGCATTACTTGCCTGCAGGTACCCATAGCTGAGCAGGCGATACCACGTGATCCCCATCAGCGGTTGAGTATTCAGCTCCTGTCATCCGGAGACTGAATTTCTAGAGGTGTAGTTCAGTTTCTTTTGTTGTACAGTACGGGTAGGTCGGGGCCCTATCCCGATCATTTCTATTATCCTTCCTAGAGGCTTGCAGTCTGTATATATTCCCTGTGGTCAGATGAGCCGGTCGTGTGGGGCCGTGCAGTTGTATAGTTGCCTTTACTCCTTCTTTCTTTTATAATGGCTGTGTGGGGCCATAGTTTGCCAGTAGTGGTGACCTTGCCGGTCACGTAGCTTTTCAGTATGTTATGCTTGAGTTACAGATAACTAGACAGCATGGTGGCCTTGTCGGCCCGCATAGGTTCCCCTGAATTACCTTGTTTCTGGTCAGCTGTAATACAGGCACAGAAGGCTATAGGCCAATGGGCCGGGGGCTGTATTTACAGCCGTTATATAGCCCTTTGTTTCTAGAAATTTGAATTAGAGCCAGCCAGGCGCCAGATTCACCCAGGCTTAACAGTTCAGCAGGTCAGGTCTTAGTAGGGCACCAGGTGCCAGTCATACCCCCCAAGGTGGGGCGTGGCATTTCCTTTGCGATCCTTTGCATTTTTACCCTCCGTTCAACCTGAAATTCATCTCACAACAAGAAATTGGTTAGAATTTATAGGTTTCACATAAAATACATTTTTTTTGTTTTTATTTTTATTTTTCTCATTTTTTTTTTCTTCTACAAAATCTATTCACATATTACAAAAATTTCACGGGTTGCCTCCCGTGCAGCGCCTGGTTTACCGTCACGGCTCGACGTCATTAAGCTCAGTCATCCTCTAGGGTGACGGACGTCTTCTCTCGACTACCATCCTCACCCATGTAATGCTTACATCGCTGCCCATTGACTAAGAAGGTGGCACTTCGATCTTCTTTCCACAACTCTACTGCCCCGTGCGGGGTCATTCGCACTACCTCAAATGGCCCTGACCATTTGGACCTCAGTTTCCCTGGAAACAGCTTCAATCTTGAATTGAAGAGTAATACTTTTTGCCCCGGCTCAAAAATACGATGCACCACATTCTTGTCATGCCACCTCTTTGTTTTTTCTTTGTAGTACTTGGCACTCTTATAAGCATGCCAACGGAACTCTTCAAGTTCACTGAGTTGCATTAGCCTCTTCTTTCCCACTAGCCCTAAGTCCATATTCAATTTCTTCACGGCCCAGAAGGCTCGGTGCTCTAGCTCCACTGGCAGATGACATGCCTTACACTGGCAGATGACACTCCTTACCATAGACCAATCAGTATGGAGAAGTTCCAATCGGTGTCTTGTAAGCAGTTCTGTATGCCCACAATGCATTATCAAGTTTGCTTGACCAATCATTACATTGTGCATTTACTGTTTTCTGGAGAATCTGCTTCACTTCTCTATTTGGCACCTCCACTTGCCCACTAGTTTGGGGGTGATATGCTGTTGCCACCTTGTGGCGCACCCCATACATGGCTAGTAGCTTCTTGAAACTTGCATTTACGAAATGAGCCCCTCCATCACTGATAATGGCTCGGGGTGTCCCGAACCTAGTGAGAATGTGTTTTTTCACAAATTTTGTTACCACCTTGTTGTCATTCTTGGGGCAAGCTATTGCTTCAAGCCACTTTGATACATAATCAACGGCCACCAAGATGTAACTATTACCAAATGACGGTGGGAATGGGCCCATGAAATCTATGCCCCATACATCAAAGGTCTCCACTTCCAGTACATTCTGCAGTGGCATCTCTTGCCTTCTACCAATTGTGCTTGTACGCTGGCATCTATCACACATTTTGACGTATGCCATAGAGTCTCTGAACAATGTAGGCCAAAATAAACCTGACTGTAGAACCTTGTGAGCTGTCCGCTCGCCTCCATGGTGCCCCCCGTACAACGAAGAGTGACAACTCCTCAACACCTCTGCAATCTGGCTCTCCGGGATGCATCTTCTCATCACCTGATCCGGTCCCTGTTTAAATAAGTATGGCTCATCCCAAATAAAATACCGGCAATCATGCCTCAATTTTTTTCTCTGCTGAACTGTAGCCTCAGGTGGATAGACTCCACTCACTAGCAAGTTGACTATGTCTGCGTACCAGGGAACTTCAGCTTCCCCTATTGCCAAGAGCTGCTCATCTGGGAACTCCTCATTGATGTTATCACCTTCCTTCACATGCGACCGGTTTTCCAATCGCGATAAGTGATCTGCCACCTGATTTTCGCTCCCCTTTCTGTCCTTAATTTCGAGGTCGAACTCTTGCAACAATAGGATCCATCTGATCAGCCTGGGCTTTGCATCCTTCTTATTAAACAGATACCAAATCGCTGCATGATCAGTATACACCACTACTCTCGAACCCACCAAATAGGACCTGAATTTATCAAATGCAAACACCAATGCTAGCATCTCCTTCTCTGTGACTGTATAATTACTTTGGGCAGTGTTCAATGTTTTGCTTGCATAATGAATAGAATGAAAGATTCTATTTTTCCTCTGCCCCGATACAGCTCCCACAGCCACATCACTTGCATCACACATCAATTCAAATGGTTGTTCCCAATACGGAGAAATAAGGACAGGTGCTTCTATCAATTTCTGCTTCAACTCCTCGAATGCTTTAACACACTCATCATCCAACTCAAACTTCACCTCTTTTTCTAACAATCTGCATAGTGGTCTAGAAATTTTTGAGAAGTTTTTGATGAACCGTCTGTAGAACCCTGCATGCCCAAGAAAACTGCGAACACCTTTCACCGACACAGGTGGTGGTAACTTCTCAATAACCTCAATCTTAGCACGATTGACCTCCAGCCCCTTGCAAGACACTTTATGTACAAGGACGATACCTTCCTTGACTAATAAATGGCATTTCTCCCAGTTGAGTACAAGGTTGGATTCTGCGCAGCGAGCCAGCACCCTGTCAAGATTCTGCAAACAAGTAGCAAACGAATTACCAAAAACAGAAAAATCATCCATAAATACCTCAACAAAATCCTCCACCATGTCGTGGAAAATAGCCATCATGCATCTCTGGAATGTGGCGGGTGCATTTCATAACCCAAATGGCATCCGCCTAAAAGCATATGTCCCATAAGGACAGGTAAAAGTAGTTTTCTCCTGATCCTCCGGTGCTATGGCTATTTGGTAATAGCCAGAGTACCCATAAAGGAAATAATAATATTCCTGTCCAGCCAACCTGTCTAATATCTGATCAATGAATGGGATAGGATAATGATCTTTCCTTGTGGCTTCATTGAGCTTTCTATAGTCCATGCAAATCCGCCAGCCTGTGATGGTTCGTGTACGAATCAGCTCATTTTTTTCATTGGTGACCACGGTCATCCCTCCTTTCTTTGGAACGCACTGAACGGGGCTGACCCATTCATTGTCCGAGATAGGGTAGACCACACCTGCATCAAGCCACTTAATTATTTCTTTCCTAACCAGATCCTTCATTGCTGGATTTAACCTTCGCTGAGGCTGAAGAGTTGGCTTTGCTCCTGTCTCCATGAAAATCCTGTGTGTGCAAAAAGCTGGATTGATACCCTGAATATCTGACATTTGCCAGCCCATTGCTTTCTTCCTTTTTCTGAGAACCCCCAATGCTTCCTTCTCCTGTGCCTCCGTCAATTCTGCGGAGATGATGACCGGCAAAGTCTCATCTTCCCCCAAAAAGACATATTTTAAATGGGGAGGCAATTCTTTCAATTCCAGCTTTGGTGCTTCCTCAATAGATGGTTTCGGCAATGGTTCCAGAGACCTCATTAGAGACTGAAATTCCTATTTCCTAGGATGCCTTTATGACTCATTCAGCATTTGTACCACCTCATAAGCATCTCTATCTCCAAAATGATCGGAGTTCATCAACACTCTTTTCAGTGGGTCTTGAGATTCAACAATCTGACGAATTTCTTCTTGATCAAACACACTGATTGCTGAAAGCTCCTCATGTATGGCTGGCAGCTTCATGGCCTTAAATACATCAAATACCTCAACTTTTTCGTGTGCCCGCATAGTTAGCTGCCCTACAGCTACATCAATAAGTGCTTTCCCGGTCGCCAAGAAAGGACGTCCCAAAATAAATGGGACTTTCGCGTCTGGCTCAAAATCCAGCACGACGAAGTCTACCGGGAAGATAAGGGAGCCCACTTGCACCAGCACGTCTTCTATAATGCAATCAGGTCTGGCTAAGGAACAATCCGCCAGTTGCAAGATCACTGTTGTTGGTCTAGGACTCCCTAGCCCCAACTTCTTGAATACCGATGTCGGCATCAAGTTAATGCTCGCTCCCAAATCACATAATCCACGAGCTCAAATACTCTGCCCAATTGTAATTTGAATTGTAAAGCTCCCAGGGTCCTTGAACTTTGTGGGCAACCTATTTTGTATCCGTGAAGTGCACTCCTTCGTAAGCGCCACTGTGGCGTACTCAGTAAACCTGCTTTTGTTTGCCACGATGTCCTTGATATATTTCACGTACTTCGGCACTCCTTGCAAAACATCAACAAGAGGTAAATTAATGTGTACCTGCTTAAGCACCTCCATGAACTTTTTGAAACACGCTTCCTCCTTGTGTTTCCTTAGTCTTTGAGGGAACGGGGGTGGTGGTCTTTCTGGTTCAGCTTCCTTCTCCTTCCCCCTATCATCATTGTGCTCCCTCTCCTTTTCCACTGCTCCCGACTGCTGTGGTGGTCTTTCTAGTTCCACTTCCTTGAGCTGCAAACTGCTCCTCGTGGTCACTACATTTACTTGCTTGGGATTGGGGTCAGTGTCACTTGGAAGTCCTCCTCTCGGCCTGGTGTTTTAAGCTCCGGCAAATTGCCCAAACTGGTACTCCAGCGCCTTTGTAGCTAACTGATTGTTTTTTACATCGGCTGCCAATTTCACGTAATCAGCCTGCAATTGAGCTTGGTTAGCTATCATTGTCTTGAACATCTCCTCAATGCTGGGTGATGGTGGTGGAGGAGGTGCATTGTTGCTTCTGTATTGCGACTGATAGTTCTGCTGCCCTCCTGGATTTCTCTGCGCCCCCTGACTCGAACTTTGCCCTTGATGGTTGTTGCTACCCCAAGAGAAATTCGGGTGATTCCTCCAGTTGGAAATGTAGTTGTTTCCATACTGTGGGTGGTTATTTCTCTGTACATTACCAACAAAGTTCACCGAATCAGGATTTGCTCCACAACACTCAGCTGAGTGTTCATTACTCCCACACACTTCACACCAAATCTGCCGCACTACATTCACTGGGGCTTGAGACTGGTTCATGCTCATGTTACTGAAGTGGGTGTTGAGTTGATTCTGTAACGCAACTATCTGTGCAGTAATAGCTGTAAAACCATCCACTTCTAGGACTCCTGCTGCTTTCCTTGTTCCTCCTCTTGACGAATCCGCATTCCACTTCGGATTCCCCTGCAAAATACGATTTAACAAGGTATACAGCTCCTCATAAGTCTTCTCTAATGCTTTTCCCCCAGCTGCTGAGTCTAGCAAGATTTTTGTGTGGGGTTCCAAACCCTCTATGAAAGTATGCACCAGCACATCATTGGATTGGTGATGATGAGGACAATCCCGCAACATAGATTTGAATCTCTCCCAGGCCTGATATAGATTCTCTCCCTCTCTCTATTTAAAACTTAGAATTTGACTTCTAAGTCTTGCTATTTTACCGGATGGAAAGAACGTATCAAGAATTTCTTTGCAAGATCATCCCACGTGGTGATGGAATTAGGTGGCTCAGCTTTCAACCACCTCTTAGCTTCTCCCACAAGTGAAAATGGGAACAATTTAAGCCTGACATAATCTGATGACAGTCCAGCGGGGATGTACATGTCACTTATCTCCAAAAAATTTTGGAGATGTTGCTGTGGATCCTCATGAGGGAGACCCGTGAACTGCCCGCTGGTGTGCAACAATTGCACAATGTTCTGTTTAAGCTCGAACCTCACTCCTGGCTCAGGTTTGTGGATGCTAGATGTGAAATTGTTAGCATATGGGATTGCCACCTCGCGAACCGGCCTAGCTGCCATTTCCTCGGGCACTAACATTGCCCTTACGACTGGTGGATTCTGTTGTTGCTCCAGGATTGTTTGTTTGAGCAACTGCAGCTTTTTCTCTAGAGCTTCTCTCCTTTGACGATGGAATTGTCTTTCTGGCTCTAAAGATGAATCCACCAGCTCCTTGTCTCTTGCCAGTGTTCAACAGAAATTAGTATGTGCAAAATACAGGCTAAGACCAAGTTGTCAACACTAAGAAGAAATAGTAAACTAACACTTAAGAAAATTTTACCAATTGCCAGTCCCCGACAACAGCGCCAAAAACTTTTTTCGGACTGTTTGGTATAACTACACGCAAGTGCACGTGGTCGAACAAGTAGTAAAGTGACTCAAGTAAGCCAAGTATCGATCCCACAGGGACTGGACTAAGGTATCAATCTAATCAAGTGTCAATAAACTTTAACTCTAAACTGCAGACAACAGTGTGAAGAAGATTTTGATATTTTGTTTCCTAATTTTATACTAAGTCTAAAACGAATATACAATTTGAGTCTGAACTATAAGTATGAGCATGCTGAGGCTAAAATGAACAAGTAGAGAAATAAATTATCAATAAAAATTGATTAATCTTTCCTCCGGTTGCTAGTAAAGAATTATTGCCTATGGATTAAAACTCTCATATTTAACCCAACTTAAGAATCATGAACCTTCCACCTACATCTCTGTGATAAAAAGAAATTCATGTTCTAGCCATACAAAACCGATTCCTTAATTGACTAATATGACTTTCAGGTATATCTCTATCCTGAAGGTAAATCAATTCTCAATTTTCCCAAACTAAGAAAAGATCATATCCTATCAATTCACAACTTTCTAATTTCTTGCTCACTCGAGTGAAACCGGACTTTTTAGATATACATTAACATTGGCCACACATTAACGCAGTAAGAACAAGAATCAATAGAACAACCATGGAAGAAAAGATGAAAAACCAATTTATCAATAATCACATTTCAATACAAATGTTCTTAACCTCAACAAGAAGGGAATTTAGCCACTCATTTGTGGATTAAACATCGTTAAATGAGTGTTAATCATACAAGCAACTGAAATAAAGAAGAAGGAGATAGAGAAGAACCCTAAGATTTTCGTCCCCTCAACTGCCTGTAAACCACGTTCTTGCTCCACCAAGTCAGAATAATAAAAAATGAACCTAAGTGTTCTATTTATACTAGTGGGAATTTTTCTCGGAATAACAAGCAACGTGTCACGGAGTGCATCGCGGAGCACTGCCTCCATGACAAGCCACCAACGTGGACCCTTACTGGAATCCGGTCGTCCAAGTATTAAAACCCAACGTGGCACGACGTGCAACGTGGGGCTAGGCCAACGTGCCACGGCCCCAACACGCACCTTCACTGGAATTTGGCATAATTTCAGCATCCAGGTAGAATGCATCCGCGATGGCAGCGTGACACGGCTCCATCGTGGAGCCCCTTTAATTCATGCTTTCATTGTGGTTTTTTCCTTGCTAGCTTCCGAGTCCAATCCCGATTTCTCCCAACATGCATCTTAGCTTCATAAAATTATATTTTTCCTGCAACACCACGCTAATCATGTTGGTTAGTATAAATTCACATTTTATTATAATTCACATGAGAATGTATAAACATCGTTAGATAAACAAGACAAAATGACACATTTGAGTATCACTTGGGCATATAAATGATCTTGGGCAGATTTATATGCCCAAGTGATACTCAAACGTATTATTTTCGCCTTGTTTGTGTGCAATGTGTATATATTCTCATGTAATTGGTAATAAAATGTGAATTTATACTAACCAACATGATTAGCATTTGTTTTGCAGGTAAATATGATTTTTAGGAGCTAAAATGCATGTTGGAACTATATCGGAGTTGGACTTGGATACGAGCGTGGAAAAGACATTGGAATGCACAAATTATAGGGGCTCCGCGATGGAGCCGTGCCACGCTACCATCGCGGAGGCACACTGCCTGGAGAGGGAATTAAATGGCAAATTCCAGTGAGGCCTCGCGACAGCTCCGTGGCACGGAGATAGGCCTCCGCGTTGGCCTCTGTGCCACGTTGAGGCTAATTTACCGGACCCTGGATTTCCAGTGAAGGTCCGCGTTCACGCCGTGTCACGGAGGCAGTGCTCCGCATTGACCTCCGTGACACGTTTCTTGTTATTCCGGGAAAAATTTCCCTCAAGTATAAATAGCACACTTAGGTTTATTTTAATTAGTTTAGTTTTAGTTCAGACTTGGTGGAGCTAGGACGTGGGTTAGGAGCAGTTGAGGGACGAAAAAGCTAAGAGATTTCTTCTCTTCCTTTCTTCTTTCTATCAATTGTATGCATGATTTACACTTGTTTTAGGATGATCAATCCACAAATGAGTGGCTAATTCTCTTCCTTGCTAAGGTTTTGAACAATGGTGATGAATTTTGATTGTTAATGATATGGTTTTCTTCTTCTTCTTTCATGTTGTTCTATTAATTCTTGTTCTTACTGCATTAGTGTGTGGCCGACATTAATGTACATCAAAAAAGTCCAATTTCACTCGAGAGAGCAAGAAATTGGAAAGTTGTGAATTAATAGGGTATTGTTCTTAACTTGATTTGGGAAAATTAGGTTTTGATGTGCTTTCCTGATAGAAATATACTTGAAAGCCGTATTAGTCAGTTTAGGAACCGGAATTGTATTGCTAGTTCATAAATTGCATTTGATCACAGAAATGTAGACGGATGGTTTATGATTCTAAAGTGAAATTAAATACGAGAGTTTTAATTTCTAGGCTAATGTTCTTGGCTAACAATATGAAGAAGAGATTAACCAAAATTATTATTATAATCGAATTCATTACTTGTTCTTAACATTGGCATGCTCATATCCATAGTTTAAATTCACAGTAAATAATTGTTAATAGTTTTAGTATATATCTTTTATAACCAAAAACTTATTTAACTATTGGTTACGCTGTTGTTAGCATAATTGGAAGTAAGATAAGAATATAGTGTACTTAGGCAATTTTACTTATCCTGAGTCTCCTTGGATCGATACTTGGCTTACTAAGCCACTTTATTACTTGTATGACCACGTGCACTTGCGTGTCGGTTTATAACCCCAACCGAACCAGCCGAACAAGTTTTTGGCGCCGTTGCCGGGGAGGCTAGGCAATTGGTGAAATTGTGTTAAGTGTAAATTTACTGTATTTTTGTTTTATTTTCTTAAGTGTTGCCAACTTGGTCTTAGTATTTGTTTTAATTCTTTGTTCATTTTAATTTTTCTCTCTTCCGGATACCCTCATTGACATGACATCTTGGAATATAAATGGTGGATACGCATATTTTGGCGAATCTTGCATGAATTGCGGAGGACCCCACTTGTGGCAAAACTGTAACACGTGCAATATATGTGGGTGTCAATATGGCCATTGGGGTGATTGTCCAAAGGCATATTCCGCTCCCCCAAGCCCCCGCTATGATCATTCTGTTGTTTTTGCTGAATATAGGCATGTTGAAAATGAGGACTTGGGACGCCAAGTTCAAATAGAGGACATGATGAAACAACTCTTGGAGCAATCCGAAGCAATGAATGAGTCGGTGGCAGAATTGATAATTCAGCAAAAGGAGAATGCAGACGCTGTAAGCAGGATGAGCGTCAAACTCACGGAGATGTGTGCTGAGGCTGAAGCTTGTGATAATTTGCAGGTGACAGTTTTAGCCGATATTCAAGAGGAACTACAAGAGGAATACAAGGGTGAATTTTTGGATGAAGCCCAACAATTAGAATCTCTTGAGTGTCCCTGTGATCGGCTCATACCTATAGAAAATCCATTCATGGAAGAAGAGAAAGAATATCTCCCATTTGACCTTAATGGAGAAATAGATGTCGATGTTGAAAAGGTGTACACAAGTAAGGAAGTAAAGCACAATGCAATTTCAGAGTTGAGGTTGATTGGACCACACTCGAAGCATTTTTCGACATTAAGTTTGGTCGACAACATAGAAATAGAGTCTTCCAAGATTATAGAGAAATGTCTAGAGGAGGACCAAGCCCCGTATATTCTGAAATTTGCTAACTCGAAGCAAAGAAATGACTTCACTTACTCAAGGGCCAATAAGTTCAAAAGAAAACATCTACTGTTTGGTCCTTACAATTTTTCACCACCACCCCTGGAGCATAAGAGGAAATTAGAGAAGAAATTAGGGGTGAGATTCATATCCTCAAGGCGGAGGAAAAAGCGGTGAAACTTGGTACGTCGAGCCGCGACGGTAAACCAGGCGCTGCACGGGAGGCAACCCGTGAAAAATATTTTCTTTCTTTCTTTTTTAGTATAAATAATTTTTATTTTTATTTTTCTTTTCTTGATTTGGTATATATATATATATATATTTTTTTTTGGTTGTAGTTAATATTTTTTATTTTAGTTAGGGAAATCTATTAATCTAACCAATTTTGTTTAGTGAGGTGATTTTTCAGGTCAAACGGAGACAAATATGCATGGAGTCGGGAAGAATAAGGCAAGGTATGAAAAAATAATTAAAATGAAGAGACAGTGCACTGGGGCGTTGGCTCCGTGTCACGGAGGAGGGGCTCCGCGTTACCCTCCGTGACACGTTGAAGGCAAAATCAGATTTTTTAAAATTTCCAGAGAGCCAACGCGTTGGCTCCGTGTCACGGAGGAGGGGCTCCGCGTTACCCTCCGTGACACGTTGCCCTTTATTCAGTGCCGGGTCACACCGGGTTGCCGGGTGACCCGCGTGTTTTTCTTTAAATTAACCCCGATTTTGCCTCTTTTCTCCCTATTTCTCTCCTCCTCCGCGACCAAAACACCCAATTCCCCCTTCCCAACTAACGTGCCACGCTAATAGGCAAGGAAAACGTCAAATTTCTTCGGTTCTTCAACTAAAAGGTATGTTTTCATCGTTTCTCTCAAGTTTTTGGCGATTTTAGTTGAATTTGAGCATGTGAGGTGAAATATATCACCCCAAGTAGCAATTAAACATGATATTGAATTATTTTGTGATTGATTATGTTCGGATTGTTGTAATTAGCGTTTGAACTTGTCGATTATGTGAATAATTCGAATTTGATTGAAATATTGCATTCTAGGGCTTGAGTTATTGAAATTGAATTGGGGAACTTGATAGTTTGATGAATTAGATGCCGGGGTGTAGTTGTAAATTGAGATAAGTCGATGTAAATATTGTATGAATGTTAAGAGAAGACGAATTCTCGAATTGTTGGGGAAAATGCGAAAATTTTGTAAATTGGTTTGATTATTTAGATTTGTATGTACATAGAATTTTCATTGTTGTTTTTGTTTTTTTGTTTTGTTGCTAAGTGCGATGATTGGATTGCTATCGATACTAGGATTGGGAGTAGCTGTATGAAGTATGAGTAGTATGCTAACCGTTATGCTGTCGAAATTTTTCGTGAACGCACTAAGCAATATACCTTATAGTTGCTTGTGTTTGAGGTTGTAAATAGAGTAATCCTTGCCGAAGTATTGTAAATATAGTTAGGGACTAAGTGTGGGGTAAACTTAGTTTAACCCAACCTTAGCCTAAGTTAACTTGTATTTAGCTTAACTTTGTGCTTGTTTATGTATATTGACAGGTACAATGGCAAGTCGACAGGACAAGGGCAAGGGTGCTTCTACCTCAGGCACCGGACGGAAAAGATTGAGGTTGGGCACTGCAGTCCCAGCTGCACCAGCTGTTCCGCGCGGCCAACGCCGCCAATACGGAACAAGATGGGTAACCGATGAAGGGAAGAAGTGGTACGCGAAACATAAAGAAAACAAGTACTTCCCCGAGGAACATATTGCACAGGAACCACTTGCACAGGAGTTCCCACGTATTGTGCAGAGAATCGAGGCAGCTGGGCTCAGCTTTATCTTTCAGGAGCCCAAGGAGTGCAACCTACATTTGGTCCGGGAATTCTATGCAAACTGGAACCCGGCCATCAGAAGCCACACAATAAAAATCAGAGGGCAGATTGTCACTCTAGAACCCCACCAATTTAATGCCATCGTTGGAGCGCGGGACACAGACGCCCACGTTCTTCGCCAGCTAAACATCACCCCACCGTACGCCGACATCAGACGTACATTGTGTGGGGCTCGATCCACAGCCCGATGGAGTAGACATAAGGAGAGGGGTTACCACCAGACTCTGCCTTATTCGCAGATGAACAGGGAGGCCAGAATATGGCTGAAGATTGTGTGTTCGTGCTTGATCCTGGGAGTTCACATGACGAATGTGACCCGGGACCGTGTCTGCTTGGTGTATGCCCTTATGAAAGGGCTTGAGATTAATGTTGGGGCGGTCATTATATCCGCCATGAAGAGAGCCAGACTGCACCAGGGCCACAGATACGGGTTTGGCGGACTCATCACCACCTTCCTCCGAGGCCTCGACATTGAGGAAGAGGCTTTGGACTATATTCCGCAGTTGGAGCGGAGGGCCCTCGATGTGACAAAAACTAAGGCCCTCGACACCACACACAGGCCAGTGCTGACTTTGGGCGAGCGACATGCTCGTGACGATCAGTACATGGCACGTATGTTCGGCATGCAGATGCTGCAGCTACGGATTGGTGGGAGACCAGCCACCGAGGAAGAATTATGGCAGCTGGAGCTGGATTACCCATTTGGCGAGAATGCCAGAGCCTTATGCCGAGTGGGACCAGCCTTTGTGGAGCCGACGGATGACGATGTCCCTATTGATGAGGAGACACGTCGTGAGGACTCCGATGTGGAGTCCGATGACGACGATGGAGCTGACTCAGATATGGGCGACGAGGCAGCAGCACCAGATGAAGAAGTCGAATATTTCGACTGATCAGGGAGTTCCACCACCCGAAATTTTGTTTTGTAATTTTTGTGCACACTGGGGACAGTGTTCGATTTAAGTGTGGGGTGGGGAGTAGCTAGGTGCTGGGACTTGGGCTCTAATTTGCTGTATGTTTTTCCTTGGTTTGTATGTATGTTTGTGCTTTCCCTGTTATGAACTGATTTGTGGTGTATGTGTATATATTTGTTTGTGTGGTTAATGATGTGTGGTATGAAAAGTTATGGTTGCCAGTGTAAATATTTTGTAAATATTTTTTTTATTTTTTCTATCGAGATGATCGATATGGCTGAAGATTGTGTGTTCGTGCTTGATCCCGGGAGTTCACATGACGGATGTGACCCGGGACTGTGTCTGCTTGGTGTATGCCCTTATGAAAGGGCTTGAGATTAATGTTGGGGCGGTCATTATATCTGCCATGAAGAGAGCCAGACTGCACCAGGGCCACAGATACGGGTTTGGCGGACTCATCACCACCTTCCTCCGAGGCCTCGACATTGAGGAAGAGGCTTTGGACTATATTCCGCAGTTGGAGTGGAGGGCCCTCGATGTGACAAAAACTAAGGCCCCCGACACCACACACGGCCCAGTGCTGACTTTGGGCGAGCGACCTGCTCGTGACTATCAGTACATGGCACGTATGTTCGGCATGCAGATGCTGCAGCTACGGATTGGTGGGAGACCAGCCACCGAGGAAGAATTATGGCAGCTAGAGCTGGATTACCTATTTGGCGAGAATGCCAGAGCCTTATGCCGAGTGGGACCAGCCTTTGTGGAGCCGACGGATGACGATGTCCCTACTGATAAGGAGACACGTCGTGAGGACTCCGATGTGGAGTCCGATGACGATGATGGAGCTGACTCAGATATGGGCGACGAGGCAGCAACACCAGATGAAGAAGTTGAATATTTCAACTGATCAGGGAGTTCCACCACCCGAAATTTTGTTTTGTAATTTTTGTGCACATTGGGGACAGTGTTCGATTTAAGTGTGGGGTGGGGAGTAGCTAGGTGCTGGGACTTGGGCTCTAATTTGCTGTATGTTTTTCCTTGGTTTGTATGTATGTTTGTGCTTTCCCTGTTATGAACTGATTTGTGGTGTATGTGTATATATTTGTTTGTGTGGTATGAAAAGTTATGGTTGCCAGTGTAAATATTTTGTAAATATTTTTTTTATTTTTTCTATCGAGATGATCGATATTTTTTTCAAAAATTTTCGAGAATATTTTGCACTTGTAAATATTTTCTTTCTATCGAAATGATCGATGTGTTGCAAAAATTTTCAGTTTTTATTTTTTTGGGTTTCTCGGAGTTTGTTTTCGATTCTTTTACCGAGAATAGTCCCATTGAACCGAATGTCATAGTTAGTGACCGTTCCCTATGATGGATGGATGACGACCGTCTTAAGGGAAATGTAGTCGGTAGGAGTAGGATTTTAATTTGTTTTTAATTTTTCTTTGGTGGATTGCATCAATGAACTGTAGTTGCTTTATGGTTGCAAAAATTTCGTTGCGTGTGTAACTGATGTTCAAAATGTGAAAATGATTCGTTTGAAAGCATGCAATTTGGTAAATATGTTGAGTTACCTAGGCTATAGAAGTTGATTCAGTATGATCGAGGCTTAATTTTGAATTCATGTGTTTGGCTAATTAGAGAGTCTGTGAATGCATCTTGATTCGAGCATGTGCATGAAGTGTGAAGTGAGGTATTGTTATTCCATGCCATTGTGAATTGTCTAGAACTTGCCTGGTGTGTTTACAAAATGAAATGAAGGAGGTGTAGTGTTGGAAAGGATGTAGGCATTTCTTTGTTTTTAACCCATAGTTTCCATTTTTTTCTTGTCAAATTCTACCTTTTTTATATGTTGTATACCCTAGTCAGCCCGTTGAGCCTTTAGCCGATTTCTTTCTTTCTTTTGTCCAAAATTGTATAAACTAAGCTTTATTCCTTCTTTTCATTAGCCTTAAAGTCTATACGAAGCTCTTAAGCGCTTACAAAGAAAAGAAAATGTTTCCCAAAGTGTTAAAGAGTGAAAAGAGTGAAAAGAAAAAGAAAAGCAGAGTGAAGAAAGAAAAAATGATGTTGAAGAGGCACTTGTTGTAATTAAATGATATTGAGGGTACATGAAAACCCTTTGTTTTGTGTCAAGTGTGTTTGATGAAATGGGCAGTACGAAAGTAAACCAGCATGAATGGGAGAAAAAGAGAAAAGAGAGGAACAATGTCCATGAGTCGATGAGAATGTGTCGAAAAGGCGCTTAAGGATGCTAGCGACTATTATTGGCTAATCCAATATATATACTAGATCCATAGCCCCGTTACAACCCATTAAAGTCCTACGTGATCTTACATTGCATGTCTTTATATTAGTGGAGTAATACACTAAGGGCAAGCCTATGGGTCATGACATGATGCATGTGAATTCTTTTGGGAGAGTGAGTGAAATTAATTTTTATATGCCCCTACTTGAATGTTTGTGTGTTGCATGAACAAAAAGGGGAAGATTCTCTTGAGTTGTGAGGGCACATGCTTGATAAAAGATTGATTTTCGTGTCGGATTTCTTGATTAGCTGATTTGCATGAGTTTGCTGATATCAAGAATCAATTCTTAAAGCCTAGGAAGTCTTGATGTATTAAAGGTCATTGTATTGTAAGACCAAGCATGTTTTCGTGATGATTTGCAAAAATTGAATAATCGGTATGACCGTAGCGTAAATGGTCGCACCATAGTGACGAAGGTTGGGATGTAATTTGCATGAGTTGTGTATGTGTTGTTCGAGGACGAACAAGGATTTAAGTGTGGGGTAAGTGATCTTGGGCAGATTTATATGCCCAAGTGATACTCAAACGTATTATTTTCGCCTTGTTTGTGTGCAATGTGTATATATTCTCATGTAATTGGTAATAAAATGTGAATTTATACTAACCAACATGATTAGCATTTGTTTTGCCGGTAAATATGATTTTTAGGAGCTAAAATGCATGTTGGAACTATATCGGAGTTGGACTTGGATACGAGCGTGGAAAAGACATTGGAATGCACAAATTATAGGGGCTCCGCGATGGAGCCGTGCCACGCTACCATCGCGGAGGCACACTGCCTGGAGAGGGAATTAAATGGCAAATTCCAGTGAGGCCTCGCGACAGCTCCGTGGCACGAAGATAGGCCTCCGCGTTGGCCTCCGTGCCACGTTGAGGCTAATTTACCGGACCCTGGATTTCCAGTGAAGGTCCGCGTTCACGCCGTGTCACGGAGGCAGTGCTCCGCGTTGACCTCCGTGACACGTTGCTTGTTATTCTGGGAAAAATTTCCCTCTAGTATAAATAGCACACTTAGGTTTATTTTAATTAGTTTAGTTTTAGTTCAGACTTGGTGGAGCTAGGACGTGGGTTAGGAGCAGTTGAGGGACGAAAAAGTTAAGAGATTTCTTCTCTTCCTTTCTTCTTTCTATCAATTGTATGCATGATTTACACTTGTTTTAGGATGATCAATCCACAAATGAGTGGCTAATTCTCTTCCTTGCTAAGGTTTTGAACAATGGTGATGAATTTTGATTGTTAATGATATGGTTTTCTTCTTCTTCTTTCATGTTGTTCTATTAATTCTTGTTCTTACTGCATTAGTGTGTGGCCGACATTAATGTACATCTAAAAAGTCCAATTTCACTCGAGAGAGCAAGAAATTGGAAAGTTGTGAATTAATAGGGTATTGTTCTTAACTTGATTTGGGAAAATTGGGTTTTGATGTGCTTTCCTGATAGAAATATACTTGAAAGCCGTATTAGTCAGTTTAGGAACCGGAATTGTATTGCTAGTTCATAAATTGCATTTGATCACAGAAATGTAGACGGATGGTTTATGATTCTAAAGTGAAATTAAATACGAGAGTTTTAATTTCTAGGCTAATGTTCTTGGCTAGCAATATGAAGAAGAGATTAACCAAATTATTATTATAATCGAATTCATTACTTGTTCTTAACCTTGGCATGCTCATATCCATAGTTTAAATTCACAGTAAATAATTGTTAATAGTTTTAGTATATATCTTTTATAACCAAAAACTTATTTAACTGTTGGTTACGCTGTTGTTAGCATAATTGGAAGTAAGATAAGAATATAGTGTACTTAGGAAATTTTACTTATCCAGAGTCTCCTTGGATCGATACTTGGCTTACTTAGCCACTTTATTACTTGTTTGACCACGTGCACTTGCGTGTTGGTTTATAACCCCAACCGAACCAGCCGAACAATAAATCTGCCCAAGATCAAGCATGATATACTGTTTCTGAAATATCTTACTGGGATTCATACTGTTTTACTATACTGGAGAAACTAACTTGCCAAAAGAGACTGGCTTTACATACCTCGATTGCCGGTTTACCAATTATCTGGCGAGGTTCGGCTAGTATTCAACTATTCTCCCCAACTGTAATCATATTCACAAAAGAATAGAACTAATTCATTATTATACTGGAAGAAGACAATACTTTAAGTCTATATACTGACTATTCTTTGATTTATCGAAGAACAGTCGAAAACTCGTAATTTCTCGGGAGTCTAGAAGGGAGAAATACTCACTTTAAGCCTGGGAGTGTATTAACACTAGTTTGGAGCAATTCCAATCACTTTGACTCGGCGAGACGACGATTCGCCTGGCAATTTTCGCTAAACTAACTCCGTAGAAATGCTCCCTGCAGCCTTATACTTCGATACCCGAAGTTAATTTGACTTTGGACAGCGTTTGACAACGTAATCAAATGGAAATTTATGTTAACTCTTCATCCTCTCTGTTTTCTGTTCGTTTAACTTATATAATAACATGAAAAGGAAGAGTGAGGCCTTTATATACTTGGAGCCCGAAGCATGGCAACGTGGCACGCTGGCCATCGCGCCAATCTAGCTCCGTGCCATGTTAGCCATCGCGGAGGAGGGGCCTCCATGCCACGTTGCCCCTCTGGGCAGCGCGGTTCGGCCTCCTCTTGGGAAAATCCGACTTGGCACTCGTACGGCCTTTCCCCGGGCCTTTTCCTCGCACGTATGGCATTCTAAAACTCCCAACCAACATGCGCATAGGCCAACTAAGTGCTAGAAACTTACGGGGTGTAACAATTGTTAAGTATGTGTTAGCTTAAATCATTCAGAATGTTTCCCCAATTGAGCTACTTCCTTAAGTAAATATTATTCTTTCGATTTCCAGCATAATTAAAGAGAATCAAGACTCCAAATCTTCTCCAAACCACAAGCAAATCCAGGTAGAAGTTCTTGAAGTGACGGGGCACATTTCCATGGAGTTGGTAATGTGTTCTGAGTTTACAACACTTTCAATGCTTAAAATTGAGAAAATAGCATGGACTTAGGTATGTTTACATAGATATAAGGCACTTTTACTTTAGTTTCAGAGAAAATAAGTGTTAGAGAAAAGATGTGCAAAAGAAGCCTGAAAATGCAGAAAATCAGCCAAAGTACTAGTCTCAGTACAAGCCGTACCTTGATTGTACGAGCCATACTAAGAACTGTGATAGAGTTTAGAAGGCTGAATAGAGAAAAGGCAACATATGATTTTTAGTAGGATCCATACCAGGATGGTACGAGCCGTAACTGAGTCGTGGAAAACTTCAGAGAATTTAAACAAGCCAACCTCTTCGTACAGGTGGAACCCACGAGTCGTAGCACTAACATACGACCTGTACCATGAGCCGTGATGAGCTCCAGTAACTATTCAAGACTTGGTGGAATTTCATACACAACAAGCAGTATGAGTCGTAGAAGGAAGGTACTAGTCGTACCACAACACTCATGGAAAACTTCAGAGGGTGTCAGAGTTCCCAAGACCAAGCCACGAATGCATTATATGACTCGTAGGAAGAAGGTACGAGTTGTACCAACTGCCAACACTAAGCCAAAATTTCAGTAGGCCAAAGGACGTACGAGAAGTAGGTATGACCCGTAAATCCTACTATGGGTCATATGACCAATCGTGAATCAGTCGGTGCTAGTTATAGAAAATCTCCCTGTTAAATCTTTGTCTATATAAATACCTTTTATGTTTTATTTTCATTACCAATCAACAAAGAATTAAGAGAAAACATAGAATTGAGTTAGTTTACGTGTGATTAACACTTCTTGGGATCAATTCTTGATTTTTATCAATTGTTCTTGAGATTATTCTTGCATACTCAATGAAGTTTTTCTCTCAACTATTGCTGTAAATATTAAATTATGTGTTTGTCTATGAATGTATATCACAAACTTACAACCATGAGAGGCTAAAAACTTCACAACTAGGGGTTTTGGGAACCATGGTGGATTAACAAACTAGGGTTGCACAAAAATGATTCAAAACCAATGCAAAGAGATTTTTTTGTATTCTCTTCATGATTAAATGTTCTTAACGGTGTATAATGTTAGGACTTACCTGAATTCTTTACTTGCTTGAACCTAGAGAGGTAGAGATTAGGAAAAGAGAATTACAACAAAGCCTTGATCTTGATGATCATTGAATTAACTTGAGCTGTGGTCATAGAAGAGTTAAATTTGGAATAAATTGATAACGGTTAAATTGAAATCGCTCATGAGACCTAACCCGGTGATTGAGTATGGTTATCTAATAGGGACGAACCATTCATTTGGTTAACCCTAGTTATCAGTTCTACAAGTAAAGTATTGGGATAGATCACAAGTGTAAAACCCGAAGTAGTTAAGAATCTATGGGGAGTACTTACCCTAGTTAGTTGTATTAATTTGGGATCAACAATCGAATTATCAAAATTGTTACTTGTTACTTTTATAATTTCCCTCCTTTAGGAGATAATAGACTTAAAAGCTTAAATACTAGTGTTCTTCTATAACCTTCCATATTCCTTGTGGGATCGACCCCAACCTCTTAGTGTGGTTCTTTATTGACAATGCTGCTTCATACTTTTTTAAGAAGTGTGAGTTTGAGCGTTATCAAAAAGTGGTGCCATTGCCGGGGAATACGGCTAAGACTAGATTAATTTCTTGTAGTTGACTTTTGGTTGTTATTTCCTTGTTTATGTTTTCATCGTTTTTCTTTTATGATTCTGTCAGGACAACATCAAGGGAACGACCCTTTTTGCAAACACCCAGATGGAATACAAGAAGCTTCCAGTGCATGTGGAAGAGGATGATGACTATTGACACCTTAGCAGCTGTCTTGATGAATTATGAGGGATAAGGGGATCAGAGTATACGGAGACGGTGAACGCCTTAAATGGAATGGGGTCATGTAACTTCAGACCAAAGAAGTTAGACCTTGATTTGAAGAACCATTCAACACTGCTAGCAAATCCATCAGGGGAGGTACCACCAGTCCTCGAATTGAAGGGACTGCATCCCCATCTCAAGTATGCATTTTTGGGTGAAGACAACACTTTTCCAGTAATAATTGCAGCAGATTTGACGGACTGGCAAGTGGGAGCTTTGGTCACAGTATTAAAAGGCATAAAAAGGCAATTGGCTGGACCGTAGCTAATATCATCGTGATCCCTCCAGGCATATGTACTCAAAAGATACAACTTGAGCCACACTACACGCCAAGTATAGAACATCAGCGATGCCTGAACCCCCCAATGCAAGAAGCAGTAAAAAAGGAGATCATCAAGTGGTTGGTTGCTGGTGTAGTCTACCCCATCATAGATAGCAAGTGGGTGAAGTCTGGTGCAGTGTGTACCAAAGAAAGGCGGGATCACAGTGGTATCCAATGAGAAGAATGAGATGATATCGACACGACCAGTCACAGGATGGCGTGTATGCATGGATTACAAGAAACTCAACCACTGGACCCAGAAGGAACACTTTCCAAATCCATTCATGGATCAGATGCTTGACAGATTGGCAGGTAGAGGTTGATACTATTTTCTTGATGGCTACTCAGGATATAATCAGATTAACATCGCCTTGGAAGATTAGGAAAGGACTACTTTCACCTGTCCGTATGGAACGTTTGCTTTCAGAAGAATGCCATTTGGATTGTGCAATGCACCGGCCACATTCAAAAAAAAATTCACTTTATTTCGACTATAAAAAATTCACATATTTTTTTGATTTATCCTACTTGTCACAAGCATATGTATTTTACAAATTATCACAAACCCAAGTTATTAATTTGTCTAAATCTAGATCTGTTCTTTAATATAACAGAACGTCTTTTTTACTTAAGACTAAAATAAAAGACTATTTTAGAATACTAGAAATATTTCATTCTAACTTAAAAGATAAGAAACTTCAGAGTTATAGAATCAATCAATGGAAAAACTGGTTAAGATGGCATTATCAATAAGATTTATCTCAGATTAGATGGTCTAGATTAATGCCAAAAAAATGGCAAACTATTCTCAGATATGGTGGAGGACACCATCAAAGTATTCATGGAAAACTTCTCAGTTGTGGGTGATTTATTCAAATCTTGCCTCAAACACTTGGGCAAAGTGTTGTATAGATGTGAAGAAACTAATCTGGTCCTAAATTGGAAAAAGTATCACTTTATGTTCAAGGAAGGAATAGTGCTAGGTCACAAAATTTCGGGAAAAGGGGTTTAGGTGGACAAGGCAAAAAATTGAAGTTCTAGCAGGTTTGCCGCCCTTTATTTTCGTAAAAGGAGTCAAAAGCTTTTTAGGGTGTGCAGGATTCTATAGGCAGTTTATCAAAGACTTTTCAAAGATTTTGAAGCCATTATGTAAATTTCTTGAGAAGGAGGTAAAGTTCGTGTTTGATGAGGCATGTCTAAGGGATTTTGAGTGCTTGAAACAGAAACTTACCATTGCTCCTATTATCATCGTGCCAGATTGGTCTCTTCCATTTGAAGTAAAATGTGATGCTAGAGAGGTTGCTCTTGGTGCTGTCTTGGGCCAATGAAGAATAAAGATTTTTCATCTTATCTACTATGCTAACACTCAACACAGCCCAAAAGAACTACACGATCACAGAACAGAAGCTACTAGCTGTGGTTTTTGCATTCAAGAAATTTCGAGCATACTTGCTTGGAACCAAGGTGCAATAATCCATACAGACCATGACGCTTTGAGGTACCTAATGTCTAAAAAGGATGCTAAACCCAGATTGATTAGGTGGGTGCTGTTTCTGTAAGAATTCGAGTTTGAGGTCAAAGATTGGAAAGGGACTGAAAATCAGGTTATTGATCACTTATCCAAGCTAGAGTCTGAAGCTAGGGCAAGAAAGGAGATTGATATTGCTGATGCATTCCCAAGGTGCTGGTTAGCTACATGATCCCAGCAGACCTGACTCCCCGACAAAAGAAAAAGTTCTTGTTCGATGCCCATAGATATTACTAGGATAAACCATACTTATTTCGCATTTGTGCAGATGGGATCATTCATAGGTGTGTGCCATAAGTAGAAATGTTGAGCATTCTAGAGGCCTATCATTCATCCCTAGTTGGGGGTCATCATAGTGGTATTAGAACTGCACATGAAATCTTGCAATGCGGGTATCACTGGCCCTCTATTCACCAAGATGCATATGATTACGCCAGGGCCTGTGATTAGTGCCGAAGGCAGGGCGACATTACCCATAAGCATAAGCTGCCATTGACCCCTATTCTAAAAGTTGAGTTGTTTGATATATGGGGTATAGACTTCATGGGCTCATTTTTTAGTTCATATGGCATGAAATACATCTTGGTGATGGTGGACTATGTCTCCAAATGGATGGAGGCTATTGCTTTACTAATCAATAAAGGCAAAAGTGTTATAACATTTCTGCGGAAGCACATCTTTGCAAGATTTTGCACTCCCAGAGCAATCATCAATGATGGTGGATCACACTTTTGCAACCGCCTCTTCAGAATCCTGCTGGAAAAATATGGCGTCAAGCACAAGGTGGCAACATCTTACCATTCTCAATCAAGTGGACAAGTGGAATTTTCAAACAGGGAGATAAAGACTATTCTTGCCAAAATAGTGAATACTAGCCGAACAGATTGGTCTAGGAAGCTTGATGATGCGCTCTGGGATTAGCGAACAACTTATAAGACCCCCATTGGTTCATATTGATACCAATTGGTCTATGGAAAATCATGTTATTTACCGATCGAATTAGAGCATAAGGCACTATGGGCTCTGAAAAAGCTAAATTTGAATTGAAATGAAGCAGCCAAGTTGAGACTTGACCAGCTCAATGAGTTGGACGAGTTCCGACTTAGAGCCTATGAGAGTGCAACATTTATAAAGAAAGAATGAAGATTTATCATGATAAGAAGATTGCAAAACAGGAGTTTAGCACAGGCGATTTGGTCCTACTGTTTAACTCAAGGCTCCGGTTGCAACCTGGAAAGTTGAAATCTAGATGGATGGGACTTTACAGAGTGGTGCATATGTCCCCATACGGTGCAGTGGAACTTGAGAACAATGAGGGAAAAAGCTTCAAAGTGAACGGGAAAAGAATAAATCTATATCTTGGATATGTGGAGGAATTAGAGAAATCGAGGCGGTGTACCTTGATGATGCCTAAAGAGTCGCAAAAGTTACGTCGTGCCACGATGTTAAATCAGGCGTTGCATGGGAGGTAGCCCATGGATGGTGAAGTCTGAGTAGCCACAGGTATGTTCCCTTATGTATGCTTACATTCTATGCTTCGGGGAAGAAGCATGATATTTAAAAAAAGGAGGGGGTGTACTTGTATTTTTGGAAATTCTGATTCGTCCGAGGGTTTTTCTTGCCTTGTTTCTTTTTCCTCGGGCGTGCTATCTAGTAGAACCGACATGTTTAGGATTTTATTTTTGTGATTTTTTTTAATTAGAAAGTAACTTAGAACTACTCAACCAATGAATTACACTAGGTTTTGATGTTCTGAAAATTTGACCTTGTTTAAATTTTTTTGATGATTAGCTGTGTACTTGTGATTACATGCATGATTTCTGTGGATCTTTTGATGCTATTTAGTACATTAGCATGTGTAGTTTTTGTTAAGCCATGAATGAACCGAATAGGTAGAGTGAATATAAATCATGTACCATGAGTGAGTGAGGTCTGATACCTTGTTCAATACTGTGTAGAGGATCTAGATGTTGCCCGATTGGTCTTTGCATAGGTTTAAGGATGGTTGGTTAGGAAATGATCATATGCCGTTTCTGTTGAGCCCATTGTTTTCCTAAATAACCATACCAAAATCATATGACTCCTTGATGCAAATTTTTGAGCCTTAAATAGACCTTTTTTTTGATTAATCGATTAACCATATCCATTTTTTATAATGAACCTGTTTTGTCCCTGGTCCCTTCTTAGACATTGTGAACCTCAACATAGGCAAAATGCCTATGTTGAGGGTGGCTAGAGTAGAAGCGTGTAAAGATTGGGAAGGTGAAAAAGGAGAAAAGAGAAAAAAGGTGAAAAATGAGGTGTGGTGTGACAAAAGTAGAAAAAAAAGGGGAAGAAAAAAATTGAAAAAAAAATTCAAAAAGAGAATAATGCATGAAAAAGTTTGAAAACTTACCACACTCATACAAGTGCATAAAAAGGGTGAAAAGGGAGAGAAAAGTAGAAAAAACAAAAAGGGTAAAAAAGCGAAGAATAAAGCCTCATGTATGTAGTGCGAAGGAGGGGTTTTAGTCACTCAAAAAATTTCATATCTACCTTACCTAGCCCGAAAACCTACATTAAAAGCCAAAGAAAGGCCTATAGTGATCCTAATCTAACCATCTGGCAGGCCAAAGTGGAGAAAATAAGGGCAAACCTATGGTATCTGATATGCAGTATTTGAAACTTCTTTGTGAGAGTGAGAGTCTTGCTTGTTTAGTCCCATGTCATATATTTTTCTATATCTATGAGTGGGGGACTTCGTTTACTATGAGGGTACATGGTTTATGTTTAACTTTACCAACGGTCTATATGAAAAGCATTGGTGATAACTTGAATACTTGTTAATAGCTAGATGACATGTCTGGATCCCTGTTTATTATGTTTTGTAGTTTCTTGTAGTGCATGTGCTAATTTGGTTCACAAGAAAAGGGTCAAAAGCTTTTGGAGTCATAGTGCAAATTTTGTTTGATATTGGCTATAGTGTCTTAGGTTTATTTTTTAGTTAAGCTTCGTGTTTACTTTTTCTTTTTTCTTTGCCTAAGGACATGCAAAAGTCTTAAGTTGAGGGTGTTGATGTGCTATGAGTCTGCAGTACTTTCGACGCTTTAAATTGAGAAAATAGAATGGACTTAGGCATGTTTATATGGATATAAGGCACTTTTACTTTGATTTTAGGGAAAATAAGTGTTGGAGCAAAGATGTACAAAAGAAGCCTGAAAATGTAGAAAATTAGCCAAAGTACCAATCTTAGTACGAGCCATACCTTGATTGTACTAGCCGTACTGAGAATCTTGATGAAGTTTAGAAAGCTGAATAGAGAAAAAGGCAACATACGACTCTTAGTATGAGCTGTACCAGGATGGTACGAACCATAACTGGAGTCGTGGAAACCTTCAAAGAATTTGCACAAGGAAACCTCTTGGTATGGGTGGAACCCACGAGTCGTAGCATTGACATACGACCTGTACCATAAACCTTGATGAGATCCAATGACTATTCAAGACTTGGTGAAATTTCAGACACAACAAGCAGTACGAGTTGTAGAAGGAAGGTACGAGTCGTACCACAACACTCGTGGAAAACTTCAGAGAGTATCAGAGTTCTCAAGACCAAGCCACGAATACATTGTATGACTCGTAGGAAGAAGGTACGAGTCGTACTAGCTGCCAACACTTAGCCAAAATTCCAGCAGGCTAAGGACGTACAAAAAGCAGGTACGACCCATACAATCCTACTACGGGTCATAAGACCAGTCGTGACTCAGTCAGCGCCAGTTATGGAAAATCTCCCTGTTAGCTTAGGAAAAGATTTCTAATGTCTGTATAAATATATTTTATGTTTTATTTTCATTACCAATCAATAGAGAATCAAGAGAGAACATAGAATTGAGTTAGTTTACGTGTGATTAACACTTCTTGGGATCAATTCTTGATTTTTATCAATTGTTCTGGAGATTATTCTTTCATATTCAACGAAGTTTTTCTCTCAAGTATTGCTGTAAGTATTTAATTATGTGTTTTTCTATGAATGCATATCATAATCTTATAACCATGAGAGGCTAAAACCTCCATAACTAGGAATTGTGGGAACCTTGATAGATTAACAAACTAGGGTTGCACAAAAGTGATTCAAAACCAATGAAAATAGCTTTTATTGTATTCTCTTCATGATTAAACATTTCTTAATGGTGTACAATGTAAGGACTTGCTTGAACCTAGAGAGTTAGAGATTAGGAAAAGAGAATTACAACAATGCCTTAATCTTGATGATTATTGAATTAACTTGAGCAGTAGTCGCAGGAGAGTTAAATTTGGAATACATTGATAACGGTTAAATTGAAATCTCTCATGAGACCTAACTCGGTGATTGAGTATAGTTATCTAATAGAGATGAACCAGTCATTTAGATGAACCCTAGTTATCAGTTCTACAAGTAAAGTATTGGGATAGATCACAAGTGTAAAACTCAAAGTAGTTAAAAATCCATGGGGAACACTTACCCTAGTTAGTTGCATTAATTTGGGATCAACAATCGAATTCTCAACATTGTTACTTGTTACTTTTATATTTCCCCCCCTTTAGGAGATAATTGACGTAAAGGCTTAAATACTAGCATTCTTCTATAACCTTCCATATTCCCTGTGGGATTGACCCCAACCTCTTAAGTTGGGTTCTTTATTGACAACGTCCTCTTCATACTTTGTCAGGAAGTGTGAGTTTGAGTGTTATCAGTTGGTTTGTCGAGTTGTTGCAAATCAAGTGGTTTTTGGGTAGTCAGGGTGGAGGAGAACCTCTTCAATCTTGGTTAAAGTCATTTCCAAACAAGACCAAGATTTTTATGTTTATGAGTTAAGACTTGAAGAAGTTACAAATCTACACTAGGATAAATTGATTGGCTATGTTGAACTCGGGGAAACGAGGCATGTAAAAGGCACCCTTTTTCTCCATTTTTTCTGCACGAATCCATGTGACAATTAAGGCCAGTATTCACGCATACTCAACTCATAATAAGATATTATATAGAGCTATCTCTAAGGTTGCCAATACATGAAATGAAGTTGTAGTTGTGACATTGTTTAGAAGTTTACAATAGAAAATTGAATGACGTGAATATACTATTATTGTCATAGTCATAAATCGAGTCTGGAGAACCCTTAATATGGGAATTGTTAGCTGGTCCTATGCATGTTGTGATTGGGAAGTGATATTATATGTAATTTCCATGTTTTCTTGTGAATAAGGCAGACAGTTTAAGTACCACTCATGCTAGTCGACGTGATAAGTTTTGGTAACGAAACTCAAAGGTGTAGCTGGTTGATATAAGTAAAGAAATCACCTTATGGGAAGAGTATATGAAGTTACTAATGTTAACGGATTGTATATAAATGGAAATCTATGTGCTTTTATTCAAGCTATATGCTAAGTTGGCAAGAAACGGAAATCTATGTGCTTTTATTCAAGCTATATGCTAAGTTGGCAAGAAATGTCCTTAGAGCGTTGTTTATAAGCTCACTAAGATTCTCATATCGTCTAAAACCTCCTGAAAGTCATTTGAGTTGTTGATTAGGCGTTTCTATATGCTATTTGGAATATTTATATGTCATATGTGCATAGTTGCAGTTCACAAGTCTTGAAAGAGGCCTATTCAGGCTGCAGTCTTAGAGCTAGCTTGTATATGTGCTATATGAGTTAGATATATTCAATATGAGCCCATTCAACTCCCTGTATGGTAATGGTTATGAATTTACATTACACCACCAATGCAGTCATATCAGTGGGCATATACAGTAGCAGCTGTGATGTCGCCAAGTGCACGCAAGCACACATGGTTGTCAAGTAATATAGGATGGTGAAGTCCATATATCGTATCCACAGAGACTTGATAGATTGATTACTTAAGTTTTTGAACCTTTATTCCACTATTCTAGTAAACACAAATAGAATTATGAAAATGGTTTTTGGGATTATTCTACTGAACTTGAAATGTAAATTAAATTAAAGAAACTAGAATCGTTTGCAAAGTGTTTGAAATTCAAATTATGAGAGAAATCTAGGGCCTTGACACTTTTTCTTTCAGGTTGAGTTTTAGGATTCGAATACGCTAGACAACATTCTTCTAAGATTACTAGTTGCAAGTTACTATTCCATTTCTTATTATTCTCCAGAATATGCAAGAACTATCATATGAACCTTGATACCTATATCCTTATGGTTGCAAGAGAAACATGAGACGACGGTTGACGATACTTGTTTCAATTAAACAGGGTTGCAGGGTATATCCCTATCCTTAGCAACGAAATCAACTCTTGAACTATTTGAAAAAGACAAATGAAACTTATTTTATACTTTCTTTTAACCCTCTTAGTTCTCTCTTCTGAGTTCAACCAAGATCCAACATATAATATTCGCAAGGTGATCAATCTAACGAATAATCAATGAAAACAAGTAAGCATAAACAATCTTTAAAAATAGAATTAAAAGTCTAGCATAAACGAACAATCAAATTACCACCATTAGCCATGGCTAAAACCCCAGAACAGGAGTTTAGCCATTCATGTTCAAGTGTAAAATCCAAGAATTCATCATTCAAATTAACAAAGGTAAAGTAAAGAAGAAAAACCTAGAAGAAAATGAACTTCTTGTCTTTTCCCCAAAAAGACTGCGTGCAATTTGATCTTCTCATGAACAGATGTCTAAAAAATAACTTAGACTAGGTATTTATAAGCTAGGTAATAACTGACTCTTTTGAACTCAAGTAATCTAGCTTTTATACTTAGAAAATCCGCCCTGGACAACCCCTAGCGCGCTGCACCACCTAACTCACCAAACTTGGCTTAAATCTCCTATGAAGTTTGGTCTCTGGCATGCCGCACCAGCCATCTCGCCAAGGTGTTAGTCAAATTCTGTAAATCTAGGACCTGGTGCGCCACACCTGCTACTTCACCAGAAGTGTCAAAAAATTTCCCAAGTCTGGAACCCCTCTGGCGCGCCGTACCACTCAATTCGCCAATGTGTTGATAAAAATTCTTCTGAAGTTTGGGATCTGGTGTGCTGCACCAGTCATAGCATCATCCTGAGTGTAATTTTCTCTGAAGTTTGGTGCCCGGTGCGCGACACCAACTATCTTACCAGGACAACTTTTCTCGAATTCTTCTTTCTTCACACCTTGAATCATTTTTGACTCTTTTTCCATAAGTTACCTGCTAAAACCATGTAAAAATGCTTGTTAGCTCATTTAACACATAGAATCATGAATTCATGTATTTCATAAGGATAAACATCTCAAAATAAGGTAAAAGATGGGTAAAAGTATGGCAAATGGGCATAAGAATATGCCCAATAGGATGAGTAGGAATATTTTCATTTCATAGTAGCTACCAATCCTAAGCACTTTAAGACATTTTCACTTCTTCTTTCTTGTCCACCTCTTTTTCTTCTCACTGCTCACCCTTTCTTTTACTAATCCCCTTTTCTTTTTTCATGCCCCTTTCTACAAAACTTGACTGCTAACTTCTGCTTATAAGATCAACAAAAATAATCATCAATTAAGAATCTTTCCTTTATGTTCTAGAAGTAAGTAAAAATGTTATTTTGTGTGGGCACCCATCTTTCCTATTTTCTCATCTTCCCATCCATATTTTTTTTCTTTCTTTCCTCTCCCTTAACTTTTTCTATTTTGGTGGAACCTTCATTCTTAAATCTCAAAGTGACTCAGATTATCTTTGGATAAAAAATTTGGGAGGTAACACAACAAAAAGAGTAGGCTTCTTTTGTGGCTAAGAAGAAAAAGGCTTATGGCTCAACAGGGTTATAACACCCCAGAAATCCCTTGGACTAGCCTTCAAACATAAAATATAATCATGCAGAAAATGGAGAAAAAGGCCTCAGTATGAGTCACAGTACGACACGTAGGACAGTGGTACGAGTCGTACTAGGGCTGGTAACAAAAGGTTTAGGGAAAATAGTATGGGTTGTTAGGAGAAACCACAACCGCATGTCACAATTCATACCACCATGGTATGATCGTACTGACCAGTCATGGGAAAGTTTAGAGAAGAGGTCAGAAAATTTTAGGAAAAACCACGAGCCAAGGTATGACGCATGGTAGCTGTGTATGGATCGTACCATACAGTCGTGATTTAAGTTTCAGAGAAATGTTCAAAAGGCTTTGAGGAAACTATGAATAATAGTAAGACCCATAGTTAGATCTCACGGATCGTGGTAGACTTTTGTGGAAAACTTCAGAGAATGGTGTTGAGCAGGAACCCTAACCTCGGATGTTAGTACGGATCATATGATCCTAGTACAACTCGTAGGTTGAGTCGTACCACCTGATGGGCAGAATTTTAATAACAGTTTCCAGGGGCATTTTTATAAAACCCTAAGATCCTAAATCCTAAACTATGTTATATTAAAAATATTTAGAAGGGGATTAGATGACCCTCTCTCCTCATTCTTTCAAAGACACGCAGAGAACGCAGACAACTATTTCCAAGAAAGAGCTAGGGCATCCATCTTTTCTTAGATTTTCCAAACTAAGTCTCAAGGATCCTCCTTCAGCTATGTGGGATTTCAACAAGGGTTTCCTTTCCCCCTTGTGTCCCAAATTATTTTCAGAAAACTTTCTAAATTCTAGACCTATAGTAGATTCGAAGTTAGGGTTTCCATTCAGTTAAGAAATTCTTAAAATATATTTCTCTGAATTTACATGATCATTCCTAGTTGAAATTCATGTCTTAGTTTTATTCATATAGATTGATTTCTTAAACCTGATCCTTAGTATGATATTTGAATAAAACTTGCATGATTTAGAACTCAGATATGAATGTTGTATTATTACGATATTTTTACTTAATTTATGAATGTTAGTACAGATACATAAATGGATAGTTAGTGCTTTAGTATGTTCAGTCTCATTATTACAATCAGTACTTAGTATTCTCCAAAAATATCAGCTGATCGATTTGACTCTTTATCAATCTTTTATTAAATTCAATAGTATTAGTTTATCAGCTTGTTAGTCGTTCTTTAGACTGTTACAACGCTTTCAAATAAAGGAGCTCTGACAAGTCTTAGAACGCGGTTTCTTTCAAGTCCTTAGACTCTCAGAACACTTTAGATAAGTAGTTCTAACTTATCCCTAGGACATAAATTTTGAGTTATCATCCAGTTAGATATGACTAGGTTTCCAGTGGGAGTAGTACTTAGCACCAAACGGGCCGAGGTTCAGCGCACCCAGGTTCCCAGAACTACATTTCCACCGTAGGCAAATGGGCCCTAGATAGTGATCACTCAGTTCATCCACTATAATCTGGCAAGGTACAGTAGGCTTTCTCTGATGGAGTGTATACATCAGACTCCACATTTTGCTCACGTACTTACATATCGGTTATAGTCTCTCCCATAGTACAGTTTAGTCCTGTACAGTCACGTTCTCAATCTAGTCCAGACTTTCAAATTTCAGTCTATATTTGCAGTATTATAGTTCAGCATATTATTACTCAGTATATGTATGTTTTAGTTCCTTCTCGCATACTCGGTACATTCAAAGTATTGATCGCATACTTTTATATGCTATATCATTTTATGATATAGGCTCAGTTACCCAGCCTCAGCGCCGTAGCTAGTCTCTTAGTGATTTCTCAACAGCTTCAGTGGTGAGTCCTCATCTGCCGAGGGCCGGAGTTCCATTCTCAGTTGTATTTTTTGTTTAGTTTCAGACACTAGAGTTAGTAGGGGGTTTGTCCTAGTAACTCATTAGTCTTTTTAGAAGGCTTTCAGACACTATCTATAGATTCAACTTGGGTTTCAGAGTTTGTTCAAATGTTTTTATTTATTCAGTATTTGATTATTTCTTTAGTCATCTTCCACTTTATTATTATTATTATTATTATTATTATTATTATTATTATTATTATTATTATTATTATTATTATTATTATTATTATTATTATTATTATTATTATTATTATCAGCAAGATCAATCTTAGTAGAAGTATTCTTTACCATGGGTTTGCTTGGGGTCACTTGTGATCCTAAGTACCGTGTCGCATCTAAGGTGTAAACTCGGGTCGTGATAAATTGGTTTCAGAGTATCATGTTTAGAGTATCCTAGGATGTCTGAAAGCCACATCAAGTAGAGTCCTTTTCATGGGTGTAAAGCGCGCCACACTTATGAAGGAGAGACTACAAGGCGTTTCTAGGAAAAATTCCCTTGATTCATGATTCTTATCGTGCGTGAAGTTTTAACTCTAATACATCCTCCAAACTAGTGCTCTATTCCTTTGCAGTCGACGATGCCTCCCAAAAAGGAAATGATAAGAGAATAGAAAATGCTAACCAGCTAGCCCCACCAGCTCCAGCGGCTCCTTAGGACGATCTGATGTCACATGTAGAGTTTTGGGCTGCTATTCAGATGCTGGCTCAGGCAATGGACAACCAGGTTAACTAGCAAGTTTCTGTGCTAGTAAGGACTAATGGGTCTGCAACTACTGCTAGAGTGTGAGATTTTACTTGGATGAATCCCCCAGCATTTCACGGGTCTAAAGTAGATGAGGACCCCCAGGAATTCATTAATGAGATTCAGAAGATCACCTAAATCATGGGTGTCACCTCTATAGAAAGTGCTAATTTGGCTACCTACCAATTAAAAGGGGTGGCTTAGATTTGGTACAAGCAATGGAAGGAGGGAAGGCGGGTTGGTGCAGGTCCGGTGGAATGGGACAAGTTTGTGAATGCATTCATGGACAGGTTCTTTCCTCGAGATTTAAGGGAAACTAAGGCTGCTGAATTTATGAATTTGAGGCAAAAAAACATGATAGCATAGGCATATTCATTAAAGTTCACTCAACTGCCAAGGTATGATATAATAATGGTTGTTGAGCTGAGGGCTCGCATGCTCAAGTTCGTGAATAAAGTCTCAGACTTGGTGATCAAGGAGTGAAGAATTGTTACGCTCATCAAAGACATAGACATCTCTAGTCTCATCATCCATGCACAATAGATGGAGGCAGAGAAATTAAAGGAGATAGAAAGGAAAAGTAAGTGGGCAAGGACAGGTTAGTTTGAGTATTCACAATAGAGGTCAGGTGGTGGTAGTTGCCCTTAGCAGCAGCAATAGAGGCATCCAACACATTCTTTAGCCAGTGCTCCATCTTCCCGGTCCTGTAATGATAGGAGGGGTGGGACATCAGGCTCCCAGTCCCAGAGCTATGTCTCCAGTAGCTTCATTTTTCCAGCATGTCCTAAGTGTGTGAAGAATCATCCGGGGGAGTGCTATCTTGGCAAGGATAGTTGTTTTGGGTATGACCAGATAGGTCATAGATTGAGGGATTGCCCATCAGTAGGACAAGAAAAGGCCTAATCCACCACATCAGCAGCTCCGCCAGGTCGTCTATCTTAGTAGGGTGCTATCTCAGGTTCAGGTGGCGATCAACACCAAAACTGTTTCTATGCTTTATCCTCCCGTTAGGACCAGGAGAACTCACCTAACATAGTGACTGGTATGTTACCTCTCTTTCAGATAGATGTGTATACTTTACTAGATATAGGAGCCACACTTTCCTTCGTGACTTCTTACATTGCTATCCAGTTTGATATAAGTCCAGAAATCCTCTCAAAGCCATTTTCATTCTCTACTCCGGTTGGTAAGTTAGTTTATTACCAGCCATGTGTATAGGGATTGTTCGGTTACAGTGTTGCATAAAGTCACCTCTTAGCATGGACTGGTTACATTCTTTCTATGCCTCAGTTGACTGCAAAAATAGAGTTTTTAGAGTTTAGTTTCCTAAAAAACCAGTCCTAGAATGGAAGGGTAGTATGTCAAGGCCTAAGGTTCGGTTCATCTCATACCTTAAGGCTGGAAAAATGATCGCTATGGGGTACATCTATCACTTGGTTAGGGTCAAAGATTCTAGTTCCGAGGCCCCAACACTTCTTTCAGTTCCAGTTTTAAATAAGTTTACTGAAGATCTCCCCAGAGTCCCTCCCGAGCGGGAAATATACTTCGGCATAGACCTTCTTCCAGATACCTAGCCTATTTATATTCCTCCTTACAGAATGGCTCCAGTTGAGCTTAAGGTGTTGAAGAAACAATTGAAAGACCTTCTAGATAAGGGCTTCATCAGACCCAACATCTCCCCATGGGGTGCCCCAATCTTATTCGTGCGAAAGAAAGTCGGTACACTTATGATGTGCATCGACTACCGCTAGCTGAACAAAGTCACAGTCAAGAACATATATCCTCTACCCAAGATTGATGACTTGTTCAACCAACTTCTGGGAGCTAGTTGCTTTTCCAAGGTAGATCTCAGATCAGGATACCACCAACTCAGGGTCAGAGAATTTGACAACCCGAAAACAGCCTTAAGAACTCGGTATGGTCATTATGAATTTATAGTTATGTATTTTGGGCTAACCAATGCTCCTGCAACTTATATGGATCTGATGAACAGGGTTAAGCCATACCTGGAAATGTTCATTATTGTCTTTATAGACGATATTCTGGTTTACTCCAAAGCAGAGAAGGAGCATGTAGACCATTTGAGAATAGTTTTGCAGACTCTCAAGGACCGTCAGCTGTTCGCCAAATTTAGCAAGTGTAAATTCTAGCTAAAATCAGTGGAATTTCTCGGTCATGTGGTCTCTAGTAAGGGTATTTAGGTGGATCCTCAAAAGATAGAGGCATTAAAGGACTGGACAAGACCCACTTCTCCCTCAAACATCAAGAGTTTCTTGGGCTTAGTTGGTTATTACAAATGGTTCATAGAAGGATTCTCCTTCATTGCCTCTCCTTTGGCCAAATTAACTCAAAAGAAGGTAAAGTTTCAATGGTCAGATGCTTCTGAGAAGAGTGTTTAGGAATTGAAGACCTGACTCACTATAGCCCCGGTTCTAACTCTGCTAGAAGGTTCAGATGGATTTATGATCTATTGTGGTACCTCCAGAGTTGACATTGGTTGTGTTTTGATGCAACATGGTAAGGTGATAGCTTATGATTCTAGACGACTCAAGTTTCATGAGAAGAACTATCCGACTCATGATCTTGAACTGGCAGCGATAGTATTTGCCTTGAAGATTTTTAGAGGCATTATCTTTATGGAGTTCATATGGATGTTTTTACTGACCACAAGAGTTTACAGTATGTATTCAGTCAGAAAGATTTGAATCTTCATCAAAGAAGATGGCTAGAATTATTTAAGGATTATGATATGAGGGTTTTGTACCACTCGGCTAAGGCCAAAATAGTGGTTGATGCCCTCAATAGATTGTCTATAAGAAGTGTTGCTTATGTTGAGGATGATAAGAAAGAGCTGGTTAGAGAAGTCCATAGACTAGCCGGTTAGGGGTCTAGTTGGTTGATTGAGCAGAAGGTGGAGTTGTAGTCTAGAACGGGTCAGAACTTCCCAGGTGGTAAAGGTTAAGTCAAAGCAGGATGAAGACCCAATTTTGCTCAAGTTGAAGGAAGTAGTCCCGAGGAAAGAGGTGGAAGCATTCTCCAAAGGGGTAGATGGGGTGCTCCATTATCAGGACAGGTTGTGTGTTCCATATGTAGATGGCTTGAGGTAGCGAATACTAACGGAAGCACAAAGCTCCAGGTACTCTACCTTCCCAGGTGCCAGTATGATGTACTGTGATCTACGGGAAGTCTATTGGTGGAATGGCATGAAGAAGAACATTATAGAGTTTGTGGCTAAGTGTCCTAATTGCCAGCAGGTCAAGTGTCATGACCTGAACATAGGCTCGGATCGAGACACGGGATAAAGAATCCTAAGAGGCTCCAAGTTGACCCATGGCATGAACATGGAAACTAGAGCTAAACATAATGAATGCAGAAATCTAACATTTTAAATAGCGAAAGTCTGAAAATCCAATAACATTTGAACAACGAAAAACATAATATTGATCCAAAGCTGACTACATGTTATGTCTGATAAGCCTTTAAAACTTGACGAGTTGATGGGACAAGACCCTAACTAACTCACTAAAGACTGAAACTGAAGATACTGAATACAAGATGATAAAAAGGTCTTCGAAGGATAAGGACTCACTAATCGACTGAGAAATGCTAACTTTGAGAATCTGGCTAATGGCAGGACTGAACTTGAATATCCGAGCCTGTATCATGAAATGATACAGCATAGAGTATGTGGTCAGTACGTGAAATGTACCGAGTATGCAAGTTAAGTAAAACCGCTAGGTAAGTAAAACTAAAAATCATGCATATCATAAAACATATTCAAGATAAGATTCTGAGAGTAAGACTTGTATGCTATTATCTAAAAACATGATTTAAACATGACCGAGTATCATAACTGATTTGAATGACCCAAAGCTGAAACTGATAATTATAAGTAAAATTGAACAGTGGGTCAAACCTGCTGAAAACATATTATCATAACTGATGATCATGCATAACTGAAAATCATGAGGAATAATGGGAGACTCGTCATATAACCGACATTACCACGATAGAGCTTATGTGGTCCCGACTGTTACACTCAAGTGGGCATAGCCGTCCAAAGCTTTGCTAGGGATAAGGGCACTACCATGATATCGATATCAAGTTGAAGGCCCCTAGGGGGTAGGGAAAGCTCACAAGGGAGGTCCCAAATGATCTAACATACCTACGTTGGCAAATAATTCTGAGGCACAGGGTTAACTGAACCCTTAGTCTACTCGGTGCTAGACACTACTTCCAAAAACATGCATATGCTCTCCATCATTCAACGAAGCTGAATCATAATCATACATTCATAGTCTAAAGTATATCATGAGGAGCCTTGGCTTAAACCATACCACAAGCTGAAAAGTGGGAGTTTAGACTCCAAAACCACGTGGTCAGCTAATAACATGAAATTGAAGTAAATCAGGAAACATACTTGATCATATAGGCTTTCCCAAACTTATACATGCTTTGAGATATTCAAAATCATGGATATAAACATGGGTAATTCTAAATCATACTTTTATCATATACATCTCATCATACTTAAAAACATAGATCACAATCTCAACCTTTCATGAACTTTCATAATTGGGAATTATAATTGTAAGACTTTGAAAACATAATTTGTAATTGAAAACATTATAAAAAATGTCCATGAATCTTGAAACACCATTAGAAAGATGAAGAGAATTTACCCATGATAGATACTTAGAGATTTCACAAATTGGGTTAGAACCCCATAGATTCATTAACTTAGAATCACATGAACTTAGGAGAGGATTTGAGCATGGGAGTGAAGGAATACTGCCATTCATAACCCTACATACGTGGGTACTTCTGATTTCACACCCTTCTTGAATGCCCAAAGGAATTTGAGGAGAATTGATGAATTCTAGACTTGATCATCCTTAGGAATTTTATAGTATTGCATGCATGGAGAGGGATTGATTTAGATTGAGGTAAACCCTCTTAAAACATTCCTAACTGAGCTTAAAACGACGTAGTTTAAGACTTTAGAACTTAAGAATTATGGAAAAGCCCTTAATAAGTTCATTGGAAAAATCACACTGCCAGTCCCAACGAGGGAATAGCTGAGTCGTTACCTATGACGACGACTCGTCGTCTGCTCCCGTTGCTAACGCTGGAAATCATTACTCTGCTAGTCACCACGAGGGACATCATGACTTGTGGTATACCTAACAACTCATGATGAACTAGTTGTTGGATGCACTGCCCAAAATCAATTGTGCATGCCTGCTTCTGACCACGACTAACTTAACGACTTGTTGCCCTAACCATGGGTCATTGCTGCCCTCGTGGTCACCCCTTGACCACGAGTTCTTTCCACTCTTCCCTTCAATTCATGAGTCACTCCACGACTCATGGAGTGCTTCACGGGCCAGTGTATGACTCTTCTTGTGACCTGGTGCAAAATATTTTGTTTTCTCCGTTTGAACTCTCGGGTCTAATCTTAGGGCTTTCGAGATATTACAATATCTCCCCCTTGGGAACATTCATCCTTCAATGTGAATGAACATACTGAAAAGCTAGGGAATAGAACTGACATCTCAAATACTAAACATCTAAAGCTGAAAATTGATGGAGTGACTGACTCCGAACTGAAATACATGATTGAACTGAATTCATAAATCAAACATACATGCATTGACATCAAAGAAACTGGAACACATGAACTTAACATGAAACTGAATAGAGTACTAAGGAGGAAACTGATACCTCAAGCTGGAACTGAGCTGGAAGGGAATAAATGCGGGTATTTAGCCATCATATCTGCTTCGGCTTCCCACGAGCTCCCACAACATGCTGATTTCTCCACAAAAACCTTTATTGAAGCTACTTCCTTATTTCTTAGCTTTCGAACCCGAAGATCAAGTATTTCAATTGGAACCTCTTCGTAGCTAAGGCTATCCTTCACATCTATGCTCTCCACCAGGACAACCAAAGATGGATCACCCATGCACTTCTTTAAAAGTGACACATGGAAAACTGGATGTACTGAAGCCAATTCTGAGGGCAATTCCAACTCATAAGACACCTTGCCAACACGTCTCACAATTCTGTACAGGACGACATATCAGGGACTGAGTTTCCCCTTTTTTTTTGAACCTCATCACTCCCTTCATGGGAGACACCTTCAAAAACACCCAACCATTAACCTCAAACTCCAGCTCTGTCCTCCTCACATTAGTATAGGACTTTTGACAGCTCTGAGCTATTGTCAACCTTTCTCTTATAAGCTGAACTTTCTCCATGGCCTTATGAACTGAATCTGGTCCTATCAATGTAGCTTCACCAACTTCCAACCAACTAATAGGAGACCTACATCTTCACCTAAAAAGAGCCTCAAACGGAGCCATCTAAATGCTGGAATGGTAACTGTTGTTGTATGTAAATTCGATGAGAGGCGAATGATCATCCCAACTACCCTTGAAATCAATCACACATGCTCTCAACTTATCCTCAAGAGTCTAAATGGTCCATTCATCCTGACCATCTGTTTGTGGGTGAAAAGCTATACTAAGCTTCACCTGTGTACCAAGTCCCTTCTGAAACGATCTCTAAAACTGAAAGGTAAACTGAGTGCCCTCTATCTGATATAATGGACAAGGGAACTCCATGAAACTGAACTAACTCCCGAATATATAATTTAGCATAATCCTCCACTGAGTTAGTAGTTTTGACTGGTAGAAAATGAGCTGCTTTAGTTGTTCGGTGCTGTGGTAGGGGTTAAAAACCGACACGCAAGTGCACGTGGTCAAACAAGTAATAAAGTGGCTAAGTAAGCCAAGTATCGAACCAAGGAGACTATGGATAAGTAAAATTGCTCAAGTATACTATATTCTATCTTACTTCTAAATATGCTGACAACAACGTAACCAAAAGTTAAATAATTTTTGTTATAAATTATATACTAAAACTATTAACAAATATTTACTTTGAATTGAAACTATGGATATGAGCATGCCAAGGTTAAGAACAAGTAATGAACTTGATTATCATCATAATTCGTTATTCTTCTCTTCTAGTTGCTAGCCAAGAACATTAGCCAAGAGATTAAAACTCTCGTATTTAATCTCACTTAAGAATCATAAACCATCCGTCTACATTTCTGTGATCAAATGCAATCTATGACCTAGCAATACAATTCCGGTTCCTAAATTGACTAATACGGCTTTCAAGTATATTTCTATCAGGAAAGCACATCAAAACCCAATTTTCCCAAATCAAGTTAAGAACAATACCCTATTAATTCACAACTTTCCAATTTCGTGCTCTCTCGAGTGAAATTGGACTTTTTAGATGTACATTAATGTCGGCCACACACTAATGTAGTAGAAACAAGAATTAATAGAACAACATAGAAGAAGAAGATGAAAAACCATACAATTCAATAATCAAAATTCATCACCGTTGTTCATAACCTCAACAAGGAAGAGAATTAGCCACTCATTTGTGGATTAATCATCCTAAAACAAGTGTTAATCATACAAACAATTGATTGAAAGAAGAAAGAAAGAGAGGAAAACCCTTAGCTTTTTCGTCCCTCAATTGCCTGTAACCCACGTCCTTGCTCCACCAAGTCTGAATTAATTAAAAATAAGCCTAAGTGTTCTATTTATACTATTGGGATTTTTTCCCAAAATAACAAGCAACGTGTCACGGAGGCCAACGCGGAGCACTGCCTCCGTGACATGGCGTGGACGCGGACCCTCACTGGAAATCCAGGGTCCGGGAATATAGCCTCAACGTGGCACGACATGCAACGCGGAGGCTTGCCTCCGTGCCACGGAGCTGTCGCGAGGCTTCACTGGAAATTGCCAAATTAATTCATCCTCCATGCAGTGTGCCTCCGCGATGGTAGCGTGGCACGGCTCCATCGTGGAGCCCCTTTACATTGTGCATTCCAATGTCTTTTCCGTGCTCGCATCCAAGTCCAACTCCGATATTGTTCCAACATGCATTTTAGCTCCTCAAAATCATGTTTTACCTACAAAACAATGCTAATCATGTTGGTTAGTATAAATTCATATTTTATTACCAATTTCATGAAAATGTATACACATTGCAGAACAAACAAGGCGAAAATGATACGTTTGAGTATCACTTGGGCATATAAATCTTCCCAAGATCACTTACCCCACACTTAAATCCTTGTTCGTCCTCGAACAACACATACACAACTCATGCAAATTACATCCCAACCTTCGCCACTATGGTGCGACAATTTACGCTACGGTCATACCGATCATTTAATATTGTAAATCATCAAGAAAACATGCATGGTCTTAACAATGCAATGACCTTTAATACATTAAGACTTCCTAGACTTTAAGAATCGACCCTCGATATCGGCAAACTCATGCAAATCAACTAATCAAGATATCCGACACGAAAATCAATCTTTCATCAAGCATGTGCCCTCACAACTCAAGAGAATCTTCCCCTTTATGTTCATGCGACTCACAAACATTCAAGTAGGGGCATGTAGAAATTAATTTCACTCTCTCTCCCAAAAGAATTCACATGCATCATGTCATGACCCATAGGCTTGCCCTTAGTGTATTACTCCACTAACATAAGGAAATGCAATGTAAGATCACGTAGGACTTTAATGGGTTCTAATGGAGGCTATGGAACTAGTATGTATTGGATTAGCCAATAATAGTCACTAGCATCCTTAAGCGCCTTTTCAACACATTCCCATCAACTCATGAACATTGTTTCTCTCTTTTCTTTTTTTCATCATCCCATTCATGCTGGTTTACTTTCGTATGGCCCATTTCATCAAACACACTTGACACAACAACAAAGGGTTTTCATGCACCTTCATTATCATTTCATTATAACAAGTGCCTCTTCAACCTTTTCTTTTCTTTCCTCACTATGCTTTTCTTTTTCTTTCCACTATTCTCACTCTTTGACACTTTGGGAAAATTTTTCTGTTCTTCTTAAGCGCTTAAGAGTTTTGTATAGACTTTACGGCTAATGAAAAGAAGGAATAAAGCTTAGTTTATACATTTTTGGACAAAAGAAAGAAATAATCGGCTAAAGGCTCAACGGGCTGACTAGGGTATACAATCACATAAAAAGGTAGAGTATGACAAGAAAAAAATAGAAACTCTCGGTTAAAACAAAGAAATGCCTACATCCTTTCCAACACTACACCTCCTTCATTTTATTTTGTACACCCACCAGGCAAGTTCTAGACACTCCACAATAGCATGGAATAACAATACCTCACTTCACACTTTATGCACATGCTCGATTCAAGATGCATTCACAGACTCTTTAATTAGCCAATTACATGAATTCAAAAATTAAGCCTCAATCACACCGAATCGAATTCTACAGCTTAGGTAACTCGACATATTTACAAAATTGCATGCTTTCATACGAATCACTTTTACATTTTGAATATCAGTTACATCACGCAACCAAAATTTCACAACCATATAGTAACTACAGGTTTAGTGATGCAATCCACCAAAGAAAAAAACTGAAAAATAATTAAAATCACTACTCCTACCGACTACATTTCCCTTAAGATGGTCTTCATCCATCCATCATAGGGACGGTCACTAACTATGACATCGGTTCAATGGGACTATTCTCGGTAAAAGAACCGAAAACAAACTCCGAGAAACCCAAAAATAAAAATTGAAATTTTTTTTGCAAAACATCGATCATTTCGATGGAAAAATATTTACAAAATATTTTACTATGTACAAAATATTTTCGCAAAAATTTTAAAAATATCGATCATTTCGATAGAGAAAAATAATTACAAAATTTACAAAATATTTACATTGGCAACCACAACCTTTCACAACACACATCAATTACCACAAAAACATGTACAGATACAAATACAAATCAGTTTGCACTCACAACCACAGGGAAACATAAACATACAAACAAAACAAAGGAAGAACATACAACAAATCAGCCCAGCCCTAACACCTAGCTACTCCCCACCCCACACTTAAATCGAACACTGTCCCCAGTGTTCACAAAAATTAAAAAGCACAAAAATTTCGGGTGGTGGAACTCCCTGATCAGTCGAAATATTCGACTTCTTCATCCGGTGCTGCTGCCTCATCGCCCATGTCCGAGTCACCTCCATCGTCGTCATCGGACTCCACATCGGAGTCCTCCCGACGTGTCTCCTCGTCCGTGGGGACATCATCGTCAGTGGGCTCAACGAAGGCTGGCCCCACTCGGCACAAAGCTCTGGCATTTTCGCCAAATGGGTAATCCAGCTCCAGCTGCCATAACTCTTCCTCTGTGGCTGGTCTCCCACCAATTTGGAGCTGAAGCATTTGCATACCAAAAATCCAAGCCATGTACTAATCGTCACGAGCATGTCGCTCGCCCAGTGTCAGCACTGGCCCGTGTGTGGTGTCGGGGGCCTTGGTTTTTTTCACATCAAGGGCCCTCCGCTCCAACTGCGGGATGTAGTCCAAAGCCTCTTCCTCGGCATCGAGGCCTCGGAGAAAGGTGGTGATGAGTCCGCCGAACCCATACCTGTGGCCCTGGTGTAGTCGGGCTCTCTTCATGGCAGATATGATGACCGCCCCAACATTAATCTCTAGCGCTTTCATCAGGGCATACACCAGGCACACACGGTCTCGGGTCACATCAGTCATGTGCACCCCCGGGATCAGGCACGAACAAACTATTTTCAGCCAAATTCTTGCCTCCCTGTTCATTTGAGAATACGGTAGAGTCTGATGGTAACCCCTCTCCTTATGTCTGCTCCATCGGGCTGTGGATCGAGCCCCACACAAAGTGCGTCTAATATCAGCGTATGGTGGGGTGATGTTCAGCTGGCGGAGAACGTGGGCGTCTGTGTCCCGCGCTCCAATGATGGCATTTAATTTCTGGGGTTCCAGAGTGACAATCTGCCCTCTGATTTTTATTGTGTGGCTTCTGATGGCCGGGTTCCAATTTGCATAGAACTCCCGGACTAAATGTAGGTTGCACTCCTTGGGCTCCTGAAATATGAAGCTGAGCCCAGCTGCCTCGATTCTCTGCACAATACGGGGGAACTCCTGGCGGCGTTGGCCGCGCGGAACAGCTGGTGCAGCTGGGACTGCTGTGCCCAATCTCATGCGTTTTCTCCCGGTGCCTGAAGTAGAAGCACCTTTGCCCTTATCCTGCCTACTCGCCATTGTACCTGTCAATACAAATAAACAAGCACCATGTCAACTAAATGCATATTAGCTTCGGCTAAGGTCGGGTTAAACTAAGTTTACCCCACACTTAGTCCTTAGCTACGTTTACGATACTATGGCAAGGATTACTTTATTTACAACCTAAACACAAACAACTATACAATTTATGCTTAGTGCGTTCACCAAAAAATTTTTGACAGTATAACTTTAGCGTACTACTCAGACTTCATACAGCTAATCCCAATCCTACCATCGCTAGCAATTCAACCATCGCACTTAGCAACGAAAACAACAAACAAAAACAACGACAAAAATTCTATATACATACGAATCCAAATAACCAAACCAATTTGAACCATTTTTACATTTTCCCAAAAACAGAGAATTCGTCGTCTATTACCTTCAAACAATATTTACAACGACTTATCTCAATTCACAAACACACCCCGACATATAATTCACCAATCTACCAAGTTACCCAATTCGATTTTAACAACCCCAGCCATAGAAATCAATTTTACAATCAAATTCGAATCATTCACGCAATCGACAAGTTCAAACTCTAATTACAATATTCCGAACATTTATCAATCAAAGAATAATTCAATTTCATGCTAAATTGCTAATTAGGGTGATTTATCTCACCTCCCATGCTCAAATTCGACTAAAATCACCAAAAACTTGAGAGAAACGAGGAAAACATACCTTTACGTTGACTAACCGAAGAAACTTGACAAATTGTTTGCTTAGTAGCGTGGCACGTTGGTTGGGAGAGGGAACTTAGGTGTTTGGTCGCGGAGAAGAGAGGAAATGGGGAAAAAGGGCAAAAATTCAGGGTTTAAAATGAAAGAAATACGCGGGTCACCCGGCAACCCGGTGTGACCCTTCACAAAATATAGGGCAACGTGTCACGGAGGGTAACGCGGAGCCCCTCCTCCGTGACACGGAGCTAACGCGATGGCTCACTGGAATTTTTTAAAAAATCCAGATTTAACCTCAACGTGTCACGGAGGGTAACGCGGAGCCCTTCCTCCGTGACACGGAGCCATCACCCCAGTGCTCTGTCTCTTCATTTTATTCATTTTTTTCATACCTTGCCTTTTCCTTCCCGATTCCATGCATATTTTTCTCCGTTTGACCTGAAAATCACCTCACTAAACAAAATTGGTTAGATTAACAGATTTCCCTAACTAAAATAAAAAAATATTAACTAAAAACGAAAAATTTGTACTAACTCAAGAAAAAGAAAAATTAAAATAAAACTATTTACACTTTACTAAACAAAAGAAAAAATATTTTTCACGGGTTGCCTCCCGTGCAGCGCCTGGTTTACCGTCGCGGGTCGACGTCGTTTATTCTCAATTATCCACTAGGGTGATGGACGATTTTTCATGATCACTGTCCTCCCCCCAGTAGTGCTTACATCTCTGCCCATTTACCAAGAACTTAGCACTCCGATCTTCTTGCCACAGTTCTACGGCCCCGTGAGGGGTCATTCTTACCACTTCGAACGGTCCCGACCATTTAGACCTTAGCTTACCAGGAAACAACTTCAACCTCGAATTAAAGAGCAAAACTTTCTGTCCCGGCTCGAAAATGCGATGCACCACATGCTTATCATGCCATCTTTTGGTTCTTTCCTTGTAGTACTTAGCACTCTCATAGGCATGCCAGCGGAACTCATCAAGGTCACTAAGCTGCATTAGTCTCTTTTTGCCCGCCAGCTCTGAGTCCATATTTAGTTTTCTAACAGCCCAGAAAGCTCGGTGCTCTAATTCCACCGGGAGATGACATGCTTTGCCGTAGACCAATCGGTATGGTGAAGTTCCAATCGGTGTCTTATAAGCAGTTCGGTAAGCCCACAACGCATCGTCGAGTTTGCTTGACTAATCATTCCGTTGTGTATTCACCGTTTTCTGAAGAATCTGCTTCACCTCCCTATTTGACACCTCTACTTGCCCACTAGTTTGGGGGTGGTATGCTGTTGCCACTTTATGGCGCACCCCATACTTGGCTAGTAATTTCTTGAAACTTGCATTGACAAAATGAGCCCCTCCATCACTGATAATTGCTCGGGGTGTCCCGAACCTTGTGAGGATGTGTTTTTTCACAAACTTCGTTACTACCTTGTTGTCATTACTGGGGCAAGCTATTGCTTCCTCCCATTTTGACACATAATCTACAGCCACCAAGATGTAACGATTACCAAATGACGGTGGGAATGGACCCATGAAGTCAATGCCCCATACATCAAAGGGCTCAACTTCCAGTATATTCTGCAAAGGCATCTCTTGTCTTCTGCCAATTGATCCTGTACGCTGACATCTATCACACATTTTGACATACGCCATAGAGTCTCTGAACAGTGTTGGCCAAAAGAAACCTGACTGTAGAACCTTGTGCGCTGTTCTTTCGCCTCCGTGATGCCCTCTATACAATGAAGAATGGCAGCCCCTCAACACTTCTGCTATCTAACTCTCTGGGATGCATCTTCTCATCACCTGATCTGGTCCCTGTTTGAACAAATATGGCTCATCCCATACATAATGCCGGCTATCATGCCTCAATTTCCTTCTTTGTTGTTCTGTTGTTTCAGGTGGGTAGACTCCGCTCACTAGCAAGTTGACTATGTCTGCATACCAGGGAACTTCAGCTTCTCCCACCACCAAGAGTTGCTCATCTGGGAATTCTTCATTTATGTGATCACTTTCCATCACATGCGACCGACTTTCCAGTCGTGATAGGTGATCTGCTACTTGGTTCTCGCTTCCCTTTCTGTCTCTGATCTCAAGGTCGAACTCCTGCAACAATAAGATCCATCTAATCAATCTGGGCTTAGCATCCTTCTTGTTGAATAGGTACAGAATAGCTGCATGATCGGTGTACACCACAACTTTCGAACCCACCAAATAAGACCTGAATTTGTCAAATGCAAACACCAAGGCTAGCATCTCTTTCTCTGTGACTGTGTAATTGCTCTGGGCCGTATTCAGTGTTTTTCTTGCATAATAAATAGAATGGAAAATTCTATTTTTTCTTTGTCGCAATACGGCTTCCACAGCCACATCACTGGCATCACACATCAGCTCAAATGGTTGTTCCCAATCAAGAGAAGTAAGTATAGGTGCTTCTATCAATTTCTGCTTCAACTTTTCAAATGCTGTAACACACTCATCATTCAACTCAAACTTTACCTCCTTTTCTAGCAGTCTGCATAGTGGTCTAGAAATGTTGGAAAAGTTTTTGATGAATCGTCTATAGAATCCTGCATGCCCCAGAAAACTGCGCACACCTTTCACCGACACTGGTGGTGACAATTTTTCAATAACCTCGATCTTAGCACGATCGACTTCCAACCCCTTTTTAGATACTTTGTGGCCAAGGACAATTCCCTCCTTCACCAAGAAGTGGCATTTCTCCCAGTTTAATACAAGGTTGGATTCTTCACATCGAGCCAACACCCTATCAAGATTCTGCAAACAAGTAGCAAACGAATTACCGAAAACAGAAAAATCATCCATAAATACCTCAACAAAATCCTCAACCATGTCATGGAAAATAGCCATCATGCATCTCTGAAATGTGGCGGGTGCGTTGCATAACCCAAAAGGCATCCGCCTGAAAGCATATGTCCCATAAGGACAGGTGAAAGTAGTCTTCTCTTGATCCTCCGGAGCTATGGCTATTTGGTTATAACCAGAGTACCCATCAAGGAAGAAATAATACTCCTGTCCTGCCAACCTATCAAGTATTTGATCAATGAAAGGGATGGGGTAATGATCTTTCCTCGTGGCTTCGTTTAGCTTTCTGTAGTCCATACAAATCCGCCAGCCTGTGACGGTTCGAGTAGGGATCAACTCATTTTTCTCGTTAGGGACTACGGTCATCCCCCCTTTCTTAGGAACACATTGAACGGGGCTGACCCACTCACTGTCTGAAATTGGATAGACCACACCTGCATCAAGCCACTTGATTATTTCTTTCCTTACCACATCCTTCATTGCTGGATTAAGTCTCCGTTGTGGCTAAACGGTTGGTTTGGCTCCTTGCTCCATGAATATCCTGTGTGTGCAGAAAGCTGGATTAATACCCTGAATGTCAGACATTTGCCAACCCATTGCTTTCTTCCTCTTTCTGAGGACACCCAATGCTGCCTTTTCCTGTGCCTCCGTCAAGTCTGCAGAGATGATAACTGGTAACGTCTCCCCCTCCCCCCAAAAGATATATTTTAGATGGGGAGGCAATTCTTTCAGCTCCAGCTTCGGTGCCTCCTCAACGGATGGTTTCGGCAAAGGCTCTAGAGATCATCAATGACTGGAATTCCTGTCTCTTTGGATGATGAGGTGCCCCATTCAACAATTGGACCATTCCACACGCCTCTCTATCCCCAAAATGATCAGAATGCGTTAACGCTCTTTCCAATGGGTCTTGAGAGTCAACAACCTGCCTAATTTCTCCATGTTCAACCACACTAATTTTCGAAAGCTCCTCATTTATAGCTGGCAGCTTCATGGCTTTTAGCACATCAAATACCTCTACCTTGTCATGTGCTCGCATTGTAAGTTGACCCGCAGCCATGTCGATTAATGCTTTTCCGGTTGCCAAAAAGGGTCGTCCCAAAATAAATGGGACTTCAGCATCTGGTTCAAAATCCAGAACAATAAAATCGACCGGAAAAATGAGGGAGCCCACTTGCACAAGCACATCCTCAACAATGCCATCCGGCCTAGCTAAGGATCTGTCTGCTAACTGCAAGATTACGGTTGTAGGTCTAGGACTCCCTAGACCTAACTTTCTGAATACCGAAGATGGCATCAGATTTATGCTCGCCCCCAAGTCACACAATCCACGAGCTCAGATACTCTGCCCAATTGTAAGCTGGATAGTAAAACTTCCAGGGTCTTTTAGCTTCGTAGGTAGTCTATTTTGGATCTGGTAAGTGCATTCCTCCGTCAAAGCTACCGTGGCATACTCAGTCAGACGACTTTTGTTGGCCACAATGTCTTTAATATATTTCGCATATTTTGGCACTCCCTGCAAGACATCAACAAGAGGTAAATTAACATGTACCTGTTTAAGCACCTCCATAAATTTCTTGAAACACGCCTCCTCCTTGTGTTTCTTGAGTCGTTGAGGGAACGGGGGTGGAGGCCTTTCTGATTTAGCTTCTTCGGTCTTCCCCTTATCCGCAAGTTGCTCTCCCTCAACATCTGATGCTCCTGACTTTTGAGGAGGTCTTTTCGGTTCCACCTCCTTCAGCTGCAAACCACTCCTCGTGGTCACTGCATTTACCTGCTTCGGATTAGGATCCGTGTCGCTAGGCAGTCCTCCTCTGGGTCTTGTTTTTTGGGCACTAGCAAATTGCCCAAATTGATACTCAAGAGCCTTGGTTGCTAATTGATTATTCTTCACTTCGGCTGCCAATTTAACATAGTCAGCCTGCAATTGCGCCTGATTAGCGATCATGGTCTTGAACATCTCCTCAATGGTAGGTGATGGTGGTGGAGGAGGGGCATTGTGATTTCTGAATTGAGATTGGTAGTTCTGTTGCCCTCCTTGATTCCTGTGCATACCCTGACCCGAACTTTGGCCTTGTTGGTTGTTGCTACCCCACGAAAAATTTGGATGGTTCCTCCAATTTGAGTTGTAGCCATTACCAAACTGCTGCTGATTTCTCTGCGCATTGCCCACAAAGTTAACAGAATCTGGGTTTGCTCCATAGCACTCAGCTGAATGCCACACACTTCACACCACATTTGCTGGACCGCATTGACTGAAGCTGAAGGCTGGTTCAAATTCATGTTGTTGAAGTGGTTGTTCAACTAATTCTGCAAGGCAGCTAGCTGTGCAGCGATAGCTGTAAATCCATCCACTTCAAGCACTCCTGCTGCTTTCCTTGCTCCACCTCGAGATGAATCTGCATTCCATTCTGGATTGCCCTGTGAAATTCGGTTGAGCAAAGTGTACAGCTCCTCATAAGTCTTTTCCAGTGCTTGCCCTCCAGCTGCTGAGTCTAACAAAATTTTAGTATGGGGTTCCAAACCCTCAATAAATGTGTGTACCAACACCTCATTGGACTGATGATGATGAGGACAGTCCCGCAACATGCATTTAAATCTTTCCCAGGCTTGATATAAATTTTCTCCCTCCCTCTGTTTGAAACTTAGAATTTGACTTCTAAGTCTGACTATTTTACCAGAGGGAAAAAATCTTATCAAGAACTTTCGTGCTAGATCATCCCACGTTGATATAGAATTTGGTGGTTCAGCTTTTAACCACCTCTTGGCTTCACCAAGTAAGGAAAACGAAAATAGGGTGAGCCGAACATAATCAGGTGACACTCCAGCGGGTATATAAGTGTCACTTATCTCCAAAAAATTCTGGAGATGTTGTTGTGGGTCTTCATGAGGGAGACCGGTAAATTGCCCTCTTGTGTGCAAAAGTTGCACCATATTCTGCTTTAATTCAAATCTCCCTCCAGGCTCTGGTTTGCGGATACTTGAATGTACATTGTTGGCATGTGGGATTGCCACCTCGCGAACCGGCCTTGCTGCTGCTTCGTCGGGCACTAACACTGCCCTCACAACCGGTGGATTTTGTTGCTCCATAATAGACTGTCTGAGCAACTGCAGCTTCTTTTGTAGAGCTTCTCTGCGTTTACTATGAAATTCACGTTCAGGCTCTATATAAGATTCCACCAGCTCCTTGTCCTTTGCCAGTGTTCACAAAAATCAAGTCTGCAAAATACAGGCTAAGACCAAGTTGTCAACACTTAAGAAAATAAAACAAAAATACAGTAAATTTACACTTAACACAACTTCACCAATTGCCTAGTCTCCCCGGCAACGGCGCCAAAAACTTGTCCGGTGCTGTGGTAGGGGTTAAAAACCGACACGCAAGTGCACGTGGTCAAACAAGTAATAAAGTGGCTAAGTAAGCCAAGTATCGAACCAAGGAGACTCTGGATAAGTAAAATTGCTCAAGTATACTATATTCTATCTTACTTCTAAATATGCTGACAACAACGTAACCAAAAGTTAAATAATTTTTGTTATAAATTATATACTAAAACTATTAACAAATATTTACTTTGAATTGAAACTATGGATATGAGCATGCCAAGGTTAAGAACAAGTAATGAACTTGATTATCATCCTAATTCGGTTATTCTTCACTTCTAGTTGCTAGCCAAGAACATTAGCCAAGAGATTAAAACTCTCGTATTTAATCTCACTTAAGAATCATAAACCATCCGTCTACATTTCTGTGATCAAATGCAATCTATGACCTAGCAATACAATTCCGGTTCCTAAATTGACTAATACGGCTTTCAAGTATATTTCTATCAGGAAAGCACATCAAAACCCAATTTTCCCAAATCAAGTTAAGAACAATACCCTATTAATTCACAACTTTCCAATTGCGTGCTCTCTCGAGTGAAATCGGACTTTTTAGATGTACATTAATGTCGGCCACACACTAATGCAGTAGAAACAAGAATTAATAGAACAACATAGAAGAAGAAGATGAAAAACCATACAATTCAATAATCAAAATTCATCACCATTGTTCATAACCTCAGCAAGGAAGAGAATTAGCCACTCATTTGTGGATTAATCATCCTAAAACAAGTGTTAATCATACAAACAATTGATTGAAAGAAGAAAGAAAGAGAGGAAAACCCTTAGCTTTTTCGTCCCTCAACTGCCTGTAACCCACGTCCTTGCTCCACCAAGTCTGAATTAATTAAAAATAAGCCTAAGTGTTCTATTTATACTATTGGGAATTTTTCCCGGAATAACAAGCAACGTGTCACGGAGGCCAACGCGGAACACTGCCTCCGTGACACGACGTGGACGCGGACCCTCACTGGAAATCCAGGGTCCGGGAATATAGCCTCAACGTGGCACGACATGCAACGCGGAGGCTTGCCTCCGTGCCACGGAGCTGTCGCGAGGCTTCACTGGAAATTGCCAAATTAATTCATCCTCCATGCAGTGTGCCTCCGCGATGGTAGCGTGACACGGCTCCATCGCAGAGCCCCTTTACATTGTGCATTCCAATGTCTTTTCCGTGCTCGCATCCAAGTCCAACTCCGATATTGTTCCAACATGCATTTTATCTCCTCAAAATCATCTTTTACCTACAAAACAATGCTAATCATGTTGGTTAGTATAAATTCACATTTTATTACCAATTTCATGAAAATGTATACATATTGCACAACAAACAAGGCGAAAATAATATGTTTGAGTATCACTTGGGCATATAAATCTGCCCAAGATCACTAGTCAACCTGTCTATGACAACCCAAATAGAATCATTCTATCGACGAGTACGAGGCAACCCCGTAAATGAAGTCTATATTGATTTCCTCCCACTTCCAAGTAGGGATACAAATGTCCTGAAGCATACCTCTAGGTCTTTGATGATCAACTTTCACTTGTTGACAATTCAGACAGCTTGCCACAAACTCTTCTATGTCCTTCTTCATGCCATTCCACCAATAGATTTCTTGTAGGTCACGGTATAGAATATCTGGAACCATGACCCTCATGCAGCATCCACTCCCTCAAGTCATCAACACTCGGAACACACAAATGACCCTGATATCATAGTACACCATCTCCCCTTTGGGAGAAGACCTCTACCTTCTAATTCTAAACAAATTCCTTCAACTTTACTAGAATAGGATCCTCATCTTGCCTAGCCTTGACTTAAGTCACCAAAGAGGATTATGATCCCTTTTGAGCGATGACACCACCATCTACCGAGTCAACAAGATGAACTCCTAGTCATGCAAGCCGATGCACATCCTTCACTAGCTCTTTCCTCTCCTCATCTACATGGGACACACTCTCCATGGAAAGCCTGCTAAGAGCGTCTACCACTATATTGTCCTTGCCCGGACGATAAAGGACACTCATATCATAATCCTTAAGAAGTTGCAACAACCTTCTTTGGTGTAGATTTAGATCCTTCTGGGTGAACACATACTATAAGCTTTTGTGGTCCGTAAACACATCCACATGGACCCATACAGATAGTGTTTCCAAATCTTCAAGGAAAATACTACCGCTGCCAACTTGAGGTTGTGAGTCAGATAGTTCTTCTCATGGACTTTCGGCTGCCTGGAAGCATAGGCTATAACCTTACCGTGCTGCATTAGTACACAACCAAGGCCAATCCTTGAGGCGTCCCAATATACCACAAACCCATCGGTACCCTCAGGTAGAGTCAACACTAGTGCTGAGGTGAGTCTAGTCTTCAACTCGTGGAAGCTCTTCTCACAGTCTTTGATGATCAACTTTCACTTGTTGACAATTCAGACAGCTTGCCACAAACTCTTCTATGTCCTTCTTCATGCCATTCCACCAATAGATTTCTTGTAGGTCACGGTATAGAATATCTGGAACCATGACCCTCATGCAGCATCCACTCCCTCAAGTCATCAACACTCGGAACACACAAATGACCCTGATATCATAGTACACCATCTCCCCTTTGGGAGAAGACCTCTACCTTCTAATTCTAAACAAATTCCTTCAACTTTACTAGAATAGGATCCTCATCTTGCCTAGCCTTGACTTAAGTCACCAAAGAGGATTATGATCCCTTTTGAGCGATGACACCACCATCTACCGAGTCAACAAGATGAACTCCTAGTCATGCAAGCCGATGCACATCCTTCACTAGCTCTTTCCTCTCCTCATCTACATGGGACACACTCTCCATGGAAAGCCTGCTAAGAGCGTCTACCACTATATTGTCCTTGCCCGGACGATAAAGGACACTCATATCATAATCCTTAAGAAGTTGCAACAACCTTCTTTGGTGTAGATTTAGATCCTTCTGGGTGAACACATACTATAAGCTTTTGTGGTCCGTAAACACATCCACATGGACCCATACATATAGTGTTTCCAAATCTTCAAGGAAAATACTACCACTGCCAACTTGAGGTTGTGAGTCAGATAGTTCTTCTCATGGACTTTCGGCTGCCTGGAAGCATAGGCTATAACCTTACCGTGCTGCATTAGTACACAACCAAGGCCAATCCTTGAGGCGTCCCAATATACAACAAACCCATCGGTACCCTCAGGTAGAGTCAACACTAGTGCTGAGGTGAGTCTAGTCTTCAACTCGTGGAAGCTCTTCTCACAGGCCTCCGACCATTGAAACATTAATTTCTTCTAGGTCAACTTAGTCAGCGGTACTGTGATGGATGAAAATCCTTCCATGAATCTCCTGTAGTATCCAGCTAAGCCCAAGATACTCTTGATATTTGAAGGACTAACTGGTCTAGGCCGATTCTTCACAGCTTCTATCTTCTGAGAGCCCACTTGAACACCCTCACTTGACACTACATGACCTAAAAATGCCACCGAGTCCAACAAAAACTCACACTTGCTGAATTTAGCATACAACTGGCGATCCTTAAGAGTCTGTAGCACCACCCTCAAATGTGCGAAATGCTCCTCTTCACTCTAAGAATATGAGAATGTCACTATGAACACAATCACGAAAATGTCCAAATACGACTTGAACACCCTGTTCATCAAATCCATGAAGGCTGCAGTAGCATTTGTTAGTCCAAAAGACATAACCACAAACTAATAGTGACCATATAGAGTCCTGAAGGCTATCTTCGGAATGTCACTCTATCTAACCCTAAGCTGATGATATCTGGATCTGAGATCTATCTTTGAAAAACACTTAGCACCCTGAAGCTGGTCAAACAAGTCATCAATTCTAGGGAGGGGATACCTGTTCTTGACGGTAACCTTGTTCAACTGCCGATAGTTAATGCACAACCAAAAGGAACCATCCTTCTTCCAGACAAAGAGTATTGGTGCACCCCATGGGGATTTGCTAGGTCTGATGAAACTGTTGTATAGAAGGTCCTTCAACTGCTCCTTCAACTCCTTTAGCTCAGCTGGAGCCATTCTGTAAGGATGAAAGATATAGGCTGCGCCTCAGGAAGAAGGTCAATACCAAAGTCGATCTCCCTCTCGAGAGGAATTCCCGGTAGATCATCTGAAAATATTTCTGGATATTTGAAAGTACAGAAATTAACTGGATAATCGGGGTTTCAAATGTAGCATCCTTAAGCCTAACTAAGTGGTACACGTAACCCTTAGAAATCATCTTGTTGGCCTTAAGGTAGGAAATAAAACAACCAATGGGCATGGTTGAACTACCCTTCCACTCTAGGACTTGCTCACCTGGAAATCGGAACTCTACCATCCGGGTTCTAGAATTTATTGAGGCATAACATGCATATAGACAATCTATGCCAAAGATAACATCAAAATTTGTCATGGCTAGCTCTACTGAATCTGCTAAGGTGACTTTCTAAAGGACTGTGACAGGGAAAATTTTGTATACCCGTCGAGCTATAACTAAATCACAGACTGGAGTAGAAACTTAGAAGGGTTCTTACAGGATTTCGGGACTGACTCTGAAACTACTAGCAACATAGGGCGTCACAAAAGATAAAGTATCCCCTGGATCTAACAATGCATATACATAAAGGTGGAATACTCGTAACATACCCATGACTACATCTTTGGAGGCCTCCTGCTCCTGACGCGATGCGAGGGCATAAAATCTGTTCTGGCGCTGACCACCACCTGTACTAAATGATGCACCTTGCTGAGCTAAGCATGATAGTGGGGATGCTGAACTAGTGGCTGGGTCTTGACCTCTACCATGGCCCTGTCTATCTGCTGGAAAATCTCTGAGCATATTTTCGGGCTTCCCATACCTGAAACAAGCACTTGTACCTGCTAGGAACTGACCAGTGTGTCTCCTACCACACCTATCAAATGCTGGAATACTGGGCTCTACGGATCTTCTTCCCTGACATTGAGAGCCTGACGCTCGTCCCCTCTGGTCGCGCCTAGATCTGGCACTTGCTGCTGACGGCGTTGGGGCTGATGATCTCCGGTTGGACTGCTGATGACGCCCACCACTAGGCCCCTGCTAGGAGAATCCAAAATTTTCGGTCTTGACTCTCTTGGCCTCTCTCTCCCGCTCACTCTTCTGTACCACCTCTATCTGCTGGGTACAGGACCAACCGTGAGAAGTCAATATCCTAGTGAAGAATAGTTGTCCTACAATCTCTGGCCAAATAGTTCACTATCCCATGCACAAACCTGCTCACTCTAGCCCTTTAATTTGCCACAATCTCAAGTGCATATTTGGAAAGGAGGGTGAACTCTAAAGCATACTCCTGGACCATCATGTTGTTCTTCCTCAGATTCATAAATTCAACTGCTTTGATCTCCCTTATCTCTCAGGGAAAGAACTGATCCAAGAATGCAGTATGAAACTCATCCCAGCCAATGGGACCCACTCTAACTGCTCTGCTTTCCTTCTACTATCTAAACCAGATATGTGCAACCCCTTTCAACTGATAAGAGGCTAGGTCTGCGCACTCCTCCCCTGTCACCCCATGATCGGGGTGATATTCTGAATCTCATCAATAAACTCGTGTGGATCCTCAACCATCTTCAATCTGAGTAACTCCGGAGGGTTCATCCTAAGCAAGTCCCTGACTTTCGCTGCATTCCCATTTTGGGGAACATGTGCTACCGCCTGCTGGTTGACTTGGGTAGTCAATGTCTGTGCCAACATCTGGATGGCAGCCCTAAACTCTGCATGGGCAACCTGCTTGGGCACATGATCCTCGGGGGTTGGTGGGGCTTGATGGTGCCCATCCCTATTTCCATTCTCATAGCCATTTCCATTTCCATTTCTTCTTCCATTAACTCATCGAGGAGACATGATTCTACAAATGCATATAGCATGAGTTAGAAGGACAGAGGGACAGTTCAACGCACGCCATAGATCATGAAAGAAGGAAAATTTCCTAAATGTTTTGTATCCTCTTCTTCATAAGTGTGGCACACTTCACGCCCATGAAAAATACTACTTAACATGGCTTTCAAACACCTTGGGACACTTCAAAACCTAAGGCTCTGATACCAAGTTTTTCATCACCCGAACATAGGCTCGGATCGAGACACGGAACAAAAAACCCTGAGAGGCTCCAAGTCAACCCATGGTATGAACATGAAAACTAAATCTCAACATAATGAATGTGGCAATCTAACATTTTAAATAGCAAAAGTCTAAAAATCCAATAACATCTAAACAATGGAAAACATAATGCTGATCCAAAGCTAAATACAGCTATGGTCTGATAAGCCTTTACAACCTGATGAGTTGATGGGAATAGACCCCAACTAACTCATTAAAGACTAAAACTGAAGATACTGAATACAAGCTGATAAAAAGGTCCTCGAAGGATGAGAACTCACCAATTGGCTGAGAAATGCTAACTCTAAGAATTCAGTTGGCGGCGGGATTGAACATGAACGTTCGAGCCTGTATTATTAAAAGATACATTATAGAGCATGTGGTCAGTACGAGGAATGTACCGAGTATGCAAGGTAAATAAAACTAAAAATCATGCATATCATAAAACATGTTCAAGATAAGATTCTGAGAGCAAGGCGTGCATGCTATTATCTGAAAACATGATTTAAACACAACTGAGCATTAAGACTGATTCGAATGACCCAAAGCTGAAATTGATAATCATAAGTAAAACTGAATATTGGGTCAAACCTGCTGAAAACATATTATCATAACTGATGATCATGCACAATTAAAAATCATGAGGAACAATGGGAGACTCATCATATAACCGACATTACCATGATAGAGCTTACGTGGTCCTGACTATTACACTCAAGTGGGCAGAGCCGTCCAAAGCTTGCTAGGGCTAAGGGCGCTACCATGATATCGATATCAAGATGAAGGCCCTCTGGGGCAGGGAAATCTCACAAGAGAGGTTCTAAATAATCTGAACATACCTACGTTGGCACGTAGTTTGATGCACAGGGTTAACTGAACCCTTAGCCTACTCAGTGCGAGACACTACTCTCAAAAACATTCATATGCTCTCTATCATTTTTCAATGAAGTTTAACCATCGTATATAGAAAAAGCTGAATCATAATCATACATGCATAGTTTGAAAATATATCATGAGGAGCCTTGGTTCAAACCATACCACAAGCTGAAAAGTGGGAGTCTAGACTCCAAAACCATGTGGTAAGCTAATAACAAGAAATTGAAGTAATTCAGGAAACATACTTGATCATATAGGCTTGACCAAACTTATACATGCTTTGAGATAGTCAAAATCATGGATATAAACATGGGTAATTCGAAATCATATTTTCATCATATACATCTCATCATACTTAAAAATATTAATCATAATCTCAACCTTTCATGAACTTTTATAATTTGACATTATAATTGTAAGACTTTGAAAATATAATTTGTAATTGAAAACATTACAAAACATGCCCATGAATCTTGAAACAACATTAGAAAGATGAAGAGAATTTACCCATGATAGATACTTAGAGATTTCACAAATTGGGTTGAAATCCCATAGATTCAACAAATTAGAATCACATGAATTTAGGAGAGAATTTGGGCATGGGAGTGAAGGAATACTCCCATTCATAACCCTACATACCTGAGTATTTCTGATTTCACACCCTTCTTCAATGCCTAAAGGAATTTGAGGAGAATTGATGAATTTTAGACTTGATCACCCTTACGAACCTTCTAATCTTGTATGTATAGAGAGGGATTGGTTTAGAATGAGTTAAACCCTCTTAAAATATTCCTAACTGAGCTTAAAATGACATAGCTTAGGATTTAGGAACTTAGGAATTATGGAAATGCCCATAATAAATTTGCAGGAAAAATCACGCTACCAGTCCCAACGAGGGATTGGATGAGTCGTTACCTATGACGATGACTCATTGCCTGCTCCCATTGCTAACACTGGAAATCATTACTCTGCCAGTCACCACGAGGGACACCACTACTCATGGTATACCTAACAACTCATGGTGAACCAGTTGTTGGATGCACTGCCCAAAATCAATCGCCCATGCCTGCTTCTGACCATGACAAACATAACGTCTCATTGCCCTAACCACGGATTGTTGCTGCCCTCGTGGTCATCCCTTGATCATGAGTTCCTTCCGCTCTTCCATTCACTTTATGAGTCACTCCATGACTCATGGAGTACTTCACGGGCCACAAGATGACTCTTCTTGTGACTTGATTTAGAATTTTCTGTTTTCTCCGTTTGAACCCTCGGGTCTGATCTTAAGGCTTTCAAGGTATTAAATCAAGGTTGAACATCAGAGACCTTGGGGTATGACTCAAGATATTACAATTCCTACTTGGAAGTGGGATGAAGTAAATATGGACTTCATTACGGGTTTACTTCGTACGCGCCGACAACATGATTCTATTTGGGTGGTGGTAGACAGAATGACTAAGGCAACACTTTTCCTACTGGCCAAAACCACATGCTCAACACAAGATTATGCCAGACTATATATTCTTAAGTTAGTCAGTCTACATGTAGTCCCATTATACATCAATTTAGATAGGGGTACTCAATTCACCTCACACTTCTAGAAGTTATTTCAGAAAGGACTTAGTACTTAGGTTAAGCTGAGCACAACTTTTCACCCACAGACCGATGGCCAGGCTGAGCAGATTATTCAGACTTTGGAGGATATGTCGAGGTATTGCATGATCGATTTCAAGTGAAGTTGGGATGATCACCTACCTCTCATCAAGTTTGCGTACAATAACAGCTACCACTCCAGCATTCAGATAACCTCGTCTGAGGTATTATATGGTAGGAGGTGCAGATCTCTCATAGAGTGGTTTGAGGTTGGTGAAGCTACCTTAATAGGACCTAATTTAGTATATGAGGCTATGCAGAAGGTTCATCTTATCAGGGAACGACTAAGAATAGCATAGAGCTGACAGAAATCATATGCAGATGTAAGGAGGAGGGAGTTGGAGTTTGTTGTGGATGATTGGGAATATCTAAGAATTTTACCTATGAAAGGGGTGATAAGGTTCGGGAAGAAAGGAATGCTCAGTCCCAAATATGTTGGCCCTTACAGAATCTTGAAACGCATTAGCAATGTAGTTTATGAGCTAGATTTGCCTGTGGAGTTAACATCAGTGCACGCAGTCTTCCATGTCTCTTTGTTGAAGAAATTCATCAGTGACCTGAACTCAATAATTCCTCTAGAAAGTGCTGGTGTAAAGGACAACCTCTCTTACGAAGAAGTTCTGGTTCAGATCTTAAACTGTCGGGTTCGTAAGCTTAGAAACAAAGAGATCACTTCAGTAAAGGTCTTATGGAAGAACCAACTAGTTGAGGGAGTTACATAGGAAGTAGAAGTAGACATGATGGCTAAATACCCTCCCCTATTTCCTTCCAGCTCAGTTTCAGCATCAGGTACTAAATTCCTTCTCAGCACTCTATACAATTCCTTACCCTTCAGCTCTATTCATGTTTTAAGGTGCACTCTTAGTAGCATAACTCAGTCTATATGTCTATCTTAGTTCAGAGTCAGTCACTCCTTAAGTAATCAGTTATTAGTTTTCAGTTTGGGATTGCAATTCTTTCCTCAGTTTCCAGCTTACTTGGTCTTCATTTGAGGATAAATGTTCCCAAGGGGGAGATGTTGTAACAACCCAGAAATTCCTTGGACTAGCCTTCAGAATTAAAATGTAATCATGCAAAAAAATTGGAAAAAGGCCTTAGTACGAGTCACAATATGACTTGTAAAAAAGTGGTACGAGTCGTACCAGGACTCGTAATAGAAGGGTCAGGGAAAACAGTATGGGTGGCTAGGAGAAACCACGACAGCATGTCACGATTCGTACCACCATGGTACAGATCGTACTGACCAGTTATGGAAAATTTTAGAGAAGAGATCCGAAAATTCTGGGAAAAACCACGAGCCAAAGGTACGACTAATGGTAAGTGGGTAAAGATCGTACCATCCAGTCGGGATTTGAGTTTCAGAGAAATTTTCAAAAGGATTTGAGGAAACTACAAATCATAGTAAGACCTGTAGTAAGATCTCACAGATTGTGGTAGACTTCTATGGAAAACTTCACAGAATGGTGTTGAGCAGGGCCCCTAACCACGAATGCCAGTATGGATCGTATGATCTTGGTATGACTCGTAGGTTTAGTTGTACCACCTGACGGGCAGAATTTTTAATAACAGTTTCCAGGGGCATTTTTATAAAACCCTAAGATCCTAACTCGTAAACTACGTTGTATTGAAAATATTTAGAAGGGGATTAGAGGACCCTCTCTCCTTATTCTTTTGAAAACACGTAGAGCTCTCAGACAACTAGTTCCAAGAAAGAGCTAGGGTATCCATCTTTTCTGAGATCTTCCAAGCTAAGTCTCAGGGATCGTCCTTTAGGCATGTGGGATTTCAACAAGGGTTTCCTTTCCCCCTTGTGTTGCAAATTAATTTAAAAAAACTTTCTAAATTCTAGTCCTGTAGTAGATTTAAAGTTAGGGTTTTCAATCAGTTAAGAAATTCTTAAAATCTTGATATTTCTCTAAATTTACATGATCATTCCAAGTTGAAATTCATGTCTTCTTTTTATTCATATAGATTGCTTTATTAACCCTGATCCTTAGTATGGTATTTGAATAAAACTATTTAGAACTCAGATATGAATGTTGTATTGTTATGATAGTTTTACTTGATTTATGAATGTTAGTACAAATGCATGAATGGAACGTTAGTACTTTATTATGTTCAGTCTCAATATTACAGTCAGTACTTAGTATTCCCTAGAAATGTCAGCTGATCAGTTTGACTCTTTATTAATATTTTATTAAATTCAGTAGTATCAGTTTATCAGCTTGTTAGTCGTTCTTTAGACTATTACGAAGCTTTCAGATAAAGAATCTCTGACAAGTCTTAGAACATAGTTTATTTCAGGTCCTTAGACTCTTAGAGCACTTCAGATAAGTAGTTCTGACTTAGCCCCAGGATATCAGTTATGAGCTATCATCCAGTTAGATATAACTAGGTTTCCAGTGGTAGTAGTGCTTAGTACCAAGCGGGCCAGTGTTTAGCATACCTAGGTTCCCAGAACTACGTTGTCACCATAGGTCATTAGCCCGAATTAGCCCACGACAGTGATCACTCAGTTCAACCACTATACCCTTGCAAGGTACAGTAGGCTTTCTCCGATGGGGTGTATATATCGGACTCCACATTTAGCTCACATAGTTACATGTTGGTTATAGCCTCTCCCGCAGTACAGTTGTCACGACCCGAACGGAGGCTCGGATTGCGACACAGGACAAGGAGCCCTAAGGGACCCTAAGTCGACCCATGGCATAAGCATTCATCTAACTCAATCAAGAACTGAATAACCATCAATACATTCATAGTGTAAGTTTAACTTGAATATAACATCATAATATAAATCCGAAACTGAATACATACATACGTCTGTATAGCCTCTAAGCATGATGAGTCGATGGGACAAGACCCCAACTAACTCAACAAGCTGAAAACTGAAATACATAAAGAAAAGATGAATAGTTTGGTCCTTAGAAGATGAGGACTCACCAAAAGGAGATGCTAACTCCGATAAGCTGCCTAATAGCAGGGCTAAACCTAAGAGCGGGGTCCTATATCATGAAACAATATAACATGAAAAGTATGCGGTCAGTACGTGGAATGTGCTGAGTATTCAAGGTAAGTAAAACCGCTAAAGTAAGTAAAAATCCTTTAAAACACAATGCGATAATTAAACATAAACATCAGTAAACTGAGAGTAGGGCTTGCATGCATTCTTTCTAAAATCATGATCTTTTCATAACATGACAATACATAGCTTTATAATGTCGAATTGACTCAAATGACTCAAAGCTGAAATATGACATTCATAGAAAAGCTGAGCATTGAATCAAACCTTACTTTTTTAGAACCTGCATGAGTATATAATAACCATGAGTAATGAATATTCATATCTGAGTCATATAGAACACTGGGAGACTCGTCACTTAACCGATATACCACGATAGAGCTTACATGGTCCCGACTATCACACTCAAGTGGGAAGAGCCGTCCAAAGCCTTGCCAGGGCCAAGGACGCTATCATGATATTGATAACAAGATGAAGGCCCATTCGGGAAAGGGGAAGCTCACAAGGGAGGTGCCAAGTCATATAATAGTATCAACCTATGTTGGCGCGTAGTTCTGGGGCATAGGGTGATCGACCCTTAGCCCCATCAGTGCTAGACTCTTCTCCCAAAAACATGCAATGTTCTACATTTTATACAACGAAGCTCAAAATCATCTATGGACGAAGAACAATAATCAAATACATCTCAAATATGAAATCAAGCATATGAGAAGCTTTAGTTCAAAACATACCACAAGCTGAAAACATACTTGGGAGCCTTTGCTCCAAAACCATGTGGTAAGCTATGGATAGGAAGATTTAACTAAAAATATACCACAAGCTAGACTATAGAATTTGGGAGTTTTCGCTCCAAAACAATATGGTAAGCTTAGTACAGAAAAATCATCATTTAAACTTAACATGTGGGCATTGCCCAAAGCTTTATTGTACTTTGAAATACTCAGTTCTCATCGAAAACATAATTATAAACATGGGTAGCTTCAAATCATGCTTTTCATCATAATATCACATCATTATCACATATGCTTCACAAATCTCACTTTTCATGATCATATCATCAATGGGATTCAACATTCATAAGGCTAGAGACAAAATTTAATTCAAATCATTAGAAAATTAGCCCAAGCCTCACAATTCAATAATAAAATCATAATCAATTCATACCCATGTAAGGAAATTGAATATTCATGCATTTGGGTAAAAACCCCATTACTTGATCATAGGAAATTCTCATATTTAGGTATAAATTGGGCATGAGTGTGGAAGGAAACACCCACTCATAACCCTACATACCTAGAAGGGATTGATTCTACCACTTCCCTGATTGCCCAAGAAGGATTGAATGAAAACCTTGAAGATTTGCTCTAGATCACCTCCTCAACCTCTCAAGTTTGCATACATGGAAGGAGCTAACTTAGAATAGGTTATCCCCTCCATAAACCCACTAAAACGAGCCTTAAATGACGTAGTATAGGCTTTAGGGACTTAGTGTTCTGCTTGTTGGGTATAACTACATGCAAGTGCACGTGGTCGAACAAGTAGTAAAGTGGCTCATGTAAGCCAAGTATCGATCCCACTGGGACTGGACTAAGGTATTAATCTAATCAAGTGTCAATGAACGTTAACTCTAAAATGCAGACAACAGTGTGAAGAAGATTTTGATATTTTGTTTCCTAATTTTATACTAAGTCTAAAACGAATATACAATTTGAGTCTGAACTATAAGTATGAGCATGCTGAGGCTAAAATGAACATGCAGAGAAATAAATTATCGATACAATTTGATTAGTCTTTCCTCTGGTTGCTAGTTAAGAATTATTGCCTATGGATTAAAACTCTCATATTTAACCCAACTTAAGAATCATGAACCTTTCAACTACATCTCTGTGGTAAAAAGAAATTCATGTTCTAGCCATACAGAACCGATTCCTTAATTGACTAATACGACTTTCAGGTATATTTCTATCCTGAAGGTAAATCAATTCTCAATTTTCCCAAACTAAGAAAAGATCATATCCTATCAATTCACAACTTTCCAATTTCTTGCTCTCTCGAGTGAAACCGGACTTTTTAGATATACATTAACGTTGGCCACACATTAACGCAGTAAGAACAAGAATCAATAGAACAACCATGGAAGAAAAGATGAAAACCAATTTATCAATAATCACATTTCAATACAATGTTCTTAACTTCAGCAAGAGGGGAATTTAGCCACTCATTTGTGGATTAAACATCATTTAATGAGTGTTAATCATACAAGCAATTGAAATAAAGAAGAAGGAGATAGTGAAAAACCCTGAGAGCCCCTCAACTGCTTGTAACCCACGTTCTTGCTTCACCAAGTCAGAATAATTAAAAATGAACCTAAGTGTTCTATTTATACTAGTGGAAATTTTTCTCGGAATAAAAAGCAACGTGTCATGGAGTGCATCGCGAAGCACTGCCTCCATGACACGCCACCAACGTGGACCCTCACTGGAATCCGGTCATCCAAGTATTAAAACCAAACGTGGCACGGCGTGTAATGCGGGGCTAGGCCAACGTGCCACGGCCCCAACGCGCACCTTCACTGGAATTTGGCTTATTTTCAGCATCCACGCAGAATGCATCCGCGATGGCAGCGTGACACGGCTCCATCGCGGAGCCCCTTTAATTCGTGCTTTCCTTGTGCTTTTTCCCTTGCTAGCTTCCGAGTCCAATCCCGATCTCTCCCAACATGCATCCTAGCTCCATAACTTTATATTTTTCCTGCAAAACAACGCTAATCATGTTGGTTAGTATAAATTCACATTTTATTACAATTCACATGAGAATGTACAAACATCGATAGATGAACAAGGCAAAATGACACATTTGAGTATCACTTGGGCATGAGAAGTCCCTTACTAAATTCGCAGGAAATTACTGCTAGGTGGCTGTTCGGGTGTTTTGCTATAGGTGTTAAAAACCGACACGCAAGTGCACGTGGTCAAACAAGTAATAAAGTGGCTAAGTAAGCCAAGTATCGAACCAAGGAGACTCTGGATAAGTAAAATTGCTTAAGTATACTATATTCTAGCTTACTTCTAATTATGCCGACAACAACGTAACCAAAAGTTAAATAATTTTTGTTTATAAATTATACACTAAAACTATTAACAAATATTTACTTTGAATTGAAACTATGGATATGAGCATGCCAAGGTTAAGAACAAGTAATGAACTTGATTATCATCATCATGCGGTTATTCTTCTCTTCTAGTTGCTAGCCAAGAACATTAGCCTAGAGATTAAAACTCTCGTATTTAATCTCACTTAAGAATCATAAACCATTCGTCTACATTTCTGTGATCAAATGCAATTTATGACCTAGCAATACAATTCCGGTTCCTAAATTGACTAATACGACTTTCAAGTATATTTCTATCAGGAAAGCACATCAAAACCCAATTTTCCCAAATCAAGTTAAGAACAATACCCTATTAATTCACAACTTTCCAATTTCGTGCTCTCTCGAGTGAAATTGGACTTTTTAGATGTACATTAATGTCGGCCACACACTAATGAAGTAGAAACAAGAATTAATAGAACAACATAGAAGAAGAAGATGAAAAACCATACAATTAACAATCAAAATTCATCACCATTGTTCATAACCTCAGCAAGGAAGAGAATTAGCCACTCATTCGTGGATTAATCATCCTAAAACAAGTGTTAATCATACAAACAATTGATTGAAAGAAGAAAGAAAGAGAGAAAATCCCTTAGCTTTTTCGTCCCTCAACTGCCTCTAACCCACGTCCTTGCTCCACCAAGTCTGAATTTCCTTAAAAATAAGCCTAAGTGTTCTATTTATACTATTGAGAATTTTTCCCGAAATAACAAACAACGTGTCACGGAGGCCAACGCGGAGCACTGCCTCCATGACACGGCGTGGACGCGGACCCTCACTGGAAATCCAGGGTCCGGGATTATAGCCTCAACGTGGCACGTCATGCAACGCGGAGGCTTGCCTCCGTGCCACGGAGCTGTCGCGAGGCTTCACTGGAAATTGCCAATTAAATCACCCTCCATGCAGTGTGCCTCCGAGATGGTAGCGTGGCACGGCTCCATCGCGGAGCCCCTTTTCATTGTGCATTCCAATGTCTTTTCCGTGCTCGCATCCAAGTCCAACTCCGATATTGTTCCAACATGCATTTTAGCTCCTAAAAATCATGTTTCACCTGCAAAACAATGCTAATCATGTTGGTTAGTATAAATTCCCATTTTATTACCAATTAAATGAAAATGTATACACATTGCACAATAAACAAGACGAAAATGATACGTTTGAGTATCACTTGGGCATATAAATCTGCCCAAGATCACTTACCCCACACTTAAATCCTTGTTCGTCCTCGAACAACACATACACAAACATGCAAATTACATCCCAACCCTTGCCACTATGGTGCGACAATTTTATGCTACGGTGATACCGATCATTCAATATTGTAAATCATCAAGAAAACATGCATGGTCTTAACAATGCAATGACCTTTAATACATCAAGACTTCCTAGACTTTAAGAATCGACCCTCGATATCGGCAAACTTATGCAAATCAGCTAATCAAGATATCCGACATGAAAATCAATCTTTCATCAAGCATGTGCCCTCACAACTCAGGAGAATCTTCCCCTTTTATGCTCATGTAACACACAAACATTCACGTAGGGGCATGTAGAAATTAATTTCACTCTCTCTCCCAAAAGAATTCACATGCATCATGTCATGACCCATAGGCTTTCCCTTAGTGTATTACTCCACTAATATAAAGAAATGCAATGTAAGATCAAGTAGGACTTTAATGGGTTGTAATGGAAGCTATGGAACTAGTATGCATTGGAGTAGCCAATAATAGTCACTAGCATCCTTAAGCGCCTTTTCAATACATTCCCATCAACTCATGAACATTGTTTCTCTCTTTTCTTTTTTCATCATCCCATTCATGTTGGTTTACTTTCGTATGGCCCATTTCATCAAACACACTTGACATGACACAAAGGTTTTTCATGCACCTTCATTATCATTTCATTATAACAAGTGCCTCTTCAACCTTTTCTTTTCTTTCCTCACTCTGCTTTTCTTTTTCTTTTGCACTATTCTCACTCTTTGACACTTTGGGAATTTTTTTTTCTTAAGCGCTTAAGAGTTTTGTATAGACTTTACGGCTAATGAAAAGAAGGAATAAAGCTTAGTTTATACAATTTTGGACAAAAGAAAGAAATAATCGGCTAAAGGCTCAACGGGCTGACTAGGGTATACAGTCACATAAAAAGGTAGAGTATGACAAGAAAAAAATAGAAACTCTTGGTTAAAACAAAGAAATGCCTACATCCTTTCCAACACTACACCTCCTTCATTTCGTTTTGTACACACACCAGGCAAGTTCTAGAGACTCCACAATAGCATGGAATAACAATACCTCACTTCACACTTCATGCACATGCTCGATTCAAGATGCATTCACAGACTCTTTAATTTGCCAATTACATGAATTCAAAAATTAAGCCTCAATCACACCGAATCGAATTCTACAGCCTAGGTAACTCAACATATTTACAAATTTGCATGCTTTCATACGAATCACTTTTACATTTTGAATATCAGTTACAACACGCAACCATAATTTCACAACCATATAGTAACTACAGGTTCAGTGATGCAATCCACCAAAGAAAGAAAAAAAACTGAAAACTAATTAAAATCACTACTTCTACCGACTACATTTCCCTTAAGACGGTCGTCATCCATCCATCATAGGGAACGGTCTCTAACTATGACATCGTTTCAATGGGACTATTCTTGGTAAAAGAACCGAAAACAAACTCCAAGAAACCCAAAAATAAAAATCGAAAAATTTTGCAACACATCGATCATTTCGATGGAAAAATATTTCCAAAATATTTTCGCAAAAATTTTAAAAATATCGATCATTTCGATAGAGAAAAAATATTTACAAAATTTACAAAATTTGTACCAGCTGGCAACCAAAACATTTCACAACACACATCAATTACCACAAAAATATGTACCTATATAGATACAAACCAGTTTGCACTCACAACCACAGGGAAACATAAACATACATACAAAACAAAGGAAGAACATACAGCAAATCAGCCCAGCCCCAGCACCTAGCTACTCCCCACCCCACACTTAAATCGAACACTGTCCCCAGTGTTCACAAAAATTAAAAATCACAAAAATTTCGGGTGGTGGAACTCCCTGATCAGTCAAAATATTCGACTTCTTCATCCGGTGCTGCTGCCTCATCGCCCATGTCCGAGTCACCTCCATCGTCGTCATCGGACTCCACATCAGAGTCCTCCCGACGTGTCTCCTCGTCCGTGGGGACATCATCGTCAGTGGGCTCAACGAAGGCTGGCCCCACTCGGCACAAAGCTCTGGCGTTCTCGCCAAATGGGTAATCCAGCTCCAGCTGCCATAACTTTTCCTCTGTGGCTGGTCTCCCACCAATCCGGAGCTGAAGCATCTGCATACCAAACATTCGTGCCATGTACTGATCGTCACGAGCATGTCGCTCGCCCAGTGTCAGCACTGGCCCGTGTGTGGTGTCGGGGGCCTTGGTTTTGGTCACATCAAGGGCCCTCCGCTCCAACTGCGGGATGCAGTCCAAAGCCTCTTCCTCGACGTCGAGGCCCCGGAGAAAGGTGGTGATGAGTCCGCCGAACCCATACCTGTGGCCCTGGTGTAGTCGGGATCTCTTCATGGCGAATATGATAACCGCCCCAACATTAATCTCTAGCCCTTTCATCAGGGCATACACCAGGCACACACGGTCCCGGGTCACATCCGTCATGTGCACCCCCGGAATCAGGCACGAACAAACTATTTTCAGCCAAATTCTTGCCTCCCTGTTCATTTGAGAATACGGCAGAGTCTGATGGTAACCCCTCTCCTTATGTCTGCTCCATCAGGCTGTGGACCGATCCCCACACAAAGTGCGTCTGATATCGGCGTATGGTGGGGTGATGTTCAGCTGGCGGAGAACGTGGGCGTCTGTGTCCCGCGCTCCAACGATGGCATTAAATTTCTGGGGTTCCAGAGTGACAATCTGCCCTCTGATTTTTATTGTGCGGCTTCTGATGGCCGGGTTCCAATTTGCATAGAACTCCCGGACTAAATGTAGGTTGCACTCCTTGGGCTCCTGAAATATGAAGCTGAGCCCAGCTGCCTCGATTCTTTGCACAATACGGGGGAACTCCTGTGCTAGTGGTTCCCGTGCAATATGCTCCTCAGGGAAGTACTTATTTTCCTTGTGTTTAGCGTACCACTTCTTCCCTTCATCGGTCACCCACCTCATTCCGTATTGGCAGCGTTGGCCGCGCGGAACAGCTGGTGCAGCTGGGACTGCTGTGCCCAGTCTCATTCGTTTTCTCCCGGTGCCTGAAGTAGAAGCACCTTTACCCTTATCCTGCCTACTAGCCATTGTACCTGTCAATACAAATAAACAAGCACCATGTCAAGCTAAATGCATATTAGCTTCGGCTAAGGTCGGGTTAAACCAAGTTTACCCCACACTTAGTCCTTAGCAACTTTTACGATACTCCGACAAGGATTACTTTATTTACAACCCAAACAAACAACTATACAATTTATGCTTCGTGCGTTCACAAAAAAAAATTTCGACAGTAAAACTTTTAGCGTACTACTCAGACTTCATACAACTAATCCCAATCCTACCATCGCTAGCAATTCAACGATCGCACTTAGCAACAAAAACAACAAACAAAAACAACAACAAAAATTCTATATACATACGAATCCAAATAATCAAACCAATTTGAACAATTTTCACCTTTTCCCAAAAATTTGAGAATTCGTCGTCCATTACCTTCAAACAATATTTATAATGACTTATCTCAATGTACAAACACACCCCGGCATATAATTCACCAATCTACCAAGTTACCCGATTCGATTTTAACAACCCCAGCCCTAGAAATCAATTTTACAATCAAATTCGAATCATTCACGCAATCGACAAGTTCAAACGCTAATTACAACATTCCGAACATTTATCAATTAAAGAATAATTCAATTTCATGCTAAATTGCTAATTAGGGTGATTTATCTCACCTCCCATGCTCAAATTCGACTAAAATCACCAAAAACTTGAGAGAAACGAGGAAAACATACCTTTACGTTGAATAACCGAAGAAACTTGACAAAATTGTTTGCTTAGTAGCGTGGCACGTTGGTTGGGAGAGGGAACTTAGGTGTTTGGTCGCGGAGAAGAGAGAAAATGAAGGAAAAGAGGGGTTTTTCGGTGGTTAAAATGAAGAAAAATACGCGGGTCACCAGGCAACCCGGTGTGACCCGGCACTAAATATAGGGCAACGTGTCACGGAGGGTAACGCGGAGCCCCTCCTCCGTGACACGGAGCCAACGCGATGGCTCACTGGAATTTTTAAAAAATTCAGATTTAACCTCAACGTGTCACGGAGGGTAACGCGGAGCCCTTCCTCCGTGACACGGAGCCATCGCCCCAGTGCACTGTCTCTTCATTTTATTCATTTTTCATACCTTGCCTTTTCCTTCCCGATTCCATGCATATTTTTCTCCGTTTGACCTGAAAATCACCTTACTAAACAAAATTAGTTAGATTAATAGATTTCCCTAACTAAAATGAAAAATACTAACTAAAACGAAAAATTTGTACTAAATCAAGAAAAAGAAAAATTAAAATAAAAACTATTTACACTTTACTAAACAAAAGAAAAAAATATTTTCACGGGTTGCCTCCCGTGCAGCGCCTGGTTTACCGTCGCGGCTCGACGTCCTTTATGCTCAATTATCCACTAGGGTGATGGACAATTTTTCACGATCATTGTCCTCCCCCCAGTAGTGCTCACCTTTGTCTGGTGGTCGTCCCATCAACTCTCGGGAATCACTCAATTGTTTAGTATTCCCATGATCAATCACATTGATCACCGAGAGTTCCTCATTTATCATCGAGAGCTTGGGTGCTTTGTACACATCGAACACCTCTACCTTGTCATGTGCTCGCATTGTAAGTTGACCCGCAGCCATGTCAATTAATGCTTTTCCGGTTGCCAAAAAGGGTCGTCCAAAAATAAACGGGACTTCAGCATCTGGTTCAAAATACAGAACAATAAAATCGACCGGAAAAATAAGGGAGCCCACTTGCACAAGCACATCCTCAACAATGCCATCCGGCCTAGCTAAGGATCTGTCTGCTAACTGCAAGATTACGGTTTTAGGTTTAGGACTCCCTAGACCCAACTTTCTGAATACCGAAGATGGCATCAGATTTATGCTCGCCCCCAAGTCACATAATCCACGAGCTCAGATACTCTGCCCAATTGTAAGCTGGATAGTAAAACTTCCAGGGTCTTTTAGCTTCCTAGGCAGTCTATTTTGGATCCGGGAAGTGCATTCCTCCTTCAAAGCTACCGTGGCATACTCAGTCAGACGACTTTTATTGGCCACGATGTCTTTAATATATTTAGCATATTTTGTCACTCCCTGCAAGACATCAACAAGAGGTAAATTAACATGTACCTGTTTAAGCACCTCCATAAATTTCTTGAAACATGCCTCCTCCTTGTGTTTCTTGAGTCGTTGAGGGAACGGGGGTGGAGGCCTTTCTGATTCAGCTTCTTTGGTCTTCCCCTTATCCGCAAGTTGCTCTCCCTCAACATCTGGTACTCCTGACTTTTGAGGCGGTCTTTCCGGTTCCACCTTCTTCAACTGCAAACCACTCCTCGTGGTCACCGCATTTACCTGCTTCGGATTAGGATCCGTGTCGCTAGGCAGTCCTCCTCTGGGCCTTGTGTTTTGGGCACTAGCAAATTGCCCAAATTGATACTTAAGAGCCTTGGCCGCTAATTGATTATTTTTCACTTCGGCTGCCAATTTAACATAGTCAGCCTGCAATTGCGCCTGATTAGCGATCATGGTCTTGAACATCTCCTCAATGGTAGGTGACGGTGGTGGAGGAGGGGCATTGTGATTTCTGAATTGGGATTGGTAGTTCTGTTGCCCTCCTTGATTCCTGTGCATACCCTGACCCGAACTTTGGCCTTGTTGGTTGTTGCTACCCCACGAAAAATTTGGATGGTTCCTCCAATTTGAGTTGTAGCCGCTACCAAACTGCTGCTGATTTCTTTGTGCATTGCCCACAAAGTTAACCGAATCTGGGTTTGCTCCACAACACTCAGCTGAATGCTCACTGCTACCACACACTTCACACCACATTTGCTGGACCGCATTGACTGAAGCTGAAGGCTGGTTCAAATTCATGTTGCTGAAGTGATTGTTCAACTGATTCTGCAAGGCAGCTATCTGTGCAGCGATAGCTGTAAATCCATCCACTTCAAGCACTCCGGCTGCTTTCCTTGCTCCCCCTCGAGGTGAATCTGCATTCCATTCTAGATTGCCTTGTGAAATTCGGTTGAGCAAAGTGTACAGCTCCTCATAAGTCTTTTCCAGCGCTTGCCCTCCAGCTGCTGAGTCTAACAAAATTTTAGTATGGGGTTCCAAACCCTCAATAAATGTGTGTACCAACACCTCATTGGACTGATGATGATGAGGACAGTCCCGCAACATGGATTTAAATCTTTCCCAGGCTTGATATAAATTTTCTCCCTCCCTGTGTTTGAAACTTAGAATTTGACTTCTAAGTCTGGCTGTTTTACCAGAGGGAAAAAATCTTATCAAAAACTTCCGTGCAAGATCATCCCACGTTGATATAGAATTTGGTGGTTCAGCTTTTAACCACCTCTTGGCTTCACCAAGTAAGGAAAAAGGAAATAGGGTGAGCCGAACATAATCAGGTGACACTCCAGCGGGTATATAAGTGTCACTTATCTCCAAAATATTCTGCAGATGTTGTTGTGGGTCTTCATGAGGGAGACCGGTAAATTGCCCTCTTGTGTGCAAAAGTTGCACCATATTTTGCTTTAATTCAAATCTCCCTCCAGGCTCTGGTTTGCAGATACTTGAATGTACATTGTTGGCATGTGGGATTGCCACCTCGCGAACCGGCCTTGCTGTTGCTTCGTCGGCACTAACACTGCCCTCACAACCGGTGGATTTTGTTGCTCCATTATAGTCTGTCTGAGCAACTGCAGCTTCTTTTGTAGAGCTTCTCTGCGTTTACTATGAAATTCACATTCAGACTCTGTATAAGATTCCACCAGCTCCTTGTCCTTTGCCAGTGTTCACAGAAATCAAGTCTGCAAAATACAGGCTAAGACCAAGTTGTCAACACTTAAGAAAATAAAACAAGAATACAGTAAATTTACACTTAACACAATTTCACCAATTGCCTAGTCTCCCCGGCAACGGCGCCAAAAACTTGTTCGGGTGTTTTGCTATAGGTGTTAAAAACCGACACGCAAGTGCACGTGGTCAAACAAGTAATAAAGTGGCTAAGTAAGCCAAGTATCGAACCATGGAGACTCTGGATAAGTAAAATTGCTTAAGTATACTATATTCTAGCTTACTTCTAATTATGCTGACAACAACGTAACCAAAAGTTAAATAATTTTTGTTTATAAATTATATACTAAAACTATTAACAAATATTTACTTTGAATTGAAACTATGGATATGAGCATGCCAAGGTTAAGAACAAGTAATGAACTTGATTATCATCATCATGCGGTTATTCTTCTCTTCTAGTTGCTAGCCAAGAACATTAGCCTAGAGATTAAAACTCTCATATTTAATCTCACTTAAGAATCATAAACCATTCGTCTACATTTCTGTGATCAAATGCAATTTATGACCTAGCAATACAATTCCGGTTCCAAAATTGACTAATACAGCTTTCAAGTATATTTCTATCAGGAAAGCACATCAAAACCCAATTTTCCCAAATCAAGTTAAGAATAATACCCTATTAATTCACAACTTTCCAATTTCGTGCTCTCTCGAGTGAAATTGGACTTTTTAGATGTACATTAATGTCGACCACACACTAATGCAGTAGAAACAAGAATTAATAGAACAACATAGAAGAAGAAGATGAAAAACCATACAATTAACAATCAAAATTCATCACCATTGTTCATAACCTCAGCAAGGAAGAGAATTAGCCACTCCTTCGTGGATTAATCATCCTAAAACAAGTGTTAATCATACAAACAATTGATTGAAAGAAGAAAGAAAGAGAGAAAATCCCTTAGCTTTTTCGTCCCTCAACTGCCTCTAACCACGTCCTTGCTCCACCAAGTCTGAATTTCCTTAAAAATAAGCCTAAGTGTTCTATTTATACTATTGGGAATTTTTCCCGGAATAACAAGCAACGTGTCACGGAGGCCAACGTGGAGCACTGCCTCCGTGACACGGCATGGACGCGGACCCTCACTGGAAATCCGGGGTCCGGGATTATAGCCTCAACGTGGCACGGCATGCAACGCGGAGGCTTGCCTCTGTGCCACGGAGCTGTCGCGAGGCTTCACTGGAAATTGCCAATTAAATCACCCTCCAGGCAGTGTGCCTCCGCGATGGTAGCGTGGCACGACTCCATCGCGGAGCCCCTTTTCATTGTGCATTCCAATGTGTTTTCCGTGCTCGCATCCAAGTCCAACTCCGATATTGTTCCAACATGCATTTTAGCTCCTAAAAATCATGTTTCACCTGCAAAACAATGCTAATCATGTTGGTTAGTATAAATTCACATTTTATTACCAATTACATGAAAATGTATACACATTGCACAATAAACAAGATGAAAATGATACGTTTGAGTATCACTTGGGCATATAAATCTGCCCAAGATCAGTGGCCCTAACGGATGACCTGATGACTCGTTGTCCAGGGCGATGACTTGTTCCCTCGCTCATCAGGTGCCCTGCCTGGCCTTGTCTTTGGGCTCATAAAAATTAACACCATGACTCGTTAGGGGTGACCACGACTCGTGGTCACCAGTCGTGAAGTACACTGTTCTTCTTTCTTCTCTTTTCCTTTTCCCCACCCCACGACTGACCTAACAAGTCGTGGGGTCTGACCATGAGTCGTTGCCACACCCGCGGGGACCCTTTTTCTTCCAACTTCCCCAAATCCTCCCTGCCCTCCCCACAAGTCACCTGACGACTCGTGGGCTGTCCTCATGAGTCATCTCATGACTAGTCCTGAGCCTGCAACATCAACTTTACATTTTCCCCTTTTTAACTCACGGGTCCGATCTTTGGACTTTCGGGGTATAACAATGGTTTGATCTAGTACAATCATGATTCTCAGTCCAATCTAGACTTTTAGATTTCAGTCCATATCTGTAGTATTACAGTTTAGCTATTATTACTCAGTATATGCATGTTTTAGTTCCTTCTCACATACTCAGTATATTTAAAGTACTAATCACATGCTTTTATGTGCTATATCGCTTTATGGTATAGGCTCAAGTACCTAGCCTTAGCACCATAGCTAGTCTCTCGGTGATTTTCCAGCAGCTTCAGTGGTGAGTCCTCATCTGCCGAGTATCGGAGTTCCACTCTCAATTGCATTTTTTTTGTCTAGTTTCAGATATTGGAGTTAGCTGGGGGTTTTTCTTGATAACTCATCAGTTCTCTTTTGAAGCCTTTCAGACAGTATTTTTAGATTCAGCGCAAGTTTCAACAGATTTTGTTATTAGTGAATATTTGATTATTTCTGTAGTTAGCTTCTGCTTTATTATTATTATTTTAAGCAATATCAGTTGTAATACCCCGAAAGTGCTTAAGACTAGACTTGGAAATTGGAAACGAGAAGCAACAGAAATCTGAAATTTTTTCCTCAGGATGATTGAGGATACGAATTGTAGGAAGGCCCCACGACCTGTAGGTGCCACCCGTGGTTAACAGTTATGAGGGAAAGAGTTGGAACAACGGGCCTTGTAACGACCCATTAGAATAAGGTATGGCTTGTAGGTAAGAGTCATGGGTTGATTCTGGAATAGTCAGGGATGGGCAGTACGAGTCATGCTATGACTCATTGTGAGGAACAACGAGTCATTGTGAGTGCCCGTGGGAAGAGTAGGGAAAATTCCCTTGTCAAGTAATGGATGGAACCCACGACTCGTTAGAGGAAGGTACGAGTCCTGGTGTGACTCATAGGAAGTTCAGATGTAGTTTCATCAGAGGCGGTAACAAAAGGATACGACTGATCATTGTTTGATGTAACGACTCGTCCTATTGAGTCGTGGTATCAAGATTTGAAAACTGAAGGATGAGGAAGGGAAGTAACAGACAGTTATCATGAGTCGTGGTAGCAAGGTACAACTCGTGGTACCACTCATTGTCACTGGCAGTGCAGAAATTCCAAAATTTTCATTAAGGGTATTTTTATAATTTCTAAGCTTTAAGGTCCTAAACTACATCATTTTAAGCTCAGTTAGCATGGTTTTAAGGGTGTTAAACATATTCTAAGCATTCCCACTCTATGTATGCAACTTAGAGCCTTTCTTTGGAGATTAAGCTTGAAGAATTTCTCCAATTTCTTGCCAAATTTCCCTTGGGCTTTCGAGAGGAAGTGTAAATCTGATTTACCCAGGTATGGAGGGTTATGAGTGGGTGTAATCATCCATACCCATGCCCAATCTCTCTTCATTTTTATGGAAATTCTAGGTGATGAGTCTATGCCCAACATGTAAATTCTCTAAGTATCAACCATGGGTATGATCTGTACATGTTTCTAATGTTGAATTATGATTCAGGGTAATATTTTACAATGTTTTCAATTACGAATCATGTTTTCAAGTCTTACATGTTATGATGCCAATTCATGGTAGTTCATGAAGTTGACATCTATGATTTATGTATTCAAGCATGATGAGATGTATAAGATGAAAGTATGATTTTGAATTACCCATGTCCATGTTCATGTTTTTGAATGATCAAGTCTATCTCAAGCATGTTTAAGTATTGGGCAAGACTATATGATCAAGTATGTGTCATGATTTATCTAAATTTCATGCTATTACTTACCACTTGGATTTGGAGTCTAAAATCCCATTATTTTCAGCTTATGGTATGGTTTGAGCCCAAGGCTCCTCATGTTATGATTTTAGATTTATCCATGTATGTTATGAGTTAGCTTCATCACTAGACGATGTTTCAGCTTTGTTGAAAAATGATGGAGAACATAATCATGTTTTTGGGAGTAGTGTCTAGCACTGAGTAGGTAATGGTCAGTCCACCCTATGCCTCAGAACTATGTGCCAATGTAGGTATGTTCAGATTATTTTGGGACCTCCCTTGTGAGCTTCCCCTTCCCCTAAGGGGCCTTCAACTTGATATCGATATCATGGTAGCGCCCTTAGCCCTAACAAGGCTTTGGAAGGCTCTGCCCACTTAAGTGTAATAGTCGGGACCACGTAAGCTCTATCGTGGTAATGTCGATTATAAGACGTGTCTCCCATTGTTCCTTATGATTTCAATCATGCATGTTCATCAGTCATGATATTATGTTTTCAACAGGTTTGACCTAATGTTCAGTTTTACTTATGTATATCATCTTAGCTTTGGGTCATTCGATTCAGTTATGAGATTCAGATATGTTAATGACATGTTTTCAAATAATAGCATGCAAGCCCTACTCTCAAATTCTTATGATGAAATGTTTTATGTTATGCATGATCACTAATTTTATTTACTTAGTGATTTTTCTTACCTTGCATACTCGGTACATTCCACATACTGACCGCATACTCTATGCTGTATCGTTTCATGATACAGGCTCGGATATTCAGACCCAGTCTCGTCGTCAGGCAGACTTTCAGTGTCAGCATCCCCCAGTCGCAGTTGGTGTGTCCTCATCTCTTAAGGGCCCCCTTTTATCAGTTGTATTTAGTACTTTCCAATTTTAGACTATAGTGAGTTAGTTGGGGTCTTGTCCCATTAACTCGTTAGTAGTAGAGGCTTATCAAACATAGTATGTATTCAACTTGAGACTTGTGTTATGTATTCAGATATTTGTGTTATTAGTTTATCAGACTTCCTCTATGTTATCTATATATATATATATACATATATATGTATGTATGTATGTGTTGGAGTTTCGGTTTAGGATGTTGAATTTAGATGTCATGTTCATGCCATGGGTCGAATTGGAGACTCTCGGGGTTCTTTGTCCCGTGTCTCGATCCGGGCCTATGTTCGGGTTGTGAGAAACTTGGTATCAAAGTTTAGGTTTTGAAGTGTCCTAGGGTGTTTGAAACTACGTTAAGTAGAGTCTTTTTCATGGGTGTGAAGCACGCCACACCTATGACGAAGAGGCTACGAAACATTTTAGGAGATGTTCCCTTCTTTTATGATCTAAGTCATGTGATGATATTGTCTTTCTATCCTTCTATGTGCTCTATGTATTTGTAGAATCATACCTCCCCGCATAGTTAATGGTAGGAGAAACGAAAATGAAAATGGCCATGAGAATGGCAATGGGGACGGGTACCAACATGCCTTACTAGCCCCTGAGGATCATGTGCCCGACTAGGTGGCCCACGTAGAGTTTAGGGTTTCCATAAAGATGTTATCTCAGGGTTTGACCGCCCAGGTCACCCAACAGGCAGTAGCGCATGTCCCTGATTGGAATGCGATGGCGGCAAGAGTCAGAGATGAGGATGAACCCTCCAGAGTTCCTTGGGTCAAAGGTGGATGAAAATCCACACGAGTTTATTGATGAGGTTCTAAATATCACCCAGATCATGGTGGTGCCTGGAGAGGAGTGCGATGATCTAGCCTCGTATCAGTTGAAAGGGGTCGCGCACATCTAGTTCAAGCAGTGAAAAGATAGCAGGACAGTTGGAGTAGGCCCTATTGGTTGGGAGGAGTTCCATACCGTATTTCTGGGTCGGTTCTTCCCTCGTGAGATGAGGGAGATTAAAGAATCCAAGTTTGTGAACCTAAAGTAAGGAAAGATGATAGTTCAGGAGTATGCGTTGGAGTTCTCTCGCCTTTCCAAGTATGAGCTTGAGATGTTGAGAGATCAGAGAGCCTGAGTGAGTTGGTTCATGCATGGTATAGCAGACTATTTGGTCAAGGATTGCCGGACCGCGATGCTTCATCAGGACATTGACTTTCCTAAGATTGTTCTGTATGCCTAGCAGATAGAGGCGGTACTGGGGAGTGAGTGGGAGAGAGAGGCCAAGAGGGCTAGGACTGATAGCTTTGGGTTCTCCCAATAGAGACTAGGTGGTGGGCACTGTCAGCAGTCCTACCAGAGATCTTCATCCCTAGCACCATCGGCTATGAGTGTGCCATCTAGATCCAAGCGCGACTAGAGGGGATGAGCAATTGAGTCTAGAGGTTAGGGTAGCAGACCCGCAGAATCCAGCATTCTAGAGTGTGGCAGGTATGGTAGAGACACACGGGTCAATGTTTAGCAGGTTCAGATGCTTGTTTCGGGTGTGGGAAGCCCGGACATATCCTCAGAGATTGCCCAGTAGCTAGACAGGGCCATGATAGGGGCTAAGGCCCAACCTCTAGTTCAGTAGCTCCACTAGCATGTGCAGCTCAGCAGGGAGCATCTACTAGTGTGGGTGGTGTTTAGTGCCAGAATAGATTCTATTCCCTAGTATCTCATTGGGAGCAGGAGGTCTCCCCAGATGTAATCACTAGTATGTTACGAGTATTCCACCTTGATGTTTATGCATTGTTAGATCAAGGGGATACTTTATGTTTTGTGATGCCCTATATTGCTAGTAGTTTCGGAGTCAGTCCTGAAATTCTATCAGAACCCTTCTCAGTCTCTACTCTAGTTGGTGATTCAGTTATAGATCGATGGGTATACAAAAAATTGCCCTGTCACAGTCCTTCAAAAAGTCACCTCTGCAGATTTAGTAGAGCTAGCCATTATCGATTTTGATGTTATATTCGGGATGGATTGGTTACATGCATGTTATGCCTTAGTCAATTGTAGAACCTATGTAGTAGAGTTCAGATTTCCAGGTGGGCCAGTCTTAGAGTGGAAAGGTAGTTCAACTGTGCTTGTAGGTCGCTTCATTTCCTACCTTAAGGCCAGAAAGATGATTTCTAAGGGTTGTGTGTACCATCTAGTTAGGGTTAAGGATGTGATGTCTGAGTTCCTGACTATCTAGTCAGTTCCCATAGTGCGTGAGTATCCAGAAGTGTTTCGAATGATCTATCGGGTATTCCTCCCAAAAGGGAGATCGATTTTGTATTTGACCTTCTTCTTGATACACAACCTATATCTATTCCTCCTTACAGAATGGCTCCAGCTGAGCTAAAAGAGTTGAAGGAGCAATTGAAGGACCTTCTAGACAAGGGTTTCATCAGACCTAGAAAATACCCATGAGGTGCACCAGTTCTCTTCATCTGAAAGAAAGATGGTTCCCTTAGGATGTGCATTGATTATTAGCAATTGAACAAAATTACCAGCAAGAACAGGTATCCTCTCCCTAGGATTGATGGTTTGTTTGACTAGCTTTAGGGTGCTAAGTACTTCTTAAGGATAGACCTCAGATCTGGTTATCATCAGCTCAGAGTTAGAGAGAGTGATATTTCAAAGACAGCCTTCAGGACTCGGTATGGTCACTATAAGTTTGTAGTTATGTATTTTGGACTAACGAGTGCTCCTGTAGCTTTTATGGATTTGATGAACAAGGTGTTCAAGCCATACTTGTATATGTTCGTGATTGTGTTCATAGATGACATCCTTATATACTCTCGGAGCGTGGAGGAGTATGCCGCTCATTTGAGAGTGGTGCTGCAGACTTTGAAGGATCATCAGTTGTATACAAAGTTCAGCAAGTGAGAGTTTTGGCTAGACTCAGTGGCATTTTTGGGTCATGTGATGTCAAGTGAGGGTGTACAAGTGGACTCTCAAAAGATTGAAGCTGTGAAGAATTGACTTAGACCTGAAAGTCCTTCAGATATCAGGAGTTTCTTGGGTTTAGCTGGTTACTATCGAAGGTTTGTTAAGGGGTTTTCATCCATTGTAGCACCATTGACTAAATTGACATAGAAGAAAGTGAAGTTTCAATGGTTAGAGGCCTGTGAGAAGAGCTTTCAAGAGTTGAAGACTCGACTTACCTCAGCACCCATGTTGACCCTACCTGAGGGTACCAATGGGTTCATGGTACATTGTGATGATTCGAGGATCAGCCTTGGTTGTGTACTGATGTAGCACGGTAAAGTTATAGCCTATGCTTCTAGGCAGTTGAAAGTTTATGAAAAGAACTACCCAACTCACGACCTTGGGTTGGAGGCGGTAGTATTTGCCTTAAAGATTTGAAGACACTATCTGTATGGGGTCCATGTAGATGTGTTTACGTACCACAAAATCCTACAATATGTGTTTACTCAGAAGGATCTAAATCTATGCCAGAGGAGATGGTTGGAGCTTCTTAACGACTATGACACGGGTGTCCTTTATCATCGGGGCAATGCTAATGTGGTCGAAGACTATCTCAGTAGGCTTTATATGGAGAGTGTGTCCCATGTAGATGAGGAGAGGAAAGAGCTAGTGAAGGATGTGCATTGGCTTGCACGACTAGGAGTTCATCTTTTTGATTCGACGGATAGTGGTGTTATTGTTCAGCATGGATCAGAATCTTCCTTGGTGACTGAGGTCAAAGCTAGACAAGATGAGGACCCTATTCTGGTAAAATTAAAGGAAGCCATTCAGAATCAGAAGGTGGAGGTCTTCTCCCAAGGGGGAGACGGTCTGTTGCGATATCAGGGTCACTTGTGTGTTCCAGGTATGGATGATTTAAGAGACCGAATGTTGCACGAGGCTCACGGTTCCAGATATTTTATACATCCAGGTGCCACCAAGATGTATCGTGACCTACGGGAAGTCTATTGGTGGAGTGGCATGAAGAAGGACATTGCATAATTTGTGGCTAAGTGTCCAAACAATCAACAGGTGAAGTCGAGCATGAAAGACCTATAGGTGTGTTTCAAGACATTAGCATCCCTACTTAAAAGTGGGAGGAAATCAATATGGACTTCGTTACAGGGTTGCCTTGCACTCGTCAACAGTATGACTCTATTTGGGTTATTGTAGATAGGTTGACCAAAACAACTCATTTTCTATGGTCAAAACTATTGATTCAGTGGAGGATTATGCTAAGTTATACATTCGGGAGTTAGTTAGGTTGCATGGAGTGCCCTTATCCATCATATTAGATAGAGGAACTCAGTTTACCTCCCAGTTTTGGAGATCATTTCAGAAGGGACTTGGTACTCAGGTCAAGCTTAGCACAACATTTCACTCGCAAATGGATGGTCAGGTAGAGCGAACCATTCATACTCTTGAGGATACGTTGAGAGTATGTGTGATTGATTTCAAGGATAGTTGGGATGATCATTTTCCTCTTATTTAGTTTGCATATAATAACAACTACCATTCCAACATTCAGATGGCTTTGTTTGAGGATATTTATGGGCAGAGGTGTAGATCACCTATTGGTTGGTTTGCGGTTGGTGAAGCTACATTGATAGGACCAGATTTGGTTCATGAGGCCATGGAGAAGGTTTAGCTTATAAGGGAAAGGTTGAGAGTATCTTAGAGTCATCAAAAGTCTTATGCGGATGTAAGGAGGAGAGAATTGGAGTTTGAAGTTGATGATTGGGTGTTTTTAAGATATTTCCCATGAAGGGAGTGATGAGGTTCGGAAGGAAGGGGAAACTTAGTCCCCGTAATGTTGGCCCGTACCGGATTGTGAGACGCATGGGCAAGGTGGCCTATGAATTGGAGTTTCCCTCAGAGTTAGCTTCAGTTCATTCAATCTTCCATGTATTTCTTTTAAACAACTTCTTGGGTGATCCGGCTTTGGATGTCCCAGTATAAAGTGTGGGTGTGAAGGCTAGCCTTAGCTATGAGGAGGTTCCGGTGGAAATACTTGATCATCATGTTCAGAAGCTAAAAAATAATGATGTGGCCTCAGTCAAGGTTTTGTGGAGGAATCAACATGTTGAGGGAGCTACGTGGGAAGACAAAGAAGACATGATGGCTAGATACCCGCACCTATTTCCTTTCAACTCAGTTCCAGCTTAAGGTATCAGTGTCCTCCTTACTATTCTATTCAGTTTCATGTTAAGTTCATCTCCCCCAGTTTCTCTCATGTCAATGTATATATGTGTGATTGATGAATTCAGTTCAGTTATGTATTCTAGTCCAGAGTTAGTCACTCCGTCAGTTTTCAACTTAATTGTTCAGTATTTGGCATGGTAGTTGCATCTCTTAGCTTTTTAGTATGTATGCTCACATTCGAGGTCGAATGTTCCCAAGGAGGAGATATTGTAGTACCCCGAAAGTGCTTCTATACTCGGGGACTGGAAATGAGAAGTAGTAGAAATCTGAAATTTTTTCCTCAGGACGATTGAGGGTATGAATTGTAGGAAGGACCCACAACTGGTAGGTGCCACCCATGGTTAACAATTATGAGGGAAAGAGTTGAAACAACGGGCCTTGTAACGGTCCATTAGAAGAAGGTACGACTTGTAGGTAGGAGTCCTGGGTTGGTTCTGGAATAGTCAGGGATAGGTAGCACGAGTTGTGCTACAACTCATTTTGAGGAACAATGAGTCACTGTGGGTGCCCGTGGGAAGAGTAGGGAAAATTCCCCAGTCAAGTAACAGATGGAACCCACGACTCGTAAGAGGAAGGTACGAGTCGTGGTGTGGATCGTGGGAAAGTTCAGATGTAGTTTCATCAGAGGTGGTAACAAAAGGATACAACAGATAATTGTTTGATGTAACGACTCATCCTGTTAAGTCATGGTATCAGGATCTGAGAACTGAAGGATGAGGAAGGGAAGTAACGGACAGTTACCACGAGTCATGGTAGCAAGGTACGACTCGTGGTACCACTCGTTGTCACTGGCAGTACAGAAATTCCAGATTTTTCATTAAGGGTATTTTCGTAATTCCTAAGCTTTAAGGTCCTAAACTACGTCATTTTGAGATCAGTTAGCAGGGTTTTAAGGGTGTTAAACCTATTCTAAGCATTCCCACTCTAAGCATGCAACTTAGAGCCTTTTACTGGAGATCAAGCTTGAAGAATTTCTCCAATTTCTTGCCAAATTTCCCTTGGGCTTTCAAGAGGAAATGTATATCTAATTTACCCAGATATGTAGGGTTATGAATGGGTGTAATCATACATACCCATGCTCAATCCCTCTTCAATTTTATAAAAATTCTAGTTGATGAATCTATGGGGTCTTAACCCAACATGTGAATTCTCGAAGTATCAATCATGGGCATGATCTATAAATGTTTCTAATGGTGAATTATGATTCATGGGCATATTTTACAATTTTCAATTACGAATCATGTTTCCAAGTCTTACAAGTTATGATGCCCATTCATGGAAGTTCATCAAAGTTGAGATCTATGATATATGTATTCAAGCATGATTAGATGTATATGATAAGTATGATTTCGAATTACCCATGTACATGTTCATGTTTTCGAATGATCAAGTCTATGTCAAGCATATTTAAATATTAGGAAAGCCCATATGATCAAATATGTATCATGATTTATCTAAATTTCATGTTATTAGCTTATCATATGGATTTAGAGTCTAGACTCCTACTATTTTCAGCTTGTGGTATGGTTTGAGCCCAAGACTCCTCATGTTATGATTTTGATTTATGCATGTATGTTATGAGTCAGCTTCGTCACTAAATGATGGTTCAACTTCATTGAAAAATGATGGAGAGTATGTGCATGTATTTGGAAGTAATGTCTAGCACCGAGTAGGCTAAGGTTAGTCAACCCTATGCCTCAGAACTACGTACCAACGTAGGTATGTTCAGATTATTTTGGGACCTCCCTTGTGAGCTTCCCCTACCCCTAAGGGGCCTTCCGCTTGATCTACTTATCATGGTAGTTCCCTTAGACTTGGCAAGGCTTTGCACGGCTCTGCCCACTTGAGTGTAATAGTCGAGACCATGTAAGCTTTATCGTTGGTAATGTTGGTTATAAGACGAGTCTCCCATTGTTCCTCATAATTTCAGTAATGCATGTTCATCAGTCATGATATTATATTTTTAGTAGGTTTGACCCAATGTTCTGTTTTACTTATGTATATCATCTTTCATCTTTGGATGATTCGATTTAGTTATGAGATTCAAATATGTTAATGACATGTTTTCAGATAATAATATGCAAGCCCTACTCTCAGATTGTTATGATGAAATTTTTTATGTTATGCATGATCATAGATTTTACTTACTTAGAGGTTTTACTTACCTTGCACACTCGGTACATTCCACATACTGACCGCATACTTTATGTTGTATCATTTCATGATACAGGCTCGAATATTCAGGCCCGGTCCAGCCGTTAGCCGGACTTTCAGTGTGAGCATCCCCCTGTCGCAGTTGGTGAGTCTTCATCTCTCGAGGGTCCCCTTTTATCATTTGTATTCAGTATTTTCCAGTTTCAGACTATAGTGAGTTAGTTGGGGTCTTGTCCCATAAACTCGTTAGTAGTAGAGGCTTATCAAACATAGTATGTATTCAACTTGAGACTTGTGTTATGTATTCAGATATTCATGTTATCAGTTTATTAGACTTCTTCTATGCTATATATATATATATATATGTTGGACTTCCGCTTTATGATGTTGAGTTTAGATGTCATGTTCATGCCATGGGTCGACTTGGAGCCTCTCGGGGTTCTTTGTCCCGTGTCTCGATTCGGGCCTATGTTCGGGTTGTGACATCAATCTTAGTAGATGGATGCTTTACCATGGGTTTGCTTGGGGTCACTTGTGATCCTAAGTACTGTGTCGCATTCAGGGTTTAAACTCGGGTCATGACAGGGGTTAGCTGGGGATAATGTTTAGGAAGGTACAACAACAATGGACAAAATGGATTTTTCAAAGAAATGTCTTAATCACATTTTACTCTTTGGAAACTAGCTATCCTACACACACTTAGGAAAGTTCTAGATATTACACTATGTACAAAATACAACAATTCAAGATCACCCCTCATGGCATTATGATCCGATTTAGTGTCTTATGGCCAAATATCCACAAACTCATATTGAATGAATTCTTTCATTATTAAGCCCTACGATTTTTTTCTTGAGTCAAGTTAAAGAACCTATTTGTCTCTCATGGAATTCTCACTTTTTATGTATTCATGATGACCCCTTCATTGCTTCTAGCTTTGCTTCTAAGTGGAGTATCAAGAGCACACAAGTGGTGGTTTTTGTCTTCATCCTAAAAAATAGAAAAATATGATTAATTTTCTCTTAAGACGGTCGTCATCCATCTATCATAAGGAAGGGTCACTACTCCTATGATGAAAATTAAAAAAATTGACTCTCAATTAACAAAACAAAAACAACCAGAGACGAACAAGCACATAGAAAATATCAGTTTTCCACAGCCATCCACATACTAACTATTACATACCAATCTACTAAAGCAGAAGTTTGACAACTATTTCTATAGACCTTTATAATTTTAGCAAAAATAGAATAAACAAAAATTCTATTTCCTCCACCCCATATTTAAATAGTGCACCCAGTGCACAAACATATCATATCAAGTAGGGAGAGAAAAAAAGCTTCCTGGGCCTCTAAGAAAAGTCATCATCATCAGGATTATACTCTTGATCATCATTATCATCCTCTCCTTCTGCATTATCAACCTATATAGCTCCAATGGATGCATCCTCCTCCTTTTCCTCATCATCAATGGCATCGGTCAGCATTGTAAGCTTATTGTCATGTAAAGACTCCTCAAACGTCGGCTCCACTTTGCGCATCATCATTGCACTCTGTGTGAGTGGGTACCTCTCCTCTAGTGCTGTCATCTCTTCAGCAGTTGCTGGTCTATCTCCAATCTTCAGTTGTAGCTCAAACATCCCAAATATGCAGTCTCTCCAACTGTCATCCCAAGCATTGTGCTCTACTGGAGTGAAGAATGGTGTTGATGAGTTGGTTGGATCCTTGGCTTCTGTGACATCAATCATTTTACCTTCCAAGTGCACTACTAGGGGTAGATGAAGGTCTTCCTCCTCTTCTTCAATGCCAACCTCCCGCAAGAACTGAGTCAACAAGCTTCCGTAATAGTACTTCCATCGGCAGTTGTCCCTAGATTGTCTCATGTTGTCCCTCAGCACAACACTAAAGTTAATTGGCATCCCCTTCATTAGCATATACACCAGTACCACCTTCTCTCGAGTGATCTCCGTGGTGTGTCTCCCCAGGAGAAGTACAGCGCAGACCAACTTGACCCAAACCCTGGCCTCCTTAGTCAAGTGGAGAATGAGAGAGTCGAATGAGTGCCATTTTCACCTCTTGCTCACCGGGCAGCTGAATGCTCTCCAAAAAATGTATGACAAATGTCATGGTATGGGGGATTCTCAAGCATCACAAAGTACATCTCTGTGTCCACCACTGGCATGCCAACGAACGCATTGAAAGACCTGGCAGTGAACTGGACCACTTGTCCCTGTACCTTAACCTTTGTGCTCTCTCCATACGAGGTGTTCCAATTTGCATAAAAATTCCCTTACCAAATTGAGGTTGCACTCCTCTATCTCAACAAAGACATATCCCAGTCCTAACTCTCGGATGGTGTCCCAAATAGTGGGGAGCTCAAGTGCCAAACGACCCTCATCAATCCAATTCTCTAGAACATACTTTGCTTTCTTTTGGGCATTAAACCACTTCAGCCCATGCTCCTCCATGGCCTTGGCTCCAAACCTCCTAGCAGGGGGTGCCTTTTGGGTTGATGAGCTTGATGCTACTCCCTTCCTGAGCCTTTTGAACCCCTTGCTAGAAACTGCTACTTCCTTTCCTTTGTATGCTCGTGATGCCATAGTACCTGCAAACCTTACAAAGTTAGTTCATGAATATCAAGGCTATCTAATTAGGTGTAACAGGTGCAACACGTCCCGATACTTAATTTGCTAGCATACTTGTGAGAATTTATCAACTAGGGTACTCAAACTTCCCCAATTATCATGCCAAATTGCATCAACCTAAATATTTCATCAACTTTACACTTCAAACCATGCTCATGATTTTTTTCTCACACCTATCTTCTTTATTATATATATTTTTTCAAGAGTGCTTCAATTTAGTCACTCACTTCCCTTCTCAACTCCTAATTCGCCATTCACACAAACCCAATTGTGAAAGTACTCAAAATAGATTCAACTAACAACTAGTCATGAATTTCACCAACTTTCCACAATGACTTAACATAAATTTTTCAACAACTCAATATTTTCATAATTCAAGAATCACCATATTCAAGCAATTTCTTCCTCTACCAAAATACACAAATTCACAAATTCTTCAAGAAATTTCTCTACAACCCATTCATTACGCTCTTCACACCAACAACTTCAAATCACCAAAATTTAACCAAAAGAAGCAACCTAAACAAGGATATAACATTATTATGGAAGAGTATATGAGTTTTAAGTCATGAAAACCCATGTTATGAAGTTCAAGATTCTTACCCAATAATGGTGATTTTGGATTTTTCAACTTGGGAAAGAAAGAGTAATGGGAGCATGCTTACAATATTGAATACCAAAGGAGAGAAGAACTTTACTTATTTGAGTTGAAGAAGTTTGCTTCACCAAACTTTTTGGAGAAGACAACAATAGGGGAAAAGGGGAGGGGAGTTACGATCAAGAGAGAGAAGAGAGAGAAAATTCTTTTATTTTATTTCTTTGACTTTTTAGAGAGAGAAGATGAGTGGAAATTTAAAATAAAGGTATAGGTTATGGGTTTTTATTAATTTTAGGATCCTTATTCTTGAGGAATATTATTCTATGCTAATTTTTGATGTTTTTCTACAAATTGTAATTAGAATGATGTATGTTCTATTGAATGTGAATTTTAGCCCTAGCTCTTGAAAATCAAAAACTAGAATCCCGCTTAAGTATTGAATTCTCGAAATTACTTGAATCTTTCAAAGTTAAGGGTTCCTATAATATTTGTATATGTTAGAAACTCAGTCACATGTATGTAGTCAGTTTCAGTCAGAAAGTTTATTGACTCGGTATTACTCAGAATATCAGCCTAGTCTCATTCAGATTTTAGAAACCTTCGAGTTGACTAAAATAATGTCAGCTGATAAGTTTGAATACAGAAATCCTTGAGGTGTCTGTGATACCTCCCAGTTATCAGAATCAGACTCAGAACTCAGTTTCATTGGTCCACTAGGTGGTCATGACCCTTTAGATAAACAACTCTAACTAGCTTTAGGACACTAGTCAGATTATAGTTTTTTCTTAGACGGTTACGACGCTTCTAGATAAGCAGCTCTGACCAGTCTAGAACCTACTTTCAGAATCTAGTCCAAAAAGACTCTCAGGGTATTTTCAGTTATATATTCCTGACTTGTCTTGAAACCCAGTTTCGAGCTATCAACTTAGTGTTTAGTTTAGGCATTCTAGTGGGAGCAGGACTTAGCACCGAGCGAACCGGGGTTCCAGTGCACCCAGGTTGCTAGAACTACGTTGCCAGTGTAGGTTACAATATTTATTGGCTTGATTTGACCCAGAATTTTGTGATCACCCAGTTCATGTCTCTATACCATGGCAGGGTATATTGGGTCCTACCGGTGAGGCGTATACATCGGACTCCACATCTAGCTCACGTGGTTATATGTCAGTTACAAGCTCTCCCATTAGTCAGCTTAGTTCAGTTTAGTGTAGTATCTTAGACTCAGTATGATGTTGTCTTTGACCGCCAGACTTGGTTATCTTGACCATCTCAGTTTACTTTAGTTGTTTTAATTCAGTATATTAGTTGGACATTGCATGTCATTTTTGTTCAGTCATTTATATCCAGCATCATGTTTTCTCTGACTTACTCAGTACATTCAAAGTAATGATGCATACTTTTATGTTGTATCATTTCATGATACAACCACACGTGCTAAGACTCAGTGTCGTTAGTCGCCGCAGTTCAGATCCTCCTCAGTAGCAGAAGTGTGAGTCCTCATCTTTTGAGGGAGTTATTTCATTTCTTTTAGTCATTTCATTTCTTTCAGTTAGACTTGGAGTTAGCTAGGGGCTTGTCCCAGCAACTCATCAGCTAGATGGATTTCAGACACAAACTTGATTTTAGAATTTTAGATCGTTCAGATGTTTTAAACATTATGTTTCAGTTTTAGCTTTCATAAATGTTTTATGTTATTATCGCAAAGCTTCTACTATGCAAATTTTACTCATAATACTAGTGTATAATAGACCAGGGGTTGAGTTGGAGTTACTTGTGACTCCAAGTACCGTGTCTCATCCAGGATGTAGACTCGGGGCGTGACAAACTTGGTATCAGAGCGCTAGGTTTAGAGAATCCTCGGAATGTCTGAAAGCCACATCGAGTAGAGTCCTTTTCATGGGTGTGAAGCATGCCACAATATGTTGAAGAGGCTACGAGATGTTATTAGGAAAATTCTCTTTTGTTCATACTCTTTATTGTGCGTTAAAGTTCAATTCCAGAAACGTCCTTCTAACTCATGCTCTATTTCATTTCAGTGAATCATGCCTCCTAGATGTGGTAATGGAAGAAGGGCCGGTAACACCAACAGACCTGCCCCACCAGTCCCAGTAGCCCCTCAGGATGACACAGTGTCCACTGCGGAGTTCAGGGCGGCTATCTAGCTGCTCGCTCAAACAGTCACCAATCAGGTGACCCAATAGGTGGTTCCGGTTAACACAATAAGGTCATCAGCTGCTACTAGGGTGCGGGACTTCATCCGTATGAATCCTCCATCATTTCAGGGAACCAAGGTGGGGGAGGACCCCAAAGAGTTCCTGGATTAGGTAAAAACGATTACCTGCATTATGGGTGTCAGCTCCTCTGAGAGTGTTAATCTTGCAGCCTACTAGCTAAAAAGGGTAGCCTAGGTCTGGTATAAACTATTGAAAGAGGGGCGACCAGCGGGAGTACGACCGGTGGAGTGGGAGGAGTTCAACATAGCCTTCCTGGACAGATTTTTCCCTCGGGAGCTGAGGGAGGCAAAAGTGACTGAGTTTATGAACTTGAGACAGGGCAACAGAACCATAGAAGAATATGCGTTGGAGTTTTCTATGCTGTCTAAGTACGCTCCACAGATGGTAGCCGAGCCAAGGGCTCGCATGTTGAAGTTTATGAACGGAGTGTGGAACCTGGTCCTCAAGGAGTGTAGGACAGCAATGCTGATTAGGGAAATGGACCTCTCCATCCTGATTGTCTATGCCCAGCAGATTGAGGCCAAAAAACTAAAGGATATGGAGCGAAAGAATAAACAGGCAAGGACAGGCCAGCCATATTATGGCCATCAGAGGTCTAGCGGTACTAGCAGCCTACGCAGCAACAGTAGAGAGCCCCAACACCCAGCTCAGCCACTGCCCCAACCTTCTGATCCTACCAGGATTAGAGGGAAGGAGCATCTGGCTTTGAGTCTCAGAGCTACAGTATAGGGAATAGATATCCAGCTTACCTCAAGTGCGGCAAGAACTACCCGAGAGAGTGTCTTTAGGGTTGAGAGGGCTGCTTTGGTTGTGGACAGTTTGATCATCGGCTTAAAGATTGCCTGCCATCAGGACAGGGGATAGCACAATCCACCACATCATTAGCTCCAGCAGGCCGACCAGCTCAGCAGGCCAGCACCTTAGGTGCGGATGGCGGTTAACACCAAAATCGTTTTATGCATTATCTTCCCATCAGGATCAGGAGAGCTCACCTGACGTAGTCACGCATATGTTACACCTCTTTCATCTAGACGTGTATGCCCTCCTAGATCCAAGAGCCACCCTTTCATTCGTGACTCCCTACGTAGCAGTCCAGTTCAATATCAGTCTAGAGGTTCTCTCAGAACCATTTTCAGTCTCCACCCCTGTTGGCGAGTCAGTTAGAGCCAGCTGGGTGTATAGAAACTATCCAGTCTCAATCTTGAATAAAGTTATTCCAGCTAATCTCATAGAGTTATACATGGTTGGTTTTGACCTTATCCTCGACATGGATTGGTTACACTCCGGTTATGCCTCAGTTGACTGCAGAACTAGAGTTCTCAAGTTTCAGTTTCCTAATGAGCCAGTATTAGAATGGACGGGCAGTAGTTCAGCACCTAAGGGTCGGATTATTTCCTACCTTAAGGCCCAGAAGCTCATTTCCAAGGGATGTATTAATCATCTGGTTTGGGTAAAAGATTCCAACTCTAAGACCCAACCATCTAGTCAGTTATAGTGGTTAGCGATTTCCCAGATGTATTTTCTGAGGAACTTCCTGGAGTTCCCCCTGAACAGGAAATAAACTTTGGAATAGACCTTGTCCCAGATACTTAGCCTATTTCCATCCCTCCTTACAAAATGGCTCCAACATAGCTTAAGGAGTTGAAGGAGCAGCTAAAAGATCTTTTTGACAAGGGTTTTATCAGACCCAACATATCTCCTTGGGGTGCTCCAGTGCTATTCATGTGTAAAAAGGATGGTACCCTCAGAATGTGCATAGATTACCGTCAGCTGAACAAAGTCACAGTCAAGAATAGGTATCCCCTACCTAGAATTGACGACCTATTTGACCAACTTCAGGGAGCCAGTTGTTTCTCAAAAATTGATCTCAGGTCGGGGTATCATCAGTTAAGGGTCAGAGAGTATGACATACCAAAAATAGTGTTCAGAACTCTATATGGTCACTACGAGTTTGTGGTTATGTCCTTCGTGCTAACAAACGCCCCCGCAGCCTTCATGGACCTGATAAATAGAGTCTTCAAGCAGTATCTGGATATTTTCATCATATTTTTATCGACAACATTATGGTATACTCCATAAATGAGGAAGAGCATGCTAATCACCTAAGGATAGTGCTTTAGACGCTTAGAGACCGCCAGCTGTTCGCCAAGTTCAGCAAGTGTGAATTCTAGTTGAAGTCCGTGACTTTCCTAGGTCACATGGTCTTTGACGAAGGTATTCAGGTTGATCCTCAAAAGCTAGAAGCAGTGAAAGATTGGCCCAGACCTACCTCTCTAATGGAAATTAGGAGTTTCCTAGGTTTAGCTTGTTATTACTGACAGTTTGTGGAAGGCTTATCCTCTATAACAACTCCTCTAATTAAGCTAACTCAGAAGAAAGTGAAATTCTAGTGGTCAGATGCGTGTGAGAAGAGCTTTTAGGATTTTAAGATTCGACTCACTACCGCTCCAATTTTGACCTTGCCAGAAGAAACAGAGGGGTTGGTTGTCTATTGCGATGCTTCCATAGTTGGAGTGGGTTGCATTCTGACGCAGCGGAGCAAAGTGATAGCCTACGCCTCTAGACAACTCAAAGTTCATGAAAAGACTTATCCAACTCATGACTTGGAATTGGCAGCGGTGGTGGTTGCGTTGAAAATATGGAGATATTACCTATATGGGGCTCACGTGGATGTGTTCACATATCATAAGAGTTTTCAGTACGTGTTCCGTCAGATGGACTTAAATCTTTATCAAAGAAGGTGGTTGGAGATACTGAAGGACTATGACATGAGTGTGTTGTATCACCCGGGCAAAGCCAATGTGGTGGCTGATGCACTAAGCAGGTTGTCTATGGGAAGCGTAGCTCATGTTGAAGCGGGAAAGAAGGAAATGGTAAAATATATTCATAGGCTAGCTCGGTTAGGAGTATAGTTGGTGGATTCAGCCGAGAGTGGAGTGGTAATGCAAAGTAGGTCAGATTCCTCCTTGGTATTTGAAGTGAAGTCCAGACAGGATGAAGATCCCATCTTACTCAAGCTTATGGAAGCAGTTCTAAGAAAATAAATAGAAGCTTTTTCCAAAGGGGGAGATGGTATGCTCCGTTACCAGGGTAGATTGTGTGTACCGAATGTTGGTGAGCTGAGACAGCAGATAGTGGCTGAAGCACACAGTTCTAGATATTCCATTCACCCTGGTGCTACCAAGATGTACCGTGATTTACGGGATATCTACTAGTGGAATGGCAGGAAAAGAGATATTGCTGAATTTGTAGCCATGTGCCCGAACTGGCAACAAGTTAAAGTAGAACACCAGAGACCAAGAGGTATGACTTAGGATATCAGTATACCTACATATTAGTGGGAAGGAGTAAACATGGATTTCATTACGGGTCTACCTTGGACACGTCGGCAACATGACTCCATTTGGGTAGTAGTAGATCGGATGACTAAGTCAGCACACTTCCTCCCAGTCAAAACCACAGATTCAGCTGAGAACTATGCTAGACTTTATATCCGGGAGTTAGTCAGAATTCGTGGGGTGCCCTTATCTATCATTTTAGAAAGAGGTACCCAATTCACCTCACACTTCTGGAAGTCTTTTCAGAAAGGACTAGGTACCTAGGTCAATCTCAGCACAACCTTTCACCCACAGACAGATGGACCAGATGAGCGATCTATTCAGACCCTAGAAGATATGTTGGGGGCGTGCGTGATCGATTCCAAGGGCAGATAGGATGATCACTTGCTTCCTCATCGTGTTCGCGTGCAATAATAGCTACCACTTTAGTATTCAGATGGCCCGTTTGAAGCACTATATGGTAGAAGGTGTAGAACTCCTATAGGGTGGTTTGAGGTTGGTGAAGGTACTTTGATAGGGCCAGACTCGGTGAACGAGGCAATGCAGAAAGTTCAACTCATCCGAGAAAGATTAAAAGTAGCTCAGAGCCATCAAAAATCTTATGCTGATGTGCGGAGAAGAGAGTTGGAGTTTGCAGTTGATGACTGGGTTTATCTAAAAATTTCGCCCATGAAAGGGGTGATGAGGTTTGTAAAGAAGGAAAAGCTCAATCAGAGATATGTGGGACCCTATAGAATTTTGAGGCGTATTGGCAATGTAGCCTATGAGCTAGAATTACCTTCAGAATTAGAAGTCGTGCACCCTGTATTCCATGTGTCACTTTTGAAGAAATGCATTGGAGATCCAACTTCAGTTGTTCCATTGGACAATGTAGAAATAAAGGATAGTTTCTCGTATGAGGAGGTCCCAGTCCAAATCCTTCACCGTCAAGTTCGTAAGCTGAGGAAAAAGAAAATAGCTTCGGTCAAGGTCTTATGGAGAAATAAGCAGGTGGAGGAGCTATGTGGGAGGCCGAAGCAGATATGATAGCCAAATACCTACACTTGTTTTCTACCGGCTCTATTATAGCTTAAGATATTAGTTCTGTCCTAGACTCAATTTAGTTTCATGTTCAGAGAATGTATTCAAGTTCTTTTACGTTTATGGATCTATGTATCAAAGGTAAATTTAGTTCAGTTATGTATTTTGAAATGGAGGTAATCATTCTATTAGTTTTGGATTTAAATGAGCAATACTAGAAAATTTTGATTGCTATTCTCTACCTTCCTGTGTATTATCCAACATTCAAGGATGAATGTTCTCAAGGGGGAGATATTGTAATGCCCCATAAACACAAATATTAGACCCAGGACTAAAAATATTAAAATTTCAGAAAAACTGGAAAATCTAGCACTAGTCACAGAACGGGTCATTAAGTGACCCGTTGGAGGTGCCCACGAGTCGTGAGGTGACTAGTGGGGAGGCCAGGTGAGGAAGTTTTAAGTTTTGGGAAAAGGATACCCCACAGACAACCTAATGAGTCGTGGTCAGTCACCATGATTCGTTAGGTTAGCCGTGGGGAGTGGCAAACAAAAGTATAGAGAGGTGGAGGCAGTGTACTTGACGAAAGGACCCCACTATTCGTGGTCAGTCACCACGAATCGTGAGGTGAGTTGTGATCAACAAGGGGAGAATTATCTGAGAGTGAGGTAGTCCACCTAACGAATGGTGACCACGACTCATGGTTACCATCCTTAGACAACTGATAGACAATGTACTTAACGGGTGATGCCACTAGTCGTAGTCCAGGGTAACGAGTCGTTAGGTCACTCGTTAGGACCATCTGACAATTTTTTCCTGTGAATTTTCAAGGGTCTTTCAGTAATTTTTAGCCTTCCCAAACTTGAAACTACATCGTTTTAGACATAATTTCAGATCTATTAGTAGGAATGAACGGCCTCTCCCCTTATTCCCCACGTATATTCTCAGAAAACATTGAAGAGTTCCTCTCAAGAACTTTCAAAATAAGGTCCATAGTTCTTCATCCATCTCAGAAATGCAAGTTTCCTCCTCAAAGAAATTCTTAGCCAGGTATGTGGGAATTAAACAAGGGGATTGTTCGTCCCTTGTGTCCCCTAAAATTCTTCCTCAGTTCACTATTAGTGCTAGCCCTAAATTTTTGATTGTGAAGATATTGCTATCAGACCTTGTTTATTTCTTGAGGATTATTATTCTATGCTAATTTTTTATGTTTACCTCCAAATTGTAATTAGAATGATGTCTGTTTTGTTGAATGTGAATTTTATCCCTAGCTCTTGAAAATTAGAAACTAGAATCCTGCTTAAGTATTGAATTCTAGAAAATTGCTTGAATCTTTCAGAGTTAGGGGTTCCTAAAATATTTGTATGTGTTAGAAACTCAGTCGCATGTATGTTAGTTAGTTTTAGTCAGAAAGTTTATATACTCTGTATTACTCAGAATATTAGCCTAGTCTCAGTCAAATTATAGAAACCTCCGGGTTGACCAGAACAATGTCAGCTGATCAGTTTGACTGTAGAAATCCTTGAGGTGTCTGTGATACCTCTCAGATATCAGAATCATACTCAGAACTCAGTTTTAATGGTCCACTAGGCGGTCATGACACTTTAGATAAACAACTCTGACTAGCCTTAGGACCTAGTCAGATTACAGTTTTTTCTTAGACGGTTATGACGCTTCTAGATAAGCAGCTCTGACTAGTCTAGAACTCAATTTAAGAATCTGGTCCGATAAGACTCTCAGGGTATTTTCAGTTATATATCCCTGACTAGTCTTGGACCCTAGTTTCGAGCTATCAGCTTAGTGTTTAGTTTAGGCATTCCAGTGGGAGTAGGACTTAGCATCGAGCTAACCGGGGTTTCAATGCACCCAGGTTCCTAGAACTATGTTGCCAGCATAGGTTACAGTATTTATTGTCTTGATTGGCCCTAGGCTTTTGTGATCACCCAGTTCATACGTTTATACCCTGGCAAGGTATATTGGGTCCTACCGGTTGGTCGTATACATCAGACTCCACGTCTAGCTCACGTGGTTATATGTCGATTAGAGACTTTCCCACTAATCAGCTTAGTTCAGTATCAAATTAGTTAGTTCAATTTAGTTCAGTGTAGTATCTCAGACTAAGTATTTCAGACTTAGGTCACGTCTTTTCCCACCAGACAGGGTCATCTTGACCATCTCATTTACTTTAGTTGTTTCAGTTCAATATATTAGTTGGTCTTTGCATGTCATTTCAGTTCAGTCATTTGTATCCAGCATCATGTTTTCTCTCACTTACTCAGTACATTCAAAGTACTGATGCATACTTTCATGTTGTATCGTTTCATGATACAGCCGCAGGTGCTCAGACTGAGCGTCGTTTGTCGCCGCAGTCAGATCCTCCTCAGTAGCAGAAGTGTGAGTCCTCATCTTTCAAGGGCGTTATTTCATTTCTTTCATTCATTTCATTACTTTCAGTTAGAATTAGAGTTAGCTGGGGGCTTGTCCCAGCAACTCATCAGCTAGATGACTTTTAGACACAGACTTGATTTCAGACTTTCAGATCGTTCAGATGTTTTAAACTTTATGTTTCAATTTTAGCTTTTGTAAATATTTTATGTTATTATCTCAAAGCTTCCGCTATGCTAGTTTTACTCATAATACTAGTGTATGATAGACCAAGGGTTAACTTGGGGTTACTTGTGACTCCAAGTACCTTGTCCCTTCCAGGGTGTAGAATCAAGGTGTGACAGATTTGGTATGTGTTCAGCAGGAAAAGTTGAAAAATTTTCCTTTGTACGACTCAACCTAAGAGTCATAGGTTGGTAGTATGAGTCATAGGAAGACCCATGGATCAGGTTAGAGATTTATTCCCCAGACCACGAGTCCACACTACGAGTTGTAATATGTGGGGATGACCCTTGATTAGGAGTCGTAGCAAGTCTTTGGAGTTATCCAGTGAATGATTATACGGGTGATGGTATGACTCATAGGATGGTGTTAAGTATTGTACTAGGATTTGTGGAAATATTCAGAGGATTGAAGGTTTTGGATTTGGTCGGTACAGAGGGATACCATGAGCCTAAAGAGTATTGTACGACTCGTGGTACGATTCGTGACAACTGACAGTATAGTTTTCCTGTGAATTCATTAAGGGTATTTTCATAAATCTTAAGCTCCTAAGCCCTAAACTACATCATTTTAAGATCTATTAGGTGGGTTTTTAGAGGGTTAAACCTATTCTAATTCATTAAACTCTCATGCATGCACATTTAGAAGGTTCAGTTGAAGATCAATCTTAGAATCGTCCAAATCTCTTGGGCTTTCAAAGTCAAGTTGAGAACCAGTTTTCCCAGGTATGTAGGGCCATGAATGAGAGTTTCCTTTCACATTCATGCCCAAATTTCTCATCAAGTTCATGAATTCAAGGGTATGATCCTATGGGATTTTAACCCAAATTTATGAATTTCTATATGATTTACTTATAGGTCAATTCCCTTCTTGTTTCAAAGCATGTTTTTAGATTCATAGGCAGATTTGATTTACTAATTGATTTCAAATTCATATTTTCAAATTTTAGGAAATTATACCCAATTATGCAACTTCATGAAATAGTTTAGTCTATGATTGATGAATTCATGTATGATGAAGTATCTAGAATGTACATATGTTTACAAATTACCCATATATGATTATATGATTGAAACTAGTGAAGTCTATTTCAAGTATTCATGATCTTCAGATTTTGGGTAATACCACTTAGATTTAACATTTTTTCATTATTCAGTTTAGGCCTATAAATCATCTTACTATATGGTCTTGGAGTCTATACTCCCATTTTCAAATTATGGTATGTTTGGAGCCAGGACTCCCCGTATTCAGATTTTAGATTATGCATGTAATTACATATCAGGTTCTTTGAAAAATTATGGTTTCAGCTTCATTGAAAAATGATGGAGAGTACCTTGCATGATTTTTAGAGTAGTTTGTAGCACCGAGTAGGCTAGAGAGTGATGAAAATTTTGGGTCTCAGAACTACGTGCTAATGTAGGTTTTCACATTTTACTTTTGGACCTCCCTTGTGAGCTTCCCCTGCCCCGAATGGGCCTTCATCTTGATATCAATATCATGATAGTGCCCTTAGACGTGAAAAGGCTTTGGATGGCTCTGCCCACTTGAGTATAACAGTTGGGATCACATAAGCTCTATCGTGATAGTGTCGATTATATGACTGGTCTCCTATTGTTCCTCATGGTCTAAATTTTGCATATCAGTTATGATATTATGTTTTCAGTAAGTGTGACTCAATGATCAGGTTATAAGTTCTTACTTATGAATCTCAATATCAGCTTAGGGTCATTCGATTCAGTTATGAGATCCAGTTTATGTCTATTCATATTTTCAGATATTAGTATGTAGTCCTTACTCTTAGAATCTTATGATGTTATGATTTATGATATGCACGATTTTAGTTTATACTTACTCATCTTGTTTTACTTGCCTTGCATACTCAATACATTCCAAGTACTAACGACATACTCTATATTGTATCATTTCATGATACAGGTCCTAGTGATCAGACTCAGACACGCCGTTAGTTCTACTCTCATTCTAGTGTAGACCCTGCCTTGGGTGAGTCCTCATCCTCTAAGGACATCTATCTTTTAGTATCATTATGTCAGTTTGCTTCAGACTTAGAGATAGTTGGGGGCTTGTCCCAATATCTGATCAGTTAGTAGATGTTTTTCAGACATAGATTTATATACTTAGCTTTGGACTCAGTGTTATGATATTATCATTGGCTAGATGTTTTTTTATTCAGATTTTCACTATTTCATAATTTAGTTATTAGTTTTGCTTATGTTGATCCTAAGTTATCATGTTCATGTCATGGGTGGACTTGGAGCCACTCATGGTTCTAGGTTCTGTGTCTAGTTCCGGGCCTATGTTCGAGTCTTGAAAAAGATGGTATCAGAGCATTAGGTTTTGAAGTGTCCTAGGGTGTCTGAAATCCGTGTTAAGTAGAGTCTTTTCTCGTGGGTGTGAAGCACGCCACACTTATGGAAAAGAGGCTACAAAACGTTTTAGGAAACTTCCCTTCTTTTATGATTCTATCTCACGCTATGATTTCAACTTTCTCTATTCCTCTAACTCTAGCTATATGCATTTGCAGAATCATGCCTCCACGCTGAGTTAATGGAAGAAGAAATGGAAACGGAAATGGAAATGGCCATGAGGATGATAATGGAGATGGGCACCAACAAGCCTCTTCGGCCCCAGCAGATCCCATGCTCGAGCAGGTTGCCCATGCTGAGTTTAGGGCAGTCATTCGAATGTTGGCATAAGCGTTGGCCACTCAGGTCAATCAGCATGCAATGGCTCATGTTCCCCATAATGGGAATGCAACAGCAGCTAGAGTTTGGGCTTTCACAGGATGAACCCTGTCACACCCCGCCTTGGGGGGTATGACTGGCACCTGGTGCCCTACTAGGACCTGACCTGCTGGACTGTTAAGACTGGGCACATCTGGTGCCTGGCTGGCTCTAACTCATATTTCTGGAAACAAAAGGCTATATAACGGCTGTAAATACAGCCCCCGGCCCGTTGGCCTATAGCCTTCTGTACCTGTACTAGCAGCTGACCAGAAACATACTAATTCAGAGGAACCTATGCGGGCCGACAAGGCCACCATGCTGTCTAGTTATCTACAACTCAATCATAACGCATGAAAAGAACTACGTGACCGGCAAGGTCACCACTACTGGAAAACTATGGCCCCACACGACCATCATAAAAGGAAGAAAGAGTAAAGGCAACTATACAACTGCACGGCCCCACACGACCGGCTCATCTGACCACAGGGAATATATACAGACTGCAAGCCTCTAGGAATGGTAATAGAACTGATCGGGACAGGGCCCCGACCTACCCGTACTATATAACAAAAGAACTGAAATACACCTCTGGAATCCAGTCTCCGGATGACAGGAGCTGAATACTCGATCGCTGACAGGAATCACGTAGTGTCACCTGCTCGTCTATAAGTACCTGCAGGCAAGTAATGCAGCGCCCCACCGGGCGTCAGTACCGCTGGTACTGAGTATGTAAAGCAATAACTAAAGCAAAATCTGAATACAACAATATAACTGAAGAAACTGAAGTAGAGAGAATAGACTAACTGTCTGATAATGTAAATCATACCTTCTCTCAATCTTTACTGGGAAGGATAAGAGTCATACCTGGAAACGTATCGTGCTACTGCTGATCTACTTGTATCTAACATAACATGGCATAACATGAAATAACATAACATAGCACACACAAACCTTACCCGGCCCCCATAAGCCGGGAGGTACAATCAACACAGAATCTATGCCCCTACCCCGGTCATCCCATCTCCTATAGTGGCTGTAAGCATCCTGCCGGTCCCTGGGTATGCACTTGGGCTCGCTGAGCCCCTGACTATAGCTTTATCTGAGTCCGAAGGACTCTAAATCAACACCCCGGGCGTACCCGCTCGACGGGGGTGTATAAGGGCCGACCAAGGAACAATATGGGGAAACTGGCATCCCATCTTCGTCCCCTTGCGGGATGGCATATCACTCCGTAGAGCAACGTATCCTCGTCCTCTGGCGGACGATTCGATACAGCTATTAACCCTGGGCGGTCAGGGATGCTAGGTAATCCAACCCTAATCAATACAATGGTCTCAACTAATCATGCTGTCTGTGTATCTCATAAGCTAGGACTAATAGGTGTAAGGTACCATATAAATCACATACTGAGCTAATAATGGTAATCTGTAAGTGTCTGATACATGCTGAGACAGGTAAGTATAAATATAAATATAGCCTCCTGTCAAACTGTACTGGGGTAAAGTTATATGAGGAGGTGTTTCTGCTGGAAACTATACTGTTTACTAAGTTTCTGTGTTAACATAATTTCCTATTTCTGACATGCTTTCTAAACCATATATAGTTACTATTCTATATCTGAAATGCTTTACTGATATTGTACTACCTTGCGGGGTTTCAGCTAAACCCAACAATATCTTAACCACTTACGCCCGAATCTATATCGTACGGATAGGTATCGTACACGTTACAACCCAAAACTTCTCATATTGCACCAATATTCAAAATAACACGATAATCGCTTTCTAAACATGCTACTGGTCGGTAAATTACTATACTGCTTCGAGGTTACTCAACTTGCCGAGGAAACTTAACTTTACATACCTTATCTCTGAGTTATTTGTCTGTCGGGCGGAACTCGGCCGGTACTTCAACTGTTTTCTCCCAACTGCATTCATAAACATATCAATTAACACAAAATACAACTTTATTTCAAAAGGCAACGTCACTTTCGATATAGTTTATAGCCTAAACTTAGGCTTATCGAAAGACGGCCAGAAACTCGCTATTTTTCAGCGGCCCAGAAGGGAGAAATATTCACTTCTCAGCTAGGAACACATAGACATTAATTTAGAGCAATTCTACTTACTTTAGTTCGGTGGCTCGCCGATTCGTCGGCCGTATTTCGCGAAACTAACTCCGTAGAAATGCTCTATGCTGCTAAATACCTTGGTATCTAGGATTAATTTGAGTTTGGGCAGCGTTTGGCAGCGTAATCGGACGGAAATTAATCAATTTCCTTCGTCCCTCTCTGCTCTCTACGTTTTCTGGAAATTTTTATAAGTTTCTATCATTTAAAACCGAAGTGGGGCTTTATATACTTGGGCCTACACAAGGCCAACGTGTCACGGAGCCAACGCGGAGGCTCCTCCTCCGTGACACGCTGCCATCGCGGAGGGGCTCTGCCTCGGCTCCTTCCGCGATGGTTCGACAGGCTTCTCGTCCGATCTTTTCCCGGGCCCTTCTCCAACACGTATGGCCTTCAAATATGCTTAACCAGCGTGGGAATAGGTCATCTAAGTGCCGGGAATTCTATGGGGTGTAACATTCTCCCCCCCTTAAGAACATTCGTCCTCAAATGTATACTGTTATCTAGAGGACTGATTACTTTACTTTCTGGAAGAATTTCGGCAGAGTTTCCCCTGTAATATGGACTATCGCAAAAACCTGAAATGCAGAAAAGTCCAATATAGGCACCGCACATAATATTCCAAGATTCACTAAACAACTAAATATCACTTCTTTCTCTATCATTTACAAACATACAACCATAAGATACTGCATAAATAATAATACGGACATACCTGTCGCCTGACTAGGCCTGAAATAGGGTGAGGATATCTGGTCCTTATATCTGCGAATCTGTCTGTCTAGTCGTAACCTGGATATTCTGAACTGGGACTACACTGGACGGGCCTCCTATGCATTTCCTCAGCATAGCTACATAGAAGATCGGATGAATGGATTCTAATTCTGGAGGCAAATTCGATTAATGGTAAATGCTCATTTTGGCTATTACTGAAATCTAGCACACATGCTCGCAATATGACTTCGAGCATCTGTGTTGTACGCTCAGCCTGCTCATCTGTCTGAGGAGAGAATGCTGCGCTTAAATTAATCTGCGCTCCCAAACTCTTCTAAAATGACTGCCAGAATCTAGCTGTGAAGCGTGCTCCTTTGTCTGAAATAATGGATACTGGTATTCCGTGTAATCTGACTATCTTTCTGATATACAACTCAGCATAATCTTCGGCCAAGAAAGTAGTTCTTACTAGCAAGATATGAGCTGATTTTTATCAATCTGTCACTTATCACTCATATAGAGCCATGTCTGTGTTTAGTACGGGGTAATTCTTGCTACAAAATTCATATTCATTGCTTCTCATTTCCAAAGAGGCACCGCTATGTTCTAAACTAACCTGCCTGGTTTCTGATATTCTGCCTTCAACTGTTGGCAGTTAGGACACTGGGCTACCTGTAGTTCTTTTTAATGTCATGGTACCTCTCTGTCGTATCGGGATGAAGGGAATAGCGGGCGTAATGTACCTCGCTCATAAACTGCTGGCGAGGCCCCAAAATATCTGGAGTACAAATGCGGCCTTTATATCGCCACACCATCCCCGGGTATCTGAAAATATGTCACCTCTCCTTACTGAATCTTGTGGTCAAGTTAAACCTGGCTAGGGTTTCTATACTGCCGTTCCTTTACTTCCACCTCTAACCGTAATGCTGCGATATTCTGTATTATCGTTCTGTTATCCTTTATTTCTGCTATGGGAATGGCTAGACCGGCTAACTAGTAAAATTCTCGGGTCTACTCCCGCTGTTTAGGTGGTAAGTATGCCAACTCCCCATAGATCTATAGCTAAGGGCGTCTGCTACCATATTAGCCCTTCCTGGAAGATACAAAATTTTCGCTTTTTCAGGCATAAGCTACTGCAGCTAACTGGGTGATACCCAGATCGTGGGTAAGATAATTCTTCTCACGTTTCTTCAATTACCCGAAAGTATAAACTGTTACTTTACCATGCTGCACCAATCCTCTGTACCTTCTGGCGATACTACACTGGAGCTGAGGTTAACCTGGCTGTTAACTCTTGGAAGTCCTGCTCACACTCCTCAGTCTACTGGAACTTTGCTGCCTTCTATGTCCACTTAGTCAGAGGTGCTGCTAAAGTGAAAAATCCGTCCACAAACCCTCTGCAGTACTCGGCTAACCGCAGGGATTGCGTACTTCGATCGGAGTGGTAAATCTAGGCTATATCTTCATTACTTCGATTTTCTGTATATCTGTCTGTACACCAGCCTCCGACACAATGTGACCAAAAGCTATTGAACTCAACTAAAATTCATATTTACCACAATTGACATATAACTAACGGTCATATTGGTTTATTATGCCGGAGAATCTGACAAGTAATCTACCGGTATAGACCGAGCTTATCTGGCCTTCTGGCCGTATGCTAAGGCTACTTGTTGCTAAGGTAACCTGAACGACCATCTGCGCACCTTGTGCCTTTATCTGATCCGAGGATCCTGATATTGATCATGACCTCTAACGATGTGGCTGCATAACCCTAAATAACTGAATAGTCGGGTTGAATAACCCGAAGGTGACAGCAGTCTAGTAATGCTCTAACTGTACTACTTGAGTACTTATAGTTCGTGCATAACCGCAAACTCGTGGGCATCTAATTGCTCTTGTTATTTTTCTTAAACCACTGTAAGGCTGCACTTAATCAACTTACTCCCAGGCGATCAATCTCTGGACCTTCACGGGGAGTCTACTGATCCCCTGGTCTTAATAAACACTATGCTAGCAGGGTACTGTTAATTTCTTACGTCTTGTGTGTATCCACTTGGATCTATACTGCTGTTCTGGGGAATTCTCGGTCTTATAGGCTATTCTGTAACTACTGGCCTTCTGCTAGGGCTCTGTATCTAAATATCTTACAAAAACCAGCTGAAATACTAGTCTATCGCTGACTGCTGATGTGGACCCTCCCTTGGGGTACCCGCGGGTATTCTGACTGGGACGGCCGGCTGACTTATGAGGTGTTCTACATAACCACTGCTCGGTTGACTAAGGCCGATTATTGCCCACGAGGCTGGGAAAACGACGTATGACCACTTAGCATGCTAGAACAATTCTGGTATTGCTAATCTCTGAAATTTGCCTATTCGGTCTCTAATCCTGGTTCTGGCACATGCACTACTGTTACCGATCTTCAGGGATGCCTCCCTGCTGATGCAGGCGACAGCTGGTCGGTAGACTGTCTAACTGCGCCCTTATCATCTAGCCATCTGTCTTAGGTAAATAACTCAGGTAAGCTCCTAGAGCCTAAATCTGACAACAACACATAAGTCTGTTAATCTAATAACTGAAAACTGAGATAGTTTTTATGACTTCATACGTAACTCACACTTAATCCGCCCTTTCTCTTTTTCTTTTCTTTCTTTCTTCTCTCTTCTTTCTATTTTTTTTGTCCTGCAATGCAATTTGTGTAGGCTTTCTATTACTAATCAGCATCTGCGATTATAGCCCTTATAGGCAACCACTCACAACATATCTATGATCTGTATACATATATATCGCTAGTTACGTACAACATGTACTGATTTCTGCTGTAATTCATAATGTCTGACATGTTCGGCTGAGTCTCACATCGCACATGATACATTTCTTCTACGACCTAATAATATCTCCTGCCCTGACTTATCATTTCATTGCATCGTCACCCCATTCTTAAAATAACAACATAAACATTCTAGTTATTGTCTGCTGTTTGAAATTCCACCACTCTTGCGATGTGGGGGGTCAACATTCGAATCCTGTAGCCTTACTAGGCATATATTGAGAGCCCATGACTGTCTGCTGGGCCTTATCTCCAGGCTACACTAAATTAGAATTACTGTATCGGTAACTTCTTAACTTTTCCATAGCGGACATACTGCGGTATTCTGAACCACAATCTTACTGTCAGCCTGAAGCTTAATCCTTAATACGATACTTTATCAATCCGGGGTAGTTCTAATTTCCCCACAAGATCTGACATTCCTGCTTCTTCCTCTCATCTTGCTTAGACTGAACTCTGGGGTTCATGGTACCTGCCCTTCATTGCTAATGAGATTACTGATCAAGCCTCGGCCCATACTTCTTCTGGCGTATGTTCAAGCCCATCTGATTCACATGACCTCTATATCTTTTGAGGTCACAACTAGATCGTACTATAATCTTACAAGTATGTCTTGCTATCTGTTAGCGTATATGGCGGACTTGGCCTTTTTCTGACTCAAACTTGACTATTATTAGGCATTCATCACTAGCCGGTCTGTTACCCCTACTTCGGGTAGACTAGCAGTCTTACTTTCTTTACTGGCGTGTTATCATAAGGGCCCACACAACTTACGTAATCATGAGGGCTCTTTATACTTTCTAATACTTACTAGGATCAATCAGCCCATCTTTACTTACTGCTTGATCTGGCAACCCCATCTCAAGTCTTATGCCCCTTTACTATACTGGCATCAAAATCAGGAGGTAGGGATAGCCCTTTTCTTAGTGCAGCAAATAAAAACATTCAACTGTACCAAATTCAAAAGGATGTATTTGGGATTCCTGCATTTTCCCTCTCTTTTTTTTTATACCTACCCGGTGGTTTGACCTTATCTGTAATCATAATCAGATCTCATATAGCTATAAATGAATCAACTCATATATACATTATATTTTTGACTTCCTATTCTGACGTTATCAACATATACTGGGAATAATGCCAATAACAGTATCGCGCTGGGAGGTCTCTGATACCTCCTCCTACTGTTGTAATTATCATGTAACTGACTGATGCTCTCTTCCGTTGCTATTTCTGATCTTCTTCTTATGATAGGGTAATGCTGATCTGTCTTTGTATCTGTAACCAAAGAATACGGTGAGTTCTCAGGGACTCAACCCTATACTGTACCGCTCTAAAGCACGACTGACTGAGAAAGAAGGGTAACTATCATATCATGCCTCGCAGCCTCCTGCCTATAGTATGTGGTGCACAACACATCCATAGACAAGACTCTACTTAGCACGGCTTGAAGACTCCCTGGGATACGACCTGCTCTGATACCAAGTTTGTCACACCCCTCCTTTGGGGGTATGACTGGCACCTGGTGCCCTACTAGGACCTGACCTGCTGGACTGTTAATCCTGGGCACATCTGGTGCCTGGCTGGCTCTAACTCATATTTCTGGAAACAAAGGGCTATATAACGGCTGTAAATACAGCCCCCGGCCCGTTGGCCTATAGCCTTCTGTACCTGTACTAGCAGCTGACCAGAAACATACTAATTCAGAGGAACCTATGCGGGCCGACAAGGCCACCATGCTGTCTAGTTATCTACAACTCAATCATAACGCATGAAAAGAACTACGTGACCGGCAAAGTTACCACTACTGGCAAACTATGGCCCCACACGGCCATCATAAAAGGAAGAAAGAGTAAAGGCAACTATACAACTGCACGACCCCACACGACCGGGTCATCTAACCACAGGGAATATATACAGACTGCAAGCCTCAAGGAATGGTAATAGAACTGATCGGGACAGGGCCCCGACCTACCCGTACTATATAACAAAAGAACTGAAATACACCTCTAGAATACAGTCTCCGGATGACAGGAGCTGAATACTCGATCGCTGACAGGAATCACGTAGTGTCACCTGCTCATCTATAAGTACCTGCAGACAAGTAATGCAGCGCCCCACCGGGCGTCAGTACCGCTGGTACTGAGTATGTAAAGGAATAACTGAAGCAAAATCTGAATACAATAATATAACTGAAGAAACTGAAGTAGAGAGAATAGACTAACTGTCTGATAATGTAAATCATACCTTCTCTCAATCTTTACTGGGAAGGATAAGAGTCATACCTGGAAATGTATCGTGCTACTGCTGATCTACTTGTATCTAACATAACATGGCATAACATGAAATAACATAACATAGCACACACAAACCTTACCCGGCCCCCATAAGCCGGGAGGTACAATCAACACAGAATCTATGCCCCTACCCCGGTCATCCCATCTCCTATAGTGGCTGTAAGCATCCTGCCGGTCCCTGGGTATGCACTTGGGCTCGCTGAGCCCCTGACTATAGCTGTATCTGAGTCCGAAGGACTCTAAATCAACACCCCGGGCGTACCCGCTCGACGGGGGTGTATAAGGGCCGACCAAGGAACAATATGGGGAAACTGGCATCCCATCTTCGTCCCCTTGCGGGACGGCATATCACTCCGTAGAGCGACGTATCCTCGTCCTCTGGCGGACGAGTCGATACAGCTATTAACCCTGGGCGGTCAGGGATGCTAGGTAATCCAACCCCAATCAATACAATGGTCTCAACTAATCATGCTGTCTGTGTATCTCATAAGCTAGGACTAATAGGTGTAAGGTACCATATAAATCACATACTGAGCTAATAATGGTAATCTGTAAGTGTCTGATACATGCTGAGACAGGTAAGTATAAATATAAATATAGCCTCCTGTCAAACTGTACTGGGGTAAAGTTATATGAGGAGGTGTTTCTGCTGGAAACTATACTGTTTACTAAGTTTCTGTGTTAACATAATTTCCTATTTCTGACATGCTTTCTAAACCATATATAGTTACTATTCTATATCTGAAATGCTTTACTGATATTGTACTACCTTGCGGGGTTTCAGCTAAACCCAACAATATCTTAACCACTTACGCCCGAATCTATATCGTACGGATAGGTATCGTACACGTTACAACCCAAAACTTCTCATATTGCACCAATATTCAAAATAACACGATAATCGCTTTCTAAACATGCTATTGGTCTGTAAATTACTATACTGCTTCGAGGTTACTCAACTTGCCGAGGAAACTTAACTTTACATACCTTATCTCTGAGTTATTTGTCTGTCGGGCGGAACTCGGCCGGTACTTCAACTGTTTTCTCCCAACTGCATTCATAAACATATCAATTAACACAAAATACAACTTTATTTCGAAAGGCAACGTCACTTTCGATATAGTTTATAGCCTAAACTTAGGCTTATCGAAAGACGGCCAGAAACTCGCTATTTTTCAGTGGCCCAGAAGGGAGAAATATTCACTTCTCAGCTAGGAACACATAGACATTAATTTAGAGCAATTCTACTTACTTTAGTTCGGTGGCTCGCCGATTCGTCGGCCGTATTTCGCGAAACTAACTCCGTAGAAATGCTCTATGCTGCTAAATACCTTGGTATCTAGGATTAATTTGAGTTTGGGCAGCGTTTGGCAGCGTAATCGGACGGAAATTAATTAATTTCCTTCGTCCCTCTCTACTCTCTACGTTTTCTGGAAATTTTTATAAGTTTCTATCATTTAAAACCGAAGTGGGGCTTTATATACTTGGGCCTGGACAAGGCCAACGTGTCACGGAGCCAACGCGGAGGCTCCTCCTCCGTGACACGCTGCCATCGCGGAGGGGCTCTTCCTCGGCTCCTTTCGCGATGGTTCGACAGGCTTCTCGTCCGATCTTTTCTCGGGCCCTTCTCCAACACGTATGGCCTTCAAATATGCTTAACCAATGTGGGAATAGGTCATCTAAGTGCTGGGAATTCTACGGGGTGTAACAAACCCACCTGAGTTACGTGGGTCGAGAGTGGATGAGGACCCAGATGAGTTCATTGAGGAGATCGAAAAGATCACCCAAATTATGGGGGTGATAGGAGAGAAGTGTGCAGACTTAGCCTCCTATCAGTTGAAGGGGGTTGCTCATATATGGTATAGGTAGTGGAAGGATCACTGGGGATTTGGAGTGGGTCTCATTGGTTGGGATGAGTTCCTCACTGCATTCCTAGACCGATTCTTTCCCCAGGAGATGAGGGAAATCAAGGCGGCCAAGTTTGTCAATTTAAAATAGAACAACATGATCATTTAGGAGTATACTCTAGAGTTCACCCAGTTATCCAAATATGCGCCGAAGATGGTGGCCGATCAGAGGGCTCAGGTGAGCAGATTTGTGAATGGAGTAGTGGATTCCTTGGTCAAGGATTGCAGGACCGCCATGCTACATAAAGAAATTGACGTCTCCTGATTGGTCTTGTATGCCTAGCAGATAGAGGCGGTGCAGATGAGGGAGAGGGAGAGAGAGAGGCCAAGAGGGTCAGGACAGACAGTTCTAGATTTTTCCAGCAGAGGTCTACTGGCAAACATTGTCAGCAGTTCCACAAGAGATCATCAACCCTAACACTACCATCAACCAGTGTGCCATCAAGGTCTAGGCGTGATTAGAGAGGAAAGACATCAGGATCTCGAGGTCATGGGAGCAGGCCAGTAGAGCCCAACATTCTAGTTTGTGGCAGGTGTGGTAGGAGGCACACCGGACAATGCTTAGTAGGATCAGGGGCATGTTTTGGGTGCGGGAAGCCCGACCACATGCTCAGATATTATCTAGAGGCCAGACAGGGCCATGGTAGAGATCGTGACCAAGTTACCAGTTCAGCAGCTCCACCAGCACGTTCAGGTGGTGGTCAGCATCAGAACATCTTTTACGCCCTCTCATCACGTTAGGAGCAAAAGGTTTCCCTGAATGTGGTCATTGGTATGTTATAAGTATTCGATCTCGATGTTTATGCATTGTTAGATCCAGGGGCTCCCCTATCTTTTGTGACTCCTTATGTTGCCTTTACTTTTGGTGTTAGTCCTGAAAGCCTATCAGAACCCTTCTAAGTCTTTACTCCAGTCGGTGACTCCATTATAGCTCGACAGGTATATAGATATTTCCCTATCACAGCCCTTTAGAAAGTCACCTCAGCCGATCTGGTAGAGTTATCATTGGTACGTATTGGTTGCATGCATGTTATGCCTCAGTGAATTGTAGAACTCGTACAGTAGAGTTTCAATTTTCGAGAGAGCTAGTCCTAGAATGGAAGGGTAATCAGCTATGCCTGTAGATTTCTTTATTTCTTACCTTAAGGCCAAAAAGACTATTTCCAAGGGTTGTGTTTACCATCTAGTTTAGGTTAAAGATGTAACATCTGAAACCTCGACACTTCAGTCAGTTCATATAGTGTGTGAGTATCCAGAGTTTTTCCCAGATGATCTACTAGCACTCTTTCCTGAGCAGAACATTGACTTTGGTATTGACCTTCTTCCCGAAATGCAGCCTATATCTATTCCTCTATACAGAATGGCTATAGCTGAGATAAAGGAGTCGAAAGAATAGATGAAGGTTCTTCTAGATAAGGGATTTATCAGACCTAGCAAGTCCCCATGAGGTGCATCAGTTCTCTTTGTTAGAAAGAAGGATTGGTCTCTTTGGATGTGCATTGACTATTGATAGTTGAACAAGGTTACAATCAAGGACAAGTATCCCCTCCCCATAATTGATTACTTGTTTGACCAACTTCATGGTGCTAAGTGCTTCTCAAAGATAGTCCTCAGATCTAGGTATCATCAGCTCAGATTTAGGGAGAGTGACATTTCGAAGACAGCTTTTAGGACGCGGTATGACCAGTATGAGTTTGTGGTTATGTCTTTTGGACTAACGAATGCTCCTGCAACTTTTATAGATTTGATGAACAGTGTGTTTAAGCCATATCTTGATATGTTCGTGATTGTTTTTATAGACAACATTCTCATATACTCTCGAAGCGAGGAGGAGCATGCCGCTCATTTCAAGATTGTGCTATAGACTCTCAAGGATCACCAACTATTTCCTAAATTTAGAAAGTGTGAGTTTTGGTTGGACTCAGTATTTTTGGGTCACATGGTGTCAAGCAAGGGTGTGCAGGTGGACTCTCAAAGGTAGAGACAATGAAGAATTGGCCTAGACCAGTTAATCATTTGGATATAAGGAGTTCCTTGGGTTTAGCTGGTTATTATAGGAGGTTTGCTGAAGGATTTTCATCCATTGTAGCACCATTAACTAAGTTGACCCAAATGAAAGTTAAATTTCAATGGTCGGATACCTGTGAGAAGAGTTTTCAAGAGTTAAAGACTCAACTCATTTAAGCCCTAGTATTTACCCTACCTAAGGGTACATATATTTGTTGTGTATTATGATGCCTCTATGATCAATCTTTGTTGTGTGTTGATGCAACATGGTAAGGTCATTACATATGCCTCTAGACAGCTAAAGACTCATGAGAAGAATTATCCTCTGCATGACCTGGAATTGGCAACGGTGGTGTTTGCATTAGTGATTTTGTGGCACTATTTGTATGGGGTCCATGGGGATGTGTTTATGAACACAAGATCCTACAGTATGTTTTCACTTAAAAGGATTTGAATTTTGGACAAAGGAGATGGTTAGAGCTGCTCAAGGACTATGACATGAGTGTCCTTTATCATCTGGGCAAGGCCAATGTAGTGGCAGATGCCCTTACCAGGCTATCCATGGAGAGTGTTTCTCATGTGGGAGGATGGAAATAAGGAGTTAGTAAAGGATGTGCATCAGCTAACACAGTTAGGGCTTCGCCAGATTGACTCGTCAAATGGTGGTGTCATTATTTAGAATGGGTCAAATCTTCTTTAGTGACTAATGTAAAGGCTAGGCAAGATGAGAATCCTCTTTTTGTAATATTGAAGGAAGCAGTTCATAATCACAAGGTAGAGGTCTTCTCGCAAGGGGGAGATAGTGCGTTTCGTTATCAGAGTCGTTTGTGTATTTCGGGTGTGGATGAATTTGGAGAATGAATGTTTTATATGGCTCATGTTTCCCAATATTCTATACATCTAGGTTCCACCAAGATGTACCGTGACCTTCAGGAAGTCCATTGGGGGAAAGGCATGAAGAAGGACATAATCGTGGCTAAGTGTCTGAATTCTCAACAAGTGAAAGTGGAGCATCAAAGACCTGAAAGTATGCTACAAGGCATCAATATTCCCACTTGAAAGTGGGAAGATATAAATATGTACTTCATCACAGGGTTGCCTTGCACACATCGACACACAATATGATTTTATTTGGGTGGCTGTATATAGACTGACGAAATCAACCCATTTTCTATCGGTCAAAACAATCAACTCAGTGGAGGAGTATGCTAAATTGTACATTCAGTAGTTAATTAGGTTGCATAGAGTTCCTTTGTCCATCATTTCAGAAAGAGGTACTCAGTTTACCTCCCAGTTTCAGAGATCGTTTCAGAAGGGCCTTTGTACTCATGTTAAGCTTAGCACAGTTTTTCACCCGAAGACAGATGGATAGGTCGATCGTACCATTCAGAGTCTTGATGACATATTGAGTGCTTGTGTAATTGACTTAAAGGATAGTTGGGATGATCATTTACCTTTTATAGAGATTGCTTACAACTATAGTTACCATACCATCATTCGGATGGCTCCGCTTGAGGCTCTTTATGAGTAGAGATGTAGATCGCCTATTGGTTAGTTTGAGGTTGGTGAAGATACATTGATAGGTCTATATTTGGTTCATGAGGCCATGGAGAAAGTTCATCTTATAAGGGAAAGGTTGAAAACAGCTTAGAGTCATCAAAAGTCCTATGATGATATTAGGAGAATATAGCTTGACTTTGAAGTTGATGATTGGGTGTTCTTGAAGGTGTCTCCAATAAAGGGACTGATGAGGTTCAAAAAGAAAGGGAATCTTAGTCCCCAATATGTTAGTCCCTATAGGATTGTGAGACGTGCTGGCAAGGTGGCCTATTAGAGATACCAATAGAGTCGGCTTCAGTACATCTAGTTTTTCATATATTATAGTTAAAGAAGTGCATTGGTGATCCATCTTTGGTTGTCCTGGTAAGAGCATAGGTGTGAAGGATAACCTTAGCTATAAGGAGGTACTAGTTGAGATCCTTGATCATCAGGTTCGGAAGTTAAGGAACAAAGGAGTATCTTTGGTAAATGTCTATGGAAAATCAGCTTGTTGAGGGAGCTACATGGAAAGCCGAACCAGATATGATGGCTAAATACTCGCACCTTTTCCCTACCGACTTAGTTCCAGCATGAGGTATCAATTTTCTCTCTAATACTCTATTCAGTTTCATATTTAGTTCATGTCTCTCAGTTCCTTTCATGTCAGTACATGTATGTGTGATTCATGAATTCAATTCAGTCATGTATATCAAACCGAAGTCAGTTACTCCATCAGTTTTTAGCTCCGATGTTTAGTATTTGAGATTTCAATTCCCTTCCCTAGTTTTTTATAGTTTGTTTACTCCATATTCGAGGACAAATGTTTACAAGTGGGATATATTGTTATAACCCGAAGGTTCCTAAGATTAGACCCAATATTTGGTATGTGTTCAGCAGGAAAAGTTGGAAAATTTGCCTCAATACAAGTCAACCTATGAGTTGTAGGTTGGTAGTACGGGTCGTAGGAAGACCCGTAGATCAGGTCAGAGATTTTGTCCCCCAGACCATAAGTCCCCACTATGAGTCATAGTATGTGGGTACGACCTACGATCAAAAGTTGTAGTAAGTCTTTGGAGTTATCCATTGATTGATTGTACAGGTGATGGTACAATTCATAGGATGGCATTACGAATTGTAGTAGGATTCATGGAAATATTCACAGGATTGGAGGTTTTGGACTTTGTCAGTACGTGAGGATACTACAAGTCTTAAGAGGATTATATGACTCATGATACAATTCGTGACAGTTGACAGAACAGTTTTCCTGTGAATTCATTAAGAGTATTTTCATAAATCCTAAGCTCCTAAGTCCTAAACTACGTTATTTTAAGCTATGTTAGGAGAGTTTTAGAGGGTTAAGCCTATTCTAATTCATTCAACTCTCACGCATTCAAGTTTAGAGGGTCCCATTGAAGATCAAGCCTAGAATCTTCCTATTCTCCTCCAAAACTCCTAGACTTCCAAAGTCAAGTTGAGAATCAATTTACCTAGGTATTTAAAGCCATGAATGAGAGTTTCCTTTCACTCTCATGCCCAAATTTCTCCTCAAATTCATGATTTCAAGTGTCAATTCAAGTGGATGATCCTATGGGGTATCAATCCAAATTTCTGAAATTCTATATGATTTATTTATGGGTCGATTCCCTTCATGTTTCAAAGCATGTTTTAAGATTCATGGGCAGATTTTATGTTCTAATTGATTTAAAATTCATGTTTTAAAATTTTTGGAAATTATGCCCAATTATTAAGTTCATAAAAAAGTTTAGTCTATGATGGATGATTTCAAGTATGATGAAGTATCTAGAATGTTTGTATGTTTACTAATTACCCATATATGAATCTGTGATTGTGACTAGTGAAGTCTATTTCAATTATGCATGATCTTTTGATTTTGGGTAATCCACTTAGATTTAGCATGTTTTCATGATTATGTTTTGTTCTATAAATCAGCTTACCATATGGTCTTAGAGTCTATACTCTCATTTATAGCTTATGGTATGTTTGGAGCCAGGACTCCCCTTATTCAGATTTCAGACTATGCATGTAATTACATTATTAGCTTCGTTGAAAAACAGTGGTTTCAGCTTTGTTGAAAAATGATGGAGAGCACCTTGCATGTTTCTCGGAGCAGTTTCTAGCACCGAGTAGGATAGGTGTTCATGAAAACCCTGGGTCTCAGAACTACGTGCCAATGTAGGATTTCACATTTTACTTTGGGACCTCCCTTGTGAGGTTCCCTTGCCCTGAATGGGCCTTTAGCTTGATATCGATATCATGATAGCGCCCTTAGCCCTATAAAGACTTCGGATGGCTTGTGCACTTGAGTGTAATAGTTGGGATCATGTAAGCTATATTGTGATAGCATCAGTTATATAACGGGCCTCCCATTATTCTTCATGATCTCAGTTATACGTGTTTATCAGTTATGATATTATGTTTTCAGCAGGTTTGACCAATGATCAGGGTATCAGTTTTTAGTTATGAACCTAAGTTTCATCTTGGGGTCATTCAATTCAGTTATGAGATCCAGTTTATGTCTATTCATGTTTTCAGGTATCAGTATGCAGTACTTACTCTCAGAATCTTATGATGTTATGATTTATGATATGCATGATTTCAGTTTATACTTACTCAGTCTGTTTTACTTACCTTGCATGCTCAGTATATTCCAAGTACTGATCGCATATTCTATGCTGTATTGTTTCATGATACAGGTCCTAGCGATCAGACTCAGACACGCCGTTAGTTCTTCTCTTGTTCCAGTTTAGACCCTTTCTTGGGTGAGTCCTAATCCTAAAAGGACATATATCTTTCAGTATCATTATGTTAGTTTGTTACAGACTTAGACATATTTGGGGGCTTGTCCCAGCATCTCATCAGGTTGTAGAGGCTTTTCAGACAATGATTTGTATACTTAGCTTCAGAATCAGTGTTATTATATTATCTATGGCTAGACATTTTGTTATTCAGATTTTCGCTATTTCAGAGTTCAGTTTTTCATTTCGCTTATGTTGATATTTAGTTATCATGTTCATTCCATGGGTCAACATTGAGCCATTCATGGTTCCAGGTTCCGTGTCTAGATCCGGGCCTATGTTCGGGCCGTGACAATATATTTTAGCTATTAAATGTCAATTGTAATTTTATGGATAGCTCAATATCAAATATTTTGGCTTAAGGTCATTTGTATATTTACCCCTTTTTATTTATTAAAAAAAAGATACTATAGCATTTTGTTCGAATTTTCCAAACTGTCAGCTTTCTTGAAAGTCTCCTATGAGAGAATATAGGTGGTATGGGTATTTATTTTATGCTTTATTGAAGTCCAAATTTACGGAACCCGCATTATTTGTTATTCCAATATATAATGTAAAACATTATTTGGTTTAGTAAAAGATGTTACAGCATCTTCGTAATTAAGAGTCTTAAGTAGTTAATAGGGCGTAGTTGTCACGACCCAAGTCTACACTCTGGAAGCGACACAGTACTTAAGAACATAAGTGACCCCAAGAAAAACCATGACATAACATAATTCTATAATGACTGAACTACTGTAAAGAATATTAAGAGGATGATGTTTAAAAACAATAACCAAATACATTTACAAATAAAAACATCTGATAAGGTACAGATGTTTAATCAACACAAGAACTCAAGCTAAAACTATTATATCCTATTTGAAAGCCTTCAAAAAGAACTGATGAGTTGCTGGGACAAACCCCAACTAACTCTAATGTTTGAAAACTGAAAATAACAATGACTGAAGTAAAGACTCTGGCCCTCGGAAGATAAGGACTCACCACTATCCAAATGTTGGAAATAGTTGGAAGAGACTAGTTGCGATGCTAAGGCTGGGTATCTGAGCCTACATCACAAAACGATATAGCACACGGAGAGCATGTGATCAGTACTTGGAATGTATTGAGTATGTGAGAGGTAATTAAAGCATACATATACTGATAAATCTTAAACTGAACTAAAATAACATGCCAAAGAATCTATCAGAAATCATGAGTAGAACAATTAATCTGATATATCTGAGAATACTATATAAACTGATAAACTGAGTTAGATTCATAAGCACATCCTGAAATTTGATAGACTACACTGGACTAAGGATTCTGACTGTACTGTACTATGGGAGTGTCTGTTATATGAAACCACGTGAGCTAGATGTAGAATTCAATGTTTACACCCCATCGATAGGGCCCACAATACCTTGTCAGGGTACAGTGACTAACTGCATGATCACTTACTGTAAAATCCATTCGGGTCAAATCCTACGGTGGCACATAGTTCTGGGAGCCTGGGTGCGCTAAACCCCTGTCCAATCGGTGCTAACTACTACTCCTAACTGAAGACACAATAAATATAGGTGTCTGTAAAACACTGATAGCTCAAAACTAATGTCCTAAGATTAGGTCAGGACTACTTGTCTGGAAGTGCCTTGAAAGTCTAAAGGATCTAATAAATTGAATCATACTAAAAAGTCTGATAGTATTGATAACTTATAAGTGATATTTCTAAAAATACTTAGCATACTCACAAGCTGAAAGTAATAACATTTTTTAAAGCACTCATGCTAGAATATATACTTAAGTGATAATAGCATGATGATATAACCTTACTGATTAGCTTTTAAATCATACAGTATTCAACCCAAAATTGTGCTAAGATTAGGGCTAGAAATGAATATGTAAAAATGAAGTTAAATTATGAATTTCACATAGTATTAATCAGGGGAGCTGAGAGAACTAACAATATGCAAGGAAAATCATGATCTGTTCGGAACCTTAACTCATGATTTCTATAGGGCAAAAGTTGATGAATGATTCTCAAAATTACTTTGGCGTAAGGGTTAAAGAAATACCCTTACTATAACCCCACATGCCTGTAGAAGAATTGCTCTAAGGAAGCTCATGGAATCTGGAGAAGAAGCAGAATCCTAACTCTTGCCCTGAGAAGCCTGTCTGAGTTTTCTACGTGCTGGTCTTAAGAGCTAAGTGAGAAATGAGGGAGAAGGATCGACTAGCCCCCTTAACCCCTGATAATATCCCCCAAAACAACATAGTTTAGGAACTAAAATAGCAAAAAATTACAAAAACACCCCTGAAAAAAGGTCTAGAAAACTGCCCGTACCGACTCAACGGGTCACACAATGAGTTGTTGGTGGTGACCATGGCTTATTGGGACAAGTCGTCCTTTCTGGATGGACTTTTAGTTCTCTGGATCTCTCACAACGGAGGTAAGAACAACTCATTGTTAGGAATGATGGGTCGTCGAACCAAGTCATTGCCACTGGAGGAAACTTGCACAATTTCTAGACTTGACCAATGACGGAAATAACGACTCGTTAGGTGGGACAACGGGTCATTAGTTCTACTCATTATCACTAGGAAAAGTTTGAACAATATCTGGACACCTCCCAACGGATGGACATAAAGACCCGTTATTTGAAACAATGAGTCATTGTTTCCACCCGTCATCACTAGTGTGATTTTAACCTATTTTTGGATTTCATTCAATGACTGCATAGGATGAGTGGTTAACTCAAACAATGACTCATCATCTGGCTCATGGTTTGGGAGAAGGATTTTAACAGGTTTTCTACATTGGGTTATAACGAGCGACAGGACAACTGGTTACTTTGCAGAATGAGTCATTTTATGTCTCATTGGTACCTGAGAGGAAATTTGCAAAAATGACAATGATTCAACTGATGGGTCATTTAACCTAACAACAACTCATTGGTTGAGTCATTCAGTGGCAAAAAATTTCTGGTTCCTTTCTGGTTTTTCATTCCATGTTTGGGAATTGGTCTAAGAAACTGTTGAGGTGTTACAATATCTCCCCCTTAGGAATTCTTCCATGAATGAAGGTTAAGTAAGATGAAGAACTGGGGAAAGAGATGCAATCCCGAATTGAAGACTATAAATGAACATAGAAGGAGTGACTGACTCCGAATTGAGATAGACATACTAACTGAATTTATGAAACTAGGGTGCACATCAAAAACATGAATAGAGCTGATGAGTATGGAACTATGTAGAGTACGGAACGAAATATAGTATAGAGGATGAATTTAGTACATGATGCTGACGCTGAGCTGGAAGGGAATAGGTAAGGTTATCTAGCCATCATATCTGTTTCTTCCTCCCATGTAGCTCCCACAACTAGTTGGTTCCTCCATAAAACCTTTACCGAAGAGACCTCCTTGTTCCTCTAAACTGGAACTTCTTTGTAAGAGAGACTATCCTTTACACTAATTCTCTTTAAAGGCACTACTGAGGTCGGATCATCGAAGCATTTATTCAGCAAGGACACATATAAGATGGGGTGCGCCGATACTAACTCCGTAGGCAAATCCAGCTCATGAGCCACATTGCCAACACATCTCAGGATCCTATAAGGACCAACTTATTTAGGACTGAGTTTTTATTTCTTCTAGAACATCATCACCCCTTTCATAGGTGAAATTTTTAGATATACCCAATCATCCACAGAAAACTCTAGATCCTTTATCCTTATATTTGCATACAATTTCTGTCGGTTTTGAGTTGTTTTCAGCCGCTCCCTGATAAGTTGAATCTTCTGCATGGCCTCATGTACTGAAGCAAGTCCTATTAAGGTAGCTTCACCAACCTCGAACCACCCTATAGGAGAAATACACCTCCTACCATATAATGCCTCAAATGGGACCATCTAAATACTGGAGTGGTAGCTATTATTATATGCAAACTCGATAAGAGGTAGGTAATCAACCCAACTTCCCTTGAAATCAATCATGAAAGCCCTCAATATATCCTCCAAAGTCTGAATAGTCCGCTCAGTCTAGCCATTTGTCTGAGGGTGAAAAGTTGTGGAGCTTGACCTGAGTACCAAGTCCTTTTTGAAATAACTTCTAGAAGTGCGGTGTGAACTGAGTACTTCTATCTGAAATGATGGACAAGGGACTCCATGCAGTCTGACTAACTCCCAAATGTATAGTCTAGTAAATCTTCTACTGAATCTGTGGTCTTAACTGGTAGTAAATGTGATGACTTAGTTATCCAGTCTACAACCACCCAAATTGAGTCATGTTGTTGGTGCTACAAGGTAGACCTATAATGAAATTCATGTTCACTTCTTCCCACTTCCAAGTAGGAATGCTAATATCCTGAGTCATACCCCCGTGTCTCTGATGTTCAACCTTGACCTATTGACAATTTGGACACTTAGCCACAAATTTTGCAATTTCCTTCTTTATGCCATTCCACCAGTAGACTTCTCATAGATCATGATACATCTTGGTGGAACCTAGGAGGATAGAGTACCTATGTTGTGAGCTTCCATTAATATCTATTGCCTCAAATCATCTACATCGGGAACATACAACCTGCCCTGATAACAGAGCACACATCTCCCCTTTTGGAGAATGCTTCCACCTCTTTCTCTAGGACTGCTTCCTTCAACTTAAGTAGAATTGGGTCTTCATCCTCCTTTGGCTTACCCTACATCACCAAGGAGGATTTTAACCCCTTTTTTACTAGAACTCCTCATTCTGTTGAATCAACCAACTAGACCGCTAACTGATCTAGTCTGGGAATATCCTTTCTAACTCCTTTTTATCATCCTTAACATGAGCAACACATCCCATGAAAAAACCATTGAGGGCTTCAGCCAGTACATTGGCCTTGCTTGGGTGATGCAACACACTCATGTCATAATCTTTTAATAATTCTATCTATCTTCTCTAATATAGATTCAGGTCCTTCTGTCTGAACACATATTGTAGACTCTTGTGGTCAGTAAAAACATCCACATGAAATCCATAAAGGTAGTGCCTCCAGATCTTCAAGGCAAATACTACCGCTGCCAGCTCAAGATCATGAGTTAGATAGTTCTTCTCATGAATCTTGAGTTTTCAGGAAGCATAAGCTATGACTTTACCATTATGCATTATAACAAAACCAAGGACAACTTTGAAGTCATCAAAATAGATCATGAATCCATCTCAACCTTATGACAGAGTCAAAACTGAGGATGTAGTGATGTTACACCCCGTAAAATGTTAACAGTTAGTAGGCATACGCGTGGATTTGTGATGAGTAAGGAGAGTTTGACGCGCGTGGGAAAAGCCTCTGAAGTAGGATCGAATGAGGCCAAGCCGTGAGGGGCCAACGACGATGCCCCAGCCCACAGTGTGCTGGGCAGCGCGGCACACCGGCCTACTGGCGCTTTGGGAGGTGTGGCGCGGCACAGTATTAGTGCTTTGGCTGGCGCGAAACACCCCTATGCGACTGGCTATTCATGTATATATAGGTTATTGTTAAGTGATTTAAATCATTTCCCAAAGTGAGACCTCGACCAAAACAGAGAGAGAGCACAAGTTTCACAAATTTTCGTCCGATTACACTACCAAACACCGTCCAAATGCAAATTAACTTAAGGTAACGAGTTATAGGGCTACGTGAAGAATTTCTATGGAGTTATTTCTTGAAAATTCTCTCGGCATACCGAAACTCCAATTGAGTAAAAGTTGTCAGAGTTACTCCAAAGTGAATCCTAAATGGTCATAGGCATTAGATAAGACCTTCTCGAATCTGAACTCTTGGGAAATTATATGTTTTTAGCCAAGTTATTCGAAGTGGAGTTATAGTTCATATTATTATCGGAAGTTATCATTATTCGCCAAATTTAGTATTGAAATTAGTCCTCTTCTCTCAGCATAAAGGTTACAGTTGGAAAGAATCGCTAATTGCAAGTTGAAACTGCCAGTTAATTGGAAATCAGCACTTGAGGTATGTTAAGGAGAATTCCTTTGGCAAGTTAATCCTGTTGTATTGTAATACTACCTAAATCCTTGTAAGCAAGCCAGAAGCATGAATATTTTGGTTAGCTGCTACTATTAGATTGAGATTAGCGTTTTTTGTTGAGATTGGGACTCACCCTGCCCTATATAGCCTTTCGTTATCCAACATCAGGGTTACTAGCTATGTTGTTGCCTATGGGGCTATATGGATCACTTCAAGGAGATATATATTGTCCCAAGGGACTATGCTGAGGCCCAAGGGCCATATTACAGTCCATTCCATGGATGGACTATTATTTTTTATGTCGTGTCAACCTCATTGACCCTCATCGAGCTTGGTTCCCATGGTGTTGTTACAAGAGTCCAACGGACGCAGATACAACTACAGGGGCCAAGCATGCTTAGTTGCAGACCCAAGGGACTGGTAGGTTGGCTATAGTTACCTGTTGACTCATTTTTACCTAGTTAGGGGTATATAGATTGAAGTGAGCTCGCTAGGGCTTATGAGGGCCAGGGAAGGTTCTTGTTTGCATTACTTATTGTTAGTTATACCGCAGGTTGTAAAGCTATTTAGGCTATATCTCTATCCCTCCTATTGAATTGTTTCAGTTTCATTATTAGTATCATTTAGTCATTTTCATTTACTGCCTTACATATCGGTAAATATTGTACTGACGCCCATCTTTAGGGCGCAGAGTTACTTGCCTACAGGTGCAGATAGACGTGGTTCAGGACCTCTCTAGTCATCAGCCGAATCAGTAGTCTAGTCAGCTCCTGTACTCCGAGGTTGTCAGTTAGAAGGTTTGTTCTTTTGTTGTACAGTTTATGGATAGGTGGGGGCCCTGTCCCGACCATTATTCCACTCATAGAAGCTTGCAGGCTGCAGATTTCCAGTTTTAGTTTTTGTGTTGGTCGTGTGGGGCCTGTGTATGTTTTTTTGCGTGATGGACGTGTGGGGAATAGTTTAGTTATTAGTTAGCAGCCTTATCAGCTATAGTATAGTTCGATTTCCTGTTTTCTTTATAATATAACTAGATAGCATCGTGATTTTGTCGGCCCGCATAGGATCCCTTTTTACTGCTTGTTGTTGGTTAGTTGTTTTCCTGATACGGGTGGCTATGCAGCCTTGTCGGCCGGAGGCTATGTTTACAGCCGAGATATAGCTCATCATTTTCTTGACATGAAAAGAAGGCATGCACCAGAAGTGGATAAGCCTAGTCAAGTCAGTTTAGATCCCAATATGGGACCAGGTTCTAGTCATGCCTTCAAAGGTAGGGCGTGGCATACTTGGTACCTGAGCAGGTCGTATCCTAGGGAGTCTATAAGCTGTGTCTAGTAGATTCTTGTCTATAGGCATGTTGTGTACCACATTCCATAGACAGAAGGCTACGGGGCATATTAACGTGGTTACCCTTCCTTCTTCTTCTGTCGTGTTGCAAAGCTATGTTGTATAGGTTTGAGTCCCTAATCTTACCTTATTCTGCTTATCTACGGAGAAATGTCGGACATGTGATAGACTACAACCGGCCAAAAATTTGATGCTGCAACAAGAGAGGGCACTAGCAGGGTGCCCCAGTCAGAGCCAACCCGATCTAAGTGTAATAGGGAGACTTCATCCCGGTCTCCTCAGCAGTTTCCTCCATACCAGGGCAATGGACATGTCGGCACCACTTTCAACAGTTCATATACCTAAACCATCTAATCATAAGTTAGGAGCGCTGTCTATATGTTATCCTAGATGATGGCCACTCAGCGCCAGCCTATGGTACCAGTGGTTGCTGAATCTTCGGGAGGACCTGGGAGTTTGAGGGCCTGAGAGTTCCTTTCCTTGAGCCCCCCACAATTTATAGTGACGGACAGGGAAGAGGAGCCTTAGGACTTCCTGGATCGTTACAATGGATTTTCAGGGTGATGCATGTTATGCCTGTGGATTTTGATCACGGGCAAAAATATATGCCCGAGATACGCTTTACGACTTAAATTAGTCTTGTTTATCCAAGATTATTGTATACATTTTCATGTAATTGTAGATAAAGTAAAGATATGTGCTAACCAACATGATTAGCCTTTGTTTTGTAGGTTTTGATGACTTTTGAGCAACTAATCCATGAGTTGGTGAGGTAGAGGCTTGGAAACGGAATCAACACGCGAACGTCGGCAAAGAGGAGGCACAAAACAGCCCACCGGCGCGTCGACAAGATGCCACAGCAGGCAGGCCGCTCACAACAGCCCACCTGCGTGTTGGCAACGTGCCACGGCAGGTGGCCTCCGCGACCAAGGGCTGCCAACGCGCTGCCCAAGCAGCGTGACACGCTGCCAACGCGGCAGGGTGCTGCCCTGGCCAATTTCGGGTGATTTCCAGAGGGCTTCCGCGTCCGTAGAGTGTCACGGAGGCCGTGCTCCGCGATGCACTCCGTGACACGTTGCTTGTTATTCCGGGAAAGAGTCCTACTACTATAAATAGCACACTTAGGTTTATTTTTCATAATTCAGACTTGGTGGAGCAAGGACGTGGGTTACAGGCAGTTGAGGGACGAAAAGTTTAGGGTTTTTTCTCTCCTTCTTTCTTCTTTCACTCAATTGTTTGTATGATTAACACTTGTTTTAGGATGATTAATCCACAAATGAGTGGATAATTCCCTTCCTTGCTGAGGTTATGAACATTTGTGATGAATTTTGATTATTAAATTATATGGTTTTTCATCTTCTTCTTCCATGTTGTTCTATTAATTCTTGTTTCAACTGCATTGGTGTGTGGCCGACATTAATGTACATCTAAAAAGTCCGATTTCACTCGAGAGAGCACGAAATTGGAAAGTTGTGAATTAATAGGGTATTGTTCTTAACTTGATTTGGGAAAATTGAGTTTTGATGTGCTTTCCTGATAGAAATATACTTGAAAGCCGTATTAGTCAATTTAGGAACCGGAATTGTATTGCTAGGTCATGAATTGCATTTGATCACAGAAATGTAGACGGATGGTTTATGATTCCTAAGTGAGATTAAATACGAGAGTTTTAATCTCTAGGCTATGTTCTTGGCTAGCAACTGGAAGAGAAGATTAACCAATGTATGATTATAATCATGTTCATTACATGTTCTTAACCTTGGCATGCTCATATCCATAGTTTAAATTCAAAGTAAATAATTGTTAGTAGTTTTAGTACATACTTTATAAAACAAACTTTTCAATTGTTGGTTACGTTGTTGTCAGCATAATTAGAAGTGAGATAGAATATAGTATACTTAAGCAATTTTTACTTATCCAGAGTCTCCTTGGATCGATACTTGGCTTACTTAAGCCACTTACTACTTGTTTGACCATGTGCACTTGCATGTCGGTTTTTAACCCCAGCCAAAGCACCGAGTAGATTTGGTTGAGTTAGTGATATTTCAACTGCGGGACATAATCATGTTATGGTATGAGAGCTGGGAGAGATACCGAGGTAGAGACGCCCTACGACTTGGTCTAAATTCTCAAAGGCCTTCCTAGATCACTACTAGCCGTGGGAAATCCGACAGGCCTGAGTGGACTGGTTTTTGCACCTGAACTAGGGTTTGATAAGTGTTTGGGAATATGCTATGAGATTTGATTCCTTGGCCAGATATGCGCTAGCTTTTGTAGATACTATGCCCGCCAGAGTACATCGGTTTATAATGGAGCTGCTTCCAGAATTCATGGAAACTTGTTTTGCAGCTACTCTGCGGGAGGACATGAACATTTCCCGCATTCAGGCTTTCGCTCAAAATATTGAGGAGATCAGGAAGCCACAATGGGAAATAGAAAGAACAAATCAAGAGCGATGCTGTAGGGCCAGAAGCAGTGACATGAAGGTAGAATTGTAGGGTGGACCTAGGCCATGAATCAAGCAGGCCACCCAAACCCCCACTTTCTTTGCAGCAGTACGGTGGTAGATCATACCACCGAGGGTAGTCAAGACCCAGTGAGAGCTCAAGGGCATTAGGTTCTTAGCAGCAGAGAGGGTCAGATCAGAGCAGGACCACTATGCCATGTTGTGCCATTTACAGTCGATGTCATTTTGGGGCGTGCAGGTATGTTCTACTATTTGTTACACCTTTGGACAAAAGGGTCCAGCTAGAATTCCCGTTTAAGAAATTATTAGCTAGCTCACTTATTATTGTAGCTAGACCAATAATTCTTTTATTTGCGTAAAAATCTGGTATATCTGTACAATTTATTTCTTCTTGCTGTTCTATCTTCTCTGGTATTATCATCTCCCTTGTTAATCCTATTTTTACTACTTGTATGATTGGTTTTATTTCATTAAATAATATCTCTGTTGGTGCTGCGTATATTTTGATATAGAAAAATGTTCCTTTAGTTATTCTTTTATATGTCATGAATGCTTTATGTAGTTCTGGTATGGTTGCTATCTCATCTCCTGTCTTGGTATATACAGTATTTAGCAACCCATAATTGTAGCATGTCCTGACTAGGTTGGAGTTTGTATTTGGTTGTGCAATCAACTTATTATATCCTTGTAAATATTGGGTAACATAGTCTTCTTCTGGGTTTTTAGTGGTTATGGATCGTGGATTTTTGTTTAAGTAGGTTTGTATTTTGTGAATATTCTGAATGTAGGTATTGGATATATGGTTGTAGGTCTGTCTGGCTTGGTTTAAGCTTTCTTTGTATGTACTTGTTTGTGGAGTTGGAGGTATATTTATCATCGTAAATTGCTTGTCAAATAGCTGCTGTTTTCTGATAATGTCTCTTCTTTCTTTAGGTCCTGATGTACCTGCAGAAGAAGTAGATGGGTTGTTAGCTTGGGTTTTAAGGAGTTTCCCAACGTCTCCTTTTAGCTCTGGAAGTTTGGTGAAAAGCAGAATGGTGATAGATTATAGAAATCTAAATGCAAAAACTAAAACATATAATTACCCAATACCGAATAAGATTTTAAAGATAAGACAGATACAAGGATATAATTATTTCAGTAAATTTGACTGTAAATCAGGATTCTACCACTTAAAACTAGAAGAAGAATCTAAACAACTAACAGCATTTACCGTACCCCAAGGATTTTACGAATGGAACGTATTACCCTTTGGATATAAGAATGCACCAGGTAGATATCAACACTTTATGGATAATTACTTTAACCAATTGGAAAACTGTATTGTATACATAGACGATATATTACTCTATTCAAGAACTAAAGAAGAACATATAAGACTACTAGAAAAATTCATACATATTGTAGAAATATCAGGAATAAGTCTAAGTAAAGAAAAAGCCGAAATACAAAAAAACCAAATAGAATTCTTAGGAATACAAATAGACAGAAATGGAGTAAAAATGCAAACACATATAGTACAAAAAATAATAAATTCTGAAGAATTATTAGATACTAAGAAAAAACTACAATCCTTTTTAGGATTAGTTAATCAAGTAAGAGAATATGTACCAAAACTAGCAGAAAATCTAAAACCATTACAACGAAAATTAAAAAAGGATATAGAATATCACTTCGATGAAAAAGACAAAAAATACATAAAAAAGATAAAAGAAATGTGTAAAGAACTACCAAAACTATATTTTTCGGATGAAAACAAGAAATTCACCTACATAGTAGAATCAGATTCTAGTAATCATAGCTATGGAGGAGTATTAAAATATAAATATGAAAATGAAAAAATAGAACACCACTGTAGATACCATTCAGGATCGTACACAGAACCACAAATTAAATGGGAAATAAATAGAAAGGAACTATTTGCATTATATAAATGTTTGCTTGCATTTGAACCATATATAGTTTATAACAAATTTATTGGTAGAACAGATAACACACAAGTTAAATGGTGGATAACTAAAAAGGTACAAGATTCTGTGACAACAAAGGAAATAAGGAGATTAGTATTAAATATATTAAACTTCTCATTTACAATTGAAGTCATCAAAACTGAGAAAAATACAATTGCAGATTACATCTCAAGACATGGAAAAAGATGAAAATAAGATGGACCAAATACTTGGAATGCTAAGTACACTTTGCAAAAAAGTTGAAAAGCTAGAAGATGATATGGAAAAGCTGAAAAGCAAAGATAGCAGTCAGCAGCGTGACATAAAAAACGCAGAAATAAAAAGAATGGAAGAAGATAGCAGTCAGCAGCGTGACTTAAAAAACGCAGAGCTATGCTAATCGGAAGGCACCAAACTTCCAGAGCTAAAAGGAGACGTTGGGAAACTCCTTAAAACCCAAGCTAACAACCCATCTACTTCTTCTGCAGGTACATCAGGACCTAAAGAAAGAAGAGACATTATCAGAAAACAGCAGCTATTTGACAAGCAATTTACGATGAAAAATATACCTCCAACTCCACAAACAAGTACATACAAAGAAAGCTTAAACCAAGCCAGACAGACCTACAACCATATATCCAATACCTACATTCAGAATATTCACAAAATACAAACCTACTTAAACAAAGATCCGCCATCCGCAATTCCTCATATTCTCTCTAAACTCTCAATTCCGCAACCTACCCCCCAATTTCAAGACCCCCCAATGGGGTCTTGAAATTTTTTATTTAAGGAGTTTCCCAACGTCTCCTTTTAGCACTGGAAGTTTGGTGCATTCCGATTGGCATAGCTCTGCGTTTTTTAAGTCACGCTGCTGACTGCTATCTTCTTCCATTCTTTTTATTTTCGCGTTTTTTAAGTCACGCTGCTGACTGCTATCTTTGCTTTTCAGCTTTTCCATATCATCTTCTAGCTTTTCCACTTTTTTGCAAAGTGTACTTATCATTCCGAGTATTTGGTCCATGCACATGAGGCTCATATCGTAATCGTGAATCATTCATGAAGTTCATAGACAAATAAATCATAACATACTTGATCATACTTTAAATACATGATTAGCCATGAATAAGGGCCCATGAGTGGGCCAAGAGTCATAAATTCATAAATTATGAATAACATGTCTACTTGTGAGAATACATATACTTGATATTCATAAGCCCATGAAGAGTATTGGGGGGTAGGTTGCGGAATTGAGAGTTTAGAGAGAATATGAGGAATTGCGGATGGCGGATCTTGCCTCTTTGGCTTCCGTCTCCTTTGTATTTATAAACAAAATTTACAAACTTTACAATTGGCATTTACTTGTTCATAAACGACCTCTACTGTTTATGAATAGTACTTTGTGGCCGACACAACACTATTCTACTTTGCGACTTTTGTTTAAAGTAGCCGCCCTATTACTGTACACTTTAAGACTTGGGGGTAGGTTGCTGAAGCCAGAGGAAATACCAACTACAAGAGCTATACGGAGAAACTACATTTCCCCAGCTCTTCTAACGAGATATTGCAAGACAGTAGGACAGAAATATCCAGACCACTATTGCACAAAGTGCCATGGTGAAGAGAATAGTCAGATACCAGATGTACAGTTAGAATAATGATCCAATGGCCGAGATAAGAATAAAACAATCAAACGGCCAAAACAAGAAAAACAACATACGCAGAAAAAGCTGAGAAGAAAGAAGATAAAAAGGTGTCGGCCATTCAGATAAAAAGCAGAAGATAATGTAAAGTTTTTTGTTTTGTAATGTAAAGATGTCGTCCATTATTTTGGACAGACAAAAGTTTTTTGTTTTTTGTGAAAAGTCTTAAAGTGTACAGTAATAGGGCGGCTACTTTAAACAAAAGTCGCAAAGTAGAATAGTGTTGTGTCGGCCACAAAGTATTATTCATAAACAGTAGAGGTCGTTTATGAACAGTAAATTCCAATTGTAAAGTTTGTAAATTTTGATCTTCTTTGTTCATATTAATCCGTGTTGTAATTTATATTCTAAGTGTTGTAGTTGTAGCTCTAAATGAAATATTATTCTCCTTTGTGTTTTTATTGATATTTGGCACACTCCTGCAATTATATTATAATTTAACCTTTCTTTTCTAGATTCAATTTCTTCCGTTATTTCATTTATTTTGTTAAGTAATTGTTGCATGTATTCTTCGCTATTATCAATGTTATTTTTCATTTCAGTTTTTTCAAATATTTTATATATTTATATTCTGTTTCTGAAATTATATCTATTAAATATCCAAGTCTAACATTATTTGTTTTATTTAAGCTTAAGAGTTTATATTCAGGATATAATATTTTTAACCGAAGTAGAAATAATAATTGAAGACGAAGAATATAAACAAATAGATTATATAGATTATGATCAGATAAAAAGCAGAAGATAATGTAAAGTTTTTTGTTATAGTATGTGGGTATAGCTTTTCTAAAAATGGCATTCCTAATAATATATCTCTATTAGTAAACTCGTAACTATACATTTCTTCAATTGTTAGTATTTTATCCCATATTTGTATTTTTGTATTTTTGGTTTTGTGTGTTATCATACTTCCTTCGTTATTAAATCCAGTTACTATAAGTGGTGTTTTTAATTTTTCCCATTTTTCTTCTGGTAGGCAATTATGTTTACACATATTTGCTCCTGCTCCTGTATCTACCATAGGTGTATAATATCTGTTGTAATATCCTTCCACTATTATTTTCATTAGTATGTAGATTTTTGTCATTCTTTCATATTAATGTTCTTTTAATGATTATCTTTTTATTTTCATAGTGTATTACTAACTGTCTTTCATCTATATTATATGGTTTGACTGTTTCCAGCCATTTTATTCCTAATGTTATATTGTCTTTACCTTGGTATATTTTAAATTTTATTTTTATTGGTACTCCACCAATAATTAACTCTTGTTCTGTACTGTGTTCCATGTTTGTCAATATTCCTGGTAATTCTATATTTATACTTTCATTTTTTATAATTTCTTCTTCTTTTATTAGTTCTCTTGTGACATAGCTTTCATTTTGTCCTGTATCTATTTTTATTAAATATTTTCGTTGATTTAATATTCCTGTTATATAATATTGGTAGGGTTGTATTTCATCCATTTTTTGTTCTAATGATCTTGGTTGTATATCATATTCTATCCTTCTTGAGGTGCTATTTCTAGATGATGATGGTGTATCATAATTTATTCTTTTTGACGTACTCAATCTTTCTTTTACTATTTCCAAATCCTCCTCTATATCCATATCTTTGTAACTATAGTCATTATTATCAATAACATTAACTATTTTGTCAAAAGGATTTTCTATTTTAATTATTTGAATTTTATTTTTGGCTGTTATCTTATGTTTTGTAGTTAATACGTATAAGTTTTTACATCTAGCTGTAAATATTTTACTACCTGGTGCCAGTTCTATTCCTGACATTTTCCAGTATAGTACTAGAGATTTATCTATATTTCTGTCATCTAATGCTACTGAGTAGTTAGCACTTATGATAAATTTAAATTTTTGGTATATTAAATTTCCTCTAACTGCACTTATTATACTTTTTTCTATTGGGTGAATAATTCTATCATCTGCCAAGTATAGTTCAATTGGTGTATCTATCCCTTCTCTAAAACATGCTTTTATGAGTATCTCTGTTGCTCCTAGGTGTACGTATTTTATTGGATTTTTAGCTTTTATTTCTTGGATTTCCTTGTTTATTATCTTTTTATTTATTATAGGTATTTTAGCTTTTCCTTGGGTATATTTGCAGTCTATTATATGTTCTTTTTGGCTTACCACGTAGTATTCTTCTTGTCTTATTTTAAAGAAATTTCTTAGTTTAGGTATTTCTAATATTTTGTCTACGCTTAAGTCTAGTTCTTTTCCTTTTATTTGTTCAAACATACTATTGTCAAATATTATCTTCTGTTCTGAGCTTTCTTTATCTTGGTATTCTTCTTTACTTATGATTCTTACATCTGTTTCAGTCATTATCTGTTTCGTATTCATTTATTTCATTTTCATTGTCTGTTTTTTCGTATTCTGTTAATTCGTATATACTATCTTCATCATTTAGATCATAATCTATATAATCTATTTGTTTATATTCTTCGTCTTCAATTATTATTTCTACTTCTGAAATTTGTTTTTTATTTACGTTTTTAGGTACTCTACAGTCTCTAGCTAAATGTCCTAATTTGCCACAGTTGTAGCATTTACATTCTGATATATTTTTCTTAGGTCTATGAGGCCTTTTTTGTTTATAATTTTTTATATAATACCTTTTTCTTGGTCTTTTATACTTGTATTTTGTTCTAAATGGTCTGTATTTTTTAATTCTTTTCTTGTATTTATATTTATTTGTGCATCCAAATTGTGGTGCTGTTCTAGTTGTGCAACATGCTAAGTTTTTTACTAGTATTTTTTCCATTTTCATTTCTTCTTTATGTTTTTCACATAGTTCTGTAAACCATTTTTGTAGAAATTTTATTCTAGATCCTAGTGTATCTATTAATCCTGATTCTTGCCAGTCTTTAGTTATTTTTGAACTAAATGGTTCTGGTAATTTTGTATAGTATAGTTTTCTTATTTCTCTACTTTCTTCATTTGTATATAACCCTTTATAATAATATTCTTTAAATGCGCATGTGTATTCATCCATATAACTCATTTTACATATACTTAATTTGTTTATAAGATTTCTGTTTAGTTCTTTATCTTTTTGCCGTTCTTCTATTTCGGTAGTCATACTACTAAATTCATTTCTTATTGCCATTTCGTATTTGGTTAATATATCTATAGATGTTGTTGCTGGTTCATTATTAATTTTCTTATTATTTCTTAATGTTTCTAAACTTTCTGGTGATAAATTTTGTATCCATATTTTTGTTGTTCCTATTAATGTTCGTTCTATGTATCCAGGGGCATCTGCTATTAGTATTTTGTTATCTATTAATTGTTTTGAAATATATCCTATCCATAGCTGAATTGTTTTATTTGTATCTGCAACACAATCTAAATCTAAAAAATTATATTGTTCTATATTTTGTCTAGGTGTCCAGTTTTTATTTAATCTTTTATTCCATAATGTTTTGCTTCTATTTTCCCTTTCGTAAGTATAATAGGTTGGACTAGTATTTGGTCTTCTTGGACTTCTAGTTCCTGATGTACTAGGTTTTTCGTCTATGTCTTCTACATTAATTTCTATATTATTTTCCTTTTCTATTAGATTAGTATAAGTTTCTGATGTTTCTGAATATTGATCTAGGTTTTCTTCATCATTTTGCTCACTTATGTCGTCTATTCCTATTTTAGTCTGATTTTCTACTGTACCTGATTCTTCTAGTTATATTTTAAATTTTTCTATTTCTTCTGTAAGCTTTAACTCTTCTCGTTGTTTTTCTTTTGCTTTTAATTTTTCTTCATATAGCTGTTTAAGTTTTTCTAATTCTTTTTCCAGTTCTTGTATTCTCGTGTCTTTTTCTTCTTTAACTTGTTGAACTTCTATTTGAGCTTGTTTTTTAATTTTTTCTATTTCCTTTTTCCTATCTATTTCTTCGTTTTCTTTATTAATTCTTACCATAGCTGTTAAGCTATCTTCTAAAGTTGCCGATTCTTTTTCTAACATCAAATACAATTGATCTCCTATCTTTTTAAATCTTCTTCCTAAGTTTGAGTGTATAATTTTTATTTCTATTCCCTTCTGACTCATAAATTTTTCTTCTTCTACAGTGTATTCTTCTTTGTTCATATTAATCCGTGTTGTAATTTATATTCTAAGTGTTGTAGTTGTAGCTCTAAATGAAATATTATTCTCCTTTGTGTTTTTATTGATATTTGGCACACTCCTGCAATTATATTATAATTTAACCTTTCTTTTCTAGATTCAATTTCTTCCGTTATTTCATTTATTTTGTTAAGTAATTGTTGCCTGTATTCTTCGCTATTATCAATGTTATTTTTCATTTCAGTTTTTTCAAATATTTTATATATTTATATTCTGTTTCTGAAATTATATCTATTAAATATCCAAGTCTAACATTATTTGTTTTATTTAAGCTTAAGAGTTTATATTCAGGATATAATATTTTTAACCGATTTTTTAATTTTTTAGCTTTTTTATGGATATGACCTTTCTTTGATTTATTCTGTGTTTGGTTCATTGGTTAAACATTTTATTATAGTATTCTATTTTTAATGGTTCTAATCTTTGTAACTCTTCTATACATCCATATGCATACTCTAAATATTCCAGATTACGTTCCAGATTACTATCTTTCATATATTCCCTTATATTATCTTGTAATAAAAGCTTTGTTAATCTTATACTTTCCATAGTATCTAACCAATATTCCATATATTCATAATTTACCATTTTTAGTCTAAATCCTTATCTAATTTTCTAATTTCTTCTATAGTCATCTCCGTCCAATCTTGGTTAATTAACTTCATAGGTTCTTCTAATTCTATTATCTCTTCTAATATTTTAGACAATAATTTCATTATACATAAGACAAGTAACTCATATCTATGATTTCTATGTGATAGGTTTGAACTCATTTTATGAATTTTTCTAAACATAATATTCCCTCTAATCTCCTTTAGGCATTATTCAGAATTATCCAGTTATTATATCGTTATTTTGAATAGTCTTTTTCGGTCATTACTATGGTGTATTTTTTCTTATTTTGTTATTTACTCTTTTTGCTCCTACTTTTTTATTACATGGGGTGGTAAACCACCAATGTGTTTTTGTTATAGTATGTGGGTATAGCTTTTCTAAAAATGGCATTCCCAATAATATATCTCTATTAGTAAACTCGTAACTATACATTTCTTCAATTGTTAGTATTTTATCCCATATTTGTATTTTTGTATTTTTGGTTTTGTGTGTTATCATACTTCCTTCGTTATTAAATCCAGTTACTATAAGTGGTGTTTTTAATTTTTCCCATTTTTCTTCTGGTAGGCAATTATGTTTACACATATTTGCTCCTGCTCCTGTATCTACCATAGGTGTATAATATCTGTTGTAATATCCTTCCACTATTATTTTCATTAGTATGTAGATTTTTGTCATTCTTTCATATTAATGTTCTTTTAATGATTATCTTTTTATTTTCATAGTGTATTACTAACTGTCTTTCATCTATATTATATGGTTTGACTGTTTCCAGCCATTTTATTCCTAATGTTATATTGTCTTTACCTTGGTATATTTTAAATTTTATTTTTATTGGTACTCCACCAATAATTAACTCTTGTTCTGTACTGTGTTCCATGTTTGTCAATATTCCTGGTAATTCTGTATTTATACTTTCATTTTTTATAATTTCTTCTTCTTTTATTAGTTCTCTTGTGACATAGCTTTCATTTTGTCCTGTATCTATTTTTATTAAATATTTTCGTTGATTTAATATTCCTGTTATATAATATTGGTAGAGTTGTATTTCATCCATTTTTTGTTCTAATGATCTTGGTTGTATATCATATTCTATCCTTCTTGAGGTGCTATTTCTAGATGATGATGGTGTATCATAATTTATTCTTTTTGACGTACTCAATCTTTCTTTTACTATTTCCAAATCCTCCTCTATATCCATATCTTTGTAACTATAGTCATTATTATCAATAACATTAACTATTTTGTCAAAAGGATTTTCTATTTTAATTATTTGAATTTTATTTTTGGCTGTTATCTTATGTTTTGTAGTTAATACGTATAAGTTTTTACATCTAGCTGTAAATATTTTACTACCTGGTGCCAGTTCTATTCCTGACATTTTCCAGTATAGTACTAGAGATTTATCTATATTTCTGTCATCTAATGCTACTGAGTAGTTAGCACTTATGATAAATTTAAATTTTTGGTATATTAAATTTCCTCTAACTGCACTTATTATACTTTTTTCTATTGGGTGAATAATTCTATCATCTGCCAAGTATAGTTCAATTGGTGTATCTATCCCTTCTCTAAAACATGCTTTTATGAGTATCTCTGTTGCTCCTAGGTGTACGTATTTTATTGGATTTTTAGCTTTTATTTCTTGGATTTCCTTGTTTATTATCTTTTTATTTATTATAGGTATTTTAGCTTTTTCTTGGGTATATTTGCAGTCTATTATATGTTCTTTTTGGCTTACCACGTAGTATTGTCGGCCATTCAGATAAAAAGCAGAAGATAATGTAAAGTTTTTTGTTTTGTAATGTAAAGATGTCGTCCATTATTTTGGACAGACAAAAGTTTTTTGTTTTTTGTGAAAAGTCTTAAAGTGTACAGTAATAGGGCGGCTACTTTAAACAAAAGTCGCAAAGTAGAATAGTGTTGTGTCGGCCACAAAGTACTATTCATAAACAGTAGAGGTCGTTTATGAACAGTAAATGCCAATTGTAAAGTTTGTAAATTTTGTTTATAAATACAAAGGAGACGGAAGCCAAAGAGGCAAGATCCGCCATCCGCAATTCCTCATAATGAGGGATTATCCAGCTAGAGGGCAGGGTGATCGGGATTGACAGGATAGATCTTCAGCATGGTCACATGCCCCAGCACCTTAAGTAGGGCGCAGACCCTCAACTCTAGCCGGCAAAGGCCGAGACAGGTCATGAGCGTCTAGTTCAGGTAGCGGCCCGGATCGCACTCATGCTTTACAGGGGAGACAGGAGTCAGAGTCATCACCGGTGTCGTGACAGGTATGCTGGACATTTTCTCTCATTCAGTTTATGTTTTGGTAGACCCAAGTTCCACTTTGTCCTACATTAATCCACTGGTGGCCCAAAAAGTTAGTATAACGCTGAAATTACTTCAGCGACTATTTTCAGTGTCTACGCCTATCAGTGATTCTATTATAGCTAAAAGGATGTACTGGGGTTGTACAGTAGAGGTCGTCGGATGCCAGACTTTAGAAGATTTAGTGGAGCTAGAAATAATCGATATTGATGCAATTATGGGTTTGGATAACCTAGCGCCATGTTATGCCAATGTAGAGTGTTGGACCAAGATAGTATGATTCCAGTTTCCTGGGGAGGTAGTGCTAGAGTGGAAGGGTAGTGCAGCTACGCCAAAAGGTAGGTTCATATCCTATCTTTGGGCAAAAACGTTGATAGCAAAGGGCTGTATATATATCATATTGTTAGGGTTCAGGATATGCAAGAAGAATCCCTGACTCTTCAGTCCATTGCAGTGGTTAATGAGTTTCTAGATGTGTTTCCAAATGAACTTTCTGGTGTTCCCCCAGAACGGGAAATCGATTTCTCTATCGACTTGCTACCAGGTACTCAGCCTATATCCCTCCCTCCATACCGAATGGCTCCTGTTGAATTTAGAGAACTGAAGGAGTAGATGAAAGATTTATTAGATAAGGGCTTTATCAGGCCGAGTATGTCACCGTGGGGTGCACCAGTTTTGTTTGTAAGAAATAAAGATGGCTCCCTCCGCTGTGAATAGACTATCAGTAATTGAACAAGGTTACTATTAAGAATAAATACCCTCTTCCTAGGATAGATGATTTGTTTGACCAGTTGCAGGGGGAAAAATATTTTTCCAAGATCGATTTATGGTCAGGATATCACCAAGTATGGGTTCGGGTGAAAGATATCCCGAAGATATCTTTCAAGACCAAGTATGGTCATTTTGAATTCCTAGTCATGTCCTTCGGGTTGACAAATGCCCCAACAGTTTTCATGGATCTGATCAACAGCCTCTTCAGGCCATATTTAGATATGTTTGTGATAGTATTCATCGATGACATCCTAGTGTATTCCTGATCAGAAGCAGAACATAAAGATCATTTGCGAATGGTACTTTAGACTCTCAGAGATCACCAGTTATATGCAAAATTTTCTAAATGTGAGTTCTGGCTGAATTTTATGACTTGATATTGAGAGGCTGGTATTCAGGTTAATTCATAGAAAATTGAGGCAGTAAAGACATGGCCTAGACTTACAACTAGAATAGAAGTTCACAGTTTCCTGGGATTAGCTGGGTATTATAGAAGGTTGTGGAAGGATTTTCTACCCTGTCAGTTCCCTTAACTAAATTGACTCAGAAAGTAGTCAAATTTTATTGGACCGAGGCTTGTGAGCAGAGTTTCTAGGAATTGAAGAACAGGTTGACGTCGGCACCAGTGTTAGCTTTTCCAGAAGGTTCAGAGGGTTATGCTGTATATTGTGATACTTCAGTCATTGGGTTAGGATGAGTCCTGATGCAGCATGGTAAGGTAATTGCTTATGCTTCAAGGCGACTCAGAAAGCACAAAAAAGAACTATCCCACCCATGATCTGGAGTTAGCTGCAGTGGTTCATGCCTTGAAAATATGGAGGCATTACCTATATGGGTTGCACGTGGATATTTTTACTAATCATAAGAGCCTCCAATATATTTTCACGCAGAAGGAATTGAATTTGTGGCAGCGTCATTGGCTAGAATTACTAAAAGACTACGACGTAAACATTTTGTATCACCCATTGAAGGCCACTATTGTAGCGGATGCACTTAGCCGTAGATCAATGGGGAGTTTAGCACATTTGAGGCCAGAACAACAAGAAATGGCTCGAGAACTGCACCAGTTTGCTAGCTTAGCCGTCTGGATAGTAAACTCAGAGGATAATAGGCTATAATTCAGAATACCACAGTATCATCCTTGGTTGTAGAAGTAAAGGAGTGGAAGTATGAGGATCCTAACATAATATAGCTCAGAAGAGAGGTTCAGCAATGCGAATTAACGACCTTCGAATTGAGAGAAGATGGGGTTTTGAGATTTAGGGGTCGTCTCTGTGTTCCAGATGTGGCAAGAGATCATGGAAAAGGTACATTATTCTCGTTACTCAATTCATCCAGGTTCGATGAAGATGTACCATGACATAAAGGAGATATACTGGTGGCCTGGAATGAAAAAGGGTGTAGTGGAATTTGTAGCATAGTGTCCTAACTGTCAGTAGGTAAAGGCCGAACATTACAAATACGACGAATTAACGCAGGAGATAGCGGTGCCTATGTAGAAATGGGAAGCGATCAACATGGACTTTGTGATAGGATTACACCGTACCAGGCATAGATTCGATTCTATTTGGTTCATTGTCGACATATTAACGAAGTTAGCCCATTTCTTACCAGTCAAACTACCTTCTCCGCCGAAGACTATGTTGATTTGTATATTAAAGAGATAGTCCAACTAAACGGTTTCCTCACATCTATTAATTCTGACAGAGGAGAACAATTTACAGCTAGATTCTGGCAGTCATTTCAGAAAGGCTTGGGGACATAGGTTAATCTAAGTACAACATTCCATCCTCAGATGGATGGTCAGGCAGAGCGCACAATTTAGACGCTCGAGGATATGTTACGAGCCTGTGTGCTAGATTTCGGAGGAAGTTGGGACGAATATTTACCCCTCATTGAATTTGCATATAATAACAATTATCACTCTGCAATACAGATGGCGCCTTATGAGGCCTTGTACAGGCGGAATGCAGGTCCCCCATCGGATGGTCCAAAGTAGGGGAGTCAAGGTTAGTTGGATCTGATATGATCCACCAATCAAAAGAGAAAGTAAAATTCATCAGAGAATGCTTATTAAGAGTCGAGAGTTGGCAGAAGTCCTATTTCGATGTGCAGCGTAGAGACTTGGAATTTGAGGTTGATGATGGTTATTCCTCAATGTTTCTCCAATGAAGGGAGTGATGAGATTTGGTAAGAAGGGCAAGCTTAGCCCTATGTTCATTGGCCCGTATCGGATCCTCCGGAGGATAGGCCGAGAGGCGTATGAGCTAGAATTGCCTCCAGAACTAGAATCTGTCCACCCAGTCTTTCATATGTCAATGTTGCAAAAGTGTATAGGGGAACCGTCCTGAGTTGTGCCAGTTAAGGACGTTCAAGTTACTGAGGAGTTAGCCTAGAAGAGGTTCTAGTTTCTATACTAGATCGGTAGGTTCGTAGGCTGAGGACTAAAGATGTGGCCTCTGTAAAAGTTCTGTGGAGGAAAAAAATAAAGAAGAGATGACCTAGGAAGCTAAGGACGACATCAGATCTAGATATCCTCACTTTTGCCATGATTGATCCAAATTATGCAGTTAAGGTGATGTTGTTGTTAAGTTGTTATTGTACTGCTTATGTTATCAGTATTGTTTAGTTGGCTACCTCTCTGTTGTGAAGTAGCTATTTATAGTGTCTTGTGAAATGCCTATGTTTGGTTTTTCTGCGTTTCAAGTTTTCGGATAGTTCATAATACAGGGGAGACTCTACCGAAATTTTTCTAAGTGTTGGTTAAAAGAGTTAACTCCTTTAATCCTGAGATGATATTCGAGGATGAATGTTCCTAAGAGGGAAGGATGTTACACCCCGTAAAATGTTAACAATTAGTAAGTGTACGAGTGGATTTATGACGAGTAAGGAAAGTTTTACGCGTATGGAAAAAGCCTCAAAAGCAGGGTCAGGCGAGGCCAAGCCGCGAGGGGCCATGGAGATGCGCCATCCGGTAATGCATTGGGCAGCGTGACGTGCCAGGCCTACCGGCACTTTGGGAGGCGCGGCGCGGCATAGGGTTGGCGCTTTGGCTGGCACATAGCACCTCTGTTGCATCAGCCATGCATGTATATATAGGTTATCCTTAAGTGATTTAAATCATTCCCCAAAGTGAGACCTCGGCCAAAACAGAGAGAGAGCGTAAGTTTCATCAATTTTTCATCTGATTACGCTACCAAATGCCGTCCAAAGACAAATTAACTCTGGGTAACAGTTCTAGTCCTGCGGGAAGCATTTCTACAGAGTTATTTCTCAAAAATTCAATTGGCATACCAGAACTCCACCAAGTAAAATTTGTCAGAATTACTCCAAATTGAATCCTAAAAGGCCATAGGCATTGGGTAAGCACTTTTCCCTTCTAAACTCTCGGGAAATTATAAGTTTTTGGCCGTGTTATACGAAGTGAATTATAGTTGATATTTTTATCGAAAGTAATCATTATTTTCTGAATTTACTATTAAATTAGTCCTATTCTCTCAACATAAAGGTTACAGTTGGGAAAAACCGCCGGTTGCAAGTTGAAACTCGCCAGTCAATCGGAAATTAGCATTTGAGGTATGTTAAGGTGAATTCCTTCAGTGAGTTATTCCTATCGCATTATAATATGACCTAAATCTTTGTAAGAAATCTAGAAGCATGAATATTATGGCTAGATGCTACTATTAGTTTGAGCTTATCGTTTTCTATTTAGATTAGGACTGACCCTGCCCTATATAGCCTTCATTGTCCAACCTCAATGTTACTAGCTGTCTCGTTACCTATGGGGCTATATTTATAACTAGAAGGAGTTATATGTTGTCCCAAGGGACTATGGTAAATCCCAAGGGCCATATTACAGTCCATTCCATGTTGGACTATTATATTTTATGCCGTATCGACATCACTGACCCTCATCGAGCCTGGTGCCCAGGATGCAGTTACAGTAGTCCAACGGACTCAGACATAGCTATAGGGGCCAAGCCGGCTCAGTTGTAGACCCGGGGGATTGGCAAGTTGGCTATAGTTACCTGTTGACACATTTTGACCTAGTTAAGGGTATATAGATGAAAGTGAGCTCGCCAGGGCTTGTGGGGACCCCGAGCAGGTTATTCTCTACTTGTTGTACCTTCTGGGCTTATGGGGGTCAGGTAAGGTTCTTATTTGCATTACTTATTATTAGTTATATAGTAGGTTGTAAGGCTATTCGGGTTATTTCTCTATCTCTCCTATTGAATTGTTTTAGTTTCATTATCAGTATCATTCAGTCATTTTGATTTACTGCCTTGCATATTCAGTACATATTATATTGATGCCCATCTTTGGGGAACTAAATTACTTGCCTGTAGGTACGGATAGACGCCGTTCAGGACCTCCCTAGTTATCTGCCAAGTTAGTAGTCTAATCAGCCCCTTTACTCCGGGGTTGTTAGTTAGAAGGTTTGTTCTTTTGTTGTACAGTTTATGGGTAGGTCAGGGCCCTATCCCGACCATTATTCCACTCTTAGAGGCTTGCATGCTAAAAATTTCCAGTGTTAGTTTTCGTGTTGGCCGTGTGGGGCCTATGTATGTTTTCTTTTGTGTAATGGTCGTGTGGGGCCTAGTTTAGCTATTAGTTAGTAGCCTTGTCAGCTATTGTATAGTTCTGGTTGCCAATTTTAATTATGATATAACTAGACAGCATGATGGTCTTGTTGGCCCGCATAGGATCCTTTTTTACTACTTGTTGTTGGTTAGTTATTTTCTTTTTACAGGTGTCTATATGGACTTGTCGGCCGAAAACTGTTTTTACAGTCGAGATATAGCTCATCATTTTCTTGATTTGAAGAGTAGGCATGCACCAAAATTGCATAAGCCTAGTCAGGTCAGTTTAGATCCCAGTATGGCACCAGGTGCCAGTTATGTCTCCCAAGGTAGCGCGTGACAACTTAGTCGAGTCTTCAACTCCTAAAAATTCTTCTCACATTCATCATACCACTAAGACTTCACCTTCTTTTTAGTTGGTCAGGTCGAAGGAGAATCCTTCTATGAACCGTCTGTAGTAACTGGTTAGTCTCAAGAAACTCCTGATGTCTGACAAAGAGGTGGGTGTTGGCTAGTCCTTGACTGGCACTATCTTTTGAGGATCCACCTGAATACCCTTACCGGAGACCACATGACCGAGGAATGCAATTGATTTCATCTAGAATTTGCACTTGCTAAATTTAGCGAATAATTGACGATACTTGAGAGTCTGCAATGCTATCCTTAGGTGATCTGCATTTTCCTCCTCTATCTTAGACTAAACCATAATATCATATACACAGACAGTAACGATTATGTCCAAGTACTGCTTGAATATCTTGTTCATCAGATCCATAAAAGTTGCACGAGCATTGGTTAGTCAAAAAGAGATAACTACAAATTCATAGTGAGCATACCAAGTTCTGAAGGCTGTTTTTGGAATGTCACATTCTCTGACCCTAAGATGGTGGTATCCTGATTTGTAATCTACCTTGGAAAAACAACTAGCTACTGATGTTAGCCGAACAAGTCATCAATCCTGGGTGGAGGATACCTGTTCCTTGGTGTGACCTTGTTCAGCTGACGGTAGTCAATGCACATTCTATGTGTACCATCTTTCTTTCGTAAGAATAGGATTGGGGCTCCCGATGGAGAGATGTTGGGTTTGAAGAGGCCCTTATCTAGAAGATCTTTTAGTTTCCTTTAACTCTTTAAGCTCAACTGGAGCAATTCCATAAGGAGGAATTGAGATACGATGGGTATCTGGAAGAAGGTCTATGCCGAAGTTTATTTCTCGTTATGGAGGGACTCCATAAAGATCTGCGGGAAACATATTAGGGAACTAATTACAATTAGAACTGACTGAAGTGTTGGGGTTTTGAAGCTAGAATCCTTGACCCTAACCAAGTGATAGATGTACCCCTTTGAGATTATTTTCCAAGCCTTAAGGTATGAGATAAATCGACCCTCAGGCACTGAAGTACAACCCTTCCATTCTAGGAATGGTTTATTAGGAAACTGGACTCTAACGACTCTAGTTCCGCAGTCAATAGAGGCATAGAAATAATGTAACCATTCCATGCCAAGGATGAGGTCAAAATCCACCATGTCTAACTCTACTAGATAAACTAAGGTGACTTTATGCAACACTGTGACCAGACAATCCCTATACATCTAGCTAGTTCTAACTGACTCACCAATTGGAGTAGACACTAAGAATAGCTCTGAGAGAATTTATGGTCTAATATCAAATTGGACAGCAATATAAGGAGTAAGTAAAGATATTTTGGCTCTTTGTAATACCCCGAAAGTGCCTAAGACTAGACTCGTGAGTTTAAATGAAAAGTAACAGAAAAATCTAAAAATCTACTCAGAATGACTAATTGTATGGACCAATTGGTGGGACCAACGACCTATGGAAGGTGTCATGGTGAGAAGCTACAATATCGGGCTAGGAAGTAACGGGCCTCAGAACGACCCATTGGATAATTTAAAGAGTCGTTGGATGGGAGTCATTGTAATGTTGGTCCTGATCAGAGAGGAAGTAACTAGTTGTGGTACGACCCGTTGTTTGAAGCAATGGGCCATTGTCAGCGTCCGTTTCAGAGGAATCCCAAATTAAGGAAGTGGTGAAGACAACTGGCAGCAACGAGTTGTTGCAGCTTGTAACCGACTTGCCCTTTCCGGTCGTGGTAGGGGACCTGAGACCTGAATCAGGGATGTAACGACGAAGGGTTGTAACGGACCGTGGGAGCTAGTAACGGTCCGTTATGTCGACCATTGTCACTGGTAGTGCAATTTTTAGAGAAATGTCATTAACGGTATTTTTATCAATCCTAAGCCCTTGGGTCATAAACTACATCGTTATAAGCTTGAAATCGTGGGTTTTTAGAAGGGTTAAGTAATTCTCTGCCTATCCTAATTCATTCATGCAAGCTTAGGGGTTTAAGAGGTGATCAAGTCTAGATTTCTTCAAAGTTCTTCCTCAATTCTCTTTGGAAAATCAAGGAAGTGGGTAAAATCAAGTCTATTCAGGTATATAAGGATATGAATGGGTGAAATTGTCCACACCCATGTGTAGTTCCCATCAATTCGTGATGTTCTAATTGATGATTCCATGGGGATTTCACCCAATGCATGAATTCCTAAGTTTCAATCATGGTATGATCTAAGCATGTTTTAAATGATGAATTATGATAAATAGGAAAATTTTACAATGTTTTAATTCACAAAATTATGATTTCAAGTTTCCTAAACTATGATGCCCATCTATGAAAGTTCATGAAAGTTGAGATCCATGAAGTATGTATACAAGCATGATGAGATGTTTATGAAGGAAGTATGATTTCGAAATACCTATGTTTATGTTCATGTTTTCAAAGTGAATCCAGTTAATTTCAAGCATGTTTAAGTATTGGGAAAGCCCATAAGATCAAGTATATTTTATAATTCCATGAAATAGCTTACCACATGGTTTTGGAGTCAAGATTCCTAATTATGTTCATCTTGTGGTATGGTTGAGCCAAGGCTCCTCATGTTATGATTTTAGATTTATGCATGTATGTTATTATTCAGCTTTGTCACTAGACGCTGGTCAGCTTCGTTGAAAAACGATGGAGATCATATGCATATTTTTGGGAGTAGTGCCTAGCACCGAGTAGGCTAAGGGTCAGTCAACCCTATGCCTCAGAACTACGCGCCAACATAGATATGTTCAGATTATTTTGGGACCTCCCTTATGAGCTTCCCCTGCCCCCAAGGGGCCTTCAGCTTGATATCGATATCATGGTAGCATCCTTATCCTTGGCAACTCTTTGGATGGCTCTGCCCACTTGAGTGTGATAGTTGGGACCACGTAAGCTCTATTGTGGTAATGTCGGTTCTATGATGAGTCTCCCATTGTTCCTCATGATTTCAGTTATGCATGTACATTAGTCATGATATTATGTTTTAGTAGGTTTTCCCCAATGTTCATTTTACTTATGATAATCAGTTTCAACTTTAGGTCATTCAATTCAGTTATGATGTTCAGTTATGTTTAGAGCGTGGTTTCAGAAAATAGCATGGAAGCCCTACTCTTAAACTCTTATCTTTATTATATTCTATACTATGCATGTTAAATGATTTTACTTACTTAGCCATTTTACTTACCTTACATACTCGGTACATTCCACATATTGACCACATACTCTATGTTATATCATTTTATGGTACAGGCTCTGATATCCAGGCTCAGTCCCACCGCTATTCAGATTCCCGGAGTTAACTTTTCCTCAGCCCCAGCTGGTGAGTCCTCATCTTTCAAGGACCCTTCTCATCAGTTGTATGTCATATTTTTAGTTTTCAGATTATAGTGTGTTAGTTGGGGTCTTGTCTCATCAACTCGTCAGTGTTAGATGCTTGTTGGACACAATTTGTATTTCAGCTTTAGACTCATGTATGTATTCAGATGTTATATTTTGTTTAGACTTTTGCTATGTTATTTATGTTGATCTTTCACTTATCTATGATTGAGTTAGATGTATGTTCATGCCATGGGTCCACTTGGAGCCTCTCGGGGTTTTTTGTCCCAAGTCCCGATCGGAGCCTATATTCGGGTCATGACAAACTTGGTATCAAAGCATTAGGTTTTGAAGTGTCCTATGGGGTCCGAAAGCCGCATTAAGTATAGTCTTTTCCATGGGTGTGAAGCGTGCCACACTTACGATGAAGAGGCTATGAGACTTTAAGGAAATGTTCCCTTCTTTCATGATATATGTTGTGCGGTGAAATGTCTCTCTACCCTTCTAACTCGTGGTATACATGTTTGCAGAATTATGCCTCCCCACAGAGTTAATGGAAGGAGAAACGAAAATGGTAATGGCCATGAGAATGGCAATGGAGATGGGCACTGGTTGGCCCACCAGCCCACCAGTAGCATATACTTGAGCCAGTTGTCCATGTAGAGTTCAAGGCTGCCATTTAGATGTTTGCCCAGGCGTTGACCCTTAGGTCAATCAGCAGGCGATAGCTCTTGTCCCTCAGAACGAGAATGCGAAGGTGGCGAGACTTGGGTATTTTCTGAAGATGAACCATCCTGAGTTCTTTTGGACCGAAGGTGGATGAGGATCCATATGAGTTTATTGAGGAGGTTCTGAAGATCACCTTAGATTATGGGGGCGACTGGGGAGGAGTGTGCCGATTTAGCCTCGTACTAGTTGAAGGGGGTTGTGCACATTTGTTTCAAGTAATGGAAGGATAGTTGGGAAGTTGGAGAAAGCCCTATCAGTTGGGATAAGTTTCATGCCACTTTTCTAGATAGGTTCTTTCTCCGAGAGATGAGGGTGATCAAAGCGGCCGAGTTTGTGAATTTAAAGTAAGAAAAGATGACAATTCAGGAGTATGCCTTGGTGTTCACACATTTGTCCAAGTATGCACCTAAGCTAGTTGCGGATCAAAGAGCCCGAGTGATCCGGTTCGTGCATGGGGTAGCAGACTACCTAGTCAAGGATTGCCAAACTGCTATGCGTCAACAGGACATTCACTTTACTTGGATAGTACTGTACGCTCAGCAAATGGAGGCGGTACAGATGAGTGAGCAAGATAGAGAGACCAAGAGGGCCAGAATAATAGTTTCGGATTCTCCCAGCAGAGACCTAGTGAGCACCGTCAGGAGTCCCATCAGAGATCTTCAGCGCCAGCGCCTTCGGCTGTGAGTGTGCCATCCAGGTCCAGGCACGATTAAAGGGGACGAGCATCAAGAACAAGAGGTTAGAGTTGCAGTCCCACAGAGATCATTCTTCGAGAGTGTAGAAGATGTGGCCGGAGACACACAGGGCAGTGTTTGGCAGGTACAGGTGCTTGCTTCAAGTGCGGGAAGCCCGGACATATGCTTAGAGATTGTCCAGCAGCCAGACAGGGTCATGATAGGGGCCGAGGCCCAGCTTCCAGTTCATATGCTCTACCAGCACGCCCAGCTCAACATAGGGCATCTAGTAGTACAGGTGATGGACAGCGCCAAAAAAGATTCTATGCCCTAGCATCCCTTCAGGAGTAGGAGGTCTCCCTGGATGTAGTCACTGGTATGTTACGAGTATTCCATCTTGATGTATATGCATTGTTAGATCAATGGGATACTTTGTCTTTTGTAATGCCCTATGTTTCTAATAGTTTCAGAGTTAGTATCGAAATCTTATCAGAACCTTTTTCATTCTCTACTCTAGTTAGTGATTCAGTTATAGCTAGACGGGTGTATAGAAATTGCCATGTCACAGTCCTTTGAAAAAGTCACCTTAGTAGATTTAGTAGAGTTAGCCATGACTGATTTTGGTGTTATTGTTGGCATGGACTGGTTATTTGCATGCTATGCCTCAGTCAATTGTAGAACCCGTGTTGTAGAGTTCAGATTATCGAGTGAACTAGTCTTAGAGTAGAAAGGTAGTTCAGTTGTGCTTGTAGGTCATTTCATTTCCTATCTAAAGGCCAGAAAGATGATTTCTAAGGGTTGAGTGTATCATCTAGTTAGGGTTAAGGATGTGACTTCCGCGACCCCAACTATCCAGTCAGTTCCAGTAGTGTGTGAATATCCAAAAGTGTTCCCAGATGATATACCAGGAATCCCACCTGAGCGGGAGATTAATTTTGGTATTAACCTTATTCTCGATACGCAACCTATATCTATTCCTCCTTACAGAATGGCTCCAGCTGAGTTAAAGGAGTTGAAGGAGCAATTGAAGAACCTTTTAGACAAGGGATTCATCAAACCTAGAAAATCCCCATGGGGTGCAAGTTAAGGACGTTCAAGTTACTGAGGAGTTAGCCTATGAAGAGGTTCCAGTTTCTATACTAGATAGGTAGGTTCTTAGGCTGAGGACTAATGATGTGGCCTCCGTAAAAGTTCTGTGGAGGGATAGAAATAAAGAAGAGATGACCTAGGAAGCTAAGGACGACCTGAGATCTAGATATCCTCACTTTTCCCAGGATTGATCCAAATTATGCAGTTAAGGTGATGTTGTTGTTAAGTTGTTATTGTACTGCTTATGTTATCAGTACTATTTAGTTGGCTACCTCTTTGTTGTGAAGTAGCTATTTATAGTGTCTTGTGAAACGCCTATGTTTGGTTTTTCTGCGTTTCAAGTTTTCGGATAGTCCATAATACAGGGGAGACTCTACCAAAATTTTTCTAAGTGTTGGTTAAAAGAGTTAACTCCTTTAATCCTGAAGATGACATTCGAGGATGAATGTTCCTATGGGGGGAGGATGTTACACCATGAAAAATGTTAACAGTTAGTAAGTGTACGTATGGAGTTATGATGAGTAAGGAGAGTTTTACGCATATGGAAAAAGCCTCAAAAGGAGGGCCGGGCGAGGCCAAGCCGCGAGGGGCCAGGGTGATGCGCCAGCCGGTAATGCGTTGGGCAGCGTGACGCGCCAGGCCTACCGGCACTTTTGGAGGCGCGGCACAGCACAGGGTTGGAGCTTTGGCTAGCGCATAGCACCCCTGTGCCATCAGCCATGCATGTATATATAGGTTATCCTTAAGTGATTTAAATCATTTCCCAAAGTGAGACCTCGGCCAAAACAGAGAGAGAGCGTAAGTTTCATCAAATTTTCATCCGATTACGCTACCAAATTTCGTCTAAAGACAAATTAACTCCGTGTAACGAGTTCTAGGCCTACGGGAAGCATTTCTACTTAGTTATTTCTTGAAAATTCACTTGGAATACCGGAACTCCACCAAGTAAAATTTGTCAGAATTACTCCAAATTGAATCATAAAAGGCCATAGGCATTAGGTAAGCACTCCTCCCTTCTGAACTTTTGGGAAATTATAAGTTTTTGGCCGAGTTATACGAAGTTGAATTATAGTTGATATTATTATCCAAAGTAATCATTATTTTCTGAATTTAGTATTAAATTAGTCCTATTCTCTCAACATAAAGGTTACAGTTGGGAAAAACCGCCGGTTGTAAGTTGAAACTCGCCAGTTAATCAGAAATCAGCATTTGAGGTATGTTAAGGTGAATTCCTTCAGCATGTTATTCCTATCGTATTGTAATATGACCTAAATATCTGTAAGTTGCTTGTTATACCCCGTAGAATTCCCGGCACTTAGATGACCTATTCACACGTTGGTTAAGCATATTTGAAAGCCATACGTGCTAGGGAAAGGCCCGGGAAAAGGATCGGATGAGAAACCTGTCGAACCATCGCGGGAGGAGCCGAGGCAGAGCCCCTCCGCGATGGCAGCCTGTCACGGAGGTGAGGCCTTCGCGATGGATCCGTGACACGTTGCCCTTGTCCAGGCCCAAGTATATAAAGCCCCCACTTCGGGTTAAAATCATTTCCCTCACTTACCAAATTCCAGAAACGCTGTAAATAGAGAGAAGACGAAGAAAATTAAATATTTTCGTCCGATTACGCTGCCAAACGCTGCCCAAACCCAAATTAATCCTAGATATCAAGGTATTTAGCAGCAGAGAGCATTTCTACGGAGTTAGTTTTGCAAAAAACGGCCGACGAATCGGCGAGCCGCCGAACTAAAGTAAGTAGAATTGCTCTAAATTAATGTCTATGTGTTCCTAGCTGAGAAGTAAATAATTCTCCTATCTGGGCCGCTGGAAAATAGCGAGTTTTTGACCGTCTTTCGATAAGCCTAAGTTTAGGCTATAAAATAAATCGAAAGTAACGTCGCTCTTTATAGTAATGTTGTATTTAGTATTGATTGACGTATTTATGAATGCAGTTGGGAGAAAATAGTTGAAGTACCGGCCGAGCTTCGTCCGACGGACGAATATTCAAAGATAAGGTATGTAAAGTTAGTTTCCTTTGGCAAGTTAAGTAATATCAGTATAGCGTAATAAATTACGGACCAGTAAAATGTTCGGAAGTCGAGTATTGCGTTATTATGAATGTTGGTACGATGTGAGAAACATTGTGTTGTAATGTGTATAAAACCTATCAGTATGATATAGATTCTAACGCAAGCATTAGAGAGTGCCCAGTATATTCAGAATGTGATGTAGTATGCCATGTTAAGATATTGTTGTGTTCAGCTGAAACCCCGTGAAGTAGTACAATATCCGTAAAGCACTTCAGAAATAGAATAGCAGACTAAAATGAAGTTCAGAAAGCATGTCAGGATTAGTAAATCCTGTTACTATAGAAAGTTAGTATACAACGTAGTCTAGCAGAAAGATTATATTCGTACATACATATATAGTACTTCCAGCCTCAGCATGTATTAAGTATGTACTTATTTCTATAATTAGTCCAGCATATAGTGTATACAGAGACTTAGTAAACAGCAGAATTTTCAGCAGAAACATTACCTTATAGCATTTGCTCAGTACAGCCCGGCAGGAGACTATGTTCATATTTATACATCTTTACCTGCCTCAGCACGTATTAAATACGTACAGATTGCTATCAGTAGCCCAGCATGTAATATATGTGATACTTTATCCCTATTAGCCTCAGCATGTGAGATACCCAGACAGTATTACCAGTTGAGACCGTTGTATTGTTTGGGGTTGGATTACCTAGCATCCATGACCGCCCAGGGTTAATAGCTGTATAAACTCGTCCGCCAGAGGACGAGGATACGTCACTCTATGGAGTGGCATGCCGTCCCACCAGGGGACGAAGATGGGATGCCAGTTTTTCCCCATACTTGTGCCTTGATCGGCCCTTACACACCCCAGTCGAGCGGATACGCCCGGGTGCAGATTCAGGAGTCCTCCGGACTCAGATACAGTTATAGTCAGGGGTTCAGCGAGCCCAAGTGCATACCCAGGGGACCGGCAGGATGCTTACAGCCAGTGTAGGAGATGGGTTGACCGGGGTAGGGGTATAGATTCTGTGTTGATTGTACCTCCTGGCTTATGGGGGCCGGGTAAGGTTGTGTATGCCATGTTATGTTATGTATGTTATACCATATTACAGTAGATACCAACAGATTAGTAGTAGAATGATACGTCTCCAGGTGTGATTCCTACTCCCTTCAGTATGATTAAGAGCAGGTACGATCTACACTATCAGACAGTTATCTACTCCTTCTTATTTCAGTTTTGACAGTTATGCTATTGATTTCAGATATCCCTTCAGTTCTTACAGATTCAGTTATCTCATACTATTCAGAATTTTTAGTTATATTACTTGTATTCAGCTGTATTCAGTTTGCTTTACATACTCAGTACCAGTGATACTGACGCCCAGTGGGGCGCTGCATTACTTGCCTGCAGGTACCCATAGACGCGCAGGCGATACCACGTGATCCCCATCAGCGGTCGAATATTCAGCTCCTATCAACTGGAGACTGAATTTCTAGAGGTGTAGTTCAGTTCCTTTTGTTGTACAGTACGGATAGGTCGGGGCCCTGTCCCGATCATTTCTATTATCCTTCTTAGAGGCTTGCAGTCTGTTTGTATTCCCTGTGGTCAGATGAGCCGGTCGTGAGAGGCCGTGCAGTTGTATAGTTGCCTTTACTACTTCTTTCTTTTGTAATGGCAGTGTGGGGCCATAGTTTACCAGTAGTGGTGACCTTGCCGGTCACGTAGCTTTTTCAGTATGTTATGCTTGAGTTGCAGATAACTAGACAGCATGGTGGCCTTGTCGGCCCGCATAGGTTCCCCTGATTTGCCTTGTTTCTGGTCAGCTGTAGTACAGGTATAGAAGGCTATAGGCCAATGGGCCAGGGGCTGTATTTACAGCCGCTGTATAGCCCTTTGTTTCCAGAAATGTGAGTTAGAGCCAGCCAGGCGCCAGATGCGCCCAGGCTTAGCAGTCCAGCAGGTCAGGTCCTAGTAGGGCACCAGGTGCCAGTCATACCCCCCAGGGCGGGGTGTGACAAACTTGGTATCAGAGCAGGTCGTATCCCAGGGAGTCTGCAAGCCGTGCTAAGTAGAGTCCTGTCCATGGATGTGTTGTGCACCACATACTATGGGTAGGAGGCTGCAAGGCATGATAGGATGGTTGTCTTTTATTCTGATTCAGTCGTGCTATAGAGCTGTACAGTATAGGGTTGAATTCCTAAAAATCTTACCATATTCTTTGGTTACAGATAATGTCAGACCAGCGCCATCCTATTACAGGTCGGAACTTAGACATCGCAGCAGGAGAAGGCACCAGCGGGATGCCTCTCCCTCATTTGGAGACAGCCCGATCAGAGGGCCCTACAGAGGCTTCATCTTAGCCTCCTCAGCAGTCTCCACCACGTCAGGAGTCACTTGGGGCGACATTACCTTCAGCAGCCCCTATATTGACTCCTTCTGATCAGGAGGTTAGGAGTGCTATAGTTTTGTTAGCACAGATGATGGCTGCTCAGCGTCAGCCAATGCCATCTACAGCTGCAGAATCATCAGGAGGGCCCGGTAGTTCGAGGGTCCGAGAATTCTTAGCCCTGAATCCCCCACAGTTCACAGGTACGGACCAAACAGAGGACCCCCAAGATTTTCTGGATCAGATGCAGAGAATCTTCAGGGTTATGCATGCCACGTCTACCGAGTCAGTTGAGTTGGCCGCATTCCGGTTACGGGATATTGCGGTGTTATGGTACGAAAGCTGGGAAAGGTCCCGAGGGAGAGATGCTTCCCCTCCCACCTGGTCCAGCTTTTCAGGAGCCTTTCTGGATCATTATCTGCGGCGGGAGATTCGACAGGCCCGGGTAGACCAGTTCCTACATCTAGAACAGGGGGCCATGAGTGTTCGGGAATATTCTTTGCAGTTTGATTCTCTAGCTCGATATGCACCGGCCTTCGTTGATACCATGGCATCCAGAGTGCATCGCTTCATTACGGGCTTGAATCCAGAATATGTTGAGATTTGTACTACAGCTACACTGCGAGAGGACATGGATATTGCTCGCATTCAGGCATTTGCTCAGAATATTGAGGGCATCAGGCAGCGGCAACGAGAGGTCAGAAGGGTTAATCAGGAACAGCGTCGCCGGGACAGGCCAGTTGAATTACAGGGAGAGGCCCGGGGAGGACCCAAGCCCCGAATGTCAAACAGGCCGCCCAGGCCCCCGCCTCCGCCACAGTCACAGGGGGGTAGATCCAGCCGCAGGGGGCAGTCAGGGACTGGTAGAGGCTCGCAGATGGCAGATTCACCATTACAGAGGAGGGCAGAGCAGAGTAGGTATACCCTACCACTTTGCCCTATATGCAATCGACGTCATTCTGGAGCATGCAGATATGGCTCCACCGCATGTTATATTTGTGGCCAAGAAGGCCATTTGATGAAAGATTGCAAAGCTAGAGGTCGAGAGGACCGCGATAGATAGGATAGGACATCAGCAGGGTCACGAGCCACAACATCCTCGACTGGGCGTAGGCCCCCAGTTTCAGCAGGCAGGGGTCGAGGCAGATCAGGGGCCTCCAGTACAGGTGCGGGTCCAAGCCGCACATATGCCTTACCAGGGAGGCAAGATTCAGAGGCATCGCCTGATGTTGTGACAGGTATGTTAACTATCTGTTCACACCCTGCTTATGTGTTAATTGATCCAGGGTCTACTTTGTCCTATATTACTCCATTTGTGGCACAGAAGTTTAGTATTGTACCAGAATCATTACGGCAACCCTTTCTGGTATCTACGCCCGTCGGTGACTCTATCACAGCTAGCCGAATCTACCGCGGGTGTACAGTAGAGATTGTTGACCGTCAGACCACAGTAGATCTGGTCTAGTTAGAAATGATAGACTTCGATGCCATAATGGGTATGGACTGGTTAGTGCCATGCTTTGCCAATGTTGAATGTTGGACCAAAACGGTCCGATTCCACTTCCCGGGGGAAGCAGTACGGGAGTGGAAGGGCAGCACCGCGATGCCAAAAGGTAGGTTTATTTCCTACCTTCGAGCGAGGAAGTTGATATCTAAGGGGTGCATTTACCATCTTGTCAGAGTTCAGGATGTCCAAGCAGAATCTCCGACACTCCAGTCTGTTCTAGTGGTAAATGAATTCCCAGATGTATTTCCTGATGAGTTACCTGGTCTTCCCCCAGAAAGGGAAATAGACTTCACTATTGATTTGCTACCAGGCACTCAGCCAATATCAATACCTCCTTATCGTATGGCTCCTGCAGAACTCAGAGAATTAAAGGAGCAGTTGAAAGACTTGTTAGATAAAGGTTTTATCAGGCCGAGTACTTCCCCGTGGGGTGCGCCAGTCTTGTTTGTGAGAAAGAAAGATGGCTCGCTCCGAATGTGCATAGATTATCGGCAGCTAAACAAAGTTACAGTAAAGAACAAGTATCCGCTTCCCAGAATTGATGACTTATTTGATCAGCTACAGGGAGCCAGATACTTTTCTAAGATTGACTTGCGGTCCGGATATCACTAGGTCTGAGTACGTGAGAGGGACATCCCTAAGACAGCATTCAGAACCCGATATGGACATTTTGAATTTCTGGTTATGTCCTTCGGGCAAACAAATGCCCCAGCAGTCTTTATGGACCTGATGAACAGTATTTTCAGACCCTTCCTGGACTTGTTCGTGATAGTATTCATTGATGATATTCTGGTGTATTCTCGCTCTAAAGTAGATCACCGGACTCATTTGCGAACAGTGCTCCAGATTCTCAGGGACCGCCAGTTGTATGCTAAATTTTCGAAGTGTGAATTCTGGCTTAACTCAGTGGCCTTTTTGGGGCATATTGTTTCAGACACTGGTATACAGGTAGATAAGCAAAAGATAGAAGCATTTAAGTCATGGCCTAGGCCTACTACCCCGACTGAAGTTCGTAGTTTTCTGGGATTAGCAGGGTATTATCGGAGATTTGTTGAGGGATTCTCAACCATTGCAGCACCTTTAACTAAATTGACACAGAAAGCGGCAAAGTTTCAGTGGACGGAGGCATGCGAGCAGAGTTTCCAGGAATTGAAAGACAGGTTAACCTCCGCCCCAGTACTAGCACTGCCGGAAGGCACAGAAGGTTATTCAGTCTATTGCGACGCGTCAGGTGTCGGATTGGGTTGTGTGTTGATGCAGCATGGTAGAGTAAATGCATATGCCTCCAGACAGCTGAGAAAACACGAAAAGAATTACCCTACCCATGACCTGGAATTGGCCGCAGTAATTCATGCCTTGAAGATGTGGAAGCATTATCTGTACGGTGTCCATGTTGATATTTATACAGATCATAAAAGTTTACAGTACATTTTCACCCAGAGGGAGTTGAATCTGCGGCAACGCTGCTGGTTAGAGTTGTTGAAAGACTATGATGTGAATATTTTGTACCACCCCGGAAAAGCTAATGTGGTAGCAGATGCCCTGAGTCGTAAGTCAATGGGGAGTTTGGCGTATTTGCGACCCGAGCAACAGAAATTAGCTAAGGAGATTCATCAGTTAGCTGGCCTAGCCGTTCAAGTAATAGAAATAGAAAATAATGGACCAGTAATTCAGAATTCTGCAGTGTCATCGTTAGTTACAGAGGTAACATAACGGCAGTATGAGGATCCCGATTTAGTCTAGTTCAGAGATAGAGTTCAGAAGGGTAAGGAGCTGGATTTTCAGATAACCGAGGATGGTGTGCTACATTGTAAGGGCCGCCTTTGTGTCCCGAATGTCGCAGGACTTCGTGGGTAGATCATGCATGAGGTACACTACGCTCGTTATTCCCTTCACCCAGGGGCGATGAAAATGTACCACGACATCAGAGACATCTACTGGTGGCCAGGTATGAAAACTGAGATAGCTGAATTTGTATCTAGATGTGCTAATTGTCAGCAGGTAAAGGCAGAACACCAGAAACTGGGTGGTTTGACTCAGGAGATAATGATACCTATGTGGAAATGGGAAGTAATAAACATGGATTTTGTAACAGGGTTACCCCGTACTAGACGCAGAAATGATTCCATTTGGGTAATAGTTGACAGGCTGACAAAATCAGCTCATTTCCTGCCAGTAAGGGCTACCTTCTCAGCTGAGGATTATGCCGAATTGTATATCAGAGAAATAGTTAGATTGCATGGCGTGCCGGTATCTATCATTTCAGACAGGGGAGCACAGTTTATAGCTAGATTCTGGCAATCGTTTCAGAAAGGTTTGGGGACGCAGATTAATTTGAGCACAGCATTCCATCCTCAAACAGATGGGCAGGCTGAACGTACAATTCAGACGCTCGAAGATATGTTACGAGCGTGTGTGTTAGATTTTGGGGGTAGCTGGGATGAACATCTTTCGTTAATTGAATTTGCTTATAATAACAACTACCATTCAGCTATTCAGATGGCGCCTTTCGAGGCATTATAAGGGCGAAAATGTAGATCGCCGGTGGGCTGGTTTGAGATAGGAGAATCAGCATTAGTTGGCCCAGACATTATTCGGCAGTCCGAAGAAAAGATAAAGCTTATCCGGGAACGTTTACTGACCGCTCAGAGCCGCCAGAAATCATACGCAGATAGGCGGCGCAGAAATCTATAATTTTCGGTAAATGATTGGGTATATCTGAAAGTGTCCCCGATGAAAGGGGTAATGAGGTTTGGCAAGAAGGGCAAGCTTAGCCCAAGATTCATTGGGCCGTATCAAGTTCGGCGAAGAATAGGCCGCGTGGCATACGAGTTGAACTTGCCTCCAGAGTTAGCGTCGGTTCACCCAGTATTCCACGTTTCCATGTTAAGAAAGTTAATAGGTGACCCTTCTACAGTAGTTCCAGTCCAGGATGTTCAGGTCACAGAGGAGTTAGCCTACGAAGAGGTTCCCGTAGCTATCTTAGACAGACAGATTCGCAGACTGAGAACTAAAGATGTTGCATCTGTCAAGGTATTGTGGCGTAACAGAAATCGGGAAGAAATGACGTGGGAGGCTGAAGAAGATATGAAAACCAGATACCCTCACTTATTTCAGGCCTAGTCAGACGACAGGTATGTCCGTATCATTATTTACACAGTACTTTTTAGTATGTATGTTGTAAATGATAAAGAAGGAAGTGATATTCAGTTGTCCAGTGAATTGTAGAATATTGTGTGCAGTTCCTGTGTTGGACTTTTTCTGCGTTTCAGGTCATTGCGATAGTCCATATTACAGGGGAAACTCTGCCAAAAATTTTCCCAGAAACTAGAGTGAATAGCTCTCTAGACAGCAGTATACATTCGGGGACAAATGTTCCTAAGGGGGGGGGAAATGTTATACCCCGTAGAATTCCCGGCACTTAGATGACCTATTCGCACGTTGGTTAAGCATATTTGAAAGCCATACGTGCTAGGGAAAGGCCTGGGAAAAGGATCGGACGAGAAACCTGTCGAACCATCGCGGGAGGAGCCGAGGCAGAGCCCCTCCGCGATGGCAACGTGTCACGGAGGTGAGGCCTCCGCGATGGCTCCGTGACACATTGCCCTTGTCCAGGCCCAAGTATATAAAGCCCCCACTTCGGGTTAAAATCATTTCCCTCACTTACCAAATTCCAGAAACGCTGTAAACAGAGAGAAGACGAAGAAAATTAAATATTTTCGTCCGATTACGCTGCCAAACGCTGCCCAAACCCAAATTAATCCTAGATATCAAGGTATTTAGCAGCAGAGAGCATTTCTACGGAGTTAGTTTTGCGAAAAACGGCCGACGAATCGGTGAGCCGCCGAACTAAAGTAAGTAGAATTGCTCTAAATTAATGTCTATGTGTTCCTAGCTGAGAAGTAAATAATTCTCCCTTCTAGGCCGCTGGAAAATAACGAGTTTTTGACCGTCTTTCGATAAGCCTAAGTTTAGGCTATAAAATAAATCGAAAGTAACGTCCCTCTTTATAGTAATGTTGTATTTAGTATTGATTGACGTATTTATGAATGCAGTTGGGAGAAAATAGTTGAAGTACCGGCCGAGCTTTGTCCGACGGACGAATATTCAAAGATAAGGTATGTAAAGTTAGTTTCCTTCGGCAAGTTAAGTAATATCAGTATAGCGTAATAAATTACGGACCAGTAAAATGTTCAGAAGTCGAGTATTGCGTTATTATGAATGTTGGTACGATGTGAGAAACATTGGGTTGTAATGTGTATGAAACCTATCAGTATGATATATATTCTAACGCAAGCGTTAGAGAGTGCCCAGTATATTCAGAATGTGATGTAGTATGCCACGTTAAGATATTGTTGTGTTCAGCTGAAACCCCGTGAAATAGTACAGTATCCGTAAAGCACTTCAGAAATAGAATAGCAGACTAAAATGAAGTTCAGAAAGCATGTCAGGATTAGTAAATCCTGTTACTATAGAAAGTTAGTATACAACGTAGTCTAGCAGAAAGATTATATTCGTACATACATATATAGAACTTCCAGCCTCAGCATGTATTAAGTATGTACTTATTTCTATCATTAGTCCAGCATATAGTGTATACAGAGACTTAGTAAACAGTAGAATTTTCAGCAGAAACATTACCTTATAGCATTTGCTCAGTATAGCCCGGCAGGAGACTATGTTCATATTTATACATCTTTACCTGCCTCAGCACGTATTAAATACGTACAGATTGCTATCAGTAGCCCAGCATGTAATATATGTGATACTTTATCCCTATTAACCTCAGCATGTGAGATACCCAGACAGTATTACCAGTTGAGACCGTTGTATTGTTTGGGGTTGGATTACCTAGCATCCATGACCGCCCAGGGTTAATAGCTGTATCGACTCGTCCGCCAGAGGACGAGGATACGTCACTCTACGGAGTGGCATGCCGTCCCGCCAGGGGACGAAGATGGGATGCCAGTTTTTCCCCATACTTGTGCCTTGATCGGCCCTTACACACCCCAGTCGAGCGGATACGCTCGGGTGCAGATTCAGGAGTCCTCCGGACTTAGATACAGTTATAGTCAGGGGCTCAGCGAGCCCAAGTGCATACCCAGGGGACCGGCAGGATGCTTACAGCCAGTGTAGGAGATGGGTTTACCGGGGTAGGGGTATAGATTCTGTGTTGATTGTACCTCCCGGCTTATGGGGGTCGGGTAAGGTTGTGTATGCCATGTTATGTTATGTATGTTATACCATATTACAGTAGATACGAGCAGATTAGTAGTAGAATAATACGTCTCCAGGTGTGATTCCTACTCCCTTCAGTATGATTAAGAACAGGTACGATCTACACTATCAGACAGTTATCTACTCCTTCTTATTTCAGTTTTGACAGTTATGCTATTGATTTCAGATATCCCTTCAGTTCTTACAGATTCAGTTATCTCATACTATTCAGAATTTTTAGTTATATTACTTGTATTCAGCTGTATTCAGTTTGCTTTACATACTTAGTACCAGCGGTACTGACGCCCAGTGGGGCGCTGCATTGCTTGCCTGCAGGTACCCATAGACGCGCAGGCGATACCACGTGATCCCCATCAGCGGTCGAATATTCAGCTCCTGTCATCCGGAGACTGAATTTCTAGAGGTGTAGTTCAGTTCCTTTTGTTGTACAGTACGGGTAGGTCGGGGCCCTGTCCCGATCATTTCTATTATCCTTCTTAGAGGCTTGTAGTCTGTTTATATTCCCTGTGGTCAGATGAGCCGGTCGTGAGAGGCCGTGCAGTTGTATAGTTGCCTTTACTACTTCTTTCTTTTGTAATGGCCGTGTGGGGCCATAGTTTACCAGTAGTGGTGACCTTGCCGGTCACGTAGCTTTTTCAGTATGTTATGCTTGAGTTGCAGATAACTAGACAGCATGGTGGCCTTGTCGGCCCGCATAGGTTCCCCTGATTTGCCTTGTTTCTGGTCAGCTGTAGTACAGGTACAGAAGGCTATAGGCCAATGAGCCGGGGGCTGTATTTACAGCCGTTGTATAGCCCTTTGTTTCCAGAAATGTGAGTTAGAGCCAGCCAGGCGCCAGATGCGCCCAGGCTTAGCAGTCCAGCAGGTCAGGTCCTAGTAGGGCACCAGGTGCCAGTCATACCCCCCAGGGCGGGGTGTGACATTGCTACTATTAGTTTGGGATTATCATTTTCTCTTTAGATTAGGACTGACCCTAACCTATGTAGCCTCATTGTCCAACATCGGTGTTACTAGCTGCGTCGTTACCAATGGGTCTATATTTATCACTAGATGGAGTTATATGTTGTCCCAAGGGACTATACTATGTCCCAAGGGCCACATTACAGTCCATTCCATTGTTGGACTATTATTTTTATGCCATATCGGAATCACTGACCCTCATCGAGCCTAGTGCCTAGGATGTAGTTACAGTAGTCCACCGGACTCAGACATAGCTATAGGGGCCAAGCGGGCTCAGTTGCAGACCCGGGGGACTGGCAGGTTGGCTATAGTTACCTGTTGACTCATTTTTACCTAGTTAAGGGCATATAGATTAAAGTGAGTTCGCCAGGGCTTGTGGGGATCCCGAGCAGGTTATTCTCTGCTGGTTGTACCTTCTGGGCTTATGGGGGTCTGGTAAGGTTCTTATTTGCATTACTTATTATTAGTTATACAGTAGGTTGTAAGGCTATTCAGGTTATTTCTCTATCCCTCCTATTGAATTGTTTTAGTTTCATTATCTGTATCATTCAGTCATTTTGATTTATTGCCTTGCATATTCAGTAAATATTATATTGATGCCCATCTTTGGGGCGATGAATTACTTGCCTGTAGGTATGGATAGACGTCGTTCAAGAACTCCTTAGTTATCTGTCAAGTTAGTAGTCTAATCAACCCCTTTGCTCCAGGGTTATTAGTTAGAAGGTTTGTTCTTTTGTTGTACAGTTTATGGGAAGGTCAGGGTCCTATCCCGACCACTATTCCACTCTTAGAGGCTTGCATGCTATAAATTTCCAGTGCTAGTTTTCGTGTTGGTCGTATGGGGCTTATGTATGTTTTCTTTTGTGAAATGGTCGTGTGGGGCCTAGTTTAGCTATTAGTTAGTAGCCTTGTCGGCTATTGTATAGTTGTGATTGCCTATTTTAATTATGATATAACTAGACAGCATGATGGTCTTATTGTCCCGCATAAGATCCTTTTTAACTGCTTGCTGTTGGTTAGTTATTTTCTTTTTACAGGTGGCTATATCGCCTTGTCGGCTGGAGGCTATGTTTATAGCTGAGAGATAGCTCATCATTTTCTCGATTTGAAGAGTAGGCATGTACCAGAAGTGCATAAGCCCAGTCAGTTCAGTTAAGATCCCAGTATGGCACCAGGTGCCAGTCATGTCTCCCAAGGCGGGGCGTGACAACTTAGTCGAGTCTTTAACTCCTGAAAATTCTTCTCACATTCATCAGACCACTAAAACTTCACCTTCTTTTTAGTTGGTCTGGTCGAAGGAGAATCCTTCTATGAACCGTTTGTAGTAACCGGCTACGCTCAAGAAACTCCTGATGTCTGACAAAGAGGTGGGTGTTGGCTAGTCCTTGAATAGCTCTATCTTTTGAGGATCCACCTGAATACCCTCACCAGAGACCACATGACCGAGGAATGCAATTGATTTCATCTAGAATTTGCACTTGCTAAATTTAGCGAACAATTGACGGTACTTGAGAGTCTGCAACACTATCCTCAGGTGATCTGCATTTTCCTCCTCTATCTTGAAGTAAACCAGAATATCATCTATATAGACGGTAACGATCATGTCCAAGTACTGCTTGAATATCTGGTGCATCATATCCATAAAAGTTGCACGAGCATTGGTTAGTCCAAAAGACATAATTACAAATTCGTAGTGAGCATACCAAGTTCTGAAGGCTGTGTTTGGAATGTCACGTTCTCTGACCCTAAGCTGGTGGTATCCTGATTTGTGATCTACTGTGGAAAAACAACTAACTCCTGATGTTAGCTGAACAAGTCATCAATCCTGGGTAGAGGATACATGTTCCTGAGTGTGACCTTGTTTAGCTGACGGTATTCAATGCACATTCCATGTGTACCATCTTTCTTTCGTAAGAATAGGATTAGGGCACCCGATGGAGAGATGTTGCGTTTGAAGAAGCCCTTATCTAGAAGGTCTTTTAGTTTCCTTTTACTCTTTAAGCTCAACTGGAGCAATTCCATAAGGAGGAATTGACATAGGCTGGGTATTTGGAAGAAGGTCTTTGCTGAAGTCTATTTCCAGTTCGGGAGGGACTCCATGAAGAACTTTGGGAAACACATCAAGGAACTTATTACAATTAGAACTGACTGAAGTGTCGGGGTTTTGAAGCTAGAATCCTTGACCCTAACCAAGTTATAGATGTACCCCTTTGAGATTATTTTCCTAGCCTTAAGGTATGAGATAAATCGACCCTTAGGCGCTGAAGTACAACCCTTCCATTCTAGGACTGGTTTATTAGGAAACTGGAATCTAATGACTCTAGTTCCGCAGTCAATTAAGGAATAGCAAGAATGTAACCATTCCATGCCAAGGATGAGGTCAAAATCCACCATGTCTAACTCTACTAGATAAACTAAGGTGACTTTTTGCAACACTGTGACCGGACAATCCCTATACATCTAGCTAGTTCTGACTTACCAATTGGAGTAGACACTAAGAAAAGCTCTGAGAGAATTTATGGTCTAATATCAAATTGGACAGCAATGTAAGGAGTTAGTAATGACAGTTTGGCTCTTTGTAATACCCCAAAAGTTCCTAAGACTTGACTCGTGAGTTTAAATGAAAAGTAACAGAAAAATCTAAAAATCTACTCAGAATGATTCATTGTATGGACCGTTGGTGGGACCAACGACCTATGGAAGGTTTCATGGTGAGAAGTTGCAACATCGGGCTAGGAAGTAATGGGCCTCACAACGACCCATTGGATAATGTAAAGAGTCATTGGATGGGAGTCATTGTGATGTTGGTCCTAATCAGAGAGCAAGTAACTAGTCGTGGTACGATGCGTTGTTGGAAGTAATGGGCCATTGTCAGCTTCTATTTCGGAGGAATCCCATATTAGGGAAGTGGTGACGACAACTGGTAGCAACAAGTCATTGCAGCTTGTAACTGACTCATCCTTTCCGATCGTGGTAGGGGACCTGAGACCTGAACCAGGGATGTAACGACAAAGGGTTGTAACGGACCACGGGAGCTAGAAACAGTCCGTTATGTCTACCATTCTCACTGGTAGTGCAGTTTTTCCAGAAATTTCATTAATGGTATTATCATCATTCCTAAGCCCTAGGGTCCTAAACTACATTGTTATAAGCTTGAAATAGTGGGTTTTTAGAAGGGTTAAGTAATTCTCTGCCTATCCTAATTCATGCATGCAAGCTTAGGGGTTTAAGAGGTGATCAAGTCTAGATTTCTTCAAATTTCTTCCTCAATTCTCTTTGGAAAATCAACGAAGTGGTAAAAATCAGGTCTATTTAGGTATGTAAGGATATGAATGGGTGCAATTGTCCACACCCATGCGCAGTTCCCCATCAATTCGTGATGTTCTAATTGATGATTCCTTGGGGATTTCACCCAATGCATGAATTCCTAAGTTTCAATCATGGTATGATTTAAGCATGTTTTAAATGATGAATTATGAAAAATCGGAAAATTTTACAATGTTTTAATTTATAAAATTATGATTTCAAGTTTCCTAAACTATGATGCCCATCCATAAAAGTTCATGAAAGTTGAGATCCATGAAGTATGTGTACAAGCATGATGAGATGTTTATGAAGGGAGTATGATTTCGAAATACCCATGTTTGAGTTCATGTTTTCAAAGTGAATCCGGTTGATGTCAACCATGCTTAAGTATTGGGCAAGCCCATAAGATCAAGTATGTTTTATAATTCCATGAATTAGCTTACCACATGATTTTGGAGTCAAGACTCCCAATTATGTTCAGCTTGTGGTATGGTTTGAGCCAAGGCTCCTCATGTTATGATTTTAGATTTATGCATGTATGTTATTATTCAGCTTTGTCACTAGACGATGGTCAACTTCATTGAAAAACGAAGGAGAGCATTTGCATATTTTTGAGAGTAGTGCCTAGCACCGAGTAGGCTAAGGGTCAGTCAACCCTATGCCTCAGAACTACACGCCAACATAGGTATGTTCAGATTATTTTGGGACCTCCCTTGTGAGATTCCCTTGCCCCCAAGGGGCTTTCAGCTTGATATCGATATCATGGTAGCATCCTTATCCCTGGAAACGCTTTAGACGGCTCTGGCCACTTGAGTGTGATAGTCGGGACCACGTAAGCTCTATCTTGGTAATGTCGGTTCTATGACGAGTCTCCCATTGTTCCTCATGATTTCAGTTATGCATGTACATTAGTCATCATATTATGTTTTTAGTAGGTTTGCTCCAATTTTCATTTTACTTATGATTATCAGTTTCAACTTTAGGTCATTCGATTCAATTATGATGTTCAGTTATGTTTAGAGCATGGTTTCAGAAAATAGCATGCAAGCCCTATTCTCAAACTCTTATCTTTAATATATTCTATACTATGCATGTTAAATTATTTTACTTAGTTGTCTTACTTACCTTGCATACTCGGTACATTCCACGTACTGACCACATACTCTATGTTGTATCATTTTATGGTACAGGCTCTGATATCCAGGATCAGTCCCGCCGCTATTCAGATTCCCGGAGTTAACTTTTCCTCAGCCCCAGCTGGTGAGTCCTCATCTTTCAAGGGCCCTTCTCATCAGTTGCATGTCGTATTTTTAGTTTTCAAATTATAGTGTGTTAGTTGGGGTCTTGTCTCATCAACTCGTCAGTGTTAGATGCTTCTTGGACACAGTTTGTATTTCAGCTTTAGACTCATGTATGTATTCAGATGTTATATTTTGTTTAGACTTCTTCTATGTTATTTATGTTGATCTTTCACTTATCTATGATTGAGTTAGATGTATGTTCATGCCATAGGTCGACTTGGAGCCTCTCGGGGTTTTTTGTCCCGAGTCCCGATCCGAGCCTATAGTCGGGTCATGACAAACTTGGTATCAGAGCATTAGGTTTTGAAGTGTCCTATGGGGTCTGAAAGCCGCATTAAGTATAGTCTTTTTCGTGGGTGTGAAGCATGCCACACTTACGACGAAGAGGCTATGAGACTTTAAGGAAATGTTCCCTTCTTTCATGATCTATGTCGTGCGGTGAAATGTCTCTCTACCCTTCTAACTCGTGCTATACACATTTGCAGAATTATGCCTCCCCACAGAGTTAATGAAAGGAGAAACGAAAATGGTAATGGCCATGAGAATGGCAATGGAGACGGGCACTGGTTGGCCCACCAGCCCACCAATAGCATATACCTGAGCCAGTTGCCCATGTAGAGTTCAGGGCTGCCATTTCGATGTTAGCCCAGGCGTTGACCCCCAGGTCAATCAGCAGGCAATAACACTTGTCCCTCAGAACGAGAATGCGGAGGTGGCAAGACTTGGGTATTTTCTGAGGATGAACCCTCCTGCGTTCCTTGGACCGAAGGTGGATGAGGATCCACATGAGTTTATTGAGGAGGTTCTGAAGATCACCTCAGATTATGGGGGTGACTTGGGAGGAGTGTGCCGATTTAGCCTCATACCAGTTTATGGGGTTTGTGCACATTTGTTTAAAGCAATGAAAGGATATTAGGGCAGTTGGAGCAGGCCCTATCAGTTGGGATAAGTTTCATTCCACTTTTCTGGATCGGTTCTTTCCCTGAGAGATGAGGGTGATCAAAGCAGCCGAGTTTGTGATTTTAAAGTAAGAAAAGATGACAGTTCAGGAGTATGCCTTGGAGTTCACTTATTTGTCCAACTATGCACCTAAGGTAGTTGCGGATCAAAGAGCCCGAGTGAGCCGGTTCATGCATGGGGTAGCAGACTACCTAGTCAAGGATTCCCAGATTGCTATGCTTCAATAAGACATTCACTTTACTTGGATAGTCCTGTATGCCCAGCAGATAGAGGCGGTACAGATGAGTGAGTAAGAGAGAGAGGCCAAGAGGGCCAGAATAATAGTTTCAGTTCTCCCAGTAGAGACCTAGTGAGCACCGTCAGCAGTCCCATCAGAGATCTTTAGCCCCAGCACCTTCACCTATAAGTGTGCCATCCAGGTCCAGGCGTGATCAGAGGGGACGAGCATCAAGCATAAGAGGTTAGAGTAGCAGACCCGAAGAGATCAGTCTTCGAGAGTGTAGAAGATGTGGCCGGAGACACACAGGGCAGTGTTTGGCAGGTACAGGTGCTTGCTTCAGGTGCGGCAAGCCCGAACATATGCTTATAGATTGTCCAGCAGCCAGGCAGGGTCATGATAGGGGCCGAGGCCTAGCTTCCAGTTCATAAGCTCCACCAGCACGCCCAGCTCAACATGGGACATCTACTAGTACAGGTGATGGACAGCCCCAAAACGGATTATATGCCCTAGCATCCCTTCAGGAGTAGGAGGTCTCCCTGGATGTAGTCATTAGTATGTTATGAGTATTCCATCTTGATGTATATGCATTGTTAGATCAAGGGGCTACTTTTACTTTTGTAATGCCCTATGTTTCTAGTAGTTTCAGAGTCAGTATCGAAATCTTATCAGAACCTTTTTCATTCTCTACTCTAGTTGGTGATTCAGTTATAGCTAGACGGGTGTATAGAAATTGCCATGTCACAGTCCTTCAAAAAATCACCTTAGTAGATTTAGAGTTAGCCATGACCGATTTTGGTGTTATTCTCCACATGGATTGGTTATTTGCATGCTATACCTCAGACAATTGTAGAACCCGTGCTGTAGAGTTAAGATTTCCAAGTGAACTAGTCTTAGAGTGGAAGGGTAGTTTAGTTGTGCCTGTAGGTAATTTCATTTCCTATCTTAAGGCTAGAAAGATGATTTCTATGGGTTGAGCATATCATCTAGTTAGGGTTAAGGAAGCGACTTCCGAGACCCCAGCAATCCAGTCATTTCCAGTAGTGTGTGACTATCCAAAAGTGTTTCTAGATGATATACCGGGAATCCCTCCTGAGCGGGAGATTAATTTTGGTATTAACCTTATTCTCGATACGCAACCTATATCTATTCCTCCTTACAGAATGGCTCCAGTTGAGTTAAAGGAGTTAAAGGAGCAATTGAAGGACCTTTTAGACAAGGGTTTCATCAAACCTAGCAAATCCCCATGGGGTGCACCAGTTCTCTTTGAAAGATGGTTCCCTTCGTATGTGCATTGATTAACAGAAATTTAACAAGGTCACCATCAAGAAAGGTATCCTCTTCCCAGGATTGATGATTTGTTTAACCAGCTTCAGGGTGCTAAATGCTTTTCGAAGATTGACCTTGGATCTAGATACCATCAGCTCAGGGTTAGGAAGAGTGACATCCCGAAGAGAACCTTCAAGACGCGGTATGGTCACTATGAGTTTGTAGTTATGTTTTTTGGACTAACGAATGCTGATGTAGATTTTATGGATTGATGAATAGGGTGTTCAATCCATATCTAGACATTTTCGTGATAGTGTTCACAGATGATATCCTTATATACTCTCAGAGTGAGGAGGAGCATGTCGCTCATTTGAGGGTGGTGTTACATACCTTGAAGGATCATCAATTATATGCTAAATTCAGTAAATATGAGTTTTGTTGAACTCGGTGGCATTTTTGGGTCATGTGGTGTCAAGTCAGGGTATACAAGTAGACTCCCAAAAGATAGAGGTGGTGAAGAATTGGCCTAGACCGATGAATCCTTCGGATATCATGAGTTTCTTATGTTTCACTGGTTATTATCGAAGGTTTGTTGAGGGGTTTTCATCAAATGCAGCACCGTTGACCAAACTGACTCAAAAGAAAGTGAAGTTCCAATGGTCGAAGGCTTGTGAGAGGAGCTTCGAGGAGTTGAAGACTCGACTCACCTTAGCACCAGTATTAACCCTACACGAGGGTACCGACGGGTTCGTGGTATATTATTATGCTTTGAGGATCGACCTTAGTTGTGTATTGATGCAGCATGGTAAGGTTATAGAATATGTTTCCAGGCAGCTGAAGGTTCATGAAAAAAATTATTTGACTCATGATCTTGAATTGGCAGCTTAGTATTTGCCTGAAAGATTTGAAGACACTACAGGGTCCATATAGATGTGTTTACAGGCCACAAAATCCTACAATGCGTGTTTACCCAGAAGGATCTAAATCTATGTCAAAGGAGGTGATTGGAGTTACTCACGGATTAGGATATGAGTGTCCTTTACCATTTGGATAAGGCTAATGTGGTAGCAAACGCTCTTAGTAGACTTTCTATGGAGAGTGTGCCCCATGTAGATGAGGGGAGGAAAGAGCTGGTGAAGGATATGCATCAACTTACACAGTTGGGAGTTCATTTGGTTGACTCGACCGATGGTGGTGTCATTGTTCAGAACGGATCAGAATCATCCTTGGTGAGTGATGTAAAAGCTAGACAAGACAAAGACCCTACTTTGGTAAAGTTAAAGGAAATTGTTTAGAATCAGAAGGTAGAGGTCTTCTCCAAAGGGGGAGATGGTATGCTCCGATATCATGGTCATTTATGTGTTTCGAATGTTGATGATTTAAGAGACAAGATGTTGCACGAGGCTCATGGTTCCAGATATTCCATTCATCTAGGTGCCACCAAGATGTACCGTGACCTATTGGAAATCTACTGGTGGAATGGCATGAAGAAGGACATAGCAGAGTTTATGGCTAAGTGTCCGAATTGTCAGCAAGTGAAGGCTGAGCACCAGAGACCAGGAGGTGCATTTCAATACATCAGCATTCCTATTTGGAAGTTGGAGGAAATCAATATGGACTTCATCATAGGGTTGCCTCAGACACGTCGACAACATGACTCCATTTGGGTGGTTGTAGACAGGTTGACTGAAGCAACTCATTTCCTACCGGTCAAAACCATCGATTTAGCGAAGGATTATGCTAAGTTGTACATTCGGGAGCAAGTTCGGTTGCATGGAATGACAGTGTACATCATATCAGACAGAGGTACTCAGTTTACCTCCCAGTTTTGGAGATCATTTCAAAAGGGACTTGGTACCCAGGTCAAGCTCAACACAGCATTTCACCCCCAAACAGATGGTCAGGCGGAGCGGACTATTCAGACTCTTGAGGACATGTTGAGAGCATGTGTGATTGACTTCAAGGGTAGTTCGGATGATCATTTGCCTCTCATTGAGTTTACATATAACAGCTATCATTCTAGCATTCAAATGGCTCCATTTGAGGCTCTCTATGGGAGGAGATGTAGATCGCCTATTGGTTGGTTTGAAGTCGGTGAAGCTGCAATGATATGACCGAATTCAGTCCATGAGGCCATGGAGAAGGTTCAGCTCATAAGGGACAGGTTTAAAATAGCTCAGAGTCGCCAAAAGACCTATGCAGAAGTGAGGAGGAGAGAACTTGAGTTTTAAAGTTGATGATTGGGTGTTTCTAAAAGTGTCTCCCATGAAGGGAGTGATGAGGTTCGGAAAGAAAGGGAAACTTAGTCCCCATTCTGTTGGCTCGTACCGAATAGTGAAATGAGTAGGAAATGTAGCATATAAGTTGGAGTTGCCCTCAGAATTAGCTTCGATTCACCCAGTTTTCCATGTATCGCTCTTAAAGAAGTGTTTGGGTGATCCATCTTTCGTTGTTTCGGTGGAGAGTGTCGGTGTGAAGGACAATATTAGTTATGAGGAGGTTCTAGTGTAAATACTGGATCATCAGGTTCGTTAGCTTAGAAACAAAGAAGTAGCCTCAGTCAAAGTTTTATAGAGGAATCAGCATGTTGAGGGAGCTATATGGGAAGCCGAAGCAGATATAATGGCTAAATACCCACATTTATTCCCTTTCGGCTCAGTTTCAACTTGAGGTATCAGTTTCCTCCTTAGTACTCTATTCAATTTCATGTTCAGCTCATGTATCCCAGTTTATTTCGTGTAAATGGATGTATGTGTGATTCAAAATTTAGTTCCTTCATGTAGTTTAGTTCAGAGTCTGTCACTTCGTCAATTTTCAGCATGTATGTTTAGTGTTTGAGTATGATGATTGCATTTCTCTGTTTTTCAATATGTTTTCCCACATTTGAGGATGAATGTTTCCAAAGGGAGATATTGTAATACCCCAGAAGTTCCTAAAACTAGACTAGATTTGAAATGAAAAGTAACAAAAAAATCTAAAAATCTACTCAAAACGACTTATTGTACGGATCGCTGGTGGGACCAACAACTCGTGGAAGGTTTCCGTGGTGAGAGGCTGTAGTATTAGGCTAGGAAGTAACGGGCCTCAAAATGGCCCGTTGGATGTTGTAACGAGTCATTGGATGGGAGTCTTCTTGAGGTTGGTCCTGATTAGGGAGGAAGTAACGAGTTGTGCTATGACCCATTATTGGAAGCAACGGGCCGTTGTCAGCGCCCATTGAGAGGAATCCTAGATTAGGGTAGCAGTGACGATGACTGGCAGCAACGAGTTGTTCGAGCTTGTAATGACTCATCCTGTCCGGTCGTGGTAGGAGACCTGAGACTTGACTCAGGGATGTGACGACAAAGGGTTGTAACGGACCGTGGGAGCTAGTAACGGTCCATTTTGTGGACCGTTGTCACTGGCAGTGCAATTTTTCCAAAATTTTTGTTAAAGGTATTTTCGTCATTCCTAATCCCTAGGGTTCTAAACTACATCATTTTAAGCTTGAAATAGTGTGTTTTTGTCACACCCCACCTTGTGGGGGGGGGGGGTATGACGGGCACCTGGTGCCTGCTAGACTCTAGACTGCTAAATGGTCCAGCCTGAGCACATCTGGTGCTTTGGCTGGCTTTGACTCTATTTCAAGAAACAAACCGGCTATATAACGGCTGTAAACACAGCCTCCGGCCCACTGGTCTGTAGCCATCTGTACCTGTAATAACAGCTAACCAGAAACATGTCGATATAAGGGAGCCTATGCGGGCCGACAAGGTCACCATGCTGTCTAGTTATCTGTAACTCAACACAAGACTACTGTAAGACTACATGACCGGCAAGGTCACCACTACTGTCAAACTAAGGCCCCACACGGCCAACATAAACTAAAATACTAAACAGCAACAGCAGAATGCACGGCCTCACACGACCGCCCCAACTGACCACAGGAAAATATATACAGACTGCAAGCCTCTACGAATACTCTAAGAAAATAGTGGAAATGATCGGGAAAGGGCCCCGACCTACCCATACTGTACAACAAAAGAAAAGGAGCTACACCTTGGGGAATCAGACTCTGGAAGACAGGAGCTGATGACTCACTGACTGGCTGGAATCATGAGGGATCGGCTCCTCGTCCGTGAGTACCTGCAGGAAAGCAATGCAGCGCCCCGCTGGGCGTCAGTACCACAGGTACTGAGCATGTAAAGCAAACTGAAGTATGCACTGAAATGAATGGCAACAATAACACGACATATAAGCAAGAAGTAGCTGAGTCTATCTAGCTGAGGATAGTTGGGGAGAGTTTGTTCATTCTGTAACTAATTGAGCGTACCTGATGACGTGTCGTCCTACTGTCTATCAGTATCTAATAGCACATATCAATATACATAATAGTACACACAATACCTGACCGACCCCCATAAGCCGGAAGGTGCCAACCAAGCAAGCAATCTATATACCCCTACCCGGGTCTAAACCAACCAAAAATAAGTCACTCCACTCATATGATAACTGTGAGCTCCTCCTACCGGCCCCCTTGGATACGTAGCTCAGGCTTTGGCCTCTGACAATAAACTGTTTCTGAGTCCGAAGACTCCTGCCTCTGGGCGCAGGTGCGAACACAGAGTGGTCTGTCCCTGTAAACAGGGTGTGCTAGCTCTGCGCAGAGTAAACTGATATACCCCTGCAAGCAGGGTGGTCTGGACCGTATTATCATGGTGTTCGGCCATCATCGTCCTCTAGGAGGACGGCATCGCCCAGCTGGTGGCGGTATCTGAATCTGGTATCGACACAGCTATAACCCAGGGGCGGTGGGGATGCTAAAGGATACCCACATGCCATAACAAGTCTCAACATGCAAAACACATACACAGCAAGCAGGCTCAAATGAAAAAAAAGTACTAATCATATTCTTTTCTGTTATTTCAAGGCCAGTCTGTACTAAATAACTGATGCTATATTCCATTTTACACTGTTTCTGATTGCTGGCTAACTGCTGCCTGGCCTTTATCTGCCTATCTGATTATATCTGAGTATAACTCAATAACATAGAACATGCCATCTACTACTGGGTACAATCTCAACAAATGTAATACGTATTACTTGAATATCTATTATTCGGATTATAGCATGATACGTAATGTTATACTAGCATGCTTGCTGGAAATTGTACTAAAATCGTCCCTGTACGCTAGGTATCGGTTAATATCCTTTATTCTATTTATTTTATAGACTGTACTTCCTGGCTTGCCGAAAGAATAACTTTACATACCTGGTTTCTGAGCACCCGACTGACCGATGTGATTTCCGTCGGTACTTCTGCTGTTTCTTCCAACTACATTCATGTACATATTAATTAGAACTAAATACATTAATATCCGGGAGAAATTATCACTTTTGATATATATTTATCCTAAACTTCAATCTTTCAGAAAACGGTCGAAAACTCATTATTTCTCGATAGTCCAGAAGGGATAAATGCTCACTGCAACATTAGGAACACATTGGTACTAACTTAAAGCAATTCTATTCACTTTACTTCGGTAGCACGACGTTTCGCTGGCCAAATTTCACGAAACCAACTCCGTAGGATTGCTCTCTACAGCTTTATACCCCTATACCTAAGCCGGAACGGAGTTTAGACCGTGTTTCATAGCGTAATCGGAAGGAAATCGTATATAATTGTTGTGGGTTCTTCTTCCTACTTGTTTCCTCTGTTTTTCTGCTGGAAACTTACTGTTTTGAATGAAGAAAACCGACCCTTTTATTTATTTTAATTTAATTTTAATTTTTTATTTTTTTTATTTTTATTTTTTTTACCTTCTAAATCCCTTAACCAACATGCCATTAGGCTATTTATTCATTTAAAATTTACGGGGTGTAACATCCTCCCCCCCTTAAGAACATTCGTCCTAGAATGACATTTTGTCTAGAGGACTTTCTCAACTTACTCAACTTGTTTCTAGAAATTTTTTTGCAGAGTTTCCCCTGTATTATGGACTATCTCAAAATTCCTGAAAAGCAAAAAAGCCCAATACAGGTACTCTACACGATATAATATCATTCATGTATAAAACTATCTATAATCAATCGCCTGCTTTCATAAATGAAGTATAAGCATTAATAAGGAAAAACAGTTCTAGCATACCTCCCGTTTGCCTATGCCTAGAATAAGTGGGGATATCTGGCTTTCATGTCCTCCTCGGCTTCCCAGGTCATTTCTTCTCGGTTCCTATTATGCCACAATACTTTGACAGACGCAATATCTTTAGTTCTCAGTCTACGGATCTGTCTGTCTAAGATAGCTACTGGAACCTCTTCGTATGCTAACTCTTCTGTGACCTGGACATCCTGAACTGGAACAACTGTGGAAGGGTCTCCTACGAACTTCCTCAACATAGATACATGGAATACTGGGTGAACAGATGCTAACTTCGGGGGCAAGTTCAATTCATATGCAACTCGGCCTATTCTCCGCCGAATCTGATATGGCCCAATCAATCTCGGGCTAAGCTTGCCTTTCTTGCCAAATCTCATCACCCCTTTCATCGAAGACACTTTCAGATATACCCAGTCATTTACAACAAATTCTAGATTTCTGCGCCGCATATCTGCATAAGACTTCTGGCGGCTCTGAGCAGTTAGTAGGCGTTCTATGATAAGCTTTACCTTCTCCTCTGACTGTTGAATGATGTCTGGCCCAATCAACGCTGATTCTCCCACTTCAAACCAGCCAATCGGCGATCTACATTTTCGCCCATATAATGCTTCAAAGGGCGCCATCTGGATAACTGAATGATAACTGTTATTATAGGCAAATTCAATCAACGACAGATGCTCATCCCAGCTACCCCCAAAATCTAGTACACACGCTCGTAGCATATCTTCGAGCGTTTGGATAGTTTGCTCAGCCTGTCCATCTGTCTGAGGGTGGAATGCTGTGCTCAAATTAATTTGCGTTCCCAGACCCCTCTGGAACGACTGCCAAAATCTAGCTGTGAATTGTGCTCCCCTGTCTGAAATAATAGATACTGGCACTCCATGTAGTCTAACTATTTCTCTGATGTATAACTCGGCATAATCCTCGGCTGAGAAGGTAGCCTTCACTGGCAGGAAATGAGCTGATTTTGTCAGCCTGTCAATTATTACCCAAATGGAATCATTTCTGCGTCTGGTACGGGGTAACCCTGTTACAAAATCCATATTTATCGCTTCCCATTTCCACATAGGCACTGCTATATCCTGCGTCAGACCGCCCGGTTTCTGGTGCTCCGCTTTCACCTGCTGGCAGTTAGGACATCTAGATACAAATTCAGCTATTTGAGATTTCATACCTGGCCACCAGTAAATGTCTCTGATATCGTGGTACATTTTTGTTGCTCCTGGATGGAGGGAATAGCGAGCGTAATGTACCTCATGCATGATCTGCTGGCGAAGCCCTGGTACGTTCGGGACACATAGACGACCCTTACAACGTAGCACTTCATTTTCAGTCACTTGGAAATCTGACTCCTTACCTTTCTGAACTCTATCTCTGAGCTAGACTAAGTCAGGGTCCTCGTACTGCCGTTCTTTTACCTCTGTAACTAGTGATGACTCGGCAGAATTCTGAATTACCGCTCTGTTATTTTCTGTCTCCACTACTCGAACGGCTAAACCAGCTAGTTGATGAATTTCCTTGGCTAATTCCCGCTTCTCGGGCCGCAAGTACGCCAAACTCCCCATTGACTTATGGCTCAGGGCATCTGCTACTACATTAGCTTTTCCCGAGTGATAGAGAATATTTACATCATAATCTTTCAACAATTCTAACCAGCGACGCTGCCGCAGATTTAACTCCCTCTGTGTGAAAATGTACTACAGGCTTTTATGATCTGTAAAAATATCTACATGGACACCATACAGATAATGCCTCCAAATTTTCAGAGCGTGGATCACTGCGGCCAGTTCCAGGTCATGGGTCGAATAGTTCTTTTCGTGTTTCCTCAGCTGTCTGGAAGCATAAGCAATCACCTTACCATGATGCATCAACACACAACCCAGTCCCAAACCTGAAGCGTCGCAATACACCGCATACCCATCTGTTCCCTCTAGCAATGCTAGTACTGGGGCGGAGGTCAATCTGTCTTTCAACTCTTGAAAACTCTTCTCACATGCCTCCGTCCACTGAAATTTCACTGCTTTCCGTGTCAGCTTTGTCAGAGGTGCTGCTATAGTGGAGAATCCTTCAACAAATTTCCGGTAATACCCTGCTAAACCCAGGAAGCTGCGAACCTCGGTCGGAGTGGTAGGTCTGGGCCATGTCTTGACCGCCTCTATTTTTTGTGCGTCTACCTGTATACCAGCATCCGACATGATATGCCCCAAAAAGGCAACTGAGTTCAGCCAGAACTCACACTTAGAAAACTTGGCGTATAGCTGACGTTCTCTAAGGATCTGGAGTACTGTTCCTAAATGGTTCTGGTGATCTGTCTCTGAGTGAGAATATACCAGAATATCATTGATAAATACTATCATGAACAGATCCAAATATGGTCTGAATATGTTGTTCATCAGGTCCATAAACACAGCGGGAGCATTCGTCAGCCCAAAAGACATAACTAGAAATTCAAAGTGACCATACCTGGTCCTGAAAGCAGTCTTTGGAATGTCCCTCTCATGAACCCGGACCTGGTGGTATCCGGACCTCAGATCTATCTTAGAGAAACATCTAGCCCCCTGCAACTGGTCAAACAAATCATCTATTCTCGGGATCGGGTATTTGTTTATAACCGTTACCTTATTCAGCTGCCGGTAGTCCACACACATACGAAGTGAGCCATCTTTCTTTCTTACAAACAGAACTGGCGCACCCCACGGGGAAGTACTAGGACTGATAAAACCTTTGTCGAGCAAATCCTTTAACTGCTCTTTCAACTCTCTAAGCTCAGCTGGTGCCATGCGATACGGGGGAATGGATATAGGTTGAGTCCCTGGCAACAAGTCAATCGCAAAATCTATCTCCCTTTCGGGAGGGATACCACGCAACTCATCTGGAAATACGTCAGGGAATTCATTGACCACTGGAACAGACTGAAGAGTCGGAGGTTCCACCCGAACGTCCTGGACTCTAACTAGGTGGTAAATACATCCCTTTGCTATTAATTTTCTTGCCTGAAGGTAGGAAATAAACCTACCTTTTGGCGTAGCTGTGCTCCCTTTCCACTCTCGCACTGCTTCCCCCGGAAAGTGAAATCGGACCATCTTGGTCCAGCATTCTAAGTTGGCATAGCATGGCACTAACCAGTCCATACCCATAATGGCATCGAAGTCGACCATCTCAAGTTCTATTAAGTCTACTGTGGTTTGGCGATCAATAACCTCTACCGTACACCCTCGGTAAACTCCTTTAGCTGTAATCGAGTCACCGATCGGTGTAAGCACTGAAAAGGGCTGCTGAAGCAATTTTGGTTTGATACCCAACTTCCGGGCCACAAATGGTGTAATATATGACAAGGTAGACCCTGGATCAAAGATTTGAGAGACGATTCAACATGCATATGGTGGAGTAGACGAATACCAGCAGTCTCCATGAGGAGTTAGGGGCTCTTCGGAGCCAAGTAGTCGAGTTGTCATCAGGACAACCGGCAGTCATAGCAGCCCCCACTCTTCTAGACTTTGATGAAGGGCCATATGAAGAGATTGATTTGGCGGCTTATTGGGAGCCGACGACAGCTACTGAAGATAAGGGAAAGAAAATAGCTTCCGATGATGTTGGAGGGGAGAGTTTGAGGAAGAGAAGGAAGAAGGAAAGGAGAGAGCGCAAGTGGGCACGAACAGAGAGCTTGCAGACTCATGACTCACATATGTCAGAGCTGTAGGAGCGAGCTAGAGGAGCAGGCAGCTCCAGTATGACTCAACCCAATCTTTCTAGTGGCCATGACCCTTTGGGCGACCACCTTCAGCCCCGATTGACACAGAGGTCGTAGAAGCTGCCAAGACTACTGAGGGGGTAACCACTCCCCCTATATATACTTCATTGAGTGCGCCGGCCACCGCTAGTGCCACAATTGCAGTGGAGGTACCTCCTCCACAGGATGATAGGAGTGACTAGAGCGCCGCAAGTATGTTCCCTTCCCTATGTTCTTGTAGCTCATACTTCAGTGACAAAGCTCAATTTTCAAAAAGGGGAGGGGGTGTACTTGTGATTTTTGAAAATTTTGGATTCATCTGAGGGTTTTCCTTCCCGTATTTCTTTTTCCTCGGGCATACTATCTGTAGAACCGACATGTTTAGGATTTTATTTTCTTATTTTTGAATTGTTTAATTAAAAAATAACTTAGGAGTACTCAGCCAATGAAAATGCACTAGTTTTGATTTTTGAAAAAATTGACCTTGTTTAAATACGTTTGATGCATTAGCTATGTATTTGTGATTGCATGCATGATTTCTGTGGATCTTTTGATGTCATTTAGTTTATTAGCATGAGGAATCTTGTTAAGCCATGTGTAAACCAGACAAGTAAGGTGAATATAAGTCATGTACCATGAGTGAGTGAGGTGTAATACTTAGTTCAGTACTGTGTTGAAGATCTAGAACTTGTCTGGTTGGTCTTTGCATAGGCTAAGGATGGTTGGTTAGGATATGATCATAAACCGTTCTTTGTTAAGCTCACTTTTAGCCTAACCCAACCAAAATTATATGATTCCCTCGATCCCAATTTTGAGCCTTTAATAGACCATTTTTCTTTGATCAATCGATGAACCGTACCCATTTTTTATAATGAACCTGTTTTGGCCCTGGTCCTTCCTTAGATATTGTGAACCTCAACATAGGGAAAATGTTGATGGTAGCTAGAGTAGGGGTGCATAAATGGTGGGAACGAGAAAAAGGGCGAGAAAAGAGAAAAGGTTAAAAATGAGGTGTAGTGTGAAAAAAAAGAGAGATGAAAAAGTTGAAAATCTTGAAAAAAGAAAATTCAAAAGAAAAAAAATATAAAATGCTTGAAAAATTTGAAAATACACCACACCCATACAAATGCACATTAAAGAGGTGAAAAGGGAAGAAAAGAAATGAAAAGCATAAAGGATGAAATAGGTGAATTGTGAAGCCAATGTATGTAGTGCCAAGGAAGGGATAGTCACTCAAAAATTCCTCATATTCATCATGTCCATCCCTAAATCCTACAATACGAGCCACAAAAAGTCCTATTGTGATCCTAATCTGACCATCTGATAGAACGAAGCAGAGAAAATAAGGGCAAGCCTATGGTATCTGATACATAGTACTTGAAACTTCTTTGTGAGAGTAAGCGTCTCGCTTGTTTCGTCCCATGCAATATTTGATATCATATCTGTGAGTTGGGACTTCATTTGTTGTGAGGGTACATGGATTATGTTTACTTTTATCATTGGTCTATGTGGAAAGCATCGGTGATGACTTGATTGCCTGTTGATAGCTAGATACCATGTCTTGATCCCTGTTTAGCATGTTTTGTGGTTGCTTGTAGTGCATTAGCTGATGCTAGTTCATGGAAAAAGGGCTCAGAAGTTGTTGAATATATAGTGCAAGTTTTTTTTGGTATTGGCTGTAGTATCCTAGGTTTATTTTCTAGTTGAGCGTCGTATTTAGTTTTTCTTTTCTTTGCCCGAGGACATGCAAAAGTCTTAAGTTGAGGGTGTTGATGTGCTGTGAATTTACCGCACTTTCGACGCTCAAAACTAAGAAAATAGCATGGACTTAGGTATTTTTATATGATATAAGACACTTTTTCTTTGGTTACAGGATAAATAGGTGTTGGAGCAAGAATGTTCAAAAGATAGCCTGAAAGTGCAAAAAATAGGCTTAAGTCACAAGTCTCAGTACGAGTCGTAGGTTGATGCTACAAGCTGTACTGCAGATCGTGCACAGTTTCAGATGGCTAAGTATGAAGAGTGCATGCTACGATTCTCAGTACGAGTCGTACAAGGCTTGTACGGGTCATAGTATTGAGTCATGAAAAGATTCATAAGATTTGCACGAGAGGTTGATCCTGACAAGCTCCTCCGTCTCTTCTTCGCCACCTAATCCATACCTTTACCTTTAGCTGGGTCAAGGCGGGAAGGAAGTCTCTTCAATAGACAGTATGAGTCATACCATAACACTCATGAGAACTTCAGAAAAATTGAGAATTCTCAGAGTCAGACCATGGAAGCACAGTACGACTCGTAGGAAGTATGTACGAGTCGTGCCAAGGTCCAACACTTAGCCAAATTTTAGCTAGTCAATGACATACAGGAAGCAGGTATGACCCATGCAAACTTGCTACAGGTCATAGGATTGGTCGTGACACAGGCGACATCGTTATGGAAATTCACCTTGTTAGCCTAGGAAAAGGATTTTTATGTTTGTATAAATACGTTTTATGTTTTATTTTCATTAGACAACATTACAGGAAGTCAGAATTGAGGAGACAACATGAGAAGTAGTTAGAGAACATAGAGACAAGATAGAATTGAGTTGATTAGCTTGTGATCAACCTTTTCTTTATTTTCTCTTAATCTTCATACTTTGTTCTTGAGGATTTTTCTGATTTATTTAAAGAAGTTTTTTCTCTCATCCATAATTGTAAGTATTAATTTATGTATTTAATTATGAATGCAAATCACAATCTTGTAACTATGAGAGGCTAAAACCTCCATAGCTAGGGTTGTGGGAACCATGGTGGATTAACAAGCTAGGGTTTCATAAAAGTGATTCAAAACCAATGTAAAACACTTGTATTGTGTTCTCTTCATGCTTAAACATTTCTTAATGGTGTACAATGTTAGGACTTGCCCAAATTCTCTACTTGCTTGTTCCTAGAGAGGTAGAGATTAGGAAAAGAGAATTACAACAAAGCCTTGATCTTAGTGATCATTGTATTAACTTGAGCTGTGGTCGCAGGATAGTCAAATTTGGACATATTAATAACAGTTAGTTTGCAATCACTCATGAGACCTGACCCAGTGATTGAACATAGTCATCCAATAGGAACAAACCAGTCATTTAGATGAACCTTAGTTATCATGATTCTACAAGTAAGCATTGGTGACGATCATGTATGTATACCCGAAGTAGTTATGAACCCATGGGGAACACAAACCCTAGTTATCTTTCATTCTTGATTTCAACCAAAATTTTAATAGTTGTTTTTAATTATTGCTTTCTTTAGAACCCCTAATTTAGAGCAACTACCCAAAAAGTTCACTTGCTGGCTTTAGTCTAGCTCTTCCATATTCCCTGTGGGTTCAACCCCAACCTCTAGTTGGGTTCTTTATTGACAATGTTTGCTTCATACTTCGGTAGGAGGTATGGTTTGAGCGTTATCAGTTGAACTGGGTGGTCAAAGCCTGAGCTAACATCTGAATAGTTTCCTTAAACTCTACATGGGCAACCTGCTCGAGAACATGATCTTCGGGGGTTGGTGGGGCCTGCTGGTGCCCATCCCCATTACATTCTCATAGCTATTTCCGTTCCCATTTCTTCTTTGATTCACTCGGTGAAGAGGCATGGTTCTGCAAACGCGTATAGCATGAGTTAGAAGGATAGAGAGACATTTCATCGCATGACACAAATCATGAAAGAAGGGAACATTTCCTAAAACGTTTCGTAGCCTCTTCATCATAAGTGGGGCACGCTTTATACCCATGAAAAAGACTCTACTTAAAGCGGCATTCAGACACCCTAGGACACTTCAAAACCTAATGCTTTGATACCAAGATTGTCACTACCCAAACATAGGTTCGGATCGAGACACGGGACAAAGAATCCCAAGAGGATCCAAGTCGACCCAAAGCATTAACATGAAATCTAAAGCTCAACATAATAACGTGGAAATATGACATAAGATAGCGGAAGTCTAAAAATTTGATAACATTGAATATCTGAATACATAATAGCAATCTGAAACTGAAACATACTATGTCTGATAAGCCTTTACATACTGACGAGTTGATGCGACAAGAGCCCAACTAACTCAGTAAAGACTGAAACTAAAAATACTGAATACAACTGAAGAAAAAGGGGCCCTCGAAGGATGAGGACTCACCAATTCTGGCTGGAAGATGCTACTCTGAGGATCTGGCTAACGGAGGGACTGAACCTGAATATCCGAGCCTGTATCATGAAATGATACAACATAGAATATGCGGTCAGTATGTGGAATGTATCGAGTATGCAAAGTAAGTAAAACCTCTAAATAAGTAAAAATCAGAGATCATCCATATCATAAAACATTTCATCATAATAGTCTGAGAGTAGGGCTTGCATGCTATTATCTGAAAACATGATTTAAACATAACTGAATATTATAACTGAATTGAATGACCCAAAGATGAAACTGATAATCTTGAGTAAAACAGAACATTTGGGTCAAACTTGTTGAAAAAAATAATATCATGACTGATGATCATGCATAACTGAAATCATGAGAAATAATGGGAGATCATCATAAAACCGACATTACCATGATAGAACTTATGTGGTCCCAACTATTACGCTCAAGTGGGTAGAATCGTTTAAAGCCTTGCTAGGGCTAAGGGAGCTACCATGATATCGATATCAAGTTGAAGGCCCCTTGGGGAAGGGAAGCTCACAAGGGAGGTCCCAAATAATCTGATCATACCTACGTTGCATCATAGTTCGGAGACACAGGGTTGATGACCCTTAGCCTACTCAGTCTTAGACATTACTCCCAAAAATATTCATATGCTCTCCATCATCTTTCAATAAAGCTGAACCATCATCTAGTGACGAAGTTGAATCATAACATGATATACATAATCTAAAAACATAACATGAGGAGCCTTGGATCAAACCATACCACAAGCTGAAAAGAGTGGGAGTCTAGACTCCAACATCCATGTGGTAAGCTAATAACATGAACTTGAGATAAATCATGAAAAATACTTGATCATATGGGCTTTACCAAACTTAAACACACTTGGAAATAGACATTGATAGTTAAAAATATGAATATAGACATGGAAAATTCGAAATCATACTTTCATCATGCATGAAAACATAGATCATAATCTCATTTTTTCATGAATTTTCATAATTCGGCATCATACTTTGTAAAACTTTGAAAACATGAATTATAATTGAAAACATTATAAAACATGCCCATGAATCATAATTCAACATTATAAACATGAATAGATTATACGCGTGATAGATACTTAGAGAATTCATAAGTTGGGTAAAAACCCTATAGATTCCATGAATTTGAGAAGGAATTGGGCATGGGAGTGGATGGATATACCCATTCGTAACCCTACATACCTTGGTATTTTTGATTCCACAACCCTGTTGAATGCCCAAAGGAATTGGGAGAAGACTTGATGAGTTTCTACGCTTGATCACCCTTAGGAACTTCTAGGCTTGCATACATGGAGAGGGATAGGCTAAGAATGAGTTAAACCCTCTTAAAACACACCTATCTGGGTTAAAATGATGTTTCTTAGGTCTTAGGAACTTAGGAATTACGGAAAATCCCTTAATAAATTCACAGGAAAAAACACACTGCAAGTCCCAACGAGGGACTAGACGACTCGTTGCCTGAGGGATGACTCGTGGTGATGAGTCATTGGGTTCACTACCCAAAATTTCCATCTTCAAGCCGACTCCTGACCACAACTGACTACCCAACTCATTACCCTGACCATAAGTCGTGGCTTGTCTCGTGGTCAACCCCAAATGTTAAAAAATCAGCCAACACTCCGTTCACTCCATGAGTCACCTAACGACTCGTGGTGCACCTCACGAGTCACTGGATGACTCGTCCTGTGACCTGGTGCAAAAGTTTTTATTTTCTCCATTTCAACCCTCAGGTCTGATCTTAGGGCTTTTGGGGTGTTACATTACATGATGCCCCAACTATCACACTCAAGTGGACAGAGTTTCTTCCAAAATCTTGCCAGGGCTTAGGGCGCTACCGTGATATTGATATCAAAATGAAGGCCCCTTGGGGTAGGAGAAAACACTCTTGAGAGGTCACAAATATAAATATACCTACATTGGCGCTTAGTCTATGAGACCAGGGAACCTTGGAACCCAAGCCTAGTCGGTGCTAGACACTACTCCCAAAAACATGTATAGTGCTCCCCTTGTTTTTCAATGAAGTTGAAATCAACATTTGTACATAGATTGAAATCTGAACATTGGGAGTCTTGAATCCAAAACATATGATAAGCTGATCTTATTAGCCTTGGTTAAATCATGAAAACGTACTTAATTTGTGTGGCTTGCCCAAATCATAAAATCATGCATGCTTGAAATAGACTTCATAAGTTAAAATCTTTGGATTCATAATTTTAAGAATTCATAAATATTCATGCCTACTTGATAACTCATCATACTTGAAATCATGGGCTCATAAGCTTGAAATTTGATGTTGGGCATATTTTTATGCCCTTTTGCTATATTTTTACCTATATTTGATCATGTTTTGAGTTCATAATCCTTAATTTATGCTTAAATTCATGTGTGTGTGTGTGTTTTGTATGCACTAACAAATAACTTGAGTTGAGTTGAGAAGGAAACTAAGAAAAATGGGCTCAAAATGATGCAAGAAATGAAGATTTGAGGATTTGATGGGTTTGGTGCTATGGTTGGCATCTCGCACCAAGTCCCAAACTTTAGAGAACAAAATATAAGTCTAGTGCTATGGCTGGCATGGAAAACTTTAGAGAATTATACTTCAAATAATTTTGCAAGATGAGTGGCGCCTCATGCTAGAGGTGTCCAGACTTAAAGAAATTTGACGAACACTTTGGTGAGATGAAGAGGCCGGCGCACCAAACCCTGTCCAGAGATGAATTTGCTGGAAAGTCTGTGGCGAGATAGGAGGGGTGGCGTGCCAGGGTCATTTTGGGGAAAAACTACTGATTGTGAAGTCAAGTTTTGAAGGGCAGAAACATCATTTGAAGTCTCATCTATAAATAGATGGCATAGGTCATTTGTTAAGCAGTTTTTGGTCTTCTGGAAATAGTCTTTACTCATTTTTTATTCCATGATTGTTCATGAAAGCTTGTAAGGTGTTTAGAAGGAAGACAAAGTTCTACAACTAGATTTTCTCTTCTTTACTTCATATTTTTGCATGATGATGTCTAAGTATTTATTTTTTTGCTTGTCTATGAGTGGCTAAACTCATATTCTAGGGTTGTGGTGAATGGTTGATTGTTTGAAAGACTAATTAAACTTAGTTTTGATTCTTATTTTATGGTTGTTTATATTTATTTGTGTTAATTTATTATTTATGAGACTAATCACCTTGTAAGTAATCTGTTGGCTTTCGATTGAACTTGAGAAAGGGAATCGAAAGGGTTAAAAATAAATATAGAATGGTAATTCAAAGACCCTTGAACCCATTGGTGATAAGATATAAGTTTTTGTTGAGGATAGGGATATACCCTTCAACCCCGTTTAGTTGAAATACAAGTAGGCATAACCTTCGTTTCATTCTTCTCTTGTGACCATAGGGATATAGGAGTTAGGGTTCATTAAATAGTTCTTGGATGCTAAGGATAGTGGCAAAAAATGGGATAGTAACTTACAACTAACAACCGTAGGAAGAATCATGCTTGTTTAATTATGTTTGAAAAACTCAACTTGAAATCAGCCAAGTGCCATTGCCCTAGTCTATCATCATTATCGAAATACAATCAAGTTTGCATTTATTTTAGTTAAATTTATAGTTGAAGTTTTAGTAGTTTAATTTTCCAAACCAATCTTCATTTTACTTGTTTCGCAGATTGGTGAAATTAAAGTAACAACCTTATAATGATTAAATTGACAAGTCCCTGTGGGTATGATATTTGGACTTAACAATCCTATATTACTTGATGACCACGTGCGCGTGGGTGAAATTAAGTTTTTGGCTCTGTTTCCGGGGACTTGAATATTGTTTAATTGTTTGTAGGTTAGAATTTTATTTCACCAGTCTGTATTTATTATATAAATTTTTATTTTTCCTTTTTTTTAGTATTATACCCCTCTTCTCAACATGACATCTTGGTATATAAATGAGTTGAATGATGGGTATTCATATTTTAGTGATCCTTGTCTGAATTGTGGGGGACCCCACTTGTGGCAACACTATCATACTTGTGGTGTATGTGGTAGTCTATATGGCCATTGGAATGGTTGTCCAAATATTTATTCCCCTTTCCCAAGCACCTATTATGATCCTCCTGTTTTTTTTGATTCTTACAAGAATAATGACGAGGAGGAACATCATGCTCAAATGAGTAATATGGAAAAACTAATCATGGAGCATATGGAAGTAATGAGGGATTAGCTTACTAAACAGGGAGGAGCCTTAAAAAGGATGAGTTCCAAGCTCACAGAGATGATGGCTGAGACTACAACTTTAATGATTAGCAAGTCACGTCTAAGCTAATACTCCAGAGGAACCTTAAGGGGAAGAAAATAAGCTCACATAAGAGATAGGACGATTTGGCTCAAGTATCCATAACTTGCATGGTCTTTTGAATCAAAAGGTTGAGGCGTCTGAGGCCCAACTACAGAGTGTTGTGGATACTAGCCAATGCATGGAATAAGAATAAGAATCCCAACCATTAGACCATTCTCTATTGATAGATGTCGATGTTGAGGAGGAGGATAAAAGTGAGGATGTCAAGCATAATGCAATCTTGGAGTTAGCGCGTATTGGTCCTCATTCTAAACACATCTTGACATTATGTTTGGGGGACAACCTAGAAATAGAGCCTTCCAAACCTATGGAGAGAGGTGTAGATGAGGAACAATGCCCCTATATTGTAAAATTTATTATGTCAAAGACACAGAATGACATCCCTCACTTAAGGGCCAAGAAGGGAAAGATGCAACATCTCTTACTTGTTCCCTTCATGCCTACACCACTGCCCCTTGAGCATAATAGAAAATTGGAAAAAAAACTAGGGGTGAAATTTATAAGCTCAAAGTGGAAGGAAAAGTGGTAAAACATGATGGCTTCGTGCCGCAATGTTAAATCAGGCTCTTGTTGGGGGGCAATCCAATTTGTAATAGTGTAATTTTTCTTGTTTTTGTATAGTGTCATTTTTTGTTGTTTTTCTTTTGTAGAGAAGGGGAAGTCTGAGTACCCGAAATTAAAGCTAAGAAGCATGGTATGATCTTAGGTGTGGGGTCATGCGCCCCGTAAATCTAAGAGACATGCTGCTATTTAGGCCCTAGAGGGCCTCAGGGAGTAATTTCTCACTCTAATATGATCTTTAATTTTAGTTGCCCTAAGGAAAGAGCAAGACTTTAAGTGTGGGGTGAGGGTATGTCTCCCTGAATTTTGAGGTTAGGGGTGAGTATTCCATCAAGTTTATGTTTGAATTTTTTTTTTTGAAAATATGGCATGTCTCATGTCTCACCCGTCCTTCAAATTTCTTATGGGCTTGGTTCTTTTCCGAGGGAAGACCTTTTAACCGGGTAATGTTTTATTTCTAAGAGTCGTTGTAGTCATAGAATAATGACATTTTCCTATGATAGATAGATGACGACCGTCTTAAGGGAAGTTTCATCACATTTTTTTATTTTTTTATTTTTTTATTTTTTTAAGGATTGAGTCATTAGGTCATCCACTTGTATGCTTGTACATATTCTGCTTAGCTGATATGCTGGAGTGAATATAGTGATCATCTTGTCTGCATGAGTGAAAATCCATGAGAGATGCACATACCTCTTTAATTTGATTAAACATATTCTTAGGGCTTAATTATGAATAAACTTGTTATTCAATATGATTGTGTGAATGTGTAGTTGTAGAAACTGATTAGATTCTTGTTTCCATGAGAGATGAGCTGAATTATTTTTTATGTATATATCGTAGCATCTAGAACTTTCCTTAGTGTATTTAGGATAACTAGTTGATAAGGAGTTGAGAGATGATCAAGGAACTTCTTTGAAGAAGCCATTTTTTTCCTATAGTTGTTTTACCTTCCTAATAATTCTCCATAGTTACCCCCATTGAGCCTAAATCCCTTATTATTTCTTAGCCTCAATAGTAGCTTAATTCCTTTTTGTTAGTGAGACCTCATAGTTGTTGATCAAAGTAGTATTAGGAACTTTGAGACTTGAAAGAAAAGGTCCACCGAAGTATAATGTTAAGGGAAAAGAAAAATTTGTGGTAAGAAAAGAAAAGTGAGAAGAAGGGGTGCCTATAAAAATTGTGTTGTCTACTTACTGCTAGGGAATTGAAAAAGAGAGCTTTAATTGCAAAATTCTTAGTTAATCTATGATTCGAAAACTAGCAGTCAAGTAGTAAAAAATAGGGCATGAAAAGAAAAGACAAAGGTGAGTATAGGAAAGGTGAACAAGCAAGGAAAGAGGTGGTGGACAAGAAATGTGAAATATGTCTTAAAAAAGTGCTTAGGGTGGTAGTTATTATAAAATGAAATATCAATCCTACCTATCCCTTAGCCGACATTGCAACCAAGAAAATATCTTGTGATATTAATCTCTTGAAGCAATTAGGTAGTCTTAACGTACATGAAGGGCAAGCCTATGGTATGTTGCATATGTGCATTACATCATTTGTTAGTGTGAGTGTGCCTTACTTATTGTGTCCCATTTCTTATATTGATGAAGTTGAGAGAGAAACATCACTAAAAGTGAGGGGCACAAGGTGTAATTAGGTGTACTACTTGTTGCATGTGCCGCAGTTAATCATGTTGGCCATTTGTGTTGAAAAGATGAGTCATTTATAGAGGTTGTGTGTTCTTGATTGTGAAATTTTTCTATGTTTTTTGTTGAGAATTGTTCTATGATGATAAACTACTTTATGTATGCTCCATGCTAGTTGGTTGGGTATGAGTTTATAGAGGTGTTCAGTGTGATGGTGAAACATGATTTTAGGTGTGCTATAATGATTGTTCGAGGATAAACAATGGTTTAAGTGTGGGATGGTGATGTTGAGCATATTTTTATGTCCATTTGCCATGTTTTTACCCATGTTTGATCATGTTTTGAGTTCGTAATCCTTAATTTATGCTTAAATTCATGTGTGTGTGTGCGCTTTATGCGCTAACAAATGATTTGAGTTGATTTGAGCAAGAAACTAGCAAAATCGGCTCAAAATGATGCAAGAAATGAAGATTTGAGGATCTGGCGGGTTTGGTGGTATGGTTGGTACCCCACACTAAGTCCCAAACTTCAGAGAACAAAATCTTAGTTTGGTGCTCTGCGCCTTCAAACTTCAGAGAATTGCACTTCAAAAATTTGGGGAGATGAGTGGTGTCAAACGCCAGAGGTGTCTAGACTTAGAGAAATTGGACTAACACTTTGGTGAGATGAAGGGGGCGGTGTGCCAAACCCTATCCGGAGCTGAAATTGTTGGAAATTTGACAAAGTCTGTGGAGAGATAAGAGGGGCGGCGTGCTAGGGTCATTCTGGGGTAAAAATGCTGATTTTAAAGCCAAGTTTTCAAGGGCAGAAACGTCATTTGAATGCTCATCTATAAATAGATGGCTTAGGTCATTTGTTAAGCAGTTTTTGGACTTCTAGAAGCAGTTTTTACTCATTTTTTATTCCCTAGTTGTTCACGAAAGCTTGTTAGGCATTTGGAAGGAAGACAAAGTTCTACAAATAGTTTTTCCCTTCTTTACTTCGTATTTTCACATGATGATGTCTAAGTATTTGTTTCTCCACTTGTCTATGAGTGGCTAAACTCATATTCTAGGGTTGTGGTCATAGTGAATGGTTGATTGTTTGAAAGACTAATTAAACTTGGTTTTGATTCTTCTTTTACGGTTGTTTGTATTTATTTGTGTTAATTTATTATTTATAAGACTTATCACCTTTTAAGTAATCCGTTGGCTTTCGATTGAACTTGGGAAAGGGAATCGAAAGGGTTAAAAATAAATGCAGAACAAAAATTCAAAGAACCTTGAACCTATTGGTTATAGGATATAAGTTATTGTTGAGGATAGAGATATACCCTTCAACCCCGTTTAGTTGAAATACAAGTACGCATAACCATTATTTCATTGTTCTCCTGCAACCATAGGGATATAGGCGTTAGTGTTCATGAAATAGTTCATGGATGCTAGGGACAGTGACAAGAAATGGGATATTAACTTTCTACTAACAACCCTAGGAAGAATCATGCTAGTTTGATTATGTTTGGAAAACTCAACTTGAAACAAACCAAGTGTCATTGCCCTAGTCTGTCATCATTATCCAAATATAATCAAGTTTGCATTTGTTTTAATTAAATTTATATTTGAAGTTTTAGTAGTTTAATTTTCCAAAACAATCTTTACTTTACTTGTTTTGTAGATTAGTAAAATTAAAGTGACAACCTTATAACAATTAAATTGACAAGTCCCTGTGGGTACAATATCTGGACTTAACAATCCTATATTACTTGATGACCACGTGTGCTTGCGTGCGCTTGGGCGACATTAAAAAATTCATAAATCATGCATAATAGGGAATAATCTTCATAAACTTAAAATCATGAATTTGTAAGTAAATTGATAGTAAAAACTGCCTTAATAACCATAAATCATCAATTGAAACATGAGGGAATTGAACCCATAGAGATAACATGGAAGATTGCATTGAATTGAGTTAAACCCTAGAATTTCACAATTTAGAACTTGAGAAGTAGAAAACATGAATTTAGATTGAAAGGGAATGAGGGTAGAAGAATTTCCCCCATTCATTGTCACACCTCGCTTTGGGGGGTATGACTGGCACCTGGTGCCCTACTAGGACCTGAACTGCTAGACTACTGAGCCTGAGCACATCTAGTGCTTGGCTGGCTCTAACTCAGATTCAAGGAAACAACGGGCTATATAACGGTAGTAAATACAACCTCCGGCCGACTAGGCCTATAGCCACCTGTACCTGTACTACAGCTAACCAGAAACATAGCAATATAGGGGAGCCTATGCGGGCCGACAAGGCCACCATGCTGTCTACTTATCGTAACTCAACAATGAAATATTGGAAAGCTATGTGACTGGCAAGGTCACCACTACTGTCAAACTATGGCCCCACGCAGCCAACATAAAGGAAACAGAAGTACTAACAGCTATACAACTGCACGACCTCACACGACCGGGTCATCTGACCACAGGGAAATATATACAGACTGCAAGCCTCTAAGAATACTGATAAGATGGTCGGGACAAGGCCCCGGCCTACCCATACTGTACAACAAAAGAAAAGGGATAAACCTCTAGCTGTCTAGCTCCGGATGACTGGAGCTGATGACCCTGTGAGCTGACTGGAATCACGAGGTATCGGTCCCTCATCTATGAGTACCTGCAGGCAAGTAATGCAGCGCCCCCGAGGGGCGTCAGTACCACTAGTACTGAGTATGTAAAACAATAACTGAAAGAAATATCTGAAAATAATAACACAACTGATGGAACTGAAATAAGAAGGAGTAGACTAACTGACTGAAAATGTAAAGCTATGCCTACTCTTAACTATACTGGAAGGAGTAGGAGTCATACCTGAAGATGTATCATTCCACTGTGGATCTACTCGTATCTCATGTAACATGGCATAATATAACATAATACAACATAGCATACACAAACCTTACTCGGCCCCTATAAGCCGGGAGGTACAACCAACACGCAATCTATACCCCTACCCCGGTCATCCCATCTCCTATAATAGCTATAAGCATCCTGCCGGTCCGCTGGGTATGCACTTGGGCTCGCTGAGCCCCTGACTATAACTGTACTTGAGTCTGGAGGACTCCTGAATCAACACCCCGGGCGTATCCGCTCGACGGGGGTGTATAAGGGCCGACCAAGGCACAATATGGGGAAAACTGGCATCCCATCTTCGTCCCCTGTGGGACGGCATGCCACTCCGTAGAGTGACGTATCCTCTTCCTCTGGCGGACGAGTCGATACAGCTATTAACCCTGGGGCAGTCATGGACGCTAGGTAATCCAACCCCAAGACAATACAACGGTCTCAACTAGTAATACTATCTGCATATCCCACATACTGAAGCTAATGATAATAATGTATCTGTACCTACTGTATGCTGAACTAGTGATAGTGATATGTATGTATTTAATACATGCTGAGACTGATAATAGCGTATATGTATAAATATAATCTTCTGCCATACTGTACTGAATCTAATGTTGAACAAGATATAGTTTTTCTGCTGGAAACCATGTTGTATACTGAGTTTCTATAGTAACATGATTTACTATTTCTAACATGCTTTCTAAACTTCATTTTAACCTATCATTCTACTTCTGAGATGCCTTACAGATACTTACATTGCTTTACTGGGTTTCAACTGAATACGATGATATCCTAACATTCTGTACTAAATCACATACTGGGCATGCTGTACAGTTCCTAACACTCGTATTAGAATTTATATCATGCTAGAAAGTTTCACGCTATACATAACATGATACTTCTAGTATCGTACCAACATTCGTAATAAACATAACACACGACTTCTGAACATTCTACTGGCCTTTAAACTACTTTGCTATACCGAAACTACTAACTTGCCGAGGAAACTAGCTTTACATACCTTCACTTTTGATTTCCTGACTAACCGACGTAGCTTGGTCAGTATTTCAGCTATTCCTCCCAACTGCATTCATATATATATATCAATCAGTACTAAATACAACTTCATTCTGAAGGACGACATCACTTTTGATATAATTATAGCCTAAACTTAGGCTTATCGAATGACGGTCGAAAACTCGCTATTTTTCAGAAGTCCAGAAGGGAGAAGTATTCACTTCACAGCTAGGAACACATAGACACTAGTTTGGAGCAATTCCACTTATGTTAGTCTGGTAGCTCGACAATTCGTCGGCCGTATTTTGCGAAACTAAATCTGTAGAAATGCTCTCTGCTGCTAAATACCTCGTTATCTGAGGTTAATTTGAGTTTGGACAATGTTTGGCAGCGTAATCGAACGATTATATGTTTACCCTCTTCGTTCTCCTCTGTTCCTCTGCATTTTCTGGAAATTTTTATAAGTTTTAAATGAATTAAAACCGAAGTGGGGCTTTATATACTTGAGCCTGGACAGGGCCAACGTGTCACGGAGCCAACACGGAGGCTCCACCTCCGTGACACGTTGCCATCGCGAAGGGGCTCTGCCTTGGCTCCTTCCGCGATGGTTCGACAGGCTATCCGTCCGATCCTTTTTCGGGCCTTCCTCTGGCACGTATGGCTTTCAAATATGCCTAACCACCGTGCGAATAGGCCATCTAGGTATCGGAAATCTTACGGGGTATAACATTCTCCCCCCTTAAGAACATTCGTCCTCGAATGGAAACTGCTATCTAGAGGACTTCTCAATTTACTTATTTAGAAAAAAAAAATTCGGCAGAGTCTCCCCTGTAATATGGACTATACCAAAAACCTGAAACGCAGAAAAGTCCAATACAGGTACTGCACACAATACTTTAGGATTCATTGGATAGATAAACATCAATCTTTCTCACTTATTCATACCCAACTATAAGGCATTGCATAAGTAATAATACGGACATACCTATCTCCTGACTAGGCCTGGAATAAGTGAGGATATCTGGTCTTCATATCTTCCTCCGCTTCCCATGTCATCTCCTCTCGGTTCCTGTTACACCACAATACCTTGACAGACGCAATATCTTTAGTCCTCAATCTGCGAATCTGTCTGTCTAGGATAGCTATTGGAACCTCTTCATAGGCCAGCTTTTTTGTAACCTGGATATCCTGGACTGGGACTGCTTTGGACGGGTCTCCTATGCATTTCCTCAGCATAGATACATGGAAGACCGGATGAACGGATTCTAATTCTGGAGGCAAGTTCAACTCATATGCTACTCGGCCTATCCTTCGACGAATCTGATAAGGCCCAACAAACCTCGGGCTGAGCTTACCTTTCTTGCCGAATCTCATTACCCCTTTCATCAGTGATGCTTTTAAAAAAATACCAGTCGTTGACCTCGAATTCCAGGTTTCTGCGCCGCACATCTGCATATGACTTCTGGCTGCTCTGTGCAGTCAGTAGGCGTTCTATGATAAGTTTTACCTTCTCCTCTGACTGCTGAACAATGTCTAGCCCAATCAACGATGATTTTCCTATTTCAAACCAGCCAATCGGCGATCTGCATTTTCGCCCATATAAAGCCTCGAAAGGCGCAATCTGGATAGCTGAGTGATAGCTATTATTGTAGGCAAATTCAATTAACGGCAAATGCTCATCCCAGCTACCACCGAAATCTAGCACACACGCTCGCAACATATCTTCGAGCGTCTGTATTATGCGTTCAGCCTGTCCATCTGTCTGAGGTTGGAATTCTGTGCTTAAATTAATCTGTGTTCCCAGATCTCTCTGAAACGACCGCCAAAATCTAGCTGTAAACTGTGCTCCCCTGTATGAAATAATGGATACTGGCACTCCGTGCAATCTGACTATCTCTCGGATATACAACTCAGCATAATCTTCGGCCGAGAAAGTAGCTCTTACTGGCAGGAAATGAGCTAATTTTGTCAATCTGTCAACTATCACCCATATAGAATCATGTCTATGTTTAGTACGGGGTAATCCTGCTACAAAATCCATATTCACTGCTTCCCATTTCCAGAGAGGTACAACTATATCCTGAGTTAAACCGCCTGGTTTCTGATGTTCTGCTTTCACCTGTTGGCAGTTAGGACACTGGGCTACAAATTCAGCAATTTCTCTTTTCATACCTGGCCACCAGTAGTTTTCCTTGATATCCTGGTACATTTTTGTCGCACCGGGATGAAGAGAGTAACGGGCGTAATGTACCTTGTTCATAATCTGCTGGCGGAGCCCTGAAACATCTGGAACACATAGGTGACCTTTACATAAAAGCACTTCTCCCTCAGTTACCTGAAAATCTGGCGCTTTACCCTGCTGGATTCTGTCTTTGAGCTGGATCAGGTCAGGATCCTCATATTGCCATTCTTTCACTTCCACAACTAATGATGACACGGCGGTGTTCTGTATTACTGCACTATCGTCCTCTGCTTCTGCTACACGAACAGCTAAGCTAGCTAGCTGACGTATCTCCTTGACCAACTCCCGTTGCTCGGGTTGCACATACGCCACACTCCTAATAGATCTATAGCTAAGAGAGTTTGTTGCTCCATTACCTCTTCTTAACTGATATAACATTTTCATACTTAGAGAGCTCGGCATATAATTGACGGTCATACTGGCTTGTCTTGCCGAAGAGATCGATAGGTAGTTTACAGGCGTAGCTAGAGCTTATCTGGCCTTCCGGCCACTTGCTAAGGCTACTTGTTGCTGGGATAACCTGAACGACCGTCTGTGCACCTTGTGCCTTTTTCTGATCAGAGGATCCTGATATTGATCATGACCTCTAATGATCTGGCTGCATAACCTTAAATAACTGAATAGTCGGGTTGAATGACCCGAATGTGGCAGTAGTCTAACAATGCTCTAACTGTTCTACTTGAGTACTTATAGTTCATGCATAACTGCAGACTTGTGGGCATCTAATTGCTTTGTTATTTTGCTTGAACCACTGTAAGGCTGGGCTTAATGAAACTTACTCCTAGGCGATCAATCTCTGGATCTTCACGGGGAGTCTACTGATCTCCTGGTCTTAATAAACACTGTGCTAGCAGGGTACTATCAATTTCTTACGCCTTGTGTGTATCCACTTGGATTTATACTGCTATTCTGGGGAATTCTCGGTCTTATGAGCTATTCTGTAAATACTGGCCTTCTGCTAGGGCTCTGTATCTGAATATCTTACGAGAACCAGCTGAAGTACTAGTCTGTCACTGACTACTGATGTGGAACCCTTTCTTGGGGTGCCCACGAGTTTGTCTGACTTGCGGGGTATTCCTTGTAATAACTGCTAGGTTAACTAAGGTCAACTCTCACCTACAAGGCTGGGAAAACGATGTATGGCCACTTAACATACTGGAACAATTCTAGTATTGCTAATCTCTGAAGTATACCTATTCAGTCTCTAATTTTGGTTCTGGCACATACGCTAGTGTTATTGATCTTTAGAGATGCTTCCCTGCTAATACAGGCGCCAGCTGGTCGGTAGACCGTCTAACTGCTCCCTTATCATCTAATTACCTGATTCAGGTTACTAACTCTTATAAACTTCTAAAACCTAGATCTGGAAACAACATATAAGTCTATTAACTTAATAACTAAGAGCTGAGACAGTTTCTATGGATTCATACGTAAATCACACTTAACTTGCCCCTTCTTTTCGCTTTTCTCTTTTTCTTCTCTCTCTTTTCTCTTTTTATTTTTGGCAAGGGGTCCTGCAATGCAATTTGTATATACTTCCCAGCACTAATATGCATTTGTGTGATTGTAACCCCTATTAGCAGCTGCTCACAACATATTTATTATCTGCACAGATATATATTAATAAATACGTATAATACATACTGAATTCTGTAGTGATACGTAATTTCTGACACAGTTTGCTAAATTTCATATTGTATATGATATACTGCTTCTATGGTCTAATAATACCTCCTGCCTTCTCTTAACATTTCATTGTATTGTCACCCCATTTTGAGAGTAACAAACATAAAGACTTTAGTTATTGCCTGCTGTTTGAAATTTCGCCACTCTTGCGATGTGGGGTCAACGTTCGAATCTTGTGGCCTTACTTGGCATATTTTGAGAGCCCATGACTGTCTGCTGGGCCTTATCTCTAGGCCACACTAGATTAAATTCGCTGTATCGGTAATTTCTTAACTTTCCCATAAGCGAACATACTGCAACATTCTGGACCACAATCTTAATGTCTTCTAATTGTCAGTCCGAGGCTTAGTCCGTAATACGATATTCTATCAATTTGGGGGTGATTCTATTTTCCCCACAAAATTTAGTATTCCTGCTTTCTCCCCTCATCTCACTTGAGCTAAGCTCTGGGGTTCAAGGTACCTACCTTTCGTTGTTAATGAGATTACTGATCAAGCCTCAGCCTATACTTCTTCTGGCTTATAGTCAGGCCCATCTGATTCACATGACCTCTCTATCTTTCGATGTCACAACTGGATCATAACTATAATCTTACAGGTATGTCTTGCTATCTGTTAGCATATATGGCGGACTTGGCCTTTTTTTGACTCAAACTTGACTATTACTAGGCATTCATCACTAGCAGGTCTTTTACCCCTACTTCGGGTAAGCTAACAGTCTTACTTTCTCTTTACGCTCACTAACACTTACTGGAATTAATCAATCTATCTTCACTTACTGCTTGTTTTGGGCAGCCTCACCTCAATTCTTATGCCCCTTTACTGTACTGGAATCAAGGTCAAGAGGTAGGAATAGCCCTTTTCTTGTTGCAACAGATAGAAACATATAACTGTACCACATCTGAAAAGATGTGTTCGGGATTCCTGCATTTCCCTCTCTTTCTCATACTTATCTGATAGTCTGACCTTGTCTGTAATCTTAATCAGATCTTATATAGCTAATAAATAAATCAACTCGTATGTACATGATACTTCTGACTTTCTATTCTGAAGTTATCAATGTATTCTGGGAATAGTACCGATAAAGGTATCACGCTGGGAGGTCTCTGGTACCTCTTCCTGCTACTGTAAGTATCTTGTAACTGGCTGATGCCCTCTTCTGTTGCTATATCTGATCTTCTGCCTATGATAGGGTAATGTTGATCTGCCTCTATTTCCGTAATCAAAGAATACAGTAAGTTTTTAGGGACTCAACCCTATACTATACCGCTCTAAAGCATGACTGGCTGAGAAGAAAGAGTAACCATCCTATCATGCCTCGCAGCCTCCTGTCTATAGTATGTGGTGCACAACACATCCATAGACAAGAATCTACTTAGCACGGCTTGCAGACTCCCTGGGACACGACCTTCTCTGATACCAAGTTTGTCACACCCCGCTTTGAGGGGTATGACTGGCACCTGCTGCCCTACTAGGACCTGAACTGCTAGACTACTGAGCCTGAGCACATCTGCTGCCTGGCTGGCTCTAACTCAGATTCAGGGAAACAACGGGCTATATAACGGCTGTAAATACAGCCTCCGGCTGACTAGGCCTATAGCCACCTGTACCTGTACTACAGCTAACCAGAAACATAGCAATATAGGGGAGCCTATGCGGGCCGACAAGGCCACCATGCTGTCTACTTATCTGTAACTCAACAATGAAATATTGGAAAGCTACGTGACCGGTAAGGTCACCACTACTGTCAAACTATGGCCCCATGCGGCCAACATAAAGGAAACAGAAGTACTAATAGCTATACAACTGCACGGCCTCACACGACCGGCTCATCTAACTGATCTTGGGCAGATTTATATGCCCAAGTGATACTCAAACGTATCATTTTCGCCTTGTTTATCTAGCAATATGTATACATTTTCATGTAATTGGTAATAAAATGTGAATTTATACTAACCAACATGATTAGCATTGTTTTGTAGGTAAAATATCATTTCGAGGAGCTAAAATGCATGTTGGAGCAATATCGGAGTTGGACTTGGATTCGAGCACGGAAAAGGCATTGGACTGCACAATATAAAGGGGCTCCGCGATGGAGCCGTGTCACGCTGCCATCGCGGAGGCATTCTGCCTGGAGGGTGAAAAATTAGTCAAATTCCAGTGGAGCCTCGCGACAGCTCCGTGGCACGGTGGCAAGCCTCCGCATTGCATGTCGTGCCACGTTGATGCTTTATTCCCGGACCCCCAATTTCTAGAGAGGGTCCGTGTTCACGCCGTGTCACGGAGGCAGTGCTCCACGATGCACTCCGTGACACGTTTCTTGTCATTCTGGGAAAAATTCCCACTAGTATAAATAGAACACTTAAATGTATTTTTCATAATTCAGACTTGGTGGAGCAAGGACGCGGGTTACAGACAGTTGAGGGACGAAAAGTTTAGGGTTTTTTCTCTCCTTCTTTCTTCTTTCACTCAATTGTTTGTATGATTAACACTTGTTTTAGGATGATTAATCCACAAATGAGTGACTAATTCCCTTCCTTGCCGAGGTTATGAACATTTGTGATGAAGTTTGATTATTGAATTATATGGTTTTTTATCTTTTTCTTCCATGTTGTTCTATTAATTCTTGTTCTTACTGCATTGGTGTGTGGCCGACATTAATGTATATCTAAAAAGTCCGATTTCACTCGAGAGAGCACGAAATTGGAAAGTTGTGAATTAATAGGGTATTGTTCTTAACTTGATTTGGGAAAATTGAGTTTTGATGTGCTTTCCTGATAGAAATATACTTGAAAGCCGTATTATTCAATTTAGGAACCGGAATTGTATTGCTAGGTCATGAATTGCATTTGATCACAGAAATGTAGACGGATGGTTTATGATTCTTAAGTGAGATTAAATACGAGAGTTTTAATCTCTTGGCTAATGTTCTTGGCTAGCAATTGGAAGAAAAGATTAACCAATTTATGATTATAATCAGTTTCATTACATGTTCTTAACCTTGGCATGCTCATATCCATAGTTTAAATTCAAAGTAAATAATTGTCAGTAGTTTTAGTACATAATTTATAAAACAAACTTTTCAATTGTTGGTTACGTTGTTGTCAGCATATTTAGAAGTGAGATAGAATATAGTATACTTAAGCAATTTGCACTTATCCAGAGTCTCCTTTGATCGATACTTGGCTTACTTAAGCCACTTACTACTTGTTTGACCACGTGCACTTGCGTGTCGGTTTTTAACCCCAACCAAAGCACCGAACACTGACCACAGGGAAATATATACAGACTGCATGCCTCTAAGAATACTGATAAGATGGTCGGGACAAGGCCCCGGCCTACCCATACTGTACAACAAAAGAAAAGGGATAAACCTCTAGCTATCTAGCTCCGGATGACTGGAGCTGATGACCCTGTGAGCTGACTAGAATCACGAGGTATCGGCCCCTCGTCTATGAGTACCTGCAGGCAAGTAATGCAGCACCCCCGAGAGGCGTCAGTACCACTAGTACTGAGTATGTAAAACAATAACTGAAAGAAATATCTGAAAACAATAACACAACTGATGGAACTGAAATAGGAAGGAGTAGACTAACTGACTGAAAATGTAAAGCTATGCCTACTCTTAACTATACTGGAAGGAGTAGGAGTCATACCTGAAGATGTATCGTTCCACTGTCGATCTACTCGTATCTCATGTAACATGGCATAACATAACATAATATAACATAGCATACACAAACCTTACCCGGCCCCTATAAGACGGGAGGTACAACCAACACGCAATCTATACCCCTACCCCAGTCGTCCCATCTCCTGTAATAGCTATAAGCATCCTGCCGGTCCCCTGGGTATGCACTTGGGCTCGTTGAGCCCCTGACTATAACTGTACCTGAGTCCGGAGGACTCCTGAATCAACACCCCGGGCGTATCCGCTCGACGGGGGTGTATAAGGGCCGACCAAGGCACAATATAGGGAAAACTGGCATCCCATCTTCGTCCCCTATGGGACGGCATGCCACTCCATAAAGTGACGTATCCTCATCCTCTGGCGGACGATTCGATACAGCTATTAACCCTGGGGCGGTCATGGATGCTAGGTAATCCAACCCCAAGACAATACAACGGTCTCAACTAGTAATACTATCTGCATATCCCACATACTGAAGCTGATGATAATAATGTATCTGTACCTACTGTATGCTGAACTAGTGATAGTGATATGTATGTATTTAATACATGCTGAGACTGATAATAGCGTATATGTATAAATATAATCTTCTGCCATACTGTACTGAATCTAATGTTGAACAAGATATAGTTTTTCTACTGGAAACCATGCTGTATACTGAGTTTCTATAGTAACATGATTTACTATTTCTAACATGCTTTCTAAACTACATTTTAACCTATCATTCTACTTCTGAGATGCCTTACAGATACTTACATTGCTTTACTGGGTTTCAACTGAATACGATGATATCCTAACATTCTGTACTAAATCACATACTGGGCATGCTGTACAGTTCCTAACACTCGTATTAGAATTTATATTGTGCTAGCAAGTTTCGCGCTATACATAACATGATACTTCTAGTATTGTACCAACATTCGTAATAAACATAACACACGACTTCTGAACATTCTACTGGCCTTTAAACTACTTTGCTATACCGAAACTACTAACTTGCCGAGGAAACTAGCTTTACATACCTTCACTTCTGATTTCCTGACTAACCGGCGTAGCTTGGTCAGTATTTCAGCTATTCCTCCCAACTGCATTCATATATATATATATATATCAATTAGTACTAAATACAACTTCATTCTGACGGACGACATCACTTTTGATATAATTATAGCCTAAACTTAGGCTTATCGAAAGACGGTCGAAAACTCGCTATTTTTCAGAAGTCCAGAAGGGAGAAGTATTCACTTCATAGCTAGGAACACATAGACACTAGTTTGGAGCAATTCCACTTACCTTAGTCCGGTAGCTCGACGATTCGTCGGTCGTATTTCGCGAAACTAAATCCGTAGGAATGCTCTCTGCTGCTAAATACCTCGTTATCTGAGGTTAATTTGAGTTTGGACAACGTTTGGCAGCGTAATCGAATGATTATATGTTTACCCTCTTCGTTCTCCTCTGTTCCTCTGCGTTTTCTGGAAATTTTTATAAGTTTTAAATGAATTAAAACTGAAGTGGGGCTTTATATACTTGAGCCTGGACAGGGCCAACGTGTCATGGAGCCAACGCGGAGGCTCCACCTCCGTGACACGTTGCCATCGCGGAGGGGCTCTGCCTCGGCTCCTTCTGCGATGGTTCGACAGGCTATCCATTCGATCCTTTTCCGAGCCTTCCTCTGGCACGTATGGCTTTCAAAAATGCCTAACCACCGTGCTAATAGGCCATCTAGGTATTGGAAATCTTACGGGGTATAACATTCATAACCCTACATACCTGGGTTGATGATCTCTTTGACTTGTCTTGAAGAGCCCAAGAAGATTTGAAGAAGAACCCTAGCTCCTTTCTTGAGAGAAAATCCCACTATCGATCTTTTGGAGAGGGTGAGGATTTAAGATAGGTTAATCCCTTTAATCCAACCTTAAGAAATCCCAAAATGACGCCATTAAGGAGTTAGAAGTATAAAATATTAAAAAATATCCCCTGGGAAAAAAGTTCTTAGAAATCTACTCGTCTAGTGCTATGGGTACAACCAGGACTCGTGTTGACATACCACGGGTCATGGTATGCCATTCGTGGCTTGTAGGTGGCTTAAAAAACTTTCTGAAACTCTTGGTATGGGTCCTTGGTACGACTCATACCTACATACTACGAGTCGTACCATGACTCATGGTGACAGGGCTGATCCTGTCCACCAAACTGACAACGCTTTACTAAACTGGTCATAACATTTTACTCCGAACTCCGATTGATGCAAGGTTGGATGCATTGGAAAGGAGACTCAAAGGTTAAATTTTTTATGCTGGATCATCCAAAAACACTTTGTAAAATGAGAGTTATGATTGTTTAAAGTTGATCTTTATAAGAATTTTCATGAAAAACTCAATTGGTAGGAAAACTCTCAACCCAACTTTATGCTAGAGGTCCCTTATGACCTTAACTTGCGTATAATGCACTTATCACACTTAGGTATTGATCTTAAAATCTTATTTTTGGGTCTATACATATACCTAAAAGGGTTACAAACTTAGCCCAAAAGTCCGAGGCGTACAACATCTCAACTCACGACTAAAACGATGATTCATAACATCATAGTACAACTCGTACTGAGTCTTCGTAGCTACTGATCCTTCCCTGAAAATCCTCTGAACCTCGTACCTACAATCCTTCCCTATGACTCGTACCACCTTGGTACGAATCGTAGGATCTAGTCGTGGTTTCCTTGCCACTTTCTTCTAATCTATTTGAACTCATACTACGAGTGTTGGTAGGACTCTTACCTCCATGTCATGAGTCATACTGAGACTTGTGCTAGGATGTCCAACTTCCTGCTTCCCCTCTGAACCTCTTGCTACGACTCTTGGTATGACTCATACCATGCTCCCACGTATTGTATTGAGAGTCATCCTAAGGAAGATTTTCAGTTTCTCTGCTGGTTCCAAGTCCATATTTGGGGTCTAGTCTTAGGAACTTTTGGGGTGTTACATTATCTCCCCCTTGGGAGCATTCATCTTTGAATGCAGAATAAGCATACTGAAGGGCTAGGGAAGGAACTGCAATCCCAAAATTGAACAATGAAAGTTGAAAACTAACAGAGTGATTGACTCCGAACTGAAATACCTGACTGAAATGAATTCATGAAATATACATGCATCTTATGACATGAAGGACACTTAGAGACAAGAACTTGACATGAAATTGAGTAAAGTACTAAGGATGAAACTATGACCTCAGGTTGGGACTGTGCTAGAAGTGAAAAGATGCGGTATCTAGCCATCATATCTGCTTTGCTTCCCATGTAGCTCTCTCCACTAGTTGATTCCTCCACAAAACCTTCAGTAGAGCTACTTCCTTGTCTCTCAACTTCCGAACCTAACGATCGAGGATCTCAACCGAAACCTCCTCATAGGTTAGGCTATCTTTAACACTTATGCTCTCCACTGGAACAACCAAGGCTGGGTCACCAATGCACTTCTTCAATAGAGATACATGGAAAATTGGATGTACCGAAGCTAACTCCATTGGTAGCTCTAACTAATATGCCACTTTATTGACTCACCTCAGAATCCTATAAGGACCAACATATTAGGGACTAAGATTTCCTTTCTTTCTGAACCTCATCACTCCCTTCATGGGAGACACCTTCTGAAATACCCAATCATCAACCTCAAATTCAAGCTCTCTCCTCTTCACATTCGCATAAGATTTTTGATGACTCTGAGTTGTTTTCAACCTTTCTCTAATAAATTGAAATTTCTTGATGGCCTCATGAACTAAATTTGGCCTTATCAATTTAGCCTCACCTACCTCAAACCATCCAGTAGGTGATCTACACCTTCGCTCATAAAGAGCCTCAAGTGGAGCCATCTGAATTCTGGAATGATAACTGTTACAGTGAGAGGAAAGTGACCATCCAAACTACCTTTAAAATCAATCACATGAGCTCTCAACATATCCTCCATGATTTGAATGTCCCACTCAGCCCGACCCTCTGTTAGTGGGTGAAAAGCTGTGCTAAGCTTCACCTAAGTACCAAGACCCTTCTGAATCGATCTTCAAAATAGAGAGATAAATTGAGTACCTCTATCTGAAATGATGTATAATGGCACTCCATGCAATTGGAATAACTCCCGAATATACAACCTAGCATAATTCTCAATTGAATTGGCAGTTTGACCGGTAAGAAATGAGCTTCCTTGGTCAACCTGTGCACAACCACACAAATAGAGTCATACTGTCGGTAGGTACAAGGCAACCCATAATGAAATCTAACTTAATATCCTCCTACTTCCAACTAGGAATATTAATACCTTGTAGCATGCCTCCCAGTTTCTCATGATCCACCTCCTTAGCCTATACTTCTCTCTAAGCTCCTATATATAATAAAGTCTAAGTCCGACAACACACTTTTCTTCTCTTTTATACCTAGCTTGGCTACACCTTTTGCAATCTAAAGTTATCCACTAAGAACATTACTCCCCCCTTAACAAGATAGTGACACAAGTTCGAGCTCTAATCAAGATTCACAAGTCACACCATACTATGGTACCTGTACATCACCACCTCATTCAAGCCTATCACCTATGATTATCCCACAGCTCCTTGTAGCTAACACTATTCGACAATTTCCCTATCTTCTAGGCTTGGCTAATACCTGAGCTTCATGAACTTCTTCATACCTGGCACCTATGGCATGAATAGAGAGTTATCTTGAACGTACACACTGTAATCATCATTTCCATTATGGGGGAACATACATAGGGATTAGAGTAAGGAAATCGTGGGCAAGAATCATTCAAGAAATCTAAGCTGGGCATATACCTCATATAGAATGATCGTATGAGCTGATAAGGCAAATCTTAAGGACTAAGTTTGGAGAGCTGAGCATGCTGAGAGACATGAGTTTACATACATAACGAGGGTCATGATGTGAATCTGAGATTTATGGAATCATGTAAAAAGACTGGGATCGCTGTCAGAAGTAGTTATTTATAATTCTAGGAGTTTGAACTTAAGTATGGGTAGAGCATAATGTCGACCGAAACATAAGGGAAAACATTTGAATATGAATGGGTCGACATCCCCTAGATACTATTTCTAGAACTTCCTTACTAGAAAAACTCAAGACTTGAGTTGACTCTTTGACTTATCATCTCCCCCTTAGCTTAAGGCCCTCAGTCTAAGGCTCTTGGATCTTTACTTAAGGTGGGACTATGAAACTAATTCCTGACTTTCCATTTTCTCCTATAGTTATCACCGAGGGCTTCATACCTATAAGCATTTCATACCATCTATGGACAAATCCCATACAAGGATGAAAAGGAACCTTATGCCTTATATTTTGAATCCTAAGTCTACTAATGTGCGAGGATCAGCCTGAAAGGCTTATGACATACCTGTGACTTATCCTGGCAAGTTTTCCTGATCCTACCGTTGTCCACTACCTGCACCAACTGATGCGCCCTGCTGAGGTGGGTGAGCTGTCGGAGGTACCAAAGAGATGGCTATGGCTCTAACTTTTCTCCGTTTGGTTGCCAGGCAATCTCTGAGCTTATGATTGTGCTTTCCACACCAGAAGCAAGCATCTGAACCCATCAAGTACTTTCCTAAGTGGTTCTTCCCATATCTCTTGCAAGTCAGACATGCAATCTCCCTTTCCCTGGATCTGCTCCCCCGTATCTTAGGGTCGAACTTCCTACCCCTTTGCTCCCCTTTGGCACTAGGTAGTAGGACACAAATTGATGAAGGTGCTGGAGCCAATACTCTCTGTTGGAGCTGTGGGTGATTCCCACCACCTGATCCTTTCTTGGAAAACTCAAAATTTCCAGTTCGTGCCCTTTTATTCTCCCTTGTTCCTTCCTTAAACCTTCCGCCTGTCTTCACACCGTGAATCACAGATAGACTCTTCTTGGTGAAGTCTCAAACCCTAGTAACCATAGTACCTCTGGTAGAGTTCGTAGGTGCGACTGCATGCTGGTTAAGCTAAGTGATTATGGCCCGTATTAACACTCTAAAGGAAGCCCCGAGCTCCGCATCCGTCACTTGTCCACTAATGGGGCCTACTAGAGTTGGTGGGGCTGGTGTTCTCCCATTACCATTTCCTCTTCCATTGTTGCTTCTGGAAGGCATTGTTTGCGAACTTGTAAAGCACGAGTTAGAAGAATAGAAGATTTGAACTTCATAGCATGAGATAGAATCATAAAAGAAGCGAAGTTTCCTAAAATGTCTTATAGACTTTTCCTCATAAGTGTGGCATGCTTCACACCCATGGAAAAGACTCTACTTAACATGGATTTCAGAAACTTTAGGACATACCTAAACCTTTGATCTAATACCAAGTTTTTCATGACCCAAGATGGGACCCCTGATTGAGACACGGGACCTAGAACCATGAATGGCTCAAGTGCATAAATTAAAGAAGAAACTTAAAACTTAAACATGAATAAGTGGAAGACTGAATATCATAAAGCGTATAACAAGCGAATACATCATGACCTCTAAATGTCAAACTGAACACACTAGTCTATGTATGAAAAGCCTCAACTATCTGATGAGATGCTGGGACAAGCCCCCAGTAATCTCCAAGTTTGAAACTAAACTGATATGATCAAACATAACTAAATGAATGTCCCTGGAATAAGAGGACTCACTCAACAGGGGCTAACTAGACTGATAGGGAAGCGAGCTATCAACGAGACTGAGCTGGATCACCAGAATCTATATCATGAAATGATATAATATAGAGTATGCAGTCAATATTTTGAATGTACTGAGTATGTAAGGTAAGTAAAATATGCTTAGTAAAACGTTAGTTGAAATCATGCATGTAAAATCAAAAGATCATGAGAGTAAGGACTATATGCTAAAAGCTGTATCTAAGATATACATAATCATAAGCTGGTTGTCATAACTGAATATAGTGACCCAAGATTTAGAGACAGAAATCATATGACTTGTCATAGCTGAAATCCTATGTAAAAGATCATAAATTGATCATTGGGTCAAATTTGCTGTAAAACATAATATCATAAGTCATGAACATGTGTGAATGAAATTGTGAAGAAAAATGGGAGACTCGTCATAACCAACATCATCGCAATAGAGCTTACATGATGCCCCAACTATCGAGTTCAAGTAGGCAGAGCCATCCAAAATATTGCCAGGGCGAAGGGCGCTACCATGATATCGATATCAAGCTAAAGGCCCCTTGGAGCAGGGGAAAACTCTCTTGAGAGGTTCCAAATATAAATATACATACGTTGGCACATAGTTTATGACAATGGGGAACCTTGGAACCCCAAGCCTACTCAGTGCTAGACACTACTCCTAAAAACATGTACAGTGCTCCCATCATTTTTCAACGAAGCTGAAATCAACATTTGTATGTAACTTGAAGTATGAACATTGGGAGTCTTGAATCCAAAACATATGATAAGCTAATCTTATTAGCCTTGGCTAAATTATGAAAATATACTTAATATGTATAGGCTTGCCTAAATCATAAAATCATGGATACTTGAAATGGACTTCATAAGTTGAAATCATGGATTCATATGTTTAAGAATTCATAAATATTTACTTGATAATTCATCATACTTGAAATTTGGGCTCATAAGCTTGAAATGCATAAATCATGCATAATAAGGAATGATTTCATAAACTTAAAATCATGAATTAGTAAGTAAATTGAGAGTAAAAACTACCCTAATAGCCATAAACCATCCGTTGAAACATGAGAGAATTCAACCCATAGAGATAGCATGGAAGATTGCATAGAATTGAGTTAAACCCTAGAATTTCACAATTTAGAACTTAAGAAATAAAAATCATAAATTTGGACTTGAAAGGGTATGAGGGTGGAAGAATTTAACCCATTCATAACTCAACCAACATATTTGGGTTTATGATCCGTTGACTTGTCTTGAAGAGCCCAAGAAGATTTGAAGAGGTTTGAAGAAGAACCCTAGCTCCTTTATTAAGAGAAAATCCCACTATCGATCTCTCGGAGAGGGAGAGGATTTAGGCTAGGTTAATTCCTTTAATATGACCTTAAAAAAGCCCAAAAGGACGTCATAAAGGAGTTAGAAGAATAGGGAATTAGAAAAATGCCCATGGGAAAAAGTTGTTAGAAATCTGCTTGTCCAGTGCTACGGGTAATACCATCACTCGTGGTGACATACCACGGGTCGTGGTATGCCATTCGTGGCTTTTAGGAGGCTTAAAAAGCTTGCTGAAACTCTTGGTATGAATCCCTGGTACGAATCATACCATGACTCATGGCGATAGGGTTGATCCTGTCCACCAAACCTGACAACGCTTTACTAAACTGGCCATAACTTTTTACTCCGAACTCCGATTGATGCAAGGTCAGATGCGTTAGAAAGAAGACTCAAATGTATTAAATTTGATATTCTGTATCATCCAAAAACACTTCTTAAAATAAGAGTTATAATTGTTTAAAATTGACCCTTGTAAGAACCTTCATGAAAAACTCAATCGGTAGGAAAACTCTCAACCCAACTTTATGCTGGAGGTCCCTTATGATCTTAACTTGCATCAAATGAACTTATAACACTTAGGAATTGATATTAACACCTTGTTTCCATAAAATTTATTGGGTTCGGGTCTATCCATATACCTAGAAGGGTTTCAAACTTAGCCCAAATGTCCGAGGCCTACAACATCTCAACTCACGAATGAAACAATGATCATACCATCATATTAGGACTCGTACTGAGTCTTTGTAGCTACTAATCCTTCTCGGAAAATCCTCTGAACCTCCTAGCTATGATCTTTCCCTACGACTCGTACCATTCTGGTATGGATTGTAGGATCTAGTCATGGTTTCCTTGCCACTTTCTGCTAATGTATCTGAACTCATACTACGAGTCTTGGTAGGACTTGTACCTCCATGTCACAAGTCGTACTGAGACTCGTGCTAGGATGTTCTACTTGCCTGCTTCCCCTTTGAAACTCTTGCTGCGGCTCTTGATACGAATCGTACTCCCACGAGTAGTACTGAGAGTTATCCTAAGAAAAATTTTCAGTTTCTCTGCTGGTTCCAATTCCATATCTAGGGGCAAGTCTTAGGAACTTTTGGGGTGTTACACCCTGGAGGGGAGACATTTTTTTATAGACCAAGAGGACATGGAGCTACTTCAAAAGTTTGGTGTGAGGTTCCAGAAGGAAATGATGCAGCTACGAAATGGGCGGAGGATGATAACGCTTGATTATTAGGAGGAAAGGATGCAGATGCTAATGGGTGGAGGAGGATAACCTCGAGAGCTTGATGATAACACTCAAATTACACCTGTACAGAAGTATAACGCTGACGTTGTCAATAAAGAACCCAACTAAGGTTAGGGTCAATCTCACAGGGAATATGGTTAAGATACAGACTAATGCTAGTATTCACACTTTTATTTCAATTATTTCCTAAAAAGGGGGCGGGGGGGGGGGGGGGGGGGTTATATCAACTAACAATATTTTGAAATAGAGTTGTGATCAATAGTTATCCAATCAACTAGAGAGGTGTTCCCTATGGCTTCCTAACTAGGTAAGTTTATTACACTCGTGATATATCCCAATACTTAGCCTGAAGAACTGATAAATTATACTTATCTAAATAACTGGTTCGTCCCTATTAGATGACTCTACTCAATCACTGGGTTAGGTCTCATGAGAGATTTCAATTTAACCTTTACCAATAGTTCCAAATTAACTCTCCTGCAACCGCAGCTCAATCTATTCAATGAAACCCAATCTCAAGGCTTTGTTTTTCTTTTTTTCCTAATTTCTACTTCTTTAGGTTCAATCAAGAAGAGAATTCAGGCTAGTCCTAACATTGCGCTTCATTAAGAAACGTTAAACATGAATAAAAGAAAAATACAGGCATTCATATTGATTTAGAATCACTTTGTGTTAGCCCTTATTTGTTATTCCACCATGGTTCCCACAACCCTGGTTGTGGAGGATTTAACTATTCATGATTGCAAGAATAAAATCAGATTCATGGAATAAAAAATAATTGAAGACTTACAATAATGATGAAATAAAAACCCAAGAATTGATTGCACAATTACTTGTCAAAAACTCAAGAACAATGATGAATTATATCCATGTATTCGAGTATTTAATCTCCAAGAACTTGGAAAACCCAAAAGCTATAATACAATGCCAAAAGTGTCGAATCTCCCTAAGGAAAAAAATGAAAAGTATTTATACAATTAATGAAAACCTTTGCTAAATTGACAGGAAACACTGCTGTTGCCTCATCCTATGAGTCAGGGGATGATGCTACGAGTCGTGGCTTGTGTCCATAGTGTGAAATGCAGCATCTGAATCTGTCAAGTCCTAGAGGTTGTTGTGACTCGTACAATGCCACTACGAGTCGTAAGAGCTTGTTGTGGTCTGTACTTCTAAAGTCTGACATCCTCTGAATCTTACGACGAGTCCTTGCACGGTTCGTACCTTAATGCTATGACACATGGAATCTACTCGTACCATGGGATTTGCTAGTTGACATTTTCTATAAAGTTTTCCATGACTCCTTGGAATGGTGCGTATGTTTTCATTAAAATTCATGGATTCTGTTCGTACCAGGAGCTTCTGCATGTGCCCATCTTTTAAAGTTTTTCACGACTCTTTGGTACGGCTTGTACCAAGATGGTACAACTCGTACCATGAGTCATACTTTGTCCCAACGCTTGTGCATTTTTCTCTAAAATTTTTCTACGAGTACTAGGCTCGTACCAGGATGGTATGGCTTGTACTAAACCCGTAGCAAGCCATTTTTCTGCATTTTGCTGCTCCTTTTTCATAATCCAACTACCAAACCTGATTTCCATGAAAATAAGGTAAAAGCCCCTCATATATGTATAAACATACCTAAGTCATAACATATTTTTCTATGTTTTAAGCGTCGAAAGTGCCATAATCCACAGCATATCAACACCCTTAACTTAGAACTTTTGCATGTCCTCAGGCAAACAAAAACACTACTACAACAACAATGCTTAACTAGAGAGTAGAATAGAAGACCTACAATCAACAACACCAAAATTTGCAGACATGAGAACTATCAAGTATTGACCCCCCTTTTCAGTCAAAACTAAGCTAGCATGCTTTCATTTAACTACATCCCATGACACAAAGGGATCTCGAGATGACATTCAATCATTAATAGATAACTGAGGTATAATTAATATTATTTACATAGAATATTGGTGAGGTACTTTTCCTTTTGTTACAGGATAAACAGGTGTTGGAACTGAAAATTGCAAAAGATAGCTTAAAAAGTGCAAAATGGGCAAAAAGTGCAAACCACAGTACGAATCGTAGGAAGGTACTACGAGTTGTACTGTTGGCCGTGAGAAGTTGATGAAAGATAAGGATGAGCAGATGTGACCCATGAGTCCGAATATGATTCATAACAAGCATGTACGAGTCGTAATGAGGAAGTCGTGATGAAATCCAGAAGAATTGCATCTGAGTCTGACTCCTACTACAAGAAGAAAGTACAACCCGTAAGACGAAGGTACGAGTCATACCATTCTATTCATGATGAACTTCAGAAAAACTTCAAAAATCTTTGATTCAAAGTGCGGGAGCTCAGTACGAGTCGTGAGTTGATGGTACGAGTTGTACCCAGATCCAACACTCAGCTAGAATTTAGCTAGCTGAGCTTTTACTGTTGGTCTTTGTGAAAAATATTGGTGATGACTTGACTGCCTATTGATAGCTAGATGACATGTTTTGATCCCTGTTTATGATGTTTTGAGGTTGATTTTACTACATTAGCTGATGTGGTTCCATGAGAAAGGGTCAATAGAGTTTGTATAGAAAGTGCAGGTATTTGAGTATTAGCTGTAGTATCTTATGTCTATTTTCTAGTTGAGCGTCGTGTTTTAGTTTTTCTTTTCTTTGCCTGAGGACATGCAAAAGTCTTAAGTTGAGGGTGTTGATGTGCTGTGGGTTTACAACACATTCAACACTTAAAACTAAGAAAATAGCATGGACTTAGGTGTATTTATGTGGATAATAGAGTTTGTATAGAAAGTGCAGGTTTGTTTGAGTATTGGCTATAGTATCTTAAGTCTATTTTCTAGTTGAGCGTCGTGTTTTAGTTTTTCTTTTCTTCGCTTGAGGACATGCAAAAGTCTTAAGTTGAGGGTGTTGATGTGCTATGGGTTTACAGCACATTTGACGCTCAAAACTAAGAAAATGACATGGACATAGGTGTATTTATGTGGATATGAGGTTCTTTTCCTTTTGTTACAGGATAAACAGGTGTTGGAACTGAAAATTGCAAAAGATAGCTTAAAAAGTGCAAAAATGGGAAAAAAGTGCAGACCACAGTACGGATCGTAGGAAGGGCCTATGAGTCATACTAATGGCTATGAGAAGTTGCTGAAAGATAAGGTTGAGAAGATGTGACCCACAAGTCCTAGTATGTTTTGTAGCAAGCATGTATGAGTCGTAATGAGGAAGTCATGAAATTCAGAAGAATTGCATCCGAGTCTGACTCCTACTACGAGAAGAAAGTACGACCCGTAAGATGAAGGTATGAGTCGTACCATTCTGGTCGTGATGAACTTCAGAAAAACTTCAAAAATCTCTGATTCAAAGTACGGGAGCTCAGTACGAGTCGTGAGTTGATGGTACGAGTCATACCCAAATACAACACTTAGCCAGAATTTAGCGAGCTGAGATTGTACGAGAGGAAGTTTTGGATCGTAGGAGCATGCTATAGATTGTAGGTCGAGTTGCGGTACCGGCGGTGGCAGATATGGAAATTCACCCTGTTGTCTTAGGAAAAGGATTCTTGTGTCTGTATAAATATGTTTTAGGTTTTATTTTTATAGAGGACGTTAGTTTGATAGTTTAGAGAGTAAAAACCTTGAGAAAGAGAGGATGGAGTTGGTCTTAACTTGTGATCAACCTGTTCTTGAATTCTTCTTGTTCTTACTACTTGTGTTTCAATATTTTGTGGAGTAACTGAAGGAAGTGTTTTTCTCAATCATTATTTTAAGTATTGATTTTTATTCTTAATCATGAATGCTAATCACAACCTTGCAACTATGAGAGGCTAAAACCTCCATATCTAGGGTTGTGGGAACCATGGTGAATTAACAATCTAGGGTTGCACAAAGTGATTCTAAACCAAAACAAACACTTATATTGTGTTCTCTTCATGCTTAAATTTTTCTTAATGGTGTGCAACGTTAGGACATGCCTGAATTCTTTACTTGCTTTCGTCGAAGAGGTAGAGATTAGGAAAAGAGAATTACAACGGAGCCTTGATCTTGATGATCATTGTATTAACTTGAGTTGTGGTTGCAGGATAGTTAAATCTGGAACTTAGTGATAACGGATAGTTTGAAACCGCTAATGAGACTTGGTCGAGTGATTGAGTATAGTCATTCAATAGGGACTGGTCGGTCGTTTGAATGAACCTAAGTTATCAGTTCTATAAGTAAGTATTGGTGATAAGCACAAGTGTATACCCAAAGCAGTTATGAACCCATGGGAAACACAAACCCTAGTTATCCTTTAATATTGATTCAAAACCAGAATTTTGATATTTGCTTCTATTATTGATTTATTCCTTCGAATCCTCCTATTTTGAAGTAACTACATTACAAGTTCAGTTACCGGCTATAATCCAGTCTCCCTATTCCCTGTGGGATCGACCTCAACCTCTAGTTGGGTTCTTTATTGACAAAGTACACTTCTCACTTCAGTAAGAGGTGTGGTTTGAGCATTATCAAAAAGTGGCGTCGTTGCCGGGGAATATGGCTGAAACTAGGTTATTAGCTTGTAATTAACTTTGTGGTAGTTATTTCTTTAATTACATTTATTTTTGTGTTTTTGATACCCACAGGCTGTTCTCCGGTGAACGCCAAGCACTCGGAGTAGAGGAGATCCTCTTGTTCCATTAAATCCAAAAATCGAAAGAGCACTGCTTAACATGGAAAACCACAAGCAAAGAGAGGCTCGAATAGCTGAAGAAGCTAGGCAAGCCGAGCTAGCTCGGCAAGCTGCACTACAACATGCGGAAGATGAAAGAGAGGAAGTGGTAAATGTTGGTCGATAAGGGAGGGGCTACAGAGCTCATAGATTCACCCCTCAGTACTTTGACAATGATGATGACCCAGATATTGATGAAGTCATTTCAACTGGAGCAATTGTGCCACCACCACTGCCCGCTGGGGCCAAATTCGAAATTACAAGTACCATGATTCAGTTACTAAATATGAAAGGGGTGTTTAGTGGTCATGCAGCGGATGACGCCAACCTACACCTAATGAACTTCGTAGGAATATGCAAGGCGTACAGGTTGCCCGGAGTAAGCCAGGATACAATACGGCTCAGACTCTTCCCTTTTTCTCTATCTGGGGAAGCTACTTTGTGGTTATCGGAGTTGCCCAATGACTCCATAACCAACTGGAGGGAGCTTAAACATGCCTTTTTGGAGAGATTCTTTCCCCTGTCCAGGATGTTACAACTAAAAGATGAGATATATAATTTTCGACAGATCAAGACTAAGGCACTTCATGAAACTTAGTTGAGATTCAAAAAGAAGTTGACTAAGTTCCCCAACCATAAAATTCCAGATGATAGTTTTTTGGAATGTTTTACAGGTTTATGAACAATAGCACCAAGGCTATAGCAGACACGGTAGTTGTTGGAGCATTGATGAGTCACACCTAGGAGCAAGCTGCCACCATTCTTAACAGGGTGACTAAGACAAATAGGGCCGAGCATACGAGGGAGGCTGATGCAGTGGCAGGCACATGTGCTGTTGGTTTGACTACAGACTAACGAAGAAAAGAAGAAGAATGCAACCAGGAGTTGGCTCACATGTGCACATAATTGGACTTTCTAACAAAGCATATTATGGGAGCTGGAGCCAAACATGTTAATGTAGTGGGTACTCAAGGAAGGGAGCAAGGAGCTGATCACTCTAATTCTGAAGAGGAGGCAAACTTTTTGGATAACCAGGTGGAGGGTTTCCAAACCAACGCCCAAGATTCTAGAAAAGAAAATTGGCACCAAGGTTGTAGAAATCAAGGTTGGAACCAGTATAGAGACAACTACAACAGAAACGGGTTCAGAGATAGGAGCCGAGGTCATGAGAGCGAAGGTGATTGGAGGCGCAATGATGGTTATCGTAATGAATGGGCTAGATTCTATGTGCCTCTAATTGCATGAGAAGGGGAGGTTGGTCAATCAAATTTGGAGAGCATGATGGCTGAGATGTTGAAGAAGGTGAAGTCCACCGATGATCAGCTGAAGGAGATCCGAGGTGATTTTTCAAGTATGGGTCAAAAGGTGGAATCACATGCTACTACCATCAAGCAAATAGAAAACCAACTTGGGCAACTATCAACATCAATGAACCCTATACAAAAGGGTACACTGCCTAGCAACATTGTCCAAAATATGTAGAACGATGCACATTGTATGGCGGTAATGACTAGGAGTGGTAAAACCACAATTGACCCCCTATTTCCAATTGAAGTTGAATGGAAGAAAGAGAGCATAATGGAGGATGATGACACAAGTGCTGAGTAAGATACTGGTGAGTTGCAAGATGCCCTGAGAGGTGAGAATGAACCTGCCAAGGATCAAGGGGCAATGCAAGTGCAAAAAGCTATCCCACGACCACCACCACCATTACCCAAAAGGATGAAGAAGAAGGTGGAGAATGGTAAGTTCCAGAAATTCCTTTCAATTCTTAAGCAGCTGTCTGTGAACATACCATTAGTCGAAGCATTAGAGCAGATGCCAGGATATGCAAAGTTTATGAAGGACCTGGTGACAAAGAAAAAATCTGTGAGCTATGAGCCTATTGACAATGTGCATCACTGCAGTGCCATAGCTACAAGGGTCTTAGCCAGAAAAATGAGGACCCAGGTGCCTTCACTATACCATGTATGATTAGTAATGTTGAGTTCACAAGGGCACTCTGTGATCTGGGAGCTAGCATTAATTTGATGCCCTTGGCTGTATTCAAGAAGTTAGTATTGGGAACTCCTACACCAACCAACAAGCGGCTTCTAATGGCCGATAGAACAGTTAAAAAGCCGGTGGGGATCCTGATCGATGTGCTTGTAATGGTAGATAAATTTATATTCCCAGCAGACTTCATGATTTTGGATTGCGAGGTTAATTTTGAGGTCCCCATCATTTTGGGGCGACCATTCCTTGCGACTGGGAGAGCTCTAGTAGATGTAGAAGCTGACCTGTTGAAGTTTAGGCTGAATCAAGAGGAGGTCACATTCAACATCTACAAGACAATGAAGCAACCCAAGGAATTTAGTGTGATCTCAGCACTAGAGGATGAGTATGAATCACTTGATGAATTTTGAGTAGTCAAGATATTTGCGTCGTGCTGCAACATAAAATCAGGCGCTTCTTGGGAGGCAACCTAAGTGGTGAACTGGTGAAGTCTGAGTAACCAGCCTACCTATATCGTGATGCGACGTTAAATCAAGCGCTTCTTGGGAGGCAACCCAAGTTATTGAACCAATGTGTGCTCATTGTGCAGGGAAAATTGAAGGAGGCTGAAACATCAACTGCTATGGCTCTCAGTACGACCCGTAATGAGATCCTACGAGACATAACAACAATCGTGGTGAGGTTTAGAAAAAAAAGATTCCAAGCCCCGACCTACGAGTCATCCTACGGATCATACCTCAATGGTACGAGTCGTATGATGTATTCGTAGGTCGTCAGGTAAGTTTTCTTTAACAATTTGTCCATGAGTCTAGGAGATGAGTCGTGCGGTCTACCTACATGTGAGGTGAAAATAGTTCATGTACCATGTGTGAGTGAGGTATATTAGTCCAGTTCGGTATTGTGTTATAGATCTAGAACTTGCCTAGTTGGTCTCTGTATAGGCTAAGGATGGTTGGTTAGGATATGATCATAGGCCATTGTTTGTTTAGCTCACTGTTATCCTATATTGCCCTACCAAAAGTTGCATGAATCCCTTGATCCCAAGTTTGAGCCTTAATAAACCATGTTTCTCTAATTTACCGGTTAATCGTACCCATTTTTTGTAATGAACCTATTTTGGCCCTGGTCGTTCCTTGGAGCATCACTTAGAGAGTTACTCATGAGTTCCCAAGTTATAGAGCTCCAAGTCTCAGATCCTTAAGTTATGTCTTTACGTCCCTAATTTATGTTGAAATGTGCTAGCTGATCTAAGAAGTTTTTGAGAGATCATATTTCGTGATTATGCTAATGTCTCGGTCAAGTATCTGATGTTGTATACAAGTATTGTGAACCTCAACATAAGAAAAATACTTAAGTTGAGGGTGGCTAGAGTAGGGGTGCATAAAAGGTGGGAATGGAAGAAAGGAAAAGAAAATAAAAGAAAGAAATGGTGGAAAATGAGGTGTGGTGAGATGAAAAGAAAAGGATGAAAAATGCTGTAAATGTTGAAAAATAAAGCTCAAAGAAATTTTTAAAAAGCTGAAAGAAAATAAAATGAGAACTCACCACACCCATGCAAATGTGAATAAAAAGGAGAAAAAGGTGAATGAAAGAATAAAAGGGTGAATTAGGTGAATGGTGTAGCCAATGTATGTAGTGCCAAGGAAGGAATAGTCACTTATAAAATCTTCCATCTTTATCATTTCCAGCCCTGAGCCTACATTACAAGCTATAGCAAGTCCTATAGTGATCCTAACCCGACCATCTGAAAAACCAAAGCAGAGAAAATAAGGGCAAGCCTATGGTATCTGACACATAATACAATGTAACTTATTTGAGAGAGTGAGCACCTTACTTGCTTAGTCCCATATCATGTTTGACATTTCACATCTGAGTAGGGACTTCATTTGTGTGAGGGTACATGGATTATGTTTACTTTTACTATTAGTCTATGTGAAAAACAATTGGCTGAATGCAATGCAACCCATGTACCCTCACAACAAATGAAGTCCCAAACACTCATAATGATATATATATATATAAGAAACCAGGACTATCAAGAAAAGTTCTCACTCTCATAAAGAAGTTTCAAATACTGCACAAGTGATACCATAGGCTTGCCTTTAATTTCTTTACTCAGACTTTTCGGACAGTTAGGTTAGGATCATTATAAGATTTTTACCATCTTGTAATGTAGGCTTAGGGACGAGTGTGATTCATATGAATAATAGTATCTAACCCTCCTTGGCACTACACAACTCTTGGCTTCACTTTTAACTTTTTCCCCTTTTCTTCTTTTCCTCCCATTCTCCATTTTATTAAGCTTTCACTTGATGTGTGAGGTGTATTTTGCACTTCTCTCTCTCTCTCTCTCTCTCTCTATATATATATATATGTATATATATATTGACTTTTAAATTTCTTCTTTTTTTCACACAACACGCTTTTTTACTGACTAACTTTTTCTTTTCTCCCCCACCTCATCTACACACCCCTACAATTGCCACCCTCAACTTAGGCATTTTGCCTAAGTTGAAGTTCACAATGTCCAAGGAGGGACCAGGGACAAAACAAATTCATTATAAACAAAACCGGGAAGGTGAATAGGCTAATCAACAAAAAGGTCAATTTTAGGCTCAAACATGGGATCAAGGGATTCATTTAATTTGGTAGGGGAATTTAAGCTAAAAGTGGGCTACATCCAAAAATAGCCTATGATCCTTTCCTAACCAACTATCCTACAACCTAAGCAATACAGTATTGAACTAAGTAAGAACTCAATCACACATAGTACAGGTTTGCATCACACACTAACTATCCGGTTCATGAACAACTATGCTACATTTACTCATGCTAATCACTCAAATGCCATAAACAGATCCACAATAGTCATGCTTTGCAGTAAACCAAAATAGCTAATCAGAATTTTTTTTAAAAAAGGGTCATTTTTTCTCAAAAGTATCAAAACATTAAACACATGTGCATTTTTATTGGCTGTTAAGTGCTCCTAAGCTACTTCTAGTTAAACAAAACAAACTATCTTAAACATGCCGGTTCTACTAGATAGAAGGTTTGAGGAAAACAAAATACGATAATAAACTCTCAGATGATCAAAACAGATACACCCTCCCCTTTAAAAGACATGCTTTATCCCCAAAGCAAAGAAGATAAGAACTAGGAGAGAGACATACTTGTAGTGCTCCTGTCAGCTACTCAGAATTCACTGACCATCCACGGGTTGCCTCATGCAGAACCTGATTTAATGTCGTAGCACTACATAAGTCTCTTGACTACTCAGGCCTCGTCAAGATACACCAACTAGATTCCCTTCACCTCATCAGTGTTTCTCAGATGCAGCTTTACTCTCTGACCATTTACTTTAAACTTTTTGCCATTTTTCTTCTCCAATTCAATGTCACCATAGGGAATACTTCTACCACCCTATACGGTCCCGTATATCTGGACTTTAATTTACCTATATGAAAATGGAGCCTAGAGTTAAATAGAAGTACCAGGTCACTAGCGCTAAACTCTCTCTTTGTAATCTCCCGATCATGGTAGATCTTTATTCTCTCCTTATATATGGATGCACTCTCATAATCTTAGTGTCAGAATTCATCCAACTCATTCAACTGATCTAGCCTTAATTAGGAGGCTTCATTCTAGTCCAGGTTCAACTTCTTAAGTGCCCACAATGCCTTATGCTCCAGCTCCACCAAAAAATGGCATGACTTGCCTTAAATTAGCTGATGTGGTGAGGTGCAAATAGGGGATTTATAGGCTATCCGATATGCCCAACGTGCATCGTCCAGCTTCCTAGACCAGTCCGTCTGGTTGGTATTCGCCGTGTCTAACTAAGATTGTCTTAATCTCCCTGTTGGAGACCTCCACTGGTCTGCTTGACTAAGGATGGTTGTGTTGCCACCTTATACTTTACACCATATTTTTTAAGCAAAGCTCTAAAGAGGCGATTACAAAAGTGAGATCCACTATTACTAATGATAGCTCTGGGAGTACCAAATCTAGCAAATATGTGCTTCCGCAGAAATACTGTGACACTTTTTCCTTCATTATTAGGGAGTGCAAAGGCTTCCACCCACTTTGATACGTAATCCACAACCACCAAAATATACTTCATCCCATACGAGCTCACAAATAGGCCCATGAAGTCAATACCCCATACATCAAATAACTCTACCTCCAAGATTGGGATCAATAGTAGCTCATGCTTATGAGTGATGCCTCCTTTTCTTTGGCATTGATGGAAAATCGTAAGCATCCTGATGGATTGTGGCCCAATAATACCTATACTATAGAATTTTATGTGCAGTTTTGATACCGCTATGATGACCCCAATCGGAGCTGAGTGGCATGCCTCAAGTATACTTAGCATCTCAACCTATGGAATATATTTGTGAATGAACCCATCTGCACAAATACGAAACAAATATGGCTCATCCTAATGGAATCTTGCGCATCAAATAGGAACTTCTTTCTTTTCTGTGAAGTCAGATCTGCTGGAATCATGTCACTCGCCAAATAATTTGCATAGTAAGAAATTTTGTGATATAGCTAATACCTGCTCATCTGGAAAAGCATCATCAATGTCGATCTCGTTTTTCAATCTTGCTTCTGCCTCCATCCTAGATAAATGATCAGCCACTTGGTTTTAAATCCCCTTTCGGTCCTTTACCTCGAACTCAAATTCTTGAAGAGCAATACCCATCTGATTATGCCTTGGTTTAGCATCCTTATTTGACATTAGGTACCGCAATTTTGCATGGTCAGTATGGACGATCACCTTAGTTCTGAGCAAGTATACCCGAAAATTTTCAAATGCAAAGATCACTATCGTTAGCTCCTGTTCAGTCACAATATAGTTCTTCTGAGCTACATTGAGTGTCTTACTGGCATAATGGATGGGGTGAAATATATTTTCTCTCCTTTAACCCAATACAACACCTAAGGAAACTCCACTGGCATCGCACATCACCTCAAATGGAAGAGACCAATCTGGTGCTACTATAATAGGAGCTGAGGTGAGTCTCTCCTTCTGGCATTCGAAAGATTTTAGACATGCATCATCAAAAACAAACTTCACATCCCTCTTAAGTAGCTTTCATAATGGTTGTGTGAGTTTTGAGAAGTCTTTAATGAACCTCCTATAGAACCATGCATGCTCTAAAAAGCTCCGGATATCTTTGATAGAAATAGGTGGTGGCAACCCATCTATCACCTCGATTTTAGCTTTGTCCACCTCCATCCCTTTTCCTAAAGTTCTATGACCTAGCACAATCCCCTCTTTGACCATAAAATGACATTTTTCCCAGTTGAGGACAAGATTGGTTTCTTCACACCTGCTCAGCACTTTACTCAAATGCTTAAGGCAATCTTCAAAGGAATCACCACAACTGAGAAGTCGTCCATGAACACTTTGATGGTGTTCTACGCCACGTCTGAAAAGATGCACATCATACAACGTTGAAATGTTTTGGTGCATTGCACAACCCGAAGGGCATCCTTCTTAAAGCGAAAGTCCCATAAGGGCAAGTAAAGGTGGTTTTCTCTTAGTCCTCTACCGCTATGGAGATATGATAATACCCCGAATAACCATCGAGAAAGTTGTACCATCCTCTGCCTGCCTACCTATCAAACATCTGGTCCATGAAAGGCATCGAAAAATGGTCCTTCCATGTCCAATGATTTAGTTTTCGATAGTCCATGCAAACACGCCAACCTATAATTGGCCTTGTCGGAACTAGCTTATTTTTCTTATTTGACACCATAGTGGTTCCACCATTCTTTGGAACACACTGCACCAAACTTACCCACTTACTATCAGCAATAGGATAGACTACACCAGCATCTAGCCATTTGATAATCTCCTTCTTCACCACCTCTTGCATAGGTGGATTTAGTCGTCACTAATGCTCTATATTTGGTACACAGTTTGGCTTAGCTGAATTTTATGGGTGCATATGCCTAAAGGGATACAGATGATGTCAGTAATGGTCCAACCAATTGCCTTTTTGAACCTTAAAGCATGGACACCAAGACCTCCATATTGTTGGTCACAGAGGTTGCTCTCATATTAGGGCATCGGTACGGTTGTTTGAGTAAAATAAAAAAAAAAGAAAAACATAAACGAGGAAATGAAGACTAAAAGTTAAATAAAATCAATTAATCTAATCCTAAGTCGTATTCCATGGCAATGGCACCATTTTTGATAATGCTCCGATTACACCCCTAAAGAAGTATAATGCAGATGTTGTCAATAAGAAATCCAACTAAGGTTGGGGTCTATCCCACAGGGAATATGGTCAAGATACAGATGAGTGCTAGTATTCAAATTTTTAGTTCAATTATTTCCTAAAAGTGGTATTTTTTAAATCAAGTAATAATATTTTGAAATAGATTTGTGATCAATGGTTATGCAATCAACTAGGGAGGTATTTCCCATGGCTTCCTAACTAGGTCAGATTATTACACTCATGATCTATGATAACACTCAAATTCACACTTCCTGACAAAGTTTGAAGCGATTGTTGTCAATAAAGAACCCAACTAAAAGGTTGGGTCGAACCCATAGGGAATATGGAAGATCTAGACTAATGCCGGTAAGTGAACTTGTTGGTGAGTTATCTCCTAAAGAAAAACAATGTTAAAGCAAAAATTATAATTGTGATTTAAATTAAGATTTGAAAACAACTAGGGTAAGTGTTCTCCTAAGGTTCATAACTACTTCGGGTATACACACGTGATCAATCCCATTACTTACTTGTAGAACTGATAACTAGGGTTCATCCAAACGACTGGTTCGTCCCTATTGGATGACTATATTCAATCACTGAGTTAGGTCTCATGAGCGATTTCAAACTAACCATTATCAATATGTTCCAAAGTTAACTGTCTTGTGATCACAACACAAGTTAATACAATGATCATAAAGATCAAGGCTTTGTTGTAATTCTCTTTTCCTAGTCTCTACTTCTCTAGGTTCAAGAAACTAAAGAATTTGGGAAAGTCCTAACATTGTACACCATTAAAAAAGGTTTAAACATGAAGCGAATACAATATGAGCTTTTTGCATTGGTTTTGAATCACCTTTGTGTAACCCTTGTTTGTTAATCCACCATGGTTCCCACAACCTATAGTTGTGGAGGTTTTAGCCTCTCATGGGTGTAAGATTGTAATTTGCATTCAAGGACAAACACATAATTAAATACTTAGAATAACAATAGGAAGGAAATCAAATTTGATTATCTAAGAACAACCTCAAGAACAATGTAAGAAATCAAGAATTTGATCCCAAGAATTGCTCTCAAAACTCGATAAAAATTCACAAAGGTAACTATTCACACGTCTAGTCACTCAGTTTTGTCCTTCTCTAACTAAAATAAATCATAAAGGATATTTATACAGATATTAAAAACCTTTTCCTAAGCTAACAAGGACTTTTCCATATTTGGTGCCGATTGTGCCACGATTTGTCCTACGACCCGTAGCAGGATTGTATGGGTTGTACCTGCTGTCCGTAAGTTCTTGGCTGCTACAAATATGGCTAAGTGTTTGTGTCCTGGTATGAATCGTACCTTCATCCTATGAGCCGTACATTATGTACGTGGTTTGGCCCTGAGAACTTTGACATCTTATGAAATTCTTCACGAGTGTTGTGGTATGACTCGTACCTTCTTGCCAAAACTCGTATTGTCTGTTGTGCCTGAAGTTATGCCAAGTACTGAAAATCTTTGAAGTTCACCACAGCTCTTGGTACAATCAAAAATTGGTGCCACGGTTCGTGAGTCCATTTGTACCAGGAGTTTGCCTTTATGCAATTTATTCTAAATATTTCCACGACTCCAGTTACGGCTCGCACCATCGTGGTACGGCTCGTACTAAGACTGGTACTTTGGCTGATTTTCTGCATTTTAAGACTTCTTTTGCACATATTTGCTCCAACACTTATTTTCCCTGAAATCAAAGTAAAAGTTCCTTATATCCATATAAACATACATAAGTCCATGCTATTTTCTCAGTTTTAAGCATCAAAAGTATTGTTAACTCATAGCACATCAACACCCTCAACTTGAGACTTTTGCATGTCCTCAAGCAAAGAAAAAGAAAAACTAAACACGACACTTAACTAGAAAATAAACCTAGGACACTATAGCCAATATCAAACAACATTTGCAGTATGACTCCAAAAGCTTTTGACCCTTTTCTTATGAACCAAATTAGCACATGCACTACAAGTAACCATAAAACATGATAAACAGGGATCAAGAAATGTCATCTAGCTATTAATAGGTAGTCAAGTTATCACCAATGCTTTTCATATAGACCACTGGTAAAGTTAAACACAAACCATGTACCCTTACAATAAAAGAAGTCCCCCATTCACAGTTATAGCAAAATATATGTTATGGGACTGAACAAGCGAGATTCTCACTCTCACAAAGAAGTTCCAAATACTGTATATTGGATACCATAGGCTTGCCCTTGTTTTCTCTACTTCGGTTTGTCAAATGGTTAGGTTAGGATCACTATAGGACTTGCTTTGACTTGTAATGTAGGCTTTTGGGTTGGGTAAGGTAGATATGGAAAGTTTTGAGCGACTAAAACCCTTCCTTGGCACTACATATGTGTGGCTCCATTCTTTTACTTTTTCTTTTCACTTTTTTCACCCTCGTTACTTTTTCCACTTTTTCCTCCCTTCCCACCCTTTTTATGCACTTGTATGACTGTGTTGTGTTTTCAAACTTTTCATGCATCATTCTCTTTTTGTATTTTTTTTCAACTTTTCTTTCTTTTTCTTTTTCTTTTTATTTTATCACACCACACCTTATTTTTCACATTTTTTTTCTCTTTTCTCTCCCTTTTTCACCTTCCCAATCTTTATGCAAACCTGCTCTAACCACCCTCAACTTAGTTATTTTGTTTATGTTGAGGTTCACAATGTCCAAGGAGGGACCAGGGCTAAAACAAGTTTATTATAAAAATGGGTACGGTTAATCGGTTAATTAAAGAAAAAAATAGTCTATTTAAGGCTCAAAATTTTGGATCAAGGGAATCATATGATTTTAATAGGGTTATTTAGGCTAAAAATGGGCTCAACAAAAATGGCCTATGATCCTTTCCTAATAAACCATTCTAAAGCCTATGCAAAGACCAACCGGGCAAGTTCTAGATCCTCTACACAGTATTGAACTAGGTATCAGAGTCACTCACTCATGGTACATGATTTATATTCACTCTCCCTGTCCAGTTTATTCATGACATAACAAAAACTATACATGCTAATGTACTAAATGACATAAAAAGATCCACAGAAATCATGCATACAATCACAAGTACACAGTTAATTCATCAAAATTTTTTAACAGGGTCAACTTTTCAAAAGTATCAAATCTGGTGCATTTTATTAGCTAAATACTCCTAATCTACTTTTTAATTAAAAAAATCACACAAAAAAAAAATACGAAACATGACGGTTCTACTAAATAGCATGCCCGAGGAAAAGGAAACATGACAAGAAAAAGCCTCGGACGAATCAAAATAAAAAAAATACAATTGTACCCCCTCCCCTTTTTAAAAAAGAATGCTTCATCCCCGAAGCATAGAATGTAAGCATATAGGGAAGGGACATACCTGCGGCACTCTGGGCGCTCCTATCATCCTACGGAGGAGGTGCCTCTGCTACAATCGTGGTGTTGGCTGTGGCCAGCGCACTCACTGATGGGTCAACAGGGGGAGTGGCTACCCCCTCAGTAGTCTCGGAACTATGGCCTCTAGAATGGTTGAGGCTGAATGTGGCTCGCGCGAAGGATCCCTGCCACTAGCAAGCTCAGTCTGGGCCATGATGGAGCTACCTTCTCCTCTAGCTTGTTCCTACAGCTTTGACAGGTGTGCGTCATGAGTCTGTAGGCTCTCTACTCGTGCCCACTTATTCTCTTTTCTCTCTCTTATTTCTCTTTCTCAAGGTCTCATCTCCAACATCCTCGGAGACCCTCTTCTTCTCCTTCTCTTTCCTTGCTGCTGTGGGCTCCTAATAGGCCACCAGATCAAGCTCCTCATCTATATCCACATCAAGGTCAGGAAGAGTGGGGGCTTGCCGGATACCATGATGATAGCTCGGCCACTTGGCTCCGAAGGGCCCCCAAATCCTCATGGAGGCTACCAGTATCTGTCTGCTCTGCCATGCGTATATTGAATCGGCTCTAAAACCCATCAAGTTAGGCATGCAAGGCCTGTGTAGCTGTCTCGATCTCGGTTTTCACCCAAGGCTTGACATTCACCATCATTGATTGTATCTTTCTTTTGGTCATGGTCATCTTTTGGCCATCTTCTAGAGAAAATCCTGTGGCACTAGGACTATCCTACTGGGTTATGACTTGGGAGGTTGGTATGTGGTGCGGCAGAGGTGCTAGGAGCTGCATCTAAATAACCAGCATCTGTAGCCGATGTTTTGCCCTACTCTTGTGAGGTGGGGGCATTCACTTGTGTTCCCCAATAGGCCGAGTTAGTGGAATGGTGGTGGAAAGTTGGGCCCGACTCACTGGGTTCATTTCATCGCGGATCAGGCCAATATCTGTTATTACTGTCCTCCAATCAAGCGCTCCTCACCCCAGCACACCGTTATGCCTCCCTTTGTGCATAATATGAAGATGAGGCTCGGGAATGCGATAGTAGTGCTCAATCCCATGGCCGGATCTTGCATCTCCACTGCGATGATCCTCGGAATGTTGATGGGTATCTGGACATGATACATGCCACCAGAGCTACTCTATTCACACTGAGGGTATTGTTATTGATCATTGGTGCCAACCGGTGGCGCGCTAATGTCCAGCAGGCCTTTGCTATATAGTTGAGAGATTTTTTTGTAACCTTCTTTCTGCTAGTGACCCACTCTACTTCCTATTTTTCCTCAGCAATTACGTCGAACAACCATTGTATCTGCCTCCTCTCATCGAAACCCAACTGCTTGATTTGTTTCAATGCCTCCACCCGGTACTCATATTCTGGCATAGCATGTGGAGGTATGCACTGGGGCCCATATAGTATTTGAGAAATGGTGCGCTCGAATATGTCAACCTCTCGACCTATGTCCAAGACACTCTCTAGTTTGGGCTGATCTTTCAACTTCTACCCCTCTTTGGCCTTCTACTCTATAGTTTTGAAATAGTTGGCGTAGAACTCTCCGACAATTTCTGGAATGTACTGGTTCAGAGCCTTATCCATCCACTCGAAATCGTAGAAACTGAAAATCTGCTTCATCTCCTCCACCTTGTTCAACGAATGAGGATCCGCGGCTCTTCTTGAATGCTCTGCTAAGACTTATTTTTGGTGGTTAGAGAAATGCCCTACTCATATATCTCCTGAGCTCCTGGCACTCTCCACCAAATAGTATGGTTCTCCCTAGGTGGAGTCTGCTCCTGCTCAGTGTTTGGTGCCTCCTCCTCTGAACCAGCACCGCTAATTGCCTCTCTAGATTAGGTCTCCTTGGACCCTTCTTCTGCATTAGAGCCGCTTCCTGACTCCTGAGCTCTTTCCTCAGCTCCCTCCTTAGACTGAGGAGCTCCAGTAGATGTGGTAGTAGCCACCATGACTTGGGCTTTGGCCTTCGCCCTAGTGGTTCGGGTCCCATCAGTGTCCGATGTATCGACCCTACTCCTCTACTAAACTACTAGGGGAGATGCCCGCTTGATCAGATTCGAAGGTTTCATCAAGTAGTGTCCTCCGTGCAGTTTGCTTTGATGCTTTGCACTTCAGCGTCATTGTACCTATAGAGAAAGAGGGTTAGAATTCTATAATTGAGTAAAAGAAAGCGAGAACAAAGTCCTTTGAAGTTTATCACGGGTCAACAATACTGGTCTAACCTTGGAGGTATGATTTGTACAGAGACTCGTAATGTATCAAGCCAGTGCTAAGCGTCTGAGGTACGAATTTTACCATTAAGGTATGATCTGTACCACGAGTCATATGAGGATACCCATGTTCACCAATTTTTCTGTATTTTTCCATGACTTATGGTACAACCCGTAGGTCGATCCCACGAGTCGGAGGAAGGATTGTACTATCATTTGTGGACTTGACCCTTTTTAGATTTTTGGTATGATTGCCAGGTACGACTCATAGTAGTAAACCACGAGCCGTACTAGGATTCGTACCTTGTGTATTTTCAAATCTGGCTTGGGGCAGTCCCAATGAGCCATCCTAAGAGTCATAGTATGTAACCATGAGTCGTAAGAAGGCTTGTGAAGCCTATCCCAGCCTCGATTTTGGTTCAATTTACAGGGAGTATTATTTTACATTTTGGGTACTTAGAATTCCCCAGGTCTAAGCATGTATTTTAACCCATTTTACAACTACTCATTCCTCCCTTTATTAATGAATACCCATAACTCAATTGTTAATGGTTCAATGCACAATTTCATCAAATTCGAGTTCTTTCCTAGTCACACATGGCTCAGTCGCACCCCCTGGTCATTGTCTTTTTTGAATTTTTTAAGCAACAACGAGGACTCGCAGAGGGTTTAGCATAGTTACATCAAGCATACAAGTTTTTTTTTTTATCAAATTCAAAGAAATATACTTACTTGATAACTGCTTACTTCGACTGGCAGTCAGGAATTTAGGGTTGGAAGTTAGGATTCTTGGTGTTAATTGAGCAAGAACTTGCTTGATTGATCTTTGATTTTGATTTATGGGTGTGAGGGGGTCGTGAGTTTTGGTCGTGACTTCGGTTTCGAGTGCGTGGGAGAAGGGTACAATTTGTTTTTAGTTTAAATAGGTTATAGAGCAAATTTGAAAAATCTAGGCCGAGTAGGGTGTTTTTAAAAGTTTTGACCCATCATGACTCGTACCACGAGTCGTGGGAAGGCCCTACGACTTGTCCCTTGGACTCATAACAGAGAGATTGAGAAGCTTACCTGTAGACCTACAAGCGCATCCCATGACTCGTACAACTTGAGTATGATTCGTACAATGAATCGTATGTCTTTGCTATTCATTGTGGTCCATGCCTTGCATAGTTCATAGGCACAGTGAGTACTACGATCCGTATAATGAAGTTACGAGTTGTAGGAACAACCATACCCTGAACTCATGCACTGAAGTACATCTCTGATTCTCACCACAACTCGTACAACCTTCTCACACATCGTACTGAGAACCGTAGCACCTACCTCTTCAGCAATTTTTTATGCCACCTATTTTTGTTTCCCCTACACACTAAACACACATTAGTTAAGTCACTTGGGTTGCCTCCCAAGAAGAACTTGATTTAATGTTACAGCACGACGCAGGTGGCTTGGTTACTTAGAATTCTCCAAGCCACCACTTGGGTTGCCTCCTAAGAAGTGCCTGATTTAACGTCGCGACACGATGCATGTCTCTTGACTACTTAGACTTTGTCAAGGGACTTAGATTCATCTTCTATCACGGAGACCACTCTATATTCCTTCGGTTGCTTCATTGACCGGCAGATGTTTAAGGTGACCTCTTCTTTATTTAGTCTGAACTTCAACTAGACAATCTCCACATCTACTAAGGCCCTCCCAGTAGCAAGGAATGGTCGCCCCAAAATGATGGGGACCTCATAATCAACCTTGCAATCAAGGATGATGAAGTCTGCTAGGAATATAAATCTGTCAACTTTGACAATCACATCAAATAGGATCCCCACAGGTTTCTTCACAGTTCTATCGGCCATCAGCAGCCGCATGGTAGTTGGTGTGGGGTCTCCTAAGACCAACTGCTTAAACACAACTAGTGGCATCAGATTTATGCTTGCTCCTAGATCAGAGAGTTCCCTTGCAAACTAAACATTGCCAATTATGCATGGAATGTTAAAAGCACCTGAATCTTCCTTTTTCTATGCTAGGACCCGTGAAGCTATGACACTACAATGGTGTACATTATCAACGGGCTCATAGCTCACGGACCTCTTCTCCGTCACAAGGTCCTTCATAAACTTAGCATACCCCGACATTTGTCCTAACACCTCGACCAGTGGTACATTTACAGATAACTATTTGAGCATTGACAAGAATTTTTGAAACTTACCATTCTCCACCTTCTTCTTCATTCTTTGGGGGAACGCTGGCGATGGTCGTGGAATAGCCTTATAAATTTGGATTTCTCCTTGTTCAACTTTAGTCCCTTTTTCACCAATTGGGGCCTCAGGCAACTCAGCGTCCTCATTATGTTCCTTCTCAGGACATCGTTATCATATTCAATCACGCTCTCTTTCATCCTTCATCTACAATCGGTAGAGGGGGGTCAACAGTAGTCTTTTCACTCCTAGTCATCACAGCCATACAATGACCATCATTCTTTGGATTTTGGACTATGTTGCTATGTAGCATACCCTTTTGCCTAGGTTTCGTAGATGCTGACAGTTGCCCTAGCTGTTGTTCAATCTACTTGATAGCTGTCGCATGTGACTCCACTCTCTAACCCATGCTTGATATATCACTACAAATGTCTTTCAACTAATCATCTGTGGACCTCAACATTTTTAGCATCTCAACCATCATGCTCTCTAACTTTGAATGTCCAGCCTCCCCCTCACGTCATCAGGAGGCACGTACAATCTAGCTTGGTGGTTGCAGTAGCCATCATTCCTTCCCTAGTCTCCTTCGTGCTCTGATGTGTTGTGGATTTACAACACTATTGACACTCAAAACTAAGAAAATAACATGGACTTAGGTGTATTTATGTGGATATGAGGCACTTTTCCTTTGATTTCAGGATAAATGGGTGTTGGAACAATAAATTACAAAAGGGAGCTAAAAGTGTGCAAAAAAAGGGCAAAAAGTGCAGACCACAGTACAATCCGTAGGATGGACCTATGAGTCATACTGAAGGCCCTGATAAGAAGCTGAAAACTTAACTTGGAAGATTGATCCCATGAGACTTGTCACAGATCGTACCATGGTGGTACGAGTCGTGGTAAGCCAGTCGTGATGAAATCCAGAAGAATTGCACAGGAGGGTGATTCTCAGTACGAGAACACCTTATGACCGGTAAGATGAAGGTATGAGTCATACTATATTGGTCGTGGTGAAGTTCAGAAAAAGTTCAAGAGTACCAGGATCAAGCCACGGGTGCAATATATGAGTCGTAGGAAGTAGGTACGAATCGTACCTTGGCCCAATAGTTAGCTAAAATTAAGCCAACAATCTAAGCGACGAGTCGATGTCATGGTCCGTGAGAAGCCCCCACGAGTCGTAGGTGGACCAGTGATGAGGTCGGCAACAGATATGGAAAGTAATCCTGTTTGTTTAGGAAAAGGATTCTTGTATCTCTATAAATACTTTTTATGTTTTATTTTTCATAGAGGACGACGAATAGACTTAATTCTAGTAGGAAAACATTGTAGTAGGTAGTTTTACATCATTAGAAGAGAGAATTGAGTTGGTTCAACCTTGTGATCAACCTTTCTTGAATTCATTTTGTCTAGCTACTTGTTATTCAAGATTTCATTGTTTAATTAAAGGAATTGTTTTTTTCTCAATCATCTTTGTAAGTATTGTTTTATGTTTTCAATCATGAGCAAAAATCACAACCTTGCAACTATGAGAGGCTAAAACCTCCATAGCTAGGGTTGTGAGAACCATGCTGGATTAACATGTTAGGGTTGCACAAAGAGAATCTGAAACCAATACTAATTATTTATATTGTATTCTCTTCATCTTTAATGATTCTTAGTGGTGTACAACGTTATGAAGTACCTGAATTCTTTACTTTCTTTGATCGAAGAGGTAGAGATTAGGAAAAGAGAATTACAAAAGAGCCTTGATCTTGATGGTCATTGTATTAACTTGAGTTGTGGTCATAGGATAGTTATATTTGGAACTTAGTGATAATGGTTAGTTTGCAAAACTCATGATACTTGGTCGAGTAATTGAGGATAGTCATTCAATAGGAATTGGTCGATCATTTGAATGAACCTAAGTTATCAGTTCTGTAAGTAAGTATTGGTAAAGATCACAAGTGTATACCCAAAGCTATTATGAACCCATGGGGAATGCAAACCCTAGTTATTCCTTTAATTATTGATTCACAAATATAATATTGATCGCTGTTTATTTATATTATTGATTTTTATTAGAATTCCCCCAATTGTAAAGTAATTACCATACAAGTTCATCTATTGGGTGTGATCTATATCATCCATATTCCCTGTGGGTTTGACCCCAACCTCTTAGTTGGGTTCTTTATTAACAACGTCTGCTTCATACTTCAGTTGGAAGTGTGGTTTGAGAATTATCAAAAAGTGGCGCCGTTGTCGGGGACGATCATGAGGTCCCCATCATTCTGGGGTGACCATTCCTCGCCACTAGGAGAGCTCTAGTAGATGTGGAAGATGGCCTGTTGAAGTTCAGGCTAAAGAAAGAAGAGGTCACTTTCAACATTTGTCGGACTATGAAGCAACCAAAGGAATTTAGTGTGATGTCAGCACTTGAGGATGAGTATGAGTCACTTGAAGAATTCTGAGTAGTCAAGAGACTTGCATCGTGCTGCGACATTAAATCAGGCACTCACTTGACGAATTCTAAGTAGTCAAGAGACTTGAATCGTGCTGTGAAGTTAAATCAGACACTTCTTGGGAGGCAACCCAAGTGGTGGTTTGGTGAAATCTTAGTAACCAGACCACTTGCGTTTTGCCGCGACGTTAAATCAAGCGCTTCTTGGGAGGCAACCCAAGTTATTGAACTAATGTGTGCTCAGTGTGCAGGGAAATAAAAACAGGTGGCTGAAAAATCTACTGCTACAAGATCTCAGTACGACTCGTGGTGAGGTCCTAAAAGTCGTGGTAGCTGTGGTGGTGAAAAGCAGAGGAAACTCTAAGCAAAGTTTGACCTACGACTTATCCTACCATTAGTACCTCAATGGTATGAGTCATAGGATGCACTTGTAGGTCACCAGGTAAGTTATCTATAGCTAAAGTCATTACGGGCCAGGGAAGAGTCGTAGGTTGCTCCTATGACTCGTGGTACGAACCGTGACGGGTCAAAATTACCCGATTTGGCCCAGATTTTTAAAATAGCCCTCACCTACTTAAACTTCAAAATCAACCATCTTCCCACACAAACACCTCAAAACCCATGACCCACGACTTGAGAACCCTCTTCCCAACACCCATAGCTTCCCATCATCAAGAAATTAAAGCACGAAATTCTTGCTTCAACTGAGTGTGCAAAGCCCTAGAAGTTGATTTCCATTCTATGAATCGACAATCAAGTAATTGATTTACATTGTAAGTTCTTAATGATTCAAAGTGAACTTAAGGGAATCAAAAACCCATAAGAATCACTAGGTATGCTTGAAAATTAATGGGTATGTGCGAAAAACTCCAACTCGACCGAAAAGCCACTGGAGATTTATTGAATTTTGAACCAAGAAAACCTAAAGGGAGTTAGGGGTAAGGGAGGATTAAGTGGTGTAAAAAGGGAGTTTACCAAATGCTAGACTTGGGGGAAATCTGAGTACCCAAAAATGTGCAAAACAAACACTTACACACTGAGTAAAAGAATTGTAAAAATTGGGCTGAAAAAGGGTACGCAACACAGTACGGATCATAGGTTGACACTACGAGTCGTACTAAGTGCTCGTACCACTTATCTTGAAAAAATCGATCTGGGAAGCCCACCCTATGACTCTTGGAATCGAACTACGGGTCGTGATGAAAAATAGAATTTATGCAAAATGGGACTTCATCAGATGACTTTACGAATTGTACCTTCATGGTACGAGTCATACCTGCAAGTCGTAGGGCACCATCAGGGCTTCTCACAAGTCGTACCTCTGAGGCACGACTTGTACTGAGGACCCGTGATGAGATACTAAACTTATTCTATCTGATTTTTCTTTTTCAAAAATGGAATACTAACCTCTTTCTCACCAGGTACAATGACATACAAATGCAGGGCATACAAAACACAATCCCGCAGGACATTGATAGATGAAACAATGGACTCAGAGTCTGATCAAGCTGGAGATTCACCTAGTGGTTCACTTGAGGATTATCAAGTAGACACCTCAGACACGAATGGAACAAGAACTACTAGGGAAAAAGCAAAGTCCCAAGCCGAAGCGACCACAGTCACATCCGCTCAAGATCCCCAGTCTGAAGAGGGAGCTAGAGAGGAACAACAAAGGCAAGGAACCGACTCCAACACTGAGGAAGGGTTAGAAGGGACCCAGAATGATGCAGAAAGTAGTGAGGAAGTAGATGAGGAGGATACCCATGCAAGAGAAAATAGAACAATGCGGTGGAGGGTGCCGGGTGCTAAAGATATATATGAACAAGGCATCGCTCTCACCGCCAAAAACAAGCCAAAAAGAAGCATCCAAGAAGAACCGCGGATCTTCGCTAATTCCTTGAATGAAGTTGAGGAGATGAAGCGTATTTTTATCTTCTATGGGTTAGATTGGATGGCCAAGACCCCTACACAATACACAGAGACGATCGTCAAGGAGTTCTACGCCAACTACCTGGCCACAATGGAGGAGAAAGCAAAGGAGGGGCAAAAGATAAAGGAGCAATCTTTCTTGGAGAGTGTTCTATCCCGAGGGCGAGTAGTAGATGTATATGATCAGACTATTGCATGGATGTTGTATGGACCTCAGTTCAGACCAACTAGGATAACCCCAGAGTATTACTACAGGGTTGAGGCAATGAAGCAGATTAGGATTCTGAGTAGGGGTGAGCGACAGAGGTAGCTTCAATGGCTAGCAGAAGTGATAGCTGAGAACAAGGATGAGGCCAAGTGGGTTACAGGTGGCAAGCAGGTGAAAAAGAATTCACTGAACTTCATCGAAAATGCCTGCTTGACATTGGTGAGACATCGATTAGCACCCACAGTCAATGATAACATGCTGAGTGCTGATAGAGCGGCGTTGGTGGCATGCCTCATGTCTCTCTACCCTCTTAACATCTCGAGGATCATAGCTACAAAGATACGAGATCGGGTAGTGGAAGTAAGCACGGCTATTCCATTCCCGAGTCTTGTATACAATTTGTGCAAGGAGGCAAGAGTTCAGCGGGGTGATGAGAGGTTGATTGGAGGCCAGAGAATTGCAAACATAGGCCTTATCCGGGATGAGATGAACCTGGTGAGCAGATCCAGGATGCCTACAGCTATCCCAGCAGCTCAACCAGCAGGGGACGTATAGGTGAATGTCCCTAGTACTCAGGAGCAGAGCGAGACACCGACTACAGATGCCAGTCATTTAGAGTCAGCTCCCAGCACTTCAGCTACATCGCTGCCTAGTGTACAGACTCAGACTCCAACAGGGTACATCTTGGTATCGCAGGATTTCCTCCAGAAACTGGCAAAGAGATTGACCATAGCCGAGCGCAAAATTCAGACAATGATGGAGAATGTAAAGCCATGGGTCAAATAATAGATAGATGTAGTAGCTCAGGCCCTTCATGCCCACCTGGAAGTTTTGAGAGTAGATTCAACAGGAGGATGGCAGAGAAGTCAGACACCGACAGTCTCCGTGCGGAGTTGGGGGCTCTTCGAAACCAAGTTGTTGAGTTGTCTTTATGGAAACCAATTGTTATAGAAGTCCCCACTCTTCCGGACATAGATGCAGAGCTTGAGGAGGATATAGATTTGGTAGCATACTGGGGGCCAACTGCAGTTGTGATAAAGGCAAGAAGAGAGCTGCTGAAGATGCTGGTGAGGAAAATTTGAAAAAGAAGAGAAAGAAGGAGAAGAAAGAGCGCAAGCGGGCCAGCGAAGAGTATGCGGGCTCATGAGGAGCATATGACTGAGCTGAATGAGAGAGTAAGAGGAGAGGGAAGCTCCACCATAGCTCAACCCGAGCTTGCTAGTGGCCATGACCCTTCGGGCGAGCCACCTTCAGCCTCGGTTACCACAGAGGCCATTCAAACGGCTGTATCCACTGAGGGGGGGACCACTACCCCCATTGTTACACCATTGAGTGCACTGGCCACCGCTAGCACCACTACTACTGCGGAGGTACCACCTTCGCAAGATGACAGAGGCGAAGTCTGAGTAGCCATAGATATGTCCCTTTTTCCCTTCATGCTTATATTTTATGCTCTGGGGACGAAGCTCATTTTTCAAAAGGTACTTGTTATTTATGGGAGATTTTGTTCGTCTAAGGCTTTTTCTTGCCGTGTTTCTTTTTCCTCAAGCATGCTATCTAGTAGAACTGACATGTGTTAAGATTTTTGTTTTTAGTTGTGATTTTTGTTCAATTAGAAAGTAACTTAGGAATACTCAGCCAATGGATATGCACTATTTTTGTTGTTTTTGAAAAATTGACCCTATTTAAATTTTTTTTCTATGTATTTATGACAACAATACATGATTTTTGTGGATCATTTTATGTCAGTTAGTTATTGATGGTGCTAGTCTTGTTAAGCCATGTATGAACCAGACAGGTAAAGTGAAAATAGTTCATGTACCATGTGTGAGTGATGTCTTAGTATTTGTTGCGGTATGTTGTTGAAGATCTAGAACTTGCCTGGTTGGTCTCTGCATAGGTTGAGGATGGTTGGCTAGGATATGATCATAGGCCATCTTTGTGTTAGCTAACTTTTAACTTATATTTCCCTACCAAAGTTTCATGAATCCCTTGATCCAAAGTTTGAACCTTACTAGACCATATTTCTTTGATTTACTTGTTAACCATACCCATTTATTTATAATGAATCTATTTGTCCCTAGTCCTTCCTTCGATATTGTGAACCTCAACATAAGCAAAATGCTTAAGTTGAGGGTGGCTAGAGTAGGGGTATATAAATGGTGGGAGCGGGAGAAAAGGAAAAGAGAAAAGAAAAAAAAATGGTGAAAAAAGGTGTGGTGAGGTGAAAAAGTAAAAAGTTGAAAATTTGAGAATATTGAGAAAAAAAAAGAGAAAAGTTCAAAATAGCTTGAAAGTGTTGAAAAAAGACAAAAGGAATGAAGGGTGAAATAGGAGAATGGTGTAGCCAATGAATGTAGTGCCAAGGAAGGGATAGTCACTAATAAAATCATTCATCTTCATCATGTCCAGCCCTACGCCTACATTACAAGCCATATCAAGTCCTATAGTGGTCTTAATTTGACCATCTAACAAACCAAAACAGAGAAAATAAGGGCAAGCCTATGGTATCTGATGCATAATACTTGCAGTTCTTTCAGAGAGTGAGTGCTTCATTTGCCTAGTCCCATGTGTCAATTGATACTTCATACTAGAGAGGGGACTTTATTTTTTGTGAGGGTACATGGATTATGTTTGCTCTTACCATTGGTCTGTGTGAAACACATGGGTGATGACTTGATTGCTTGTTGATAGCTAGATGACATGTTTTGATCCCTGAATATGATGTTTTGATATTGCTTGCATTACATTAGCTGATGATGTTTCAAGAGGAAGAGTCAATAGAGTTTGTATATACAGTGCACAAATTTGTTTGAGTTCTGCTGTAGTACTTTAAGTTTATTTTCTAGTTGAGCATCGTGTTTAGTTTTTCTTTTTCTTTGCCTGGGGACATGCACAAGTCTTAAGTTAAGGGTGTTGATGTGATGTGGATTTACAGCACTATTGACACTCAAAACTAAGAAAATAGCATAGACTTAGGTGTATTTATGTGGATATGAGGCACTTTTCCTCTGATTTCAAGATAAATGGGTGTTGGAACAATAAATTGCAAAAGGGAGCTAAAAGTATGCGAAAAAGTGCAAAAGGTGCAGACCACAGTATGATCTGTAGGATGGACCTACGAGTCGTAATGAAGGCCTTAATAAGAAGCTAAAAACTTAACCTGGAAGATTGATCCCACGAGACTTGTCACGGATCGTACCATGGTGGTATGAGCCGTGCTAAGCCAGTTGTGATGAAATCCAAAAGAATTGCACAGGAGGCTAATTCTCAGTATGAGACCATGTTACGACCCTTGAGATGAAGGTACGAGTCATACCATACTGGTCATGGTGAAGTTCAGAAAAAGTTCAAGAGTACCAAGATCAAGCCAAGGGTGCAATGTACGGGTCGTAGGAAGTAGGTATGAATTGTACCTTGGCCCAACACTTAGCTAAAATTCATCCAAAAATCTAAGCTACGAGTCGATGCCATGTTCCGTGAGAAGCCCCTATGAGTCATAGGTGGACCTGTGATAAGGTCAACAACGGATATGGAAAGCAGTCCTGTTAGTTTAGGAAAAGGATTCTTGTGTCTCTATAAATACTTTTTATGTTTTATTTTTCATACAAGACGACAAATAGACTTAATTCTAGTAGGAAAACATTGTAGTAAGGAGTTTTACATCATTGGAAGAGAGAATTGAGTTGGTTCAACCTTGTGATCAACCTTTTCTTGAATTCATCTTGTTCTTGCAACTTGTTATTCAAGATTTCGTTGTTTAATTAAAGGAATTGTTTTTTTCTCAATCATCTTTGTAAGTATTGTTTTATGTTTTCAATCATGAACACAAATCACAACCTTGCAACTATGAGAGGCTAAAACCTCCATAGCTAGGGTTGTGAGAACCATGCTGGATTAACATGTTAGGGTTGCATAAATAGAATCTGAAACCAATACTAATTACTTATATTGTATTCTCTTCATCTTTAATGATTCTTAGTGGTGTACAACCTTTGGAAGTGCCTGAATTCTTTACTTGCTTTGGTCGAAGAGGTAGAGATTAGGAAAAGAGAATTACAACAGAGCCTTGATCTTGAGGATCATTGTATTAACTTGATCTCTGGTCGCAGGATAGTTATATCTGGAACTTAGTGATAACGGTTAGTTTGCAAAACTCATGAGACTTGGTCGAGTAATTGAGGATAGTCATTCAATAGGATTGGTCGATCATTTGAATGAACCTAAGTTATCAGTTCTGTAAGTAAGTATTGGTAAAGATCACGAGTGTATACCCAAAGCTATTATGAACCCATGGGGAACACAAACCCTAGTTATTCCTTTACTTATTGATTCACAAATATAATCTTGACTGCTGTTTATTTCTATTTTACATTTTTATTAAAATTCCCCCATTGTGAAGTAATTACCATATAAGTTCATCTACCGGCTGTAATCTAGATCTTCCATATTCCCTGTGGGTTCGACCCCAACCTCTTAGTTGGGTTCTTTATTGACAACGTCCGCTTCATACTTCAGTTGGAAGTGTGGTTTGAGCGTTATCACGCTTACGACCTCGGCTTCTATCTCTGTACCCATTTCGATTATAGTTGTCGCTAAATTGGTTCTGACCTTGGTTTTCAGAACCTTGGCAAAAAGTGTCTTGTCCAGACCCTTGGGCGTTGGCTCGAAAGTTGTCTAAGAAGTTTGCCTCCTCGGAGTCTGAGTAGTCTGGCCTTGGCTCCCGTCCTTGTGTCCCAACTATGTTCACCTTTCTAGCTCTAGCTCCCATGATGTGCTTAGTAAGCAAATCTAATGATGTGCGCGTATGAGCCAACTCCTAGTCATGCTCTTCTTCTTTCCTACGTTGGTCTGCAGTCAAACAAAAAACATATGTACCGACCGCTGCGTCTGCCTCCCAGGTGTGCCATGCCCTATTTATTTTTGTCACCCTATCAAGAATGGCAGCGACTTTCTCCCAGGTGTGACTCATCAGTGCTCCTCCCGTCACTATGTTTGATACAACTTTGGTACTATTGTTTAAGGATCTGGTAAAATATTTCCAACTAATTATCATCTGGAATCTTATGGTTTGGCATTTTGTCAACTTCTTTTTGAACCTCAGCCAGGTTTCAAGTGCCTCAGTTTTAAGTTGTCGGAAGTTATAAATTTCGTCCTTGAGCTGCAACATCCTGGAGGGTGGAAAGAATCTCTCTAAGAAAGCTTGGTTGATCTCCCTCTAGTTGGTTATGGGGTCGTTGAACAACTCTGATAACCATAAAGTGGCTTCCCCAGACAGAGAAAAGGGGAAAAGTCTAAGTCTAATGGAATCTTGGTTGATTCCGGGCAACCTGTATACCTTGCATATTCCCACGAAGTTCATCAAGTGTAGGTTGGCACCATCAGCTGCATGACCACTAAACACCCCTTTCATGTTTAACAATTGAATTATGGTGCTCATGATGTCAAATTTAGCCCTAGAAGGTAGTGGTGGTGGTATAATGGCTCCAATTGACCTGACTTCATCAATGTCCAGGTCATCTTTATCAAAGACCTGAGGGGAATATCTTTGGCCTCTATTGCCCCTCCCATGTCGACCAGCATTCACGACCTCATATCAAACATTCTCCGCATCCTGAAGTGCAGCTTGCCGAGCTAGCTCCACTTGCCTAGTTTCTTCAGCTATGCGGACATCTCTTTTCTCTTGGTTTTCCATCCCTCGTAGTGTTCATTCAAGTTTGAGATCCAATGGAATCAGGAGGTTTCCACTCCGACAAGTACTTGACATTCAACAAGCAATAACATGTGGATATCCAAAAACAAAAAGAAAATTTAATTCAGGAAATAACAACCAAAAGTCAAATACAAGCAATTAATCTAATCTTAGCCGTATTCCCCAGCAACAATGCCACTTTTTTATAAAGCTCAAACTCACACTTTCTGAAAAAGTATGAAGCGTCCGTTGTCAATAAAGAACCCAACTAAAAGGTTGGGGTTGAACTCCATAGGGAATATGGAAGATCTAGACTAATACCGATAAGTGAACTTGTTGGCGAGTTATCTCCAAGTTGAGGGGTTTAAAGAAAACAATGTTAAAGCAAAGATTATAATTTTGATTTAAATCAATATTTGAAAACAACTAGGGTAAGTGTTCCCTTAGGGTTCATAACTACTTCGGGTATACAAACGTGATCAATCCCAATGCTTACTTGTAGAAATGATAACTAGGGTTCATCCAAACGGCTGGTTCGTCCCTATTGGATGACTATACTCAATCACCGGGTCAGGTCTAATGAGCGATTTCAAACTAACCATTATCAATATGTTCCCAATTTAACTATCCTACGACCACAGCTCAAGTTAGTACAATGATCATAAAGATCAAGGCTTTGTTGTAATTCTCTTTTCCTAATCTCTACTTCTCTTGCTTCAAGCAAGTAAAGACTTCGAGCAAGTCCTAACGTTGTACACCGTTAAGAAACGTTTAAATATGAAGAGAATACAATACAATCTTTTCGCATTGGTTTTGAATCACTTTTGTGTAACCCTAATTTGTTAATCCACCATGGTTCCCACAACCCCTAGTTGTGGAGGTTTTAGCCTCTTATGGTTGTAAGATTGTAATTTGCATTCATTAACAAACACATAATTAAATACTTACATCAACCATTGAAAGGAAATCAGATTTGATTATCTAAGAAAAACCTCAAGAACAATGTATGAAATCAAGAATTTGATCCCAAGAATTGCTCGTCAAAACTCAATAAAATTCACAAAAGCAACTATTCACACATCTACTAACTCAATTTTGTCCTTCTCTAACTAAAATAAATCATAAAGGATATTTATACAGACATTAAAAACCTTTTTCTAAGCTAACAAGGAGTTTTTCATATCTGGTGTCGACTATGCCATGATTTGTCCTACGACCTGTACCAGGATTGTGCGGGTCATACCTGCTGTTCGTAAGTTCTTGGATGCTACAGATCTGGCTAGGTGTTGGTGTCCTGGTACGACTCGTACCTTCATCCTATGAGTCGTACATTGCCTCCGTGGTTTGTTCTTGAGAACTTTGACATCTTCTGGAATTCTTCACGAGTGTTGTGGTACGACTCCTACCTTCTTGCCACAACTCGTACTGTCTGTAGTGCCTGGTGTTCTGCCATGTACTAAAAATCTTCTGAAGTTCACCACGGCTCCTGTGTACAATATGTACATTAGTTCCACGGTTCGTGAGTCCATCCGTACCAGGAGTCTGCCTTTGTGCAATTTTTTCTAAATATTTTCACGACTCCAGTTACGGCTCGTACCATTGTGGTACGACTCATACTGAGAGTCGTATGTTTCCTTCTTCCCAATTGATCCTTTTGACATTTATCACGGTTCTCAGTACGACTTGTATAATCAAGGTACGGCTCATACTAAGTGTACTTTGGCTGATTTTTTGCATTTTAAGGATTCTTTTACACATCTTTGCTCTAACAGTTATTGTTCCTTAAATCAAAGTAAAAGTGATTTATATCCATATAAACATACCTAAGTCCATGCTATTTTCTCAATTTTAAGCGTCGAAAGTATTGTAAACTCACAGCACATGAATCTATCCCAATACTTAGCCTGAAGAACTAAAAATTATATTCATCTTAATGATGATTTGTCTCTATTAGATGACTCTACTCAATCACTGGGTTAGGTCTCATAAGCTATTTTAATTTAACCTTTATCAATAGTTCCAAATTAACTCCCCTACTACTGCAACTCAAGTTATTCAATGAAACTCAATTTCAAGGCATTGTTGTTCTTTTCTTTTCCTAATTCTACTTCTCTAGGTTCAAATAAGAAGAGAATTCATGCTAGTCCTAACATTGCACATCGTTAAAAAATGTTAAACATGAAGAAAAGAATAATACTAACGTTCGTATTGGTTTAGAATCACTTTGTGTTAACCCTAGTTTGTTATTCAACCATGGTTCCCACAACTCTAGTTGTGGAGGGTTTAGCTATTCATGATTGCAAGAATAAAATTAGATTTCATGGAAGAAAACATAATTGAAGACTTACAATAATGATGAAAGAAAAACCCAAGAATTGATTGCACAATTACTTGTCAAAAACTCAAGAACAATGTTGAATTATATCCAAGTATTCGAGTATTTGATCTCCAAGAACTTTGAAAACCCAATGTAACACTCCAAAACTTTCCTAGACCAAATCCAGACGTTGCATGAAGAACCATGGGAAAATCAAAAAAATTTCTTCCTCAGACGACCCACACAACAGATCGTTGGTGGAACCAACGGACCATTGGAGAGCGTCGTGGGTTGCAACAGGTTTCTTCAAGTGGGGAACACCGAGACATAGAATGACCCGTTGAACCTAACAATGAGCCGTCCTGTCATCCGTAGAATCCCGAGTTTAGATTATTACCGGACCTTTCCTTGAGACAAAGAGAGGGAACAACGGCCCGTGGTTACTACCAATGAGCTGTTTCTACCACTCGCCGTCCTGTTCTAGACCTCAGCAGTGTGGACCACAAGTGGATACAACGACTCGTTGATTCTTCCAACGAGTCGTTGTGATGACTCATTGTCTCCATGCCTAATTTTCCTACCTGTTCTAACGGAAGGTGTCAACGGCCCGTTCTTTGTTTCAATGGACCATTGTATCCTCCCGTGGGTATTTCTAGTGAAGTCATCTTCAAAAACCAGAACCAACGATAGCTTTCAACAGGCTGTTGTTTGAATCAATGACCTGTCTTAAGATCCATTGTTCAGGGTCGGCAGTTTTCAATTCTTTCTACCAGGGGTATTTTAGTATTTTACTAGCATTTTAAACTTGAAACCACGTCAGTTTGGGTTTGTATAGGAGAGAATTAAAGGGTTAGAATGACCCTTTCCATTCATTTCTCTCAACTCCCTCAAGAACAGAACGTAAGAACTTCTCTGAAAGAGCAGGAGCAAGGGTTTGATATTCTTATAAGTTCTTCTTAGGGATTTTCACCAGGGTTTCTTTTACAGGTATGTGGGAATTCAGCAAGGATATTGTTCTACCGTTGTGTCCTTAAAAACTCTCTCTCTGTTCACTTTCAGTCCTAGCCCTGAGATTGCAAATTTGAAGATATTGTTATCGTTCTTTGATTAATTCATGTGGAATCCTATCCTATGTTAATTGTAGCTATTTTCCACCAGTTTGTAACTAAAATGATGCTTGTTCCATTGAATTAGAAATTTAACCCTAGCTCTTGAAAACTCAGAAACTAGAATCCTATTTAAGCATTGAATTCTTGAGAATTGCTTGCATCTTTCAGAGTTAGGGTCTCCTATAATAATTTTATGTGTTAGAAACTCAGTTACATGTGTGTTAGTCAGATTCAGTAAAAAATTCTATATACTCTATATTACTCAGAATTATAGGTCTAGCCTCAGTTAGATTTTAGCAAACATCCGACTTAACTAGAATAATGTCAGCTGATCAGTTTGACTACAATATTCTTCCGAGGTGTCAGTGGTGCCTCTTTGTTATCAGAATTAGATTTAGAATATAGTTTTTTTGGTCCATTAGGCGGTCATGACATTCTAGTTATATAGCTCTGACCAGCCCTAGAACCCCAATTCAGTTTACAATTTGTTCTTAGACGGTTACGACACTTCCAGATAAGCAGCTCTGACTCGTCTAGAACCCAGTTACAAAATTTGGTCTGATAAGACTCTCAGGGTATTTCCAGTTATATACACCTGACTAGACTTGGATCCCAGTTTTGAGTTATCAGCTTAGTAGTGCAGTACAGGTTTCCAGTGGGGGTAGAACTTAGCATTGAGCCGGTAGGGGTTCCAGCGCACCCAGGTTCCCAGAACTACATTGCCAACGTAGGTTACAGTATTACTTGGCCTGATTGGCCCCAGACTTTTGTCATCACCCAGTTCATGCCTTTATACCTTGGCAAGGTATATTAAATCCTTATGGTGGGGTGTATACATCAGACTCCACGTCTAGCTCACATGGTTATATGTCAGTTATAGACTCTCCCACTAGTCAGTCCAGTCCAGTTATAGAATAAGCAGCTCAATTTAGTTTCAGATTTAACAGCTCAACTCAGTTTAGTACAGTATCTCAGACTCAGAAACTTTCAGACCTAGGGCATGTATTTGACCACCAGACAGGGTCATCTTGACCATCTCAGTTTACTTTAGATTGTTCAGTTTAGTTTATCAGTAGGTCATTGCATGCCTTTTCAGTTCAGTCATCTATATATTTATCATTATGCTTCTCTCACTTACTCAATACATTCAAGGTACTGACGCATACTTTTATGCTATATCGTTTTATGATATAACTGCAGGTTCTCAAACCCACCGTCATTAGTCGATTCGTTCAGATCTTTCTATCAGCAGCATCAGTGTGAGTCCTCATATTTCGAGGGCATTATTTCATTCATTTTAGTTTTCTTTATCATTATCAATTAGACTTAGAGTTAGCTGGAGTCTTGTCCCAGTAACTCCTCTGTTAGATGGCTTTCAGACACATACTTGATTTCAGATTCTTAGATATTTTAAATCTCTATATTTAGTTTTTAATTTTGCTTAATTCTATTATGTATTATTCTAAATTTGCGTTGTGCATGATTACTCAGAGTACCAGTGTATGATAGACCAGGGTTGACTTGGGGTCACTTGTGACTTCAACTACCGTGTTACGTCCAGGATGTAGGCTCGGGGCTTGACAAAATTTGTATCAGATCCCTAGGTTTAGAGTATCCTCGGAAAGTCTGAAAGCCGGATCGAGTAGAGTCCTTTTCATGGGTGTGAAGTGCACCACACTTATGATGGGAGGCTACAAGATGTTATTAGGAAAAAAACTCCCTTTTGTTCATACTCCTTATAGTATGCTAAAGTTCAATTTCAAAAACGCTCTTCTAACTCGTGCTCTATTTCATTTCAGTGAACCATGCCTCCTAGACACGATAACGAAAGAAGGGCTGGTAATGCCAACGGACCTACCCTACTAGCCCTGGCAGCTCCTCAAGATGATTCGATATCTACCACTGAAATCAGGGCGTCCATCCAATTGCTAGCCTAAACCATCACCAAATAGGTGAACCAGCAGGTGGTGCCGATGAACACCAACGGGTCTGCAGCAGCTGCGAGGGTGCGAGATTTCACCCGAATGAACCCTCCATCATTTCAGGGATCCAAAGTAGGGGAGGTCCCCCAAGAGTTCATGGATGAAATCAGGAAGATTACTTGTATTATGGGTGTTGGCTCCTCTGAAAGTGCTGACCTGTCTGTCTACCAGCTTAAAGGGGTAGCCCAGGTTTGGTATGAGCAGTAGAAGGAGGGGCGACCAGTAGTAGCAGGACCATTGGAGTGGGAGGAGTTCAACACATCCTTTGTGGACAGATTTTTCCCTTGAGAACTCAGGGAGGCCAAGATAGCAGAGTTTATGAACTTGAGTCAAGGAAATAGAACAGTGGAGGAGTATGCTCTGGAGTTACCAGGCTATCAAAGTACGCTCCGCAGATGGTAGCCGAGCCAAGGGCTCACATGTTTAAATGTGTGAACGGAGTGTCAAACCTGGTTCTTAAGGAGTGCAGAACAACAATGCTGATTACAGACATGGATCTCTCTAGTCTGATTGTCTATGGCCAACAGATTAAGGCCGAAAAGCTGAAGGATATGGAGCGAAAGAACAAATGGGAAAGGACTGGCCAGTCAGATTATGGCTATCAGAGGTCTGGCGGTGGTAGATGCCCACAACAGCAGCAGTAGAGGGCCCCAACACCTAGTTCAACCAGTACCCCTACCTTTCGGTCCCGTCAGGACCGGAGGGGTGGGGCATCTGGCTCTCAGTCTTAGACTTACAGTACCGGGAACAAGTATCCAGCTTGCCCCAAGTGTGGCAAGAATCACCTAGGAGAATGCCTTCAGGGATGATAGGGTTGTTTTGGGTGTGGACACCTTGGACACAGGCTTAGGGAGTGCCTGTCAGCAGGGCGAGAGAGATTACAGTCCACCACATCATCAGCCCCAGCAGGCCGACCAGCTTAGCAGGCCAACACATGAGGTATAGATGGCGATCAACGCCAGAATCATTTCTATGCTCTATCTTCCCATCAGGGTCAGGAAAACTCACCTGACGTAGTTACTGGTACGTTATGTCTCTTCCATCTAGACGTGTATGCCCTCCTATATCTAGGAGCAACTCTTTTATTCGTGACTCCCTATATAGCAGCCTAATTCAACATCAGTCCAGAGGTCCTCTCAGAGTCATTCTTAGTCTCCATCCTAGTTGGCGAGTCAATAAGAGCTAGCCGGGTGTATAGAAACTGCCCAGTCTCAGTCCTGAATAAAGTCATCCCAGCTGACCTCGTAGAGTTAGACATGGTCGATTTTGACCTTATCCTTGTCATGGATTGGTTACACTCTTGCTATACCTCAGTTGATTGTAGAACTAGAGTTGTCAAGTTCTAGTTTCCAAATGAGCCAGTGTTAGAATGGACGGGCAGCAGTTCAGTGCCTAAGGGTAGGTTTATTTCCTACCTTAAGGCCCAAAAGCTCATTTTCAAGGGATGTATTTATCATTTGGTTCGGGTCAAGGATTCCAACTATGAGACCCCAACTATCCAGTCAGTTCCCGTGGTCAGCGAGTTAGTAGATGTTTTTCCTGAGGATTATCCCGGAGTTCCCCCCTGAATGGGAAATAGACTTCGGAATAGATCTCCTCCCAAATTCTCAGCCCATCTCCATCCCTCCTTACAAAATGGCTCCAGCTGAGCTTAAAGAGTTGATGGAGCAGTTAAAAGATCTTCTTGACAAGGGTTTTATCAGACTCAGCATCTCTCCCTGGGGTGCTCCAGTGCTATTCGTGCGTAAGAAAGACGGTACCCTCAGAATGGTGCATATATTATCGTCAGTTGAACAAAGCCACAGTCAAGAACATGTATCCCCTACCCAGAATTGACGATCTGTTTGACCAACTTCTGGGAGCCAGTTGTTTCTCCAAGATCGATATCAGGTTAGGGTACCATCAACTAAGAGTCAGAGAGTGTGACATACCGAAAATAGCTTTCAGAACTTGGTATGGTCACTATGAATTTGTGGTGATGTCCATTGAACTCACAAACACCCCAGCATCCTTCATGGAATTAATGAACAAAGTCTTCAAGCAGTATTTGGATATGTTCATCATTGTATTTATCGATGACATTCTAGTATACTCTAGAAATGAGGAAGAGCATGCCAATCACCTAAGATTAGCATTATAGACACTCAGGGACCGCTAATTATTCGCCAAGTTCAACAAGTGCGAATTTTGGTTAAAGTGTGTGACTTTCTTAAGTCATGTGGTCTCAGGTGAAGGAATAGAAGTAGACCCTCACAAGATAGCAATAGTGAAGGATTGGCCCAGACCTACCTCTCCTACTGAAATCAGGAGTTTCTTGGGCTTAGCGGGTTATTATTGATGGTTTATGGAAGGCTTCTCCTCTATATCATCTCCACTGACTAAGTTAACTAAGAAGAAGGTAAAATTTTAGTGGTTGGACGAGTGTGAGAAGAGTTTCCAGGAGTTAAAAACTCAACTCACCACCGCTGCAGTTTTAACCTTGCCAGGAGGACCATATGGGTTGGTTTTTTATTGTGATGCTTCCAGAGTTGTACTTGGCTGCGTTTTGATGCAGCGGGGCAAAGTGATAGCCTACGCCTCCAGGAAGCTCAAAGTTCATGAGAAGAATTATCCAACTCATGACTTGGAGTTGGTAGCGGTGGTTTTTGCACTAAAAATATGGAGGCATTACTTTTATGGAGCTCATGTAGATGTATTTACAGATCATAAGAGTCTTCAGTACATGCTGATTCAGAAGGATCTAAATTTGCGTCAGAGGAGGTGGTTGGAGTTGCTAAAAGACTACGACATGAGTGTGTTATATCACCCGAGCAAAGCCAATATGGTGGCTGATGCCCTAAGCCGAGTGTGTATGGGTAGCGTGGCTCATGTAGAAGAAGGTAAAAAGGAGCTCGCAAAGGATATTCATAGGCTAGCCCGATTAGGGGTGCAGCTGGTGGATTCAACCGAAGGTGGGGTGGTAATGCAGAGTGGGTTGGATTTATCCTTGATAGTTGAAGTTAAGTCCAGACAAGATGAAGATCCAGTTCTACTTAAACTTAAGGAAGCAGTTCTCAGAAAGGAGGTTGAGGTTTTCTCCAAAGGGGGAGATGGTGTGCTCCATTACCAAGGAAGGTTGTATGTACCGGATGTTGGTGAGTTGAGACCGCAGATATTGGTTGAGACATACAACTCGAGATACTCTATTCACCCCAGTGCTACAAAAATGTACCATGATCTGCGGGATATTTATTGGTGGAACAACATGGAAAGAGATATTGCTGAATTTGTAGCCAAGTGCCCGAACTGCCAGCAAGTTAAGGTGGAACACCAGAGACCAGGAGGTATGACTCAGGATATCAATATACCCACATGGAAGTTGGAAGAAGTAAACATGGACTTCATTATGGGTCTGCCTCGAACTCGTTGGCAATATGATTCAATCTGGGTGATAGTAGACCGGATGACTAAGTCAGCACATTTTCTCCCAGTCAAAACCACAGATTCAGTTGAGGACTATGCTAGGATTTATATTTGGGAACTGGTTAGACTTCATGGGGTTCCATTCTCCATTATCTCAGATAGAGGTACCCAATTCACCTCTCACTTCTAGAAGTCTTTTTCAGAAAGGACTAGGTACCCAGGTCAAGCTCAGCATAGCCTTTCACCCGCACATCGATGGACAAGCAGAGCAGACCATTCAGCCCTAGAAGATATGTTGAGCGCTTGCGTGATCGATTTCAAGGGAAGTTGGGATGACCACTCGCCTCTCATCGAGTTCGCATACAACAACAACTACCACTCTAGCATTTAGATAGCCCCATTTGAGGCATTATATGGTAGGAGGTGCAGATCTCCATTGGGTGGTTTGAGGTTGGTGAAGCTATTCTAATACGGCCAGACTCAGTTCACGAGGCAATGCAGAAAGTTCAATCATCCCAGAAAGGTTGAAAACAACTCAGAGCCGTCAGAAATCTTATGCCAATGTACAGAGAAGAGAGTTGGAGTTTGTAGTTGATGACTGGGTATACATGAAAATTTCGCCTATGAAAGGGGTGTGAGGTTTGGCAAAAAGGGAAAGCTCAGTCCCAGGTATGTAGGACCCTACAGAATTCTGAAGCGAATCGGCAGTGTGGCCTACGAGTTAGAACTACCTTCAGAATTAGCAGCCATGCACCCAGTCTTCCATGTGTCGCTACTGAAAAAGTGCATTGGTAATCCAACTTCAGTGGTGCCATTGGACAGTGTGGAGATAAAGGATTGTCTCTCTTATGAAGAAGTTCTAGTTCAGATCCTTGAGCATCAAGTTTGTAAGATGAGAAACAAAGAAATCGCTTTGGTGAAAGTTTTGTGGAGGAATCAACTAGTTGAGGGAGTTACATTGGAAGCAGAAGCAGAAATGATGGCCAGATACCCTCACTTGTTCTCTCCTAGTTCAGTTCCAGTATTAGGTACTAAATCCCTTCTCAGTACTATACTCAGTTCCGTACTCATCAGCTCTATTTAGATTTCCTATGTGCATCCTAGTTGCATCAGCTCTATTAGTACGATTAACTTAGTTTGAAGTCGGTGACTCCTTCAGGAATCAGTTCATAGCCTCAATTTTAGAAATCTCAGCTCTTTTCCTAATTTCGGTGTTCATTCGAGTACAAATGATCCCAAGGGGGTGATATTATAACACCCCGAAACTTTCCTAGACCAAATCCAGACGTTGCATGAAGAACTATGGGAAAACCAGAAAATTTTTCTATCTCAGATGACCCACACAGTGGACCGTTGGTGGAACCAACAGACCATTGTAGAGGGTCATGGGTTGTAGAAGGTTTCTTCTAGTGGGAAACAATGAGACATAGGACGACTCCTTGAACCTAACAACAAGCCGTCCTGTCGTATGTAGAATCCCGGATTCAGAGGATTAGCGGACCTTTCCTTGAGACAACAAGAGGGAACAACGGCCAGTAGTTACTACCAATGGTCCATTGCTACCACCCATCATCCAGTTCTAGACCTCAGCAGTGTGGACCACAAGTGGGTACAATGACCCGTTGGTTGTTCCAACAAGTTGTTGTGATGACTCATTGTCTCCATGCCTAGTTTTCCTACCAATTCTAATGGAAGGTGTCAACGGCCCGTTCTTTGTTCCAATGGACTGTTGTATCCTCCTATGGGTCTTTCCAGTGAAGTCAGCTTCAAAAACCAGAACCAAAGACAACTTTCAAAAGGCCGTTGTTTGAACCAATGACTCGTCTTGAGATTCGTTGTTTAGGGTCGGGCAGTTTTTAGTTCTTTCTGCCAAGTGTATTTTAGTATTTTTCCAGCTTTTTAAACTTCAAACCACATCATTTATGGTTCATATAGGAGAGAATTAAAAGGTTAGAACAACCCTTTACATTCATTTCTCTCAACTCCCTCAAGAACAGAACGTAAGAACTTCTCTGAAAGCACAGAGTAGGAGCAAGGGTTTGATATTCTTCTCAGTTCTTCTCAGGGATTTTCACCAAGGTTTCTTCTATAGGTATGTGGGAATTCAGCAAGGAGTTTGTTCTCCCCTTGTGTCCCCAAAATCTCTCTCTCCGTTCACTTTCAGTCCTAGCCCTGAGATTGCGAATTCAAAAATATTGTTATCGTTCTTTGATTAATTCATGTGGAATCCTATCCTATGTAAATTGTAGCTATTTTCCACCAGTTTGTAACTAAAATGATACTTGTTCCAGCGAATAAGAAATTTAGCCCTAGCTCTTGAAAAGTCAAAAACTAGAATCCTGTTTAAGCATTGAATTCTTGAGAATTGCTTGCTTCTTTTAGAGTTAGGGGCTCCTATAATAATTGTATGTGTTAGAAACTCAGTTACATGTATGTTAGTCATATTCAGTAAGAAAGTCTATATACTCTGTATTACTCAGAATTGTCAGTCTAGCCTCAATTAGATTTTATCAAACCTCCAGGTTAACCAGAATAATGTCAACTAATCAGTTTGACTATAGTCTTCTTCCGAGGTGTCAGTGGTGCCTCTCAGTTATTAGAATCAAATTTAGAATATAGTTTATTTGTTCCATTAGGCGGTCATGACATTCTAGTTATATAGCTCTGACAAGCCCCAGGACCCCAGTTTAGTTTACAGCTAGTTCTTAGACGGTTACGACCCTTTCAGATAAGAAGCTCTGACTAGTCTAGAACCCACTTACAGAATATGGTCCAATAAGACTCTCAGGGTATTTTCAGTTATATACACCTGACTAGTCTTGGACCCAAGTTTCGAGCTATCAACTTAGTAGTTCAGTATAGGTTTTCAGTGGGAGTAGAACTTAACACCGAGCTGGCCGGGGTTCCAGCGCACCCAGGTTTATAGAACTACGTTGCCAGCATAGGTTACAATATTGCTTGGCCTGCTTGGCCCCAGACTTTTGTGATCACTCAGTTCATGCCTTTATACCTTGGCAAGGTATATTGGGTCCTACCTGTGGGGTGTATACATCAGACTCCACGTCTAGCTCACATGGTTATATGTCGGTTATAGACTCTCCCATTAGTCAGTCCAATCCAGTTACAGAAAAAGCAGCTCAGTTAAGTTTCAGCTCTAGCAGCTCAAGTCAGTTTAGTACAGCATCTTAGACTCAGAAACTTCCAGACCCAGGGTATGTCTTTGACCACCAGATAGGGTCATCTTGACCGTCTTTGACCACCAGATAGGGTCATCTTGACCATCTCAGTTTACTTCAGATTGTTCAATTAAGTTTATCAGTTGCTCATTGCATGTCTTTTCAGTTTAGTCATCTATATATTTATCATTATGCTTCTCTCACTTACTTAGTACATTCAAGGTACTGACGCATACTTTTATTCTGTATCGTTTCATGATACAGTTGTGGTTCTCAAACCCAGCGCCGTTAGCCGATACGTTCGGATCTCTCTATCAGTAGCAGTGTGATTCCTTATATTCTGAGTGCTTTATTTCATTCATTTTAGTTTTCTTTATCATTATCAGCTAGACTTAGAGTTCACTGGGGGCTTGTCCCAGCAACTCCTCAGTTAGATGGCTTTCAGACACAAACTTGATTTCAGATTCTTAGATATTTTAAATCTCTTATTTAGTTTTTAATTTCCCTAAATACTATTATGTATTATTCAAAATTTCCGCTGTGCAAGATTACTCAGAGTACCAGTGTATGATAGACTAGGGGTTGACTTGGGGTCACTTGTTACTTCAAGTACCGTGTTACGTCCAGGGTGTAGGCTCGGGGCGTGACACCCAAAAACTATGAATACAATGTCAAAAGTGTCGAATCTCCCTACGGAAAAAATAAAAATTATTTAAAATGAAAATCTTTCCTAAATTAACGGGGAAACTGTTGTCGCCTCATCCTACGAGGCGTGGCTTGTTTCCGTAGTGTGAAATGCAACATCCAAATCTATCAAGTCCTGGAGGTTGGTATAACTCGTACAATGCCGCTATGAATCATATGAGCTTGTCATGATCTGGACTTTTGAATTCTGACATACTCTAAATATCACCACGAGTCCTTGGTACAGTCCGTATCTTGGTGCTACGACTCGTGGAATTTACGTACCAAGGGATCTGCTAGTTGAAATTTTCTCTGAAGTTTTCCATGACTCCTTGGTATGGTTCGTATGTTGTCATTATAATTCGTGGCTTCCATTTGTACTAGGAACTTCTGCAAGTGCCCATCTTTTGAAGTTTTTCATGACTCTTTGGTATGGCTCGTACCATGAGTTATACTTTGGCCCAGCACTTGTGCATTTTTCTCTGAAATTCTTCTATGGGTACTTGGTACATCTCATACCAGGATGGTACGACTCATACTAAGACATGTAGTTTGTATTTTTCTTCTCCTTTTCAAATTAAACTCCCGAACCGGATTTCCCTAAAATCAAGGTAAAAGCACCTCATATATGTATAATCATACGTATGTCACAACATATTTTCTATGTTTTAAGTATTGAAAGTGCCGTAAATCCATGGCACATCACTCGATCACCTCTTTCAAGCTAAAAGAATGCTTGGTCGAGTTCAAGGCCACAACTTGGGTGGACGTTCATAGTCGCTATGAGTCAAAGATCAAGATCGAGGTTGACTACCGAAAGTTTATTAGAAAGGTTACTTGAGCATGGCATGAGCTGAAGTTGACACATGATATAGTAATACCCCGAAAGTCCTAAGATCAGACCCAAGGTTTGAAATGGAGAAAATAGGATTTTCTGCACCAGGTCACAAGACGAGTCGTCCAGTGATCGAGAGGTGCACCACGAGTCATTAAGTGACTCATGGGGAGGAGGGTGGACTTGGTTGGATTTTTGGTTTGAGGTTGACCACAAGTGAGACCACGAGTCATCAAGTGGGTTGTGTTCAGGAGTTTGATCACCTCATATATGTATAATCATACCTAAGTCACAACATATTTTCTATGTTTTAAGCATTGAAAGTGCCGTAAATCCATGGCACATCACTAGATCACCTCTTTCAAGCTAAAATAATGCTTGATCGAGTTCAAGGCCACAACTTGGGTGGACGTTCATAGTCTCTATGAGTCAAAGATCAAGATCGAGGGTGACTACCAAAAGTTTATTGGAAAGGTTACTTGAGCATGGCATAAGCCGAAGTTGACACATGATATTGTAATACCCCAAAATCCCTAAGATCAGACCCAAATTTTGAAATGGAGAAAATAGGATTTTCTACACCAGGTCACAAGATGAGTCATCCAGTGACCCGTGAGGTGCACCACGAGTCATTAAGTGACTCATGGGTAGGAGGGTGGACTTGGTTGGATTTTTGGTTTGAGGTTGACCACAGGTGAGACCATGAGTCATCAAGTGGGCTATGGTCAGGAGTTTGATATGGGTGTTGAGACGTTGGCAGTGTTCCCAAAGACTAGTCACCACGAGTCGTCAGGTACACCACGAGTCATGGTATCCCTCGTGGTGACCAGTAGTGATGAAATTCCATGTCTGGCAATGGGAGATGACCACGAGTCATGGTCAGTGGCGATGAGTCGTCCAGTCCCTCGTTGGGACTGGCAGTGTGTATTTTCTTGCGAATTTATTAAGGGATTTTCCATAATTTCTAAGTTCCTAAGGCCTAAACTACATCATTTTAAGCTCAGATAAGTGTGTTTTAAGAGGGTTTAGCTCATTCTAAACCTATTCTCTTCCATGCATTCAAACCTAGTGGTTCTAAGGGGTGATCAAGCTTAGGATTCGTCAAGTTCTTCCCCAAAATCCTTTGGGCTCTCAAGATGGTTGTGAAATCAAATTCTCCCAGGTATGTAGGGTTATGAATGGGTGTATTCATCCGCACCCATGCTCAATCCCTCTTCAATTTCATGAAAATTTTAGTTGATGAATCTATGGTGTTTTAACACACGTGAATTCTCTGTATCAACCATGGGTATGATATATACATGTTTTTAATGTTGAATTATGATTAATGGGAATATTTTACAATATTTTCAATTACAAATTATGTTTTCAAATTTTTACAAGTTATGATGCCCACCTATGGAAGTTCATGAAAGTTGAGTTTTGTGATATATGTATTCAAGCATGATGAGATGTATATAATGAAAGTATGATTTCAAATTACCCATGTCCATGTTCATGTGTTTGAATGATCAAGTCTACGTCAAGCATGTTTAAGTATTGTGCAACCCCATATGATCAAGTATGTTTCATGATTTATCTAGATTTCATGTTATTAGCTTACCACATGGATTTTGGAGTCTAGACTCCCACTATTTTCAGCTTGTGGTATGGTTTGAGCTCATGGCTCCTCATGTTATGATTTCAGATTATGCATGTATGTTATGAGTCAGCTTCATCACTAGACGATGGTTTAGCTTCATTGAAAAATAATGGAGAGCATATGCATGCTTTTGAGAGTAGTGTCTAGCACTGAGTAGGCTAAGGGTCAGTCAACCGTATACCTCAGAACTACTTGCCAACGTAGGTATGCTCAGATTATTTGGGACCTCCCTTGTGAGCTTCCCCTGCCCCCTATGGCCTTCATCTTGATATCGATATCATGGTAGGGTCCTTAGCCCTGACAAGGCTTTGGATGGCTCTTCCCACTTGAGTGTAATAGTCTGGACCACGTAAGCTCTATCGTGGTAATGTCAGTGATAAGATGAGTCTCCCATTGTTCCTCATGATTTCAGTTATGCATGTTCATCGGTCATGTTATTATGTTTTCAGCAGGTTTTACCCAATATTCAATTTTACTTATGATTATCAGTTTTTAGCTTTGGGTCATTCGATTCAGTTATGATATTCAGTTATGTTTAAATCATGTTTTCATATAATAGCATGCAAGCTCTACTCTCAGACTCTTATATTGAAATGTTTTATGTTATGCATGATCGCTGATTTTACTTACTTAGCGGTTTTACTTACCTTGCATACTCGATACATTTCACGTACTGACTGCATACTCTATGCTATATCGTTTCATGACACAAGCTCAGATATTCAGGCTAAGTCCTGCTGTTAGCCAGATCCTCAATGTTAGCACTTTCCAGCCTGAGTCCTCATCTTTCGAGGGCCCTTCTCTTGAGTTGTATTTTTAGTATTTTCAATTTCAGACATTAGTGAGTTGGTTGGGGTCTTTTCCTATGAACTCGTCAATAGTAGGGGCTTATTAGACCTAGTATGTATTCAACTTCAAACTTGTGTATGTATTCTATTGTTCGATGTTATTAGATTTTCAACCTTCTGTTATGTTATATGTTAGATTTCCGTATTTGAAAATGTTGAGCATAGATGTTATGTTCATGCCATGGATCGACTTGGAGCCTCTCGGAGTTCTCTGTCCCGTGTCCCAATTGAGGCCTATGCTCGGGTCATGACAGATATATAGATGAGAGGATTTCCTGAAACCCTTTGTGATGGTTCAACCCAAAAACTGCATTGCGGGGAAGGTATGGGCCATACACAGCATATCATATGCTCCGAATCTGCCCTGACCAAAAAAAGGGTAAATAGGGCCTCCTCCCTGAGAGAGTTGCAGCCAAGGAGGCTGTGAAACCGATAATGTATGATGTTGGAGTGATGCCTCCACTCTCAGAGTAGTATTTTACCATCATCCCAACACAACTGGTCTTAGCCATAAAGAATATCAAAAGGGAGAAGTTTTTGAAGCCAATACCCTCAAATCCAAATTCCAGGGACAGGAACATACCACGGGTCACATGGCCACAACACTAGGGACTGCTACCACCTTCGAGAGGTGGTTGCAAATTTATTGAAGGATGACCACATGGGGGAGCTCTTGCATGATTGAGCTAAAAATAGCTTTTGAAAAGGTGCCGAGGGAAACAGACAACCTGCAAACTCTGAAATATGATAAGTTAAACTATGAGTTAAACCCTCCCTCCCCACAGAGAGTTAACAATTACGTTTCCTTGGTATCATTGATTTAAAAACTATTTGTTTCCCTCCCAAGATCCTATAGGTTATTAGAAATAGCTTTATTGACTACACAAGGGGGATCCGCTCTCTGGATAAGTCTAACACTGACACTTGAGGATAGTAAGGGAAAGAACTCCTAGGTGTAGTCGAGAGTGGAGAGGAGGCTGTAGCTGGATAACCAACTCTGTAGACCTAGAAGGACACGTTACACTTTTGTTCCTTTGTCCAGATTTTTCCCCCTAAAAGGATATTTCTGGTAATGGTTTTACCGAAGTAGTCGTAGGGTTTTCTGGGAATGAATTAGGACTTTTGTTTTCATACATCATGTTAAGGCCAAAATAGTCTGATATAAATATTGACATGGATAAAAAAGAATGTTCCTAAAAAATATAACACACTTTTCTTCGCAGATACTAAACTCCTAAGTCTAAGGGTGACACGACCCTCAAATATTCAGAGGTTGAAATTCCAAGCCCTCGAGAATAACTCACCTCAAACAACAAAGAGAATGACAAAAGCTCAACTTTGGAACCCCAAGTCCTGATCCAACAACCTCCAAATCATCGTAATAAGGGATAAGGCCAAGCTTTGAGGTCCCCACGCCCAGCAATGAGGCACCAGGGACTGATGATGACGTCGAGAGTTGCTTTTAACTAATGAACATAACACTACTCTTCTAGATAAAACACTGGTGCCCCAGTCCTATTAGAAGAGTTAATTCATGCAAAGCACATGGACTGATCATCTGACAGCGAAGAACTGAGGCGACACCACTGTGTACTTGGAATAAGGCCCAATCAAGAGGCATTCTCAAAATACTGTGAAATCTAAAGTTCACTATTAAGTCCAAAGTCGAAAATTGACTAAGTAGAAATTCTATGAAATGCTATGCTTTAAAGTACTTCAGCGACATCCCAACTTAGAAGAAAGACAACTAAAAAATTAAAGGGGTCTGTCCTCATGCCACGAGGTTTAATGATCAATGCACTCAAAAAGGTCCACGGTCGGATGAAAAGCAATGGATACGTTGACCTTAAGATATGATTAGGTAAGAAGCAACATAATATAAAATCAGCTAGCAACTATATTCGGTCATCAAGTTAATACCTAATAGTCGCTAAGTACGGGTAAGCTACTTGGTGCAATTTTTGATAACGGGCTATGTGAGTTGGGCATCGCGAACCAAGCCTTCAAAAGGTGACCGCCTGTTAACACCCAATTTTGACCTCCCTTTGCCCCATCTAAGCTGCATATATATATATATATATATATATATTAAATTATCTCTTTCACATAAATATATTTTAAATTGACAATATTAGTTGTCAATAACTAGTTCTTTTTACATAATTATTTACAATTTATGCATTTTTAAATTACGTTTACAATTTTCAAATATTTTATTGCATTGATTTCAAGTTATTAATTTTACAATATTATATGTAATTATGTCATATATAATATATTGCATAATATATATAATGCATACTTTTAATTAAACAAAATTTTATTTAAAATATAATTTTTATAAATTATTTATAATTAATTTCATAATAATAATATCTATATATTTTTATCGTGAATTAATCTATTATGGTATCTATTTCCTAAATTATATATAAGTGTTATATTTTTATTAATTATGTGCAGCCAATTTAATTCTCTTCAATTTATTTAAAATCTAGCCATTTCTTATCCAATTTATGTCAATTCTAGACAATTTAAACCAATTTTGGCCCTCTTCAAATTCAGTTCAGCCATAGATTAAGCCAACCCACTTATCCAAATTTGGTTGACCCATTTAAACCTAGAATCTGACCCATTTCTAATTTTTAATCACAATAATCCATCATATTTGGTCTAACTACCCTTATCATCTCATCTATTCCTTTTCTTTTTTAACTAAACCCACCCAGACCTAATTCCCACTCTCTCCACAGACGATGCCACACCACCCTCGCCTCTCTGCACCATTTTCTCCACTACTCTTAGACCAAGACCCCTCTACCGCACCACTAAACGGACCGCCACTGTACTGGTGCCACTTCTTTCTCCCTCTCTTCATCGAAGACAACAATGCAACTCCCTCTCTTCTTCTCCACCACTCTCTACTTCGATCGTCCCTTATCGGAGAAGGAAAACCTAGCATACCCCCATCTCCACTCTCATCGAACACCAACAGCCATCAGCGAGCCACCGACCGCGTCTCCAACCAAGATTGACAACCACGAACCACCTCCATTTTTGGACTCCGAACTTCAACTCTAGGACAGATTCATATGTGAATCTATACATGACATGTTACTTTGGAATTTTCGCATCTTAATCTTCTCTTTCCCATCCATTTCTCATCCAAACTATATTTGTTTGATATTTGATTTTACATCAAAACTACTTGTATCATTATTGAAGTATGTTAGACTAATATGTGTGAAAATCCTTAAATCTTATGCCATGTTGATTTTAGTACATGTTGTGACATGATTTCGTATTTATAATCTTATTTGTGAACACATGCTTGTGTAATGTCACTACATTATGATATTTTGATACTCCATTTCCAGAATTGTGTTTCGGCTTTGAGTAATTCCTATTATTTCCATCCAAAAATGGACTCTAGATAACCTATTACTCTCTAATTGTGGCCATGGAAATTCTTTTACTCATGTGTATGACAACTATCAATACTTGTTTGATTTGGTAAATTTTGACTATACCTCGCTAGCTTCAAACACTCATTTTTAGAACTTGACCTGTAGACAGTTTTATGCATTAAATGTAACAATTACGTGATAGCATCTAATTCTGTTAATTTGGAAAAAAATTGTGTAAAATCCTTGATTAATATCCTATCTTTTTTGAGTGAGGAAAGTCTCTTGTGATTTGCCTTCTTATTGGATTCTTTAAACTAATTATGTAACAAATTTGGTGCTTACATATTTATGGTAAACTGAGACATATGTTGTACCTAATTTGATCTCAATTAGGATATTTAACGAAGACATATGGTAAACTCACCTAACATAGTCACTAGTTTGTTATGCCTCTTTCAAATGGATGTTTATTCTTTATTAGATCTAGGAGCCACACTCTCTTTCATGATTCCTTACATTACTGTCCAATTTGACATTAGGTGAGAAATTCTCTCTGAGTCATTTTCAGTCTCTACTCCAATTGGTGAGTCAGTTAGAGCTAGCCGGGTGTATAGGAATTATTCGATCACAATGTTACATAAAGTCACACAGTTGATATAGTATAGTTAGATATGGTTGACTTCGACCTCATTCTCGATATGGACTAGTTACATTCTTGCTATGAATCAGTTGGCTGCATAACTAGGATCATTAAATTCTAGTTTCCTAATGAACCAGTCTTAGAATGGAAGGGTAGTACTTCAGTGCTTAAGTTTAGTTCATTTCATACCTTGAATCTAGGAAAATGATCGCTAAGGGGTACATCTATCATTTGGTTAGGTTCAAAGATTCTAGTTCTAAGACCCCAACACTTCAGTCAGTTTCAGTTGTAAATGCGTTCCCTGATGTATTTTCTAAAGATCTTGCCGGAGTCACTCCCGAGCGGGAAATAAAATTCAGATAGAACTTCTTCCAAATACCTAGCCTATCTCTATTCCTCCTTACAGAATGGATCCAGCTGAGCTTAAGGAGTTGAAGGAACATCTGAAAGATCTTCGAGATAAAGGCTTCATCAATCCTAACATCTCTCCATAGGGTGCCCCAGTCCTATTCGTGCGAATGAAAGACGGTACACTCAGAATATGCATTGACTACTATCAATTGAACAAGGCCAAAATCAAGAATAGGTATCCTCTACCCAGTTTTGATGACTTTTTCGACCAACTTTAGGGAGCTAGTTGTTTTTCCAAGGTTGATCTCATATTAGGATACCACCATCTTAAGGTCAGAGAATGTGACATTTCAAAAATAGCCTTCAAAACTTGGTATAGTCACTATGAATTTATAGTTATGTCTTTTGGACTAACCAATGCTCCTGCAGCTTTTATGGATCTGATGAACAAGGTATTGAAGCCATACCTTGACATGTTCGTTATTGTCTTTATAGATAATATCTGGTTTACTCCAGAATAGAGGAGGAGCATGCAGACCATCTGAGAATAGTTTTATAAACTCTCAGGGATTGCCAGTTTTGCAAGTATGAATTTTAGTTGAAATTAGTTGCATTCCTCGGTCATATGGTCTCCAGTGAGGGTATTCAAATGGATCCTCAAACGATAGCGGCAGTCAAGGATTGGCCAAGACCTACCTCCCCATCAGAAATTAGGAGTTTCTCGGGCCTAGCCAGTTATTATAAAAGGTTCATAGAAGGGTTCTCCTCCATTGCTTCTCCTTTGACCAGACTAACTCAAAAGAAGGTGAAGTTTCAATGGTCTGATGTGTGTGAAAAAAGCTTTTAGGAGTTGAAAACTTGACTCATTACAATCCATGGTTTGACTCTACGAGAAGGTTTACACGGGTTTGTGATCTATAGTGATGCCTCCAGAGTTGGCCTTGGGTGTGTTCTGATGTAGCATGGTAAAGTCATAACTTACTCTTCCAGATAGCTCAAGGTTCATGAGAAGAACTATCTGACTCACGATCTTGAACTTGCATCAGTAGTATTTGCTTTGATGATTTTGAGGCACTACCTTTATGGGGTTCATGTCGATGTTTCTACTGACCAAAAGAACCTACAGTATGTGTTTAGTCAAAAGGACCTAAATCTGCAACAGAGAAGATGCTTAGAGTTATTAAAGGATTATGACATGAGTGTGTTGTATCACCAGAGCAAGGACAATGTAGTGGCTGATGCCCTCAGTAGAGTGTTTATATGGAATATTGCTCATATAAAGGAGGATAAAAAGGATTTGGCAAAGGATATTCATAGGCTGGCTCAGTTAGGGGTCCAGTTGGTTGATTTAGTAGAAAGTGGAGTTGTAGTATAGAGTGGGTCAGAATCCTACCTGGTGGTGGAGGTTAAGTCAAAGCAGGATGAAAACCCAATTCAACTCAAGTTGAAGGAAGCAGTCCTAAGGAAAGAGGTAGAAGCTTTCACCAAAACAAGAGATGGTGGGCTTCGTTATCAGGTGTAAATGATTTGGGGCAATGAATATTAATGGAGGCTCACGACACTAGGTACTCTATTCCACCCAGGTGCCACCAAGATGTACCATGGTCTACGGGAAGTCTACTGGTGGAATGGCATGAAGAAGGATATTGCAGAATTCGTGGCTAAATGTCCAAATTGCCAACAATTCAAGGTTGAACATCAGTGACCTAGGGGTATGACCCAGGATATTAGCATTCCTACTTATAAGTGGGAAGAACCTCTTACTCGCCAACAACATGACTCAATTTGGGTGGTTATAGACTGGATGACTAAGTCAGCATATTTCCTATCAGTTAAGATCACATATTCAGCAGAGGATTATGCTAGACTGCACATCTGGGAGTTATTCAGATTGCATGGAGTTCCCTTTTCCATCATTTCAGATAGGGGTACTTATTTCACCTCATACTTTTGAAAGTAATTTCAGAAAGGACTTGGTACTCAGGCCAAGCTCAACACAACTTTTCACTCACGGATAGATGGCCAGACTATGCATACCATTCAGAATATCAAAGATATATTGAGGGCTTTGTGATTAATTTTAAAGGTAGTTGGGATGATCACCTACCTCTAATCGAGTTTGCAAACAACAATAGCTACCACTCTAGTAGTCTGATGGCCCTATTCGAGGCATTATATGGTAGGAGGTGCAAATCTCCTATAGGGTGGTTAGAGGTTGGTGAAGCTACCTTAATGGGACCTGATTCAGTGCATGAAGATATGCAAAAGGTTTATCCTATCAGGGAACAACTGAAAATAACTCAAAGCTGACAAAAATCGTATGCAAATATAAGGAGAAGGGAGCTAGAGTTTTCTATGGATGATTGGGTATATCTGAAAATTTCACCTATGAAAGGTGTGATGAGATACGGGAAGAAAAGAAAGCTCAGTCCTAGATATGTTGGTCCTTATAGAATCCTGAGACGTATTGGCAATGTGGCTTATGAGTTGGATTTTCTTGCGGAGTTAGCATCGGTGCACCTAGTCTTCCATGTGTCTCTGCTGGAGAAATGCATCGGTGATCCAACCTCAATTGTGCCTCTAGATAGCATTGGTGTAAAGGATAGTCTCTCTTACGAAGAAGTTCCAGTTCAAATTATAGACCGCCAGGTTCGTAATATGAGGAACAAGGAGGTCAATTCAATAAAGGTTTTATGGAGGAACTAGCTAGTTGAGGGAGTTACATGGGAAGCAGAAACACATATGGTGGCCAAATACCCTCACTTATTCCCTTCCGACTTATCTTCAACATTAGATACTAAATTCCTCCTCAGTACTCTATTCAGTTCGATATCCTTCAGCTCTATTCATGTTTTAATATGCACCCTAGTTGCATAAATTTAGTTACTATACCTATCTCATTTCGAAGTTAGTCACTCCTTCAGTACTCAGTTCAGATTCTTTAGTTCGAGGTTGCAGTTCTTTCCCTAGCCTTTCAGTATGCTTATTCTACATTCAAAGATGAAAGTTTCCAAGGAAGAGATTGATCTTGGGCAGATTTATATGCCCAAGTGATACTCAAACGTATCATTTTTACCTTGTTTGTTGTGCAATGTGTATATAATATCATGTAATTAGTAATAAAATGCGAATTTATACTAACCAACATGATTAGCATTTGTTTTGCAGGTAAATGTGATTTTTAGGAGCTAAAATGCATGTTGGAACTATGTCGGAGTTGGACTTGGATGCGAGCGTGGAAAAGACCTTGGAATGCACATTTTATAGGGGCTCCGCGATGGAGCCGTGCCACGCTACCATCGCGGTAGCACACTGCCTGAACAGGAATTAAAATGGCAATTTCCAGTGTGCCTTCGCGTCAGCTCCGTGGCACGGGGAGAGGCCTCCGTGCCACGTTGAGGCTATTTTACCGGACCCTGGATTTCCAGTGAAGGTCCGCATCCACGCCGTGTCACGGAGGCAGTGCTCCGCGTTGGCCTCCGTGACACGTTGCTTGTTATTCCGGGAAAAATTTCCCACTAGTATAAATAGCACACTTAGGTTTATTTTAAGGAGGTTTTTAGTTTTTAGACTGAGTTCAGAAGTGGAGAGCAAGGACGTGGGTTAGTAGCAGTTGAAGAACGAAAAAGCTAAGGGATTTCTTCTCTTCCTTTCTTCTTTCTATCAATTGTACGTATGATTTACACTCATTTTAGGATGATCAATCCACAAATGAGTGGCTAATTCTCTTCCTTGCTGAGGTTTTGAACATGTGTAATGAATTTTGATTATAATTGATATGGTTTTATTCTTCTTCTTTAATGTTGTTCTATTAATTCTTGTTCTTACTGCATTAGTGCATGGCCAACATTAATGTACATCTAAAAAATCCAATTTCACTTGAAAGAGCAAGAAATTGGAAAGTTGTGAATTAATAGGGTATTGTTCTTAACTTGATTTGGGAAAATTGGGTTTTGATGTGCTTTCCTGATAGAAATATACTTGAAAGTCGTATTAGTCAATTTAGGAACCGGAATTGTAGTGCTAGGTCATAAATTGCATTTGATCACAGAAATGTAGACGGATGGTTTATGATTCTAAAGTGAAATTAAATACGAGAGTTTTAATTTCTAGGCTAATGTTCTTGGCTAGCAACATGAAGAAGAGATTAACCAAATTATCATGATTATCAAGTTCATTACTTGTTCTTAACCTTGGCATGTTCATATCCATTGTCTAAATTCACAGGTAAATAGTTGTTATTAATTGTAGTCTATATAGTTTAGAAACAAAAACTCAAGTAACTATTGGTTACATTGTTGTTAGCATAATTAGAAGTGAAATAGGAATATAGTAAACTAGGCAATTTTACGTATCTTGAGCCTCATTGGATCGATACTTGGCTACTTAGCCACTTTATTACTTGTTTGACCACGTGTACTTGCGTGTCGGTTTATAATATATAATACCAACCTGAGCAGAACACTGAACAAGTTTTTGGCGCCGTTGTCGGGGAAGCTAGGTGATTTGTGAAATTGTGTTTAGTGTAAATTTACTGTATTTGTATTTTTATTTTCTTAAGTGTTAACAACTTGGTCTTAGCCTGTATTTTGCAGATTTTGTTGCTGTGAACACTGGCAAGGGACAAAGAGCTGGTGGAATCTTACTTAGAGCCTGAACGTGAATTTCATAGTCAACGTAGAGAAGCTCTACGAAAGAAGCTGCAGTTGCTTAAACAGTCTATGATGGAGCAACAAAATCCACCAGTTGTGCGGGCAGTTTTAGTGCCCGATGAAGCAGCAGCAAGTCCGGTTCGCGAGGTGGCAATCCCACACGCTAATAATGTACATTCTAGCATCCGCAAACCAGAGCCTGGAGGGAGGTTTGAATTAAAGCAGAATATGGTGCAACTTTTGCACACAAGCGGGCAATTTACCGGTCTCCCTCATGAAGATCCACAGCAACATCTCCAAAACTTTTTGGAGATAAGTGACACTTATATACCCGCTGGAGTGTCACCTGATTATGTTCCGCTCACCTTATTTCCATTTTCCTTACTTGGTGAAGCCAAGAGGTGGTTAAAAGCTGAACCACCCAATTCTATATCAACGTGGGATGATCTTGCACGGAAGTTTTTGATCAGATTTTTACCTTCTGGTAAAACAGCCAGACTTAGGAGTCAAATCCTAAGTTTTAAACAGAGGGAAGGAGAAAATCTATATCAAGCCTGGGAAAGATTTAAATCCATGTTGCGAGACTGTCCTCATCATCACCAGTCCAATGAGGTGTTGGTACACACATTTATTGAGGGTTTGGAACCCCACACTAAAATTCTGTTAGATTCAGCAGCTGGAGGGCAAGCGCTGGAAAAGACCTATGAGGAGCTGTACACTTTGCTCAACCGGATTTCACAAGGCAATCCAGAATGGAATGTAGATTCTTCAAGAGGTGGAGCAAGGAAAGCAGCGGGAGTGCTTGAAGTGGATGGATTCACAGCTATCGCTGCACAGATAGCTGCTTTGCAAAATCAGTTAAACACTCACTTAAGCAATATAAATTTGAACCAGCCTTCAGCTTCAGTCAATGCAGTTCAACATATGTAGTGTGAAGTGTGTGGTAGTGGTGAGCATTCAGCTGAATGCTGTGGTGCAAATCCTGATTCTGTTAACTTTGTGGGCAATGCACAGAGAAATCAACCGCAGTTTGGTGGTGGCTACAACTCAAATTGGAGGAACCATCCAAATTTTTCGTGGGGTAGCAACAATCAACAAGGCCAAAGTTCAGGGCAGGGTATGCACAGAAACCAAGGAGGGCAACAAAATTATCAAGCTCAATTCAGAAATCACAATGCCCCTCCTCCACCACCATCACCGACTATTGAGGAGATGTTCAAAACCATGATCGCTAATCAGGCACAATTGTAGGCTGACTATGTCAAATTGGCAGCCGAAGTGAAGAACAATCAATTGGCGACCAAGGCTCTTGAATATCAGTTTGGGCAATTTGCTAGTGCCCAAAATACTAGACCTAGAGGAGGACTACCTAGCGACACGAATCCTAATCCAAAGCTGGTAAATGCAGTGACCACGAGGAGTGGTTTACAGTTGAAGGAGGTGGAACCGGAAAGACCGCCTCAAAAGTCAGGAGCAGCAGATGTTGAGGGAGAGCAAATCTCAGATAAGGGGAAGACTAAAGAAGCTGAACCAGAAAGGCCTCCACCCCCGTTCCCTCAACGACTTAAGAAACACAAGGAGGAGGCGTGTTTCCAGAAATTCATGGAGGTACTTAAACAGGTACATGTTAACTTACCTCTTGTTGATGTCTTGCAGGGAGTGCCAAAATATGCGAAATATATTAAAGACATCGTGGCTAACAAAAGTCGTTTGACTGAGTATGCCACGGTAGCTTTAACGGAGGAATGCACTTCCCGTATTCAGAATAGGTTGCCCACAAAACTGAAAGACCCTGGAAGTTTTACTATCCAGCTTACTGTTGGGCAAAGTATCCGAGCTCGTGGATTATGCGACTTGGGGGCAAGCATAAATCTGATGCCATCTTCGGTATTTAGAAAGTTAGGTCTAGGGAGTCCTAGACCTACAACGGTAATCTTGCAGCTAGCAGACAGGTCTTTAGCTAAGCCGGATGGCATTGTTGAGGATGTGTTAGTGCAAGTAGGCTCCCTCATTTTTCTGGTCGATTTTATTGTTCTAGATTTTGAACCAGATGCTGAAGTCCCATTTATTTTGGGACGACCCTTTTTGGCAACCGGAAAAGCATTAATTGATGTAGCTGCGGGTCAACTCACGATGCGAGCACATGACAAGGTCGAAGTGTTCGACGTGTACAAGGTACCTAAGCTCCCGACAGTTTATAAGGATCTCTCGGTGATCAACGTGATTGATCATGGGAATGCTAATGGAATGAGTGATTCCCGAGAGTTACTAGGAAGGCCACCGAATAAGGGTGAGAACTACTGGGGGGATGACCATGATCGGGACAAATCGTCCATCACCCTAGTAGACAAGTGAGCTTAAAGGACGTCGAGCCGCGACGGTAAACCAGGCGCTGCACGGGAGGCAACCCGTGAGAAAAATATTTTATTTTTTTCTTTTTGCACAATGTAGTTAATTTTTATCTTTATTTTTGTTTTTATTGTCTATTTCCAAGTTTTAGTTTTCTTTTTCTTTTCTTGATTAGGTTTAGACTTTCATTTTAGTTAGTATTTTTTATTTTAGTTAGGGAAATCTATTAATTTAACCAATTTTTGTTTAGTGAGGTGATTTTCAGGTGTAACGGAGGAAATATACATGGAATCGAGAAAATGAGGCAAGGTATGAAAAATCAAATTAATTGAAGAAACAGTGCACTGGCGCGTTGGCGCCGTGTCACGGAGGTAAGGCACCGCGTTACCCTCCGTGACACGTTGAAGGCAAAATCCGAATTTTTCAAAATTCCAGTAAGCCAACGCGTTGGCTCCGTGTCACGGAGGAGGGGCTCCGCGTTACCCTCCGTGACACGTTGACCCTTATTCAGTGCCGGGTCACACCGGGTTGCCGGGTGACCCGCGTGTTTTCTTTAAATAAACCCCCGATTTTGCCCCATTTTTCCCCATTTCCCTCTTCCCTCCACGACCAAACACCCATTTCCCCCTCCCCAAGCACCGTGCCACATTCCTAGGCAAGGAAAAACATCAAGTTTCTTCGGTTTCTCAATTCAAAGGTATGTTTTCATCATCTATCTCAATTTTTTGGCGATTTTTGTCAAATTTGGGCATGTGAGGTGAGATATATCACCCTAGGTAGAAATTAAACATGAATGTTGGATTATTCGTGATTGATACATGTTTGGATTGTTGTATTTAGTGTTTGAACTTATCGATTGCGTAAATAATTCGAAATTGATCATAGAATTGTATTCTAGGGCTTGGGTTGTTGAATTTGACTTGGGAACTTGATAATTTGATGAATTCGATGCCGGGGTGTGTTTATTATTTGAGAGAAGTCGTGGTAAATATTGTGTAAATGTTAAAAGACGACTAATTCTCGAACTTTTGTGGGAAAATGCATAAAATGTGTAAATTGGTTAGATTGTTTAGATTAGATTGTATATAAAATGTTTTGATTGTTGTTTTTATTTTGTTGTTGTTTTTGTTGCTTGTGCGATGTGTGAATTGTTAGCGGTAGTAGGATTGGGATTAGCTGTATGAAGTCTGAGTAGTACGCTAACCGTTATGCTGTCGAAATTTTGTTGTGAACGCACTAAGCATGGAGTATATAGTGTTGTCTGTGGTGTAATTAGAGTTATTCTTGCCGTAATTTTGTAGAAGTAGCTAAGGCCTAAGTGTGGGGTAAATGTTGTGTAACCCGACCTTAGCCGAAGTTAACAAGTTTTTAGTTTAACGTTGTGCTTGTTTGTGTAAATTGACAGGTACAATGGCTAGCAGACAAGATAAAGACAAGGGTGCTTCTACCTCAGGCACAGGTAGGAAAAGGATGAGACTGGGCACCGCAGTCCCAGCTGCACCCGCTGTTCCGCGCGGCCAACGCCGCCAATACGGAACAAGATGGGTCACCGATGAAGGGAAGAAATGGTACGCTAAGCATAAAGAAAACAAGTACTTCCCCGAGGAACATATTGCACGAGAACCACTTGCACAGGAGTTCCCTCGCATCGTACAGAGAATTGAAGCAGCTGGGCTCAGCTTTATTTTTCAGGAGCCCAAGGAGTGCAACCTTCACTTGGCCCGGGAATTTTATGCTAACTGGAACCCGGCCATCAGGAGCCACACTATAAAAATCAGAAGGCAGATTGTCACTCTGGAACCCCAGCAGTTGAATGCCATCGTTGGAGCGCGGGACACAGACGCCCACATTCTCCGCCAGCTAAACATCACCCCACCGTACGCCGACATCAGACGTACATTGTGTGTGGATCGATCCATAGCCCGATGGAGTAGACACAAGGAGAGAGGTTACCACCAGACTCTGCCTTATTCGCAGATGAACAGGGAGGCTAGAATATGGCTGAAGATTGTATGTTCGTGTTTGATCCCGGGAGTTCATATGACAGACGTGACCCGGGACCGTGTCTGCATGGTGTATGCCCTTATGAAAGGGCTTGAGATTAATGTTGGGGCGGTCATAATATCCGCCATGAAGAGAGCCGTACTGCACCAGGGCCACAGATACGGGTTTGGCGGACTCATCACCACCTTCCTCCGAGGCCTCGACATTGAGGAAGAAGCCTTGGATTATATTCCGCAGCTGGAGCAGAGGGCCCTCGACGTGACAAAGACTAAGGCCCCCGACATTACACACGGACCAGTATTGACTTTGGGCGAGCGCCATGCTCGTGACGATCAGTACATGGCCCGTATGTTTGGCATGCAGATGCTGCAGCTACGGATAGGTGGGAGACCAGCCACCGAGGAAGAATTATGGCAGTTGGAGCTGGACTACCCCTTTGGCGAGAATGCCAGAGCCTTATGTCGGGTAGGGCCAGCCTTTGTGGAGCCTACAAATGACGATGTCCCTACTGATGAGGAGACACGTCATGAGGACTCTAATGTGGAGTCCGATGATGACGATGGAGCTGATTCAGATATGGGCGACGAGGCCGCAGCACTGGATGAAGAAGTCAAATATTTCGACTGAGCAGGGAGTTCCACCACCCAAAATTTTGTGTTTTGTAATTTTTTTGAACACTGGGGACAGTGTTCGATTTAAGTGTGGGGTGGGGAGTAGCTAGGTGCTGGGTCAAGGCTCTAATTTGCTGTATGTTTTTCCTTGATATTTATGTATGTTTGTGCTTTCCCTGTGGCGAACTGATTTGCGATGTATGTGTATATATTTGTGTGTGGTTAATGATGTGTGTTTTTGAAAGTTATGGTTGCTAGTGTAAATATTTTGTAAATTTTGTAAATATTTTTTTTTCTCTATCGACATGATCGATATTTTTCAAAATTTTTGCGAAGAGATTTTGCAATTATCAAAATCTTTTGTAAATATGTTTCTATCGAAATGATCGATGTGTTGCAAAATTTTTTTTGATTTTTATTTTTTTTGGGTTTCTCGGAGTTTGTTTTCGGTTCTTTTACCGAGAATAGTCCCATTGAACCGATGTCATAGTTAGTGACCGTTCCCTATGATGGATGGATGACGACCGTCTTAAGGGAAATGTAGTTGGTAGGAGTAGGATTTTTATTTGTTTTTTTTTTAGTTTTTCTTTGGTGGATTGCATCAATGAACTGTAGTTGCTTATGGTTGCTAAAATTTTGTTGCGTGTTGTAATTGATGTTCAAAATGTGAAAGTGATTCGTTTGAAAGCATGCAATTCTGTAAATACGTGAGTTACCTAGGCTATAGAATTTGGTTCAGTATGATTGAGGCTTAATCTTGAATTCATGTAATTGACTAATTAAAGAGTCTGTGAATGCATCTTGATTCGAGCATGTGCATGAATTGTGAAGTGAGGTTTTGCTATTCCATGTCATTATGAATTGTCTAGAACTTGCCTGGTGTGTATACAAAACGAAATGAAGGAGGTGTAGTGTTGGAAAGGATGTAGGCATTTCTTTGTTTTAACCGATAGTTTCCATTTTTTCTTGTCAAATTCTACCTTTTTATATGTTGTATACCCTAGTCAGCCCGTTGAGCCTTTAGCCGATTTCTTTCTTTTGTCCAAAATTGTATGAACTAAGCTTTATTCCTTATTTTCATTAGCCTTAAAGCCCATAAGAAGCTCTTAAGCGCTTACAAAGAAAAAAAAATGTTTCCCAAAGTGTTAAAGAGTGAAAAGAGTGAAAAGAGAAAGAAAAGCAAAGTGAAGAAAGAAAAGATGATGTTGAAGAGGCACTTGTTGTAATTAAATGATAGTGAGGGTACATGAAAACCCTTTGTTTTGTGTCAAGTGTGTTTGATGAAATGGGCTGTATGAAAGTAAACCAGCATGAATGGGAGAAAAAGAGAAAAGAGAGGAACAATGTCCATGAGTCGATGGGAATGAGTTGAAAAGGCGCTTAAGGATGCTAGCGACTATTATTGGCTAATCCAATATATATATATACTAGATCCATAGCCCCGTTACAACCCATTAAAGTCCTACGTGATCCTATGTTGCATTTCTTTATATTAGTGGAGTAATACACTAAGGGCAAGTCTATGGGTCATGACATGATGCATGTGAATTCTTTTGGGAGAGAGAGTGAAATTAATTTTTATATGCCCCTACTTGAATGTTTGTGTGCTGCATGAACATAAAGGGGAAGTTTCTCTCGAGTTGTGAGGGCACATGCTTGATGAAAGATTGATTTTCGTGTCGGATTTCTTGATTAGCTGATTTGCATGAGTTTGCCGAAATCAAGAATCAATTCTTAAGGTCTAGGAAGCCTTGATGTATTAAAGGTCATTGTATTGTACGACCAAGCATGTTTTCTTGATGATTTGCAAAAATTGAATAATCGGTATGACCGTAGCATAAATTGTTGCACCATAGTGATGAAGGTTGGGATGTAATTTGCATGATTTGTGTATGTGTTGTTCGAGGACGAACAAGGATTTAAGTGTGGGGTAAGTGATCTTGGGCAGATTTATATGCCCAAGTGATACTCAAACGTATCATTTTTACCTTGTTTGTTGTGCAATGTGTATATAATATCATGTAATTAGTAATAAAATGCGAATTTATACTAACCAACATGATTAGCATTTGTTTTGCAGGTAAATGTGATTTTTAGGAGCTAAAATGCATGTTGGAACTATGTCGGAGTTGGACTTGGATGCGAGCGTGGAAAAGACCTTGGAATGCACATTTTATAGGGGCTCTGCGATGGAGCCGTGCCACGCTACCATCGCGGTAGCACACTGCCTGAACAGGAATTAAAATGGCAATTTCCAGTGTGCCTTCGCGTCAGCTCCGTGGCACGGAGAGAGGCCTCCGTGCCACGTTGAGGCTATTTTACCGGACCCTAGATTTCCAGTGAAGGTCCGCGTCCACGCCGTGTCACGGAGGCAGTGCTCCGCGTTGGCCTCCGTGACACGTTGCTTGTTATTCCGGGAAAAATTTCCCACTAGTATAAATAGCACACTTAGGTTTATTTTAAGGAGGTTTTTAGTTTTTAGACTGAGTTCAGAAGTGGAGAGCAAGGACGTGGGTTAGTAGCAGTTGAAGAACGAAAAAGCTAAGGGATTTCTTCTCTTCCTTTCTTCTTTCTATCAATTGTACGTATGATTTACACTCATTTTAGGATGATCAATCCACAAAAGAGTGGCTAATTCTCTTCCTTGCTGAGGTTTTGAACATGTGTAATGAATTTTGATTATAATTGATATGGTTTTCTTCTTCTTCTTTAATGTTGTTCTATTAATTCTTGTTCTTACTGCATTAGTGCATGGCCAACATTAATGTACATCTAAAAAGTCCAATTTCACTCGAAAGAGCAAGAAATTGGAAAGTTGTGAATTAATAGGGTATTGTTCTTAACTTGATTTGGGAAAATTGGGTTTTGATGTGCTTTCCTGATAGAAATATACTTGAAAGCCGTATTAGTCAATTTAGGAACCGGAATTGTAGTGCTAGGTCATAAATTGCATTTGATCACAGAAATGTAGACGGATGGTTTATGATTCTAAAGTGAAATTAAATACGAGAGTTTTAATTTCTAGGCTAATGTTCTTGGCTAGCAACATGAAGAAGAGATTAACCAAATTATCATGATTATCAAGTTCATTACTTGTTCTTAACCTTGGCATGTTCATATCCATTGTCTAAATTCACAGGTAAATAGTTGTTATTAATTGTAGTCTATATAGTTTAGAAACAAAAACTCAAGTAACTATTGGTTACATTGTTGTTAGCATAATTAGAAGTGAAATAGGAATATAGTAAACTAGGCAATTTTACGTATCTTGAGCCTCCTTGGATCGATACTTGGCTACTTAGCCACTTTATTACTTGTTTGACCACGTGCACTTGCATGTCGGTTTATAATATATAATACCAACCTGAGCAGAACACCGAACAGAGATATTGTAACACCCCAAAAGTCCTAAGACCAGACCCGAGGACTGAAAAAAAGAAAGTAGGAAAATTTGCACTAGGTCACAGAATGAGTCATTGAGTGACTGGTGACTCGTTATGTGACCCGACGGGTCATTAAATGACCTGTTGTATGTGAATCAGTTGGTAAAATGTTAGGGTTTCCTAGAGACTTAATGAGTTGAGGAACGAGTCGTGGTGCCATTTCACATCTCATCAATGGAGTAGTTGTTTGGGAAGGTGAGAGGATGGAAAATTCCAGTAGTGCCTATGAGTGGTTTCGACTAGTCACTGTGACACCAACAAGTCATTGAGCATCTCATTACGTGTTATGAATGCTTGAAAACTTGAGTTTTAGAGAGTCTTAACGAGTGGGGAGTGACTCATTAAGTGTCATGACAAATCGTTATGTGGAGATGTCAAGTTGAGATCAAAAGTTAGAATTTTTGGCCAGTGGTGATGAGAGGACTTGACGAGTCGTTCAGTGACCTAACAAGTCATTAGGTCTGGTAGTGCCCATTTAAAAGTCTAAAGTCCAGGGGCATTTTAGTAACTTTTTGCTATTTTAGTTCCTAAACTACGTCATTTTGGAAATAATTTCAAAGGTTTTGGAGGGGTAAACTGTTCTTCTCCCTCATTCTCCACTTAGATTTTCAGAGTAACATTCGTAGACCTCAAAGCTCCTCTATCAAGCCTAAAACTAGGGCTTCCAGTTCTCCTAAAAATGCAAGATTTCTTCTCTGAGCCTTCATCTCTAAGTATGTGGGATGTTACTCCTCGTAAGTTTCTATCGGTTAAAGGACGCATGCGTACGTATGTGGAAAATTTTGGAGTATGACACATGCGAGGAAGGGCTCAGGGATGAATGTACGAGCATGACGTCGAGCAGGTAGGAGGACGAGGCTGGAGGCCAGGTGCACGGTGTGCCGCGCCGCACCTGCCAACCGATGCCATGGCCTGTGTGCCACACCTCCAGCTTGGGGCGATGGGTGGAACACCGCGCCTCCCGCCACCGACCCCACTTGTATATATATGTTATAATTGGAGTTGAAAACATTACAAACATTTCCCCAAGCACCAAATTCGGCCCTACATTATTTTCTTCTACTTTTCTTCCATTTTTCATCAATTTATGCCGCTAAACTCGGTCCAAACGCAAATTCACCTTGGATAACGAGTTCTAGGCTACGAGAAGCATCTCTGCAGAGTTATTTCTTGAAAATTTGCTCGGTGTACCAGAACCCCGCCAAGTAAAGGCTGTCGGAATTACTTCAAATTGAATCCTAAGCGGCTAAAGGCAATAGGTAAGCCTTTCTCCCTTCTAAACTCTTGAGAAATTATGAGTTTTCGGCCGAATTAAATTTAGTTGAATTATTGTTATTTTCATCGAAAGATATTATTTTTACCGAGTATTAATATTGAAAATAGCCCTATTCTCTTAGCGTAAGGGCTGTAGTTGAGTGGAATCACCGACTACAGGTGGTAACTAATTAGATAAACAAGAATCGACACTTGAGGTATGTTCATTCTCATCTCTTCAGCAAGTTATTCCTATCGTATAGTAATACGACCTATGTCCCTATTTGAAAGTCATAAGCATGTATGTTGTATTTAGATGTTACCGTTGATTGACATTAGTGTTTATTATTTTGGTTGGGGCTAACCCTACCCTATATAGCCTTTCATTTACCAACCTCGGGGTTACTAGTTGTGTCATCACCTACGGGGCTATATAGATAGCTTAAAGGAGCTATATGTTGTCAGACAGGACTATATTCAGGTCCAAGGGCCATATTACAGTCAATCCATGAATAGGCTTCTATTTTTAGGCCGTATCGGCATTACTGACCCTCAGTTGAGCCTCGTGTGCCCAGGGTGCAGTTATAGGAGCCCATCGAGCTCAAACACCGCTACAGTAGCCTAGTGGGCTCAGTTGTAGACCCAGAGGCCATGTAGGTTGGTTATAGTTACCCGTTGACTCATATTGACCAAGCTAGGGATATATAGATTGAAGTGTACTCGCTAGGGCTTACGGGTTCTCTGGGCGGGTTCTTCTCTGTTGGTTGTACCTTCCAGGCTTATGGGGGCTAGGTAAGGTTATTGTTTGTATTACTTACTTGTTAGTTATACAACAAGTTGTGAGGCTATTCAGGTGTAACTCTTACCCTTTCTATTGATCATTTTCAGTTCTATTATCAGTTTTACTCAAGTCATTTCCATTACTGCCTTATATATTCGGTATATATTGTACTGACGCCCATCTATGGGGTGCAACATTACTTGCCTACAGGTGCATATAGACGTGGCTCAGGACTTTCCTAGCTGCCAGCCAAAGTCAGCAGTCTAGTCAGCTTCTTTTCTCCAGAGTTGATAGTTAGAAAAGGTTTGTTCTTTTACTGTACAACTTTTGGTTGGTCGGGGCCCTGTGTTGAGCATTATTCCACTCATAGAGGCTTGTAGGCTAAAGTTTCTCAATTGTTGGTGGTTGTTGGCCGTATGGGGCTTATGTGGGGTTTATTTTTTGTATGTTGGTCGTGTGGGGCCTAGTTTAGCTAGTTAGTTAGCAGCCTTGTCGGCACTAGTGTGAATATGATCGCCTGTTTTCATTTTCCTATAACTAGAAAACATGGTGGTCTTATCAGGATTCCTTCTGGTTGTCAAATCTTCTCACCCTGTCTACTTTGGCTATCTGTTCGTAATGGCCCGCATAGGATCCCTTTTATCGCCTTGTTGTTAGGTTAGCTGTTTTTCTTTGTTGGTGCTATATGGCCTTGTCGGCTCGAGGGTGTATTTACAACCGAGATATAGTAGTTTATTTTCTTGATTTTGAGTGCTTTGAGGTTAGGAGCATTGTTTAAATGTTGGCTTAGAGGATGGTTGCTCAGCACCAGCCAGTGGTAGCAGTTGTTGCTGAATAGACTGGAGGACCTTGAAGTTCAAGGGTCCGAGAGTTTCTTGCTCTGAGTCCTCCAAAATTCACCGGGAAAGATCGTGGGGAGGTCCCTCAGGACTTTGTGGATCAGTTACAATGAATTTTTAGAGTGATGCATGCCACTCCTGCAGAGACAGTCAAGTTGGCAGAATTCCGAAAATGAGATATAGCGGTATTATGGTATGAGAGTTGGGAAAGGTCCCGAGGCAGAGATGTACCCCTTCGACTTGGTCTAGTTTTTTAGAGGCCTTCATAGATCATTACTTGCTGCGAGAAATCAAACAGGCCTGGGTGGATCAGTTTCTGCACCTGGAACAGGGTTCGATGAGTGTTCAGGAGTATGCAATAAGGTTTGACTCCTTGGCTAGATATGCGCCAGCTTTTGTGGATACCATGCTAGCGAGGGTACATCGATTTATCATGGGACTACTCCTAGAGTATGTGGAGACCTGTGTTATGGCTACCTTTTGAGAGGACATGGACATTGCCGGCATTCAGGCTTTCGCTTAGAATATTGAAAGGATTAAGCGGCGTCAGCAAGAGGTGGAAAGGGTGAATCAAGAACAATGCCGAAAGGCCAAGCCCAGCAACACTCAGGTAGAATTCAAGGGTAGACCCAGGCCACAAATATCAGGTAGGCCACCTAGACCCCCACCTCTGCAGTAGCAGGGTGGTAGATCAGATCGTTGGGGATAGTTAGGTCCTAGCGAGAACTCGCGAGCATCAGGCTCCCAGCAGCAGAGGGGATTAGATCAGAGCAGGTCCACTGTACCACGTTGTACCATTTGCAGTCGACGTCATTTTGGGACGTGTAGGTACGATTCTACTTCTTGTTATGTCTGTGTACAAGAGGGTCATATGATGAGGGATTGTCCAACTAGAGTTCAAGGTGATCAAGACCAGCAGGACAGGACTTCAGTAGGGTTACATGCCCCAGCACCTTCAGCAAGGCGTAGACCCTCAACTCCAGGCTTTAGAGGCCGAGGTAGATTAGGGGCATCTAGTTCTTGTAGTGGTCCAGATTGCACTTCTGCTTTACCAGGATGACATGAGTCAAAGCCATCACCAGATGTTGTGATAGGTATGCTGGACGTTTGCTATCACTCAGTTTATGCTTTGATTGTCCCAGGTTACACTTTGTCTCATGTTACTCCGTTAGTGGCCCAAAAGTTTGGTATAACACCAGAATTACTCCAGTGACCCTTTTCGGTGTCTACACCTATCGGTGACTCTATTGTTGCTAAGAGAATTTACCGGGGTTGTACAGTAGAGATTGTCGGTCGCCAGACTTTAGTAGATTTAGTGGAGCTAGAAATGATTGATTTTGATATAATTATAGGTATGGATTAGCTAGCGCCATGTTATGCCAATGTGGAGTGTTGGACCGGAACTGTTCAATTTCATTTTCCAGGGGAGGTAGTGCGAGAGTGGAAAGGCAATGCAGCCATTCCAAAAGGTAGGTTCATATCCTATCTTCGGGCGAGAAAGTTGATAGCGAAGGGTTGTATTTACCATATTGTTAGGGTTCGGGATATGCAAGCAGAATCCCCGAATCTTTAGTACATCCAAGTGGTTAGTGAGATTCTATATGTATTCCCAGATGAGCTCCCAAGTATTCCCCCAATGTGTGAGATCGATTTTTCTATCGACTTGCTACTAGGTACACAACCAATATCCATCCCTCCATTCTGAATGGCTCCCGCTAAGTTAAGAGAGCTGCAAGAACAATTGAAAGACTTGTTAGATAAGGGTTATATTAGGCCTAGTACTTTGTCATGGGGTGTGCCAGTTCTGTTTGTGAGGAAGAAAGATGGCTCCCTATGAATGTGTATAGATTATCGGCAGTTGAATAAAGTTAAATATTATGAATAAATACCCTTTTCCAAGGATAGATGATATGTTTGATCAATTGCAGGGGGAAAAATATTTCTCCAAGATTGACTTAAGGTTTGGGTACCACCAAGTACGGGTCCGGGAAATAGATATTCTGAAAACAACTTTTAGGACCCGATATGGTCATTTTGAATTCTTAGTCATGTCTTTCAGACTAACAAATATCCCAACAGTGTTTATGGATCTGATGAACAGCATCTTCAGGCCATATATAGATCTGTTTGTGATAGTATTCATTGATGATATCCTAGTATATTCTCGCTCAGAAGGTAAACACAGCGATCATTTGCAAGCGGTACTCCAGATTCTCAGAATGTGAGTTTTGGTTGCAATCCGTAGGTTTCTTGGGAAATATTGTACCAGATGTTGGTATTTAGGTTGACTCATAGAAAACATAAGAAGTCAATACATGGCTTAGACCCAAAACTCCAACTGAAGCTCACACTTTTCTAGGGTTAGTCGGGTACTACAGTACGTTCGTAGAAGGATTTTCTACCCTACCAGTTCCATTGACCAGATTAAATCAGAAAGAGGCTAAGTTCCACTAGACTGAGGCCTGTGAGCAGAGTTTCCAGGAGTTGAAAAATAGATTGACATCTTCACCAGTGTTAGCCTTACTGGAATGTTCAGAGGGTTATGTTGTATATTGTGAAGCTTCAGGCGTTGGGGTAGGGTGTGTCCTGATGCAACACAATAATGTAATTTCTTATTCTTTGAGGCAGCTAAGGAAGAACGAAATGAACTACCCCACCCACAATTTGGAATTAGCTACAGCGGTTCATGCTTTGAAAATATGGAGGCATTACTTGTATGGTGTTCATGTGGATATTATTACTGATCATAAAAGCCTCTAGTACATCTTCACGCAGAAAGAATTGAATTTGCCGCAGCGCTGTTGGTTAGAATTGTTGAAAGATTATGACGTGAACACTCTGTATCACCCGGGGAAAGCTAATATTGTAGCTGATGCCCTTAGCCGTAGATCCAAGGGCAGTTTAGCATATTTGAGGTCAGAATAGCAGGAAATGGATCGAGAGCTGTACCGATTAGCCAGTTTAGCATTCTGGGTGGTAGATTCAGAGGATAATGGGGTTGTAATTTAGAATACCACAGTATCATCTCTGGTTGTAGAAGTCAAGGAGCGGCAGTAAGAGGACCCTAATCTAGTACAACTCAGAGACAAGGTTCAGCAGGGTGAATTATCGGCCTTTGAGTTAACAAAAGACGGGGTTTTGGGATCTAGAGGTCGACTCTATGTCCCATACGTAGCAGGGCTTCGCCAGTAGAATATCGCAGAAGTACATTATTCTCGTTACTCTCTTAATTCAGGTTCGACGAAGATGTACCTTTATATAAAGGAGATATACTCGTGGCCTGGAATGAAAAAAGGCATAGTTGAGTTTGTCGCAAAGTGTCCCAATTGCCAGTAGGTAAAATCTGAACATCAGAAACCTAGCGGACTGACTCAGGAGATAATTGTACCTATGTGGAAATAGGAGGCAACTAATATGGATTTTGTGATAGGATCACCCCACACTAGGTGCAAATTTGACTCTATTTGGGTTATTGCTAATAGGTTGAGGAAATCAGCCCACTTCTTTCCAGTTCGGACTACATTTTCAGGGGAAGATTATGCTGAGATATATATTAAGGAAATGGTCTGACTGCATGGTGTCCCAGCATCTATCATTTCTGACAGAGGGGCACAATTTACAACTAGATTTTGGAAATAATTTTAGAAAGGCTTGGTAACATAGGTTAATCTGGGTACAGCTTTCCACCCCCAGACAGATGGTCAGGCAGAGCGCACCATTCATATGCTTGAGGACATGTTACAGGCGTGTGTGCTAGACTTTGGGGGAAGTTGGGACGAGCATCTACCCCTTATCAAATTTGCATACAATAACATTTATCATTCTGCTATTCAGATGGCCCCTTATGAAGCTTTATATGGGCGGAAATGTAGGCCCCGCATAGGATGGTTTGAAGTAGGGGAGGCAGGGTTGATCGAACCTAATATTTCTATCAATCAAAAGAAAAAAGTGAAACTTATCAGGGAACACTTGCTGACAGCCCAGAGTCATCAGAAGTCCTATTCCGATGTGCAATGCAGAGATTTGGAATTTAATGTTGACGATTGGGTGTTTCCTAAAGTATCAACGATGAAGGGCATGACGAGATTTGGAAAGAAGGGCAAGCTTAGCCTAGGTTCATTGGTCCTTATCGAATCCTTTGAATGGTAGGCCGAGTGGCATATGAGCTAGAAATGCCTTCAGGGCTAGAATCTGTCCACCCAGTCTTCCACATATCAATGTTATGGAAATATATAGGAGGCCCATCTCGGGTTTTTCCTGTTGAGGATGTTCAAGTTACTGAAGAGTTATCCTACGAAGAGACTCCAGTTGCTATACTAGATTGGTAGGTCCGTAGATTGCGGATTAAAGATGTGGCCTCTGTTAAAGTCTTGTAGAGGAATAAAAATGTAGAAGAGATGACTTGGGAAGCTGAGGATGACATGAGGTCTAGATATCCTCACTTATTTCAGACCTAACCCAGATTATACAGTTGAGGTGAGATTGTTGTTCAAATGTCACTCTATTGCTTATATACTAGTAATGTTCAGTTGTTCACTTCTATGTTATAGAGTAGTTGTTTATAGCGTCCTGTGAGACGCCTATGTTGGACTTTTTTGCATTTAAAATTTTCGGATAGTCCATATTACAGAGGAGACTCTACAGAAATTTTTCTAGCAATAGTTAAAGGAGTTGAGTCTTTTAAGTCTAAAGATTACATTCGAGTATGAATGTTCCTAAGGGGAGGATGATGTTACACCATGTAAGTTTCTATCGATTAACATACACATGCATACGTAAGTGGAGAGTTTTGGCATATGATGCATGCAAGGAAGGTCTTAGGGATGAATGTACGAGCACGGCATCGAGCGGGCAGGAGGTTGAGGCCGGAGGCCAGGCGCTCGGGGCGACACACCACGCCGCACCTCCATCCTAGTGCGATGGGTGGCGCTCCGCGCCCCCTACCACCAACCCCACTTGTATATGTATGTTATAATTGGAGTTGAAAACATTACAAACATTTCCCCAAGCTCCGAATTCGGTCCTACGATGTTTTCTCTCTACTTTTCTTCCATTTTGCGCCGATTTACACTGCTAAACTCTGTCCAAATGCAAATTCACCTTGGATAACGAGTTGTAGGCCCACAAGAAGCATCTTTGCAGAGTTATTTCTTGATATTCACTCGGTGTTCCAGAAACCCATCTAGTAAAGGTTGTCAGAATTACTTCAAATTGAGTCCTAAGAGGCTACAGGCAATAGGTAAGAATTTATCCCTTCTAAACTCTTGAGAAATTTTGAGTTTTCAGCCGAATTAAATGGAGTTGAATTATAGTTATTATTATCAAAAGATACCATTGTTTGTCGATTCTTAGTATTTAAAATATCCCTATTCTCTCAGCGTAAGGGCTGCAGTTGAGTGAAATCGCCGGCTACAGGTTGGAAATAATTAGATAAATCAGAATCGACACTTGAGGTATGTTAAGGCTAGTCTCTTCTGCAATTTATTCCTTTCATATTAGTAATACGACCTACGTCCCTATAAGAAAGTCATAAGCATGTATATTGTATTTAGCTGTTACCGTTGATTGAGATTAGTGTTTATTATTTCGATTTGGCCTGACCCTACCCTATATAGCCTTCCATCGACAAACCTCAAGGTTACTAGTTGTGTCATCGCCTACGGGGCTATATAGATCGCTCAAAGGATCTATATGTTGTCTAACGGGACTATATTCAGGCCCAAGTGCCATATTACAGTCCATCCACGAATGGGCTTCTTTTTTTATGCTGTATCGGCATCATTGATCCTCCATCAAGCTTTGTGTGCCTAGGGTGCAATTAACAGAGCCCATCGGGTTCAGACACCGCTACAGGAGCCCAATAGGCTCAATTGCTGACCTAAAGGCTAGGTAGGTTGTCTATTGTTACCTGTTGACTCATATTGATGATGCTAGGTGTATATAGATTGAAGTGTACTCACCAAGGCTTATGGGGGCCTCAGGCGGGTTATTTTGTGCTGGTTGTACCTTCCAGGCTTATGGGGGCCAGGTAAGGTTCTTGTTTGTATTACTTTCTTGTTAGTTATACAACAAGTTGTGAGGTTATTTAGGTTATAACGCTTACCCATTTTATTTATCATTTTCAGTTCTATTATCAGTTTTACTCAATCATTTCTTTTACTGCCTTACATATTTGATACATATTGTACTGATGCCCATCTTTGGGGCGCTGCATTACTTCTGTGCAAGTGCGGATAAACGTGGCTCAGGACCTTTCTAGCTGCTAGCCAGAGTCAATAGTCCAATGAGCTCCTTTTCTCCAGAGTCGATAGTTAGAGAAGGTTTGTTCTTTTGTTGGACAGCTTTTGGGTAGGTTGGGACAGGTCATTCCACTCCTAGAGGCTTGCAGACTACAAATTCTCAGTTGTTGGTTGTTGTTAGCCGTGTGGGGACTATATGTGCTTTATTTTATGTATGTTGGCCATGTAGGGCCTAGTTTAGCTAGTTAGTTAGCATCCTTGTCGGCACTAGTGTGAATGTGATCGCCTGTTAGAATTTTTCTATAACTAGACAGCATGGTGGTCTTGTCGACCCGCATAGGATCCCTTTTATCGCCTTGTTGTTAGGTTAGCTATTTTCCTTTATAGGTGCGACGTGGCCTTGTCGGCCCAAGGCTGTATTTACAACCGAGATATATTAGTTTATTTTCTTGATTTTGAGTGCTGGCAGGCACCAGGGATGCTTGTATCCAACCAGGTCAGCCTAGGTCGCAGTGTAGTATTAGGTGCCAGTCATGCCTCCCAAGGTAGGGCGTGACATGGGACTTCAACTGTTATACCCCGGGAACCTAAGGATTAGACCCGAAAGTAAAAATAGAGAAAAACTGAAATATCACACCAGGTCACAGAACGACCCGTGAGGTTGGTCATGAGGAGTGACCACGAGTCGTGAGGTGACTCATGGTCAGCATGGTTTGGCAAGGCTTGAGTGGGGAGGCCACGGGCCTGACCACGAGCGTGGTCGAACCTCACGACTTGTGAGGTCACCCTTGGTCTACCTTGGATGTTTTGGCTAACCGAGATGGGCAGTGTAGTCCACAAAAGGTGAACACGAGTCGTGGTCTGACCTCAGCACTCGTGAATTCAACCGTAGGGTTCCCTTGGATGTTTGGGCAATGGACTCAACGGACCATGGCCACGAGTCGTTCCCTGTGGCAATGACCCGTTAGGTCCTTCGTGGGGACTGACGACCAAAAATTTTCTGTGTATTAATAAGGGTGTTTTCATAATTTCTTATGTCCCTAAAGCCTAAACTACGCTGTTTTAGATATGTTTCTGAGTTAGATAAGATTGGTTAACCCTTTATGCGGTTTTTGGGAGATTCAAGGTCTTCTTCTCCAAATTTTCATCAATTTCTTTGTGGTTATTCAAGGAGTTTCGAGACAACCCATTCCCAGGTATGTAGTGTTTCAAAATGGGTGGAATTCTTCCTCAACCATGACCAATTTCGATTTAAATCATGAATCCTCCAATCCAAGTCTATGGCATTTTTTTCAAATGCATGAAAATGTGATTTCTCTTTATGGGTCTAATTTGATTGAGTTTTAATTATCAAATTATGAATGATGGGTAGGTTCTACTATTATTTTCTTCAAATCATGTTTCAATCCTTTAAATAAAAAAAATCCCATTTGATGAAAGTTCATGAAAGTTATGATTTATGATGAATACTCTATAATTTGAGTTTATTGATGATAGAAAAGAATGATTTTCAAGCTACTCATGTTTATGAGCATGATTTGAAAGAATTGAATATGATGAAGTATTGGGCAATGCCCACATGTTGAAGAATGAATTACGATTTATGAAATGAATTACATGATTTATCAATTTATGTTGTTGGCCTATGAAAAGGGCCTATGATTCTTGGCTAGGCAAGTTTTAAAGGGGATCAATGATGATAAATATTATATCGCAGCCATTGAATTTTTATGCATGATGTTATTTATTTACATATGAGCCTATATGCATGTTTTTGAAATCCATGTCTAGCACCGAGCAACCCAGCGTTCAAACGAATACACCGGTGTCTCATAACCACGTGCCACCATGGGTTTCTAATGATATGATGTATTGATAATGATCTCCTCAAATGTGATATCACACCTTATGCACGACCCTCGCTTAGCAAGCCAGGGTCGGCTTTGCCCACTTGAGCGAGATAGTGGGGCATCATGAAAGGCTCTACCATGATGGTGTCGGTTATGACGAGTCCTCCCATTGTTTCGCATGTTTTATGCATTTTTATATTTATGTTATTAGATCAAGTTATATTTTGATAATGATACATATGATTATGATAATGAATGATTATGAATGATTTGAAAGTCTTGAGGCCTATGTTTTTTTACGAAGATTTTGATGCAAGTATGATGTCTTTTTCCTATGACTGTTTATGAGATATACTTTACTTTATATTATCCGTTTTACTTACCTTGCATACTCGGTACATTCCACGTACTAACCGCATACTTTCTATGCTGTATCGTTTTATGATACAGGGTACAGATCTCAGGCTCATCCTCATCCTTAGTCCATCTCAGCTTACGCTTTCAGCTTATTGGTGAGTCCTCATGTTTCAAGGGTCGTTTGATAGACTTTTATGTTGTTTATGTTCATTTTCGATCGGGTTAGTTGGGGATGTTATCTCATGAACCCATCTTATTTCTTAAAGGCTTTCAGACAAGTATGTAGTGCTCCACTGTGTATACGCCTAGTATTTCTTGAAGTTATGTTACAATTATGTTTTCGCTATGTCTTATGATTATCATTCCGCTAATTTGAATAAGATTAGTTGCATTCATGTGCCATGGGTCGACTTGGGGTCTCTCGAGGTCCCTTGTCCTGTGTCTACGATCCGGGTGTACGTTCCGATCGTGACAAACTTGGTATCAGAGCCATAGGTTCAGAGGTGTCCTAGGGAGTCTGAAATCCTCTTAGGTAGAGTCTTTTACATGGGTGTGAAGCACGCCACACTTATGATGAAGAGGCTACTAAACGTTTTAGGAAATGTTCCCTTCTTTATGTTCTATGTCGTGCGACGAAAAGCCTTTCCATCCTTCTAATTTATGTTATTCACGATTGCAAAATTATGGCTCCTAGAAGAATGAACAGAAGGAGGAATGGAAATGATGATTGCCATGGAGATTGCAATGACCATAGGCATCAGCAAGCCCCACCCATCCAGGAGCCACAAGCACCAGAGCTAACTGCCCATGCTGAGTTTCGGGTGGCTATTCAGATGTTGATGCAGGCCTTGACCGCTCAAGTCAACCAGCAGGCTATTGCGCAGGTCTCACCAAATGGCAATGCAGCGGTGGTTTGAATTAGAGACCTCTTGAGGATGAACCCTCATGAGTTCACAGGATCAAAGGTGGATGAGGATCCATATGAGTTGACTGAAGGGGTCTTGAAGGTCACACAGGTTATGGGGGTGAAAAATGGGGAGTGTGTGGACTTCGCCTTTTGTTAGCTAAAAGAGGTCTTTCATATTTGGTACAAGTAATGGAAGGATAGAAGGGCAGCGGGAGCGGGCCCTATCAGTTGGGATGAGTTCCACATGGCCTTTATTGGCAGATTTTCCCTCGGGAGATGAGGGAATTTAAAGAAGCTGAGTTTGTTAACCTCAAGTAAGGAAAAATGACAGTGCTGGAGTATTCGCTTGAGTCACCCGGTTGTCAAACTACGCCCCAGATTTGGTGATGGATCAAAGGGCGCGGGTGAGCTGATTTGTTCATGGCATGGCCGATTATTTGAACAAGGATTGCAGGAATGCTATGCTCAACTAGGATATGGAATTTCCTTGCATAGTGTTGTACGCCTAGCAGATGGAGGAGGCTCATGCTAGGGAGAGGGAGGCAAAGAGGGCTCGGACGGACAACCATGGGTTTTCACATCAGAGGTCCGGCGGTGGATACCGTCCACAGTTTCAGTAGAGGTCACTAGCCCTAGCACCATCATCAGCTAGTGTCCCATCCAGGCCCAAGGATGATCAAAGGAGCAGGGCTTCAGGGTTGAGGGTTCATAGGGGCACCCAGTTAGAGTATACCTCTCCAGCCTGCGGGAAGTGCAGCAAGAGTCACACAAGAGAGTGCCTGCTCGACTAAGATGTCTATTATGGGTGTGGTAGATCCGAGCACATGCGCTGAGCGTGCCCATATGCTAGACAGGATGATGATAGGGATCATGCATAGACCACTAGGACAGCAACAACTCTAGCTCGTTTCCCTCCACAGGGAGTATCAACTAGTGGGGGTGGCGAACATCGCCAAAACCGATTCTATGCCCTTGCCCCGCGCCAGGAGTAGGAGACTTTGCTAGACGTGGTCACTGGTATGTTGCATGTCTTTCATATTTATGTTTATGCCTTGCTAGATCCGGGAGCTACCTTGTCTTTCGTGACTCCTTACATTGCTTGTAGCCTAGGAGTTAGTCCCGAGACCTTGATAGAACAATTTTTAGTTTTGACCCCTGTTGGTGAGTTGGTCATAGCTACACGAGTATATAGAGGATGCCCGGTCACTGTGTTGAATAAGGTTACCTCTGCAGACCTTGTAGAGTTAGCCATGAATGAATTTGACATTATTCTTGGCATGGATTGGTTGTTTGCATGTTATGCTTCGATTAATTGTAAGACCCGTACGGTGGAATTTTGTTTTCCGGGTGAGTCAGTATTGGAGTAGAAGGGTAGTTCGGCAGTACTAGCAGGTCGGTTTATTTCTTATCTTAAGTCCAGGAAGATGGTCTCTAAAGGTTTCATGTACCACCTAGTTAGGGTTAAGGATGTGGAGTCCGAGACCCCAACTATTCAATCAGTTCCGGTGGTGTGCAAATTTCCGGAGGTGTTTCCTAATGATCTTCCTGGTGTTCCTCCGGAGAGGGAAATTAACGTCGGTATTGATCTATTGCCAGATACGCATCCTATTTCTATCCCTCCTTATAGGTTAGTCCCAACCAAACTAAAGGAATTAAAGGATTAGTTAAAGGATCTATTGGATAAGGGCTTCATTAAACCGAGTGTGTCTCCATGGGGTGCGCCAGTTCTATTTGTTCGAAAGAAGGATAGTTCCCTTCGCATATGTATTGACTATCGGCAGTTGAACAAGGTTAACATCAAGAATAGCTACCCCTTGCCCAGGATCGATGATTTGTTTGACCAGCTTCAGGGTGCCAAGTGCTTCTCCAATATTGATCTCAGGTCCGGGTATCACCAACTCAGTGCTGGAGAGTGACATCCCGAAGACCGCTTTCAGGACTCGGTATGGTCACTACAAATTTGTTTTTATGTCTTTCGGAATAACCAATGTTCCTGCAACTTTTATTGACCTGATGAATAGGGTGTTCAAGCAATATTTGGATATGTTCGTGATTGTGTTCATCGATGATATTCTTATATACTCCCGGAGCGAGGAGGAGCATGCCACTCATTTGAGAATAATGTTGTAAACCCTCAAGGATTGTAAGCTGTATGCAAAGTTTAGCAAGTGTGAATTTTGGCTAAACTTGGTAGCATTTCTAGGACATGTGGTATCAAGCGAAGGCATAAGGGTAGATTCCCTGAAGATTGAGGCGATGAAAAATTGGCCTAGACCGGTGAATCCTTCAGAAATTTAGGGTTTCTTGGGCCTAGCAGGTTACTACCGAAGGTTTGTGGAGGGTTTCTCATCTATGAGGCACGTTTAACTAAGTTGACTCAAAAAAAGATGAAGTTCCAACGGTCGGATGCTTGTGAGAAAAGCTTCCAAGAGTTGAAGACCCGACTCACTTTAGCACCAGTGTTGACCTTACCAGAGGGTACTGATGGCTTTGTAGTGTATTGTGATGCTTTGAGAGTTGGACTGGGATGTGTGTTGATGTAGTGTGGGAAGGTAATAGCATATGCCTTGAGACAGCTAAAAGTTCATAAAAAGAATTACCCGACCCATGATCTTGAGTTGGCCGTGGTGGTGTTTGCACTGAAGATATGGCAGCATTACTTGTATGGGGTCCACGTGGATGTATTTACGGATAACAAGAGCTTGCAATATGTGTTCACACAGAAAGACCTAAATCTTCGACAAAGGAGGTGGTTGGAATTGCTAAAGGATTACGACATGAGTGTCCTCTACCACCGGGGCAAGGCTAATGTGGTTGCAGATGCACTTAGTAGGCTCTCCATGGAAAGTGTGTCCCACGTGGATGAGGGAAAGAAGGAGTTGGTGAAGGATGTCCATCGACTTGCAAGACTGGGAGTTAGATTGATCGACTCGATCGATGGCAGTGTTGTTGTGCATTACGGGTCAGAATTGTCCTTCTTGGTTGATGTTAAATCTAGGAAAGATGAGGATCCAATATTGAGGAAGCTGAAGGAGGCGGTGTGGAGTCAGAAGGGCGAGGTGTTCTCCCAAGGGGAGATGGTGTGCTACGATACCAGGGTCGACTATGTGTTTCGGACGTCGATAATTTGAGAGTTCGGATATTGCATGAGGCGCATGGTACCAGATATTCTATTCATCCAGGATCCACGAAAATGTATCGGGATTTGTGAGAAATCTATTGGTGGGATGGTATGAAAAAAGACATTGCAGAGTTCGTAGAAAAATGTTCAAACTGCCAGCAAGTGAAAGTCGAACATCAAAGGCCGAGAGGCATACTTCAGGATATCAGCATCCCCACTTGGAAGTGGGAAGAGATTAATATGGATTTTGTTACAGGCCTACCTTGTACTCTCCGACACTATGACTCCATTTGGGTGGTGGTGGATAGGCTAACTAACACGACATGTTTCCTACCAGTCAAGACCATGGATTCAACAGAGGATTATGCCAAGTTGTATATTCGGGAGTTGGTTTGACTTCATGGAGTTCCTTTGTCTATCATCTTGAATCGAGGTACTTAATTTACCTATCAGTTTTGGTGATCTTTTCAAAAAGGACTTGGGAGGCAAGTTAAGCTCAGTACGACCTTCCATCCGCAAATAGACCACTAGGAAGAATGAACTATTCAGACCCTTAAGGGCATGTTGAGGGCATGTGTTATGGATTTTAAAGGTAGTTGAGATGATCATTTTCCCTTGTTCGAGTTTGCTTATAATAAGAGTTACCACTCTAGTATCCAGATGGCACCGTTCGAGGCTCTATACGGGCGGAGGTGTAGATCTCCTATCGGATGGTTTGAGGTTGGTGAGGCAGCTATGATAGGACCAGATTTTGTTCATGAGGTGGTGGTGAAGGTTTAGTTGATAAGGGACCGGTTGAAAACTGCTCAAGGTCGTCAGAAATCATATGCTAATGTGAGAAGAAGGGATTTGGAGTTCAATGTGGATGACTGGGTATTTCTAAAGGTATCTCCCATGAAGGGCCGTCATGTGGTTCGGAAAGAAAGGGAAACTCATACCCCGCTTCATTGGTCCTTAACGGGTTATGAGGAGAGTTGGTAAGGTGGCGTATGAGTTGGACTTTCCTTCAGAATTAGCTTAAGTTCATCCCGTGTTTCATGTGTCGCTCTTGAAAAAGTGCTTGGGTGATCTAGATTTAGAAGTCCCGGTAGGTAGCATTGCTGTAAGGGATAGCCTCAGCTATGAGGAAATCCCGGTGGAGATCTTGGATCATCAGGTTCGAAGCTTGAGGAACAAAGAAGTAGCTTCAGTTAAAGTATTATGGAGAAATCAGCATGTTGAGGGAGCTACGTGAGAAGCTGAAGCTGATGTGATAGCTAAATACCCTCATTTGTTCCCTACCGACTCAGTTTCAATTTGAGGTATCAGTTTTGCTCTAAACCTTTAATCATCTTTTCCAATTCAGTTCATGTGTATAAGTTTGTTTTATGATATGGTAGATGTATGTGATGTCTGAATTCAGTTTAGCTATGTAGTTCTTTTTGGAGGGAGTCATTTTGTCCGTTTTCGACTTAAATGACTGGTAATTGTATATGGTGATAGCTTGTTTCTGAGGTTTCTGCATGTTTCTAACATTCGAGGACGAATGTTCCCAAGGGGGACATATTTTTATACCCCGGGAACCCAAGGATCAGACTCGGAAGTAAAAATGGGGAAAAACTAAAAATTCGCACCAAGTCACAGAACGACCCGTGAGGTTGGTCGTGAGGAGTGACCACGAATCGTGAGGTGACATGTGGTCAACATGGTTTGGAAAGTCTTGAGTGAGGAGGCCGTGGGCTTGACCACGAGTCGTGGTCAGACCTCACGACTCGTGAGGTCACCCGTGGTCTACCTTGGATGTTTTGGCTAGCCGAGATGGGCAGTGTAGGCCACGGAAGGTGACCCCGAGTCGTGGTCTGACCTCACGAATCGTGAAGTCACCCGTAGGATTCCCTTGGATGTTTGGGTAGTGGACTCAACGGACCATGGCCACGAGTCGTTCCCTGTGGCAACGACCCGTTAGGTCCCTTGTGGGGGCTGGCGACCAAAAATTTCCTACATTTTAATAAGGGTGTTATGGTAATTTCTTAAGTCCTAAGGCCTAAACTACGTCGTTTTGGATATGTTTCTGAGTTAGATAAGATGGGTTAAGCCCTTTATGCATGCCCATTCTCATGCAAAAGCTTAGAGAGGTTTTTAGGAGATTCAAGGCATTCTTCCCCAAATTTTCATCAATTTCTTTATGGGTATTCAAGGAGTTTCGCGAGAACCCATTCCCAGGTATGTAGGGTTTCAAAATGGGTGGAATTCTTCCTCACCCATGTCCAATTTTGATTTAAATAATGAATCCTCCTATCCAAGTCTATGGGGTTTTACTCAGATACATGAAAATGTGATTTTTCTTTTTGGGTCTGATTTGATTGAGTTTTAATTATAAAATTATGAATGATGGGCAGGTTCTATTATTATTTTCTTCAAATCTTGTTTCAATCTTTTAAATCAAAAAAATTCCCATTTGATGAAAGTTCATGGAAGTTATGATTTATGATGAATACTCTATAATTTGAGTTTGTTGATGATAGAAAAGCATGATTTTCATGTTACCTATGTTTATGAGCATGTTTTGAAAGAATTGAATATGATGAAGTATTGGGCAATGCCCACATGTTGAAGAATGAATTACGATTTATGAAATGAATTACATGATTTATCGATTTATGATATTGGCCTATGAAAAGGGCCTATGATTCTTGGCTAAACATGTTTTAAAGTGGATCAAGGATGATAAATATTATATCTTAGCGGTTGAATTTTTATGCATGATGTTATTGATTTACGTATGAGCCTATATGCATATTTTGGGAGCCGTGTCTAGCACCGAGCAACCCGATGTTCAAAGGACTACGCCAGTGTCTCATAACCATGTGCCGCCGTGGGTTTCTAATGATATGATGTACTGATAATGATCCCCTCAAATGTGATATCACCCCTTATGCATGACCCTCGCCTGACAAGACAGGGTTGGCCCTACCCACTTGAGCGAGATAGTGGGCCATCATGAAAGGCTGGTGTCGGTTATGACGAGTCCTCCCAATGTTCCGCATGTTTTATGCATTGTTATGTTTATGTTATTGACTCAAGTTATATTTTGATAAAGTTACTTATAATTATGATAATGAATGATTATGAATGATTTGAAAATCTTGAGTCCTATGTTTTTTACGAAGATTTTGATGCAAGCATGATGTCATTTTCCTATGACTGTTTATGAGCTTTACTTTACTTTAGATTGTCTGTTTTACTTACCTTGCATACTCGGTACATTCCACGTACTGACCGTATAGTTTCTATGTTGTATCGTTTCATGATACAGGGTCTGGATCTCAAGCTCATCCTCATCCTTAGTCCATCTCAGCTTACGCTTTCAACTTCCTTAGTCCATCTCAGCTTACACTTTCAGCTTATTGGTGAGTCCTCATGTTCCTAGGGCCATTTGATAGACTTTCATATTTTTAATGTTCAGTTTTGGTCGGGTTAGTTGGGGATGTTGTCCCATCAACCCATCTTATGTATTAGAGGCTTTCAGACAACTATGTAGTGCTCCGCTGGGTATACGCCCAGTATTTCTTGATGTTATGCTACAATTACGTTTTCACCACGTTTTATGATTATCATTCCGCTTATTTGAATAAGATTAGTTGTATGCATCTGCCATGGGTCGACTTGAAGTCTCTCGGGGTCCTTTGTCCTGTGTCTACGATCCGGGTATACGTTCGGGTCGTGACATCAACAAGGATTTCCTTTCGCCCTTGTGTCCCAAGAATTTCAAAACCCTAGCAAGTTAATTTATCTAGAACTCATGTCTAAGGGTTTTCATTCCATGATTGATTTCCCCTTATCTTTTCTCAATGCTTAAGGATTTCCATGAATTGGATTATGTGATATTCATGATGTTATTTTCAGCTTGTAAAATGTATTTACATAATCTTGATATTAGCATGATTTTTAGAGATTTCACTTCATGAGGTAGCATTGTTTTCATATAGCACGGATTTCCAAGTACATAAGATTTCCCCATGATTTAAATAATCATGTTTTACAGTATGATTGGCATTATCAGTATAATTAACATTAGTATGGTTAGTTTTATCAGATCCTTTAGACTCTCAGGACTTTTTCAGATACATAGTCCTAAATTAGTCTTAGGACATTAATTTTAAGCTATTAGTGTTTTATAGATACCTATATGTTTTATGTGTCTTCAGTTGGGAGTTGTACTTAGCACCGAGTGGAAAGGCTCCCAAAACTACGTGCCACCATAGAATTTGACCCGAATGGCTTTTACAGTCAGTGATCACATAGCCAGTTACTATACCCTGGAAAGGTACTGTGGGCCCTATTGATAAGGAGTAAATATTGAACTCCACGTCTAGCTCACGTAGTTACATATCGATTAACAGACATTCCCACAGTACAATTTAGTCTTATATCTTAGAATATGTTAATGACCCTTATATCATTTTTACTAGTTTTCAGTACCCTTAGATTTCAGTTTATCCGCAATATGTATAATTTCAATCAAGGTCATTTTATATTATTCAACATGTTTATTTATAATTTTATGCGATCATGATTATATTCTAAACTTTCATGACCTCTCATACTCAGTACATTCCAAGTTTGATTGCATATTTTCATGTGCTATATCATTTTATGATATAGGCTCAGGTACCCAACCTCAGTATCGTAACTAGTTTTTCCCGGTAAAATTTCAACAGCTGTCAGTGGTGAGTTCTCATCTGCCGAGGGCCGGAGTTTTCATCTTCAGCTTTGTTAATTTTAGTTATAGTTTTAGACCTTAGAGTTAGTTGGGGGTTTGTCACAACAACTCACCAGTTTCTTTTAGAAGGTGTTAAGACATAACATGTTAGTTTCAACTTAAATTTTAGTATTTGAGCAAATATCAGTGATTTATCATATGCTATTTGTTTATCAATATATGGTTATTGTTTTCAAATAGCTTCATCTTAATAGTCTCTTACAGTAATTCATTCATTATAGAATTATTCCATGCCATGGATTAGCTTGGAGTCACTTGTGATCCTAAGTACAGTGTCGCATTTAGAATCCAAACTCGGGTCATGACAACTGCTCTAGGTCTGAAAGCCTCTATTAACGAGATGCTGGGACAAGCCCCAGCTAACCCCAACTCTGAAACTAAAAGAAGGTAAATGCTGAAATGAAGTAGATAATTTTAGTCCTCAGAAGGTGAGGACTCACAATCGCTAGCTGATCAAGTTCGGAATGTATCTAACTGTGGGATGAAGACTGATCACCCAAACCTATATCATGAGACGATATAGCATAGAGTATGTTGTCGTGTACTGAGTATGTAGAGAAAGTAAACTACACTAGTAAAACAATAGTCTGACATAAAACAAGCTAGCTTAAGAGTAAGGGCAATATGCTAAAATCCATATTCTTGAAGTAATCAAAACCATAAGATATTCATCATTAAGCTAAAACATAATGATCCAAGGTTTAGAAATAGAAATCATATAATGTAACATACTTCAAATCATAAGTAAAAGCCCATAAATTAATCGATGGTTCATTTGCACTATAAAACATAATATCATAAGTCATGAATATGAATAACTTAAAACATGAGGAACAATGGGAGACTCATTATAACTAACACCATCATGAGAGAGCTTACATGATGCCCAACTATCTTGCTCAAGTTGGCAGAGTCGTTCCAAGGTTGCCAAGACAAGGAACGATTTAGGCATGATATCACTTGTGAATCCTGATAATGCTCAAACTCACACTCCTAATAAAGCATGAAACGGACGTTGTCAATAAAGATCCCAACAAAGGTTGGATTGACCTTAAAAGAAATATGGTCAAGATATAGAATAACGCAGGTATTTAAGCTTTTAGGTATGTTATCTCCAAAAGGGGTGTTATAAAAACCATTATAAAACAAGATTGAAAATTGGTTGTTGTCTATCAAGATTTGCAATTAACTAGGGTAAGTGTTCTCCATGGGTTCATAACTACTTTGGGTTTACAATTGTGATCTATCCTAATGCTTGCTTGTAGAACTGATAACTAGGGTTCATCCAAACGTCTGGTTCATACCTATTGGATGACTATACTCAATCAGCATGAAACGAATATTGTCAGTAATGATCCCAATAAAGGTTGGGTCGACCCCACAGGGAATATGGTCAAGATATAGAATAAAGCAGGTATTTAAGCTTTTAGGTATGTTGTCTCCAAAAGGGGGGTTTATAAAAACAATTATAAAACAAGATTGTAAATTGGTTGTTGTCTATCAAGATTTTCAATTTACTAGGGTAAGTGTTCTCCGTGGGTTCATAACTACTTTGGGTTTACAATTGTGATCTATCCCAATACTTACTTGTAGAACTGATAACTAGGGTTCATCCAAATGACTGGTTCGTTCCTACTAGATGACTATACTCAATCACTGGGTTAGGTCTCATGTGCGATTTCAATTCAAACATTATCAGTTTATTCCAAATTAACTATCCTGCGATCGCAGCTCAAGTCATACAATGACCCATAAAGATTAAAGCTTTGTTGTAATTCTCTTTTCCTAATCTCTACTTCTCTAGGTTCAAGCAAGTAAAGAATTTGGGCAAGTCTTAATGTTGCGCTTTGTTAAGAAATATTAAATATGAAGAGAATTCAATACAATTTTTTAACATTGGTTTGGAATCACTTTGTGTAACCTTAGTTCGTTAATTCACCATGGTTTCCACAACCCTAGTTGTGGAGGTTTTAACCTCTCATGATTGTAAGATCGTTATAGCATTCATAGACAAACACATAATTGAATACTTACAAAGATAATTAAAAAGAAAACCTTTTTGATTATTGCAAAATTGATGTTGAATAATTCAAGAACAAGGAAGAAATCAAAGCAAGAAAATCTCCAAGACTTGAATTAAAGTTAACATCAACTTGTCTCTCAATGAAATAAAAACTCAATGTTCGACTCTCTGATCTCCTCTTTCTATTGAAAATAACCTAAAATGTATTTATACAAATAATTGGGATCTTCTCCTAAGTAAACATGGAACTAACAAAAACTATCGCCGCCTTCACATATGAACCGTAATAGGATTGTACGGGTCCTACCTTTACTAGTACATTAGCCGGCTTGTGCTGAATTTGTCTTAGTGTTGACTTATGCTATGACTCTTACCAAGAACCTACGAGTGGTACAATCTTCCAATGGCTTGAACTTGCACTTACTGATATTCTCTGTTAACTTCCACGGATCACTTGGTACGACTCGTACCTCAGTTCCACGATCTATGACTTCTTCTTGTACCTTGAGTTCTGCCAGTATTCTATTTTCTTGTCTTTTCCACGGCTCCTCGTTACGGGTCTTAGGTAGGTCTCACGACTCGTGGTTGCTACCTGTACCAGGATACATCGCCTGTGCAAAACCTTCTTGAATTTACTACGACTACTATGATACGACTCGTACCGGGATGATATGGAACCACGAGCCGTAAGTTGCCTTTGCCTCATGATTTGGTCCTGGACCTTTCCATGACTCTTAGTACGACTCGTACCAGGATGGTACAGCTCGTACTGAGATCCGTACTAAGCTTTTTCTGCATTTTCTCTATCTTTTGTACAATTCATCTCAAATATCTATTTTTCCTAAAAATAAAGTAAAAGTGACTCATATCCACATAAACAAAAGAACTCTGTAGTTTTGACCTATAAGAAATATGTTGACTTGGACATCTGATCCATAATCACCCATATAGAATTATGTCATCGGTGTGTATGAGGTGACCCTATACTGAAGTCCATATTTATCTTCTTCTCACTTCCAAGAAGGAATATCAATATCCTGTAGTATACCTCCCGACCTCAAATGCTCAACCTTTACCTATTGGTAATTCGGACACTTGGCTACAAGCATCTGCAATGTCCTTCTTTATGTCATTCTTCCATTCAAGCCTATCATTACAATCATCTTGAGGCTCCTCTGAAGTTTATACTACCCAAGAGCCTTCCTGTCTCCCTGGCCTAGCTAGGCTAATAACTGGTACTCCATGAACTTCTAAATACCGAGCCCCGAAGGCATAAATACAAAGTCATTCTAAACACACATGATGTAACCACCATTATAATCATGGGCGATCTTACATAGGGCTTAAAGCATGGAAATCATAAGCACGAATCATTCAAGAAATCTAAACTAAGAATATACATGATGTAGGAAGATCTTATGAGCCCCTAAAATGAATACTATAGGATAGAGTTCATAGAGCTGAGCATACCGTGACACATGAGTTTCATAAGTAATAAGTTTCATGATGCTAAGCTGGGATTTATGAAATCATAGTATAAGACTAGGATCACTGTCTGAAAGGTTACTTCTTATCCTAGGAATCTGAATATGGGCATGAGTAGAGTGTCATGTTGACTGAAGCACAATAGAAACATCTGAATAAGAATGGACCGACATTTCATGGTTACTATTCATGGAACCTCCACTTGGAAACCCAAGACTTGACTAATTCCTTGACCTTATTATCTCCCCCTTAGCCTAGAAGTCACCACCCTCAGTCTCTGGGCCTCTTTCTAAGGCTAGACAAAGTCACTAACTCTCAACTTCTCATTTTTCTCTAAGGCTACCTCTATATAGGCTTCATACTTCTTCTGTTATATCGCTCCCTTCATTTAGTCCTCTAACCATTCAACATAATACACTAGATAAAACTCATACTAAGATATTTATAGGAATCATAATTCTTATACGGTAGTTCTTAGGCTTAGAAACTCGCAAAAATCAATATGAAAAGCTCATAACATACCTGTGACTAAATCTGGTGAGCTCTCTCAATCCTGGTGCTGTTCACTACCTACACTAGCAGACACTCCTTGCCAAGTTGGGCAAGTTGTCAGAGCTATAAAGAGGTGGTTTGGGCTCTACCTTCGGCCCATTTGGCTATTGGACAATCTATGAATTTATGACCGGGCTTTCCACACCTGAAGTAATCATCAAAAATCACCAAGCACTTTCCTATATGGTTCTTTATGCAACTCTTGCAAGTTGGATAAGAACGACAACTGATGTTTCTCTGCCGGGCTAATGGACAGTTTTGAATTTTATGGTCGGGCTTCCCACACCCAAAGCAGACATCCCTAGCGTTCAAGCAATTTCCAGGGTGTTTCCTTCCATATTTCATGCAAACTAGATATGTAATCTTCCTCATTCTAAATCTGGATGGAACACTATCTGTCAATGATGATGGGGCTAATAGCCTCTGAAGGGGCTGTGATTAGTGTCCACCACTTCCCCTCTGCTAGGAAACCTCAAGTTTGTTTGTCCTAGCTCTCTTGTTCCCCTTTCCTCGTTGCCTAAACTCCCCACCCACCTCTTGACAGTGGAACTTAAATGGGCCATTCTTAGTGAAGTCTCTTGCTTCAGAGATGGTTGTTGATCTTTTATAATCAAGTTCGTGAATGGGGTGGCAGATTCATTGGTCAAGGAGAGAAGCACCTCCATATTGATTAATGATATAGATATCTCCCAACTAATAATATATGCCAGTAGATAGAGGCAGAGTAGATGAAGGAGAAGGAGAGAGAGGCCAAGAGGGCCAGGACAGAAAGCCATGGGAATTTCTAGTAGAGTTTCAGTGGTGGACATTGCTCTTAGTTCCACTAGAGGTTGTCAGCCCCAGCTCCCTCATCAGCCAGCATCCCATCCAAACCTCGAGGAGATCAGAGAGGCAGGGTGTCAGGCTTTAGGGGTCAGAGGAGCATGACAGGGGAGCACACTTTTCTAGCTTGTAGAAAGTATGGTAGGAGGCACCCCAGAGAGTGTTTGGTTGGCACTGATGATTACTTCAATTGTGGGAAGCCCAAACACATTCTTAGTGATTGTCCTTCAACTAGACAGGGAAGAGGTAGAGGCTGTGCACTAGCCCACACTTCAGCAGCTCCCCCATCTCATTGGGCGCCTCTTCTAGTGTAGTAGGTGGGCAGCGCCAAAATAGGTTCTACACACTTGTCTCTTCTAGTGTAGTAGGCGGGCAGTGCCAACATAGGTTCTACACACTCTCTTCACATCAAGAGTAGGAGTACTCACCTGATGCAGTCAGTGGTATGTTATAAGTATTCCATCATGATATTTATGTATTGTTAGATCCAGGGGATACATTATCCTTTGTGACTCCTTATGTTGATTTTAGTTTTGGTGTTATTCCCAAAATTCAGTCAGAACTCTTCTTAGTCTCTACTTCGGTCGATGAGTCAATTTTAGCTCAATGGGTATATTGAATTTTCCCTGTCACAATTCTTTATCAAGTCACCTTGTTCGGCTTCTGTGGTGACTACACGCAAGTGCACGTGTCGAACAAGTAGTAAAGTGGCTTAAGTAAAGCCAAGTATCGATCCCACAGGGATTGAGCTACGGTACTAATTAACTTAAGTGTTAATGAACTATATTTTTAAGAATGCAGACAACCAAATAAATAATATTTTGAGAGTTTGAGTTTACTAATTAATACGAATCTAAGGCAAAATTATAAAGTGAGTCTGAACAATAATAATGAGCAAGCTAAGGTCAAAATGAACATGTAAGGAATTAATTTATCAATACAATTCAGTTAATCTTTCCTTCGGTTGCTAGTCAAGAATTATTGCCTATGGATTGGAACTTTCGACTCCTATCCAACATGAGCATTAATCTACATTTCTGTGATAAAAGGATTTCATGTTCTAGCCATACATTCCCGATTCCTTAATTGACTAATAAGACTTTCAGATATATTTCTATTCTGATTGTAAATCATTTCTCAATTTTCCAAACTAAGAAGAGATCATATCCTACCAATTTACATCTTTCCAATTTCTTTCCTTTTCAAAATCAAAATTGGATTTTTAGATATACATTAACATTGGCCAAACATTAATGCAGTAAGAACAAGAATTGATAGAACAACCATTAAAGAAAAGATGAAAACTGAAATGATTAACAATTACATTCCACTACAATTGTTCTTAACCTCAGCAAGAAGTGAATTTAGCCACTCATTTGTGGATTTAACATCATCAAATAAGTAGAATTTATACAAACGATTGAGATAAAAGAGAAAGAGATAGAGAAGAACCCTAGAATTTTCGTCCCATCAACTGCCTGTAATCGACGTTCTTGCTCAACCAAGTCAGGATGTTTAAAATAAAATCTAAGTGTGCTATTTATACTTATTGAGAATTTTTCCCGGAATAACAAGCAACGTGGCACGGAATGTATCACAGAGCACTCCCTCCGTGCCACGGAGGTATCACAGACCTTCACTGGAAGTCGGCCCCCCAGGCAATTTAACCTCAACGTGCCACGGCCTGCATCACGGAGCTTGGCCAACGTGACACGGTGCTATCGCGCACCTTCACTAGAAATTGCCAAATTTATTTCCTCTGAGGCAGAGTGCCTCCGTGATCGTAACGTGACACGGCTCCATTGCGGAGCCCTTGTTTTTGCTGATCTTCCATGTCCTTTTTAACTACTTGTTTCCAAGTCCATTCCCGATTTTACAAACATGTATCTTAGCTTCCCAAAATTTCATTTTACCTGCAAAACAATACTAATCATGTTGGTTAGTATAAATTCACATTTAACTACAAATCACATGAGAATGTACACAATAATGATATACAAACAAGTCGAAATGAAACATTTGAGTATCACTTGGGCATGAAATTCTGCCCAAGATCACTTACCCCACACTTAAACTCTTGTTCGTCCTCGAACAATATTCTCACATCTCATGCAATTGACACTCACACATAGCAACTTTGACTCAACAATTCAAGCTACGGCTATACCGATTATTTAATATAGCAAATCATCAAGAAAACATGCATAGTCTCATCAATATAATGAAGTACATCACATTAAGACCTCCTAAGCTCAAGAATCAATTCTCGATCTTGGAAAACTCATGCACATCAACTGATCAAGACATCCGACACGAAATTAATCTCTCGTCAAATATGTGGCCTCAAACAACAAGAAAACTACCCCCTTTGCTATCATATGATCTCCAAAGCACTACATGTCGGGGTATATGAATACAATTTCTCTCTCTCCCAAGGAATTCACATGCATCATGTCATGAACCATAGTCTTGCCTCTAGTGTATTACTCCACTAATATAAGGACGAGTGATGTAAGATCACGTAGGACTTAATGGGTTGTAATGTAAGCTAAGGAACTAGCAAATACTGGGCTAACCAATAATAGCAACTAGCTTCCTTAAGCGCTTTTCAATACATCCCACCATCATTACGGTCATTTTTTTCTTCCTTCATCCTCCCATTCTTGAAGAATTTTTTCTTTGTTCTTGTTCCCATTTCTTTAAGCGCACTCGACTTACGAGCAAAGATTAGTTATACATCTTTAGTTTATTTAATTTCAGCAAGTGCACCTTTGACCTTTTCTTTAACTTTCACCACTTCCGCTTTTCTTTCCCTTTTCACAATTCTCACTCCTTTACTCTGTGGGAAAATTATTTTTCTTGAGCGCTTAAGAGTTTTGGATCAAATTCACGGCTAATGGAAAGAAGGGATTAAGCTCGGTTTGTACCTCTTCAAAGAAAGAAAAAAATAGGCTAAAGGCTCAATGGGGCTAACTAGGATGTACATTCAATGTAGGTATGATAATGGAGAAACTTTCGGTTTAATCAAAGAAACGCCTACATCCTTTCCTACAATACACATCCTTCATTTCGTTTCGTACACACACCAGGCAAGTTCTAGACACTTCACAATAGCATGGAATAATCAAACCCTCACCTCACACTCAATGCACATGCTCAACTCAAGACATATTCACAGACTCTTCAATCAGCTAATTACAAGAATTCACTATTAAGCCTCGATCACACCTAATCGAACTCTATTTCCTAGGTATCTCTACATGTTTACACATTTGCATGCTTTCATACGAAGCACCTTTGCAACTTAATATCATGTACAACACGTAACAAGAATTCCAAACCATGAAGTAGCGACACGTTTAGGACACAAACAAAAGAAAGAACGAAAGAAAAAAACTACTCCTATCGACTACATTTCCCTTAAGACGGTCGTCATCCATCCATCATAGGGAACGGTCACTATCTACGACTTCAGTTCAATGGGACTATTCTGGGTAAAAGCACTGAAAACAAAGGCTGAGAAACCCAACATAAAAGAAATTTAACAAAAAATTTTAAAAATTTTGATAATTTTGATAGAAAACAAAAATATTTACACAATAACCAACATCTCAACACAGCACACAACAACTTAACATTCATTACAACAATATTTACACAACAACCAACAGCTCAACACAACACACAACAGCTTAACATTCATTACAACACCACTTAATTACAGAACACATAACACAAAGTCACAGGGTCACATTTTTCATAGGCACAACAACAAAACATAAACATAAACAAAAATGAAGCAGCTGGCACCTAACTACTCCCACCCCACACTTAAACTGAACACTGTCCCAAGTGTTCAAAAAATTCAACATATTACAAAGGTGGGTGGTGAAACTCCCTGATCAATCGAAGTATTCAACTTCTTCATCAGGTGTCGTTGCCTTGTCTCCCATATCAGAATCGCCCCCGCTATCCTCATCTGACTCAACATCTGAGTCCTTCCGTCGTGTCTCCTCATAGGTGGGGACGTCATCATCTATAGGCTCCACAAATGCGGGCCCCACTCTGCATAGAGCTCAGGCATTCTTGCCGAATGGGTAATCTAGCTGGAGCTGCCATAGCTCATCCTCCGTTGCAGGACTCCCACCAATGCACAATTGCAACATCTGCATCTCGTACATGCGGGCCATATACTGATCATCCAGAGCATGTTGCTCGGCTAGTGTGAACGCCGGCCCATGAGTAGTGTCAGGTGCCTTGGTTTTGGTAACATCCAAGGCACGCCTGTCAATCTGTGGGATGCAATCCAGGGCCTCCTCCTCGATATCATGGCCCCTCAGGAACGTGGTAAGCAAACCACCGAACCTGTATTTGTGCCCCTGATGCAGTTGGGCTCTCTTCATGGCGGAGATTATCACCTCCCCAACATTTATTTCAAGCCCCTTCATCAGGGCATACACCAAGAAGACTTGTTCCCAGGTGACATTTGTCATGTGCACCCCCGGGATCAAGCATGAGCACACAATTTTAAGCCAGATCCTGGCTTCCTGTTCATCTGTGAGTAGGGCAGTGTCTGATGGTAGCCCCTCTCCTTGTGCCTGCTCCACCTTGCTGTCGAACGGGCTCCACATAGAGTGCGTCTGATGTCCGCATAAGGTGGAGTGATGTTCAGCTGCTGAAGGACATGAGCGTCTGTGTCCCACGCCCCCAAGATAGCATTCAGGTGATGGGGCTCAAAAGTGACAACCTGCCCCCTGATCTTGATAGTGTGACTGCGGAGGGTTGGGTTCCAATTGGCATAGAACTCTCAAATGAGATGGAGATTGCACTCCCTGGGCTCTTCAAAGATGAAGTTCAGCCCAGCGGTGTCAATCCAGTGTACGATCCGTGGGAATTCTTGTGCCAGCGGCTCCCTTGATATATGCTCTTCCGAGAAGTATTTGGTTTCTTTGTGTTTTTTATACCATTTCTTCCCTTCGTCAGTCACCCATCAGATTCCGTATTGTCGGCGTTGGCCTCTCGGAACCGCTGGTGCTGCTAGAACTGTTGTTCCCAATCTTATTCTTTTTCTGTCGGCGGTCGATGTGGATACGCCCTTTCCCTTGTCTTTCCTGCCTAACATTGTTCCTTTAATCCGATGAAATCGAAGAAAACTTGAAGAAAATGATGCCTAGGTTCGTGTCATGTTGGGGGAGAAGGGAATTTGGGGTTTTGGTCGCGAAGGGAATGGAAAATAAGGAAGAAATGGGGGAAATCGGGGTTATAAAAGTGTTTTTCGCGCGGGTTATCCGGCGACCCGGTGTGACTCGACGTGAAAAGACACTCGATGTGTCACGGAGGGTAACGCGGAGCACTCCCTTCGTGACATGGAGCCATCGCGCCCATGTTCTTGAATTTTTTAAAAAAATCCAGAATAGGCTGCAACGTGTCATGGAGGGTAACGCGGAGCACCCCCTCTGTGACACAGAGCCATCACGTAGGCTCACTATAATGCCAATTTTTATTTATCTCACCTCGATTTTTTTCTTTGTTTCTTTGCATTTTTTCCCTCCGTTCCACCTGAAAATCATTTCACCACAATAAATTGGTTAGAATTCATAGATTTCAATGCAACAATAATTTTTTTCTATTATTTTTTTCTTTTTCTCTTTTTTGTTGTTTTTATTTTTTTCAAATATTTCTACTCATCTATTACAACAATTTCACGGGTTGCCTCCCGTGCAGCGCCTGCTTTACCGTCACGGCTTGACGTCATTCACGTTCAATCATCCTCTAGAGTGATGGACTTCTTCTCTAGAATAATGTCCTCACCCCAATAATGCTTACACTGCTGCCCATTTACCAAGAACGTGGCACTTCTATCTTCTTGCCACAACTCCACTGCCCCGTGCGGGGTCATTCTTACCACCTCAAATGGCCCTGATCATTTGGACCACAATTTTCCTGGAAAAAGCCTCAATCATGAATTGAATAGCAATACTTTCTGCCCCGGCTCAAAGATGCGATGCACCATATGCTTATCGTGCCACCTCTTTGTTTTCTCTTTGTAGCACTTGGCACTTTCATAAGCACTTTCATAAGCATGCCTCAATCTTGAATTGAAACTCATCAAGTTCGCTGAGTTGCATTGACCTCTTCTTACCAGCTAGCTCTAGATCCATGTTCAATTTCCTCACGGCCTAGAAAGCTCGGTGTTCTTGCTCCACAGACAGATGACACGCCTTTCCATAGACCAATCTGTATGGAGAAGTCCCAATTGGTGTCTTGTACGCAATTCTATAAGCCCACAACGCATCGTCGAGTTTGCTTGACCAATCACTACGTTGTGCATTCACTGTCATCTATAGAATCTACTTTACTTCTCTGTTTGACACCTCCACTTGCCCACTAGTTTGGGGATGATATGTTGTTGCTACCTTGTGGCGCACCCCTTACTTAGCTAGAAAATTCTTGAAACTAGCATTTACGAAATGAGCCCCTCCATCACTGATAATGGCTCGGGGTGTCCCGAACCTGGTGAAAATGTGCTTTTTCACAAATTTTGTTACCACCTTGTTGTCATTCCTGGGGCAAGCTATTGCTTCAACCCACTTTGATACATAATCAACGGCTACCAAGATGTAACGATTACCAAATGACGGTGGGAATGGGCCCATGAAATCTATACCCCATTCATCAAAGATCTCCACTTCTAATATCTGCTACAGCGACATTTCTTGCCTTCTACCAATTGTGCCTGTTCTTTGACATCTATCACACATTTTTACGTATTGCATAGAGTCTCTGAACAGTGTATGCCAAAAGAAACCTGACTATAGAACCTTGTGCTCTATCTGCTCGCCTCCGTGGTGCCCTCCATACAATGAAGAGTGACAACTCCTCAACACTTCTGCAATTTGGCTCTCCGGAATGCATCTTCTCATCACCTGATCCGGTCCCTGCTTAAACAAGTATGACTCATCCCAAATATAATACCTGCAATCACGTCTCAACTTCTTTCTCTGCTGAGCCGTAGCCTCCAGTGGATAGACTCCACTCACTAGCAGATTCACAATGTCTGCATACCAAGGGATTTCAGCTTCCCTTATTGCCAAGAGCTGCTCATCTGGGAACTCTTCTTTGATGCTGTCACCTTCCTTCACATGTGACCAGCTTTCCAATTGCGATAGGTGATCTACCACTTGATTCTTGCTCTCTTTTCTGTCCTGAATCTCTAGGTCAAACTCTTGTAACAACAAGATCCATCTGATCAACCTGGGCTTTGCAACCTTCTTGTTAAACAGATACTGAATCGCTGCATGATCGGTATACACCACTACTCTAGAACCCACCAAATAGGACCTAAATTTATCAAACGCAAACACCAATGCTAGCATCTCCTTTTCTATGACTGTATAATTGACTTGGGCTGCGTCCAGTGTTTTGCTTGCATAATGAATAGAATGAAAAATTTTATTTCTCCGCTGCCCCAATACAGCTCCTACCGCCACATCGCTTGCATCACACATTAATTCAAACGGTTTCTCCCAATCCGGAGAAATGAGGATAGGTGTTTCTATCAACTTCTGTTTCAACTCCTCGAATGCTTTGACACAATCCTCATCAAACTCGAACTTCATCTCTTTTTCTAGCAACCTGCATATTGGTCTAAAAATTTTAAAGAAGTTCTTGATGAACCGTCTGTAGAACCCTGCATGTCCGAGAAAACTGCCAACACCCTTCACTGACACAGGTGGTGGTAACTTTTCAATAACCTCGATCTTTGCACGATCGACTTACAACCCCTTGCAAGACACTTTATGGCCAAGGACGATACCCTCCTTGACTAAGAAATGACATTTCTCCCAGTTGAGTACAAGGTTGGATTCTTCACAACGAGCTAGCACCCTGTCAACATTCTACAAACAAGTAGCAAACGAATTACCGAAAACAGAAAAATCATCCATAAATACCTCGACAAAATCTTCCACCATATCGTGGAAGATCGCTAGCATGCATCTCTGGAATGTGGCGGGTGCATTGCATAAACCAAATGGCATCCGCCGGAAAGCATATGTCCCTTAAGGACATATGAAAGTAGTCTTCTCCTGGTCCTTCGGTGCTATGGCTATCTGGTTATAGCCAGAATAGCCATCAAGGAAACAATAATATTCTTGACCAGCCAATCTGTCCAATATTTGATCAATAAACGGGATAGGATAGTGATCTTTCCTTGTGGCCTCATTGAGCTTTCTGTAGTCCATACAAATCCGCCAGCCTATGACTGTGTGTGTAGGGATCAGCTCATTTTTCTCATTGGTGACCACGGTCATCCCTCCTTTCTTTGGTACACACTGAACGGGGCTGACCCATTCGCTGTCTGAAATATGATAGACCACACCTGCATCAAGCCATTTAATCACTTCCTTCCTAACCACATCCTTCATCATCGGATTCAACCTCCGCTGATGTTGTACAGATGGCTTTGCTCCTTCCTCCATGAAAATTCTGTGTATGCAAGAAGTTGGATTGATATCCCGAATGTCTGACATTTGCCAGCCCATTGCTTTCTTCCTCCTCTTGAGAACCACCAATGCATCCTTTACCTGTGCCTCCGTCAATTCTGCGGAGATGATGACTGCCAAGGTGTCATCTTCTCCCCAAAAGACGTATTTCAGATGTGGAGGCAATGTCTTCAACTCTAGTTTTGGTGCTTCCTCAATAGATGGTTTTGGCAATGGTTCCAGGGACCTCGTCAACGGCTGAAAGTCTTGCTTCCTGAGATACCATTTTGATTTATTCAACATTTGCACCATCTCATAAGTATCTCTTTCTCCGAAATGATTGGAGCTCATCAACGCTCTCTCCAATGGATCTTGAGAATATACAATCTGAAGAATTTCTTCTTGGTTTAGCACATTGATTGCTGAAAGCTCCTCATAGATGGCCGGAAGCTTCATGGCCTTATACACATCAAATACCTCCACTTTGTCATGCACTCGCATGGTTAGCTGGCCTGCAGCTACATCAATCAAAGCTCTCCCGGTTGCCAAGAAAGGACATCCCAAAATAAATGGGACTTCCGCATCTGCCTTAAAATCTAAGACAATAAAATCTACCGGGAAGATGAGGGAGCCCATTTGCACCAGCACGTCCTCCACAATGCCATCAGGTCTGGCCAAAGAATGATCCACTAACTTCAAGATCACTGTAGTTGGTCTAGGACTGCCCATCCCCAACTTCTTGAACACCGAGGTCGGCATCAAGTTTATGCTTGCTCCCAAATCACATAGTCCGCAATCTTGGATACTTTACCCGATTGTGATTTGAATTGTAAAGCTCCCAGGGTCCTTGAGCTTTGTTGTCAACCTTTTCTGAATCCGAGAAGTGCACTCCTCAGTAAGAGCCATCATACCAAACTCCGTCAATCTGCTTTTGTTAGCTACGATGTCCTTGATATACTTTGCATATTTAGGCACTCCCTGCAAAACAACAACCAAAGGTAAATTAATGTGTACCTGTTTAAGGACCTCCATGAACTTTTTAAAACAAGCTTCCTCCTTGTGTTTCTTTAATCTTTGAGGGAACGGGGGTGGTGGTCTTTCTTCTTCAGCTGCCTTCTCCTTCCCCCTCTCATCATCATGTTCCCTATCTTTTTCCACTACTCCTGATTGCTGAGGTGATCTTCCTGGTTCCACCTCCTTCGGTTGTAAACCACTGCTTGTGGTCATTGCATTGACCTGCTTGGGATTCGGGTCAGTGTCACTCGGTAGTCCTCCTCTGGGCCTGGTGTTTTGAGCTCCAGATAGTTGTCCAAACTGGTACTCCAACGCCTTTGTAGCTAACTGGTTGTTTTTTAAGTTTGCCGCTAATTTCACATAATTAGCCTGCATTTGAGCTTGGTTAGCTATCATTGTTTTGAACATTTTCTCAATGTCGTTGGTTGGTGGAGGAGGTGCATTGTTTCCTCTGTGCTGAGACTGATAATTCTGTTGCCCCCCTTGATTTCTCTGCATACCCTGATTCAAACTCTGCCCTTGATGGCTATTACTACCCCAAGAGAAATTCAGATGATTCCTCCAATTTGAGTTGTAATTATTGCCATACTACTACTGGTGATTATTTCTCTGGATGTTCCCAACAAAGTTCACTGAATCTAGATTTGCACCACAACACTCAGCTGAGTGTTCATTACTACCGCATACTTCACACCAAACTTGCTGCACTACATTAACTGGGGCTTGTGGTTGATTCAAGCTCATACTGCTAAAGTGGGTGTCTCCTGCCGCTTTCCTTGTTCCTCCTCTTGAAGAGTCCGTATTCCACTCTGGATTTCCCTGTAAAATATGATTCAACAAAGTATACAGCTCCTCATAAGTCTTTTCTAATGCTTGTCCCCTAGTTTCTGAGTCTAGCAAAATTTTTGTGTGGGGTTCCAAACCCTCTATGAAAGTATGCACCAGCATATCATTGGATTGGTGATGGTGAGGACAATCTCTTAGCAATAATTTGAACCTCTCCCAAGCTTGATACAGATTCTCCCCCTCTTTTTGTTTAAAACTTAGAATCTGACTTCTAAGTCTTGCTATTTTCCCGGATGGAAAGAATCTTATCAAAAACTTTCTTGCAAGATCATCCCAAGTGGTGATAGAGTTAGGTGGTTCAGCTTTCAACCACCTCTTTTCTTCCCCCAATAATGAAAATGGGAATAATGTAAGCCTCATGTAGTAGGATGATACTCCAGCGGAAATGTAAGTGTCACTTATCTCCAAAAAGTTTTGGAGATGTTGTTGTGGATCTTCATGAGGGAGACCTGTGAATTGCCCGCTGGTGTGCAACAATTGCACCATGTTCTGTTTAAGCTCAAACCTCCCTCCTAGCTCTGGTCTGCGAATACTTGATGTAACATTGTTATCATGTGGGATTGCTACTTCGCGAACCGGCCTAGCTGCCATTTCCTCGGGCACTAACACTGCCCTCACAAGTGATGGATTCTGTTGTTGCTCCAGAATTGCCTGTCTGAGCAACTGTAGCTTTTTCTCTAGAGCTTCCCTTCTTTGACGATGAAGTTGTCTTTCTGGCTCTATGTATGAATCCACCAACTCCTTGTCTCTTGCTAGTGTTCAGAAGAATTTAATATCTACAAGAGAAAGGCTAAGATCAAGTTGTCAGCACTTAAATAGAATTTGTAAACTAACACTAAGAAAATAATTTTACCAATTGCCAGTCCCCGACAACGGCGCCAAAAACTTGTTCCGCTTCTGTGGTGACTACACGCAAGTGCACGTGGTCGAACAAGTAGTAAATTGGCTTAAGTAAAGCCAAGTATCGATCCCACAGGGACTGAGCTACGGCACTAATTAACTTAAGTGTTAATGAACTATATCTTTAAGAATGCAGACAACCAAATAAATAATATTTTGAGAGTTTGAGTTTACTAATTAATACGAATCTAAGGAAAAATTATAAAGTGAGTCTGAACAATAGTAATGAGCAAGCTGAGGTCAAAACGAACATGCAAGGAATTAATTTATCAATACAAGTCAGTTAATCTTTCCTTCGGTTGCTAGTCAAGAATTATTGCCTATGGATTGGAACTTTCGACTCCTATCCAACTTAAGAATCATGAGCCTTAATCTACATTTCTGTGATAAAAGGATTTGATGTTCTAGCCATACATTCCCCATTCCTTAATTGACTAATAAGACTTTCAGATATATTTCTATTCTGAATGTAAATCAATTCTCAATTTTCCAAACTAAGAAGAGATCATATCCTACCAATTCACATCTTTCCAATTTCTTTCCTTTTCAAAATCAAAATTGGATTTTTAGATATATATTAACATTGGCCAAACATTAATGCAGTAAGAACAAGAATTGATAGAACAACCATTGAAGAAAAGATGAAAACTGAAATGATTAACAATTACATTCCACTACAATTGTTCTTAACCTCAAAAAGAAGTGAATTTAGCCACTCATTTGTGGATTTAACATCATCAAATAAGTAGAATTTATACAAACAATTGAGATAAAAGAGAAAGAGATAGAGAAGAACCCTAGAATTTTCGTCCCCTCAACTGCCTGTAACCCACGTTCTTGCTCAACCAAGTCAGAATGTTTAAAATAAAACCTAAGTGTGCTATTTATACTTATTGAGAATTTTTCACGGAATAACAAGCAACGTGGCACAGAGTGTATCGTAGAGCACTCCCTCTATACCACGGAAGTATCACGGACCTTCACTGGAAGTTGGTCCCCCAGGCAATTTAACCTCAATGTGCCATGGCCTGCATCGTGGAGCCTGGCCAACGTGACACGGTGCTATCGCGCACCTTCACTGGAAATTGCCAAATTTATTTCCTCTGAGGCAGAGTGCCTCCGCGATGGCAATGTGACACGGCTCCATCGCAGAGCCCTTGTTTTTGCTGATCTTCCATATCCTTTTTCACTCCTTGTTTCCAAGTCCATTCCCGATTTTACCAACATGTATCTTAGCTTCCCAAAATTCAATTTTACCTGCAAAACAACACTAATCATGTTTGTTAGTATAAATTCACATTTAACTACAAATCACATGAGAATGTACACAATAATGATATACAAACAAGTCGATATGAAGCATTTGAGTATCACTTGGGCATGAAATTCTGCCCAAGATCACACCTCATCCGACTTAGTGGAGTTCGATATGAACGATTTTAATGTTATCTTTAGTATGGATTGGTTACATGCTTGTTATTCCTAGGTCAATTGTAGAACCCATGTGGTAGAGTTTCAATTTCTAGGTGAACCAGTCCTAGAATAGAAGGGTAGTTCAGTTGTGCCAGTAGGTCGCTTTATTTCCTATCTTAAGGAAAGAAAGATGATCTCCAAGGGTTATGTGTACCATCTAGTTTGGGTTAAGGATTCTACATCTGAGGCCCCGACTCTTTAATCAGTTCCTGTTCTATGTGAGTATCCAGAGGTGTTCCCAGATGATCCACCAGGATTCCCTCCCGAGCAGAAAATTGACTTTGGCATTGATCTTCTCTCTGATACACAACCCATATCCATTCCTCCTTACAGAATGGCTCCAGTTGAGCTAAAGGAGTTGAAAGAGCAGTTGAAAAATATCCTAGATAAGGGTTTCATTAGGCCTAGTAAGTCCCTATGGGGTGCTCCGGTTCTCTTTGTTCGAAAGAAGGATGGCTCTCTTTAGAATTAGAATGTGCATTGATTATCGATAGTTGAACAAGGTCACAATCAAGAATAAATATCCCCTCACTAGGATTGGAGACCTTGTTTTTCTAGCTTCAGGATGCTAAGTGCTTTTCAAAGATATATCTCAGATCCAGCTATCACCAACTCAAAGTTAGGGAGAGTGACATTCTGAAAATAGCCTTCAAGACTCAGTATGGTCACTATGAGTTCGTAGTTATTTATTTTGGACTAACAAATGCTCCTACTACTTTTATGGACTTGATGTATAGGGTGGTCATGCAATATTTGGATATGTTTGTGATTGTCTTCATAGATGATATTCTCATATACTCTCAGAGCGAGAAGGAACATGTCGCTTATTTGAGGATTGTGTTGCAAACCCTCAAGGATCGCCAACTATTTACTAAATTTAGCAAGTGTGAGTTTGGATGAACTAAGTAGTATTCTTGGGTCATGTGGTGTCTAGCGAGGGTGTACAGGTGGACTTTCAAAAGATAGAGGCGGTGAAGAATTGGTTTGGACTTGTCAGTCCTATAGATATTAGGAGTTTTTTGGGTTTAGCTGGCTACTACAGGAGATTCACAGAAGGATTTTCATCCATTGCAGCACTATTGACTAAGTAGACCTAGAAGAAGGTCAAATTCCAATGGTCCGATGTTTGTGAGAAGAATCTTGAGGAGTTAAAGACTCGACTTACTTCATCCCTGGTATTGACCCTATCGGAGGGCACATATGGCTTCGTTGTGCATTATGATGCTTCTAGAGTTGGTCTTGGTTGTGTATTGATGCAACATGGAAGGGCTATTGCATATGCCTCTAGATATCTTAAGACTCATGAGAAGAATTATCCATTGCATGACCTAGAGTTGGCAGCGGTGGTGCTTGCCTTAAAGATATGGAGGCACTTCTTGTATTGGGTGCATGTGTGATGAGTTGGTAATTTACCAACTCATTAGGCTCTTAAGAATGAGCTTTAACTTAGTTTTCAAGCCATTTAGATGGATTTTATGCCCCTTTTGCCTTTTTGTTTGCAGATATCTAGAAAAGAGCAAGAAGGGGAGTAAAAAGAAGGGAATCAAGTGAAAATCGACGCTTAACCAGAGAAGATCGGAGAAACTCCGGAAAAATGCAGAAGATCACTTCCTTGGGGAACTAAAGCAACTGATGGTTGTGGACATCAACTGGCGAGTCGCCGGTCAACTCGCCTACTAACACATGAAAGTGCTGGATCAAAGAGAAAGAAATTGGTCGAGCATGGTTGGAGGCCGGCGAATCGCTGAAGGAACCACTCAAGGATACTGGAATTCACTGAAGGAGCATTCAATTTGAGACGACGGTTCATGGAATGTAACCGGTAAACCCCTAGTATTCTCGTAACTAGCAGAATGCCTGAGTAGGGCAAAATGTGTCCAACACTAAAAAAGAGAGTCTTGGGTACCCTACTTTTAGATATATTCTATAGAGAAGTACTCTATACCTATGAGATCTTAACTTTAAGCTTTTTGAGAATATTTTCCTTGTAGAAGAAGAAAGTAGAATTCTATTCGTGGAAAGTGTACAAGATTGTTTTGCTTTTTCTTCTTCTTCCTCTATAGCAAAGTAGCACCATTGTTGAAGACTTATTGCTAAATTTAAGTTTGGTACTCTTATTATTGAAATCAATGAGTTTATTGTTAAAAATGCTTTTTAATTTCTTAACCATGAGTATCTAAATCATTAACTAGAGGTGTGTGGTGATGAATGCTTAATTAGATTAGGTAATTCTAGATTCATCTCAATATTGTTTAATTAGTATAAATCTGTTAAGTTCTCTCCAATTTATAATTGAAGATCCATCGTTGCAGAAGTGGGTCTACATTTTTTACTTTATTTTTTCTTGAAAGAGAAGAATTGAGTATCGGGAGAGAATTTAATGGCGGACATGGATGTGATGCTGTGGAGTTGGGATAGACATAGCCAAACCCATATTCTCATTCCTAATTAATAGATAATAGCTAGAGATTAGTGCAACGATTAATCCAAACTTGATTGGGTTGATTTAATTATGTCTAGTGGTTCGAAAGAACTCTAGCTAGAGACATTTATGAAGTTGAAAAATATAGAATGCTTGCCTGCCCAAAGTTATTTACACAATTTGAACTAATAAGATGATCTAGCATAGTCTTATTTAATTAGCACATCATCTTCACCACACCTCTAGTCCTTCTCATTATTGTAGACAACTTTGGTTATTTTGCTATTCTAATTAGCTGAGTTAGAATCTATAGCATACTGTTAACACCAAGTCTCCCCCAAAATGTTTATTTCTTTTTTATTTTTGAGTGCTGCAAACTAATTTCAGTTTTCCAAAAAACACTTGTGCATATCATTTGTTAGTCTTTGTGGGATTCGACCCTAACATCCATCGAGATATTTGTTTTGATACAACGACCGTTTACACTCTTTCGTAATGAAGAGTGTATTTTGGACGTTATAAAAAATGGTGCTGTTGCCGAGGACTAGCGCTTGGTATTGTTGTGTTGATTGTTAATTTGAATTAGTCTTGCATCATAAGTGTTGACATTAATCTTGATGTGCTTGTTAGGGTAAAGTGATATGGGTCATCACTCACAAGCAGGGGATAGCTCAGTCGAGGGAAATATGGAGCATGAAGAAGATAATCCGGTGATGCTCGAAACTGCAGGAGCCATTCACCTACCGCCTACGGTAGGGAATACAGTGTTCTATGTCACAAGTATAATGCTACATTTGCTACAGATGAAAGGGCTCTCCGGGCGCAAATCGTGTAAGGATGAAAATCACCATTTGAGGAATTTCTTAGAGATATTCCATCCTTTCAACATAACTAATATAAGTCAAGAGTCGATTAGGTTAAGGCTCATTCGATTCTCCCTAACGGGAGAGCCGACTATGTGGTTGGAGGAACTCCCTCCTGATTGCATTACATCGCGGTAAGAATTAACTGAAGCATTCTTGGATTATTTCTCCCTCCATCAAAAATGTTACAACTGAGGATTGATATCACAAACTTTAGACAAGAGCCAAGAGAACCGTTGCATGAAGCATGGCTAAGGTTCAGGAAGAAGGTTTCCCTTTTCCCCAACCATGGTCTCCCGGATGAAATGCTCCTTCAAAGTTTTTATCGAGCCTTAGACTCCATTAATGAATCGGTTTCCAATAATTTAGCCAGGTAGCCTTTTCGTCATGGGAAATCAATGCTTCGAGACAAATAGAGCTTACCTATGTCACCTGGCTTTCTCCTATGGAGGATCAATCATGGATTAGATATACGGATTAGCTAAAGCCCTCTTGGATAGAATGACACACAAATTGGGCATGGCATACGAGAGACACTAACGTATTGATGCATGATATTGGTTCTAGTGCGTTGACAGCTGAGCTACGAAAAATAGATGAAGAGCAAGAGAAAAATCTTGCTAAAATGATGACGCAACTGGTACTAATGAAAAAATATGTTATGGGGGCAGGGCCTAAAGTTGTAAATACTGTATGCATGCAGGGTCCATTGTACTTTGAGGGAGAATTGTCACCACCGAGGTATGATGAGGAATGCCAATACATGGAAAATCAGATGGGGGGCTCTCAACCCGGGTTTCAAGGGACTAATAAAGGTCCTTGGTGCCCAAGGGAATAGAATCAAGGTTGGAGAAACCGCGACACACAAGGATGGTGAGATAGAAACAAAAGATGGGGCACTAGAGAGCAAAATAGAGAAGGGGACTGCTATCACCAAGGTTCAAACCCATATGTTCCCCCTCCTAATGCTGAGAATTCCCAAAATCAGCCAGGTGTGAGCGATGCAGGTAGCTCAAAAATTGAAGAAATGTTAGCAATAGTCCTCAAGAAAGTGTAATCTACTGATAGCAGGGTCAAGAAATTGAAAGGGGAGGTGTCTACCTCTCCCAAATGGTGAGTTCTCGTTCAGCCTCCATTATGCATTTAGAAGCTCAAATGAACCACTTATTTTCTAAAATGAACCCCCGAATGAAGCGAACACTCCCAAGTGATACAATGCCAAACCCGAAGAAAGATAATCAATGCATGGACATTGTTACGAGAAATGGTAAAATTGTTGGAGATGCGAGTGTGAAACCTAAGGAGGTTGTTGCTCCTAAATAAAATGATGGAAATGAAGTTGATATGGCGCCGAAAGCACCAAGCGGTGGTGAGATGAAGGTGAGGGAAAGGATGATGAAGTTCCCTCACATGTTGATGAAGAAGAGGCAGGCATGAAGGCCACAAATGATGAAGAACTTGAACTAAGAGCTCCACCCCTTACCCGCAAAGGTTAGCTAAGAAAAAAAAGGATGATCAGTTCAGCAAATTTATCAAAATGTTCAGTAAATTATCCATTAATACCATTGGTGGATGCCTACTTCAAATGCCCGGATATGCAAAATTCATGAAGGAGCTGCTGAAAAAGAAAAAGGTGGTAGATGTGGGCACTGGGGAGACAACGCACCATTGTAGTGCAATGATGACGAGCAATCTTGCCCCAAAGCGGGAGGACCCAGGAGCCTTCACAATCCCTTGTACGATTGGGATGTGTGTGTTCAAGAAAGCCCTCTGCGATCTTGGCGCAAGCATAAATCTGATGCCCCTCATCATTTTCAAGAAGTTGGGGCTTGGGAACACCAAACCCACATTAATGAGGTTGCTAATGGCTGATTGATCCATAAAAAAACTTGTGGGAGTGTTAGAAGATGTATTGGTGAGGGTGGATAAATTCATTCTACCAGCTGATTTTGTGGTTCTTGATTGTGAAATGGACTTAGAAGCGCCAATCACTCTGGAGCATTGATAGCCATGAATCGATCTTTGGTAGATGTAGAGCTAGGTGAGCTCAAGTTTCAGGTTGGAAGTGAAGAGGTCACCTTTAAGGTGTGTCCATCAACAGAAACTCCCAACGAATGCAAAGTGATTGGAGTGTTTCATAAGGAGAATGAGGATAGAGGATGGAGATGAAAGCAGCTTAGCCGGCGGATGATCCTTTGAAGAAAGATTTCTAAATAAGAGATACATCGTGCCACGACATTAACTAAGGAGCTCTTTGGGAGGTGTTTTGTTTTGAGTTTTTTAATGTCATTGTTGTTTTTGATTTTTTAGGATTAATGAGGTGAGAAGCAAGGAGAGAAAGCACTAAAACCAGGCAAGCAACACACTGGACTGGGGAATCGCCAATCCAGATGAGCGAACCGCCGCGCCCTGACACAGGCAAGCAGAAACCTGCGAACATGACTGTTAGACCAGCGGACCGCCAATTCAAAAGCGTGTACCATCATTTAATCACAAGTGAAACTCAGAATACTTGAGCAATGGGTGCCCAAGAGGTGATCCTCCGACGGAACACCGATCCAAGTTGCGAACCGCTGGGCAATCACCGGTTGTAAGTCAGTGAAACTGGGCATGAATTCAAAGGTGAAAAGGTAAGGCCGCGAATTGCCGGATAAAACCGGCGATCGCTGGTGTAACGCTAGTACAGGTATAGGTTGATTTTTAGAATCTCAATCAAATATGGACCCACATGACCCCAATACCTGCTTGAGCCACCCTAATCTGCGAAAACATTCTCTTAGGCTTCCCTTTTTCCTCTTTTACCACTTTCCCATACTCCTTTTTATCTTCCCAACACCCCATCTTTCCATATTCCCACAACTCCCTCTCTTCCACTTCCCACACAATTAACTTACCATTAATCTTCCACCTCCTTCTCAAACAACCACATTTTCACCTACTCATTTGTAAAATCCCTCAACCTCTCCACCATATTCTCACTACACTCACATTTTCCCTCTCTACTAAACAAGTCTCAAGAGTTTCCATTGTTGAGCATTACCAAGCTCCACAGTTAGTCTCTGCCAAACTTTCTCCCACGAGTGGTAATGTATCTTTGACTCTCTTATTTTCTCATAAATGGTACTTTGGTGGCATATCCATGTGGCTCCAACATACATTCCCCTTATTGTTACTGCCATTCTTCCCCATTAGTTTCATGATTGATGTTATATTTGATGTTATATTAAATTTGTGGGATGATAGAAGTTTATTGCTGAAATGGGTAAGGGGAATTTGTGATTGTTGTGTAGACTGAAATGGTGTGAAGTCTGAGCAACCCAAATGGACTAAAAAATCATGTTTTTCCCTATGATAGATTGGGCGACGCCATTCTTAAGAGTAAATCGTCATTTTAGTCCTTTTTCATATATAGAGTTGCTGCATTGGTTTGATGTGAGTAAGTGTGTATGAAATAGTGGCATTGAAATTCATGGGAATGCCTTGGGGAAGATGACTATTGGTTATTCAACCGATCAGGTCCAGAGAAATTCTAATGGCACGCTGATTCATTCAAATAGTGGCTTCAGGCCACTACTTTGATCCCGCGTTACATTGGCGGTTCAGGAAATGGGACCGGTGACTCGCTGCTTTGTTTCCGGTGGAACACCTACTACCCCAGTTTACTATTTCTAAGTGACGAGTCAACGACGGTCCACGTATACCATCATGCATCTCGCTGGTGCTTTGTCGGTGCTACTAATTCTTTGAATGATAATTTTTCATCTTTGCTTCTCATTTCAATTTTAGAGTAGTGTGAGTTCTTTCATTTCAACGCATTGTGGCTGCCACTAACATCATGCTTGCAAAAAAATTTCTTTATCTAGGAACATCGAAATGGGAAAGGCCCCAGCCTTCTCAACCACCAAAGGAAAAGGTAAAGCCAAGACCTCCGCAACACCGGCCAACTCCAGGGAGGCCATCGCGTTTTGTGTGCCTAACATGAAAGGGCACTACGCCATATGCCAAGGCCGGTTGATAATGGTGGAAAAGAGGTCTGATTTGGCGGGACTGCGCGGTGACCTTCGCAACATCACCGCACAGTTCACGGACAAGCAGTGGCAGGCTTTCGCCAATCCTCTTCCAGACTACTACCCCAACTTGGTGCCGGAGTTCTATGCTTCCTACCAGTAGAAAGGACAGTATGAAACATAGAGACAAAGTCAATGAGTTCCCCTACCTACCATCAGCCATGGTACGAGGGGTGGAGGTGGACATAACTCTGGAAGCGATCAACTATCTATTTTGGGAAGATCAAATCGACATTGGCTCAAAGTACATGGCTGGGATTGCGAAAATGAAAAACCAATTCACTTGGATAGTCCCCATCATTACAGTTGACACTCCTATATGGGCTTCCATGGGTGGAAAAATTTCTTACAATGATATGAAGTTTGAGGCCAAGTTATGATTGGATTTCATCTGTGGCCGCATCATTCACTCTAAAAATGAACAGCGGGACAGCTTAGAGATGGCAATTCTCATAGCCTGCATCATGTCCGGAGTCCCTATTACCTTTGGGGAGATTGTGACCAAGCAAATGAAGCCAAAGGAAAGACAGGGAAGCACCTCCATGTCATATGCTGTCCTTATTTCTCAACTATGTTTGTAAGCGGAAGTGCCATTGTTCCCTGATGACACTGCCTCAGGAGTGATCTTCTTAGATAGGAAAAGAGATGTGAAAGCACCCGTAGTTAAGAGGAAGCGAATGCAGGCTTTTGGGTTGGCAGAGGGATCATTATCCCATGGGTTAGAGTAGTCGCCACATGCCCCAGATTTGAACGTGTCTCACCAAGAAGCTATAGGCCAAACCTCCAGTGAAACACGTCATAGGGGAGTATCACCCCTCTAACATGCATACATTGGGGAAATGTATTCTCTAAGTTGGGGGTGGGATGAGTGTTTGTTGGAGCTCATTTTTGTTTTTATTTTGAGATGATTTGATGTAGCCCTTGTCGGGCTTTTATTTTTTTATTATTATGTGATGAGGAATTGTGAGCCTTTGTCCGGCTCAGTTTTAGTCATGTTGATGAATGCCCTTGTGGGGCTTGTGATGTTGAAAAAATGAATTGGATGTTAGTGTGTTAGTGATGCAAATGGGGTCCTTGCTTTGAATTGGTAAAGTTTGCATTATGACCGAAATCTTTTTGTTCGCCTATGTAAATAGTAGAATAGTAATCAAAATCCAAGGGTTTTCTTCATACCATGGTTCTTTCCCGAGGAGCATTTATTTTTTTCTTTTCTTTTTGTTGTTGAACAGGGTTGGCACTTCCCGATGAAAGATTGTGAGGAGACTTTCTTACGGGAAAATGCCATGTTGTTTTTTAGTGTAGTGTGGAACTATTTTAAGAGGTACCACCAAAATTTTTTTTAAAATGGAATTTTGAAATGTGACATGAAAATGAGAAAGGATGAATAGGCGTTTGAAGGGAGAATGTAGCGCTCTTTGTCATACCTTGTAGATTCCTAGTTTGACTTATGAATTTGCAAGTTATAATGTCTTAAAACAAGATCTTGTATGGATAATGACTTTTATGTACTCTTTAGGGGTGATGCCTTGTATGGTGAGGATTTTTGTGAATCTCATTGATAACACTCAAACCACACCTCTTACTAAAGTATGAAGTGGACGTTATCAATAAAGAACCCAACTAGATGTTGGGCTCGATCCCATAGGGAATATGATAGAGCTAGATTAGAGTCGGTAAGTGAACTTGAGAGGTAGTTACTTCAAGATAGGGGGTTCCTAAATAAAATAAATAATAAAAACAATTATCAAAAATCTGGTTTTGAATCAATATTAAAGGATAACTTGGGTTTGTGTTCCCCATGGGTTCATAAATGCTTTGGGTATACACTCGTGATCATCACCAATACTTACTTATAGAACTGATAACTTAGATTCATTCAAATAATCGACTGGTCCCTATTGAATGACTATACTCAATTACTCGACCAAGTCTCATGAGCGGTTTCAAACTATCCATTATCATTAAGTTCCATATTTAAATATCCTACGACCACAACTCAAGTTAATCAATGATCATCAAGATCAAGGATCCATTGTAATTCTCTTTTCCTAATCTCTACCTCTTAGACCTAAGAAAGTAAAGAATTCGGGTAAATCCTAACGTTGCGCACTACTAAGAAACGTTTAAGTATTAAGAGAATATAATATAAGTGTTTGTATTAATTTTAGAATCACTTTGTGCAACCCTAGTTTGTTAATCCATCATGGTTCCCACAACCCTAGCTATGGAGGTTTTAGCCTCTCATAGTTGTAAGGTTGTGAATTGCATTCATGATTAAGAACATAAATCAATACTTACAATTATGGATGAGAAAAATACTTCCTTTAATAAATTAGCAAAATCTTGAAAACCAAGTATCAAGAATAAGAAGAATTCAAGAAAAGGTTGATCACAAATCAAGTCAATTCTATTCTCTCTTTCTCTCTCAATCGTCTAATGTTGTCTCCGATAATGTCTCTCATAAAAATCTCCTTAAAACATATTTATAAAGACACAAGAATCCTTTTCCTAGGATAACAGGGTGAATTTCCATATCTGGTTCCGCCCGTGTCATGAGTCAACCTACGATCCGTAGAGAGATCCTATGGTCCGTAGCATCCTTTCGTACATTGCATGACTGGCTGGATATTTTGGATAAGTGTTAGATCCTAGTATGACTCGTACCTCCATCATACGATCCGTACTTAGCTGTTGTGGCTTGACTCTGAGACATTGAAATATTTCTGAAGTTCATCACGACCGCCATGGTACGACTCGTACCTTTATTCCATGGTTTGTACTTCCTTTCCGTAGTAGGAGTCAGCCTCTTATGCAAATCTTTTGAATCTTTTCAGGACTTCATCACCATGGCTTGTACAAGCTTGGTACAACTCGTATTGAGACTAGTATACTGCATCTATTTAACCTTAGCCTTCTGCAACTTTTCACGGCCACCAGTTCGACTCATAGGACCTTCCCACGGCTCGTACTGCGGACTGCAATTTGAGCCTATTTTGCACACTTTAAGTTATCTTTTGCATCTGTTAGCTCCAACACCAATTTATCCTATAAACAAAGGAAAATTTCCTTATATCCACAGAAATACACCTAAGTTTATACTATTTTCTTAGTTTTGAGCGTCAACAGTGTTGTAAATCCACAGCACATCAACATCCTCATCTTAAGTGTTTTGCATGTCCTCAAGCAATGAAAAGAAAAACTAAACACGATGCTCAGCTAGAAAATAGACTTAAGATACTACATCCAATACTCAAACAAAACTTGCACTTTCTATACAAACCTACTGACCCTTTCTCATGGAACAACATCAGCTAATGCATTACAAGAAACCTCAAAACATCATAAATAGGGATCAAGACATGTCATCTATCTATCAACAGGCAATCAAGTCATCACCAATGTTTTTCACACAGACTAATGGTAAAAGTAAACATAATCCATGTACCCTCACACAAGTGAAGTCCCCACTCAGATATGAGATGTCAAGCATAGCATGGGACTAAACAAGTAAGGCGCTCACTCTCACAAAGAAGTTACAAGCATTATGTGTCAAATACCATAGGCTTGCCCTTATTTTCTCTGCTTTGGTTTATCAGATGGTCAAGTTAGGATCACTATAGGACATGGTATGGCTTGTAATGTAGGCTTAGGTATGGACATGATAAAGATGGAAGATCTTATAAGTGACTATCCCTTCTTTGGCACTACATACATTGGCTACACCATTCACCTATTTCACCCTTTATTCTTTTATTCCCTTTTCTTCCTTTTTCACCCCTTTTTATACACATTTACATGGGTGTGGAGAGTTTTCAACTTTTTTAACATTTTCATTTTCTTTTGAGTTTTCTTTTTCAAGATTCTCAGTATTTTCATCTCTTTTCTTTTCATCTCACCACACCTCATTTTTCACCATTTTTTTTCTTTTCTTTTCCTTTCTTCCGTTCCCACCATTTACGCACCTCTACTCTAGTCACCCTCAACTTGAGAATTTTTCTTATGTTAAGGTTCACAACATCCAAGGAAGGACCAGGGCCAAAACAGGTTCATTGTAAATAAATGGGTGCGGTTAATTGGTAAATCAAAGAAACACGGTCTATTATGGCTCAAAATTGGGATCAAGGGATTCATGCAACTTTCGTAGGGTAATATAGGCTAAACGTGAGCTAAACAAAAATGACCTATGATCATATCCTAACCAACAATCCTTAGCCTATGCAAAGACCAACCAGGCAAGTCCTAGATCGTCAACATAATACCGAATTGAATACTATACCTCACTCACACATGGTACATGTGTTATTTTCACCTTACCTGTATGGTTACATGGCTTAACAAGACTACTCATGTTGATAAACTAAATGACATTAAAAGATCCATATAAATCATGCATGTTGTCACAAATACATAGCTAATGCATTAAAAAAAATTTAAATAGGGTCAATTTTTTAAAAAACCTAAACTAATCAATTTTTATTGGCTGAGTACGCCTAAGTTACTTTCTAATTAAACAAAAATCACAAGATAAAAATAAAAATCCTACACATGTCAGTTCTATTAGATAGCATGCTTGAGGGAAAAGAAACACGACAAGAAAAACCCTCAGGTGAATCAAAAATCCCAAAAATCACAAGTACACCCCTCCCCTTTTTGAAAAGTAAGCTTCATCCCCGAAGCATAAACTATAAGAACATAGAGAAGAGAACATACCTGTGGCGTTACTCAAACTTCACCTTCCATGGGTTGCCTCCCATGCAGCGCCTGATTTAACGTCGCGGCACGACGTGAGTTTTGTGACTCCTCAAGCATCATCAAGGTATACTTCCTCTATTCTTTTTAATTCTTCCTCATCTCCCAGATACACTTTTATTCTATGCCCATTTACTTTAAATCATTTTCCTTCTTTGTTCTCAAGTTCCACTGCACCATACGAAGACACTTGCACTACTCTATAAGGTCCCATCTATCTAGATTTCAACTTCCCAAGATGCAACCGGAGTCTTGAGTTAAACAGTTAGACCAAATCACCTGGGCTAAACTCCTTTCTTGCAATCTTTTTGTCATGCTAGATCTTCATTCTTTTTTATAGATAGCTTCACTCTTATAAGCCTTAAGTCGGAATTTATCCAACTCATTAAGTTGGTTAATTCTTAGCATGGCAACTTTGTTCCAGTTCATGTTCAGCCTTTTCAGAGCCCATAATGCCTTATTCTCTAGTTCAACTAGTAAGTGGAATGCTTTTCCATAAACCAGCTGGTACAGAGATGAACCAATGAGAGTCTTATAAGCTGTTCAGTAATCCCAAAGTGCGTCATCAAGCTTCCTTGACCAATCTGTCCAGCTAGTATTCACTATCTTGGCCAGGATGTTCTTGATTTCCCTATTTGAAAATTCCACTTGTCCACTCGACTGAGGGTGTTAGGGTGTGGCCACCTTATGCTTGAAACCATATTTTTCCAACAAGGTTTTGAAGAGGCAATTGCAAAAGTGAGATCGACCATCACTGATAATAGCTCTGGGAGCGCCAACCTGGCGAAGATATATTTTCGAAGGAATGTTTTAACACTCTTGCCTTCATTGATTTGTAGGGCAATTGCCTCCACCCATTTGGAGACATAATCCACATCCACAAGAATATACTTCATTCCATATGAGCTAATGAATGGGCCCATGAAATCAATCCCCCACACATCAAACAACTCTACATCCAAGAAGGGGGTTAGTGGCAACTCGTGTCTATGGGTAATATTGCCCTGCCATTGGAATTGATCACAAGACTTGGCGAAGTCATATGTATCTTGGTGAATAGATGGCCAGATTCGCATTGTAAAATATTATGTGTTGTTCTGATACCACTGTGATGACCCCCAACAGGAAATGAGTGACATGCTTCCAAAATGCTCAGTATCTCTACTTTTGGGACACACATACAAATGATCCCATCTGCAAAAATGCAGAATAAATATGGCTCATCCATTAATATCTTCGGGCATCTAATAAGATCTTCTTCTCTTTCTGAGGAGTTAGGTTTGCTGGCATCATATTGCTAACCAAGTAATTTGCAAAATCAACAAACCAGAGAATTAAATCCTATGATGCAGCTAGTACCTATTCACCTGGGAAGGCATCACTGATATCAATCTCTATCCTCTTCCTCACTTCAGACTCAAGCCTAAATAGATGATCTTCCACCTGATTTTCTGTTCCCTTTTGATCCTTCACCTCAAACTCAAATTCTTGGAGCAAGAGCACCCACTGAATCAATCTGGGCTTGGCATCTTTTTTAGACATCAGGTACCTCAAGGCAGAATGGTCTGTATGAATGATCACACTGGTTCCAAGCAAATATGCTTAGAGTTTTCCAAATGCAAAGACAACTACCAGTAGTTCCTATTCTGTGACTGTACAATTCTTCTGGGTTGTATTAAGTGTTTTGCTGGCGTAATAGATTTAATGAAAGATCCTTGCTCTCCTTTGGCCTAAAACAACACCAAGAGCAACACCGCTAGTGTCACACATTACCTTGAAGGGAAGAGACCAATCTGGAGCTATGATGATAGGAGCAGTGGTGAGCTTTTCTTTTAGACACTCAAAGGCCTTTAGACATGCCTCATCAAACATGAACTTTACCTCTTTCTCCAGTAATTTGCACAATGGCTGTGCAATTCTTGAAAAATCCTTGATAAAGCGTTGGTAGAATCTTGCATTCCCTAAAAATCTTCTGACCCCTTTTATGGAAATAGGGGGTGGTAATCCTTCTATAACCTCGATTTTTCTTTGTCCACCTTGATCCCCTTTCCTGAGATTTTATGGCCTAACACTATCCCCTCTTTAACCATGAAATGATATTTTTCCCAGTTTAGGACCAAATTGGTTTCTTCACATCTTTTTAGTACTCTGCCTAGATGATTAAGGCATGATTCAAATGAATCGCATACAACAGAAAAGTTATCCATAAATAGTTTAATGGTGTCCTCCACCATGTCTAAGAATATGGACATCATACAATGCTTAAAGGTGGCTTGTGCATTACATAATCTGAATGGCATTCTTCTGAAGGTAAAAAATCCATATGGATAGGTGAAGGTTGTCTTCTCCTGATGTAATTATACCCTGAATATCCATCAAGGAAAGAGTACCATCCTCTACCTCCGAGTCTATCAAGCATCTGATCTAAAAATGGCGTTGGAAAATGGTCTTTCTAGGTATAGTGGTCGTGTCAGTATCAGCTCATTCTTTTCATTAGGCACCACTGTAATCCCTCTTTTGTTTGGCACGCACTGGACAGGACTTACCCACTGGCTGTCTGCTATGGGGTATATCACCCCAGCATCCAGCCACTTGAGAATCTCCTTTTTTATGACTTTTTTCATTGGAGGGTTCAGGTAGTGCTGATGCTCTATACTTGGCTTGTAATCTAGTTCAAGTTGGATCTTATGGGTACATATGCCTGGTGGAATTCCGATGATATCATCTATAGTCCATCCAATTGCCTTTTTGTATCTTTTCAAGATGTTAACCAAAGCTTCCACTTGCTCATTTAATAGGTTCACTGCAATTATGGCCGGTAAAGTGTTGTCCTCTCCAAGGAATGCATACTTGAGATGAGTATGTAATGCTTTTAGTTCAAGCATTGATGGTACCTCCACGGATGGCTTGGCCGGCATTGTTGAACGATTCTTTAAGTCCAGGCCTAACTTCTTTAGGCTGAAGTTATATGATCATGTCCCATTTAAAGCATTAATCATTTTTGTATATTTTGGGTTCTCGCCTTCTTCATAATTCATTATCACAGCTTCCAATGTATCATTAGTCACTATTTCTTCCATAGGTGTTAGCAGCTTCTCATGTTCCATTTGAGTGTTCGAGTGAAAGGTTGTTCCTTTGATGTAGCCTGAGGGAGTCACAAAAGAGAAACAAAGAAAAACAAAGAAAAAGGATAAAAAGTAATGTAACTACAAACAAGTCAAATACAAGCTAATAACCTAGTCTTAACCGTATTCCCTGGCAACAGCGCCACTTTTTGATAACGCTCAAACCACACCTATTACTAAAGTATGAAGTTTTGTCAATAAATAACCCAACTAGAGGTTGGGGTCGATCCCACAAGGAATATGGAAGAGCTAGATTATAGTCGGTAAGTGAACTTGTAAGGTAGTTACTTCAAGATTGGGGGTTTCTAAAGAAAAGCAAAAATAAAAACAATTATCAAAAATCTGGTTTTCAAAATATATTAAAGGATAACTAGGCTTTGTGTTCCCCATGGGTTCATAACTGCTTTGGGTATACACTTGTGATCATCACCAATACTTACTTATAGGACTGATAACTTAGGTTCATTCAAATGACCGACCAGTCCCTATTGAATGACTATACTCAATTACTCGACCAAGTCTCATGAGCGATTTCAAACAATCTATTATCACTAAGTTCCAGATTTAACTATCCTGCGACCACAACTCAAGTTAATACAATGATAATCAAGATCAAGGCTATGTTGTAATTCTCTTTTTCTAATCTCTACCTCTTAGACCTAAGCAACTAAAGAATTCGGGCATATCCTAACATTGTGCACCATTAAGAAACATTTAAGCATGAAAAGAATACAATATAAGTGTTTGTATTGGTTTTAGAATCACTTTGTGCCACCCTAGCTTGTTAATCCACCATGGTTCCCACAACCCTAGCTATGGAGGTTTTAGCCTCTCATAGTTGTAAGGTTGTGAATTAGATTCATGATTAAAAACAGAAATCAATACTTACAATTATGGATGAGAAAAACACTTCCTTTAATAAATCAACAAAATCTTGAAGAACAGTAGCATGAACAAGAAGATTTCAAGAAAAGGTTGATCACAAATCAAATCAACTCAATTCTCTCTTTCTCTCTCAATCTTCGAATGTTGTCTCCAATAATGTCTCTCGTAAATATCTCCTTAAAACATATTTATATAGACACAAGAATCCTTTTCCTAGGTTAACAGGGTGAATTTCCATATTTGGTTCTGCCCACGTCACGAGTCAACCTATGATCCGTAGCGAGATCCTATGGTCCATAGTATCCTTTCATACATTGCATTACTGGCTAGATTTTCGCTAAGTGTTGGATCCTTGTATGACTCGTACCTCCATCTTACGATCTGTACTTAGCTCCCATGGCTTGACTCTGAGACTTTGAAATATTTCTGAAGTTCATCACGACTGCAATGGTACGACTCGTACCTTCATTCCATGGTTTGTATTTTATTTCCATGGCAGGAGTCAGCTGCTTATGCAAATCTTCTGAATCTTTTCATGACTTCATCACCACGACTCGTACAAGCTTGGTACAAATCGTACTGAGACTCGTATACTGCATCTTTTTAACCTTAGCCTTCTACAACTTTTCACGGCCACCAGTACGACTCGTAGGACCTTCCTACAACTCGTACAGTGGACTGCAATTTGAGCCTATTTTGCACACTTCAGGCTATCTTTTGCATCTTTTAGCTCCATCACCAATTTATCTTGTAACTTAAGGAAATTGCCTTATATCCACATAAATACACTTAAGTCCATGCTATTTTCTTAGTTTTGAGTATCAAAAGTGTCATAACAGATTGGTCACCATGAGTCGTGGTGTCCCCGTGGTGACTCTTAGAGGAATTTTGGCAGTGTTCTTAATGAAGGCAGGCCACGAGTTGTGGCCAGGGAAGATGACTTATCCAGTCCCTCATTGGGACTGGCATTTTATTTTTCCCTACGATTTAAGTAAGGGATTTTCTATTATTCCTATGTTCCTAAGGCCTAAACTACGTCATTTTAAGCTCAGAATAGTGAGTTTTAAGAGGGGTAAATTCATTCTAGGCTCATTCACATTCAGGCATGCAAGTTTAGAGGTCTAAAGAGGTAATCAAGCCTAGTTCATCAAGGTTCATCCCCAAATCTTCATTGGGAAATCAGGGAAGTGAGAAAATCATATCCCTTCATGTATTTAAGGGAATGGGTGCAATTGTCCACACCTATGCCCAATTCACTCTTAATTCATGATGTTCTAGTTGATGATTCCATGGGGTTTTTACCCAATGCATGAATTCCTAAGTTTCAATCATGGATATGATCTAAGTATGTTTTAAATGATGAATTATGATTAACGGGCATATTTTACAATGTTTTAAATTATAAATTACATTTTCAAATTTTCTAAACTATGATGTCCATCCATGAATGTTCATAAAAGTTGAGATCCATGAGATATATGTTCAAGTATGCTGTGATGTTGATGAAGAAAGTATGATTTTGAAATACCCATGTTTATGTTCATGTTTTCAAAGTTAATCAAGTTGATTTCAAGTATGTTTAAGTATTGGGAAAGCCCATACGATCAAGTATGTTTTATGATTTCATGAATTATCTTACCACATGGTTTTGGAGTCAAGAATCCCATTATTTTCAGCTTGTGGTATGGTTTGATCCAAGACTCCTCATGTTATGATCTCATATTATGCATGTATGTCATTATTTAGCTTCGTCACTAGACGATGGTCGGCTTTGTTGAAAAATGATGGAGAGCATATGCATGTTTTTGGGAGTAGTATCTAGCACTGAGTAGGCTAAGGGTCAATCAAACCTATGCCTAAGAACTACGCACCAATGTAGGTATGATCAGATTATTTGGGAACTCCTTTGGAGCTTTCCCTTGCCCCCAAGGGGTCTTGAACTTGATATCAATATCTTGGTAGAGCCCTTAGCCTTGGTAAGGCTTTTGACTACTCTGCCCACTTGAGTGTGATAGTAGGGACTATGTAATCTCTATTGTGGTAATGTCAGTTACATGAAGAGTCTCTGATTGTTCTTCATGGTTTCATTCATGCATGTACATCAGTCATAATATTATGTTTTCAGTAGGTTTGACCCAATGTTCAGTTTTACTTATGATTATCAGATTTTAGCTTTGGGTCATTTGATTCAGTTATAATGTTCAGTTATGTTCATATCATGATTTCATAAAATAGCATGCTAACCCTACTCTTAGATTCTTATATTGATTATGTTTTATATACTATACATGTTTAATTAATTTATTTACTTAGAGGTTTTACTTACCTTGCATACTTGGTACATTCCATGTACTAACTGTATACTCTATGTTGTATCATTTCATGATACAGGCTCTGATATACAAAATCAATCCCGCTTCTAGTTAGACTTCTAGAGTTAGCTATTCTCAGCCTCAGTAGGTGAGTCCTGTTTTCACCCCAGCGCACGCGCAAGCATACGCGGTTGTACAAGTAATACACTGACCCTTTTTCAAAGCCGGATGTCGAACCCATAGGGACTAGACCAATTCAGTGAATTATCAAGTTCAAGTGTTAAAATTAACCTTCACAAGTGTTGATTATAGAAATTTTAGGAAATTCTAATTAAGTTTAGGGGTGAGCACAAAATACTCGAGAAACAATACAAGCAGCAACTAGAATTAAGGCCTAATAATCATGCAATTCTTCAATTCACAATGATTCGAGTATGGAAACTTCAGTTGTTGTCTCACATAATTAAAATGCTATGTTCATGGTCTTTTAAGCCTCTAAACATGACAAACTAGTCTCACACCTACATCATTGAGTGGAGATGTGACGTCCTAATTTGTGAGCAATTATCTACATGGATGCAGTTCATGAAGTTTGTGCCCTTGATTATGGACTTTCGTACCTCTAATCATTTAACCGAACTTAGCTTCACAACTACTTCTATGAGTGGTGATGTGACAATTCTAAATCGGTGTCTAGCTCATCCGGTTTTAATAACCAAGCAAGGCAAATTAGTTATAATTTCTATCCTAACCGCAAATTCTATCGTAAAGATAAGAACTTGCTCCCTACATTCTTATGTTCTAGCCTAGGGTTACTCTTTCAAGCTTTTACCTAAGATTAACGCATTTGTTTTCATGTTGATCAAGCATAAAAACATTAATAATAAAGAATGTAAGACAAAACAACAACTAAAACTCAAACCAATGAAGAAGTCATGCATTTACAATCATATTACGTAGCCTCAACCCTAGAGGAAGGGTTTTAGCCACTCATGTTTGTACAAATACATAAAAACATGATTCAAGTAGAGTACTTACAATAATAGTTAAAAGAGAAAGGAGATTAAGGAACCCTAGGTAGAGTTCTTTATTTCTCCCTTCGCTCCTTTATAGTTTCCCGAAATATTTTGTGATAAAAGAATTTAGGAGCTAAGTGTTTAATTTATAGTAAGTGGGAAAATTGAAATTTTTAGCCATGGATGGACTGCCTCCCTGTGACGGAGCTACTCGTCCCAATTTGCCTCTGTGACACGGAGCAAACGCGGACAGCTACTGGAATGTGTCTTCTCGGTAGGTCTTGTGCGAGGCATATGCGCGTGTCCTGGCATGGCACGACACTGGTCGCGCAGCCCACTTGGCGTGGCACGGTGCCAATGTGTAGGGCATGTCTTGGTATCCTCTTCACACGCGCAACCTGGACATGGCACGACACTGGGCGTGGCACGCTGCCTAGCACGGCCAACCTTCCCTTTGACATGCCCTATTGCCTTCAAGTGCTATCATTTCCTTGCTTTTCCCTTGTGCCTTGAACATCATTTTTAGCCTCATCCTTAGAATAATACACCTATAAATAAAGTCTAATCACACTACTTAATTTACATACATAAACATTAAAAATCACATGAGAATATACTTAATTAAATTGACAAACTTGACTAAAATATGTTATAAAATAGCACTTGGGCATGTAATTATGCCTAAGATCAAGTCCTCATCTTGCGAGGGCCCTTCCTATCAGTTGTATGTCATATTTTCAGTTTTCAAAACTTAGTGAGTTAGTTGGTGTCTTGTTCCATCTACTTATCAGTATTAGAGGCTTTTTAGATATAGTGTGTATTCAGCGTTGGATTCATGTATGCATTCATATGTTGAGATTGTTTAGACTTCTCCTATGCTATTTGTGATAATCTTTCGTTAATCTATGTTGAGTTATATGTTTGTTTATGCCATGGGTCGACTTGGAGCCTCTCGGGGTTTCTCATCTCATATGTCGATCCGGGCCTATGTTCGGGTCGTGAAGAACTTGGTATCAGAGCATTAGGTTTTGAAGTGTCCTAGGGTGTCTGAAAGACGCATTAACTAGAGTCTTTTTCATGAGTGTGAAGCGCGCCACACTATTGATGAAGAGGATACGAGACGTTTAGGAAATGTTACCTTTTTTCATGATCTAAGTTGTTTGATGAAATGTCTCTATATCCTTCTAACTCGGGCTATACGTGCTTGCAGAATCATGCCTCCCCGCAAAGTTAATGGAAGGAGAAATGGGAATGGAAATAGCCATGAGAATGGCAATGGAGACGGGCACAGCAGGCCCCACTAGCCCATAAGGAGCATATACCCGAGCCAGTTGCCCATGCAGAGTTTCAGGCAGCTATTCAGATGTTAGCCCAGATCTTGACCGCCCAGGTCAATCAGTAGGTGGTAGCGCATGTCCTTTATAACGGGAATGCGGTGGCAGCGAGAGTTAGAGACTTTCTGAGGATGAACCCTCCCGAGTTCCTTGGGTCGAAGGTGGACGAGGATCCACAGGAGTTTATAGAAGAGATTTTGAAGATCACCCAGATTATGGGTGTAACTGGGGAGGAGTGCGCCGATTTCGCCTCGTATTAATTGAAAGGGGTCGCGCACATTTGGTTCAAGAAGTGGAAGGATAGTGGGGAAGTCGGAGCAGGCCCTATCAGTTGGGATGAGTTTCATGCCTCTTTTCTAGATCGATTCTTCCCTCAGGAGATGAGGGAGCTGAAAGCGGTCGAGTTTGTGAATCTAAAGCAAGGATAGATAACGGTTCAGGAGTATGCCTTAGAGTTCACTTGTCTATCCAAGTATGCACCTAAGATGGTGGTAGATCAGAGAGCCTGTGTGAGCAGGTTTGTACACAGGATAGTGGACTACTTGATCAGGGATTGCTAGACCGCGATGCTTCGTCAGGATATTGACTTTGCTCGGATAGTCTTGTATGCCTAACAGATGGAGGCATTGTAGGTAAATAAGCGAGAGAGAGAGGACAAGAGGACCAGGACTGATACCATCAGATTCCCCCAACTGAGGCCTAGTGGGCACCGTCAGCATTCCCACCAGAGATCTTCAGCCCCAGCGCCTTCGGCTATGAGTGTGCCATCTAGGTCCAGGCGCAATCAGAGGGGATGAGCATCAGGCTCTACAGGTCAGAGTAGCAGACTTGCTGAGACTAGCCCTCCAGAGTGTAGCATATCTGGCCGGAGATACACAGGCTAATGTTTTGCGGGTACAAGTGCTTGCTTCGGGTGCAAGAAGCCTAGACACATGCTTAGAGATTGCCCAGTGACCATATAGGGTTATGATAGGGGTCGAGGCCCAGCTTCTAGTTCAGCAACTCCACCAGTACACCCAGCTCAGTAGGGGGCATCTACTAGCACAGGCGGCGGATAGCGCTAAAATAGATTCTATGCCCTAGCATCCCGTCAGGAGCAGGAGGTCTTCCAGACGTAGTCACTGGTATGTTATGAGTATTCCACCTTGATGTATATGCATTGTTATATCCAGGGGATACTTTGTCTTTTGTGACGCCCTATGTTACCAGTAGTTTCGGAGTCAGTCCCTAAATCTTATTAGACCCTTCTCGGTCTTTACTCCGATTGGTGATTCAATTATAGCTAGATGGGTGTATAGAAGTTGCCCTGTTATAGTCCGTCGAAAAGTCATGTCATCAGATTTAGTAGAGTTAGCCATGACCAATTTTGAAGTTCTCCTCGGCATGGATTGGCTATTTGCATACTATGCCTCAGTGAATTGTAGAACCTGTGCAGTAGAGTTTAGATTTCCAGGTGAGCTAGTTCTAGAGTGGAAGGCTAGTTCAGCTGTGCTTGTAAGTTCATTTCATTTCCTACCTTAAGGCCAGAAAGATGATTTTCTAAGGGTTGCATGTAGCATCTAGTTAGGGTTAAGGATGCTACATTCGAGACCCCAACTATCCAGTCAGTTTCAGTAGTATGTGAGTATCCAGAAGTGTTCCCAGATGATCTATCGGGAATTCCTCCCGAGCGAGAGATTGATTTTGGTATTGACCTTCTTCCCAATATATATCCTATAACTATGGCTCCAGCCGAGAAAAAGGAGTTGAAAGAGCAGTTGAAGGAGCTTTTAGACAAGGGTTTCGTTTGACCTAGCAAATCTCCATGGGGTGCACGAGTTCTCTTTGTCCGCAAGAAACATGGTTCCCTTCGGATGTGTATTGACTATCAGCAATTGAACAAAGTTACCATCAAGAACAGGCATCCTCTCCCCATTATTAATGATTTGTTTGACCAGTCTCTCTTACGAAGAAGTTCCAGTTCAAATTGTAGATCATCAGGTTCGTAAGCTGAGGAAAAGGAGGTCAATTCAGTAAAGGTTTTATGGAGGAACCAGCTAGTTGAGGGAGCTACATGGGAAGCAGAAGAAGATATGGTGGCTAAATACCCTCACTTATTCCCTTCCAACTTAGCTTCAGCATCAGGTACTTAATTCCTCCTCAGTACTCTATTCAGTTCGATACTCTTCAGCTCTATTCATGTTTTAATGTGCACCCTAGTTGCATAAATTCAGTTACAATATCTATATCAGTTCAAAGTCAGTCATTCCTTCAATACTCAATTCAAAGTCTTTAGTTTGGGGTTGCAGTTCTTTCCCCAACCTCTCAGTATGCTTATTCTACATTCAAAGATGAATGTTTCCAACGGGGAGATATTGTAACACCCTAAAAGTCCCTAAGACCAGACCCAAGGACTGAAAAGATAAAAGTAGGAAAACTTGCACCAGATCACAAAATGAGTCATTGAGTGACTCGTTATGTGACCTGACGGGTCATTAAGTGACCTGTTGTATGTGCATCATTTGGTAAAAGGTTGGGGTTTCCTTGAGACTTAACGAGTTAAGGGATGATTCGTGGTGCCATTTCATGACTCATCAAGGGTGTCATTGTTTGGGAAGGGTGAGAGGATGGGAAATTGCAGCAGTGGCTATGAGTGGTTTCGATGAGTCACCGTGACACCTAATGAGTCATTGAGCATCTCGTTGGGTGTGATGCATGCTTGAAAACTTGAGTTTTGGAGAGTCTTAACGAGTGGAAAGTGACTCATTAAATGTCATGACAAATCGTTACGTGGAGACGTCAAGTTGAGATCAAAAGTTAGAATTTTTAGGCAGTGGTGATGAGAGGACTTGACGAGTCGTCCAGTGACCTAATGAGTCATTACGTCTACCAGTGCCTATTTATCAGTCTAAAGTCCAGGGGAATTTTAGTAACTTTTTGCTATTTTAGTTCCTAAACTACGTCATTTTGGAAATAATTTAAAAGGTTTTAGAGGGGTAAACTATTCTTCTACCTCATTCTCCACTTAGATTTTCAGAGTAACGTTCATAGACCTTGATCTTGGGAAGAATTATATGCCCAAGTGATACTCAAATGCTTCATTTCGTCTTGTTTATCTATCGTTATGTGTGCATTCTCATGTGATTTGTAGTTAAAATGTGAATTTATACTAACCGACATGATTAGTGTTGTTTTGAAGGTAAAATGTAATTTTAGGAAGCTAAGATACATGTTGGTAAAAATCGGGAATGGACTTGGAAGAGAGCAGTGGAAAAGGTCAAGGTAGAGCAGTAAAAATAAGGGCTCCACGATGGAGCCGTGTCACGCTGCCATCGCGGAGGCATTCTGCCTCAGATGATTTAGTTTGGCCAATTCCAGTGAAGGTCCGCGTTGCCTCGGTGACACAGAGGCAATGCCACGCGATACAAGTCGTGGAACGTTGGGGACATTGACCTTGGACATCAACTTCCAGTAAAGGTTCGCGACTGCGCCGTGGCACGTTGGTCTAGCTCCGCGTTGTAGGCCGTGGCACGCCAAGGAGAAATTGTTGAGGAACCTAATTCCAGTGAGGGTCCACGTTTGCACCGTGGCACGGAGGGAGTGCTCTGCGATACACTCCGTGCCACGTTGCTTGTTATTCCGGGAAAAATTCCCACCAGTATAAATATCACACTTTGGTTTATTTTTAATTATTCTGACTTGGTTGAGCAAGAGCGTGGGTTACAGGCAGTTGAGGGGACGAAAATTCTAGGGTTCTTCTCTATCTCTTTCTTTTTTATCTCAATTGTTTCTATGAATTATACTCATTTGATGGTGTTTAATCCACAAATCAGTGGCTAAATTCACTTCTTGCTGAGGTTAAGAACACTTGTAGTGGAATGTAATTGTTGATCAATTTAGTTTTCATCTTTTCTTCAATGGTTGTTCTATCAATTCTTGTTCTTACTACATTAATGTTTGGCCAATGTTAATGTATATCTACAAAATCCAATTTATATTTTTAAAAGAAAAGAAAATGGAAAGTTGTGAATTGGTAGGATATGATCTCTTCTTAGTTTGGGAAAATTGAGAATTGATTTACATTCAGAATAGAAATATATCTGAAAGTCGTATTAGTCAATTAAGGAATCGGTTTTATATGGCTAGAACATGAAATTCTGTTATCACAGAAATGTGGGTTGAAGGTTCATGATTCTTAAGTTGGGTAGGATACGAAAGTTTCAATCCATAGGCAATAATTCTTGACTAGCAACCGAAGGAAAGATTAATTGAATTGTATCAACAAATTACTTCCCTGCATGTTCGTTTTAGCCTCAGCATGCTCATTACTATAGTTCAGACTCACTTTATAATTTTGTCTTAGATTCGTACAAATTCGGAAACTAAACTCTCAAAATCCTATATAAATTGTTGTCTGCATTTTTAAAGTTAGAGTTCATTAACACTTAAGTTGATTATTACCTTAGTTCAGTCCCTGTGGGATCGATACTTGGCTTACTTAAGCCATTTTACTACTTGTTCGACCATGTGCACTTGCGTGTAGTTACCAAATGCCCGCACAGACCTTAGAGCTCCTCTATCAAGCCTAAAACTAGGGCTTCCATTTCTCCTCAAAATTTTAAAGATTTCTTCTCTGAGTCTTCATCTCTAGGTATGTGGGATGTTACACCCCGTAAGTTTCTATCAATGAACAGACGCATGCATATGTATGTGGAGAGTTTTGGAGTACGACACATGCGAGGAAGGGCTCAGGGATGAATGTACAAGCACGACGTCGAGCGGGCAGGAGGACGAGGCTGGAGGCCAGGCGCACAGGGTGCCGCACTACACCTGCCAACCGGCACCATGGCCGGTGTGCCGCACCTCCAACTTGGTACGATGGGTGGCACACCGTGCCCCCTCATCACTGACCCCAATTGTATATATATGTTATAATTGGAGTTGAAAACATTACAAAAATTCCCCAAGCTCTGAATTCGGCCCTACAACATTTTCTCTCTACTTTTCTTCCACTTTTCGTCGATTTACACCGCTAAACTCCGTCCAAACGCAAATTCACGTTGGATAACCAGTTATACGCTATGAGAAGCATCTCTGTGGAGTTATTTCTTGAAAATTTTCTCGGTGTACCAGAACCCCGCCAAGTAAAGGTTATTGGAATTACTTAAAATTCAGTCCTAAGCGGCTACAGGCAATAGGTAAGCATTTCTCCATTCTATGCTCTTGAGAAATTGTGAGTTTCTGACCGAGTTAAATGAAGTTGATTTATTGTTATTATTATTGAAAGATATCATTGTTTGCCGAGTATTAATATTGAAAATAGCCCTGTTCTCTTAACATAAGGGCTATAGTTGAGTGGAATCACTGGCTACAGGTTGTAAGTAATAAGATAAACAAGAATCGGCACTTGAGATATGTTAAGGCTATTCTCTTCGACAAGTTATTCCTATTGTATAGTAATACGACCTACGTCCCTATAAAAAAGTCATAAGCATGTATGTTGTATTTAGCTGTTACTATTGGTTGAGATTAGTGTTTATTATTTTGGTTGGGGCTGACCCTACCCTATATAGCCTTCCGTCGACCAACCTCGGGGTTACTAGTTATTTCATCACCTACGAGGCTATATAGATCTCTTAGAGGAGCTATATGTTGTTCGATAGGAAAATATTCAGGCCCAAGGGCCATATTATAGTTAATCCATGAATAGGCTTCTATTTTTATGTCGTATCGGCATCACTGACCCTTCGTCGAGCCTTGTGTGCTCAGGGTGCATTTATAGGAGCCCATCGAGTCTAGACACCACTACAAGAGCCCAATGGGCTCAGTGGTAGACCCAGAGGCCACGTAGGTTGGCTATAGTTACCCGTTGACTCATATTGACCATGCTAGGGATATACAGATTTAAGTGTACTCGCCAGGGCTTATGGGTGCCCCGGGTAGGTTATTCTATGTTGGTTGTACCTTCCAGGCTTATTGGGACAAGGTAAGATTCTTGTTTGTGTTACTTACTTATTAGTTATACAACAAGTTGTGAGGCTATTTAGGTATATCTCTTACCCTTTCTAAAGATTATTTTCAGTACTATTATTAGTTTTACTCAACCATTTCCATTATTGCCTTATATATTCGGTGCATATTATACTGACCCCCATCCTTGGGGTGCTGCATTACTTGCCTGCAGGTGCATATAGACGTGGCTCAAGAATTTCCTAGATGCTAGCCAGAGTAAGCAGTCTAGTCAGCTTCTTTTCTCCGGAGTTGATAGTTAGAGAAGGTTTGTTATTTTGTTGTACAACTTTTGGGTAGGTCGGGGCCCTGTCCCGACCATTATTCCACTCCTAGAAGCTTGTAGGCTAATGTTTCTCAGATGTTGGTTGTTGTTGGCTGTATGGGGCTTATGTGGGCTTTATTTTGTGTATGTTGATTGTGTAGGCCCTAGTTTAGCTAGTTAGTTAGCAGCCTTGTCGGCACTACACTGAATATGATCGCCTGTTTTCATTTTGCTATAACTAGACAACATGGTGGTCTTATCGGCCCGCATAGGATCCCTTTTATAGCCTTGTTTTTGGGTTAGTTGTTTTCCTTTGTAGGTGTTATGTGGCCTTGTCGGCCTGAGGGTGTATTTACAATCGAGATATAGTAGTTTGTTTTCTTGATTTTGAGTGCTGGCAGGCACCAGAGGTGCTTGTACCCAGCTAGGTCAACCCAGGTCCTAGTGTGGCATTAGGTGCCAGTCATGCCTCCCAAGGTGGGGCGTGAAAAACTTTGTATTAGAGCAGGTCGTATCCCAGGGAGTCTGAAAGTTGTGTCAAGTAGAGTTTTGTCTATGGGTGTGTTGTGAACCACATTCTCTAGGTAGGAGGCTGCGAGGCATAATAGTGTGGTTACCCTCGTTTTTTCTCCAGTTGTGCTATAGAGCTATGTTGTATAGTGTAACTCCCTAAGATCACCTCATTCTGCTTATTTTTCATAGGAAATGTCTTACGCACGACAAACCACAATTAGTCGGGAGCTAGATGTTGTGGTGAAAGAGGATACTAGTAAGGTGCCCCAGTCAGAGTCGGCCCGATCTGAGGGAGATAGGGAGACTTCATTACAGTCTCCCCAGCATTCTCCGCCACACCAGGAGCCCCCCAGGGCAGCAGACATGTCAAAACCACCTCATGCAGTCCCTATACCTATACCATTGGATCAGGAGGTTAGGAGCGCTGTTTATATGTTGGCTCAGAGGATGGCTGCTCAGCGCCAGCCAGTGGTAGCAGTTGTTGCTGAATCTACTGGAGGACCTAGAAGTTCGAGGGTCCGAGAGTTTCTTTCTCTGAGTCCTCTAAAATTTACCGGGAAAGATCGTGGGGAGTACCCTTAGGACATTTTGGATTAGTTACAACGAATTTTTAGAGTGATGCATGCTATGCTTGCAGAGAAAGTCAAGTTGGCAGAATTCCAACTATGAGATACAGCGGTATTACGGTATGAGAGTTGGGAAAGGTCCTGAGGCAAAGACGTACCCCCTTTGACTTGGTCCAGTTTTTTAGAGGCCTTCATAAATCATTACTATCCGTGAGAAATACAACAGGCCCAGGTGGATCAGTTTCTACACCTGGAACAGGGGTCGATGAGTGTTCGGGAGTATGCAATGAGGTTTGACTCCTTGGCAAGATATGCGCCAGGGTGAATCAGGAACAACATCGAAAGGCCAAGCCCAGCGTCATGCAGGCAGAACTCAAGGGTAGACCTAGGCTGTAAATATCTGGCAAGCCACCCAGACCCCCACCTCCGCAGTAGAAGGGTAGTAGATCAGATCATTAGGGATAGTCAGGTCCTACCGAGAGGTCACAAGCATCAGGCTCCCAACAACAGAGGGGACCAGATCAGAGTAGGTCCACTATACCATGTTGTACCATTTGCAGCCGACATCATTTTGAGACGTGCAGGTACGGTTCTACTGCTTGTTATGCCTATGGACAAGAGGGTCATATGATGAGGGATTGTCTAACTAGAGTTCAGGGTGATCGAGACCAGTAGGACAGGTCATCAATAGGGTCACATGTCCTAGAACCTTTAGTAGGGCATAGGCCCTCATCTCCAGTTGGTAGAGGCTGAGGTAGATCAGGGGCAATGAGTTTTGGCAGTGGTCCAGATCACACTTATGCTTTACCAGGACGACATGAGTCAAAGCCATCACCAGATGTTGTGATAGGTATGCTGGACGTTTGCTATCACTTATTTTATGCTTTGATAGACCCAGGTTCCACTTTGTCTTATGTTACTCTATTAGTGGCCCGAAAGTTTGGTATAACACCAGAATTACTCCAGCAATCCTTCTCGGTGTCTATACCTATCAGTGACATTGCTAAGAGAATTTACTAGGGTTGTACAGTAGAGATTGTCGGTCGCCAGACTTTAGTAGATTTAGTGGAGCTAGAAATGATTGATTTTGATATAATTATGGGTATGGATTGGCTAGCGCCATGTTATCCAATATGGAGTGTTGGACCGAAACCATCCAATTTCACTTTCCAGGGGAGGTAGTGCGAGAGTGGAAAGGCAATGCAGCCATGCCCAAAGGTAGGTTCATATCCTATCTTTGGGCGAGAAAGTTGATAGCAAAGGGTTGTATTTACCATATTGTTAGGGTTCGGGATACGCAAGCAGAAACCTCGAGTCTTCAGTCCATCCAAGCGGTTAGTAAGTTTCTAGATGTGTTCCCAGATGAGCTCCCAGGTATTCCCCTAGTGCGTGAGATCAATTTTTCTATCGACTTGCTACCAGGTAAATAGCCTATATCCATCCCTCCATGCCGAACGGCTCTCGCTAAGTTAAGAGAGCTTAAAGAACAATTGAAAGACTTGTTAGATAAGGGTTTTATCAGGACAAGTACTTCGCCGTGGGGTGCGCCAGTTCTGTTTGTGAGGAAGAAAAATGGCTCCCTATAAATGTGTATAGATTATCGGCAGTTGAATAAAGTTACTATTAAGAATAAATACCCTCTTCCAAGGATAGATGATTTGTTTGATAAACTGCAGTGGTAAAAATATTTCTCCAAGATTTACTTAAGGTCTGGGTACCACCAAGTACGGGTCCGGGAAAAAGATATTCTGAAAATAGATTTCAGGACCTGGTATGGTCATTTTGAATTCTTAGTCATGTCCTTCGGACTGACGAATACCCTAACAGTGTTTATGGATCTGATGAACGACATCTTCAGGCCATATTTAGATCTGTTTGTGATAGTATTCATTGATGATATCCTGGTATATTCTCACTCAGAAGATGAACACAGAGATCATTTTCGAGCGGTACGCCAAATCCTTAGAATCTGCCAGTTATATCCAAAGTTTTCGAAATGTGAGTTCTGGTTGAATTCTGTAGCTTTCTTGGGCCATATTGTACCAGATGTTGGTATTTAGGTTGACTTAACTGAAGTAGTCAAGACATGGCCTAGACCCAAAATTCCAACTGAAGCTCATAGTTTCCTAGGGTTACCCGTGTACTACAGAAGGTTCCTAGAAGGATTTTCTACCCTATTAGTGCCATTTACCAGATTGACTCAGAAAGCAACTAAGTTCCACTGGACCGAGGCCTGTGAGCAGCATTTCTAGGAGTTGAAAAATAGATTGACATCTACACCAATGTTAGCCTTACTGGAAGGTTAAGAGGGTTATGTTGCATACGGTGATGCTTCAGGTATTGGGTTAAGGTGTGTGCTGATGCAACATGATAAGGTAATTGCTTATGCTTTGAGGTAGCTAAGGAAGCACGAAAAGAACTACCCCGCCCATGATTTGGAATTAGCTATAGTGGTTCATGCTTTGAAAATATGGAGGTATTACTTGTATGGTGTTCATGTGTATATTTTTACTATTCATAAAAGCCTCTAGTACATCTTCACGTAGGAAGAATTGAATTTGCGGCAGCACCATTGGTTAGATTTGTTGAAAGAATACGATGTGAACACTCTAGACCACCCGGGGAAAGCTAATATTGTAGCTGATGCCCTTAGCCACAGATCCAAGGTAAGTTTAGCATATTTGAGGCCAAAACAGCAGGAAATGGCTCAAGAGCTACACCGATTAGCCAGTTTAGCAGTCTGGGTGGTAGATTAAGAGGATAATGGGGTTGTAATTTAGAATACAACAGTATCATCTCTGATTGTAGAGGTCAAGGAGCGGCAGTACTAGGACCCTAATCTAGTATAGCTCAGAGACAAAGTTCAGCAGGGTGAATTATCGGCCTTTGAGTTAACAAAAGACGGGGTTTTGGGATCTGGAGGTCGGCTCTGCATCCCAAACGTAGCACAGATTCACTAGCAGAACATGGTAGAAGTACATTATTGTCATTACTCTCTTCATCCAGGTTCGACGAAGATGTACCATGATATAAAGGAGATATACTGGTGGCCTGGAATGAAGAAAGGAATGGCTGAGTTGTCGCACAGTGTCCCAATTGCCAGCAAGTAAAAGGTGAACATCAGAAACCTGGCAGACTGACTCAGGAGGTAGTTGTATCTATGTGGAAATGGGAGGCAACTAATATGGATTTTATGATAGGATTACCCCACACCAGGCGCAAATTTGACTCTATTTGGGTTATTACTGACAGGGATGAAATCAGCCCACTTCTTGCCAGTCCGGACTACATTCTCAGCCGAAGATTATGCCGAGTTATATATTAAGGAAATAGTCTGACTGCATGGTGTCCTAGCTTCTATCATTTTCGATAGAGGGGCATATTTTACAACTAGATTTTAGCAATCATTTTAGAAAGGCTTAGGGACACAGGTTAATCTGAGTACAACTTTCCACCCCTAGACAGACGGTTAGGCAGAGCGCACCATTCAGATGCTCGAGGACATGTTAGGGGTGTGTGTGCTAGACTTTGGGTAAAGTTTGGACGAGCATCTACCCCTTATCGAATTTGCATACAATAACAGTTATCATTCTGCTATTTAGATGGCTCCTTATATAGATTTATATGGGCAGAAATGTAGGACCCCCATAGGATGGTTTGAAGTAGGGGAGGCAGGGTTGATCGGACCTGATATGATCCATCAATCAGAAGAAAAAGTGAAACTTATCAGGGAATGCTTGCTGACAGCCCATAGTCATCAGAAGTCCTATTCCGATGTGTGACGTAGAGACTTGGAATTTAAAGTCGACATTGGGTATTTCCCAAGTTTCACCGATGAAGGGAATGATGAGATTTGGAAAGAAGGGCAAGCTTAGCCCTAGGTTCATTGGTCCGTATTGAATTCTTCGAATGGTAGGTCGAGTGGCATATGAGCTAGAATTACCTTCAATGCTAGAATCTATTCACCCAGTCTTCCACATATCAATGTTATGAAAATATATAGGAGTCTCATCTCAGGTTGTTCCAGTAAAGGATGTTCAAGTTACTGAAGAGTTATCCTACGAAGAGACTCTAGTTGCAAGTCCGTAGACTACGGACTAAAGATATAACCTCCGTTAAAGTCTTGTGGAGGAATAGAAATGTTGAAGAGATGACTTGGGAAGATGAGGATGACATGAGGTCTAGATATCCTCACTTATTCCAGACCTGACCCAGATTATACAATTGATGTGAGATTGTTGTTTAGATGTTACTTATTGCTTATATTACTAGTACTGTTCAGTTGTTCACATCTATGTTAAAGAGTAGATGTTTATAGTGTCCTGTGAGATGCTTATGATGGACTTTTTTGAGTTTCAAGTTTTCGAATAGTCTATATTACAGAGGAGACTCTGCAAAAATTTTTCTAGAAATAGATAAAGGAGTTGAGTCTTTTAACTCTAAAGATTACATTTGAGTATGAATATTCCTAAGGGGAGGATGATGTTACACCGCGTAAGTTTCTATCTATTAACGTACACGTGCGTATGTATGTGGAGATTTTTGGCATATGACGCATGCGAGGAAGGGCTCGAGGATGAATGTACGAGCACGGAGTCGGGCGGGGAGGAGGTCGAGGCCGGAGGCCAGGTGCACGGGGCGACGCATCGCGCTGCACCTCTATCCTAGCGTGATGGGTGGCGCACCGCGCCCCTTTCCACTGACCCCACTTGTATATATATGTTATAATTGGAGTTGAAACATTACAAACATTTCCCCAAGATCCGAATTCGGCCCTACAATGTTTTCTCTCTACTTTTCTTTTGTTTTTCACCGATTTACACCGCTAAACTCCGTCCAAATGCAAATTCACCTTGGATAACAAGTTTTAGGCCTACGAGAAGCATCTCTGCAGTGTTATTTCTTGAAATTCTCTTGGTGTACCAGAAGTGTAAATGTTGTCAGAATTACTTCAAATTGAGTCCTAAGCGGCTACAGGCAATAGGTAAGCATTTCTCCCTTCTAAACTCTCAAGAAATTATGAGGTTTTTACCGAATCAAATGGAGTTGAATTATAGTTTATTATTATCGAAAGATACCGTTGTTTTCCAAGTCTTAGTATTGAAAATAGCCCTATTCTCTCAGCGTAAGGGTTGTAGTCGAGTGGAATCTCCAGCTACAGGTTGGAACTAATCAGATAAATGAGAATTGACACTTGAGGTATGTTAAGGCTAGTCTCTTCGGCAAGTTATTCCTTTCGTATTGTAATACAACCTACGTCCCTGTAAGAAAGACATAAGCATGTATGTCATATTTAGCTATTACCATTGATTGAGATTAGTGTTTATTATTTTGGTTGGGGCTGACCCTACCCTATATAGCCTTCCGTCGACCAACCTCAGGGTTACTAGTTGTGTAATCACCTATGAGGCTATATAGATCGCTCAAAGGAGCTATATGTTGTCCGACGGGACTATATTTAGGAGCAAGGGCCATATTACAGTCCATCCACGAATGGGATTCTATTTTTATGCCATATCGGCATCACTAACCCTCCGTCAAGCCTTGTGTGCCCAGGGTGCAGTTATAGGAGCCCATTGGGCTCAGAAACCACTATAGGAGCCCATCCGGCTCAGTTGTAGACCTAGAGGCCAAGTAGGTTGGCTATAGTTACACATTGACTCGTATTGATCATTTTAGGGGAATATAGATTAAAGTGTACTCGCCAGGGCTTATGGGGGCCTCGGGCGGGTTATTTTGTGTTGGTTGGTACCTTCCAGGCTTATGGGGGCCAGGTAAGGTTCTTATTTGTATTACTTACTTGTTAGTTGTATAGCAAGTAGTGAAACCATTCAGGTTATAACGCTTACCCTTTATATTGATCATTTTCAGTTCTATTATCAGTTTTACTCAGTCATTTCCATTACTACCTTACATATTCAATACATATTGTACTGAAACACATTTTTGCGGCACTGCATTACTTGCCTGCAGGTGCAGATAGACGTGGCTCAGGACCTTCCTAGTTTCCAGCCAGAGTCAACAGTCCAGTGAGATCCTTTTCTCCATAGTTGATTGTTAGAGAAGGTTTTTTCTTTTATTGTATAGCTTTTGGGTAGGTCAAGACCCTGTCCCGATCATTATTCCACTCCTAGATGCTTGCAGGCTACAAATTCTCAGTTGTTGGTTGTTGTTGGACGTGTGGGGCTTATGTGTGCTTTATTTTATGTATGTTGGCCATGTGAGGCCTAGTTTAACTAGTTAGTTAGAAGCCTTGTCGGCACTAGGGTGAATATGATCGCCTATTTTAAATTTTCTATAACTAGACAACGTGGTGGTCTTGTCGACCTGCATAGAATCCCTTTTATCGCCTTGTTGTTAGTTTAGCTGTTTTCATTTACGGGTTCTGCATGGCCTTGTCAGCCCGAGGCTGTGTTTACAACCAAGATATAGTAGTTTATTTTCTTGATTTTGAGTGCTGGCAGGCACCAGGAATGCTTATACCCAGACAGGTCAGCCCAGGTCCCAGTGTGGCATTAGGTGCCAGTCATGCCTCCCAAGGTGGGGCGTGACATGGGACTTCAGCAAGGGTTTCCTTTTGCCCTTGTGTCCCAAGAATTTCAGAACCCTAGCAAGTTAATTTCTCTAGAACTCAAGTCTAAGGGTTTTCATTCCATGATTGATTTCCCCTTATCTTTTCTCAATGCTTAAGGATTTCCATGAATAGGATTATATGATATTCATGATTTATTTTCATCTTGTAAAATGTATTTACATAATCTTGATATTAGCATGATTTTTAGAGATTTCACTTCTTGAGCTAGCATTGTTTTCATATAGCACGGTTTTCCAAGTACATCAGATTTCTCCATGATTTAAATAATCATGTTTTACAGTATGATTGGCATTATCGGTATAATCAACATAAGTATGGTTAGTTTTATCAGATCCTTTAGACTCTCAAGACTTTTTCAGATGCGTACTCTTGAATTAGTCTTAGGACATTAATTTTGAGCTATCAGTGTGTTACATATACCAATATTTTCTATGTTTCTTCAGTTGGGAGTAGTACTTAGAACCGAGTGGAAAGGCTCCCAAAATTATGTGCCACCAAAGGATTTGACCCGAATGGATTTTATAGTTAGTGATCACACAACCAGTTACTGTACCCTGGAAAGGTACAGTGGGCCCTATTGATGGGGAGTAAACATCGAACTCCATGTCTAGCTGACGTGGTTACTTTTTGGTTAACAGACATTCCCACAGTACAATTTAGTCTCAAATCTTAGAATATGTTAATGACCCTTATATCATTTTTACTATTTTTCTGTACTCTTAGATTTCAGTTTATTTGCAGCATCTATAATTTCAGTCAGGGTCATTTTATATTATTCATCATGTTTATTTATAATTTTCTTTTAGCATGATTGTATTCTAACTTTCATGACCTCGCATACTCAGTACATTCAAAGTTTGATTGCATATTTTCATGTACTATATCGTTTTATGATATAGGCTCAGGTACCCAACCTCAATATCGTAACTAGTTTTTCCTGGTAAATTTTCAACAGTTGTCCATGGTGAGTTCTTATCTGCGGAGGGCTAGAGTTTTCATCTTCAGCTGTGTTAATTTCAGTTATAGTTTTAGACCTTAGAGTTAGCTTGGGGTTTGTCACAGCAACTCACTAGTTTCTTTTAGAATGTTTTAAGACGTAACATGTTAGGTTCAACTTAAGTTTTAGTATTTGAGCAAATATCAGTGATTTATCAAATGCTATTTATTTATTAGTATTTGGTTATTGTTTTCAAATAGCTTTTGCTTAATTGTCTTTTACAGTAGTTCAGTTATTATAGAATTATGCCATGCCATGGGTTTGCTTGGGGTCACTTATGATCCTAAGTACCGTTTTGCGTCTAGAATGTAGACTCGGGTCATGACAACTACTCTAGATCTGAAAGCCTCTACTAACTAATGAGATGCTGGGAAAAGCCCATACTAACCCCAAGTCTAAAACTAAAACAAGTTAAAAGCTGAAATGAGGAAGATTACTCTAGTCCTCGGAAGGTGAGGACTCATAATCGCTAGTTGATCAAGTGTGGAATGTATCTAATCGTGGGACGGAGACTGATCACCCAAACCTATATCATGAGATGATATATCATAGAGTTTGTGGTCATGTACTGAGTATGTAGAGAAAGTAAACTACACTAGTAAAACAATAGTCTGAAATCACGAACATAAAACATGCTAGCTTAAGAGTAAGGGAAATATGCTAAAATCCATATTCTTGAAGTAATCAAAATCATAAGATATTCATCAATAAGCTAAAAAATAATGATCCAAGGTTTAGAAATAAAAATCATATAATGTACCATACTTGAAATCATAAGTAAAAGCCCATAAATTAATCAATGGGTCATTCGCACTATAAAACATAATATCGTAAGTCATGAATATGAATAACTTAAAACATGAGGAACAATGGGAGACTCATCATAACTGACACCATCATGAGAGAGCTTACATGATGCCCAACTATCTCACTCAAGTTGGCAGAGCCATTCCAAGCTTGACAAGACAAGGAACGATTTAGGTATGATATCACTTGTGAGTCCTGATAACGCTCAAGCTCACACTCCTGATAAAGCATGAAGCGGACGCTGTCAATAAAGATCCCAACAAAGGTTGGGTCAACCCCACACGAAATATGGTTAAGATATAGAATAACACAAGTATTTAAGCTTTTAGGTATTTATCTCCAAAAGGGGGGTTTATAAAAACCATTATAAAACAATATTGAAAATTGGTTGTTGTCTATCAAGATTTGCAATTAACTAGGATAAGTGTTCCCCATGAGTTCATAACTACTTTGGGTTTACAATTATGATCTATCCAGATGCTTACTTGTAGAACTGATAACTAGGGTTCATCCAAACGAATGGTTCGTACCTATTAGATGACTATACTTAATCACCGAGTTAGGTCTCATGAGCGATTTCAATTCAACCATTATTAATTTTTTCCAAATTAACTATCCTACGACTACAACTCAATTCATACAATCACCCATAAAGATCAAAGCTTTATAGTAATTCTCTTTTCCTAATCTCTACTTCTCTAGGTTCAAGCAAGTAAAGAATTCAGGCAAGTCTTAACGTTGTGCTTTGTTAAGAAACATTAAAGATGAAGAGAATAAAATACAAGTGTTTAACATTGGTTTCAAATCACTTTGTGTAACCCTAGTTCGTTAATTCACCATGGTTCCCACAACCCTAGTTGTGGAGGTTTTAGCCTCCCATGATTGTAAGATCATTATAGAATTCATAGACAAACACATAATTGAATACTTACAAAGATGATTAAAAAGAAAACCTTCTTGATTATTGCAAGAATTGATGTTGAATAATTCAAGAACAAGGAAGAAATCAAAGCAAGAAACTCTCCAAGACTTGAATTAAAGTTAACAACAACTTGTCTCTCAATGAAATAAAACTCAATGTTCGACTCTATGATCTCCTCTTTCTATTGAAAATAACCTAAGTATTTATACAAATAATTGGAATCTTCTCCAAAGTAAATAGGAAAACTACCAAACACTGTCGCCGCCTTCACATATGACCCGTAGTAGGATTGTACGGGTCCTACCTTTACTCGTACGTTAGCCGGCTTGTGTTGAATTTGGGTTAGTGTTACTTCTGCTATGACTCTTACTAAGAACCTATGAGTCGTACAATCTTCCCATGGCTTGAACTTGAACTTACTGACATTCTCTGTTAACTTCCACGAATGGCTTGGTATGACTCGTACCTCAGTTCCACGATCCGTGACTCCTTCTCGAACCTTGAGTTCTGCCAGTCTTCTCTTTAACTCATATTTTCCATGGATCCTCGGTACGAGTCTTATGTAGGTCTCACGACTCGTGGTTGCCACCCGTACTAGGATACCTGGCCTGTGCAAAACCTTTTAGAATTTACTACGACTACTATGGTACGACTCATACCAATATGATATGGAAACACGAGCCGTAAGTTGCCTTTGCCTCTTGATTTGGTCCTGGACCTTTCCACGACTCTTAGTACGACTCATACCAGGATGGTACGACTTGTCCTGAGATTCCTACTAAGCTATTTTTCTGCATTTTCTCAATCTTTTCCACAATTCATCTCCAATATCTATTTTCCCTAAAAATAAAGTAAAAGTGACTCATATCCACATAAACAACGGAGCTCTGTAGTTTTTTCCTGTAAGAAATGTGTTGACTTAGTCATCTGATCCATAATTACCCATATAGAATCATGTTGTTAGTGTGTACGAGGTAACCATATACTGAAGTCCATATTTATCTTCTTCTCACTTCCATGTAGGAATACCAGTATCATGTAGTATACCTCCCGACCTCAAAAGGTCAATCTTCACCTATTGGCAATTCAGACACTTGGCCACAAACATCTGCAATGTCCTTCTTTATGTCATTTTTCCATTCAAGCCTATCACTACAATCATCTTGAGGCTCCTATGAAGCTTATACTACCCAAGAGCCTTCCTGTCTCCCTGGCCTGGCTAGGCTAATAACCGGTACTCCATGAACTTCTTGATACTGAGCCCCCAAGGCATAATACAAAGTCATTTTGAACACACATGATGTAACCACCTCTAATCATCGGCGAGCTTACATAGGGTTTAGAGCAGGGAAATGATAAGCACAAATCATTCAAGACATCTAAACTAAGAATATACATGATTTAGGACGATCTTATGAGCCGCTAAAATTAATACTAAGGATAGAGTTCATAAAGCTGAGCATACCGCGAGACTTGAGTTTCATAAGTAATAAGTTTCATTACGCTGAGATTGGATTTATGGAATCATAGTATAAGACTAGGATCACTGTTAGAAGGGTTATTTCTTATCCTAGGAATCTGAATATGGGCATGAGTAGAGTGTTGTGTTGACTGAAGCACAAGAGAAACATCTGAATAAGAATGGATCGGCATCTCATGGTTACTATTCATGGAACCTCCAATTGGAAACCCGAGACTTGACTAAGTCCTTCACCTTATTATCTCCCTCTTAGCCTAGAAGTCACCACCCTCAGTCTCTGGGCCTCTTTCTAAGGATAGAAAAAGTCACTAACTCTCAACTTCCCATTTGTCTCTAAGGCTACCTCTATATGGGCTTCATACCTCTTCTGTTATATCGCTCCCTTTATTTAGTCCTCTAACCATTCAACATAATACACTAAATGAAACACATAATAAGATATTCAAAGGAATCATACGCCTTATACGGTAGTTCTTGGGCTTAGCAACTTGTAAAATCAACATGAAAAGCTCATAACATACCTGTGACTACATCTAGTGAGCTCTCTCAATCCTGGTGCTGTCCACTACCTACACTAGCAGACACACCTTGATGAGTTTGGCAAGTTGTCAGAGCTATAAAGAGGTGGTTAGGGCTCTACCTTTAGCATATTTGGCTGTTGGACAATCTCTGCATTTATGATCGGGATTTCCACACCTGAAACAAGCATAAAAAATCACCAAGAACTTTCCTAAGTAGTTCTTTCTAGAACTCTTGGAAGCTGGATAAGAATGACCACTAACGTCACTCTGCCGGGCTGATGGATAGTTTTGAATTTTAGGGTCGGGCTTCCCACACCCAAAGCAGACATCCCTATCGGTCAAGCAATTTCCAGGGTGTTTCCTTCCACATTTCATGCAAACTAGATATGTAATCTTCCTCACTCTAGATCTGGATGGAACACTATCTGTCAATGCTTCTGGGGCTAATACCTCTGAAGGGGCTGTGATCAGTGTCCACCACTTTCCCTCTACTGGGAAACCTCAAGTTTGTTTGTGTTGGTTCTCTTGTTCCCTTTTCCTCATTCCCTAAACTCCCCACCCATCTCTTGATGGTGCAACTCAGACAAGCCCTTCTTAGTGAACTCTCTTGCTTCAGAGATGGTTGTTGATCCAATAGCTCGTATGAGCAAGTTTGTTAATGGGGTGGCAGATTCATTTGTCAAGGAGAGTAGGACTGCCATGCTGATTAATGATGTAGATATCTCCCAACTAATAATATATTCCTAGTAGATAGAGGCAGAGTAGATGAAGGAGAAGGAGAGAGAGGCCAAGAGGGCTAGGACAGGAAGCCATGGGAATTTCTAGTAGAGATTCAATGTTGGACATTGCTCTTAGTTCCACCAGAGGTTGTCAGCCCCAGCTCCCTCATCAGCCAGCATCCCATCCAAACCTCGAGGAGATCAAAGAGGCAGGGCATCAGGCTCTAAGGGTCAGAGGAGCATGACAGGGGAGCACACTTTTCTAGCTTGTAGAAATTGTGGTAGGAGGCACCCCACAGAGTGTTTGTTGGCACTGATGGTTGCTTCAAGTGTGGGAAGCCCAGACATATTCTCAGAGATTGTCCTTCATCTAGACAGGGAAGCGGTAGAGGCCATGCACCAGCCACCACTTCAGCAGCTCCCCCATCTCACAGGGAGCCTCTTCTAGTGAAGCAGGCGGGCAGTGCCAAAATAGGTTCTACACATTCTCATCTCTTCTAGTGTAGAAGGAGGGCAGTGCCAAAATAGGTTCTACACACTCTCGTCTCTTCTAGTGTAGCAGGCGGGCAGTGCCAACATAGGTTCTACACACTCTCATCTCATCAAGAGTAGGAATGCAGAGGTGTTCCCAGATGATCCACTAGGATTCCCTCTAGAGCGGAAAATTGACTTTGGCATTGATCTTCTCTCTGATACACAACCCATATCCATTCCTCCTTACAGAATGGCTCCGGATGAGCTAAAGGAGTTGAAAGAACAGTTGAAAAATCTCCTAGATAAGGGTTTCATTAGGCCAAGTAAGTCCCTATGGGGTGTTCCGGTTCTCTTTGTTCGAAAGAAGGATGGCTCTCTTTAGAATGTGCGTTGATTATCGATAGTTGAACAAGGTCACAATCAAGAATAAATATCCCCTCCCTAGGATTGGAGACCTTGTTTTACCAGCTTCAGGACGCTAAGTGCTTTTCAAAGATATATCTAAGATCCGGCTTTCAACAACTCAAATTTAGGGAGAGTGACATTCTGAAAATAGCTTTCAAGACTTAGTATGGTCACTATGAGTTCATAGTTATTTCTTTAGGACTAACAAATGCTCCTGCTACTTTTATGGACTTGATGAACTGGGTGCTCATCCAGTATTTGGATATGTCTGTGATTGTCTTCATAGATGATATTCTCATATACTCTCGGAGCGATAAGGAACATGCCGCTCATTTGAGGATTGTGTTGCAAACTCTCATGGATCGCCAACTGTTTGCTAAATTTAGCAACTGAGAGTTTTGCTGAACTATGTAGTATTCTTGGGTCATGTGGTGTCTAGTGAGGGTGTACAGGTGGACTCTCAAAGATAGAGGCGGTGAAGAAATGATCTAGCCTTGTCAGTCCTATAGATATTAGGAGCTTTTTGGCTTTAGCTGGCTACTATAGGAGATTCGTAGAAGGATTTTCATCCATTGCAGAACTGTTGACTAAGTTGACCTAGAAGAAGGTCAAATTCCAATGGTCTAATGTTTGTGATAAGAATTTTTAGGAGTTAAAGACTCGACTCACTTCAGCCTAGTATTGACCCTACTAGAGGGAACAGATGGCTTTGTTGTGCATTGTGATGCTTGTAGAGTGGGTCTTGGTTGTATGTTGATAAATCATGGAAGGGTTATTGCATGTGCCTCTAGACAGTTTAAGATTCATGAGAAGAATTATATGGTGCATGACCTAGAGTTGGCAGCGGTGGTTTTTGCCTTAAAGATATGGAGGCACTTCTTGTATGGGTGCATGTGTGATGAGTTGGTAATTTACCAACTCATTAGGCTCTTAAGCATGAGCTTTAAGTTAGTTTTCAAGTCATTTAGATGGATTTTATGCCCTTTTTGGCTTTTTGTGTGCAGATATCTAGAAAAGAGCAAGAAGGGGAGTAAAAAGAATGGAATCAGGTGAAAACTGATGCTTAACCAGAAAAGACCGGCAAAACACCGGCCAAATGTAGAAGATCAGTTACTTGGGGAACTAAAGCAACTGATGGTCACAGACATTAACTGGCGACTCGCCAGGCAACTCGCCTATTGACACTTGAAATTGCTGGATCAAAGAGAGAGAAATCGGCAGAACATGGTTGGAGGCTGGCGAATCGCCTAAGGAACCGCTGAAGGAAACTGCAATTCACTGAAGGATCATTCAATTTTAGTCGGCGGTTCGCGGAATGTAATCGGCGAACTATCGGTACTCTCGCAAGTGCCAGCATGCCTGAGTAGGGTGTTATACCCCGTAGGATTCCCGACACTTAGATGACCTATTTTCATGTTGGTTAAGCATATTTGAAGGCCATACGTGCTAGAGAAAGGCCCGGGAAAAGATCGGACGAGAAACCTATCGAACCATCGCGGAAGGAGACGAGGCAGAGCCCCTCCGCGATGGCAGCGTGTCACAGAGGTGAAGCCTCCGCGTTGGCTCTGTGACACGTTGGCCTTGTCCAGGCCCAAGTATATAAAGCCCCACTTCGGTTTTAAATCATTTTAAACTTATAATTTTCAGTGAAACAGAGAGGAAACAGCAGGGAAGAGAAAGGAACGAAGGGGGTAATATAATTTTCATCCGATTACGCTGCTAAACATTGTCCAAACTCAAATTAACCTCAGATACTGAGGTATTTAGCAGTAGAGAGCATTCCTACAGAGTTAGTTTCGTGAAATACGGCCGACGAATTGTCGAGCTACCGAGCTAAGGTAAGTAGAATTGCTCCAAACTAGTGTCTATGTGTTCCTAGCTATGAAGTGAATATTTCTCCCTTCTGGACCTCTGAAAAATAGCGAGTTTTCGATCGTCTTTCGATAAGCCTAAGTTTAGGCTATAAATTACATCGAAGTGATGTTGTTCATTAAAACAAAGCTATATTTGGTATTAATTGACATATTAATGAATGCAGTTGGGAGAAAATAGTTGAAGTATTGGCCGAGCCTCGTCCGATAGACGGATAGTTCGGGGATAAGGTATGTAAAGCTAGTTTCCTCGGCAAGTTAGTAAATCTCGGTATAGTAAAGCAATTTAAAGGCCAGTAGAATATTCAGAAGTCACGTGTTGTGTTTATTACGAATGTTGGTACGATATTACAAGCATCAGGTTATAATTATCATGAAACTTGATAGCACAATATAGATTCTAATACAAGTGTTAGGAACTGCACAGCATGCTCAGTATGTGATGTAGTACAGAATGTTAGGATATTATCGTATTCAGTTGAAACCCAGTAAAACAATGTAATATCTGTAAGGCATCTCAGAAGTAGAATGATAGGTTAAAATGAAGTTTAGGAAGCATGTTAGAGATAGTAAATCATGTTACTATAGAAACTCAGCATACAGCATGGTTTTCAGTAGAAAGACTATATCTTGTTCAGCATTAGACTCAGTACGGTATGGCAGAAGATTATATATTATATATGCATACTATTGTCAGTCTCAGCATGTGTTAAGTATGTACATATTACTATTACTAGCTCAGCATATAGTATGTACAAATACTTTACTACTATTAGCTTCAGTATATGGGATATGCAGATAGTATTATCAGTTGAGACCGTTGTATTGTTTTGGGGTTGGTTTACCTAGCATCCATGACCGCCCCAAGGTTAATAGCTGTATCGACTCGTCCGCCAGAGGACGAGGATACGTCGCTCTACGGAGTGGCATGCCGTCCCATAGGGGATGAAGATGGGATGCCAGTTTTCCCCATATTGTGCCTTGATCGACCCTTACACACCCCTGTCGAGCGGATACGCCCGGGTGTTGATTCAGGAGTCCCCCGGACTCAGATGCAATTATAGTCAGGGGCTCAGTGAGCCCAAGTGCATACCCAGGGGACCGGCAGGATGCTTACAACGATTATAGGAGATGGGATGACCAGGGTTGGGGTATAGATTCTGTGCTGGTTGTACCTCCCGGCTTATGGGGGCCGGGTAAGGTTTGTGTGTGCTATATTATGTTATGTTATGCCATGTTACATTAGACACGAGTAGATCGGCAGTAGAACGATACGTCTCCAGGTATGACTCCTACTCCTTCCAGTATAATTAAGAGAAGGTTTGATTTACATTATCAGACAGTTAATCTATTCTTTTCTACTTCAGTTTCATCAGTTGTATTGTTGCTTTCAGATATTTCTTTCAGTTATTGCTTTACATACTCAGTACCAGCGGTACTGACACCCAGTGGGGCGCTGCATTACTTGGCTAGAGGTACTCATAGACGAGCAGGCGATCTGCCGTGATTCCGGTTAGCGATCAAGTATTCTACTCCTGTCATCCGGAGACTGAATTGCAGAGGTGTATTTCGTTTTCTTTTGTTGTACAGTATGGGAAGGTCGGGGCCCTGTCCCGATCATTTCTATTGCTATTCCTAGAGGCTTGCAGTATGTATATATTTCCCTGTGGTCAGATGAGTCGGTCGTGTGAGGTCGTGTAGTTGTTTAGCTGTTAGTACTTTTATCTCTTTTATGTTGGCCGTGTGGGGCCATAGTTTGACAGTAGTGGTGACCTTGCCGATCACATAGCTTTCTAGCATTTCATTGTTGAGTTCAGATAACTAGACAGCATGGTGGCCTTGTCGGCCCGCATAGGTTTCCCTATATTGATATGTTTCCGATTAGCTGTCAGCACAGGTACAGGTGGCTATAGGCCTTGTCGGCCGGAGGCTGTATTTACAGCCGTCATATAGCCCATTGTTTCCCTGAATTTGAGTTAGAGCCAGCCAGGCACCAGACGTGCTCAAGCTCAGCAGTCTAGCAGTTCAGGTCCTAATAGGGCACCAGGTGCCTGTCATACCCCCCAAGGTGGGGTGTGACAAACTTGGTATCAGAGCAGGTCGTATCCCAGGGAGTCTGCAAGCCGTGCTAAGTAGAGTCCTGCCCATGGATGTGTTGTGCACCACATGCTATGGGTAGGGGGCTGCAAGGCATGATAGGATGGTTGTCTTTTATTTTTATTCAGTCGTGCTGTAGAGCGGTACAATATAGGGTTGAGTCCCTAAAAGCTTACTATATTCTTTGGTTATAGATAATGTCATACCAACGACATCCTATCACAGGCCGGAGCTTAGATATTGCAGCTGGGGAAGGCACCAGTAGGATGCCTCACCCTCGTTTAGAACCAGCCCGGTCAGAGGGCACTACAGAGGCATCGACCCAGCCTTCTCAGCAGTCTCCACCACATCAGGAGCCACTAGGGGCGACACTACCTCCAACAGTCCCTATACCGACCCCTTCCGACCAGGAGGTTAGGAGTGCGGTAGTTATGTTAGCACAGATGATGGCTTCTCAGCGTCAGCCGATGCCGTCTAAAGTTGTGGAGTCATCAGAAGGGCCCGGTAGTTCGAGGGTCCGAGAGTTCTTGGCTTTGAATCCCCCACAGTTCACATTTACGGACCGGACAGAGGACCCTCAGGATTTTCTGGATAAAATGCAGAGAATTTTCAGGGTTATGTATGCCACGCCTACAGAATCAGTTGAGTTGGCAGCATTCCGGTTACAGGACATCGCCGTATTGTGGTATAAAAGCTGGGAATGGTCCCAAGGGAGAGATGTTTCCCCTCCGACCTGGTCCAGCTTCTCAGGAGCCTTTCTGGATCACTATTTGCTGCGGGAGATTCGACAGGCCCGGGTAGACCAGTTCCTACATCTGGAGCAGGGGGCCGTGAGTGTTCGGGAATATTCCTTGTGGTTTGATTCTTTGGCTCGATATGCACCGGCCTTTGTTGATACCATGGCATCCAGAGTACACCGCTTTATCATGGGGTTGAATCCATAATATGTTGAGACTTGTATTACGGCTACACTGCGAGAGGACATGGACATTGCTCGAGTTCAGGCATTCGCCCAGAATATTGAGGGAATCAGACAGCGGCATCGGGAGATCAGAAGGGCTAATCAGGAACAGCGTCGCCGGGACAGGCCAGTTGAGTTATAGAGGGAGGCTCGGGGAGGACCCAGGCCACGATTGTTAGATAGGCTGCCGAGGCCCCCGCCTCCGCCACAGCCACAGGGGGGTAGATTCAGCCGCAGGGGGCAGTCAGAGACTGGTAGAGGCTCGCAGATGGCAGATTCACCATTACAGAGGAGGGCGGAGCAGAGTAGGTATACTCTACCGCTCTGCCCTATATGCAGTCGATGCCATCCTGGAGCATGCAGATATGGCTCCACCGCATGTTATAATTGTGGCCAAGAAGGCCATTTGATAAAAGATTGCCCAGCTAGAGGTCGGGAGGACCGAGACAGACAGGATAGGGCATCGGCAGGTTCACGAGCCACAGCATCCTCGGCAGGGCGCAGGCCCTCAGTTTCAGCAGGCAGGGGTCGGGGCAGATCAGAGGCCTCCAGTACAGGTGCGGGTCTAAGCCGCACATATGCCTTACCAGGGAGGCAAGATTCAGAAGCGTCACCTGATGTTGTGACAGCAGCCCTTTTTAGTATCCACGCCCGTCGGTGACTCTATTGTGGCTAGCAAAATTTACCGAGGGTGTACAGTAGAGGTTGCTGACTGTCAGACCACAGTAGATCTGGTCGAGTTAGAAATGATAGACTTCGATGCCATAATGGGTATGGATTGGCTAGTACCATGTTTTGCCAATGTTGAATGTTGGACCAAGACGGTCCGATTCCACTTCCCAGGAGAAGTAGTGCGAGAGTGGAAGGGCAGCACCGCTACGCCAAAAGGTAGGTTTATTTCCTACCTTCAGGCGAGAAAGTTGATATCTAAGGGATGTATTTACCATCTGGTCAGAGTTCAGGATGTCCAAGCAGGATCTCTGACACTCCAGTCTATTTCGGTAGTGAATGAATTCCCTGATGTGTTTCCTGATGAGTTACCTGGTATTCCCCCAGAAAGGGAGATAGATTTTGCTATTGACTTGTTACCAGGCACTCAGCCGATATCAATTCCTCCCTATCGTATGGCTCCTGCAGAACTCAGAGAATTAAAGGAGCAGTTGAAAGATTTATTGGATAAAGGTTTTATCAGGCCGAGTACTTCACCATGGGGTGCGCCAGTTCTATTTGTGAGGAAGAAAGATGGCTCGCTCCGAATATGCATAGATTATCGGCAATTAAACAAAGTTACAGTAAAGAACAAGTACCCGCTTCCCAGAATTGATGACTTATTTGATCAGTTGCAGGGAGCCAGACACTTTTCTAAGATTGACTTGCGGTCCGGATATCACCAGGTTCGAGTATGTGAGAGAGATATGTCTAAGACAGCGTTCAGGACTCGATATGGACATTTTGAATTTCTAGTCATGTCCTTCGGGTTAACGAATGCCCGGCAGTGTTCATGGACCTGATGAACAGTATTTTCAGACCTTTCCTGGACTTGTTCGTGATAGTATTCATTGATGACATTCTGGTGTATTCTCGCTCTGAAGCAGATCACCGGACTCATTTGCGGACAGTGCTCCAGATCCTCAGGGACCGCCAGTTGTATGCTAAATTTTCTAAGTGTGAATTCTGGCTTAACTCAGTGGCCTTTTTAGGGCATATCGTGTCGGATACTGGTATACAGGTAGACAAGAAGAAAATAGAAGCAGTTAAGTCATGGCCTAGGCCTACCACTCCGACTGAAGTTCGTAGTTTTCTGGGGTTGGCAGGATATTACAGGAGGTTCGTTGAAGGGTTCTCGGCCATTGCAGCACCTCTAACCAAATTGACATAGAAAGCAGTAAAGTTTCAGTGGACAGAGGCATGCGAGCAGAGCTTCCAAGAACTGAAAGACAGATTAACCTCCGCCCCAGTGTTAGCGTTGCCGGAGGGGACAGAAGGTTATTTGGTGTACTGTGACGCATTAGGCGTCGGGTTAGGTTATGTGTTGATGCAGCATGGTAAAGTGATTGCATATGCTTCCAGACAGCTGAGGAAACACGAAAAGAACTACCCTACCCACGACCTGGAACTAGCCGCAGTGATCAACGCCTTGAAGATGTGGAGGCATTACCTGTACGGCGTCCATGTTGATATTTACACAGATCACAAGAGCCTACAATACATCTTCACCCAGAGGGAGTTGAATCTATGGCAACACCGCTGGTTGCAGCTGTTAAAAGATTATGATGTGAGTATTCTATACCACCCCGGAAAAGCTAATGTAGTGGCAGATGCCCTGAGCCGTAAGTCAATAGGGAGTTTGGCGTATTTGCCACCTGAGAAGCGGGAGTTAGCTAATGAAATCCATCAGTTAGTAGGTTTGGCCGTTCGAGTAATGGAAACAGAAAATAATAGAGCGGTAATTCAAAATTTTGCTGTGTCATCATTAGTTACGGAGGTAAAAGAACGACAGTACGAGGACCCTGACTTGGTCTAGCTCAGAGATAGAGTTCAGAAAGGTAAGGAGTCAGATTTCCAAATGACTAAGGATGATGTGCTACGCTTTAAGGGCCGCCTCTGTGTCCCGAATGTTTCAGGGCTTCGGGGGCGGATGCATGAGGTACATTACGCTCGCTATTCCCTCCATCCAGGAGCGACGAAAATGTACCACGACATCAGAGACATCTACTGGTGGCCAGGTATGAAAGTTGAGATAGCTGAATTTGTATCTAGATGTTCTAACTGTCAGCAGGTGAAAGCGGAGCACCAGAAGCCGGGCGGTTTGATGCAAGATATAATGGTGCCTACGTGGAAATGGGAAACAATAAACATGGATTTTGTAACAGGGTTACCCCATACCAGACGCAGAAACGATTCCATTTGGGTAATAGTTGACAGGCTGACAAAATTAGCTCATTTCCTGCCGGTGAAGGCTACCTTCTCGGCTGAGGATTATGCCGAATTATATATCAGAGAAATAGTTAGATTGCATGGAGTGCCGGTATCCATCATTTCAGATAGGGGAGCACAGTTCACAGCTAGATTCTGGCAGTAGTTCCAGAGGGGGTTGGGAACGCAGATCAATTTGAGTACAGCATTCCACCCCCAGACAGATGGGCAAGCTGAGCGGACTATCCAAACGCTCGAAGATATGCAGCGTGTGTGCTAGATTTTGGGGGTAGCTGGGATGAGCATCTTTCGTTGATTGAATTTGCTTATAATAACAGTTATCATTCAGCTATCTAGATGGCGCCCTTTGAAGCATTATATGGGCGAAAATGTGGATCGTCGGTGGGCTGGTTTGAAGTGGGGGAATCAACATTGGTTGGCCCAGACATTGTTTGGCAGTCAGAGGAAAAGATAAAGCTTATCCGAGAACGTTTACTGACTGCTCAGAGCCGCCAGAAGTCCTATGCAGATATGCGGCGCAGGAATCTAGGATTTGCGGCAAATGACTGGCTATATCTGAAAGTGTCTCTGATGAAAGGGGTGATGAGATTTGGCAAGAAAGGCAAGCTTAGCCCGAGATTCACTGGGCCATATCAGATTCGGCGAAGAATAGGCCGAGTTGCATACGAATTGAACTTGCCTCCGGAGTTAGCATCTGTTCACCCAGTATTCCATGTCTCTATGTTGAGGAAGTTCGTAGGCGACCCTTCTACAGTAGTTCCCGTTCAGGATGCCCAGGTCACAGAAGAGTTATCATATGAAGAGGTTCCAGTAGCTATTTTAGATAGAAAGATTTGCAGGTTGAGGACTAAAGATGTTGCGTCTTTCAAAGTATTGTGGCGTAACAGGAACCGTGAGGAAATGACGTGAATCTTAAAGTATTGCGTGCAGTACCTGTGTTGGACTGTTCTGCATTTCAGGTATTTAGTATAGTCCATATTACAAGGGAGATTCTGGTGAAATTTTTCTAAACAAGTAAGTTAAGTAGTCCTCTAGATAGCAGTATACATTCGAGGACGAATGTTGTTAAGGGGGGGGAGAATGTTATACCCCGTAGGAATTCCGGCACTTAGATGACCTATTCGCACGTTGGTTAAGCATATTTGAAGGTCATACGTGCTAGAGAAAGGCCCGGGAAAAGATTGAATGAGAAACCTGTCGAACCATCGCGGAAGGAGCCGAGCCAGAGCCCCTCCGCGATGGCAGCGTGTCACGGAGGTGAAGCCTCCGCGTTGGCTCCGTGACACGTTGGCCTTGTCTAGGCCCAAGTATGTAAAGCCCCACTTCGATTTTAAATCATTTTAAACTTATAATTTTCAGTGAAACAGAGAGGAAACAGCAGAGAAGAGAAAGGAACGAAGGGGGTAATATAATTTTCATCCGATTACGCTGCTAAACGTTGTCCAAACTCAAATTAACCTCAGTTACTGAGGTATTTAGCAGCAGAGAGCATTCCTAGGGAGTTAGTTTCGTGAAATACAGCCGATGAATCGTCGAGCTACCGAGCTAAGGTAAGTAGAATTGCTCTAAACTAGTGTCTATGTGTTCCTAGCTATGAAGTGAATATTTCTCCCTTCTGGACCTCTGAAAAATATCGAGTTTTCGACCGTCTTTCGATAAGCCTAAGTTTAGGCTATAAATTACACCGAAGTGATGTTGTTCATTAAAACAAAGCTATATTTGGTATTAATTGACATATTTATGAATGCAGTTGGGAGAAAATAGTTGAAGTATTGGCCGAGCCTCGTCCGACAGATGGATAGTTCAGGGATAAGGTATGTAAAGCTAGTTTCCTTGGCAAGTTAGTAAATCTCGGTATAGTAAAGCAATTTAAAGGCCAGTAGAATATTCAGAAGTCATGTGTTGTGTTTATTACGAATGTTGGTACGATATTACAAGCATCAGGTTATAATTGGCATGAAACTTGATAGCATGATATAGATTCTAATACAAGTGTTAGGAACTGCACAGCATGCTCAGTATGTGATGTAGTACAGAATGTTAGGATATTATCATATTCAATTGAAACCCAGTAAAATAATGTAATATCTGTAAGGCATCTCAGAAGTAGAATGATAGGTTAAAATGAAGTTTAGGAAGCATGTTAGAGATAGTAAATCATGTTACTATAGAAACTCAGCATACAGCATGGTTTTCAGCAGAAAGACTATATCTTGTCTAGCATTAGACTCAGTACGGTATGGCAGAAGATTATATATTATATATGCATACTATTGTCAGTGTCAGCATGTGTTAAGTATGTACATAATACTATTACTAGCTCAGCATATAGTATGTACAAATACTTTGCTACTATTAGCTTCAGTATATGGGATATGCAGATAGTATTACCAGTTGAGACTGTTGTATTGTTTTGGGGTTGGATTACCTAGCATCCATGACCGCCCCAGGGTTAATAGCTGTATCGACCCGTCCGCCAGAGGACGAGGATACGTCGCTCTACGGAGTGGCATGCCGTCCCACAGGGGACGAAGATGGGATGCCAGTTTTCCCCATATTGTGCCTTGATCGGCCCTTACACACCCCTGTCGAGCGGATACGCCCGGGTGTTGATTCAGGAGTCCCCCGGACTCAGATGCCGTTATAGTCAGGGGCTCAGCGAGCCCAAGTGCATACCCAAGGGACTGGTAGGATGCTTACAGCGATTATAGGAGATGGGATGACCGGGGTAGGGGTATAGGTTCTGTGCTGGTTGTACCTCCCAGCTTATGGGGGCCGGGTAAGGTTTGTGTGTGCTATATTATGTTATGTTATGCCATGTTACATTAGACACGAGTAGATCGGCAGTAGAACGATACGTCTCCAGGTATGACTCCTACTCCTTCCAGTATAATTAAGAGAAGGTCTGATTTACATTATCAGACAGTTAATCTATTCTTTTCTACTTCAGTTTCATCAGTTGTATTGTTGCTTTCAGATATTTCTTTCAGTTATTGCTTTACATACTCAGTACCAGCGGTACTGACGCCCAGTGGGATGCTGCATTACTTGCCTGCAGTACTCATAGACGAGCAGGCGATCCGCCGTGATTCCGGTCAGTGATCGAGTATTCAGCTCCTGTCATCCGGAGACTGAATTCTAGAGGTGTATTTCATTTTCTTTTGTTGTACAGTATGGGTAGGTCGGGGCCCTGTCCCGATCATTTCTATTGCTATTCCTAGAGGCTTGCAGTTTGTATATATTTCCCTGTGGTCAGATGAGTCGGTCGTGTGAGGCCGTGCAGTTGTTTAGCTGTTAGTACTTTTATCTCTTTTATGTTGGCCGTGTGGGGCCATAGTTTGACAGTAGTGGTGACCTTGCCGGTCACGTAGCTTTCCAGCATTTCATTGTTGTGTTCAGATAACTAGACAGCGTGGTGGCCTTGTCGGCCCGCATAGGTTTTCCTATATTGATATGTTTCTGGTTAGCTGTCAGCACAGGTACAGGTGGCTATAGGCCTAGTCAGCCGGAGGCTGTATTTACAGCCTTCATATAGCCCGTTGTTTCCCTGAATCTGAGTTAGAGCCAGCCAGGCACCAGACGTGCTCAAGCTCAGCAGTCTAGCAGTTTAGGTCCTAATAGGGCACCAGGTGCCAGTCATACCCCCCAAGGCGGGGTGTGACATAGGGACAAATGTGTCCAACACTGAAAAAGAGAGTCTTGGGTACCCTACTTTAAGATATATTCTAGAGAGAAGTACTCTGTACCTATGAGATCTTAACTTTTAGCTTTTTTAGGACATTCTCTTTCTAGAAGAAGAAAGTAGAATTCTATTGGTGGAAAGTGTAAAAGATTGTTTTTCTTTTTCTTCTTCTTACTTTGTAGCAAGGTACAACTATTGTTGAAGACTTATTGCTGAATTTGATTTTGCTACTCTTATTATTGAAATCAATGAGTTTATTGTTAGATATGCTTTTTAATTTCTTAACCATGAGTATCTAAATCATTAACTAGAGGTGCGTAGTGATGAATTCTTAATTAAATTGGGTATTTCTAGATTCATCTCAATATTATTTAATTAGTGTAAATCTGTTAAGTTCTCTCCAATTTATAGTTGCAGAAGTGGGTCTACATTTTTTACTTTATTTTTGCTTGAAAGAGAAGAATTAAGTATTGTGAGAGAATTTAATGGTGGACACGGATGTGATGTTGTGGAGTTGGGCTAGACATAGCCAAACTCACATTATCATTCCTAATTAATAGCTAATAGCTAGAGATTAGTGCAGCTATTAATCCAAACTTGATTGGGTTAATTTAATTGTGTCTAGTGGTTCGAAAGAACTCTAGCAAGAGCCATTTATGAAGTTGAAATATATAGAATACCCACCTACCCAAGGTTATTTACACAATTTGAACTAATGAGATGATCTAGCATAGCCTTGTTTAATTAGCACATCATCTGCACCACACCTCTAGTCCTTCTCATTATTGTAGACAACTTTGGTTATTTTTCTATTCTAATTAGCCAAGTTAGAATCTATACCATATTGTTAACACCAAGTCTCCCCCAAAATATTTATTGCTTCGTTATTTTTGAGTGGTGCAAACTAATTTAACTTTCCAAATACCACTTGTGCATATCATTTTCTAGTCTCTGTGGGATTTGAATACAATGACTGTTTACACTCTTTCGTAATGAAGAGTGTATTTTGGGCGTTATCAAAAATGGCGCCGTTGCCGGGGAATAGCACGTGATATTCTTGTGTTGATTGTTAATTTGAATTAGTCTTGCATCGTAAGTGTTGACATTAATCTTGTTGTACTTGTTAGGGTAAAGTCATATGAGTCGTCACTCACAAGTAGGGGATAGCTCAATTTAGGGTAATATGGAGCATGAAGAAGATAATCAAGTGATGACCAAAATTGCAGGAGCCATTCACCTACCGCCTATGGTAGGAATGCAGTGTTCCATGTCCCAAGTATAATGCTACATTTTCTACAGATGAAAGGGATCTTCGGAGGCAAATCGTGTGAGGATGAAAATCCACATTTGAGGAATTTCTTAGAGATATTCTATCCTTTCAACATAACTAATATAAGTCAAGAGTCGATCAGGTTAAGGCTCGTTCCATTCTCCCTAATGGGAGAGGCGACTATGTGGTTGGAGGAACTCCCTCCTGATTACATTACATCGTGGCAAGAATTGACTGAAGTATTCTTGGATCATTTCTTCCCTCCGTCAAAATTGTTGAAACTGATGGATGATATCACAAACTTTATACAAGAGCCAAGAGAACCATTGCATGAAGCAGGCTAAGGTTCAAGAAGAAGGTTTCCCATTGCCCCAACCATGGTCTCCCGGATGGAATGCTCCTTCAAAGTTTTTACCGAGCCCTAGACTCCATTAACAAATCCATTTCCAATAATTTAGCCAGAGGATCAATCATGGATCAGATATAAGGATTAGCTAAGGCCCTCTTGGAAAAAATGACAAAGACAAATCAGGCATGGCATATGAGAGAGACTAATGTATCGACGCATGATATTGGTTCTAGTGCGTTGGCAACTGGGATACAAAAAAGTGATGAAGAGTGAGATGAAAATCTTACTAAAATGATGATGCAGCTGGAATTAATGACAAAACATGTGATGGCGGCAGGGCCTAAAGTTGTAAATACTATAGGCATGCAGGGTCCGTTGCAATTTAAGGGAGAATTGTCACCACCGAGGTATGATGAGGAATGCCAATACATGGAAAATCAGATGGGGGTTTCTTGACCCAGGTTTCAAGGGACTAATCAAGGTCCTTGGTGCCCAAGGGAAGAGAATCGAGGTTGGAGAAACTGCGACACACAAGGATGGCGAGATAGAAATGAAAGATGGGGCACAAGAGAGCAAAATAGAGAAGGGGACTGCTATCACCGAAGTTCAAACCCATATGTTACCCCTCCTAATGCTGAGAATGCTCAAATTCAGCCAGGTGTGAGTGATGCAGGTAGCTCAAAAATTGAAGAAATGTTAGCAATAGTCCTAAAGAAAGTGGAATCAGTCGATAACGTGGTCAAGAAATTGAAAGGGGAGGTGTCTAACCTCTCCCAAATGGTGAGTTCCCATTCATCCTCCATTATGCATTTAGAAGCTCAAATGAACCACTTAATTGCTCAAATGAACCCCTGAATGAAGGGAACACTCCCAAGTGATACAATGCCAAACCCGAAGAAAGATAGTCAATGCATGGACATTGTTATGAGAAGTGGTAAAATTGTTGGAGATGCGAGTATGAAACCTAAGGAGGTTGTTGCTCCTAAATCAAATGATGGAAATGAAGCTGATATGGCACCGAAAGCACCAAGTGGTGGTGACAATGGTGAGGATGAAGTTGAGGGAAAGGATGATGAAGTTCCCACACATGTTGATATAGAAGAGGAAGGAATGAAGGCCTCAAATAATGAAGAACATGAACTAAGAGATCCACACCCTTACCCAAAAAGGTTAGCTAAGAATAAAAAGAGGATGATCATTTCAGCAAATTCATCGACATGTTCAGTAAATTATCCATTAATATACAATTGGTGGATGGCCTTCCTCAAATGCCAGAATATGCCAAATTCATGAAGAAGCTGCTGAAAAAGAAGAAGGTAGTAGATGTGGGCACTGGGAGACAATGCACCATTATAGTGCAATGATGATGAGCAATATTTCCCTAAAGAGGGAGGACCCAGGAGCCTTCACAATCCCTTGTACGATTGGGATATGTCCGTTCAAGAAAGCCTTCTGCGATCTTGGCGCAAACATAAATCTGATGCCCCTTATCCTTATCAAGAAGTTGGGGCTTGGGAACACCAAACCCACATCAATGAGGTTGCTAATGGCTGATCGCTCCATAAAAAAACTTGTTGGAGTGTTAGAAGATGTATTGGGGAGGGTGGATAAATTCATTCTACCAACTGATTTTGTGGTTCTTGATTGTGAAATGGACATAGAAGTGTCAATCATTCTGGACCATTGCTAGCCACGGATCAAGCTTTGGTAGATGTGGAGATAGGTGAGCTCAAGTTTCGGGTAGGAAGTTAAGAGGTCACCTTTAAGGTGTTTCCATCAACTGAAACTCCCAATGAATGCAAAGTGATTGGAGTGTTTCATAAGGAGAATGTGGATAGCAGTATGGAGATGAAAGAGGCTGAGTCGGAGGATGATCCTTCGAAGAAAGATTGTTAATAAGAAATACGTCATTCCACGACGTTAACTAAGGCGCTCCTTGGGAGGTATTTTATTTTGATTGTTTCTATGTCATTACTGTTTTTGATTTTTTTAGGATTAGTGAGGTGAGAATCAAGGAGAGAAAGCACTAAAATCAGGCAGGCAACGCACTGGACCGGCGAATCGCTGATCTAGATGAGCGAATCGCCACACCCTGACATAGGCAAGCAGAAACCTTGGAACATGACTATTAGGCTGGCGAACCTTGGAACATGAAGTCAAAGCAGGCCCTATTAGTTGGGATGAGTTTCATGCTGCTTTTCTAGATCGATTCTTCCCTCGGGAGATGAGGGAGCTGAAAGCGACCGAGTTTGTGAATCTAAAGAAAGGAAAGATGACGGTTCAGGAGTATGCCTTAGAGTTCACTCGTCTATCCAAGTATGAACCTGAGATGGTGGTAGATCAAAGAGCCCGTGTGAATATGTTTGTACACGGGACAGCGGACTACTTGGTCAGGGATTGTCGGACCGCGATGCTTCTTCAGGATATTTACTTTGCTCGAATAGTCCTGTATGCCTAATAGATGGAGGCAGTGCATATGAACGAGCAGGAGAGAGAGTCCAAGAGGGCCAGGACTGATAGTATCAGATTCCCCAAGCAAAGGCCTAGTGGGCATAATCATCATTCCCACCAAAGATCTTCAGCCCCAGCGCCTTCGGCTACGAGTGTGCCATCCAGGTCCAGGCGCGATCAGAGGGAATGAGTATAAGGCTCGAGAGGTCCGAGTAGTAGACCCGCTGAGACTAGCCCTCCAGAGTGTAGCAGATGTGGCCAGAGACACACATGCTAATGTTTGGCAGGTACAGGTGCTTTCTTTGGGTGCGGGAATCCCGAGCGCATGCTTAGAGATTGCCCAGTGGTCAGGCAGGGTCATGATAGGTGCCGAGGCCTAGATTCTAGTTCAATAGCTCCACCAGCATGCCTAGCTAAGCAGGGGGTATTTACTAGAACAGGTGGCGGACAACGCCAAAATAGATTCTATGCCTTAGCATCCCGTCAGGAGCAGGAGGTCTCCCCAGACGTAGTCACTAGTATGTTACGAGTATTCCACCTTGATGTATATGCGTTGTTAGATCCAGGGGATACTTTGTCTTTTGTGACGCCGTATGTTGCTAGTAGTATCGAAGTCAGTCCTGAAATCTTATCAGAGCCCTTCCTAGTCTCTACTCCAGTTAGTGATTCAATTATAGCGAAACGGGTGTATAAAACTTTCTCTATCAAAGTCCGTCAGAAAGTCACCTCAACAGATTTAGTTGAGTTATCCATGACCGATTTTGACGTTGTCCTCGGCATGGATTGGCTACTTTCATGCTATGCCTCAGTGAATTGTTGAACCCGTGCCGTAGAGTTCAGATTTCCAGGTGAGCCAGTCCTAGAGTGGAAGGGTAGTTCAATTGTGCCTATAGGTTCGTTTCATTTCCTACCTTAAGGCCAGAAAGATGATTTCTAAGGGTTTCATGTATCATCTAGTTATGGTTAAAAATGATATATCCGAGACCCTGACTATCCAATCAGTTTCAATAGTATGTGAGTATCTAGAAGTGTTCCCAGATGATCTACCGGGAATTTTTCCCCAGCGGGAGATTGATTTTGGTATTGACCTTCTTCCCAATACATAACCTATATCAACTCCTCCTTACAGAATGGCTCCATCCGAGCTAAAGGAGTTAATGGAGCAGTTGAAGGACCTTTTGAGACAAGGGTTTCATTAGACCTAGCAAATCTCCATGGAGTGCACCAATTATCTTTATCCGCAACGAAGATGGTTCCTTTCGGATGTTTATTTACTATTGGCAATTAAACAAAGTTACCATCAAAATTAGGTATGCTCTCCCCAGGATTGATGATTTGTTTGACCAGCTTCAGGGTGCTAAGTTCTTTACAAATATAGACCTCAGATCCGGATTCCATCAGCTCAGGGTTCAGGAGAGTGATATTCCGAAGATAGACTTCAAGACTTGGTATGGCCATTACGAGTTTGTAGTTATGTCTTTTGGACTAACGAATGCTCCTGAAGCTTTTATGGATTTGATGAACAGGGCATTCAAGCCATACTTGAATATGTCCGTGATTGTGTTCATAGATGATATCCTTATATACTCTCGGAGTGAGGAGGAGCATGTTGCTCATTTATGGGTGGTGTTACAGACCTTGAAGGATCGTCAGCTATATGCTAAATTCAGTAAATGCGAGTTTTGGTTGAACTTGGTGGAATTTTTGGGTCATATGGTGTCAAGTGAGGGTGTGCAGGTAGACTCTCAAAAGATAGAAGAGGTGAAGAATTGGCCTAGACTGGTGAATCCTTCGGATATTAGAAGCTTCTTGGGTTTAGCTGGGTATTAAAGGATATTTCTTGAAGGTTTTCATCTATTACAACAATGTTGACCAAATTGACCTAGAGGAAAGTAAAGTTTCAATGGTCGGAGGCTTGTGAGAGGAGCTTCCGAGAGTTGAAGACTCGACTCATCTCAGCACTAGTGTCAACCCTACCTGAGGGTACTGATAGGTTTGTGGTATATTGTGATACTTCGAGGATTGGCCTTGGTTGTGTATTGATGCAGCATGGTAAGGTTATAGCGTATGCTTCCAGGCAGTTAAAGGTTCATGAAAAGAATTACCCGGCTCGTGTAGTATTTGCCTTGACGATTTGGAGACACTATTTGTACGGGGTCCATGTAGATGTGTTTACTGACCACAAGAGCCTACAATATTTTTTTACCCAGAAGGATCTAAATCTACCCTAAAGGAGGTGGTTGGAGTTACTCAAGGATTATGATATGAGTGTCCTTTACCATCCAGGTAAGGCTAATGTGGTGGCGGACACTCTTAGTTGACTTCCTATAGAGAGTGTGTTCCATATGGATGAGGGGACGAAGGAGCTGGTGAAGGATGTGCATCGACTTGCATGGTTGGGAGTTCGTGTGGTTGACTCGAACCAATGGTGGTGTTATTGTTCATAACAGATCAGAATCATCCTTTGTGACTAATGTAAAAGCTAGACAGGACGAGGATCTTGTTTTGGTAAAGCTAAAGGAAGCTGTTTAGAATCAGAAGGTAGAGGTCTTCTCCAAAGGGGGAGATGGTGTGCTCTGATATTAGGGTCCTTTGTGCATTCCAGATGTTGATGATTTGAGAGATCGAATATTGCATAAGGCTCATGGTTCTAGATATTCCATACATCAGGTGCCACCAAGATGTACCGTGACCTACAAGAAGCCTATTGGTGGAATGACATGAAGAAAGACATTGCAAAATTTGTTGCTAAGTGTCCGAATTGTCAATAGGTAAAAGTGGAGCATCAAAGACTGCGAGGTGTACTTCAAGACATCAACATTCCTACTTAAAAGTGGGAGGAAATCAATAAATGCTTCATCACAGGGTTGCCTCACACTCGTCAAGAGTATGACTACATTTGAGTGGTCGTGGACAGGTTGACCAAAGCAGCTCATTTCTTACCAATCAAAACTATTGGTTCAGTAGAGGATTATGCTAAGTTGTACATTCAAGAGTTAGTTTAGTTACATGGAGTACCATTGTCCATCACATCAGATAGAGGTACTCAATTTATCTTCCAGTTTTTGAAATTGTTTCAAAAGGAACATGGTACTCAGGTCAATCTTAGCACAATGTTTAATCCCCAAACAGATGGTAAGGAAGAGCCGACTATTCAGACTTTTGAGGACATGTTGAGAGCGTGGGGGATTGACTTCAAGGGTAGTTGGAATGATCATTTTCCTCTCATTGAGTTTGCATATAACAACAGCTACCATTCTAGCATTCAAATGGATCCATTTGAGGCTCTCTAAGGGCGGAGATGTAGATCGTCCATTGGTTGGTTTGAAGTCAGTGAAGCTATGATGATAGGATCGGATTCATTCCATAAGGCCATAGAGAAAGTTCATCTTATAAGGGATAGGTTAAAAATAGCTTAGAGTCGCCAAAAGTCCTATGCAGATGTGAGAAGAAGAGAACTTGAGTTTGAAGTTGATGATTGGGTGTTTCTGAAGGTATCTCCCATGAAGGGAGTGATGAGATTTGGAAATAAAGGGAAACTCAGTCCCCATTATGTTGGCCCATACCATATTGTGAAACGGGTTGGCAAGGTAGTATATGAATTGGAGTTGCCCTCAGAATTAGCTTTAGTCCATCTAATTTTCCATGTATCGCTCTTAAAGAAGTGTTTGGGTGATACAACTGAAGTTGTTCTAGTGGATAGTGTTGGTGTGAAAGACAGCCATAGTTTTGGGGATGTTCTAGTGGAGATACTGGATCGTCAAGTTTGTAAGCTAAGAAACAATGAAGTAGCTTCAGTCAAGGTTTTATGGAGGAATCAACATGTTGAGGGAGCCACGTGGGAAGCTGAAGCAGATATGATGGCTAAATACCCGCATTTATTCCCTTTCGGCTTAGTTTCAGCTTGAGGTATCAGTTTCCTCTTTAATACTCTATTTAGTTTCATGCTCAGCTCATGCACCTCAGTTTCTTTCATGTAAATGGATGTATGTATGGTTCGGGAATTCAGTTCAGTCATGTAGTTCAAATCGAAGTCAGTCATTCCATCAGTCTTCAACATGTATGTTCAGTATTTGTGTATGATGATGGCATTTCCCTACTTTCCTGTATGATTTTCAACATTCAAGGATGAATGTTCCCAAGGGGGAGATATTGTTATACCCCAAAAGCCCTAAGATTAGACTCGGGAGTTGAAACGAAGAAAACTGAATTTTTTGCACACAGGACGAGTCATCCCGTGACTCGTGGGGTAGGCCACGAGTCGTGGAATGACTCATAGGGTGAAGATTGGCCTTGGTTTGGAACCTTGACTTTAGGGTGACCACGGACATGACCACGAGTTGTGGTCAGCACCATGACTTTTTAAGTCAGTCGTGGTCAAGGATGATGTGAAGGAAGAAGAAGATGCGCAGTGTACCTAACAGATTGGTCAGCACGACTCATTGGGTATACCACGAGTTGTGGTGTCCCCTGTGGTGACCCTCAGAGAAATTTTGGCAGTGTTCTTGATGAAGGTAGGCCACAAATTGTGGCCAGGGACGACGACTCGTCCAGTCCCTCGTTGGGACTGCCAGTCTGTTTTTTCCCTCGAGTTTAGTAAAGGCTTTTCCGTAATTCTTAAGGCCTAAACTACATCATTTTAAGATTTGAGTGGTGAGTTTTAAGAGGGGTAAGTTCATTCTAGGCTCATTTACATTCATGCATGCAAGTTTAGAGGTCTAAAGAGGAGATCAAGCCTAGTTCATCAAGGTTCTTCCCCAAATCTTCATCGGGCAATTAGGGAAGTGAGAAAATCAGATCCCTTCAGGTATGTAAGGCGGTGAATGGGTAAAATTGTCCACACCCATGCCCAATTCCCTCTTAATTCATGATGTTCTAATCGATGATTCCATGGAGTTTTTACCCAATGCATGAATTCCTAAGTTTGAATCATGGGTATGATCAAGCATGTTTAAATGATGAATTATGATTAACGGGCAGATTTTACAATGTTTTAAATTATAAATTATGTTATCATGTTTTCTAAACTATGATGCACATCCATGAATGTTCATGAAAGTTGAGATCCATGAGATATATGTTCAAGTATGATGTGATGTTTATGAAGAAAGTATGATTTCAAAATACCCATGTTTATGTTCATATTTTCAAAGTGAATCAAGTTGATTTCTAGTATGTTTAAGTATTGGGCAAGCCCATATGATCAAGTATATTTTATGATTTCATGAATTAACTTACCACATGGTTTTGGAGTCAAGACTCCCATTATTTTCAGCTTGTGGTATGGTTTCTGCCAAGGCTCCTCATGTTATAATCTCAGATTATGCATGTATGCCATTATTCAGCTTCGTCACTAGACGATGGTCTGCATCGTTGAAAAATAATGGAGAGAATATGCATTTTTTTGGGAGTAGTGTCTAGCACCGAGTAGGCTAAGGGTCAGTCAACCCTATGCCTCAGAACTACGTGCCAATGTAGGTATGACCAGATATTTGGGACCTCCTTTGGAGCTTTCCCCTACCCCCAAGGGGCCTTGAACTTGATATCGATATCATGGAAGCGCCCTTAGACCTGGAAAGGCTTTGGACGGCTCTGCCCATTTGAGTGTGATAGTCGGGACCACATAAGCTCTATCGTGGTAATGTCGGTTACATGACGAGTCTCCCATTGTTCCTCATGATTTTAGTTATGTATGTACATTAGTCATGATATTATGTTTTCAATAGGTTTGACCCAATGTTTAGTTTTACTTCATTATCAGATTTCAGCTTTGGGTTATTCATCTCAGTTATGATGTTCAGTTATGTTCAGATCATGATTTCAAAAAATAGCATGCAAGCCTTACTCTTAGATTCTTAACTTGATTATGTTTTATATACTATGCATGTTTAATGATTTTACTTACTTAGTGGTTTTACTTACCTTGCATACTCACTATATTCCATGTACTGACTATTCACTCTATGTTGTATCATTTCATGATACAGGCTCCGATATCCTAACACCATCCCGCCGCTAGTCAGACTTCTGGAGTTAGCTATTCTCAACCTCAATTGGTGAGTCCTTATCATGCGAGGGCCCTTCTTATCAGTTGTATGTCGTATTTTCAGTTTTTAGAATTTAGTGAGTTAGTTGGGGTCTTGTCCCATCAACTCGTTAGTGTTGGAGGTTTTTCAGACATAATGTGTATTCAGCATTGGATTCATTTATGTATTCAAATGTTGAGATTGTTTGGACTTCCTCTATGGTATTTATGATAATCTTTTGCTTATCTATGTTGAGTTAGATGTATGTTCATGTCATGGGTCGACTTGGAGCCTCTCGGGGTTTATTGTCCCGTGTCTCGATCCGGGCCTATGTTCGGGTCATGAAAATTATAAAGAATAGGGACTTTCTCTTCTGTGAGTGGCATCATCCCTTTTGAAGAAACAATTGCATTAAGGGTGAATGTGTGCATAGGACATTAGAAGTGCCCTCATTTTCAAAAATGAAATCTCTTGCGAATCATATTTTTTTGAATGGTGGTGGCCTCTTGAAAATTTTTAAATTTTCTTGTTTTGGGGGGAATTTGTTTCTCTTTTTCAGTGAATTGGTGAGCATTTTTGGGTTTTCATGAGTCAAGTGGTCATTGATGTATACACTTGTGTGGAGCGCATGTTTTTCATATGATAATAACTGCATTACTTGAGGAAAAACATTGGTTCAAGTTTGGGGGTTTGATGAGTTGGTAATTTACAAACTCATTAGCCTCTTAAGCATGAGCTTTAGCTTAATTTTCAAGTCATTTAGATAGATTTTATGCCCTTTTTCCTTTTTGTGTGCAGATATTTGATTTGTAGAAAAGAGAAAGAAGGGGAGTAAAAAGAAGGGAATCAAGTCAAAATCGGCACTTCACCGAAAAAGACCGACGAAACGCCGACCAAACGTAGAAGATCACTGTCTTTGGGAACTAAAGGAACTGGCGCTTGCGGATGTGAACTGGCGACTCGCCAGTAAACTCGCCTACTGACACCTGAAAGTGATGGATCAAAGAGAAAGAAAACGGCGGAGCATGATTGGAGGCTGGTGAATCACTGAAGGAACCACCGAAGGACACTGGAATTCACTAAAGGAGCATTCAATTTTAGCCGGCAGTTCGTGAATGTAACAGGCGAACCGTTGGTACTCTTGGAAGTGCCAGAACGCCCGAGAAGGGGAAAATATGTCCAACACTAAAAAAGAGAGTCTTGGATACCCTATTTTTAGATATATTCTAGAGAGAAGTACTTTGTACCTATGAGATCTTAACTTTTAGCTTTTTGAGAACATTCTCTTTGTAGAAGAAGAAAGTAGAATTCTATTGGTGGAAAGTGTAAAAGATTGTTTTTGTTTTTCTTCTTCCTCTATAGCAAGGTACCACTATTGTTGAAGACTTATTGTTGTATATAATTTTTCTATTCTTATTATTGAAATCAATGAGTTTATTGTTAAATATGCTTTTTGATTTCTTAATGATGAGTAGTTAAACCATTTAACTAAAGGTGTGTGGTGATGAATGCTTAATTAGATTAGATATTGCTAGATTCATCTCAATATTGTTTAATTAGTGTAAATTTGTTAAGTTCTCTCCAATTTATATTTGAAGATCCTTAGTTGCAAAAATGGATCTACTTTTCTTACTTGATTTTTTCTTGAAAGAGAAGAATCAAGTATTAGGAGAGAATTTAATGGTGGACATAGATGTGATGTTGTGGAGTTGGGCTAGACTTAGCCAAGCCCACATTCTCATTCCTAATTAATAGCTAATAGCTAGAGATTAGTGCAGCTATTAATCCAAACTTGATTGGGTTGATTTAATTGTGTCTAGTGGTTCGAAAGAAGTAAGAGGCATTTATGAGGTTGAAAAATATAGAATTCCCACCTGCCTAAAGTTATTTACACAATTTGAACTAATGAGATGATCTAGCATAGCCTTGTTTAATTAGCACATCATCTACACAACACCTCTAGTCCTTCTCATTATTGTCTACAACTTTGATTATTTTGCTTTTCTAATTAGCCGAGTTAGAATCTATACCATATTGTTAACACTAAGTCTCCCCCAAAATGTTTATTGCTTTGTTATTTTTGAGTGGTGCAAACTAATTTCAATTTTTCAAACAACAATTGTGCATATTATTTGTTAGTCTCTGTGGGATTCGACCCCGACTCCGTCAAGATATTTGTTTTGATACAAAGACCGATTACGCTCTTTCATAATGAAGAGCGTATTTTGGACGTTATCAATGTGCATGTCTTCACGGGCCACAGGATCCTTCAGTACGTGTTTATACAAAAGCACCTGACTATGCGACAAAGGCGATGGTTGTAGCTTCTGAAGGACTATTACATGAGTGTCCTTTATTACATGGGCAAGGCCAATGTAGCGGCAGATTCTCTTAGTAGTTGTCCATGGAGAGTCTATCCCATGTTGAGAATGGGAGGATCGAGTAGGTGAATGATGTCCTTAGGCTTGGTCGTCTCGGAGTTCGCCTTACAAATTCGTCAGATGGAGGTTTATTGTTTAGATTAGGTTGGAATATTTATTGGTAACGGAAGTTTAAGCAAGACAAGATGAGGATACTATCCTAGTGAAGTTGAAGGAAGCAGTCTAGTATTAGACGGTAAAGGTTTTCTCCTAAGGGGGAGATAGTGTACTTTGATATCAAGGCCGATTATGTGTTCCGACGGTGGATGACTTGAGAGAACGGATGTTGAGTGAGGTGATACCAAGATATATCATTATCTATGGGAAGTTTATTGGTGGAATGGCTTGAAGAGAGATATGGCAGAATTTATGGCTAAGTGCTCGAATTCCCAACAAGTGAAGGTTGAGCATCAGAGACCTAGAAGTATACTTCAGGACATTAGGATTCGTACTTGGAAGTGGGAAGATATTAATATGAACTTAATTATAGGGTTGCCTCATACACGCCAACAATATGACTCTATACAGGTGATTATGGGTAGGTAGACCAAATCAGCACATTTTCTACTGGTCAAGACTATGGATTCAACCAAGGATTATGCTATACTTTACATTCGGGAGTTGGTTTGGTTGCATGGAGTTCCTTTTTCCATTATCTCTGATAAGGGTACTTAGTTCACCTCTTAGTTTTGGAGATTGTTTCAGAAGGGACATGGTACTCAGGTGAAGCTTAGGATATCTTTTCACCCACAGACAAATGGTTAGGCCGAGCGGACTATTCAAACTCTAGAGGATATGTTGAGTGCATGTGTGATCGATTTCAAAGGTAGTTGGGATGATCACTTACCCCTTATTGAGTTTGCTTACAACAATAATTATCACTCCAACATTCAGAAGGCTTCATATGAGTCTCTTTATGGGCGGAGGTGTAGGTTACCTATTGGATGGTTCAAGGTAGGTGAGGCTACATTGATAGGCCCATATTTAGTTCATGAGGATATAGAGAAAGTTCAGCTCATTAGAGAAATGTTGAAAATAGCTCAGAGCCATTAGAAACCTTATGCGCATGTTAGGAGGAGAGAGCTTGAGTTCGAGGTCTATGATCAGGTGTTTCTGAAGGTGTCTCCCATAAAAGGAGTTATGAGGTTTGAAAAGAAGGGGAAGCTTAGTCCCTGATATATTGGTCCTTATAAGGTTCTGAGGCAAATTGGAAAGGTGGCATATGAGTTCGAGCTACTAGCAGAGTTAGCTTTGGTGCATCCAGATTTCCATATATCTCTGTTGAAGAAGTGCGTTGGTGATCCAGCCTTAGTTATTCTGGTAAAAAGCATTGGTAAGAAGGATAGTCTTATTTATGAGGAAGTTCCGATTGAGATCCTTGATTGTGAAGTTTGAATGTTGAGAAACAAGGAAGTAGCTTCAGTTAAGGTTTTGTGGAGAAATAAACTTGTTGAGGAAGCTCCATGGGAAGTCGAAGCAGATATGATGGCCAGATAATCGCATCTTTTTTCTTCCGACTCAATTCCAGCATGAGGTATCGATTTAATCCTTAGTAATTTATTCAGTTTCATGTCAAGTTCATGTCTCTAAGTTCCTTTCATGTTATAGCATGTATGTATATTTGAAGAATTCAGTTCAGTCATGTATCTCAGCCTAGAGTCAATCACTCCGTTAGTTTTCAGCTATGGTTGTTCAATTTTCGGATAGCAGTTCTTTCTCTAGCCTTTTAGTATGCTTGATCTACATTTGAGGATGGATATTCCCAAGAGGGAGATAATGTAATATCCCAAAAGTTCCTAAGATTAGTCCCGAGGGCTGAATCAGAGAAAATAGACAAAACTACACTAGAACACAGAATGAGTCGTTAGGTGACCGTTAATTCACTTAATGACTCATTAAGTGACTCATTAAGGGAAGCCGAGAAAATTGGAGTTTCAGAGAGTTTTGATGAATGTTTAAGTGACTCGTTATGTTTCATGATGTATCATCAAGTGAGGCATCAAGAGAAGATCAAAAACAATTGAAGAAGAAACTGTCAGTGGCAACGGGTCAAGGGACGACCCGTCAAGTCTCCCAACGGGTCATCTAGTCACTCGTTGGGTCTAGCAGTGAGTTATTGTCCTGTCGGGTCATTAAGTGTGTTTTCATAACTTTTAAGTTCATAACTCCTAAAATAAGTCATTGTAAGCCTCCTGAAGGGTGTTTTTAAGGGTTTTAGCTATCCAAAACCCTCATTCTACTCCTAACACTCCAAGTTTAAGATCAAAACCCTCTCAAGCCTCAACCATCAAGGTCCTCTTTCTTCCCCAAATCCTCTTGGGCATCAAACCCTAGCAAGGATTCCATTAATCTCAAGTATGTGGGGTTATGAATGGGGGAAATTCTTCCACCCTCATGCCCAATTTCATCCCTATTTTACGATTTCAAGTCTCCAATCAAGTTTTATGAAAATTCTAGGGTTTAACCCAATTTCATGCAATTATCCATGTTATCTCTATGGTTCAATTCTCTCATGTTCAATTGATGATTTAGGGCTACTAGACTAGATTTGACTCTCAATTTACTTACTAATTCATGATTTGAAGTTTATGAAGATTATGCCCTGTTATGCATGATTTATAAATTTCAAGCTTATGAGCCTATGATTTCAAGTGTGATGAATTATCCAGTATGTATGAATGTTTATGAATTATTAACTTACGATTCCATGATTTTAAATTTTGAAGCTTATTTTAAATATGCGTGATATCATGATTTGGGCAAGCCCACGTAAGTCAAGTATATTTTATCACGTTTTTAGCACAGGCTTACAAGATCAACTTTGTAGAGATGTTTGGAGTCAAGACTCATAATAAATTGATTTAATCTATGTTTTGAGAATATGATTATGAAAAATATGCATGTTTTGGGATTAGTGTCTAGCACCGAGTAGGCTCGGGATTTCGAGGACCCGGGTCTCATAACTACGCACCACCGTAAGTATATGTGTGTGTATGTATATATATATATATATATTCTTATTTGGGACCTCTCAAGAGAGTGCTTCTCCCATCCGATGGCACATTAGTGATATCACACCTTCATTGTTCTTTGCCCTGGCAAGGCTTAAGATTAGTCTGCCCACTTGAGTGAGATTTTTGGGGCATCACGTAAGCTCTATCCTGACGGTGTCGATCATGACAAAGACTCCCATTGTTCCTCATGTTTTTAGGTACTTATATTCATGTCTTATGATATCAGGTTTTGTAGCATATTTGAACCATTAATTAGCCCATGAGTTTTCACTTATGATTTCAAGTGAAGCACGTTATATGACTTTCATTTATAAACCTTGGGTCATTATGTTTAGTTTATGATGAATAGCTTATGATTATGCTTATTTCATGAATATGGCTTTTAGCATATTGTCCTTACTCTCATATTCTATCTTATTTTATATTCATGATTTCAGACTATCATTTTACTAGAATGCTTTACCTTCTCTAAATGCTTAGTACATTCAAGGTATTTACTCCATACTCTATGCTATATCATCTCATGATATAGTTCGGGTGATCCATCTCAATCCCCTCGTTAGCTCGCTCCCGCTTCAATCCAGCCTTGTCCTCGCTTGTCTGAGTCCTCATTCTCTGAGGACATTATCAGTTTTATGTTTTTAGCATGTCTATTCAGTTCTAGTTAGGGGTGTTGTCCCATAAGCTCATCATTGTATAGAGGCTTTTCAGACAACCATGTATAGATAGTTCAGCGTTACTGGCACATGTTTACGCTTATGCCTTTATGTTACGCAGACTTTTCAGTTATTCAATGATCATGCTTTATTTCTGCTGTAGTGATGCTGTAATTCATGCTATGTATGTATCATGAGTTAGATTGGAGTCATTCATGGTTCTAGGTCCTATATATCGATCCAGGGTCCCAAATCGGGTCCTGACAGCAAGGGTCCTAAAGATTTTCTTCACCCCCTTCGATATTCGCACAAACAACTTGTCCCGCAATCACCATTTCTTCTTCTCCGCCTCCAGATCTTCTTTGATCTCGATAGTGGCTTGGGATAAGGATGTGATGGCTCCCTGTATGGCCTCGATGTCCACGACAATTGTACCGGATGACGTGCCACCTTCGGGTATTCCGGGAAAACCCACTCAACAGCTCTCTCATGGTAGCCATCTACGTCTCTATCCGATCAAAAGGATCAACTACCTTTGAAGGGCCAGCCCTACCGCCACATTGAGCCCTACTGTCCTCCTCCTCTGAGTCATCCTTCCTCTTCTTCCTGCCTCTCTCAGGCATACTCTTCACCCTCAAGGGATCAATGGGCACATCACACTCTATCATATCATCTCTCTTCTCCTTGGGAACTCCTGCCCGCTCACTTATCATAGTAATACAAGAGGGAAATGATAGGTTGGCCTCGCTCTTAACCGAGAAGTATATTCACTCCTTCATAATCTAAGACCCCACATTGACCTGCACCCAGTCAAGGATGCAAGCCACTACCAAGGCACAATGGTAAGTCATGTCACTGATATTGCTGCAGGGAAGAATCCATAGGGACACGAGGTTCAGCGACCTTCAAGCCTGTGTAGTAAAATGAATGCCCTTGATGCTGGTATGAGTGATGCCCCAAGTAGTCAAGGCCCTCTTTCTCTTCACCACTAAAGTATCCACGAGTCACTGCCCATTGCCTTTGACGTCCTTAGCCCTAAGAGCTGTCTTTGGGGGATTGGGAAATCCCAGCACCTCATTAATGGTGGCGACATTGATGCTTAAGTTGACCCCTCGAACATATATGTTGGGGTCTAAGGCGGTCCAGTGGTCCAGTCTCCTATAGGGAGCACAACAGAGAACTCCCTCATGCATTTCTCATTTATCGAGCACAACTGCAAGACTAGTAGGCCCCATTCCATCTCCTGGAGCTAGGCATAAAACTCGGGTTCCTTTTGCACCACATAATTCATGATAAAGCCTCGCTCATGGACAAAGCCTCTCACTTTCTACTCAATGTACCCCTGCTGATATTTGTCAAACCTCGTTCATTTAGAGTGGTTTCATTGATAGAGTTCGAATGTACGAGCTTATTTTTATGGCTATGTATTGTACATCAAGAGAAGACCGGGGGACGAATGTGTGAATAGGTTATCGAGTGAGTGGGTGAAGGAGACCGAAGGTAGCCTCAGGGATCTGCACATTATAGATTCTCCTCCTCAGCATTGTGATGCATGTTGCGGCCCTCTTTCTTCGCGATATGATGCGCCATGCAGACCATGTAGGTAGTGGCCTCTATTTATATAAGTTTTGTCGGTTTTTGGGTATCATATCCTATTTTTAAAAAGATCCCATGATGGATATATTTTTTAAAAATTCTCCCATCCATTCTAATTGATTTTAAGGCTAGAAAATGTTGCCTAACATGAATTTCAAGTCTAGGAAGCCAAGTCTTGCATTAAGCTCGGGTTACCTTCGTCTTATCGGATTTGTGGTGGATGTATCATGGTTTAGAGTTTGGTAAGATTTCTTCTTCATTGATTTTTAGTTCTTGACTTGGTTATGGGTTCGTTAGCACCGGTAGGTTGTTGTTTTGGAATTCCTACCATTGAATTCATAGAAATCTTAGCGGATAAGCTTCATTTGTGTTATTTCTTTGTTGAGCTGTGTTGGATGCATTTTGGTAGTAACTTGGACTACTCTTAGGCAGAATTTTCATGGTGTGGATAGCTTTGGATTTGTCTTATCTTAAGCTCATTGGATTCAAGGTATGTTAAGGCTTTCGTCTCTCTATTTCGGCATGACTTCCGTTCCAATCATATTCTTGTCATATTGCGTGAATTTACTATAATGTTAGCTACTGTATGGATCTTGTATATGTGTGTTGGGGTATTTTTTGGAGGAAGTTTTATCCTTTAGATGTTGAGTCCGTGAATTGGGGAAATAGTTTGGTTGGTTGTTAGTTTAGAATCGGGTGCCGGCGTAGTCGTGAGAAATTGGTAGCTTGTGTTGGTGGTCATGTGGCTAAGTTGTTGTAGTAGTAGTCGTTCTTGACATCTGTTGTTTGGAGTGGATGGGCTTAGTATGGTTAGAGTTGGTGGTGTGACGGTTTTACCACTAAATTTGTGTTTCGCAGTCAGATTGGTCTTGTGGATGCGGTTTGTTGGTTATGGTGACGTCGGGAATGGGTGTACCCATATGTATTGTATGTTGGTATGGATAATAATATCTTGTAGGCTGCTTGTAATTCTTGGACATAGATTCTATAGGATTGAGATCCTTGGTTGGGTTATGGCACGTCGGTGGATGAGTGAATACGTGAAACTTGTGCTATATTATAATAGTTGGTTAGTGGAAATCGATAGTTGGTGATGGGCTCTTTGGACCTATGCTTGATTTTATTTCTATTTTCACGCCCCACCTAGGGAGGCATGACTGGCACCTAGTGCCACACAGGGATCTAGACTAACCTGACTGGCCTGGTGCACTTCTGATGTACGCCTATAACTTAATTCAAGAAATCGGTGAGCTATATCTCGGTGTAAATACAGCCTCTGGCCGATAAGGCTACCTGTAAAAGGAGACAGTTAAACAACAATAATGCTATAACAGGGAACCTATGCGGGCCGACAAGACCACCATGCTGTCTAGTTATAACTGAATGAAATCAAGCAACTAAAACTACGCTATAACCAAAAAGGCTGATAGTTGACCGCTAAACAAGGCCCCAGACGACCATCACATGAAATAAAACATACATAGGCCCCACAAAGCCAACAACAAAAGATAATCACTGGAAATCTATAGCCTGCAAGCCTCTAAGAGTGGAATAATGGTCGAGACAAGGCCCCGACCTACCCCTAAACTGTACAACAAAAGAACAAACCTTCTCTAACTATCAACTCCAAAAGAAAGGAGCTGAATGCACTGCTAGCTTGGGCTGATGGCTAAGATGGTCCCAGACCGCATCTATCCTCACCTACAGGCAAGTAATGCAGAGCCCCAAGAATAGGCATCAGTACAATATGCACTGAATATGTAAGATAGTAAAATAATAACTGACTGAAAATTGATAAAACTGAAGTAATCAAAAAGGAGGGTAAGAATTTAACCTGAGTGACCTTACTGTCTAAAATATCTAACTAACAAGTATATAAATACAAACAAGAACCTGAACAGGCCCCTATAAGACTAAAAGGTACAAAAAGCACAGAATAACCTACCTGGGCCACCATAAGCCCCGACAAGTACAAAAAATGCACTCTCCTACTATCTAGCTACTAAAGGTTCGTAAGCATACTGTAACTCAGGATTTTCTCATTCTCTAAAGCTATATTTGAGCCTGATAGGCTCTTGTAGTTGTGTCTGAGTCATCTGGGCTATGTAACAGGACCCCAAGCCTTGGATCGACTGTGAGTTATCATGTGACTGCTGTAACTAGATCCCAAGTCTTGGCTCGACTATGGATCATACTATAGTTGCTGTGTCTGGGCCCCAAGACTTGGCTCGACTATGGACCATACTGTAACTGTTGTAGATGGACCCCAAGGCTTTGCTCGATTGTGGGTCATAATAGAAGCTCTGAAAACTGGACACGGCCTCACTATGGTTTCTCCGAAAATCATACCGCTCCTGTGAGTATAACCCTAGAGGAAACAACATCCATGCCCCGAATATCGTATACAACAATCAAGCTGGCTAGGGTTAACTCTGCCGAGGGTTACTATATGATCGTTACCGTCTCAACTCAATTCATAACAGCTTACCACAATAGGTTTACTCTGAAGTACTATAGATATACGAGTCATACTAACTTTATGATAAACAAAACTTGTCGAAAAGGATAGCGTTGCATACCTCAAGTGTCCACTTTTCATTTGATTGGCAAGTTTCAACTTGTAACCGACGGTTCTATCCAACTGCAGCCTTTATACTGAGAGAATAGGGATAATTTCAATACTAATTCAGTAAATAATGATAACTTTCGATAATAATATCAACTAAATTCAACACTGAATAACTCGATGAAAACCTACAATTTCTAGAAAGCTTAAATGGAGAAGTGCTTACCTAATGCCCGTGGCTGATTTGGATTCAATTTGGAGCAATTCTGGAAACTTTTACTCAGCGGAGTTCTGATTTTCCAAGAGAATTTTCAAGAAATAACTCCGTAGAAATGCTTTTGTAGGCCTAGAACTTGTTACTCGAAGTTAATTTGCGTTTGGTAGCGTAATCGAATGAAAACTAACTAAATTTTGTGTGAGCTCTCTGTTCTTAGCCGTGGGTTTCATGTGGGAATTATTTGAAATAAGCAAGGGACCTATATATAATTACATAGGAGGTAGCACAGGGACGCCTCGCGCCGGCCAAAGCACCAACCACGTGTCACGCCGCGCATCCCAAAATGCCAGTAGGCCTAGCACGCCGCGCCACCAAGGGCGCCTGTGTGCTGGTGCGTTGTGCTGGCCCTTGTGGCCTGGCCTAGCCCAACCCTACTTCTGATGCTCTTCCTACATGCGTCAAGCTCTCTTTACTTAATACAACCTACACGTACGCCAACTAACCATCAACCTTTAACGGGGTGTAACAATTATTGTGTTATGATCATATAAATTGTGACACCCCAAATCTTTTCTAGAACAAAATCAGACTATGCATGATAAAAAACCTAGAAAAACTAGAAAAATTTTCTCAGAACGCCCCAGACAATGAGTCATTGTCAGCTATAACGACCCATTGTCTGAGTCATTGTCAGCATTGTAGGGAGTCCTTCCTGAATGAACGAGCCCAGTAACGGGTCGTGGAAGAAACCAACAACCCATCCTGGTCAACTGTTGGGAGAAGTGTGAGAAAGAAGAAATTCAATCCAAGGGCAACGAAGGGACACAACTACCCGTTGTTCCACACAACAACCCATCACTTCCATCCATGAGCAAAGTTCTAAGAATCTCAGTAGCCATGATGGGTGGTGAGAATGACCCGTTGTCGGACCGATGAGCCATTGTGTTGCTCATTGGTAGAAGTCCAAGCCCATTTTCAAAAATCCCTCGAGTTACCATGAGAGGAACCAAAGACCCATTGGTTTATCCAAGGAGTCGTTGTCCCCTCCCGTTGGTTAGTTCCAATAAGCTCAAACCTCAGGCCCAGGACCAATGATTGGTCCCAACAAGTCATGGTGTCAACCATTGACTCGTTGTATGACCTATTGGATCTCGAGGGGTAGTTTTTAGACTTTTATCTTAGGGGCATTTTTGTAACTTCCCATATTTTTAACTTCTAAACTATGTCATTTGGGGTTATTTGCAGAGAGATTTAGGGAGTTAGTCAAAAAATTTCTCTCATTCCTCTCATTCTCTAAAAGTCAGAATGTAGAAAACTAAGTAAGGAAGCACAGAGAAGGATCAAAGGTTTACATTTTCCTCTCAAATTTCTCAAGGGTTTTTCTCCAGGATTTCTACACCATGTATGTGGGAATTCAACAAGGGAATTGTTCTTCCCTTTTGCCCCAAAACCCTTCTTTAATTACTAGTCATTCTTAACCCTGAATATCAGAAATAGGGTTAGCTTCAGTCAAGTTATGAATATTCTTGTGAATTTGAAATCCTTGTGAACTCTTGCAATGTTTTCATCATTTATCAAGCATGTTGTTATTCTCTTCATGAAATATTGTTTAGCCCTAGTTATGCGAACACAGTAATCCAGGTCTTGCATAATTATCTAGATATAAATACTTCTTGACTTTATTAGTTCTTGAATTTTTATGTTATTACCATTTTTGTGGATTCTCAGTAAGTTTGAATGCTAGTTCAGTATCAGTTAGCAATTATCCTTTTTTTGTATATTACAGTAAGTCAGCTGATCAGTTTGACGATAGTTAGTTCTTTGAGGAGTTTAGTCCAATAATACTCCCTAGTTTCAGTTATCAGTTAGTCCTCTAGATGGTTATGACGCTTTCAGATAAGTAACTCTGACCAGTCTTAGAACCATCAGTATCAGTTATTAGTTAGTTCTTTAGACGGTTATGACGCTTCCAGATAAACAGCTGTGACCATTGTTAGAACACTGGTTATGAGTTATCTAGTCCTATAGACTCTCAGGTTACTTCTAGATAAGTATTCCTGACTTAGTCCCGGACCTCAGCTTTAAGCTATCATCTCAACAGTCATGTAGTACTATCCAGTGGGAGTAGTACTTAGCACCGAGCGGACCGGGATTCCAGCGCACCCAGGTTCCTAGAACTACGTTTCCACCGTAAGTTATTGGCCAACCGGGCCTCATACTTCTAATCACCCAGTTCAGCCACTATACCCTAGCAAGGTACAGCGGGCTTTCTCCGATTGGGTGTATACATCAGACTCTATATGTAGCTCACATGGTTATATGTCGATTATTGACTCTCCCACTTGTCAGTACAGTTTCAGCTCAATTTAGTTCAGTTTAGCTCAGTTCAGTCACTCAGTCCTAGGAGATGTTTATGACTATCAGTAAGGGTCACTATTGACCATAACGGTTATAGCTTAGCTTTTATTAGTATTTAGTATCAGTCGGTCATTTCATGTTATTTTAGTTTAGTTCTTATTTTTGCAAGTTTATTGTATACCTCACTTACTTAGTACATTCAAACTACTGACGCATACTTTCTATATTGTATTGTACTATGATATAGGCACAGGTTCTCAATCTCAGCATCGTCAGTAGTTCCCTCTGAAAATTTCAGCAGCAGCAGTCCTTTTGGTTAGTCCTCATCTTTCGAGGACGGTATTTGCTTTTCAGTTAGTTCTTATTTAGATAGATTTTAGAGTTAGCTGGCGGCTTGTCCCAGCAACTCATCAGTTAGTAGTTGGCATTTCAGACACAGTTTTTCAGTATTCTTTTTAGATATGTTTACTCTTCTCAAATTAGTATTTCTTAGATAATTATTTTTATATAGTTTCTACTTATGTTTACTTGGTTTACTAGTGGAATGTCAGACCATGGGTTGGCTTGGGGTCACTTGTGGCACCAAGTACCGTATCTCGTCCAGGGTGTAGACTCGGGTCATGACAAACTTGGTATCAGAGCCCTAGGTTTATAGTATCCTAGGATGTCCGAAAGCCGCGTCAAGTAGAGTCCTTTTCATGGGTGTGAAGCGCGCTACACTTATGACGGGGAGGCTACAAGACGTTATTAGGAAAATTTCCCTTTTGTTCATACTCCTTATCATGCATTGAAGTTGAATTTAAAAAACGTCCTCCTAAATCATGCTCTATTTGTTTTAGTGAAAATATGTCTCCAAACAGAGAAAATGGAAGGAGGGCTGGAAATGCTAACCGACCTACCCCACTAGCTCCAACAGCCCCTCAGGGTGACCAAGTGTCCTCAGTAGAATTCTGAGCGGCAATCCAGCTGCTGGCTCAAGCGATTACCAACCAAGTGAACCAGCAGGTGGTTCCAGTGAACGTAAATGGGTCTGCAACAGCTTCTAGGGTTTGGGACTTCACCCGAATGAACCCTCCATCTTTCCATGGATCCAAGGTGGGAGAGGACCCGCAAGAGTTTGTAGATGAGGTACGGAAGATCATCTGGATTATAGGTGTTAGTTCTGTGGAGAGTGCTAATCTGGCTGCCTACTAGTTGAGACGGGTGGCAAAATTTGGTACAACCAATGGAAGGAAGGGTGGGCAGTAGAAGCAGGGCCAGTAGAGTGGGATGAGTTCACGACTATATTTCTAGATAGATTCTTTCCTTGAGAAATGAGGGAGGCCAAGGTTGCTGAGTGCATGAATTTAAGGTAGGGTAACAAAATCTTGGAGTAGTATGCGTTGGAGTTCACTCGATTGTCGAGGTATGCTCCATAGATGGTAGTTGAGCCAGGGGCTCACATGCTCAAATTCGTCAATAGAGTGTCATACTTTGTACTTAAGAAGTACAGAACTGCGATGCTCATCAAGGACATTGACCTCTCCAGCCTCATCATTCATGCTCAGTAGATTGAGGTAGAGAAGTTGAAGGATATGGAGTGGGGGAACAAGCAGGCTAGAACAGGTCAGTCAGATTATGGCCACCAGATTTTCGGTGGCAATAGTCACCCACAACAGCAGGAACAGAGAACTCCAACACCCACATCAGTCAGCACCCTTTCTTTCTAATCCCGTAAGGATTGGAAGGATGGAGCATCTAGCTCTCATTCCCAAAGTTACAGCACCAACAACCATTACCCAGCTTGTCCTATGTGTGGCAAGAACCACCCACGTGCATGCCGCATGGGAAAAGAGGGTTGCTTTGGATGTTGACAGTTAGGTCACAGGATAAAGAAATGTCCATTAACTGGGCAAGGGAAAACTCAGTTTACCACTTCAGCAGGCCCAACAGTCCGTCGAGCTCAGTAGGGTAATAATTTAGGTACGGATGGCAGTCAGCGCCAAAACCATTATTACGCTTTACCTCTCGTCAGGATCAGGAGAGCTCACCTAACGTGGTCCTAGGTATGTTATGTGTTTTCCATATAAATGTATATGCCTTACTAGATCTAGGAGCCACACTATTATTCGTGGCTCCTTATGTAGCTGTTTAATTTGAAATCAGTCAAAAAGTCCTCTCAGAATCGTTCTTAGTTTCTACCAAGTTGATGAGTTAGTTAGAGTCACCCGGGTATATAGAAACTGCCCAGTTTCAATGTTGAGTAAAGTAATTCAAGTTGATCTAGTAGAGATAGACATGGTCAATTTCGATCTCATTCCTGGCATTGATTGGTTACATTCTAGTTATGCCTCAGTTGATTGCAGGACTAGAGTCGTCAGGTTTTAGTTTCCCAATGAGCCAGTCTTAGAATGGATGGGTAGTGTTTTAGTACCTAAGGGTTGGTTTATTTCCTACCTTAAGGCAAGGAATCTCATTTTGAAATGGTGCATCTATCACCTAGTTCAAGACAAAGATTCTAACTCTGAGACCCCAATGATTCAATTAGTTCCAGTTGTCAACAAATTCCCTGATGTGTTTCCAGAAGATCTTCCCGAAGTCCCTCCCAAGCGGGAAATAGACTTCGGCATAGACCTTCTTCTTGACACTCAGCCTATCTCTATTCCTCCTTACAGAATGGCTCCAGCTGAGCTTAAGGAATTGAAGGAACAAGTGAAAGACCTTCTAGATAGGGGTTTCATTAGGCCCAAAATCTCTCTATGGGGTGCTTCGGTGTTGTTTGTGCGGAAGAAAGATGGTACTCTCAAAATGTGTGTCGACTACCGTCAAATCAACAAAGTTATAATTAAGGATAGGTACCCCCTATTCAAGATTGATGACTTCTTTGATCAGCTTCAAGGAGCCAGTTATTTTTCCAAGGTAGATCTCAGGTCGAGATATAATCATCTTAGGGTCAAGAAATGTGACATACCGAAAATAGCCTTCAGAACTCGGTATGGTCACTATGAATTTATGGTTATGTCCTTCGGACTAACTAATGCCCCAAAAACTTTTATGGACCTGATAAATATGGTATTCAAATAATATCAAGATATGTTCATCATAGTGTTCGTAGACGACATTTTGGTATACTCCAGAAATGAGGAGGAGCATGCTAACCATCTGAGGATAGTGTTGCAGACTCTCAGAGACCGCCAGCTATTCACTAAATTCAGCAAATGTGAATTCTGGCTGAAGTCTGTGGCTTTCATTGATCATGTGGTCTTAGGTGAGAATATTCAGGTAGATCCTCTAAAGATAGCAACAGCGAAAGACTGGATAAGACCTACTTCCCCAACAGATATTAGAAGTTTCTTGGGTCTAGCCAGTTATTACCGATGGTTTGTAGAGGGGTTTTCTTCTATTCCGTCCCCTCTAACTATGCTAGCTCAGAAAAAGGTGAAGTTTCAGTGGTTAGATGCATATGAGAAGAGTTTCCAAGAGCTGAAGACTCGACTTACTACAACTCCAGTTTTGACCTTACCAAAAGGAACAAATCAGTTCGTAGTCTATTGTGATACTTCCAGAGTTGGCCTCTATTGTCTTCTAATGCAGCGGGGTAAGGTGATTGCTTATGCCTCTAGACAACTCGAGGTTCATGAGAAGAATTAACTGACTCATGATCTAGAACTAGCAATAGTGGTGTTTGCTTTGAAAATATAGATGCATTACCTTTACGGGGTGCACGTGGATGTTTTCACCGACCACAAGAGCCTTCATTATGTGTTCAGTAAGAAAGATTTGAACTTTCGTCAGAGAAGGTGGTTGGAGTTACTGAAGGATTACGACATGAGTGTGTTGTACCACTCGGACAAGGCAAATATGGTGGCGGATGCCTTGACTAGAATGTCCATGGAGAGCGTTTGTCATGTTGTAGAGAGAAGAAAAGAGCTAGCAAACGATATTCACAGGTTAGCCCGATTGGGAGTGTAGTTGGTGGATTCAGCTAAGGGTGGAGTAGCACTGTAGAGTGGATCAGAATCCTCGTCAGTTGTTGAGGTTAAGCCAAAGAAGGATGTACATCGCATACTGCTTAAGCTGTAATAAGTAGTTCTAAGAAAAGAAGTGGAGGTTTTCTCCAAAGGGAGAGATGGTGTGCTTCGTTACCAGGGTAGACTATGTGTTCCGAACATAGATGACTTGAGAAAGAAAACACTGGCAAAAGCACATAGCTCTAGATATTCTATCCAGCCAAGTGCCACTAAGATGTACCGTGACCTAAAGGTAAATCTACTGGTGGAATGACATGAAGAGAGACATTGCAGTATTTGTGGCTAAGTGCCCGAACTGCCAGCAGGTTAATGTTGAACATCAGTGACATGGGGGTATGACTCAGGATATCAGCATACCCATGTGGAAGTGGGAATGAGTGAATATGGACTTCATTACAGGTCTACCTCATACTCATATGCAACATGATTCAATTTGGGTGATAGTAGATCGGATGACCAAGTTGACACATTTCCTCCGAGTTAAAACGACAAACTTAGTTGAGGATTATGCAAGACTGTACATCCGAGAGTTGGTTAGACTGTATGGAGTTCCCTTATCTATCATTTCAGATAGGGGAGCCCAGTTCACCTCGCATTTCTTGAAGTCATTTTAGAAAGGACTCGGTACTCTGGTCAATCTCAGCATAACTTTTCACCCTCACACAGATGGAAAAGCTGAGCGGACTATTCAGACCTCAGAAAATATGCTAAGAGATTGAGTGATCGACTTCAAGGGCAGTTGGGATGATCACCTGCCACTCATTGAGTTTGCATACAATAACAACTACCACTCCAATATTTAGATGGCCCCATTTGAAGCCTTATATGGTAGGAGGTGTAGGTCTCCTACAGGGTGGTTTGAAGTTGGCGAAGCTAACTTGATAGGACCAGACTCAGTTCGTGAAGCTATGCAGAAGGTGCAACTTATCAAAGAAAGGTTGAAATAGCTCAGAGCCGATAGAAATCATATCCTGATGTACGGAGGAGAGATTTAGAATTTTTTGTAGATGATTGGGTTTATCTTAAAATTTCACACATGAAAGGGGTGATGAGGTTTGGAAAAAAAGGGAAACTTAATCCGAGGTATGCAGGACCCTATAGGATTTTGAGGCGAATTGGCAATGTGGCCTATAAGTTAGAATTACCTTCGGAGTTAGCATCTTTGCACCTAGTCTTCCATGTATGACTGTTGAAGAAGTGCATCGGTGATACGAGCTCAGTTGTGCCACTAGACTGAGTGGGAGTGAAGGATATTCTCTCTTATGAAGAAGGCCCAATTTAGATATTGGACCGTCAGGTTCATAAGCTGAGAAACAAGGAAGTCGCTTTGGTAAAAGTCTAGTGGAGGAACCAGCTAGTATAGAGGGCCACAATGGAAGCATAAGAAGACATGATGGCTAAATATTCACATTTATTCCCTTCTAGTTTAGTTTCAACATTAGATGTTAAATTCCTCCTCAATACTCTATTCAGTTTAGTACTCATCAGCTCTATTCAGATTTTCAATGTGCACTCTAGTTGTGTTAATTCAGTTAGTATGCCTATTCTAGTTTGGAGTCAGTCACTCCTTCAGAAATCAGTTTATAGTCAGTCTGGGGATTGCAGCTCTTTTCCCAATTTTCCAGTAGTTTTAACCTTCATTTGAGGACAAATGTTCACAAAGGGGAGATATTGTAACACCCCAAAACTTTCCTAGACCAAACTTAGATTTTGCATGAAAAAAAACCCAAAAGAACCAGAAATATTTTCTCAAAACAACCAAGACAATGAGTCGTTGTCAGCTATAACGACCTGTTGTCTGAGTCTTCATCAGCACTGTAGGGAGTCCTTCCTGCACTAACGAGCCCAATAACGGGTCATGGAAGAGACGAACTTCCCGTCCTATTCAACTATTTCAGAAGCCCGAGAAGAAAGAAATTCAGTCCAGCGGCAACGAAGGGCAACAACGACCCGTTGTTCCACACAACGAGTCATCACTTCCATTTGTGAGCCATGTTCTGAAAATCTTAGTCACTAGGATGGGTGGTGACAAAGACCCGTTGGTCGTACCAATGAGTAATTTTGTCTCTCATTGGTAGGAGTCCAAGCCCAGGTTCAAAAATCCCTCCAGTGACCACGAGAGGAACCAACGACCCGTTGGTTCATCTAACAAGTCATTGTCCCCTCTCGTTGGTTAGTTGTAGTAAGCTCAGACCTCAGGCCTAGGACCAATGATTGGTCCCAACTATTCATGATGCCAACAAACAACTCATTGTGTGACCCGTTGGATCCTGACGTGCAGTTTTTAGACCTTTATCTCAAGGGCATTTTAGTAATTTTCCATCTTTTTAACTTCTAAACTATGTCATTTGGGGTTAATTTCAGAGGGATTTAAGGAGTTAGCCAACATTTTTCTCTTATTCCTCTCATTATCTCAAAGTCAAAACGTAGAAAACTCAATTAGGAAGCACAGAGTAAGATCAAGGGTTTTAATTTTCTTCTTAGATTTCTCAAGGGTTTTTCTCTAGGATTTGTACACTAGGTATGTGGGAATTCAACAAGGAAATTGTTATTCCCTTGGGCCCCAATACCCTTCTGTAATTTCGTGTTAGTCTTAACCCTAAATATTAGAAATAGGGTTATCTTCAGTCAGATTATGAATATTCTTGTGAATTTGAAATCCTTGTGAACTATTGCAATGTTTTCATCATTTATCAAGCATGTTGTTATTCTCTTCATGAAATATTATTTAGCCCTAGTTTTGCGAATACAATAAACCAGGTTTTGCATAATTATCTAGATACAAATATTTCTTGACACTGTTAGTTCTTAAATTTGTATGTTATTACCATTTTTGTGGATTTCCAATCACTTTGAATGCTAGTTCAGTCTCAATTAGCAATTAGCCTTTTCAGTATCTTACAGTAAGTCAGCTGATTACTTTTATGATAGATAGTTATTTGAGGAGTTTAGTTCAGTAATATTCTCTAATTTCAATTATCAGTTAGTCCTCTAGATGGTTACGGCGCTTCTAGATAAACAACTCTGACGAGTCTCAGAACCAACAATATCAGTTATCAGTTAGTTCTTTAGACAGTGACGACACTTCCAGATAAACAGCTCTGACTTGTCTTAGAACACCAGTTATCAGTTATCCGATTCTACAAACTCTCAAGTTACTTCCAGCTAAATATTCCTGGCTTATACCAGGACCCCAGCTTCGAGCTATCAACTTAGTAGTCATGTTAGGACTATCTAGTGGGAGCAGTACTTAGCATCAAGCAAACCGAGGTTCCAGTGCACCCAGGTTCCACGACTATGTTGCCACCGTAGGTTATTGGCCCAACGAGCCCTAGACCTGTGATCACCCAGCTCAGCCACTATACCCTGGCAAGGTATAGTGGGCTTTCTTCGATAGGGTGTATACATCGGATGCCACATCTAGCTCACGTGGTTATATGTCGGTTATAGACTCTCTCACTTGTAATTAAAGTTTCAGCTAAGTTCAGTTCAGTTTAGTTCGGTTCAGTCACTCAGTCCCAGGACATGTTTATGACCGTCAGTCAGGGTCATTATTGACCATATCGATTCTAGCTTAGCTTTTATCAGTATTCAGTATCAGTTGGTCATTTCTTTTTATTTTAGTTCAGTGCTTATTTTTCCATGCTTATTGTATACCTTACTTACTCAGTACATTAAAAGTACTAACGTATACTTTCTATGTTGTATTGTATTATGATACAGGTGTAGGTTCTCAGTCTCAGCATCATCAGTAGTTCCCTCCGATGATTTTTGCAGCAGCAGTCCTTTCGGTGAGTCCTCATATTTCGAGGATGATATTTGCTTTTTAGTTAGTTCTTATTTAGATAGATTTTAGAATTACCTAGGAGCTTGTCCCAGCAATTCATCAGTTAGTAGTTCATGAGTTGGTAATTTACCAACTCATTAGGCTCTTAAGCATGAACTTTAGCTTAGGTTTCAAGAAATTTAAATGAATTTTATACCCTTTTTGCCTTTTTGTGTGCATATATCTGATTTGAAGAAAAAAGCACGAAGTGGAGTAAAAAGAAAGGAATTAGGTGAAAACTGGCGCTTCACCAGAGAAGACCGGCTAAATGCTAACCAAGCGCAGAAGATCACTGCCTTGGGGAACTAAAGCAACAGGCGGTCCCCAACATCAACCGGCGACTAGCTGGTTAACTCTCCTACTGACACCTGAACGTGCTGGATCAAAGAGAAAGAAATCGGAAGAGCACAGTTGGAGGACGGTGAATCACTGAAGGAATAACTGAAGGATAGTAGAAATCATTGGAGGAGCATTCAATTATAGCCAACAGTTCTTGAAATGTAACCAGCGAACCGCCAGTTCTCTTGGCAGTACCAGAATGTCTGAGCAAGGGCAAATGTGTCCAACACATAAAAAGAGCGTCTTGGGTACCCTACTTTTAGATATATTCTAGAAAGAAGTACTTTGTACCTATAGATCTTAACTTTTATGTTTTTGAGAATATTCTCTTTGTAGAAGAAGAAAGGTAGAATTCTACTGGTGGAAATTGAGAAAGATAATTTTTCTTTTTCTTTTTCTTCCTCTATAACAAGGTACCACCATTGTTGAAGAGTTATTGCTAAATTTGATTTTGCTACTCTTATTATTGAAATCAATGAGTTTGTTGTTAAATATGCTTTTTAATTTATTAACCATGAATAGCTAAATTACTGACTAGAGGTGTGTGGTGATGAGTGTTTAATTATATTGGGTATTTCAAGATTCATCTCAATGTTGTTTAGTTAGTCTAAACCTATTCCAATTGATAATTGAAGATCCACAGTTGTAGATGTGGGTCTACTTTTCTTACTTGATTTTTGCTTGAAAGAGAAGAATTAAGTATTGGAAGAGAATTTAATGGTGGAAAGGGATGTGATGTTGTGGAGTTGGGCTAGACATAGCCAAACCCACATTCTCATTTCTAATTAATAGCTAATAGCTAGAGATTAGCGAAGCTATTAATCCAAACTTGATTAGGTTGATATAATGGTGTCTAGTGGTTCGAAAGAACTCCAGCAAGAGGCATTTGTGAGGCTGATAAACATAGAACGCCCACCTACCCAGGGTTATTTACACAATTTGAACTAATGAGATGATCTAGCATAGCCTTTTTTAATTATCACATCATCTACACCACAGCTCTAGTCCTTCTCATTATTGTCGGCAACTTTGGTTACTTTTAATATCAAATTAGCTGAGTTAGAATCTATACCATGTTGTAACATCAAGTCTCCCCCATAATGTTTAATGCTTTGTAATTTTTGAATGGTGCAAACTAATTTCAATTTTTCAAACAACACTTGTGCATATCATTTGTTAGTCTCTGTGGGATTCGACCCTGACATCCGTCGGGATATTTTTTTTTATACAACGATCATTTACACTATCTCATAAAGAAGAGTGCATTGTGGACGTTATCAAAAATGTCGTCGTTGTCGCAGACTTAGCGCTTGATATTCTTGTGTTGATTGTAAATTTTAATTAGTCTTGCATCGTAAGTGTTGACATTAATCTTGCTGCGCTTGTTTGGGTAAAGTCATATGAGTCATCACTCACAAGCAGGGGATAACTCAGTTGAGGGTAATATGGAGCATGAAGAAGATAATCAAGTGATGCTCGAAGTTGTAGGATCCATTCACCTACCGCCTACTGTAGGGAATGTCATGTTCCATGTCACAAATACAATTCTACATTTTCTACACATGAAACGGCTCTTCGGGGGAAAATCATGTGAGGATGCAAATCGCCACTTGAGGAATTTCTTATAGATATTCCAGCCTTTCAACATAACTAATATAAGTTAAGAGTCTATTAGGTTATGGCTCTTTCTATTCTCCCTAATGGGAGAGGCGACTATGTGGTTGAGGAACGCCCTCCTGGTTGCATTACATAATTGAAATAATTGACTGAAACATTCTTAGAGCATTTCTTCCCTCTGTCACAAATGTTACTATTGAGGGATGATATCACGAACTTTATACAAGAGCTAGGAGAACCGTCGCATGAAGGATGGCTAAGGTTAGAGAAGAAGGTTTCCCTTTGCCCCAACCATGGTCTCCCGGATGGAGTGCTCCTTCAATGTTTTTACCGAGCCCCAGACTCCATTAACAAATCTATTGCCAATAATTTAGCTGAAGGATCGATCATGGATCAGACATATGGATTACCTAAGTCCCTCTTGGACAGAATGACAAAGACAAATCAAGCATGGCATATGAGAGAGACTAATGTATCGACGCATGATAGTGGTTCTAGTGTGTTGGCAGCTGAGTTGCGAAAAAGAGATGAAGAGTGAGATGAAAATCTTGTTAAAAAAATGACGCAGCTGGAACTAATTATAAAACATGTGATGGGGGAAGGGGCCCAAAGTTGTAAATGCTATAGGTAAGCAGGGTCCATTGCACTTTGAGGGAGATTCATCGCCACTGAGATACTATGAGGAGTGCTGATACATGAAGAATCAGATGGGGGGTTCTTGACTCGTGTTTCAAGGGACTAATCAAGGCCCTTGGTGCCCATGGGAAGAGAATCAAGGTTTGAGAAACCGCAAAGCACAATGATGGCTTGATAGATATGAAAGATGAGACACTAGAGAGTAATATCGAGAGGGAGACCGTTATCATCGAAGTTCAAACCCATATGTTCCCCATCCTAAAGCTGAAAATGCCCAAAATCAGCAAGGTGTGAGTGATGCAGGTAGCTCAAAAATCTAAGAGATGTTAGCTAGAGTCCTCAAGAAAGTGGAACCAACCGACAGCGGGGTCAAGAAATTGAAAGGGGAGGTGTCTAACCTCGCCCAAATGGTGAGTTCTCATTCAGCCTCCATAAAGAATTTTGAAGCTCAAATAAAACACTTGTCCACTAAAATGAACTCCTGAATGAAGCGAACACTCGCCAGTGATGCAATGCCAAACCTGAAGAAAGATAGTCAATGCAATACCATTGTTACGAGGAATGGTAAAATGGTTGGAGATGCGAGTGTGAAGCCTAAGGAGGTTGTTGCTTCTAAATCAAATGATGAAAATGAATCTGATATGGTGCCAAAAGCACCAAGTAATGGTGCCAAAAGCACCAAGTAATGGTGAAAATAGTGAATATGAAAGTAAGGGAAAGGATGATAAAGTTCCCTCGTATGTTGATGAAGAAGAGGAAGGCATGAAAGCCTCAAATGATAAAGAACTAAACAAAGAGCTCCATCCCCTTATCAAAATAGGTTAGCTAAGAAAAAGAAGGATGATCAGTTCAGTAAATTCATCGACATGTTCAGTAAATTATCCATTAATATACCATTGGTGAATGCCTACTTCAAATGCCCAGATATGCCAAATTCATGATGAAGCTATTGAAAAAGAAGAAGGTGGTAGATGTAGGCACCGCGGAGACAATGCATCACTGTAGTGCGATGATGATGAGAAATCTTTCCCCAAAGCAAGAAGATCCAAGAGCCTTCATGATTCCTTCAACTAACGGGTTATGTGTGTTTAAGAAAGCCTTTTGCGATCTTGGAGCAAGTATAAATATAATGCTCCTTATTATTTTCATGAAATTGGGGCTCGGGAACACCATAACCACATTAATGAGGTTGTTAATGGCTGACCGCTTGATAAAGAAACCAGTGGGTGTGCTAGAGGATGTATTGGTGAGGGTGGATAAATTCATTCTACCAACTGATTTTGTGGTTCTTGATTGTGAAATGTACTTAGAAGTACCAATCATTCTAGAGAGACCATTGCTCGCCAGGGTCGAGCTTTGGTGGATGTGGAGCTAGGTGAGCTCAAGTTTAGGGTTGGAAGCAAAGAGGTTAATTTTAAGGTGTGTCAATCTACTGAACCCCCAGATAAATGCAAAGTGATTGGAGTATTGATTGAAGAGAGTGAGTATAGTGGAGTGGGGATGAAGGAGGCTGAGGAGGACGAGCCTTCGAAGAATGAATGTTAATTGAGTAATACGTCGTGCCACGACGTTAACTAAGGTGCTTCTTGGGAGGCAACCCATGTGTCTTATTTTGAATACTTTCTTGTCATTGTTGTTTTTGATTTTGTAGGACTATTGAGGTGAGAAGCAAGGAGAGGAAGCACGAAAACAAGGGAGGCAATGCACTGTACCGGTGAATCGCCAATCTAGATGCGTGAACCATCGCGCCCTAACACAGGAAAGAAGAAACCTAGAAACATGACTATTAGAACGGCAGACCACCGATTTAAAAGTTCTTCTTGCCGTTTTATCTCCAATGCAACCCAGAATACCTGAGCAATGGGTGCCCAAGCGGTGATCCACTGGCGGAACGCCGACCAAAGTCGTGAACCGTCGGTAAAATGCAAGTTGTAATATAGTGGATTGGCCATGAATTCAAGCACAAAAAGTTAAGGTGGACAATTATCGGATCGAAACGGCGATCACTGGTATAGGTATAGGTTGTATTTTAAGAATCTCAATCAAATATAGACCCACCTGACCCCAATACCTGCTTGAGCCACCCTAATCTAAAAAAATATTCATTTAGGCTTCCATTTTTCCTCTTTTACAACTTTCCCACACTCCTTTTTATCTTCCCAACGCCCCACCTTTCCATATTCCCACAACTCCCTCTCTTCCACTTCCCACACAATTAACTCACCATTAGTCTTCCACCTCCCCCTCAACCAACCACATTCTCACCTGCTCACCTATAAAATCCCCCACCCTCTCCACCATATTCTCACTACACTCACATTCTTCCTCTCTGTGCCAAACTTTCTCCCATGAGTGGTAATGTATCTTTCACTATCTTATTTCACATCAATGGTACTTTGGTGGCATATCCATGTGTCTCTAACATACGTTCCTCTCCTTTTTACTGCCATTCTTCCCCATTAGTTTCATGATTGATGCCATATTTGATGTTTTATAAAATTTATGGGATGATAGAAGATTATTGCTGAAATTGTAATACCCCGAAAGTCCTAAGATAAGACTCGAGGATTGAAATGGAGAAAACATGATTTTCTGCACCAACTCACAAGATGAGTCATCCAGTGACCCGTGTGGTGCGCCACGAGCCGTTAAGTGACTCGTGGGGAGAAGGGCATACTTTGTTGGATTTTTGGATTTAGGGCTGACCACGGGTGAGACCATGAGTCTTGGTCACAACCACAAGTCATCATGTGGTCCGTGGTCAAGGGTTAACTAAAGGATGAAGAGGTTGGACAGTGTATCTAACGACTAGTCACCCCGAGTCTTCGGCCACAGCAGGAGTTGTGGTGACCCTCGTGGTGACCAGTGTTGATAAATTTCCAGTGCAGGCAATGAGAGGAAGACCACGAGTTGTCCAGTCCCTCGTTTGGACTTGCAGTGAGTATTTTTCTATAAATTTATTAAGGGCTTTTCTGTAATTTCAAAGTTCCTAAGGCCTATACTATGTCGTTTTAAGCTTAGAATAGTGTGTTTTAAGAGGGGAAAGTTCATTGTAAGACTATTCTCTTCCATGCACGCAAGTCTAGAAGCTCTTAAGGGTGATCAAGCTTAGATTCATCAAGTTCTTCCCCCAAATTTCCATTGGTCATTCGAGAGGGTTGTATAATAAGATTTCTCCAGGTATGTAAGGTTATGACTCGATGTATTCATCCACACCCATGACCAATACCTCTTCAATTTTCATGAAATTCTAGTTGATGAATCTATCGGGTTTTAACCCAACATGTGAATTTTCTACGTATCAATTATGGGTATGATCTAAGCATGTTTCTAGTGTTGAATTATGATTAATGGGCATATTTTATAAGGTTTTCAATTACAAATTATGTTTTTAAGTATTACAAATTATAATGCCCGTCCATGGAAGTTCATGAATGTTGAGATCTATGATAAATGTATTCAAGCATGATGAGATGTGTATGATGAAACTATGGTTTCGAATTACCCACGTCCATGTTCATGTTTTCGAATGATCAAGTCTATGCCGAGAATGTTTAAGTATTGGGCAAGCCCATATGACCAAGTATGTTTCATGATTTGTCCAAATTTCATGTTATTAGCTTACCAAATGGATTTTATTGTCTAGACTCCTACTATTTTCAGCTTGTGGTATGGTTTGAGCCTAAGGCTCCTCATTTATGATTTCAGATTTTGCATGTATATTATTATTCAGCTTCGTCACTAGACGATGGTCAGCATCATTGAAAAATAATGTAGAGCATATACATGTTTTTGGGAGTAGTGTCGAGCACTGAGTAGGTTAAGGGTTAGTCAACCCTGTGCCTCAGAACTACGTGCCAAATTAGGTTTACATGTATACTTTGGGACCTCCCTTGTGAGCTTCCCCTACCCCCAAGGGGCCTTGAGCTTTATATCGATATCATGGTAGCTTCCTTAGTCCTGGCAAGGCTTTGGACGGCTCTGCCTACTTGAGCGTAATAGTTGGGACTACGTAAGATCTATCGTGGTAATGTCGGTTATATGAAGAGTCTCCAATTGTTCCTCATGATTTTAGTTATGCATGTTTTCACGACTAGAATGGAGCCCTAGATCATAGACGCGGGACAAGGGACCCCGAGAGACCCCAATTCGACCCATGGCATAGGCGTACAACTAACTCATTCGATAAACTGAAGAAAACATAATTATAACTCACCAGAAGACTCATAGAACAGCACATTAGAATAATATCTTAAGCTATACATACATCAGTCTAAAAGCCTCTAGTCTAGACGAGTTGATGGGACAAACCCCCAACTAACTCAACAATAAGGAAACTAAAATATGACATGAAGCTGAAAGTCTAGTCCCTGAAAGATGAGGATTCACCAATCACGCAGGTGCTAACTCTGGTAATCGACTGCGAGTGGGGCTGCACCTGAGAACAGGATCCTGCATCATGAAATAATGCAGCATGGAAAGTATGCGGTCAGTACGTGGAATGTACCGAGTATGCAAGGTAACTAAGAACCTCTCTATCAAAGTAAATTGTTTAAAACATTCATACTATATCATAAGCTTTCAAGTATAAGTAGAAGGGCTACGTGCATTCATTCTAAAATCGAAATCTTATCATGAAATGATCATTCTTATGTTTACAACATCATGACTGACTTGAATGACTTAAAGTTGAATTTAACATTTATATCAAAAGCTGAAAAATGAGTCAAACCTTACTTTTAGAACATGCATGCATAAGGTAATCATCATGAGTAATGAAAATCAATCTCCTGGTCGGGAGGGACACCTGGCAATTCATCAGGAAAGACCTCTGGATACTCACGTACTACTGGTATGGACTGGATAGTCAGGGTCTCGGACTCTATGTCCTTAACCCTAACTAGATGGTACATGCAACCTTTAGAAATCATCTTTCTGGCCTTAAGGTAGGAAATAAATCGACCTACAGGCACAATTGAATTGCCCTCCTATTTAAGATAGACTTGCCCAGAAATCTGAACTCTACTAACCGGATCCTACAATTAACTGAAGCATAGCATGCAAATAACCAATCCATGCCGAGAATAACATCAAATCGGTTATGGCTAACTCTATCAAGTCTGTTGAGGTGACCTTATGAAGAATTGAGATCGGGAAATCTCTATACACACATCTAGCTATAACTGAGTCACCTACTGGAGTAGAAACTAAGAAGGCTCTGCTAAAACATCGGGACTAACTCCGAAGCTACTGGCTATATATGGTGTCAATAAAGATAGGGTAGCCCCTGGATCTAGCAATGCATATACATCAACATGAAAGACTCTTAACATACCGGTGACTACATCTGGTGAGGAGGCCTTCTGCTTCTGTCGAGTGGCTAAGGCATAGAATCTATTTTAGCGTTGCCCGCCAGCGTTGCTAGTAGATGCCCCCTGATGTGTTGTGCGTGAGGGAGGGGCTGCTGAACTAGAAGCTGGGCCTCGGCCCACAACTTGATCCTGTCTCACAGCGAGACAATCTCTGAGCATATGACCCGGCTACCCACATCCAAATATGCTCTTGACCCTGCCAAACACTAGCTTGTGTGCCCTCGGCCGCACCTTTGACCGGCTGGAATGCTGGAGACCATGGGCCTACTTCTATAATCCCTCGGGCCTGACACTCTCCCTCTCTGATCATGGCTAGGCCTAGATGGCACAGTCAGCGCTGAAGATGTTGGGGCTGATGATCTCTGGTGGGTCTGTTGTCGGTGCCCACCACTGGACATCTGCTGAGAGAATCTATGGTCCTCAGTCCTGGCCATCTTGGCCTCCCTCTCACTCATATGTGCCGCCTCCGTGTGCTGAGTGTACCACACAATCTGAGGGAAGTCCATGTCCTTATAGAGCATAGCTGTCCTGCAGTCTTTGTCCAACTATCCTACTATGCCATGCACAAATCTGGTCTCCCGCGCCCATTGGTCGGCTACTAACTCCGGGGCATACTTAGATAGGCGGGTGAACTCAAGGGCGTACTCCTAAATAGTTATCCTTCCTTGCTTCAAATTCATAAATTCAGCTGCTTTCAACTCCCTCATATCTCAAGGGAAGAATCGATCAAGGAATGCAACCTGAAACTCCTCCCATGTTACTAGACCTGCTCCAGCGACCCTGTTGTCCTTCCACTGGCGGAACCAAATATGCGCAACCCCCTTCAACTGGTAGGAGGCCAACTTTGCACACTCAACATTACTTACCCCCATAACCTGGGTGATCTTAACAACCACATCAATGAAATCACGCGGGTACTCATCTACCTTGGACCCCAAAAACTCTGGCGAATTCATTCTCAAAAAGTCCCTAACTCTGGTCGCTACCGCATTGCCAGTTTGTGGAATATGTGCAACAACCTGCTGATTGACTTGAGCGGTCAAGGCCTGCGCAAGCATTTGAATGGTAGCTCATAACTCAGCATGAGTGGCTGGCTCCGGTGCTTGAGGCTCCTGAGCTGGTGGGGCTGGCTGATGCTCATGACCATTTCCATCCTCAACGCCCTCAAAACCTCTATTCCTCCTTCCATTCATCCTTCGAGGAGCCATGATTCTGCTATCGCGAATAGCACAAATTAGAAGTATAGAACGACTTTTCATCGCAGGACATAGATCATGAAAGAAGGGAACATTTCCTAAAACGTCTAGTAGCCTCTTCATCATAAGTGTGGCGGGATTCACACCCATGAAAAAGACTCTACCTAACACGACGTTTAGACTCCCTAGGACACATCAAACCTATGGCTCTGAAACCAAGTTTGTCACGACCCAAACGGAGGCCCGGATCGTAAATACAGGACAAGGGACCCAAGAGACCCCAAGTCGACCCATGGAATAAGCGTACAACTAACTCATTCGATAAACTGAAGAACATAATTATAACTCAAGCATAAGTCCCATACAACAACACATCAGAAAAATATCCGAAGCTATACATACATAAGTCTAAAAACCTTTAGTCTAGACGAGTTTATGGGACAAACCCCCAACTAACTCAACAATACGAAAACTTAAATATGACATGAAGCTGAAAGTGTATTCCCCAAAAGATGAGGACTCACCAATCACACAGTTGGTAACTCTGGTAAGCGACTACGAGCGTGGCTGGACCTGAGAACCAGTTCCTGCATCATGAAACAATGCAACATAAAAAGTATGCGGTCAGTACGTGGAATGTACCGAGTATGCAAAGTAAGTAAGAACTGCTCTGGCAAAGTAAATCGTTTAAAACATTCATACAATATCATAAGCTTTCAAGTACAAGTAGAAGTGATACATGCATTCATTCTGAAATTGAAATCTTATCGTGAAATGATCATGCTTAGCTTTACAACATCATGACTGATTTGTATGATCATAGATGAACATAACATTTATATCAAAAGCTGAACAATGAGTCAAACATTACTTTTAGAACATGCATGCATAAGGTAATCATCATGAGTTATGAAAATGCAAATCTGGAAGATATATATAGTGGGAGACTCGTCACTAAACCGATATACCATTATAGAGCTTACGTCATCCCAACGATCACACTGAAGTGGGTGGAGCCATCCATAACCTTTCCATGGCGATGGATGATACCATGATATCGATATCAAGCTTAAGGGCCAATCGAGCCTCGGATAGCTCACAAGGGAGGTCCCAATAATATAATAGTATCAACCTATGTTGGCGCGTAGTTTTGGGGCATAGGGCGATCGACCCTTAACCTGCTTGGTGGTAGACTCTTCTCCTAAAACATGCAATGCTCTACATAGCATATAACGAAGCTCAACATCATAAATTGACGAAGCTCAATATCGTCTAATGATGAAGCTCAATATGAAATCATGCATAACTCAACATTGTATGAAACGAAGCTCAACATTCTCTATTGACAAAGCTCAATAATGACATACATCTCAATTATACATTCATGCCTATGATAAGCTTTATTTCAAAACATACCACAAGGTAGAATTTATGAAAAAAATTGGGGAACTTCACTTCAAACAATATGGTAAGCTTATGTTGGGAAAATCATCACTTTAAATCAACATGTGGGCATTGCCCAAAGCTTTATCATGCTAGGATCTATTCATTTCCTTTTGAGAACAACATCATAATCACGGGTAGCTTAGAATCATGTTTTTCGTCACTAAATCTCAACATCATCATGCATTCATCATCATTCACTACTTTTATGAACTTCTCATCCATGGGCATTTTAGATTCAAGATTTTTGGGAAACAATTTTTTTTATTGAAAACAATTTAGAATCTGCCCAAGCTTACAATTCATCAATATAAATGCAATCTAATCATACCCATGTATCGAAATTGTAGAATTATACAATTGGGTAAAACCCCATACTTGATCATAGACATTTCATCATATTTTGATAGAAATTGAGCATGTGTGTGGAAGAAAGAACCACTCATAGCCTTACATACCTGGGAATGGTGAATTCTAACACCCTCTAATTTCCCAAGTTAAGATTCCAATGGAAACCTTGAAATTTGGTCTTGAATCACCTCTTCAATCCTTCAAACTTACATGCATTGGAAGAATAACATAGAGTAGGCTTTTTCCCTCTCAAGACCCCTCAAAATAAGCCTTAAATGACGTAGTATAGGGCCTTAGTACTAGGAAATGATGGAAATGCCCTTACTGAAATCATTGAAAACTGATCACTTGGCCAAACAATGGGTGAACCAATAGGTCGTTGGAGGATGCCAAGACCCGTGGTATCTACCCGTGCTATGCGCTGTCCCAACCATATCTCGGATTCAAACCACGGATGAACAACACTAGTCGTTCTAGGTTACAGCGGGTCATTGAACCAGTCGTTGTTTCCCCCTTCTAAAAATCTAAACTCCTTCATAACAAGCCTAACCACGACTAGTTGTGTCATACAATGGAGCGTGGTTTCCATCCGCTGTCTCCACTGAAATGTCCACTATCTTACCACGACTCCAAACACAGGCCATCCTTCCTTAAGGGTTGTTGTAAGGCCCATTGTACACTGTCACCAGGCCTAACCTCATTCCACGACTGCTCACAATGGCGCGTAGTTACATACCATGAGTCGTTGTACCTCTCGTTCTACAACTTTTCCCCAACTTTCAGTAGTTTTGCATTTTACCTTCCCAGGTCTACTCCTAGGCACTTCCGGGGTATTACACGTGTTCATTAGTCATGTTATCATGTTTTCAATAGGTTTTACCCAAATTTTTAGTTTTTCTTATGATTATCAGTTTTTAGCTTTGGGTTATACGATTCAGTTATGATATTCAGTTATGTTTAAATCATATTTTCAGATAATAGTAGGAAGCGCTACTCTCAGAATCTTATCTTGATTATGTTTTTATGATATGCATGATTTATGATTTTATTTACTTGGCGGTTTTACTTACCTTACATACTTGGTACATTCCACGTACTGACTGCATACTCTGTGTTGTATCATTTCATGATATAGGCTCGGATATTCAGGCTCAGTCCCGCCACTAGCCAAATGCTCAGTATTAGCATCTTCCTGTCTCAATTGGTGAATCCTCATCTTCTGAGGGCCCTTTATCAGTTGCATTGAGCATTTTTGGTTTCAAACTATAGTGAGTTAGTTGGGGTCTTGTCCTATCAGCTCGTCAGTAGTAGAGGCTTTTCAAAGATAGCATGTATTCACTTTCAGCCTTATGTTATGCATTCAGAAGTTATGATATTTTCAGACTTCTACTTTATTATACATGTTAGACTTCAGCATGATTATGTTGATTTTAGATATCATGTTCATGCCATGGGTCAACTTGGAGCCTCTTGGGATTCTTTGTCCCGTGTCTCGATCCGGGCCTACGTTTGGGTCGTGATAAGCTTGGTATTAGAGCATTAGGTTTTGAAGTGTCCTAAGGTCTATGAAAGCCACGTTTAGTACAGTATTTTTAATGGGTGTGAAGCGCGCCACATTTATGATGAAAAGGCTACAAGACGTTTTAGGAAATGTTCCTTTCTTTCATGATCTAAGTCGTGCGATGAAATTTCTCTCTATACTTCTAACTCGTGCTATATACGTTTGCAGAATCATGCCTCCTCGCTAAGTTAACGAAAGAAGAAACGGAACTGTAAATGGCCATGAGAATTGCAATAGGGATGGACACTAGCAGGCCCCACCAGCCCATGAAGATCATGTACCCGAGCAGGTTGCCCATGCTGAGTTTAACGTAGCTATTCAAATGCTAGCTTAGGCTTTGACCGCCTAAGTCAACCAGCAGGTGGTACCGCATATCTCTCAGAATGGGAATACGGTGGCAGAAAGAGTTAGAGATTTTCTGAGGGTGAACCCTTCGGTGTTTCTTGGATCAAAGGTGGATGAGGATCCACATGTGTTTATCAATGAGGTTCTAAAGATCACCCACATCATGGGGTGACTGGAGAGGAGTGCGCCAATCTAGCCTCGTATCAGCTGAAAGGGGCTGCGCACATTTGGTTCAAGCAATGGAAGGATAGTTGGGCAGTTGGAGCAGGCCCTATTGGTTGGGATGAGTTTCATGCCGCATTTCAGATCGGTTCTTCCCTCGTGATATGAGGGAGATTAAAGCAGCTGAGTTTGTGAACCTGAAGTAAGGAAAGATGACAGTTCAGGATTATACCTTGGAGTTCACTCGCTTGTCCAAGTGTGCACCTGAGATTGTGATAGATCGGAGAGCCCAAGTGAGTCGATTTGTGCATGGGATAGCAGACTACATGGTCAAAGATTATCGGATTGAGATGCTACATCAAGACGTTGACTTTCCCCAAATAGTTCTCTACGTCCAGTAGATGGAGGCAGTACAAGTGACTGGGAGAGAGAGGCCAAGAGGGCCAGGACTAATAGCTTCGGATTCTCCCAGCAGTGACCTAGTGGACACTACCAGTAGTCCCACCAGAGATCTTCATCCCCAATGTCGTCAGCTATGAGTATGTCGTCCAGATCTAGGCGCAACCAGATGGGACGAGCAACAAGTTCTCAAGGTCTGGGTAGAAGACTCATAGAGTCCAGCATTTCAAAGTGTGGTAGGTGTGGCCGAAGACGCACGGGTCAGTTCTTAGCAGGTTCGGGTGCTTTTTATGGGTGTGGGAAGCCTAGAAATATTCTTAGAGATTGCCCAACAGCCAGACAGATCCATGATGGGGGCTGACGCCCAACCTCTAATTCAGCAGCCCCACCAGCACACACAACTCAGCAAGGGGCATCTACTAGTGCGGGTGGTGGACAACGCTAGAATAGATTCTATTCCCTAGCATCTTGTCAAGAGTAGGAGGTCTCCCCAGATGCAATCACTGTTATGTTATGAGTATTCCATCTTGATGTATATGAATTTTTAGATCTAGGGGCTACTTTGTCTTTTGCGATGCCATATGTTGCTAGTAGTTTTGGATTCAATCCTGACATCCTACCAAAACCCTTCTCATTCTCTACTCCAGTCAGTGATTCAATTATAGCTCAATCAGTACATAGAAATTTCCCTGCCACAATCGTTCAGAAAATCATCTCAGCAGATTTAGTAGAGCTAGCCATGACTGATCTTGATGTTATCTTCGGCATGGATTGGCTACATGCATGTTATGCCTCATTCAATTGTAGAATCCATGCAATAGAGTTTAGATTTCCAGGTAAGCCAGTCCTAGAGTGGAAGGGTAGTTCAGATGTGCCTGTAGGTTGCTTCATTTCCTACCTTAAGGTCAGAAAGATGATTTCTGAAGGTTGCGTGTACCATCTAGTTAGGGTTAAGGATGCTACGTCAAAAACCTCGACTATCTAGTCAGTTCTTGTAGTGTGTGAGTACCCAGAAGTGTTTTCAAGTTATTTACCTGGAATCTCTCCCAAGTGGGTGATTGCTTTTGGTATTGACCTTTTTCTCGATATGTAGCCTATATCTATTTCTACTTAAAGAATGGCCCCAACTAAGTTAAAGGAGCTAAAGGCGCAGTTGAAGGATCAATTAGACAAGGGTTTCATCAGACTTAGCAAATCCCCATGGGGTGCACCAGTTCTGTTTGTCTGAAAGAAAGACGGTTCCCTTTGAATGTGCATTTATTATTGGCAATTGAACAAGATCACCATTAAGAACATGTATCCTCTCCCCAGGATTGATGATTTGTTTTACCAGCTTTAGGGTGCCAAGTGTTTCTTGAAGATAGACCTTCGATTCGGGTACCATCAGTTCAGGGTTTGGGAAAGTGACATTCCAAAGATAGCCTTCCGGACACGGTATGGTCACTATGAGTTTCTAGTCATGTCTTTTGGACTAACAAATACTCCTGCAGCTTTTATGGATTTGATGAACAGGGTGTTCAAGCCATACTTGGATATGTTTGTGATTGTATTCATAGAAGACATCCTTATATACTCTAGGAGTGAGCAAGAGCATGTCGCTCATTTGAGGGTGGTGCTACAGACCTTGAAGGATCGCTAGCTGTATGCTAAATTTAGTAAATGTGAGTTTTGGTTGAACTCAGTGGCATTTTTGGGTCATATGGTGTCAAGTGAAGGTGTAGAGGTGGACTCTCAAAAGATAGAAGCGGTGAAGAATTATCCTGGACTAGTGAATCCTTTGGATATCAAGAGTTTCTTGGGTTTAGCTAGTTATTATCGGAGATTTGTTTAGGGGTTTCCATCTATTGCAGCCCCATTGACTATATTAACCCAGAAGAAAGGGAAATTTCAAATGTCGGAGGCTTGTGAGAAGAGCTTCCAAGAGTTGAAGACTCGACTCACCTCAGCACCAGTGTTGACCCTATCTGAGGGTACCAATGAATTTGTGGTATATTATGACACTTCAAGGATCTTCCTTGGTTGTGTATTGAGTAGCACGGTAAAGTGATAGCCTATGCTTCCAGGCAGTTGAAGGTCCATGAAAAGAACTATCTGAGTCACGACCTCGAGTTGGCGGCGATAGTATTTGCCCTGAAGAATTTGGAGACACTATCTGTATGGGGTACATGTGGATTTATTTACGGACCACAAACGCCTACAGTACGTGTTTTCCTAGAAGGATTTAAATCTATTTCAGAAGAGTTGGTTGGAGCTTCTTAAAGATTGTGATATGACTGTCCTCTACCATCCGAGCAAGGCTAATGTGGTGGCAGACGCTCTTAGAAGGCTTTCCATGGAGATTGTATCCCATGTAGATGAGGAGAGGAAAGAATTAGTGAAGGATGTACATCCGCTTACACGGCTAGGAGTCCGTCCTGTTGACTCGACAGATGGTGGTATCATTATTTAGAATGGGTCAGAATCATCCTTAGTGACCGAAGTAAAAGCTAGTAAAGACAAGGATCCTATTTTTATAAAGTTGAGGGAAGCCATTCAGAATCAGAAGCTGGAGGTTTTCTCCAAAGATGGAGATGGTGTGCTTCGAGATCAGGGTCACTTGTGTGTTCTGGTGTCGATAATTTGAGAGATCGGATGTTGCATAAGGCTCATGATTCCAGATACTCTATACTTCTAGGTGCCACCAAGATATACCGTGACCTACAGGAAGTCTATTGGTGGAGTGGAATGATGAAGGACTTAGAAGAATTTGTGGCTAACTGTCCGAATTGTTAATAGGTGAAAGTTGAGCATCAAAGACCTAGAGGTGTGCTCCAAGACATTAACATCCCTACTTGGAAATGGGAGGAAATCAATATGGACTTCATTACAGGGGTTTCCACATACTTGTCGGTAGTATGACTTTATTTGGGTGGCTATCGATAGGTTGACTAAGGCAGCTCATTTCCTACCGTCAAAACTATCGATTTAGCGGAGGATTATGCTATGTTTTACATTCGAGAGTTAGTTCGGTTGCATGGAGTGCCACTGTACATTATATTAGATTATGGTACTCAGTCTACCTCCCAGTTTTGGAGATTGTTTCAGAAGGTACTTGGTACTCAGGTCCAGCTTAGCACAACCTTTCACCCACAGACAGATGGTCAGGTGGAGCATTCAATTCAGACTCTAGAGGATATGTTGAGAGCGTGTGTTATTGATTTCAAGGGTAGTTGGGATGATCATTTACCTCTTATTGAGTTTGCATATAACAACAACTACCATTCTAGCATTCAGATGGCCTCATTTGAGGTTCTCTATAAGCTTAGATATAGATCGCCTATTGGTTGGTTTGAAGTTGGTGAAGCTACAATGATAGGTCCAAATTAAGTCAATGAGGCTATGGAGAAAGTTCAGCTTATAAGGGACAGGTTGAAAATAGCTTATACTCACCAAACTCCTATACAGATATGAGGAGAAGGGAGCTGGAGTTTGAAGTTGATGATTGGGTGTTTCTGAGGTATCTCGCATGAAGGGGGTGATGAGATTGGGAAAGAAAGGAAAACTCAGTCGCCGTTATGTTGGTCCACACAAGATTGTGAGACATGTTGGCAAGGTAGCCTATGAGTTGGAGTTGCCCTTAGAATTGGCTTCAGTTCATCCAGTCTTCCATGTATGACTCTTAATGAAGTGCTTGGGTGACCTGACTTTGGTTGTCCCGGTGGAAAGTATAGGTGTGAAGGATAGTCTTAGCGATGAGGAGGTTCCGGTGAAAATAGTTGACTGTCAGGTTCAAAAGCTAAGAAAAAAAAAAGTAGCCTTAGTTAAGGTTTTTTGGAGGAGCCAGCATGTTGAGGGAGCTACATGGAAAGCCGAAGCAGATATAATGACTAAATACTCGCATTTATTTCCTCCCAGCTCAGTTTTACTTGGGGGTATTAGTTTCCGCCATACTACTCTATTCAGTTTCAAGTTCAGTTCTTGTTCCCCAGTTTCTTTCATGTAAATGATTGTATATGTGATTCATGAATTTAGTTCAGTCATGTAGTTCAGCTCGGAGTCAGTCACTCCGTAAGTTTTCAGCTTAAATGTTTAGTATTTGAGTATGATGATTTCATTTCTCAGCTTTTAAGCATGATTTCCCACATTCGAGGATGAATGTTCCCAAGGGGGAGATATTATAATACTCGGAAAGCCCTAAGATCAGACCTGAGGGTTGAAACGGAGAAAACAAAATTTTCTGCACCAGGTCACAAGACGAGTCATCCAGTGACCCGTGAGGTGCACCAAAAGTCATTAAGTAACTCGTGGGGAGAAAGGCATACTTGGTTGGATTTTGGGAGATGGGACTGACAACGGGTGAGACCACGAGTCTTGGTCACAACCACGAGTCATCAGGTGGTCTGTGGTCAAGGGTTGAATAAAGGATGAAGGGGTTGGACAGTGCATCTAATGACCAGTCAGCACGAGTCATCGGGAACATCACGAGTCATGTTGTCCCTCGTAGTGACCAGTGTTGACAAATTTCTAGTGTAGGCAACGAGAGGAAGACCACATGTTGTGGTATAGGGCATGAGTCATCCAGTCCCTCGTTGGGACTGGCAGTGAGTATTTCCTGTGAATTTATTAAGGGCATTTCCATAATTTCTAAGTTCTTAAGGCCTATACTACGTCGTTTTAATCTCAAAATAGTTTATTTTAAGAGGGGCAAGTTCATTCTAAGCCTATTTTCTTTCATGCATGCAAGTCTAGAAGCTCTTAAGGGTGATCAAGCTTAGATTCATCAAGTTATTGCCCCAAATTTCCACTGGGCATTCAAGAGGGTTGTACAATCAGATTTCTCTAGGTATGTAGGGTTATGAATGGGTGTATTCATCCACACCCATGCCCAATCCCTCTTCAATTTTCATTAAATTCTAGTTGATGAATCTATGGGGTTTAAACCTAACATGTGAAGTTTCTAAGTATCAATCATAGGTATGATCTAAGCATGTTTCTAGTGTTAAATTATGATTAATGGGCATATTTTACAAGGTTTTCAATTACAAATTATGTTTTTATGTTTTACAAATTATAATGCCCATCCATGGAAGTTCATGAATGTTAAGATCTATGATTAATGTATTCAAGCATGATGAGATGTGTATGATGAAAGTATGATTTTGAACTACCCATGTCCATATTCATGTTTTCGAATGATCAAGTCTATGTCAAGAATGTTTAAGTATTGGGCAAGCCAATATGACCAAGTATGTTTCATGATTTATCTAATTTCATGTTATTATCTTACCACATGAATTTTGGAGTGTACACTCCTACTATTTTCAGCTTGTGGTATGGTTTGAGCCCAAGGCTCCTCATGTTATGATTTCAGATTTTGCATGTATATTATTATTCAGCTTCATCATTAGACGATGATCAGCTTCATTGAAAAACGATGGAGATCATCTGCATTGTTTTGGGAGTAGTGTCTAGCACCGAGTAGGATAAGGGTCAGTCAACCTTGTGCCTCAGAACTACGCGCTAACATAGGTTTACATATATACTTTGGGAGCTCCCTTGTGAGCTTCCCCTGCTCCCAAGAGGCCTTCAGCTTGATATCGATATTACGGTAGCATCCTTAGCCCTGGAAAGTCTTTGGATGGCTCTGCCCACTTGAGCGTAATAATCGGGACCACATAAGCTCTATCGTGGTAATATCGGTAATATGACGATCCTCCCAATGTTCCTCATGATTTCAGTTATTCATATTCATTAGTCATGTTATCATGTTTTCAACAGGTTTGACCCAAATGTTCTGTTTTAATTATGATTATCAGTTTTCAGCTTTTGGTCATTTGATTCAGTTATGATATTCAGTTATGTTTAAATCTTTTTTTTAGATAATAGCATGCAAGCCCTACTCTCAAAATCATGCCTTGATTATGTTTTTATGATATGCATGATTTATGATTTTATATACTTGGCGGTTTTACTTAACTTACATACTCGGTGCATTCCACGTACTGACCGCATACTCTATATTGTACCATTTCATGATACAGGCTTGGATATCCAGGCTCAGTTCCACCAGTAGCCAGACTCTCAGTATTAGAATCTTCCAATCAGTTGGTGAGTCCCCATCTTCGGAAGGGCCTTTATCAATTACCTTGAGTGTTTTCGAATTCAGACTATAGTGAGTTAGTTGGGGTCTTGTCCCATCAACTCGTCAGTAGTAGAGGCTTTTTAGACATAGCATCTATTTAGTTTCAGCCTTATGTTATGTATTCAGATGTTATGATATTTTCAGACTTCCGCTTTATTATACATGTTAGACTTCCACATGATTATGTTGATTTTAGATATCATGTTCATGCCATGGGTTGACATAGAGCCTCTCGGGGTTCTTTGTCCCTTTTCTCGATCTGGGCCTATGTTAGGGTAGTGACAGAAATGGGTGTGGGGAATTTGTGATTATTGTGTAGACTTAAATAGGGTGAAGTCTGAGTAACCCAAATGGACTAAAAAGTCATGCCTTTCCCTATGATAGATAGGGTGACGCCATTCTTAAGGGTAAATAATCATTTTAGTCCTTTTTCATGTGTAGAGTTGATGCATTGGTATGGTGTGAGTAAGTGCGTGTGAAATGATGCCATTGAAATTCATGGAAATTCCTTAGGGATGAAGACTATAGGCTATTCACTGGTCGGGTCTGACAAAACGCCGATGGAACATCATTTCGATCTAATGGTGGCTTCAGGCCACTGCTTTGATCCCGCGTTACATTAGTGGTTCACGGATTAGGATTGGCGACTCACTGCTTTATCGCCGGTGGAATACCTGCTGTCCTAGTTTACTATTTCCAAGTGGCGGTCAGCGGCGGTCCACGGATACCACCCTACGACTCGTCAGTGCTGCCAATTCTTTGAATGATAATTTTTCATCTTTGCTTCTCATATCAATTTTAGAGTAGTGTTAGTTATTTCATTTCAACTCATTGTGGCTGCCACTAACATTATGCTTTTAGAAAAATGTCTTCATCCAGGAACACCGAAAAGGGAAAGGCCCCGGCCTCCTAAACCACCAAAGGAAAAGGTAAAGCCAAGGCCTTCGCCATACCTACCAACTCTAGGGAGGCAATCATATTTTGTGTGCCCAACATGAAAGGGCACTATGCCATATGCCAGGTCCGGTCGATAACGGTGGAAAAGAAGTTTGATTTAGCGGGACTGCGTGGGTGACCCTCCCAATATCACGGCTTAGTTCACAGACAGGCATTGGCACACTTTCAACAATCCTCTCCCAGACTACTACCCCAGCTTTGTTCCGGAGTTCTATGCTCCCTACCAGGCTAGGTAGGGTAGTATGAAAAATAGAGGCAAAGTCGATGAGTTCCCCTGCCTATCATCAGTCATGGTATGAGGGGTGGAGGTGGACATAACTCTGGCACCGATTAACTATTTGTTCTAGGAAGATGAAATTGACACTGGCTCAGAGTACATGGCCGAGATTGCGGACATGAAATACCAGTTCACTTGGATAGCCCTTATCATTGCAATTGACACTCCTCTATGGGCTTCCATGGGTGGAAAAATTTCTCGCCATGATCTGAAATTTGAGGCCAAATTATGGTTGGATTTCATCTGTGGCTGCATCATTCCCTCTAAAAATGAACAACGGGTCAGCTTGGAGATGGATATTCTCATAGTCTGCATCATTTATGGAGTCCCCATTAACTTTGGGAAGATTGTAGCCTAGCAAATGTAGCGAAAGGCAAGACAAACCAGCAGATTCATGCCATATGCTATCTTCATTTCTCAGCTATATTTGCAAGTGGGAGTGGAATTGTTCCCTGATGGACCCTTGTCCCTACTTCAGGAGTGATCGCCTTACACAGGAAAAGATATGTTGAGGCACCCACGGTTAAGAGGAAGGGAATGCAAGCTTTTGGGATGGTAGAGGGATCACTATCCCATGGGTTAGAGTTGTCACCACAAGCCCTAGATTTGAATGTGTCTCACCAAGAAGCTACTTGCCAAACCGATGTTGGGCAGATTTATATGCCCAAGTGATACTCAAAAGTATCATTTTTGCCTTGTTTATCTAGCAATGTGTATATACTTTCATGTAATTGGTAATAAAATGTGAATTTATGCTAACCAACATGATTAGCATTGTTTTGTAGGTAAAATGTGATTTCGGGAAGCTAAAATGCATGTTGGAGGATATCGGAGTTGGACTTGGATGCGAGCAAGGAACTAGGCATAGGACAGCACGAATTAAAGGGGCTCCGTGATGGAGCCGTGTCACACTGCCATCGCGGAGGCATTCTGCCTGGAGGGTGAAAATTCATCCAATTTGCAGTAGAGGTTCGCGTCTGCTCCGTGGCACGGTGGCCAGCCTCCGCGTTACACGCCGTGCCACGTTGGTGTTTAATTTCCCGGACCCCTAGTTCCAGTGAGGGTCCGCATTCACGGCGTGTCACGGAGGCAGTGCTCCGCGATGCACTCAGTGACACGTTGCTCATTATTCCGGGAAAAATTCCCACTAGTATAAATAGAACACTTAAGTGTATTTTTCATAATTCAGACTTGGTGGAGCAAGGACGTGGGTTACAGGCAGTTGAGGGACGAAAAGTTCAGGGTTTTTTCTCTCTCTCTTTCTTCTCTAATTCAATTGTTTGTATGATTAACACTCGTTTTATGATGATTAATCCACAAATGAGTGGCTAATTCCCTTCCTTGTTGAGGTTATGAACACTTGTGATGAATTTTGATTATTAATTATATGGTTTTCCATCTTTTTCTTCCATGTTGTTCTATTAATTCTTCTTCTTACTGCATTGGTGTGTGGCCTACATTAATGTACATCTAAAAAGTCCGATTTCACTCGAGAGAGCACGAAATTGGAAAGTTGTGAATTGATAGGATATTGTTCTTTACTTAGTTTGGGAAAATTGAGTTTTGATGAACCTTCAGGATAGAAATATACCTGAAAGTCGTATTAGTCAATTTAGGAACCGGAATTGTATGGCTAGAACATGAATTGCATTTGATCACAGAAATGTAGACGGATGGTTCATGATTCTTAAGTGAGATTAAATACGAGAGTTTTAATCTCTTGGCAAATGTTCTTGGCTAGCAACTGGAAGAAAATATTAACCAATTTATGATGATAATCAGTTTCATTACATGTTCTTTAACCTCGGCATGCTCTTATTCATAGTCCAAATTCAAAGTAGATAATTGCTCGTAGTTTTAGTATAAAATTTATAAAACAAATTATTCAATCTTTGGTTATTTAGTTGTCAGCTTATTTAGAAGTAAAAATATAGTATACTTGAGCAAATTGCACTTAACCCAAGTCTCTGTGGGATCGATACTTGGCTTACTAAAGCCACTTACTACTTGTTCGACCACGTGCACTTGCGTGTCGGTTTTATAACCCCAACAAACACCCAAACAAGTTTTTGGCGCCGTTGCCGGGGACTTGGCAATTGGTGAATTTGTTTTAAGTGTTAATTTTACTGTATTTTCATTTTTCTTAAGTGTTGACAACTTGGTCTTAGCCTGTATTTTGCACACTTAATTGCTGTGAACACTGGCAAGAGACAAAGAGCTGGTGGAATCTTATATAGAGCCTGAACGTATATTTCACAGTAAACGGAGAGAAGCTCTACAAAGGAAGCTGCAGTTGCTCAGACAGACCATTATGGAGCAACAAAATCCACCGGTTGTAAGGGCAGTGTTAGTGCCCGCAGAAGCAGCAGCAAGGCCGGTTCGCGAGGTGGCAATTCCACATACCAATAATGTTACATCCAGTATCCGCAAACCAGAGACTGGACGGAGATTTGAACTCAAGCAATATATGGTGCAATTGTTGCACACAAGTGGGCAATTTACCGGTCTCCCTCATGAAGACCCACAACAGCATCTCCAAAACTTTTTGGAGATAAGTGACACTTACATACCCGCTGGAGTGTCACCTGAATATGTTCGACTTACATTATTTCCGTTCTCATTACTCGGAGAAGCCAAGAGGTGGTTGAAAGCTGAGCCACAAAATTCTATTTCAACGTGGGATGATCTTGCACGGAAGTTCTTGATAAGGTTTTTTCCCTCTGGTAAAACAGCAAGACTTAGAAGTCAAATTCTAAGTTTCAAACAGAGGGAGGGAGAAAATTTATATCAAGCCTGGGAGAGATTTAAATCCATGTTGCGGGACTATCCTCATCATCATCAGTCCAATGAGGTGTTGGTGCACACATTTATTGAGGGTTTGGAACCCCACACCAAAATATTGCTAGATTCAGCAGCTGGAGGGCAAGCTCTGGAAAAGACTTATGAGGAACTGTATATCTTGCTAAACCGAATTTCACAGGGCAATCCAGAATGGAATGCTGATTCATCACGAGGTGGGGCAAGGAAAGCAGCAGGAGTGCTTGAAGTGGATGGGTTTACAATTATCGCTGCACAGATAGCTGCCTTGCAAAATCAATTGAACAACCACTTCAGCAACATGACTTTGAACCAGCCGTCAGCTCTAGTTAATGCAGTCCAGCAATTGTGGTGTGAAGTGTGTGGAAGTAGTGAGCACTCAGCTCAGTGCTGTGGAGCCAATCCTGACTCGGTAAACTTTATGGGTAATGCACAAAGAAAGCACCAGCAGTATGGTAGTAGCTACAATTCAAATTGGAGGAGTCATCCTAACTTCTCATGGGGTAGCAACAACCATCAAGGCCAAAGTTCGGGTCAGGGTGTGCAAAGGAATCAAGGAGGGCAACAGAAGTACCAATCTCAATTCAGAAATAACAATGCACCTCCTCCACCACCATCACCTAGCATTGAGGAGATATTCAAGACCATGATAGCTAACCAAGCTTAATTGCAGGTTGACTATGTGAAATTGGCAGCTGAAGTGAAAAACAATCAGTTAGCTACCAAGGCTCTTGAGTATCAATTTGGGCAATTTGCTAGTGCCCAAAATACAAGGCCTAGAGAAGGACTGCCAAGCGACACAGATCCGAATCCCAAGCAGGTAAATGCAGTGACCACAAGGAGTGGTTTGCAGCTGAAGGAGGTGGAACCCGAAAGACCACCTCAACATTCGGGAGCAGCAGAAGTTGAGGGGGAGCAAAGTTCGGAGAGGGGGAAGACCAAAGAAGCTGAATCAGAAAGACCTCCACCCCTATTCCCTCAACGACTCAAGAAACACAAAGAGGAGGCGTGTTTCAAGAAATTCATGGAGGTGCTTAAACAGGTACATGTTAACTTACCTCTTGTTGATGTCTTGCAGGGAGTGCCTAAATATGCCAAGTACATAAAGGAAATCATGGCCAACAAAAGTCGGTTGACCGAGTATGCTACGGTGGCTTTAACGGGAGGAGTGCACTTCCTGGATCCAAAATAGACTGCCCACAAAGCTAAAAGACCCTGGAAGTTTTACTATCCAGCTTACTATTGGGCAGAGCATCCGAGCTCGTGGATTGTGTGACTTGGGGGCAAGTATAAATCTGATGCCGTCTTTGGTATTCAGAAAGATGGGTTTAGGGAGTCCTAGACCCACAACGGTAATATGCAATTGGCGGATCCATCCTTAGCTAGGCCGGATGGCATTGTAGAGGATGTTCTAGTGCAAGTTGGCTCCCTAATTTTCCCAATAGATTTTGTTGTTCTGGATTTTGAACCAGACGCGGAAGTCCCATTTATTTTGGGATGACCCTTCTTGGCAACCAAGAAAAGCATTAATCGACGTAGCTGCGGGGCAACTGACAATGCGAGCACATGACAAGGTAGAGGTGTTAGATGTGTATAAAACACCCAAGCTCCCGATGGTGCATGAAGAACTCTCGGTGATCAATGTGATTGGTCATGGTAATGCTAAGCAGATGAAGCATTCCCGAGAGTTAATGGGAAGACCACCGGATAGGTGTAAGCACTACTGGGGGGAGGACAGTGATCGAGAGAAATCGTCCATCACCCTAGTGGACAATTGAGCTTAAATGACGTCGAGCCGCGACGGTAAACCAGGCGCTGCACGGGAGGCAACCCGTGAAAATTTTTCTTTCATTTTTCAAAGTGTAAATAGATTATTCTTTTTCTTTTTCTTGATTGATTACAAAATTTTTCGTTTTAGTTAATATTTTTTTTATTTTTAATTAGGTGAAACCTATTTTTCTAACCAATTTTATTTAGTGAGATGATTTTCAGGTCAAACGGAGAAAAATGTGCACGGAATTCTGAAGGAAAAGTCGAGGTATGAAAAATTAATAAAATGTAGAAGATAGTGAGCTGGGGCGATAGCTCCGTGTCACGGAGGAGGACCTCCGCATTACCCTCCATGATACGTTGAGGTATAACCCAAAAATTTTAAAAATTTCCAGTATGTTGTCGCAATGGCTCCGTGTCACGGAGGCAGTGCTCCGCGATGCACTCCGTGACACGTTGCCTTGTATATCGCGACGGGTCACACCGGGTTGCCGGGTGACCTGCGTGTTTTTCTACCTTTTAAACCCTGAATTCTTCCCTTTTCCGCTCATTTTCAATTTCCTCCGCGACCAAACATCCCAAAACCCCTCTCCCATCAACGTGCCACGGCTTAAGGCAACAATTTACCGAGTTTTCTTCGATTCTTCAACTACAAGGTATGTTTTCTGATTCCCTATCAAGTTTTTGTCGATTTTCTTTAATTTTAAGCATGGGAGGTGAACTAAATCGCCCTAAGTCGAAATTAAGCATGAATTCAAATTATTTGTTGATTGATAAATGTTCGGAATGTCGTTATGATTGTTTGAACTTGTCGGTTGCATAAATTAGTCGAATTTATGGCGAAAATCAATTCTAGGGCTTGTTGTTGAATGTGAAGTTAGAAATGTGTTGAAAGTGTGAATTGTATGTCGGGTTGTACGTGTTGAATGAGATGAGTCGTTGTACAAAGTGTTAGGATGTTAATAGACGACGAATTCTTGGGTTTGGGGGAATTGTTGAAATTTGCTCGAATTGGGTTGGTTGGATAGGTTACTGTATATAAATTTTTGTTGTTATTTTTGTTTCTTTGTTTTTCTTTGCTAAGTGCGAGGGTTTAAATGTTTGCGATGGTAGTGATTGTGATTAGTTGTACGAAGTCTGAGTAGTACGCACAAGTTATACCGTCGAATTTTTCTTTTTGAACGCACGAAGCATGATTGTATAGCTGGTTGTTTGATGTAAATAAAGTTATTCTTGCTGTATTGTTGTAACTGTAGCTAAGGATTAAGTGTGGGGTAACTTAGCGTAACCCGACCTTAGCCGAAGTTAATATTTATTTAGCTTAACATTGAGCTTGTTTACTTGGGTTGACAGGTAAAATGGCAAGCCAGCAAGATAAAGGGAAAGGTGCATCAACTTCAGGCACCGGAAGGAAGAGACTCAGAATGGGCACAGCAGTCCCAGCTGCACCAGCAGTTCCACACGGCCAGCGCCGCCAATATGGAACAAGATGGGTGACGGACGAGGGGAAAAAGTGGTACGTGAAGCATAAAGAGAACAAATATTTCCCCGAGGAGCATATAGCACGGGAGCCATTGGCACAGAAGTTCCCTAGAATGGTTCACCGAATCGAGGCTGCTGGGCTAAATTTCATATTCGAGGAGCCCAAAGAATGCAACCTGCACCTGGTTCGGGAGTTCTATGCTAATTGGAACCCGTCAATCCGAAGCCACACCATCAAAATCAGAGGGCAGATAGTCACTTTGGAGCCCCACCAGCTCAATTCCATCATAGGAGTGCGGGACACAGACGCCCACGTATGCTGACATCAGACACACACTGTGTGGGGCCCGATCTACAGCTAGATGGAGCAGGCACAAGGAAAGGGGCTACCATCAGACTCTTCCATATTCTCAGATGAATAGAGAAACACGTATTCTGCTGAAGATAGTCTGCTCTTGCCTCATCCCGGGGGTACATATGACTGATGTAACCCGGGATCGTGTTTGCCTGGTGTATGCCCTGATGAAAGGGCTGGAGATAAATGTTGGGGCGGTTATTATATCCGCCATGAAAAGAGGACGGCTGAACTAGGGGCACAGGTATGGGTTCGGAGGACTACTTACCACCTTTCTCCGGGGCCTCGATGTTGAGGAGGAGGCCCTCGATTATATCCCGCAGTTGGAGCGGCGAGCCTTGGATGTGACTAAAACTAAGGCTCCCAACACCACCCACGGGCTAGTGCTGACACTTGGCGAGCGACACGCTCGTGATGACCAGTATATGGCAGATGTATGGGATGTAGATGCTCCAGCTCAGGATAGGTGGGAGGCCGGCAACGGAGGAGGAGTTATGGCAGCTCGAGCTAGATTACCCGTTTGGCAAAAACGCCAGGGCTCTATGCCGAGTAGGGCCAGCCTTTGTAGAGCCCACTGATGATGACGTCCCCACGGATGAGGAGACACGTCGGGAGGACTCCGATGTGGAGTCCGATGATGACGACGGAGGCGACTCGGACATGGGAGATGAGGCAGCAACACCTGATGAAGAAGTGGAATACTTTGACTGATCAGGGAGTTCCACCACCCGATTATGTGCTATTTAATATTTGTGAACATTGGGGACAGTGTTCGGATTACCTGTGGGGTGGGAATAGTTAGGTGCTGGGCTGGGCTGGTTTGTTTGTATGTTCTCCTCTGTATTTTTGTATGTTGTGTTTCCCGGTGTTTGTGAATTTTCAAACTGTTCTGTATGTGTAAATATTTGTGGAATCGATGTGTGTTGTTGAATGTTTCCAGCTGATTCTGTAAATATTTTAATAATCGAAATGATCGATATTTAAAAAAAAATTTTTTTTGATATTCATATTTAAAATATTTTGTAAATAATTTTTCTATCGAAATGATCGATGTTTTGCAAATTTTTCAACTTTTAAATTTTGGGTTTCTCGGCGTTTGTTTTCGATTCTTTTACCGAGAATGGTCCCATTGAACCGACGTCATAGTTAGTGACCGTTCCCTATGATGGATGGATGACGACCGTCTTAAGGGAAATGTAGTCGTTAGGAGTAGATATTTTTTTTTCAATTTATTTTTAGTTTTTTTTTCTTTGGTGGATTGCATCCCGGAACCTGTAGTTACTATATGGTTGCGAGATTTTGGTTGCGTGTTGTACATAATATTCAAAATGCAAAGGTGATTCGTATGAAAGCATGCAATTTTGTAAATATGTTGAGATACCTAGGCTGTAGAATTCGATTCAGATTGAGGCTTAATGTTTGAATTCATGTAATTAGCTGATTGAAGAGTCTGTGAATACATCTTGAATCGAGCATGTGCATAAAGTGTGAAGTGAGGTGTTGATATTCCATGCTATTGTGAAGTGTCTAGAACTTGCCTGGTGTGTGTACATAACGAAATGAAGGAGGTGTATTGTAGGAAAGGATGTAGGCATTTCTTTGTTTTAACCGAGAGTTTCTATTTTTTTCTTGTCATACTCCCCCTTTCTGTGATTGTATACCCTAGTCAGCCCTTTGAGCCTTTAGCTGATTATTTTTTTCTTTTGTCCAAAAAGTGTAAACCGAGCTTAATTCTTTCTTTTCATTAGCCGTAAAGTCTATACAAAACTCTTAAGCGCTTAAGAAGAGAAACTAATGTTCCCAAAGTGTCAAAGAGTGAGAATGGTGAAAAGAAAAAGAAAAGCAGTGTGAGGGAAGAAAAGAAAAGGTTGAAGATGCACTTGCTATAAATAAACGATAATAAAGGTGCATGAATAACCTTTGTTATTGTGTCAAGTGTGCTTAATGAAATGGGCCATACTAAAGTAAATCATCAAGAATGGGATGATGAAAAAAGAAAAGAAAAAAAAAGAGAAACAATGTCCATGAGTTGATGGGAATGTGTTGCAAAGGCGCTTAAGGATGCTAGTGGCTATTATTGGCTAATTCAAAATATACTAGTTCTATAACTTCCATTACAACCCATTAAAGTCCTACGTGATCTTACATTGCATTTCTTTATATTAGTGGAGTAATACACTAAGGGCAAGCTTATGGGTCATGACATGATGCATGTGAAGTCTTTTGGGAGAGAGAGTGAAATTATTTTTACATGCCCCTACTTGAATGTTTGTCTGTCACATGAGCAAAAATGGGAAGATTCTCTTGAGTCGTGAGGGAACATGCTTGAGGAAAGACTGATTTTCGTGTCGGATATCTTGATTAGTTGATTTGCATGAGTTTGCCGATATCGAGAGTCTATTCTTAAAGTCTAGGAAGTCTTAATGTATTGAAGGTCATTGCATTGATAAGACCATGCATGTTTTCTTGATGATTTGCAATATTGAATGATCGGTTTGACCGTAGCTTAAATTGCCGTACCATAGTAGCGAAGGTTGGGATGTAAATTGCATGAATTGTATGTTTGTTGTTCGAGGACGAACAAGGACTTAAGTGTGGGGTAAGTGATCTTGGGCAGATTTATATGCCCAAGTGATACTCAAAAGTATCATTTTCGCTTTGTTTATGTAGCAATGTGTATATACTTTCATGTAATTGGTAATAAAATGTGAATTTATACTAACCAACATGATTAGCATTGTTTTGTAGGTAAAATGTGATTTCGGGAAGATAAAATTCATGTTGGACGATATCGGAGTTGGACTTGGATGCGAGCAAGGAAAAAGGCATAGGACTGCACGAATTAAAGGGGCTCCGCGATTGAGCCGTGTCACACTGCCATCGCGGTGGCATTCTGCCTGGAGGGTGAAAATTCATCCAATTTCTAGTGGAGGTTCGCGTCTGCTCCGTGGCACGGTGGCCAGCCTCCGCGTTGCACGCCGTGCCATGTTGGTGTTTAATTTCCCGGACCCCTAGTTCCAGTGAGGGTCCGCGTTCACGGCGTGTCACGGAGGCAGTGATCCGCGATGCACTCCGTGACACGTTGCTCATTATTCCGGGAAAAATTCCCACTAGTATAAATAGAACATTTAAGTGTATTTTTCATAATTCAGACTTGGTGGAGCAAGGACGTGGGTTACAGGCAGTTGAGGGACGAAAAGTTTAGGGTTTTTTCTCTCTCTCTTTCTTCTCTAATTCAATTGTTTGTATGATTAACACTCGTTTTATGATGATTAATCCACAAATGAGTGGCTAATTCTCTTCCTTGCTGAGGTTATGAACACTTGTGATGAATTTTGATTATTAATTATATAGTTTTCCATCTTTTTCTTCCATGTTGTTCTATTAATTCTTGTTCTTACTGCATTGGTGTGTGGCCTACATTAATGTACATCTAAAAAGTCCGATTTCACTCGAGAGAGCACGAAGTTGGAAAGTTGTGAATTAATAGGATATTGTTCTTTACTTGGTTTGGAAAAATTGAGTTTTGATGAACCTTCAGGATAGAAATATACCTAAAAGTCGTATTAGTCAATTTAGGAACCGGAATTGTATGGCTAGAACATGAATTGCATTTGATCACAGAAATGTAGACGGATGGTTCATGATTCTTAAGTGAGATTAAATACGAGAGTTTTAATCTCTTGGCAAATGTTCTTGGCTAGCAACTGGAAGAAAAGATTAACCAATTTATGATGATAATCAGTTTCATTACATGTTCTTTAACCTCGGCATGCTCTTATTCATAGTCCAAATTCAAAGTAGATAATTGCTCGTAGTTTTAGTATAAAATTCATAAAACAAATTATTCAATCTTTGGTTATTTAGTTGTCAGCATATTTAGAAGTAAAAATATAGTATACTTGAGCAAATTGCACTTAACCCAAGTCTCTGTGGGATCGATACTTGGCTTACTAAAGCCACTTACTACTTGTTCGACCACGTGCACTTGCGTGTCGGTTTTATAACCCCAACAAACACCCGAACACAAACCTCAAGTGACAAACCTCTTAGGGGAGGATCACCCCCTCCAACATCCTCCCAATCGAGTGGTCTCCAAAAACTCGTGGAAATGACCAACTCTCATGAGAGCCAACTCCAAAAGTTGGCTACGAGCCTCCCTACACTCATTGCTCAAACAGTAAAAAGTGAGCTAAATCGATGTATGAGAGCCTTACAACTTTGTGAAAATGGGTGGGTGTAGTGGAGGGGGCTGTCACCTCTCTCTGGACTGAGGTGAGGGAGTTGAAAAGTCGATCATCTGTGGAGGTGCCTGCCATGAGCGGTCTTCATGCAGCAATGGTTGCTCCTTCCACAAGTCAAGGCCCCATTGATGATCTATTTGAGGGCTTAGTGGATTACATAGATGATCTAGGAGAGGCAGGCTTTAATGGCGCCACAAGAGCAGGTGAAGCTCCTGATGATGATGACGGGGAGTGACCCGCTCAGGGAGTCTCTTGCCTAGCCTTGAACCCTTTCTTTGAAAACACATTATAAGCCTAATAGCCATTTTTAATTCGTCTCTTTGGCACCCATCCTCCCTAATTGCTAGTAAAAAAGGGGGTTGAAGCCCAAGAAATAGGGAGCAATAAGGGAGTAAAATGTGAAATGAGGCAAAGGCCTAAGTTTGGAGGTTAGCAAGAGTAAAGGAAAAAATGGTTATCCTAAAAATTGAGGTAGCTCCAAAAATTGTGATGAGATGAGTGAACCAATGAGTTGAAAGACATTGGATCATCAAAAGAGGAAGAATTTTTGATAGGTGCTATCTCTTGCATAGAGAAGGTTGTGTGAAATTCATAGATTTTATAAGGGTGGATTTTGTTACAACAAAAAGATAAAGATGATGAACAAGGAAAAATGAGGGGGAGTGATTTGAACAAGATGATGGGATGTTGCAAGTTTGTAAAGTCACTAGGGAGGCATTAGCCACTAAAGCTAAATAGTTATCCTACCCTTAGCCCTAGCCTACATTACGACCTACAGGTCTTAAGTGATTTTAAGTTCAATTGCTCTACATTAGTGGAGAATTAAGCGAAGGGCAAGCCTACGTGTGGAGTTGTGTGCATAAATATTTCTTTTGGGAGAGTGAATGTAATCTTCTATTTTCATGATCCCCTGTGTGAATGCATTAATTTAATCATAAATAATAGGGACTTTCTCCTTTGTGAGTAGTATCATCCCTTTTTAGGACACAATTGCATTAAGGGTAAATGTGTTTATAGGACATGAAAGTGCAAGATCTCATACAAGCATTGAATGTGCAATGATTATGAATTGAGATTCTATATATACTTCGTGGATAAGCTATGCCCTCGTTTTGCAAAATGAAAGCTCTTGTGAATCATGTTTTTGAATGGGGGTGGCCTCTTGAAACTTTCCCATTTTTCTTGTTTTTGGGGGAATTTTTTTCTCTTTATCGGTGAGTTAGTGAGAATCTTTGTGTTGTCATGAGTCAAGTGGTCAGTGATGTATAAACTTGTGTGAGGTGGCATGTTTTTCAACTAATAAGAACTACATTACTTGATGACAAGCAATGGTTCATGTTTTGGGGTGTGATGAGTTGGTAATTTACCAACTCATTTGGCTCTTAAGCATGAACTTTAGTTTAGTTTTCATGTCATTTAGATGAATTTTATGCCCTTTTTACCTTTTTGTATGCAGATATCTGATTTGAAGAAAAGAGAAATAAGTGGAGTAAAAAGAAGGGAATAAGGTGAAAACTGGTGCTTCACCGGAGAAGACTGGCGAAATGTCGGCCAAACGCAGAAGATCATTGCCTTGGGGAACTAAAGCAATGGTTAATCACTGAAGGAACTTCCAAAGGACACTAGAAATCACTGAAGGAGCATTCAATTATAGTCCATAGTTCGTGGAATGTAACCGGCGATACTTTCGCAAGTACCAAAATGCCTAAGCAGGGCCAAATGTTTCCAACACTAAAAAAGAGAGTCTTGGGAACCCCACTTTTAGATATATTCTAGAGAGAAGTACTTTTTACCAATCAGATCTTAACTTTTAGCCTTTTGAGAACATTCTCTTTATAGAAGAAGAAAAGTAGAATTCTATTCGTGGAAATTAAGAAAGATTGTTTTTCTTTTTCTTCTTCTTCCTTTATAGCAACGTACCACCATTGTTGAAGACTTACTGCTGAATTTGATTTTGCTACTCTTATTATTGAAATCAATGAGTTTATTATTAAATATGCTTTTTAATTTCTTAACCATGAGTAGCTAAATTATTAACTAGAGGTGTGTGGTGATGAGTGCTTAATTAGATTTGGTATTGCTATATTCATCTCAATGTTGTTTAATTAATGTAAATCTGTTAAGTTCATTCCAATTTATAATTGAAGATCTATAGTTGCAGATGTGGGTCTACTTTTCTTACTTGATTTTTACTTGAAAGAGAAGAATTAAATATTGGGAGAGAATTTAATGGTGGAAATGGATGTGATATTGTGGAGTTGGGCTAGACATAGCCGAATCCACATTCTCATTCCTAATTAATAGCTAATAGCTAGAGATTAGTCCAGCTATTAATCCAAACTTGATTGGGTTGATTTAATTGTGTATACAAGTAACTCTACTAAGAGGCATTTATGAGGTTGATAAACATAGAATGCCCACCTGCCCATGGTTATTTACACAATTTGAACTAATGAGATTATCTAGCATAGCCTTGGATAATTAGCACATCATCTACACCACACCTCTAGTCCTTCTCATTATTGTCGACATCTTTGGTTATTGTGCTATTCTAATTAGCAGAGTTAGAATCTATACCATATTGTAACATCAAGTCTCCCCTAAAATATTTATTGTTTTGTTATTTTTGAGTGATGTGAAATAATTTCAATTTTTCAAACAAAACTTGTGCATATCATTTGTAAGTCTCTGTGGAATTCGTCCCGAACATCAGTCAGGATATTTATTTTGATACAATTAACCGTTTACGGTCTCTCATAACAAAGAGTGTATTTTTGATATTATCAAAATTGGTGCCATTTCCAGGGACTAGCACTTGATATTCTTGTGTTGATTTTAATTTGAATTAGTCTTGCATCGTAACTGTTGACATTAATCTTTTTCTACTTGTTAGGGTAAAGTCATATGAGTCATCACTCACAAGCAGGGAATAGCTCAGTTGAGGGTAATATGGAGCATGAAAAAGATAATTTGGTGATGCCCAAAGTTACAGGAGCCATTCGCCTACTGCCTATGGTGGGAAATGTCATGTTCCATGTCACAAGTACAATGCTACATTTGCTATAGATGAAAGGGCTATTCGGGGGAAAATCATGTGAGGATGTAAAGTGCCATTTGAGGAATTTCTTAAGATCTGCCAGCCTTACAACATAACTAATATAAGTCAAGAGTCTATCACGTTAAGGCTCTTTCCATTCTCCCTAACGGGAGAGGCGAGTATGTGGTTGGCGGAACACCCTCCTGGTTGCGTTACATCGTGGAAAGAATTGACTGAAGCATTCTTGGATCATTTCTTCCCTCCGTCAAAAATGTTATAGCTGAGGGATGATATCACGAACTTTAGACAAGAGTCAGGAGAACCATTGTATTAAGCATGGCTAAGGTTTAAGAAGAAGGTTCCCCTTTGACCCAACCATGGTCTCCTAGATAGAGTGCTCTTTCAAAGTTTTTACCGAGCCCTAGACTCCATTAACAAATCCGTTGACAATAATTTAGCTGGTGGATTAATCATCGACCAGACATATGGATTAGATAAGGCCCTCTTGGACAGAATGACAACGACAAATCGAGCATGGCATATAAGAGAGACTAATGTATTGACACATGATATTGGTTCTAGTGCATTGGCAGCTGAGTAGCAAAAAATAGATGAAGAGCAAGATGAAAATATTGCTAAAATGATGACGCAGTTGGAACTGATGAAAAAACATGTGATGGAGGTATAACCCAGAGTTTTAAATGTTGTAGGTATGTAGGGTCCATTGCACTTTGAGGGAGAATCATCGCCACCAAGATACGATGAGGAAGTCCAATACATGGAAAGTCATATGGGGGGTTCTCAACCTGGGTTTCAAGGGACTAATCAAGGCCCTTGGCACCCACAGGAAGAGAATCAAGGTTGGAGAAACCGCGAAGCACAATGATGGACTGATAGAAATGAAAGATGGGGCACTAGAGAGAAAAATCGAGAGCGAGATCGTTATCATCGAAGCTTAAAACCATATGTTCCCCCTCCCAAAGCTGAAAACACCCAGAATCAGCCAAGTATGAGCGATGCAGGTTGCTCAAAAATTGAAGATATGTTAGCTAGAGTCCTCAAGAAAGTGGAATCAACCGACATCGGGGTCAAGGAATTGAAAGGGGAAGTGTCTAACCTCGCTCAAATGGTGTGTGCTCAGTTAGCCTCCATTAAGGATTTGGAATCTCAAATGAACAACTTGTCCACTCAAATGAACCCCCGAATGAAGGAAACACTCCCAAGTGATACAATGCCAAACCTAAACAAAGATAGTCAATGCATGGCCATTGTTACGAGGAGTGGTAAAATGGTTGGAGATGCGAGTGTGAAGCTTAAGGAGGTTGTTGCTTCTAAATCAAATGATGAAAATGAATCTGATATGGTGCCAAAAGCACCAAGTGGTGGTGAAAATAGTGAAGATGAATGTGAGGGAAACGATGATGAAGTTCCCTCACATGTTGATGAAGAAGAGGCAAGCATGAAGGCCTCAAATGATGGAGACCTTGAACCAAGAGCTCCACCCGCTTATCCACAAAGGTTAGCTATGAAAAAAAGGATGATCAGTTCAGCAAATTTATCGACATGTTCAGTAAATTATCCATTAATATACCATTGGTGGATACCCTACTTCAAATGCCCGAATATGCAAAATTCATGAAGGTGTTGTTGAAAAAGAAGAAGGTGGTAATGTGGGCACCCGGGAAACAATGCATCACTATAGTGCGATAATGATGAGCAACCTTTCTCCAAAGTGAGAAGATCCAGGAGCCTTCACGATTCCTTGCACTATCGAGTTGTGTGTGTCTAAGAAAGCACTTTCCGATCTTGGTGCAAGTATAAATCTAATGCCCCTTATCATTTTCAATAAACTGGGGCTCGAAAACACTAAACCCACATCAATGAGGCTGTTAATGGCTGACCGCTCCATAAAAAAACCCATGGGTGTGCTAGAGGATGTATAGGCGAGGGTGGATAAATTCATTCTACCAATTGATTTTGGGGTTCTTGATTGTGAAATTGACTTAGAAGTGCCAATTATTCTAGGGAGACCATTTCCCACCACGGGTCTTGGTAGATATGGAGGTAAGTGAGCTTTGTTTGGGTATTTTTGAACGCCTACACGCAAGTGCACGTGGTCGAACAAGTAGTAAAATGGCTAGAGTAGCCAATTATCGATCCCACAGGGACTGGACCAAGGTAATAATCGAATCAAGCGTTAATTAACTCTAACTCTAATAATGCAGACAACAGTTTCAAGAAGATTTTGGGAGTTTGTTTCCTAATTTATACTAATCTAAAACAAATGTACAAATTGCGTCTGAACTATAGTAATGAGCATGCTGAGGCTAAAACGAACATGCAGGGAAGTAATTTATTGATACAAATTGGTTAATCTTTCCTTTGGTTGCTAGTCTAGAATTATTGCCTATGGATTAAAATTCTCGTATTTAACCCAACTTAAGAATCGTGAACCTTCCACCTACATTTCTGTGATAAAAAGAAATTCATGTTCTAGCCATACAAAACCGATTCCTTAATTGACTAATACGACTTTCATATATATTTCTATTCTGAAGGTAAATCAATTCTCAATTTTCCCAAACCAAGAAGAGATCATATCCTACCAATTCACAACTTTCCAATTTCTTTCTCTTTCGAGCGAAAATCGGATTTTTTAGATATACATTAATATTGGTCAAACATTAATGCAATAAGAACAAGAATTAATAGAACAACCATAGAAGAAAAGATGAAAAACCAAGATGATCAATAATTACATTCCACTACAAATGTTCTTAACCTCAGCAAGAAGTGAATTTAGCCACTCATTTGTGGATTAAACATCATTAAATGAGTGTAAATCATACAAATAATTGAAATAAAGGAGAAAGACTTAGAGAACCCGAAGATTTTCGTCTCCTCAACTGCCTGTAACCCACGTTCTTGCTCAACCGAGTCAGAATAATTAAAAATAAACCTAAGTGTGCTATTTATACTAGTGGGAATTTTTCCCGGAATAACAAGAAACGTGTCACGGAGTGCATCGCGGAGCACTGCCTCCGTGACACGCCACAAACGCGGACCCTCACTGCAATCCGGTCCTCCAGCTCTTACTCCTCAACGTTCCACGGCGTGCAACGTGGGGCTTGGCCAACGTGCCACGGCTCCAACGCGGACCTTCATTGGAATTACATGTTCCAAGTAATTATGTCCAACGTGCCACGGAGGCAACGTGGACTTCCAGTGGAACTTGGCCTATTTTAATCAACCGGGGTAGAATGCCTCCGCGAAGGCACCGTGACACGGCTCCATCGCAGAGCCCCTTAATTTGCTGCATTACCTTGGCCTTTTCCACTGCTTACTTCCGAGTCCATTCCCCATTTCTCCCAACATGCATCTTAGCTTCCTAAAATTATATTTTTCCTGCAAAACAACACTAATCATGTTGGTTAGTATAAATTCACCTTTTAACTACAAATCACATGAGAATGTACAAATATCGATGGATAAACAAGATGAAATGAAGCATTTGAATATCACGTGGGCATATAATTCTTCCCAAGATCACTTACTCCACACTTAAAACCTTGTTCATCCTCGAACAATAATCTCACATCTCATGCAATTGACACCCAATCATAGCTACTTTGGCTCGACAATTCAAGCTACGGTTATACCGATTATTTAACATAGCAAATCATCAAGTAAACATGCATAGTCTCATAAATACAATGACATTCAACACATTAAGCTCTCCTAGACTCACGGATCGACTCTCGATCTTGGCAAACTCATCCAAATCAGCTGATCAAAACATCCGACACGAAATTCAATCTCTCGTCAAGCATATGCCCTCACAACACAAGAGAATTTTCCCCTTTTCAATCATATGATCTCAAAAACATTACATGCAGGGGCATATGAACTCGATTTCGCTCTCTCTCCCAAATAATTCACATGCATCATGTCATGACCCATAAGCTTGCCTCTAGTGTATTACTCCACTAATATAAGGACGCATGATGTAAGATCACGTAGGGCTTAACGCGTTGTAATGTAAGCTAAGGAACTAGTAAATACTGGGCTAACCAATAATAGCACCTAGCATCCTTAAGCGCTTTTCAATGCATCCCACAACATTATAGGCATTATTTCTTCCTTCATCCTCCCATTCTTAGAGTCTTTCTTTATTTTTATTCCCAAATCTTTAAGCACACTCGACTTAATAACAAAGATTAGTTATACATCTCATTTTATTAAATTCGGCAAGTGCACCTTTGACCTTTTCTTTACTTTCACCACTTCCGCTTTTCCTTTCTTTTCACAATTACCACTCCTTGACACTGTGGGAAAATTATTTTTCTTGAGCGCTTAAGAGTTTTTGATCAAATTCACGGATAATGAAAAGAAGGGGTTGTGCTCGGTTTGTACCTTTTTGATGAAAGAAAAAAATAGGCTAAAGGCTCAATGGGCTAACTAGGATGTACATTCAAGGTAGGTACGATAATAGAAAAAAAACTTTCGGTTAAATCAAAGAAATGTCTACATCCTTTCCTACAATACACATCCTTCATTTCGTTTCGTACACACACCAGGCAAGTTCTAGACACTTCACAATAGCATGGAAGAATCGAAACCTCACCTCACACTCATTGCACATGCTCAAGTCAAGACTTATTCACAGAGTCTTCAATCAGCTAATCACAAGAATTCAAACATTAAGCCTGAATCACACCGAATCAAACTCTATGGTCTAGGTATCTCAACATGTTTACAAAGTTGCATTCTTTCATATGAATCACCTTTGCATTCTAATTATCATGTACAACACGCAGCAAGAATTCCGAACCATAAAGTAACGACACGTTTGGGATACAAATAAACAAAAGAAAAAGAATTAAAAGAAGGAAAAAAACTACTCCTATCAACTACATTTCCCTTAAGACAGTCGTCATCCATCCATCATAGGGAACGGTCACTATTTACGACTTCGGTTCAATGGGGCTAATTTCTCGGTAAAAGCACTGAAAACAAACGCCGAGAAACCCAATCATAAAAATATTTCAACGAAAAATTTTAAAACTATCGATAATTTTGATAAACCAAAAATATTTACACAACCAGCTAACAACAACTCCACACAGCACACAACAGCTTCACATTAATTACAACACGGAATTACAATACAAAACATAAACACCAAAATCACAGGGTCACAATTTTTTCACAGGCACAACAACAAAACATGAACATAAACAACAAAAAAACAACTAGCACCTAACTACTCCCACCCCACACTTAAATCGAACACTGTCCCCAGTGTCCAAAAAATTTAGCATAGCACAAGAGTAGGTGGTGAAACTCCCTGATCAATCGAAATATTCAATTTCTTCATCAGGTGCCATTGCCTCGTCCCCTATATCTGAATCGCCCCCGCCGCCTTCATCCGACTAAACATCCGAGTCATCGCGACGTGGCTCCTCATCTGTGGGGACATCGTCATCTATTGGCTCCCCAAAAGCTGGCCCCACTCGGCATAGAGCCTTGGCATTTTCGCCAAAGGGGTAATCTAGCTCGAGCTGCCGTAGCTCATCTTCTGTTGCTGACCTCCCGCCTATCCGCAACTGTAGCATCTGCAACCCGAACATGCGGGCCATGTACTGATCATCCCGAGCATGTCGCTCGGCTAATGTGAGAACTGGCCCGTGAGTGGTGTCGGTTGCCTTAGTTTTAGTGATGTCCAAGGCACGCCTATCCATCTGCGGGATGTAGTCTAGGGCCTCCTCCTCGATGTCAACGCCCCTCAAAAATGTGGTCAGCAAACCACTAAACCTGTACTGTTCCCTTGAGCAACCGGGCTCTCTTCATGGCGGAGATAATCACCGCCCCAACATTAATCTCCAGCCCTTTCATCAGGGCATAGACCAAGCACACACGATCCCGGGTGACATCTGTCACGTGCACCCCCGGGATCAGGCAGGAACACACAATTTTGAGCCAAATCCAGGCTTCCCTGTTCATTTGAGAGTAGGGTAGTGTCTGATGGTAGCCTCTCTCCTTATGCCTGCTCCACTATGCTGTAGAACGGGCTCCACACAGAGTGCGTCTGATATTCGCATATGGTGGAGTGATGTTCAGTTGTCGGAGTACATGGGCGTCTGTGTCCCGCGCCCCCAAAATGGCATTAAGGTGATGGGGCTCAAAGGTGACTACCTGCCCCTTTATCTTGATGGTGTGACTGCGGAGTGTCGGGTTCCAGTTGGCGTAGAACTCCCGAATCAGGTGGAGATTGCACTCCTTGGGCTCTTCAAAGATGAAGTTCAGCCCGACAGCGTCAATCCTATGTACGATTCTGGGGAATTCCTGTGCCAACGGCTCCCTTACAATGTGCTCCTTGGGGAAGTATTTGTTCTCCTTGTGCTTTGCGTACCATTTCTTCCCTTCGTCAGTCACCCATCGCATTCCTTATTGACGGCATTGGCCGTGCGGAAGATCAGGGAGCCCACTTGCACCAGCACGTCCTCCACAATGCCATCTTGTCTGGCCAAAGAACGATCCGCTAGTTGCATGATCACTGTCGTTGGTCTAGGACTTCCTAGCCCCAATTTCTTGAATACCGATGTAGGCATCAAGTTAATGCTCGCTCCCAAATCGCATAATCCGCGAGCTCGGATACTCTGCCCGATTGTAAGTTGAATTATAAAGCTCCCAGGGTCATTGAGCTTTATGGGCAACCTATTTTGTATCCGGGAAGTGCACTCCTCCGTAAGCGCCACCGTAGCGTACTCCGTCAACCTACTTTTGTTCGCCATGATGTCCTTGATATATTTTGCATACTTCGGCACTCCCTGCAAAACATCAACAAGAGGTAAATTAATGTGTACCTGTTTAAGCACCTCTATGAACTTTTTGAAATATGCTTCCTCCTTGTCTTTCTTTAATCTTTGAGGGAACGGGGGTGGTGGTCTTTCTGGTTCAGCTTCCTTCTCCTTCCCCCTATCATCATTGTGTTCCTCTCATTCTCCAGTACTCTCGACTGCTGCGGTTGTCTTTCTGGTTCTACCTCCTTGAGTTGCAAACCACTCCTTGTGGTCACTGCGTTCACTTGCTTGGGGTTGGGGTCAGTATCACTCGGAAGTACTCCTCTCGGCCTGGTGTTCTGAGCTCCAGCTAGTTGCCCAAACTTGTACTCCAACACCTTTGTAGCTAACTGATTGTTCTTTACATCGGCTGCCAATTTCACATAGTCAGCCTGCAATTAAGCTTGGTTAGCTATCATCGTTTTGAACATTTCCTCAATGCTGGGTGATGGTAGTGGTGGAGGTGCATTGTTGCTTCTGTATTGAGTCTGATAGTTCTGCTGCCCTCCTTGATTTTTCTGTGCCCCCTGGCTCGAACTCTTCCCGTGATGGCTATTACTACCCCAAGAGAAATTCGAGTGACTCCTCCAGTTAGAGTTGTAGTTGTTGCCATACTGTTGGTGATTATTTCTCTGTACATTACCAACAAAGTTCACTGAATCAAGATTCGCACCACAACACTCAGCTGAGTGTTCATTACTGTCGCATATTTGACACCAAATCTGCGGCACTACATTCACTGGGGCTTGAGACTGATTCATGCTCATATTGCTGAAGTGGGTGTTGAGTTGATTTTGTAACGCAGCTAGCTGTGCAGCGATAGCTGTGAAACCATCCACTTCTAAGACTCCTGCCGCTTTCCTTGTTCCTCCTCTAGAAGAGTCCGCATTCCACTCTGGATTTCCCTGCGAAATGCGGTTTAACAAAGTATACAGCTCCTCATAAGTTTTTTCTAATGCTTGTCCCCCAGCTGCTGAGTCTAGCAAAATTTTTGTGTGGGGTTCCAAACCCTCTATGAAAGTATGCACCAGCACATCATTGGATTGGTGATGATGAGGACAATCCCGCAACATAGATTTGAATTGTTCCCAAGCTTGATACAGATTATCCCCCTCTCTTTGTTTAAAACTTAGAATTTGACTTCTAAGTCTTGCTGTTTTACCGGATGAAAAGAACCGTATCAAAAATTTCCGTGCAAGATCATCCTAAGTGGTGATAGAATTAGGTGGCTCAGCTTTCAACCACCTCTTTGCTTCTCCCAAAAGTGAAAATGGGAACAATGTAAGCCTGACGTAATTGGATGACACTCCAGCAGGGATGTAAGTGTCACTTATCTCTAAAAAGTTTTGGAGATGCTGTTGTTGATCCTCGTGAGGGAGACCTGTGATTGCCCGCTGGTGTGCAGCAATAGCACCATATTCTGTTTAAGCTCGAACCTCCCTCCTAGCTCAGGTTTGCGAATGCTAGATGTAACATTGTTAGCATGTGGGATTGCCACTTCGCGAACCGTCCTAGCTGCCATTTCCTCGGGCACTAACACTGCCCTCACAATTGGTGGATTCCGTTGTTGCTCCAGGTTGTTTGTCTGAGCAACTGCAGCTTTCTATCTAAAGCTTCTCTCCTTTGACGATGGAATTGTCTTTCCGGCTCTAAGTGTGAATCCACCAGCTGCTTGTCTCTTGCCTGTGTTCAACAGAATTCAATATCTGCAAAATACAGGCCAAGAACAAGTTGTTAGCTCTAATAAGAAATCATAAACTAACACTTAAGAAAACAATTTTACCAATTGCCAGTCCCCAACAACGACACCAAAAACTTGTTCGGGAATTTTTGAATACCTACACGCAAGTGCACGCGGTCGAACAAGTAGTAAAATGGCTAGAGTAGCCAAGTATCGATCCCACAGGGACTGGACCAAGGTAATAATAGAATCAAGCGTTAATAAACTCAAACTCTAATAATGCAGACAACTGTTTCAAGAAGATTTTGGGAGTTTGTTTCCTAATTTATACTAATATAAAAAAATGTACAAATTGAGTCTGAACTATAGTAATGAGCATGCTGAGGCTAAAACGAACATGCAGGGAAGCAATTTATTGATACAAATCGGTTAATCTTTCCTTCGGTTGCTAGTCAAGAATTATTGCCTATGGATTAAAACTCTCATATTTAACCCAACTTAAGAATCATGAACCTTCCTTCCACCTACATTTCTGTGATAAAAAGAAATTCAGGTTCTAGCCACACAAAACCGATTCCTTAATTGACTAATACGACTTTAAGATATATTTCTATTTTGAAGGTAAATCAATTCTCAATTTTCCCAAACCAAGAAGAGATCATATCCTACCGATTCACAACTTTCCAATTTCTTTCTCTTCGGAGCAAAAATTGGATTTTTTAGATATACATTAATATTGGCCAAACATTAATGCAGTAAGAACAAGAATTAATAGAACAACCATAGAACAAAAGATGAAAAACCAAGGTGATCAATAATTACATTCCGCTACAAATTTTCTTAACCTCAACAAGAAGTGAATTTAGCCACTCATTTGTGGATTAAACATCATTAAATGAGTGTAAATCATACAAACAATTCAAATAAAGGAGAAAGAGTTAGAGAAGAACCCTAAGATTTTCGTCTTCTCAACTGCCTATAACCCACGTTCTTGCTCAACCAAGTCAGAATAATTAAAAATAAACCTAAGTGTGCTATTTATACTAGTGGGAATTTTTCCCTAAATAACAAGCAACGTGTAACGGAGTGCATCGTGGAGCACTACCTCCGTGACACGCCACAAACGCGGACCCTCACTAGAATTCGGTCCTTCAGCTCTTACTCCTTAACGTGCCACGGTGTGCAACACGGGGCTTGGCCAATGTGCCACGGCTCCAACGCGGACTTTTCGCTAGAATTACATGTTCCGGGTAATTATGTCCAACGTGGCACAAAGGCAACGCGGACCTCCACTGGAACTTGGCCTATTTTAATCATCCGGGGAAAAATGCCTTCGCGATGGCAGCGTGACACGGCTCCATCGCGGAGCCCCTTAATTTGCTACATTACCTTGGCCTTTTTCAATGCTCACTTCCGAGTCCATTCCCGATTTCTCCCAACATGCATCTTAGCTTCCTAAAATTACATTTTTCCTGCAAAACAACACTATTCATGTTGGTTAGTATAAATTCACCTTTTAACTACAAATCACATGAGAATGTTCAAATATTGATGGATAAACAAGATGAAATGAAGCATTTGAGTATCACTTGGGCATATAATTCTACCCAAGATCAAGCTCAAGTTCCTACTTGAAAGCGAAGAGGTCAATTTTAAGGTGTGTCAATCCGCTGAACCCCTAGATGAATGCAAAGTGGTTGGACTATTAGATGAAGAGAGCGAGTATAGCGGAGTGGAGATGAAGGAGGCTGAATCGGAGGATGAGCTGTCACTCCCCAAGTCTATACCCTGGACGAGACATGGTACTTGGAGTCAAAAGTAATCCCAAGTCAACCCATGGTCTATCATAATACTGGCAATCTAAGTAAAGACATAGCGGAAGCTTTAAAACTAATAAAATAAAATATTTAGGAAGAAGAACTAAATCATAAAGTTTTAATACAACCGAAACAAAACTAAAAATCTGGATCTGTGTCTGTGTATGTAAGACATCTATTTGCTGAGTTGCTAGGACAAGCCCCTAGCTAACTCTAAGTCTAACTGAAAGAAATATAACTAAAAAGAATAATCATCATCCTCAAAAGATGAGGACTCACCACTGGTGCAGTTGAAAATTCTAGGACGAGATCTTTTAATGGTGCTGAGACTGAGAACTTGCAGTTGTATCATAAAATGATACAACATAGAAGGTACACGACAATTCTTTGAATGTGCTGAGTAAGTAGGAGAAACAATAACATGGACAATAAAAGAATTAAACTGTAAAGACATGCAATGAACAACTGAAATGTTGAATCTGAATAAACTACAATATACTAGATGGTCAAAATGACCCTGTCTGATGGTCAAAGACATGCCCTAAATCTGAGATACTGCTCTGAATTACGGTACTGAACTGATCTGAACTGAATAATCTGAAATTGTTCTGAGATAAGCTAACTAATACTGAATTGACTAGTGGGAGAGTCTATAACCGACATACAACCACATGAGCTGGATGTGGAGTCTGTTGTATACACCCCATCGGTAGGACCCAACATACCTTGCCAGGGTATAAAGGCATGAACTGGGTGATCACAAGTCTAGGGCTATAAGGCCAATAAAAATAACCTACGGTGGAAAACTAGTTTTGGGAACCTGCATGCGCTGGAACCCTGGCCCGCTCGGTGCTAAGTCCTACTCCTATTGGATAGTCCTAGATAGATTACTAGGCTGTTAGCTCGAAATTGGGGCCCAAGACTAAGTTAGGAATACCTATCTGGAAGTACCCTGAGAGTCTTATCGAACCGGATTCTATAACTGGTGTTCCAAGACTTGTCAGAGTTGCTTATCTGGAAGCGTCATAATCATCTAAAGAACAAGCTGTAATATGAAGCTGAGGCCCTAAGGCTGGTCAGAGCTTCTTATCTGGAAGTGTCATGACCTCCTAAAGAACCACTAAAATCTAATAACCGAGTCTAATACTGATAACTAGGAGGCACCATTGACACCTTAATAATTAACTATAGTCAAACTGATCAGCTGACATTTTCTAGACATCACTGAGTGTAATAATCTGACTGAGACTGGACATGTATATATTTGACTAAGATTTCCACATACACTAACAATATAGGGATCTCAAATCTGATAGAATCAAGCTACAGGGAAACTAGTCCAACACGGAAGATTCTAAATTCTACTGAACTAAGAACAAGGGATAAATCATTTTACAAGATACAATTCTAATAAATTTCTAGAAATAAGGAATAATAAAGAAGTTAAAAATCATGAGAAATACTCTACTTGAAATCTCAAAGAAATTAGTATGACAAATTTCTACATTTCAAATCCATATGGCTGAACTGATAAAGAGAATATAGAAGATTTTGGGGATACAAGGGAAGAACTATTCCCTTGTTTAATTCCCACATACATGGATAAGAAATCCCTGAAGAAGAAAACTTGAATTTCTGCAACTGATGAGGACCCCTAGTTCTTGCTCGAGAAAAGAAGTCTGGATTCTACGATCATTTACTGGGAGTCTACATGCGGAATGAGGGGGAAAATCATTCAATTCCTCTAATATATCTGAAATTATACTTAAACAACGTAGTTTTTGGACTAAATAGGTGGAAAATTACAAAAATATCCCTGAAATAAAAATCTGAAAACTGACCGACAGGAAACCAACGGGTCACTAAATGAGTCATTGCTGAGACAACAACTCGTTAGGACCTCTCATGGGTCCTACTGCCTGCGGGATGGGATCATTGGATCTTGCAATGGGGGACACCATGACTCGTTGGATGAACCAATGAGTCCTTGGCTCCTCCCATGGTCACTATACGAGGAAACCTAGTAAGCTTGACAACGGGTTGTTGTGTCCAGTCGTTACTTTCACTAGACAACTTCTAAAAATTCTCAAAGTTTACACAACGGGTGATGACAATGACTCGTTATGGGAAACGATGAGTCGTTGTTTCCATTCATCGTTAGGTTTCTGGGGTTCTCATCCAACGACTCCCACAATGGGTCGTGGTTTCTGATGACAACTTGTTGGTTGAGTCATGGGGTCCTGGAGAAGGGATTTTGAGTTGGGGAACCAATGAGTGACAGGACGACTTGTTGTTTCTCACAATGGGTCATTCCTTGTCCCATGGTTTCTCGGCTGATCAAGTAGGGCTGACCGCGACTGACACAATGAGTTGTTAGAGCTGACCACGACTTGTTGTCTCAATCGTTCTGGGGGAGATTTTACGGTTTTCTTCTGGATTTTTCTTACAAAGTATGATTCTAGTCTAGGAAAGTTTTGGGGTGTTACAATATCTCCCCCTTGGGATCATTCGTCCTCTAAAGCTATTGGGAAACTAGGAAAAGAGCTGAAATTCCTAGACTGAGACTATGGGCTAGTTTCTAAAGGAATAACTGACTCCGAACTAACTTAACCATGCTAATAAAGCTGATGCAACTATTATGCACATTGAAAATCTGAATAGAGATGATGAGTACAAAACTGAACAGAGTGCTGAGGAGGGATTTAGTACTTGATGTTGGAACAGAACTGGAAGGGAATAAGTGAGGGTATCTAGCCATCATGTCTGCTTCTACTTCTCATGTGGCTTTCTCAACTAGCTGGTTCCTTCACAAAACTTTCACCGAAGCGACTTCCTTATTTCTCAGCTTACGAACCTGATGGTCAAGGATCTAAACTGGGACCACTTCGTAAGATAGACTATATTCTATTCCCACAGCATCTAGTGGCACAACTAAAGTTGGATCACCGATGCACTTCTTCAATAGTGACACATCGAAGACTGGGTGGACCGATGCTAACTCTGGGGGTAGTTCTAACTCATATTCCACACCTCCAATTCACTTCAAAATTCTGTAGCATCTCACATAGCTTGGATTGTGTTTTCCTTTCTTCGCAAATCTTATCACCCCTTTCATGGGTGAGATTTTCAGATAAACCCAAGCATCCACTCCAAATTCTAACTCTCTCCTCCTCACATCCACATAAGATTTCTGATGGCTTTGCGCTATTTTCAACCTCTCCCTAATAGGTTGTACCTTCTGCATTGCCTCATGAACTGAGTCTGGCCTTATTAGGGTAGCTCCACCAACCTCAAACCACCCAATAGGAGATCTACACCTCCTAGCATACAATGCCTCGAACGGGGCCATCCGGATACTTGAGTGATAGCTGTTGTTGTATGCAAACTTGATGAGAGTTAGGTGATCATCCCAACTGTCCTTGAAATCGATCACGCACACTCTCATCATATCTTCCATGGTCTATATAGTCCGCTCAGCTTGTCCATCTATCTGCGGGTGAAAAGTTGTGCTGAGCTTGACCTGGGTACCAAGTCCCTTCTGAAATGACATCCAAAAATGTGAGCTAAACTATGTACCTCTATTATAAATAAAGGATAAGGGAACTCCATGTAGTTTAACCAACTCTCAGATATAAAGCCGAGCATAATCCTCAGTCGTGTCTATAGTTTTAACTGGGAGGAAATATGCTGACTTGGTCATCTCGTCTATTATCACCCAGATTGAGTCATCCAACCGACGAGTTTGTGGTAGACTTGTAATAAAATCCATATTTACTTCTTCCCACTTCCACGTGGGTTTTTTGATATTCTGAGTCATACCTCTCGGTCTCTGATGTTCCATCTGATGTGCTATGAGTTTACAACACTTTCAACACTCAAAAATAAGAAAATAGCATGGAATTAGGTGTGTTTATATGGATATAAGGCACTTTTTCTTTGATTACAAGACAAATAGGTGTTAGAGCATGAATGTGCAAAAGATAGCCTAAAAGTGCAGAATACGGGCTAAAGTCACAAGTCTCAGTATGATCCATAGGTTGATGCTATGAGCCTTACTGAAGACCGTGAAAAGTATCAGATGGCTGAGTTGTGAAGAGTGCATCCTATGACTCTTAGTACAAGTCGTACAACACTTGTATGAGCCATAGTATTAAGTCATGGAAATATTCAGAAGAATTTCACAAGAGGATGACTCCTGACACGGATAAACAGTATGAGTCATGGCGTCAAGGTACGAGTCGTACCATCACACTCGTAAAGAACTTCAGCAAAATTGAGAATTCTCAGAGTCAAGCAAAGGAAGAACAGTATGACTCATAGGAAGCATGTACGAGTCGTACCAAGGCCCAACACATAGAAATATTTCCCAAAGACATAAGGATAGCAGGTACGACCCGTACAATCCTGCTACGGGTCGTAGGATTTGTTGTGGCTCAGGTGGCACTAGTTATGGAAAACTACCCTGTTAGCTCAGGAAAAGGATTATTATGTCTGTATAAATACCTTTTATGTTTTATTTTCATAATAAGATGTTAGAAGAGAGAGGACATGAGAGAACTTTATAGAATATTGAGACAACATAGAATTGAGTTGATTGACTTGTGATCAACATTTTCTTGATTTCTTCTTGATTTTTGTGAATTTTTCTTGAGTTATTTTGGGTATAATCAAACAAGTTTTTCTCTCATCTAAAATTGTATGTATTGATTTATGTGTTTAAATATGAATGCATATCATAATCTTGCATCTATGAGAGGCTAAAACCTCCATAGCTAGGGTTGTGGGAACCATGGTGGATTAATGAGATAGGGTTGCAAAAAAGTGATTCAAAACCAATGCAAAATGCTTGTGTTGAATTATGTTCATGCTTAAACATTTCTTAACAGTGACAATGTTAGGACTTGCCCGAATTCTTTGCTTGCTTGAGCCTAGAGAGGTAGAGATTAGGAAAAGAGAATTATAACAAAACCTTGACCTTGATGATCATTGTGTTAACTTGAGTTGTGGTCGCAGAATAGTTAAATTTGGAACAAATTGATAGCGGTTAATTTGAAATTGCTCATGAGACTTGACCTGGTGATTGAGTATAGTCATTCAATAGGGATGAACCAGTCTCTTGGATGAACCCTAGTTATCAGTTCTGCAAGTAAGCATTGGTATTGATCACGTGTGTATACCCGAAGAAGTTATGAACCCATGGGGAACATAAACCCTAGTTAGTCTTAATTCTTGATTTTACATCACAATTTCAATCATTGTGTTTTAATTATTATTTTTCTTAAAACCCCCAATTGGAGTAACCAACCAACAAGTTCACTTACCGATATTAGTCTAGATCTTCCATATTCCCTGTGGGTTCGACCCTAACCTCTTTGTTAGGTTCTTTATTGACAATGTCTGCTTAATACTTCAGTAGGAGGTGTGGTTTGAGCGTTATCAAAAAGTGGCGCCTATTTCTTGGGAATACGACAAAAACTAGATTAATCATTTGTATTTGACTTTGGTAGCTATTTCCCTATTTACATTTTCTTTTGTTTTTATTTTGTGATTCTTTCAGGATACATCAAGGGAACGGTCCCTCATTCAAAAACCCAGATGGAATGTGATAAATTGCCAATGCCTGTTGAGGAGATGATGACTATTGATACTTTAGCAGTTGTGATGATGAATTATGAGGGAGACAGGATATTTGAATACACGAATACGGTGAACGCTTTAAATGGAATGGGGTCATATAACTTCAGGCTAAAGAAGTTAGACCTGGATCTAAAGAATCGTTCAAAGCCGCCAGCCAAACCATCTGTGGAGGTACCACCAGTCCTTGAGCTGAAAGCACTACCTCCCCATCTCAAGTATGTATTCCTCGGCGAAGACAATACTTTACCTGTAATAATCACAACAGATTTGTTAGATGATCAGGTGGGAGCTTTGGTTAGCATAATAAAAAGGTACAAAAAGGCACTTGGCTGGACCACAACTGATATCATCGAAATCCTGCTAGGCATATGTACTCACAAAATCCAACTCAAGCCAAATTGCAAACCAAGTATAGAACATCAGCGCCGCCTGAAACCCCAATGCAAGAAGTAGTAAAGAAGGAGATCATCAAGTGGCTGGATACTGGAGTGATATATCCCATCGCAGATAGCAAGTGGGTAAGCCCAGTATAGTGTGTACAGAAGAAAGGTGGGATCACACTGATGCCCAATGAAAAGAATAAGCTGATACCAATACGACCAGTCACAGGGTGGCGTGTATGTATGGATTACAGGAGACTCAACCACTAGACCCAAAAGGACCACTTTCCAATGTTGTTCTTGGATCCGATGCTTGACAGACTAGCAGGTAGAGGTTGGTACTATTTTCTTGATGGTTATTCAGGATATAATCAGATTACTATCGCTCCAAAAGACCAGGAAAAATCGACCTTTACTTGTCCGTATGGAACGTTCTCTTTCAAAAGAATGCCATTCGGATTATGCAATGCAACAACCATATTCTAGAGCTGCATGATGTTTATATTCTCAGACATGGTGGCGAACACCATTGAAGTATATATGGATGACTTCTCTGTTATAGGTGACTCATTCAAATCTTTCTTCGACCACTTGGGCAAAGTATTGAAAAGATGTGAAGAAATTAATCTGGTCCTAAACTGGAAAATATGGCATTTTATGGTTAAGGAGGGAATAGTGTTGGGTCATAAAATCTCGAGAAAGGGAATTGAGGTGGAAAAGGAAAAAATTGATGTTATAGCTGGTTTTCCACGCCCTATTTCCATAAAAAGGGTCAGAAGCTTTCTAAGGCGTGGAGGATTCTACAGACGATTCATTAAGGACTTTTCAAAAATTGCACCGCCATTGTGCAAATTACTTGAGAAGGAGGTAAAGTTCGTGTTTGATGAAGCATGTCTAATAGCTTTTGAGTGCTTAAAAGAGAAACTCACCACTTCTCCTATCATCATAGCTCCAGACTGGTCTCTTCCGTTTGAGGTAATGTGTGATGTTAGCGGTGTTGCTCTTGGTGCAATTTTAGGCCAACGAAGAGCAAAGATTTTTCATCTGATCTACTATGCTATTAAAACACCCAATACGGCCCAGAAGAATTACACAGTCACATAACAGGATCTATTGGCATGGTCTTTGCATTCAAAAAATTTTGAGCATACTTTCTTGGAACCAAGGTGATCATTCATATAGACCATGCCGCTTTGAGGTACCTGATGTCAAAAAAGGATGCCAAACCCAGATGGATTCGGTGAGTGCTCTTGCTCTAAGAATTTGAGTTCGAGGTTAAAGATCGGAAGGGAATGGAATATCAGGTAGTGGATCATCTATCTAGGCTCTAGTCTGAAGCCAGGGTAAGAGAAGAGGTTGATATTAATGATGCCTTCCCAAACGAATAGGTACTAGATGCATTGCTGGACTTGATTCCCTGGTTTGCCGACTTTGCAAATTACTTGGTTAGCGATATGTTATTGGCAGACCTAATTCCTCAGGAGAAGAAAAAGTTATTATTTGATGCCCGAAGATATTACTGGGATGAGCCATATGTCATGACCCGGACGTGCACCCCGATCATACACACGGGACAAGGGACCCCGAGAGACCCTAAGTCAACCCATGGCACATGCATACAACTAATCTCATTTAAATAAACGAAATATTAAGCATAAAATTTCGTGGAAATGTAACCATGACATAGCATCAGGAAATACCAAACATTTACATAAGCTGAGTACTACTCATTTGTCCGAAAGCCTCTAATACATAAGATGGGTTGATGGGAGAACACACCCAACTAACCCGAGCAATACTAAAACATAATCAACATGATAGTTTATCAAACGGCCCTCAGAACATGAGGACTCACCAACAAGCTGATAGCGAACTCTGAGGAGCTACTAAGGAGGGTGAGCTTGAGAGCCGGGTCCTGTATCATGAAATGATTCAACATCGAAAGTATGCGATCAATACGTGGAATATACCGAGTATGAACGGTAAATAAAATGGGCATTTTTAGTGTAAGTAAAAGCCATAAATAGACATAGGAGAAGGACATCATGCTTACATCAAACTCTTCATAATAATCATAAGGCTCAAGGATTTCAAGTCATTCATAATCGTTCATTATCATAATCGTGGGAAAACTCAATCAAAACATAACTTGAGCCAATAAAATAAACATAAAAATGCATAAAACATGCGGAACAATGGGAGGACTCTCATAACCGACACGATCATGATAGAGCCTTTCACAATGCCCCACTGTCTCGCTCAAGTGGGCAGAGCCAACCCTGGCTTGCTAGGTGAGGGTCGTGCATAAGGTGTGATATCACATCTGAGGGGATCATTATTAACACAACATATCATTAGAAACCCATGGTGGCATGTGGTTATGAGACACCGGCATAGTGCTTTGAACACCGGGCTGCTCGGTGCTAGACACGGCTCCCAAAAACATGCATATAAACTCATACATAAATCAATAACATCATGCATTAAGATTCATTGGCTGAAATATAACATTTATCATCATTGATCCCCTTTAAAACATGCATATCCAAGAATCAAAGCCCTTTTCATCGGCCAACATTATAAATCAATAAATCATGTAATTCGTTTCATAAATCGTAAATCATTCTTCAGTATGTGGGCATGGCCTATTACTTTATCATACTCAATACTTTCAAAATATGCTCATAAACATGGATAACTAGAAAATCATGCTTTTCCATCATCAATAAACTCAAATTATAAAGTATTTATCATAAATCATAACTTCCATGAACTTTCATCAAATGGGTAATTTGGATTTAAAAGATTGAAACATGATTAAAGGAAAATAATGATAAAACCTGTCCATCATTCAAAATTCAATAATTAAAACTCAATTAAATCATACCCATAAAGAGAAATCACATTTTCATGCATTTGGGTAAAACCCCATAGACTTGAATAGGAGGATTGATGATTTTAATTGAAATTGGGAATGGGTGAGGAAGAATTCTACCCATTTAAAAAACCCTACATACCTAGGAATGGATGAACTTAAAGTTCCTTGAACACCCACAAAGAAATTGATGAAAATTTGGGGAAGAAGGCCTAGAATCTCCCAAAAACCTCTCTAAGTTTGTGCATGAGAATGGGCATGCATAAAGGGCTTAACCAATCTTATGTAACTTAGAAACATATCCAAAACGGCGTAGTTTAGGCCTTAGGGACTTAGGAAGTTATGAAGACACCCTTACTAAAACGCAGGAAATTTTGGTCGCCAGTCGCCACAAGGGACCTAATGGTTCGTTGCCACAGGGCACGACTTGTGGCCTTGATCCATTGAGTCCACTGCTCAAACATCTAAGGGAACCCCATGGGTGACTTCACGAGTTGTGAGGTCAGACCACGACTCGTGGTCACCTTTCGTGGCCTATACTGCCCATCCCAACTTGCCAATCCTCTAGGGTTGACCACGGGTGACCTCACGAGTCGTGAGGTCTGACCATGACTCGCGGTCAAGCCCGTCGCCTTATCACCCAAGCCTTACCACACCATGCTGACCATGAGTCACCTCACAACTCGTGGTCACTCTTCACGACTCACCTCACGAGTCGTTCTGTGACTTGGTGCGAATTTTCGGTTTTTCTCCATTTTCACTTCTAAGTCTGATCCTTGGTTTCCCCGGGTATAACAATATCTCCCTCTTGGGAACATTCATCCTCGAACGTTAGAAACATGCAGAAAACTCAGAAACAAGCTATCACCCTATACAATTACTAGTCATTTAAGTCAAAAATGAACGGAATGACTACCTCTGAAAGGAACTATATAGCTAAACTTAATTGAGACATCACATACATTGACCATATCATAAAACAAACTTGTACACATGAATTGAAGGGTAAAAGATGATTAAAGGTTTAGGGAAAAACTGATACCTCAAACTGAAACTAAGTCGGTAGGGAACAAATGAGGGTATTTAGCTATCATATCTGCTTTGGCTTCTCAAGTAGCTCCCTCAACATGCTGATTTCTCCATAATACTTTAACTGAAGCTACTTCTTTGTTCCTTAGCCTCCGAACCTGACGATCCAAGATTCAACGGGAATTTCTTCATAATTGAGGCTATCCTTCACTCCAATGTTGTCTACCAAAACTACCAAGGCTAGATAACCCAAGCACTTCTTCAAAAGTGACATATGAAAGAAGGGATGAATCGAAGATAGCTCCGAGGGCAAGTCCAATTCACACGCCACCTTATCAACTCTTTTCACAACCCAGTAGGGGCCAACATAACGGGGACTGAGTTTACCTTTTTTTTGAACCGCGTGACTCCATTCATAGGTGATACCTTTAGAAATACCCAGTGGTCCACATCAAACTCCAAATCTCTTCTCCTCGCATCAGCATACCATTTTTGACAACTTTGAGTGGTTTTCAATTGGTCCCTTATCAACTGAACCTTCACGATCACCGCATGAACCAAATCTGGTCCTATCATAGCTACCTCACCAACCTCGAACCATCTGATGGGAGATCTACACCTCCGCCCCTAAAGAGGCTCTAACAAGGCCATCTGGATACTAGTGTGGTAACTGTTATTATAAGCAAACTAGATCAAGGGAAAATGATCATCCCAACTACCTTTAAAATCCGTAACACATGCCCTCAATATATCTTCAAGGGTCTAAATGGTTCGTTCTACCTGGCCGTCTATTTGCAGATGGAAGGATGTACTGAGCTTAACCTGCGTCCCTAGTCCTTTTTGTAAAGAATGCTAGAATTGAGAGGTAAACTGAGTACGTCGGTCTGAGATAATAGACAAGGGTACTCCATGAAGTTGAACCAACTCCCCAATATACAACTTAGCATAATCATCTGCTGAATTCGTGGTCTTGACCGGTAGGAAGTGTGCCGCCTTAGTTAGCCTGTCCACCACCACCCAAATAGAGTCATAGTATCGGCGAGTACGAGGTAGGCCTATAACAAAATCCATATTAATCTCTTCCCACTTCCAAGTGGGGATGCTGATATCCTGAAGTACGCCTCCCGACCTTTGATGTTTGACTTTCACTTGCTGGAAGTTTAGACATTTTTCTATGAACTCCACAATATCTTTCTTCATACCATCCCACCAATAGATTTCTCGCAAATCCCGATACATTTTCATGGATTCTAGATGAATAGAATATCTGGTACCATGAGCCTCATGCAATATCCAAATCTCAAATTATCGACGTCCATAACACATAGTTGACCCTAGCATCATTGCACACCATCTCCCCCTTCGGAGAAGACCTCCACCTTCTAACTCCGCACCACCTCCTTCAGCTTCCTCAATATTGGATCCTCATCTTGTCTAGATTTAACATCAACTACCAACGACAATTCTAACCCATTATGTACAACAACACCGCCATCGGTCGAATCGATCAATCTAACTCCCAGCCTTGCCAGTCGGTGGAAATCCTTCACCAACTCCTTCTTTCCCTCATCCACGTAGGTCACACTTTCCATGGAGAGTCTACTAAGCGCATCCGCAACCACATTATCCTTGCCCGGGTGGTAAAGGATACTCATTTCATAGTCCTTAAGTAACTCCAACCACCTTCTTTGCGAAAGATTTAGATCATTATGTGTGAACACATATAGCAAGCTCTTGTGATCCGTAAATACATCCACGTGGACCCCATACAAGTAATGCCTCCATATCTTTAATTCAAACACCACCGCGGCCAACTCAAGATCATGGGTCGGGTAATTCTTTTCATGAACTTTCAGCTGTCTCGAGGCATATGCTATTACCTTCCCACGCTGCATAAACGCACATCCCAGCCCGACTCTCAAAGCATGACAATACACTACAAAGCCATCAGTACCCTCAGGTAAGGTCAACACTAGTGCTAAAGTGAGTCGGGTCTTTAACTCTTGGAAGCTTTTCTCACAAGCATCCGACCATTGGAACTTCATCTTTTTTTGAGTCAACTTAGTTAAAGGTGCCGCAATAGATGAGAAACCCTCCACAAACCGTCGGTAGTAACCTGCTAGGCCCAAGAAACTCTAAATTTCCGAAGGATTCACCAGTCTAGGCCAATTTTTCATCGCCTCGATCTTTTGGGAATCTACCCTTATGCCTTCACTTGATACCACATGTCCCAGAAATGCTACCAAGTTTAACCAAAATTCTCACTTGCTAAACTTTGCATATAGCTTACAATCCTTGAGGGTTTGCAGCACTATCCTCAAATGAGTGGCATGGTCCTCCTCGCTCCGAGAGTATATCAAGATGTCGTCAATGAACACAATTACGAACATGTCCAAATATTCCTTGAACACCCTGTTCATTAGATTTATAAAAGTTGTAGGAGCATTGGTTAGCCCAAAAGACATTGTTGAGCCTGCAAGTGTACGGGTCGTACAAGTGATACAGTGGCCCTTTTTAAGAGCCGGATGTCGAACCCACAGGGACTAGACCAATTCGGCTAACTATCAAGTTCAAGTTTGATAGTAAATTCCACAAGTGTTGATTATAGAAGTTTTCGATAGAGTTAATTAAGTCTAGGGGCGGTCAACGAAATACACTGAATTAATTTAAGGAGCAACTAGAGTTAAAGCCAGATACTCATGTGATACTATGATTTGCAATGGTTCAAGTATGAAATTATCAATTGTCATCTCACATAATTAGAATTGCATGTTCATGATCTTTCAAGCCTCTAAACACGACAAACTAGACTCACAACTACATCGTTGAGCGGGGATGTGACATTCTAGTTCGTGGGCAATTCATTTACTTGGATGTGGTTTATGGGAATTATGCTCTTGATTAGGGACTTTTGTACCTCTAATCATTTAACCGAACTTAGCTTCACAACTACTTCTACAAGTGGTGATGTGATAATTCTATGTTGGTGTCTTTCTATCTTCCCATTTTATCAACCAAGCAAGGTATTAGGTATATTCCTATCCTAACCACAAATTATATCTTGAGATACAATCTTGCTCCCTACATTGTCTTGTTATTTCCTAGGTTATCTTTCTCAAGCATGTACCTAAGCTTAACCCACTTGTTTTCATGGTGATCAGTCATAAAAACAACCATAATTCAAAATGCAAGACAAAACAACAATCAATAACTTAAAACCAAAACAAAATCGAAAAATTGCAATCATATCTTGTGGCGTCAACCCTAGAGGGAGGGTTCTAGCCACTCATGTTCGTATAATTACAAGAAAGCATAATTAAAGTAACCTACTTACAAGAATTGGTAGAAGAGAAGATGAAATTGATGAACCCTAGGTGAGTTCTTCCACTTCTCCCTCACTCCTTGGCAGTTTTTCAGAAATAAATCGTGACTTCTTTGTTCTTAGGAGCTAAGGGACCTATTTATAGTAAATGAGAATTATACAAAATTATGCCTGTCGTGGAATGGCTCCATGGCACGGAGTGTATCGCAGAGCACTGCCTCCGTGGCATGGAGTGTATAGAGGAGCACTGCCTCCGTGACACGGAGTGTATCGCGGAGCACTGCCTCCGTGACACAGAGGTATCGCGGAAGCCCTCTAGAAATCTCCCAATTTATTCCAACTTTGGTGTTTCGCTCCCAATATCATTCCTCCACTTCACCAAATCATAGATTGGGTCCTCCAATGCATTATTTCCTTCAAAAACAAGGACTAATCATGTTGGTTAGTATATATTCACATTTACATAAAATCACATGAAAATGTATTTACATAAGTAGATAAACAAGACTAAATTGAGTTACTAAGTAGCACTTAGGCATGCAATTATGCCCAAGATCACAACCCCACACGTAAAGTCTTGTTCGTCCTCGAACAAACCTTTTACATCTCATGCACATGAAGACTCACAGATAGCTAATTTAGCAAGACAATTCAAGCTACGACTACAATGATTGTTCAAGATAGCAAGCTAAAAATAGAGCATGCACGATTTAATTCATTGACATGAAATACAAGTATGTTAAGACTTCCTAACCTCAAGAATCGACTCTCAATCTTAGCAAACTCATGCAAATCAACCGATCAAGAAATCCAACATGAATGCTATCCTTCATTAAACATGTGCCCACACCACAAGAGTGTTACCCATTTTAACTCATGAATCTTCAAATTACACCATGTATGGGTATATGAATAAAAATTACACTCACTCTCACAAAGAATTCACATGCATCACGTAGTGACCCATAAGCTTGCCCTTAGTGTTTTACTCCACTAATTTAAGGATTTATGAACGTAAGATCAAGTAGGACTTAATGGGTTGTAATGTAAGCTAAGGGACGGGTAGGTACTATTCTGGACAGTAATAGAGGCTATCTTCCCCAAGTGCTTTTAATAACTTCAACCTTCATTAAGGAAATCTCTTCTCTTACTTCACCCTCATACTTTTCAATCCTGAATATTTTTTTATTGTTCCCATTTCTTTAAGCACACTTAGCTTATTAGTAAGGAATACTTACGCAACTTTTTCATTCATTTATTTTCTTACTCCCTACCAACAATCAAGCATTTTCAAACACGTGCACCCTTGACCTTTCTCAACTTTTACAACTGCTACTTTTCCTTCTTTTTCATGCTTCTCACTCCTTCACTCTTTCGGATTTTTCCCTTAAGCGCTTAGGAGTTTTGGATCAAATTCAAAGCTAATGAAAGAAAAAGGATTAAGCTTATATTGTAGCTATCAAAAAATAGGCTTAAGGCTCAATGGGGCTAACTAGGATTAAATATTCAAGGCAGGTAAAGTGAGGGATAACATTTAGGTTCCTTCAAAGAAATGCCTACATCCTTTCCTACAATCCACATCCTGCATTTCGTTTAGTATACACACCAGGAAAGTTCTAGACATTCCACAACAGCATGGAATATTCAAAAAACTTACACTCACAGCACATGCTCAATTCAAGACACATCCAGTAGACTCTTAACTCAGCTAATCACAAGAATTCAAAATTAAGTTTTCATCACATAGAGTCAAATTCAAGAGCCTAGGTGTCTCAAAAAAGTTATACACTTCTTACATGCTTCAACACTAACCAAACTTGCATCTTACAATCATGTATAGCACATAACAAGAACCTCCAGCCATCAATTAGCTATTGGTTCAAAAACCAACCTATTGACTAATTTTCCTCAAGACGGTCGTCATCCATCCATCGTCGGAAATAGTCTCTATCTATGACTAAAAACATTATATACGGACCAAGAAAAACATTTTTTTTATTCTTCGTTTCAAAGACCCCCCGTCGGAAAAGAATTGAAAAGAAAAATCAACGGGTGATGAAGTCATGCTTGACTCACAAAAAATTTTTTCAAATATTTCATCACAAGCATTACATTCACCAAAAATCGTTAAGCACAAAAATTTAGAAATTTCCCTTGAAATTTCCTTCACCCCACGCTTGAATCATGCTATGTCCTCATAGCATGAAATTAAAATTTAAAGAGGGTGAGAAATACTCCCTGAGTGTTATACCCCGTAAAATTTCCAACACATAGATGGCCTATTCGCATGTTGGTTGAGAGTAGTTGAAAGCCATACACGCTAGGAAAAGGCCCGGGACAAGACCGGACAAGAAACCTGTCGAACCATCGCGGAAGGAGCTGGGGCAGAGCCCCTCCGCGATGGCAACGTGTCACGGAGGTGGAGCCTCCGCGATGGCTCCGTGACACGTTGGCCCTGTCTAGCCCCAAGTATATAAAGCCCTCCACTTCGGTTTAAATGTTAAAATTCTTATAATTTCCAATGAAAACAGAGAGAAAATCAGAGAGGAAGAGGGACGAAGGGTTCTTGATAATTTCCTTCCGATTACGCTATCAAACGCGGTCCAAACTCAGATTAACTCCAGATACCGAGGTATTTAGTAGCAAGGAGCATTCCTACTGATTTAGTTTCGCGAAATTCGGCCGGCGAATCGTCGTGCTACCGAACTAAGGTAAGTGGAATTGCTCCAAATTAGTGTTAATATACTCCTAGCCTTAAAGTGAATATTTCTCCCTTCTGGACTTTCGAGAAATAGCGGGGTTTTGACCGTCTTTCGATAAGCCAAAGTTTAGGCTATAAATATATCGAAAGTAACGTTTTCTTTCAGCATATTGGTGTATTTAGTTCTAATTGACATGTATATGAATGTAGTTGGGAGAAACATCAGAAGTACCAACAGAAATCACATCGGTCAGTCGGATACTCAGAAACCAGGTATGTAAAGCTATTCTTTCAGCAAGCCAGGAAGTACAGTCAAGAAAATAAATAGAATAAAGGCTATTAACAGATACCCAGTGTATAGGAACAATTTTAGTACGATTTATAGCAAGCATGCTAGTATATCATTACATATTGTGCGATAGTCAGAATAACAGATAGTCAGATGATTTCAGATAGTAACGTGATATTCGCTAGTAGCTCAACATGTTCTTACGTAATATCCAGAAAGGAAGTACTAAAAGCAGTATAATAAATTGGCAGGATTACAGATAGTTTGTATTATATTTATTGAGCTATATCCAGTTATAGATGGCATGTTCTATGTTATTGAATTATATCCAGATATAATCAGACAGTCAGATAAAGGCCAGGTAGCAGTTAGCCCAGCAATCAGAAATAGTGTAAAACAGAATATAGCATTAGTTATTTAATACAGACTAGCCCTGAAATAAAAGAAGAGAATATGATTAGTGTTTTCCATTTGAGCATGCTTGTTGTGTATGTGTTTCGCATGTTGAGACTTGTTGTGGCATGTGGGCACCCATTAGCATCCCCACCGCCCCTGGGTTATAGCTGTGTCGATACCAGATTCAGATACCGCCACCAGCTGGGCGATGCCATACGCCTAGAGGACGATGATGGCTGACCACCATGATAATACGGTCCAGATTACCCTGCTTGCAGGGGCAGTTCAATTCGCTCTGCGCAGAGCTAGATTACCCTGTTTACAGGGGCAGATTACTCTGTGTGCGCTTGTGGCCGAGGGCAGTTTCAGATAAAGATTTTTATAAAATTACCCTGTTGCGTGCTTGCACCCAGGGGCAGTTTCAGTCACAGATACAACAGCAGATTACCCCGTGTGCACTCGCGCCCAGAGTCAGGAGTCTTCGGACTCAGACACAGTTTATTGTCAGAGGCCAGGGCCTGAGCTACGTACCCAAGGGGGCCGGTAGGAGGAGCTCACAGTTATTAGATGAGTGGAGTGACTTATTTTTGGTTGGTTTAGACCCGGGTAGGGGTAAATAGATTGTGTGTTCATTGGCACCTTCCGGCTTATGGGGGTCGGTCCGATATTGTGTGTATTAATATGTAAATCTATATGTGCTATTAGATACTGATATACAGTAGGACAACACGTCGTTAGGTACGCCCAGTTAGTTACGGAATAGGTAAACTCTCCACAGTTATCCTCAGCCAAATAGATTCAGCTACTTCCTGCTTATATGTCATGTTATTGTTGTTACCCGTTTCAGTTGTATATCTCAGTTTGCTTTACATGCTCAGTACCTGTGGTACTGACGCCCGTAGGGGCACTGCATTGCTTGCCTGTAGGTACTCACAGACGAGGAGGCAATCCCTCGTGATTCCAGCCAGCTTACAAGAGTCATCAGCTCCTGTCATCCGGAGCTTGATATTTAGAGGTGTATTTCATTTTCTTTTGTTGTATAGTACGGGTAGGCCAGGGCCCTGTCCCGACCATTTTTATCAATATTCGTAGAGGCTTGCAGTCTGTATATATTTCCTTGTGGTTAGTTGAGCCGGTCGGGTGGGGCCGTGCGTATGTTTAGTTGCTTATGTTGGTCGTGTGAGGCCTTATCCGGTCAGTAGTGGTGACCTTGCCGGTCACGTAGCTATTCCGCATTTGTTATATTGAGTTAGAGATAACTAGACAGCATGGTAGCCTTGTCGGCCCGCAGAGGTTTCCCTTTTATAAGTATGTTTCTGGTTAGCTGAAGTTTTATACAGGTGGCTATAGGCCCAGTCGGCCGGAGGCTGTATTTACAACCGCTATATAGCCGGTTCGTTTCTTGAGATAGAGCCAGGGTCAGCCAAAGCACCAGATGTGCTCAGGATGGACCGTTTAGCAGCCCAAAGTCCAGCAGGCACCAGGTGCCCATCATACCCCCCAAGGTGGGGTGTGACAAACTTGGTATCAGAGTAGTTCGTGTCCCAGGGAGTCTACAAGCCGTGCTAAGTAGAGTCTTGTCTATGGATGTGTTGTGCACCACATACTATAGGCAGGAGGCTACGAGGCATAATAGGATGGTTACCCTTCTTTCATACTCAGTCGTGTCATAGCACAGTACAGTATAGGGTTGATTTTTTTGAAACTTACCACCCTCTTTGTCTACAGATACTATGGCAGATCAGCGACACCCTGCTACAGGCAGGAGATTAGATACAGCGGCAGGCGAAGGCACCAGCAGGATGCCTCACTTACAGCCAGATTCAGCCCAGTCTGAGGGCAATACGGAGGTGTCATCTCGACCCTCCCAGCAGTCTCCGCCTCGCCAGACACCATTTGAGGTAGCACCGCCTCCCACAGCTCCTGCACCCACTTCATCTGATCAGGAGCTACATAGTGTGGTGGTTATGTTGACCCAGATGCTAGCTAGTTAGCGTCAGCCAGTACTACCTGCAGCAGCAGAATCCCTAGGTGGGCCAGGTAGTTCCAGGGTTAGAGAATTTTTGGCATTGGGACCCCCTCAGTTTACAGGGTCAAATTCAGCGGAGGACCCTCAGGACTTTCTGCACCAGATGCAGAGAATCTTTAGAGTCATGCACGTAACCCCAGTGGAATTAGCAGTGTTCCGGTTGGGGGATATTGCTGTTTTGTGGTAGGAGAGTTGGGAGAGATCTCGGGAAAGAGATGCAGCCCCTCCTACTTGGTCCAGCTTCTCAGAGAACTTCCTGGACCACTACTTACCCTGGGAGGTCAGATAGGCCCGGATGGACCAGTTCTTACACTTAGAGCAGAGGGCCAGGAGCGTCCGCGAGTATTCTTTACAGTTCGACTCCTTAGCCCGCTATGCTCCAGCATTTGTGGACACCATGTTGTCCAGAGTCCACCGCTTTATTATGGGCCTGAATTCAGATTACATAGAGACGTGCATGACGGCTACCTTGAGAGAGGACATGGACATAGCCAGGGTACAGGCGTTCGCACAGACAATTGAGGGCCTGAGACAGCGGCAGCGGGGCGACAGGCAGGCGACTTCAGCGCAGCGCCGTAGAAACAGACCCGCTGAGATTCAGGGGGAAATCTCTAGGGGGCCGAGACCACGGTTTTCAGATAGGCCACCCAGATCTTTACCTCCAGTAAGCAGCAGAGAGGCATATTTGTTCGCCGAAGTCAGTCAGAGTCAGGTAGCAGTTTACGGACAGTAGCATTACCTCAGCAGCGGAGGGCAGCACAGAGTAGACTTGCACCTACCCCTTGTCCTATATGCCACCGACCCCATCCTAGAGCCTGCAGGCAAGGATTTTCAAGGAGCTATTACTGCGGACAGGAAGGGCATTTAATGAGAGATTGTTCGGCCAGAGGACAGGGTAGCCGAGATAGTCTGGATAGAGCATCAACGAGCCCACGAGCTCCAGTAGCCTCAGCAGGGCGCAGACCCTCAGGTTCCGCAAATAGGGGCCGAGCTAGACCAGGAGCCTCTGGCTCAGGTGCAGGCCCCAGCCGTACCTATGCATTACCAGGGAGGCAGGACTTAGAGGCATCTCCCGACGTGGTCATAGGTATATTGATTATCTGCTCATGCCCTGTTTATGTATTGATTGATCCAGGGTCTACCTTGTCATATATTACACCATTTGTGGCCCGGAAGTTGGGTATCGAACCAGAATTTCTTCAGCAGCCCTTTTCAGTGCTTACACCGGTCGGTGACTCAATTACCGTTAAAAGAGTTTACCGAGGGTGTACGGTAGAGGGTGCCGATCGACAGACCACAGTAGACTTAATAGAACTCGAGATGGTCGACTTCGATGCCATTATGGGTATGGACTGGTTAGTGCCATGCTATGCCAACTTAGAATGCTGGACCAAGACGGTCCGATTTCACTTTCTGTGGGAAGCAGTGCGAGAGTGGAAAGGCAGCACAGCTACGCCAAAAGGTAGGTTTATTTCCTACCTTCAGGCGAGAAAATTAATAGAAAAGGGATGTATTTACCACCTAGTTAGAGTCCAGGACGTTCGGGTGGAACCTCCGACTCTTCAGTCTGTTCCAGTGGTAAATGAATTCCCTAACGTATTTCCAGATGAGTTTCCTGGTATCCCCCCCAATAAGGGAGATAGATTTTGCAATTGACTTGTTGCCAGGGACTCAACCTATATCCATTCCCCCGTATCGCATGCCACCAGCTGAGCTTAGAGAGTTGAAAGAGCAGTTAAAAGATTTGCTCGACAAAGTCTTTATCAGGCCTAGTACTTCCCCGTGGGATGCGCCAGTTCCATTTGTAAGAAAGAAAGATGGCTCACTCCGTATGTGTATAGACTACCGGCAGCTGAATAAGGTAACGGTTAAAAACAAATACCCGCTCCCTAGAATAGATGATTTGTTTGACCAGTTGCAGGGGACCAAATGTTTCTCTAAGATAGATCTTAGGTCCGGATACCACCAGGTCTGAGTTCGTGAGAGGGACATTCCAAAGACTGCTTTCAGGACCAGATATGGCCACTTTGAATTTCTAGTCATGTCTTTTGGGCTGACGAATGCTCCCACAGTGTTTATGGACCTGATGAACAGCATATTCAGACCGTATTTGGATCTGTTTGTGATAGTATTTATCGATGATAGTATGGTATATTCTCGTTCAGAGATAGATCATCAAAACCATTTACGGACAGTACTCCAGATCCTTAGAGATCGTCAGCTGTATGCCAAATTTTCTAAGTGTGAGTTCTGGCTGAACCCAGTTGCCTTTTTGGGGCATATCGTGTCGGATGCTGGTATACAGGTGGACACGCAGAAAATAGAGGTGGTCAAGACATGGCCCAGACCTACCACTCTGATCGAGGTTCGTAGTTTCCTGGGTTTAGCAGGGTATTACCGGAGATTTGTTGAGGGATTCTCTACTATAGCGGCACCTCTGACCAAGCTAACATATAAAGCAGCGAAATTTCAGTGGACGGAGGCATGTGAGCAGAGTTTTCAAGAATTGAAAGACAGATTGACCTCCGCCCCAGTACTAGCATTGCTAGAGGGAACAGATAGGTATGCTGTGTATTGCGACACTTCAGGCATTGGACTGGGTTGTGTGTTGATGCAGCACGGTAAGGTGATTGCTTATGCTTCCAGACATTTGAGGAAGCACGAAAAGAACTATCCGACCCATGACCTGGAACTGGCTGCAGTGATCCACGCTCTGAAAATCTGGAGGCATTATCTATATGGCGTTCATGTAGACATTTTTACAGATCATAAAAGTATGCAGTACATTTTCACACAGAGAGAGTTAAATCTGCGGCAGCGTCATTGGTTAGAATTGCTGAAAGATTATGACGTAAATATTCTCTACCACCCAGGGACAGCTAATGTAGTAGCAGATGCCCTCAGCCATAAGTCAATGGAGAATTTAGCGTATTTGCGACTCGAGAAGCGGGAGTTAGCTAAGGAAATTCATCAGCTAGCTGGTTTAGCCGTTCGAGTAGTAGAGATAGAAAATAACAGAGCGGTGATTCAGAACTCTGCTATGTCATCATTAGTTACAGAGGTAAAAGAACGGCAGTACGAGGACCCTGACCTAGTCAAGCTCAGAGATAGAGTTCAGAAAGGTAAGGAACCAGACTTCCAAGTGACTGAGGGTGAAGTGCTGCGTTGTAAGGGCTACCTATGTGTCCCGAATGTTTCAGGGCTTCGCCAACAAATCATGCATGAGGTACATTACGCTCGCTATTCCCTCCATCCAAGAGCAACGAAAATGTACCACGACGTCAGAGACATCCACTGGTGGCCATGTATGAAAGCTGAAATAGCTAAATTTGTATCTAGATGTCCTAACTGCTAACAGGTGAAAGCGGAACACTAGAAGCTGGGCGGTCTAACGCAGGATATAGCTGTGCCTTTATGGAAATGGGAAGCGATAAATATGGATTTTGTAACAGGAGTACCCCGTACCAGACATAGGCACGATTCTATTTGGGTGGTAGTTGACAGGCTAACAAAATCAGCTCATTTCCTGCCAGTGAAAGCTACCTTCTTGGTTGAGGATTATGCCCAATTATATATTAGAGAAATAGTTAGATTACATGGAGTGCCAGTATCTATTATTTCAGACAGAGGAGCACAATTTACAGCTAGGTTTTGGCAGTCGTTCCAGAGGGGTCTGGGAACGCAGATTAATCTGAGCACAGCATTCCACCCTCAGACAGATGGGCAGGCTGAGCGCACTATCCAAACGCTCGAAGATATGCTACGAGCGTGTGTGCTAGATTTTGGGGGTAGCTGGGATGAGTATTTGTCGTTGATTGAATTTGCCTATAATAACAGCTATCACTCAGTCATCCAGATGGCGCCCTTTGAAGCATTATATAGGCGAAAATGCAGATCGCCGGTTGGCTGGTTTGAGGTGGGAGAATCAGCGTTGATTGGGCCAGACATCATTCAACAGTCAGAGGAGAAGGTAAAGCTTATCAGAAAACGCCTACTGACTGCTCAGAGCCGCCAGAAGTCTTATGCAGATATGCAGCGCAGAAATCTAGAATTTGCTGCGGGGTGACTGGGTATATTTGAAAGTATCTCCGATGAAAGGGGTGATGAGATTTGGCAAGAAAGGCAAGCTTAGACTGAGGTTCATTGGGCCATATCAGATTCGGCGGAGAATAGGCCGAGTTGCATACGAATTGAACTTGCCTCCAGAGTTAGCGTCTGTTCACCCAGTATTCCATGTATCTATGTTGAGGAAGCTCGTAGGAGACCCTTCCACAGTTGTTCCAGTTCAGGATGTCTAGGTCACAGAAGAGTTAGCATATGAAGAGGTTCCAGTAGCCAGACTAGACAGACAGATCCGTAAACTGGAAACTAAGCAACGTGTCACAGAGGTGGAGCCTCCGCAATGGCTCGGGGACACGTTGGCCTGTCTAGCCCCAAGTATATAAAGCCCTCCACTTCGGTTTAAATGTTAAAATTCTTATAATTTCCAGTGAAAACAGAGAGAAAATTAGAGAGGATGAGGGATGAAGGGTTCTTGATAATTTCCTTCCGATTACGCCGTCAAACGCGGTCCAAACTAAGATTAACTCCAGATACCGAGGTATTTAGCAGCAAGGAGCATTCCTACGGATTTAGTTTCGCGAAATTCCACTGGCGAATCATCGTGCTACCGAACTAAGGTAAGTGGAATTGCTCCAAATTAGTGTTAATATACTCCTAGCCTTAAAGTGAATATTTCTCCCTTCTAGACTTTCGAGAAATAGCGGGGTTTTGACCGTCTTTCGATAAGCCAAAATTTAGGCTATAAATATATCGAAAGTAACGTTTTCTTTCAGAATATTGGTGTATTTAGTTCTAATTGACATGTATGTGAATGTAGTTGGGAGAAACAGCAAAAGTACCAACGAAAATCACATTGGTCAGTCGGGTACTCAGAAACCAGGTATGTAAAGCTATTCTTTCGGCAAGCCAGGAAGTACAGTCTAGAAAATAAATAGAATAAAGGCTATTAGCAGATACCCAGTGTATAGGAACAATTTTAGTACGATTTCTAGAAATCATGCTAGTATATCATTACGTATTGTGCGATAGTCAGAATAACGGATATTCAGATGATTTCAGATAGTAACGTGATATTCGCTAGTAGCTCAACATGTTCTTACGTATTATCCAGAAAGGAAGTAGTAAAAGTAGTATAATAAATTGGCAGGATTACAGATAGTATGTATTACATTTATTGAGTTATATCCAGTTATAGATGGCATGTTCTATGTTATTGAATTATATACAGATATATTCAGACAGTCAGATAAAGGCCAGGTAGCTGTTAGCCCAGCAATCAGAAATAGTGTAAAATAGAATATTGCATCAGTTATTTAATACAGACTGGCCCTGAAATAAAAGAAGAGAATATGATTAGTATTTTCCATTTGAGCATGCTTGTTGTGTATGTGTTTCGCATGTTGAGACTTGTTGTGGCATGTGGGCACCCTTTAGCATCCCCACCGCCCCTGGGTTATAGCTGTGTCGATACCATATTAAGATACCACCACCAGCTGGGTGATGCCGTCCACCTAGAGGACGATGATGGCTGACCACCATGATAATACGGTCCAGATTACCCTACTTGCAGTGGCAGTTCAGTTCGCTCTGCGCAGAGCCAGATTACCCTATTTACAGGGGCAAATTACTCTGTGTGCGCTTGTGGCCGGGGAAAGTTTCAGATACAGATTTTTATAAAATTACCCTGTTGCGTGCTTGCACCCAGGGGCAATTTCGGTCACAGATACAGCAGCAGATTACCCCGTGTGCACTTGCGCCCAGAGGCAGGAGTCTTTCGACTCAGCCACAGTTTATTGTCAGAGGCTAGGGCCTGTACTACATACCCAAGGGGGCAAGTAGGAGGATCTTACCATTATCAGATGAGTGGAGTGACTTATTTTTGGTTGGTTTAGACCCAGGTAGGGATAAATAGATTGTGTGTTCGTTGGCACCTTCAGGCTTGTGGGGGTCGGTCAGGTATTGTGTGTATTTTTATGTATATCTATATGTGCTATTAGATACTAATAGACAGTAGGATGACACCTCGTCGGGTACGCCCAGTTAGTTACGGAATAGGTAAACTCTCCCCAGTTATCCTCAGCCAGATAGATTCAGCTACTTCCTGCTTATATGTCATGTTATTGTTGTTACCCGTTTCAGTTGTATATCTCAGTTTGCTTTACATGCTCAGTACCTGTGGTACTGACGCCCGTAGGGGCGCTGCATTGCTTGCCTGCAGGTACTCACAGACGAGGAGGCAATCCCTCGTGATTCTAGCCATCTTACAGAGTCATCAGCTCCTGTCATCCCGAGCTTGATATTTAGAGGTGTATTTCATTTTCTTTTGTTGTATAGTACGGGTAGGCCGGGGCCCTGTCCCAACCATTTTATCAGTATTCCTAGAGGCTTGCAGTCTGTATATATTTCCCTGTGGTTAGTTGTGCCGGTCGGGTGGGGCCGTGCATATGTTTAGTTGTTTATGTTGGTTGTGTGAGGCCTTATCCAGTCAGTAGTGGTGACCTTGCCGGTCACGTAGCTGTTAGGCATTTGTTATATTGAGTTAGAGATAACTAGACAGCATGGTAGCCTTGTCGGCCTGCATAGGTTTCCCTTTTGTAAGTATGATTCTGGTTAGCTGAAGTTTTATACAGGTGGCTATAGGCCCAGTCGACCGGAGGCTGTATTTACAGCCGCTATATAGCCGGTTCGTTTCTTGAGATAGAGCCAGGGTCAGCCAAAGCACCAGATGTGCTCAGGCTGGACCGTTTAGCAGCCCAGAGTCCAGCAGGCACCAGGTGCCCGTCATACCCCCCAAGGTGGGGTGTGACACTGAGGCCTCTAGGCCTAGCTAATAGCATGCTTTTCTTCAACTTTGCACAAGTGGGTGTTCGACCCCACACTTTTTCTCTTCCATGTTTGTTAGCTTCCTCCTCCACGGGTACTCAGATTTCCCCTCCATTTGTGCTTAACTTTACACCAAAACAACACAAGACGAAAAATAAATAAAATCAAGACAAATGCAAGAAATTAAAATGGTACCCGTGGTACCCTTGAGTTGCCTCCCAAGCAGCGCCTAATTTTACGTTGCAGCACGACGTATCAAGTTTCACCACTTCTTCCTCCACCTTGAGGATATGAATCTCACCCCTAATTTCTTCTCTAATTTACTCTTATGCTCCCAAGGTGGTGGTGAAAAAATGAAAGGACCAAGTAGTAGATGTCGCCTTTGGCATTTATTGGCCCTTAAGTAAGTGAAGTCATTCTTTCTTTCAGAATCAGCAAATTACAGAATATATGGGGCTTGTTCCCCCTCTATATCTTTCTCCACAAGCTTGGAAGACTCTAGTTCTAGGTTGTCAACAAAACTCAATGTTGAAAAATGATTCGAGTGGGGTACAATACACCTCAACTCTGAAACTGCATTTTGCTTGACTTTCTTCCTTCTATATACCTTCTCCACATTAACATCTAACTCCTCATGAATGTCAAATGGTAGGTACTCTATCTCTTCTTTCAAGAATGGCTCGGCTATACATATGAGACAATCATGGAGACTCTCGGGAGCTTCCAACAGTTGAGCTTGTTTCAAGAACTCACTCTTTTCTTCTCCTCGTAGTTCCTCCTAAGTATTGCATAAAACCATCATTTGCAAATCAGAGCAAGCTTCAGCTTCAGCCCTCATCTCCATGAACTTGTTGCTTGTCATAACTAGGGCCTCTCCATCTTCCTCTTGCTGAATTCTCAATGCTTCCCTCTCCTCCTTCATTGCTTTTGTTTGCTCAAGGATCTGTTTTAGCATGTCTTCTATTCGAGCGTGGCATTCCAAGTCCTCATTTTCATCATGCGTATAATCAGCAAAAACAACAAAAAGATCATAGTAGGGGCTTGGGGGAGGGGAGTATGCATTTAGATAGACATCCCAATGGCCATATTGACCACCACATATATTGCAAGAGTATGCATTTGGGCAACCATCCCAATGGCCATTTTGACCTCCACATATATTACAAGTATTACAATGTTGCCATAAGTGGGGTCCTCCAAAATTCAGACAAGATTCGCCAAAATATGAGTATCCACCATTTAAACCATTTATATTCCATGATGTCATGTTAAGAAGGGTATCAGATTAAAAATTAAAAATTAAAAATAAATCTAAAACTAATAAAGAAAAAAAATTTCAACACTTAAGGAAATTAAAAATTCACACAAAAATAGACAAATTCACTCAACTTCGCCAAGTCCCCGGCAACGACGCCAAAAATTTGATGAGCCCGCAAGTGTACGGGTCGTACAAGTAATATAGTGGCCCTTTTTAAGAGTCGGATGTCGAACCCACAGGGACTAGACCAATTCAGGTAACTATCAAGTTCAAGTGTGATATTAAATGCCGCAAGTGTTGATTATAGAAGTTTTCGATAGAGTTAATTAAGTCTAGGGGCAGTCAACGAAAAACTCTGAATTAATTTAAGGAGAAACTAGAGTTAAAGCCAGATACTCATGCGATACTACGATTTGCAATGGTTTAAGTATGAAATTATCAATTGTCGTCTCACATAATTAGAATTGCATGTTCATGATCTTTCGAGCCTCTAAACACGACTAACTAGACTCACAACTACATCATTGAGCGGGGATGTGACATTCTAGTTCGTGGGCAATTCATTTACGTGGATGTGGTTTACGGGGATTATGCTCTTGATTAGGGACTTTCGTACCTCTAATCATTTAACTGAAATTAGCTTCACAATTACTTCTACAAGTGGTGATGTGATAATTCTAAGTTGGTGTCTTTCTTTCTTCCCATTTTATCAACGAAGCAAGGTATTAGGTATATTCCTATCCTAATCACAAATTATATCGTGAGATACAATCTTGCTCCCTACATTCTCTTGTTCTTGCCTAGGTTTTCTTTCTCAAGCATGTAACTAAGCTTAACCCACTTTTTATCATGGTGATCAGTCATAAAAACAACCATAATTCACAATGCAAGACAAAACAACAATCAATAACATAAAACCAAAACAAAATCGCAAAATTGCAATCACATCTTGTGGCTTCGACCCTAGAGGGAGGGTTCTAGCCACTCATGTTCGTATAATTACAAGAAAGCATAATTAAAGTAACCTACTTACAAGAATTGGTAGAAGAGAAGATGAAATTGATGAACTCTAGGTGAGTTCTCCCACTTCTCCTTCACTCCTTAGCAGTTTTTTAGAAATAAATCGTGACTTCTTTGTTTTTAGGAGCTAAGGGACCTATTTATAGTAAATGAGAATTGTACAAAATTATTCCTGTCGTGGAATGGCTCCGTGGCACGGAGTGTATCGCGGAGCACTGCCTCCGTGACATGGAGTGTATCGCGGAGCACTGCCTCCGTGACATGGAGGTATCGCGGAAGCCCTTTAGAAATCGCCCAATTTATTCCAACTTTGGTGTTTCTCTCCCGATATCATTCCTCCACTTCACCAAATCAGAGATTGGGTCCTCCAATGCATTATTTCCTTCAAAAAAAAGGACTAATCATGTTGGTCAGTATATATTCACATTTACATAAAATCACATGAAAATTTATTTAAATAAATAGATAAACAAGACTAAATTGAGTTATAAAGTAGAACATGGGCATGAAATTATGCCCAAGATCAGACATTACAACAAATTCGTAGTTACCATACCGACTCCTGAGGTGGTCTTCGAGATGTCACTCTCCCGAACTCTAAGCTGGTGATACCCGGACCTGAGATCGACCTTGGAGAATCACTTGGCACCCTGAAGCTAGTCAAACAAATCATCGATCCTGGGTAAGGGGTACCTGTTCTTGATGGTAACCTTGTTCAACTGCTGATAGTCGATACACATGCGAAGGGAACAGTCTTTCTTTAGAACAAATAAAACTTGTGCACCCCATTGAAAATGGCCTTGTCTAATGAAGCCCTTATCCAACAAATCCCTTAACTGATCCTTCAATTCCTGTAGCTCGGCTGGAGCCATCCTGTAAGGAGGGATAGAAATAGGTTGCGTATCTGGCAATAGATCAATACTGAAATCAATTTCCCTTTCTGGAGGAACACCTGGCAAATCCTCGGGAAACACCTCCGGATATTCGCATACCACCGGAACTGACTGGATAGTCGGGGTCTCGAACTCCACATCCTTAACCCTAACTAGGTGGTACATGTATCCCTTAGAGATCATCTTCCTATCCTTAAGACAAGAAGTAAACCAACCTGCTGGCACCGCCGAACTACCCTTCCACTCCAAAAATGACTCACCAAAAAATGAAACTCCGCGGTACATATCATATAATTAATCGAAGTATAACATACAAACAGCCAATCCATACCAAAATGATGTCAAAATCAGTCATGTCCAATTCTACTAAGTCTGCAGAGGTAACCTTATGCAACACTGTAATGGAGAAACCTCTATATACCCACCTAGCTACAACTAAATCACCGACTAGAGTAGATACGGAGAATGGTTCTAATAGAATTTCAGGACTAACTCCAAAAATACTAGCAATGTAAGGGGTCATGAAAGACAATGTAGCTCCCGGGTCTAGCAAGGAATAAACATCAAAATGAAAGACATGCAACATACCAGTGAACACGTCTTGTGAAGTATCCTGCTCCTGGCGCAAGGAAAGGACATAGAATCGTTTTCGGCATTGTCCGCCGCCTCCACTAGTCGATGCTCCCTGCGGAGCGGAATGGGATGGAGCTGCTGCTGTCCTAGTGGTCTATGCATGAATCCTTCAACACCTTGTCTAGCATATGGGAATGCTCAGCACATGTGCCCAGATGTACCATACCCATAGAAGACATCTGAGCTGAGCAGGCACTCTCCGGTGTGACTCTTGCCGCACTTCCCGCATGCTGGAGAGGTATACTCTAACTGGGCACCCCTCTGATCCCTCGACGCTAAAACCCTTCTCTTCTGATCACCCCTGGGTCCGGATGGAACACTAGCTGATGATGGTGCTGGGGCTAGCGACCTCTACTGAAACTGTGGACGGTAGCCACCGCCGCCTCTGATGTGAAAACCCATGACTATCTGTCTGAGCCCTCTTCGCCTCCCTCTCCCTTGCATGAGTCGCCTCCATCTACTGGGTGTACAACACTATGTGAGAAAAGTCCATATCCTAGTGGAGCATAGCAGTCATGCAATCCTTGTCTAAATAACCGTCCATGCCATGAACAAACTGGCTCACCCCTCTGATCCATCACCAACTCTGGGGTGTATTTTGACAACCGAGTGAACTCAAGCAAATACTCCAGCACTGTTATTTTCCCTTTCTTAAAGTTAACAAACTCAGCTACTTTCAACTCCCTCATTTCCGGAGGGAGGAACCTGTTGAGGAAGGTCATGTGGAACTCATCCTAGCTGATAGGGCCCGCTCCCGCTTCCCTGCTATCCTTCCATTTCTTGTACCAAATATGAGCGACCTATTTCAGCTGATATGAGGCTAAGTCTACACACTCCCCATTTGTCACACCCATAACCTGACTGACCTTCAAGATCCCCTCAATGAACTCATGTGGATCCTCATCCACCTTTGATCCCATGAACTCAGGAGGGTTCATCCTCAAGAAGTGTCTAATCCAAGCCGCCACCGCATTGCCATTTTGTGGGGCCTACGCAATAGCCTGTTGGTTGACCTGAGCGGTCAATGCCTACGCTAACATTTTGATAGCCACCTGAAAGACAGTGTGGGCTGCTAGCTCTAGTGCCTGGGGCTCCTGAATAGGTGGAGCTCGCTGATGCCCCTGGTTATTTCCATCTCTATGGCCTTCATCACCTTCATTCCTCCTTGCATTCATTCTTCTAGGAACCATATTTCTACAATCGCGAATCTCACGAATTAGAAAGATGGAAAGGCTTTTCATCGCACGACATAGAAGATGAAAGAAGGGGACATTTCCTAAACGTCTATTAGCCTCTTCGTCATAGGTGTGGTGCACTTCACACCCATGAAAAAGACTCTACCTAACGCGGCTTTCGGACACCCTAGGACACTTCAAACCTATTGCTCTGATACCAAGTTTGTCACGACCCAGATGTGCACTGAGATTGTAGACACGGGACAGGGGACCCCGATAGACCCCAAGTCAACCCATGGCACATGCATACAGCTAATCTCATTTAGATAAACGGAATATTAAGCATAAAATATCGCGGAAACGTAACCATGACATAGCATTAGGAAATACCAAACAGTTACATTAGCTGAGTACTACTCATTTTTCCAAAAGTCTCTAATACGTAAGATAGGTTGATGGTACAACATCCCTAACTAACCCGAGTAATACTGAAATATAATCAACATGAAAGTTTATCAAACAGCCCTCGGAACATGAGGACTCACCAACAAGCTAATAGCAAACTCTGAGGAGCTACTAAGGAGGGTGAGCCTGAGAGTCGGGTCCTGTATCACAAAATGGACAGCATCGAAAGTATGCGATCAGTACATGGAATGTACCGAGTATGCACGGTAAATAAGGCGAGTATTTTTAATGTAAAGTAAAACTCATAAATAGACATAGGAGAATGAAACCATTCTTACATCAAACTCTTCATAGTAATCATAAGGCTCAAGGCTTTTCAAACCATTCATAATCGTTCATTATCATAATCGTAAGAAAACTCAATCAAAACATAACTTGAGCCAAAAACATAAACATAAAAATGCATAAAACATGCGGAACAATGGGAGGACTCGTCATAATCGACACCATCATGATAGAGCCTTTCATGATGCCCCACTGTCTCGCTCAAGTGGGCAGAGCCAACCTTGCTTGCCAGGCGAGGGTCGTGCATAAGGCGTGATATCACATTTGAGGGGATCATTATCAATACAACATATCATTATAAACCCACGGTGGCACATGGTTATGAAACATCGGTGTAAACCTTCGAATGTCGGGCTGCTCGGTGCTAGACACGGCTCCCAAAAACATGCATATAAGCTCATACATAAATCAATAACATCATGCATTAAGATTCATTGGCTAAAATATAATATTTAACATCATTGATCCCCTTTAAAACATGCTTAGCCAAGAATCAATGCTCTTTTCATCGGCCGCCATCATAAATCGATAAATCATGTAATTCGTTTCATAAATCATAAATGATTCTTCAACATGTGGGCATTGCCCATTACTTCATCATACTAAATACTTTCAAGATATGCTCATAAACATGGGTAACTAGAAAATCATGCTTTTCCATCATCAATAAACTCAAATTATAGAGTATTCATCATAAATCATAACTTCCATAAACTTTCATCAAATGGGTAATTTGGATTTAAAAGCTTGAAACATGATTAAAGGAAAATAATGATAAAACCTGCCCGTCATTCAAAATTCAATAATTAAAACTCAATTAAATCATACTCATAAAGAGAAAGCATTTGGGTAAAACCCCATAGACTTGAATAGGAGGATTGCTGATTTTAATCGAAATTAGGCTTGAGTGAGGAAGAATTATGCCCATTTTAAAAACCCTACATACCTAGGAATGGATGAACTTAAAGTTCCTTGAACACCCACAAAGAAATTGATAAAAATTTGGGGAAGAAGGCTGTAAATCTCCCAAAAACCTCTCTAAGTTCATCATGAGAATAGGCATGCATAATGGGATCAATCCATCTTATCTAAGTTAGAAACATATCCAAAATGACGTAGTTAAGGCTTAGGGTCTTAGGAAGTTATGAAAACACCCTTATTAAAACACAGGAAATTCTGGTCGCCAGTCCCCACGAGGGACCTAACGGGTCATTGCCACAGGGCACGACTCATGGCCTTGATCCATTGAGTCCACTGGCCAAACATCTAAGGGAATCCCACGGGTTACTTCACGAGTCGTGAGGTCAGACCATAACTCATGGTCACCTTCCATGGCCTACACTGCCCATCCAAACTTGCCAATCCTCCAGGGTTGACCACGGGTGACCTCACGAGTTGTGAGGTTTGACCACGACTCATGGTTAAGCCCATGGCCTCCTCACCCAGGACTTGCCACACCATGCTAACCACGAGTCACCTCATGACTCGTGGTCACTCCTGACGGCTCATCTCATAGGTTGTTTTGTGACCTGGTGTGAATTTTCAGTTTTTCTCTATTTTCACTTCCGGGTCTGATCCTTGGGTTCACGGGGTATAAAATCATACTTATTTTGCATTTGTGCAGATGGGATCATTCACTGGTGCGTGCCTGAAATAGAGATGCTGAGCATTCTGGAGGCTTGTCATTCATCTCCAGTTGTGAGTCATCATAGTGGTATCAAAATTGCATATAAGATTTTACAATGCGGATATTATAGGCCCTTTATTCACCAAGATGCATATGATTATGTCAAGTCCTTTGATCAATGCCAAAGGCAGGGCGATATCACCCCTAAACATGAGTTACCATTGACCCCTAACTTGGAAGTGGAGCTGTTTGATGTATGGGGCATCGATATCATAGGCCCATTCATTTGCTCGTATGGAATGAAATACATATTGGTGGCAGTAGATTATGTCTCCAAATGGGTCAAGGCTATTGCACTACAAAACAATGAAGGCAAAAGTGTTACAGCATTCTTGCGGAAGCACATCTTCGCCAGGTTTGGCACTCCTAAAGATATTATTAACGATGGTGGATGTCATTTCTGTAACTGCCTCTTCAGGATCCTATTGGAAAAATATGGTGTCAAGCATAAGGTGGCCACACCTTAACATCCTCAGTCAAGTGGATAAGTGGAAGTTTCAAATAGGAAAATTAAGACCATCCCGGCCAAAACAGTGAATACTAGTCGGACAGATTGGTTTAGAAAGCTCGATGATGCGCTCTGGGCTTGCTAAACAACTTATAAGACCCCCATTGGTTCATCTCTGTACCAACTGGTTTATGGCAAAACATGTCATTTATCGATCGAACTAGAGCATAAGGCACTATAGGCTCTGAAAAAGCTGAATATGAATTGGAATGAAGAAGCCAAGCTAAGGCTTAACCAGATAAATGAGTTGGATGAGTTCCGACTTAGAGCTTATGAGAGTTCAGCCATTTAAAAAGAAAGGATAGAGATTTTCCATGATAAGAGGATTGCAACAAGGGAGTTTAGCCAGGTGAGTTGGTCCTACTGTTCAATTCAAGGATCTGATTGCACCCTGGAAAGTTGAAATCTAGATGGATGGGACCCTACAGAGTGGTACATGTGTCTCCATACGGTGCAATGGAACTTGAGAATAAGGAAGGAAAAGGTTCAAAGTGAATGAGCAAATAATCAAGTTGTATCTGGGAGATGTGGAGGAATTAAGAGGAATAGAGGTATTATACCTAGATAACGCCTGATGAGTCACAAAAGTCATGTCGTGTCGTGATGTTAAATCAGGCGTTGCATGGGATGCAACCCATGAATTGCAAAGTTTGAGTAGCCACAGGTATGTTCCCTTCCCTCTGTTTTTGCAGTTCATGCTTTGGCGGCGAAACTCAATTTTCAAAAAGGGGAGGGGGTGTACTTGTAATTTTAGGAATTTTTGGATTCATCTGAGGGTTTTTCTTGCAGTGTTTCTTTTCCCTCGGGCATGTTATCTAGTAGAATCGGCATGTTTAGAATTTTATTTTCTTATTTTGTGATTTTTGTTTAATTCGAAAATAACATAGGAGTACTCAGCCAATGAAAGTGCACTAGTTTTGAATTTTTGAAAAAAATTTACTCAGTTTAACATTTCTGATGCATTAGCTATGTATTTGTGACTGCATGCATGATTTCTATGGATCTTTTGATGTCATTTAGTTTATTAGCATAAGGAGTCTTGTAAAACCATATGTAAACCATACAGGTAAACTGAATATAAGTTATACGGGATGAGTGAGTGAGGTTGGATACTTAGTTCAGTACTGTGTGAAAGATCTAGAACTTGCCTGGTTGGTCATTGCATAGTCTAAGTATGGTTGGTTATTATATGATCATAGGCCATTTTTTTAAGATCACTTTTAGCCTAGATGACCCTACGAAAATCATATGGTTCCCTTGATCCCAATTTTGAGCCTTTAATAGACCATTTTTCTTTGACTATCCGATGAACCGTACCATTTTTTATAATGAACCTATTTTGGTGTTGGTCCTTCCTTGAACATTGTGAACCTCAACATAGATAACATGCCTAAGTTGATGGTGGCTAGAGTAAGGGTGCGTAAATGGCGGGAATGAGGAAAAGGAAAAGAAAAGAGAAAAGGTTAAAAATGAGGTGTGGTGTAAAAGAAAAAAAGAGAGATGAAAAAGTTGAAAATCTTGAAAAAGAGAATTCAAAAGAAAAAATAAATAAAAATAATGATAATGCTTGAAAAGGTTGAAAATACACCACAACCATACAAATGCATATAAAAGAGGTGAAAAGAGAGGAAAATGAATGAGAATAAAAGAGGGTAAAATAGGTGAACGGTGAAGCCAATGTATGTAGTGCCAAGGAAGGGTTAGTCACTTAAAAATCTCTCATATTTATCATGTCCATCCCTAAAGCCTACATTAGAAGCCACAGTAAGTCATATAGTGATCCTAATTTGGCCATCTGACAGATTGAAGCAGAGAACATAAGGGCAAGCCTATGGTATTTGATACACAGTACTTGAAACTTTTTTGTGAGAGTGAGAGTCTCGCTTGTTTATTCGCATGCAATATCTGACAATATATATGTGAGTGGGGACTTCATTTGGTGTGAGGGTACATGGGTTATGTTTACTTTTACAATTGGTCTGTGTGAAAAGCATCGGTAATGACTTGATTGCCTATTAATAGCTAGATGACATGTGTAGATCTCTACTTAACAAGTTTTGTGGTTGCTTTTAGTACATTAGCTGATATTGGTTCATGGAAAGAGGGTCAAAAGTTGTTGAATGTATAGTGCAAGTTTTGTTTGGTATTGATTGAAGTATCTAGGTTTATTTTCTAGTTGAGTTTCGTCTTTAGTTTTCTTCTTTTCTTTACCTGAGGACATGCAAAAGTCTTAAGTTGAGGGTGTTGATATGCTGTGAGTTTACAACACTTTCGACGCTCAAAACTATTAAAATAGCATGGACTTAGGTATGCTTATATGGATATAAGTAACTTTTTCTTTGATGATAGAACAAATAAGTGTTGGAGCATGAATGTGCAAAAGATAGCTTGAAAGTATAAAAAATGGGCTAAAGTTACAAGTCTCAGTACGAGCGGTACTGAAGACCCTGAAAAGTTTTAGATGGCAGAGTTGTGAAGAGTGCATCCTATGACTCTCAGTACAAGTCATACTACGCTTGTATGAGCCGTAGTATTGAGTCATGGAAATATTCATAAGAATTGCACAAGAGGCTGACTCCTAACACGAATAGACAGTACGAGTCGTGGCGTCAAGGTACAAGTCGTGCCATCTCACTCGTGAAGAACTTCAGCAACATTAAAAATTCTCAGAGTCAAGACATGGAAGAACACTACTACTCGTAGGAAGCATGTACGAGTCGTACCAAGGCCCAACACTTAGCCAAATTTCAGCAAGCCAAGGACTACGGATAGTAGGTACTGATGTGTTGTGAGTTTACAACACTTTCAATGCTCAAAACTAAGAAAATAGCATGAACTTAGGTATGTTTATATGGATATAAGGCACTTTTTCTTTGGTTACAGGAAAAATAGGTGTTGGAGAAAGAATGTGCAAAATATAGCCTAAAAGTGCAAAAAATAAGCTTAAGTCACAAGTTTCAGTACGAGCCATAGGTTGATGCTACGATTCATATTGCAGATCGTGTAAAGTTTCAGATGGATAAGTATGAAGAGTGCATGCTACGATTCTCAGTATGAGTCATACAAGGCTTGTATGGACCATAATATTGATTCATGGAAAGATTCAGAAGATTTGCACAAGAGGCTGACTCCTAACAGGGATAGACAGTACAAGTCGTGGCTTTATGGTACAAGTCATACCATAGCACTCGTGAAGAACTTTAGAAAAATTGAGAATTCTCAGAATCAGACCATGGAAGCACAGTACGACTCATAGGAAGTATGTACAAAGTCGTACAAGGTCCAACACTTAGCCAAATTTTAGCCAGTCAATGACATAGGGGAAGCAGGTATGACCCGTGCAAACTTGCTATGGGTCGTAGGATTGGTTGTGACACAGGCGGCATCAGTTATGGAAATTCACCCTACTAGCCTAGGAAAAGGATTTTTATGTCTGTATAAATATGTTTTATGTTTTATTTTAATTATACAATTTTAGAGGACGTCAGAATTGAGGAGACAACGTGAGAAGTTGTTAGAGAACATTGAGACAAGATAGAATTGAGTTGATTGGCTTGTGATCAATGTTTTCTTGATTGTCTCTTGGTCTTCATACTTTGTTCTTGAGGATTTTGCTGATATATTTAAAAAAGTTTTTCTCTCATTCATAATTGTAAGTATTGGTTTATGTTTCTAATCATGAATGCAAATCACAATCTTGCAACTATGAGAGGCTAAAACCTCCATAGCTAGGGTAGTGGGAACGATGGTGTATTAACAAGCTAGGGTAACATAAAAGTGATTCAAAACCAATGCAAAACACTTGTATTGTATTATCTTCATGCTTAAACATTTCTTAATGGTGTACAACATTAGGACTTGCCCGAATTCTTTGCTTTCTTGAGCCTAGAGAGGTAGGGATTAGGAAAAGAGAATTACAACAAAGTCTTGATTTGATGATCATTGTATTAACTTAAATTGTGGTCGCAGGATAGTTAAATTTGTGACATATAGATAATGGTTAGTTTGCAATTGCTCATGAGACCTGACCTGGTGATTGAGTATAATCATTCAATAGGGATGAAACTAGTAATTTGGATGAACCTTAGTTATCATTTCTACAAGTAAGCATTGGTGATGATCACATATGTATACTCGAAGCAGTTATGAACCCATGGGGAACACAAACCCTAGTTATCTTTCATTCTTGATTTCAAGCAAAATTTTAACAGTTGTTTTTAATTATTATTTTCTTTAGAACCCCCAATTTGGAGTAACTACCCAACAAGGTCACTTACTGGCTTTAGTCTAGCTCTTCCATATTCCCTGTGGGATCGGCCCCAACCTCTAGTTGGGTTCTTTATTGACAACGTGCGCTTTATACTTTTGCAGGAGGTATGGTTTGAGCGTTATCAAAGTGGCGCCGTTGCTGGGGAATACAACTAAGAGTAGATTATTTGCTTGTATTTGAGTGTTTGGCAGTTCTTTTCTTCATTACGTTTTCTTTTAGTTTTTGATACCCACAGGTTGTTTTCCGGTGAATGCCAAGCACTTGGAGTAGTGGAAATTCCCTGATTCTGTTGAACCCTGAAATTGAACGAACACTGTGTAGAATGGAAAACTAGGAGCAGAGAGATGCCCTCGTAGATGATGAAGTGGGCAAGCCGAGCTAGCTCGGAAAGCTACACTTCAGGATGTGGAAGATGCGAGAGAAGAGGTTGTTAATGTTGGTCGACTTGGGAGGGCCAACAGAGGTCATAGACTCGCGCCTCAGTTCTTCGATGATGAGGACCCAGACATTGATGAAGTTGGGTCAACTGGAGAAATTGTGCCACTACCATTGTGATCTTGGGCATGATTATGTGCCCAAGTGCTATGTTTGTCAATTAAATTAATTGCATTCTGATGCGATTTTGAGTATTTTTGGGTATGCACTAACCAACATGATTAGTCCTTGTTTTTTAGGTGTAAAATGCATATGAAGGACTGAACAATGATGGTTGAAGCAAAGGAAAGGAGTTTGGCTTGGATTGCAAAAGATTGCAAGATGGCATGCCATGGCAAGGCTGGCCGCGCAAGGCAGCGTGCCACGCTATGCGCGCGAAGAAGGCATTCCAGTGTGCCTGCGCGTTGGCGCCGTGCCACACTAGGAACTGTTGCGGCCAGCTCCCATGTCACGCTAGGTGTCACGCGCGAGGAGGGTCGTGCCATGCCGAGCATCATGCACAGCCTGTGCCCAAGACATGCGACTGCCGAGAATTCCAATAGGTGCCCACGTTTGCTGTGTGTCACGGAAGAAAATTGGCGTGACCAGCTCCATGACAAGGAGGCAGTCCGTGGCCGGCCAAAAAGTGCAAATTTTCACTTACTATAAGTTAAAACCTTAGCTCCAAAATTCATTAATCACGAAATATCTTTGGGAAACCGTAAAGGAGTGAAGGGAGAAGTGAAGAATTCTACCTAGGGTTATTGTTTTTCCTTCTCTTTTATCTATTCTTGAAAGTATGTTACTCCAATCATGTTTTTGAGTATTTGTAAGAACATGAGTGTCGAAAACCCTTCCTCTAGGCTTGAGGCTACGTAATATGATTGTAATTGCATGAATCCTTCTTTGGTTTGAGTTTTAGTTGTTGTTTTGTCTGACATTCTTTATTATTGTTGTTTTTATGCTTGATCACCATGAAAACAAATGCGTTAAGCTTAGGTAAAAGCTTGAGAGAGTAACCCTAGGCTAGAATATGAGAATGTAGGGAGCAAGTTCTTACCATTACGATAGGATTTGCTATTAGGATAGAAATTAAAATGGGATGAGCTAGACAACTACTTAGAATTATCACATCCCCACTCGTAGTAGTAGTTCTGAAATTAAGTTCAGGTAAAAGATTAGAGGTACGAAAGTCCATAATCAAGGGCACAAACTATGTAAACCGCATCCATGTATTTAAATTGCTCACGAATTAGGACGTCACCCCCCCTCCAACGATGGAGGTGTGAGACTAGTTTGTCGTGTTTAGAGTCTCGAAAGACCATGACCATAGAAATTTAATTATGTGAGTCAACAACTGAAGTTTTTATATTTGAACCATTATGAATTGTAGCATTGCATGATTATTAGTCCTTAACTCTAGTTGCTTCTTGTATTAATTCTCTAGTATTTTGTGATCACTCCTAGAGTTAATTAGAATTTCCTAAAATTTCTATAATCAACACTTTTGAAGATTAAATTAACACTTGAACTTAATAATTCACTGAATTAGTCCAGTCCCTGTGGGTTCGACATCTGGCTCTTAAAAAGGTCCACTTTATTACTGGTACGACCGCTTACGCTTGCGAGTGCGTTGGAGCGTTAATAAGTTTTTGGCGCCATTGTCAGGGAATTGTGAAGTTTAGTGAATTTTTCTATTTTTGTGTGATTTTTAATTTCCTTAAGTGTTGAAAAACTTGGTCTTAGTTTGCTATATTGTAGGTGACAGCTTGTTCTTGCAGAGTTGGTAAGGAATAGAGAGCTAGTGGAACCATTGTTGGAACCTGAGCGCCAATTGCATTTGATTAGGAGGGAAGCTCTAGAGAAAAAGTTGAAAATATTATAAGAGCAGTTGCAACAACATACACCAGTTGGGCAAGAAGAGTTGTTACTTGATCAAATGGCAGCCCGACTAGTTCGCGAAGTGGTAATCCTACTAGTGACGAATGTAACCTCCAGTATCCACAAACCAGAGCCCGGAGGGAACTTTGAGCTTAAACAAAACATGTTGCAGCTATTACATTCGAGTGGCCAGTTCACTGGAATGACTCATGAGGAACCACAACAACACTTACAGAACTTCTTGGAGATCAGTAATACTTCTATCCCCACCAGAGTGTCAACTGATTATTTCTGACTCACACTCTTCCCATTTTCATTGTTGGGAGAGGCAAAGAGGTGGTTGAAGGTTGAGCCACCTAATTCCATTACTTCTTGGGACGACTTAGCAAAGAAGTTCCTCATCAGATTCTTCCCTTCAGGCAAGACTGCCAAAAATTAGGAGTGAAATATTAAGCTTCAAGCAGAGGCGGGAGGAAAACTTGTATTTGTCTTGGGAGAGATTCAATTCATTGTTGAGAGACTACCTCCATCACCAATAGTCTAATGAAGTGTTAGCCCATACCTTTGTGGAAATTCTAGACCCACACACCAAAATTTTACTAGACTCTGCATCGGGTGGGCAAGCGTTGAAGAAGACTTATGATGAGTTGTATGCTTTGTTGAATAGGATCACTCAAGGAAATCCAGAGTGGCACAAGGAATCATCAAGAGGGGAAGGAAATAGAGCAGGGCTGATAGAAATGGATGGTGTCAATGCATCATTTCAACATCAGCTGATGACTCAGTTCAACAAAATGAGTATGAACCAACCGCAGGGATAGGTGAATGCAGTTCCGCAGGCTCTTAGTTGGTGTGAAATATGTGGAAATAATAGGCACAATGTAGAATCTTGTGGGGCCAATCCTGAATCAATCAATTTTGTTAGGAATGTTCAGAGAAATAATCAGAATTTTGGGAATAACTACAACAAGAATTGGACGAGCCACCCAAATTTTTCTTGGGGTGGAAATCAGAGTCAAAGTTACCAGCAACCTCAGTAGCAGCAGTATAAGTAGTAGAATAAGCAAAATGGTGGCCAGTCAAGTAGCAGCAACATTGAGGAGATGTTGTAGAAAATTATTGCTACGCAGACCCAATTGGTAGAGAATTAGGCAAGGATGGCATCAGATTTCAAAAACCAGCAGTTGGCCACCTTCAATATAGAGAAGTAGATGGATCAAATTGCATTTTCTCAGCACACTAAACCTTAGGGAGGATTACCCAGTGACATACAAACCCCCCACAGGTCAATGCCATCAGTCTGAGGAGTGGCATGCAATTGGCTGATGCACCACCGAAAGAGAAGAGAACTGAGGTGCAGCCGGAGCTGGTGAAATGGACCAACTACTAACATGGGTGGTAATCAGAGTGATGTGCAACAAAATGCACAATCATCATTATAGTCAGCATAAAGACCACCACCACCATTCCCGCAAAGAACTCAAGAAGAGCAAGGATGACGAATGCTTTAAGAAGTTTTTGATATTTTCAAAGAACTTCACATAAATTTTCCTTTACCTGATATTTTGCAGGGAATTCCCATGTACGCTAAGTACTTGAAAGATGTGGTGGTCAACAAAGTCATATTGGTGGATGTTCAAATTCTAGAACTGACTGAGGAATGCAGCTACAGGGTAATGAGCAAGATACCGAAAAAGCTCAAAGACACAGGAAGTTTTACCCTCCCTATACAAATTGGTAAAGATGAAGTGATAAGAGCACTATATGCTTTAGGGGCAATAGCAAATTTAATGCCCCTATCTTTGTTTAACACCTTGGGGTTAGGTCACCCGAGGCTAACACGAATGATGCTGCAGCTGCCAGAAAAGTCTAAAGTGGCACCAGATGGAGTAATCGAGGACCTTCTCATCAAAGTAGGTAAGTTCATTATACCCGCTGATTTCATCATACTTGATTTTAAAGTTGATGATAAGGTACCTCTGATCTTGGGACGACCATTCTTGGCCAGTGGAGGAGCAATTATAAATGTAAGAGCAGGGACCTTGAAAATGAGGGTCGATGATGAAGAAGAGCACTTCCGAGTTTACCAAGAGATCAACCCACACACACACTACCGAGATCTTTGTAAGGTCAGTGTATTTTCAGAGGCTAAATGTGGGGTGGTATATTCCATAGGTCCACTGCCACAGGAGATGATCACATTTCAGCCTGAATCTGATGGAGGGCTTCAGTTAGAGAAGAAGTTATAATAGGAGAGGGACAGAATGGAGGTTGTTCCCTCAAAAAATAAAAAGAGAAAAATATGGTTTTTGAAAGGGAACACTGATTTGAGGATGTCCTAAGAAGGATATTCCATATTGTTCCACGACGTAAAATTAGGCACTACTTAGGAGGCAACCCAAGGGTACCATAGGTACAATTTTGTTTTCCTTTTTGTTTTGTTTTTTGTATTTTCACTTTGTTGTGGTTTTTGGTGGTGAATTAAGCATAGGTTGAGGGGAAGTTTGAGTACCCTTGGAAGAGGAAGCTAAGGAGCGTGGAAGAAGAAGAGTGTAGGGTCGGTGACCCACTTGAGCAAAAACAAAAGAAAACATGCTCTTATCTAGGCCTAGAGGTCTCAGGGAGTCCTTGTGTTAATGTTATTTGATTCTTTGGGTACATAGCAAAATTCAAGTGCGGGTTGAGGAAAATTTTAAAAAGTTTGTGCTTAATGATTTCGGGTGGAATTAGTGCTTTGTATGGTATTGTTGGATTAAAAAGTTGAGTTGAGCATGATTCACTCGCCTTTTGGTTTTTCTTTTTGGTTCTTTTCCAACGGGGCGCATTTTGAATGGAGAGATAAAAATTTTCTATGTCTGTACATAACTGTTTTTAGTAATAGTTAAGGACTTTTCCCGGCGGTGGATGAATGACGACAGTCTTGAGGGAAGATTACTCTATAGGTGTTAATTTTTGAACCTTTAGCTGATTGATGGTTTGATGATATTGTTATGTGCTATATATGATTGTGGGATGTAAGTGTTGTTCATTTTGAAGCATGTTAGCAATTGTATAACTCTGTTTGAGACACCTTGGCTCTTGAATATGACTCAATATGTTGAAAGCTGAATTTTGCATTCTTGTGATTAGCTGAGTTAAGAGTTTGTGAATTAGTCTTTAATTGAGCATGTGCTGTGAGTGTAAGGTTTTGGAATATTCCATGCTATTGTGTAGTGTCTAGAACTTTCTTGGTGTGTATACAAAGTGAAATGAGGGATGTAGATTGTAGGAGATGATTTAGGCATTTATTTTAATGAGCCTGATTTTTATCCCTCGCTTTAGCTACCTTGAATGTCTGATCCTAGTTAGCAGCATTGAGCCTTTATCCTATTCTTTTCTAGCCACAAAATGAGCGTAATTCTTTTTATTAGCCTTGAATTTGATCCAAAACTCCTAAGCGCTTAAGTGAAAATGCAAAAGACGTTAAGGAGTGAGGAGTTGGAAGAAGAAAGAAAAGAGTAGTTGTGGGAGTTAAAGAAAAGACTAGAGGTGCACTTGTTTAAAAATGAATAAGAGCTAGTGGGGAGTAGAACAAGAAAAGAGCAAATAAAAATTGCTTAAGTACTCCGTACTAATAGCTTAAATATGCCTAATGAAATGGGAAAACAAAAGAGGAAAATGGGAGAGAAAAGAATAAAGGTGAAGTAAGAGGATAGGAATTCCTAAGGGAAGTGTGATGTATGAAAAATGCTTAAGGAAGATAGTCACTATTACTATCCATAATAGTACCTACCCGCCTTTAGCTTACATTACAACCCATTAAGTCCTACTTGATCTGACCTTTGAACATTCTTAAATTAGTGGAGTAAAACACTAGAGACAAGCTTATGGGTCAATACACGTGGAATGTGAATTCTTTGTGACTGTGAGCTTATCTCTTATGCATAGACCATACTTGTTCTAAATTTGAAGAATCATGAGTGAGAAATGGGTAACTCTATTGTTGTGAGGGCACATGTTTAATGAAGGATAAAATTTATGTCAGATTTCTTGATCGGTTGATTTGCATGAGTTTGTTGAGATTGAGAGTCAATTCTTGAGGCTAGGAAGTCTTTACGTACTTATATTTGATTTTAATGGTTAAATCTTGCATGCTCTATTTTTAACTTGCCATCTAAAACAATCAGTGTGGCCTTAGCGTGAATTGTCTTACTTCAATTAGCTATGTGTGAGTCTTCATGTGCATGAGATGTAAAAGAGTTGTTCGAGGACGAACAAGGCTTTAAGTATGGAGTAGTGACCTTGGGCATGATTACGTGCCCAAGTGCTATTTTATATCTTAATTAAGTCATGTTTGTCAATTAAATTAATTACATTCTCATGTGATTTTAAATATTTTTGGGTATGCACTAACCATCATGATTAGTCCTTATTTTGTAGGTGTAAAATGCATATGAAGGACTGAGCAATGACGGTTGAAGCAAAGGAAGGGAGTTCAGCTTGGATTGCAAAAGATTGCAAGATGGCATGCTATGGAAAGGCTGGCCGTGCTAGGAAGCGTGCCACACTGTGCGTGCGTCGTGACACGCCCATGCCATGCGCGCGAGAAGAAGGCATTCCAGTGTGCCTATGCGTTGGCGCCATGCCACGCCAGGCACTCCTGTGGCCAGCTCCCATGTCAAGCTAGGCTCGTGCGCGAGGACGGTCGTGCCACGCCGGGCAACGCGTGCCGCCTGTTTCCAAGACATGCGACTGCCGAGAATTCCAGTAGCTGCTCGCGTTTACTCCTTGTCACGGAAGAAAATTGGCGCGACCAGCTCCATGACACGGAGGCAGTCCATGGACGGCCAAAAAGTGCAAATTTTCACTTACTATAAATTAAAACCTTAGCTCCAAAATTCATTCATCACGAAATATCTTTGGGAAACCGTAAAGGAGCGAAGGGAGAAGTGAATAACTCTACCTAGGGTTCATTGTTTTGCCTTCTCTTTTAATTATTCTTGTAAGTACATTACTCTAATAATGTTTTTGAGTATTTGTACGAACATGAGTGGCTAAAACCCTTCCTCTAGGGTTGAGGCTACATAATATCATTGTAATTGCATGAATCCTTCTTTGGTTTGAGTTTTAGTTGTTGTTTTGTCTTACATTCTTTATTATTGTTGTTTTTATGCTTGATCACCATGAAAAAAACACGTTAAGCTTAGCTAAAAGCTCGAGAGAGTAACCCTAAGCTAGAACATGAGAATGTAGGGAGCAAGTTCTTAACTTTACGATAGGATTTGCGATTAGGATAGAAATTATACCTAATTTGCCTTGCTTTGTTATTAAAACGGGATGAGCTAGACACCTACTTAGAATTATCACATCACCACTCATAGAAGCAGTTGTGAAGTTATGTTCAGGTAAACGATTAGAGGTACAAAAGTCCATAATCAAGGGCACAAACTTCGTAAACCACATCCATGTATTTAAATTTCTCACGAATTAGGATATCACACTCCCGCTCAACGATGGAGGTGTGAGACTAGTTTGTCGTGTTTAGAGGCTCGAAAGACCATGAACATAACAATTTAATTATGTGAGACAACAACTGAAGTTTGCATACTCGAACCATTGTGAATTGTAGCGTTGCATGATTAGTAGGCCTTAACTCTAGTTGCTTCTTGTATTGTTTATCGAGTATTTTGTGATCACCCCTAGACTTAATTAGAATTTCCCGAAATTTCTATAATCCACACTTGTGAAGATTAAATTAACACTCAAACTTAATAATTCGCTGAATTAGTCCAGCCCCTATGGGTTCGACATCTGGATCTTAAAAAGGTCCACTGTATTACTGGTACGACCACTTACGCTTGTGAGTGCGCTGGAGCACAAATACAGTTCCCGTAAGGGACAAATTCAACATCACGAGCACGATGATTCAACTGTTAAACATGAAAGGGGTGTTTAGTGGTCATGCAGCGGATGATGCCAACCTGCACTTGATGAACTTCGTAGGAATATGCAAGGCATACAGGTTGCCCAGAGTTAGCCAAGATGCCATTAGGCTCAGACTTTTCCCCTTCTCTCTATCAGGGGAAGCCACTTTATGTTTATCAGAGTTGCCCAATGACTCCATAACCAACTAGAGGGTACTCAAGCAAACCTTCTTGGAGAGATTCTTTCCCCCCACTAGAATATTGCAGCGAAAGGATGAGATCTAATATTTCCAACAACTCCAAATTGAGGCACTTCATGAAACTTGGCTGACGTTCAAGAAGAAGTTAACAAAGTTCCCAAACTATAAGATCCCAGATGACAGCTTGTTGTAAATTTTTTATAGGTCTTTAAATAATAGCACAAATCTATGGTAGACACAGTGGCAAGAGGAGCATTGATGAGTCACACCTGGGAGCAAGCTGCTACTATCCTTGACAAGGTGACAAAGACAAACAGGGGATTGCATACTAAGGAGGCAGATGCAACGGTCGGTACATATGTCATTGGTTTGACTGCAGACCAACATAGGAAGGAAGAAGAACGCGACTAGGAGTTGGCTCACATGCGCACATCATTGGATTTTCTTACAAAGCACATTATGGGAGTAGGAGCCAAAAGGGTAAATGCAGTGGGGATACAAGGACTGGAACCGGGGGCAGATCACTCTGATTCCGAGGAAGAGGCAAATTTCTTGGATAGCCAAGTGGCGGGTTTCTAAGCCAACGCCCAAGCATCTGGGCATTACAATTAGCACCAATGTTCTGGAAACCAAGGTCACAACTAATATAGAGACAACTACAACCGAAACAGGTATAGAGATAGGAGTCGCAGTCGTGAGCGCGATGGAGAATGGAAAAGAAATGATTGCTACTGCTATGACCGGGCTGGCGTTTATGTGCCTCCTAATGCATGAGAGGGGGAGGCTGGGCAATCAAAGTTAGACAACATGATAGCCAGGATGCTGAAAAATGTGTGGTCCACTGAGAAGCAATTGAAGGAGATCCATGGTGACATATCAACTATGGGTCAGAGAGTGGAATCACATGCAACAACCATCAAGCAGATCGAACAGCAGCTTGGGCAACTGTCAGCATCACTGAACCCTAGAAAAAAGGGTATACTACCTAGCAACACCGTCCATAACCTAAAGAATGATGGCCACTGCAAGGCGGTGATGACTAGGAGTTGTAAGACCATAGTTGACCCCCCTTTTTCAGTTGTAGTTGAGCGGAAGAAACAGAGCATGATTGGGGAGAATTAGAAGAGTGCTGAGATGGAGAATATTGAGCTGCCAGAGGCCCCGATAGGTGAGAAAGAACCTGACACTGATCAAGGAGAAACTCAATTTCACCGACCTATCCCGCGACCACCACCATCATTCCCTCAAAGAATGAAGAAAAAAGTGGAAAATGGTAAGTTCCAAAAATTCTTGTCAATGCTTAAGAAATTATTTGTGAACATACCATTGGTTGAGGCATTTGAACAAATGCCGGGATACGCTAAATTTATGAAGGACTTGGTGAAAAAGAAGAGGTCCATAAGCTATGAGCCCATAGAAAATCTACATCAATGTAGTTCCATAACTACACGGGTCCTGGATCAAAAGAAGGATGACCCAGGTGCATTCACTATACCTTGCACCATTGGCAATGTTGAGTTCGCAAGGGACTCTGTGATCTGGGAGCAAGCATCAACCTGATGCCCCTGGAAGTATTCATGAAATTGGGCTTAGGATCACCCACACCGACTACTATGCGGCTACTGATGGCCGACAGAACTGTGAAGAAGCTAGTGGGGATCCTGTTCGATGTGCTTGTGAAGGTAGACAAATTCATATTCCCAACAGACTTCGTGATTGTGGATTGCGAGGTTGATTATGTGGTCTCCATCATTCTGGGGAGACCATTCCTTGCGATTGGGAGGGCTTTAGTAGATGTGGAGGCTAGCCAGCTAAATTTTAGACTAAACAAAAGAAGAGGTCACTTTCAACCTCTGTCGGAAAATGCAGCAACCTAAGGAATACAGTGTAATCTCAACACTAGATGATGAATCCGAGTCACTTGACAAATTTTGAGTAGTTAAGAGACTTGTGTCGTGCCAGAATGTTAAATCAAGCGCTTCTTGGGAGGCAACCCAAGTGGTGGCTTGGTGAAGTCTGAGTAACCGGGCTACCTGTGTCGTGCTGTGACGTTAAATCAAGCGCTTCTTAGGAGGCAACCCAAGTGATTGAACTAATGTGTGCTCAGTGTGCAAGGAAAAAAAACATGAGGTAGAAAAATTGCTAAAAGAGCAGCTTCTACGGATCTTAGTACGACTCGTGACAACATCATACGAGCCGTAGCAGGAGGCGTGGAGAGGTTCAGAGAGGTATTTCAAAGAAAAGACCTACGAGTCATCATACGGATCGTACCAACCTTGTACTAGCCTAGGATGTACTCACAGGTCCTCAGGTAAGTTTTTCAAAACTCTGACTTACGGGTCCAAGGGACGAATCGTAGGTCTTCCTATGACTTATGGTATGAGTCATGACGGGTGAGTCATGATGGGTTAAAATCTTTAAACTTACCCGACATTACCTAGATTTTAAAATCTTCCCTTATCCTATTTTAAACCACAGACCTAAAAAAAACCCTTTTTCCCATGCAAACAAAACCATAGTATGAAGCATACCTATGAATCCCTCACACCCGTAACTCAAAAACAAAGAAGAATCGATCAAATGTTTTCTCAAGGAATTCATCTCAATCCCAATTTCGTACTACCAGTCAAGAAAGAAGCAACAAGTGTATTGTATTGAATATCGAGAAACTTATTTGCTTGATGTCAGGACTATCAAACCCCTGTGAGTCTTAGTGGTTGCTCAAAAATTTTGTAGGAGACGATGATCAGGGGTGTTATTGAACTATGTGTGACTGGGGAAACATTCTTTTAGGGGATGAACTTGTGCATTGAAGCATTTAACTTGAGTTACAGGTAGTGATTAAAAAGGGGAGGGATGAGTAGTGCTAAATTAATTGAATTACATGCCTAGACCTGGGGAATTTTGAGTACCCATATCATGAAAAAGAATACCTGTAAACTGGACCAGAATCGAATAAGTCAAGAAAGAGGAACGAAACACAGTATGGTTCGTGGTTTGTCACTAGGAGTCGTACTGTGCATTCGTATCCAAGACCTGAATAGGTCAAAGCTAGATGGGGCAGAAGGGTCCTTCCTATGACTCGTGGAATCGACCTACGGGGCGTACCACGAGTCGTGGAAAAATATAGAGAAAATGGTAGTGTAGGGGCATTCTCAGACGACTCAAGGTATGGGTCATACCTTTGTGGTACGAGGCATACCTATAAGTCATAATGTGCACATAGAGTTTCTGCGACTTCATATAAGTCTTACCTCCATGATACGATCCGTACTGTCGACCCATGGTTAGATACTAAAAATTTCTTTTCTAGTTTTTCTTTCTCATATATGGAATTCTAACTCTCTTCTATATTGGAACAATGACAACGGAGCGCAAAGCATCCAAAGCAACTTCCCAGAGAACATTACATGATGAAATATCTTAGTCCAAGGTTGAGCAAGCAGGCAACTCCCCTTGTGGTTTAGTTGAGGAGTACCAGGTTGATACATCAGAAAATGATGGAACCAGAACCACTAGGGCAAAGGAAAAAGAACAAGCCATAGCAGCTACTGCCACATCTTCCCTAGCTCCCTAGTCTGAGGAAGGAGCTAGAGAAGGTAATTAGGAGTCAGGAAACGACTCAAATGCAGAAGAAGGGTTTGAGAAGACTCAATATGGAGAGGCAAGTGGCGGCGATGACTCAGAGGAGGAGGCTCCTAATGCTGTGCAAGAATAAAATCCATCTAGAGAGAACCGCACAGTCTGTTGGAGAGTGCCGGGAGCTATAGAAATTTATGAGCAAGGCACTTCTCTCACCGCCAAAAACAAACCAAGGTGGAGCATCCAGGAAGAACCGCGGATCCTCACAAATTCATTGAATGAAGTTAAGGAGATGAGGCAGATATTCAGCTTCTATGGCTTCAAGTGGATGGCAAAGCCTCCAGCTCAGTATACCGCAGAATTGGTCCAGGAGTTCTACGCCAATTATTTGGCCCACCATGGAGAAAAAGGCTAAGGAGGGGCAGAAAATAAAAGACCAGCCCCGACTGGAGAGTGTTTTGGTCCGAGGATGAGAGATAGATCTATCAGAGCAGACCATCTCTAAGGTTCATGTATGGACCAAAGTTCGTGCCTACGCGGATGATGTCGGAGTATGATTTCAGGGTGGAGGCAATGAAACAAATCAGGCATTTGGTATTGCACCTAAGGCAGAGGAAGCTGCAATGGTTGGTGGGTGTGACTGCTGAGGATAAGGAGGAAGACGAGTGGGTTACTAGTGGAAAACAAGTTACAAAGAACTCATTAAACTTCATAGAAAAAGCATGTTGGACACTAGTACACCACTAGTTAGCACCTAGTCAATGACAGTACATTCAGTGCTGACATAGCAGCTTTGGTGGCATGACTCATGTCCCCATATCCTATCAACATCCCGAGAAGCATTGTATAGGAGATACAAGACTAGGCGGTGGGATTGAGAACTACCATCCCATTCCCGAGTCTTGTATTAAGACTATGCATAGAGGCAGGGGTGCTAGTACGACGGGGTGAGGAGCGTAGATCAGAGGGCAGAGGATTGCAGATATAGGCCTTATCCAGGATGAAATAAACCCGGTAAGCCGAGCCCGGCTTCCCCCAGTAGTTCTATTGGCCCAGCCAGCAGGCGGCGTACAGGTGAATGCTCCCACCTTACAGGATCAGAGCGAGACACCAACTATAGATGCCGTTTATTCAGAGTTAGCGTTTAGCACTTCAGTTAGTCCACATCCTAGCATGTTGACTCAGACTCTAGCAGGGCATGTTTGATTTCCCTAGGACATCCTCTAGAAATTAGCCAAAAGGTTGACCATGACTGAAAGAAAAATTCAAGTTATGATGGAAAACGTGAAGCCATGGGTCAAAGCGAAGATAGATGCAACAGCTCAAGACCTACATGCTCTCCTGGATGGATTTGAGAGCGGTTCAACTTGCGTATGGTGGAGCAGACAGATACCAGCAACCTCTACGAGGATTTGGGGGCTCTTCGGAGCCAAGTATCTGAGTTTTCATCACGACAACCGGCAGTCATAAAAGCCCCCACTCTTCTAGACCTCGATGAAGGGCTAGATGAGGATATTGACATGGCGACTTATTGGGAGCCGATGAAAGCTGCTGGAGATGAGGGAAAGAAAATAGCTTCCGATGATGTTGGAGAGGAGAGTTTGAGGAAGAGAAGGGAGAAGAAAAGGAGAGAGCGCAAGCGTGCATGAGCATAGAGCCTGCAGACTCATGACTCACATATGTCAGAGCTGCAGGAGCAAGCTAGAGGAGCAGGCAGCTCCAGCATGTCTCAGCCCGATCTTGCTAGTGGCCATGACCCTTCGGGTCAGCCACCTTCAGCCTCGATTGACACATAGGCCATAGAAGCGGCAAAGACTAATGAGGGGGTAACCACTCCCCCTATGGATACTTCATTGAGTGTGCCGGCCACCATTAGCGCCACGATTTCAGCGGAGGTACCTCCTCCACAGGATGACTAGAGCGCCTAGAGCACCACAGGTATGTTCACTTCCCTATGTCTTGTAATTCATGCTTCAGGGACGAAGCTCAATTTTCAAAAAAGGGAGGGGCTGTACTTGTGATTTTTGGGATTTTTGGATTCGTCCGAGGATTTTTCTTGCCATGTTTGTTTTTCCTCAGGCATGCTATCTAGTATAACCAACATGTTTAGGGTTTTATTTTCTCATTTATTGATTTTTGTTTAATTAGTAAATAACTTAGGAGTACTCAGCCAATGAAAATGTACTAGTTTTGATTTTTGAAAATTGACCCGGTTTAAATACCTTTGATGCATTAGCTATGTGTTTGTGACCGTATGCATGATTTCTATGGATCTTTTGATGTCATTTAGTTTATAAGCATGAGGAATCTTCTTAATCCATGTGTAAACTAGACAGGTAAGGTGAATATAAGTCATATACCATGAGTGAGTGAGGTGTAATACTTAGTTCAGTATTGTGTTGAAGATCTAGAACTTGTCTGGTTAGTCTTTGTATAGGCTAAGGATGGTTGGTTAGGATAAGATCATATTTCATTCTTTGTTAAGCTCACTTTTAGCCTAAATAACCCTACCAAAATCATATGATTCCCTCGATCCCAATTTTGAGCCTTTAATAGACCACTCTTCTTTGATCAACCGATGAACCATACCTATGTTTTATAATGAGCCTGTTTTGGCCCTGATCCTTCCTTGGATATTGTGAACCTCAACATAGGTAAAATGCCTAAGTTGAGGCTGGCTAGAGTAGGGGTGCATAAATGGTGAGAACGAGAAAAAGGGAGAGGAAAGAGAAAAGGTTAAAAATGAGGTGTGGTGTGAAAAATAAGAGAGATGAAAAAGTTGAAAATCTTGAAAAAAGAAAATGCAAAAGAAAAAAATATAAAATGCTCAAAAATATTGAAAATACACCACATCCATACAAATGCACATAAAAGAGGTGAAAAGGGAAGAAAAGGAATGAAAAGCATAAAGGGTGAAATAGGTGAATGGTGAAGCCAATATATGTAGTGCCAAGGAAGGGATAGTCACTCAAAAATTCCTCATATTTATCATGTCCAGCTTCAGATCCTACATTAAAAGCCACACCAAGTCCTATAGTGATCCTAATCTAGCCATCTAACAAAGCAAACCAGAGAAAATAAGGGCAAGCCTATGGTATCTAATACATAGTACTTGAAACTTCTTTGTGAGAGTGAGTGTCTCGCTTGTTTAGTCCCATAGAATATTTGACACTATATCTATGAGTGGGGACTTCATTTGTTGTGAGGGTACATGGATTATGTTTACTTTTACCATTGGTCTGTGTGGAAAGCATCGGTGATGACTTGATTACCAGTTGATAACTAGATGACATGTCTTGATCCCTGTTTAGCATGTTTTGTGGTTGCTTATAGTACACTAGTTGATGCTAGTTCATGGAAAAGGGGTCAGAAGTAGTTAAATGTATAGTGAAAGTTTTGTTTGGTATTGGCTCTAGTATCCTTTGTTTATTTTCTTGTTCAGCAACATATTTAGTTTTTCTTTTCTTTGCCTGAGGGAATGCAAAAGGCTTAAGTTGAGGGTGTTGATGTGCTGTGAGTTTACAGTACTTTCAACGCTCAAAACTAAGAAAATAGCATGGACTTAGATATGTTTATATGGATATAAGGCACTTTTTCTTTGGTTACAGGAGAAATAGGTGTTGGAGAAAGAATGTGAAAAAGATATCCTGAAAGCGCAGAAAATAGGCTTAAGTAACAAGTCTCAGTATGAGCCGTAGGTTGATTCTACGAGACGTACTGCAGATCATGCAAAGTTTCAGATGGCTAAGTATGAAGAGTGCATGTTATGATTATCAGTACGAGTCGTACAAGGATTGTACGGGCTATAGTACTGAGTCGTGGAAAGATTTAGAAGATTTGCACAAGAGGCTAACTCCTGACATAGATAGACAGTACGAGTTGTGGCTTTAAGGTATATGTTGTACCATAGCATTCCTGAAGAACTTTAGAAAAATTGAGAATTCTCAAAGTTAGACCACGGAAGCACAATATTACTTGTAGGAAGTATGTACGAGTCATACCAAAATCCAACACTTAGCTAAATTTCAGCCAGTCAATGACATAGGGGAAGCAGGTACAACCCGTGCAAACCTTCTACGGATCGTAGGATTGGTCGTGACACAGGTGACATCATTTATGGAAATTCACCCTGTTAGCCTAGGAAAAGGATTTTAATGTCTGTATAAATACATTTTCTGTTTTATTTTCATTAGACAACATTAGAGGACGTCAGAATTGAGGAGAGAACATGAGAAGTAGTTAGAGAACATTGAGACAAGATAGAATTGAGTTTATTGGCTTGTGATCCACCTTTTCTTGATTATCTCTTGATCTTCATACTTAGTTCTTGACGACTTTGCTGATATATTTAAAGAAGTTTTTCTGTCATTCATAATAAGTATTGATTTATGTTTCTAAACATGACTGCAAAATCACAATCTTGCAACTATGAGAGGCTAAAACCTCCATAGCTAGGGTTGTGGGAACCATGGTGGATTAACAAGCTAGGGTTACATAAAAGTGATTCAAAACCAACACAAAACTGTTGTATTGTAATATTTTCATACTTAAAAGTTTCTTAACGGTGTACAACATTAGGACTTGCCCGAATTCTTTAGTTGTTTGAGCATAGAGAGGTAGAGATTAGGATAAGAGAATTACAACAAAGCCTTGATCTTTATGGTCATTGTATTAACTTGAGCTGTGATCACAGGATAGTTAAATTTTGGATATATTGATAACACTTATTTTGGAATCGCTCATGATACCTGACTCGGTGATTGAGTATAGTCATTCAATAGGGATGAACCAGTCGTTTGGATGAACTTTAGTTATCAGTTCTACAAGTAAGCATTGGTGATGATCATGTATGTATACCCCAAGTAGTTATGAACCCATGGGAAACAAAAACCCTAGTTATCTTTCATTCTTGATTTCAACCAAAATTTTAACAGTTGCTTTAATTATTGTTTTCTTTAGAACCCCCTATTTGGAGTAACTACCCAACAAGTTCACTTACTGGCTTTAGTCTAGCTCTTCCATATTCCTTGTGGGATCGACCCCAACCTCTAGTTGGGTTCTTTATTGAAAATGTCCACTTCATACTTCAGTAGGAGGTATGGTTTGAGCGTTATCAGGTACGACCCGTACAATCCTGCTACAGGTCATAGGATCTGTCGTGGCTCAGGCGGCACCAGTTATTGAAAACTACCCTGTTAGCTTCGAAAAAGGATTCTTATGTCTGTATAAATAATTTTTATGTTTTATTTTCATAAGAAGATGTTAGAAGAGAGAGGACGTGAGAGAACTTTAGAGAACATTGAGACAACATAGAATTGAGTTGATTGGCTTGTGATCAACCTTTTCTTGATTTCTCCTTGATTTTTGTGAAATGTTCTTGAGTTATTTTGGATATAATCAAAGAAGTTTTTCTCTCATGTAGCATTGTAAGTATTGATTTATGTGTTTAATTATGAATATATATCACAACCTTGCAACTATGAGAGGCTAAAACCTCCATAGTTGGGGTTGTGGGAACCATGATGGATTAATGAGCTAGGGTTGCACAAAAGTGATTCAAAACTAATTCAAAACACATGTATTGTATTCTCTTCATGATTAAATGTTTCTTAACGGTGTACAACATTCGGAATTGCCCTAATTATTTGTTTGGTTGAGTCTAGAGAGGTAGAGATTAGGAAAAGAGAATTACAACAAAGTCTTGATCTTGATGAGCATTGTATTAACTTGAGTTGTGATTGCAGGATAGTTAAATTTGGAACAAATTGATAACGGTTAATTTGAAATCACTCATGAGACCTGATCCGGTGATTGAGTATAGTTAATAAATAGGGATGAACCAGTCATTTGGATGAACCTAATTATCACTTTGCAAGAAAGCATTGATATTGATCACGTGTGTATACCCGAAGCAGTTATGAACCCATAGGGAGCACAAATTCTATTTAGTCTAAATTCTTGATTTTACATCACAATTTCAATCATTGTTTTTATTATTATTTTTCTTAAACCCCCCAAATTGGAGTAACTAACTAACAAGTTCACTTACTGGCATTAGTCTAGATCTTCCATATTCCCTGTGGGTTTGACCCAACCTCTTTGTTGGTTCTTTATTGACAACGTCCTCTTCATACTTTAGTAGGAGGTGTTGTTTGAGAGTTATCACAACCATAACTTGCTGGCAATTTGGGCACTTAGCTACAAATTCTGCAATGTCTCTTTTCATGCCGTTCCACCAGTAAATATCTCATAGATCACTGTACATCTTAGAAGCTCTAGGGTGGATAGAATATCTCGAACTGTGGGCTTCAGCTAGTATCTGCTGTCTCAAGCCACCTACATCTGGCACACAGAGTCTACCCTGGTAACGGAGTACCCCATCTCCCCCTTAGGAGAAAGCTTCCACTTCTTTTCTGAGAACTGCCTCCCTTGGCTTAAGCAATATGTGATTTTCATCCTGCCTTGGCTTAACTTCAACTATCAATAAGGAATTGATCCACTCTGCACCACTACTCCACCCTCAGCTGTATCAACCAACTGCACTCCCAACTGAGCTAACCTGTGGACATCCTTTGTCAGTTCTTTTTCCCACTTCCACATGAGCCATGCTCCCCATAGACATCTTGCTTAGGGAATCAGCCACCACATTGGCTTTGCCTGGGTGATACATCACACTCATGTCATAGTCCTTCAGTAGCTCCAACCATCTTCTCTGATGAAGATTTAGATCTTTCTGACTGAACACATACTTAAGGCTCTTGTGATTGGTGAAAACATCCACGTGATCCCCGTAAAGGTAGTGCCTCCATATTTTCAATGCAAACACCACCGCTGCCAACTCCAGTTCTTGAGTCGGATAGTTCTTCTCATGAACCTTGAGCTGTCTGGAGGCGTAAGCTATCACCTTACACTGCTGCATCAGAATGCAACTGAGTCTAACTTGAGAATCATCACATTATACCACAAACCCATTTATTCCTTCTAGCAAGGTTAACACAGGAGTGGTAGTGAGTCGAGTTTTTAATACGTGGAAACTCTTCTCACACGTATTTGACCATTGAAATTTCACCTTTTTCTGAGTCAATCTAGTCATAGGGGATGCAATATAGGAGAAACCTTCCACAAAACATCGGTAATAACCGGCTAGACCCAAGAAACGTTTGATTTCGGTTGGGGAAGTAGGTTTCGGTCAGTCTTTCACCACTGTTATATTTTGAGGATCTACTTGAATACCCTAAGCCGAGACCACGTGACCAAGGAAAGACACAGACTTCAACTAGAATTTGCATTTGCTAAACTTAGCAAACAACTAGCGGTCTCTAAGTGTCTATAGCACTATCTTTAGATGGTTAGTACAAACTTCCTCGCTACTGGAGTATACCAGAATGTCGTCAAAAAATACAATGAGGTCTTTTAGCTGCTCATTCAACTCTTTAAGATCAGCTGGAGCCATTCTTTAAGGAGGGATGGAGATGGGCTGAGTGTTTGGGAGGAGGTCTATGCTGAAGTCTATTTCTCGCTCAGGAGGAACTCCAAGAAGATCTTCGAAAAATACGTCAGGGAACTCACTGACAACTGTAACTGACTGAATAGTCGGGGTCACAAAGCTGGAATCTTTGACCCGAACTAGATGATAAATACACCCTTTAGAAATAAGCTTTCTATCCTTAAGGTAGGAAATAAACCAATCCTTAGGTGCTGAACTACTGCCCATCCACTCTTAAACTGGCTCATTAGGGAACTAAAATATGACCACGCTAGTTCTACAGTCTACTGAGGTATAACCAGAGTGTAACCAATCCATGCCAAGAATGAGGTCAAAGTCAACCATGTCTAACTATACAAGATCAGCTGGAATGACCTTATTCAAGATGGAGACTGGTCAGTTTCTATACACTCGACTGGCTCTAACTGACTCACCAACTAGGGTAGATACAGAGAATGGTTCTGAGAGGACTTTTAGACTAATATCAAACTGGATAGTTGCATAGAAAGTCACGAACGAAAGTGTGGCTCCTGGATCTAATAGGGAAAACACATCTAGATGGAAAAGACATAACATACCCATGACCACGTCAGGTGATCTCTCCTGATCCTGACGAGAGGATAAAGCATAAAAATAGTTTTCGAGTTGGCCACCATTCGTACCTGTAGTGTTGGTCAGCTGAGATGGTCAACCTGCTGGAGCTGTTGAAGTGGTGGATTGCTATCTCCCCCGTCCTGCTGACGGGCATTCTTTGATCAGATGACCAAGTTGTGCACACCCAAAGCAACCCTCTCGGCCTGAAGGCATTCTCCTGGATGGTTCTTGCCACACTTTTGGCAAGCTGGGTAGCGGTTTCTAGCACTTTGACTCTAGGACTATGAGCCTGATACTCCATGTTCGGTATTTTTCACAACTACACGCAAGTGCACGTGGTCGAACAAGTAGTAAAATGGCTAAAGTAAGCCAAGTATCGATCCCTTAGGGACTGGACCAAGATAATAATCGAATTAAACGTTAATAAACTCTAACTCTAATAATGTAGACAACAGTTTTAAGAAGATTTTGGGAGTTTTTTTTCCTAATTTATACTAATCTAAAGCAAATGTACAATTTGAGTCTGAACTATCGTAACGAGCATGCTGAGGCTAAAACAAACATACAGGGAAGCAATTTATTGATACAAATTGGTTAATCTTTCCTTCAGTTGCTAGTCAAGAATTATTGCCTATGGATTAAAACTCTTGTATTTAACCCAACTTAAGAATCATGAACCTTCTGTCATGCCCCACCTTGGGGGGTATGACTGGCACCTGGTGCCCTAGTAGGACCTGAACTGCTAGATTACTAAGCCTGAGCACATCTGGTTCCTGGCTAGCTTTAACTCAAATATCTGGAAACAAAGGGCTATATAACGACTGTAAACGCAGCCTCCGGCCAACTGGCCTATAGCCACCTGTACCTGTAAAATAGCTAACCAGAAACATACTACCGTAGGGGAACCTATGCGGGCCGGCAAGGTCACCATGTTGTCTAGTTCTTTGTAACTCAACATTAGCATGCTAAATAATTACGTGACCGGCAAGGTCACCACTACTGACTGGTTATGGCCACACACGGCCAACAGGAACTGAAATACTAAATAACTATAACAGACTGTACGGCCTCACACGACCGGCTCATCTGACCATAGGGAATATACATACAGAGTGCAAGCCTCTAAGAATAACAATAGAAATGATCGGGACAGGGCCCCGACCTACCCGTACTGTACAACAAAAGAAAATGAAATACACCTCTGAATATCAAACTCCGGATGACAGGAGTTGATAACTCTGCGCTGGCTAGGATCATGAGGGATCGGCTCCTCGTCTGTAAGTACCTGCAGGCAAGCAATGCAGCGCCCCACGGGCGTCAGTACCACAGGTACTGAGCATGTAAAGCAACTGAAATACACAACTGAAATGAATAACAATGGTAACATGACATATAAGCAAAAAGTAGCTGAGTCTATCTAGCTGAGGATAACTGGGGAGAGTTTATTTATTCTGTAACTAAACTGAGCGTACCTGATGACGTGTCATCCTACTGTCTATCAGTATCTAATAGTACATAGAGATATACATAATAATACACACAATACCTGACCGACCCTCATAAGTCGGAAGGTGCCAACCAACAGAACAATCTATTTACCCCTACCCGGGTTTAAACCAACCAAAAATAAATTACTCCACTCGTCTCACAACTGTGAGATCCTCCTACCGGCCCCCTTGGGTATGTAGCTCAGGCCTTGGCCTCTGACAATAAACTGTGTCTGAGTCTGAAGACTCCTGCCTCTGGGCGCAAGTGCGCAACGGGGTAATCTGCTGCTATATCTGTGGCTGAAACTGCCCCTGGGTGCAAGCACGCAACAGGGTAATTTTATAAAAATTTGTATGTGAAACTACCCCCGGCCACAAGCACACACAGAGTAATCTGCCCCTGTAAACAGGGTAATCTGGCTCTGCACAGAGTAAACTAAACTGCCCCTGCAAGCAGGGTAATCTGGACCGTATTATCATGGTGGTCGGCCATCATCGTCCTCTAGGCGGACGGCATCGCCCAACTGGTGGCGGTATCTGAATCTGGTATCAACACAGCTATAACCCAGGGGCGGTGGGGATGCAAAGGGACACCCACATGCCATAACAAGTCTCAACAAACAAATAGCACATATAAATAGCAAGCATGTATAACTGAAAAGGCTATCTGAAATCTAACTTCTTATTCTGATCTGTTTCTACACTGAACTGATTCTTACTAATTATACTGATTCTGTAATCTCTGTTTAACTGTACGGCTAATATATAGACAAGATACTATCTGTCTTGATGGCTAATCTGTATCCATAACTATCTGTCTATCTGATCTTTCTTTACTGACTTTTATTATGAAAATCTATTCCTTTTTTATTCTACTACATGCTTGCTAATCACGTAATAGGCTATACTGAATCTAAAATGCTAACTTGCCCTTGGGCGCATGTTTTTCTAACTTTCAGACTGAATACGATATAACAACGCAAACTAGGTTTACTGAACTTGCACAATACTTAACATTCAACTCCGGGAATTCTACTACGGAGTTTATTGTACTATACAAGGCTAAGACTACTAACTTGCCGAGGGAACTAGCTTTACATACCTTAACCTCGAGTTATCCGTCTGTCGGACGAGGCTCGGTCAATATTCCAGCTATTTCTCCCAACTGCATTATATATAAGTCAATTAGTACTAAATATAACCTTATTCTGAAGAACAACATCACTTTCAATAAAATTATAGCCTAAACTTAGGCTTATCGAAAGACGGTCGAAAACTTGCTATTTTTCAGAAGTCCAGAAGGGAGAAGTGTTCACTTCACAGCTAGGAGCACATAGACACTAGTTTGGAGCAATTCTACTTACCTTAGCTCGGTAGCTCGATGATTCGTCGGCCGTATTTCGCGAAACTAAATCCGTAGGAATGCTCTCTGCTGCTAAATACCTCAGTACCTGAGGTTAATTTGGGTTTGGAGAACGTTTGACAGCGTAATCAGACGAAAATATATTTACCCTCTTCGTTCTTTTCCTTCCTCTGGTTTTTCCTTTCTGTTTTCTGGAAATTCTTATGTTTAAAATGAATTAAAACCGAAGTGGGGCTTTATATACTTGGGCCTGGACAAGGCCAACGTGTCACGGAGCCAATGCGGAGGCTTCACCTCCGTGACACATTGCCATCGCGGAGGGGCTCTGCCTCGGCTCCTTCCGCGATGGTTCGACAGGTTTCTCATCCGATCTTTTTCCCGGGCCTTTCTTTAGCACGTATGGCCTTCAAATATGCTTAACCAACGTGCGAATAGGTCATCTAGGTGCCGGGAATCCTACGGGGTGATCTTGGGCAGATTTATATGCCCAAGTGATACTCAAATGTATCATTTTTACCTTGTTTGTTGTGCAATGTGTATATAATATCATGTATTTGGTAATAAAATGCGAATTTATACTAACCAACATGATTAGCATTTGTTTTGCAGGATAATGTGATTTTTAAGAGCTAAAATGCGTGTTGGAACTATGTCGGAGTTGGACTTGGATGCGAGCGTGGAAAAGACCTCGGATGGCATATTTTGTAGTGGCTCCGCGATGGTGCCGTGCCACGCTGCCATCGCGGTAGCACACTGCCTGGGCAGAAATAAAAGTGGCAATTTCCAGTGTGCCTGCGCGTCAGCTCCGTGGCACGGAGACAGGCCTCCGCGATGGCCTCTGTGCCACGTTGAGGCTAATTATTCGGACCATGAAATTTCCAGAGAGTGTCCGCGTCCACGCCGTGTCACGGAGGCAGTGCTCCGCGTTGGCCTCCGTGACACGTTGCTTGTTATTCCGGGAAAAATTTCCCACTAGTATAAATAGCACACTTAGGTTATTTTTAAAGGGAGTTTTTTTTTAGTTTTAGTTTTTTGAGCCTGAGTTCAGAAGTGGGAGCAGAAACGTGGTTTTGTGGCAGTTGAAGAATAGAAAAGATAAGAGTTTTATTCTCTTCCCTTCTTCTTTCCTTCAATTGTATGCATGATTCACACTCATTCTAGGATGATTAATTCAAGAATGAGTGGCTAATTCCTTTCTTGCTGAGGTTTTGAACTTGTGTAATGAATGTTGGTAATAATTGATATGGTTTCTTCTTCTTCTTGCATGTTGTTCTATTAATTCTTGTGCTTATTACATTCTTGATTGGCCACCATTAATGTATATCTAAAAAGTCCAATTTCACTCGAGAGAGCATGAAATTGGAAAGTTGTGAATTAATAGGGTATTGTTCTTAACTTGATTTGGGAAAATTGGGTTTTGATGTGCTTTCTTGATAGAAATATACTTGAAAGCCGTATTAGTCAATTTAGGAACCGGAATTGTAGTGTTAGGTCATAAATTGCATTTGATCACAGAAATGTAGACGAATGGTTTATGAATCTAAAGTGAAATTAAATACGGAAGTTTTAATTTCTAGGCAACGTTCTTGGCTAGCAATATGAAGAGGAAGATGACCAAATTATCATGATTATCAAGTTCATTACTCGTTCTTAACCTTGGCATGTGCATATCCATTGTCTAAACTCAACGTAAATAGTAGTTATTAATTTTAGTAGATAATTAGTTAGAAACAAAACTCACTCAAATCTTGGTTGGATTGTTGTTAACATAGTTAGAAATATAATAGAGATATAGTAAACTAGGCAGTTTTGCATATCTAGAGCAGCCTCCTTGGATCGATACTTGGCTACTTAGCCACTTTATTACTTGTTTGACCACGTACACTTGCGTGTCGGTGTATAATATATACCGAGCAGCAGAGCGCGAACAAGTTTTTGGCGCCGTTGCCGGGGAGGCTAGGCGATTTGTAAAATTTTTTTTTGTGTAAATTTACTGTATTTGTATTTTTATTTTCTTAAGTGTTAACAACTTGGTCTTAGCCTGTATTTTGCAGATTTTTATTTCTGTGAACACTGGCAAGGGACAAGGAGCTGGTGGAATCTTACTTAGAGCCAGAACGTGAATTGCCCAGTCAACGTAGAGAAGCTCTTCGGAAGAAGTTGCAGTTGCTCAAACAGTCTATGATGGAGCAACCCAATCCACCAGTTGTGCGGGCAGTGTTAGTGCCCGAGGATGTAGCAGCCAGGCCGGTTCGCGAGGTGGCAATCCCACACGCTAATAATGTAAATTCCAGCATCCGCAAACCAGAGCCTGGGGGGAGATTTGAGTTAAAGCAAAATATGGTGCAACTTTTGCACACTAGCGGGCAGTTTATCGGTCTCCCTCACGAAGATCCGCAACAACATCTCCAGAACATTTTGGAGATAAGTGACACTTACATCCCCGCTGGAGTGTCACCTGATTATGTTCGGCTCACCTTATTTCCATTTTCCTTACTTGGTGAAGCCAAGAGGTGGTTAAAAGCTGAACCACCCAACTCTATATCAACGTGGGATGATCTTGCAAAGAAGTTCTTGATCAGATTTTTCCCTTCAGGTAAAACAGCTAAACTTAGAAGTCAGATTCTAAGTTTTAAACAGAGGGAAGGAGAAAATCTTTATCAAGCCTGGGAAAGATTTAAGTCCATGTTGCGGGATTGTCCTCATCATCATCAGTCAAATGAGGTGTTGGTCCACACTTTTATTGAGGGTTTGGAACCCCACACTAAAATTTTGTTAGACTCAGCAGCTGGAGGGCAAGCGCTGGAGAAGACTTATGAGGAGCTGTACACTTTGCTCAACCGAATTTCACAAGGCAATCCGGAATGGAATGTAGATTCTTCAAGAGGTGGAGCAAGGCAAGCAGCGAGAGTGCTTGAAGTGGATAGATTCACAGCTATCGCTGCACAGATAGCTGCGTTGCAAAATCAGTTAAACACTCACTTCAGCAATATGAATTTGAACCAGCCGTCAGCCTCAGTTAATGCAGTCCAACAGATGTGGTGTGAAGTGTGTGGTAGTAGTGAGCATTCAGCTGAATGCTGTGGTGCAAATCCTGATTCTGTCAACTTTGTGGGCAATGCACAGAGGAATCAACAGCAGTTTGGTGGTGGCTACAACTCGAATTGGAGGAATCATCCAAATTTTTTGTGGGGTAGCAACAATCAACAAGGTCAAGGTTCAGGGCAGGGTATGCACAGAAACCAAGGAGGGCAACAAGGCTATCAGAATCAGTTTAGAAATCACAATGCCCCTCCTCCACCACCATCACCGACTATTGAGGAAATGTTCAAGACCATGATTGCCAACCAGGCACAATTGCAGGCTGACTATGTCAAACTGGCGGCCGAAGTAAAGAACAATCAATTGGCAACCAAGGCTCTTGAATATCAGTTTGGGCAATTTGCCAGTGCCCAAAATACTAGACCAAGGGGAGGACTACCTAGCGACACGGATCCCAATCCTAAGCAGCTAAATGCAGTGACCACGAGGAGTGGTTTACAATTAAAGGAGGTGGAACCGGAAAGACCGCCTCAGAAGTCAGGAGCAGCAGATGTTGAGGGAGAACAAACCTCAGATACGGGGAAGACCAAAGAAGCTGAACCAACAAGGCCTCCACCCCCGTTCCCTCAAGGACTTAAGAAACACAAGGAGGAGGCGTGTTTCCAGAAATTCATGGAGGTACTTAAACAGGTACATGTTAACTTACCTCTTGTTGATGTCTTGCAGGGTGTGCCAAAATATGCAAAGTATATCAAAGACATCGTGGCCAACAAAAGTCGCTTGACCGAGTATGCCACGGTGGCTTTAACAGAGGAATGCACATCCCGTATTCAGAACAGGTTGCCCACTAAACTGAAGGATCCTGGAAGTTTTACTATCCAGCTGACGATTGGGCAAAGTATCCGAGCTCGTGGGTTATGCGACTTGGGGGCAAGTATAAATCTGATGCCATCTTTCGTATTCAGAAAGTTAGGGCTAGGGAGTCCTAGACCTACAACAGTGATCTTGCAGCTAGCAGACAGGTCTTTAGCTAAGCCGGATGGCATTGTGGAGGATGTGCTAGTGCAGGTAGGCTCCCTCATTTTTCCGGTAGATTTCATTGTTCTGGATTTTGAGCCAGATGCAGAAGTCCCATTTATTTTGGGACGACCATTTTTGGCAACCGGAAAGGCATTGATCGATGTAGCTGCGGGTCAACTCACGATGCGAGCACACGACAAGGTTGAGGTGTTCGACGTGTACAAGGCACCTAAGCTCCCGACTGTCTATAAGGAACTCTCGGTGATCAACGTGATTGATCATGGGAATGCAAATGGATTGAGTGATTCCCGAGAGTTACTAGGTAGGCCACCAGACAAGGTTGAGAACTACTGGGGAGATGACCATGATCGGGTCAAATCGTCCATCTCCCTAGTAGAAAATTGAGCGTAAAGGCTGTCGAGCCGCGACGTTAAACCAGGCGCTGCACGGGAGGCAACCCGTGAAAAATATTTTTCTTTCTTTTTCCTTAGTGTAAAGTTTTTCTTTTATTTTATTTTCTTTTCTTTTTCTTGACTAGGTTTAGATGTGCATTTTAATTAGTAACTTTTATTCTTTTAGTAGGGAATCTAGTCATTTAACCAATTTTTGTTTAGTGAGGTGATTTTCAGGTATACCGGAGGAAAAATACGTGGAATCGAGAAAACGAGGTGAGGTATGAAAAATAAAATTTGATAGTGAAACAGAGCACTGGCGCGTTGGCGCCGTGTCACGGAGGCAATGCTCCGCGTTGGCCTCCGTGACACGTTGAAGGCAAATCTGGAATTTTTTTAAATTCCAGTAAGCCAACGCGTTGGCTCCGTGTCACGGAGGAGGGCCTCCGCGTTACCCTCCGTGACACGTTGCCCTTATCCCAGTGCCGGGTCACACCGGGTTTCCGGGTGACCCGCGTGTTTTCTTAATTAAAACCCCCGATTTCGCCCCTATTTTCCCCATTCCCTCTTCCCTCCGCGACCAAACACCCATTCCCCTACCCCCAAGCTCCGTGCCACGTTAAGAGGCAAGGAAAACGTCAAGTTTTCGTCGATTCTTCAATTCCAAGGTATGGTTTCATCGTCTATCTCAAATTTTTGGCGATTTTTGTCGATTTTGAGCATGTGAGGTGAGATATATCACCCTAGGTAGAAATTAAACATGACGTGAATTATTTTGCAATTGATTGTGTTCGGATTGTTGTAGTTGACGGGTGAACTTATCGATTGATTGAATAATTCATTGTTGATTGTCGAATTGAGTTCTAGGGCTTGGGGTTGTTCAATTTTAACTTGGGTAACTTGATAGTTTGACGAAATTGATGCCGGGGTGTGTTTATTATTTGAGATAAGTCGTGGTAAATATTGTATAATTGGTGAAAGACGACTAATTCTCGATTTTGTGTGGGACATTGCGTAATATGTGAATTGGTTGAATTGCTTAGATTAGTGTATATAAAATGTTTGTATTGTTGTTTCTATTTTGTTGTTGTTATTGTTGCTAAGTGCTATGGGTGAATAGCTGTCGATAGTAGGATTGGGTTAGCTGTATGAAGTCTGAGTAGTTCGCTAGCCGTTATGCTGTCGAATTTTTGTGAACGCACTAAGCAATATGTTTATAGTGATTGTGCTTGGGGTGTAAATAGATCTATCCTTGCTAACATGTTGTAAATATTGTTAAAGACTAAGTGTGGGGTAAATTTTGTTTAACCCGACCTTAGCCAAAACTAACAAGTTTTTAGCTTAACGTTGTGCTTGTCTGTGTAAATTGACAGGTACAATGGCCAGCCGACAAGATAAAGGCAAGGGTGCTTCAACCTCAGGCACCGGCAGAAAGAGAATGAGACTGGGCACTGCTGTCCCAGCTGCACCTGCTGTTCCACGCGGTCAACACCACTGATACAGGACACGATGGGTTACCGATGAAGGGAAGAAGTGGTACGCAAAGCATAAGGAGAACAAGTACTTCCCGGAGGAACATATTGCAAGGGAACCACTTGCACAGGAGTTCCCTCGCATCGTACAGAGGATTGAAGCAGCTGGGCTCAGCTTTATTTTTCAGGAGCCCAAGGAGTGCAACCTTCACTTGGTCCGGGAATATCTATGCCAACTGGAACCCGGCCATCAGAAGCCACACTATTAAAATCAGAGGGCAGATTGTCACTTTGGAACCCCAGCAGCTGAATGCCATCGTTGGAGCGCGGGACACAGACGCCCACGTTCTCCGCCAGCTCAACATCACCCCACTGTACGCCGACATCAGACGTACGTTGTGTGGGGCTCGATCCACAGCCCGATGGAGCAGACACAAAGAGAGGGGTTACCATCAGACTCTGCCCTATTCGCAGATGAACAGGGAGGCCAGAATCTAGCTAAAAATTGTATGTTCGTGTTTGATCCCGGGAGTACATATGACAGACGTGACCCGGGACCGTGTCTGCCTGGTGTATGCCCTTATGAAAGGGCTTGAGATTAATGTGGGGGCGGTTATAATATCCGCCATGAAGAGAGCCAGACTACACCAGGGCCACAGATACGGGTTTGGCGGACTCATCACCACCTTCCTCCGAGGCCTCGACGTTGAGGAAGAAGCCTTGGATTACATTCCGCAGTTGGAGCGGCGGGCCCTTGATGTGACAAAGACCAAGGCCCCCGACACTACACACGGACCTGTGCTGACTCTGGGCGAGCGACATGCTCGTGACGACCAGTATATGGCCTGTATGTTTGGTATGCAGATGTTGCAGCTACGGATAGGTGGGAGACCAGCCACCGAGGATGAATTATGGCAGCTGGAGCTGGACTACCCTTTTGGCGAGAACGCCAGAGCTTTATGCAAGGTGGGGCCAGCCTTTGTGGAGCCGACTGACGACGACGTCCCTACTGATGAGGAGACACGTCGTGAGGAATCTGATGTGGAGTCCGATGACGGCGAGGGAGCTGATTCAGATATGGGCGATGAGGCCGCAGCACCGGATGAGGAAGTCGAATATTTCGACTGAGCAGGGAGTTTCACCACCCAAATTTTTGTGCTTTGTATTTATGTGAACACTGGGGACAGTGTTCGATTTAAGTGTGGGGTGGGGAGTAGTTAGGTGCTGGGTCATAGGCTCTAAATCTGCTGTATATTCTTCCTTGATGTTTATGTATGTCTGTGCTTTCCCTGTTGTTGTGAACTGATTTGTGAATGATGTGTATATATTTGTTTGTGGCTAATGATGTGTGTCTTTAAAAAGTTATGGTTGCCTTTGTAAATATTTTGTAAATTTTGTAAATATTTTTTTCTATCGATATGATCGATATTTTTCAAAATTTTTGCGAAAAGATGTTGCACTTATCAACATATTTTGTAAATATTATTTTTTTCATCGAAATGATCGATGTGTTGCAAAAATTTTGAAGTTTTATTTTTGGGTTTCTCGGAGTTTGTTTTCGGTTCTTTTACCGAGAATAGTCCCATTGAACCGATGTTATAGTTAGTGAACATTCCCTATGATGGATGGATGACGACCGTCTTAAGGGAAATGTAGTCGATAGGAGTAGATGATTTGTTTTTAGTTTCTTTGGTGGATTGCATCAATAAACTGTAGTTGCTTATGGTTGCTAAAATTTTGTTGCGTGTGTAATTGATGTTCGAAATGTGAAAGTGATTCGTTTGAAAGCATGTAATTGTGTAAATATGTTGAGTTACCTAGGCTATAGAATTTGGTTCATTATGATTGAGGCTTAATCTTGAATTCATGTACTTGACTAATTAAAGAGTCTGTGAATGCATCTTGATTCGAGCATGTGCATGAAGTGTGAGTGAGGTTTTGCTATTCCATGTCATTGTGAATTGTCTAGAACTTGCCTGGCGTGTATACAAAGCGAAATGAAGGAGGTGTAGTGTCGGAAAGGATGTAGGCATTTCTTTGTTTTAACCGTTAGTTTCCATTTTTTTCTTGTCAAATTCTACCTTTTTATGTGTTGTATACCCTAGCCAGCCCGTTGAGCCTTTAGCCGATTTCTTTCTTTTGTCCAGAATTGTATGAACTAAGCTTTATTCCTTCTTTTCATTAGCTTTAAAGTCTATAAGAAGCTCTTAAGCGCTTACAAAGAACAGAAAATTGTTTCCCAAAGTGTTAAAGAGTGAAAAGAGTGAAAAGAAAAGAAAAGCAAAGTGAGGAAAGAAAAGATGATGTTGAAGAGGCACTAGTTGTAATTAAATGAAATTGAGGGTACATGAAAACCTTCCGTTTGGGGTCAAGTGTGCCTGATGAAATGGGCTGTATGAAAGTAAACCAGCATGAATGGGAGAAAAAGAGAAAAGAGAGGAACAATGTCCATGAGTCGATGGGAATGAGTTGAAAAGGCGCTTAAGGATGCTAGCGACTATTATTGGCTAATCCAATATATATATACTAGATCCATAGCCCAGTTACAACCCATTAAAAGTCCTATTTGATCCTACACTGCATTTCTTTATATTAGTGGAGTAATACACTAAGGGCAAGCCTATGGGTCATGACATGATGCATGTGAATTCTTTTGGGAGAGAGAGTGAAATTAATTTCTATATGCCCCTACTTGCATGTTTGTGTGCTGCACGAGCATAAAAGGGGAAGCTTCTCTCGAGTTGTGAGGGTACATGCTTGATGAAAGATTGATTTTCGTGTCGGATTTCTTGATTAGTTGATTTGCATGAGTTTGCCGATATCAAGAATCAATTCTTAAAAGTCTAGGAAGCCTCGATGTATTAAGGTCATTGTCTTGTACGACCAAGCATGTTTTCTTGATGATTTGCAAAAATCGAATAATCGGTATGACCGTAACGTAAATGGTTGCACCATAGTGATAAAGGTTGAGATGTGATGTGCATGATTTGTGTATGTGTTGTTCGAGGACGAACAAGGATTTAAGTGTGGGGTAAGTGATCTTGGGCAGATTTATATGCCCAAGTGATACTCAAACGTATCATTTTTACCTTGTTTGTTGTGCAATGTGTATATAATATCATGTATTTGGTAATAAAATGCGAATTTATACTAACCAACATGATTAGCATTTGTTTTGCAGGATAATGTGATTTTTAAGAGCTAAAATGCGTGTTGGAACTATGTCGGAGTTGGACTTGGATGCGAGCGTGGAAAAGACCTCGGATGGCATATTTTGCAGTGGCTCCGCGATGGTGCCGTGCCACGCTGCCATCGCGGTAGCACACTGCCTGGGCAGAAATAAAAGTGGCAATTTCCAGTGTGCCTGCGCGTCAGTTCCGTGGCACGGAGACAGGCCTCCGCGATGGCCTCCGTGCCACGTTGAGGCAAATTATCCGGACCATGAAATTTCCAGAGAGGGTCCGCGTCCACGCCGTGTCACGGAGGCAGTGCTCCGCGTTGGCCTCCGTGACACGTTGCTTGTTATTCTGGGAAAAATTTTCCACTAGTATAAATAGCACACTTAGGTTATTTTTAAAGGGAGTTTTTTTTTTAGTTTTAGTTTTTTGAGCGTGAGTTCAGAAGTGGGAGCAGGAACGTGGTTTTGTGGCAGTTGAAGAATAGAAAAGATAAGAGTTTTCTTCTCTTCCCTTCTTCTTTCCTTCAATTGTATGCATGATTCACACTCATTCTAGGATGATTAATTCAAGAATGAGTGGCTAATTCCTTTCTTGCTGAGGTTTTGAACTTGTGTAATGAATGTTGGTAATAATTGATATGGTTTCTTCTTATTCTTGCATGTTGTTCTATTAATTCTTGTGCTTATTACATTCTTGATTGGCCACCATTAATGTATATCTAAAAAGTCCAATTTCACTCGAGAGAGCACGAAATTGGAAAGTTGTGAATTAATAGGGTATTGTTCTTAACTTGATTTGGGAAAATTGGGTTTTGATGTGCTTTCTTGATAGAAATATACTTGAAAGTCGTATTAGTCAATTTAGGAACCGGAATTGTAGTGTTAGGTCATAAATTTCATTTGATCACAGAAATGTAGACGAATGGTTTATGAATCTAAAGTGAAATTAAATACGGAAGTTTTAATTTCTAGGCAACGTTCTTGGCTAGAAATATGAAGAGGAAGATGACCAAATTATCATGATTATCAAGTTCATTACTCGTTCTTAACCTTGGCATGTGCATATCCATTGTCTAAACTCAACGTAAATAGTAGTTATTAATTTTAGTAGATAATTAGTTAGAAACAAAACTCACTCAAATCTTGGTTGGATTGTTGTTAACATAGTTAGAAATAGAATAGAGATATAGTAAACTAGGCAGTTTTGCATATCTAGAGCAGCCTCCTAGGATCGATACTTGGCTACTTAGCCACTTTATTACTTGTTTGACCACGTACACTTGCGTGTCGGTGTATAATATATACCGAGCAGCGGAGCGCGAACATGGGGTATAACACCTTCCACCTACATTTCTGTGATAAGAAGAAATTCATGTTCTAGCCATATGAACCCGATTCCTTAATTGACTAATACGACTTTCAGATATATTTCTATTCTGAAGGTAAATCAATTCTCAATTTTTCCAAACAAAGAAGAGATCATATCCTATTAATTCACAACTTTCCAATTTCTTTCTCTTTCGAGGCGCAAACCAGATTTTTTAGATATACATTAATATTGGCCAAACATTAATGTAGTAAGAGCAAGAATTAATAGAACAACCATGGAAGAAAAGATGAAAAACCAAGATGATCAATAATTACATTCCACTACAAATGTTCTTAACCTCAGCAAGAAGTGAATTTAGCCACTCATTTGTGGATTAAACATCATCAAATGAGTGTTAATCATACAAACAATTGAAATAAAGAAGAAAGAGATAGAGAAAAACCCTAAGATTTTCGTCCCCTCAACTGCCTGTAACCCACGTTCTTGCTCAACCAAGTTAGAATAATTAAAAATAAACCTAAGTGTGCTATTTATACTAATGGAAATTTTTCCCAGAATAACAAGCAACGTGTCACGGAGTGCATCGCGGAGCACTGCCTCCGTGACATGCCACAAATGCATACCCTCACTGGAATCCGGTCCTCCAGGTAATTAGGCCCAACGTGCCACGGCGTGCAACGCGGGGCTTGGCCAATGTGCCACGGCCCCGACGCGGACCTTCATTGGAACTTGGCCTATTTTTATCATTCGGGGCAGAATGCATCCGCGATGGCAGCCTGACATGGCTCCATCGCGGAGCCCCTTAATTTGCTGCATAACCTGGGCCTTTTCCACTGCTCACTTCCGAGTCTATTCCCGATTTCTCCCAACATGCATCTTAGCTTCCTAAAATTCCATTTTTCCTGCAACACAACACTAATCATGTTGGTTAGTATAAATTCACATTTTAACTACAAATCATATGAGAATGTACAATTATCATTGTATAAACAAGACGAAATGAAGCATTTGAGTATCACTTGGGCATATATTTCTGCCCAAGATCACTTACCCCACACTTAAAACTTTGTTCGTCCTCGAACAATAATCTCACATCTGATGCAATTGACACCTAATCATAGCTACTTTGGCTCGACAATTCAAGCTACGGTTATACCGATTATTTACATAGCAAATCATCAAGAAAACATGCATAGTCTCATCGATACAATGACATTTAGCACATTAAGACCTCCTAGACCCACGAGTCGACTCTCGATCTCAGCAAACTCATGCAAATCAGCTGATCAAGACATCCGACATGAAATTAAATCTCTTGTCAAACATGTGCCCTCACAACACCAGAGAATTTCCCCCTTTACAATCATATGATCTCAAAAGCATTATATGCAGGGGCATATGAACACAATTTCGCTCTCTCTCCCAAAGAATTCACATGCATCATGTCATGACCCATAAGCTTGCCTCTAGTGTATTACTCCACTAATATAAGGACGAGTGATGTAAGATCACGTAGGAATTAACGGGTTGTAATGTAAGCTAAGGAACTAGTACATACTGGGCTAACCAATAATAACAACTAGCATCCTTAAGCGTTTTTCCATACATCCCACCACATTATGGGCATTGTTTCTTCCTTCATCCTCTCCTCTCTTGAAGTCTTTCTTTATTTTTGTTCCCATTTCTTTAAGCACACTCGACTTAATAACAAAGATTAGTTATACATCTTCATTTTATTAACATCGACTAGTGCACCTTTGACCTTTTCTTTACATTTACCGCTTCCGCTTTTCCTTTCTTTTCCCAATTACCACTCTTCGACTCTGTGGGAAAATTTCTTTTCTTGAGCACTTAATAGTTTTGGATCAAATTCACGGATAATGAAAAGAAGGGGTTAAGCTCGGTTTGCACCTTTTCGACAAAAGAAAGAATAGTCTAAAGGCTCAATGGGCTAACTAGGATGTACATTCAAGGTAGGTACGATAATGAAAAAAAACTTTCGGTTAAAGCAAAGAAATGCCTACTTCCTTTCCTACCATACTCATCCTTCATTTCGTTTCATACACACACCAGGCAAGTTCTAGACACTTCACAATAGCATGGAAGAATCGAAACCTCCACACTCTCATTGCACATGCTCAACTCAAGACATATTCACAGACTCTTCAGTTAGCTAATCACAAGAATTCAAACATTAAACCTCAATCACACCGAATCAAACTCTACGGTCTAGGTATCTCAACATGTTCACAAAGTTGCATGCTTTCATACGAATCACCTTTGCATTCTAATTATCCTGTACAACACGCAACTTGAATTCCGAACCATAAAGTAACAACACGTTTAGGATACAAACAAAAAAAATAAAAAAATTAAAAAGAACAAAAGAAATCTACTCCTATTGACTACATTTCCCTTAAGACGGTCGTCATCCATCCATCATAGGGAACGATCACTATTTACGACTTCAGTTCAATGGGACTATTCTCGGTAAAAGCACCGAAAACAAATGCCGAGAAACCCAAGAAAAACGATTTCACAATTTTTTTTTAAAAATATCGATAATTTCGATATAACAAAAATATATATTTACACAACCCGCTAACAACAACTCCATACAGCACACAACAGCTTCACATTAATTACAATACAAAACATAAACATCAAAATCATAGGGTCACAATTTTTCACAGGCACAACAACACAACAAAAACATAAACAACAACAAAACAACCAGCACCTAACTACTCCCACCCCACACTTAAATCGAACACTGTCCCTAGTGTTCACAAAATTCAGCGTAGCACAAGAGTAGGTGGTGAAACTCCCTGATCAATTGAAGTATTACACTTCTTGGTCAGGTGCGGTTGCCTCATCCCCCATATCCGAATCACCCCTGCTATCCCCATCTGACTCAACATCTGAGTCATCGCGGCGTGTCTCCTCGTCTGTGGGGACATCATCTTCAACGGGCTCCACAAAAGCTGGCCCCACTCGGCATAGAGCCATGACATTTTCACCGAAGGGGTAGTCCAACTCTAGCTGCCACAGCTCATCTTCTGGTGCTGGCCTCCTGCCTATGCGCAACTATAGCATCTTCATCCCGAACATGCGAGCAATATACTGATCATCCCGAGCATGTCGCTCGGCTAATGTGAGAACTGGCCCGTGAGTGGTGTCGGGTACCTTAGTTTTGGTGACGTCCAAGGCACGCCTCTCCATCTGTGGGATGTAGTCAAGGGCCTCCTCCTCAAGATCTAGGCCCATCAGGAAAGTGGTCAGCAAGCCACCAAACCCGTACCTGTGCCCTTGGTGCAAACGGGCTCTCTTCATGGCGGAGATGATCACCGCCCCAACATTAATCTCCAGCCCTTTCATCAGGGCATATACCAAGCACACACAATCCAGGGTGACATCTGTCATGTGTACCCCCGGGATCGGGCAGGAACACACGATCTCAAGCCAAATTCTGGCTTCCTTATTCATTTGAGAATAAGGCAGCGTCTGATGGTAGCCCCTCTCCTTATGCTTGCTCCACCGTGCTGTAGAACGGGCTCCACACAGAGTGCGTCTGATGTCCGCATATGGTGGAGTGATGTTCAGCTGTCGGAGTACATGGGCGTCTGTGTCCCGCGCCCCCATGATGGCATTAAGGTGATGGGGCTCAAAAGTTACTACCTGCCCCCTTATTTTGACAGTGTGACTGTTCGGTCTGCTATATATGGGTATATAACTACATGCAAGTGCACGTGGTCGAACAAGTAGTAAAGTGGCTTAAGTAAGCCAAGTATCGATCCCACAGGGACTGGGATGAAGTGCAATCTGCTCAAGTGTACTATATTTCGATTCTAAAAAAAATGCAGACAACAGTGTAACCAAGAAGTTGATATTTTGATTTCTAATAATTATGTTAAGTCTAAAACAATTATCTAATGTGAGTCTGAACTATGAATGAGAGCATGCTGAGGTTAAATGAACATGTAATGAAATTAATTATCGACCTAATTTGGTTAGTCTTTTCCTTCGGTTGCTAGTCAAGAACTATTGCCAAGGGATTAAAACTCTCGTATTTAACCCCACTTAAGAATCATGAACCATCCACCTACATTTCTGTGATTAAATGCAATTCATGTTCTAGCCATACAAACCCGGTTCCTAAATTGACTTAATACGACTTTCAGGTATATTTCTATCCTGAAAGTAAATCAATTCTCAATTTTCCCAAAATAAGAAAAGATCATATCCTATTAATTCACAAATTTCCAATTTCTTGCTCTCTCGAGTGAAACCGGACTTTTTAGATGTACATTAACGTAGCCCACACATTAATGCAGTAAGAACAAGAATTAATAGAACAACCATGGAAGAAAAGATGAAAAACCAAAGAATCAATGATCACATTTCATTACAATTGTTCATAACCTCAGCAAGAAGATGAATTAGCCACTCATTTGTGGATTAAACATCGTTAAATGAGTGTTAAAGATACAAGCAATTGAATACAAGGAGAAGGAAAGAGAGAAAAACCCTGATAATTTTGTCCCCTCAACTGCCTGTAACCCACGTTCTTGCTCCACCAAGTCAGAATATTGAAAAATGAACCTAAGTGTTCTATTTATACTAGTGGAAATTTTTCCCTGAATAACAAGCAACGTGTCACGGAGTGCATCGGGGAGCACTACCTCCGTGACACGCTACCGACGCGGACCTTCACTGGAACTGGGGGTCCAGGAAATAAGGCCCAACGTGGCACGACGTGCAACGCGGAGCCATGCCATCGTGCAACTGACCCATCGCTGACCCTCTCTGGAAATTGGGCGAAAATTCCCTATCCAGGCAGAAGGCCTCCGCGATGGCAGCGTGACATGGCTCCATCGCGGAGCCCCTTCATTTGATGCTTTCCACTGCCTTGTCCCTTGCTCACGTCCGAGTCCAACCCTGATATCTTCCAACATGCATTTAAGCTTCCCAAAATTACATTTTACCTGCAAAACAATGCTAATCATGTTCGTTAGTATAAATTCACATTTTATTACCAATTACATGAGAATGTATACACATTGATAGATAAACAAGGCTAAAATTCCACATTTGAGTATCACTTGGGCATATAAATTTGCCCAAGATCACTTACCCCACACTTAAATCCTTGTTCCTCCTCGAACAACAATCCTACACCTCATGCAATTTACATCCCAACCTCGCTACTTTGGTTTGACAATTTAGGCTACGGTCGTACCGATTATTCAATACAACAAATCATCAAGAAAACATGCATGGTCCTATCAATGGAATGACCTTCAATACATCAAGACCTCCTAGACTTAAGAATCGACTCTCGATATTGGAAAACTCATGCAAATCAGCTGATCAAGATATCCGACACGAAAATTAATCTCTAATCAAGCATGTGCCCTCACAACACAAGAGATTCTTCCCCTTTTTGCTCATATGAACTCACAAAATTTCAGGCAGGGGCATGTAAACACAATTTCGCTCTCTCTCCCAAAAGAATTCACATGCATCATGTCATGACCCATAAGCTTGCCCTTAGTGTATTATTCCACTAATATAAAGAAGTGCGATGTAAGATCACGTAGGAATTTAACTGGTTGTAATGGAAGCTACAGAACTAGTAAATATTGGGTTAGCCAATAATAGCCACTAGCATCCTTAAGCGCCTTTTCAACACATCCCATCAACTCATGAACATTGTTTCTTTTTTTTTCTTTTTCATCCTCCCATTCTTGACGTTTTTCTTTAGTTTAGCCCATCTTATTAAGCACACTTGACACAACAACAAAGATTATCCATGCACCTTCATTATAGTTTATTTATAACAAGTGCACCTTCAACCTTTTCTTTTCTTCCAGCACTCGGCTTTTCTTTTCTTTTCACCATTCTCACTCTTTGACACTTTGGGAAAATGATTTTCTCTTCTTAAGTGCTTAAGAGTTTTGTATAGACTTTATAGCTAATGAAAAGAAAGGATTAAGCTCGGTTTACACTTTTCGACAAAAGAAAAAAATAATAGGCTAAAGGCTCAACGGGCTGACTAGGGTATACAATCAAGGTGGGTACGACAATGAAAAATAGAAACTTTCGGTTAAAACAAAGAAATGCCTACATCCTCTCCTACAATACACCTCCTTCATTTTGTTTTCTACACACTCTAGGCAAGTTCTAGACACTTCACAATAGCACGGAATAACAAAACCTCACTTCACACTTATTGCACATGCTCAATTCAAGATGTATTCACAGACTTTTCAATCAGCTAATTACATGAATTCAAACATTAAGCCTCAATCACACTGAATCGAACTCTATGGCCTAGGTATCTCAACATATTTACAAAGTTGCATGCTTTCATACGAATCACCTTTGCATTTTAAATATCATGTACAACACGCAGCCAGAATTCCGCAACCATAAAGTAACTCCAGGTTTTGGGATGCAACCCCCAAAAGAAAACAACTGAAAAATAATTGAAAAAAACTACTCCTAACGACTACATTTCCCTTAAGACGGTCGTCATCCATCCATCATAGAGAACAGTCACTAACTATGACTTCGGTTCAATGGGACCATTCTCGGTAAAAGAACCAAAAACAAACGCCAAGAAACCCAAGAATTGAAAAAAATATTTTAAAAATATCGATCATTTCGATAACAAAAATATGTACAAAATCAGCTAGCAACATTCAACAACACACAACAATTTCACATAAATTTTCAATACAGAACAACAACTTAACAATTCACAAATCACAGGGAACAACAAAATTTCACAGGCATGACAACAAATTAGAGCATACATACATAATAGCACAACCAGCACCTAACTACTCCCACCCCACACTTAGCTCGAACATTGTCCCTAGTGTTCACAAAAATTAAAATAGCACAAAAATCGGGTGGTGGAACTCCCTAATCAATCAAAGTACTCCACTTCTTCGTCAGGTGCTGCTGCTTCATCTCCCATGTCTGAATCACCCCCGTCGTCATCATCGGACTCCACATCGGAGTCCTCCCGACGTGTCTCCCCATCTGTGGGGACATCATCATCCGTGGGCTCTACAAATGCTGGCCCCACTCGGCATAGAGCCCTGGCGTTCTCGCCGAAGGGGTAGTCTAGCTTGAGCTGCCATAGCTCCTCCTCTGTCGCCGGCCTCCCCCTATCCTCAGCTGGAGCATCTGCATCCCATACATGCGAGCCATATATTGATCATCACGAGCATGTCGCTCGCCAAGTGTAAGCACTGGCCCATGGATGGTGTCAGGTGCCTTAGTCTTAGTAACATCTAAGGCCCGCCGCTCCATCTGCGGGATATAATCAAGGGCCTCTTCCTCAACATCTAGGCCCCTGAGGAAGGTGGTGAGTAGTCCACCAAAGTCATACCTGTTCCCCTGATGCAACCGGGCTCTCTTCATGGTGGAGATAATCACCGCCCCTACGTTGATCTCCAGCCCTTTCATTAGGGCGTACACCAGGCATACACGATCCCGGGTTACATCTGTCATATGTACCCCCGGGATTAGGTAGGAACATACGATCTTTAGCCATATTCTGGCTTCCCTATTCATCTGTGAATAGGGCAAAGTCTGATGGTAACCCCTCTCTTTGTGTATGCTCCACCTAGCTGTCGATCGGGTCCCACACAATATGCATCTGATGTACGCATACGGTGGAGTGATGTTCAGCTGTCGAAGCATGTGGGCGTCTGTGTCCCGCGCCCCTATTATAGCATTGAGGTGGTGGGGCTCAAATGTGACTATTTGCCCTCTGATTTTTATGGTGTGACTTCTTAGGGTCGGGTTCCAAATGGCATAGAATTCCCGAATCAGGTGCAAGTTGCATTTCTTAGGCTCTTCAAAGATGAAGTTGAGCCCAGCTACCTCGATCCGGTGGACAATCCTAGGGAACTCCTGTGCCAATGGTTCCCGTGCGATATGTTCCTCGGGGAAGTACTTGTTTTCTTTGTGCTTTGCATACCACTTCTTCCCCTCATGTGTCACCCATCTGGTTCTGTATTGGCGGCGTTGGCCGCGTGGAACTGCTGGTGCTGCTAGGACTGCTGTGCCCAGTCTGATTTGCTTTCTTCCGGCGCCAGATGTTGATGCGCCTTTCCCTTTTTCTTACCTGCTTGCCATTTTACCTGTCAACCCAAGTAGACAAGATCAATGTTAAGCCAACGGATATTAACTTCGACTAAGGTCGGGTTAAGCTAGGCTACCCCACACTTAGTCCTTAGCTACAGTTACAACATACCGGCAAGATCATCTTTATTTACTCAAATAAACAACCAATTATACAAACATGCTTAGTGCATACGAAGAATTCGACGGTATATATTCTATGTACTACTCAGACTTCGTACAGCTAACAACAATCATTACCATCAATAATCTTTTAATCCATCGCACTTAGCAAGGAAAAAGAACAAAGAAACGAAAAACAACAAGAATTTATCTACACGAACCTATACAACCAACCCAATTCTTGCAAATTTCAATATTCCCCTAACCCGAGAATCCGTCCTTCTATTAACATCATAACAATTAGCACATCGACTCATCTCATTCAACATGTACATCCCAGCATGAATTTCACAAGTTCACTACATTTTCCACTTCAAATTCAAAAACAAGGCCTAGAAATGATGATATCAAGAAAATTCGATTAAATTATGCAATTAACGAGTTCAAGCAATCATAAGGATATTCCGAACATTCATCAACAACAATTCAATTGAATTCATGATTAATTTCTACTTAGGGCAAACTTAGCTCACCTAACATGCTCAATATCGAAGAAAATCGACAAGAAATGAGATGAAATCGAAGAACATACCTTGAAGTTGAAGAATTGAAGAAAACTCAATGATTTTCTAGGCCTAATCTGTGTCACGTTGAAGAGGGATGGGTTTTAGGGAGTTTGGTTGCGGAGCGATTGAAAAATAAGGCAAAGTGAGGGGGTTTCGGGGTTTAAACGTGGGAAAATCGCGTGGGTCACCCGGCGACCCGGTGTGACCCATCGCGATATACACGGCAACGTGTCACAGAGTGCATCGCGGTGCACTGCCTCCGTGACACGGAGCTGTCACGAGGGTACTCTGGAATTTTTTCAAATTTCGGATTTATACCTCAACGTATCACGGAGGGTAACGCGGAGGTCCTCCTCCGTGACACGAAGCTATCTCCCGAGCTCACTGTTTTGCCACTTTTTATTAATTTTCATACCTCGAATTTTTATTTACGATTCCGTGCATATTTTCCTCCATTTGACCTGAAATTCATCTCACTACACGAAATTGGTTAGAATTATAGGTTTCACTCAAAATAAAAATAAAAACAAAAACAAAAACTAAAAATTTTGTAGTAAATCAAGAAAAAGAAAAAGAAAAATCTATTCACACTTTACAAAGAGAAAAATTTTTCACGGGTTGCCTCCCGCGCAGCGCCTGGTTTACCATCGCGGCTCGACGTCGTTAAGCTCAGTTGTCCTCTAGGGTGATGGACGATTTCTCTCGATCACTGTCCCCCCCCAGTAGTGCTTACACCGTTCCGGTGGTTTTCCCAATAACTCTCGTGAATCCTTAATCTGCTCATTATCACCTTGATCAATCACATTGATCACAGAGAGTTCTTCGTGCACCATCGGGAGCTTGGGTGCCTTGTACACATCGAACACCTCTACCTTGTCGTGTGCTCGCATTGTTAGCTACCCCGCAGCTACATCAATCAGTGCTTTCCCGGTTGCCAAGAAGGGACGTCCCAAAATAAATGGGACTTCCATATCTGGTTCAAAATCCAGCACGACAAAATCTACCGAGAAACTCAGGGAGCCAACTTGCACCAGGACGTCCTCTACAATGCCATCAGGTCTGGCTAAGGACCGATCCGCTAATTGCAAGATCACTGTTGTGGGTCTAGGACTCCCTAGACCCAACTTTTTGAATACCGATGACGGCATCAAATTTATGCTCGCTCCCAAATCACACAATCCACGAGCTCGGATGCTCTGCCCAATAGTAATCTATATAGTAAAGCTCCCAGGGTCTTTGAGCTTTGTGGGCAGTCGGTTTTGAATCTGGGAAGTGCACTCCTCCGTTAGAGCCACCGTAGCATACTCAGTCAACCGACTTTTGTTTGCCACGATGTCCTTTATATACTTGGCATATTTCGGCACTCCCTGCAAAACATCAACAAGAGGTAAGTTAATATGTACCTGTTTCAGTACCTCCATGAATTTCTTGAAACACACCTCCTCCTTGTGTTTCTTTAATCGTTGAGGGAACGGGGGTGGTGGTCTTTCTGATTCAGCTACCTTAGTCTTCCCCCCTTCAGTACTTTGCTCCCTCTCGACTTCTGCTGCTCCCGATTGTTGAGGTGGTCTTTCTGGTTCCACCTCTTTCAGCTGCAAACCACTCCTTGTGGTCACTGCATTCACCTGCTTGGGATTGGGATCTGTGTCGCTCGGAAGTCCTCCTCTAAGCCTGGTGTTTTGGGCTCCAGCAAATTGCCCAAATTGATATTCAAGCGCCTTGGTAGCTAACTGGTTGTTTTTCACTTCGGCTGCCAATTTCACATAGTCAGCTTGCAATTGAGCTTGGTTAGCTATCATGGTCTTGAACATCTCCTCAATGCTGGGTGTTGGTGGTGGAGGAGGTGCATTGTTGTTTCTGAATTGTGCTTGATAATTCTGCTGCCCTCCTTGGTTCCTTTGCACACCCTGACCCGAACTTTGCCCCCGATGGTTGTTGCTACCCCAGGAGAAATTAGGGTGATTCCTCCAATTGGAATTGTAGCTATTACCATACTATTGGTGGTTGTTCCTTTGTACATTTCCCACAAAGTTTACCGAGTCAGGATTTGCTCCACAACACTCAGCTGAGTGCTCACTGCTTCCGCACACTTCACACCACATCTGCTGCACTGCATTCACTGGGGCTTAGGGCTGGTTCATTGTCATGTTGCTGAAGTGGGTGTTAAGTTGATTTTGTAATGCAGCTATCTGTGCAGCAATAGCTGTAATCCCATACTCTTCTAGCACTCCTGCTGCTTTCCTTGTCCCGCTTCTTGATGAATCAACATTCCATTCCGGATTGCCCTGCGAAATACGGTTCAACAAGGTATACAGCTCCTCATAAGTTTTCTCCAGTGCTTGTGCCCCAGCTGTTGAGTCTAGCAATATTTTTGTATGGGGTTCCAAACCCTCTATAAAAGTATGCACCAGCACATCATTGGACTGATGATGATGAAGACAATCCCGCAACATGGACTTGAATCTCTCCCAAGCCTGATATAAATTCTCTCCCTCTCTCTGTTTGAAACTTAGAATCTGACTTCTAAGTCTTGCTGTTTTACCGGAGGGAAAAAACCGTATCAAGAATTTCCTCGCAAGATCATCCCACGTAGAAATAGAATTCGGTGGCTCAGCTTTCAACCACCTCTTGGATTCTCCCAATAGTGAAAATGGGAACAATGTAAGCTGGACATAATCTGATGACACTCCAGCGGGGATGTAAGTGTCACTTATCTCCAAAAAATTTTGGAGATGCTGTTGTGGACCTTCATGAGGGAGACCTGTAAACTGCCCGCTAGTGTGCAACAATTGCACCATATTCTTCTTAAGTTCGAACCTCCCTCCTGGCTCAGGTTTGCGGATGCTAGATGTGACATTATTAGCATGTGGGATTGCCACCTCGCGAACTGGCCGAGCTGCTACTTCTTCGGGCACCAACACTGCCCTTACTACCGGTGGATTCTGTAGTTGCTCCATGATCGTCTGTCTGAGCAACTGCAGCTTTCTTTGTAGAGCTTCTCTCCGCTTACTATGAAATACTCTTTCTAGCTCTATATACGAGTCCACCAGCTCCTTGTCTCTTGCCAGTGTTCAACAGAAATTAAATCTGCAAAATACAGGCTAAGACCAAGTTGTCAAAACTAAGAAAACAAAAATATAGTAAATTAACACTTAAAACAAATTCACCAATTGCCAGTCCCCGACAACGGCGCCAAAAACTTGTTCGGTCTGCGTTATATGGGTATATAACTACACGCAAGTGCACGTGGTCGAACAAGTAGTAAAGTGGCTTAAGTAAGCCAAGTATCGATCCCACAGGGACTGGGATGAAGTGCAATCTGCTCAAGTGTACTATATTTCGATTCTAAAAAAATGCAGACAACAGTGTAACCAAGAAGTTGATATTTTGATTTCTAATAATTATGCTAAGTCTAAAACAATTATCTAATGTGAGTCTGAACTATGAATGAGAGCATGCTGAGGTTAAACGAACATGTAATGAAATTAATTATCGACCTAATTTGGTTAGTCTTTTCCTTCGGTTGCTAGTCAAGAACTATTGTCAAGGGATTAAAACTCTCGTATTTAACCCCACTTAAGAATCATGAACCATCCACCTACATTTCTGTTATTAAATGCAATTCATGTTCTAGCCATACAAACCCGGTTCCTAAATTGACTAATACGACTTTCAGGTATATTTCTATCCTGAAAGTAAATCAATTCTCAATTTTCCCAAACAAACAAAAGATCATATCCTATTAATTCACAACTTTCCAATTTCTTGCTCTCTCGAGTGAAACCGGACTTTTTAGATGTACATTAACGTAGGCCACACATTAATGCAGTAAGAACAAGAATTAATAGAACAACCATGGAAGAAAAGATGAAAAAGCAAAGAATCAATGATCACATTTCATTACAATTGTTCACAACCTCAGCAAGAAGATGAATTTGCCACTCATTTGTGGATTAAACATCGTTAAATGAGTGTTAAAGATACAAGCAATTGAATACAAGGAGAAGGAAAGAGAGAAAAACCCTGATAATTTCGTCCCCTCAACTGCCTGTAACCCACGTTCTTGCTCCACCAAGTCAGAATATTGAAAAATGAACCTAAGTGTTCTGTTTATACTAGTGGAAATTTTTCCCGGAATAACAAGCAACGTGTCACGGAGTGCATCGCGGAGCACTGCCTCCGTGACACGCTACCGATGCGGACCTTCACTGGAACTGGGGGTCCAGGAAATAAGGCCCAACGTGGCACGGCGTGCAACGCGGAGCCATGCCACCGTGCCACTGACCCATCGCGGACCCTCTCTGGAAATTGGGCAAAAATTCCCTATCCAGGCAGAAGGCCTCCGCGATGGCAGCGTGACACGACTCCATCGCGGAGCCCCTTTATTTGATGCTTTCCACTGCCTTATCCCTTGCTCACGTCCGAGTCCAACCCCGATATCTTCCAACATGCATTTAAGCTTCCCAAAATTACGTTTTACCTGCAAAACAATGCTAATCATGTTGGTTAGTATAAATTCACATTTTATTACCAATTACATGAGAATGTATAGACACTGATAGATAAACAAGGCTAAAATTCCACATTTGAGTATCACTTGGGAATATAAATTTGCCCAAGATCAGTGACTTTGGAGTGTCGGGTTCCAATTGGCATAGAATTCCCGAATCAGGTGGAGATTGCACTCCTTGGGCTCTTCAAAAATGAAGTTCAGCCCGACAGCGTCAATCCGGTGTAATATTCCGGGGAACTCCTGTGCCAACGGCTCCCTTGCAATATGCTCCTCGGGGAAGTATTTACTTTCCTTATGGTTTCTGTACCATTTCTTCCCTTCCTCTGTCACCCATCGGGTTCCGTATTGATGGCGTTGACCATGCGGAATCGCTGGTGCTGCTGGGACTGTTGTTCCCAATCTAATTCTTTTCCTTCCGGCGCCCGATGTAGATGCGCCTTTTCCTTTGTCTTCCCTGCTTGCCATTGTTCCTGTCAAATCAAATAGACAGTCCCAATGTTATTTAAATTAAAATTAGCTTCGACTAAGGTTGGGTTAAGCTAGGCCACCCCACACTTAGTCTTTAGCGACAATCTCGACATTACGACAAGACAACTCTCCCTTTCCAATTTACAAGAAAAAAAACAACAACATGCCTCGTGCATTCAGAGAATTTGATGGACTAAATTCTACGTACTACTCAGACTTCGTACAACTAATCCAAATATCACCATCGATACCATTTCATCACATAGCACTTAGCAAAAACAAACAAACAAAAAAAAACTTCTCTTAACACAACCTATGCAATTCACCAAGTTCTATGCAATTCAACAATTTCATTTTCTCGAAAATCCATCGTTTACTTAGCATATTCACAACAAGCACAACACAATTCACCTTACCCAACATGCCCAACCCATAATTTCCATATTTTCAATCACATTTTGTTTCTTCGCAATCAAATTCTAACCCTAGCTACCTATTTCACCAAAATTCAATCAAGCATGTATTTTTCGAGTTCATACAATCAAAATGATACTATGAACTTTAATCAACACTAACTTAAAGGAATTCAAGCTCAATTTACAATTAGGGCAAGTTTTACTCACATTACATGCTCAAACTCGACAAATTTGACAAGAATTGAGAAGAAAATAGAGAACATACCTTTAGTTTGATGAAATCAAATAAAAGTCAAAGAAAATTTTTGCCTAAGTCCGTGTCACGTTGGGGAAGGGGGAGTTTTTGGGTTTTTGTCGCGGAGGGGGTGAGAAATGAGGGAAAATAGAGGGAATTCGAGGTTAAAAAGGGTTAATTTTGCGCGGGTCACCCGGCGACCCGGTATGACCCGTCGCGATTAACACCTCAATGTGTCACGGAGAGCAATGCGGAGCACCCCCTCCGTGACACGGAGCCAATGTGGAGATGTTCTGGAATTTTAGAAATTCCAAAATTACACCTCAATGTGTCACAGAGGTCAACGCGGAGGCCCTCCTCTGTGACACGGAGCCATTGCGCAGGCTCACTGTTTTGCCACTTATTATTATTTTTCTCACCTCAATTTTTCCTTTGTGATCCTTTGCATTTTTGCCCTCCGTTCAACCTGAAATTCATCTCACGACAAGAAATTGGTTAGAATTCATAGGTTTCACATAAAATACAATTTTTGTTTTTCTTTTTCTTTTTGTAATAATTATTTTTTTCTTCTTCTACGAAATCTACTCAAATATTACAAGAATTCCACGGGTTGCCTCCCGTGCAGCGCCTGGTTTACCGTCGCGGCTCGACGTCATTGAAGCTTAGTCATCCTCTAGGGTGACAGATGTCTTCTCTCGACCACCATCCTCACCCCAGTAATGCTTACATCGCTGCCCATTGACTAAGAACGTGGCACTTCGATCTTTTTTCCACGATTCCACTTTTGGGGGGTCCTTCACCGGTGGTTTGCCCACTAGCTCTCGCGAATCAACACTCTGAGCAATATTCGCTCAATTAAGCACGTTGATCACTGAAAGTTCCTCATACACTGCCGGAAGCTTCGTGGCCTTGTACACATCAAATACCTCCACCTTGTCGTGTGCCCGCATGGTTAGCTGCCCTGCAGCTACATCAATCAGTGCTTTCCCGGTTGCCAAGAAAGGACGTCCCAAAATAAATGGGACTTCCGCATACGGGTCAAAATCCAGCACAATGAAGTCAACCGGGAAGATAAGGGAGCCCACTTGCACCAACACGTCCTGCACTATGCCATCTGGTCTGGCCAAAGAATGATCCGCTAGTTGCAAGATCACTGTTGTCGGTCTAGGACTTCCTAGCCCCAATTTCTTGAATACCGATGTCCGCATCAAGTTAATGCTCGCTCCCAAATCATATAATCCACGAGCTCAGATATTCTGCCCGATTGTAAGTTGAATTATAAAGCTCCCAAAATGTTTGAGCTTTGTGGGCAACCGATTTTGTATACGGGAAGTGCACTCCTCTGTAAGTGCCACCGTAGCGTACTCTGTCAACCTGCTTTTGTTCGCCACGATGTCCTTGATATATTTTGCGTACTTCGGCACTCCCTAGAAAACATCAACAAGAGGTAAATTAATGTGTACCTGTTTAAGCACCTGTATGAACTTTTTGAAACACGCTTCCTCCTTGTGTTTCCTTAGTCTTTGAGGGAACGGGGGTGGTGGTCTTTCTGGTTCAGCTTCCTTCTCCTTCCCACTATCATCATTGTGTTCCCTCTCTTCTCCAATGCTCCCGACTGCTGTGGTGGTCTTTCTGGTTCCACCTCCTTGAGTTGCAAACCACTCCTTGTGGTCACTGCATTCACTTGCTTGGGGTTAGGGTCAGTGTCACTTGGAAGTCCTCCTCTCGGCCTGGTGTTCTGAGTTGCAGCTAGTTGACCAAACTAGTACTCCAATGCCTTTGTACTTAACTGATTATTCTTTACATCGGCTGCTAATTTCACATAGTCAGCCTGCAATTGAGCTTGGTTAGCTATCATCGTTTTGAACATTTCCTCGATACTGGGTGACGGTGGTGGAGGAGGTGCATTGTTGCTTCTGTATTGAGACTGATAGTGCTGCTGCCCTCCTTGATTTCTCTGTGCTCCCTAACTCGAACTCTTCCCTTGATGGTTGTTACTACCCCAAGAGAAATTCAGGTGACTTCTCCAATTAGAGTTATAGTTGTTGCTATACTGTTGGTGATTATTTCTCGGTACATTACCAACAAAGTTTACTGAATCAGGATTCGCACCACAACACTCAGTTAAGTGTTCATTACTGCCGCACACATCACACCAAATCTGCTGCGCTACATTCACTGGGGTTTGAGAATGATTCATTCTCATATTGTTGAAGTGGGTATTGAGTTGATTCTATAACGCAACTATCTGTGCAGCGATAGCTGTAAAACCATCCACTTCCAAGACTCCTGCCGCTTTCCTTGTTCCTCCTCTAGAAGAGTCCGCATTCCACTATGGATTTCCCTGCGAAATACAGTTCAACAAAGTATACAACTCCTCATAAGTTTTTTCTAATGCTTGTCCCCAGCTGCTGAGTCTAGCAAGATTTTTGTGTGGGGTTCCAAACCCTCTATGAAAGTATGCACCAACACATCATTGGATTGGTGATGACGAGGACAATCCCGCAACATAGATTTGAATCTTTCCAGGCTTGATACAGATTCTCTCCCTCTCTCTGTTTAAAACATAGAATTTGACTCCTAAGTCTTGCTGTTTTACCGTATGGAAGGAACCGTATCAAGAATTTCTTTGCAAGATCATCCCAAGTAGTGATGCGATTAGGTGGCTCAGCTTTCATCTATCTCTTTGCTTCTCCCAAAAGTGAAAATGGGAATAATGTAAGCCTGACATAATCGGGTGACACTCCAGCGGGGATGTAAGTGTCACTTATCTCCAAAAAGTTTTGGAGATGTTGTTGTGGATCCTCGTGAGGGAGACCTGTGAATTGCCCGCTGGTGTGCAGCAATTGCACCATGTTCTGTTTAAGCTCGAACCTCCCTCCTGGCTCAGGTTTGCGAATGCTCGATGTAACGTTGTTAACATGTGGGATTGCCACTTCGCGAACCAGCCTAGTTGCCATTTCTTCAGGCACTAACACTGCCCTTACAATGGGTGGGTTCTGTTGTTGCTCCAGGATTGTCTGTCTGAGCAACTGCAACTTTCTCTCTAGAGCTTCTCTCCTTTGACGATGGAATTGTCTTTCCGGCTCTAAGTGTGAATCCACCAGCTCCTTGTCCCTTTCCAGTGTTCAATAGAATTCAATATCTGCAAAAGACAAGCTAAGACCAAGTTGTCAACACTAATAAGAAATCGTAAACTAACACTTAAGACAACAATTTTACCAATTGCCAGTCCCCGGCAACGGCACCAAAAACTTGTTCAGTATTTTTCACAACTACACGCAAGTGAATGTGGTCGAACAAGTAGCAAAATGGTTAAAGTAAGCCAAGTATCGATCCCACAGGGACTGGACCAAGAAAATAATCGAATTAAGCGTTAATAAACTCTAACTCTAATAATGCAGACAACAGTTTTAAGAAGATTTTGGGAGCTTGTTTCCTAATTTATACTAATCTAAAGCAAATGTACAATTTGAGTCTGAACTATTGTAATGAGCATGCTGAGGCTAAAACAAACATGCAGGGAAGCAATTTATTGATACAAATTGGTTAATCTTTCCTTCGGTTGCTAGTCAAGAATTATTGCCTATGGATTAAAACTCTCGTATTTAACCCAACTTAAGAACCATGAACCTTCCACCTACATTTCTGTGATAAGAAGAAATTCATGTTCTATCCATACAAACTCAATTCCTTAATTGACTAATACGACTTTCAGATATATTTCTGTTCTGAAGGTAAATCAATTCTCAATTTTCCCAAACCAAGAAGAGATCATATCCTATTAATTCACAACTTTCCAATTTCTTTCTCTTTCGAGCGCAAACCAGATTTTTTAGATATACATTAATATTGGCCAAACATCAATGCAGTAAGAACAAGAATTAATAGAACAACCACGGAAGAAAAGATGACAAACCAAGATGATCAATAATTACATTCCACTACAAATGTTCTTAACCCCAGCAAGAAGTGAATTTAGCCACTCATTTGTGGATTATACATCATCAAATGAGTGTTAATCATACAAACAATTGAAATAAAGAACAAAGAGATAGAGAAAAACTCTAAGATTTTCGTCCCATCAACTGCCTGTAACCCACGTTCTTGCTCAACCAAGTCAGAATAATTAAAAATAAACCTAAGTGTGCTATTTATACTAATGGGAATTTTTCCCGGAATAACAAGCAACGTGTCACAGAGTGCATCACGGAGCACTGCCTCCGTGACACGCCACAAACGCGGACCCTCACTAGAATTCGATCCTCCAAGTAATTATGCCCAACGTGCCACGGCGTGCAACGTGGGGCTTGGCCAACGTGCCACGGCCCCGACGTGGACCTTCACTAGAACTTGGCCTATTTTTATCATCCGGGGTAGAATGCATCCGCGATGGCAGCGTGACACGGCTCCATCGTGGAGCCCCTTAATTTGCTGCATAACCTGGGCCTTTTCCACTACTCGACTCTGAGTCTATTCCCGATTTCTCCCAACATGCATCTTAGCTTCCTAAAATTTCATTTTTCCTGCAAAACAACACTAATCATGTTGGTTAGTATAAATTCACATTTTAACTACAAATCACATGAGAATGTACAATTATCAACGTATAAACCAGACGATATGAAGCATTTGAGTATCACTTGGGCATATAATTCTGCCCAAGATCACTCCACCCTTACGATCCTTGCGAGATTGGAAATTAGGGCACCGACTAAAGTGGGTGCTGGGGCCCTCTGCAGCTGTTGCTGCTGTGGGCAGCTACTACCGCCAAATCTCTAATGGCCATAATCTGACTAGCCAGTTCTTTCCTGCTTGTTCACCCGCTCCAAGTCTTTTAGTTTTTCAGCCTCAATATGTTGGGCATGAACTATGAGGCTGGATAGATCGATATCTTTAATAAGAATTGCAATCCTGCACTCCTTGAGGGCCAAGTTTGATACACTGTTGACGAACTTCAACATGCGACCCTTGGCTCGGGTACCAACTCTGGATCATATTTAGAAAACCTTGTGAACTCAAGTTCATACTATTCCACCGTCCGATTTCCCTATATTGGATACATAAATTCATCCACTTTAGCCTTCCTGAGCTCCCGGGGAAAGAACCTATCTAGAAAGGCTGTAGTGAACTCCTTCCATTCCACCGATTCTACTCTCGGTGGTCTCTCCTCCTTCCACTGGTCATACCAGATCTGAGCTATCTTTTTCAGCTGGTAGGCAGCTAGGTCGACACTCTCTGAGGAGCTATCACCTATAACTCAGGTGATTTTCCTAATCTCATCCACGAACTCCTATGGGTCCTTTCCCACCTTAAATCCATGGAAAGCTGGAGGATTTATCCTGGTGAATTCCCGAATTGGGACAGCTGCTGCAGACCCAGTAGTAGTGACCTGAACCACCTGCTGGTTCACCTGGTTAGTGATTGTCTGCACGAGCAACTGTATAGCCGCTCTGAACTCTGCGGAGGACATTGGGTCATCTTGATGGGCTGCTGGAGCTGGTGGGGCAGGTTGGTGAGTGTTCCTGGCCCTTCTTCTATTACCACATCGTGGAGACATGATTTCACTGAAAGGAAATAGAGCTTGAGTTAGGAGAATGTTTCTAGAATAGAACTTCAACTCACGATAAAGAGTATGAACAAAAGGGAGCTTTCCAAATAACATCTCGTAGCCTCCCTGTCATAAGTGTGGCATTCTTCACACCCATGAAAAGGACTCTACTCGATGCGACTTTAAGACATCCTAGGATACTCTAAACCTAGTTCTCTGATACCAAGTTTGTCACGCCCCGAGTCTATACCTTGGACGAGACACGGTACTTGGATTCACAAGTAACCCCAAGTCAACCCATGATCTATCAGAAAACTGGCAATTTGAGTAAAAACATAGCAGAATCTTTAAAACAAATGAAATAAAACATTTATGAAGAAGAACTAAATCATAAAGTTTTAATACAACCAAAACAAAACTAAAATCTAGATCTGTGTCTGTGTCTGAAAGCCATCTATCTGATGAGTTGCTAGGTAAAGCCCCCAGCTAACTCTAAGTCTAACTGAAAGAAATATAACTGAAAAGAATAATCATCATCCTCGAAAGATGAGGACTCACCGCTGATGCAATTGAAAACTCCTGGACAAGATTTGTTAATGGTGCTGAGACATAGAACTTGCAGCTGTATCCTAAAATGATATAGCATAGAAGCTAGGCATTAGTACTTTGAATGTATTGAGTAAGTAGGACAAATCATAACATGGAGAATAAAATAACTGAATTGTAAACACAAGCAATGAACAACTGAAATGTTGAAACTGAAAAAATTGCAATATATTGACATGGTCAAAATGACCATGTCTGATGGTCAAAGACATGCCCTAAATCTGAGATACTAATCTAAATTATTGTACTGAATTGATCTGAATTGAATAATCTAAAATTGTTTTGAGCTGATCTAACTGAAACTAAACTGACTAGTGGGAGAGTCTATAACCGATATATAACAACATGAGCTAGATGTGGGTCCGATGTATACACCCCATCGGTAGGACCCAATATACCTTGCCAGGGTATAAAGGCATGAACTGGGTGATCATAAGTTTGGGGCCATAAGCCCAATAAAAATAATCTATGGTGGCAACGTAGTTCTGGAAACCTGGGTGCGCTAGAACCCAGTCCGCCGGTGCTAAGTCCTACTCCCATTGGATAGTCCTACACTGACATACTAGGCTGATAGCTCGAAACTGGGGCCCAAGACTAAGTCAGTAATACCTATCTGGAAGTACCAGAGCGTCTTATCGGACCGGATTTCGTAACTGGTGTTCTAAGAATGGTCAAAGCTGCTTATTTGGAGGTATCGTAACCATCTAAAGAACAAGCTGTAATCCGAACATGGGGTCTTAAGGCTAGTCAGAGCTACTTATCTGGAAGTGTCATGACTGCCTAAAGAAGCACTAAAATGTAATCACTGAGTCTAATACTGATAACAAGGAGGCACCACTAACACCTCAATAATTAACTGTAATCAAACTGATAAGTTGATATTTTGTTAACAACACTGAGTGTAATAATCTAACTGATACTAGAGATGTATATATCTGACCAAAATTTCCACATACACTAACAATATAGGGATCTCAAATTTGATAGAATCAAGCTACAGGGAAACTAGTCCAACATGCAAGATTCTAAATTCTACTAAACTAAGAACTAGGGCTAAACACAAGATAAAATTCTCATAATTTCTAGAATAGAGAATAATAAAGCAGTTAAAAATCATGAGAAATACTCTACTTGAAATCTCAAAGAAATTAATTTGACAAATTTCTACATTTCGAATCCACAGGGATGAACTGAGAGAGAAAATAGAGAAGACATTGGGGACACAAGGGAAGAACTATTCCCTTGTTGAATTTCCACATACCTGGATAAGAAATATCTATAGAAGAAAACTTGAATTTCTCCAACTGATGAGGAATCCTAATTCTTGCTTGAGAGAAAAAGTCTGGATTCTACGATTGTTTTCTAAGAGTCTACGTGGGGAATGAGGGGGAAACCGTTCAATCCATCTAATATCTCTGAAATTATATTTAAAATAATATAGTTTAGGGACTAAATAGGTGGAATATTACAAAAATATCCCTGGAATAAAAATTTGGAAACTGACCGACAGGGAACCAACGGGTCACTCAACGAGTCGTTGGTTGAGACCACGACTCATTGGGTCCTCTTGTGGGTCCTACTTCTTGGAGGATGGGATCACTGGATTTGGCATTGGGGGACACCACAACTCGTTGGATGAACCAATGAGTCATTGATTCCTCCCATGGTCACTGTACGAGGAAACTTGGAAAACTTGACAACGGGTGACACAGTGGCTCATTGGTGGAACCAACGGGTCATTGTGTCCAGTCGTTACTTTCACTGGACAACTTTTAAAAATTCTCAAAGTTGAAACAATGGGTGATGACAATGACTCATTGCGAGAAACAACAGGTCGTGGTTTCCACTCGTCATCATTGGAGTAGGTTTCTGGGGTTCTCACCCAATGACTCCCACAACGGGTCATAGTTTCTAACAACGACTAATTGGTTGAGTCGTAGGGTCCTGGAGAAGGGATTCTAAGCTAGGGAACAAACGAGTGACAGGATGACTAATAGTTTCTCATAACAGTTGGTTCCTTGTCCCGTGGGTTCTCGACAGATCAAGCAAGGCTGACCACGGATGACACAACAAGTCGTTGGAGCTAACGACGACTCATTGTCTCAGTCATTCTAAGGACTTTTTTCTAGTTTTCTTCTAGATTTTTCTTGCAAGGTTTGACTATGGTATAGGAAAGTTTTGGGGTGTTACACGAGCCTTCAAAGAATGAATGCTATTTGAGTAATACATCATGCCACGACATTAACTAAGGTGCTTCTTGGGAGGCAAACCAAGTGTCTTACTTTGAATATTTTCATGTCATTATCATTTTTGATTTTGTAGGACTAGTGAGGTTAGAAGCAAGGAGAGGAATCACGAAAACAAGGAAGGCAACGCACTGTATCGATAAATCACCAATCCAAATGCTTGAACTGCCGCACCTTGAAACAGGCAAGCGAAAACAGGCAAGAGTAAACCTGGGAACATGACTATTATACTGGCGGAGCACCGATTTAAAAGCGCGTATCGCCATTTAATTGTCGGTGCAACCCACAATACCTAAGCAACGGCTGCCCAAGTGGTGATCCACCAGTGGAATGCAGACCCAAGTCGCGACCGCCGATCAAATGCTGATTGTAAGACAGTGAACTAGGCATGAATTCAAGCATAAAAAGATAGGGCGGCTAATCTTCGGATCGAAACGGCGATCGCTAGTGTAGCGCCGGTATAGGTACAAGTTGTATTTTCATAATCTCAATCAAATAAGGACCCACCTGACCCCAATACCTGCTTGAGCCGCCCTAATCTAAAAAAGAATATTCCCTTAGGCTGCCCTTTTTCCTGTTTTACCACTTTTCCACACACCTTTTTATCTTCCCAATACCCCACCATTTTATATTCCCATAACTCCCTCTCTTCCACTTCCCACACAATTAACTCACCATTAGTCTTCCACCTCCTCCTCAACCAACCACATTCTCACCTACTCACCTATAAAATCCCTCACCCTCTCCACCATATTCTCACTACACTCGCATTCTTCCTCTCTACTAAACAAGTATCAAGAGTTTCCATTGTTGAGCATTACCAAGCTTCCACAGTTAGTCTCTGCCAAACTTTTATCCACGATTGGTAATGTATCTTTGACTCTCTCATTTTCTCATCAATGGTACTTTGGTGGTATATAAAATACATTCCCCTCCTTTTAACTATCACTCTTCCCCATTAGTTTCACGATTGATTCCATATTTGATGTTATATAAAATTTGTGGGATGATAGAAGTTTATTGCTGAAATGGGTGTGGGAAATTTATGATTATTGTGTAGACATAAATGGGGTGAAGTCTGAGTAACCCAAATGGACTAAAGTCATGCCTTGCTCTATGATAGATTGGGTGACTCCATTCTTAAGGATAAAGCATCATTTTAGTCCTTTTTTATATGTAGAGTTGATGCTTTTCTATGATGTGAGTAAGTGTGTATGAAATGGTGCCATTGAAAATCATGGGAATGCCTTGGGTACAACAATTATCGGCTATTCATCGGTCAGGTCTGACAAAATATGGATGGGACGTCGGTTCGATTAATGGTGGCTTCAAGCCACTACTTTGATCTTGCGTTACACGCGGTTCACGGATCAGGACCGGCAACTTGCCACTTTGTCGCCAGTGGAATACCTGCATCCCATTTTACTATTTCTAAGCGGCGGGTCAGCAATGGTCCGGGGATACCACCCTGCGGCTTGTCGGTGCTTCGCCAGCGCTGCTAATTCTTTGAATGATATTTTTCATCTTTTCTTCTCATTTCAATTTTAGTGTAGTGTTAGTAATTTCATTTCAAGGCATTGTGGCTGCCACTAACATCATCTAGGAACACAGGAAAGGGAAAGGCCTTAGCCTCCTCAACCACCGAAAGCATAGGTAAAGCCAAGGCATCTGCCACACCCACCAACTCTAGGGAGGCCATCATGTTATGTGTGCCCGACATTAAAGGGCACTACACCATATGCCAGGGCTGGTCGATAATGGTGGAGAAGAGATTTGATTTGGCGGGACTGTGCGGTGACCTTCCTAACATCACCGCTCAGTTCACGAACAGGCAGTGGCACGCTTTCGCCAATACTCTAGCAAACTACTACCCCAACTTGATGCTGGAGTTCTATGCTTCCTATCAGGCTAGTCAGGACAGGATGAAAATAGAGGCGAAGTCGATGAGTTCCCTTGCCTACCATTAGTCATGGTATGAGGGGTGGAGGTGGACATAACTCCGGCAGTGATCAACTATCTATTCTGGGAAGATGAAACCGACACTAGTTCAGAGTACATGGCTAGTATTGTGAACATGAAATACCAGTTCACTTGGATAGCCCCTCTCATTGCAGTTGACACTCCTCTATGGTCTTCTATGGATGGTAAAATTTCTCGCCATGATTTGAATTTTGAGGCCAAGTTATGGTTGGATTTCATTTGTGGCCGCATCATTCCCTCTAAAAATGAACAGCGACTCAGATTAGAGATGGAGATTCCCACAGCCTGCATCACATTTGGAGTCCCCATTAACTTTGCGAAGATTGTGGCCCAGCAACTAAAGCGAAAGGCAAGACAAGCGAACACCTCCATGCCATATGTTGTCCTCACTTCTCAGTTGTGTTTGCAAGCGAAAGAGCCATTGTTCCCTGATGAGAACCCTGTCCCTGCTTCAGGTGTGATGACCTTACACAGGAAAAGGGATGCCGAGGCACCCATGGTTAAGAGGAACCGAATGCAAGCTTTTGGGTTGGCAGAGAGACCACTATCTCATGGGTCGGAGCAGTCGCCACAAGCCCCAGATTTGAACGTGCCTCACCAAGAAGCTATAGGCCAAACCTCTGATAACAGACCTCTTAGGAGAGCATCACCCCCTCCGACATCCACCCAATCGAGTGGTCTCCACAAAGTCGTGGAAATGACCAACTTTCATGAGAGCCAACTCCAACAGTTGGCTAGGAGCCTCCCTACACTCGTTACTCAAATAGTAAAAAGGGAGCTAAAATCAATTATGAGAGCCTTACAACTTGTGCAAATGGGTGGATGCAGTGGAAGGGGCTGTCACCTCTCTCTGGACTGAGGTAGGGGAGTGGAAAAGTCGAACATTTGTGTAAGTTCCTGACATGAGCGCTCTAGATGCAGCATTGGTTGCTCCTTCCACATTTTAAGGCCCCATTGATGACCTGTTTTGGGGATTGAGGGATGACACCGATGATCTAGGAGAGGCAGGCATTGATAGCTCTATAGGAGCATGTGAAGCTGCTGATATAAGGAGGAGGAGTGACCCTCTCAGGGAGTCTCTTGCCTAGCCTTAAACCCCTTTCTTTGAAAACACATTATAAGCCTAATGACCATTTTTAATCCTTCTCTTTGGCACCCATCCTCCCTAATTACTAGTAAAAACAATGGGGCTTGAAGCCCAAGAAATGGGGAGCGATAAGGGAGTAAAACGTGAAATGAGGTAAAGGCCTAAGTTTGGAGGTTAGTAAGAGTGAAAGGACAAATGAGTAGCCTAAAAATTCAGGTAGCACCAAAAATTATGATGAGATGAGTGAACCAATGAGTTGAAAGACACTGAATCATCAAAAGAGGAAGATTTGTTGATTATGTGTGAACTTCTCTATATCTTGCATAGAGAAGGCTAAGTGTGAAATTATGCAAGAAGGCTAAGTGCGAAATTCATAGATGTTATAAGGGTGGCTTTTGTTGCAACAAAAAGATGAAGTTGATGAACAAGGAAAAATGAGAGGGAGTGATTTGGACAAGATGATGGGATGTTGCAAGTTCGTAAAGGCATTAGGGAGGCATTAGTCACTAAATCTAAATAGTTATCCTACCCTATCCCTAGCCTACATTATGACCCACAAGTCCGAAGTGATTTTAAGTGCAGTTGCTCTACATTAGTGGTGAATTACATGAAGGGCGAGCCTATGGGTCGAGTTGTGTGCATGAAGATTTCTTTTGGGAGAGTGAGTGTAATATTTTCTTTTTACGATCCCTTGTGTGAATACATTGATTTCAAGATAAAAAATATGGAATTTCTCTTTCGTGCGTGACATCATCCCTTTTGAGGAAACAATTGCATTAAGGGTAAATGTGTGCATAGGACATGAGAAGTTCAAACTCTAAGATAAGCTTTGAATGTGCAATAATTACGAATTGAGATGCTATTTATACTTCGTGGATAAGCTATGCTCTCGTTTTGCAAAATGAGAGCCCTTGTGAGTCATGTTTTTGAATAGTGGTGGCCTCTTGAAAATTTTCCATTTTTCTTATTTTTGGGGGAATTTGTTTCTCCTTTTCGGTAAATTGGTGAGCATCTTTGGGTTTTCAGTGATGTATAAACTTGTGTAGAGTGGTATGTTTTTCAACTGATAAGAACTACATTACTTTAGGACAAGCAATGGTTCAAGTTTGGGGATTTGATGAGTTGGTAATTTACCAACTCATTAGGCTCTTATGCATGAATTTTAGCTTAGTTTTCAAGTCATTTAGATGAATTTTATGCCTTTTTTTCCTTTTTGTGTGCAAATGTCTAATTTGAAGAAAAGAGCAACAAGTGGAGTAAAAAGAAGGGAATCAGGTGAAAATCGGCGCTTCACCAGAGAAGACTGGCGAAACGTCGGCCAAAAGCAGAAGATCACTGGCTTGGGGAACCAAATCAATTGTTGGTCGTGGAAATCAAACAGCGACTCGCCGGTTAACTCCACCTACTGACACCTAAATGTGCTAGATCAAAGAGAAATAAATCGGTGGAGCATGGTTGCAGGTCGGCGAATCACCGAAGGAACCACCAAAGGATACTAGAAATCACTGAAGGAGCATTCAATTATAGCTGGCGGTTCGCGAAATGAAACCGACGAACCGCTGATACTCTCGCAAGTACTTGAATGCTTGAGCAGGGGCAAATGTGTCCATCACTGAAAAAGAGAGTCTTGGGTACCCCGCTTTTAGATATCTTCTAGAGAGAAGTACTATGTACCTTTCAAATCTTAACTTTTAGCTTTTTGAGAACATTCTCTTCGTAGAAGAAGAAAAGTAGAATTCTATTGGTGGAAATTGAGAAACAATATTTTTTTCTTCTTCTTCCTCTATAGCAAGGTACCACCATTGTTAAAGACTTATTGCTGAATTTGATTTTGCTACTCTTATTATTGAAAACAATAAGTTTATTATTAAATATGTTTTTTAATTTCTTAACCATGAGTAGCTAAATTATTAACTAGAGGTGTGTGGTGATGAGTGCTTAATTAGATTGGTTATTGCTAGATTCATCTCAATGTTATTAATTAGTGTAAATCTGTTAATTTCTTTCCAATTTATAATTGAAGATCCATACTTGCAAATGTGGGTTTACTTTTCTTACTTCATTGTCTCTTTAAAGAGAAGAATTGAGTGTTGGGAGAGAATTTAATTGTGGAAATGGATGTGATGTTGTGGAGTTGGGCTAGACATAGCAAAACCCACATTCTCATTCCTAATTAATAGCTAATAGCTAGAGATTAGTGCAGCTATTAATCCAAACTTTATTTGGTTGATTTAATTGTGTTTAATGGTTACTCTAGAAAGAGGCATTTATGAGGTTGATAAACATAGAATGCCCACCTACCCAAGGTTATTTACACAATTTGAACTAATGAAATGATCTAGCATAGCCTTGTATAATTAGCACATCATCTATACCACACCTCTAGTCCTTCTCATTATTGTCGATAACTTTGGTTACTTTGTTATTCTAATTATCCGAGTTAGAATCTATACATATTGTAACATCAATTCTCCCCCAAAATGTTTATTGCTTTGTTATTTTTGAGTGATGAGAACTAATTTCAATTTTTCAAAAAACACATGTGTATATCATTGGTTAGTCTCTGAGGGATTCGACCCCGACATCTGTCGGGATAATATTTTTGATACAATGACCATTTACACTCTCTTGTAACAAAGAATTTATTTTGCATGATATGAAAAATGGTACCGTTGTCGGGGACTAGCGCTTGATATTCTTGTGTTGATTGTTAATTTCAATTAGTCTTGCATCGTAAGTGTTGACATTAATCTTGTTGTTCTTGATAGGGTAAAGTCGTATGTAACATCACTCACAAGAAGGGGATAGCTCAGTTGAGGGTAATATGGAGTATGAAGAAGATAATCTGGTGATGCCTGAAGTTGTTGGAGCCATTGACCTACTGCTTACGGTAGGGAATGTCGTGTTCCATTTCACAAGTACAATGCTACATTTGCTACAGATGAAAGGACTCATCGTGGGCAGATCATGCGAGGAATCGCCACTTGAGGAATCTCTTAGAGATCTGTCAGCCTTTCAACATAACTAATATAAGTCAAGAGTCTATCAGGTTAAGGCTCTTCCCATTCTCCCTTACGGGGGAGGCGACTATGTGGTTGGAGGAACTCCCTCCTGGTTGCATTAAATCATGGAAGAATTGACTGAAGCATCCTTGGATCATTTCTTCCCTCTGTTAAAAATGTTACAGCTGAGGGATGATATCACGAACTTTAGACAAGAGCCAAGAGAATAGTTGCATGAAGCACGACTAAGGTTCAAGAAGAAGGTTTCCTTTTGCCCAACCATGGTCTCCTGGATGGAGTTCTTCTTCAAAGTTTTTACCATGCCCTAGACTCTATTAACAAATCCGTTGCCAATAATTTAGCTGGAGGATCAATCATGAATAAAACTTACGTATTAGCTAAGGTCCTCTTGGATAGAATGACAAAGAAAAATCGAGCATTGCATATGAGAGAGACTATGTATCGATGCATGATATTGGTTCTAGTGCGTGGGCAGCTGAGTTGTGAAAAAGAGATGAAAATCTTGCTAAAATGATGACTCAGCTGGAACTAATGACAAAACATGTGATAGGGGCAAGGCCCAAAGTTGTAAATGTTGTAGGTATGCGGGGTCCATTGCACTTTGAGGGAGAATTGTCGCCACCAAGATACGATGAGGAGTGCCAATACGTGGCATCAGATGGTGGGTTATTGACCCGGGTTTCAAGGGACTAATCAAGGCCCTTGGTGCCCACGAGAAGAGAATCAAGGTTTGAGAAATCGAAAAGTTCAATGATGGCCTAATAGAAATGAAAGATGGGGCACTAGAGAGAAAAATCGAGAGGGAGACCATTATAATCGAAGTTTAAACCCATATGTTCCCCCTCCTAAAGATGAAAACTCCCAAAATCAGCTAGGTGTGAGCGATGCAGGTATCTCAAAAATTGAAGAGATATTAGCTAGATTTCTCATGAAAGTGGAATCAACCGCCAGCGGGGTCAAGGAATTGAAAGGGAGGTGTCTAACCTCGCCCAAAGGGTGAGTTCTCATTCATCCTCCATTAAGCATTTGGAAACTCAAATAAACCACTTGTCCACTCAAATGAACCCCCGAATGAAGGGAACACTCCCACGTGAGACAATGCCAAACCAGAAGAAAGATAGTCAATGCATGGCCATTGTTACAAGGAGTGGTCAAATGGTTGGAAATGCGAATGTGAATCCTAAGGAGGTTGTTTCTTCTAAATCAAATGATGAAATGAATCTGATATGGTGCCAAAAGCACCAAGTGGTGGTGAAAATAGTGAAGATGAAGGTGAGGGAAAGGATGATGAAGTTCCCTCACATGTTGATGAAGAAGAGGTAGGCATGAAGGCCTTAAATGATGAAAAACTTGAACTAAGAGCCCCACCCCCTTATCCACAAATTTTAGCTAAGAAAAAGAAGGATGATCAGTTCAGAAAATTCGTCGGCATCTCCAATAAATTATCCATTAATATGCCATTAGTGGATGTCCTACTTCAAATGCTCGGATATGCCAAATTTATGAAGGAGCTGTTGAAAAAGAAGAAGGCGGTAGATGTGGGCACTGGGGAGACAATGCATCACTATAGTGCGATGATGATGAGCTATCTTGCCCCAAAGAGAGAAGATATAGGATCTTTCACGATTCTTTGCACTATCGGGTTATGTGTGTTTAAGAAAGCCCTTTTAAATCTTGGCGCAAGTATAAATCTAATGCCCCTTATCATTTTCAAGAAATTAGGGGTCGGGAACACCAAACCCACATCACTGAGGCTGTTAATGGCTGATCGCTCCATAAAGAAACCCATGGGTGTGCTAGTGGATGTATTTGTGAGGGTGGATAAATTCATTCTAGCAGTTGATTTTGTGGTACCTGATTGTGAAATGGAATTAGAAGTGTCAATCATTATGGGGAGACCATTGCTCACCACAAGTTGAGCTTTGGTAGATGTGGAGCTAGGTGAGCTCATGTTCTGGCTTGGAAGCGAAAAGGTCAATTTTAAGGTGTTTCAAACTACTGAACCTCCAGATGAATGAAAAGTGATTAGAGTATTGCATGAAGAGAGTGAGTATAGCAAAGTGGAGATGAAGGAGGCTGAGTCGGAGGATAAGCCTTCATAGATTGAATGTTAATTGAGTAATACGTCGTGCCACGACATTAACTAAGGTGCTTCTTAGTAGGCAACTCAAGTGTCTTATTTTGAATATTTTCATGTCATTGTTGTTTTTGATTTTGTAGGACTAGTAAGTTGAGAATCAAGGAGATAAATCACGGAGAGGAAGCACAAAAACAAGGAAGGCAATGCACTAGACCTGCGAATCACCGATCCAGATGCGTGAACCATTGCGCCCTGACATAGGCAAGCAGAAATCAGGGAACATGACTATTAGACCGGCGAACCACCGATTTTAAAGTGCATATCGCATTTTTATTGCCAGTGCAACCCAAAATACCTAAGCAATGGGTGCCCAAGCGGCGATCCACTAGTGGAACGCCGACCCAAGTCGCGAACCTTCGGTCAAGCTTCGGTTGCAAGAAAATGAACTAGGCATGAATTCAAGCACAAAAAGGTAAGGCGGTGAATCGTCGGATCGAAATGGTGATCATTGTTGTAGCATCGGTATAAGTATAGGTTGTATTTTTAGAATCTCAATGAAATATGGACCCACCTAACCCCAATACCTTCTTGAGCCACCCTAATCTAAGAAAAGTATTCCCTTAGGCTTCCCTTTTTCCTCTTTTACCACTTTCCTATGCTCCTATTTATCTTTCCAACACCCCACCTTTCCATATTCCCACAACTCCCACTCTTCCTCTTCCTACACAATTAACTCACCATTAGTCTTCCACCTCCTCAACAACCAACCACATTCTCACCTTCTCACCCATAAAATCCCTCACCCTTTCCACCATATTCTCACTACACTCACATTCTTCCTCTCTACTAAACAAGTCTCAAAAGTTTCCATTATTGAGCATTACCAATCTTCCATAGTTAGTCTCTGCCAAAATTTCTTCCATGAGTGGTAATGTATCTTTGACTCTCTTATTTTCTCATCAATGGTACTTTGGGGGCATATCCATGTGGATCTAACATACATTCCCCTCCTTTTTACTGCCATTCTTCCCTATTAGTTTTATAATTGATGCCATATTTGATGTTATAAAATTTGTGGGATGATAGAAGTTTATTGTTGAAATGGGTGTGGGGAATTTGTGATTATTATCTAGACTTAAATGGGGTGAAGTCTGAGTAACCCAAATGGACTAAAAAGTCATGTCTTGCCCTAAAATAGATTTGGTGACATCATCCTTAAGGAGAAATAGTCATTTTAGTCCTTTTTCATGTGTGGAGTTGATGCATTGGTATGATGTGAGTAAGTGCATGTGAAATGGTGCCATTGAAATTCATGGGAATGCCTTGGGGGCAACTACTATATGCTATTCACCAGTCGGGTCTGACGAAACTCCTATGGAACGTCGGTTTGATCTAATGGTGGCTTCAGGCCACTGCTTTGTTATTTTTGAGTGGTGCAAACTAATTTCAATTTTTCAAATAAAACTTGTTCATATCATTTGTTAGTCTCTGGGAGATTCGACCTCGACATTCATCGGGATAGTTTTTTTATACAACAACTATTTATGCTCTCTTGTAACAAAGAGTGCATTTTGGACGTTATCAGTAGTTGGCATTTTAGAGATAGTTGTTTAGTATTGTTTTTAGATATGTTTACTCTTCTCAAATCAGTATTTCTTGGATAATTATTTTTATACAACTTCCATTTATGTTTACTTTATTTACCAGTGCAATTTTAGACCGTGTGTTGCCTTGGGGTCACTTGTGGCACCAAGTACCGTGTCTCGTCCAGGGTGTAGAATTGGGTCGTGGCATAAATTGTATGGTGCCTTGGGAGGCTTTGCGATAACTTGTAAGGTCGTGATAGTTTTCGGCTAGGTTGAGCCATGGGTTGTTTAGACCTATAAAGTCGTGACTATTTTCAACAAGGTCATCTTCATGATTATGGATGCCTATAAGGGGCTAACTATTTACGGCAAGGCTGTGATTGTAAATTGATATATGTGCTACGTTGCTTGCCTTGTATTATATTTATCTAATAGCTGTAGATGCTAGATGTGACTTGGTAACAACTGAGGTCATTGTTGGGCTCAAGAGTTGAGTCAAGCAAGACATTTGGATGGATCATGTATGGTATTGGTGGTGATAGGTGAGTTAAGTCTCTACATGCTATTTGTTCTCCATGTTTTTTGTTTAGGACTTCCCAAGTTTATGGGGTTCCGGCAGGTTCTTTTTGTTTTTTTTTATTTTGATATCATGTAGCTATTGATGCCTTTGAGTTTCCTTTTGATATCTCATATCTGTTGATTTGAAACCTAAATCCTATTATTGTTTCCACCTTACATACTTTGTACATTTCCATACTGACACCCTAGTTGGGGGCGTTGCGTTCATGCTTGCAGGTGTTGATCCGCAGGTAGATTGAGTTCTTGGTCTCTTAGTGGAGTTCTAGCTGATTCTATAAGCTCAAAATCTTTCGGAGTTACCAAGTTGTTATGATTATGGGTAGCTTAGAGCCCTGTCCTAGACATTGGATTTCTATTATATTCATAGAGGCTCGTAGATGTCTGTTGTGGTTATAGTATTATTGTAGGCCAAGTAAGCCTTATTGTATAGGTTGTTTTCCTTTTTGAGGCCTTGTCAGCCTATTGTCTATCTTTTGGTTGTTCTACGAACCATCTTGCGCATATATCGTCATTTACTCTCATCTCATCGTTGTTGTGGTGTCGGACCTCATTGGTTCTAGCTTGTTGTAGTTAGTTTTCTGACAGGGTGTGCTCGTTGTGTGCATCTCAAGGTGCCAATGACGACTTCATGAATTTTGGGTGTGACATGGAGGAGGTGTTACCGGAAGAAATGGTAGTAGTAGCAGCCTATAAAAATAATTGTGTTAGATGAATTATTCAACAAGGGAAGAACAAAGAAGTAAGCTTAAATAAAATCACTGAAGCACAAAATTCTGTCTAAACGCATTCGCTGTAGTGGATAGGTTTTTACTGCAACGAGCCTACCAGGGGTTGAGGGGTTCCCTACAATGAGTCCATTGCAACAGAAGGGGTTCCGTTGTAGCAGAAGTTGTCTTTTCTAGAAGAAACCCCAGAACCCAACAATGGCACCCATATTTCAATCACAAATTTACCCCAATTTAGGCACAAATGAGGTAAGGGGATGGCATATGTATGCCCCACAACTCATTATTCAACCTATTAGTAATCAAATTCAATCCATAAAGGCTTGAAGAAGTTCAAACAACCATCCCACCCAACTACTATAATATCTAGTGTAAATCCCCATGAAAGCCGTAAATATTACTCATAGAGTGACACAGAAGACTTAAGCATGTAGATAGACTAAGCATGCTTCGAGAATCACCTCCCCTACAAATGAAGAAAATCCTCTATTTCCAATCTCTCATTCTCTATCAAAATAAGCACCATACACAAAGATAACTTAACCATAAGACTCTAAACCGTGTAATAAAGCAAGGGAAGTGACAATTACCTTAATAGTCGATCCGGAGAGAAAAGCTGTACAGAGGATTCATAAGAAATTAAAATTGAAATGTAGAAATGACAAGAAGGAATGACCCTCTGCGTTCTTAATCTGCCAGGTATTTCGCTGCAACCAATAAAATCTCGCAACGTCAAGACCATTGAATCGAGAATAGTAATGTTGTAGAGGTCCGGTGTGTATCCCACATCACAAATTCGTCCATGTGTCCCAATGCCTAATCATATTCCTATAAGGGTATTAAGTCATTTCGAGCCCTTAAAAATGAGGGTCCTGTAAGCGGGGACATTAACATGAAGAATCATTTAGAAAAATGTCAATACAAAAAGTGGAAGATAATACAAAAGGCCTAAGGGATAAATGTAGTAAGTCCTAGTAAGAAAATTGATGAGTAAATTTGTCTAAGTGAAATTCCTTCTCAATTGGGGATATAAACAAGGGGGTAATTAAATTCATGCATAGTATTTGAATACTACACCCTTGGAGTTTTAAAAACTTTGTAAAAAAGGTCTGGAATATCATATAACTCAAAATCATTAATGAGAGAGTACGATAAGACGACGGTAAAAGAGAAACATCTGCAAATATAAGTTCGTTTAAATATTTACCTTGATGCAGTAGGGAACTTTTAGCACCACACTATTTAGAGTCATTCGAGGATGAACGGTTGTTTAATTGGTATCTGATATAACTACGCGTTCGATCATTATAGAATCTTGAAAGAATGAGCGTAGGAATTAAAAATTTTTAAGGGAATGATTTTATTTTTGTAATAAAAAGGTGTGAGAAAGGTTAGTATTAAATGGATAGGGTTAAGAATCTAAGTGGGCTGAGGCAGGTAGAACCATTGCAGTAGATAACCCCTTGCTGTAGAAGGACCGTTGCAGGGAAGAAGTGATTGCCGCAGTGGATCACACGGACCAGAACTCCATATGTCAGTCTATTTTAAGACCCAATTCCTATTCTAACAAGAATTAGTTATTAAAAATGTCTTGGGGTAAAATTATTAACATTCTCTCCAAGAAAAGAAGAGGGTGACCCTAAAAGAACAAGACTCCACTATCCTCCTTGATGACTTTCTTTAAGAGCAAAACTCCATTGATGTCTAGACAGTAGCTTGGCACCCAGGTAGGTTATGAGTTACATTTTTTTTAGACTTTGATTAGTGAATAGTATACGCGTATGGAATTGATGAGTATATAATTATCTAAGTATAATATCATAAATTGAATAAGTCTAACATAATGAAGTTGGATTCTTAGGTGATAATGCGGCTATAAAGTTGATTTAATCATATTAATAAAGAAAGGAGGTAAAGATGATAACAGCCAGTTGTATATGATTTTGATGTGAATATTATTGATTGTATTTTGTTGATATGAAGGGATGAACGGTAGTAAATATTTATTGATCTTAAAAAGAAATTCAAAGGAAAGAAAGAATGGGTACTAGTGTAGACTCACAATTAGTTAATTATTAAATTAACGATAAGTTTGGGGAAGAATAAATATCTTATTTTTATGTAAGTTACTAGTGAGATAATAGTTATGATAGGGACAATGATACGTCCCCGGAAAAAATTTATTTAAAAATAAAAATCATAATATTGGTGCAATAATTTATGATATATGTATATAGGAGCACTAAAAGGGTAATTTCTTATAGAGCCATGATCAGAACGATGGAATTGATAAATACTTGAGATTATAATTGAGATTATTATTGTACATACTTATCATGATGGTAATTATTGTTACTTGACACTGCTATATGAGTTAATGCTAGGCAATTTGTAATATTGTGAATATAATTTATGAGTTGTTTCATGTGATGACTAATTTAAGAACATACTAATATATGTTGGTAATGTTTGAGTGATACACCATTATTTTGAGATGAGAGGCTCGTGTCCGCAGAGAGCATCCGAACATGCAACTATGAATGTGATGACTGAGTAATATACCATTACTATGAGAGGAGTGGCTTTTGCCCGAGGTGAGTGATACGCCTAAATTACACCTCTATGATAAGAAGTATAACATGATTGATGTCAATAAAGAATCTATCAAGGTTGGGGTCAAATATCATAGGGAATTGATGTGTTTTGAGTTTACAACACTTTTGATGCTTAAGATTGAGAAATAAGAATGAACTTAGTTGTGTTATTTTTATATGAGGCACGTTTACTTTGTTTTCATGAAAAGTAGATGTTAGAGATGAATTGTGCAAAGGATGGAGAAAAATGCAGAAAAATGGCTTAGTATGGATCATAGTACGAGTCGTACCATCCTGGTATGAGTCGTATTGAGGGTTGTGGAAAGGTCCAGGACCAAATCATGAGGCAAAGGCAACTTATGACTTATGGTACGAGCCATACCATACCGGTATGAGTCGTACCATAGCAGTCGTAGATAATTTTAGAAGGTTTTGCATAGGCCAAGTATCCTGGTACAGGTAGCAACCACGACTCAAGAGACTTACCTAAGACCCATACAAGCAACCATGGAAAACATCATAAAAAGAGAAGACTGGAAGAACTCAAGGTATGAGGAGTCACGGATCGTTGAACTGAGGTACGAGCCGTACCAAGCTATCCGTAGAAGTTAATAGAGAATGTCAGCAAGTGCAAGTTCAAGCCACGGGAAGATTGTACGACTTGTAGGTTCTTGGTAGGAGTCATACCAGAAGTCAACACTTATCCAGATTCAGCAGAAGCTATCTAATGTACGAGTCAAGGTACGACCCATACAATCCTGTTACGGTTCGTATGTTAAGGCAGTGACAATTTTTGGTAGTTTCCCTGTTTACATAGGAGAAGGTTCCAATTATTTGTAAAAATACCTTTTAGGTTGTTTTTAGTAGGAAGAGAAGATTAGAGAGTCGAACATTGATTTTTATTTCATTAAGAGACAAGTTGTTGTTAACTTTAATTCAACTTTTGGAGATTTTCTTCCTTGTTCTTGAATTATTCAACATCAATTCTTTCAATAATCAAGTAGGTTTTCTTTTCAATTATCTTTATAAGTATTCAATTATGTATTTTTCTATGAATGCTAATAACATTCTTACAATCATGGGAGGCTAAAACCTCCACAACTAGGGTTGTGGGAACCATGGTGAATCAACAAACTAGGGTTACACAAATTGATTTAAAACCAATGCTAAACACTTGTATCGTATTCTCTTCATATTTTATGTTTTTTAACATAGCGCAATGCTAAGACTTGCTTGAGTTTTTTACTTGCTTGAACCTAGAGAAGTCGAGATTATAAACAGAGAATTACAACAAAGCCTTGATCTTTAGGGTCATTGTATGACTTGAGCTATGATCGCAGGATAGTTAACTTGGAACAAATTAATAATGGTTGAATTGAAATTACTCAGGAGACCTAACTCGATGATTGAGTATAGCCATCCAATAGGAATGAATCAGTTATTCGAATGAACCCTAGTTATCAGTTCTACAAGTAAGCATTGGGATAGATCACAAGTGTAAAGCCGGAGTAGTTATGAACCCATGCGAAACACTTACCCTAGTTAATTGCGAATCTTGATAAACATCAACTAATTCTTAATCGTGTTTTAAAGTTTCTTTTATAAACCCCCCTTTGGAGATAACATACCTAAAAGCTTAAATACCTGTGTTATTCTATATTTGACCATATTCCCTGTGGGATGGACCCCAACTTTTGTTGGGTTCTTTATTGACAATGTCTGCTTCATGCTTTATCAAGAGTGTGAGTTTTAGCATTATTAGGAATATGGTGAAAACTAGGTCTTATGTGAATATTTTCTTTTAGTCAATTATTTCCATAAAACTTAGGGGTTTTGGAATAGTATTTATGGTTCACTATTAGTCAAATGCAAGAAACATCAGCTATGATTTGTTACTATTGAATCCAGGAAGAAATTAAACTAGGGTTATGGTTATCATGTTTCTTAACGACATTTGCTGAATGATTGCAGTGGACTCGTTTAATGCTATGTGTGCAGGTTGTTAATTAAATTATCCTATCCAAATGTTTCTCAACGTATTCAAAAAAATATTACTCTTATATTCTCAAACTAAGAGTGATAAATAATGAGTTATGATAATTAACCTAAGTTGATTAATCTTATTACACCATGAAGCATCAGTCAAGGGTTAAGGCCTTGAATTCCTATTATCAATTCTTTTCATCTAAATTTATACCTCTTACTCAAGCAAGTTAAACCTAGTGTTTGTTCTAATGTTTGAAACCATTAGAAATCATTCAAAACAAAAGAATTGATAATACAAACAATTGCATTAAACTCATAGACACATGAATCACCATAATTATGTCAGTCTACTATGGATCACACAACCCTAGTAATAGAATTTAGCCACACATGATCGCTGAAATCATAACAACAATCATGTTTATCAAAGAAGATTTACTTCCAAAGAAAGATAAAACCTTGATAATAATTCTAATAACAAACATTAATTCTTCTAGAACTCTTCAATAGTAACGCATAATAATGTATTTTTCTCTCACAAAAGTCTGATACTGAAAATAAACCTAGAAACTACTATTTATAGCTTAGGATAATTCAAATTTTAACTAAAAATTAGAGTCCCGTTTCTCAAGTGATATCCAGTGGTTACCCAAGTATGTACATTGTTAACGCCAAGCTTGATAGCCTGTCATCTAGTTGATGGTCCGTCACTGTGATCGTCAAAACTCACTCTTCTTGTTCAGATGATGTTTAAGATTGATGGTAGCATTGACACTCCAGCAACAGGTTGATCAGCCATCAGATTGGACATCACTTTTCATTGCTTGTCATGATGATCTTCTTTAGCCCAACGATAAAACTGAAAAGCCATCGCAAGGTTGAAGAACCGTCAAGATGGTCGTCACTTTTCATTGCTTATCATGATAATCTGCTTAAGCCTAACGGTGGAACTGATGGGCTGTCACAAGGTTTACATACCATAGTGATAGTCGTCACTTTGAAATTTTAAGCCCTCTTCATTCCATCTTCAGCCTGAGATTATTTTCATGTACATTTAGCACAAACACAATAAAATCTATCAAAAGTTGCTTAAGAACTTGCATTTATTCATAGTTAAAAGCATCAAATGCACTGTCAAATGTTGATGCATCAACACCCTTAACTCAGAATGTTTGCTTGTCCTCAAGCAACAAAAAAACACCTTATTAAAGTAAAAGAAATATAGGATAAACTACAACAGTCATTATGCTCAACACATGTTGAATCATCCCTACAACTCTCTTTTTTACAAACAGGATATGAACAGATGGTATTTACTAAACATATTGATTCATGAAGATCTTAGATGACATGATGTTATTAGCATAGTACTTTACATACACCAGCAATGACTATCATAACAGCCAGCCATCACTAATGCTTTAATAGTGCCCTCACCACAAAGAAGTCCCAACTTACATCCAATATTATTTACACGGGTATTAGAACAAGACACTCACCCTCACAAAAAAAATTTCATAACAATGCACATGCAAAACCATAAGCTTGCCCTTATTATCACTATTTCAGGTTCTTCAGACACTTGATTAGGATCACTATAGGACTTTCTATGCTTGTAATATAGGCTTGGGGATGTATATGGTACATATGGATAAACTGACTTGACCCCCCTTGGCGCTACACTGTTTATGTTGCTCCACTCTTATTTTCTCTCCCTTATTCTCTTTTATTCATTATCCGTTTCCTGTGTGGTTTCATTTTTATTCTCTTTTTCCTCATTAAAATATCACTATTTTTATTTCTTTTCTTTTTCTTTTTCATTAGAACTTTTTTTCTTTTCTTTTTTTCTTCATCAACCACACCCCACCCACTTTTTATCAACCATCAGATTTTACTTTTCAGACCCAACTTCTTATGCACCCCTGCTATAGATACCTTCAACTTAGCCAGTTTGCCTGAGTTGAGGTACACAATGTCCAAGGAGGGACCAGGGACAAAATAGGTTCATTATAAAAAAATATAGATAGGTAAATAGGATAATGAAATGAACGAGTCAATTAGGCTCAAAATTAGGGATCAAGGGATTATTCACATAATTGGGTGGTTATATAGACTCAGTGGACTTATCACAAAAGATGGCCTATGATCCTTTCCTAGTTAGTTACCTAACAACCTTAGCAAAATAAACCAGACAAGTTTTAGATGCATGTACAAGGTAAGAACAGTCGTAATTTAGCTCACGCACACTTGGCACTAATTTGAACTATCAACGACTTCTTGTCAACGTCTGTTTTAGCTTAAGCATAGTTTCTGTATCAATATACAAGTAATATCACTCATAGATCCAACAAGGTCAATATGTTACAAAATACACACAAGACACATCAACAAATTGTAGGGATCTCCATTTTCAAACATTTTTAACAACAAGATGTTTATTTCCAACAACTGCTCTAATTTTCCTAGATTTTCTTTTACATACAAAATAACAATCAAACTCAAAATCAACCTAAACATGCCAGTTCTACTAGATAGCATACTTGAGAAAAATGAATTTCGGTAACAAAAACACTTAAGTGGTATGACAGACTCACATGTACTCCCACCCCCCACAAAAAATAACATTGTCCCCAATGCATCTATCAAAAAATCTCAACTTGGAAGTAGGGTAAAACTGTGAATCTTTATGCTCCAGAGTCTGGCATGACTGTCTGGAGTGGTGCAGCCTAAGGGGCCTCATTAGTTATGCCAGTGGTGACCGACACACTCAAAGTATTAAGCAGGATAGCTTCTGCAGCGGGATGTGGTGTAGTCTGAGTCTGCAACTTTGGAAAAACGGTAACACCAGTAGCATGCACCTCCATTTTGGGTGTTGAACTAGATGAAGCCCCACCAACTTTGCATATCCTCTTCTACTCTAGATTGTTTCAGAGCCTCTCGCAACTATGCTCTTTCTTGTTTACTTTTCTTCTGCTTCTTATTATGGGATTTTCCCTTATAACCAGCACCATATCATGGGAATTTTCCTACTGCTTTAGGGTGCTCACCTAACAAATCAATGAAGGGAACATCTTTCTCTGACTCTTCAAATCCGGGAACTGGGAACTCTTGGGGCTTCTGCTCCTGCTGAAACTTAAGAATATGCTCTTAAGACTTTTTCAGCTTAGCTGCAAACCTTGATAAATCTGATGCGGTAAGGTCTTTTAGCCTATTATTCACCCATTCTTCCATGTCAGCACTGCGAGCATGAAGGTTCTTATATGTCTCTAAAGCAGCTATGATTGTTCTATCTACAAAAGTGCCTAGTTGCTCAGCACAAAGCTTTGCTTCTCTTTTCTGTTTGCTTCATGGCCACCTTAGAAAAATTTGTTGCTATTAATACATATGGTGAAGATCTGAGGCATAGCAGATGACGTCTCAGCTAATCCCATTCTCGGTTGTATTTCAGTTGCCCTGGAAGTAGATGTTATGGGTGTGGGAATTGGGGCAGCATGACAAACTAACTCTGCTCTTGTAGCAGCTCTAGCTGGGTTGGTAGTTATTTTAGTTGCCCTTGTTGTTTGACCACCGGATTCGAACACCTCAAGGATTGATTTTTGAAGTTTCAGGTCATACTTTGATTCATCCTCTGACTTCTCTAAGTCATACTTCTTTGTAGCATATTTTTACACATCAATTCTGGCTAATATGGGAACATGATCTTCTCTGCACAACTGGGTGATTAAGCATAGAAATTAAAATGATGTAGATAACTTTACTACCCTATTTCCTATCTCATCGGCAATAATCACTCCCGCATTTAATGGGAACCTGAACATCAAGCTAGCTGGTAGTACTGCGTTGTCCTCAGCCATAATATTATCTCCCCATATTGGAAATTGTCAGAGCCACACCACTGCCAACTAAAATTTTTTTGCAAATGTTAGTGTGGACTTAACTATTTTCTCTTTGGCATTTTCAGTCAAGAGTGGTAATCATCGGTTAGAACCTGTGCTAAACACCAACGCTGATTATGCTACTCTCTCATTCGGTAGTCAAACTTAGTAGTTCTTATTGGCGGCATAAAGTCAGGCCCATAGAGCATCCTATGGATGGCAGCTGTTGAGATGTTTACTATTTCTCCAGGGACTGGTATGTGTTCTTGCATGCATATGTCTATCGATTTCTTGCCCTTTTTGCGTAGACCCTCCAGAATAGCTATATAGTTCACGTAGAATTCACAAACCATTATGGGATAATAATATTCTGGTGCTTCACTCATCCATGCCAGGCTGTAGAACTTGTACTTACCCTAAATCCTTGGATACTTGGGCAACTCCGAGTCTATGATCCTTACTTCCTCAGCAATATTGTGCTTGAGGTTTCCTCTTGCTGTGGTGGTGAGACCTGCTTGGAAGTACTTTTTAGCTCCTTTTAATTTCTAGCATAGACTATCCCTGAATCCTGGGGACTTTGCCTCTTAGAACATCTCCCCTCATTAGCTCAGAGTTCCCTACCGAACTACTGGTGGACTTATTTCCACTCTATTCATTTGAATTAGAACCATCACCACTTGAACTAGATTTATCTACTCAAGAATCATCTCCGTCATAGGATTGGGGATTTGCAGCTTGTTGTCTAGCAATGGATCTAGTTTGGTAACTGAGCGATAGTTCCTCAGTTCTAATTTCTTGTATCTCTTCCTCAGAGTCGGTGTTTTCATCTCAGAGGTGATGTGCAGTGTTAGTTCTTTCAGCCCGCTATCTTGCACCACCTCTGGTAGGTTGGAATTTAGGAGGCATTGTTACCTCTAAAACTCAAATTATTAGTTTCAAGGTTTATTTGAGAATACATGGAAAAACCAATGTGATTAACTGACAAATTGATTATTGTGATGTAGTGGGTGATGGATCGTCATATAGGTGACAGTCCGTCATTCGTTCCGTCATGCTTATCTAGTGAGGTATAAATTCAGCATGCCAGTGATGGTGAGTGGTTGTTGTCCATTATCCAGTGATCAAACAAAATACTATACAAGTGATGGTGGTTGTGATGGTCCGTAACAAGTGTGACATTCCATCACTTCCTCTATCACGCCTAACCAGAAAACACTTTATCATTCTCATAACTGTCGGAGAGTGTGATCCTTCGCGTAGGTGATGGTCCGTCATCCATCTCGTCAGCTTTCCCTTAGGTGTAGAACAATGATGGGTACTCAGATTTGCCTTCACCATGTATCCCAAAACAAAACTATCAACCATAACAAGAACAAAATTTGACTATTTCCCTTAAGAATGTCATCACTCAATCCATCATTGTAAATATCCATTTTACACAATTAGATTCACTAGGGGTTTCCATATTAACACCACACTTAGGCAAGAAAACATAGAACAAATTAGACTCCACCTCAAAACCCTTAGGATTACCAAATTATCACATCGATCAAGTAAGAGGAGTCAATTAGCTAATTTAATTCCACTTTACCCAAATCATCAATTAGAAACACATATCCCATATACTGGAAACCTGAAGAAAAATTACAACATACTTGTGGGTATTTGGGAAGATGAATTGCCAAATCACACTAACTTTAGTTCTCACTGAGCACACGGGACCACGATCTTGGGAAATTAGAATAGGGAAGAATAAGTGATTGGATTAGGTAGAAGAGTGGTAGGTTTGAGTGTAGGGGTGTGGTGGTTAAGTGTTTGAAGAAGTGGGAGGGCAAAAAAATAAAAGTTAAACAAAATTGTCACACCCCACCTTGGGAGGCATAATTGACACCTAATGCCACACTGGACCCTGAGCTGACCTAGCTGGACATATACATTTCTAGTGCAAACAAGCAACACACGTTCAAGAGAATAATCAGCTATATCATGGATCGAAACATAAGCCGATAAGGACGCAACATACACCTGTACAAAAATAACTGACCCAATAGTTGCAATAATAATGTCATCCTATGCATGCCGAAAAGACCACCATGTTTTCTAAATCATGTAAAAAGAAAGATAGGCGCACATATACAGATATACAAGCCAACAAGGCTGCCAACTGAATATAATTAGGCCCCACATGGCCAACAACACATGTCTAACAACCTGTAGTCTGCAAGCCTCTAAAGAGTAAGATATTATTTGGGACAGGGCTCCAGCCTACCCAAAAACTATACATCAAAAGAAAATCAAACCTCTAATCAAATGGCAACTCCAGAGGAAAGGAGTTGGCCAATCTGCTGAATCTGAATGGCTACTACAGAGGTGTCAAAACCTTTCTGTCTGAACCTGCAAGAAAGTATGCAGCGCCCCATGCGTGGGCGTCAGTACAATATGTACCAAATATGTAAGGCAGTAATAATTAACTAAATAGAAGCTGATAGAGGAACTGAAAGTAATCAGCAATAAGGGCAAGAAGTTAACCTGTACTATCAGCATTCACTCTTTTTGCAAGGATGGTTTTATTTTCTCGATTTGATACCTCCACTTCCCTCATCTTCAAGCCTGGATAAGTGATTTGCTACTTTGTTTTCACACCCTTTGCGGTCCTTGACTTCAAATTCAAACTCCTACGGTAGAAGTACCCATCTTATCAACCTTGGTTTTGCATCCTTTTTTGCCATGATATATTTTAGGGTGGCATGATCAATACTCATAATAACTCTGGTGCTAAGCAAGTATGCCCTAAATTTTTCAAAGGCATAGACTACTACCAATAACTCCTGTTCAGTCACTGTGTATTTCTTTTGCGCCTAATTCAATGCTTTACTAGCATAATAAATGGGTGGAAAATCTTGCCTCTCTTTTGCCCCAACACAGATACAAGTGCAAGTTTGCTTGCATCATACATCACCTTAAATGGTTGTGACCAATCTGGTGCAAAAATTATGGGGAAGCCACCAATCTTGCCTTAAGGTCTTCAAAAGCTTTCCGACACTCTTCATCGAACACAAATTTAGACTCTTTCTCTAATAGCTTACACAATGGATGTGCTATTTTCAAGAAGTTTATAACGCTCAAATCACACTCTTGTAAAAGTATGACATGGACATTATCAATAAAGAACCCAACTAGGTTGGGGTTGATCCCACAGGGAATAAGGTGAAGATACAGAATAATGCTAGTAATTATGCTTTTAAGTCTATTATTTCCTAAAAATGGTGTTTGGTAAAGAAGTAAACACGTAACAGTATTAACAGTTGGATTGTTATCAATATTATACAATTAATTAGGGAAGTGTCCCTATGGATTCATAACTACTTCGAGTTTTACACCAGAGATCTATCCGAATACCTAGCTTGTAGAACTGATAAACTGGATTTATCCGAATGACTGGCCCGTCCGTATTGGATGACTAAACTCAATTATTCGATTATGTCTCTTGAGTGATTTCACTTTAACCATTATCAATTTGTTCCAAATTGACTATCCTGCCACCGCAGCTCAAATCATAAAATGAACCATAAAGTTCAATGCTTTGTTGTTGTTCTCTTTTCTTAATCTCTACTTCTCTAGATTCAACCAAGTAGAGAATTCAAGCAAGTCCTAATGTTGCGCTTCATTAATAAATGTTTAAGATGAAGAGAATACAATACAAGCATTAGCATTAGTGTACAATCACTTTGTGCAAACCCTAGTTTGTTAATTCATCATGGTTCCTACAATCCTAGATGTGAAGGTTTTTAGCCTCTCATGATTTTAAGAGGATTATAAGCATTCATACACAAAAACATAATTTGGAACTTACAATAATAATTGAAAAGTAAACCCGCTTGATTATTGTAAAATATCAATGGAGAACAATTAAAGAACAATGGAAGAATCAAAGCAAGAAATCTCCAAAAGTGGTTCTCAATATTCCCAAAAGTCAAATACTTCTCCCAAGAATCATATTATGTTCCTCTTTTAACAAAAATAACCTAGAAAAGTATTTATACAAATAATTAAAAACTTTTCCAAAATTAACAGGAAAATCGCTAAACTGCCGCCAACTTCACTTACGACCCGTACCATGATTGTATGTGTCATACCATAACTCGACCTTGGCTGGCTCTTCTGATTTTGGCTAAGTGTTGGAAGCTAGTACGACTCGTACTGTAAACCTATGTGTTGTACTATCTTGTCGTGGTTTGAACTTGAGAGTTCTGGCATCCTCTAAATTTTTTCACAAGTGGTTTGGTATGACTCGTACCTTCATCCTACGAATCAAGACTTCTTATATACCTTAAGATTTTCCATTCTTCAATTCTTTTGAAGTTTATGGTTCCTTGGTACGGGTCGTAGGTAGGTAACACAATTCATGCTTGCTACCCGTACTAGGAGACTGACTCAGTGCAATTTCCTCTGAACTTTATCATGACTACCTTGGTACGACTCGTACCAAGAGTCGTACTTTAACTCTTTGGTTCAGCACATCTTCTGGACTTTTTCACAATTATCAGTATGGCTCGTTCCAGGATGGTACGACTCATACTGAGGTATGTACTTAGCCCTTTTTCTGTAATTTTCACTGCTTTTGCACATTTCAACTCCAATACCTAATTTCCCTAAAAGAAAAGTAAAAGTGAATCATATACATAAAACATACCTAAATCCATGCTTATTTCCTCAGTTTTAAGCATCGAAAGTGTTGTAAATCTACCGCACATCAGAAGTCCTTTATGAATCTTCGGTAAAAACCTGCATTACCCAGAAAGCTTCTTACTCCTTTCACTGATATTAGGGGAGGAAACTTCTTAATCACCTCAATCTTCGCTCAGTCCACTTCGATGCCCTTCTCTGATATCTTGTGACCAAGAACAATGCCTTCTTTCACCATGAAATGGCATTTATCCCAATTTGACACAAGATTCACTTCTTCATATTGCTCTAAAGCCTTACCAAGATTGGATAAGTAGCCTTCAAAAGTGTCATCTACAATTGAGAAGTTATCCATAGAAACCTCCAGGATGTCTTCCACCATATCAGAAGAAATTGACATCATACACCTCTGGAACGTTGGAGATGTATTGCATAATTCAAATGGCTTGCGTCTGAAAGCAAATGTCCCGTAAGGACAAGTAAATGTAGTGTTCTATTGATCCTCAGGTGCAATTGATATTTGGTTATATCCGGAATAACCATCTAGGAAGTAATACAAACCTTTGCCTGCCAACCTGTCCAACATTTTATCCATAAACGACACTGGAAAGAGATCTTTGAGTGTCCAGGTGTTCAACTTCTGGTAGTCCATACAGACACACCAACCCATGATGGTTCTTAATGAATCAACTCATTCCGCTCATTGGCCACCACAGTCATGCCACCCTTTTTGGGTATGCATTGCACCGGACTCACCCATTTATTGTCAGAGATTGGGTATATGACATGACACTTACATCCAACCATTTAATTATCTCCTTCTTCACTACCTGTTAGATTGGTGGATTGAGTCTGTGCGGGTGCTCTCTGCTCGGGACACAATCTTCCTCCAACTAAATTTCGTGCGTATACAATCCTGGAGGGATCTCTATAATGTTAGTAATTGTCCACCCAATCACTCTCTTGTACCTTTGCAATACAAAAATTAGAGCTTCAACATGCCATTCTAATAAATCAGCTTCCACAATGACTGGGAGTGTTTTATTATCTCCTAAGAAAACATAAAGCAAGTGATTGAATAATGCTTTCAACTCTAGCATTGGTCGTTCTTCAATAAAGGATTTTTCTGGAGGAGTTGGTCTATTGTTCAAATCCAAATCCAACTTCTTCGGAGCATAAGAATAAGACCCTATCCATGCTAAGGCATTCACTATCTCTTCATATTACTAGATGTTGTCATCCCCAAAGTTCATCATCATTGCAGTTGGAGTTTCAACTGCATATATCTCTTCATCACACAAACTATATTAATGTCTTATGGTTGTTTTATGGATTTACAGATATTGAATCCTACCTCTTCATCGATCAGTCTAAACTTCAACTCTTCACTCCTCATATCCATAAATGCTCGTCTGATTGCTAAGAATGGCCTCCCTAAAATTATAGGGACTTTAAAGTCTACTTCATAATCCAAGATCACGAAATCTGCAAGAAATATAAAGTGCTCCATCTTAACTAGCACATCACATAAAATACCCACAGGCCTCTTAACTGACTGGTCCACCATTCATAATGTCATAGTGGTTGGTTTATGGGATCCCAAGCCCAACTGTCTATATATGGCCAGCAGCATCAGTTTGATGTTGTCGCCCAAATCATATAGAACTTTAGCAAAATTGAATGCACCAATAGCACTTGGATTGTGAATACACCAGGATCTTTTTTTCTAAACCAGCAAACGCAAAGAGATCACACTACAATGGTGAATATTGTCTGTTGGATCATAATTGACAGTCCTCTTCTTGGTGACCAAGTTCTTTATGAGCATGGCATAACCTAGTATATTCTAAAGGGCCTCCACTAATGGGAGATTCACTGATAACTTCTTCAACATGGAAATGAATTTGTGGAATTTGCCATTTTCCACCTTGTTTTTCAACATCTGAGAGAGTGGAGGTGGGGTTCTAGGAATTTGGGTCAACCGCTTCACCGCGTCCTTTCCTTTTGCTTTACCTTAATCTCCCTAACTATTCTCCACCACAACTGGCTCTTCAGAGTTAGCCGGATTTAGCTGCTCCACTTCATCATCAACTATAAGTTCTATATCTGAAGCTAACTCTTCAGCTTTGCTCTGCAATAATGGGAGTGTTTTCAGCTAACCTCCTGCCACTTCTTGTTGTAACAGAAGATCTCCTATAGGATGGTTTGAAATTGGTGAAGCTACCATGGTAGAACTAGGCTTAGTTCATGATGCTATGCAGAAGATTCAACTTATTAGAGAAGGGTTGAAAACAGCGTAGAGCCAACAAAAATCATATGCAGATGTGAGGAGAAGAGATTGTAATGGCCATGCAGTGACTATCCTTTCTTGAATTCTGCGCTGTATCACTCTACAGGGTACCACTCATCCTTTGATTAAGGGCTATAGACATTTACCACATTTGCTACTCCAGCTGTTTAATGGTGGTGGAGTGTGAGTCCACCAGTTGACTCATGTTGGAGAGGTCACTCTTCATCTCTTTGATTCCAAATTCAGTGGATTCAACCCTTTGCTATACCTTGTCTAGAAATTCTTCCAACCGTCCTATCTCGATCTCTATAATCGGTTCTTTCATAATAATTGTCCTTCGGATAGTTCTGACCTTAGTTTCCTTGGCCATTGGCCCGAAAACCCCCCATGTTATTCAGGTACTTAGCTTCTCCTTAAGAGTTCAATCCGTGTTGTTCTTGTCTGGCAGCCTTACCCACAACATTAACTTTCTCTGTACCACATGCAAGCAAATGCTTGGTAATTCGCTCCAATTGAGTTTTCGTAAGAGCTATATCTTGATATCTCTCTTATTCCTTCTGGTGATGTTCTGTAGTAAACCCAACTGTATAGGTGTTACCAGAACTTCAGAGTCTCTAATACTGTGCCAATCCATATTAGTCTTAGTGACTCTATATAATATAGCTTCCGCCTCAGTTTATGTTTGCGACATGAATGAACCTCCAATAACCGTATCAACAATCCACTTGGTTGTTGAATTAAGGGACATATAAAAAGTCTCCATCAAATGCTCATCAGATAGTTTATGATTGGGTAACTACTTGAGTTTCTTGTTGAATCGCAGCCATGCCTCATGCGGTGCCTCCCTGGGTAGCTGCCTAAAATTGTTTATCTCATATCTCAGCTGCAACATTTTGGAAGTTGGAAAGAATCTCTCCATAAAAGCATTTATCAGCTCTCCCCAATTCATGATTGAGTCGTGTGGCAACTCATTCAGCCACATTATTGTCTCCCCAGATAGTGACAATGGAAACAACCTCAACTGAATAGCATTTTGAATAACCCTTGCCAGCTCAAAGGACTTGCAAATTCCCACAAAATTCATCAGATGCAAGTTAGGATCAAGACCATCTACTCCTTTGAACATGCCCTTCAAGTTAAACAATTGGATCATAGTACTTGTCATGTTGAACATTGCTCTTGGAGCTAGTGGTGGAGGGACTATGGATCCAGTAGCACCAACTCCATCAATGTCAACATTGTCTTCCTCTTCATAATCAAATAGAATTGCTTCCCAATGTTCTCCCCTAGCTCTCTAGGGCTGGCGATGATTTTTCGGGGCTACATTTTCAATATTTTGCTCATTCAACTCATTCCTAACAACATCATCATTCTTGTTGTTAGTTGCGTATTGATTGTTTCCCCTAGCTTGAGCATTAGCAAGCTGATGTAACCTTACGCTCTTGTGCATTCATAGCTCTCCTCAATGTTCTCTCGAGTTCTGGATTATAAGGAGTTAACAGTTCACCCCGACTTTGGGTATTTGACATGCACTACCCTATACCCTGTATAAAAATAAACAAATAAAAGTAAAACTAGAAAATAGGACTAAGAGTCAAACAAACACACTTGACTTAATCTAAAATCGTACTCTCCGGCAATGACACCAAAATTTGATATTCCCAAATTACACCTCTATGATAAGAAGTATAACGCGCCTGATATCAAATATAGAACCCAACAAGGTTGGAGTCGAATACCATAGGAAATATGGTGAAAACCATGTCTTATGTGAGTATTTGCTTTTAGTCAATTATTTTCATAAAATTGGGGGTTTGGGAAAGTGTTTGTGATTCACTATCAATTAAATACAAGAAACACCAGCTATGATTTATTACAATTGAATCCATGAAGAAATTAAACTAGGGTTATGGTCATTATGTTTTCTTAACGACATTTGGTGAATGACTGCAGTTGACTTGTTTAATGCTATATGTATAGACTATTAACTCAATTATTCTATTCAAATGTTTCTCAACTTATTCAGACAGATATTACTCTTATATTCTCAAACTAAGAGTGATAAATAATGAGGTATGTGTCATGACCCGAGCTGAAACCCCAGATCGAGACACAGAACCTAAAACCGCGAATGACTCAAAGCTAACCCATGCTTAAATACATAGCATGACTTAATAGCATAAACAAGCAGAAATTAAACCATAAGCATGGATAAATGGAAGTCTATATAACATAAGGCGTAAGTAAAATGACAATATCACAATGCTGACTTGCAAAGCTGAATATACTAACTCTATGTTTGAAAGCCTGTACTAAATGATGAGCTGCTGGGACAAGCCCCCGTCTATCTTGAAAGTCTAAAACTAAAATGAAGTAAAAAAACCAAAATGAAGTAGGTAATTCTAGTCTCGAAAGATGAAGACTCACCCCTGCCAGCTGATCAAGTCCGGAACATTTCTAACCGCGAGCTGAGTCTGAGTACTTATATCTATATCATGAAATGATATAGCATAGATGATCGTGGGCAAAATAGCATGCCCAAGTGATACTTTATCACATAGTTTTGCCTTGTTTATCTATTTATTTATATACATTCTCATGTGTTTTTAAGTAAATGTGAATATTTATTAACCCACATGATTAGTCCTTGTTTTTGAAGGTAAATAACACATTTTAGGACTTAATCTATGATTTGGTGAAGTGGAGGAATGATATTAGGAGCGATACACCAAAGTTAGAACAAAATGAGGGAACACTAAAGGGTGCCGCGATGGGCACCATGTCACGGAGCCATCACGGCAGTGTTCTGCCTCAAGGATTTAAATTGGGCGATTTCCAGAGGGCTTCCGCGATACCTCCGTGTCACGAAGGCATTGCTCCGCGATACACTCCGTGTCACGGAGGCAGTGCTCCGCGATACACTCCGTGACACGGAGCCACTCCACTTCGGGCTAAATAGTTGCTATTTCTCATTTACTATAAATAGGTCCCTTAGCTCCTAAAAACATTTTGTCATGATTTTATTCTGAAAAGCCACCTAGGAGTGAAGGGAAAAGTGCGATAACTCACCTAGGGTTCATCAATTTCATCTTCTCTTCTACCAATTCTTGTAAGTATGTTACTTTAACATTGTTCTCTTGTAATTTTACGAACTTGAGTGGCTAGAACCCTTCCTCTAGGGTTGAAGCCATGAGTTATGATTGTGTTTTTACGAATTTGTATTGGAATTAAGTTATTGATTGTTGTTTTGTCTTGCATTCTTAATTATGGTTGTTTTTATGATTGATCACCATGAAAACACACATGTTACACGTAGGTAAATTCTTGAGAACGCAAACCTAGGCAAGAACATAAGAATGTAGGAAGCAAGTTCTTGTCTTTTGATAAGATTTGTGGTTAGGATAGGAATATACCTAATTACCTTGCTTGGTTGATAAAATGGGAAGATAGAAAGACACCAACTTAGAATCGCACTCCACCACTTGTAGGAGTAGTTTTGAAGCTAAGTTTGGTTAAATTGTTGGAGGTACGGAAGTACCCCAATCAAGGGCATAAACCCCATCAACCACATCCACATAGTGAATTGCCCACGAACTAGAAATAACATCCTCGCTCAATGATGTAGTAGTGAGACTAGTTTGTTGTGTTTAGAGGTTTGGAAGACCATGAACATGCAATTTTAATTATGTGAGACGACAATTGATAGTTTCATACTTATACCAATGCAGATCATAGTATCGCATGATTATCCGGCCTTAATTTCAGTTTCTCCTGAATGAATTCAGAGTATTTCTTTCACCACATTAGACTTAATTAAATTTCTCGAAAAAGACTATAATCAACACTTGCAGCATTTAATATCACACTTGAACTTGATAATTAGCTGAATGGGTCCAGTCCCTGTGGGTTCGACATTCGGCTCTTAAAAAGGGACACTGTATTACTTGTACGACCCGTACACTTGCGGGCACAACAATAGAGTATGTGTTCCGTACTTTAAATGTACTGAGTATGTAAGGTAAGTAAAAAATGCTTAGTAAAACGTTCGTCGAAATCATGCATAAATCAAAATATCACAAAAGTAAGCACTGCATGCTAAGAGTTGTATCTGAGATATACATAATCATAAGCTGGTTATCATAACTGAACATAATATCCCAAGATTTTAAAAATAAAAATCATATGACTTGTCATAGCTGAAATCGTAAGCAAAAAATTGATCATTGGGTCAAATCTGTTGTAAATGATAATATCATAAGTCATGAACATGAGTAACTAAAATCATGAGGAATAATGGGAGACTCTTCATATCCGACACCATCACGATAGAGTTTACGTGATGCCCCAACTATCACACTAAAGTGCGAAGAGCCATCCAAAACCTTGTTAGGGCTAAGGACGACCATGATATCTATATCAAGTTGAGGCCTATTGCGGGAAGGGGAAAAACTCTCTTGAGAGGTCCCAAACGTGTAACATATACCTATATTTGCGCATAGTTTTGAGACCGAAGATATTTGACCTCAAGCCTGCTCGGTGCTAGAAACTACTCCCAAAAACATGTATAATGCTCACATTATTTTTCAATGAATCTAAAGTCATAACCTATACATAGCCTGAAATCTGAACATTGGGAATCTTGACTCTAAAATATATCATAAGCTGTATTGGGAGTCTTGACTCCAAAACATATGATAAGCTGATTTTATTAGCCTTGGCTAAATCATAACAAATATACTTAACTTGCATAGGCTTGCCCAAAATCATAAAATCATGAATACTTAAAATAGACTTCATAAAACAAAATCATGGAATCATAAGTTGAGAGTTTATAAACATTCATGTGTACTAGATATCTTATCATACTTAAAATCATGGATCATAAGCTTGAATTTTTATAAAAACTTGCATAATAGGGAATAATCTCTTATAACTTGAAATCGTGAATTTATAATCAAATTGAGGATAAAATCTACCCATTAGACTTAAAACATGCATTAGAACATGAGGGGATTAGACCCATAAACATAGCATAGGTAATTTCATAAAATTGTGTTAAAGCCCTATAAGTTCTTAAAATCATAATTAAAACATGGAATTTATAGATTCACGAGGGATTTGATAAGTGACATGTAATCATAATCATAGAAACATAAATTAAATCATGAGGAAACTGAGTTCATGGAAGAACATGAAAGAATTCTTCCTCAAGAAGCATAACCCTAGATTCCAAAAATTAGAGCATGGGAGGTGAGAATCATGAGTAAACCTTGAAAAGGGCATGAGGGTGGAAGAAACCCCTCACTCATAGCCCAATATAACTGGGTCGATAATTCCTTGACTTGCCTTGATTTGCCCAAGAAGATTTGAAGAGGTTTGAAGAAGAACCCTAGCTCCTTTCTTGATAGAAAATCCAACTATCAATCTTTTGGTGAGGGTGAGGATTTAGATTAGGTTAATCCCTTTAATCTAACCTTAAGGTAGCCCAAAACGATGTCATCTAGGAGTTAGAAGCATAGGAGTTTACCAAAATTCCCCCAAACCATTGTATTAAAGCCTGAAACTGGCAGTTGCAACATCCAACAGGACGGGTTGTTGTTTGATAGGATGACCCATACTGAGGGTTGTCCAATACCTGTTGCTGCTTTACAAAAATGGTCATAATTCTTTCCTCCAAACTCCGATTGGTGCAAGGTCATATGTGTTGAAAAGAATACTCCAAGGGATTCAATCGCCCAAAAACACTTTGTGAAATGTGAGCTATGGTCGTTTGAAGTTAACCCTTGTAAGAACTTATACGAAAACTTAATCGGTAAGATGACTCTCAACTTAACTTTGTGCTAGAGGTTTCTTATGACATAATTTTCATCCAATGCACTTCTTACACCAAGGAATTGATCGTAACACCTTGTTTTCATAAATTCATCAAGTTCGATTATATGCACATACCTAAAACAGTTCCAAACTTAGCCCAAAATTTTGAACAAAATGGCAGAACCAACAACCTATACAACGGGTCGTGGTACCAAAAAATGGACTGTTGGTTCGTCTGTTGTTTTCCCCATTCTTCCTCCACAATTCTCTGAATGTGCTTCAACGAACGATGACCTTTTCAATCAAACCATGGTCCGTAAAATCCCCTCGTGGGTTCTGGGCTAATTTCTTATAAGTCTCTTGACATGAATTAATGAGCACCTCCAATGACTCTTTGGATCCTACAACGAACCATACTGAGGTTCGTTGTTTGGTTCTCGTGTTATTTTCCTACTATAAGCTTCGAGTTAGACCTAATAAACTTTTGGGGTGTTACATTATCTCCCCCTTGGAAACATTCATCCTTGAATGTAGATCAAGCATACAGAAAGGCTAGGGAGGAACTACAATCCCAAAATTGAACAACTGGAGCTGAAAACTGACGGAGTGACTGACTCTAGATTGAGATACATAACTGAACTGAATTCATGAAATGTACATGCATGCTAAGACATAAAAGGAACTGAGAGACATGAATCAACATGAAACTGAATGAAGTGCTAAGGAGGAAACTAGTACCTCATGCTGGAACTAAGCTGGAAGGAAAAAAGATGTAGGTATTTGGACATCATATCAGCTTCGGCTTACCATATAGCTCCCTCAACAATCTAATTTCTCCACTAAACTTTCATTAAAGCTAGTTCCTTGTTCCTCAAGTAACAAATCTGACGATCAAAGATCTCAACAAAAATTCTCATAGGTAAGGCTATCTTCTATCCTAGTGCTTTCTACTAGAACAACTGAAGTTGGGTCACCAATGCACTTTTTCAACAGAGATACATAAAAAACTGAATCCACTGAAGCCAACCCCGCTGGTAACTCCAACTCATAAGCCACTTTGCCAACTCGCCTCAAAATCCTACAAGGACCAACATATTAGGGACTAAGATTTTCTTTCATACTGAACATCATAACTCCCTTCATACGAGAAACCTTTAGAAACACCCAATCATCAATCTTAAAATCAAGATCTCTCCTCCTAACATCCGCATACGATTTCTATCGGCTCTAAGCTATTTTCAGCCTTCCTCTAATAAGCTGAACCTTCTCCATGGACTTATGAACTAAATATGGCCCTATCAACGTAGCCTCACTTTTTTCAAACCATCCAATAGGTTATCTACACTTTCGCCCGTAAAGAGCCTCGGACAGAGCCAACTGAATGTTGGAATAGTAGTTGTTGTTGTACGCAAACTTAATGGGGGGTAAGTGATCATCCCAAATACCCCTGAAATCAATGACACACACTCTCAACATGTCCTCAGGAGTCTGAATATTCCACACAGTCTGATCATCCGTCTGTGGATGACATGTTGTGCTAAGCTTCAACTGAGTACCAACTCCCTCCTACAACGATCTTCATAACTGAGAGGTGAACTGAGTGCCCCTATCTGAGATGATGGACAACCGAACTCCATGAAAGAGATGTAACTCCCGAATATAAGATCTAGCATAGTTCTTGTGCTGACTAGGTTATCCGATCCACTATTACCTATATAGATTCGTGTTGTCGGCGTGTATGAGGCGACCTTGTGAAGCAACCCATATTTATCTCTTTCCACTACCAAACAGTATTACTGATACCCTATCGCATACCTCAACCACATTCAAGCCTAGCACGACCACACCTATGGCATCCTAGAGGTATTTACTAAGAACGTTACCTCCCCCTTGACATGAAAGTCACATAAGTTCAAGCTCTAATCAAGAAGTCACTAGGCACACCACACCGTGGTCTACCTGTACATCACTACCTAATTCAAGCCTATCACTTACGATTACCCTATAGCTCCTTATAGCTAATGCTATTCAAGAATTCCCCTATCTTCTAGACTTGGCTAATAACTGCACTTCATTAACTTCTGCATACCTGGCACATATGGCATGAATAGAGAGTTAACCTAAACGTACACATTGTAACTATCATTTCCATCATGGGGGAACATTCGTAGGGCTTAGGGTAAGGAATTCGTCAGCATGAATTGTTCAAGAAATCTAAGCTGGGCATATACCTGATATAGCACGATCTTATGAGCCACTAAGGCAAATCTTAAGGACTGAGTTCATACAGCTGAGCATGCTGAGAGACATGAGTTTACATACATAACTAGGGTCAAGACATGAAGTTGAGATTTATGGAATTATAGAAGAAGACTAAAATCGCCATCCGAATTGGTTACTTCTCATTCTATGAATATGAGTATTAATACACGTAAGGAGTGCTTGGAACATAGACATGGGCATAACATGTTCACATACGGCATAAGTAGAGTATCACATTGATTGAAATATGAGAAGACACTTGAATAAGTGTGGATCGTCTCCCATAGTTATTGATCCGTGACCTTCACACTTGGAACTCAAGACTTGACTTGATCCTTAACCTTATAATCTCCCCCTTAGCTTAAAGGTCATCATTCTAAGGATTGGATCCATTCTTAAGGCTACGCAAAAATCACTATCTCTTGACTTCCCATTCGACTCTAAGGCTTTAACTGAAGGCTTCATACTTCTCCTATCATACTCCTCTACTCTTCTGGTTCCTTACTTCAAGTTCATGAATTCTTCTGCCTTAGCTTCTCTTCACTTCTGTAGGAAGAAATAATTCGAGAGTGCCTCTTATTCCCCTTACAGGCATTATTCTTTGGAGCATGTTAATGCACGAGTTAGGAGGAAGTCTTCATAGCGTCAAACTCTATAGCACGAACTAGGGTATGAAAGAAGGGAAGTTTCTTACAACGTCTTGTAGCCTCTTTCTCATAAGTTTGGCGTGCTTCACACCCATGAAAAGACTCTACTTAACATGTATTTTCAAACACTGTAGGACACTCTAAACCTAATATTTGATACCATGTTTGTCACGATCTAACCTTAGACCCCGGATCGAGACACGGAACCTAGAACCACAAATGGCTCCAAGCTAACCCATGACACATACATAGCATAACTTAATAGCATAAACAAGTGAAAATTAAACCATAAGCATGGATAAGAAGAAATATATATAACATAATACGTAAGTAAAATGATAATATCACAACACTGAGTTGCAAAGCTGAATATACTAACTCTATGTCTGAAAGCCTATCCTAAATGATGAGCTGCTGGGACAAGAGCCAACTAACTCCAAAGTCTAAAACTAAAACAATGTAAAAGAACTGAAATGAAGTAGGTAACCCTAGTCTTCGAAAGATGAGGACTCACCCCTGCTATGTGATCATGTTTGGAACATTTCTAATTGCGAGCTGAATCTGAGTACCTGGATCTATATCATAAAATGATATAACATAAAGTATGTGGTCAGTACTTTGAAGATATTGAGTATGTAAGTTAAGCAAAACATTCTTAGTAAAATGTTAGTCGAAATCATGCATATAAATTTAAAATCATGAGAGTAAGCACTTCATGCTAAAAGCTATATCTGAGATATACATAATCATGAGCAACTTATAATAATTAGACATAATGACCCAAGATTTTAAAAATAGAAATCATATGACTTGTCATAGCTAAAATCGTAAGTAAAAGCTCATAAACTGATCATTGGGTCAAATCTACTGTAAATCATAATATCATAAGTCATGAACATATGTAACTGAAATCATAAGGAACAATGGGAGACTCGTCATAACTGACACCATCATGATAGAGCTTATGTGATGCCCCAACTATCACTCTCAAGTGGGAAGAGCCATCCAAAACCTTGTCAAGGCTAAGGACGACACCATGATATGGATATCAAGCTGAGGCCCCTTGCAGGTATGAGAAAAACTCTCTTGAGATATCCCAAACATATAACATATACCTACGTTGATGCATAGTTTTGAGACAAGGGACATTGGACCCCAAACTTGCTCGTTGCTAGACACTACTTCAAAAAACATGCATAGTGCTCACATCATTTCTCAGTGAAGCTAAAATCATAATCTACACATAGCCTGAAATTTGAACATTGGGAGTCTTGACTACAAAACATATCATAAGCTGACCTTATCAGCCTTGGCTAAATCATAATAAAAACACTTAAGGTGCATGGGCTTGCCCCAAATCATAAAATCATGCATACTTGAAACAGAATTCATAAATCAAAATCATGGAATCATAAGTTGAGAGTTCATAAACATTCATGTATACTGGATATCTCATCATGCTTGAAATAATGGATCATAAGCTTGAATTTTCATAAAAAGTTACATAATAGGGTATAATCTCTAATAACTTGAAATCATGAATTTATAATCAAATTGAGGATAAAATCTACCCAATATACTTACAACATACTTTAGAACATGATGGGATTAGACCCATAAACATAGCATAGGTATATTCATAAAATTGGGTTAAAACCCTATAAGTTCTTAAAATCATACTTGAAACTTGGAATTCATAGATTCATGAGGGATTTGATAAGTGACATGTAATCAAAATCATAGAAACATAAATTGAATCATGAGAAAACTAATTTTATGGAATAACATGAAAGAATTCATTCACAAGAAGCTTAACCCTAGAATTCCAAAAATTAGGGCATGGGAGGTGAGAATCATGAGTACAACTTGAAAAGGGCATGAGGGTGGAAGAAACCCCTCACTCATAGCCCAATATAACTAGGTTGATGATTCCTTGACTTGTCTTGAATTGCCCAAGAAGATTTGAAGAGGTTTGAAGAAGAACCCTAGCTCCTTTCTTGAGAGAAAATCCAATTATCGATCTTTTGGAGAGGTGAAGATTTAGGCTAGGTTAATCCCTTTAATCTGTCCTTAAGTAATCCTAAAACAATGTCATTTAGTATTTAGAAGAATAGGTTTACCAAAATTCCCCCAAACTATTGAATTAAAGCATGAAAATGGCATTTACAATGACCAATAGGATGGGCCGTTGTTTGATAGGATGACCTGTACTGAGGGTCGTCCAATACCCGGTGCTGCTTTAATAAACTGCTCATAACTTTTTGCTCTTAATTTTGATTGATGTAAGGTCAGAGGCATCGGAAAGAAGGCTACAAGAAATTCAATTTTATGTCTTGAATCACTCAAAAACACTTTGTTAAATTAGAGCTATGGTCATTTGAAATTAACCCTTGTAACTTATACGAAAATTCAATCGGTAAGATGACTCTCAACTCAACTTTGTGCTAGAGGTGCCTTATGCGCTTAATTTGCATCGAATGCATTTATTAAACTTAGAAATTGATATTCACACCTTATTTCCATAAATTAATCAGGTTCGGGTCTATCCACATACCTAGAACAGTTTCAAACTTAGCCTGAAATTTTCAACAAACTAGCAGAATCAATGACCCATTCAACGGGCCATAGTACCAAACAATGGACCATTGGTCCGTCCGTTGTTTGCCCCATTATTTAACCAAAATTCTTTGAATCTTCTTCAGCGACCACATACAATGACCCATTAAATCAAATCATGGTCCGTACAATCCCCTCATGGGTTCTAGGAAAATTTCTGATATCTCTCTAAATATGAAATAACAAGCCTCCAATGACCATTGGACCCTACAATGAATTGTACTATGGTTTGTTGTTTGGTTCTAGTATTATTTTCCTGTTGTAAGCCTCAGGTCTGACTTAACGAACTTTTGGGGCGTTACGTTATGATAATTAACCTAAGTTGATTATTCTTATATGGTATTAATAATCACTCAAGGGTTAATGCCTTGCTCGCTGTTTCCTCGCCCTATGCCTGACTTCTTTGCGTTAGAGCCATCTTGTTACCCCCAGGTTGTATCAGAGCCATCCCCAGTTCTTACCCCCTGTAGTATCAGAGTCATACCAATCTTTTTGGAGGGAGGAGAAGTTTGAATAGCTATGGGTGAGTCTACATCCAGTCCTTGTAAATATTCTTCTTCGTCGAGTCTTTGTAAATCTGTCACCAAAGTACCTATGTCTCATACACTTAGTAAAACATTGTCTTGTAAATATGACTATCTTTATGAAGTAGATATACTACCAGATGAAAATAAAGTGTCCAGTACATACCTACCACTCCTAAATCCTTGTTCTGCCTTTGCTAAAAACACAACCAATCCATGGTTACAAATTCGTTCTTTAGTCCAACATAAACCAAAAGGGGTAAAGGAATATGTTTCTACTTCGAAACTCGATCAACATCCTATTCTCGCTACTCAAGAAGAACAGTTTGTCACCCTGTAGATTCCCTATTACTAATTCTTTTCATCTAGGTTTATACCTGTTACTCAAGAAAGCTAAACCTAGGGTTTGTTATAATGTTTGCAACCATTAGGAATCATTCAAAATAAAAGAATTGATAATACACACAATTGCATTAAAATCATCCAAATGTCAATCACCATAATTATGTCAATCTACCATGAATCACACAATTCTAGTAATAGAATTTAGCCACTCATGATCATTGATATCATAACAACAATCATGTATATCAAAGAAGATTCACTTACAAAGAAAAGATGAAACCTTGATGATAATTTCAATAACTCATAGTAATTTTTCCAGAACTCTTTAAAAGTAACGTACAAGTAACATATTTTTCTTGTGCAAAAGTCTAATATTGAAAATAAATCTAGCAATTGATATTTATAGCTTAGGGTAATTCAAATTTGCACTTAAAATTTGAGTCACGCTTCTCAGGTGACGCCCAAGTTGATGCCTCGTCGACATGGTGACAGTCCGTCACATGGGCCGTCACACTTATCCAATGATTACCCAAATCTACATATTGGTGACGCTAAGATTGACAACCCATCATAGAGTTGATAGTCCATCACTATGGTCATCAAAACTCACTCTTCTTGTTCAGCTGTTGTTTAAGCTTTATATTTAGCATTGACGCTCCGTCATAGGTTGACGAGCCATCAGATTGGCGGTCACTCTTCAATTGTCACGATGATCTTTTTTAACCCTACGGTGGAACTAACAGGCCATCACAAGGTTGAGGAATCTTCGTGATAGTCATCACTTTGACTTTTTAATCCCTCTTTAGCCTAAGACTATTTTCCTGTACATTCAGCACAAATGCAATCAAATCTAACAAAAGTTACTTAAGAACTTGCATTTATTTAGGGTAAAGCATCAAATGTGCTACTAAATGTTGGCACATCAATGAGCATCTGGGCCAGCGAATAATTATTTGAGTGTCTTTAGCTTTAGATAAGCATCCGAGCAAATAGTTACGATTTGAGTATCTTATGTCCGAGGGGAGCATCCAGATGAGTAGATGAGTTGGAGCGGGTACCACACTAGTATGGTACATAGATTTCTAGAATCCCCTACAAGTCATGACTGAAAGGGTAAATATAAGACCCTCTGGCATATGCATACAAATGTGTGAAAGATATGAGAAAGATGTGTGACAAATATTTGATTGATGTGTGCACAGATATGAGACAGGTATACGGTAAATATGTGATCAGGTTTGATACAAATAAGAAGACTAATGAGGTATAGGGCTATTCGACTGTACTTTAGTATGGACATGATCCCATTAACTTGAATTGATTTGTCTTATGATTGTAAGAAATTTGTGATGTTTTCTTTAAAAGACTTATACTATCGAAAATAAAACCATATAACTGTTGAATATGATTTTTGTGCATAGTACTAATGATTGTTAATTGTTATGATATGATGAGTGTATAATAAAACTCTATCGGTGGGTTGGTCCTGTAAAAAGGGATAGGGTTAGAATACCATATATGAAATAATGATTAGATGAGAGAGGATTGATCATGGGTATTCTGTATTGATAAAGATGTTAGTCGAATAATAACAATGTTGACGTCTGAGAGTTATCAATTCAATAAGACATGATAATGATAAATTTTATCTAGAAATAGACAAATGTAAATATGATGGTGTGGAGGTGACATAATAATAAGATGAATGTGTTGGACGGGAAAGGTGCCTTATTCTTACCGAGCTACTAGCTGATAGGGGTATTGCTTTAGCGGTGGGTTTCCCACTATTGCCAGACTGCTATAGTGGTCGGAGTATCGTTATAGTGGTGGTTATCTAGAATACTAGGTAGGGCTAAGCAATTATTAAAATGCAAGGTGATTAGTGCTAGTTTGAGGGATTAGGGATAGATGCCACCAATTATCAAATGATTTATTTGTTATTATTTATTTAACTATTACCTATTAATATTGATTTTATACTACGTTGTGCGAAATAATCTTTAGTTGGCTGATGATGCTTACCAATATGTCACGACCCGAGTCTACACCCTAGATGTAACATGGTATTTGAAGTCACAAGTGACCCCAAGTCAACCCTTGGTCTATCATTCACTAACATTCTGAGAAATCATGCACAACAAAACTTTTAAACAATATGATGAAGCATTTATGAAAAACAAGTCTAAGAACATAAAGTTCAAAACTCTTGAATAATACTGATAGATTTGTAAATCATATCTGTCTTAAAGCCATCTAACTGAGGAGTTGATGGGACAAGCCCCCAACTAACTCAAAGTCTAATTGAAACTAATAAATGACTAAAAGGAAGAAATAGTGCCCTCGGATGATGTGGACTCACACTTCATAGCTGAGCCGGAGAATATGATCTCCGACAACTAACGGTGCTAAGTTTGAGAACCTGCAGCTGCATCATAAAAGATACAGCATAAAAGTATGCATTAGTACTTTGAATGTACTGAGTAAGTGGGAGAATCATAACTGAATATAAAGTCTGAACTGAAATAACACACAATGACCAACAGGTAAGCTGAACTAAACTACTGATATATTCTAAAATTGTCAAGATGACCCTATCTGATGGTCAAGGAAATGCCCTAGGTCTGAAACATTGAAATCTGAGACACTGCACTGAACTGAGTTGCTTATTCTGAAACTAGACTGGACTGACTAGTGGGAGAGTCTATAACCAATATATAACCACGTGGGCTAGACGTGGAGTTCAATCTATACACCACACCGGTGGGACCCAATATACCTTATCAAGGTATAAAGGCATGAACTGGGTGATCACAAGAGTATGGGGGCCATCAGGCCAATAATTTGTAACCTACGCTAGCAACGTAGTTCTGGGAACCTGGGTACACCGGAATGCCACCCCGCGCGATGCTAAGTTTTACTCCTACTGGAAAACCTAAACTGATCTACTAAGTTGATAGCTCGATACTGGGGCCAAGACTAGTCAGGGACGTATAACTGCATGAACCCTGAGAGTCTTATCGAACCAGGTTCTGAAACTGGCTTCTTGACTGGTCAGAGCTGCTTATTTGGAAGAGTCGTAACTGTCTAAGAACAAGTTGTAACTGAACTTGGGTCCTTGGGCTAGTCAGAGCTATATAACTAGAATGTCATGACCGCCTAATGGACCAAATAGCTATAATATGAGTATGATTCTGATAACTAAGAGGAACCACTGAAACCTCAGGAAAAGAATGAAGTCAAACTGATCAGTTTATAATTTTCTGAAAGATTCTGAAGAGACTCTACGTTCTAACTAGTCTGAACTGCTAGCAGCTAATAGAGAACTCAACTTATCCCAATAATACGTGAATTTCATAATATGGAAACAATTCAAGAATTAAAGAAATCTCATTCAACAAGGCTTAAATCATTCTTATTAGTGAAATAATTTCTCAACAAATATATAGTAAGAATTTCTAGGAAATTTAGCCCAAAACATTCTTCATTCACTAGATGAAATTTAATAAGCAAATATCATTACCCGAATGTTAGGGCTAAAGTTCACTATTTCAAGACCCTCGATAATTTAAGTAAAAACTGATGTGAATCATATCAATAGCAAACGAGGATATCATTCTATCTGAAATTAACGAAATATAACATGCGATTTGCCTGCATTTGAAAACTCAAGGCTAAAATTGATAGACAACTAGTAGAGGGTTTTTAGGGGACACAAGGGAAGAACAATTCCCTTGTTGAATTCCCACATACCTGATGAAGAAGCCTGGAGGAATTTTTTGGAGAATAGAAGAAGAAGGATCTACCGTAGTTTTAAGCTCTGAATTGCTCTGAGAGGAACTCTGTGTTTTGTTTATGGGAAGTTTTAGTAGGGAATGAGGAAATGAACCCATTACCCCCACTAAATCATCTGAAATTTATCCTAAAACGACATTGTCTAAAGCTTGGGAGGGTAGGATATTACTAAATAGCCCTTAGAAATTCGCTAGGAAAAACTGTCAGGTGTCCCTAATGGGTGACCTAATAGTCGTGTTGTCTGAATACGACTTGTGGTCATGCCCGTAAGGTACACTTCCTGGGAACTCCAGTGGGTGACCAAAAGTGACATAACGAGTCATGGTCACTGGAAACGACTCGTGGTCACCAGTCATTGACCACACTATCTCACCCTCCTGGGAAATTAATACAAGGCCGATAATGGGTCACCCAATGAGTCATTCTCTCTTACGACGACTCTTGGTGACCACCCGTCAAATACAATGCCAATTTCTCAAGTTTCTTGATTCTGGCCTGACAATGAGAGACTCAACGAGTCGTGGGACCTGACCATGTCTCGTGAGGTCGCCCGTTGGGAACACTGAATATTTCTTAGGCATCGTTCTCACGGTTGACCTAACGAGTTTTTGGGTCCCTTAACGACTCATTGGGTAGGTCGTTCTGCAACATTTCTACAATTTTTTAGATATTTTGATTTAAGTCCTGAAATTAGATTTTTGAATTTCTGGGGCATTACAATATCTCCCCCTTGTAAACATTCATCCTCGAATGTTATAAACATACAGGAAGCAGAAAAATAGCAAATCAAAAATTCCAAATACTGCTCATTTAACTCCAAAATGGCCGGAATGACTACTTCCAATTCAAAATACATAACTAAACTGAATTTACTTATCATACATACATTCAAAAATATAAAAGAGACATGAACATCTGAACTGAGTCATGAAAACTAAACTGAGTTCTAGGGTCATAGCTAATATATCAAGCTGTACTGGAGCCGGTAGGGAACAAGTGCGGTTATTTGGCCATCATATCTTCTTCGGCCTCCCACGTGACTCCCTCAACCTGCTGATTTTTCCATAAGACTTTGACTGAATCTATTTCCTTGTTCCTCAGCTTACGCACCTGACGGTCAAGGATCTGGACTGGTACTTCCTCATATGAGAGACTATCTTTTATTCCTATGTTGTCCAATGGCATAACCGAGGTTGGATCTCCGATGCACTTCTTCAAAAGTGACACATGGAAAACTAGATGTACAACTGCTAATTCTGAAGGTAACTCTAGTTCATAAGATACATTACCAATACGCCTCAAAATTCTATAAGGCTCCCACATACCTCAGACTGAGCTTCCCCTTCTTTCCCAACCTCATCACCCCTTTCATGCGAGAAATTTTCAGGTATACCCAGTCATCAACTGCAAACTCCAACTCTTTTCTTCGCACATCAACATAAGATTTCTGGCGGCTCTGACCTATTTTCAACCTTTCTCGGATGAGCTGAACTTTCTGCATTGCCTTATGAACCGAGTCTAGCCCTATCAAGGTGGCTTCACCAACTTTAAACAACCCTATAGTACCTTCTACCATACAATGCTTCAAATGGGGCCATCTGGATGATAGAATGGTAGTTTTTGTTGTACGCAAACTCGCTAAGAGGCAGATGGTCATCCCAATTACCCTTAAAATTGATTGCGCACGATCTTATCATATCTTGTAGAGTCTGAAGAGCCTGCTCATCTTGCCTATCTATCTGCGGGTGAAAAGTTGTACTAAGCTTGACATGAGTGCCAAGTCCTTTCTGAAAAGACTTCCAGAAATGGGAGGTGAACTGGGTACCCCTATCTGAAATAATGGCCAATGACACCCCATGAAGTCTAACCATCTCCCAAATATAAAGTTTAGCATAATCACCAGCTGAATCTGTGGTTTGACTGGGTGGAAATATGCTGACATAGTCATCCGGTCTACTACTACCCAGATTGAGTCATGCTGCCGACGAGTCCGAGGTAGACCCGTAATGAAGTCCATGTTCACTTCTTCCCACTAACATGCAGGTATGCTGATATCTTGGGCCATTCCGCCTGGTCTCTGGTGCTCTACCTTAACTTGCTAGCAGTTTGGGCACTTAGCTACAAATTCAGCAACGTCACTCTTCATGCCATTCCACAAGTTAATATCCCGCAAATCGGGGTACATTTTGGTAGCACCGGGGTGAATAGTGTATCTGGAGCTGTGTGCCTCAACCAGTATCTGCTATCTCAACTCACCAGCATCCGGCATGCACAATCTGCCCTTGTAACGAAGCACCCCATCTCCCCCTTGGGAGAAGGCCTCAACCTCCTTTCTGAGGACTGTTTCATTATGTTTAAGTAGAATTGGATCTTCATCTTGTCTGGACTTAAATTTTACTACCAAGGATGAATCCGACCCACTTTGCATTACCATGCCACTATCAGCTGACTCCAGCAACTACACCCCTAACCGGGCTAGCCTGTGAACTTCTTGCGCTAACTCCCTCTTGCTTTCCTCAATTTGAGCTATACTTCCCATAGATCGCCTACTTAGGGCATCAGACACCACATTGGCATTGCCGGGTGATACAGTACACTCATGTTGTAATCTTTTAGGAGCTCTAACCACCTTCTCCATCGGAGTTTTACGTCTTTCTGGCTGAACACGTACTAGAGACTCTTATGATCTATAAATACATCTACATGAGCTCCATATAAGTAGTGCCTCCACATTTTTAGCATAAACACCACCGTTTCCAACTCTAAGTCATGAGTTGGATAATTTTTCTAATGAACTTTGAGCTATCTGGAGGCGTAGGCTATCACTTTGCCCCGCTGCATCACAATAAACAACCAACCCATTTGTTCCTTCTGGCAGGGTCAAAACTAGAGCAGTAGTGAGGCGAGTCTTCAACTCCTGGAAACTCTTCTCAAACTTGTCTGACCACTGGAATTTCACCTTCTTCTGAGTTAACTTGGTCAGAGGAGATGCTATAGAGGAGAAACATTCCACAAACCGTCGGTAATAACCCTCTAACCCTAGAAAACTCCTGATTTCAGTAGGAGAGGTAGGTCTGGGAAATCCTTCAATGCTGCTATCCTATGAGGATCTACTCGTATCCCTTCACCTAAGACCACATGACCCAAGAAAGTCACAGACTTCAACCAGAATTCACACTTGCTGAACTTGGTGAATAACTAGCGATCTCTGAGAGTCTGTAATGCTAACTTTAGGTGATTGGCATGATATTCTTCATTTTAGGAGTACATAAGAATGTCGTCGATAAATACAATGACGAACATATCTAGGTACTGCTTGAAGACTCTGTTCATCAGGTCTATAAAGGCTACATGAGCATTTGTTAGTCCAAAGGACATCACCACAAACTCGTAGTGACCATACCGAGCTCTAAATGTTGTTTTCGATATGTCACACTCTCTGACCCTTAACTAATGGTATCCAGACCTGAGATCGATCTTGGAGAAACAACTGGCTCCCTGAAGCTAATCGAACTGGTCATCAATTCTAGGTAGGGGATATTTGTTCTTGATTGTGACTTTGTTCAGCTAATGGTGATCTATGCACATTCTGAGGGTACCGTCTTTCTTACGCACTAATAGCACTGGAGCACCCCAGGGAGAGATGTTGGGTCTGATAAAACCCTTGTCAAGAAGATCTTTTAGCTACTACTTCAACTCCTTAAGCTCAGCTGGAGCCATTCTGTAAGGAGGGATGGATATGGGCTGAGCATCCTAGAGGAGATCTATTTCGAAGTCTATTTCCCGTTCAGGGGGAACTATGGGAAGATCCTCAAGAAATACATCTGGGAACTCACTAACAACTGGAACTGACTGAATGGTTGGGGTCTCAGAGTTGGAATCCTTGACCTGAACTAGATGATATAGACATCCTTCAAAAATGAGTTTCTGGGCCTTAAGGTAGGAAATAAACCTACCCTTAGGTGCTAAACTGTTGCCTGATCATTCGAAAACTGACTCATTAGGAAATTGGAACTTGACAACTCTAGTTCTGCAATCAACTAAGGCATAGCAGGAGTGTAACCAATCCATGCCAAGAATAAGGTAAAAGTTGACCACGTATAGCTCTACGAGATCAGCTGGAATTACTTTGTTCAGGAATGATATTGGGCAATTTCTATACATCCGACTGGCTCTAACTGACTCGCCAACTAGGGTGGTGACTGAGAATGGTTCTAAGAGGACCTCTGGACTTATATTGAACTGAACTTCTATAAAGGAGTTACGAAAAAAAGAGTATCTCCTGGATCTAAGAGGGCATATACATCTATATGGAAGAGACCTAACATACCAGTAACTATGTCAACTGAGCTTTCCTGATCTTGGCGGGAAGATAGAGAATAAAAATGATTTTGGTGATGATCGCCATCTGTACCTGAGGTGTTAGCCTGCTGGGCTGGTCGACCTGCTGGAGCTGATGATGTGGTAGATTGTCATCTCCCTTGCCCTACTGACAGGAACTCCCTAAGCCTATGTCTAAGCTGTCCACACCCAAAGCAACCCTCTCATCCCTGAAGGCATTCTCCTGGGTGATTCCTACCACACTTAGGACAAGTTGGATACTTGTTCCCGATACTATGAGCCTGAGACTGAGTGCCAAATGACCAACTCCTCTGATCCTAGCGGGACCGAAAGGTTGGGGCGCTAGCTGAGCTAGGTGCGGGGGCCCTCTGTTGTTGCTGCTACTATTGCTGATGTGGGCGGCTACCACTGCCAGATCTCTTGTGGCCAAATTCTAAATGACCAGTTCTTGCCCATTTGTTCTTACGTTCCATATCTTTCAGCTTCTCTGAATCAATCTACTGGGCGTACACAATTAAGCTCGAGAGGTCCATGTCCTTGATTAGCATTGTCGTCCTGCACTCTTTGAGGACTAGATTAGATACTCCATTTACGAACTTCAGCATGCGAGCCCCTGGCTCAGCCATAATATCTGGAGCATACTTTGATAGTCTAGTAAACTACATAGCATATTCCTCCACTGTTCTATTGCCCTGATGCAAATTCATAAATTCTGCCTTCTTAGCCTCCCTCAGCTCCCGAGCAAAAAACCTATCCAGGAAAAATGTGTGGAATTCTTCCAACTCCATTGGTCCAGCTTCTGTTGGCCGTCCTTCCTTCCACTAGTCACGCCAGACTTGGGATACTTCTTTCAACTGGTAGGCAACCAAATTAGCACTTTCCGAGGAACTAACACCCATAATTCGGGTGATCTTTCTAATCTCATCTACAAACCCTTGTGGGTCCTCTCCCACCTTCGTTACATGAAAATATGGAGGGTTCATCCGGGTAAAATCCCGCACCCGAGCAGCAGCTGCAGACCCATTTTTGGCTACTGGAACCACCTGCTCATTCACCTGGTTGGTGACCGTTTGAGCCAGCAATTGAATGGTCGCCCTGAATTCGGCGGTGGATAAGAATTCATCCTTAGTAGCTGCCGGGGCTGATGGGGCAGGTCTGCTGACATTAGCAACCCTTCTTCCATTAGAACATCCAGGAGGCATGGTTCACTAAAATGAAATAGAGAACGAATTAGAAGGGCATTTATGGAATTGAACTTTCACGCACGATAAGAGTATGAACAAAAGAGAGTTTTCCTAATAAAATCTCGTAGCCTCCTCGTCATAAGTGTGGCGAGCTTCACACCCATGAAAAGCACTCTACTCGATGTGGATTTCAGACATTCCGAGGATACTCTAAACCTAGCGCTCTGATACCAAGTTTTTCACGACACAAGCCTACACCGTGGACGTAACATGGTACTTGAAGTCACAAGTGGCCCAAAGTCAACCCTTGGTCTATCATTCACTAACATTTTGAGAAATCGTGCACAACGGAACTTTGAAAAAAATATCATAAAGCATTTATGAAAAACAAGTCTAAGAACATAAAGTTCAAAACACTTGAATAATACTGATAAATCTAAAAATAAAATTTGTCTGAATGTTATATACTGAGGAGTTGCTGGGACAAGCCCCCAGCTAACTCAAAGTCTAACTGAAACTAATAAATGACTGTAAGGAAGAAATAATGCCCTTGGATGATGAGGACTCACACTTCACAGCTGAGGTGGAGAATCTGATCTGCGATAACTAACGGTGCTGAGTCTGAGAACCTGCAGCTGTATCATGAAATGATACAGCATAAAAGTATGCGTTGGTACTTTGAAAGTACTAAGTATGTGGGAGAATCATAACTAAATATAAAGTCTGAACTGAAATGAAACGCAATAATCAACAGGTAAGCTGAACTAAACTACTGATATAATCTGAAATGGTCAAGATGACCCTATCTGATGGTCAAGGACATGCCCTAAGTCTGAAACACTGAAATCTAAGATATTGTACTGAACTGAGCTGCTTATTCAGAAACAAGATTAGACTGACTAGTGAGAGAGTCTATATCCAACATATAACCACGTGGGCTAGACGTGGAGTTCAATCTATACACCACACCGGTGGGACCCAATATACCTTGTCAAGGTATAAAGGCATGAACTGGGTGATCACAAGAGTATGGGGGCCATCAGGCTAATAATCTGTAACCTACGCTGCCAATGTAGTTCTAGGAACCTGGGTGCACTGGAACCCCGGCCCGTTCGGTGCTAAGTTCTGCTCCCACTGGAAAACCTAAACTGATCTACTAAGTAGATAGCTCGAAACTGGGTACCATGACTAGTCAGGGACGTATAACTGCATGAACCTTCAGAGTCTTATCAGACCAAATTGTGAAACTGGGTTCTTGACTGGTCAAAGCTGCTTATCTGAAAGCGTCGTAGCCCTCTAAGAACAAGCCGTAACTGAACTTGGGTCCTGGGGCTGGTCAGAGCTATATAACTAGATTGTCTTGACCTCCTAATGGACCAAGTAGCTATAATATGAGTCTGATTCTGATAAATAAGAGGCACCACTGACACCTCAGGAAAAGAATGAAGTCAAACTGATTAGTTTACAATTTTCCGAAAGATTCTGTAGAGACTGTACATTCTAACTAGTCTGAACTGCTAGCAGCTAATAGAGAACTCAACTTATCCCAACAATACGGGAATTTCATAATATGGAAACAATTCAAGAATTAAAGAAATCTCATTCAACAAGGCTAAAATCATTCTTATTAGTGAAATAATTTCTCAACAAATATATAGTAAGAATTTCTAGGAAATTCAGCCCAAAACATTCTCCATTCACTAAATGAAATTTAATAAGCAAAAATCATTACCCGAATATTAGGGCTAAAGTTCATTATTTCAAGACCCTCGATAATTTAAGTAAAACTGATGGGAATCATATCAATAGAAAATGAGGATATCATTCTATATGAAATTACTGAAATATAACATGCGATTTGCGTGAATTCGAAAACTCACAGCTAAAACTAATAGAGAACAAGTAGAGGGTTTTGGGGGGACACAAAGGAAGAAAAATTCCCTTGTTGAATTCCCACATACCTGATGAAGAAGCCTGAAGGAATTTGCAAGAGAATTGAAGAAGAAGGATCTACCCTAGGTTGAAGCTCTAAACTTCTCTGAGAGGAACTCTGCGTTCTGTTTCTGGGAAGTTTGAGTGGGGAATGAGGAAAAGAACCCACACTCCCCACTAAAATGTCTGAAACTAATGCTAAAATGACATAGTTTAAAGTTTGGGAGGGTAGAAAATTACTAAATAGCCCTTAGAAATTTGCTGGGAAAACCGTCAAGTGTCCCTAACGAGTAGTGGTGTCTGTATACGACTCTTGGTCATGCCCGTAAGGTACACTGCCTGGAAACTCCAATGGGTGACCACGAGTGACTTAACGAGTCATGGTCACTGGCCAAGACTCGTGGTCACTAGTCGTCAACCACACTGTCTCACCACCCTAGGAAATTAATAAAAGGCTGATAACGGGTCATGCAACGAGTCGTTCCCTCTTACAACAACTCGCGGTGACCACCCATCAAATACACTGCCAACTTCTCAAGTTTCTAGATTTTGGCCTGACAACGAGTGACTCAACGAGTCGTGGGACCTAACCACGACTCATGAGGTCGCCCGTTGGGAACACTGACTTTTTGTTAGGCATCCTTCTCATAGTTGACCTCACGAGTCATTGGGTCCTTTAACGACTCATTGGGTGGGTCGTTCTGCAAAATTTCTGCAGTTTTTTGGATTTTTCGATCTAAGTCCTGGAATTAGATTTTAAATTCCTCGGGCATTACACAATACGTGTTGTGTACTGATACTACTCTTTCTATGCTTTTTTGGGTGTAGGTTGTGGCAGGTAATGAAGTTTCATGATTGAAGTGGTGATACTCCACTTCAACTTCAACAATTCTTGTCTCAGTGAAGCTGTGTCTTTTATTTTTGTTACTCAAGTTAGAGCTTTTGCATATGTCTAGACTAGGTCCTTGGGAGTTGTTGTTAGTATTTTTAAATGAAATTGTAAAATACTTATTATAAAATGGTGTTTTGATGTCACCCAAGCGCACACAAGCGCACGTGGTCGTTATGTAATATAGGACAGTGAAGTCCCCAATTATCGATCCCTTAGAGACATGTCAGATGAATCATTTAAGGTTACTTCTTTATTTTGCTATTCTAACAAAAATAGAAATAATTGGGGAATGGTTTGGAGAATTGAACTACGAAACTTGAAATGTAAAATTAACTAATGATTGTTGCAAACTTGTTTGTACTTCAAATGATGATGAAAATCTAGGAAAATGGCACTTTCACTTCAGGTTAAGTTTTCCAGATGTGATTATGCTAGATTGATTCTTTCTAAGGTTGCTAGTTGCAAGTACTATCCCATTTCTTGCTACTCTCCCGAGCATCCAAGAACTATCTCATGAACCCTAATGCCTATAACCCTATGGTCGCAGGAGAAATATGAAAAGACGGTTATGGATACTTGTATATCAACTACACAAGGTTGATGGATATATCTCTATCCTCAACAACAACTTCTAACCTTCAACTAATGGGCCAAAGGATCTTCGAATTCCTGTTTTACATTTACTTTTAAGCCTTCCAGTTCCCTCTCCCGAGTTAAACAAAAAGCCAACAGATTTATTCACAAGGTGATTAGTCTAGCGAATAAACAATAAAATAAGTAAATAACAATTAAAATAAGTAAATGTAAACAATCTTTAATGAAAAATCAAAACTAGCAATAATCAGTCTATCATACTTCAACCAACAACTATGGCCAAAACCCTATATGGGCATTTTACACTCATGTTCAAGCGGAAAAACATATAAATCATCATCATTCAAAGTAAAATGATAATGAAAAGAAGAAACCTATATAGGAATTTGTCTCTCCTCCAAAAGCTGCGTTACAACTTTCTATGATCAAACAAATGATCTCCAATTTCTAACAAATGACCTAGGTATTATATTTATTGGTGAGACCTCAAATGAAACTTTTTCGCTCAATTAAATACCTTCAAAACAAGCAAAATCTGGCCAGGATGGGATCTGGCACGCTGCACCCTCTGTAGCCCCAATTTTGGCTCAATTTTCCTCAAAAGTTTAGCTCGAGGCGCCCCACTCCATCCATAGAACTAAGGTGTTAGGCAAATTTCTGCACTTTTGAACCCCTCTGGATCCTCACTTCATCCACAGCACCAGAGTGTTAGTCAAAGTTTTGAGGAGCTTTAGAACCGATCTGGCGCCCCACTCCATCGACAACACCAGAATGTTGGGAAAATTTCCTAAGTATGGATGCTTCTGTGGCTCCGCGCCTCTCATCTTGCCATGATGTTAGTCAAATTCTCATTTCCAAAGTCTAGGACCTGGTGCCCCATGCCATCTAAAACATCAACTTTGGTGCATATTTCTTTGAAGTTCAGGGGTTGGCGCCACACCAGTCATAGCCCCAGGCCGACTTGCGTGAACTCTTCTTTCTTCACAACTTGAGTCAATTTTGGGTCCTTTTTCCTTGGTTTCCCGCTCAAAACATCTAAAAATATTTATTAGCTCACAAGACACATGAAAATGTGAATTTACACATCTCATAAGGATTACGAACTTAAAACAAGACTAAATGTGGGTAAAAATATGGCAAACGAGGATAAGAATATGCCCAACATCACCACCCCATACTTAAATCATTGTTTATCCTCGAACAATCCTCAACTCCATGCACAAACTCATATTTTCTCACCACTTGTCACCACTATCAATTCGCACTCAAACAACTAGCATAGAGTATATGATTAAATGGTTTATCAACTTATAGCAATTCACATCAAGCACATGCATAATTTTTCACATTCAAGACTTTAAAACTTCTATAACCGGCTCATTCCATCAAAACAGCGGAAACATATTTAAATATAAAACTTTTATAACCGATTCATTCTTTCAAAATAGGGGCAACATTCAAGACTACACAACTTCTATAACTGACACATAGTACACTGACTTAGATATTGTATGCTCCTCACTTTTAGTGATGTTCCTCTCTCAATTATCAATGCAAAGCATGGAACATAATAAGCAAGGAAAACTCATACTTAGAAAAGATGTATCATACACATGCAACATACCATAAGCTTGCCCTTTATGTACACTTAAACTACTTAGTTATTTCAAGAGATTAAGATCATAAGGACTTTTCTTAGTTGTAATGATGGCTAAGGGACGTATAGGAATGATTTTTCTTTGATAGTAACTATCAATCCTAAGCACTTTTAAGACATTTTGTTCATCTTTCTAGTCCACCACTTTTTCCTTGTTATTCACCCTTTTTTCTTTTCTTTTCATGTCCCCTATTTTACTACTTGACTGCTAGTCTCTGCTTATAGAATCAACAAGAATATTAACTCTTAAAACTCTTTCTTTCATTGTCCTAGCAGCAAGTAAATAACATATTTGGGCACCCCTTCTTCCTACTTTCCTCTTCTTGCATTCCACACAATTTTCTCTCTTTCCTTTCCCTTTGTCACGACCCAAGTAGTAATGATAATATCCTGAGTGATACCCCCAGGTCTGTGATGTTCAACCTTGACCTGCTGGAAATTTGGACACAGCCACAAATTCTGCAATATCCTTCTTCATTCCATTCCACTAGTAGACTTTCTGTAGGTCACGGTACATCTTGGTGACACCTGGGTGGATAGAGTACCTGGTGCTATGAGCTTCCAATAGTATCTTCTATCTCAAATCATCTACATTGGGAGCATATAACCTACCCCAATAACGGAGCACACCATCTCCCCCTTTAGATAATGCTTCCACCTCTTTTTTAGGACTTCTTCCTTCTACTTAAGTAGAATCAGGTCCTCGTCTTGCTTTGACTTAACCTCCGCCACCAGGGAGGATTCTGACCCACTCAGGACTATAACTCCACCTTTTGATGAATCAACCAACTAGATCCCTAATCGAGCCAGTCTGTGAATATGCTTTGCCAACACCTTTTTATCCTCCTCTACATGAGAAACACTCCCCATAGAAATTCTACTGAGGCTATCAGCCACTATATTGGCCTTGTCTGAGTGATACAACACACTCATATCGTAGTCTTTTAGCGACTCTAACCACCTTCTCTGACGCAAATTAAGGTCCTTCTGACTGAACACATACTATAGGCTCTTGTGGTCAGTAAAAATGTCCACAGGAACCACATTTAGGTAGTGTCTCCAAATCTTTAAGGAAAATACTACCGCTACCAGTGCAAGATTATAAGTTTGATAGTTCTTATCACGCACCTTGAGCTATTTGGAAACACAAGCTATGATTTTAATATGCTGCATTAGAACACAACTTAGGAGGTATCACAATTAATTACGAACTCATCTGAACATTTTGGTCGAGTGAAAACTGGGGCTATAGAAAGTTGAGTCTTCAACTCATCAAAACTCTTCTCACATGCATTAGACTACTGAAACTTTATGTTCGCGCCCTAGCGCACGCTATCGTACAAGTAATACGGTGGCGCTTTTTCAAAGCCGGATGTCGAACCCACAGGGACTGGACCAATTCAGTGGATTATCAAGTTTAAGTGTTAAAATTAACCTTCACAAGTGTTGATTATAGAAATTTCAGGAAATTCTAATTAAGTCTAGGGGAAATAATGGTTCGAGTATGAAACTTCAGTTGTAGTCTCACATAATTAAAATGCAACGTTCATGGTCTTTCGAGCCTTTAAACATGACAAACTAGTCTCACACCTACATAGTTGAGCGGGGATGTGACGTCCTAATTCGTGAGCAATTTAAATACATGGATGTTGTTTATGGAATTTGTACCCTTGATTATGGACCTTCATACCTCTAATCATTTAACCGGACCTAGCTTCACACTTACTTCTGCGAGTGGTGATGTGAAAATTCTAAGTCGGTGTATATCTCATCCCGTTATAATAACCAAGCAAGGAAAATTAGGTATAATTTCTATCCTAACCACGAATCCTATCGTAAATATAAGAAGTTGCTCCCTACATTCTTATGTTCTAGCCTAGGGTTACTCTTTCAAGCTTTTACCTAAGCTTAACGCGTTTGCTTTCATGGTGATCAAGCATAAAAACATTAATAATAAAGAATGTATGACAAAACAACTAAAAACTCAAACCACGAAGAATTCATGCATTTACAATCATATTATATAGCCTCAACCCTAGAGAAAGGATTTTAGCCACTCATGTTCGTACAAATACTCAAAAACATGGTTAGAGTAATGTACTTACTAGAATAATTAAAAGAGAAGGCAAAACAATGAACTCTATGTAGAGTTCTTCACTTCTCCCTTTGCTCCTTTACGGTATCCCAAGGATATTTCGTGATAAATAATTTTAGAAGCTAAGGGTTCAATTTATAATAAGTTGGGAAAACGCAAAATTTGGCCTGTGGCGAAACAGTTCCGTGGCACTCTGCCCATAGCGGAGATTTGTCTCTGTGGCACGGAGCTTAATGCAGAGATCAAGCTCCGTAACATGGAGTAATCACGCAGTCTCACTGTTTGGTAGCCCCTGCTTTTATAAATTAATTATTTGCTCTGTGGCACGTTGTTGAACGCCCCAATGCTTCTCCGTGGCATGGAGTTGACTCCAAATGTCCTTTTTAGCTCGTATCATCATCCATAATCCATCCCTTAACATTTATCTTCAAGATTAGGACCATTATCTTCACATTGAGCTCCATACATAGGCAATTGCAACCTACAAAGAGAGCTAATCATATTTGTTAGTCCATGGCCACAAATTACACAAAATGCATGAGATTATTCTTAAATTAAAGTACAACATGGATAAAACATGGGTATAAAATAGTATTTGGGCATGTAAATATGCCCAAGATGACTACCCCACAGTTAAAGCCTTGTTCATCCTCGAACAAATCCTTTACATCTCATGCACAAGGAAGACTCACAAATTACCAATTGACGCAAGACGACTCAAATTAAGGCTACAATGACTGATTTAGATGGCAAGTTCAAATAAAACATGATATATATATATATATATATATATAACATAATTCAAATCCAATACAACAAAGTTAAGACCTCCTAGCCTCAAGAATCAACGCTACAACCATAGCAAACTCATGCACATTAGCCAATCAAGAAGTCTAACATGAAATCTATCTTTTCTCAATCATGTTCCCTCACAACAAGAGAGATACCCATTTTTCACTCACAAGTTTTCCAATTATGACATGTATGGGTATATGAATAAGCATTCAACTTACTCTCATAAAGAATTCACATGCATCATGTATTGACCCATAAGCTTGCCTTTAGTGTATTACTCCGCTAATTTAGGAATGTTTGAAAGTAAGATCAAATAGGACTTATCAGGTTGTAATGTAAGCTAAGGGACAGGTAGGTACTATTCTGGCCAGTAATAGTGGCTATCTCCCCCAAACGCTTTTAATACATCACACTTCCATTACGAACATCTCTTCTCTTACTTCACCTTTTTTCTTTTCACTCATAAATTTCCTCTTTTGTTTCCCCATTTCTTTAAGCACACTTAGCTTATTAGTAAGGAGTCCGTAAGCAACTTTTTCATTCTTTTTTTCTCTTACTCCCTACCAATACTCATGCATTTTCAAACAAGTGCACCCCTAATCTTTTCCTCAACTCCCCCAACCGTTATTTTTCCTTCCTTTTCACGATTCTCACTCCTTTACTCTTTAGAATTTTTCACTTAAGCACTTAGGAGTTTTGGATCAACTTCAAGGCTATTGGAAAAAAGGGATTAAGCTTATGTTGCCGCTATCAAAGAATAGGCTTAAGGCTCAATGGGGCTAACCAGGATCAGACATTCAAGGTAGGTAAAGTGAGGGATAAAAATTAGGCTCATTCAAAGAAATGCCTAAATCATCTCTTACAATCGACATCCCTCATTTTGTTTTGTATACACACCAGACAAGCTCCAGACACTGCACAATAGCATGGAATATTCAAAAACCTTACACTTACAGCACATGCTCAATTCAAGACAAATTCTGCAGACTCTTAACTCAGCTAATCATTAGAATTAAAAATAAAGCTTTAAGCTCATAGAGTCACATTCAACAACCTAGGTGTTTTCAACCAAATTTATACAACTGGTTAACATGCTTCTCAATTAAAACTACTTGCATCTTACAATCATGCATAACACATAACAAGTACATCAAGCCATCAATTAGCTAAGGGTTCAAAAACAAAAATCTATTGACTAATTTTCCCACAAGACGGTATTCATCCATCCATCATTGGGAAATGTCACTATGACTAAAACGTTATGTACAAACAAATGAAAATTTTTATTTCTCGGTTCAAAGTGCCCCCCTTTGGAAGAGAACCGAAAAGAAAAACCAAAGAGTGGGTGAACTGTGCTCAATTCAAAGTTTTTCAACAAGAACATTATACCCAGCACCATATTCACCCGAAATAACGTAGCACAAAATTCTGAAATTTCCCTCACCCCACACTTAATTTATGCTATATCCCCAAAGCATCAATTACAATTAAAACAAGGGTGAGAGATACTTCCTGAGGCCTCTAGGCCTAGCTAACAGTATGTTTTTCTCCATTTTTTAACACGTGGGTCATCGACCCAACACTCATCTTTTTGTCATGCTCTTTAGCTTTCACTTTCATGGATACTCAGACTTCCCCTGAATTTGTACTTAAAAACCAAAAAAAATAACAATTAGTGAAAAATAACCAAAATTACAAAAAAATTGAAAAGAATGTGTACATGTGGTACTCGTGGGTTGCCTCCCAAGAAGCGCAATATTTTACGTCGCGGTACGACGCATCAAGTTTCAGTACTTTTTCCTTATGAATCTCACACCTAATTTCTTCTCCAGTTTCCTCTCATGCTCCAGGGGTGGTGGTGAAAAAATGAAAGGACCAAGCAGTAGATGTCACCTCTGGCACTTATTGGCCCCTATGTATGTGAAGTCATTTTTGTTCGGTCTGTTGTTCGGGTTGGTATTATATATTATAAACCGACACGCAAGTGCACGTGGTCAAACAAGTAATAAAGTGGCTAAGTAAGCCAAGTATCGATCCAAGGAGGTTCAGGGTATGTAAAGATTGCCTAAGTATACTATATTCTTATTTTACTTCTATCTGTTCTAACAACAACGTAACCAATAGTTAATTGAGTTTTTATTTATAAAATATATACTAAAACTATTAACAATTATTTATGGTGAATTTAAACTATGGATATGAGCATGCCAAGGTTAAGAACAAGTAATGAATTCGATTGTAATAATAATTCGGTTAATCTCTTCTTCATGTTGGTAGCCAAGAACAATAGCCTAGAAATTAAAACTCTCGTATTTAATTTCACTTAAGAATCATAAACCATTCGTCTACATTTCTGTGATCAAATGCAATTTACGACCTAGCAATACAATTCCGATTCCTAAACTGACTAATATGGCTTTCAAGTATATTTCTATCAGGAAAGCACATCAAAACCCAATTTTCCCAAATCAAGTTAAGAACAATACCCTATTAATTCACAACTTTCCAATTTCTTGCTCTCTCGAGTGAAATTGGACTTTTTAGATGTACATTAATGTCGGCCAAGCACTAATGCAGTAAGAGCAAGAATTAATAGAACAACATGAACGAAGAAGAAGAAAACCATATCATTTACAATCAAAATTCACTACACATGTTCCAAACCTTAGCAAGGAAGAGAATTAGCCACTCATTTGTGGATTGATCATCCTAAAACGAGTGTAAATCATACGTACAATTGGTAGAAAGAAGAAAGGAAGAGAAGAAATCTCTTAGCTTTTTCTTCCCTCAACTGCTGCTAACCCACGTCCTAGCTCCACCAAGTCTGAACTCAGTCTAAAAACTAAAAAAAACTAATTAAAATAAACCTAAGTGTGCTATTTATACTAGTGGGAAATTTTTCCCGGAATAACAAGCAACGTGTCACGGAGGCCAACGCGGAGCACTGCCTCCGTGACACGGCGTGGACGCGGACCTTCACTGGAATTTCCAGGGTCCGGTAAATTAACCTCAACGTGGCACGGAGGCCATCACGGAGGCCTCTCTCCGTGCCACGGAGCTGACGCAAAGGCACACTGGAAATTGCCATTTTAATTCCTGTTCAGGCAGTGTGCTACCGCGATGGTAGCGTGGCACGACTCCATCGCGGAGCCCTTATAAAATGTGCATTCCAAGGTCTTTTCCACGCTCGCATCCAAGTCCAACTCCAACATAGTTCCAACATGCATTTTAGCTCCTAAAAATCACATTTACCTGCAAAACAAATGCTAATCATGTTGGTTAGTATAAATTCGCATTTTATTACTAATTACATGATATTATATACCCATTGCACAACAAACAAGGTAAAAATGATACGTTTGAGTATCACTTGGGCATATAAATCTGCCCAAGATCACTTACCCCACACTTAAATCCTTGTTCGTCCTCGAACAACATATACACAAATCATGCAAATTACATCCCAACCTTCGTCACTATGGTGCAACAATTTACGCTACGGTCATACCGATTACTCAATTTTTTGCAAATCATCAAGAAAACATGCTTGGTCGTACAATACAATGACCTTTAATACATCAAGACTTCCTAGACTTAAAGAATTTATTCTTGATATCGGCAAACTCATGCAAATCAGCTAATCAAGAAATCCGACACAAAAATCAATCTTTCATCAAGCATGTGCCCTCACAACTCGAGAGAAACTTCCCCTTTATGTTCATGCAGCGCACAAACATGCAAGTAGGGGCATATAAAAATTAATTTCACTCTCTCTCCCAAAAGAATGCACATGCCTTATGTCATGACCCATAAGCTTGCCCATACTGTATTACTCCACTAATATAAAGAAATGCAATATAGGATCACGTAGGACTTTAATGGGTTGTAACGGGGCTATGGATCTAGTATATATATATTGGATTAGCCAATAATAGTCGCTAGCATCCTTAAGCGCCTTTTCAACTCATTCCCATCGACTCATGGACATTGTTCCTCTCTTTTCTCTTTTTCTCCCATTCATGCTGGTTTACTTTCATACAGCCCATTTCATCAACCACACTTGACACAAAACAAAGGGTTTTCATGTACCCTCACTATCAATTAATTACAACAAGTGCCTCTTCAACATCATCTTTTCTTTCTTCACTTTGCTTTTCTTTTTCTTTTCACTCTTTTCACTCTTTAACACTTTGGGAAACATTTTCTTTTCTTTGCAAGCGCTTAAGAGCTTCTTATAGACTTTAAGGCTAATGAAAAGAAGGAATAAAGCTTAGTTCATACAATTTTGGACAAAAGAAAGAAATCGGCTAAAGGCTCAATGGGCTGACTAGGGTATACGACATATAAAAAGGTAGAATTTGACAAGAAAAAAAAATGGAAACTATCGGTTAAAACAAAGAAATGCCTACATCCTTTCCAACACTACACCTCCTTCATTTCGTTTTGTATACACACAAGGAAAGTTCTAGACAATTCACAATGACATGGAATAGAAAAACCTCACTTCACACTTCATGCTCATGCTCGAATCAAGATGTATTCACAGACTCTTTAATTAGTCAATTACATGAATTCAAGATTAAGCCTCAATCATAGTGATCCAAATTCTATAGCCTAGGTAACTCAACGTCTTTACAGAATTGCATGCTTTCAAACGAATCACTTTCACATTTTGAACATCAGTTACAACACGCAATGAAATTTTAGCAACCATAAGCAACTACAGTTCATTGATGCAATCCACCAAAAAAAACTAAAAAACAAATAAAAATCCTACTCCTACCGACTACATTTTCCTTAAGACGGTCGTCATCCATCCATCATAGGGAACGGTCACTAAGTATGACATCGGTTCAATGGGACTATTCTCGGTAAAAAAACCGAAAACAAACTCTGAGAAACCCAAAAAAAATAAAAATCGAAAAAATTTGGCAACACATCGATCATTTCGATAGAAAGATATTTACACAAGATTTTGATAATTGCAAAATATGTTCACAAAAATTTTGAAAAATATCGATCATGTCGATAGAGAAAAAAATATTTACAAAATTTACAAAATATTTACACTAGCAACCATAACTTTCAAAACACACATCATTAACCACACAACAAATATATACACATACATCGCAAATCAGTTCGCCACAGGGAAAGCACAAACATACATAAATATCAAGGAAAAATATACAGCAATTTAGAGCCTATGTCCCAGCACCTAACTACACCCCACCCCACACTTAAATTGAACACTGTCCCCAGTGTTCACAACAATACAAAGCACAAAATTTTGGGTGGTGGAACTCCCTACTCAGTCGAAATATTCGACTTCCTCATCCGGTGCTGCGGCCTCGTCGCCCATATCTGAATCAGCTCCATCGTCGTCATCGGACTCCACATCAGAGTCCTCACGACGTGTCTCCTCATCAGTAGGGACATCGTCATCTGTAGGCTCCACAAAGGCTGGCCCTACCCGACATAAGGCTCTGGCGTTCTCGCCAAAGGGGTAGTCCAGCTCCAACTGCCATAATTCTTCCTCGGTGGCTGGTCTCCCACCTATCCGTAGCTGCAGCATCTGCATGCCAAACATACGAGCCATGTACTGATCGTCACGAGCATGTCGCTCGCCCAAAGTCAGCACCGATCCGTGTGTAGTGTCGGGGGCCTTAGTCTTTGTCACGTCGAGGGCCCTCCGCTCCAGCTGCGGAATATAATCCAAGGCTTCTTCCTCAATGTCGAGGCCTCGGAGGAAGGTGGTGATGAGTCCGCCAAACCCGTATCTGTGGCCCTGGTGCAGTCTGGCTCTCTTCATGGCGGATATTATGATCGCCCCCACATTAATCTCGAGCCCTTTCATAAGGGCATACACCAAGAAGACACGGTCCCGGGTCACATCTGTCATATGGACTCCAGGGATCAAGCACGAACATACAATCTTCAGCTAGATTCTGGCCTCCCTGTTCATCTGCGAATAAGGAAGAGTCTGGTGGTAACCCCTCTCCTTGTGTCTACTCCATCGGGCTGTGGATCGAGCCCCACACAACGTACGTCTGATGTCGGCGTACGGTGGGGTGATGTTTAGCTGGCGGAGAACGTGGGCGTCTATGTCCCACGCTCCAACGATGGCATTCAGCTGCTGGGGTTCCAGAGTGACAATCTGCCCTCTGATTTTTATGGTGTGGCTCCTGATGGCCGGGTTCCAGTTTGCATAAAATTCCCGGACCAAGTGAAGGTTGCACTCCTTGGGCTCCTGAAAAATAAAGGTGAGCCCAGCTGCTTCAATTCTCTGTACAATGCGAGGGAACTCCTGTGCAAGCGGTTCCCGAGCAATATGTTCCTCGGGGAAGTACTTGTTTTCTTTGTGTTTCGCGTACCATTTCTTCCCTTCATCGGTGACCCATCTTGTTCCGTATTGGCGGCGTTGGCCGCGCGGAACAGCGGGTGCAGCTGGGACTGCAGTGCCTAGTCTCATCCTTTTCCTCCCTGTGCCTGAGGTAGAAGCACCCTTGCCTTTATCTTGTCTGCTAGCCATTGTACCTGTCAATTTACACAAACAAGCACAACGTTAAGCTAAAAACTTGTTAACTTCGGCTAAGGTCGGGTTACACAACATTTACCCCACACTTAGGCCTTAGCTACTTCTACAAAATTACGGCAAGAATAACTCTAATTACACTACAGACAACACCATAACTTCATGCTTAGTGCGTTCACAACAAAATTTCGACAGCATAACGGTTAGCGTACTACTCAGACTTCATACAGCTAATCCCAATCCTACTATCGCTAACAATTCACACATCGCACTTCGCAACCAAAAACAACAACAAAATAAAAACTACAATAAAAACATGTTATATATAATCTAATCTAAACAATCTAATCAATTTACACATTTTATGCATTTTCCCACAAAAGTTCGAGAATTAGTCGTCTTTTAACATTTACACAATATTTACCACGACTTCTCTCAAATAATAAACACAACCCGGCATCGATTTCATCAAATTATCAAGTGCCCAAGGCAAATTCAACAATCCAAGCCCTAGAATATAATTCTACAATCAATTTTTGAATTATTCACATAATCGACAAGTTCAAACGCTAAATGCAACAATCCAAATGAATATCAATCACAAATAATCAAACATTCACGTTTAATTTCTACCTAGGGTGATATATCTCACCTCACATGCCCAAATTTGACAAAAATCGCCAAAAAATTGAGTAGATGATGAAAACATACCTTTGAATTGAGAAACCGAAGAAACTTGATGTTTTTCCTTGCCTAGGAACGTGGCACGGTGCTTGGGGAGGGGGAAATGGGTGTTTGGTCGTGGAGGGAAGAGGGAAATGGGGAAAAATGGGCGAAATCGGGGGTTTATTTAAAGAAAACACGCGGGTCACCCGGCAACCCGGTGTGACCCGGCACTGAATAAGGGGCAACGTGTCACGGAGGGTAACGCGGAGCCCCTCCTCCGTGACACGGAGCCAACGCGTTGGCTTACTGGATTTTTGAAAAATTCGGATTTTGCCTTCAACGTGTCATGGAGGGTAACGCGGTGCCTTACCTCCGTGACACGGCGCCAACGCGCCAGTGCACTGTTTCTTCGATAAATTTGATTTTTCATACCTTTCCTCATTTTCTTGATTCCATGTATATTTCCTCCGTTATACCTGAAAATCACCCCACTAAACAAAAATTGGTTAAATTAATAGATTTCCCTAACTAAAAATAAAAAATATTAACTAAAATGAAAATCTAAACCTAATCAAGAAAAGAAAAAGAAAAATAAAACTTGGAAATAGACAAATAAAAAAAAATAAAGATAAAAATTAACTACATTGTGCAAAAAGAAAAAATATAAAATAAAATATTTTTCTCACGGGTTGCCTCCCGTGCAGCGCCTGGTTTACCGTCGCGGCTCGACGTCCTTTAAGCTCACTTGTCTACTAGGGAGATGGACGATTTGTCCCGATCATGGTCATCCCCCCAGTAGTTCTCAACCTTATCCGGTGGCATACCTAGTAACTCTCGGGAATCACTCATTCCATTAGCATTCCCATGATCAATCACGTTGATCACCGAGAGATCCTTATAAACAGTCGGGAGCTTAGGTACCTTGTACACATCGAACACTTCGACCTTGTCATGTGCTCGCATCGTGAGTTGACCCGCAGCTACATCAATTAATGCTTTTCCGGTTGCCAAAAAGGGTCGTCCCAAAATAAATGGGACTTCAGCATCTGGTTCAAAGTCAAGAACAATGAAATCGACCGGAAAAATGAGGGAGCCTACTTGCACTAACACATCCTCAACAATGCCATCTGGCTTAGCTAAAGACCTGTCTGCTAGCTGCAAGATTACCGTTGTAGGTCTAGGACTTCCTAGACCTAACTTTCTGAATACCGAAGATGGCATCAGATTTATGCTTGCCCCCAAGTCGCATAATCCACGAGCTCGGATACTTTGCCCAATAGTAAGCTGGATAGTAAAACTTCCAGGGTCTTTCAGTTTTGTGGGCAACCTATTCTGAATACGGGAAGTGCATTCCTCCGTTAAAGCTACCGTGGCATACTCAGTCAAACGACTTTTGTTAGCCACGATGTATTTAATATACTTCGCATATTTTGGCACTCCCTGCAAGACATCAACAAGAGGTAAGTTAACATGTACCTGTTTAAGTACCTCCATGAATTTCTGGAAACACGCCTCCTCCTTGTGTTTCTTAAGTCGTTGAGGGAACGGGGGTGGAGGCCTTTCTGGTTCAGCTTCTTTAGTCTTCCCCTTATCTGAGATTTGCTCTCCCTCAACATCTACTGCTCCTGACTTTTGAGGCGGTCTTTCCGGTTCCACCTCCTTAAACTGTAAACCACTCCTCGTGGTCACTGCATTTACCTGCTTCGGATTAGGATCCGTGTCGCTAGGTAGTCCTCCTCTGGGTCTAGTATTTTGGGCACTAGCAAACTGCCCAAACTGATATTCAAGAGCCTTGGTCGCCAATTGATTGTTCTTCACTTCGGCTGCCAATTTAACATAGTCAGCCTGCAATTGTGCCTGATTAGTGATCATGGTTTTGAACATCTCCTCAATAGTCGGTGATGGTGGTGGAGGAGGGGCATTGTGATTTCTGAATTGAGCTTGATAATTTTGTTGCCCTCCTTGGTTCCTGTGCATACCCTGCCCTGAACTTTGGCCTTGTTGATTGTTGCTACCCCACGAAAAATTCGGATGGTTCCTCCAATTTGAGTTGTAGCCACTACCAAACTGCTGCTGATTTCTCTGTGCATTGCCCACAAAGTTAACAGCATTCAGCAGAATGCTCACTACTACCACACACTTCACACCACATATGTTGAACTGCATTGACTGGAGCTGAAGGCTGGTTCAAATTTATATTGCTGAAGTGAGTGTTTAACTGATTTTGCAAAGCAGCTATCTGTGCAGCGATAGCTGTGAATCCATCCACTTCAAGCACTCCCGCTGCTTTCCTTGCTCCACCTCTTGAAGAATCTGCATTCCATTCTGGATTGCCTTTTGAAATTCAGTTGAGCAAAGTGTACAGCTCCTCATAGGTCTTTTCCAGTGCTTGCCCTCCAGCTGCTGAATCTAACAGAATTTTAGTGTGGGGTTCCAAACCCTCAATGAATGTGTGTACCAACACCTCATTGGACTGATGATGATGAGGACAGTCCCGCAACATGGATTTAAATCTTTCCCAGACTTGATATAGATTTTCCCCTTCCCTCTGTTTAAAACTTAGAATTGACTCCTAAGTCTGGTTGTTTTACCAGAAGGGAAAAATCTGATCAAAAACTTCCGCGCAAGATCATCCCACGATGATATAGAATTGGGTGGTTCAGCTTTTAACCACCTCTTGGCTTCACCAAGTAAGGAAAATGGAAATAAGGTGAGCCGAACATAATCAGGTGACACTCCAGCGGGTATATAAGTGTCACTTATCTCCAAAAAGTTTTGGAGATGTTGTTGTGGATCTTCATGAGGGAGTCCGGTAAATTGCCCGCTTGTGTGCAAAAGTTGCACCATATTCTGCTTTTTCAAACCTCCCTCCAGGCTCTGGTTTGCGGATGCTAGAATGGACATTATTGGCGTGTGGGATTGCCACCTCGCGAACCGGCCTTGCTGCTGCTTTATCGGGCACTAACACTGCCCGCACAACTGGTGGATTTTGTTGCTCCATCATAGACTGTTTAAGCAACTGCAGCTTCTTTCGAAGAGCTTCTCTACGTTGACTATGAAATTCACGTTCAGGCTCTAAGTAAGATTCCACCAGCTCTTTGTCCCTTGCCAGTGTTCACAGAAACAAAATCTGCAAAATACAGGCTAAGACCAAGTTGTTAACACTTAAGAAAATAAAAATATAAATACAGTAAATTTACACTAAACACAATTTTACAAATCGCCTAGCCTCCCCGGCAACGGCGCCAAAAACTTGTTCGGTCTACTGTTCGGGTTGGTATTATATATTATAAACGGACACGCAAGTGCACGTGGTCAAACAAGTAATAAAGTGGCTAAGTAAGCCAAGTATCGATCCAAGGAGGCTCAGGGTATGTAAAGATTGTCTAAGTATACTATATTCTTATTTTACTTCTAACTGTGCTAATAACAACGTAACCAACAGTTAATTGAGTTTTTGTTTATAAAATATATACTAAAACTATTAACAATTATTTACGGTGAATTTAAACTATGGATATGAGCATGCCAAGGTTAAGAACAAGTAATGAATTCGATTGTAATAATAATTCGGTTAATCTCTTCTTCATGTTGGTAGCCAAGAACAATAGCCTAGAAATTAAAACTCTCGTATTTAATTTCACTTAAGAATCATAAACCATTCGTCTACATTTCTGTGATCAAATGCAATTTACGACCTAGCAATACAATTCTGGTTCCTAAACTGACTAATACGGCTTTCAAGTATATTTCTATCAGGAAAGCACATCAAAACCCAATTTTCCCAAATCAAGTTAAGAACAATACCCTATTAATTCACAACTTTCCAATTTCTTGCTCTCTCGAGTGAAATTGGACTTTTTAGATGTACATTAATGTCGGCCAAGCACTAATGCAGTAAGAACAAGAATTAATAGAACAACATGAAAGAAGAAGAAGAAAACCATATCATTTACAATCAAAATTCACTACACATGTTCAAAACCTTAGCAAGAAAGAGAATTAGCCACTCATTTGTGGATTGATCATCCTAAAACGAGTGTAAATCATACGTACAATTGGTAGAAAGAAGAAAGGAAGAGAAGAAATCTCTTAGCTTTTTCTTCCCTCAACTGCTGCTAACCCACGTCCTAGCTCCACCAAGTCTGAACTCAGTCTAAAAACTAAAAAAAACTAATTAAAATAAACCTAAGTGTGCTATTTATACTAGTGGGAAATTTTTCCCGGAATAACAAGCAACGTGTCACGGAGGCCAACGCGGAGCACTGCCTCCGTGACAAGGCGTTGACGCGGACCTTCACTGGAATTTCCAGGGTCCGGTAAATTAACCTCAACGTGGCACAGAGGCCATCGCGGAGGCCTCTCTCCGTGCCACGGAGCTGACGCAAAGGCACACTGGAAATTGCCATTTTAATTCCTGTTCAGGCAGTGTGCTACCGCGATGGTAGCGTGGCACGGCTCCATCGCGGAGCCCTTATAAAATGTGCATTCCAAGGTCTTTTCCACGCTCGCATCCAAGTCCAACTCCGACATAGTTCCAACATGCATTTTAGCTCCTAAAAATCACATTTACCTGCAAAACAAATGCTAATCATGTTGGTTAGTATAAATTCGCATTTTATTACTAATTACATGATATTATATACCCATTGCACAACAAACAAGGTAAAAATGATACGTTTGAGTATCACTTGGGCTTATAAATCTGCCCAAGATCAATTTTGTCTCTTGGAATCAGCAAATTTCAGAATATACGAGGCTTGTTCCTCCTCTAGACCTTTCTCTACAAGCTTGGAAGACTCTATTTCTAGGTTGTAAACCAAACCTAATGTCGAGAAATGCTTCGAGTGGGGTACAATACACCTCAACTCTGAAACTGCATTGTGCTTGACCTCCTTACTTGTGTACACCTTCTCCACATCAACATCTGACTCCACATGAATTTCAAATGGTTTGAACTCTATCTATCCTTTCATGAATGGATTGGCCATATGCGTGAGACCATCACGGAGACTCTCAGGAGCTTCTAACTGTTAAGCTTGTTCCAAGAACTCTCTCGTTTCTTCTCCTTGTAGTCCCTCTTGAGTATTGGCTCAGACCGTCACTTGCAAATCATACCAAGCTTCAGCCTTAGCCATCATCTCCCTGAACTTGACGCTTATCATTTCTAAGGCCACTCTATTTTTCTTGGTCTGAACTCCGGATACTTCCATCTACTCCCTCGTCACTTCTGTCTTCTTAAGGACCTGTTTTAACATATTTTCTATCTAAACTTGGTGTTCTAACTCCTCCTCTACATCATTCCTGTACTCATAAAAAACAACAGAAGGATCATAGTAGGGGCTTGGGGTAGGGGAACATGAATTTGGACAACCATTCCAATGGTCATCCTGACCACCACATATACTGCAAGTCACACAATGTTGCCACAAGTGGGGTCCTCCATAATTCAGACAAGAATCATTGACATAGGAGTATCCACCATTCAACCCATTTGTACTCCATGATGTCATGTCAAGAAGGGTATCAAGCTAAAAAATAAAAATAATAGAATCTACAAAATAAGAAAAATTTCAACACTTAGAAAATTCTACACCAACACAAAAAACAAGAAATTCACTAATTTCACCAGTCCTTGACAATGGCGCCAAAAACTTGTTCGCGCCAGAGCGCACGCGATCGTACAAATAACACAATGGCCCTTTTTCAAACCTGGATGTCGAACCCATAGGGACTGGACCAATTCAATGAATTATCAAGTTCAAGTGTTAAAATTAACCTTCACAAGTGTTGATTATAGAAATTTATGGAAATTCTAATTAAGTCTAGGGGTGATCACAAAATACTCGAGAAACAACACAAATAGCAACTAGAGTTAAGGCCTAATAATCATGCAATGCTACAATTCATAATGGTTTGAGTATGAAAAATTCAGTTGTTGTCTCACATAATTAAAATGCTATGTTCATGGTCTTGTGAGCATCTAAACACGACAAACTAGTCTCACACCTACATCTTTGAGTGGGGATGTGACGTCCTAATTCTTGAGCAATTTAAATACATGGATGTTGTTTACGGAATTTGTTCCCTTGATTATGGACTTTTGTACCTCTAATCATTTAACTAGACTTAGCTTCACAACTACTTCTACAAGTTGTAACGTGACAATTCTAAGTCGGTGTATAGCTCATCCCGTTTTAATAACCAAGAAGGGAAAATGTAACACCCCGGAAAGGCCGACGAATAGACCCGGGCTTAAAGTCAAACACTGTAGAAGACATGGAATTTGCACCAGTACTACTCGAGGTAGGAGTCATGGTGAGGACCTACGACTCGTGACTCGAGTCGTGAGGAAATCGGGAGCCTGAGGTTGTGTCATGGGTAGTCCTATGAACCATGGTGATAAGGTACGGCTCGTGGTTAGGAGTCATGGTGAATATCTCAGTGGTGCCAGAGTGAGTCGTCGTGGGTCATGATACGACTCGTAGGATGAAGCTACATGTCGTGGTGAGGTGTTTTGGTTAAGTCGTATTGGTTTGGGTGGATGGTACCACGGTTGACAGTACGACCCGTAGGATGGTGGTACGAGTTGTGGTATACCAGTCATGACAAAATTCAGAAAGTTAGGAGAAAGGGTAAAGTGACCACAAGAAGTAACCACGAGTCGTGACTTGATGGTACGACTCATGGCACAACTCGTGATCGGGGCTAGAACTACTTTTCAGGGAAATTTCCCAAGGAAAATTTCGACTTTTCTACACTTTTGGGCCCTAAATCAATTTTTTTTGAGGTCGTAACAGGGTCTTTAAGGGATGAAAACTCCTATTAAGTTCATTTTAGTAGTTACAAGTGTTAGAGAAGGGAGTAGGAAGGGTTTCGAGCAACTTTCTTTTAAGATTCTTCAAGTTTTCACTTAGGGTTCTTCAAGGGAGTAGGAAATCATGAAATTTGCAGGTATGTGGGATGTTGATGTCACGCCCCGCCTTGGGGGGTATGACTGGCACCTGGTGCCCTAGTAGGACCTAGACTGCTATCTGGTGAGCCTAAGCACATCTGATGCTAGGCTGGCTTTAATTCAAATTTCTGAAAACAGAGGGCTATATAACGGCTGTAAACACAGCCTCCGGCCAACTGGCCTATAGCCACCTGTACCTGTAATAACAGCTAACCAGAAACATACTCGTAACAAGGAACCTATGCGGCCCGACAAGGCCACCTTGTTGTCTAGTTATCAGTAACTCAACAATAGCATACTAAATAACTACGTGACTGGCAAGGTCACCACTACTGACTGGTTATGGCCACACACGGCCAACATAAACTGAAATACTAATTAGCAATAACAAACTGCACAGCCTCACATGACTGGCTCAACTGACCACAGGGAAATATATACAGACTGCAAGCCTCTAGGAATACTGATAAGATGGTCGGGACAGGGCCCCGACCTACCCATACTGTACAACAAAAGGAAATGATATAAACCTCTGAAATATCAAGCTCCGGATGACAAGAGCTGATGACTCTGCGCTTGCTAGGATCACGAGGGATCGCCTCCTCGTCTATGAGTACCTGCAGGCAAGTAATGCAGCACCGGGCGTCAGTACCGCTGGTACTGAGTATGCAAAGAAACTGAAATAACGTAACGGAATACAATAACATAACTACCAATTCTGAATAGCAGGGGAACACTGAATCTGTAAGAACTGATATGAACTGAATCAGACTTCCTGTACTGTGATAGGGCAGGAGCGTACCTGTAAATGCGGCGGCCTGTTGTCTATTAACTAACATGTAGCACACAAATACATATATATATATAAAGCAAACAAGAGTCGATACCAACCCCCATAAGCCGGACGGCGCCAAACAAGCAAACAATCTATATACCCCTACCCGGGTCAAAACCAACAAAAAATAAGTCACTCCACTCATCTACTCACTTCGGAGCTCCTCTACCGGCCCCCTGGGTCTCCGGCTCGGGCCATAACCTCCGATATAAGCAACCGTGTCTGGGTCCGGAGGACTCCTGTGTAGACAGTAAAAGATAGGGTTTGGATCCCCGGACAAAACTCCACGGGGCTATCTAAAACCGGAGCTACAGCTGTAATAACTGAATGTACAGACAGTAACAGATAGGGTCTGATTCCCTAGACACAGCTCAACAGGGCTATCTGATACCGGAGCTGCACCTGTAATGCTGATCAGACTGCTATGGGGAATGCTTCATCCTATCTTCGTCCAAGCTGGGGATGGCATGCCACTCCTAGGAGCGACGTAAACCCGCCCGCTCAGTGGGCGACATGATTACCAACCCAGGGGCGGCGAGGATGCTCAATAAGGTACCCTCACACCATATCAAGTCTCAACAAACAATAGCACATATAAATAGCAAGCATGTAAAACTGAAAAAGGCTATTTGAAATCTGATTTCTTATTCTGATCTCTTTCTGTACTATACTGATTCTTTACTGGTTATACTGATTCTGAAATCTTTATTTAACTGTGTGGCTAATCTGTAGCCAGGATACTATCTGTTTGAATGGCTAATCTGTAGTCATAACTGTCTGTCTATCTGATCTTTCTTTACTAACTTTTATTCTGAAAATCTGTCTCTTTTTATTCTACAACATGCTTGCTAATCACATAATAAGCTATACTGAATCTGGGATGCTAACTCGCCCTTCGGCGCATGCTTTTCTAACTTTTGGACTGAATACGATATGGCAACACAACTCAGAATCTACTGGACTTACTTGATTCTCAACATTCAACTCCGAGAGTTACAAATACGGAGTTTACTATGATTAACCAAACTAAGGCTTACTAACTTGCCGAAGAACAACTTCACATACCTTAACCTTGAGTTATTCGACTGTCAGATGAGGCTCGGTCAGTACTCCAGCTATTTTTCCCAACTGCATTCATATATATGTCAATCAATACTAAATACAACTTTATTCTGAAGAACAACATCACTTTCAATATAATTATTGCCTAAACTTAGGCTTATCGAACGACGGTTGAAAACTCGCTATTTTTCAAAAGTCCAGAAGGGAGAAGTATTCACTTCACAGCTAGGAGCACATAGACACTAGTTTGAAGCAATTCTACTTACCTTAGCTCGGTAGCTCGACGATTCGTCGGCTGTATTTCGTGAAACTAAATCCGTAGGAATGCTCCCTGCTGCTAAATACCTCGGTACCTGAGGTTAATTTGAGTTTGGACTATGTTTGGCAGCGTAATCGAACGATTATATATTATGCTCCTTCGTCTCTCTCTGTTTCTCTGCGAGTTCTGGAAATTATTTGGTGGAAATGAGATTAAAACCGAAGTGGGGGCTTTATATACTTGGGCCTGGACAGGCCCAACGTGTCACGGAGCCAATGCGGAGGCTCCCCCTCCGTGACACGTTGCCATCGCGGAGGGGCTCTGCCTCGGCTCTTTCCGCGATGGTTCGACAGGTTTCCTCATCCGGTCTTTTCCCGGGCCTTTCTCTAGCATGTATGGCTTCCAAATATACTTAACCAACGCACGAATAGGCCATCTAGGTGCCGGAAATCTTATGGGGTATAACATTCTCCCCCCCCCCCCTTAAGAACATTCGTCCTCGAATGTAAACTTCTATCTAGAGGACTTCTCAACTTGTTTCTAAGAAAATTTCGGCAGAGTTTCCCCTGTAATATGGACTATCCCAAAAACCTGAAATGCAGAAAAGTCCAATACAAGTACTGCACATAATACTTTAAGATTCATTTGATAGCTAAACATCAATCTTTCTCATTTATACGTACACAACCATAAGGTACTGCATAAGTAATAATCCGGACATACCTGTTGCCTGACTAGGCCTGGAATAGGTGAGGATATCTAGCTCCCATATCTTCCTTAGCCTCCCATGTCATCTCCTCTCGGTTCCTGTTACGCCACAACACCTTGACAGATGCAATATCCTTAGTTCTCAATCTGCGAATCTGTCTGTCTAGGATGGCTACTGGAACCTCTTCATAGACCAGCTCTTCTGTAACCTGGATATCCTGGACTGTGACTGCTCTGGATGGGTCTCCTATGCATTTCCTCAGCATAGACACATGAAAGACCGGATGAATGGATTCCAATTCTGAAGGCAAGTTCAATTCATAAGCTACTCGGCCTATCCTTCGAAGAATCTGATAAGGCCCAACAAACCTCGAACTAAGCTTACCCTTCTTGCCGAATCTCATCACTCCTTTCATCGGAGATACTTTCAGAAATACCCAGTCATTCACATCAAATTCCAAGTCTCTACGCCGCACATCAGCATATGATTTCTGGCGGCTCTGTAAAGTCAGTAGGCGTTCTCTAATAAGCTTTACCTTCTCCTCTGACTGTTGAATGATGCCTGGCCCAATCGATGATGACTCTCCTATCTCTAACCAGCCAATCAACGATCTGCATTTTCGCCCGTATAAAGGCTGAAAAGGCGCCATCTGAATAGCCAAGTGATAGCTATTATTATAAGCAAATTCTATTAACGGCAAATGCTCATCCCAGCTACCACCAAAATCTAGCATACACGCTCGCAGCATATCCTTGAGCGTCTGAATAGTGCGCTCAGCCTGTCCATCTGTCTGAGGGTGGAATGCAGTACTTAAATTAATCTGCATACCCAGACCTTTCTGAAATGACTGCCAAAATCTAGCCATAAACTTGCTCCTCTGTCTGAAATAATGGATACTGGTATTCTGTGCAACCTGACTATTTCTCGGATATATAACTCCGCATAATCTTCGTCCGAGAAGGTAGTTCTTACTGGCAGGAAATGAGCTGATTTTGTCAATCTGTCAACTATCACCCATCTAGAGTCATGTCTGTGTCTGGTGCGGGGTAATCCTGCTACAAAATCCATATTCACGGCTTCCCATTTCCAGAGAGGCACAGCTATGTCCTGAGTTAACCCGCCTGGTTTCTGATGTTCTGCTTTCACCTATTGGCAGTTAGAAAACTGGGCTACAAATTCAGCAATTTCCCTTTTTATACCTGGCCACCAGTAGTTTTCCTTGATATCATGGTACATTTTCGTCGCGCCCGTGAGTAGAGAATAACGGGCGTAATGTACCTCGTTCATAGTCTGTTGGCGGAGCCCTGAAACATCTGGATCACAGAGATGACCTTTACAACGCAGCACTCCATCCTCTGTTACCTAGAAATCTGGTGCTTTCCCCTGCGGAATATGATCTTTAAGCCGGATCAGGTCAGTATCCTCATATTGCCGTTCTTTCACTTCCACAACTAATGATGACACGACGGTGTTCTGAATTACCGCTCTGTTGTTCTCTGTCTCTGCTACACGAACGGCTAGTCTGGCTAATTGATGTATTTCTCTGACTAATTCCCGTTTCTCGGGCTGCAAATGCACCAAACATCCCATTGACTTACAACTGAGAGCATCTTCTACAACATTAGCTTTTCTCGGGTGGTATAGAATATTCACGTCATAATCTTTCAATAACTCCAACCAGCGACGCTGTCGCAAATTCAACTCCCTCTGAGTGAAGATATACTGTAGGCTCTTGTGATCTGTGAAAATATCCACATGGACGCCATACAAATAATGTCTCCACATTTTCAAGGCGTGGATCACTGCGGCTAACTCCAGGTCGTGGGTAGGATAATTCTTTTCGTGTTTTCTCAGCTGTCTGGAAGCATACGCAATCACCTTACCATGCTGCATCAACACACAACCCAACCCAACGCCTGATGCATCACAATACACTGAATACCCTTCTGTACCTTTTGGCAATATTAATACTGGGCAGAGGTCAATCTATCTTTCAGTTCCTGGAAGCTCTGCTCGCATGCCTCTGTCCACTGAAACTTCGCTGCTTTCTGCGTCAGTTTGGTCAGAGGTGCCTCTATGGTAGAGAATCCCTCAAAAAACCTCCTGTAATATCCCGCTAATCCCAAAAAACTGCGGACTTCGGTCGGAGTGGTAGGCCTAGGCCATGATTTGACTGCTTCTATCTTCTACGTGTCAACCTGTATACCAACATCCGACACAATATGCCCCAAGAAGGCTACTGAGTTCAGCCAGAATTCACACTTGGAAAACTTAGCATATAACTGGCGGTCCTTGAGAATCTGGAGCACTGTCCGTAAATGAGTCCGGTGATCTGCTTCGGAGCGAGAATACATCAGAATGTCATCAATAAACACGATTACAAACAGATCCAGGTACGGTCTAAAAATACTATTCATCAGGTCCATGAATACTGCTGGGGAATTCGTTAACCCAAAGGACATAACTAGAAATTCAAAGTGTCCATATCGGATCTTGAACGTCGTTTTGGGAATATCTCTTTCACAAACTCGAACCTGGTGATATCCGGACCGCAAGTCAATCTTGGAAAAGTATCTGTCCCCTTGTAGTTGATCAAACAAATCATCTATTCTGGGAAGCGGATACTTATTATTTACTGTAACTTTATTCAACTACCGATAATCTATGCACATACGGAGCGAGCCATCTTTCTTCCTCACAAACAGAACCAGCGCACCCCATGGTGAACTACTCGGCCTGATGAAACCCTTATCTAGTAAATCCTTCAACTGCTCCTTCAACTCTCTGAGTTCTGCAGGAGCCATACGATAAGGAGGAATTGATATAGGCTGAGTGCCTAGTAATAAATCAATAGCAAAATCTATTTCCCTTTCTGGGGGAATAGCAGGTAACTCATCTGGAAACACATCAGGGAACTCGTTCACCACCGGAACAGACTGGAGTGTCGGAGATTCTACTCGGACATCCTGAACTCTGACCAGATGGTAAATACATCCCTTAGATATCAATTTCCTCGCTTGAAGGTAGGAAATAAACCTACCCTTTGGAGCAGCGGTGCTGCCTTTCCACTCTCGCACTGCCTCCCCTGGAAAGTGGAATCGGACCATCTTGGTCCAACATTCTACGTTAGCATAGCATGGCACCAGCCAATCTATACCTATTATGGCATCGAAGTCTATCATTTCTAGCTCTACCAGATCTACTATAGTCTGGCGGTCAGCAACCTCCACTGTACACCCTCGGTAAATTCTTCTTGCTATATTAGAGTCACCGACGGGCGTGGATACTGCAAAGGGCTGCTGCAATAATTCTGGTGCAATATTGAACTTTCGTGCCACAAATGGGGTAATATATGACAGAGTGGATCCTGGATCAATCAATACGTAAGCAGGGCATGAACAGATAGTCATCGTACCTATTACTACATCCGGAGACACCTCTGAATCATTTCTCCCTGGTAGTGCATAAGTACGGTTTGAACCCGTACCTGAACTGGAAGCTCCTGATCTACCTCGGCCTCTGCCTACTGAACTTGAAAGCCCACGCCCCGCTGAAGCTGCTGGGGCTCGTGGCCCTGCGGATCCTCTGTACTGGCTGTCTCTACTCCCCTGACCTCTGGTCAGACAATCTCTCATCCGATGCCCCTCATGTCCGCAAATATAACACCCAGTGGAGCCATATCTACAAGCTCCCGTGTGAGGCCGTCCGCAATTAGGGCAGGATGGGGGTGTAAATCTGCTCTGTTCCCCCCTCCTCTGCTGCGGGGAATCTACTGTTCTGGAACTGCCACTGAGCTCTGACTGCCCTCTACGAACATACCTACCTCGCTGCTGCTGTTGCTGTGGTGGAGGTGGGGGTCTATCTGATAGTCGAGGCCTGGGTCCTCTCTGAACTTCCCTTTGTATGTCATCTGGTCAGTCTCTGCGGCGCTGTTCCTGACTAGTCTGTCTACTATTCTGCTGCCACTATCTAAGACCCTCTATGGTCTAAGCAAAAGCCTGTACTCGAGCAATGTCCATATCCTCTCGCAACGTCGCCGTCACACATGCCTCAGTATACTCCAGGTTCAGACCCATAATAAATTTGTGAACTCTCGCTGGCATAGTATCAACAAATGCTGGAGCATAACGGGCTAAGGAGTCAAACTGTAAAGCATACTTACGTACACTCCTCGCCCCCTGCTCTAGATGTAGGAACTGGTCCATCCGGGCCTGCCGGATATCTCATGGCAAATAATGGTCCAGGAAGGCCTCCGAGAAGCTGGTCCAGGTCGGAGGGGTAAGATCTGTCCCTCGGGACCTTTCCCAACTCTCGTACCACAATATGGCTATATCCCGTAACCGGAACACTACCAGCTCAACAGACTCTAAAGGGGTCACATGCATAACTCGGAATATCCTCTGCATCTGATCTAGGAAGTCCTGAGGGTCCTCTGCTTGATCTGACCCAGTGAACTATGGGGACCTAGTGCCAAAAATTCCCTGACCCTGGAACTACCTGATCCACCTGAAGGCTCTGCTGCTACAGGTCGCACTGACTGGCGCTGTGTGGCCATCATTTGTGCCAACATAACTACAGCTCTACGAACCTCCTGATCTGATGGTGAAGGCACAGGAGCTATCGGGGTAGGTGTAGTGCCCAATGACTCCTGATGTGAGGGGGACTGTTGAGAGGGCTGTGATGAGGCCTCTATATCGCCCTCAGATTGGGCTAACCCTGACTGAAGTTGAGGCATCCTGCTGGTGACTTCTCCAGCTGCTGTATCTAATCTTCTGCCTGTGGCAGGGTGTCGCTGATCTGCCATTCTTATATGTGGACAAAGAATACGATGAGTTTTAGGGATTCGACCCTATACTGTACCGCTCTATAGCACAACTGACTGAGAAAGAAGAGTAACCATCCTATCATGCCTCGCAGCCTCCTGCCTATAGTATGTGGTGCACAACACATCCATAGACAAGACTCTACTTAGCACGGCTTGCAAACTCCCTGGGACATGACCTGCTCTGATACCAAGTTTGTCACGCCCCGCCTTGGGGGGTATGACTGGCACCTGGTGCCCTAATAGGACCTAGACTGCTATCTGGTGAGCCTAAGCACATCTGGTGCCTAGCTGGCTCTAACTCAAATTTCTGAAAACAGAGGGCTATATAACCGCTGTAAACACAGCCTCCGACCAAATGGCCTATAGCCACCTGTACCTGTAGTAACAGCTAACCAAAAACATACTCGTAACAAGGAACCTATGTGGACCGATAAGGCCACCATGCTGTCTAGTTATCTGTAACTCAACAATAGCATACTAAATAACTACGTGACCGGCAAGGTCACCACTACTGACTGGTTATGGCCACACACAACCAACATAAACTGAAATACTAATTAGCTATAACAAACTGCACAGCCTCACACGACCGGCTCAACTGACCACAGGAAAATATATACAGACTGCAAGCCTCTAGGAATACTGATAAGATGGTCGGGATAGGGCCCCGGCCTACCCATACTGTACAACAAAAGGAAATGATATAAACTTCTGAAATATCAAGCTCCGGATGACAGGAGCTGATGACTCTGCGCTGGCTAGGATCACGAGGGATCGCCTCCTCGTCTATGAGTACCTGCAGGCAAGTAATGCAGTGCCCCACCGGGCGTCAGTACCGCTGGTACTGAGTATGCAAAGAAACTGAAATAACATAACGGAATACAATAACATAACTAGAAATTCTGAATAGCAGGGGAACTGAATCTGTAAGAACTGATATGAACTGAATCAGACTTCCTGTACTGTGATAGGGCAGGAGCGTACCTGTAAACGCGGCGGCCTGCTGTCTATTAACTAACATGTAGTACACAAATACATATATATATATATATAAAACAAACAAGAGCCGATACCAACCCCCATAAGCCGGACGACACCAAACAAGCAAACAATCTATATACCCCTACCCGGGTCAAAACCAACAAAAAATAAGTCACTCCACTCATCTACTCACTTCGGAGCTCCTCTACCGGCCCCTTGGGTCTCCGGCTTGGGCCATAGCCTCCGATATAAGCAACCGTGTCTAGGTCCGGAGGACTCCTGTGTAGACAGTAAAAGATAGGGTTTGGATCCCCGGACACAACTCTACAGGGCTATCTGAACCGGAGCTACAGCTGTAATAACTGAATGTACAGACAGTAACAGATTGGGTCTGATTCCCTAGACACAGCTCAACAGGGCTATCTGATACCGGAGCTGCACCTGTAATGCTGATCAGACTGCTATAGGGAAAGCTTCATCCTATCTTCATCCAAGATGGGGACGGCATGCCACTCCTAGGAGCGACGTAAACCTACCCGCTCAGTGGGCGGCACGATTACCAACCCAAGGGCGGCGAGGATGCTCAATAAGGTGCCCTCACGCCATATCAAGTCTCAACAAACAATAGCACATATAAATAGCAAGCATGTAAAACTGAAAAAGGCTATCTGAAATTTGATTTCTTATTCTGATCTCTTTCTGTACTATACTGATTCTTTACTGGTTATACTGATTCTGAAATCTTTATTTAATTCTGTGGCTAATCTGAAGCCAGGATACTATCTGTTTGAATGGCTAATCTGTAGCCATAACTGTCTGTCTATTTGATCTTTCTTTACTAACTTTTATCCTGAAAATCTATCTCTTTTTATTCTACAATATGCTTGCTAATCACATAATAAGCTATACTGAATCTGGGATGCTAACTCGCCCTTCGGCGCATGCTTTTCTAACTTTCGAACGGAATACAATATGGCAACACGACTCAGAATCTACTGGACTTACATGATTCTCAACATTCAACTCCGAGAGTTACAAATATGGAGTTTACTATGATTTACCAAACTAAGGCTTACTAACTTGCCGAAGAACAACTTCACATACCTTAACCTCGAGTTATTCGACTGTCGGACGAGGCTCGGTCAGTACTCCAGCTATTTCTCCCAACTGCATTCATATATACGTCAATTAATACTAAATACAACTTTATTCTGAAGAAAAACATCACTTTTAATATAATTATAGCCTAAACTTAGGCTTATCGAAAGACGGTCGAAAACTCGCTATTTTTCAAAAGTCCAGAAGGGAGAAGTATTCACTTCACAGCTAGGAGCACATAGACACTAGTTTGAAGCAATTCTACTTACCTTAGCTCGGTAGCTCGATGATTCGTCGGCCGTATTTCGCGAAACTAAATCTGTAGGAATGCTCCCTGCTGCGAAATACCTCGGTACCTGAGGTTAATTTGAGTTTGGACTACGTTTGGCAGCGTAATCGAATGATTATATATTATCTTCCTTCGTCTCTCTCTGTTTCTCTGCGAGTTCTGGAAATTATTTGGTGGAAAATGAGATTTAAACCGAAGTGGGGGCTATATATACTTGGGCCTGGACAGGCCCAACGTGTCACGGAGCCAACACTGAGGCTCCCCCTCCGTGACACGTTGCCATTGGGGAGGGGCTCTGCCTCGGCTCCTTCCACGATGGTTCGACAGGTTTCCTCGTCTGGTCTTTTCCCGGGCCTTTCTCTAGCACGTATGGCTTCTAAATATGCTTAACCAACGCAGGAATAGGCCATCTAGGTGCCAGAAATCTTACGGGGTATAACAGTTGAATGGGTGGATTATACCCTACCCATGCACATCTCTTTCTATTACCTATGATTAAGTTACCAAATTCTTGTGGGTCTTAACCCAATAGCATGATTTCTCACAAGTTTACATGAAAGTGTGGTAGTATGTTTAAATTACGGATTCTGAAGTATTTGGGCTGATATTGCTTGTATATTTTATATTTCATGATTTAAAACTCTAAAAGTATGGATGTCCAATTATGAAGGATTTTTAGTAAAATTCATGTTCATGATGATTCTGCAAGCTTAATACAAATTTTTGAATTTCAAGCACGTCTTCAAGTTTTCTATTTCTTATGTTGTCATGATTATGTTTTGCATAAACTAAGCATTTCAAGCCTGATTAATATTTTGGGCCATGCCCATATGTTGTGTATGATTTATGAACTACGTCTTTGGCTGACTCACGGGCCCAAATTCCATGGCTAGTACTATGAACATTCAAGCATGGTATGATTTTCACGATTAAAGTAGTCGTGCATATTACGTATGAATTTCTATGAGCACATTGCATGTTTTGGGAGTAGTACTTAACACCGAGTAGGTTCGCGGCCCAGGTTACGCCCCGAATCTCAAAACTACATGCCACCATAGGATTATGTTTGGGACCTCCTCAGTGACTGTGCCCTATGCCCTTCGGGGCCTTCATGAGTGATATCATGCCTTTCATGGTTCATACCCTTGGCAAGGTATGAACGGCCTCCCGACTAGGCATACAAGTCGGACTTCATGTGTGCTCATATGGAGTATGTCGGTTATAGAAATCTCCCATTGTTCCTCATTGTTTTGAAATATGCATGATTATGTTCTTTTGGATCAAGTTATGATTTATGAAATGTTTTCCCCGCATGTTATGACTTCGATGGGTTTAGGAATATTTTTGGAAATATTGAGCCATACGATATACTTACAATTTCAGTCTTATAATCATGACGTCCCCACTCCTTTAAATTTTATGATTTAAGCATTGCTTTGCATACCTTACATACTCAGTACTATCCAAGTACTGACCCATATATTTTCAGGATACAATTCGTAGGTTCAACATTGTCCCTAGCTTTCGCTCAGTTCCACTTAGTCTTCGGTGGTGAGTGCTCATGATCCGAGGACTTCATTTTTAGACTTGTTTAATTGTCTTATATGCTCAAAATGTTTGGTTAGTTGGGGTCTTGTCCCTTCAACCCGTCTTTTATGATTAGAGGCTTTAAGGCTTATGTGTAGTATTCATCCGTTTATGTTTGGATCTAGTATTGTTGTTTTCTTTATATCTCATGATACAACTTTCAGCTAGCTCATGCTTGATAAGTTAAGTTTTCAACCTTATATGAATGAATTATTATTATTCTCATGCCATGGTTGACTTGGGGTCTCTCGGGGCACCTTGTCCCGTGTCTACAATCCGGGTGTACTCTCAGGTCATGACAAACTTGGTATCAGTGCCATAGGTGTTCGGGGTGTTTCGCAACTGCACGCAAGTGCACGTGGTCGAACAAGTAGTAAAATGGATAAAGTAAGCCAAGTATCGATCCCACAGGGACTGAACCAAGGTAATAATCGAATTAAGTGTTAATGAACTCTAACTCTAAAAATGCAGACAATAACTTAAAAAGGATTTTTGAGAGTTTGTTTCCTAAGTTATACTAATCTAAGAAAAAATTATAAAGTGAGTCTAAACTATAGTAATGAGCAAGCTGAGGCTAAAACGAACATGTAGGGAAGTAATTTATCGATACAATTCGGTTAATCTTTCCTTCGGTTGCTAGTCAAGAATTATTTCCTATGGATAGAAACTTTCGTATTCTACCCAACTTAAGAATCATGAACCTTCAACCTACATTTTTATGATAAAAGAATTTCATGTTCTAGCCATACGAAACTGATTCCTTAATTGATTAATACGACTTTCAGATATATTTCTATTCTGAAGGTAAATCAATTCTCAATTTTCCCAAACTAAGAAGAGATCATATCCTACCAATTCACAACTTTCCAATTTCTCTCCTTTTCAAGATAAAACCGGATTTTTTAGATATAGATTAACATTGGTCAGACATTAATGCAGTAAGAATAAGAATTGATAGAACAACCATGGAAGAAAAGATGAAAAACCAAAATGATCAACAATTACATTCCATTACAAATGTTCTTAACCTCAGCAAGAAATAAATTTAGCCACTCATTTGTGGATTAAACATCATCAAATGAGTATAAATCATACAAACAATTGAAATAAAGGAGAAAGAGTTAGAGAAGAACCCTAAGAATTTCATCCCCTCAACTGCTTGTAACCCACGTTCTTGCTCAACTAAGTCAGAATTATTAAAAATAAACCTAAGTGTGCTATTTATACTAGTGGGAATTTTTACCGGAATAACAAGCAACGTGTCACGGAGTGCATCGCGGAGCACTGCCTCCGTGACACGACGCCATCGCGAACCCTTACTGGAATTTGATGTTCCAGGTAAATATCCCCAACGTGCAACGACATGTAACGTGGGGCTTGGCCTCCGTGTCATGGAGGCAACACGGACCTTCACTGGAAATTTGAAAAAATAAATCATACGAGGCAGACTGCCTCCGCAATGGCAGCATGACACGGCTCCATCGCGGAGCCCCTATATTTGCTACTTTTCCTTGACCTTTTCCACTGCTCCCTTCCGAGTCCATTCTCGATTTTCACCAACATGCAACTTAGCTTCCTAAAATTACATTTTTCCTGCAAAACAACACTAATCATGTTGGTTAGTATAAATTCACATTTTAACTACAAATCACATGAGAATGTACAAATAATGATAGATCAACAAGACGAAATAGAGCATTTGAGCATCACTTGGGCATATAATTTTGCCCAAGATCACTTACCCCACACTTAAAACCTTGTTCGTCCTCGAACCATACTCTCACATCTCATGCAATTGACACCCACGTATGGCTACTTTTGCTCGACAATTCAAGCTACGGTTATACCGATTATTTAATATAGCAAATCATCAAGAAAACATGGATAGTCTCATCAACACAATGAAATACATCACATTAAGACCTCCTAAACTCAAGAATCGACTCTCGAACTTGGCAAACTCATACGAATCAACTGATCAAGAAATCCGACACGAAATTCAATCTCTCGTCAAGCATGTGCCCTCACAACACAAGAGAATTTCTCCCTTTTCAATCATATGATTTCCAAAGCATTACATCTAGGGGTATATGAACACGATTTCGCTCTATCTCCCAAAGAATTCACATGCATCATGTCATGAACCATAGGCTTGCCTCTAATGTATTACTCCACTAATATAAGGATGCATGATGTAAGATCACGTAGGACTTAATGGGTTGTAATATAAGCTAAGGAACTAGTAAATACTGGGATAACCAATAATATCATCTAGCCTTCTTAACTGTTTTTCAATACATCCCACCATCATTATGGGCATTCTTTCTTCCTTCATCCTCCCATTCTTGAAGTCTTTCTTTATTTTTGTTCCCATTTCTTTAAGCACACTCGACTTAATAAAAAAGATTAGTTATACATCTTCATTTTATTTAAATTCGACAAGTGCACCTTTGACCTTATCTTTACTTTCACCACTTCCGCTTTTCCTTTCTTTTCACACTTTTCACTCCTTGAGACTATGGGAAAATTATTTTTCTTGAGCGCTTAAGAGTTTTGGATCAAATTCATGGCTAATGAAAAGAAGGGATTAAGCTCGGTTTCTACCTCTTCAACGAAAGAAAAAAATAGGCTAAAGGCTCAATGGGGCTAACTAGGATGTACATTCAAGGTAGGTATGATAAGAAAAAACTTTCGGTTAAATCAAAGAAATGCCTACATCCTTTCCTACACTACACATCCTTCATTTCGTTTCGCACACACACCAGGCAAGTTCTAGTCACTTCACAATAGCATGGAAGAATCGAAAACTCACCTCACACTCATTGCACATGCTCATCACAAGACTTATTCACAGACTCTTCAATCAGCTAATTACAATAATTCAATATTAAGCCTCAATCACACCGACTCGAACTCTATGGCCTAGGTATCTCAACATGTTTCCCATTTGCATGCTTTCATATGAATCATCTTTGCATCTCAATATCATGTACAACACGCAACAAGAATTCCGAACCATGAAGTAACGACACGTTTGGGAAACAAATAAAAGAAAGGAAATAAACGAAAGAAAAAAAACTACTCCTATCGACTACATTTCCCTTAAGATGGTCCTCATCCATCCATCATAGGAAACGGTCACTATTTACGACTTTGGTTCAATGGGAATATTCTCGGTAAAAGCACCGAAAACAAACGACGAGAAACCCAATCATTAAAACAATCAACAAAAAATTTGAAAAATATAGATAATTTCGATAGAAAAAAAAATATTTACACAATCAACTAACAACAACTCAACACAGCACATAACAACTTAATATTCTTTACAACACCGAATTACAATACAAAACATATGCACAAAATCACAGGGTCATAATTTTTTTTTCACGGGTACCACCACAAGACATGAACATAACCAACAACAAAACAACTGGCACCTAACTACTCCCACCCCACACATAAACCGAACACTGTCCCCAGTGTTCACAAAATTTAATATAGCACAGAAGTAGGTGGTGAAACTCCCTGATCAATTGAAGTATTCAACTTCTTCGTCAGGTGTCGTTACCTCGTCACCCATATCGAATCGCCCCTGCTGTCCTCATCTGACTCAACATCTGAGTCATCGCAGCGTGTCTCCTCATCAGTGGGGACATCATCATCTACAAGCTCCACAAAATCTGGCCTCACTCGGCATAGAGCTCGGGCATTTTCGCCAAAGGGGTAATCTAGCTCGAGCTGCCATAGCTCATCTTCTATTGCTAGCCTCCCTCTTATGCGTAACTGCAACATCTGCATCCCATACATGTGGGCCATATATTGATCATCCCGAGCATGTCGCTCGGCTAATGTGAGAACTGGCCCGTGAGTGGTGTTGGGTGCCTTTGTTTTGGTGACGTCCAAGGCACGCCTATCCATTTGCGGGATGTAGTCTAGGGCCTCCTCCTCGATGTCGTGGCCCCTCAGGAATGTGGTCAGCAAACCACCAAACCCGTACCTGTGCCCTTGTGCAAACGGGCTCTCTTCATGGCAGAGATGATCACCGCCCCAACATTTATCTCCAGCCCTTTCATTAGGGCATAAACCAAGCACACACGATCCCGGGTGACATCTTTCATGTGCACCCCCGGGATTAGGTAGGAACACACAATTTTAAGCCAAATCCTGGCTTCCCTGTTCATTTGAGAGTAAGGCAGTGTCTGATGGTAGCCCCTCTCCTTGTTCCTGCTCCACCGCGCTATCGAAAAGGCTCCACACAGAGTGCGTCTGATATCCGCATAAGGTAGAGTTATGTTCAACTGCCGGAGTACATGGGCATCTGTGTCCCACGCCCCCAATATGGCATTAAGGTGATGGGGCTCAAAGGTGACAACCTGCCCCCTCATCTTGACGGTGTGACTGCAGAGTGTCGGGTTCCAGTTTGCGTAGAACTCCCGAATCAAATGGAGATTGCACTCCTTGGGCTCTTCGAAGATGAAGTTCAACCCGACAGGGTCAATTTGGTGTACGATTCTGGGGAATTTCTATGCAAGTGGCTCCCTTGCAATGTGCTCCTCAGGGAAGTATTTGGTCTCCTTATGTTTTGCATACCATTTCTTCCTTTCGTCCGTCACCCATCGGGTTCCGTATTGATGGCATTGGCCGTGTGGAACCGCTGGTGCTGCTGGAACTGCTGTTCCCAGTCTAATCCTCTTTCTATCGGTGCCTGATGCAGATGCGCCCTTTCCTTTGTCTTGCCTGCTTGACATCGTTCCTGTCAAATCAAACAGACAGTCCCAATGTTATTCAATTAAAAAATTGACTTTGACTAAGGTTGGGTTGAGTTAGGCCACCCCACACTTAGTCTTCTGCCACAATGAAAACAATTCGGCAAAACAATCATTCTTTTCAAATTTTTATCAATTAACATGCCTCGTGCATTCAGATATGTCGATGGAATAATTACTAAGTACTACTCAGACTTCGTACAACTAATCATAATATCACCATCGATTCCATTACATCACATCCCACTTAGCCAAAAAAAATTCTCAACAACAACAACCTATGCAATTCACCAATTTTATTTTCCCGAAAATTCCCTTGTTTATTTAGCATATTCATCTATATTCACACACAATTCACCAAACATGCACAACCCAACTTTTTTCACATTTTCTACCCAATTTAGTTTCTTCCTATTCACATACCAACCCTAGCTACTAATTTCGCAAAAATTCAATCAAACATGTATTTATCGAGTTCATATAATCACAACTATACTACGAACATCATTCAACAATAACTTAAATGAATTCAAGCTCAATTTACACTTAGGGCGTGGTTTACTCACCTCACCTGCTAAAAAATCGAAAATTTAGGCAAAATTTGAGGTTAAGTTCAAGAACATACCTTTAATTCGATGATATCGAAGAAAAGTTGAAGAAATTTCGATCCTAGGTCCGTTTCACGTTGGGGAAGGAGGGAATTTAGGGGTTTTGTCACGGAGGGGAGTGAGAAATGGGAAAAATGAGGGGTTTTCGGGGTTAAAAAGAGGTTTTTTCGCGTGGGTCACCCGGTGACCCGGCGTGACCCGATGCGAATAACACCTCAACGTGTCACGGAGGGTAACGCGGAGCATCCCCTCCATGACACGGAGCCATCGCGCCAGCCTTTTGGAATTTGTAAAAATTCCATAATTGGCTTCAACGTGTCACGGAGGGTAACGCGGAGGCCCTCCTCTGTGACACGGAGCAAACGCATAGGCTCACTGTAATGCCACTTTTTTTATTTTTCTCACCTCGATTTTTTTCCTTTGCCATTCTTTGCATTTTTGCCCTCCGTTCCACCTGAAAATTATCTCACAACAAGAAATTGGTTAGAATTCATAGGTTTCAAACACTACCACAATTTTTGTTTTTATTTGTATTTTTTTTCTCATTTTTTTCTTTTTCTTTTTAACTAATTCTACTCATCTATTACAACAATTTCACGGGTTGCCTCCCATGCAGCGCCTGGTTTACCATTGCGGCTCGACGTCATTAAAGCTCAATCATCCTCTAGAGTGACGTTGTTTTCCCTCGAATAACGTCCTCACCCTAGTAATGCTTACACCGCTGCCCATTAACCATGAACATGGCACTTCGATCTTCTTTCCACAACTCCACTGCCCCGTGCGGGGTCATTCTCACTACCTCAAACGGCCCTGACCATTTGGACCACAATTTCCCTAGAAACAGCTTCAATCTTGAATTGAAAAGCAACACTCTCTTCCCCGGCTCGAAAACACAATGCACCATATGCTTATCGTGCCACCACTTTGTTTTCTCTTTGTAGCCCTTGGCACTTCCATAAGCATGCCAACGAAACTCATCGAGTTCGCTAAGTTGCATCAGCCTCTTCTTGCCCGCTAGCTCTAGGTCCATATTCAATTTCCTCACGGCCTAGAAAGCTCGGTGTTCTAGCTCCACCGGCAGATGACACACTTTTCCATAGACCAATCGACATGGAGAAATCCCAATTGGTGTCTTGTAAGCAGTTCTATATGCCCACAACGCATCATCGAGTTTGCTTGACCAATCACTACGTTGTGCATTCACTGTTTTCTGGAGAATCTGCTTCACTTCTCTATTCGACACCTCCACTTGCCCACTAGTTTGGGGATGATATATCGTTGCCACCTTGTGGCGCACCCCATACTTAGCTAGCAAGTTCTTGAAACTTGCATTGACAAAATGAGCCCCTCCATCACTGATAATGGCTCGGGGTGTCCCAAACCTGGTGAAAATGTGTTTTTTCACAATTCCACCTTGTTGTCATTCCTGGGGCAAGCTAGTGCTTCAACCCACTTTGATACATAATCAACGACCACCAAGATGTAACGATTACCAAATGACGGTGGGAACAGGCCCATGAAATCAATACCCCATACATCAAAGATCTCCACTTCTAGTATATACTGAAGTGGCATCTCTTGCCTCCTACCAATTGTGCCTGTCCTTTGACATCTATCACACATTTTGACGTATGCCATAGAGTCTCTAAACAGTGTAGGCCAAAAGAAACCTGACTGTAGCACTTTGTGCGCTGTCCGCTTGCCTCCGTGGTGCCCTCCACACAATGAATAGTGACAACTCCTCAAAACTTCTGCAATCTGGCTCTCCAGGATGCATCTTCTCATAACCTGATACGGTCCCTATTTAAACAAGTATGGCTCATCCCAAATAAAATACCTGCAATCATGCCTCAATTTTTTTCTCTGCTGAGTCGTAGCCTCCGGTGGATAGACTCCACTTACTAGCAAATTTACTATGTCTGCATACCACGGGATCTCAGCTTCCCCTATTGCCAAGAGCTGCTCATCCGGGAACTCCTCTTTGATGTCGTCACCATCCTTCACATGCGATCGGCTTTCCAATCGCGATAGGTGATCTGCCACTTGATTCTCACTCCCCTCTATCTTTAATTTCTAGGTCAAACTCTTGCAACAACAAGATCCATCTGATCAGCCTGGGCTTTGCATCCTTCTTGTTAAACAGATACCGAATCGCTACATGATCGGTATACACCACTACTCTCGAACCCACCAAATAGGACCTGAATTTATCAAACGCAAACACCAATGCTAGCATCTCCTTTTCTGAGACTGTATAATTACTTTGGGTAGTGTTCAATGTTTTGCTTGCATAATGAATAGAATGAAAGATTCTCTTCTTCCGCTGCCCCAATACAGCTCCCACAGCCAAATCGCTTGCATCACACATCAGTTCAAATGGTTGTTCCCAATCCAGAGAAATAAGGATAGGTGCTTCTGTCAATTTCTGCTTCAACTCCTCGAATGCTTTGACACCCTCATCATCAAACTCGAACTTCACCTCTTTTTCAAGAAATCTGCATAATGGTCTAGAAATTTTTGAGAAGTTTTTGATGAACCGTCTGTAGAACGCTGCATGCCCGAGAAAACTGCGAACACCCTTTACCGACACAGGTGGTGGTAGCTTCTCAATAACTTCAATCTTAGCACGGCGACCTCCAACCCCTTGCAAGACACTTTATGGCCAAGGACGATACCCTCCTTGACTAAGCAATGACATTTCTCCCAGTTGAGTACAAGGTTGGATTCTTCACAGCGAGCTAGCACCCTGTCAAGATTCTGCAAATAAGTACCAAATGAATTACCGAAAACAGAAAAATCATCCATATATACCTCGACGAAATGCTCCACCATGTCGTGAAAGATAGCTATCATGCATCTCTAGAATGTGGCGGGTGCATTGCATAACCCAAATGGCATCCGCCTAAAAGCATATGTTCCATAATGACATGTGAAAGTAGTCTTCTCCTGATCCTCCGGTGCTATGGCTATTTGGTTATAGCCAGAGTACCCATCAAGGAAACAATAATATTCTTGTCCCGCCAATCTGTCCAATATCTGATCAATAAATGGGATATGATAGTGATATTTCGTTGTGGCTTCATTGAGCTTTCTATAGTCCATGCAAATCCTCCAGCCTGTGATGATGCGAGTAGGGATCAACTCATTTTTCTCATTGGTGACCACGGTCATCCCTCCTTTCTTTGGGACACACTAAACGGGGCTGACCTATTCGCTGTCCGAAATAGGATAGAAAACACCTGCATCAAGCCACTTAATTACTTCTTTCCTAACCACGTCCTTCATCACCAAATTCAACCTTCGCTGTGGATGAACAGTTGGCTTTGCTCCTGTCTCCATGAAAATTCTGTGTGTGCAAAAAGCTGGGTTGATACCCCGAATATCTGACATTTTCCAGCCCATTGCTTTCTTCCTTCTTCTGAGGACCACCAATGCTTCCTTTTCCTGTGCCTCCGTCAATTCTGCGGAGAGGTTTACTGGCAAAGTATCCTCTTCCCCCAAAAAGACATATTTTAAATGGGGAGGCAATGTTTTGAATTCCAGCTTTAGTGCTTCCTCAATAGATGGTTTCGGCAATGGTTCCAGGGAAGTCATTGAAGGCTGAAAGTCCTGCTTTCTTGGATACCTTTGTGGTTCATTAAGCATTTGCACCACCTCATAAGTATCTCTATCTCTGAAATAATCGGAGCTCAGCAATGCTCTTTCCAATGAATCTCGAGATTCAACAATCTGAAGAATTTCTGCTTGATCAAGCACACTGATTGCTGAAAGCTCCTCATGTATGGCCAGAAGCTTCATGGCCTTAAATACATCGAATACCTCCACTTTATCACGCGCCCGCATAGTTAGCTTCCCTGCAGCTACATCAATCAAATCTTTCCCGATTTCCCAAAATAAATGGGACTTCCGCATCCGGCTCAAAATCCAGAATAATAAAATCTACCGAGAAGATAAGGGAGCCCACTTGCACCAGCACGTCCTCCACAATGCCATCTGGTCTGGCCAAAGGATGATTCGCTAACTGCAAGATCACTGTAGTTGGTCTAGGACTGCCTAGCCCCAAGTTCTTGAATACCGATGTCGGCATCAAGTTAATGCTCGCTCCCAAATCGCATAATCTGCGAGCTCGGATACTTTTCCCAATTGTAATTTGAATTGTAAAGCTCCTAGGGTCCTTGAGCTTTGTTGGCAACCTGTTCTATATCCGAGAAGTGCACTCCTCCGTAAGCGCCACCGTAGTATACTCCGTCAATTTGCTTTTGTTAGCTACGATGTCCTTGATATACTTTGCATACTTCGACACTCCCTGCAAAACATCAACAAGAGGTAAATTAATGTGTACCTGTTTAAGCACCTCCATGAACTTTTTGAAACAAGCTTCCTCCTTGTGTTTCTTTAATCTTTGAGGGAACAGGGGTGGTAGTCTTTCTACTTCAGCTGCCTTCTCCTTCCCCTCTCATCATTCTGTTCCCTTTCTTTCTCCACTGCTCCTGACTGCTGAGGTGGTCTTTCTGGTTCCACCTCCTTGAGTTGTAAACCACTCCTTGTGGTCACTACATTTACTTGCTTGGGATTCAGGTCAGTGTCACTCGGTAGTCTTTCTCTTGGCCTGGTGTTTTGAGCTCCGGCTAGTTGCCCAAACTGGTACTCCAACACCTTTGTAGCTAACTGATTGTTCTTTACATCTGCCGCCAATTTCACATAGTCAGCCTGCAATTTAGCTTGGTTAGCTATCAGTGTTTTAAACATTTCCTCAATGCTGGGTGGTGGTGGTGGAGGAGGTGCATTGTTGCTTATGTATTGAGTCTTATAGTTCTGCTGCCCTCCTTGATTTCTCTGCGCACCCTGATTCGAACTCTGCCCTTGATGGCTGTTACTACCCCAGGAGAAATTCGTATGTTTCCTCCAATTAGAGTTGTAGTTGTTGCCATACCATTGGTGATTATTTCTCTATACATTACCAACAAAGTTTACTAAATCTGGATTTGCACCACAACACTCAGCTGAGTGTTCATTACTACCGCATACTTCACACCAAATCTGCTGCACTACATTAACTGGGGCTTGAGGTTGATTCAAACTGATATTGATGAAGTGGGTGTTGAGTTGATTTTGCAATGCAGCTATCTGTGCAGCGATAGCTGTAAAACCATCCACTTCCAAGACTCCTGCCGCTTTCCTTGTTCCTCCTCTAGAAGAGCCTGCATTCCTCTCTGGATTTCCCTGCGAAATATGATTTAACATAGTATACAGCTCCTCATAAGTCTTTTCTAATGCTTGTCCCCCAGCCGCTGAGTCTAGCAAAATTTTTGTGTGGGGTTCCAAACCCTCTATGAAAGTATGCACCAGCATATCATTGGACTGGTGATGGTGAGGACAATCCCGTAACATGGATTTGAATCTTTCCAAAGATTGATACAGATTCCCCCCCTCTCTTTGTTTAAAACTTAGAATCTGACTTCTAAGTCTTGCTGTTTTCCCGGATGGAAAGAACCGTATCAAAAATTTTCTTGCAAGATCATCCCAAGTGGTGATGGAATTAGGTGGCTCAACTTTCAACCACCTCTTTGCTTCTCCCAATAGTGAAAATGGGAACAATGTAAGCCTTACGTAATCAGATGATACTCCAGTGGGGATGTAAGTGTCACTTATCTCCCAAAAGTATTGGAGATGTTGTTGTGGATCCTCGTGAGGGAGACCTGTGAATTGCCCGCTGGTGTGCAGCAATTGCACCATATTCTATTTCAGCTCAAACCTCCCTCCTGGCTCAGGTTTGCGAATGCTTGAAGTAACATTGTTAGCATGTGAGATTGCCACTTCGCGAACCGGCCTAGCTGCCATTTCCTCGGGCACTAATACTACCCTCACAAGTGGTGGATTCTGTTGTTGCTCCAGGATTGTTTGTCTGAGCAACTGCAGCTTTTTCTCTAGAGCTTCTCTCCTTTGACGATGAAACTGTCTTTTCGGCTCTAAGTATGAATCCACCAGCCCCTTGTCTCTTACCAGTGTTCAACAGAATTCAGTATCTGCTAAAGACAGGCTAAGATCAAGTTGTCAGCACTTATATAGAAATTGTAAACTAACACTTAAGAAAACAATTTTACCAACTGCCAGTCCCCGACAACGGCGCCAAAAACATGTTCGGGGTGTTTCGCAACTACACGCAAGTGCACGTCATCGAACAAGTAGTAAAATGGATAAAGTAAGCCAAGTATCGATCCCACAAGGACTGAACCAAGGTAATAATCGAATTAAGTGTTAATGAACTCTAACTCTAAAAATGCAGACAACAATTTAAAAAGGATTTTTGAGAGTTTGTTTCCTAAGTTATACTAATCTAAGACAAAATTATAAAGTGAGTCTGAACTATAGTAATGAGCAAGCTGAGGCTAAAACGAACATGTAGGGAAGTAATTTATCGATACAATTCGGTCAATCTTTCCTTCGGTTGCTAGTCAAGAATTATTGCCTATGGATAGAAACTTTCGTATTATACCCAATTTAAGAATTATGAACCTTCAACCTACATTTCTGTGATAAAAGAATTTCATGTTCTAGCCATACGAAACCGATTCCTTAATTGACTAATATGACTTTTAGATATATTTATATTATGAAGGTAAATCAATTCTCAATTTTCCCAAACTAAGAAGAGATCATATCCTACCAATTCACAACTTTCCAATTTCTTTCCTTTTCAAAATAAAATAGAATTTTTTAGATATACATTAACATTGGCCAGACATTAATGCAGTAAGAAAAAGAATTGATAGAACAACCATGGAAGAAAAGATGAAAAACCAAAATGATCAACAATGACATTCCACTACAAATGTTCTTAACCTCTGCAAGAAGTGAATTTAGCCACTCATTTTGTGGTTTAAACATCATCAAATGAGTATAAATCATACAAACAATTGAAATAAAGGAGAAAGAGTTAGAGAAGAACCATAAGAATTTCGTCCCCTCAACTGCCTGTAACCCATGTTCTTGCTCAACTAAGTTAGAATTATTAAAAATAAACCTAAGTGTGCTATTTATACTAGTGGGAATCTTTCCCGAAAGAACAAGCAACGTGTCACGGACTGCATCGCGGAGCACTGCCTCCGTGATACGGCGCCGTCGCGAACCCTTACTGGAATTTGATGTTCCCAGTAAATATCCCCAACGTGCCACGGCATGTAACACGGGGCTTGGCCTCCGTGTCACGGAGGCAACGCGGACCTTCACTAGAAATTTGCCAAAATAAATCATCCGAGGCAGACTGCCTCCGCGATGGCAGCATGACACGACTCCATCGCGGAGCCCCTATATTTGCTGCTTTTCCTTGACCTTTTCCACTGCTCGCTTCCGAGTCCATTCCCGATTTTCACCAACATGAAACTTAGCTTCCTAAAATTACATTTTTCCTGCATAACAACACTAATCATGTTGGTTAGTATAAATTCATATTTTAACTACACATCACATGAGAATGTACAAATAACGATAGATAAACAAGATGAAATAGAGTATTTGAGCATCACTTGGGCATATAATTCTTCCCAAGATCAGGTTCAGAGGTGTCCTAGGTAGTCTGAAAGCAACATTAGGTAGAGTCTTTTTCATGGGTGTGAAGCGCACCACACTTATGAAGAAGATGCTACTGAACGTTTTAGGAATATTTCCTTTTTTCATGATCTATGTCGTGCAGTCAAAATCTCTCCCTCTTTCTAATTCGTGTTGTTCACGATTGCACAAAATTTATGGCTACCAGAAGGATAATCAGAAGGAGGAACAGAAATGATGAAGGCCACGGGGGTGGCAATGATGATGGGCGTCAGCAAGCCCCACCTGTTCAGGAGCCCCATGGACTAGAGCCAGCTGCCCATGCCATGTTTTCGGCAGCTATTCAAATGCTGGTGCATGCCTTGACCGCTCAGGTCAACCAGTAGGCTATTACGCCTGTTCCTCAGAATGGTAATGCAGCGACTGTCCGAATCAGATACTTTTTGAGGATGAACCCTCCCGAGTTCACGGGGGAAAAGGAGGATGAGGATCCACATGAGTTCGTCGAAGGGATTTTTAAGGTCACTAAGGTCATGGGAGTTACAAGTGAGGAATGTGTTGATTTGGCCTCTTATTAGTTGAAGGAGGTCGCTTACATTTAGTTCAAGCAATAGAGGGATAGCAGGGCAGTGGGAGCAGGCCCTATCAGTTAGGATGAGTTCCACATAGCCTTTCTCGACAGGTTCTTCGCTTGTGAGATGAGGGAACTGAAAGCAAGTGAGTTTGTCAACCTTAAGCAAGGAAAGATGACGGTGCTGGAATATGCACTTGAGTTCACTCGCTTGTCAAAATATGCCCCGGAGTTAGTGATGGATCAAAGGGCGCGGGTAAGAAGATTCGTGCAGGGAGTAGCTGAGTATCTGGATAAGGACTGTAGAACAGCCATGCTTTATCAGGATATGGACTACCCCCGGATAGTCCTTTATGCTCAGTAGATGGAAGCAACTCATATGAGGTAGAGAGAGGCTAAGAGGCCAGAAGTAATAGCCACAGGTTCTTCCGGCCTAATCCAAGGGGTGAATTTCACCAGCAGTCCTAACATAGGCCCACTACACCAGCACCATCTTCAGCTAGAACTCCATCCAGAGCACAGGACGGTCAGAGGAGCAGGACCTTAGGTTCCAGGAGTCAAAATAGCATGGGCACAGAGCGCACATTCCTATCTTTTGCAACTTGTGGCAAGAACCACTCGGGGAAATGTTTGGTAGGCTCAGACGCTTGTTTCAGCTGTGGAAAACCCGGACACAGACTTAGGGATTACCTTGAAGCTAGGTAAGGGGGTAGTGGAGCCCGCACTTCAGCAGTCAGTTCAGCCGTCCAAATAGCACGTCAGACTAAGCAGGGTGCTCCGACTCGCTCAGCTGTCGGCCAATGCCAGAACTATTTTTATGCACTTGGCTCTCGGCAGGAGTAAGAGACTTCTCCCGATGTGGTTACGGGTATGTTCCAACTTTTTCTCATTGATTCTTATGCTTTATTAGATACGGGAGCCACACTATCTTTTGTGACACCTTACATTGCTACTCACTTTAAAGTCAGTCCTGAAATCTTGTTCGAACCATTTTCTATCTCTACCTCGGTTGGTGATTCAGTCATAGCGAGATGGGTATATAGAGGTTTCCCTATTACAGTGACACATAAGGGTACCTTGTCAGACTTAGTATAGTTGGATAAGACTTATTTTGATATCATCTTAGGCATGGATTGGTTGTTTGCATGTTATGCTTTTGTTAACTATAGAAATCGGGCAGTGGAGTTTCGGTTTCCAGGTGAACCAATTTTAGAATGGAGGGGTGGTTCAGCGGTACCTTTGGGTTGCTTTATCTCCTATATCAATGCTAGAAAAATAATTTCCAAGGGCTATATTTACCACTTGGTTAGGGTTAAGGATGTCACGTCCTAGACCCCAACCTTTCAGTCAGTTCCCGTGGTGTGGTATTTCCAGATGACCTACCAAGTGTTCCTCCCAAGAGGGAGATTGATCTGGAGATTGACCTTTTACCCGACACGCAACCCATATCAATTCGCCCCAGCCGAGCTAAAAGAGTTAAAGGAGCAGTTGAAGGATTTGCTGGATAAGAGTTTCATTAGACCGAGTAAGTCCCCATGGGGTAATTTTGACTTTTCTATGCTTTTGGGCCCTAAACCACATCGTTTTGAGGTTGGAATAGGGTCCTTAAGGGATGAAAACTCTTGTTAAGTTCATTTTAGCAGTTACAAGGGTTAGAGAAAGGAGTAGAAAGGGTTTCTAGCAACTTTCTTCAAGATTCTTCAAGTTTTCACTTAGGGTTCTTTAGGGGAGTAGGAAATCACGAAATTTCTAGGTATGTGGGTGTTGAATGGGTAGATTAGACCCTAACCATGCCCATTTCTTTCCATTTCCTACAATTAAGTTACCAAATTCTTGTAGGTCTTAACGCAATTGCGTGATTTCTCAGAAGTTTACATGAAAGTGTGGTAGTATGTTTAAATTATAGATTTTGAAGTATTTGGGCTGATATTGCTTGTATTTTTTTTATTTCATGATTTAAAACTCTAAAAGTATGGATGCCCAATTATGAAGGATTTTTAGTAAAATTCATGTTCATGATAATTCCACAAGCTTAATACGAATTTTTTGAATTTCAAGCATGTCTTTAAGTTTTCTATTTCTTATGTTGTCATGATTATGTTTTGCGTAAACTAAGCATTTCAAGCATGATTAAGATTTTGGGCCATGCCCATATGTTGTGTATGATTTATGAACTATGTCTTTGGCCGACTCACGGGCCCAAATTCCATGGCTAGTATTATGAACTTTCAAGCATGGTATGATTTTCACAGTTAAACTAGTCGTGCATGTTATGTATGAATTTCTATGAGCACGTTGCATGTTCTAGGAGTAGTGATTAACACCGAGTCGGTTCGGGGCCCAGGTTATGCCCCGAATCTCAAAACTATGTGCCACCGTAGGATTATGTTTGGTACCTCCTCAATGATTGTCCCCTATGCCCTACGAGGCCTTCATGAGTGATATCATGCCTTTCTTGGTTCATACCCTTGGCAACGTATGAACGGCCTCCCGACTAGGTGTACAAGTCGGACTTCATGTGTGCTCATGTGGAGTATGTCGGTTATAGAAATCTCTCATTGTTCCTCATGGTTTTGAAATATGCATGATTATGTTATTTTGGCTCAAGTCATGATTTACGAGATGTTTTCCCCACATGTTATGACTTTGATGGGTTTATGAATATTTTTTGAAATATTGAGCCTTAGGATATACTTACAATTTCAGTCTTATAATCACGACGTCCCCATTCCTTTAACTTTTATGTTTTTAAGCATTTCTTTGCATACCTTACATACTCAGTACTATCCAAGTACTGACCCACATATTTTCAGGATCTGATTCGCAAGTTCAGCATCGTCTCTAGCTTGCATTCAGTTCCTCAGTCTTCAGTGGTGAGTCCTCATGATCCGAGGGCTTCATGTTCAGACTTGTTTAATTGTCGTATGTTCTCAATATGTTTGGGTTAGTTGGGGTATTGTCCCTTCAACCCGTCTTTTATGATTAGAGGCTTTCAAACTTGTGTGTAGTATTCAGCCATTTATGTTTGGATCTAGTATTGTTGTTTTCTTTATATCTCATGATATGACTTTCAACTAGTTCATGTTTGATAAGTTAAGTTTTCTTCCTTATATGAATGAATTATTATTATGCTCATGCCATGGGTTGACTTGGGGTCTCTTGGGGCTCCTTGTCCTGTGTCTACGATCCGGGTGTACTCTTGGGTTGTGACAGAAAATTAGGTATAATTTCTATCCTAACTGCGAATCCTATCATAAAGATAAGAATTTGCTCCCTACATTCTAATGTTCTAGCCTAGGGTTACTCTTTCAAGCTTCTACCTAAGCTTAACACGTTTGTTTTCATGGTGATCAAGCATAAAAAAATATTAATAATAAAGGATGTAAGACAAAACAACAACTAAAAACTCAAACCGCGAAGAATTCAGGCATTTACAATCATATTACATAGCCTCAACCCTAGAGAAAGGGTTTTAGCCACTCATGTTCGTAAAAATACTCAAAAACACGGTTAGAGTAACTTACTTACAAGATTAATTAAAAGAGAAGGAAAAACAATGAACCCTAAGTAGAGTTCTTCACTTCTCCCTTCGCTCCTTTACGGTTTTCCGAGGACATTTCGTGATAAATGATTTTAGAAGCTAAGGGTTCAATTATAATAAGTTGGAAAAATACAAAATTTGGCCTGGGGTGAAATAGCTCGTGGCGCGCTACCTATTGCGGAGATTTGCCTCCGTGTCACGGAGCTTAATGTGGAGATCAGGCTCCGTGACATGGAGCAATCGCGCAGGCTCACTGTTTGGTAGCCCCTGCTTATATAAATTAACTCTTTGCTCCGTGGCATTTTGTTGAATGCCACAATGCTTCTCTGTGCCATGGAGTTGACTCCAAATGTCCTTTTTAGCTTGTCTCACCATCCATAATCCGTCCCTTAACATTTATCTTCAAGATTGGGACCAATATCTTCACATTGAGCTACATACATTGGCAATTTCAACCTACAAAGAGAGTAAATCATATTTGTTAGTCCATGGCCACAAATTAAACAAAATACATGAGATTATTCTTAAATTAAGGTACAACATGGGTATAAAATAGTATTTTGGCATGTAAATATGCCCAAAATAACTTTACCTTCTTTTGAGTTATTATGGTCAAAGGAGAAGCAATGGAGGAGAACCCTTCTACAAATCGTTTGTAATAACCAGCTAGGCCTAAGAAACTCCTAATTTTTGATGGGGAGGTTGGTCTTGACCAGTCCTTGATTGCCGCTATCTTTTGAGAATCCATCTGAATACCCTCACTAGAGACCACATGACCGAGGAATGCAACTGATTTCAGCCAGAATTCACACTTGTTAAATTCAGCGAATAACTGGCGGTCCCTGAGAATCTGCAAAACAATTCTCAGATGATCTGCATGTTCCTCCTCTATTCTGGAGTAAACTAGAATATCGTATATAAAGACAGTAACGAATATGTCCAGGTACTGCTTAAATACCTTATTCATCAAATCCATAAATACTTCAGAAGCATTGGTTAGTCCAAAAGTTATAACTACAAATTCATAGTGACCATACAGAGTTCTGAAGGCTATTTTCGGAATGTCACATTCTCTGGCTCTGAGATGGTGATATCCTGATCTGAGATCTACCTTGGGAAAACAACTAGATCTTTGAAGTTAGTCGAAAAAGTCAATAATCCTGGGTAGAAGATACTTGTTCTTGATTGTTACCTTGTTTAGCTAATGATAGTCGATGCACAGTTTAAGTGTACCATCTTTCTTTCCTACGAATAGGACTGGGGCACCTCATGGAGAAATGCTTGGTCTACTAGAGCCCTTATCTAGAAGGTCTTTCGACTGTACCTTTAACTCTTTAAGCTTATCAGGAGCCATTCAATAAGGAGAATGAGATAAATTGGGTATTTGGAAGAAGGTCTATGCCAAAGTTTATTTCCCACTCGGGAGGGACTTCGGGAAGATCTTGAGAAATACATTGGGGAAATCATTTACAACTCGAACTAACTAAAGTGTTGGGGTCTCAAAACTAGAATCTTTAACCCTAACTAGGTGACAGATGTACCCCTTGGAGATCATTTTCCTAGCCTTAAGGTATGAAAAGAACCAACCCTTAGGCGCTGAAGTACTACCCTTCCTTTCTAGGGTTGGCTTATTAGGAAATAGGATCCTAAACACTCTGGTTCTGCAGATGACTAAGGAATAACAAGAATGTAACCAGTCCATGCCAAGGATGAGGTCAAAATCGACCACATCTAACTTTACTAGATCAACTTAGGTGATTTTATGCAATACTGTGACCGGATAATTTTTGTATACCCGACTGGCTCTAACTAACTCACTAATAGGGGCAGAGACTGAAAATAGTTCCGAAAGAGTTTTTGGACTAATATCAAACTGGATGGCAATGTAAGGAGTCACGAAAGAAAGTGTGGCTTCTAGATATAGTAAAGCATACACATCTATTTGAAAGAGACATAACATACAAATAACTAGGCCAAGTAAGATCTCCTGGTCCTAACGGGAGGATAGGGCATAGAAACGGTTCTGGTGTTGACCTCCACTTGTATGTGAGGTAGTATCCTGCTGAGCTGAGTGACCTGGCGAAGTTGCTGTTGTAGTGGACTGGGCCTTCCCTCGTCCTACTGACAGGCAATCCCTCAACTTGTGACCCAGATAACCACAACCAAAACAACCCTCTTTGCCAAGATAGAATTCACTCGAATGGTTCTTACCACACTTAGCACATACAGGAAAAATACGGCTGCTGGAGACATTACTCCGAGACTGGGAGCCTGATGCTCCAACCCTCTAATCTTTTGGGGCTTGAAAGGAGGAGCACTGGTTGGCGAGGGCCTGGATGCCTCTGTTGCTGCTGTGGAAGACTACCATTGCCCGATTCTACTGTGAATACTCAAACTGAACCCTCCGTGCCCACTTAGTTTCCCACTCTATCTCCATCAGTTTCTCCGCCTCTATCTGTTGTGCGTGGATAATAAGTATGGAGATGTCCATCTCATAGATAAGCATGACAGTCCTGCACTTCTTGACTACGAAGTCTGAGACTCCATTCACAAACTTGAGCATGCGAGCCCTCGACTCAGCAACCATTTCTGGAGCATACCTCGACAGTTGAGTGAATTTTAAGGCATACTCCTACACCATCATGTCGTTCTGCTTCAAATTTACATACTTAACTACCTTAGCCTCTCTTAATTCCCAGCAAATGAATCTATCAAGAACGCAGTCACAAACTCATCCTACTCCACCAGAGATGCACCATTCTGCCTTCCCTCTCTCCACTTCTTATACCATATCTGCACCACCCATTTCAACTGATAGGCAGCCAAATCTGCACTTCCGACAGAGCTAACACCTATGATTTAGGTGATCTTCTAAACCTCGTCAATGAACTCCTATGGGTCCTCATCTTCCTTAGACTCGTGAAATGCTAGGGGATTCATCCGAGTAAAATGTCGGACTCTGGAAGCAACTACAGACCCATTAGCTTTGATAGGTACGACAACTTTCTAGTTGACCTGGTTGGTCATTGCCTGAGCTAGCATTTGGATAGCAGCATGGAACTCCCCGCATGTGATACCTGATCATCTTGAGGGGCTGCTAGAGCTGGTGGGGTTGCTAGTTAACATTATTATTCCTCCTTATAGTTCCTATTTTTGGAGGTATCGTCAACTAAAAATGATACAACATGAGTTAGGAGGACATTTTAGAGATTAAAACTCTACGCAAGATAAGAATAAGGAGGAAAGGAGACTTTCCTAAAAATGCCTCGTAGTCTGCTCCTCATAAGTGTGGCGTGCTTCGCACCTATGGAAAAGACTATACTTGACATGACTTTTAGACATCCTAGGAAACTTTAAACGTTGCTCTGATACCAAGTTTTTCACAACCTGAATTTGCACCCTGGATGTGACATGGTACTTAGGATCACAAGTGACCCCAAGAAAACTCGTGGCATAGCATAATTTTATAATGGCTGAGCTACTGAAAAAGAATCTTAAGCGGAAGCTGATTGCAACCAAATAACTAAATACTGAATAAATAAAGAACATTTGATAAATTATTGATATTTGTTCAAATGTTGATACTCGAGCTGAAACTAACATATTATGTCTGAAAGCCATCCAAAAGAAACTGGTGAGTTGATGGGAAAAACCCCTAGATAACTCTAATGTCTGAAAATCTAAAATGATAATAACTGAAGTCTAAACTCCGGTCCTCGGAAGATGAGAACTCATCATTGTCAACTGCTAGAAATCACCGCGAGAATCTAGCTGCAATACTGAGGCTGGGTAGCTAAGCCTATATCATATAATGATATAACACAAGAAATATGTCGTCAGTACTTTGAATGTACTAAGTATATGAGATATACAACTATAAAATATAGAATATGCTGATAGTCTGAAAAGTTGTACTAAAAGGCATAACTTAACTAAAGTACCATGACCAATACTAAAATACATAAATATCGATATGAAGTAGTAGTTTGACAATACATAATAAAGTACAGTAAAACCAATTTAAGAATCATGTGAATGTACTAAAAACTGAGTCTGTAATTGTGACTAATACTGTAACTATGCTGAATGATGGGAGAGTCTATTAATCGATATAACCAGGGAACAAACCATGAAGTTTTATGTATACGCCTCATCAATAGGACCCAATATACCTTACTAGGGTATAAAGTCATGGCTGATGTGATCACTAAAATTGATGCCCATTCGGGCTAATAACCTACGTGTGACAAGTAGTTCTGGGTCTTGGGTGTGCTGAACACTGGACCAGCTTGGTGCTAAGAACTACTCCCAATTGACAAGTTTATTGATAATTTATAGAAAGCTCAAAACCTAGTGTTATTAAAGCTAAGTCAAACTTTATTTGATAGTATTTTGAGAAACTAAAGAACCTGAAATACTGATTATACTATGACTATCTATACACTGAAATCATGATAGAATCACAATGACTGAAATATGAATTCATGCTAACTCAAAGCCATATAGAAGCAAAATACATATTTATATAACTAAACTTGAATCATGTGGAAATTTGTCATAAAAGTATCATTTGTAACTAAATTTGTAAAACCATAAATATCACATACTAGAAATCACAAGAGATTTGAGAACATTGAAGTAATAAGGGAACTCATAACTAAACAAAAACCCTAGGACATGATTTTCTATGGGAATGAAATATAAATGTTTTCTGAAAGTTTTTGGGACACAAGGGTGAAAGGATAACTCTTGTTGAAATCCCACATACCTTGAGAAGAACCTTTGAGAAAAGCACCTGAAACCTTGAGGGAGAGAAGAAGCCCTAGTTCTTTCTTGAGAGGAGCTTTGGATTTTACGAACATTTGTCTGAAAATCTAATTAGGGAATGAGGGAGAAGAACCGTTCACCCCTCTAAAAGCATTGGGATTTTTTTTGGTTCAAATCATAATCTTTGCATTTCATGGAAAAAAATATTTACAAATGGGCTATGAGTATATGCTGACTATACACTTCCCTACATCATAATCCATCCACTAAACAACTAATAAAAAAAAGCTATATATACAATAAGGAAAAAAATTAAAGTGAAGTAAAGTTTTCTTCCATTTTTCATTCCTATCTCCTCTCATGTGAATGTGTAGGACAATCTCTCTGCATATGTTCTCCTCATTAAAGCTTTCTCTGTTGAATCTTGTTGCATTCCTGCCTCTCCATATCAAGGCAATCACCATGGCAAATGCACAACTTGTAATAGCTCCATTTCTAGTCCTATTCTTAGCTTGTTGATACACGCAAGTAACTTCAGCTTTCCAATCTTCAATGTTCCTGTTATGCACTAGCTAGTTACATACCTTGCTCCACAAGTGATATGTCATTCGACATTCAGAAAATAGGTGTTCAAAATTCTCCATTGCAAGGCCACAGTAACACACAATCTAGGAGATTTGAATGCCAAACTTCTATAGTCTATCTACTATTGCCAGCCTCCGCTGCACAACTAACAAGAGGATGAATTTATATCTAGGATGTATGTGAGTATGCAGTAACATAGCCTTATAGTCTACTCTAGGATACTGTGGAATCATCTTCAAATATATTCCCCTGACAGAATACCCTGTAGCATCCTTTACTGAGCTTAGTCAAGTAATTAAATATCATGAAAGCTGTGATTCTGCATCATATAATCCCCGGTAGCAAGTATTTTCCTCACAACCCAAGACGCAGACTTGGGTATAGGATAAGTGTTAAGATCCTTCCTCTTGATATAGTAGTTATGTATCCAATGAATCTGCAAACAATCCTTCTTTCTAGCTACATCAAACAGTTTGAGAAGAGCTGCTTTATTCCATATTTCTAGGTTCATATCAAGTAGATCACCTGCTACCTTTGGAAGACAAATTTTTTTGAGGATACTAGTGCTTTTATAGAGACAGTCACATTCTCTATCCATAGGAAAGTTCTAAGAGCAGTCCCAATAAGTTTTCGAACCTTCTTTGGAAATAGGAAAACCTTTGAAATTATTCCCAAAATAACATAGTTTAGGAACTAAAATAGCAAAAAGTTATAAAAGTGCCCCCAGAGAAAATTCTGGAAAACTGCCCGTACCGACTCAACAGGTCACACAACGAGTCATTAGTGGTGACTATGACTCATTTGGACTAGTTGTTGGTGCTGCATCTTAAAAATCTAGTTTCTAGACTTGACCGATGGAGGGGAACAATGACTCATTAGGTAGATCAATGGTTCGTTTGTTCCACTCGTTATCACTGGGGAAAGTGTTGAGCAGATTTTGCATCTCTCCCGATGGATGGATAGAACAACCCGTTATCTGAAACAATGGGTTGTTATTTGCAACCATTGTCATTGAGGGAAGTTTAGAATTTTCTATATTTCATCCAATGATTTCGTGGGATGAGTCATTACTTCAAACAATGACTCATCGTCTGGCTCATGGTTTGGGATAAGGATCTTTTATCATGTTCTAGACTTGACAGAACGGCCAAGACAATGATTCATTACCACTAACTACATGTCATTGTACCACTCGGTAAATCTGAGGGAGGAATATACTTGAAAACTAAAGACAGACTTAATGGATTGTTGTCTCTGACAATGACTCATCTGACGAGTCGTTGTGAGAAAAATTTTCTGGTTTCATTTTTATTTTCATTCCACGCCTGGGGTTTGGTCTAAGGAACTTCTGGGGTGTTACGCCCTTATCATTCATTCTTGGGTGGACCTTACTTTCAAGTCTTAAAGTGCCGAAGACTACTTTGGATTGGAGGTCACACAACAAAAAGGAATAAGCTACTTTTGTGGCTAAGAGAAGAATAAGGCTTATGGCTCAAGAGGGTTAACTAAGAAAAATGTTCAGGAAGGTAAAACAACATGGGAAACATGGCTTTGTGAAAGAAATGACTTAATAATGTCTTAACTCTCTAACAACTAGCCATCCTACATACACTAAGGCAAGTACTATATGCTACAATATATACAAAATACAACAATTAAGCTCACTTCACATGGAATTAAGACTCCAGTTAGTTTCTCATAGCTACACATTCATACAATCACATTGAATGACATGTGTTTTTCATTATAAGCCCTACAAGTGTCTTGAGTCGAATTAAAGAACTTTGTGTGTCTCTATTGGAATTCTCACTAGATGAACACTCAATTGCCTCTAGCTTAACATATAAGTGAAATGTCAAAGAGCACACAAGTGATTAATATCTGACATAATCCTATAAAATAAAAAAACGTGTCTAATTTCTCTTAAGACATCTATCAGAGGAAAGAGTCAGTACTCTATGACGTCACAAGAATATAAAAAATTTAAAATTTTTTGACTCTAAGATTAAACTAAACAAACTCAACTACCAGAGATTAACAGATTATCCAAACATCACAAGGCATCATCCAGGATATCAGTCATCAGCATTATTATCTATACAAAATATGACCTAATCAATCATAGAGCTACTACCATAGGGAATGAAAACTATGCTACGACCTACTATGAATATAGCAAACAATGAGTAAATATGAAATCTTTCCTCCACCCCACACTTAAACGGTGCACTATCCTTAGTGCACATACAAATATGTCAAGTAGGTAGAGAAAAGGAACTTCCTGGGCCACTATGCACAATCATCGTCATCAAGATTGTACTCCTGATCATTTTCATCCTCACAATCATCCTCACAATCAATCTACATGGCTCCCGTAGCAGCATCATCCTCATCATCATCATTGTCCAAGTCATCAACCCCATCAGTAAGCATCGTGGCCTCATCATCATACAGCGACTCCTCAAAGGCTGGTCCCACTCTACACATCAATATAGCACTCTCTGTGAGTGAGTACCTCTCCTCCAGAGCTTCCATCTCATCTTCCATGGTAGGTCGACCTCCGATCCTTAGTTGCAAATCTAACATGCCAAACATGCAGCCTCTCCAGCTATTATCCTAGGCCTGGCAATCATCTACAGTGAGAGGTAGAGCTATGGAACTGATAGGCTCCTTAACCTTCGTGGCATCCATTATCTTGCCTACTAGGTGCCCTGGTCGAGGTAGTTGAAGTTATGCCTCTTGGAAGTGATGGGCTCCTTTACCTTCGTGGCATCCATCATATTGCCTACTAGGTGCCCTAGTCGAGGTAGATGAAGTTATGCCTCTTCCTCCTCAATGCCAGTGTCTCTCAAAAACTGGGCCAAGAGAGTACTATAACAGTACTTCTACCTGTAGTTATCCCACGATCTCCTCATATTGCCTCTAAGAACTTCACCAAAGTTGAATGGTATGCCTTCGACTCTCTAGTGATGTCTGTTATGTGTGTCCTAGGGAGAAGCACCACACAAACAATCTTACCCACACTTTTTCCTCCTTATTCATGTAAGGGAATGGAAGCATACAATGGTCCCTTTCCCAATGGGCTGATGAACGCTCACGACAAAGAGTATGGCGAATATTGCAATATAAAGTCTTCTACAGCAGAATGAAGTACTCAGATGGGTCTACCACAGGTGTACCGAGGAAGGCATTGAATCTTTTAATAGTGAACCGAACCATCTATTCTCGTACTTTGACCTCATTGCTCTCCCCAAAGGAAGTGTCCCAGTTTGGATAGAATTCTCTCATTGAGGTGAGTTTGCACTCCTCTAGCTTGGCGAAGATGTATCCCAATCCCAACTCACGGACCTTGCACTAGATGGTGGGGAACTCAAGTGCAAGGTGGCCTTCTTCAATTCAATTCTCGGGAGCATATTTGACCTCCTTTTGTGTGTTGAACCATGTTAGACCATGAGGCTCCATCTCTTTCTTCATAGTAGGGGCTCCCTTGGCTGATCAAGAACTTGACCCTTTTTTGCCTTCCAGATCCGCTTGAAACCCTTGTTAGCTACCTCTATTTCCTTTCCGTGTTAGTGTTTGATGCCATAACACCTGCCAATCAACAATCAAAAACTTCACAAGTTTAGTTCGTGAACAAAAAAGCTAGCTAATTAGGTATAATGGGTGCAAGGTGACCCCACACTTAATTCGCTAGCATACTTGTGAGAATTTGTCAAATAGGATACTCAAGACTTTCCACATTACCATCCTAAATCTCAACCTCCAAATTATTCACTAAATTCACATTACAAACAAGTTCATGAATTTTTTTCTTTCACATCTCTCCTCTATTTTTTTCATTCAAGAATGCCTCATTTCCATTCTCTCACATTTCCTCCTTTAATTCTTAATTCAAGTAACCCACATGAAAGTAGCAACACTCAATTCATTAAACAACCAACATGAAATTTACTACAATTCACAATGAATTAACGTGAACTTTCAACAACTCAAGAATCTTCACGTTCGAGAATTAAAGAACTAAGTACTTTCTCTCTCTACAATCAATGTTCTACCCACCAAATTCATGAAATTTAATTCATCATCCCCTTTCATCCCCACAACTTCAAATCACTACATTCAACCAAAAATAACCAACCCAACAAGAATGACACATTATAATGAATGAATTGAATAAATTAAAGCTCATGAAACCCACATTATGAAATTCAAGGTTTTCATAAACAATGGTGATTTTGGGTCTTTAACTGGGAGAAGAAGGGTAAGGGGCATGCTTTTCACACTAAATACACAAGAGAGAAGAGAGTTACTTACTTGAGTCGGAGAGACTGGCCTCACCAAGCTTCTTGGAGAAGGCAACAATTGGGAAATGGGGAGAGGGGAGTTACGACTTTATAAGAAGGAGAGAGAGAATTGTATTTGCTTTTTACTTTTGACTTTTAGTGAGAGGGGATGAATGGGGATTTAAAATAAAGGTGTGGGGCATTTTTTTTTTGGTAATTTTAAGGTCCTTGGGTCAAATTTGACCCATTGAACCAAAAAAATTTCGGACAGCATACCCCTAGCGCCACGCACCAGTTACCATGCCACACACTTAGAAAAATTATTTCTTCGTGGACAGGGGTTGGCGCGACACGCCACCCATAGCACCAACCTAATTTTTTTCTTTCTAGAGATAATACCTGCCACCCCACGCCGGGTATCTCTCCCCAGACTTAACCTTTTTCAGCTCATTTTCCTCACCCTTTTTGCTTCAAAAGCCTTTTCATCTCTGCAAAACCAAAAAATATTAGAAAGATGGGTTGCCTCCCACCAAGCGCCATAGTTATTGTCATGAAACGACATTCATAGGTTGCCTTCCATAGTGTGCCTGATTTAACATCGCAACACGATGAAATGCACTCTCACTCCTTTGAGTGAGATAGTTAGTATCCTAAAAACCTGCTAAATTCTCATGCAGCACATGCTGCTCAACTGCCTGCTTACCCTCCAGGCTCTACCATTGGCTTCAATATGATATTCTCATATTGTGGTGTCATCCTTGCCGCTATAAACACCTCGAAGACTACCTCCTGACCATCCACAATCGTTGACATTTTTCCCGACTTAGCCTTTATAACTGCGTCTGCGATGAGTAAGAATCCTCTCCTCCGAATGAGGGGAACTACTGCATCTGCTTCGTAATCCAGGATTATGAAGTCCACTGGTAAAATAAAAGGTCTACCTTGATCAAGACGTCCTCTATGATTCTGTTAGGACAAGCAAGAGATTGATTGGCAAGCTGCAAGGTCACTGTGGTAGGAAATGGTTCACCTAAATCCAAAGTTCTGAACAAGGATGCAAGCATCAAATTAATGCTCGCACCCATGTCACACAGTGCTAAACCAACTTCTCGGTTCCCAATAGCAACTACAATAGTGAATCTCTTGGGGTCTTTCCGCTTCTTTGGAATTTTGTTTTGCACCCGAGAACAACACTCTTCTGTGAGAGCCACAGTCTTAAATTTAATCAACCTCCTCTTGTTTGACACAATATCCTTAAGATTCTTTGGTGTACTTTGGAAAATCCTTCGAAAGCACCACCAATGGCAAGTTAACATGTATCTGTTTCAACACATGAAGAAATTTCTAGCAATTTGCGTCCTCCTTCCGCTTCTTAAACCTTTGTGGAAAGGGAGGAGGTTATTTGGTTTCTACCAACTTTGGCTTTGAGTTTCTTGACTCACCAACCTCCTATCTGGAAATGACAACCTACTCATCAACTTTCTTAAATCTAGGGATCACCTCACCCAGCTCTTACCACTGCTCAGAGAAATTGCACTCATATTTTCCTTAGGATTCTTCTCTATGTTACTTGAAAATTCCCCTTGTGGTCTGTTAGTCTGCTGAAGGGCCAATTGCCCCATCTGTCTCTCCAGCACATGGATGGACTTCTACATCTCGTTAACCACCTGAGTCCCCTGAACCATCCACTACTTCATTGTCTCCTCAAGTGAACTGCCAGACTATTGGCCCCAAGGCCTTGAATAGTTGTTCTAGGGCCTTTTTAAATTATGATTCCCTCCCCATAAGGGATTGGTTACATTCGTGTACCCCTGGTTATATTTGTTACCTGCAAAATCTCCATCACGACCTTTTTATCCCACAAAATATATAAATTCTAGGTTTAGTGGACAACCTGAATAAGCGTGGCTTTCTCCACCCAGCTCATATGATGGTGGTGAAGTCTGGACCTGATGGACCTGCTGAACCTGACTTCCTACTGGTGTGGTCACAAATTTGCTAATCACATTCACCAGCTGATTGATATTTGCTCTGATTACCATCACGCCATCTACTTCAAGCTTTCTTACCAACTTGGCTATTGTGAACCCTATACCTGAGTCTTGATAGTCTTTACTCCCCACTGACATGAGGTTCAAAAGAGCTTCTATATCAGAGATCTTCCCTCTCAACTCTTTTGTCCTCCTTGAAGAGAAGAACTTGTTAATAAACTTGTTAGAAAGAAACTCCAAAGTGGTGATGGAACCTATTGGCTCGTTTTAAATACATTCCTTTGCCTCTCCAATCAACGAGAATGGAAACAACGTGAGCTTAACATACTTATCAGACATGTTTTGATAGTAAAAGTTCTCACTCAGCTCCACGAACTTCATCAAATGCCTGTAGGAATCCTTGTGCGGCTTGCCATAATATTGGCAAGTGTTTTAGAAACACTGCACAGTTCCTTCCTTCAACTCGAAGTTTCCAGTGATGGTCATCTTGATTATTGTTTTAGAAGCATACTCCAAATTCGGCTAGAAAAATTCAACACTGAAATCCTCTCCTGGTTATTGCCCTTTGCTTGCTCGTTATTCTCCATAGTTAACCTTTGAAAGGTTCTCTCGATTTTAGGATCAAAAGAAGCCAAAATTGGTTCTTGACTTCTCGTAGATGGCATACACTGAGCACACAACACCTGTAAACTTCACAACCAAAAAACAAAAATGTAAAATACAGAATAACAGAATAAAAATCCTAACCTACAAATGATCAATCAATCTTCAAGTCCCGTCAGTGGCGCCAAAAACATGATGTCACCCAAGCGCATGCAAGCGCACGTGATCTTCAAGTAATATAGGATAGTAAAGTCCCAATTATCAATCCCTCATAGACTTGTCAGGTCAATCATTATAGGTTACTTCTTTATTGTGCTATTCAAAAGAAAATATAATTAGGAATGGTTTGGAGAACTAACTAATAAACTTGAAATGTAAAATTAACTAAAGATTGTTGCAAACTTGTTTGTACGTCAAATGATTACAAAAATCTAGAGAAATGGAACGTTCATTTCAGGTTGAGTTTTCAAGATGCGATTATGCTAGATTGATTCTTCCTAAGGTTGCTAGTTGTAAGTTACGATCCTATTTCTTTCTACTCTCCAGTAGCATCCAAGAACTATCCTTAACGCCTATATCCCTATGGTCATAAGAGAAACATGAAACAAATGGTTATGAATACTTGTATTTCAACTAAACAAGGTTGAAGGGCTTATCCCTATCCTCAACAAGAACTTCTAACCTTCAACCAATGGGCCAAAGGATCTTCAAATTTCTATTTTACATTTACTTTTAACCCTTTCAATTCTCTTTCCCGAGTTCAACTAAAAGCCAATAGATTTATTCACAAGGTGATCAGTCTAGCGAATAAGAAATTAATTTACGTAATTATAAACAACCTTCAATGGAAAATCAAACCTAACAATAATCAGTCTATCAAACTTCAACCATCAACTATGGCCAAAACGCTAGAATGATCATTTAGCCACTCATGTTCAAATGGAAAAAAGATAGAAATCATCATCATTCAAAGTAAAATGATAAAGAAAATAAGAAACCTAAGTAGGAACTTGTCTCTCCTTCAAAAGCTGCATTACAACCTTGCCATGATCAAACAAAATGACATATGATTTCTAACAAACAACCTAGATGCTATATTTATAGGTGAGCCCTCAAATGATATTTTTTCCCTCAAGTAAATAGCTTCAAAATCAGCAAAATCCATCCAGGACAAGGTCTAACGCGCCACACCCTCCGTAGTCCCAACTTTGGCTCAATTTTCCTTTGAAGTTTTTCTCCTAGTGCCCATCTCCATCCACAGCACCAGAGAGTTAGTTAAAATTCTGAGCTTTAGAACCCATTTGGTGCCACACTCCATCTACAACACTAGAATATTTGGGAAAATTTCCCAACGCTGGACGCTTCTAGGGCTCCACACCTCTCATCTCGCCATGGTGTTAGTTAAATTCTCATCTCCAAAGTCTCGAACCTAGCACCCCAAGCCTTCTATAGCACCAACTTTGGTGCATATTTCTCTGAAGCTCAAGGGTTGGCATGCCACTCTAGCCATAGCCCCAAGACGACTATCGCAAACTTTTCATTCTTCACACCTTGAGTCAATTTTGGGTCCTTTTTTCTTGATTTCCTGCTCAAAACATATAGAAGCATTCGTTAGCTTACAAGACACAAAAAAATATGAATTTACACATTTCATAAGGATTATGAACTCAAAACAAGGCTAAATATGAGTCCAAACATAATAAATGGGCATAAGTATATGCCCAACATCATGTTGTATCAAAAAATGTTAGTTGTTATTAAGGAGATGTTTTACTATGAAATTAAGTCATACAAAGGGGTTCTTCTATTAGTTTAGAGTCGAGTAGATTCCCGCAGGTGCTGTTAACTTGGGTCATATCAATAGGTTCACCAAGGCCCATGCTGAACGGATAAGTATAAATGAAGATGTAGCCAGGTCTCAAAGACATGATACTCTCGAAGGCACTATGTGCATCCATGCAGAACTTTTGAAAAGACCGCAAAATCTTATGACTTTACAATTCTAGTAAAAGATGGGTTCTTTGACTAAAGGCATCTCAAGTTATTTTTAATAGAGTATTTTGTGTATTATTTTAAAAACAAAATTAATTAGAATAATTATTTTTGTACTTTTCTAAAAACTTTTCATCACAAGTTTCAGTCCCAAGCTGCAATTTGCCCGGACTGTGTCAATAATATCAGCCTTCCTCATCAAGGACCTCAACTTTCCCATAGATCTATTCCTCTTGCCACTACAAGGTTGGAACTTGAAATCAACATTGAAGTTGTAAGAGCAAGGATGATCTTATCAATAGAAGGCTCACGAGGAGGTTTCTTTTTCTCTTTCCTCCTTGAGTTTCCCCAGTGGTTGGAGCATAAGAGACGAAACTCATTGAAGAAGTCGACATGGTGCAAAGTAAGAGGCAAATGAAGGTGTTTGGCGAGTAGGACCTTCAAAAATCATAGGTAACTGCCCTGGAGCGGGATTAGGCAAAAAGAAGAGTGGGTTATGGTATCTATGGGAGAGAGTGGTTTCCCAACGTCGTTTAGGGTAGAGCACTGCACAGGGACCATACACATGGTGGGAAAGTATGTCGCATAAGGGAGAAGCATTACTTCCCTTAGGAAAGAAGGAATTCATTTTCGTTCCATCTTTCGGGAATAGCTAAATGTCGCACCACAAGACGGAGTAACTATCTCTATGGGGTAAACTTAGATAGTAGACATGTGGAATCATCAACAGGTTTGAAGTAGTGTGCCGAGATAGTGAGAATGAATGATCATGGGAGGCTCTCTATGGGATGACAACGGAAGGGAAACCATCTTGTTCCAAGATAAGGACCGGGAAAGAATCGACCTCAGTAACGTAGATTAAAATAAAAGCAAGGGATAACAGTGTCACAATGCTCAAGAGTGCAGACGATCTTGTATGTTTCTGAGTCAGGTAGGGATATTGGCTGGCATCTTCCAAACGGATTGGACACGTGGCGTAAGAACACATGGTGTAGTACTTTAGGCTCCCATGACATTCTCCTACTGGCTTGGGTATAAATTATGTAGCTTATAAATAGCGAACCTCCACTTCTGTAAAAGAATTCAGAATCTATTCTCTATCAAGAAAATATATTGGCGTATACTATACTCTTGGGCTCTAAGCATTTTTCTTTACATCGTCTTGCATTTGTCAAATTTATCTAAGGTAGCTAATCTCGTGTTGGAGCCAAGATCTTGAGCACGCTCACAGTTGCACCAAAATGCTTAGATTTATTTCACTTTACCTTATCTCGATATTATACGTTGTGCTTTACTTATTTTCATCACATACTACAAACTAACTTCTACTAAATTGAAGCTAAAATAGGTCTGGGTAAACACCATCAACTTTAAATATATTTGAATTACTTATCTAAAATATAAAATAATAATGTATTTAGGACGATCGAGTTACACCAAAGATTTCATAAGGATTTAAAGTAGTGCTGGTGAATAATATATACTTTTTCTTGTGATACTTACATGAAAATCACGTGTGCACTGTTCGGCTCGCATTATATGGGTATATACCTACACGCAAGTGCACGTGGTCGAACAAGTAGTAAGTGGCTTTAGTAAGCCAAGTATTGATCCCACAGAGACTTGGATGAAGTGCAATCTGCTCAAGTGTACTATATTTTACTTCTAAAAATGCAGACAATAGTGTAACCAAGAGTTTGATAGTTTGTTTTATAATTTTTCTACTAAAGTTAAAACAATTATCTACTTTGAATCTGAACTATGAATGAGAGCATGCTGAGGTTAAACGAACATGTAATGAAATTAATTATCATCATAATTTAGTTAATCTTTTCCTCCAGTTGCTAGCCAAGAACTATTGCCAAGAGATTAAAACTCTCGTATTTAACCTCACTTAAGAATCATGAACCATCCACCTACATTTCTGTGATTAAATGCAATTCATGTTCTAGCCATACAAACCCGGTCCTAAATTGACTAATACGACTTTCAGGTATATTTCTATCCTGAGAGCAAATCAATACTCAATTTTCCCAAACCAAGTAAAGAACATATCCTATTATTTCACAACTTTCCAATTTCTTGCTCTCTCGAGTGAAACCGGACTTTTTAGATGTACATTAACGTAGGCCACACATTAATGCAGTAAGAACAAGAATTAATACAACAACATGGAAGAAAAGATGAAAAACCAAAGAATCAATGATCACATTTCATCACAATTGTTCATAACCTCAGCAAGAAGAGGAATTAGCCACTCATTTGTGGATTAAACATCTTAAAATGAGTGTTAATCATACAAGCAATTGAATTAAAGAAGAAAGAAAGAGAGAAAAAACCATGATATTTTCGTCCCTCAACTGCCTGTAACCCACGTTCTTGCTCCACCCAGTCAGAATATTGAAAAACAAACCTAAGTGTTCTATTTATACTGGTGGGAATTTTTTCCGAAATAACGAGCAACGTGTCACGGAGTGCATCGCGGAGCACCGCCTCCGTTACACGCTATGGACGCGGACCCTCACTGGAACTTGGGGTCTAGGAATTAAAGCTCAACGTGGCACGGCGTGCAACGCGGAGCCAAGCCACCGTGCCACGGACCAGACGCGGACCCTCTCTAGAATTTGGGCGTAATTTCCCTATCCAGGCAGAAGGCCTCCGCGATGGCAGCGTGACACGGTTCCATCGCGGAGCCCCTTTATTTCATGATGTCCACTGCCTTGTCCCGTGCTCGCATCCAAGTCCAACCCCGATATCATCCAACATGCATTTAAGCTTCCCAAAATCACATTTTACTGCAAAAAAATGCTAATCATGTTGGTTAGTATAAATTCACATTTTATTACCAATTACATGAGAATGTATACACATTGATAGATAAACAAGGCGAAAATGGTACTTTTGAGTATCACTTGGGCATATAAATTTGCCCAAGATCACTTACCCCACACTTAAATCCTTGTTCGTCCTCTAACAACAATCCTACACTTCATGCAATTTACATCCCAACCTCGCTACTTTGGTTCAACAATTTAGGCTACGGTCATACCGATTATTCAATAAAGCAAATCATCAAGAAAACATGCATGGTCTTATCAATGCAATGACCTTCAATACATCAAGACCTCCTAGACTTTAAGAATTGACTCTCGATATTGGCAAACTCATGCAAATCAGCTGATCAAGATATCCGACACGAAAATTAATCTTTCATCAAGCATGTGCCCTCACAACACAAGAGAATCTTCCCCTTTTTGCTCATATGACTTACAAAATTTTAAGCAGGGGCATGTAAACACAATTTCGCTCTCTCTCCCAAAAGAATTCACATGCATCATGTCATGACCCATAAGCTTGCCCTTAGTGTATTACTCCACTAATATAAAGAAGTGCGATGTAAGATCACGTAGGACTTTAACTGGTTGTAATGGAAGCTACGGAACTAGTCAATATTGGGTTAGCCAATAATAGCCACTAGCATCCTTAAGCGCCTTTTCAACACATCCCATCAACTCATGGACATTGTTTCTCTTTTTTTTTTCATCATCCCATTCTTGATGTTTTTCTTTAGTATGGCCCATCGTATTAAGCACACTAGACACAACAACAAAGATTATTCATGCACCTTCATTAAAGTTTATTTATAGCAAGTGCACCTTCAACCTTTTCTTTTCTTCTCTCACTCTGCTTTTCTTTTTCTTTTCACCATTCTCACTCTTTGACACTTCGGTAAAGTGATTTTCTCTTCTTAAGAGCTTAAGAGTTTTGTATAGACTTTACGGCTAATGAAAAGAAGGAATTAAGCTCGGTTTACACTTTATAACAAAAGAAAAAAATAATAGGCTAAAGGCTCAACGGGCTGACTAGGGTATACAATCAAGGTGTGTACGACAAGGAAAAATAGAAACTCTCGGTTAAAACAAAGAAATGCCTACATCCTTTCCTACGATACACCTCCTTCATTTCAGTTTGTACACCCACCAGGCAAGTTCTAGATACTTCACAATAGCATGGAATAACAACACCTCACTTCACACTTTTTTGCACATGCTTAATTCAAGATGCATTCACAGACTCTTCAATCAGCTAATTACAGGAATTCAAACATTAAGCCTCAATCACACTGAATCGAACTCTATGGCCTAGGTATCTCAACATATTTACAAAGTTGCATGCTTTCATATGAATCACCTTTGCATTTTAAATATCATGTACAACACGCAACCGGAATTTCGTAACCATATAGTAACTACAGGTTTTGGGATGCAACCCACCAAAGAAATAAAAATTGAAAAAAAATTGAAAAAAAATCTACTCCTAACGACTACATTTCCCTTAATACGGTCGTCATCCATCCATCATAGGTAACGATAACTACTATGACTTCGGTCCAATGGGACCATTCTCGGTAAAAGAACCGAAAACAAACGCCAAGAAACCCAAGAAGTAAAAAAATGTTGAAAATATTGATCATTTCGATAGAAAAAATATGTACAAAATATTTTTTTAAATTTTAAAAATATCGATCATTTCGATAACAAGAATATGTACAGAATCAGGTAGCAACATTCAGCAACACACATCAATTTCACATAAATTTACAAATACAAAACAACACTTTAACAATTCACAACTCACAGGGAAAACCAAATTTCACATGCACGACAACAGAATAGAGCATACGTACAAAATAGCCCAGCCCAGCACCGAACTACTCCCACCCCACACTTAGCTCGAACACTGTCCCCAGTGTTCACAAAAATTAAAATAGCACAAAATCGGGTGGTGGAACTCCCTGATCAGTCAAAGTATTCCACTTCTTCGTCGGGTGCTGCTGCTTCATCTCCCATGTCCGAGTCGCCCCCGTCGTCTTCATTGGACTCCACATCAGAGTCCTCCCGACGTGTCTCCTCGTCCGTGGGGACATCATCATCTGTGGGCTCTACAAATGCTGGCCCCACTCGGCATAGAGCCCTGGCGTTTTCGCCGAAGGGGTAGTCTAGCTCAAGTTGCCATAGCTTCTCCTCTGTCGCCGGCCTCCCACCTATCCTCAACTGGAGCATTTGCATCCCATACATTCGAGTCATATACTGATCATCACGAGCATGTCACTCGCCAAGTGTAAGCATTGGCCCATGGGTGGTGTCGGGAGCCTTAGTTTTAGTAACATCTAAGGCCCGCCGCTCCATCTGCGGGATATAGTTAAGGGCCTCCTCCTCGACATCTAGGCCCCTGAGGAAGGTGGTGATTAGTCCACCAAAGCCATACCTGTGCCCCTGGTGCAACCGGGCTCTCTTCATGGCTGAGATAATTACCGCCCCCACGTTGATCTCCAGCCCTTTCATCAGGGCGTACACCAGGCATACACGATCCCGGGTTACATCTGTCATATGTACTCCCGGGATTAGGCATGAGCAGACTATCTTCAGCCAGATTCGGGCTTCCCTGTTCATCTGTAAATATGGCAAAGTCTGGTGGTAGCCCCTCTCTTTGTGTCTGCTCCATCTAGCTGTTGATCGGGTCCCACACAATGTGCGTCTGATGTCCGCATACGGTGGGGTAATGTTCAGCTGTCGGAGTACGTGGGCGTCTGTGTCTCGTGCTCCTATGATGGCATTGAGATGGTGGGGCTCCAAAGTGACTATTTGCCCTCTGATTTTTATGGTGTGGCTTCTGATAGTCGGGTTCCAATTGGCATAGAACTCCCGAACCAGGTGCAAATTACATTCCTTGGGCTCTTCAAAGATGAAATTGAGCCCAACTTCCTCGATTCGGTGGACCATCCTAGGGAACTCCTGTGCCAATGGTTCCCGTGCTATATGCTCCTCGGGGAAATATTTGTTTTCTTTGTGCTTCGCGTACCACTTTTTCTCCTCATCAGTCACCCATCTCGTTCCTGTATTGGCGGCGTTGGCTGTGTGGAACTGCTGGTGCTGTTGGGACTGCTGTGCCCATTCTGATTCGCTTCCTTCCGGCGCCCGAAGTTGATGCACCTTTCCCTTTCTCTTGCCTGCTTGCCATTTTACCTGTCAACCCAAGTAGACAAGATCAATGTTAAGCTAACGGATATTAACTTCGGCTAAGGTCGGGTTAAGATAGGTTACCCCACACTTAGTCCTTAGCTACTGTTACAACAATACGGCAAGATTATCTTTATTTACACACAATAACCAACTATACAATCATGCTTAGTGCGTTCGAAAAATTCGACGGTATATCTTCTGTGTACTACTCAGACTTTGTACAGCCAATCACAATCACTACCATCGCTACCATTTTACCCATCGCACTTAGCAAGGAACAACAAAGAAACGAAAACAACAACAAAAATTTATCTACACGAACCTATACAACCAACCAAATTCGTACAAATTTCAACATTCCCTTAACCCGAGAATCCATCGTTCTATTAACATCTTAACAATTAGTACATCGACTCATCTCATTCAACATGTACATCCCGGCATGAAATTCACAAGTTCACTACATTTTCAACTTCAAATTCAAAAACAAGCCCTAGAAATGATATTATCAAGCAAATTCGATTAATTTATGCAATCGACAAGTTCAAGCAAGCGTAACGACATTTCGAACACTCATCAACAATAATTCAAATTGAATTCATGATTAATTTCTACTTAGGGCAATTTAGCTCACCTCACATGCTCAATATCGAAGAAATTCGACGAGAATTTGAGAGGAAATCAAAAAACATACCTTGACTTTGAAGAATCGAAGAAAACTTGTTGAATTTCCTGGCCTACTCCGTGTCACATTGATAGGGGATGGGTTTTGGGGGGTTTGGTCGCGGAGAGATTGAAAAATAAGGGAAAAGGGAGGGTTTTTGGGGTTAAAAAGTAGGGAAATCGCGCGGGTCACCCGGCGACCCGGTGTGACCCATCGTGATATACACGGCAACGTGTCACGGAGTGCATCGCGGTGCACTGCCTCCGTGACACGAAGCCATCGCGAGACTGTTCTGGAAATTTCTAAAATTTCCGGATTATACCTCAACGTGTCACGGAGGTAACGCGGAGGTCCACCTCCGTTACACGGAGCTGTCGCCCCAGCTCACTGTTTGCCACTTTCTATTAATTTTCATACCTCGACTTTTCCTTCGCGATTCCGTGCATTTCTCCGTTTGACCTGAAATTCATCTCACTATACAAAATTGGTTAGAATTATAGGTTTCACTCTAAATACAAATAAAATAAAAATTAAAAAGAAAATTTTTTGTAGTAAATCAAGAAAAAAGAAAAAGAAAAATCTATTTACACTTTATAAAAAGAAAGAAACTTTTTTTCACGGGTTGCCTCCCGTGCAGCGCCTGGTTTACAGTCGCGGCTCGACGTCGTTAAGCTCGGTTGTCCTCTAGGGTGATGGACGATTTCTCTCGATCACCGTCCTCCCCCAGTAGTGCTTACACCTTTCCGGTGGTTATCCCAATAACTCCCATGAATCCTTAATCTGCTTATCATCACCTTGATCAATCACATTGATCACCGAGAGTTCTTCGTGCACCATCGGGAGCTTGGGTGCCTTGTACACATCGAACACCTCCACCTTGTCGTGTGCTCGCATTGTTAGCTGCCCCGCAACTACGTCAATTAGTGCTTTCCCAGTCGCCAAGAAAGGACGTCCCAAAATAAATGGGACTTCCGCGTCTGGTTCAAAGTCCAGCACGACAAAATCTACCGGGAAAATTAGGGAGCCAACTTGCACCAGAACGTCCTCCACAATGCCATCAGGTCTGGCTAAGGACCGATCTGCCAACTGCAAGATTACTGTTGTGGGTCTAGGACTCCCTAAACCCAACTTTCTGAATACCGATGAAGGCATCAAATTTATGCTCGCTCCCAAATCACACAATCCACGAGCTCGGATGCTCTGCCCAATAGTATTCTGGATAGTAAAGCTCCTAGGGTCTTTGAGCTTTGTGGGCAGTCTATTTTGAATCCGTGAAGTGCACTCCTCCGTTAGAGCCACCATAGCTTACTAGTTAACCGACTTTTGTCTGCCACGATGTCCTTTATATACTTAGCATATTTCGGCACTCCCTGCAAGACATCAACAAGAGGTAAGTTAATATGTACCTGTTTCAGTACCTCCATGAATTTCTTGAAACACGCCTCCTCCTTGTGTTTCTTTAGTCGTTGAGGGAACGAGGGTGGAGGTCTTTCCGATTCAGCTTCCTTAGTCTTCCCCCTTACAGCATTTTGCTCCCTCCCAACTTCTGCTGCTCCCGACTATTGAGGTGGTCTTTCTGGTTCCACCTCTTTCAGCTGCAAACCACTCCTTGTGGTCACTGCATTTACCTGCTTGGGATTGGGATCCGTGTCGCTCGGCAGTCCTCCTCTAGGCCTTGTGTTTTGGGCACTAGCAAATTACCCAAATTGATATTCAAGTGCCTTGGTAGCTAACTGGTTGTTTTTCACTTCGGCTGCCAATTTCACATAGTCAGCCTGCAATTGAGCTTGGTTAGCTATCATGGTCTTGAACATCTCCTCAATGCTGGGTGATGGTGGTGGAGGAGGGGCATTGTTGTTTCTGAATTGAGCTTGATAATTCTGCTGCCCTCCTTGGTTCCTTTGCACACCCTGACCCGAACTTTGGCCCTGATGGTTGTTGCTACCCCATGAGAAATTAGGGTGATTCCTCCAATTGAAATTGTAGCTATTACCATACTGTTGGTGGTTCCTTTGCGCATTACCCACAAAGTTCACCGAGTCAGGATTGGCTCCACAACACTCAGCTGAGTGCTCACTGCTTCCACACACTTCACACCACATTTGTTGTACTGCATTAACTGGGGCTTGAGGCTGGTTCATTGTCATGTTGCCGAAGTGGGTGTTAAGTTGATTTTGCAATGCAGCTATCTGTGTAGCGATAGCTGTAAACCCATCCACTTCTATCACTCCTGCTGCTTTCCTTGTCTAGCCTCTTGATGAATCAGCATTTCATTCTAGATTGCCCTGCGAAATACGGTTCAACAAGGTATACAGCTCCTCATAAGTTTTCTCCAGCGCTTGTCCTCCAGCTGCTGAGTCTAGTAATATTTTGGTGTGGGGTTCCAAACCCTCTATAAAAGTGTGCACCAGCACATCATTGGACTGATGATGATGAGGACAATCCCGCAACATGGATTTGAATCTCTCCCAGGCCTGATATAAATTTTCTCCCTCTCTCTATTTGAAACTTAGAATTTGACTTCTAAGTCTTGCTGTTTTACCGGAGGGAAAAAACCGTATCAAAAATTTCCTTGCAAGATCATCCCACGTAGAAATAGAATTTGGTGGCTCAACTTTCAACCACCTCTTGGCTTCTCCCAATAGTGAGAATGGGAACAATGTAAGCCGGACATAATCTGATGACACTCCAGCGGGGATGTAAGTGTCACTTATCTCCAAAAAATTTTGGAGATGCTGCTGTGGATCTTCATGAGGGAGATCGGTAAACTGCCCGCTGGTGTGCAGCAATTGCACCATATTCTGTTTAAGTTCAAACCTTCCTCCTGGCTCAGGTTTGCGGATGCTAGATGTGACATTATTAGCATGTGGGATTGCCACCTTGCTAACCGGCCGAGCTGCTACTTCTTCGGGCACTAACACTGCCTGTACTACCGGTGGATTCTGTTGTTGCTCCATGATCGTCTGTCTGAGCAACTGCACCTTTCTTTGTAGAGCTTCTCTCCGTTTACTATGAAATATCCTTTCTGGCTCTATATACGATTCCACCAGCTCCTTGTCTCTTGCCAGTGTTCAATAGAAATTAAGTCTGCAAAATACAGGCTAAGACCAAGTTGTCAACACTAAGAAGATAAAAATACAGTAAATTAACACTTAAAACAAATTCACCAATTGCCAAGTCCCCGGCAATGGCGCCAAAAACTTGTTCGGCTCGCGTTATATGGGTATATAACTACACGCAAGTGCACATGGTCGAACAAGTAGTAAGTGGCTTTAGTAAGCCAAGTATCGATCCCACAGAGACTTGGATGAAGTGCAATCTGCTCAAGTGTACTATATTTTACTTCTAAAAATGCAGACAACAGTGTAACCAAGAGTTTGATAGTTTGTTTTATAATTTTTCTACTAAAGTTAAAACAATTATCTACTTTGAATCTGAACTATGAATGAGAGCATGCTGAGGTTAAACGAACATGTAATGAAATTAATTATCATCATAATTTAGTTAATCTTTTCCTCCAGTTGCTAGCCAAGAACTATTGCGAAGAGATTAAAACTCTCGTATTTAACCTCACTTAAGAATCATGAACCATCCACCTACATTTCTGTGATTAAATGCAATTCATGTTCTATCCATACAAACCCGGTTCCTAAATTGACTAATACGACTTTCAGGTATATTTCTATCCTGAGAGCAAATCAATACTCAATTTTCCCAAAGCAAGTAAAGAACATATCCCATTAATTCACAACTTTCCAATTTCTTGCTCTCTTGAGTGAAACTAGACTTTTTAGATGTACATTAACGTAGGCCATAAATTAATGCAGTAAGAACAAGAATTAATAGAACAACATGGAAGAAAAGATGAAAAACCAAAGAATCAATGATCACATTTTATCACAATTGTTCATAACCTCAGCAAGAAGAGGAATTAGCCACTCATTTGTGGATTAAACATCTTAAAATGAGTGTTAATCATACAAGCAATTGAATTAAAGAAGAAAGAAAGAGAGAAAAAACCCTGATATTTTCGTCCCTCAACTGCCTGTAACCCACGTTCTTGCTCCACCCAGTCAGAATATTGAAAAATGAACCTAAGTGTTCTATTTATACTGGTGGGAATTTTTCCCGGAATAACGAGCAACGTGTCACGGAGTGCATCGCAGAGCACTGCCTCCGTGACACGCTACGGACGCGGACCCTCACTGGAACTAGGGGTCCAGGAATTAAAGCTCAACGTGGCACGGCGTGCAACGCGGAGCCAAGCCACTGTGCCGCGGACCAGACGCGGACCCTCTCTGGAATTTGGGCGTAATTTCCCTATCCAGGCAGAAGGCCTCCGCAATGGCAGCGTGACACGGTTCCATCGCGGAGCCCCTTTATTTCATGCTGTCCACTGCCTTGTCCTGTGCTCGCATCCAAGTCCAACCCCGATATCATCCAACATGCATTTAAGCTTCCCAAAATCACATTTTACCTGCAAAACAATGCTAATCATGTTGGTTAGTATAAATTCACATTTTATTACCAATTACACGAGAATGTATACACATTGATAGATAAACAAGGCGAAAATGATACTTTTGAGTATCACTTGGGCATATAAATTTTCCCAAGATCATGCACCTTTCTCCATGAAAATTACATCGATCTCTCATGGTCATGCAATTACCTTTAGTTTTCTTTATTTTATCTACATTTCTCAATATGCCTTAAAGTTGGATTGAAATTAGCTTTGTTATGCATTTTAAAATTTGGTAGTTTGTGTAGCTTATTTCGGATTACACAGTGTCATGAATAGTTAATTTTTACCATCAAAATTCAAGAAGGCTAATATGGTAGCCAGGGGCAAATCTAGGTGAAGATCAGGAATTTCATCCAAACCTCCTTCATTGAAAATAATTATATCATATATATATTAAGTCAAATGCAAATTTTATGAGTATATATATCCTATAAAGAACCCCCTTGAAACAGTTGAAAATTTTAGCTTAATGGTTAAGGGGTTTCAAATTTTTTCACGGATTACTAGTTCGATTTTGGCCCACAACATTGCTTTTTCTCTTTCTATTGATTTGGCTTTTCCCATAGTAGAAGTGCAAATTGGGCTCAAAATTAGAATCCAGTGAAAAAAGAAAAATTTACCTCCCATACCTATTAACACTCTTAATTACTAAACGTAATAGTAGTTTTTCTAATTTACAAAATATAAAAAATATATAATAAAACATAATATATCTGAAAAAAGAATTAATTTTTCATTATCATCTTGTTACACCCTAAAACAAATGTCAACATTCAATTGATAAATGTATGTATATGTTAAGGGATTTGAAGAATATGGAATATGCAGTATATGTTATGAAAGTGTTGGTGGTTAAATACATTAGATGACTTGACGGACGAGTCGCCAAGGCTGGGCAAGGCAAAGTTGCAAGGGCCTGCGCAATGCGGCACCCTCCTGGCATAGTGAGGGGGGTGACGCAGCTACCTGCAGGCGCCATGAGAGATGCGATGCACCCGACCCATCCACTGCCTCACTACTACAAATGTGATGCATTGTGTAATGTTTAATTATTGTAGAATTTTCCTAAAATTAGCAGCTTGTTAAGGATGTCTTGCTCTTTAGAATTTCAACAAATTGAAGAGAAACTAATCCATCAAATAATCCCTAACCTCAGAGCTATTTTGGATAATGATTCTTGAAGCTATGAAGGGCATTTCTACAGAGGTGTATCGATGAATTAGTTTGTATTGAAGTAGATTCAGGCAGTAGGAATTTGGGAAAACTCTATTTGTCATGGCTTAATTTGGGAAAACTCTATTTGTCATGGCTAAGTTTACTCCTAACTAAAGGTAAGTGTTTCTATGTTATCGATTTGTGAGAATTTATGGGTTACTATTGAATTGAGTTCATTATAACTTCTTGTTATTTTATGTGTTTGCTCAATGTTGCTTGTTGAATTTTGGAATGGAACAAACAAGTTTTCATGGGTTGTGAACTAAGACGTGATGAATTACAAGTTTATACTTGAAGATATTATCGGTTAAGTTGGGCTCATCGAATTAAGCTATGAAAAGGCTTACCTCTTTCCCCTTTTTCAAGCATGCATATATGTTGATGATTAGGACCAGTATAAATATGATCTTAACTCGTAATGAGGTGTATGATAGAGCTGTTCTTAAGTTTTTGAACACGTGATAGAAAACTATGGCTATAGAAATGTTTAAAAGAATATTATTGTGAAGCGAATGGCGCTAAATGTATTACTATTGTCATAGATATAAATTGAATCTAAAGACTCCTAATGTGCGTACTATGAGCTGGTCTTACATGTGTTGTATTTGTGATGTAATATTGTATGTAAGTTCTATGTTTCTTATGAATAAAGCAAAAGGTACAAACACCATCCATGCTGGTTGATATGTTAAGTTTGGTGATAAACTCAAATGTGCATTTGTTGATATGTTTGTAGAAACCACTTAGTGGATAGTTTGTATGAAGTTCCTTAGTATTAACGAATCATATATTTATGGTAATCTACGTACCTCTGTTCTTGCTACACACAAAGTCATCAAGAAATATCTTTAAAGCATCGGTTATAAATGCCTAGTACAATTCTCATGTTATCTAAACCTCCTGAAGGCCATTTGAGACATTGAGTAAGTGTGTCTATATGCTATTTGTAATCTTTATATGTTATGTGTGCATAGTTGTAGTTTATAAATCTTAAATGAGGCCTATTTAGGTCGCAGTCTCAAAGACAACTTGTATATGTGTATATAAATTAGATAGACTTAACGAGAGCCCAGTTGGCTCCGTATATGATAATAGATGCCATCTTACGTTACACAACTGATTGAGCTATATCGATGGGTAGATACAATAGCAACTGCAGGCATAGTTATAGTACACCACCAATGCGGTCATGTCAGTTGGGCACATGTTCCTTCAGATATGACACCTCCGAGATAGTCATCTCAGTTGGGCAGTGTAGTTGATATAGTTAAAGTTTTTATTGGTTCACCAATTGGACAACTATGATATGTATGTATTTACATGATATGTGTTCACTGTGATGTTGGGTCATTATCAAATTACAAAATTCCAGAATCTCAGGTTGTTTCTATCTTTAACTTTGGTTTGATATCCTTGGTATTGCTTATGTTTATAGCTTTTAGCCTTATATACTAGTACATTTCATTCATATTGACATCCCTCTGCTGGGGCCCTGCATTCTTAATGTAGGTACAGATAGAGGCTCTGATCACCAGTCGCAATAGGAGTCCCAAATTCAGTTGAGAGTTGGTATGCTCCTTTTTTTAGAAGTTATGTCCTAATTTTGATTGTTTTTGAGTTTTTTTTGTAAAGTGTGTGAGTTTCAGTTGACTATTATAGATAGCTTGGTTGGCCTAAATATTGCAGTTACAGACATTAAATAGTTGGCTTCTCAATCCATTAGGTATCGAGTGCCAGTCGTGTCCTCACCTAGTTTTAGGGTGTGATAAAGCCCTTTTTCCTTCTCCACACTGTCAACCCCTCTTCCCCTCTCCTTGTAACACTCCAAAAGTCCCTATGACCAAACCCTAGACTTGGAACAAAAATCAGAAGGAAACCAGAAAACTTTCCATAGAATGACTTGTCAGATGAGCCGTTGTTAGAACCAATGACCTGTTAGTATAGTCATCATTGTCAACAGTATTTTCTTCCTTCAAACATAACGAGACATAGAATGAATCGTTGGGTAAAGTAATGAGTCATCATGTTGCCCGTTCTAACAAAGTCCAGAAACTTGTCAGACTCCTTTCCCAACAAACAAGTTATATTACGAGTCATTGGAGGAAGTAACGAATCATCCTGATGAGCCATTCAGTGGGGTTCAAAAATTGTTCGAAATTATTTTAGCGACAACGATCGGATTTAATGACACTTTATGTTTGTTATACCCCAGAAGCCCAAAGATCAAACCTGGGAGTTTAAAACGGAGAAAAACTTAAAATATGCCATCACGCATAGAAGGAGTCATGAGGAGACCCGTGAGTGTATCCCACGAGTTGTGATGTGACTTGTGGGGAGGCCCAGGTGATGAGTTTGCAGTTTAGGAAATAGTTTCCCCACGGGCGTGACCATGACTCGTGGCCAAGTCCCACGAGTCATTAGGTCAGTCGTGGGGAGTGGTGTTTGAGTAAACAGGAGAAAAGAGATAGTAGACATAACGGGAGGATCCCACAAGTCGTGGTCAGTCCCCACAATTCGTGGGATGAGTCTTGACCAAGCAAGGAAAATTTTATTTGAGGATGAGGTTGTGCACATCCGTATGGTGACCACGAGTCATGGTCACCAGGTAATGAGTCGTTATGTCTTCTGTTAAGAGCCCAGAAGACTTGGGAAGCAGTTAAACTCATGGACGACTCCACGAGTTGTGGCCCTTGATGACAAGTCGTTAGATCCCTCGCGGGGACAATCTGGCAGTTATTTTCTGTGAATTTAGTAGGGGCTTTTCCATAATTTCTAAGATTCTAAGGCCTAAACTACGTCGTCTTGAGTTATGAATGATGACTTTTGAAACGGTTAAGTTCATTTTAGGCCTTATTTATTCATGCATGCAAGGTAGAAGGTGAGAGAGGGTGATCAAGCTTTGGGTTCTTCAATTCCTCTTCAATTTCTTCTTGGGTTATGAAAGAATTGTAAGAATCATCTACCAACAAGTATATAGGGTTATGAATGGGTGAATTCTTTCACACCCATGCCCAATCCCTCTCTAAATCATAAATGTTCTATGTCTAATCTATGGGGTTTTAACCCAATGCATGAAGTTCCTAATTCTTTAGATGGGTATGATCTAAATATGTTTCTAACATTGAATCATGAAGTATGAGCAAGTTTTATAATTTTTTCAATTGAAAGTCATGTTTCTAGCTTTATGAATTAAAAAACCCATTGATGAAAAATTTATGAAAGATGAGACTTGTGATGAATGTATGATGATGATGAGATATTATAATGAAAAGCATGTTTTCAAGCTACCCATGTTTATAATCATGTTTTTGATGTGAATTGAGTATTTTTCAAGTATGATAAAGCTTTGGGAAATTCCCACGTGTTGAAAGTATGATTTATGATTTCCCGAATTCAGCTTACCACATAGTTTTGGAGCGAAGACTCCCAATTATCTTTCATCTTGTGGTATGGTTTGACTTGAAGCTTCTCATATGCATTATTTCATATATGAGATGTATTTGATTATTGAGCTTCGTCAATATATGATGTTGAGCTTCGTTGAATAATGATGTAGAGCATATGCATGTTTTTGGGAGTAGTGTCTAGCACGGAGTAGGCTTAGCGTCGACCACCCTATGCCTCAGAACTACGCGCCAACGTAGGTTTATACTATTTTATACATTAGTTCGTGACCTCCCTTGTGAGCTATCCCCTGCCCCATTAGGCCACGAGCTTGATATCGATATCATAGTATCGTCCCTAGCCTTGGCAAGGCTTTGGACGACTCTACCCACTGGAGTGTGATAGTTGGGATTACATAAGCTCTATCGTTGTATTTCGGTTAAAAGACGAGTCTCCCATTGTTCCTCATGATTTCAGTTATGTATGTTTATCATTCATGAGATTTCTATATCTCTATATGTTCTAAAGCAGATTTGACTCAATATTCATTTTTACTCATGACTATCAGATTTCATCTTTGAGTCAATCGATACAGTTATGATGTTATGATGAGATCATGATTTCAAAAAGAATACATGCAAGACCTACTCTCAGATCATTATTGTTTATGATTTACATTATGTATGTCTTTAAATGATTTTACTTACTCAAGTGGTTTTACTTACCCTGCATACTTGGTATATTCAACGTATTGACCATATACTCTATGTTGTATCGTTTCATGATATAGGAGCAGGCTCTCAGATTCATCCCCATTCATAGTTAGTCTTCAAAGTTAGCATCTTACGTTGTTGGTGAGTCCTCATCCCTTGAGGACTTGACTTATTCAAACTTTCTCTGTGTACTTTTAGTTTCTGTTTGGTTGAGTCAGTTGGGGTCTTGTCCCATCAACTCGTTATGTTTAGAGGCTTTTCAGACATATGGATGTATTCAGTTTCAGATTTTGTATTCTAATGTTAAGTTAAATCTAGACTTCCGCTATGATTATCTTGTTGATTTATTTAGTTTTATTGATTGAGTTAGATGTATTCTTAGGCTATGGGTCGACTTGGGGTCTCTCTCCTTGTCTCGTATTGCCATCTAGGCCTCCGTTTGGGTTGTGACAATGTCCTTTAATGAGTCATACTTTTCGATTGTTGTTGAAGTCCAGAAACTGGAATTTCATACTCAAAACCAATGACTGGTCTCAATGAGTCGTGGTCACAACCAATGACTCATAGTGTGAGTAATTAGATATGGATGGACAGTATTTCTGACATTTCTCCAGGGGTATTTTCTTAATTTTTTGCTATTTTAATTCCTACACTATGTCATTTAGGGATAACTTATTAGGGGATCAAAGGGAGTTAGTTGATTCTTCTCCCCCATTTCTCACTTAGCCTCTCAAGAACAGTAGTAAGAGCTCAGGAACTCTCCCAAGTTAAAATAGGGTTCTTTCTCAAGTTCAAAATTCAAGCTTCTTCTCAGGGCATTTTCTTTTTCAAGTATGTGGGACTTCAACAAGGGCTTCCTTTCACCCTTGTGTCCTAAGATTTCAGTAATCCTAGCCTTGAAATTCTAGAAATCATGACCTAAGGTTTTTCCTCCTAATGAACCTGTCCTAGAGTGGAATGGTAGTACTTCGACGCCAAAAGGTCAATTTATCTCTTACCTTACGCCTAGAAAAATGATTTCTAAGGGATATATGTTCGGTTGCGTTGTTGGGGTTATAAAACCGACACGCAAGTGCACATGGTCAAACAAGTAATAAAGTGGCTAAGTAAGCCAAGTATCGATCCAAGGAGGCTCAGGGTATGTAAAAATTGCCTAAGTATACTATATTCTTATTTTACTTCTAACTATGCTAACAACAACGTAACCAACAGTTAATTGAGTTTTTGTTTATAAAATATATACGAAAACTATTAACAATTATTTACTATGAATTTAAACTATGGATATGAGCATGCCAAGGTTAAGAACAAGTAATGAATTCGATTGTAATAATAATTCGGTTAATCTCTTCTTCATGTTGCTAGCCAAGAACATTAGCCTAGAAATTGAAACTCTCGTATTTAATTTCACTTAAGAATCATAAACCATTCGTCTACATTTCTGTGATCAAATGCAATTTACGACCTAGCAATACAATTCCGGTTCCTAAATTGACTAATACGGCTTTCAAGTATATTTCTATCAGGAAAGCACATCAAAATCCAATTTTCCCAAATCAAGTTAAGAACAATACCCTATTAATTCACAACTTTCCAATTTCTTGCTCTCTCGAGAGAAATTGGACTTTTTAGATGTACATTAATGTCGGCCAAGCACTAATGCAGTAAGAACAAGAATTAATAGAACAACATGAAACAAGAAGAAGAAAACCATAACATTTACAATCAAAATTCACTACACATGTTCAAAACCTTAGCAAGGAAGAGAATTAGCCACTCATTTGTGGATTGATCATCCTAAAACAAGTGTAAATCATACATACAATTGATTGAAAGAAGAAAGAAAGAGAAGAAATCTCTTAGCTTTTTCGTCCCTCAACTGCTGCTAACCCACGTCCTAGCTCCACCGAGTCTGAACTAAAACTGCACACATTAAAATAAACCTAAGTGTGCTATTTATACTAGAGGGAAATTTTTCCCGGAATAACAAGCAACGTGTCACGGAGGTCAACGCGGAGCACTGCCTCCGTGACACGGCGTGGACGCGGACCTTCACTGGAAATCCAGGGTCCGGTAAATTAGCCTCAACGTGGCACGGAGGCCAACACGGAGGCCTATCTCCGTGCCACGGAGCTGTCGCGAGGCCTCACTGGAATTTGCCATTTAATTCTCTCTCCAAGCAGTGTGCCTCCGCGATGGTAGCGTGGCACAGCTCCATCGCGGAGCCCCTATAATTTGTGCATTCCAATGTCTTTTCCACGCTCGTATCCAAGTCCAACTCCGATATAGTTCCAACATGCATTTTAGCTCCTAAAAATCATATTTACCTGCAAAACAAATGCTAACATGTTGGTTAGTATAAATTCACTTTTTATTACTAATTACATGAGAATATATACACATTGCACACAAACAAGGCGAAAATAATACGTTTGAGTATCACTTGGGCATATAAATCTGCCCAAGATCACTTACCCCACACTTAAATCCTTGTTCGTCCTCGAACAACACATACACAACTCATGCAAATTACATCCCAACCTTCGTCACTATGATGCGACCATTTACGCTACGGTCATACCGATTATTCAATTTTTGCAAATCATCACGAAAACATGCTTGGTCTTACAATACAATGACCTTTAATACATCAAGACTTCCTAGACTTTAAGAATTGATTCTTGATATCGGCAAACTCATGCAAATCAGCTAATCAAAACAATCCGACACGAAAATCAATCTTTCATCAAGCATGTGCCCTCACAACTCAAGAGAATCTTCCCCTTTTTGTTCATGCAACACACAAACATTCAAGTAGGGGCATATAAAAATTAATTTCACTCACTCTCCCAAAAGAATTCACATGCATCATGTCATGACCCATAGGCTTGCCCTTAGTGTATTACTCCACTAATATAAAGACATGCAATGTAAGATCACGTAGGACTTTAATGGATTGTAACGGGGCTATGGATCTAGTATATATATTGGATTAGCCAATAATAGTCGCTAGCATCCTTAAGCGCCTTTTCGACACATTCCCATCGACTCATGGACATTGTTCCTCTCTTTTCTCTTTTTCTCCCATTTATGTTGGTTTACTTTCGTACTGCCCATTTCATCAAACACACTTGACACAAAACAAAGGGTTTTCATGTACCCTCAATATCATTTAATTACAACAAGTGCCTCTTCAACATCATCTTTTCTTTCTTCACTCTGCTTTTCTTTTTCTTTTCACTCTTTTCACTCTTTAACACTTTGGGAAACATTTTATTTTCTTTGTAAGCGCTTAAGAGCTTCGTATAGACTTTAAGGCTAATGAAAAGAAGGAATAAAGCTTAGTTTATACAATTTTGGACAAAAGAAAGAAAGAAATCGGCTAAAGGCTCAACAGGCTGACTAGGGTATACAACATATAAAAAGGTAGAATTTGACAAGAAAAAAAATGGAAACTATTGGTTAAAAACAAAGAAATGCCTACATCCTTTCCAACACTACACCTCCTTCATTTCGTTTTGTAAACACACCAGGCAAGTTCTAGACAATTCACAATGGCATGGAATAACAATACCTCACTTCACACTTCATGCACATGCACGAATCAAGATGCCTTCACAGACTCCCTAATTAGCCAACCACATGAATTCAAAATTAAGCCTCAATCATACTGAATCAAATTCTATAGCCTAGGTAACTCAACATATTTACCAAATTGCATGCTTTCAAACGAATCATTTTCACATTTTGAACATCAGTTACACACGCAACGAAATTTTTGCAACCATAAAGCAACTACAGTTCATTGATGTAATCCACCAAAGAAAAATTAAAAACAAATTAAAATCCTACTCCTACCGACTACATTTCCCTTAAGACGGTCGTCATCCATCCATCATAGGGAACGGTGACTAACTATGACATTCGGTTCAATGGGACTATTCTCGGTAAAAGAACCGAAAACAAACTCCCAGAAACCCAAAAAAAACACATCGATCATTTTGATAGAAAGAAAATATTTACAAGTGCAAAATATTCTCGAAAATTTTTGAAAAAAAATATCGATCATCTCGATAGAAAAAATAAAAAAATATTTACAAAATATTTACACTGGCAACCATAACTTTTCATACCACACATCATTAACCACACAAACAAATATATACACATACACCACAAATCAGTTCATAACAGGGAAAGCACAAACATACATACAAACCAAGGAAAAACATACAGAAAATTAGAGCCCAAGTCCCAGCACCTAGCTACTCCCCACCCCACACTTAAATCGAACACTGTCCCCAGTGTTCACAAAAATTACAAAACACAATTTTGGGTGGTGGAACTCCCTGTTCAGTCAAAATATTCGACTTCTTCATCTAGTGCTGCTGCCTCGTCGCCCATATCTGAGTCAGCTCCATCGTCATCATCGGACTCCACATCGGAGTCCTCACGACGTGTCTCCTCATCAGTAGGGACATCGTCATCCGTCGGCTCCACAAAGGCTGGTCCCACTAGACATAAGGCTCTAGCATGCTCGCCAAATGGGTAATCCAGCTCCAGCTGCCATAATTCTTCCTCAGTGGCTGGCCTCCCACCAATCCGTAGCTGCAGCATCTGCATGCCGAACATACATGCCATGTACTGATTGTCACGAGCATGTCGCTCGCCCAAAGTCAGCACTGGCCCGTGTGTGGTGTCGGGGGCCTTAGTTTTTGTCACATCGAGGGCCCTCTGCTCCAACTGCGGAATATAGTCCAAAGCCTCTTCCTCAATGTCGAGGCCTCGGAGGAAGGTGGTGATGAGTCCGCCAAACCCGTATCTGTGGCCCTGGTGCAGTCTGGCTCTCTTCATGGCAGATATAATGACCTCCCCAACATTAATCTCAAGCCCTTTCATAAGGGCATACACCAAGTAGACACGGTCCCGGGTCACATCCTTCATGTGAACTCCCGGGATCAAGCACGAACACACAATCTTCAGCCATATTCTGGCCTCCCTGTTCATCTGCGAATAAGGCAGAGTCTGGTGGTAACCCCTCTCCTTATGTCTACTCCATCGGGCTGTGGATTGAGCCCCACACAATGTACGTCTGATGTCGGCGTACGGTGGGGTGATGTTTAGCTGGCGGAGAACGTGGGCGTCTGTGTCCCGCGCTCCAACGATGGCATTAAATTGGTGGGGTTCCAGAGTGACAATCTGCCCTCTGATTTTATTGTGTGGCTTCTGATGGCCGGGTTCCAGTTTGCATAGAATTCCCGGACCAAATGTAGGTTGCACTCCTTGGGCTCCTAAAAGATAAAGCTGAGCCCAGCTGCCTTGATTCTCTGCACAATACGTGGGAACTCCTGTGCAAGTGGTTCCCGTGCAATATGTTCCTCGGGGAAGTACTTGTTTTCTTTATGTTTCGCGTACCACTTCTTCCCTTCATCGGTTACCCATCTTGTTCCGTATTGGCGGCGTTGGCCGCGCGGAACAGCTGGTGCAGCAGGGACTGCAGTGCCCAACCTCAATCTTTTCCGTCCGGTGCCTGAGGTAGAAGCACCCTTGCCCTTGTCCTGTCCACTTGCCATTGTACCTGTCAATATACATAAACAAGCACAAAGTTAAGCTAAATACAAGTTAACTTAGGCTAAGGTCGGGTTAAACTAAGTTTACCCCACACTTAGTCCCTAACTATATTTACAATACTTCGGCAAGGATTACTCTATTTACAACCCCAAACACAAACAACTATACAACATATTGCTTAGTGCGTTCACGAAAATTTTGACAGCATAACGCTTAGCGTACTACTCAGACTTCATACAGCTAATCCCAATCCTACTATCGCTAACAATTCAACCATCGCACAAGCAATAAAAACAAAAAAAACAAAAACAACAACGAAAATTCTATTTACATACAAATCTAAATAATCAAACCAATTTACAAAATTTTCACATTTTCCCCAACAATTCGAGAATTCGTCTTCTCTTAACATTCATACAATATTTACATCGACTTATCTCAATTTACAACCACACCCCGGCATCTAATTCATCAAACTATCAAGTTCCTCCATTCAATTTCAATAACTCAAGCCCTAGAATGCAATATTTCAATCAAATTCGAATTATTCACATAATCGACAAGTTCAAACGCTAATTACAACAATCCGAACATAATCAATCACAAAATAATTCAACATCATGTTTAATTGCTACTTGGGGTGATATATTTCACCTCACATGCTCAAATTCGACTGAAACCGCTAAAAACTTGAGAGAAACGATGAAAACATACCTTTTAGTTGAAGAACCGAAGAAATTTGACGTTTTCCTTGCCTATTAGCGTGGCACGTTGGTTGGGGAGGGGGAATTGGGTGTTTTGGTCGCGGAGGAGGAGAGAAATGGGGAGAAAAGAGGCAAAATCGAGGTTAATTTAAAGAAAAACACGCTGGTCACCCGGCAACCCGGTGTGACCCGGCACTGAATAAAGGGCAACGTGTCACGGAGGGTAACGCGGAGCCCCTCCTCCGTGACACGGAGCCAACGCGTTGGCTCTCTGGAAATTTTAAAAAATCTGATTTTGCCTTCAACGTGTCATGGAGGGTAACGCGGAGCCCCTCCTCCGTGACACGGAGCCAACGCCCCAGTGCACTGTTTCTTCAATAAAAATAATTTTCGTACCTTGCCTTATTTTTCCCGCTTCCATGCATATTTTTCTCCGTTAGACCTGAAAATCACCTCACTAAACAAAATTGGTTAGATTAATAGATTTTCCTAACTACCATGAAAAAATACTAACTAAAACGAAAAATTTGTACGAAATAAAAAAAAAGAAAAATTAAAAATACAAATTATGTACACTATACTAAAAGAAGAAAAATAGAATATTTTTCTTTTCACGGGTTGCCTCCCGTGCAGCGCCTGGTTTACCGTCGCGGCTCGATGTCCATTATGCTCAATTATCTACTAGGGTGAGGGACGATTTTTCACGATCCTTGTCCTCCCCCTAGTAGTGCTCAACCTCATCTGGTGGCCTTCCTGTTAACTCTCGGGAATCATTCATTATATTAGCATTCCCATGATCAAATACATTGATCACCGAGAGTTCCTCATTTACAATCGGGAGCTTAGGTGCTTTGTACACGTCAAACACTTCTATCTTGTCATGTGCCCGCATTGTAAGTTGACCCGCAGCTACATCAATTAATGCTTTTTCGGTTGCCAAAAAGGGACGTCCCAAAATAAATGGGACTTCAGCATCTGGTTCAAAGTCCAGAACAATAAAATCGACCGGAAAAATGAGGGAGCCCACTTGCACTAACACATCCTCAACAATACCATCCGGTTTAGCTAAGGACCTGTCCGCTAGCTGCAAGATTATTGTGGTAGGTCTAGGACTCCCTAGACCTAACTTTCTGAACATCGAAGATGGCATCAGATTTATACTTGCCCCCAAGTCGCATAATCCACGCGCTCGGATACTTTGCCCAATAGTCAGCTGGATAGTAAAACTTCCAGGGTCTTTCAGTTTCGTGGGCAGTCTATTCTGAATCCGGGAAGTGCATTCCTCCGTTAAAGCCACCGTGGCATACTCAGTCAAGCGACTTTTGTTAGCCACAATGTCTTTAATATATTTTGCATACTTTGGCACTCCCTGCAAGACATCAACAAGAGGTAAATTAACATGTACCTGTTTAAGCACCTCCATAAATTTCTTGAAACACGCCTCCTCCTTGTGTTTCTTAAGTCGTTGAGGGAACGGGGGTGGAGGCCTTTCTGATTCTGCTTCTTTAGTCTTCCCCCTATCAGAACTTTGTTCCTCCTCAACATCTGCTGCTCCTGACTTTTGAGGCGGTCTTTCCGGTTCCACCTCCTTCAACTGTAAGCCACTCCTCGTGGTCACTGCATTAACCTGCTTCGGAGTAGGATCCGTGTCGCTAGGTAGTCCTCCACTGGGTCTTGTATTTAGGGCACAAGCAAATTGCCCAAACTGATATTCAAGGGCCTTGGTCGCCAATTGATTGTTCTTCACTTCGGCTACCAATTTAACATAGTCAGCCTGCAATTGTGCCTGATTAGCGATCATGGTTTTGAACATCTCCTCAATAGTCGGTGATGGTGGTGGAGGAGGGGCATTGTGATTTCTGAATTGAGCTTGAGAGTTTTGTTGCCCTCCTTGATTTCTCTGCATACCCTGACCAGAACTTTGGCCTTGTTGGTTGTTGCTACCCCACGAAAAATTCGGATGGTTCCTCCAATTTGAGTTGTAGCCACTACCAAACTGCTGCTGATTTCTCTGTGCATTGCCCACAAAGTTAACAGAATCAGGATTTGCACCACAGCATTCAGCTGAATGCTCACTACTACCACACACTTCACACCACATCTATTGAACTGCATTGACTGAAGCTGAAGGCTGGTTCAAATTTATATTGCTGAAGTGATTGTTTAACTGATTTTGCAAGGCAGCTATCTGTGCAGCGATAGCTGTGAATCCATCCACTTCAAGCACTCCCGCTGCTTTCCTTGCTCCACCTCGAGATGAATCTGCATTCCATTCTGGATTGCCTTGTGAAATTCGGTTGAGCAAAGTGTACAGCTCCTCGTAAGTCTTTTCCAGCGCTTGCCCTCCAGCTGCTGAATCTAACAGAATTTTAGTGTGGGGTTCCAAACCCTCAATAAATGTGTGTACCAACACCTCATTGGACTGATGATGATGAGGACAGTCCCGCAACATGGATTTAAATCTTTCCCAGGCTTGATATAGATTTTCTCCTTCCCTCTGTTTAAAAATTAGGATTTGACTCCTAAGTCTGGCTGTTTTACCAGAAGGGAAAAATCTGATCAAAAACTTCCGTGCAAGATCATCCCACATTGATATTGAATTGGGTGGTTCAGCTTTTAACCACCTCTTAGCTTCACCAAGTAAGGAAAACGGAAATAAGGTGAGCCGAACATAATCAGGTGACACTCCAGCGGGTATATAAGTGTCACTTATCTCCAAAAGGTTTTGGAGATGTTGTGGATCTTCATGAGGGAGACCGGTAAATTGCCCGCTTGTGTGCAAAAGTTGCACCATATTCTGCTTTAATTCAAATCTCCCTCCAGGCTCTGGTTTGCGGATGCTAGAATGTACATTGTTAGCGTGTGGGATTGCCACCTCGCGAACCGTCCTTGTTGCTGCTTCATCGGGCACTAACACTGCCCTCACAACTGGTGGATTTTGTTGCTCCATAATAGATTGTCGGAACAACTGCAGCTTCTTTTGTAGAGCTTGTTCGGTCTGCTATTCGGGTTGGTATTATATATTATAAACCGACACGCAAGTGCACGTGGTCAAACAAGTAATAAAGTGGCTAAGTAGCCAAGTATCGATCTAAGGAGGCTCAAGATACGTAAAATTGCCTAGTTTACTATGTTCTTATTTCACTTGTAATTATGCTAACAACAATGTAACCAATAGTTACTTGAGTTTTTGTTTCTAAACTATATATACTACAATTAATAACAACTATTTACTTGTTAATTTAGACAATGGATATGAACATGCCAAGGTTAAGAACAAGTAATGAACTTGATAATCATGATAATTTGGTTAATCTCTTTTTCATGTTGCTAGCCAAGAACATTCGCCTAGAAATTAAAACTCTCGTATTTAATTTCACTTTAGAATCATAAACCATCCGTCTACATTTCTGTGATCAAATGCAATTTATGACCTAGCACTACAATTCCGGTTCCTAAAATGACTAATACGGCTTTCAAGTATATTTCTATCAGGAAAGCACATCAAAACCCCATTTTCCCAAATCAAGTTAAGAACAATACCCTATTAATTCACAACTTTCCAATTTCTTGCTCTTTTGAGTGAAATTGGACTTTTTGGATGTACATTAATGTTGGCCAAGCACTAATGCAGTAAGAACAAGAATTAATAGAACAACATGAAAGAAGAAGAAGAAAACCATATCAATTATAATCAAACTTCATTACACATGTTCAAAACCTCAGCAAGGAAGAGAATTAGCCACTCATTTGTGGATTGATCATCCTAAAATGAGTGTAAATCATACGTACAATTGATAGAAAGAAGAAAAGAAGAGAAGAAATCCCTTAGCTTTTTCGTTCCTCAACTGCTCCTAACCCACGTCCTTGCTCTCCACTTCTGAACTCAGTCTAAAAACTTAAAACTCTTCAAAATAAACCTAAGTGTGCTATTTATACTAGTGGGAAATTTTTCCCGGAATAACAAGCAACGTGTCACGGAGGCCAACGCGGAGCACTGCCTCTGTGACACGGCGTGGACGCGGACCTTCACTGGAATTTCAGGGTCCGGTAAATTAGCCTCAACGTGGCACGGAGGCCAACGCGGAGGCCTCTCTCCGTACCACGGAGCTGACGCGAAGGCACACTGGAATTTGCCATTTTAATTCCTGTTCAGGCAGTGTGCTACCGCGATGGTAGCGTGGCACGGCTCCATCGCGGAGCCCCTATAAAATGTGCATTCCAAGGTCTTTTCCACGCTCGCATCCAAGTCCAACTCCGACATAGTTCCAACATGCATTTTAGCTCCTAAAAATCACATTTACCTGCAAAACAAATGCTAATCATGTTGGTTAGTATAAATTCGCATTTTATTACTAATTACATGATATTATATACACATTGCACAACAAACAAGGTAAAAATGATACGTTTGAGTATCACTTGGGCATATAAATCTGCCCAAGATCACTTACCCCACACTTAAATCCTTGTTTGTCCTCGAACAACATATACACAAATCATGCAAATTACATCCCAACCTTCGTCACTATGGTGCAACAATTTACGCTACGGTCATACCGATTATTCAATTTTTGCAAATCATCAAGAAAACATGCTTGGTCGTACAATACAATGACCTTTAATACATCAAGACTTCCTAGACTTTAAGAATTGATTCTTGATATCGGCAAACTCATGCAAATCAGCTAATCAAGAAATCCGACACGAAAATCAATCTTTCATCAAGCATGTGCCCTCACAACTCGAGAGAAACTTCCCCTTTATGTTCATGCAGCACACAAACATGCAAGTAGGGGCATATACAAATTAATTTCACTCACTCTCCCAAAAGAATTCACATGCCTCATGTCATGACCCATAAGCTTGCCCTTAGTGTATTACTCCACTAATATAAAGAAATGCAATATAGGATCACGTAGGACTTTAATGGGTTGTAACGGGGCTATGGATCTAGTATATATATATTGGATTAGCCAATAATAGTCGCTAGCATCCTTAAGCGCCTTTTCAACTCATTCCCATCGACTCATGGACATTGTTCCTCTCTTTTCTCTTTTTCTCCCATTCATGCTGGTTTACTTTCATACAACCCATTTCATCAGACACACTTGACACAAAACAAAGGGTTTTCAACTACCCTCACTATCAATTAATTACAACAAGTGCCTCTTCAACATCATCTTTTCTTTCCTCACTTTGCTTTTCTTTTTCTTTTCACTCTTTAACACTTTGGGAAACATTTTCTTTTCTTTGTAAGCGCTTAAGAGCTTCTTATAGACTTTAAGGCTAATGAAAAGAAGGAATAAAGCTTAGTTCATACAATTTTTGGACAAAAGAAAGAAATCGGCTAAAGGCTCAACGGGCTGACTAGGGTATACAACATATAAAAAGGTAGAATTTGACAAGAAAAAAATGGAAACTATCGGTTAAAACAAAGAAATGCCTACATCCTTTCCAACACTACACCTCCTTCATTTCGTTTTGTATACACACCAGGCAAGTTCTAGACAATTCACAATGACATGGAATAGCAATACCTCACTTCACACTTCATGCACATGCTCGAATCAAGATGCATTCACAGACTCTTTAATTAGTCAATTACATGAATTCAAGATTAAGCCTCAATCATACTGAACCAAATTCTATAGCCTAGGTAACTCAACATATTTACAGAATTGCATGCTTTCAAACGAATCACTTACACATTTTGAGCATCAATTACAACACGCAACGAAATTTTAGCAACCATAAGCAACTACAGTTCATTGATGCAATCCACCAAAGAAAACTAAAAACAAATAAAAATCCTACTCCTACCGACTACATTTCCCTTAAGACGGTCGTCATCCATCCATCATAGGGAACGGTCACTAACTATGACATTGGTTCAATGGGACTATTCTCCGTAAAAGAACTGAAAACAAACTCCGAGAAACCCAAAAAAATAAAAATCAAAAAATTTTTGCAACACATCGATCATTTCGATAGAAACATATTTACAAAAGATTTTGAGAATTGCAAAATATCTTCGCAAAAATTTTGAAAAATATCGATCATGTCGATAGAAGAAAAAAAAATATTTACAAAATTTACAAAATATTTACACTAGCAACCATAACTTTCAAAAACACACATCATCAGCCACAAAACAAATATATACAGATACATCACCAAACAGTTCACCACAGGGAAAGCACAAACATCCATACAAACCAAGGAAGACAAACATACAGCAAATTAGAGCCTTGTCCCAGCACCTAGCTACTCCCCACCCCACACTTAAATCGAACACTGTCCCCAGTGTTCACAAAAATACAAAGAACAAAATTTTGGGTGGTGGAACTCCCTGCTCAGTCGAAATATTCGACTTCTTCATCCGGTGCTGCGGCCTCGTCGTCCATGTCTGAATCAGCTCCCTCGTTGTCATCGGAGTCCTCACGACGTGTCTCCTCATCAGTAGGGACATCGTCATCTGTCGGCTCCACGAAGGCTGGCCCCACCCGACATAAGGCTCTGGCGTTCTCGCCGAAGGGGTAGTCCAGCTCCAGCTGCCATAATTCTTCCTCGGTGGCTGGTCTCCCACCAATCCGTAGTCGTAGCATCTGCATGCCAAACATACGGGCCATGTACTGATCGTCACGAGCATGTCGCTCGCCCAAAGTCAGTACAGGTCCGTGTGTAGTGTCGGGGGCCTTAGTCTTTGTCACGTCGAGGGACCTCTGCTCCAACTGCGGAATATAATCCAAGGCTTCTTCCTCAATGTCAAGGCCTCGGAGGAAGGTGGTGATGAGTCCGCCAAACCCGTATCTGTGGCCCTGGTGCAGTCTGGCTCTCTTCATGGCGGATATTATTACCGCCCCCACATTAATCTCAAGCCCTTTCATAAGGGCATACACCAAGCAGACACGGTCCCGGGTCACGTCCGTCATATGAACTCCCAGGATCAAACACGAACACACAATCTTCAGCCATATTCTGGCCTCCCTGTTCATCTGCGAATAAGGCAGAGTCTGGTGGTAATTGTCACGCCCCACCTTGGGGGGTATGACTGGCACCTGGTGCCCAACTAAGACCTGACCTGCTGAACTGTTAAGCCTGGGCGCGTCTGGCGCCTGGCTGGCTCTAACTCAAATTTTTGGAAACAAAGGGCTATAAACGGCTGTAAATACAGCCCCCGGCCCATTGGCCTATAGCCTTCTGTACCTGTATTACAGCTGACCAGAAACAAGGTAATTCGGGGGAACCTATGTGGGCCGACAAGGCCACCATGCTGTCTAGTTATCTGTAACTCAAGCATAACATACTGAAAAGCTACGTGACCGGCAAGGTCACCACTACTGGCAAACTATGGCCCCACACGGCCATTACAAAAGAAAGAAGGAGTAAAGGAAACTATACAACTGCTCGGCCTCACACGACCGGTTCATCTGACCACAGGGAATATATACAGACTGCAAGCCTCTAAGAAGGATAATAGAAATGATCGGGACAGGGCCCCGACCTACCCGTACTGTACAACAAAAGGAACTGAACTACACCTCTAGAAATTCAGTCTCCGGATGACAGGAGCTGAATACTCGACCGCTGATGGGGATCACGTGTTATAGCCTGCGCGTCTATGGGTACCTGCAGGCAAGTAATGCAGCGCCCCACTAGGCGTCAGTACCGCTGGTACTGAGTATGTAAAGCAAACTGAATACAACTGAATACAAGTAATATAACTAAAAATTCTGAATAGTAGGAGATGACTGAATCTGTAAGAACTGAAGGGATATCTGAAATCAATAACATAACTATCAAAACTGAAATAAGAAGGAGTAGATAACTGTCTGATGGTGTAGATCGTACCTGTTCTTAATCATACTGAAGGGAGTAGGAATCATACCTAGAGACGTATCATTCTACTACTAATCTGCTCATATCTACTGTAATATAACATAACATACATAACGTAACATGGCATACACAACCTTACCCGGCCCCCATAAGCCGGGAGGTACAATCAACACAGAATCTATACCCCTACCCCGGTCAACCCATCTCCTATACTGGCTGTAAGTATCCTGCCGGTCCCCTGGGTATGCACTTGGGCTCGCTGAGCCCCTGACTATAACTGTATCTGAGTCCGGAGGACTCCTGAATCTGCACCCGGGCGTATCCGCTCGACTGGGGTGGGTAAGGGCCGATCAAGGCACAAATATGGGGAAACCTGGCATCCCATCTTTGTCCCCTGGCGGGATGGCATGCCACTCCGTAGAGTGACGTATCCTCGTCCTCTGGCGGACGAGTCGATACATCTATTAACCCTGGGCGGTCATGGATGCTAGGTAATCCAACCCCAAACAATACAACGGTCTCAACTGGTAATACTATCTGTGTATCTCACATGCTGAGGCTACTAGGGGTAAAGTATCATATATATTACATGCTGGGCTAATGATAGTAATCTGTACGTATTTAATATGTGCTGAGGCAGGTAAAGATATATAAATATGAATATAGTCTCCTGCCGGGCTGTACTGGGCAAATGCTATATAAGATAATGTTTCTATTGAAAACTCTGCTGTTTACTAAGTTTCTGTATACACTATATGCTGAACTAGTGATACGAATAAGTACATACTTAATACATGCTGAGGCTGGAAGTACTATATATGTATGTACGAATATAATCTTTCTGCTCGACTACGCTGTATACTGACTTTCTATAGTAACAGGATTTACTAATCCTGACATGCTTTCTGAACTTCATTTTTAGTCTGCTATTCTATTTCTGAAGTGCTTTACGGATACTGTACTACTTCACGGGGTTTCAGCTGAACACAACAATATCTTAACATGGCATATTACATCATACACTGAATATACTGGGCAATCTCTAACGCTTGCGTTAGAATCTATTTCATACCGTTAGGTTTCATACACATTACAACCCAATGTTTCTCACATCGTACCAACATTCATAACAACGCAATACTCGACTTCTGAACATTCTACTGGTCCGTAATCTATTACGCTATACTGATATTACTTAACTTGCCGAAGGAAACTAACTTTACATACCTTATCTTGAATATTCGTCCGTCGGACGAGGCTCGGCTGGTACTTCAACTATTTTCTCCCAACTGCATTCATAAATAGGTCAATCAATACTAAATACAACATTATTGTAAAGGGCGACGTTACTTTCGATTTAATTTATAGCCTAAACTTAGGCTTATCGAAAGACGGTCAAAAACTCGCTATTTTCCAGCGGCCCAGAAGGGAGAATTATTTACTTCTCAGCTAGGAACACATAGACATTAATTTAGAGCAATTCTACTTACTTTAGTTCGGCGGCTCGCCGATTCGTCGGCCGTATTTCGCAAAACTAACTCCGTAGAAATGCTCTCTGCTGCTAAATACCTTGGTATCTAGGATTAATTTGGGTTTGGGCAGCGTTTGGCAGCGTAATCGGACGAAAATATTTAATTTTCCTTTGTTTCTCTCTGTTCACAGCGTTTCTGGAAATTTTCATAAGTATTGAATGATTTCCAACCGAAGTGGGGGCTTTATATACTAGGGCCTGGACACGGGCAACGTGTCACGGAGCCATCGCGGAGGCCTCACCTCCGTGACACGCTGCCATCGCGGAGGGGCTCTGCCTCGGCTCCTCCCGCGATGGTTCGACAGGTTTCTCGTCCGATCTTTTCCCGGGCCTTTCCCTAGCACGTATGGCTTTCAAATATGCTTAACCAACGTGCGAATAGGTCATCTAAGTGCCGGAAATTCTACGGGGTATAACATTCTCCCCCCCTTAGAAACATTCGTCCTCGAATGTATACTGCTATCTAGAGGACTGCTTATTCTAGTTTCTGGAAAAATTTTGGCAGAGTTTCCCCTGTAATATGGACTATCGCAAAGACCTGAAATGCAGAAAAAGTCCAACACAGGCACTGCACACAATATTCTACAATCCACTGGACAACTAAATATCACTCCTTTCTTTATCATTTACAAAATACATACCATAAAGTACTGTGTAAATAATGATACAGACATACCTGTCGTCTGAATAGGTCTGAAATAAGTGAGGGTATCTGGTTTTCATATCTTCTTCAGCCTCCCACGTCATTTCCTCCCGATTTCTGTTACGCCACAATACCTTGACAGATGCAACATCTTTAGTTCTCAACCTGCGAATCTGTCTGTCTAAAATGGCTACGGGAACCTCTTCATATGCTAACTCCTCTGTGACCTGAACATCCTGGACTGGAACTACTGTAGAAGGGTCCCCTACGAACTTTCTTAACATGGAAACGTGGAATACTAGGTGAACCGACGCTAACTCTGGAGGCAAGTTTAACTCGTATGCTACGCGGCCTATTCTTTGCCGAATCTGATACGGCCCAATGAATCTTGGGCTAAGTTTGCCTTTCTTGCCAAACCTCATTACCCCTTTCATCGGGGACACTTTCAGATATACCCAGTCGTTTACTGAAAATTCTAAATTTCTGCGCCGCCTATCTGCGTATGACTTCTGGCGGCTCTGAGCGGTTAGCAAACGCTCTCGAATAAGTTTTATCTTTTCCTCGGACTGCCGAACAATGTCTGGGCCAATTAATGCTGATTCTCCTATTTCAAACCAGCCCACTGGCGATCTACATTTTCGCCCGTACAATGCCTCGAAAGGCGCCATCTGAATAGCTGAATGGTAGCTGTTATTATAAGCAAATTCAATTAACGAAAGATGTTCATCCCAGCTACCCCCAAAATCTAACACACACGCTCGTAACATATCTTCGAGCGTCTGAATTGTACGTTCGGCCTGCCCATCTGTTTGAGGATGGAATGATGTGCTCAAATTAATCTGCGTTCCCAAACCTTTCTGAAACGATTGCCAGAATCTAGCTGTAAACTGTGCTCCCCTGTCTGAAATGATAGATACCGGCACGCCATGCAATCTAACTATTTCTCTGATATACAATTCGGCATAATCCTCAGCTGAGAAGGTAGCCCTTACTGGCAGGAAATGAGCTGATTTTGTCAGCCTGTCAACTATTACCCAAATGGAATCATTTCTGCGTCTAGTACGGGGTAACCCTGTTACAAAATCCATGTTTATTACTTCCCATTTCCACATAGGTATTATTATCTCCTGAGTCAAACCGCCCGGTTTCTGGTGCTCTGCTTTCACCTGCTGACAATTAGCACACCTAGATACAAATTCAGCTATCTCAGTTTTCATACCTGGCCACCAGTAGATGTCTCTGATGTCGTGGTACATTTTCGTCGCTCCTGGGTGAAGAGAATAGCGAGCGTAGTGTACCTCTTGCATGATCTGTCCACGAAGTCCTGCGACATTCGGGACACAAAGGCGGCCCTTACAGCGTAGCACCCCATTCTCGGTTATCTGAAAATCTGGCTCCTCACCCTTCTGAACTCTATCTCTGAGCTGGACTAAATCGGGATCCTCATACTGCCGTTCTTTTACCTCTGTAACTAGCGATGACACTGCAGAATTCTGAATTACTGGTCCATTATTTTCTGTTTCTATTACTCGAACGGCTAGGCCATCTAACTGATGAATTTCTTTAGCTAATTTCTGTTTCTCAGGTCGCAAATACGCCAAACTCCCCATTGACTTACGGCTCAGGGCATCTGCTACAACATTAGCTTTTCCGGGGTGGTATAGAATATTCACATCATAGTCTTTCAACAACTCTAACCAGCGGCGTTGCCGCAGATTCAACTCCCTTCTGGTGAAAATGTACTGTAAGCTCTTATGATCTGTATAAATGTCAACATGGACGCCGTACAGATAATGCCTCCACATCTTCAAGGCATGAATTACTGCGGCCAATTCCAGGTCATGGGTAGGGTAATTCTTTTCGTGTTTTCTCAGCTGTCTGGAGGCATATGCAATTACTCTACCATGCTGCATCAACACATAACCCAATCCGACACCTGACGCATCGCAATAGACTAAATAACCTTCTGTGCCTTCCGGCAGTGCTAGTACTGGGGCGGAGGTTAACCTGTCTTTCAATTCCTGGAAACTCTGCTCGCATGCCTCCGTCCACTGAAACTTTGCCGCTTTCTGTGTCAATTTAGTTAAAGGTGCTGCAATGGTTGAGAATCCCTCAACGAATCTCCGATAATACCCTGCTAACCCCAGAAAACTACGAACTTCAGTCGGGGTGGTAGGCCTAGGCCATGACTTAACTGCTTCTATCTTCTGCTTATCTACCTGTATACCAGCGTCTGAGACAATATGCCCTAAAAAGGCCACTGAGTTAATCCAGAATTCACACTTCGAAAACTTAGCATACAACTGGCGGTCCCTGAGAATCTGGAGCACTGTTCGCAAATGAGTCCGGTGATCTGCTTCAGAGCGAGAATACACCAGAATGTCATCAATGAATACTATCACGAACAAGTCCAGGAAAGGTCTGAAAATACTATTCATCAGGTCCATAAAAACTGCTGGGGCGTTCGTTAGCCCGAAGGACATAACCAGAAATTCAAAATGCCCATATCGGGTCCTGAATGCTGTCTTAGGAATATCTCTTTCACGTACTCGGACCTGGTGGTATCCGGACCGCAAGTCAATCTTAGAAAAGTATCTAGCTCCCTGCAACTGATCAAATAAGTCATCAATTCTGGGGAGCGGATACTTGTTCTTTACTGTAACCTTGTTTAGCTGCCGATAATCTATGCACATTCGGAGCGAGCCATCTTTCTTTCTCACAAACAAGACTGGCGCACCCCATGGGGAAGTACTCGGCCTGATAAAACCTTTATCTAACAAGTCTTTCAACTGCTCCTTTAATTCTCTGAGTTCTACAGGAGCCATACGATAAGGAAGTATTGATATTGGCTGAGTGCCTGGTAGCAAATCAATAGCGAAGTCTATTTCCCTTTCTGGGGGAATACCAGGTAACTCATCAGGAAATACATCTGGGAATTCATTTCCCACTGGAACAAACTGGAGTGTCGGAGATTCTGCTTGGACCTCCTGAACTCTGACAAGATGGTAAATGCACCCCTTAGATATCAACTTCCTCGCCCGAAGGTAGGAAATAAACCTACCTTTTGGCGTCGCGGTGCTGCCCTTCCACTCCTGTACTACCTCCCCTGGGAAGTGGAATCGGACCGTTTTGGTCCAACATTCAACATTGGCAAAGCATGGCACTAACCAGTACATACCCATTATGGCATCGAAGTCTATCATTTCTAACTCGACCAGATCTACTGTGGTCTGACGGTCAAAAACTCGCTATTTTCCAGCGGCCCAGAAGGGAGAATTATTTGCTTCTCGGCTAGGAACACATAGAAATTAATTTAGAGCAATTCTACTTACTTTAGTTCGGCGGCTCGCCGATTCGTCGGCCGTATTTCGCAAAACTAACTCCGTAGAAATGCTCTCTGCTGCTAAATACCTTGGTATCTAGGATTAATTTGGGTTTGGGCATATTTGAAAGCCATACATGCTAGGGAAAGGCCCGGGAAAAGATCGGACGAGAAACCTGTTGAACCATCGCGGGAGGAGCCGAGGCAGAGCCCCTCCACGATGGCAGCGTGTCACAGAGGTGAGGCCTCCGCGATGGCTCCGTGACACGTTGCCCGTGTCCAGGCCCAAGTATATAAAGCCCCCACTTCGGTTGGAAATCATTCAATACTTATGAAAATTTCCAGAAACGTTGTGAACAGAGAGAAACGAAGGAAAATTAAAAATTTTCGTCCGATTACGCTGCCAAACGCTGCCCAAACCCAAATTAATCCTAGATACCAAGGTATTTAGCAGCAGAGAGCATTTCTACGGAGTTAGTTTTGCGAAATACGGCCGACGAATCGGCGAGCCGCCGAACTAAAGTAAGTAGAATTGCTCTAAATTAATGTCTATGTGTTCCTAGCTGAGAAGTAAATAATTCTCCCTTCTGGGCCGCTGGAAAATAGCGAGTTTTTGACCGTCTTTCGATAAGCCTAAGTTTAGGCTATAAATTAAATCGAAAGTAACGTCGCCCTTTACAATAATGTTGTATTTAGTATTGATTGACGTATTTATGAATGCAGTTGGGAGAAAATAGTTGAAGTACCGGCTGAGCCTCGTCCGACGGACGAATATTGAAGATAAGGTATGTAAAGTTAGTTTCCTTCAGCAAGTTAAGTAATATCAGTATAGCGTAATAAATTACGGACCAGTAGAATGTTCAGAAGTCGAGTATTGCGTTATTATGAATGTTGGTACGATGTGAGAAACATTGGGTTGTAATGTGTATGAAACCTAACGGTATGAAATAGATTCTAACGCAAGCGTTAGAGATTGCCCAGTATATTCAGTGTATGATGTAATATGCCATGTTAAGATATTGTTGTGTTCAGCTGAAACCCCGTGAAGTAGTACAGTATCCGTAAAGCACTTCAGAAATAGAATAGCAGACTAAAAATGAAGTTCAGAAAGCATGTCAGGATTAGTAAATCCTGTTACTATAGAAAGTCAGTATACATCGTAGTCTAGCAGAAAGATTATATTCGTACATACATATATAGTACTTCCAGCCTCAGCATGTATTAAGTATGTACTTATTCCTATCACTAGTTCAGCATATAGTGTATACAGAAACTTAGTAAACAGCAGAGTTTTCAATAGAAACATTATCTTATATAGCATTTGCCCAGTACAGCCCGGCAGGAGACTATATTCATATTTATATATCTTTACCTGCCTCAGCACGTATTAAATACGTACAGATTACTATCATTAGCCCAGCATGTAATATATATGATACTTTACCCCTAGTAGCCTCAGCATGTGAGATACACAGATAGTATTACCAGTTGAGACCGTTGTATTGTTTGGGGTTGGATTACCTAGCATCCATGACCGCCCAGGGTTAATAGCTATATCGACTCGTCCGCCAGAGGACGAGGATACGTCACTCTGTGTATCTCACATGCTGATACGCCCTTACCCACCCCAGTCGAGCGGATACGCCCGGGTGCAGATTCAGGAGTCCTCCGGACTCAGATACAGTTATAGTCAGGGGCTCAGCGAGCCAAAGTGCATACCCAGGGGACCAGCAGGATGCTTACAGCCAGTATAGGAGATGGGTTGACCGGGGTAGGGGTATAGATTCTGTGTTGATTGTACCTCCCGGCTTATGGGGGCCGGGTAAGGTTGTGTATGCCATGTTACATTATGTATGTTATGTTATATTATAGTAGATACGAGCAGATTAGTAGTAGAATGATACGTCTCCAGGTATGATTCCTACTCCCTTCAGTATGATTAAGAACAGGTACGATCTACACCATCAGACAGTTATCTACTCCTTTTTATTTCAGTTTTGACAGTTATGTTATTGATTTCAGATATCCCTTCAGTTCTTACAGATTCAGTTATCTCCTACTATTCAGAATTTTTAGTTATATTACTTGTATTCAGTTGTATTCAGTTTGCTTTACATACTCAGTACCAGCGGTACTGACGCCTAGTGGGGCGCTGCATTACTTGCCTACAGGTACCCATAGACGCGCAGGCGATACCACGTGATCCCCATCAGCGGTCGAGTATTCAGCTCCTGTCATCCGGAGACTGAATTTCTAGAGGTGTAGTTCAGTTCCTTTTGTTGTACAGTACGGGTAGGTCGGGGCCCTATCCCGATCATTTCTATTATCCTTCTTAGAGGCTTGCAGTCTGTATATATTCCCTGTGGTCAGATGAGCCGGTCGTGTGAGGCCGAGCAGTTGTATTGTTGCCTTTACTCCTTCTTTCTTTTGTAATGGCCGTGTGGGGCCATAGTTTGCCAGTAGTGGTGACCTTGCCGGTCACGTAGCTTTTCAGTATGTTATGCTTGAGTTACAGATAACTAGACAGCATGTGGCCTTGTCGGCCCACATAGGTTCCCCCGAATTACCTTGTTTCTGGTCAGCTGTAATACAGGTACAGAAGGCTATAGGCCAATGGGCCGGGGGCTGTGTTTAGAGCCGTTATATAGCCCTTTGTTTCCAAAAATTTGAGTTAGAGCCAGCAAGGCGCCAGACGCGCCTAGGCTTAACAGTTCAGCAGGTCAGGTCTTAGTTGGGCACCAGGTGCCAGTCATACCCCCCAAGGTGGGGCGTGACAGTAACCCCTCTCCTTATGTCTACTCCATCGGGCTGTGGATCGAGCCCCACACAACGTACGTCTGATGTCGGCGTACGGTGGGGTGATGTTTAGCTGGCGGAGAACGTGGGCGTCTGTGTCCCGCGCTCCAACGATGGCATTCAGCTGCTGGGGTTCCAGAGTGACAATCTGCCCTCTGATTTTCACTGTGTGGCTTCTGATGGCCGGGTTCCAGTTTGCATAAAATTCCTGGACCAAGTGAAGGTTGCACTCCTTGGGCTCCTGAAAAATAAAGCTGAGCCCAGCTGCTTCGATTCTCTGTACAATGCGAGGGTACTCCTGTGCGAGTGGTTCCCTTGCAATATATTCCTCCGGGAAGTACTTGTTTTCTTTATGTTTCGCGTACCACTTCTTCCCTTCATCGGTTACCCATCTTGTTCCGTATTGGCGGCGTTGGCCGCGCGGAACAGCGGGTGCAGCTGGGACTGCGGTGCCCAGTCTCATCCTTTTCCTACCTGTGCCTGAGGTAGAAGCACCCTTGCCTTTATCTTGTCTGCTCGCCATTGTACCTGTAAATTTGCACAAACAAGCACAAAGTTAAGCTAAACACTTGTTAACTTCGGCTAAGGTCGGGTTACACAACATTTACCCCACACTTAGGCCTTAGCTACTTCTACAAAATTACGGCAAAGATAACTCTAATTACACTACAGACAACACCATAACTTCATGCTTAGTGCGTTCACAACAAAATTTCGACAGCATACCGGTTAGCGTACTACTCAGACTTCATACAGCTAATCCCAATCCTACTATAGCTAGCAATTCACACATCGCACTTCGCAACAAAACAACAACAAAATAAAAACAACAATAAAAACATTCTATATACAATCTAATCTAAACAATCTAACCAATTTACACACTTTTTGCATTTTCCCACAAAAATTCGAGAATTTGTCGTCTTTGATAGTTACACAATATTTACCACGACTTCTCTCAAATAACAAACACACCCCGACATCTAATTCACCAAATTATCAAGTGCCCAAATCAAATTCAACAACCCAAGCCCTAGAATACAATTCTATGATCAATTTTGAATTATTTACGCAATCGATAAGTTCAAACGCTAAATACAACAATCCAAACATGTATCAATCACAGATAATCCAACATTCATGTTTAATTTCTACCTAGGGTGATATATCTCACCTCACATGCCCAAATTTGACAAAAATCGCCAAATATTGAGATAGATGATGAAAACATACCTTTGAATTGAGAAACCGAAGAAACTTGATGTATTCCTTGCCTAGGAACGTGGCACGGTGCTTGGGGAGGGGGAAATGGGTGTTTGGTCGCGGAGGGAAGAGGGAAATGGGGAAAAATGGGGCGAAATCGGGGGTTTATTTAAAGAAAACACGCGGGTCACCCGGCAACCCGGTGTGACCCGGCACTGAATAAGGGGCAACGTGTCACGGAGGGTAAGGCGGAGCCCCTCCTCCGTGACACGGAGCCAACGCGTTGGCTTATTGGATTTTTGAAAAATCCGAATTTTGCCTTCAACGTGTCACGGAGAGTAACGCGGTGCCTTACCTCCGTGACGCGGCGCCAACGCGCCAGTGCACTGTTTCTTCAATTAATTTGATTTTTCATACCTTGCCTCATTTTCTCGATTCCATGTATATTTCCTCCGTTATACCTGAAAATAACCTCACTAAACAAAAATTGGTTAAATTAATAAATTTCACTAACTAAAATAAAAAAATACTAACTAAAATGAAAATCTAAACGTAATCAAGAAAAGAAAAATAAAAATAAAAATTGGAAATAAACAAATAAAAACAAAAATAAAGATAAAAACTAACTACATTGTGTAAAAGAAAAAAATAAAATATTTTTCTCACGGGTTGCCTCCCGTGCAGCGCCTAGTTTACCGTCGCGGCTCGACCTTCTTTAAGCTCACTTGTCTACTAGGGAGATGGAAGATTTGTCCCGATCATGGTCATCCCCCCAGTAGTTCTCAACCTTATCCAGTGGCCTACCTAGTAACTCTCGGGAATCACTCATTCCATTAGCATTCCCATGATCAATCACGTTGATCACTGAGAGATCCTTATAAACAGTCGGGAGTTTAGGTACCTTGTACACATCGAACACTTCAACCTTGTCATGTGCTCGCATCGTGACTTGACCCGCAGCTACATCAATTAATGCCTTTTCGGTTGCCAAAAAGGGTCGTCCCAAAATAAATGGGACTTCAGCATCTGGTTCAAAATCCAGAACAATGAAATCGACTGGAAAAATGAGGGAGCCTACTTGCACTAACATATCCTCAACAATGCCATCTGGCTTAGCTAAAGACCTGTCTGCTAGCTGCAAGATTACCGTTGTAGGTCTAGGACTTCCTAGATCTAACTTTCTGAATACCGAAGATGGCATCAGATTTATGCTTGCCCCCTAGTCGCATAATCCACGCGCTCGGATACTTTGCCCAATAGTAAGCTGGATGGTAAAACTTCCAGGGTCTTTCAGTTTTGTGGGCAACCTATTCTGAATACGGGAAGTGCATTCCTCCGTTAAAGCTACCGTGGCATACTCAGTCAAACGACTTTTGTTAGCCACGATGTCTTTAATATATTTCGCATATTTTGGCACTCCCTGCAAGACATCAACAAGAGGTAAGTTAACATGTACCTGTTTAAGTACCTCCATGAATTTCTAGAAACACGCCTCCTCCTTGTGTTTCTTAAGTCGTTGAGGGAACGGGGGTGGAGGCCTTTCTGGTTCAGCTTCTTTAGTCTTCCCCTTATCTGAGATTTGCTCTCCCTCAACATCTGCTGCTCCTGACTTTTGAGGCGGTCTTTCCGGTTCCACCTCCTTCAATTGTAAACCACTCCTCGTGGTCACTGCATTTACCTGCTTCGGATTAGGATCCGTGTCGCTAGGTAGTCCTCCTCTGGGTCTAGTATTTTGGGCACTAGCAAATTGCCCAAACTGATATTCAAGAGCCTTGGTCGCCAACTGATTGTTCTTCACTTTGGCTGCCAATTTAACATAGTCAGCATGCAATTGTGCTTCATTAGCGATCATGGTTTTGAACATCTCCTCAATAGTCGGTGATGGTGGTGGAGGAGGGGCATTGTGATTTCTGAGTTGAGCTTGATAGTTTTGTTGCCCTCCTTGGTTTCTGTGCATGCCCTGCCCTGAACTTTGGCCTTGTTGATTGTTGCTACCCCACGAAAACTTCGGATGGTTCCTCCAATTTGAGTTGTAGCCACTACCAAACTGCTGCTGATTTCTCTGTGCATTGCCCACAAAGTTAACAGAATCAGGATTTGCACCACAGCATTCAGCTGAATGCTCACTACTACCACACACTTCACACCACATCTATTGAACTGCATTGACTGAAGCTGAAGGCTGGTTCAAATTTATATTGCTGAAGTGAGTGTTTAACTGATTTTGCAAAGCAGCTATCTGTGCAGCGATAGCTGTGAATCCATCCACTTCAAGCACTCCCGCTGCTTTCCTTGCTCCACCTCTTGAAGAATCTGCATTCCATTCTGGATTGCCTTGTGAAATTCGGTTGAGCAAAGTGTACAGCTCCTCATAGGTCTTTTCCAGCGCTTGCCCTCCAGCTGCTGAATCTAACAGAATTTTAGTGTGGGGTTCCAAACCCTCAATAAATGTGTGTACCAACACCTCATTGGACTGATGATGATGAGGACAGTCCCGCAACATGGATTTAAATCTTTCCCAGGCTTGATATAGATTTTCTCCTTCCCTCTGTTTAAAAATTAGGATTTGACTCCTAAGTCTGGCTGTTTTACCAGAAGGGAAAAATCTGATCCAAAACTTCCGTGCAAGATCATCCCACGTTGATATAGAATTGGGTGGTTCAGCTTTTAACCACCTCTTGGCTTCACCAAGTAAGGAAAATGGAAATAAGGTGAGCCGAACATAATCAGGTGACACTCCAGCGGGTATATAAGTGTCACTTATCTCCAAAAAGTTTTGGAGATGTTGTTGTGGATCTTCATGAGGGAGACCGGTAAATTGCCTGCTTGTGTGCAAAAGTTGCACCATATTCTGCTTTAATTCAAACCTCCCTCCAGGCTCTGGTTTGCGGATGCTAGAATGTACATTATTAGCGTGTGGGATTGCCACCTCGCGAACCGGGCTTGCTGCTGCTTCATCGGGCACTAACACTGCCCGCACAACTGGTGGATTTTGTTGCTCCATCATAGACTGTTTAAGCAACTGCAGCTTCTTTCCTAGAGCTTCTCTACGTTGACTATGAAATTCACGTTCAGGCTCTAAGTAAGATTCCACCAGCTCTTTGTCCCTTGCCAGTGTTCACAGAAACAAAATCTGCAAAATACAGGCTAAGACCAAGTTGTTAACACTTAAGAAAATAAAAATAAAAATACAGTAAATTTACACTAAACACAATTTCACAAATCGCCTAGCCTCCCCGGCAACGGCGCCAAAAACTTGTTCGGTCTGCTGTTCGTGTTGGTATTATATATTATAAACCGACACGCAAGTGCACGTGGTCAAACAAGTAATAAAGTGGCTAAGTAGCCAAGTATCGATCCAAGGAGGCTCAAGATACGTAAAATTGCCTAGTTTACTATATTCCTATTTCACTTCTAATTATGCTAACAACAATGTAACCAATAGTTACTTGAGTTTTTGTTTCTAAACTATATATACTATAATTAATAACAGCTCGCCATTGTACCTGTCAATTTACACAAACAAGCACAAAGTTAAGCTAAACACTTGTTAACTTCGGCTAAGGTCGGGTTACACAACATTTATCCCACACTTAGGCCTTAGCTACTTCTACAAAATTACGGCAAAGATAACTCTAATTACACTACAGACAACACCATAACTTCATGCTTAGTGCGTTCACAACAAAATTTCGACAGCATACCGGTTAGCGTACTACTCAGACTTCATACAGCTAATCCCAATCCTACTATCGCTAGCAATTCACACATCGCACTTCGCAACAAAACAACAACAAAATAAAAACAACAATAAAAACATTCTATATACAATCTAATCTAAACAATCTAACCAATTTACACACTTTTTGCATTTTCCCACAAAAATTCGAGAATTTGTCGTCTTTGACAGTTACACAATATTTACCACGACTTCTCTCAAATAACAAACACACCCCGGCATCGATTTCACCAAATTATCAAGTGCCCAAATCAAATTCAACAACCCAAGCCCTAGAATACAATTCTATGATCAATTTTGAATTATTTACGCAATCGATAAGTTCAAACGCTAAATACAACAATCCAAACATGTATCAATCACAGATAATCCAACATTCATGTTTAATTTCTACCTAGGGTGATATATCTCACCTCACATGCCCAAATTTGACAAAAATCGCCAAAAATTGAGATAGACGATGAAAACATACCTTTGAATTGAGAAACCGAAGAAACTTGATGTATTCCTTGCCTAGGAACGTGGCACGGTGCTTGGGGAGGGGGAAATGGGTCTTTGGTCGCGGAGGGAAGAGGGAAATAGGGGAAAATGGGGCGAAATCGGGGGTTTATTTAAAGAAAACACGCGGGTCACCCGGCAACCCGGTGTGACCCGGCACTGAATAAGGGGCAACGTGTCACGGAGGGTAACGCGGAGCCCCTCCTCCGTGACACGGAGCCAACGCGTTGGCATACTGGATTTTTGAAAAATCCGAATTTTTCCTTCAACGTGTCACGGAGGGTAACGCGGTGCCTTACCTCCGTGACACGGCGCCAACGCGCCAGTGCACTGTTTCTTCAATTAATTTGATTTTTCATACCTTGCCTCATTTTCTCAATTCCATGTATATTTCCTCCGTTATACCTGAAAATCACCTCACTAAACAAAAATTGGTTAAATTAATAGATTTCCCTAACTAAAATAAAAAAATACTAACTAAAATGAAAATCTAAACCTAATCAAGAAAAGAAAAAGAAAAATAAAAATTGGAGATAAACAAATAAAAACAAAAATAAAGAAAAAAACTAACTACACTGTGTAAAAGAAAAAAATAAAATATTTTTCTCACGGGTTGCCTCCCGTGCAGCGCCTGCTTTACCGTCGCGGCTCGATGTCCTTTAAGCTCACTTGTCTACTAGGGAGATGGACGATTTGTCCCGATCATGGTCATCCCCCCAGCAGCGCTTGCATCTCTGCCCATTTACCAAGAACGTAGCACTCCTATCTTCTTGCCACAATTCTACCGCCCCGTGAGGGGTCATTCTCACCACTTCAAACGGTCCAGACCATTTAGACCTCAGCTTACCAGGAAACAATTTCAATCTTGAATTAAAAAGCAAAACTCTCTATCCTGGTTCGAAAATGCGATGCACCACATGCTTGTCATGCCATCTTTTGGTTCTTTCCTTGTAGTGCTTCGCACTCTCATAGGCATGCCAGCGAAATTCATCAAGTTCACTGAGCTGCATCAATCTCTTTTTCCCCGCTAGCTCTGAGTCCATATTTAGCTTTCTGACAGCCCAAAAAGCTCGATGCTCAAGTTCAACCGGGAGATGACATGCTTTTCCATACACCAATCGGTATGGTGACGTTCCAATCGGTGTCTTATAAGCAGTTCGGTAGGCCCACAACGCATCATCAAGTTTACTAGCCCAATCATTCCGTTGTGTGTTCACCGTTTTCTGAAGAATCTGTTTTACCTCCCTAATTGACACCTCTACTTGCCCACTAGTTTGTGGGTGATATGTTGTGGCCACTTTATGGCGCACCCCATACTTAGCCAGTAATTTCTTGAAGCTTGCATTGACAAAATGAGCCCCTCCGCCACTGATAATTACTCGGGGTGTCCCAAACCTTCTGAGAATGTGTTTCTTCACAAACTTCGTTACTACCTTGTTATCATTCCTGGGGCAAGCTATTGCTTCCACCCATTTTGATACATAATCTACAGCCACCAAGATGTAACGATTTCCAAATGACGGTGGGAATGGACCCATGAAATCAATGCCCCATACATCAAAGGGCTCAACTTCCAGTATGTTCTGCAAAGGCATCTCTTGTCTTCTGCCAATTGATCCTGTCCGCTGACATCTATCACACATTTTGACATACTCCATAGAATCTCTGAACAGGGTTGGCCAAAAGAAACCTGACTGAAGAACCTTGTGTGCTGTTCTCTCACCTCCGTGATGCCCTCCATACAACGAAGAATGGCAGCCCCTTAACACCTTTGCTATCTGACTCTCTGGGATGCATCTTCTCATCACCTGGTCTGGTCCCTGCTTGAACAAATATGGCTCATCCCATACATAATGTCGGCTGTCATTCCTCAATTTCCTTCTTTGCTGGTCTGTTGCTTCCGGTGGGTAAACTCCGCTCACTAGCAAGTTGACTATGTCAGCATACCAGGGAACTTCAGCTTCTCCCACTACCAAGAGTTTCTCATCTGGGAAGTCCTCATTAATGTCATCACTTTCCATCACATGCGACCGACTTTCCAGTCGTGATAGGTGATCTGCTACCTGATTTTCACTCCCCTTTCTGTCTTGAATCTCAAGATCAAACTCCTGTAGCAATAAGATCCATCTGATCAATCTGGGCTTAGCATCTTTCTTGTTGAATAGGTATCGAATAGCTGCATGATCAGTGTACACCACCACTTTCGAACCCACCAAATAAGACCGGAACTTGTCAAATGCAAACACCAGAGCTAGCATTTCCTTTTCTGTGACTGTGTAATTGCTCTGAGCCGTATTCAGTGTCTTGCTTGCATAATAAATAGAATGAAAAATTCTATTCTTCCTTTGTCCCAATACAGCTCCCACAGCCACATCACTGGCATCACACATCAGCTCAAATGGTTGTTCCCAATCAGGAGAGGTAAGTATGGGTGCTTCTATCAATTTCTGCTTCAACTTTTCAAATGCTACAACACACTCATCGTTCAATTCAAACTTGACCTCCTTTTCTAGCAGCCTGCATAGCGGTCTAGAAATGTTGGAAAAGTTTTTAATGAATCGTCTGTAGAATCCTGCATGTCCCAGAAAACTACGTACACCTTTCACGGATACTGGTGGTGGCAATTTCTCAATAACCTCAATTTTAGCACGATCTACTTCCAACCCCTTTTTAGACACTTTGTGGCGCAGGACAATCCCCTCCTTCACTACGAAGTGGCATTTCTCCCAGTTTAACACAAGGTTGGATTCTTCACATCGAGCCAGCACCCTGTCAAGATTCTGCAAACAAGTAGCAAACGAATTATCGAAAACAGAAAAATCATCCATAAATACCTCAACAAAATCCTCAACCATGTCATGGAAAATAGCCATCATGCATCTCTGGAATGTGGCAGGTGCGTTGCATAACCCAAACGGCATCCGCCTGAAAGCATATGTCCCATAAGGACAGGTGAAAGTCGTCTTCTCTTGATCCTCAAGAGCGATGGCTATTTGGTTATAGCCAGAGTACCCATCAAGGAAGCAATAATACTCCTGCCCTGCTAATCTATCAAGTATTTGGTCAATAAAAGGAATGGGGTAATGGTCTTTCCTCGTGGCTTCATTGAGTTTCCTGTAGTCCATACAAATTCGCCAGCCTGTGACGGTTCGTGTAGGGATCAACTCATTTTTCTCATTAGTGATTACAGTCATCCCCCCTTTCTTAGGAACACATTGAACGGGACTGACCCACTCACTGTCTGAAATTGGGTAGACTACACCTGCATCAAGCCACTTGATTATTTCCTTCCTTACCACATCTTTCATTGCTGGATTAAGTCTCCTCTGCGGCTGAACAGTTGGCTTGGCTCCTGTCTCCATGAATATCCTGTGTGTGTAGAAAGTTGGATTTATACCCTGAATGTCAGACATTTGCCAACCCATTGCTTTCTTCCTCTTCCTTAAGACCCCCAAAGCTGCCTTTTCCTGTTCCTCTGTCAAGTCTGCAGAGATAATAACTGGTAACGTCTCTCCCTCCCCCAAAAAGATATATTTTAAATGGGGTGGCAATTCTTTCAGCTCCAATTTCGGTGCCTCCTCAACAGACAGTTTCGGCAACGGCTCTAGTGATCTCATCAATGACTGAAATTCCTGTCTCCTCGGATGATTAGGTGCTCCATCCAATAATTGAACCATTCCACAAGCTTCTCTATCCCCAAAATGATCAGAATGCGTCAACGCTCTTTCCAATGGGTCTTGAGATTCAACAACCTGCCTACTTTCTCCATGTTCAACCACACTGATTTCCGAAAGCTCCTCATGTATAGCCGGCAGCTTCATGGCTTTTAACACATCAAATACCTCTACCTTGTCATGTGCTTGCATTGTAAGTTTACCCGCAGCTACATCAATTAATGCTTTTCCGGTTGCCAAAAAGGGTCATCCCAAAATAAATGGGACTTCAGCATCTGGTTCAAAATCCAGAACATTGAAATCGACCAGAAAAATGAGGGAGCCTACTTGCACTAACACATCCTCAACAATGCCATCTGGCTTAGCTAAAGACCTGTCTGCTAGCTGCAAGATTACCGTTGTAGGTCTAGGACTCCCTAGACCTGACTTTCTGAATACCGAAGATGGCATCAGATTTATGCTTGCCCCCAAGTCGCATAATCCACGAGCTCGGATACTTTGCCCAATAGTAAGTTGGATGGTAAAACTTCCAGGGTCTTTCAGTTTTGTGGGCAACCTATTCTGAATACGGGAAGTGCATTCCTCCGTTAAAGCTACCGTGGCATACTCAGTCAAACGACTTTTGTTAGCCACGATGTCTTTAATATATTTCGCATATTTTGGCACTCCCTGCAAGACATCAACAAGAGGTAAGTTAACATGTACCTGTTTAAGTACCTCCATGAATTTCTGGAAACACGCCTCCTCCTTGTGTTTCTTAAGTCGTTGAGGGAACGGGGGTGGAGGCCTTTCTGGTTCAGCTTCTTTAGTCTTCCCCTTATCTAAGATTTGCTCTCCCTCAACATCTGCTGCTCCTGACTTTTGAGGCGGTCTTTCCGGTTCCACCTCCTTCAACTGTAAACCACTCCTCGTGGTCACTGCATTTACCTGCTTCGGATTAGGATCCGTGTCGCTAGGCAGTCCTCCTCTGGGTCTAGTATTTTGGGCACTAGCAAATTGCCCAAACTGCTATTCAAGAGCCTTGGTCGCCAACTGATTGTTCTTCACTTCGGCTGCCAATTTAACATAGTCAGCCTGCAATTGTGCTTGATTAGCGATCATGGTTTTGAACATCTCCTCAATAGTCGGTGATGGTGGTGGAGGAGGGGCGTTGTGATTTCTGAATTGAGCTTGATAGTTTTGTTGCCCTCCTTGGTTTCTGTGCATGCCCTGCCCTAAACTTTGGCCTTGTTGATTGTTGCTACCCCACGAAAACTTCGGATGGTTCCTCCAATTTGAGTTGTAGCCACTACCAAACTGCTGCTGATTTCTCTGTGCATTGCCCACAAAGTTAACAGAATTAGGATTTGCACCACAGCATTCAGCTGAATGCTCACTGCTACCACACACTTCACACCACATCTGTTGAACTGTATTGACTGAAGCTGAAGGCTGGTTCAAATTTATATTGCTGAAGAGAGTGTTTAACTGATTTTGCAAAGCAGCTATCTGTGCAGCGATAGCTGTGAATCCATCCACTTCAAGCACTCCCGCTGCTTTCCTTGCTCCATCTCTTGAAGAATCTGCATTCCATTCTGGATTGCCTTGTGAAATTCGGTTGAGCAAAGTGTACAGCTCCTCATAGGTCTTTTCCAGCGCTTGCCCTCCAGCTGCTGAATCTAACTGGATTTTAGTGTGGGGTTCCAAACCCTCAATAAATGTGTGTACCAACACCTCATTGGACTGATGATGATGAGGACAGTCCCGCAACATGGATTTAAATCTTTCCCAGGCTTGATATAGATTTTCTCCTTCCCTCTGTTTAAAACTTAGGATTTGACTCCTAAGTCTGGCTGTTTTACCAGAAGGGAAAAATCTGATCAAAAACATCCGTGCAAGATCATCCCACATTGATATAGAATTGGGTGGTTCAGCTTTTAACCACCTCTTGGCTTCACCAAGTAAGGAAAATGGAAATAAGGTGAGCCGAACATAATCAGGTGACACTCCAGCGGGTATATAAGTGTCACTTATCTCCAAAAAGTTTTGGAGATGTTGTTGTGGATCTTCATGAGGGAGACCGGTAAATTGCCCGCTTGTGTGCAAAAGTTGCAACATATTTTGCTTTAATTCAAACCTCCCTCTAGGCTCTGGTTTGCGGATGCTAGAATGTACATTATTAGCGTGTGGGATTGCCACCTCGCGAACCGGCCTTGCTACTGCTTCATTGGGCACTAACACTGCCCGCACAACTGGTGGATTTTGTTGCTCCATCATAGACTGTTTAAGCAACTGCAGCTTCTTTCGTAGAGCTTCTCTACGTTGACTATGAAATTCACGTTCAGGCTCTAAGTAAGATTCCACCAGCTCTTTGTCCCTTGCCAGTGTTCACAGAAACAAAATCTGCAAAATACAGGCTAAGACCAAGTTGTTAACACTTAAGAAAATAAAAATAAAAATACAGTAAATTTACACTAAACACAATTTCACAAATCGCCTAGCCTCCCCGGCAACGGTGCCAAAAACTTGTTCGGTCTGCTGTTCGGGTTGGTATTATATATTATAAACCGACACGCAAGTGCACGTGGTCAAACAAGTAATAAAGTGGCTAAGTAGCCAAGTATCGATCCAAGGAGGCTCAAGATACGTAAAATTGCCTAGTTTACTATATTCCTATTTCACTTCTAATTATGCTAACAACAATGTAACCAATAGTTACTTGAGTTTTTGTTTCTAAACTATATATACTACAATTAATAACAACTACTTACTTGTGAATTTAGACAATGGATATGAACATGCCTAGGTTAAGAACAAGTAATGAACTTGATAATCATGATAATTTGGTTAATCTCTTCTTCATGTTGCTAGCCAAGAACATTCGCCTAGAAATTAAAACTCTCGTAATTAATTTCACTTTAGAATCATAAACCATCCGTCTACATTTCTGTGATCAAATGCAATTTATGACCTAGCACTACAATTCCGCTTCCTAAATTGACTAATACGGCTTTCAAGTATATTTCTATCAGGAAAGCACATCAAAACCCAATTTTCCCAAATCAAGTTAAGAACAATACCCTATTAATTCACAACTTTCCAATTTCTTGCTCTTTCGAGTGAAATTGGACTTTTTAGATGTACATTAATGTTGGCCAAGCACTAATGCAGTAAGAACAAGAATTAATAGAACAACATGAAAGAAGAAGTAGAAAACCATATCAATTATAATCAAAATTCATTACACATGTTCAAAACCTCAGCAAGGAAGAGAATTAGCCACTCATTTGTGGATTGATCATCCTAAAATGAGTGTAAATCATACGTACAATTGATAGAAAGAAGAAAAGAAGAGAAGAAATCCCTTAGCTTTTTCGTTCCTCAACTGCTCCTAACCCATGTCCTTGCTCTCCACTTATGACCTCAGTCTAAAAACTTAAAACTCTTCAAAATAAACCTAAGTGTGCTATTTATACTAGTGGGAAATTTTTCCCGGAATAACAAGCAACGTGTCACGGAGGCCAAGACGGAGCACTGCCTCCGTGACACGGCGTGGACGCGGACCTTCACTGGAATTTCAGGGTCCGGTAAATTAGCCTCAACGTGGCACGGAGGCCAACGCGGAGGCCTCTCTCCGTGCCACGGAGCTGACGCGAAGGCACACTGGAATTTGCCATTTTAATTCCTGTTCAGGCAGTGTGCTACCACGATGGTAGCGTGGCATGGCTCCATCGCGGAGCCCTAGCGTGGCACGGCTCCATCGCGGAGCCCCTATAAAATGTGCATTCCAAGGTCTTTTCCACGCTCGCATCCAAGTCCAACTCCGACATAGTTCCAATATGCATTTTAGCTCCTAAAAATCACATTTACCTGCAAAACAAATGCTAATCATGTTGGTTAGTATAAATTCGCATTTTATTACTAATTACATGATATTATATACACATTGCACAACAAACAAGGTAAAAATGATACGTTTGAGTATCACTTGGGCATATAAATCTGCCCAAGATCATAGCTTCTCTACGTTGACTATGAAATTCACGTTCAGGCTCTAAGTAAGATTCCACCAGCTCCTTGTCCCTTGCCAGTGTTCACAGAAACAAAATCTGCAAAATACAGGCTAAGACCAAGTTGTTAACACTTAAGAAAATAAAAATAAAAATACAGTAAATTTACACTAAACACAATTTCACAAATTTGCCTAGCCTCCCCGGCAACGGCGCCAAAAACTTTTTCGGTTGCGTTGTTGGGGTTATAAAACCGACACGCAAGTGCACGTGGTCAAACAAGTAATAAAGTGGCTAAGTAAGCCAAGTATCGATCCAAGGAGGCTCAGGGTATGTAAAAATTGCCTAAGTATACTATATTCTTATTTTACTTCTAACTATGCTAACAACAACGTAACCAACAGTTAATTGAGTTTTTGTTTATAAAATATATATGAAAACTATTAACAATTAATTACTATGAATTTAAACTATGGATATGAGCATGCCAAGGTTAAGAACAAGTAATGAATTCGATTGTAATAATAATCGGTTAATCTCTTCTTCATGTTGCTAGCCAAGAACATTAGCCTAGAAATTAAAACTCTCGTATTTAATTTCACTTAAGAATCATAAACCATTCGTCTACATTTCTGTGATCAAATGCAATTTACGACCTAGCAATACAATTCCGATTCCTAAATTGACTAATACGGCTTTCAAGTATATTTCTATCAGGAAAGCACATCAAAACCCAATTTTCCCAAATCAAGTTAAGAACAATACCCTATTAATTCAGAACTTTCCAATTTCTTGCTCTCTCGAGTGAAATTGGACTTTTTAGATGTACATTAATGTCGGCCAAGCACTAATGAAGTAAGAACAAGAATTAATAGAACAACATGAAAGAAGAAGAAGAAAACCATATCATTTACAATCAAAATTCACTACACATGTGCAAAACCTTAGCAAGGAAGAGAATTAGCCACTCATTTGTGGATTGATCATCCTAAAACAAGCGTAAATCATACATACAATTGATTGAAAGAAGAAAGGAAGAGAAGAAATCTCTTAGCTTTTTCGTCCCTCAACTGCTGCTAACCCACGTCCCAGCTCCACCAAGTCTGAACTAAAACTGCACACATTAAAATAAACCTAAGTGTGTTATTTATACTAGAGGGAAATTTTTCCCGGAATAACAAGCAACGTGTCACGGAGGTCAACGCGGAGCACTGCCTCCGTGACACGGCGTGGATGTGGACCTTCACTGGAAATCCAGGGTCCGGTAAATTAGCCTCAACGTGGCACGGAGGCCAACGCGGAGGCCTATCTCCGTGCCACGGAGCTGTCGCGAGGCCTCACTGGAATTTGCCATTTAATTCCCTCTCCAGGCAGTGTGCCTCCGCGATGGTAGCGTGGCACGGCTCCATCACGGAGCCCCTATAATTTGTGCATTCCAATGTCTTTTCCACGCTCGTATCTAAGTCCAACTCCGATATAGTTCCAACATGCATTTTATCTCCTAAAAATCATATTTACCTGCAAAACAAATGCTAATCATGTTGGTTAGTATAAATTCTCTTTTTATTACCAATTACATGAGAATATATACACATTGCACATAAACAAGGCGAAAATAATATGTTTGAGTATCACTTGGGCATATAAATCTGCCCAAGATCAATATATTTATCATCTAGTTTGGTTCAAGGATCCTAGTTCTGAATCCCCAACTCTTTAATAAGTTTTGATCATTAAAGAGTTCCCAAATCTCTTTCCTAAAGATCTTTCTGGAATCCCTCCCTAGGGGGAGATCGATTTTGGAATAGACCTTCTTCTAGATACCCAACCTATCTCCATTCCTACATGCAGATTAGATCCAACTGAGCTTAAATAATTAAAAGAACATCTGAAGACCTTTTATACAAGGGTTTCATCAGACCCAACATATCTCCTTGGGGTGCCCTAGTGCTTTTTGTGTGCTAGAAGGATGGTAGACTCAGGATGTGTATCGACTAGCGTTAGTTGATCCAAGTCAGGATCAAGAAAATATATCCCCTACATAGGATTGATGACTTGTTTCACCAACTCTAGGGAGCTAGTTGTTTATCCAAGGTAGATCTCAGATAATGATACCATCAGCTCAGGGTCAGAGAATATGACATTCTGAAAACAACCTTCAAAACTCGGTATGGTCACTATGAATTCATAGTTATGTCTTTTGGACTAATGAATACTTAGGCAGCTTTTATAGACTTGATTAACAGGGTATTGAAGCAGTACCTGGACATGTTTGTTATTGTCTTCATAGATGATATTCTGGTCTACTCTAGAGCAGAGAAGGAACATGCGGACCACCTACGGACAGTTTTGCAGACTCTTAGGGACCGCTAGTTATTCACTAAATTCAGAAAGTGTGAATTCTAGGTAAACTCAGTGGTATTCCTTGGTCATGTTGTCTCCAACGAGGGTATTCAATTTGATCCTCAAAAGATAGCAGCAGTGAAAGACTAGCCAAGACCAACTTCTCTTTCAGACATCAAGAGTTTCTTAGGCCTAGTCGATTACTGCAGATCGTTCATAAAAGGATTCTCCTCCCTTGCCTCTCCTTTGACTAGAGTAACTCAAAAGAAAGTGAAATTTTAATGGTTTGATACATGTGAGAAGAGTTTTCAATAGTTAAAGATTCGGCTCACTACAACCCAAGTCTTGACCCTACCAAAAGGTTCTAATGGATTTGTAATCTATTGTGATGCCTCCAGAAATGGTCCTAGGGTATATTCTGATGCAACATGACAGATTTGTAGCTTATGCCTCCAGACAACTCAAAGTTCATAAAAGGAACTATCTGACTCATGATCTTAAGCTGGCTGCAGTAGTATTTTCCTTGAATATTTGGAGGCACTATTAGTACAGTGTTCACGTAGATGTCTTCACTGACCATAAGAGCTTATAGTACATGCTCAGTCAAAAGGATTTTAATCTCTACTAGAGAAGATGGATCTAACTATTTAAAGATTATGATATGAGCATGTTCACTCGGGCAAAGCCAATGTAGTGGCTGATGCCCTCAGCAGATTGTCTATTTCTCATGTTGAGAATGATAAGAAGGAGTTGGAAAAACATCTTCATAAGCTAGATGAATTAGGAGTCCTATTGGTAGATTCATAAGAGGGTGGAGCCGTAGTACAAAATGGAGCAGAGTCCTCTTTCATGGTGGAGGTTAAGTCAAAGAAAGATGAGGTGCCAATCCTACTTACGGTGAAGGAGGCAATCCTCAAAAAGGAGGTGGAAGCATTCTCTAAAGGGGGAGTGATAACGCTCAACTCACACTTCCTAGAAAAGTATGAAGCGGATGTTGTCAATAAAGAATCCAACAAAGAGGTTGGGGTCAAATGCACAGGGTATAAGTTTAGATCTAGACTAATGCCTGTACTTGAACTTGTTGGTAAGTTATCTCCAAATTGGGGGGTTTCAAAGAAAAACAATATTAAAGCAAGATTATAATTGTGGTTGTTATCATGATTCGCAAATAACTCAGGTAAGTGTTCCCCAAGGGTTCATAACTACTTCGGGTATACACACACTATCAATCCTAATGCTCACTTGTAGAACTAATAACTAGGGTTCATCCAAATGACTGGTTTGTCCCTATTGGATGACTATACTCAATCACCAGGTCAGGTCTCATGAGTAATTTCAAACTAACCATTATCAATTTGTCCCAAATTTAACTATCCTGGGACTACAGATCAAGTTAATACAATGATAATAAAGACCAAAGCGTTGTTGTAATTCTCTTTTCTTAATCTCTACTTCTCTAAATTCAAGCAAGTAAAGAATTCGGGCAACTCCTAATGTTACACACTGTTATGAAATGCTTAAAGATGAAGAGAATACAATACAAGCATTTATCATTGATTTTGAATCGCTTTTTTGTAACCTTATTTCGTTAATCCACCATGGTTCCAACAACCCTAGTTGTGGAGGTTTTAGCCTCTCATGATTGTAAGATTATATTTAGCATTCATAGACAAACACATAATTAAATACTTACAACAATAATTGGAAGAAAACCTACTTTGAATATCAATGAACAATCTCTTTAACAATTGATGAAATCAAGTATTGATCCTAAGAATTGCGCTCCAAAACATGATAAAAATCCACAAACAATACTTTTCAAAAGTCTCTAATACTTCCTTTCTAGCTTCTCCCACTAAAATAAAACATAAAAGGTATGTATACAGGTATTAGAAATCATTTCCTAAGCTAACAGGGAATTTTCCATATCTGGCGCTGGCCTGTCTCACGACTGAACCTACAACTTGTAACAGGATTGTATGAGTCATACCTGCCTCTCGTACATCTTTGGCTACTGCAGATTTTTCTATGTGTTGGAAGCTGATACAACTCATACCATGGTCCTATGAGTCGTAAAATACATCTGTGGCTTGACCCTGAGAACTCTGTCATCTTCTGATGTTTTCCACAAGTGTTGTGGTACGCCTTGTACCTTCCTCCTACGACTCGTACTGCATGTTGTATGTGAAGTTCTACCAAGAATTAAAGAATCACCTGAAACTCACCAAGGCTCATGGTATAGGTCATAAGTGGTTGCTATTATCCGTGGGTTCAAACCGTACCAAGAGACTTCTTTGTGCAAATTTCTTCGAAGATTTCCACGACTTCAGTTACGGCTCGTACCATCTTGGTACAGCTTCTACAAAGAGTTGTACTTTTCCTTCCTCTTATTCCAGCCTTCTGAATTTCACCACGATTCTCAGTATGACTCGTACAATCAAGGTACGACTTGTACTTCAACTTGTACTTGGCTTATTTTCTACACTTTTATGTATCTTTTGCGCATTTTTGCTCCAACACTTATTTTTTCTGAAAATAAAGTAGAAGTACCTCATAACCATATAAACATACTTAAGTGCATGCTATTTTCTAAGTTTTAAGCGTTGAAAGTTCTGTAAACGCATAACACATCACATCCTCAACTGAAGTCTTTTGCATGTCCTTTGGGAAAGAAAACAACAAAAAAACTAAAAACGACGCTTAACTAGAAAATAAACCTAGAATACTACAACCAACAATTAATCAAAATTTACACGATAACTCAAATAGCTTTTGACCCTTTTCCCATAAACCAAATCAACATATGCACATCAAGAATCCACAAAACATGATAAACAGGGTTCAAGATATGTCATCTAGCTATTAACAGATAGTCAAGTCATCACCAATGCTTTTCACACAGACAATTGGTAGAATTATACACAAACCATGTACTTTCACGGCAAATGAATTCCCCCCCACACAAATATAGTAAAATATGAAACATGGGACTGAGCAAGTAAGGCTCGTACTCTCACAAAAAAGTTTCAAATACTGCATATCAGATACCATAGGCTTTTCCTTATTTTCTCTACTTCGGCTTGTCAGATGGTCAGGCTAGCATCATACAGGACTTGAATCATCTTGTAATGTAGTCTTTCGAGATGGGTATGGTAGATATGGAATCTTTTTAGTGACTAAACCCTCATTGCCACTACATATATGTGGCTTCATTTTTTCACTTTTTCACCCATTTTGCTTTTTCAACTTTTTCCACCCTTTTCACCATTTCTATGCACTTGTATGGGCGTGGTGTTTTTCTTCAAATTTCATTCATCATTCTCTTTTTGTATCTTCTTTTGAAATTTTTCTTCTTCTTTTTCTTCTTCTTCTTTTTAATTGGTCACACCACACCTCATTTTTAACCCTGTTTTTTCTCTCTTTGTTTTTCACCTTCCCAAGATTTATGCACCCCTACTCTAGCCACCCTCAACTTAGGCATTTTTCCTATGTTGAGGTTCACAATGCCCAAGGAGGGACCAGAGTGAAAACAGGTTCATTATAAAAATAGGTATGGTTAATTGGTTAATCTAAGAAAAATGGTTATTTTTCATTGAAGGCTCAAAATCAGGATTAAGGGAATCATATAATTTTGGTAGGATCATTTAAGCTAAAAATGGGCTAAACAAAAATGGCCTATAATTCTTTCCTAGCCAACCATCCTAAAACCTAGGTAAAGACCAACCGGGAAAGTTCTAGATCCTCTATGCAGTATTGAACTAGGTATTAGACGTCACTCACTCATGGCACACTTCTTGCATTTATTCTACCTGTTCGGTTTATACATGAATAACCAAAAATATTCATGCTAATAAACTACATGACATAAAAAGATCCACAGAAGTCATGCTTTGCAATCAACAAGTACATAGCTAACCATCAAGATTTTTAAACAGAGTCAATTTTCAAAAATTCAAAACTTATGCTATATGTTGGCTGAGTACTCCTAAGCTACTTTCTAATTAAATAAAAAACAAAAATAAAATCCTAAACATGTCAGTTCTACTAGATAGAATGCCCAAGGGAAAAAATACTGTAAGAAAAACCCTCCGACGAATCCAACAAAATCTCAAAAATACAAGTATACCCCCTCCCCTATTTAGAAAACATGCTCTGTCCTTGAAAAATAGAATATAAAGCATAAGAAAGGGGACATACCTACAATGTACTAAGCGATTCTATCATCCTACAGAGGTGGTACCTCAACTACAATTGTTGCGCTGGCAGTGGCCGGCGCACTCACTGGTTATCAGTAAGGGGAATAACTACCCATCAGTAGTAGCGGTCGCCTCTATGACCTCCAAAATCACTAAGTCTAAATATGGCTCACCCGAAGGGTCCTTGCCACTTGCAATCTCTACATGGGCAATGCCAGAGCTACCCACTCCTCTTGCTCTCTCAAGCAGCTCTGACCAATGCCTATCGATAGTCTGCTGACTCTCCAATCTTTCCCACTTGTACTCTCTTTTCTCTCTTTCTCTTCTTCTTTAGGGTGTCATCTCCAATATCCTCAGAGACCCTCTTTTTCCATTTCTCCTTCTCAGCACCTGTAGGTATAATACCCCAAAAGCCCTAAGATCAGACCCGAGGGTTGAAATGGGGAAAATAGAATTTTCTGCATCAGGTCACAGGATGAGTCATCCAGTGACCCGTGAGGTGCACCACGAATCGTTAGGTGACTCGTTGGGAGGAGGAAGTCCTGGTTGGATTTATTGGTTTGGGGGATGACCATGGATGAGGCCATGAGTCTTGGTCAGCACCACGAGTTGTTATGTTAGCCGTGTCAGCACCACGAGTCGTTATGTTAGTAGTGTTCCTGATGATTCATCATCACGAGTTGTCGAGTACACCATCAGTCGTGATGTCCCTCGTGGTGACCAATGAAGGTATGCTTCCAATTCTAGCGATGAGTGTAGACCATGAGTCTTAGTCAGTGGCGATGGGTTGTTCAGTCCCTTGTTGGAACTAGTAGTGTGTATTTTCCTGCGAATTTACTAAGGACTTTTCTGTAATTTCTAAGCTCCTAAAGCCTATACTACAATGATTTAAGCTCAGAAAGATGTGTTTTGAGTGGGGTTAACTCATTCTAAGCCTATTCTCCTCCATGAACGCAAGCGTAGTGGCTTTTAAGGGTGATCAAGCTTAGGATTCATCAATTTCTTCCCCAAATTCCTTTGGGCTCTCAAGAGGGTTGTGAAATCAGATTCTCCCACGCATGTAGGGTTATGAATGGGTGTTTCCATCCACTCCCATGCCCAATCCCTCTTCAATTTCATGTGATTTCTAACTTAATGAATCTATGGGGTTTTAACCCAACATGTCAATTCTCTAAGTATCAATCATGGGCATTCTCTATGCATGTTTCTAATATTAAAATATGATTTATGGGCATGTTTTATAATGTTTTCAATTACAAATTATGATTTCAAAGTTTTACAAATAAGATTTCCATCTATGGAAGTTCATCAAAAGATGAGAGTATGATATATGCTTCTAGTTATGATGAGATGTTCACGATGAAAGTATGATTTTGAATTACTTATGTCTATGTTCATGTCTTGAGTAATCAAGGTCTATTTCAAGCATGTTTATGTATTAGGAAAGCCCATATGATCAAGTATGTTTCATGATTTATCTAAATGTCATGTTATTAGCTTACCACATGGTTTTGGAGTCTAGACTCCCACTCTTATTCAGCTTATGGTATGGTTTGAGCCTAAGGCTCTTCATGTTATGATTTCAGAATATGTATGTCATGTCATGATTCATCTTCATCACTAGATGATGGTCAGCTTCATTGAAAAATGATGGAGAGCATATACATGTTTTGGGAGTAGTGTCTAGCACCGAGTAGGCCAAAGGTTAGTCAACCTTATGCCTCAAAACTACATGCCAACATAGGTATGTTCAGATTATTTGGGACCTCATTTGTGAGCTTCCCCTTCCCCCAAGGGGTCTTCAGATTGATATCGCTATCATTGTAGCGTCCTTAGCTCTGGCAAGGCATTGGACGGCTCTGCCCACTTGAGTGTAATAGTCGGGAACACGCAAGCTCTATAATGGTAATGTCGGTTATATGAAGAGTCTCCCATTGTTCCTCATGATTTAAGTTATGCATGTTTGATGCGCTCCAGCGCACACGCAAGTGCACGCGGTCGTACAAGTAATATAGTGACCCTTTTTAAGAGCCAGAATATCGAACCCATAGGAACTGGTTCAGTGAATTATAAAGTTCAAGTGTTAGTTAAGAGGTTGATTTTAGAAGTTTTCAATAATTTGTAATTAAATCTTGAGGGTGACACGAAATAATCTGGAAGAAATACAAAACAAAACTAGTGTCAAGGCCGAATAATTATGCAATGCTACTATTCATAATGGGTTAAGTATGAAATTATCAATTGTTGTCTCACATAATTGGAATTGCATGTTCATGGTCTTTCGAATCTCTAAACACGAAAAACTAGCCTCACTACTACATCTTTGAGCGAGGATGTCATTTCTAGTTCGTGGGCAATTCACTACATGGATGTGGTTTATGGGGTTTATGCCCTTGATTGGGGACTTCCGTACCTCCAACCATTTAACCAAACTTAGCTTCACAACTACTCCTACAAGTGGTGGAGTACAATTCTAAGTTGCTGTCTTTCTATCTTCCCATTTTATCAACCAAGCAAGGTAAATTAGGTATATTCCTATCCTAACAACAAATCTTATCAAAAGACAAGAACTTGCTTCCTACATTCTTATGTTCTTGCCTAGGTTTGATCTTCTGAGCTTAACCTACTTGTTTTCATGGTGATAAAGCATAAAAACAACAATAATAAAGATTGTAAGACAAAACAACAACTAACAACTCAACCCAAAATGAATCTAAGCAAATATAATCATATCCATGGCCTCAACCTTTGATGGAGGGTTCTAGCCACCATGTTTGTACAAATACTCAAAACCGTGTTTAGAGTAGTTTACTTACAAGAATAGATGAACAGAAATGAAGAAAAAATGAACCCAAGAGGAGTTCTCCAAGTCTCCTTCGCGCCTCCCTTCAGTTTTTCCAGAAAATCGCGTGTTATGATTTTTAGGGTTAAGGGTTCTATTTATAGTAAATTGGGATTTGCAGATTTTTGGCCTGTCATGGTATGGCTCCGTGTTACAGAGTTGAACGCCCTAATTGACATCTGTGACACGGAGGCATTGCGGAAGCATTCTAGAAATTGTATAAAAGTCAGATTTTTCACTGAAGCTTGTCGCGATAGCAGCGTGGCATGGCCCTGTCGTGCAGGCATTCTGTTTGCTACCCTCTTCTAGCCAACTTTTGTAGTTTTGCTTCCAAATCCATTCCTTATCTTCACCCATCATTATTTAGTCCTTCAAATGCATTTTACACCTACAAAACGAGGACTAATCATGTTGGTTAGTACATACCCAAATTTACATCAAATCATATGAGAATATTTATACATAAGTAGATAAACAAGACTAAAATAAGTTATAAAGTACCACTTGGGCACACAATTATGCCCAAGATCAATGTTCATCAGTTGAGATATTATGTTTCAACATATTTGACAAATGTTCAGTTATACTTATAATTATCAATTTTCACCTTTGGGTCATTTGATTCAGTTATGATATTCAGTTATGTTTAAATTATGTTTTCAGATAATAGCATGCAAGCCCTACTCTCAGACTCTTATGATGAAATGTTTACGATATGCATGATCTCTGATATTACTTACTTAGCGGTTTTACTTACCTTGCATAATCGGTACAGTTCATATACTGACCGCATACTCTATGCTGTACCGTTTCATTATACAGGCTTAGACATTCAGGCTCAGTCCTGCCGCTAGCCAAATCTTTAGTGTTAGCATCTCGCGATCAGAGTGGTGAGTCCTCATCTTTCGAGGGCCCTTCATATCAGTTACATTCAGTATTTTCAGTTTCAAACTTACTGAGTTAGTTAGGGTCTTTTCGTATCAACTCGTCAGTAGTAGAGGCTTTTAAGACATAGTATGTATTCAACTTCAGACTTGTGTTATGTATTCAGTTATTCAATGTTATCAGATTTTCAGAATTTTGCTATGTTATATCTTATATATCCGCATTTAAAAGGTTGAGCTTAGATGTTGTCCATGCCATGGGTCAACTTGGAGCCTCTCGGGGTTCTTGCTCTGTATCTCGATCCGAGGCTATGTTTGGGTCATGGCAGTAGGCTCCCAATAAGTTGCCAGATCAAGCTCCTTGTCAATGCCAATGTCGAGGTCAGGAAGAGTGCGGGCTGCTATGATTGTCGGCTGCCTTGATGAAGGTGTAGCCACTTGGCTCCGAAGAGCCCCCAACTCTTCATAGAGGCTGCCCGTGTGAGTTTCTTGGCCATACCCGCACTAAATCTTCTCTTAAAGCCATCTAGCCTTAAGTGTAGGGCCTGTGCAGTTGTCTTAATCTCAGGCTTTACCCAAGGCTTGACATTCTCCATCATTTACTAAACCTTTTTCTCAACTATGATCAGTCTCTTGGCTAGCTTCTCGAGAAATTTCCAAGGCACTAGCATGTAATTGAGTGGAGTCTAGCTCGAGAGGCTCATAGGTGGTGCGACAGAGGTGCTAAGAGTTGTATGTGAATGACCGATATCTGTAGCCAGTGTATCACCCTACTCCTGTGAAGTAGGGGAATTCACCTATGTGCCCCCAACTATCCGTGATAATGGGACTGCGGTAGAAAGTCGTGGCCCGCTTACCAGGTTCATCTCATCTCGAATTAAGCCGATATTAGTGATCCGCTTTCCTCCGGTCAACTGCTCCTCACCACAATGCACCTTGATACCTGCCTCTGTGCATAGTCTGAATACGAGACTCCAGGAATTGGATTGTAGTACTCAATCCCATAGCCCAATCTCGGATCTCCTCTACAATGACCCTCGGGGTATTGATGGGGTATTTGGACATCATACATGCCACCAAAGCTGCTCTGTCTGCGCTGAGGGTATTATCATTTACTGTCGGGGCCAACCGGTGGCCCATTAATGGCCAACAGGCTTTTTCTATGACGTTCGGAGAATTCTTCGTGACCTGCTTGCCGCTAGCGACCCATTCTGCCTCTTCTTTGTCCTCAGCAATGACCCTGGACAACTATTGAATCTACCTGCGCCTCTCATCAAAGCCCATCTGCTTGATCTATTTCATGGCCTACACCCGATAGACATATTCTGGTGTAGCATGTGGTGGTATTAATTTGGGCCCATATAACCTCGAGAAATAGTGCGCTCAGATATATCAACATTGCGGCCTCATACCATCACATTCTCTAGCTTGGGCTGATCTTTCAATATTTGCCCCTCTTTAGTTTTCTGCTCCATGGTTGCCAAATAATTAGCTTAGAACTCTTGGACGATCTCTGAAGTGTATTGATCCGGGGCCATAGCAATCCAGTCAAATCCATAGAAGCTAAATATCCACTTCATCTCCTCTACCTTGTTTATTAAATTTGTGAGGATCCGCAACTCTTTTTGAATGCTCCGCGTAGGTTTGTTATTGGAGGTGAGAGAAATACTTTGTTCATATATTTCCTGGGCTTCTAGCACTCTCCACCGAATTGTGCGGTTCTCCCTAGGTGGAGTCTTGTCCTGCTCGGCATTGGGTGCCTCCACTTCTGATCTGGAATCACTGTCTGCATCACCAGATTGGGCCTGCTAAACCCCTCTTATTCATTAGAGCCACTTCCAAACTCTTGGGATTTTTCCTCAACTCCCTCCTCAGACTGGGGAACACCAGCAGATGTGGCAGTGTCTGCCACATCCTGGGCTTTAGCCTTCGACGTAGTGGTTTGGTCCCATCAGTATAAGATGTTTCAACCCGATATTCATCCAATGAACTACTAGGGGTGTTGCCCGCTTGTTTGGATTCAGTTGTTTCATCTATCACTGCCCTTTGAGTAGTTTCTTTGGATGTTTTCCTTTTCTGTGTCATTGTACTTGTGGGAAAAAGGGTTAGAATTCCAAACTTGAGAAAAAATAAAGCAAGAAAAAGGTCCTCTATAATATATCACGGGTCTACATTACGAGTCATACCTTGGAGGTAGGATTCGTACTGAGACTCATAATGTCTCAGGTCAATATTACACCTTTGAGGTATGACTCGTACCATGAAGGTACGGTCCGTACCATGAGTTGTATGAGGATGCCCCTTGAAAATAAATGTTCTGGATTTTCCACGACTCATGGTATGACCTGTAAGTCGATTCCACGAGTCGTAGAAAGGATCGTACTATCACTTTTGTACTAAACCCTTTTCAGACTCTTGGTACGATTGCCAGGTACAACTCGTAGTGTGATACTACGAACCGTACTAGGTTTCATACGTCATGGTTTTTACAAATTTGGCTTGGGACAGTCCCAAAGAGCCATCCTATGAGTCGTAGTAAGAAACCACGAGTCATAGGAAGGCTTGGGAAGCCTGTCCTTCCTTAATTTTGATTTAGTTTGCAGGTGGTTTTAATTTGGTGTTGGGTACTCAGAATTCCCCAAGTCCAGGCATGCATTCATCATGTTCTACAGTTACCAATTCTTCCCATTTTTACACACAACCAGTAACTCAAGTTTAATAGTTCATTAGAGATTTTAATATGTTAAATCCCTACCCAGTCGCACACTAACTTGTTCACATCACTAATCATCGTCTTTTTTGATTTTTCAAGGTTGAGAAAACTTACCTGTGGACCTACAAGTAAATATTACGACTCGTACTATGCAGGTACGACCCGTACTATAACTCGTAGGTCTCTCTTACTTTGAGGTCTATGCCTTGCATAGTTCAAACAACAGTGAGTACTATGACCGGTCCAATGAAGTTATGAGTCGTAGGACCAATCATACCCTAAACTCATGCACTGAGATATATCTCCGCTTCTCGCCGCAACTCGTACTACGACCCACACAATCCTCTTACGAGTCGTATAGAGAATTGTAGCATTAGTCTGTTCAGCAATTCTTCTACCACCTATTTTTGTTTCCCCTGCACACTAAACACACATAAGTCAATAAACTTGGGTTGCCTCGCAAGAAGTGTTTGATTTAACATTGCGGCATGATGCAGCTGGTTTGGTTACTCAGAATTCACCAAACCACCCCATGGGTTGCCTCCTAAGAAGTACCTCATTTAACGTCGTGACACGATGCAAGTCTCTTGGCTACTCAGACTTCGTCAAAGAACTCGGACTCATCCTCTATTACTGAGACAACTTTGTACTCCTTTGGTTGCTTCATTAACCAACAGACTTTGAAGGTGACCTCTTCTTTATTGAGTCTAAATTTCAACTGGCCAGCCTCCACATCTACTAAATCCCTCCCTGTGGAAAGGAATGGTCACACCAAAATGATGGGGACTTCAAAATCAACCTCGCAATCAAGGATCACGAAGTCCATCGAGAATATAAATCTATTCACTTTAACAAGCACATAAATAGGATCCCCATAGGCTTATTCATTATTCGGTCGGTCATCAATAGCCAGATAGTAGTTGGTGTGGGGGATCCCAAGCCCAACTTCTTAAACACAGCTAATGACATTAGATTGATGCTTGCTCCCAAGTCCCAGAATGCCCTCGCGAATTAAACATCACCAACTATACATGGAATGGTGAAGGCACCAGGATCTTCCTTCTTCTGGGCAAGGACCCGTGAGGCTATAGTGCTATAATGATGCACAGGCTCATAGCTCACGAATCTTTTCATCGTAATAAGGTTCTTCATAAACTTGGTGTATCCCGGCATCTATTCCAATGCCTCGACCAATGGTATGATTACATATAACTATTTTAGCATTGATAGGAATTTCTAAAACTTACCATTCTCCACCTTCTTCTTCATTCTTTGAGGGACCGATGGCGATTGTCATGGAATAGCCTTGTAAATCTGTGTGGCTTCTTGCTTCTTGCCTTGTTCAGCTTCAGGCCCCTTTTCAACAACTGGAGCGTCAGTCAACTCAGCATCCTCATTATGCTCATTCCTAGAAACATCTTCCTCATCATCGATTATGCTTTCTTTCTTCCTTTAAAGCTCAATTACAATCAACAGAGGGGGATCAATCATGGTTTTTCCACTCCTAGTCATCACAGCCATGCAGTGACCATCATTCTTCGGATTCTAGACTATGTTGCTAGGTAGTGTACCCTTTTTCCTAGGGTTCATGGATACTGACAGTTGCCCTAGCTGTTGTTCAATATGCTTAATAGCTATAGCATGTGACTCAACTCTATGACCCATGCTCGATAGATCACTATGGATGTCTTTCAGTTGATCATCTATGGATCTAACCATTTTTTATCATCTTAGCCATCATGCTCTCCAACTTTGACTGTCCAGCCTCCCCCTCACATGTATTCGGACACACGTATAATCCTACTCAGTCGTTACGGTAACCGTCATTCCTCCTCCATTCTCCCTTGCGCTCACGACCTCAGCTTCTGTCTCTATACCCATTCCAGCTGTAATTGTCTCTGTCTTGGTTTCGACCTTGGTTTCTAGAATCCTGGCGCTAGGTGTCTTGTCCAGACCCTTGGGCGTTGGCCTGGAAACCCACCACCTGGTTGTCCATGTTACATCCCGTAAATTTTAAACAAATAAATATCCTAATGGCATGTTGGTTAAGGGATTTAGAAGGCAAGCCAAAAATAAATAAATAAATAAATAAAAAATAAAATAAAATAAATAAATAAAAGGTCAGTTTTTCATTCAAATCAATGAATATCCAAAAAAGGGGAATATAGGAAGAAGAAGGAAACCCATGATTTTTATACAAATTTCCTTCCGATTACGCTACGAAACGCGGTCTAAACTCCGTTCTGGCTTAGATACCGAGGTATAAAGCTGTAGAGAGCATTCCTACAGAGTTGGTTTCGTGAAATTTGGCCAACGAAATGTCGTGCTACCGAGGTAAAGTAAATAGAATTGCTTTAAATTAGTACCAATGTGTTCCTAGCCTTGCAGTGAGCATTTATCCCTTCTGGACTATCGAGAAATAACGAGTTTTCGACCGTTTTCCAAAAGGTTAAAGTTTGGGATAAATATATATCAAAAGTGATAATTTCTCCCGGATATTAATGTATTTAGTTCTAATTGACATGTATATGAATGTAGTTGGGAGAAACAGTAGAAGTACCGACGGAAATCACATCGGTCAGTCGGGTACTCAAATACCAGGTATGTAAAGTTATTCTTTCGGCAAGCCAGGAAGTACAGTCAAGAAAATAAATAGAATAAAGGCTATTAACAGATACCCAGCGTACAGGAACGATTTCAGTACAATTTCCAGCAAGCATTCTAGTATCTCATTATGTATCATGCGATAATCAGAATAACAGATAGTCAAATGATTTCAGATAGTATGTACTACATTTTGTTGAGACTGTATCCAGTAATAGATGGCACATTTTATATTATTGAGCTATATCCAGTTATAGATGGCATGTTCTATGTTTTTGAGTTATATCCAGATATAATCAGATCAGTAATAAGATATAGAAATAGCTCCAGATACCGATATAGCTCCAGAAACAGATATGGCTCTAGAAATTGATATAGCTTCAGATCACGGATAACAATAATTAGATAAACCGATAAAGGCCAGGTAGCAGTTAGCCAGCAATCAGAAACAGTGTAAAACAGAATATAGCATCTATTGTTTAACACGGACTGACCTTGAAATAAAAGAAGAGAATATGATTAGTGTTTTTCATTTGAGCATGCTTGCTGTGTATGTGTTTTGCATGTTGAGACTTATTATGGCATGTGGGTACCCTTTAGCATCCCCGCCGCCCCTGGGTTATAGCTCTGTCGATACCAGATTCAGATATCGCCACCAGCTGGGAGATGTCATCCGCCTAGAGGACAATGATGGCCGACCACCATAATAATACGGTCCAGATTACCCTGCTTGCAGGGGCAGTTCAGTTTACTCTGCGTAGAGCCAGATTACCCTATTTATAGGGGCAGATTACTCTGTGTGCGCTTGTGGCCGGGGGCAGTTTCAGATATAGATTTTTATAAAATTACCCTGTTGCGTGCTTGCACCCAGGGGCAGTTTCAGTCACAGATACAGCAGTAGATTACCCCGTTGCGCAGTTGCGCCCAGAGGCAGGAGTCTTCAGACTCAGACACAATTTATTGTCAGAGGCCAAGGCTTGAGCTACATACCCAAGGGGGCCGGTAGGAGGAGCTCACAGTTATGAGATGAGTGGTGTGACATATTTTTGGTTGGTTTAGACCCGGGTAGGGGTAAATAGATTGTTCTGTTGGTTGGCGCCTTCCGGCTTATGGGGGTCGGTCAGGTATTGTGTGTATTGAGCTATATCATATGTGCTGTTAGATACTGATAGACAATAGGACAACACGTGGTTAGGTATGCCCAGGTTAGTTTCAGAATAGGTAAACTCTCCCCAGTTAGCCTCAGCCAGATAGACTCAACTACTTCTTGCTTATATGTCATGTTATTGTTGCTATCCATTTCAGTTGTATATTTTAGTTTGCTTTACATGGTCAGTACCTATGGTACTGACGCCTGTGGGGTACTGCATTGCTTGCCTGCAGGTACACATAGACGAGGAGTCGATCCCTCGTGATCCAGTCAGCAGAGTTATCAGCTCCTATCCTCCGGAGCTAGACAGTTGGAGGTTGTTCCTATTTCCTTTTTGATTACAGTTTGGGTAGGTCGGGGCCCTGTCCCGACCATTCTATTATTACTTCCTAGAGGCTTGCAGTCTGACGTTTCCTATGGTGGTGGAGCCGGTCGTGTGGGGCCGTGCATGTATATATGTGTTTAGTTGTTGATGTTGGCCGTGTGGGGCCTTCTTCTAGTTATAATTAGTGACCTTGTCGGTCACAAATGTGAATCACAGTTGCTTCAAATTATAGTGTCATTGTTCTGGTTAGCTGTTGTGCATTGCAGGTGGCTATAGGCCTAACTGGCCGGGGGCTGTATTTACGGCCGCTATATAGCCGGTTCATTTCTTGAAATAGAGACAGAGTCTAGCAGGCACCAGGTGCCCGTCATACCCCCCAAGGTGGGGTATGACAAACTTGGTATCAGAGCAGTTCGTGTCGCAGGGAGTCTGCAAGCCATGCTAAGTAGAGTCTTGTATATGGATGTGTTGTGCACCACATACTATAGGCAGGAGGCTACGAGGCATAATAGGATAGTTACCCTTCTTTCATACTCAGTCGTTCCTAGCACAGTACAGTATAGGGTTGGTTCTTTTGAAACTTACCACCCTCTTTATCTACAGATACTATGGCAAATCAGTGGTACCCTGCTACAGGCAGGAGATTGGATACAGCAGCGGGCGAAGGCACCAGTAGGATGCCTCACTTACAGCCAGATTCAGCCCGGTCTGAGGGCGATACGGAGGTGTCATCTCGACCCTCCCAGCAGTCTCCGCCTCGCCAGACACCATTTGAGGCAGCACCACCTCCCACAGCTCCTACACCCACTTCATCTGATCAGGAGCTACATAGTGCGGTGGTTATGTTAACTCAGATGCTAGCTACTCAGCGTCAGCTAGTACCACCTGCAGCAGCAGAATCTCTAGGTGGGTCAGGTAGTTCCAGGGTTAGATAATTCTTGGCATTGGGACCCCCTCAGTTTATTGGGTCAAATCAAGCGGAGGACCCTCAGGACTTTCTGAACCAGATACAGAGAATTTTTAGAGTCATGCACGTAACCCCAACAAAATCAGTGGAATTAGCAGTGTTCCGGTTGAGGGATATTGCTGTGTTGTGGTACGAAATTTGGGAGAGATCTCGGGGAAGGGATGCAGCCCCTCCTACTTGGTCCAGCTTCTTAGAGATCTTCCTGGACCACTACTTACCCCGGGAGGTCAGACAGGCCCGGATGGACCAGTTCTTACACTTAGAGTAGGGGGCCAGGAGCGTCTGTGAGTATTCTTTACAGTTCGACTCCTTAGCCCGCTATGCTCCAGCATTTGTGGACACCATGTCGTCCAGAGTCCATCGCTTTATTATGGGCCTGAATTCAAATTACATAGAAACATGCATGACTGCTACTTTGAGAGGGGACATGGACATAGCTAGGGTACAAGCCTTCGCACAGACAAGTGAGGGCCTGAGCAAGCGGCAGCAGGGCGACAGGCAGGCGACTTCAGAGCAGCGCCGTAGAAATAGACCCGTTGAGATTCAGGGGGAAACCCCTAGGGGGCTGAGACCATGGTTTTCAGATAGGCCACCCATATCTTTACCTCCGGTACAGCAGCAGAGAGGCAGATTTGTTCGCCGGAGTCAGTCAGAGTCCGGTAGCAGTTTACGGATAGTAGCATCACCTCAGCAGCGGAGGGCAGAACCGAGTGATTTGCACCTACCCCTTGTCCTATATGCCACCGACCCCATTCTAGAGCCTGCAGGCAAGGCTTCTCAGGGTGCTATCACTGCGGACAGGAAGGGCATTTAATGAGAGATTTTCCGGCCAGAGGACAGGGTAGCCGGGATAGTCTGGATAGAGCATCAGTGGGACCACGAGCTCCAGCAGCCTCAGCAGGGCGCAGACCCTCAGGTTCAGCAAATAGGGGCCGAGGTAGATCAGGAGCCTCTGGCTCAGGTGCAGGCCCCAGCCGTACCTATGCATTACCAGGGAGGCTGGATTCAGAGGCATCTCCCGACGTGGTCACAGGTATATTGATTATCTGCTCATACCCTGTTTATGTATTGATTGATCCAGGGTCTACCTTGTCATATATTACACCATTTGTGGCCCGAAAGTTGGGTATCGAACCAGAATTGCTTTAGCAGCCCTTTTCAGTGCTTACACCGATCGATGACTCGATTACAGCTAAAAGAGTTTACTGAGGGTGTACGGTAGAGGTTGTTGATCCCCAAACCACAGTAGACTTAATAGAACTTGAGATGGTCGACTTCGATGCCATTATGGGTATGGACTGGTTAGTGCCATGCTATGCCAACTTAGAATGCTGGACCAAGACGGTCCGATTTCACTTTCCGGGGGAAGCAGTGCGAGGGTGGAAAGGGAGCACAGCTACGACAAAAGGTAGGTTTATTTCCTACCTTCAGGCGAGAAAATTAATAGCAAAGGGATGTATTTACCACCTAGTTAGAGTCCAGGACATTAGGGCGGAACGTTCGAATCTTCAGTCTGTTCCAGTGGTCAATGAATTCCCTGACGTATTTCCAGATGAGTTGTCTGGTATCCCTCTCGAAAGGGAGATAGATTTTGCAATTGATTTGCTGCCAGGGACTCAACCAATATCCATTCCCCCGTATCGCATGGCACCAGCTGAGCTTAGAGAGTTGAAAGAGCAGTTAAAAGATTTGCTCGACAAAGGCTTTATCAGGCCTAGTACTTCCCCGTGGGGTGCGCCAGTTCTGTTTGTGAGAAAGAAAGATGGCTCACTCCGTATGTGTATAGACTACCGGCAGCTGAATAAGGTAACAGTTAAAAACAAATACCCGCTCCCTAGAATAGATGATTTGTTTGACCAGTTGTAGGGGGCCAGATGTTTCTCTAAGATAGATCTGAGGTTCGGATACCACCAGGTCCGGGTTCGTGAGAGGGACATTCCAAAGACTGCTTTCAGGATCAGGTATGGTCACTTTGAATTTCTAGTCATGTCTTTTGGGATGACGAATTCTCCCGCAGTGTTTATGGAACTGATGAACAACATATTCAGACCGTATTTGGATCTGTTCATGATAGTATTTACGATGATATTCTGGTATATTCTCGTTCAGAGACAGATCACCAGAACCATTTGCGAACAGTACTCCAGATCCTTAGTGACCGTCAGCTGTACGCCAAGTTTTCTAAATGTGAGTTCTGGCTGAACTCAGTTGCCTTTTTGGGGCATATCATGTCGGATGCTGGGTTACAGGTGGACACACAGAAAATAGAGGCGTTCAAGACATGGCCCAGACCTACCACTCCGACCGAGGTCCGCAGTTTCCTGAGTTTAGCAGGGTATTACCGGAGATTTGTTGAAGGATTATCCACTATAGCAGCACCTCTGACAAAGATGACGCAGAAAGCAGTGAAATTTCAGTGGACGGAGGCATGTGAGCAGAGTTTTCAGGAATTCAAAGACAGATTGACCTCTGCCCCAGTACTAGCATTGCCAGAGGGAACAGATGGGTATGCGGTGTATTGCGATGCTTTAGGCTTTGGACTGGGTTGTGTGCTGATGCATCATGGAAAGGTAATTGCTTATGCGTCCAGACAGCTGAGGAAGCACGAAAAGAACTATCCGACTCATGACCTGGAACTGGCCGCAGTGATCCACGCTCTGAAAATCTCGAGGCATTATCTATATGGCGTTCATGTAGACATTTTTACAGATCATAAAAGCCTGCAGTACATTTTCACACAGAGGGAGTTAAATTTGCAGCAGCGTCGCTAGTTAGAATTGCTGAAAGATTATGACGTAAATATTCTCTACCACCTAGGGAGAGCTAATGTAGTAACTAATGCCCTCAGCCGTAAGTCAATGGGGAGTTTAACGTATTTGCGACCCGAGAAGCGGGAGTTAGCCAAGGAAATTCATCAGCTAGCTGGTTTAGCCGTTCGAGTAGTAGAAACAGAAAATAATAGAGCGGTGATTCAGAACTCTGTTGTGTCATCGTTAGTTACAGAGGTGAAAGAACGATAGTACAAGGACCCTGACTTAGTCCAGCTCAGAGATAGAGTTCATAAAGGTAAGGAGCCATATTTCCAAGTGACTGAGGATGAAGTGCTACGTTGCAAGGGCCGCTTATGTGTTCTGAATGTTTCAGGGCTTCGCCAGCAGATCATGCATGAGGTATATTACGCTCGCTATTCCCTCCATCCAGAAGCAACGAAAATGTACCACGACATCAAAGACATCTACTGGTGGCCAGGTATGAAAGCTGAAATAGCTGAATTTGTATCTAGATGTCCTAACTGCCAGTAGGTGAAAGCAGAACACCAGAAACCTGGCGGTCTGATGCAGGATATAGCTATGCCCTTGTGGAAATGGGAAGCGATAAATATGAATTTTGTAATAGGGTTACCCCGTACCAGATGCAGAAACGATTCTATTTGGGTAATAGTTGACAGGCTGACAAAATCAGCTCATTTCCTGCTAGTGAAAGCTACCTTCTCGGCCGAGGATTATGCCGAATTATATATCAGAGAAATAGTTAGATTACATGGAGTGCCGGTATCTATTATTTCAGACAGGGGAGGACAGTTTACAGCTAGATTTTGGCAGTCATTTCAGAGAGGCCTGGGGACACAAATTAACTTAAGTACAGCCTTTCATCCTCAGACAGATGGGCAAGCAGAACGAACTATCTAGACGCTCGAAGATATGCTACGAGTGTGTCTACTAGATTTTGGGGGTAGCTGGGATGAGCATCTGTCGTTGATTGAATTTTCCTATAATAACAATTATCATTCAGCTATCCAGATGGCGCCCTTTGCAACATTATATGGGCGGAAATGTAGATCACCCGTTGGCTGGTTTGAAGTGGGGGAGACAACGCTGATTGGGTCGGATGTTATTCGTCAGTCAGAAGAGGTGGTGAAGCTTATCAGAGAACGCCTACTAACTGCTCAGAGCCAGTAGAAGTCTTATGCAGATATGCGGCGCAGAAATCTAGAATTTGCAGTAGATGACTGGGTATATTTGAAAGTGTCTCCGATGAAAGGGGTGATGAGATTTGGCAAGAAAAGCAAGCTTAGCCCGAGGTTCATTGGGCCATATCAGATTCGGCGGAGAATAGGCCGAGTTGCATACGAACTGAACTTGCCTCCAGAGTTAGCGTCTGTTCACCCAGTATTCCATGTATCTATGTTGAGGAAGTTCGTAGGAGACCCTTCCACAATTGTTTCAGTTCAGGATGTCCAGGTCACAGAAGAGTTAGCATATGAAGAGGTTCCAGTAGCTATACTAGACAGACAGATCCGTAGACTGAGAACTAAAGATGTTGCGTCTGTCAAGGTATTGTGGCGTAACAGGAACCGAGAAGAGATGACCTGGGAAGCCGAGGAGGACATGAAAGCCAGATATCCCCACTTCTTCCAGGCATAGGCAAACGGGAGGTATGTTAGAACTGTTTTTTTTCCTTATGAATGCTTATACTTCATATATGAAAGCAGGAAATTGATTATAGACAGTTATACATGAATGTTATTATATCGTGTGGAGTACCTGTATTGGGCTTTTCTGGTTTTTAGGAATTTTGAGATAGTCCATAATACAGGGGAAACACTGCCGAATTTTTTTTTAAGGATAAGTCAGCCATTTAAGATTTCTATAGGTCAGAATGTCATTCGAGGATGAATGTTCTTAAGGGGGGATGATGTTACACCCCGTATATTTTAAACGAATAAATATCCTAATGGCATGTTGGTTAAGGGATTTAGAAGGCAAGCAAAAAAAACAAAAAAAAATAATAAATAAATAAAAGGTCGGTTTTTCATTCAAATCAATGAATTTCTAGAAACAAAATAGGGGAATATAGGAAGAAGAAGGAAACCCATGATTTTTATACAAATTTCCTTCTGATTACGCTACGAAATGCGGTCTAAACTCCGTTCCGGCTTAGATACCGAGGTATAAAGCTGTAGAGAGCAATCCTACGGAGTTGGTTTCATGAAATTTGGCCGGTGAAATGTCGTGCTACCGAGGTAAAGTAAATAGAATTGCTTTAAATTAGTACCAATGTGTTCCTAGCCTTGCAGTGAGCATTTATCCCTTCTGGACTACCGAGAAATAACGAGTTTTCGACCGTTTTTCGAAAGGTTAAAGTTTGGGATAAATATATATCAAAAGTGATAATTTCTCCCGGATATTAATGTATTTAGTTCTAATTGAAATGTATATGAATGTAGTTGGGAGAAACAACCGAAGTACCGACGGAAATCACGTCGGTCAGTCGGATACTCAGAAACCAGGTATGTAAAGTTATTCTTTCGGCAAGTCAGGAAGTACGGTCTAGAAAATAAATAGAATAAAGGCTATTAACAGATACCTAGCATACAAGAATGATTTCAGTACAATTTTCAGCAAGCATGCTAGTATATCATTACGTATCATGCGATAATCAAAATAACGGATAGTCAGATGATTTCACATAGTATGTATTACATTTTGTTGAGACTGTATCCGGTAATAGATGGAACATTTTATATTATTGAGCTATATCCAGTTATAGATGGCATGTTCTATGTTATTGAGTTATATCCAGATAAAATCATATCAGTATTCAGATATAAAAATAGCTCCAGATACCGATATAGCTCCAGAAACAGATATGGCTCTAGAAATTGATATAGCTTCAGATCATGGATAACAATAATTAGATAAACCAATAAAGGCCAGGTAGCAGTTAGCCCAACAATCAGAAACAGTGTAAAACAGAATATAACATCAGTTGTTTAACACGGACTGGCCTTGAAATAAATGAAGAGAATATGATTAGTATTTTTTATTTGAGCATGCTTGTTGTGTATGTGTTTTGCATGTTGAGACTTGTTATGGCATGTGGGTACCCTTTAGCATCCCCGCCGCCCCTGGGTTATAGATGTGTTGATACCAGATTCAGATACCGCCACCAACTGGGCGATGCCGTCCGCCTAGAGAACGATGATGGCCGACCACCATAATAATACGGCCCAGATTACCCTTCCTGCAGGGGCAGTTCAGTTTACTCTGCGCAGAGCTAGATTACCCTGTTTACAAGGGCAGATTACTCTATCTGTGCTTGTGGCCGGGGGCAGTTTCAGATACAGATTTTTATAAAATTACCCTATTGCGTGCTTGCACCCAGGGACAGTTTCAGTCACAGATACAGCAGCAGATTACCACGTTGTGCACTTACGCCCAGAGGCAGGAGTCTTCGGACTCAGACACAGTTTATTGTTAGAGGCCAAGGCATGAGCTACATACCCAAGGGGGTCGGTAGGAGGAGATCACAGTTATGAGATGAGTGGTGTGACTTATTTTTGGTTGGTTTAGACCCGGGTAGGGGTAAATAAATTGTTCTGTTGGTTGGCACCTTTCGGCTTATGGGGGTCGGTCAGTTATTGTTTGTATTTATATGTATATCAATATGTGCTATTAGATACTGATAGAAAATAGGACAACACGTCGTCAGGTACGCCCATGCTAGTTTCAGAATAGGTAAACTCTCCCCAGTTAGCCTCAGCCAGATAGACTCAGCTACTTCCTGCTTATATGTCATGTTATTGTTGCTATCCATTTCAGTGGTATATTTCAGTTTTCTTTACATGCTCAGTACATGTGGTACTAACACCCGTGGGGCGCTGCATTGCTCGCCTGCAGGTACACATAGATGAGGAGTCGATCCCTCGTGATCCAGTCAGCAGAGTTATCAGCTCCTATCCTCTGGAGCTAGACGGTTGGAGGTTGTTCCTATTTCCTTTTTTATTACAGTTTGGGTAGGTCAGGGCCCTGTCCCGACCATGCTATTATTACTTCCTAGAGGCTTGCAGTCTGACGTTTCCTGTGGTGGTGGAGCCGGTCTTGTGGGGCCGTGCATGTATATATGTGTTTAGTTGTTGATGTTGGATGTGTGGGGCCTTCTTCTTGTTATAATTAGTGACCTTGTCGGTCACAAATGTGAATAGCAGTTGCTTCAGATTATAGTGTCATTGTTCTGGTTAGCTGTTGTGCATTGCAGGTGGCTATAGGCCTAATCGGCTGGGGGCTGTATTTACAGCCGCTATATAGCCGGTTCGTTTCTTGAAATAGAGCCAGAGTCTAGCAGGCACCAGGTGCCCGTCATACCCCCCAAGGTTGGGTGTGACAGTCCAAGAAGTTTTCCTCCTCGGAATCTGAGTGCTCAGGCCCTGGCTCCTGTCCCTGTGTCCCTACTGCATTAACTTTTCTAGCTCTAGCATCCATGATATGCTTTGTGAGCAGATCTAATGATGTGCACATATGAGCCAATTCCTGGTCACGTTCTTCCTCCTTCCTTCATTGGTCTGCAGTCGAACCAACAACATATGTACTAGCTGCCGCTTTCGCTTCTCGGGTGTCCCATGCTCTATTTGTTTTGGTCACTGATAACATCCAAAGTACACTCTTCTTTTACGAAAGAGTGTAAACGGTCGTTACTCAAAATAAATATTTCCAACGGATGTCGGGGTCGAATCCCACAGAGAATTGAGTCGATAATTTAAAAGTTATAAACTAATTCAAACATTATTCAAGATTTGAAAAGTAAAATTAGGGGAAATTAAAGGGAATAACTATCCAATTCTAAACTAAAATTAATTGGGGAAATTCCAATTGAAGTAATCACAAGTGAGAGTCTAGGGGCATTCTATAGATGAGATCACAATTAAATCGGGAATTTTTTCAATGCCTTAGACTCAAAATTAACATAAATAGCATTGGATAATTCACATTCTCTTGTTTTCCAACCACAAGAATGTTTATGACTTGGATTCTTTCGAACTCCAAAGCCAAATCATGTTATCAACCACAAAAGATTGAGGAAAGACTAGCTATTCCTAGACTTGCCCTTTAACGGAGTGAAAATGTGGGTCTTAACTATCCCTAGCTTAATCCCACACACTAACACTCCAATTCCTCACTATTACCTTCTCACCCAATTCTCACCTCTCTCTTTCAAGCAAAAGCAAGAAAAGTAAAGCACAATTAAAGTTTGCAACCATCAATTTTAGAAATTATAACTTGGATCAAGATAATAGATCTACAATAAGAATCCAAGAGCAATTTATGAAAACTCAATCAAATTAACAAACACACCATGAATATATCTCTAGCTAGAAAATTAGTCAAGCATATTTAAAGATAGAGAGAAGATACCAAGATGATTCCCCTCATATTCATTGTGAATTTTCTTTACAAGATCTTACAACAATGGTGGAATTCCCCCAAAAAGGGTTAAAGAAAAAGAAGAAGAAAAGAACTATATAACTCTACAAATCAATGGAGAAAAGATTCTACTAAAAATTCTATGAACAAGATGAAGTCTAGATGATAAAACTAATGAATGAATGAAATCCCCCTTGGTTGGTGTACCATGGAGGTTATATATCTATACTTTCTTGTCTACAACTTTCCCCAAATGTCCTTGGAGCTTCTAGATTCTTTTGAAACCTTTTTAGACCCTTTTACCCTTCATTAGGCGGGCTCTCCTGTGAGGAATCTGCGTTTCGCCAGTGGCAATTTGTGGAGAGACAAACTATGGCCGGTTGAAAATAGTGGCCTGGCAGGGGTGAACCGGCAGTTCAGGGGCATCTAACTGGGTCCATTCCACAAAAGTATAGTTGTTTAGCCGGTTGGGCAGTAGCTTCGGCATTTTGCCCGTGTTTCTCCCTTCCAGATCCGCGTTTATCCAATTCAAAGCAGGTCCTTGCACCTCTTTTTGAGCTGAAATCTTCCCTTCTCCTTTACTCCTCACCCTCATATGCTAACTCATCAAATTTCTTCTTAAATTCCATTTGTTTTGCTCGATTTCATACTTTCTTTACTCACATGAGGTATCTACAAAGAATTCAAGAGAAAGGGCATAAAATCCACATAAATGACTCGAAAACTAAGCAAAAACTCATGATTAGGAGTCTAATGAATTGGTAAATTTCCAACTCATCAAACCCCCAAACTTAAACCATTTCTTGTCCTCAAGTAATGGAATTCTTTATAGTTGAGAAAATGAACAACATGCTACATATGAGTTTTTAAATCAAAGACCAATCAAGATATTCTTGCACGCGAGGACATTGCTAAAGCTTAGGGTACTATGGTAGTTGTACACAAAATCATCAATCTGCAAGACAACCTCAAACATTATACACCAGCAAAAGACTCAAACCATGTTGCACAAGCTTCAATACATAACCACAATCATTAAACATATCTTTCATGCATTCATTTCCTTCAAAAAAGGGGCATTGTTCCTCAAAACAAGTTCAAAGAGCATCTCAAGTCATTGATAATTCATATTAAAAGATTGCCTTAAAGTTCGCTACCCGCTTTCCTTAATCATACCTCTCTTTGAAGACAATTTTAAGCATGTACTCCAAGGAAATGATGCCCCTCACAAGAAGAGAGAATCTCACACACATTTTTCTTTTAGTATTTCGCAAAATGGGATTATAAGATAAGACAAATGCGCTCACTCTCACAAAGAAATTCAAATGCATACAAATTGACCCATAGGCTTGTATATCGCCACTAATGTAGTGTTGCTACACTCAAGATCAATTAGTACTTGTCAGTCATAATGAAGGCTAGGGGTAAGGGTAGCATAATTGTTTAGCTTATGGTGACTAAAGCCTCCCTAATGCCTTTACACACACTTATAACATCCCATCATCATATTGAGATCACTTTACCTCTTTGTTCATAATCTTCATCATTTGTGTAACATAAGCACCCATTATAACGCCGGTGAATTTCACATTTAGCCTTATATGTGCAAGAGATGACACCTTTTTTCTATTCTCTCTCTTTTGATGATTCGAGGTCTTTCAACCCATCGATTCATTCATTTCATCATGATGTTCGTGCTACCTCACATTAAAGCTCTCATTTTCCCCCCTTCTCTTGCAAACCCCCAAACTTAGGCTTTTGCCTCCTCTCACATTCATTTCCTTATCGTTCCCCATTTCATGGGCTTCTATAATGCCCTGGAAACTATAAATCAATATTCAGGACATAAATAAGAAAATCTACAAAGCTACAGAAATGTTGCAAGGCGGCCCACCTGACTAGTTGTTAAGTAACCTCACAACTCGTTAGGTGAGCCGTGAGGAGGAGGCTGGATAATCTAAAGGAGGGAGGCGGGGTACCTAATGAGGGACGTCGCGTGTCGTGGTCAGACCTGAGTTGAGAAAATATTATGTTGTCCAGTGTACTTGATGAATGGGGGAAATGAGTCGTGGTCCCCAGTAATGACTCTTTATGTCCCCCATCACCAACCCCAATTCATTTTTAGCCAGTGTATCTGACGGGCGTGCCAACGAGTCGTGGTCAGTCACCACGACCCATTAGGTCACCCATTAGGGTCACCCGGCATTTTTTCCCAGCGATTTCCTACCCTCCCAAGCATTAAACTATGTCGTTTTAGCATTAATTTCAAACGTTTTAGTTGGGGTAATGGGTTCTCTTCCTCATTCCCCACTCAAACCCTGTAGAAACAGAACGTAGATTTCTCTCTGAGAGTATTTTAGAGCAAGAACTAAGGTAGTATCACGCCCCGCCTTGGGAGGCATGATTGACACCTGGTGCCCTACTAGGACCTGGACTGCTGGTCTACTGAGCCTAAGCACTTCTGGTGCCAGGCTGGCTCTAATTCTGGATTTATGAAAACAACGGGCTATATAACGGTTATAAATATAGCCTCCGGCCAACAAGGCCTATAGCCACCTATAGGAATATAACAGCTACCCAGAACAACTGAACATAAGGGAACCTATGCGGTCCGACAAGGCCACCATGCTGACTAGTTATCACTGAAAAGTAGAATCAAGTGCTAAAATGATCTGTGACCGACAAGGTCACCAACTGACAGCTGAACAAAGCCCTACATGGCCGTCACATGCAAACTAAAAACATACACGCAGCCCCACACGACCAGTATAACTAACCACAGGGAATATACAATACGCAAGCCTTTAAGAATAATAAGATGGTCGGGACAGGGCCCCAGCCTACACATACTATACAAACAAAAAGGGAAGTAAACCTTTAGCTGTCAAGCTACGGATGATAGGAGTTGAAGACTCTGTATGCTGGCTGGAACTACGAGGGATCTGCTCCTCGTCTATGAGTACTTGCAGGCAAGTAATGCAGCGCCCCAAAACAGGCATTAGTACCACTGGTACTGAGTATGCAAAGCAATAACTTAAAATAACTGAAAGCAAACAATAATACTGATAGATACTGAAGTAATAGGAGACGGGCTGAGACTGACTGAAAAGAGTGTAACTTTACTGAAGAGAGTAAGAGTCATACCTGATAACATGGCGGTCTACTTTCTATCTATTAAGAACTAACACAACATAGCGTACAAGAACCTTACCGGCCCCCATAAGCCGTAAGGTACAAACCAGCACACAATCTATATACCCCTACCCAGGTCATACCATCCACCTAGTAATTATGAGCATCCTGCCGACCCCCTGGGTATACAACTTAGGCTCACTGGGCCCCTGACTATACCTGCATCTGAGTCTGAAGGACTCCTGAAATCTGAAATCTAAAATCTGAAATCTGCACCCTGAGCGCAAGCGCTCGACAGGGGGTGTGGTATAGTGCTGATCAGCTTGCTATGGGGAATCTGCATCCCATCTTCGTCCGCTGGCGGATGGTATGCCACTTCGTAGAGTGACGTATCCTCACCCTCTGGCAGGCGAGTTGACACAGCTATTAACCCCGGGGAGGTCAAGGAAGCTTAAGGGTGCCCAAAATAGAACAATCATGTTTCCACAGATAGCAAAAGGCACATGTAATATATATACTGGATCTGATAATAATATTTATGTTCTGGTATTCTTGTTACACCCTATAAATTCTTGACATTTAGATGGCCTATTCGCATGTTGGTTAAGAGTTTTAGAATTCCATACCTGCAAGAAAAAGGGCCCTGGGAGTAAGTGATAATTATCAATATTTCAGTGAGTAAACCAGAGAACAGTAGAGAAACAGAGAGGATGAAGGTTTCCATTTAAATTCCTTCCGTTTACGTTGTTAAATGCGATTCAAACTCAAATTAGCTTCGGGTAGAGAAGTATAAAGCTGCAGGGAGCATTCCTACGGAGTTAGTTTCTTGAATTTCAGCTGGCGAATCATTGTCCTACCGAGCTAAGGTAAGTGGAATTGCTCCAAATTAGGGTCAATATACTCCTAGCCCTAAAGTGAGTATTTCTCCCTTCTGGACTTTTGAGAAATAGCGAGTTTTTGGCTGTTTTTCGATAAGTCAAAGTTTGGGCAGTATATATATTCAAAGTAGTGTTTTCTTCCAGAATATTGATGAATTTAGTTTTATTTGCTATGAATATGAATGCAATTGGAAGAAATAGCTGGATATTGGCCGAGTTATGCCAGTTAGTCAAGAAGTCGGCAACTAAGGTATGTAAAGCCAGTTTCTTCGACAAGATAATATTTCTAGTATGGTAAAATAGAATAAATTCCAGAAGAACGTTTCAAAGCCGAGTATTATGACCAGTGTGAATTCAGTAAGCATGCTTGAATAATTATTATGTCATATTCATAATAAAAGTCAGTAAATTAGTATCAGATAGCGAGATATTATTCAAGACTCAGTATAACTCAGTATCAGATTCAGAACATGGACAATATTATCAGATTTAATATATATGTTATATGTGATTATTGTTGTTTGTAGAGACCTGATAGTTCTATGTTGGGCACCCTTAGAGCTTCCTTGCTGCCCCAGGGTTAATAGTTGTGTCGAGTCGCCTACCATAGGGTAAGGATACGTCACTCCAAGGAGTGGCATGCCATCCGCCAGAGGATGAATGGGATGCAACATTCCCCATAGCAGGCTGATCAGCATTATAACATACCCCTATCGAGCGCTTGCGCCTAAGGCACAGATTACAGATTACAGATCACAGATCTTAGATTACAGTTTACAAGAGTCCTCCAGACTCAGATACAGCTATAGTCAGGGGCCCAGAGAGCCCAAGATGCATACCCAGGGGGGCCGGCTAGATGCTCATAGTTACTAGATGAGTGGAGTGAATTGTTATTTTTAGATAGCGACCAGGATAGGGGTATATAGATTGCATGTTGATTGGTACCTTCTGGCTTATGGGGGCTGGTATAGATTCTTGTATGCTATATGTGTTATTTATTAAATTGATAGATAGCAGGACGCCGCATTGACAGGTATGATTCTCACCTTCTCTCTAGTACAGTTAAGCTTAGTTTAGATTCTGCCATCCCAGACAGTCTTAGCCATCTTCTATTATTCAGTAACTATCAATATTACTGTCTATTTTCAGTTATGTTTAGTTATTGCTTTGCATACTCGGTACCACTAGTACTGACGCTCATTTGGGGGCGCTGCATTACTTGCCTCCAGGTACTCATAGACGAGGAGCCGATCCCTCGTAATTCCAGCCAGCACACGGAGTCATCAGCTCCTGTCATCCGGAGCTTGACAACTAGAGATTTATTCCTTTTCTTTTGTTGTACAGTACCGGTAGGTCCGGGCTTTGTCCCGACCATCTTATCAGTATTCTTAGAGGCTTGTAGATTGTATATTCCCGGTGGTTAGTTGTACCGGTCGTGTAAGGCCGTGTCGATGTTTTAGTTTGTTTATGATGGCCGTGTGGGGCCTTATTCAGTTAATAGTTGGTGACCTTGCCGGTCAAAGAGTAGTTTAGCATTTGATTCAGCGTTTCAGTGAAACTAGCCACCATGTTGGCCTTGTCGGCCCGCATAGGTTCCTTTATAATACTGTTGTTCTGGTTAGCTGTTGTTGTCTTACAGGTGGCTATAGGCCTAGTCGGCCGGAGGCTATATTTATAGTCGTTATATAGCCCGTTTCTTCCATGAACCCAAAGTTAGAGCCAACCTGGCACCAGAAGAGCTTAGGCTCAGTAGTCCAGCAGTCCAGGTCTTAGTAGGGCACCAGGTGCCAGTCATGCCTCCCAAGGTGGGGCGTGACAATTTTGTTCTGAATTTCATATTGAAATGTACTTAATCAGATACTGAAATATACTGAATCTATAATAATATTTCTGGAATACTCTGCTGGGACTTATATTGTTTTATATTTCTAACATGCTTACTAAATTTCATACTGAACATAATATACGACTTCTGAAACACTCTACTGAAATTCGTACTATTTTGCTATACTAGAACTACTAGCTTGCCGAAAGAAACTGGCTTTACATACCTCAACTGCCAACTTTCTGATTAACTAGCGTAGCTCGGGTACTATTCAGCTATTTCTCCTAACTGTATTCATATTCACTAAAGAATAGAATTAATTCTACTATTATTTTGGAAAGAAACCATATTATGGATATACCTACTGCCTATTCATCGACTTATCGAAGAACGGACAAAAACTCTCTATTTCTCCAGGATCTAGAGTGGAGAAATACTCACTTTAATGCGGGAGTATATTAACACTAGTTTGGAGCAATTCTACTTACCTTAGATAGGCGTGATGATGATTAGCCAACCGAATTTTGCGAAACTAACTCCGCAGGAATGCTCCCGGCAGCTTTATAAGTTAATTCAAGTTTGGAATGCATTTGACGGCGTAATCGGATGAATATTTATGTTGAACCCTCATGCTTCTCTATTTTCTGGTTGTTTCTACTGGAAATAAAATGAAAAGTGACTTAAAAACGAAGTGGGAGGCCTTTATATACTTGGGGCCTTTAAGTCGCATTTGTGGAATGTGATTTATAAGTCGTATTTGTTGAATGCGATTTTTAAGTCGCATTTGTCGAATGCGATTTACAAGTCGCATTTGCCTTGCGAAGCTCCAACTTGGCGCTTGTCCAGTCTCTCCCCGGGCCCTTTTCTCGCACGTATGGCATTCTAAAACTCTTAACCAACATGCGAATAGGCCAACTAAGTGTCAAGAACTTATGGGGTGTAACGGCCTTCCCCCTTAAGAACATTTGTCCTCGAATGTTAACTTCCATTTACAAAAATTTTTAACTTGCTCTACCCTTTTTGGAAAAATTTCGGCAGAGTTTCCCCTATAATATGGACTACCTCAAAAATCCTGAAACGCAGAAAAGTCCAATACAGGTACTCCATATAATACTATAGCATGCATTACATAATAAACTGAAGTCAACATCTAACTCATACACATGAATATAAAGCAACTCATAAAACAATAATATCAACATACCTCTGACTAACTAAGTCTGAAATAACTGAGGGTATCTGGCTTTCATATTTTCTTCTGCTTCCCATGTCATTTCCTCTCGGTTCCTGTTACGCCATAATACTTTGACAGAAGCAACATCTTTAGTTCTTAATCTGCGGATCTGCCGGTCTAGTATGGCTATTGGAACTTCTTCATAGGCAAACTCCTCTGTAACCTGAACATCTTGGACTGGGACAATTCTGGAGGGATCTCCTATGCACTTTCTCAGCATTGATACATGGAAAACTGGGTGGATAGATTCTAACTCTGGAGGTAAGTCTAACTCATATGCCACTTGGCCTATTCTTCGGCGAATCTGATAAGGCCCAACAAACCTCGGGCTGAGCTTGCCTTTTTTGCCAAATCTCATTACACCCTTCATCGGCAAAACTTTTAGAAACACCCAATCACCCACATTAAATTCCATATTTCTGCGCCGCACGTCAACATAAGATTTCTGGCGGCTCTGAGTAGTCAGTAAACATTCTCTGATAAGCTTTACTTTTTCCTCTGACTGATGAAGGATATCTGGCCTAATCAATGCTAATTCTCCTATCTCAAACCAACCAACTGGAGATTTGCACTTTCGCCCATATAATTCCTCATAAGGCACCATCTGAATAGCTGAATGGTAACTGTTATTATAGGCGAACTCAATGAGTGGTAAATGTTCATCCCAGCTACCTCCAAAATCCAACACACATGCTCGCAACATATCCTCGAGCATTTGAATGGTGTGTTCTACTTGCCCATCTGTTTGAGGATGAAAAGTTGTGCTCAGGTTAACTTGCATCCCCAAGCCTCTCTAAAATGATTGCTAGAATTTAGCTGTAAACTGCGCCCCTCTGTCGGAGATAATGGACACTGGAACACCATGCCACCTGACTATTTCTCTGATATACAGCTCAGCATAATCCTCGGCAAAAAAGGTAGCCCTTACTAGCAGAAAATGAGCTGATTTTGCAAGTCTGTCAACAATCACCTAGATCGAATCATATCTACGCCTGGTGCAGGGTAATCCTTCTACAAAATCCATATTTACTGCTTCCCATTTCCATAGAGGCACAGCTATATCCTGAATCAGTCCGCCTGGTTTCTGATGTTCATCTTTTGCCTGCTAGCAGTTGGGACACAGAGCTACAAATTCTGCTATCCCCTTCTTCATTCCTGGCCACCAGTAGATTTCTTTTATGTAGTGGTACATTTTGGTCAAACCTGGGTGGAGAGAATAACGGGTATAATGTACCTCATCCATAATCTGCTGGCGAAGCCCTGCAATGTTTGGAACACAAAGGCGATCTTTATATCGCAATACCCAATCCTCGGTTGTCTGAATATCTGTCACCTCTCCTTGATGAACTTTGTTTCTAAGCTGAACCAGGCTAGGATCTTCACACTGCCATTCCTTTACTTCCACGACTAAAGACGACATTGCAGTGTTCTGGATTACCACTTTGTTGTCCTCTGTTTCTGCTACACAAATGACTAAATTGGCTAACTAATGCAATTCCCGAGCTAATTCCCGCTGCTCAAGCTGTAAGTGTGCCAGACTTCCCATAGATTTACGGCTAAGGGCATCTGCCACCATATTAGCTCTCCCTAGGTGATATAGAATACTCATATCATAGCTTTCAACAGCTCTAACCAGTGACGCTGCTGCAAATTCAACTCTTTCTGGGTGAAGATATATTGTAGGCTCTTATGATCAGTGAAAATATCCACGTGGATTCCATACAAGTAATGTCTCCATATCTTTAAGGCGTGAATCACTGCTGCCAATTCCAGGTAATGGGTAGGATAGTTCTTTTCATGTTTCCTCAGCTGTTTGGAAGCGTAAGCAATTACTTTACCATGCTGCATCAACACACATCCTAAACCAACACTTGAAGCGTCACAATAAACTGCGTAACCTTCTGTACCTTTTGGCAATGCTAACACTAGAGTTGATGTTAACCTGTCTTTCAATTCCTGGAAGCTCTGCTCACGTGCCTCAGTCCACTGAAATTTTTTTGCCTTCTATGTCAGTTAAGTTAGAGGTGCTGCTAAGGTGGAAAATCCTTCAATAAACCTTCTGTAGTACCCTGCTAACCCTGGGAAACTGCGTACCTCGATCAGAGTGGTAGGTCTGGGCCATGCTTTTACTACTTTTATCTTCTGTGTATCTACCTGTATACCAGCATCCGACACGATATGACCCAAAAAGTCTACTGAATTCAGCCAAAATTCACATTTAGAGAACTTGGCATACAACTGACGGTCTCTGAGAATCTGGAGAACTGTCTACAAATAATCCTGGTGGTCTGCCTTTGAGCGAGAATACACCAGAATATCTCCAATAAACACTATGACGAACAAGTCCAGGTATGGTCTTAAAATACTGTTCATTAGGTCCATAAACACGGCTGGAGCATTCGTCAGTCCAAAGGACATGACTAAGAATTCAAAATGGTCGTATCTGTTCCTGAAGGCAGTCTTTGGAATGTCTCTTTCACGAACCCGAACCTGATGATATCCGGACCTTAAGTCAATTTTGGAGAAATATCTGGCTCCCTGTAACTGATCAAATAAATCATCTATTCTGGGAAGCGGATACTTATTCTTGACTGTGACTTTATTCAGTTGTCGATACTCTATACACATGCAGAAGGAACCATCCTTCTTTCTCACAAACAAAACTGGCGCACCCCAAGGTGAAGTACTTGGCCTGATAAAGCCCTTGTCTAACAAATCCTTCAACTGCTCTATTAGTTCTCTGAGTTCTGCAGGAGCCATGCGATAAGGGGGAATTGATATGGGTTGACTGCCCAACAATAAATCAATTGCAAAGTCTATTTCCCTTTTTGGAGGAATACCAGGTAACTCATCTGGAAATACATCGGGAAATTCATTCACCACTAGAACAGACTGGAGAGTCGGAGGCTCTACCCGAACATCCTAAACTCTGACAAGGTGGTAAATGCACCCCTTGGCTATCAACTTTCTCACCTGAAGATAGGACATAAACCTACCTTTTGGCGTAGCTGTACTGCCCTTCCACTCTCGTACTGCCTCCACTGGAAAGTGGAATCGGATCGTCTTGGTCTAGCATTCTACATTGGCATAGCATGGATCTAACCAATCCATATCCATAATGGCGTCAAAATCAACCATTTCTAACTCTACCAAATCTGTTGTGGTCTGACGGCTAGCAACCTCTATTGTACACCCTCAATAAACCCTTCTGGCTATGATAGAGTCACCGATGGGTGTAGATACTGAAAGGGTTGCCGAAGCAATTCTGGTACAATATTGAACTTTCGAGCCACTAATGGGGTAACATAGGACAAGGTAGATCCCGGATCGATTAATACATAAGCAGGGTGAGAGCAAATAGTCACCATACCTGTCACAACATCTGGAGACACCTCTGAATCCTATCTCCCTTGTAATGCATAGGTACGACTTAGGCCCGTATCTGAACTAGAGGCCCCTAATCTGCCTCGGCCTCTGCCTGCTGAAACTGAGGGCCTGTGCTCTTCCAGGACTGCTGGAGCTCACGACCCTACTGATGCCCTGTCCTCTCTATCCTGGTCACCCTGACCCCTGGCTGGACAATCTCTCATCACATAACCCTCCTGTCCATATATATAACATCCTGTGGAGCCATATCTGCAAGCTCCAGAGTGGAGTCGGCTGCAAATAGGGCATAGTGGTGGTGTATACCTACTCTTCTCTGCTCTCCTCTGCTGGGGTGAATCTACTGTTCGAGAACTTCCGTCGGACTCTGACTGTCCTCGGCGACTGAATCTACCCCTCTACTGCTATGATGGAGGCGGGGGTCTAGGTGACCTATTTGACAACCGTGGCCTAGGCCCTCTCCAAATCTCCCCCTGTAATTCATCTGACCTGTCCCTGCGGCGCTGTTCCTGACTTGTTCATCTGCTATCCTGTTGCCGCTGTCTAAGGCCCTCAATAGTCTGAGCAAAAGCCTATACTCGAGCAATATGCATATCTTCCCACAAAGTAGTTGTCATACAGGCCTCAATATACTATGGGTTCAGCCCCATAATAAACCAGTGGACTCTGGATGGCATGGTGTCTACAAAGGCCGGAGCATAGCGGGCCAAAGAATCGAACTGTAGGGCATATTCCCGAACACTCATCGCCCCCTGCTCCAGGTGTAAAAACTGGTCCATACGGGCCTGTCGGATCTCTCGTGGTAGGTAACGGTGCAGGAAAGACTCTAAAAAGTTGGACCAGGTCGTAGGGGCAACATCTCTCCCTCGAGACCTTTCCCAACTCTCATACCACAACACAGTAATATCCCGCAGTCGGAATATCGCTAATTCAACCGACTTTGTAGATGTAACATGCATTACCCGGAAAATCCTCTACATCTGATCAAGGAAGTCCTAGGGGCCTCTGTCCGATCCAACCCTGTGAACTACGGGGGACCTAGTGCCAGGAATTCTCGGACCCTCGAACTACTAGGCCCACCTAATAACTCTACAGCTGTAGGTGGCATTGACTGGTGCTGAGTAGCCATCATTTGCGCTAACATAACTAAGACACTTCTGACCTCTTGGTCATATTGTGTAGATATAGGAATTGTCGGAGGTGGTGTCATCCCGAGTGACTCCTGATGGGGTGGAGACTGCTCAGAAGGTCGGGACGATTCCTCCATATCGCCCTCAGAACGGGATGATTCTAATCGAGACTGGGGCATCCTGCTGGTGCCCTCTCCTACTACAGTATCCAATCTTCGGCCTGTGATTGGATGTCGCTGATTTGACATTTTATCTGTAAACAAAGAGTATAGTAAGCTTTAGGGACTCAACCCTATACTGTACTGCTCTAGGGCACGACTGAATGTGAAGAAAGAGTAACCATCCTATCATGCCTTGCAGCCTCCTGCCTATGGTATGTGGTGCACAACACATCCATAGACAAGACTCTACTTAGCACGGCTTGCAGACTCCCTGGGATACGACCGACTCTAATACTAAGGTAGTGTCACGCCCCTTCTTGGGAGGCATGACTGGCAGCTAGTGCCCTACTAGGACCTGGACTACTGGACTACTGAGCCTAAGCACTTCTGGTGCCAGGCTGGCTCTAATTCTGGATTTACAAAAACAATGGGCTATATAACGGCTGTAAATAAAGCCTCCGGCCGACAAGGCCTATAGCCACATGTAGGAACATAACAACTACCCAGAACAACTAAACATAAGGGAACCTATGCGGGCCGACAAGGCCACCATGCTGACTAGTTATCACTGAAAAGTAGAATCAAGTGCTAAACTGATCTGTGACCGACAAGGTCACCAACTGACAACTGAACAACGCCCCACACGTCCATCACATGCAAACTAAAAACATACACACGGCCCCACACGACAGGTACAACTAACCACAGGGAATATACAATACAAAAGCCTCTAAGAATAATAAGATGGTTGGGACAGGGCCTCGGCCTACCCATACTGTACAAATAAAAAGGGAAGTAAACCTTTAGCTGTCAAGCTACGGATGATAGGAGCTGAAGACTCTGAATGCTGGCCGGAAATACAAGGGATCTGCTCCTCGTCTACGAGTACCTGCAGGAAAGTAATGCAGCACCCAAAAACGGGCGTCAGTACCACTGGTACTGAGTATGCAAAGCAATAACTGAAAATAACTAAAAGCAAACAATAATACTAATAGATACTGAAGTAATAGGAGATGGGCTAAGACTGATTGAAAAGAGCGTAACTTTACTAAAGGGAGTAAGAATCATAGCTGATAACATGGCGGTCTACTTTCTATCTATTATAACTAACATAACATAGCATACAAGAACCTTACCAGCCCCCATAAGCCATAAGGTACAAACCAGCACACAATCTATATACCCCTACCTAGGTCATACCATCCACCTAGTAACTATGAGCATCCTGCCGGCCCCCTGGGTATGCAACTTGGGCTCACTGGGCCCTTGACAATAGCTGTATCAGTGTCCGGAGGATTCCTAAAATCTGAAATCTATAATTTTAAATCTAAAATCTGCACCCCAGGCGCAAGCGCTCAACAGGGGGTGTGATATATTGCTGATTAGCATGCTATGGGGAATCTGTATCCCATCTTCGTCCGCTGGCGGACGGCATGCCACTCCGTAGAGCGATGTATCCTCACCCTCTGGCGGGCGAATCGACACAGCTAGTAACCCCGGTGCGGTACTGGAAAATCTAAGGGTGCCCAACACAAAACAATCATGTCTCCACAAATAGCAATAGGCACATGTAATATATATACTGGATCTGATAATAATATTTATGTTCTGGTATTTTGTTCTGAATCTCATATTGAAATGTACTGAATCTGATACTGAAATATACTGAATATGTAATAATATTTCTAGAATATTCTGCTGGGACTTATACTATTTTATATATCTAACATGCTTACTAAATTTCATACTGAACATAATATACGACTTCTGAAACACTCTACTGAAATTCGTACTATTTTGCTATACTAGAACTACTAGCTTGCCGAAAGAAACTGGCTTTACATACCTAAACTGCCGACTTTCTGATTAACTGGCGTAGCTCGGCTAGTATTCAGCTATTTTCATATTCATGAAAGAATAGAATTAATTCTACTATTATTTTGGATAGAAACCATATTATGGCTATACCTACTACTTATTCTTCGACTTATCTAGGAACGTCCGAAAACTCGCTATTTCTCAGGGGTCTAGAAAGGAGAAATACTCACTTTAATGTTGGGAGTATATTAACACTAGTTTGGAGCAATTCCACTTACCTTAGCTCGGTGTGACGATGATTCACCGGCCAAAGTTCGCGAAACTAACTCTGCAGGAATTCTCCCGACAGCTTTATACTTTGCTACCCGAAGTTAATTCGAGTTTGGACTGCGTTTGACGGCGTAATTGGACGAATATTTATGTTGAACCCTCATTCTCCTCTGTTTTCTGGTTGTTTCTGCTGGAAATAAAATTAAAAGTGACTTAAAAACGAAGTGGGAGGCCTTTATATACTTGGGGCCTTTAAGTCGCATAGGTCGAATGTGATTTATAAGTCGCATTTGTCGAATGCGATTTATAAGTCGCATGTGCCTTGCGACACTCTGACTTGGTGCTGGTCCGGTCTCTCCCTGGGACCTTTTCTCGCACGTATGGCATTCTAAAACTCTAAACCAACATGCGAATAGGCCAACTAAGTGTCAAGAACTTACGGGGTGTAACAGGTAGATCTTTCCTCTTTGATTCTCAAGCAATTTCTCTAGGTTTCTTCGTAAGGTATGTGGGTATTCAACAAGGGAAATTATTCTTCCCTTGTGTCCCTCAAAATTCTTCCATAACTTCTCTATTAGTTTTAGCCCTAAGTTTTTCGAATACGAAGAAATTTCATGTTATTATTCATCAATCTCTCATAGAATGATATTCTCATTTATTATTGATATGAATTCCATAAGTTCTTACTTAAATTATTGAGATTCTTGCAAGAGTGAATTGAAGCCCTGAATTCTTGTATAAAGATGACTGGATCTACTTGAGAACATAAAGAAAGTTATATATATATATATATAAGATGATCCGTGATTTCATGACACTCTGAAGAATCATGACAGATTTGTTCGGGAGGAAAAACAGAAGGATTCGAGGTTGGTGAAAATCTCCTCTAGTGAATTAAGCATGTTTGGGCTGAATTTCCTTGAAAGTCTTATATATATGAAACGAGCTGATATTCCATTAATAAGAATAATTTTAGATTTGATAAATTAGTTTTCTTGAATTCTAGAGTCGTTGCTATATTACAGAATTCCCGTGTTGTTGGAATGAGTCAAATTCTCTATTAGCTACTTAATAGTTCAGTTTAGTTAGAATGTAGAATCCCTTCAGAACTACGCAGAAATTGTAAAAAAATTAGTTTGACTATAGAAAATCTCGAGATGTCAGTAGTACCTCCCAGATATCAGAATTAGAATCAAAATTTAGTTATTGGTCCACTAGGTAGTCATGAAATTTTAGATATATGGCTATGACTTGCTCCATGACCCTAGTTTAGATTTTAGTTTGTTCTTAGATGGTTACAACGCTTCTAAATGAGCAGCTCTAACCAGTCTAGAACCCAGTTTCAGAATCTAGTCCGATTAGACTCTCAAGGTACTTTCACTTATATGTCCCGAAGAAGTCTTGGATCCCAGTTTCGAGTTATCAACCTAGTAGTCCAGTATAGGTTTTCCAGTGGGAGTAGAACTTAGCACCGAGCGGATAGGTGTTCCAGCGCACCCAGGTTCCAAAAACTACGTTGCCAGCGTAGGTTACAGTTACAGATTATTGGCCTAATTGACCTAGACTTTTTTGATCACCCAGTTCATTCCTTTATACCCTGGAAAGGTATATTTGGCCCTACTGGTGTGGTATATACATCGGAATCCATGTCTATTTCACGTGGTTATATGCCGGTTACAATCTCTCCCACTAGTCTGTCCAGTCCAATTTAAGAATAAGATTCTCATTTTAGTTTCAGCCCTATCAGTTTAACTAAGTTTAGTATAATATCTCAGACTCAATGTTTCAGACTTAGGGCATGTCTTGACCATCGGACATGGTCAGCTTCACCATTTTAGATTATATCAGTAGTTCAATTCAGCTTACCGGTTGGTCATTGCGTGTCATTTCAGTTTAGACTTTATATTCAGTTACGTTTCTCAAACTCAGCACTGCTAGATGCCGCAGTTCAAATTCTCCATCTCTGCAGTTGAAGTCTGAGTCCTCATCATCCGAAGGAATTATTTCTTTCCTTCAGTCATTTATTAGTTTTAGTTAGACTTAGAGTTAGCTTGGGGCTTGTCCTAACAACTTCTTGGTTAGATGGATTTCAGACAGACATGATTTTTAGATTTATCAGAATTATTCAAATGTTTTGACCTTTATGTTTTCAGACTTGTCTTTCATAAATGCTTTATGATATTGTTTCAAGTTCCGTTGTGCATGAATACTAAGAATACTAGTGAAGGATAGACCAGGGGTTGACTTGGGTTCACTTGTGGCTTCAAGTACCTTGTTACGTCTAGGGTGTAGGCTTGGGGAATGAAAAAATTTGTATCACAGCCCTAGGTTTAGAGTATCCTCGGAAAGTTTGAAAGCTGCATAGAGTAGAGTCTTTTTCACTGGTGTGAAGCATGCCAAACTTATGACGAGGAGGCTACGAGATGTTATTAGGAAAATTCCATTTTCTTCATATTCTTTATCGTGTGTCAAAGTTCAATTCCAAAAATTTCCTTCTAATTCGTGCTATGTTTGATTTCAGTGAACCATGCCTCCCGGACGTGGTAATAGAAGAAGGGCCGGTAATGCCAACAGAACTTCTCCACCAGCTGCGGAAACTACTCAAGATGATTCGGTTTCTACCGCAGAGTTTAGAGAGGCCATTCAGTTACTGGCTCAAATCGTGACCAATCAGGTGAATCAACAGGTTGTGCCAGTGAACACGAATGGGTCTGCAGCAGCTGCAATGGTGTGGGACTTCACCCGTATGAACCCTCTATCGTTTCAAGGATCTAAATCGAGGGAGGACCCCCAAGAGTTTGTAGATGAGGTTAGGAAGATTACCCGTATTATGGGTGTCAGCTCCTCTGAGAGTGCTGACCCAGCTACCTATCAACTTAGAGGTAGCCCAGGTTTGTTATGAGCAGTGGAAGGATGGGCGGCCAGCGAAAGCAGGACCGATGGAGTGGGAGGAGTTCCACATAGCTTTCCTGGATAGGTTTTCCCCTCGGGAGTAGAGAGAGGCTAAGATGGCAGAGTTTATGAACCTACGGTAGGGCAACTGGACAGTGGAGGAGTATGCTCTAGAGTTTACCAGACTATCAAAGTATGCTCCAGAGAATGTAGCTGAGCCAAGGGCTTGTATGCTGAAGTTCGTTAATGGAGTATCTGATTTGGTCCTCAAGGAGTGTAGGACCGCAATGTTGATCAAGGACATGGACCTCTCTAGTCTAATTGTTTATGCCCAGTAGATTGAGCTAGAGAACCTGAAATATATGGAACGTAAGAACAAGCGGGTAAGAACTGGTCATTCAGATTTTGGCCACTAGAGATCTAGCGGCGGTAGCCGCCCACAGCAGCAACAACAGGGGGCCCCAACACCTAGCTCAACCAGCGCCCCAACCTTTCGGTCCCACCAGGATCGGAGGGGTGGTTCATCTAGCACTCAGTCTCAGGCTCACAGTATGGGGAACAGGTATCCAGTTTGCCCCAAGTGCGGCAAGAATCATCCTTGAGAGTGTCTCCAAGGTAGGGAGGGTTGTTTTGGTTGTGGACAGCTCGGGCATCGAATTAAAGAATGTCCATCAGCAGGATGGGGAAGATCACAATCCACTACCTCAGCAGCTCTAGTAGGCTGACCCGCTCAGCATGCCAATTTATCAGGTATAGATGGCGGTCAGTGCCAGAATCATTTCTGTGCTCTATCTTCTTATCAGGATCAGGAAAGCTCACCTGACGTAGTTACTGGTATGTTACGTCTCTTCCATCTAGACGTATATGTCCTTTTAGATCCAGGAGCTACTTTTTCGTTTGTGACTCCTTATATAGAAGTTCAATTCAATATAAGTCCAGAGGTTTTCTCAGAACCATTCTCAGTCTCCACCCCGGTTGGCGAGTCAGTTAGACCAGCCGGGTGTATAGAAATTGCCCAGTCTCAGTCCTAAACAAAGTAATTTTAGCTGATCTCGTAGAGCCAGACATGGTCGAGTTCGAACTTATTCTCAGCATGGATTGGTTACACTCCTGCTATGCCTCAGTTGATTGTAGAACTAGAGTTGTCAAGTTCCAGTTCCCTAATGAGCCAGTATTAGAATAGACGGGCAACAGTTCAGCGCCTAAGGGTAGGTTTATTTCCTACCTTAAGGCCCAGAAACTCATTTCCAAAGGATGTCTATATCATCTGGTTCGGGTCAAGGATTCCAAATTTGAGACCCCAACCATTCAGTCAGTTCCAGTTGTCAGCAAGTTCCCAGATGTATTTTCTGAAGATCTTCCCGGAGTTCCCCTTGAACGGGAAATAGACTTCGGAATAGATCTCCTCCCAGATACTTAGCCCATCTTCATCCCTCCTTACATAATGGCTCTCGCTGAGATTAAAGAGTTGAAGGAGCAGCTAAAAGATCTTCTTGATAAGGGTTTTATCAGACCCAACATCTCTCCCTGGGGTGCTCCAGTGCTATTCGTGCATAAGAAAGACGGTACCCGCAGAATGTGCATAGATTATCGTCAGCTGAACAAGGTCACAGTTAAGAACAAGTACCCTCTGCCCATAATCGATGATCTGTTTGATCAACATTAGGGAGCCAGCTATTTATCCAAGATAAATCTCAGGTCAAGGTACTATCAGTTAAGAGTTCGAGAGAGTGACATACCGAAAACTGCATTCAGAACTTGGTATGGTCACTACGAGTTTGTGGTGATGTCCTTTGGGTTAACGAATGCCCCAGCAACCTTCATGGATTTGATGAATAGGGTTTTCAAGTTGTACCTGGATATGTTCTTCATTGTATTTATTGAAGACATTCTTGTGTACTCCAGAAGTGAAGAAGATCATGCCAATCACCTAACGTTAGCATTATAGACTCTCAGAGATAGCCAGTTATTCACCAAGTTCAGCAAGTGTGAATTCTGGTTGAAGTTTGTGATTTTCTTGGGTCATGTTTTCTCAGGTGAAGGGATATAAGTAGATCCTCATAAGATAGCAACGGTGAAGGATTGGCCCAGACCTACCTCTCCTACTGAAATCAAGAGTTTTCTAGGCTTAGCGGGTTATTACCTACGGTTTGTGGAAGGTTTCTCCTCCATAGCATCTCCTCTGACCAAGTTAACTCAGAAGAAGTTGAATTCCAGTGGTCAGATGAGTTTTAGAAGAGTTCCTAGGAGTTGAAGACTCGACTCAATACAGCTCCAGTGTTAACTTTACCGGAGGGATCAAATGGGTTAGTTTTTTGTTGTGACGCTTCCAGAGTTGGACTCGGTTGCGTTCTGATGCAGCGGGCAAAGTGATAACCTATTCCTCTAGACAGCTCAAAGTTTACGAGAATAATTATCCAACTCATGACTTGGAGTTGGCTGTGGTGGTATTCATGTTGAAAATATGGAGACACTACTTGTACGGGGCTCACGTCGATGTGTTCAAAGATCACAAGAGCCTTCAGTATGTGTTTAGCCAGAAGGAACTAAACCTGCATTAGAGACGATGGTTGGAACTGCTAAAGGATTATGACATGAGTGTGCTGTATCACCCAAGTAAGGCCAATGTGGTGGCGACGCCCTAAGCAGACAGTCTATAGAAAGTGTGGCTCACATTGAGGAAGGCAAGAGGGAGTTGGCAAAAGAAGTTCACAGATGTTACACCCCAGAAAATTTTTGGTGATTATTTGATGTCTGTATGCTATGTTAAGGGAAGTACGGGTTGTATATTTTCTGTAGATGACAAGGGAAATGTGTACGAACAGAAAACCGAAGAGTATGTGAAGTTCCTAAGTAAGAGTCAATTTCAAATAACCATATCTCCTAGTATATAATGAATTAGAAGCCCCACAACCTATCAAATTAAAGATCTTTGAGACTAGTTTTCAGAACATCAAATCACGCATCAATCGAAGTTCGGAGTAAAACGTTATAGATGTTTTACCGTGACACTGTCGGGAAGTAAGGAGGCCACCGCACTAAAAACGGCCACCGCCCAACTTGCGTTATATTTTAAGTCATGACTTATCAAATCATTTTCAGTGATTCCAGAATTAAGGTGCCTTCTTATCCTCTGAAATTCTCTCAAATTTCCAGCAAACAAATAAGGAAAACACTAGGCTAAACTCCATTAAACTAAAACTAAGTGAAGGGGATCTACCATAAGGTGAAGGCGGTGTGTTGGTGGCTGTTTTGGCTGCACTTGGGCAGTGTTGCTGTAGTGAATTGCTGAGTTTTTGAAGCTTTCCTAAGCTACATATACGTTCACTCTTGGTAGGTATTAAACACAAGTATAATAGGCAAGGGTTCTACTACTATCCTTGCTTGAATTTTTGATTACAAGACTAGAAGTTGGAGGTGTGTTTGGTGTGTTGGTGAACTATTTTGTGGCGTTTTGGACAGCAAGGTTGCTGTATTTTTGGACAAGTGGTTGAGATCAATTAATCCTATTTTTAACCAAGAACAAATCCCCAGCAAAAGGTAAGTATTTCACCCCTTTTAAACCTCTCAAATTTTAATGTGAAAATCTGCAAATTGACCGCTAAGTGAGCTGCCGATGGACTGTTTGTGAGCTAAGTATTGCTCATTTTCCTTAGGATTTTTGGCTTTTTATTTTTCTGGAATTATAATTCATATTTAGGGGAAGAATTACAGTATAACTAAGGTAAAATTTCATCTTGTTTCTCCCTTAAATGTTAGTGAAAACTAGTTCAGAAAATGGCTAAATGTTGTTGATGTTGCCGTGTGTTGTTGTTGCTATTGTGACTGCCATTATTTAGTTATTTTTGCTGAATTTTTTGCTCTAGATTACGATTGTAATTGGCCTATAAAACCATTGGATTAAGGAGGTTGAAGGCTTAACTGAAATAGGAAATCGGCTAGAGAAAAGTTCATTGGAGAAAGGTATGTAAGGCGTTCTTTGTCTCTTGATTTTCAAGCACGAATTCATGCTGAGGATTAATCTAGCATTCCCCTATACTTGAGATTCTATAGTAGCGTATTATGGTTCCTTCCCGTTGTTAGAATTACTTGGTATTAAGGTGTGTATTTGCTAAAGAGTTGGAACGCATGAATGTGAAGCGGAGAGGGCAATTGCCTTCTATTAAATTCATAGTTGTAAATTGAGTCTGAAGTCCACTCGGCGTGGGCACTGTGAGATGGTCCTTTACATTATGTTATGTATTGGTGGTGTCAAATTTGTTTCACATTGTGGTTGCTAAGAAATTTTGTAAGCATGGCAAGATGATGAGCGCAGACAAACGTAATAATTGAAATCGTGTTTTAACTCAATAAGGCTAACGAGGGTAACAATTGAATTTCCTTATGACAGTTACCTACCCTCTTATATTCATTTTTTAAGGTACCTAGGGCCATGATATGGTTCCCCGATCCCTCTTCCTTAAGCTAAGAGACTAATTAATGTGTTTCCTAATTAACCGATACGTTAAACATGAAAATAGGGCCCGAATGGATAAACTATTGATATTTCTATGGAACCATATTCAGTGGAAGGTTATGCACAATATCTTGATATTAACATTTTATACAAAAATCATGATATATATATATATATATATATATTTGCGTTTATGTTTACGTTTATGTTACACGGTAAAACAGTAAGGATTACCTTTCGAAAGTCACTATATGTTAATTAGATCTCTTGAGTTATCTAGAACTCCTGAGAATTGCTTAAGGATTTAAACAGATACGTCGTATGTTCTTTGAAAGTTGTAGATGTGTAAGGAAATCAACCTAAGAGTAAAGGTTGAGGCTCTGGTAGCAATGGAGAGGTAAGAGTAAATATTAGACCTTTTAAGGTAAAATGTGAGTTAAATGTCCGCTGTCCATAGTTGATTTCAAGAAACTTTGAGAGATGTTAAATATGAACAAGACGATGTTTAAGAGATAAGGTTGTAAATTAGGTAAAAAGGTAAGTGCGTATAATAAATTCTTGAATAATGAACACGAGAGTAAATAATTAAGTAGGGAATTACGAATCCTAGTTGGAAAAGAATTTATGATGAATACGAAAAGTAAAACCAAAGGTTGCTTTTGGATGATAAGTGTTACGATTTTTAATGAGTTAGGCAAATAGCCAACAAGATTTACCCTATTCTAATGGCATTTAGCAAAAAGGATTATAAATAAAGTTGGTTATATTCAGTTGTGTTAAGCTAATGGAAGGCCAGTAAAGTGTTAACTTCTTAAGAAATGATTAGACTCGAATATTTTAAGATAGTGACTCGAGTTAAGGAGAAGTTCTTCGCGTCGTCCTTTTTAAACAATTATTTTTGATTATTTGTTCTATGAGTTGGAGTAACTTTCTCAAGTTTTAAAGGATTTTTTTCTTGGAAGCTTCTAAACAGTTTATAATCCTGCTAAGCTTTTCTAAGCTCCACATATATTGCAATGTTTCACATGAGCTTTTCCTACGTTGTCTGAAGCATGACTATAAGTCTTTATTTATCTTAAGGCAGCCCCTAGACAGCTGCCTAGCATTTGTATATTAAAGAGCTCTAGGTTTGAGATACACAAGTTATGTCTTCCTGTTCATAAGTTACCTCGAGATGTGATTTGGTGTGCAATGAATGAGGTATGCTCACAATTCTTGATATGAAAGTATGAAAGTCAAATGAGTATAAGAAAAAAATGAATGCTAAGATTGTTAATAGAAAATGTTAGGTTAAGTTATTCCTCTCTGCTCCTCGTGTTAGAATTGCTAGGAGATGTTTAAAATCATGAACGCGAGTCTACACATGTCTTTATGATAATCCAGTTCTAGGAACTTCCCTGGAATTCATTCACAACATATGTATGTATTTAAATGCTAAATGAAAGACCTAGACGTGTATGGCATAATTGTAGTATTAGGGTTCATGGAAAGATCATGCACATGTTATAGTTACTGATCAACATATTTTATGGTTTCCAGTATTCAGATAGTTTGTATGAGCTCTATCATCTCCATTTATGATTGTGATTAAGATTTCTTTTTATTTTACCCCAGTGTGGTACATTCGCTGGAGATATTTTTATTTTACCCCGGTGTGGTACACCGGTTGGATGAATTTAATATATGGATTTACGGTTGGCTTGTCGCTGGCATTACCATTATAGTTTCTTTCTTGTGCATTTATTAATTGCATTTTCATCTCATTATAGAGCTATTATCAGGTTTCAGTTTCCAGGATTTCAGGTTGTTACCATTCCTTATTCCTGGTTCAGTTATCTTGATTTAAGTTATGTTATAGTAAGTTGTTATCAATTACAGGTTGCAGAGTTCCAGGTTATATTTATCCTTTATATGTTTATGTGCTAAGTCAGTTATTACAAGATTGTTATTTCATGGTTACAGTTTAAGCCTTACATACCAATACATTTAATTCGTACTGACGTCCCCTTTCTTGGGGACCTGCTTTCGTGTCGTAGGTGCAGATAGAGGTCAGGATGGCCAGTTGAATAGCAGTTCATGAGATCAACAGATGGTTGGTATGCTCCTTTCTTCCTGGAGCTAGGGCTTAGTTATTTATGCTTGAGTTTTGAGATGCAGTTATGGGTAGGTCGGAGCCCTGTTCCGACCATCAGTCAGTTTACTGTTTAGAGGCTTTGTGGACTTAGTGTGTACAATGTTATTCAGTTTGTGGCCTCGTCGGCTTATTGTTGCTTAGTTGAGCACTCTAATTTTGTTGGTTGCATTTCGATTGTTTACCCCCTTATTGAGACCTTATGGGTTCAGTTTATTCTTCAGTTGATTGTGACAGGTGGCCTGGATGGGCTAAGTGTTACAGTTATAGATGTCATATAATCAGTTTCTTGATCAATCATGAATCGAGTGCCAGTTGCGCCCTACCCTAGTTTTGGGGCGTGACAACAGGCTAGCTCGATTAGGGGTGTAGTTGGTGGATTCAGCCGAAGGTAGCGTGGTAATGTAAAGCGGGTCAGATTCATATTTGGTAGTTGAAATAAAATCTAGATAGGATGAGGATCCCACTTTACTTAAACATAAGGAAGCAGTCCTCAGAAAAGAGATAGAAGCTTTCTCCCAAGGGGAGATGGGGTGCTCCGTTACCAGTGCAAGTTGTGTGTACTGGATGTTGGTAAGTTGAGACAACAAATACTAGCCAAGGCACACAGCTCGAGATACTCTATTCACCCCGGTGCTACTAAAATGTACTGCTACTTGGGGGATATTTACTGGTGGAATGGCATGAAAAGGGATATCGCCGAATTTTTAGCACAGTGCCCGAATTGACAGCAAGTACAGGTAGAACACCAGATACCCGGAGGCATGACTCAAGATGTCTGTTTACCCATATGAAAGTGGGAATAAGTGAATATGGACTTCATTACAGGTCTACCCTGGACTCGGCGGCAGCATGACTCAATCTAGGTGGTAGTAGACCGGATGACTAAGTGATCTCACTTCCTCCCAATCAAAACCATAGACTCAGCTGAAGCTATGCCAAACTTTACATCCAGAGTTACTCAGACTCCATGGGGTGCCCTTGGCAATCATTTCAGACAGGGGAATACAGTTTACCTCACACTTTTGGAAGTCCTTTTAGAAGGGAATAGGCACTCAGGTCAAACTCAGCACTGCTTTTCATCCGCAGACTGATGGGCAAGTTGAGAAAACCATTCAAACCATAGAAGATATGCTAAGAGTGTGCGCAATTGATTTTAAGGGTAATTGCTTTACCTCTTATTGAGTTTGCGTATAACAACAACTACCATTCTAGCATCCAAATGGCCCCGTTTGAAACATTGTATGGTAGAAGGTGTAGATCTCCTATAGGGTGGTTTGAAGTTGGTGAAGCTACCTTGATAGGGCCAGACTTGATTTACGAGGCAATGCAGAAAGTTCAGCTCATCCGAGAAAGGTTGAAAATAACTCAGAGCCACCAGAAATCTTATGCCGATGTAAGGAAAAGAGAGTTAGAGTTTGCAGTTGATTACTGGGTATACCTAAAAATTTCACCCATGAAAGGGGTGATGAGGTTTGGAAAGAAAGGGAAGCTCAGTCCGAGGTATGTGGGACCTTATAGAATATTAAGGCATACCGGCAATATGGCCTATGAGCTAGAGTTACCTTTAGAACTAGCAGCTGTACATCCAGTTTTCCATGTGTCACTTCTAAAGAAATGCATCAGAGATCCAACATCAGTTGTGCCATTAGACACGTGGAAATAAAGGATAGTCTCACATATAAGGAGGTACCAGTTAAGCTAAGAAACAAGGAGATAGCCTCAGTCGAGGTTTTATGGAAAAATCAGCAGGTTGAAGGAGCTACGTGGGAGGCCAAAGCAAATATGATGGCCAAATACCTGCATTTGTTCTCTACTGGCTCTAGCACAGCTAGAGATATTAGTTTTGATCTTGGAACTCAATTTCGTTTTCCTGACTCAGTTCAGGTGTTCAAGTCTCTTTTATGTTTTTGAATGTATGTATGAAAAGAGAATTCAGTTCAGTTATGTATTTTGAAACGGAGGTAGTTGTTCTGGCAGTTTCAGAGTTAAATGAATAGTATTTGGAACCTTGATTGTTATTCTCTACTTTCCTGTGTGTTTCCTAACATTCGAGGATGAATGTTTCCAAGGGTAAGATATTGTAATGCCCCAGAAACACAAAATCAATATCCGGGACTTAAATCAGAAAATCATGAAAGCTGCAGAAATGTTGCAGGACGGTCCACCTGATGAGTTTTTAAGTAACCTCACAACTCGTTAGATGAGCCGTGAGGAGAAGGCTAGATAATGTAAAAGAGGGAGGCAAGGTACCTAACGAGGGACTTCACGAGTCATGGTCACCAACCACAACTCGTTAGGTCACTCGTGGTCGGACCTGAGTTAAGAAAATATTGTGTTGTCCAGTGTACTCGACGAATGGGGGAAATGAGTCGTGGTCCCCAGTAACTACTCGTTATGTCCCCCATCACAAGCCCCAGATATCCAGTGTACCTGACGGGCGTAACGACGAGTCATGGTCAGTCAACACGACCCATTAGATCACCCGTTAGTGTCACCTGACAATTTTTCCCAGTGATTTACTAAGGGCTATTTAGTAATTTCCTACCCTCTCAAGCTTTAAACTACGTCATTTTAGCATTAATTTAAGATGTTTTAGTAGGGGTAACGGATTCTCTTCCTCATTCCCTACCGAAATCCTCTAGAAACAAAATGAAGAGTTCTCTCTTAGAGTATTTTAGAGAAAGAACTAGGGCAGATATTTCCTCTTTGATTCTCAAGAGATTTATCCAGGTTTCTTCATTAGGCATGTGGATATTCAACAAGGGAAATTATTCTTCTCTTGTGTCCCCCAAAATTCTTCCATAACTTCTCTATTAGTTTTAGCCCTGTGTTTTTCGAATACGAAGAAATTTCATGTTATTATTCATCAATCTCTCATAGAATGATATTCTCATTTATTATGGATATGAATTCCATCAGTTCTTACTTAAATTATCAAGATTCTTGCAAGAGTGAATTGAAGCCCTGATTTCTTGTATAAAGATGATTTTGTTTGAAAATCTCCCTCTTGTGAATTAAGCATGTTTGGGCTGAATTTTCCTTGAAACTCTTATATATATGAAACGAGCTGATATTCCATTAATAAGAATAATTTTAGACTTGATAAATTAGTTTTCTTGAATTCTTGATTTGTTGCTATATTACTAAATTCCCGTTTTGTTGGAATTAGTCGCATTCTCTATTAGCTGCTTAATAGTTCAGTTTAGTTAGAATGTAGAATCCCTTCAGAACTATACAGAAATTGTCAACTAATCAGTTTGACAATAGAAATTCTCGAGGTGTCAATAGTACCTCCAGATATCAAAATTAGAATTAGAATTCAGTTATTGGTCCACTAGGTAGTCATGACATTTCAGATATATGGCTCTCACTTTCCGCGGGACCCCAGTTCAGATTTCAATTTGTTCTTAGATGGCTACGATGCTTCTAAATGAGCAGCTCTGACCAGTCCAGACAGTTTCAGAATCTAGTCTGGTCAGACTCTCAAGGTACTTTTAGTTATATGTACCGACTAGTCTTGGACCCCAGTTTTGAGCTATTAGCCTATTAGTTTAGTATAGGTTTTTCAGTGGAAGTAGGACTTAGCACCAAGCGAACCGGGGTTCCAGCGCACCCAGCTTCCCGAACTACGTTGCTAGCGTAGGTTATAGTTATAGATTATTGGCCTGATAGGCCCAAGACTTTTGTGATCACCCAGTTCATGCCTTTATACACTGGCAGGGTATATTGGGTCCTACCGGTGGGGTGTATACATCGGACTCCACGTCTAGCTCATGTGGTTTTATGTCGGTTATAGACTTTCCCACTAGTCAGTCTAGTCCAGTTTCAGAATAAGAATCTCAGTTCAGTTTCAGTCCTATCAATTTAACTCAATTTAGTACAATATCTAAAACTTATTGTTTCAGACCTAGGGTATGTCCTTGACCATCAGACATGGTCATCTTGACCATTTCAGATTACATCAGTAGTTCAATTGAGCTTACCGGTTGGTCATTGCGTGTCATTTTAGTTCAGACTTTATATTAAGTTATGTTTCTCCCACTTACTCAGTACATTCAAAGTACTGACCCATACTTTTATGTTGTATCATCTCATGATACAACTGCAGGTTCTCAGACTCAGCACCGCTAGACGCTGCAGTTCAGATTCTCCATCTTAGTAGTTGTAGTGTGAGTCCTCATCATCCGAGGGAATTATTTCTTTCTGTTAGTCATTTATTAGTTTCAGTTATACTTAGAGTTAGCTAGGGGCTTATCCCAGCAACTCCTCAGTTAGATGGCTTTCAAACATACATGATTTTTAGATTTATCAGTATTATTCAAATGTTTTAAGCTTTATGTTTTCATACTTGTCTTTCTTAAATGCTTTATGATACTGTTTCAAGTTCCGATGTGCATGATTACTCATAATACTAGTGAATGATAGATCAAGGGTTGACTTGGGGTCACTTGTGGCTTCATGTACCGTGTTACGTCCAAGGTGTAGGCTCCGGGCGTGATAGCTTCAAGCCCCATTTTTTTCTTTATTTTATCACTACAATTAGGGAGGATGGGTGCCAAAGAGAAGGATTAATAATGGTTAGTAGGCTTATAATGTAGTTTCCAAAGAAAGGGTCCAAGGCTCAAACGTTGGCTATCAAAGATTAATGTTCAAGGAGGTCATTTGGGTGAAGTGACTAACAAAAGAGGGCCTAAAATCACGTTCTAAGTGCAGGCACATCTATCATTTTGCCTTGAATCACACATAGGGAAAGTTCTAAAAAATCATGCATACACAAAAATTAAGCCAAAAACCTTACCACACAAGGCATCACAATCCAAGGAATTCACACATTTCCTTGTCACATTAAGAGGATGATTTTAAACGAGCTAGTTATGAATCAACAAGCCAAGCAAGGAATATATAATTCATGATAAGTGCATGCTCATTTCCACATTTAGCTACCCCTCTTTTCTTTTCAAAACTCATGCATAATGCCAAGCAAGAAATATTGGTGGTACCTCATCAAAAACGTGCACAAAAGACTCTACAAAACTATAGACTTGACATTTTCCCTTAAGAAAGCCGCCTCTCAATCTATCATCAGGAAATGGAAACCCAGTTCGACAATAAACGAAAGGACAAAGAAATCGCTCCTTGGGAAAGAACCGTAGTATAAAGAAAACCCTTAGAGTTTATTCAAAGATTACTATCTAAAAGGGTGATGCTACTAACGAGTAATGACGATTTTCCCTTAAGAATGACGTCACCAAATCTATCATACGGCCATATCGTACATTACTTAACAAGTGGGCTACTCAGACTTCACCCCTAACGAAAACAATGCATTTTCCTTGATGCCTAAGGTAGAACAAAATGAGGAATGAATGGGTGAGAGAACTCCCTGATACGGTGGAGGCATCCGTTTTATATGCATTTCCATGCTCTCCTTTTTTCTTTTTCTTCTCTCACTATTTTCCATGTTCTGCACCTGTTCCAACCCTATAAAATCAAGGACAACACAAATGTAAAGTAAAACAAAATAAAAAGAAAAAGAAAAACAAAATTTAAAAGCACTTGGATTGCCTCCTAAAAAGCTCCTTAGTTAATATCGTGGCTCGACGACTTCAACTTTCACCACTTTTCTCTCCACTTTGAGCATCTGAATCGCACCCTTAATTTCTTATCCATTCTACTCTTCCGCTTGAGGAGTGGTGGTGTAAGCATCGAGGGACCGAGTAATGGATATTCCATCTTGTGTTTCTTGGCCCTTAAAGGAGGGAGGTGCTTTGGCCTTGTTGGCATGGCATTCTCTAAGATGAAGCCACCATGATCTTCCTCCTCAACTTCCTCCATTTACATGGTCTCCTTAGTATCCATGTTGTCAACCAATTTCAATGTTGAAAACTGATAAGAGATCCGTCTAGGTCACTCCCCTTTCAAGCATGCTTCTTGCTTGATATCCTCCTCTTCAAGTGCACTAGAGTCCTTGAGCATGATTTGATGGATGTCATTTGGAGACTCTAGTGTCACGTCTTCAACCTTGACATCTTGCATTTCTACAATATTGTTTGGTTGACACACCTCTATGACTTGTTGAAAGTTCACCTCGACTCCTTCTTCATCATCACTTTGAGCTTCCTCCCATGAGTCAAAATGAACTATGCCCCATTGTTCACTTCTTCTTGTTATTCTCCGCAATGTCTCCTCCTCTTTTTCTTTTAGAGATTTACCGCTCTCTTTTTGCGAAGTTGATGATTCCATAGGCATGGAGGGGTTGATGTTCCTTTCCGCATTAGACTCCTGCTCCAAAAAAGGCTTGGAGCATGGTTTCCATACGCCCGCATGTACTTCTCCTGCCCTCTCTTGCCATGGTTTCATTCCCTTCACACTTAGGAGCACAACTTCTTTCATAGCCAATATATCGAGAAGTGACCCCATTTGGGGATCCATCCCAATGTCTCCCATGACTACCACATAATGTGCATCTATACCCAACATAGGAAGGAGAAGGTGCACTCATCTCCCTTCAGGGGCATATTTGAAATCTTGACAATAGTGTGGTCCTCCACAATAGGGACATGGGTCATCATAATAAGGTTTTCCACCAATAAACCTCCTTTCATTCCATGATGCCATCATTCAACTACAAACAACAAAAACAAAAACAAAAATAAAAGCAAAACAAGATATAAAACAAAAATGCAAAACTAGTTCAAATCAATAAATAACTAATGGCTTATCACAACTCAATTCCCTGGCAACGGAGCCAATTTTGATAACATCAAAAACACACTCTTCTTTTACAAAGGAGCGTAAATGGTCATTTCACAGAACAAATATTCCTGACGGATGTCAGGGTCGAATCCAATAGAGAATTGAGTCGATAATTCAAAAGTTATAAGCTAATTCAAACTAGAAAACATAATTGTTCAACATTTGAAAAGTAAAATTAGGGGAAATTAAAGAGAATAACTATATTCTAAACTAAAATTAACTGGGGGAAATTCCAATTAAAGTAATCACAAGTGAGAGGCTAGGGGCATTCTATAGATAAGATCACAATTAAATCGAGAATTTATTCAATGCCCTAGACTCAAAATTAACATATATAGCAGTGCATAATTCACATTCTCTTGTTTTCTAACCGCGAGAATGTTTATGCCTTGGATTCTTTCGAACTCCAAAGCCAAATCAAGTTATCAACCATAAAAGCTTGAGGAACTAGCTATTCCTAGACTTGCTCTTTAATGGAGTGAAAATGTGGGTCTTAACTATTCCTAGCTTAATCCGACACACTAACACTCCAATTCTTCACTATTACCTTCTCGCCTAATTCTCACCCTCTCTCTTTCAAGCAAAAGCAAGAAAAGTAAAGCATAATTAATGTTTGCAACCATCCATTTTAGCAATTATAACTTGGATGAAGATAATAGATCTATAATTCAATATGAATCCAAGAGCAATTCATGAAAACCCAATCAAATTAACAAACCCACCATGAATATACCTCTAGCTAGCAAATTAGTCAAGCATATTTAATGATAGAGAGAAGATACCAAGAGGATTCCCTCACATCATTGCATTAGCTTCACAAATTTGCTTCACAAGCTATTACAACAATAGTGGAACTCCCCCTAAATGGGTTAAAGAAAAAGAAGAAGAAAAGTACTCTCTAACTGTACAAATCTATAGAGAAAAGATTCTACTAAAAATTCTATGAAGAAGATGAAGTCTAGATTATTAAATTGATGAGTGAATGAAATCCCCCTTGGTTGGTGTACAATGGAGGTTATATATTTGTACTTTATTGTGTACAAATTTACCCAAATGTCCTTGGAGCTTCTAGATGCTTTTGAGACCTTTTTTTACCCTTTTACCCTTCATTAGGCAGCCTCTCTAGTGAGGAACTAGTGTTTTGGCAGTGGCAATTGTTGGAGAGCCAAACTGTGGCCGGTTGAAAATAGTGGCCTGGCAGGGGGGAACCAGAAGTTCAGGGGAGTTTAGCCGGTGCCATTCAATGAAGGGCCGGTTGTTTAGCTGGTCTGGGTAGTAGCTACGATGTTTCGCCCATGTTTCGCCCTCCTAGATTCGCATTTTGCTGACTCAAAGAACGTCGTTGCACCTCTTTTTGAGCTCAAATCTTCCTTTATCTTTTGCTCCTCTCCCTCATATGCTAACTCATCAAATTTCTTCTCAAATTCCATGTGTTTTTCTCGATTACATGCTTTCTTTACTCACGTGAGGTATATACAAAGAATTCAAGTGAAAGGGAATAAAATCCACATAAATAAATCAAAAACTAAGCAAAAACTAATGATTAGGAGTATAATGAGTTGGTAAATTTCCAGCTCGTCAGTCACTCTACCTAGAATAGTGGAAGCTTGCTCCCAACTGTGGCTCATCAGTGCTCCTCCTACCACCATGTCTGCTATAGTTGTAGTACTGTTGTTCAATGATCTGTAAAAAATCTCTAACAGACTATCATCAGGGATTTTGTGGTTCGGGCACTTGGTCAACTTCTTCTTGAACCTCATCCAGGTTTCATGAAGTGCCTCAGTCTTTAGTTATCGAAAATTATAGATTTCATCCTTAAGCTACAGCATGCTGGAGGGTGGAAAGAATCTCTCCAGAAAAGCTTGCTTGAGCTCCCTCCAATTTGTAATAGAGTAGTTGGGCAACTCCGATAACCATAAAGTGGCCTCCCCAGATAGAGAAAAGGGGAAGAGTCTTATCCTTATAGCGTCTTGGCTGACTCTGGGCGACCTGTACGCCTTACATATTCCAATAAAGTTCAGTAGGTGCAGGTTGGTATCATCAGTTACGTGACCACTAAACACCCCCTTCATGTTCAATAATTGGATCATGGTGCTAGTGATGTCAAATTTTGTCTCAGTAGGCAATGGTGGTGGTACAATAGCTCCAGTTGATCTAACTTCATCAATGTCCGGGTCTTCCTCATCGATGAATTGAGGGGCATATCTTTGACCTCATTGCCCCTTACGTGGCGACCAGCGTTGGCAACCTCATCTCGAGCATCCTCCGCATCTTGAAGTGTAGCTTGCCTAGCTTCTTCAGCAATGCAGGCATATCTCCACTCTTGGTTCTCCATCCTTCGCAATGTTCTTTTGAGTTCAAGATCCAAAGGAATCAGGTGGTTTCCACTCCGACGAGTACTTGGCATTCACCAAGCAAAAACCTGTGAATATCCAAAAACAAAAAAAAGAAAACGTAATTCAAGAAATAACAACCAAAAGTTAAATTCAAGTAATTAATCTAATCTTATCCATATTCCATGGCAACATCGACACAGTTTTATAGCGCTCAAACTCACACTTCCTGGCAAAGTATGAAGCAGACGTTGTCAATAAAGAACCCAACAAAGAGGTTGGGGTCGAACCCACAAGGAATGAAGTAAGATCTAGACTAATGCTGGTACTTAAACTTGTTGGTAAGTTATCTCCAAATTGAAGGGTTTCAAAGAAAAACAATATTAAAGCAAGGTTATAATTATGGTTGTTATCAAGATTTGAAAATAACTAGGGTAAGTGTTCCTCATAGGTTCATAACTACTTTGGGTATACACATATGATCAATCCCAATGCTCACTTGTAGAACTGATAACTAGGGTTCATCCAAATGACTGGTTCATCCCTATGGGATGACTATCATGTGACCACAACTTAAATTAATACAATTTTTATAAAGACCAAGGAATTGTTGTAATTCTCTTTTTCTAACCTCTACTTCTCTAGGTTCAAGCAAGTAAATTGTTTGGGCAAGTCCTAACGTTATACACCGTTAAGAAATGTTTAAAGATGAAGAGAATACAATACACGCATTTAACTTTGGTTTTGAATCACTTTTGTTCAACCCTATTTCATTAATCCACCATGGTTCCCACAACCCTAGTTGTGGAAGTTTTATCTTCTCATGATTGTAATATTATATTTAGCATTCATAGGCAAACACATAATTAAATACTTACAACAATAATTGGTAGAAAACCTTCTTTGAATATCAATGAACAATTGATGAAATCAAGTGTTGATCCTAAGAATTGCTCTCCAAAACTTGATAAGATTCACAAGCAATACCTTTCACACATTTGTTCCTTTATAGATTCTCCAACTAAAATAAAACATAAAAGGTATTTATACAGACATTAGAAACCTTTTCCTAAGCTAACAGGGAATTTTCCATATCTGGTGCCGGCTTGTCTCACGATTGAACCTACGAACAATAATAGGATTGTATGAGTCGTACCTGCCTTTCATACATCTTTGGCTATTGCAGATTTATCCAAGTGTTGGCAGTTGGTACGATTCGTACCATGGTCCTACGAGTCGTATAATGCATCCGTGGCTTGGCCCTAAGAACTCTGACATCTTATGATGTTTTCTACGAATGTTGTGGTACGCCTCATACCTTATTCCTAAGACTCGTACTGCTTGTTGTATGTGAAGTTCTACCAAGACTTGAAGAATCACTTGAAGCTCACCATGGCTCATGGCACTAGTTGTAAGTGGTTTCTACGATCCGTGGGTTCCACCCATACCAACAGACTACCTCTTGCAAATTTCTCTGAAGATTTCCATGACTCCAATTACGGAACGTGCCATCTTGGTATGGCTCATACTGAGAGTCGTACTTTGCCTTCCTCTTATTCCAGGCTTCTGACTTTCACCATGATTCTCAGTACGACTTGCACAATCAAGGTACGACTCGTACTAAGACTTGTAGTGGGCTGATATTCTGCATTTTTTTGTATCTTTTGCACAATTTTGCTTCAACACTAATTTTTCTTGAAAACAAAAGTAAAATTACTTCATATCCATATAAAAATAGCTTATTCCATGTTACTTTCTCAATTTTAAGCATCAAAAGTGTTGTAAACCCACAGCGCACCAGGGAGGTGGTGTACTTCGTTACTGAGGCAGATTATGTGTTCTAGATGTAGATGATTTGAGGCAATGGATGCTAATGGAAGATCACAACTCCAGGTACTCTATCTACCCAGGTGCCACTAAGATGTACCATGATCTACGAAAAGTCTACTGGTGGAATGGTATGAGGAAGGACATTGCAAAATTTGTGGCTAAGTGTCCAAATGCCAATAGGTCAAGGTTGAATGTCAAAGACCTGGGGTATGACTTAGGATATTAGAATTCTTACTTGGAATTAGGAAGACGTAAACATGAATTTTATTATAGGTTTACCTTGTACACGCCGACAACATAACTCGATTTGGGTGATTGTAGACTGGATGTCTAGGTAAGCATATTTCCTACCAATTAAGACTATAGATTCAATGGAGCATTATGCTAGACTATACATCTGGGAGGTAGTCAGATTGTATGGAGTCCCCTTGTCCATCATCTGATAGGGGTACTAAGTTCACCTTACATTTCTTGAAGTTATTCCAGAATGGACTTGGTACCTAGGTTAAACTCAGTACATCTTCCCATTCGTAGATAGATGGCCAGGATGAGCGGACCAATTAGACTCTGGAGGATATGTTGAGGGCTTGCGTGATCAATTTCAAGGGCAGTTGGGATGATCACCTATCTCTCATTAAGTTTGAATATAACAACAACTACCACTCCAGTATTTAGATGGCCCTGTTCGAGGCATTATATGGTAGGAGGTGTAAGTCTCCTATAGGATGGTTTGAAGTTGGCGAAGCTACCTTGATAGGGCCTGATTCAGGACATGAGGCCATGCAACGGGTTCAGACTTATCAAGGAATGTTGAAAATAGTTCAAAGTCGTCAGAAATGATATAAAAGTGTAAGGAGAATAGAGTTGGAATTTAATGTATATGATTAGGTATACCTTAAAATTTTACCTATGAAAGAAGTAATGACATTTGGGAAGAAAGGAAAACTCAGTCTCCACTATGTTGGTCCTTACAAAATCCTGAGATGCATTGGCAATTTGGCCTATGAGTTAGATTTGCCTGCAGAGTTAGCATCGGTGCATCCAGTCTACCATGTGTTTCTATTGAAGAAATGCATCGATGATCGACCTTAGTTGTGCCTTTAGAGAGTGTTGTTGTAAAGGATAGTCTCTCTTAAGAAGAGGTTCCAAATCAAATTCTGGACCATCAGGTTTGAAAGTTGAGGAACAAGGAGGTAGCTTTAATAAAAGTTTTATGGAGAAATTAACTAGTTGAAGGTGCTACATGGGAAGCTGAAGCAGATATGATGGCTAGATATCGTCACCTTTTCTGTTCCAGCTAAGCCTCAACATCAGGTACTCATTTCCTCCTTAGTACTCCATTTAGGTTCTTGTCAATTTCATGTTTATCAGTGTTATTCATGTCTTAGTATGCGTCCTTGTTGCATCAATTCAGTTTGGTATGTATATATCAATTTGGAGTCGGTGGCTCCCTCAATATTCAACTTGTAGTCCTTAGTTCAGGGAATTGCAGCTCAATCCCTATCTTTCCAGCTTATTTAGTCTCTATTCGAGGACGAATGTTCCTACGGGGGAGATATTGTAACACCTCAAAAGTTTCTATGACCAAACACCGAACATGGAATAAAAACAAGAAGGAAACCAGAAAACTTTCCACAGAACGACTCATTAGACGAGCCGTTCTTAGAACCAACGACACATTAGTACAGTTGTTGTTGTCAATAGGTCTTTCTTCCTCCAGACTTAATGACACATAGAAAGACTCATTCGATAAAGTAATGAGTTAACACACAAATCACACCCTTGTAAACTATGACGCAGACGTTGTCTATAAAGAACCCAACAAAGGTTGGAGTCGATCCCACAGGGAATATGGATAGGATATAGAATAATGCTAGTATTTACACTTTTAGCTTTATTATTTCCTAAAAGGGGTTTTAAAGAATGAAACACATAACAGTATTTAAGGTTGAAGTTTTTATCAAGTTGATACAATTAACTAGGGAATCATTCCCCATAGGTTCATAACTACTTCAAATTTTACACTTGTGATCTATCCCAATATTTAACTTGTAGAACTGATAATATAGGTTCATCCAAATGACTGCTTCACCCCTTTTTCCTTTCCTTTTTCAGCTCTAGACTCCTTTGCATCACCTACAGCCTTGGTCAATTCAACCTCACCTGTTAAACCTTGTTCAGCAAAATCATCTTAGTCATTCAGCTCGATCTCCTTCTGTCTTTTCATCTCAACTACAACCGGCAAGGGAGGGTCAAGAATGGTCTTTCCACTCCTAGTTATCACAGCCATACAGTGACTGTCATTTTTCAAATTTTGAATTGTGTTGCTAGGAAGTGTTCTTTTCTCTCTATGGTTTAGGGCTGCAGCCATCTGCCCTAGCTGCTGCTCATTCTGTTTATCACTGTGGCATGTGATTCAAATTTCTGGCTCATGCCAGATATGTCTCCTCGAATGTCCTTCAACTGATCGTCTGTGGATTTATCATTCTTTAGCAGCTCAGCCATCATGCTCTCCAACTATGATGGTCTTTGATAGCCTAGCATCGCCCTCACGAGCCGTAGGAGTTATATATAAACCTGTCCGATCATTGCGGTAGCTATCATTCTTTCTCCAATCACCTTCTCGCTCATGACCTCTGCTCCTATCCCTATACCCATTCCTATTGTAGTTGTCCCTGTATTGGTTCCAACCTTGATTTTTGGAACCTTGGCACCAAGTGTCCTGTTTGGACCCTTGGGAATTGACCCTAAAACCTTCCACCTGATTGTCCAAAAAGATCACCTCCTCCTTGGAATTTGATTGCTCATACTACGGTTCTTGACCCTGAGCTCCCACTGCATTCACCTTTTGAGCTCCAGATCCCATAATATGCTTCATGAGTAGTTCTAGAGATGTCCTCATGTGAGCCAACTCCTAATCACATTCCTCCTCTTTTTTGCATTGGTCCATAGTCATCCCTATGGCATATGTACTTGCAGTTGTCTCAGTTTCCTTTGTGTGCCAGGCCCTATACATTTTGGTCACTTGGTCAAGTATGATAGTTGCTTGCTCCTACGAGTGACTTATCAATGTTTCTCCTCCCACCATATCTGCTACAGCCTTGGTACGACTGTTTAAAGACCTGTAAAAAATTTCCAACAAACTATCATTAGGAATTTTATGATTAGGGTACTTCGTCAGCTTCTTCTTAAATCTCAGCCAAGTCTCATGTACTGCCTCAGCCGTCAATTACCAGAAATTATATATCTAATCCTTTAGCTACAACATCTTGGAATGTGGGAAGAACCTTTCTAAGAAGGCTTGCTTTAGTTCACTCCAGTTTCTTATGGAGTCGTTGGGCAACTCCGACAACCATAACGTGGCCTCTCCAAACAGAAAGAATAGGAAGAGTTTCAATCGTATAACATCATGGCTTACACCTGGTAACCCGTACACCTTGGATATACTATCGAAGTTCATCAGGTGCAGACTCACATCATCCGCTACATTACCACTAAACACCCATTTCATATTTAGCAACTTGATCATGGTTCTAGTGATATCAAAATTTGTCTTAAAAGGAAAAGGTGGTGGTACGATGGCTCCTATTGAGCTAGCTTCATCAATATTTAGATTATCATCATCATCAAACTGAGGAGCATATCTTTGGCCTCTATTTCCCCTTCTATGGCAGCCAGCATATACTACCTCATCGCGAGCATCTTCTACTTCCTGAAGCACTGCTTGCCGAGCTAACTCAACTTAATGAGCTTCTTCAGCCAATCATGCCTCTCTGTGCTCAAAGTGTTTCATTTTTTGCAGTGTTCTCTCTAGCTCAAGATTAACTAGGATCAAGGGTTTCCACTTTGCCAAGTACTTGACATTCACCAAGTCACAACCTGTGGGTGTCAAAAATAAAAGAAAAACATAAGTAAGGAAATAATGACTAAAAGTTAAACATAAGCAATTAATTTAATACTAAGTCGTACTCCCCGACAACGGCGCCACTTTCTATAATGCTCAAATAAAACCCCTTAAAAGTATGACATGGACGTTTTCAATAAAGAACCAACAAAGATTGGGGTCGATCCTACAGGGCATATGGTTAGGATATAGAATAATGCTAGTATTTACGCTTTTAGTTCGATTATTTCCTAAAGGGGGTTTTAAAGAATGAAACACGTAAAAGTATTGAAGATTGAAGTTGTTATCAAGTTTATGCAATTAACTAGGGAAGCATCCCCATGGGTTCATAACTACTTCAGATTTTACACTTGTGATCTCCCAATATTTAGCTTGTAGAACTGATAATATAGGTTCATCCAAACGACTGGTTCGCCCCTATTGGATAACTATAATCAATCACCAGGTTAGGTCTCTTGGGTGATTTCACTTTAACCGTTATCAATTTGTTCCAAATTAACTATCCTACATCCGCAGCTAAAATTATTTAATTAGCCATAAAGTTCAAGGCTTTGTTGTTCTTCTCTTTTCCTAATCTCTACCTCTCTAGGTTCAAGCAAGTAGAGAATTCGAGAAAGTCCTAATGTTATGCTCCATTAAGAAATGTTTAAGATGAAAAGAAGACAATACAAGCATTCATATTGGTTTAGAATCAGTTCATGCAAACCCTAGTTGGTTAATTCACCATGGTTCCCACAATCCTAGTTATGGAGGTTTTAGCCTCTCATGATTGTAAGACAAGAGTTAGCATTCATTGAGAAAAACATAATTAAGAACTTACATGAAGATTGAAATAAAAACCCACTTGATTATTGCACAGTTCAACTTTGATTAATTCAAGAACGACGAAGTAAACTCCAAGAATATTGGAAAACTCAAGAAGAGTCTCTCAAAAAGTCAAACTCCTTACTTAAAGCATCCATCCTCTACCAAAAATAACCTAGAAAAGTACATATACAAATAATTTGAAACCTTTTCTAAATTAATAGGGAAATTGATTAATTGATGCCGCCTACTACGACACGTAACTTGATCATACGAGTCGTAGCTTCCTTTTATACAATGCCTCGCAGTTCTGAATATGATTAAGTGTTGGGAGTTGCCACCACTCGTAGAATGCTCTTACAACTTGTGGTTTCCTCCCGTACCATGTGATTTGCCATTCCACCTTCTTTCTAAACTTTACCAAGGCTCATTGGTAAGGGTCGTAGGTAGTCATCACAGACTGTAGTTCTTACCGTACCACAAAAATAATCAAAGTACAACCAAGGTACGACTCGTACTGAATCTGTACTTGGCCCCATTTTCTACACTCTATTTTCCCTTCTTTTACAGATGTCAGCTCCAAAACCTTATTTCCATAAAAGTAAATCAAAAGTGCATCATATCAATGTAAATACACCTAAGACCATGCATATTTTCTCAGTTCAAAGCATCAAAAGTATTGTAAACCCACATCACATCAATGAGTCATCGTGTTGCCTATTCTGACAAAGTCTAGAAACTTGTCAAAATCCTTCCCCGAACAACGAGCCATATGAAGAGTCATTGGAGGAAGTAACGACTCATCTTGGTGAGCCGTTCAGTAGGGTTTAGAAATTGTTACAAAATGTTTTAGTGACAACGACTAGATTTGATGACCCATCATGTCCTTTAATGAGTCGTCCTTTACAACTGTTGGTTGAAGTCTAGAAACTAGAATTTTAGACCTAGAACCAACGAATGGTCTCAATTAGTCATGATCATAACCAACGACTCATTGTGTGACCCGTTAGATCAGGACGGACAGTTTTTCAGATATTTCTCTAGGGGCATTTTTGTAACTTTTCGCTATTTTAATTCCTAAATTACGTTATTTTGGGGTAAATTATCAAGGGATTAAGGGGAGTTAGCTGATTTTTCTACCCCATTTCTCATTTAGCCTCTCAAGAATAGTACGTAAGAGATAAGGAGCTCTCCCAAGATAAACTAGGGTTCTTCTTCAAGTTTAGAATTCAATCTTCTTCATAGGGGTTTTCTTCTTAAGATATGTGGGACTTCAACAAGGGTTTCCTTTCACCCTTATGTCCCAATATTTGAGTAGCCCTAGCCTTGAAACTCTAGAAATCATGACCTAGGGTTTTTCCTTCTAATTATTGAAATTCTCTACTTTTTCTAAGATGTCCAACTTTCATGATTAGAAATATTACGTATTCATGTTAGTATTTTCAAATATATAGTATGTCTTACATGATCTTGAATTTGACTTGATATTCTCATGGAATTGTGTATTTATACTTTACAATATTTTTATCATTTTTAGTATTCTCATTACAATAATATTATGAGGAATCAGTATTATTAGTTTATTAGTATAGTCAATACCCTCACTTATTAGGTCCTTTAGGCTCTCAGATCACTTCCACATAAGTAGTTCTGATTTAACCTTAGGACACCATTTCGAGCTATCAGATCAATATTGTTAAACATATATATATATATATATATGTGTGTGTGTGTGTGTGTGTGTGTGTGTGTGTCTATTATGTGTCTTCAGTTGGGAGGAGTACTTAGCACCGAGAGGGTCGGGGTTCAATGCACCTAGGTTTTCAAAACTATGTGCCACCGTAGGATTTAACCGAAATGGGTTTTTCAGTTAATGATCACATAGTCCAGTCACTATACCCTGGCAAGGTACGATAGGCCCTATCAATGGGGAGTAAGCATCAAACTCCATATTTAGCTCACGTAGTTACATGTCGGTTGAAAGACTCTCCCATGGTTCAATCCAGTCAGAACCCTCAGTCTAGTTCAGTCTTTCAGATTTATGAATATGCTTATAAACTTAATTTAGTTTATCATTTCCTACAGTATTCTCATATTTTCTAACTATTTTCTGTATTTATGATTTCAGATAGGGTCTTTGCAAGATATCTTAGTACAGTTTATGATTTATCAGTACACTCATGTTCTATTTTATATCTTGCGTACTTAGTAAATTCCAAGTACTGATCGCATACTCTCAATATGCTATATCATTTTATGATAATGGCTCAGGTACCTAGCCTCAACATTGCAGTTAGTTCGCGCCAACGATATTCAGCAACTGACAGTGGTGAGTCCTTATCTTTTGAGGACTTTAGTCTTTTTATTTCAGTTATTGTCATTTCCAGTTTTTAGACTTTAGAGTTAGATGGGGGCTTGTACAAGCAACTCATTTGTTGATAAAGGCTTTGAGTAGAGTGGTATTAGTTTCAGCTAATTATTTCCGGTGTTGTTTAAAACTCCAGTGTTTATCAGATTTTCTCGTTTCTCTAAAAAGATTATTTTAAACTTCAATGACTTTTTCTTAGTTTTCTATTTAATTAGGGTATGTTTGTGACATTCTATACTATAGGTTAGCTTGGGGTCACCTGTGACTCTAAGTATCATGTCGCATTCAGGGTGTAGACTCAATTCATGACAAACTTGGTATCAGAGCCACAGGTTTAGAGTGTCCTATGGTGTTTTAAAGCTGCGTAAGGCAGACTCTTTTTCATTGAGTGTGAAGTGCGCCATACTTATGTGGGAGAGACAACAAGGTGTTTTTTGGAAAATTCACTTTTATTCATGATTTTTATTGTATGTTGAGTATGAAACTCTAAAATGTTCTTCTAACTCGTACTCCACCATTTTCAATTGACAATTCTTCCCAGAAGAGTAAACAAAAGGAGGACAGGTAACACTAACTAACAAGCCCCACCAGTCCCAACAACCCCTCAAGACGATCAGATGACACCTACCAAGTTCAGGGCCGCTATTTAGATGCTCGTTCAAGCTGTGACCAACCAGGTCAATAAACAGGCTATCATAGCTACCAACACGAATATGCATACAATTGGTGCCAGAGTTCGAGACTTTACTTAGATGAATCCCCTGAAATTTCATGAGTTTAAGGTAGATGAGGACCCGCATGGCTATATTGACGAGATTTATAAAATCACCTAAATCATGGGTGTTACATCAATTGAAAGTGTGAATTTAGCTGCCTATCAGCTGAAAGGAGTGGCTCAAATATGGTACAGATAATAGAAAGAGAGGAGTCGGGTTGGTGCAAGACTGGTGAAGTGGGAAGAGTTCGTGACTATGTTTTCGGACAGGTTCTTTCCCAGGGAGTTAAGGGAAGCAAAGGCCGCGGAGTTTGTCAATTTGAATCAGAATGACATGAGGGTGCAAGAGTACACCTTAAAGTTCACGCAACTATCAAAATATGCTTCAAAGTTGGTAATCGAGCCAATGGCTTGCATGAGCAAGTTTGTAAATGGAGTCTTGGACTTGTTTGTTAAGGAGTGTAGGACTGTCATGCTCATTAGTGACATGGACATCTCTAGGCTTATAATCCATGCACAATAGATAGAGGCAAAGAAATTGAAAGAGATAGAAAGGGAAAGTAAGCAGGTAAGAATCAGTCATTTTGAGAAATAGAGATCCGACTGTGATAGTTGCCCACAATAGCAACAGAGACCTCAAGTACCCTCTTCAGCCAGTGCTCCTTCTTTTAGGGCCTCTAGTGATTGGAAGGGGAGAGCATTAGGCTCCCAGTCTCAGAGTCATGTCTCTAGTAGCTGCACTTTTCCAGTATGCACTAAGTGTAGTAAGAACCACCAGAGTAAGTGCCATCTAGGGAAGGAAGGTTGCTTTGGTTGTGGCCAGCTGGGTCACAAATTGAGGGATTGCCCGTCAGCCGAATTGTAGAAGGCCCAATCCACCGCATCTATATCTACGATGGATTGCCTAGCTCAGTAGGGTACTACTTCAGGTACAGCTGGTGGTTAGTGGAAGAATCGCTTCTATTCCCTATCCTCCTGCCAGAACCAGGAGAACTCGCTTGATGTACTCACCGATATGTTATGCCTTTTTGACATAGATGTATATACATTGCTAGATTCAGGAGCCGCACTTTCCTTCATGACTCCTTATGTAGTGGCTCAATTTGATGTTAGTATAGAAGTTTTGTCAGAACCATTCCTAGTCTCTACCCCTGTCGGTGAGTCAGTCATAGTTAGTCAGGTATACAGAAATTACCTAGTCGCAGTTTTATAGAAAGTCACCACAGTTGATCTTGTAGAGTTAGATATGGTTGATTTTGACCTCATTCTTGGCATGGAATGGTTACACTCTTACTATGCCTTAGTTGACTGCATAACCAAAGTCGTTAGATTCTAGTTTCCTAATGAATCGGTCCTAGAGTGGAAGGGTAGTACTTCAGCACCTAAGGGTCAGTTAATCTCTTACCTTAAGGCTAGGAAAATGATTTCTAAGGGATATATCTATCATCTTGTTTAGGTTAGGGATCCTAGTTCTGAATCCCCAACTCTTTAGTCAATTTCGGTCATTTATGAGTTCCCAAATGTCTTTCCCAAAGATCTTCCCAGAATCCCTCCCAAGTGGGAGATTGATTTCGGAATACACCTTCTTCCAGATATCAAGCCTATCTCAATTCATCCTTACATAAACTATCCAATTAAGATTAAAGAGTTAAAAGAACAGCTGAAGGACCTTATAGACAAGAGTTTTATCATACCAAGTATCTCTCTGTGGGGTTCCCCAGTGTTGTTCATGCGCAAGAAGGACGATACACTCAGGATGTGTATCGGCTACTGTCAGTTTTAAAAAGTCACCATCAAGAATAAATATCCCCTACCTAGGATTGATGACTTGTTCGACCAACTGCAACGAGCTAGCTATTTTTTCAATGTAGATCTCAAATCAAAATACCATCAGATGAATTTGTAGTTATGTTTTTTGGACTAACGAATGCTCTTGCAGCTTTTATAGACTTGATGAATAGGGTATTCAAGTAGTACCTAGACATATTCATTATTGTCTTTATAGATGATATTCTGGTCTACTTCAAAAAAAGAGAAGGAACATGAAGACTACCTAAGGATAGTTTTGCAGACTCTCAGGGACTCCTAATTATTCGCTAAATCAAGCAAGTATGAATTCTGGCTAAAATCAGTGGCGTTCCACGCTCATGTTGTCTCCATCGAGGGTTTCAGTAGATCCTCATAAGATAGTGGCAATGAAGGACTGGCCAAGACCCACTTCTTCGTTAGACATCAGTGGTTTCATAGGCTTATCAAGTTACTATAGATGGTTCGTAGAAGGAATCTCCTCCATTGCCTCTTCTTTGACTAGTCTAACTCAAAAAAAAGTGAAGTTTCAGTGGTTTGATGCATGTGAGAAGAGGTTCCAAGAGTTAAATATTTGGCTCATTACAACACTAGTTTTGACCCTACCAGAAGGTTCAGATGGATTAGTAATATATTGTGATGCCTCCAGAATTGGCCTTGGGTGTGTTCTGATGCAACATGGCAGAGTTATAGCTTATGCCTCAAGACAAATCAAAAAGTTCTAGAAAGGAACTATACAACTCATGATTTTGAGCTGGCGACAATAGAATTTGCCTTGAAAATTTGGAGACACTATCTGTATGGTGTTCATGTAGATTTTTTCACTGACCACAAGAGCTTATAGTACATGTTCAATCAGAAGGATTTGAATCTCTGCTAGAGGAGGTGGCTTGAATTGTTGAAAGATTATGATATGAGCGTGTTGTATCACCCGGGCAAAGTCAATATAGTGGTTGATGCCTTCAGGTTGTCTATTTGGAGTGTTTCTAATGTTGAGGATGATAAAAATGAGCTGGCAAAATATGTTCATAGGCTAGCTCAATTAGGAGTTTGGTTGGTAGATTAAGAAGAGGGTGGACAATTGTACAAAATGGACCAAAGTCCTCTTTCGTGGTGGAGGTTAAGTCAAATTAAGATGAGGACCCAATCCTACTTAAGTTGAAGGAGGCAATCCTCAAAAAGGAGGTGAAAGTAATATCTAAAGGGGAGATGGTGTGCTTCATTACCAAGGCAGATTATGTGTTCCAGATCTAGACGATTTGAGGCAATGTCTATTAACAGAAGCTCACAACTCCAGGTACTCTATCCACCTAGGTGCCACCAAGATATATCGTGATCTACGAGAAGCGTACAGGTGGAATGGCATGATGAAAGACATAAAAAATTTGTGGCCAAGTGTCCAAAATGCCTATAGGTCAAGGTTGAACATCAGAGACCTAGGGTATGACTCAGAATATCAACATTCCTACTTAGAAATAGGAAGAAGTAAACATGGATTTCATCACAAGTTTACCTTGTACGCATCAAAAGCATGACTTAATTTTGGTGGTTGTAGACTAGATAACTAAGTTAACACATTTCCTACCAGTTATGTCCATAGATTCAGCAGAGGATTATGCTAGACTATACATCCCGGTGTTAGTCAGACTGCATGGAGTCCCCTTGTCAATAATCTCATATAGAAATATTCAGTTCACCTCATACTTTTGGAAGTCATTTCAAAAGAGACTTGGTACCCAGGATAAACTCAGTACAGCTTTCCATCTGCAGACAGATAGCCAGGCTGAGTGGATGATTCAGACTCTAGAGGATATGTTGAGGGCTTGTGCGATCAATATCAAGGGCCATTGAGATGATCACCTATCTCTCATCGAGTTTGCATATAACAACAACTATCACTCCCGTATCCAGATGGCCCCGTTCAAGGAAATATATTATAGGAGGTGTAGGTCTCCTATAGGGTGTTTTGAAGTTGGTGAAGCTACCTTGATAGGGCCTGATTCAGTGCATGAGGCCATACAGAAGGTTCGACTTATTAGGGAACAGCTGAAAACAACTCAAAGTCATCAAAAATCATGTGCAGGTGTGAGGAGAAGAGATCTAGAATTTTCTATAGATGATCAGGTATAGCAAAAAATTTCACTTATGAAAGAGGTGATGAGGTTCGGGAAAAAAAGAAGAAAAACTCAGTCCCTGCTATGTTGGTCTTTACAGAATCTTGAGATCCATTGGCAATGTGGCCTATGAGTTGAATTTTCCAATAGAGTTAGAATCAGTGCATCCAGTCTTCCATGTGTCTCTGTTGAAGAAATACATCCGCGATCCAACCTCAGTTGTGCCCTTAGAGTGTTGGTGTAAAGGATAGTCTCTCTTACAAAGAGGTTCCAGTTCAGATTCTAGACCGTCGGGTTCAAAAGTTGAGGAATAAGGATGTAGCTACAGTAAAAGTTTTATGGAGATATTAGCTAGTTAGGGAGCTACATGGGAAGCCGAAGCAGATATGATGGCTAGATATCATCACATCTTCCCTTCTATCTCAGCCTCAGTATCAGGAAGTCATTTGCTCCTTAGTACTCCATTTAGGTTCCTATTAATTTCATACTCATCAATCCTATTTATGTCTTAGTATGAATCCTTGTTGCATGAATTAAGTTTGGTATCTATATCTCATTTTCGAGTCAGTCACTCCCTTAGTATTCAGCTTATAGTCTTCATTTCAGGGAATTGCTGTTCAATCCTTGTCATTCTGGCTTATTTAGTCTCCAATCGGGGATGAATGTTTCCTAGGGGGAGATATTGCAGTACCCCAAAAGTCTCTATGACCAAACCCCGAACATGGAATGAAAACCAAAAAACTTTTCACAGAACGACTCATCAGACGAGCCATTGTCAGAACCAATGACCTGTTAGTATAGTCATTATTGTCAACAGGTCTTTCTTCCTCTAGACTTAATGAGACATAGAATGACCTGTTGGATGAAGTAATGAGCCATCATGTTGCCCATTAACAAAGTCTAGATACTTATCAAAATCCTTCCTCAAACAAATAATCCATGTGATGAGTCGTTGGAGGAAGTAACGACTCGTCCTGATGAGTCATTTAATGGGGTTCAAAATTGTTCGAAATTATTTTAGTGATAATGACCGGATTGATGACCCATCAGGTCCTTTAAGAGCCATGCTTTTTGACCATTTGTTGAAGTCCAGAAACTGGAATTTCAAACCCAGAACCAATGACTAGTCTCAATTAGTTATGGTCACAACGACTCATTGTGTGACCCGTTAGATCTGGATAGATAGTTTTCCAGACATTTCTCCAGGGGAATTTTCATAACTTTTTGCAAATTAAATTCTTAAACTACATCGTTTTAGGGTAAATTATTAGCGGATAAAGGGGAGTTAGCTGATTCTTCTTCCGCATTTCTCACTTAGCCTCCCAAGAACAATACATAAAAGCTCAGGAACTCTCCCAAGCTAAACTAGGATTCTTCCTCAAGTTCAGAATTCAAGCTTCTTCTTAGGGGTTTTCTTCTTCAGGTTTGTGGGACTTCAACAAATGTTTCTGTTCACCCTTGTGTCCCAAGATTTCAGTAAACCTAGCCCTGAAATTCTAGAAATCACGACCTAGGGTTTTCCCTTATAATTTTTGAAATTCTCTATTTTTTCAATGATGTCGGACTTCCATGATTAGAAATATTATATATCCATGTTAGTATTTTCAACTATATAGTATGACTCACATGATCTTGAATTTGACCCAATATTCTCATGGAACTGTGCATTTATGCATTATAGTATTTCTATCATTTTTAGTATACATAGTAACATCAACATTATCATGAATCAGTATTATTAGTTTATCAGTATAGTCAGTACCCTCAGTTATCAGATCCTTTAGGCTCTCAGGACACTTCGAGATAAGTATTTCTAACTTAGCCTTAAGACACCATTCCGAGCTATTAGTACATTATATATATGTGTGTATGTGCGTGTGTGTGTGTGTGTCTGTGTCTGTGTATCCATTATGTGTCTTCCATTAGGAGGAGTACTTACCACCGAGGGGGTTGGGGTTTAGCGCACCCAAGCTTCCAGAACTATATGCCATCGTAGAATTTAACCCGAATAGGTCTTTCAGTTAGTGATTACACAGTCCAGTCACTATACCCTAGCAAGGTATGATAGGCCCTATCGATGGGGAGCAAACATCAAACTCCATGTTTAGCTCACATGGCTACATGTCTGTTAATAGACTCTCCTATAGTTCAGTCCGGTTAGAACACTCAGTACAGTTCAATTTTTCAAATTTTTGAATAGGCTCATGACCCTAATTGCAGTTTATCAGTTCTTACAGTATTCTCATATTTTCAGACTATTTTTAGCATTCATGATTTCATATAGGGTCTTCGCACGATACATCAGTTGAGTTTATGATTTATCAATATACTCATATTCTATTTTATTTCTCGTATACTTAGTACATTTCAAGTAATGATTGCATACTCTCTATATGCTACATCGTTTGATGATAAGGGCTCAAGTACCCAGCCTCAATATTGCAGTTAGTTTGGGCCAGCGATATTCAGCAAGGGACAGTGGTGAGTCCTCATCTTTCGAGGACCGAATTCCTTTTATTCTAGTAATTGTCATTTTCAGTTTTCAGACTTTAGAGTTAGGTGGGGGCTTGTTCTAGCAACTCGTCTACTAGTAAAGGCTTTAAGGCAAAGTGGTGTCAGGTTTAGCTTATTATTTTCAGTGTTGTTTAAAACTCCAGTATTTATTAGATTTTATTGTTTCTCTAAAAAGATTGTTTTAAACTTCAGTGCCTTCCGCTCAGTTTTCTATTTAATTCTAGTATGTCAATAATATACTGTACCATGGGTTAGCTTTTAGTCACCTATTACTCTAAGTACCGCGTCGTGTTCAGGATGTAGATTTGGGTAGTGACAGTTCTTCACTTCCAATCCCTTTCCCAAGACCTTCTTCTTTTTTATTTCTCCAATTTATCAAAAACAATTAAATTAAAATCTCGAATTTCACCAGTGATGAAGTTTTGAATCTTCAAAGTTGAAATTTAGTTTTAAAAAATTAATATTTTGGATTGGTATGGTTCCAAATGTTTGAGAACATTTGAAATTTATCTCTCATATTTAGGATGATTTGATGCAGATTTGATGTGATTCTAGATAAAATTTTAGATTCATTTTCGAATTTCACCATGGATGAAACTTAAAGCTTAAAAATTAAAACTTGGGTTTGAAAATTTAAAATAATTTTGAAATGGGCGTAGTTTCAAAAGATAGAGAACACCTTGGACAACCTATATCTCAAATTTAGGATAATATAATGTAGATTTAATGAGATTTTGAATAAAATTATATTAAAGTTGCATGAATTTATGTTTATGTTGTTGTAGCAGTATTAAATCTGTTATATAAATTTAAGTTTATGTTGTTGTAGCCGTATTAAATATAATGAATGTTTTATACAAAATTCATCAAAAAGTTATATACAATGTTTGTTGTAAATGTATTAAATTTTTAAAAATATAATATAATTTTTTGTACAAATTTTATATTAATATATACATATTTCATAATAAATTTGAGCGAATATTTTAAGCCTTGAGCGAGATATACACATTTCAACCCTTTTTTATATATGAATTTTTAAGCAAAAATTTGAGCGAATTTATTGTAAAAAAACTAATGTTATGTTTTATAAGTTAAAAACTCTTGGTATATTTTGTAATATTGAGTGCTATTTATGTATATATATACGAAATTTTCCATGAAAATTTTCATTATTTTTTGACAAAATTGACAATTTTACTCTTTCTTTTTTTTTTTGGGGGGGGGGGGGTTATTTTTCTCTTTTATTATATTTTTCCTTTTCAACCTTTGTTCATATTTATTAAGCACATTCCTTTTTTACTTTTGCATTTTATTCTTCTTATCTCTGTCGCTCATTTGCTTCTATGTAGCTTTTTTTCATGTACTAGAAGAAATTCTTTAAGAAAATAATGAATTATTATTAAAATTGAAATTGAGATAGAATTTTTTTTTAAAATGGTAAATTAAATTTAATTGAATTAAAAAATTTAAAAGTTTTGACAATCCTTTTAATAATATCTATTTAATTGAACTTACTTTCTTTAATTTTGTGATACATATTTTCTATTTTTTTCAATTGTATTCTCCAGAAAGGAAAACTAAACTAAATTAAACTTATTTGATTTGTTCATCATTTGTTATTTTTTTAAATGAATAATTAAGTAAATTGAATTAAATAAACTCAAAAATCAACGATGCTATTTATTTAGCTTTTGAATATATATTATAATAATAGTAACTCAATCCTAATACCTTTTTAAAATAATATAATATTGTAAGGATACTTATTTTTCAAATAATATATTATCGGACATCAATTCGACATAAAAAATAAAATAAAGTAGTACACTACAAAGAAAAAGTTGAAAAATATAAGAAATTTTATAAAGGCTTGATGGAGCATGGTAAAAGTAGGAAGAACGCTTAATGGGGTGTCATCCCCCACCTTTGGAAGAATCACTGGCACCTAGTGCATATTGTGATCTGAACTAAGCTGACTGGGTTTGTGCACTTCTGGTGCATGCCTGCAACTCAATTCAAGAAAAAGACAAGCTATATCTCGGTTGTAAATATAGCCTCAAGTCGACAAGGCCACATAGCCACCTGTAAAAGAAAATAGCTAACCAACAACAATGCAATAACAGGGATCCTATGCGGGGCGACAAGACCACCATGTTGTCTAGTTATAACTGAATGAAAATAGGCAACTATAACCATGCTATAGCCAACAAGACTGCTAACTGATAGCTAAACTAGGCCCCACGTGGACATCACACAAAATAAAACATACATGGGCCCCACACGGCCAACAACAAAGCCAACAACTCATAATTTATTGTCTACAAGCCTCTAAGAGTGGAATAATGGTCAGGACAGGGCCCTAACCTACCCTTAAACTGTACAACAAAAGAACACACCTTCTCTAACTATCAACTCCGGAGAAAAGGAGTTGACTCGACTGCTGACAATAGCTGATGACTAAAAAGGTCCCAAACCATGTCTATCCGCACCTGCAGGCAAGTAATGCAGTGCTCCAAGGATGGGCATCAGTACAATATGTACCAAATATATAAGGTAGTAAAATAATAACTGAATGAAAGCTGATAAAGCTAAAGTAACCAAGAAGAAGGATAAGGGTTTAACCTGAGTCACCTCAAAATCTAGAAAATATAACTAACAACTATATGTACACAGAAGAACCTAGCCGGGCCCCCATAAGCCTGGAAGGTACAAACAACACAAAATAACCTACCTAGGCCCCCATAAGCCCCGGTATGTACAAGAAATGCACACTCCTCCTATCTAGCTACTAAAGGTTTGTAGGCGTACTGTAACTTAGGAATACTCATCCTCTGAAGCTGTATCTGAGCCTGATAGGCTCCTGTAGTTTTGTCTGTGTCTGAGCTCTCTAGGCTCCTGTAACTGGACCCCGAGCCTTCGCTCGTCTGAGGGTCATAATGTAAGCTCTGATAACTAGACCCCGAGCCTTGGCTCGACTAAGGGTCATAATGTAAGCTCTGGAGGTAACTAGACCTCAATATGGCCCTCACGACCTCAATTTGGTCCCTTCGGGCATCATGTTGCTCCTGCGAGCACTTGGATAACTCAATACGGCTCTCACAACCTCAATCTGGTGAAACTCAATACGGCCCTCACGACCTCAATCTGGTGTAACTCGAACGGCCCTCACGGCCTCAATCTGATCCTTTTGGACATCATTCTTCCCCTGCGAGCATGGCCCTATAGGCAACAATAGCAAACAACCCAAACGTCATAAGCAAAAACCAATCTAGCTAAGGTTAACTCTGACGAGGGTTACTATATCATTGGCTATCATCTCATTTCTATTTGTAGAAGCTAACCAAAATAGGTTTACTCTGGAGTACCATAGATAAACAGGTCTTACTAACTTTACGATCTTGCCATAAAGCATAACCTTAACATACCTTATTCTATGATTTCTAGGCGCTCGAACACTTTCAATCTTAAAGTCAATAATTTCATCAATCTGTAGTCCTTACGCTGAGAAAATGATACTATTTCAATACTAACAATCGACAATTAACAATGTCTTTCAATAGAATTTACTATAACTTTAACTTTAACTAATTCAGCCAAAAACTCGCGAATTCTCGGGAGTTTAAAGGTAGAACTGTTACCTATTTGATGTAGCTGGTTAGGACTCAATTTAAAGTAAATTCAACAACCTTTATATGATGGGGTTCCGGCTCATCGAGAGAATTTTCATGAAATAACTCCACAGCGATGCTTCTCGTAAGCCTAGAACTCATTACCCAAGATGAATTTGTGTTTAGTCGGTGTTTGACGGTGTAATTCGAAGAAAATAGGATGAAACTTAGGTTGGTTCTCTATTTTTGTCAGAGGTTAATATCATATAATGAATTATAATGATAAAGGGTGGCTTTTATATAGATAGGGCGGTGGCAGGGGGTGTGCGACATGCCCTCCATCGCATAGCACTAGGGGCGCGACGCGCTAGTGCCTACGCCAAGGAAGGCCGCGCGATGCGGCGCCCAATGCGCTGGCCCCTTGGCCTCGACCCCCGTCCGTTTGACGACACGCTCATGTGTTCACCTCCCAGACCTTCTCCCAGATGTTTTATATGCTGAAATCCTTAATGTACATGCGCATACGATGATCGTACTACGAAAATTTTTAGGGTGTAACATCCACCCCCCTTAGGAACATTCATCCTCAAATGTAGTCTTTAGGATCCAAAGGCTTAACTTTTCTAGTTGTTGCTACAAAAATTTTGGCAATGTCTTCTCCGTAATTTGGACTATCTAAAAACCTAAAACGCAGAAAAATCCAACATAAGCGTCTCACAGGATGCTATGAACAACTATCCGACAATATAGAAGTAGATAACTGAGAAGTACTACTGATGTAAGTAGTAAAATAACATCTGAGCAATGATCTCACCTTAACTACATATTCTGGGTCAATCCTGGAACAAGTGAGGGTATCTAGATCTCATGTCGTCCTCCGCTTCCCCAGTTATCTCTTCTTTATTATTGTTCCTCCACAAAACTTTAATGGAGGCTACATCTTTACTTCTCAATCTACGAACCTGTCTATCTAGTATGGCAACTGGAATCTCTTCGTAAGCTAACTCTTCAGTAACTTGAATATCCTAAACTTGAACAACCCGAGACGGGTCCCCTATACACTTTCTCAACATTAACACGTTAAAGACCGGATGGACCGATTATAACTCTAGAGGCAACTCTAACTCATATGAAACTTGGCCTATTCTTGAAGGGTTCGATACGACTTAATGAATCTAGGGCTAATGTCACACCCCGAGTTTACACCCTAGACGTAATATGGTACTTGAAGTAAACTGAAATGACACGCCATGACCAACAAGTAAACTGAATTGAACTACTGGTATAATCTGAAATGGTCAAGACAACCCTGACTGATGGTCAAAGACATGCCCTAAGTATGAAACACAGAATCTGAGATACTGTACTGAACTGAGCTGCTTATTCTGTTACTGGACTGGACTGAATAGTGGGAGAGTCTATAACCGACATTTAACTATGTGAGCTAGATGTGGAGTCCGATGTACACACCTCAGTGGTAGGACCCAATATACCTTTTCAGGGTATAAAGGCATGGACTGTGAAAATCACTATCAAAAAGGGGGCCGTTAGGACAAGTAAATAAAACCTATGGTGGCAACGTAGTTCTGGAACCTGGGTGCGCTGGAACCCCGCCCCTTTCGATGCTAAGTCCTACTACCACTAGATAATCCTATTACTGCTACTACTAAAAAGAGGATAGCTCGATACTGGGGTCCAAGACTATACTGACCCAGGGATACTTTCAAAGAGTTCCTTGAGAGTCTTATAGGACTAGATTTGGAAACTAAGTTCTATGACTGGTCAGAGCTGCTTATCGGGAAGCGTCGTAACCATCTAGAGAACCAACTGATAATTGAACTAGGGTCCTAGGGCTCGCCAGAGCTATGACTGAATATCATGACCGCCTAATGGACCAAATATCTGAAATTCTGGATCTGAGTCTAGAAACTGGGAGGCACCACTGACACCTCGAAAATAAGTTGGAGTCAAACTGATCAGTTGACATTTTCTGGACAACACTAAGGTTTCTAAAATTATTTGAAGCTAGACTGATATGATTCTAACTGAGATTAAACTGATAGAGTTTTGTTCTCTAACTGATTAAATTACTAACAGCTAATAGAGAGCTCATTTGTGCCGACAACAAGAATAATTTCATAAAATAAGAAAATTTCAAGAATTTTGGGAATTTCAATCAATAGTGCAAAAAGTCATTTTTGTTTATGGAACATTTGCTCATCATAAGTATATATGTAGGAAATTCTAGAAAATTTCAACTCAAGCATCCTTCATTCACAAGAGAGAACTGAACAAATAAAATCATTCCTCGAAAATTAGGGTTTAAATTCACCTTTGTGATAACACTGACAATTTGATAAGGAATCGATGAAGATATAGTAGTAGTAAATATAAATAATGTTCTGAGTGAATTCAACGAAAATAACATGAAGGCTTCTCATACTCGAAAGCTCAGGGCTTAGAATTACTAGAAGAAATTGAGGAGGAATTTGGGGAGGCAGGAGAAGGACAATCACCTTGCTGAAACCCCACATACCTGGTGAAGAATTCGCTAGAGAAGAGGATATGGACTACTGTGATGAATGAATGACCCCAGCCTGCTAGAGGGATTCTTGAGAGAACTCTCGATGAAATTCTAAGAGTAAACGTGAGAATGAGGGGATAAAAACGTTTAAACTCTATAAAATGTCTAAAACTGAGGCTAAAATGATAGGATCTAGGGTCCAAAAGCATAGGAAAGTCGAATTTTCCCTTAATGAAATTTCGCTGAAAAACAGATCTGTCCCTGACCACGACTCGTACCACGAGTCATACCACGAGTCGTACCACGAAGTCACGACTCGTGGCCACCTCTCGTGGTCACCTCACCATCTTCTTTAATCTTCTGAAACTGGTCACAACTCGCATCCTATGACTCGTAGTGCAATCCTACAAGTCATACTGTTAGTCGTGGTATCATCCACCTATACCAACTACAAACTACCCACGACTCCTCCTTACGACTCGTTGTTATATCCTAAGAGTCGTACCATGACCCGTGATGACTCAGTCTGACACTATTGAGAATTTCACCATGACTACTAACCACGAGTCTTACCTACACGTCATGATTCATAGGACCATTCGTGATATGACCTCAAGCTCCTGAACTTCATCATGACTCGTGTCACAAGTCATAGGTCCTCATCACGACTCGTACCTCGAGTCGTTCTGGTGCAGAATTTTAGGTTTTTTCTACAGCTTCTAACTTCAACTCCTGGGTCTATTCTTAGACCATTTCTGGGGTATTACAGCTAATCTTGCCATTCTTACCAATTCCTATCACGCCCTTCATCAGCGAAACTTTAATAAATACCCAATAATCTACATTACATGCTACGTCTCTACATCGAACGTCGGAATAGGACTTCTGATGACTTAGGGCTATAAGTAATCGCTCTCTGACGAGTTTTACTTTCTCTATTGACTGGTGGATCATATCAGGTCCGACTAACCCTTCCTCTCCTTCTTCAAACCATCCAATGGGGGACCTGCATTTTTGCCCATTTAATGTCTGATAAGGCACCATCTGATTACAGAACGATAATTGTTATTATATGCAAATTTAATAAGGGGTAGATGCTCGTCCCATGTTCCCCCTAAATCCAGCACACACACCCGTAACATGTCCTTGAGTGTCTGAATGGTGCGCTCTGCCTAGCCGTCTGCTGGGGATGAAAAGTTGTACTCAAATTAACTTGTGTCCCCAAACCCTTATGAAATGACTGCCAAAATCTAGCTATAACCTGTGCCCCTCTGTCAGAAATGATAGATGCCGGTACACCATGTTGTCGGACTATATCTTTTATATATAATTGGTGTAATCTTCGGCTAAAAATGTTGTCCAAACTGATAGGACGTGAGTTGATTTCGTCATTCTATCAACAATGACCCAAATGGAGTCAAATTTGTGTTTGGTATGGGGTAGTCCTATCACAAAATCCATATTAATTGCCTTCCATCACATAGGTATAGCCTTCTCCTGAATTAGTCTACCAGGTTTCTGATGTTTAGCTTTTACCTGTTGGCAATTAGGACACTGCGCTATGAATCCAACTACACCTTTCTTCATTCCAAGCCACTAGTATATCTCTTTTATGGCATGGTACATCTTCGTCGAACCTGGATGAATAGGGTAACTCGAGTAATGTACCTCTACCATAATTTTCTGGCAGAGCCCAGCTACATCTGAAATGCAGAGGCGACCTCTGTATCTCAAAACCTCATCTTTAGTTAACTCAAAAGCCGATATTTCAACCTGTAGTATTTTTTCTCTAAACTATACCAGACTAGGGTCCTCGTACTACCACTGTTTTACCTCTACATCCAGGGATGATACTACTGTATTCTGAATTATAGCCCCATTATGCTTTGAATCTACCACCAAAACTGCTAAACTGGCTAGCCGGTGTAATTATCGAGCCATTTCCTGTTGTTCTAGTCTCAGATGTGCTAAACTGCCCATGGATCTACGGATAAGGGCGTCATCTATGATATTAACCTTCCTTGGGTGATACAAGATTTTCACATCGTAGTCTTTCAACAATTCTAGCCAATGGCGCTGTTACAAATTCAGCTTTTTCTGCGTGAAAATGTACTAGAGGCTTTTATGATTAGTAAAAAATATCCACATGCACACCACACAATAATTCCTCCATATTTTTAAGGCATGAACCACCGCAGCTAACTCCAGATCATTGGTGGGGTAGTTCTTTTCATGTTTCCTCAACTGCCTTGAAGCATACGCAACTACTTTTTCGTGTTGTATCAAAACACACCCTAACCCAACAACCGAAGCATCGCAATATATAGTATAACCCTCTAAACCTTCAAAAAAAGAAAACACTGGTGCCAACATCAATTTGTTTTTCAATTCTTGGAAGCTCTACTCACAGGCCTCGATCCAATGGAACTTGGCGGCTTTCTGAGTCAATTTGGTCAAGGGCGCTGACAGGGTAGAAAATCCTTCCACAAACCTTCTGTAGTACCCAGCTAAACCTAGGAAACTATGAACCTCTGTTGGAGTTTTAGGTCTAGGCCATGTCTTTACTACCTCAACTTTCTGTGAATCAACCTAAATACTAGCCTCTGATATAATGTGGCCCAAGAAATCTACAGAATTTAACCAGAACTCACATTTGGAAAATTTTACATATAGCTTGCGGTCTCTGAGGATCTGATGTACTGTTCGCAGATGATCTAAGTGTTCTGCTTCTGATCAGGAGTATACCAAAATAATGTCAATAAACACTATCACAAATAGATCTAGGTATGGCCTGAAGATATTGTTCATTAGGTCCATGAACACTACTAGTGCATTTGTCAACCCGAAAGACATAACTAGGAACTCAAAATGACCATACCTGGTCCTGAAAACTAGCCATCTTTCAGATATCCTTCTCCCGAACCCGAACCTGGTGGTACCCAGATCTTAAGCCAATTTTGGAAAAATATTTTTCCCCTTACAGCTGGTCAGATAAATCATCTATCCTTGGAAGAGGGTATTTATTCTTAATAGTAATTTTATTCAATTGCCAATAATCTATATATATTCATAGGGAACCATCTTTCTTTCTTACAAGCAGAACTGGCACACCCCATGGTGAAGTACTTAGCCTGATAAAACCCTTATCTAACAAATCATTCAACTGTTCTTTCAATTCTTTCAATTCAGCAGGGGCCATTCGATACGGAGGGCTAGATATAGGCTGAGTATCTAGTAGCAAGTTTATGGAAAAATCTATTTCCCGCTCTAAGGGAATACCATGAAGTTCGTCTAGAAACACATCTGGAAACTCATTAACTACTAGGATGGACTAGAGAGTTGGGGATTTTGCTTGCATATCTCGAACCCTAACAATATGGTATATACAACCCTTTGCTATCAACTTTTTCGCCCAAAGGTAGGATATAAACCTACCCTTTGGTGTGAAAAAATTACCTCTTCACTCTCGCACTACCTCCCCTGGAAAGTGAAATCAGACAATTCTAGTCCAGCACTCTACCGTGGCATAAAATGGTGCCAAACAATCCATACCCATAATTACATCAAAATCAATCATTTCTAGTTCTACTAGATCTTCTAAGGTCTGGCGACTGACAATCTCTATTGTACAACCCCGGTAAATTCTTTTAGCAATAATAGAGTCACCAACGGGTGTAGACATCAAGAAGGGTCTCTGAAGCAATTTTGGCACTATATCAAACTTCTGGGCCACTAACGGAGTAATATATGACAATTTGGAGCCCTGGGTCTATCAATGCATAAACTAGATGAGAGAAAACATCTAGCATACTTGTCACAACATTAGGCTACGACTCTGACTCCTGTCATCCCGGTAATGCATAAGTGCAATCCTGACTGCTACCCGAACTGGATTCCTTTGATATACCTCGGCCTCTGTCGGCTGGAGCTGAGGGCCTGCACGCTGCAGAAGGTGCTGGGGCATATGAACCTGCTGAGGATCTATACTGCTGGTCCTGACTGCCCTAGCGTCTAATCGGACAATCCCTCATTATGTGTCCCTCCCGTCTATAGGAATAATAGGCAGATGAACCATACCTTCACCTCCCATTATGCAGCCTATGATATGTATTGCAACGTGGTACCTTTGGCCCCATTTGATCTGGCCCCCTCAGCTGCTGTGAGCCTGATGCTCGTGATCTCTCGTTGGGACCTGATTGTCCACGATCATCTGATATGCTGCCCTACTGCTACTGGAACGGGGGCCTAGGTGGCCTATTTGCTAAATGAGGCCTGGGCCCACTTTGAAAGTATGCAGGTCTAGCCCTCCAATGCTACTCCTACATGCTCTATCCATGGCGTACTAAAGTTGTCGGAGTTCCTCTATGTTCTGAGAAAAGGCCTGAATCCGTGAGATATCCATATCCTCTCGCAGTGTGGCCGTAATGCAAGATTCCACATATTCTGGCACAATGCCCATAATAAACTGGTGCACCTTGGTTGGCATAGTGTCAACAAACGAAGGCGCATATCTGGCTAAAGAATCAAACCTCAATGCATATTCTCTAACACTCATTCTTCCCTGTTCTAGATGTAAAAACTGCTCTACTATGGCCTGCCGGACCTCTCAGGGCAAATAGTGTTCAATAAAAGCCTCAGAAAAGCTAGGCCATGTAGGTAGAGGTGCATCTCTACCTCGGGATGTTTCCCAACTCTCGTACCATAAAACTGCTACCTCTCGCAATCGAAATACTGCTAACTCAACTAATTCTGTAGACGAGGCATGCATGACCCTGAATATCCTCTGCAGCTGGTCTATGAAATTCTGGGGATCCTCTCTATGATCTTTCCCTGTAAACTACGGGGGGCTCAAAGCAACGAACTCGCGGACTCTCAAACTCCCGAGCCCCTCAGTGGGCTCAACATCAGCTAGTACTACTGGCTGAGGCTGACACTGGGTAGCCATCATCTGAACCAACATGTAGAATGCACCCCAGAGATCTTAATCCAATGGCACAGTAATGGTTAGGGGTGGTACTGGTATATCTGCTGCCTAGAGGGATCCTGGTGAGGCAGTGAGTGCTGGGGAGCTCGAGATGGTGTTTCCCTATCGCCCTCACATCAGGCTGACTCTGAATGGGTCCCCTTACTAGTGTTGTCTCCTGCCGCAACATCAAACTCCCGACCAGTCGTGGTCTGTTGTGCATCAAACATTTCTCTACGTAAGCTTAGGGAGTTACCCTATACAACACATCTCTATAGCATGACTAGAGTAGAAATAAAAGTAACCACACTATTATCTCTCGTAGCCTCCTGTCTATAGAATGTGGTGCACAACACATCGATAGACAAGACTCTACTTGACACGGCTTGCAGACACCCTGGGATACGACCCGCCCTGATACCAAGTTTTTCGCGCCCCACCTTGGGAGGCATGAATGGCACCTAGTGCCACACTGGGATCTAGGCTAACCTGACTGGGCTTGTGCACTTCTGGTCATTCCCGCAACTCAATTCAAGAAAATGACAGGCTATATTCAACTGTAAATACAACCTCAGGCCGACAAAGCCACATAGCCACCTGTAAAAGAAAATAGTTAACCAACAACAATGCAATACAAGGACCCTATGCAGGTTGACAAGAACACCATATTGTCTAGTAATAGCTGAATGAAAACACGCAATTACAACCATGCTATAGCCGACAAGGCTGCTAACTGATAGCTAAACTAGGCCCCACATGATCATTATATGAAATAAAACATACATCGGCCCCATACAGTTAACAACAAAACCAATAGCTAATAATCTATAGCCTGCAAGCCTCTAGGAGTGGAATAATGGTCGAGACAGGGCCTCGACCTATCCTTAAACTGTACAACAAAAGAACAAACCTTCTCTAACTATCAACTTTGGAGAAAAGGAGCTGATTAGACTGTTGACTCTGGCTGATGACTAAGAAGGTCCCAAACCGCGTTTACCCGCACCTGCAGGCAAGTAATGCAGTGCCCCAAGGATGGGAGTCAGTACAATATGTACCGAATATGTAAGATAGTAAAATAATAACTGAATGAAAGTTTAAGTAGCAAGAATAAGGATAAGAGTTTAACTTGAGTTATCTCACAATCTGGAAAAAATAAATAACAAGTATATGTACAAACAAGAACCTAGCCTGACCCCCATAAGTCTGGAAGGTACAAACAACACAGAATAACCTACCTAGACCCCCATAAGCCCCGGTTAGTAAAAGCAAGGCACACTCCTCCTATCTAGCTACTAAAGGTTTGTAGGCATACTGTAACTCAAGAATACTCGTCCTCTGAAGCTATATCTGAGCCTGATAGGCTCCTGTAGCTGTCTATGTGTCTGAGCCATCTAGGCTCCTGTCACTAGACCCTGAGCTTTCGCTCGTTTGATTGTCATAATATAAGCTCTGATAACTGGACCCTGAGCCTTGGCTCGACTGGGGGTCATAATGTATGTTTTGGAGTTAACTTGACCTTAATATGGCCCTCACGGCCTCAATATGGTCCCTTTGGTCAACATGTTGCTCCTACGAGCACTCGGGTAACTCAATATGGCCCTCATGGCCTCAATATGGTGTAACTTAATATAGCGCTCACAGCCTCAATCTTTTGTATCTCGATATGGGTCTCACAGTCTCAATCTAGTCCTTTCAGACATCATACAACCCCTGTGAGCATGGCCCTATAGGCAACAATATCCAACAACCCAAACGTCATAAGCAAAAGCCAATCTAGCTAGGGTTAACTCTGACGAGGGTTACAATGTCATCATTGTCCTCTCAATTCTATTTGTAGTAGCTGACCGAAATAGGTTTACTATGAAGTACCATATATAAACAGGTCATACTAACTTTACGACCAATGTAACTTGCCAAAAAGGATAGCCTTAACATACCAGATTCGATGATTTATGGGCAATCGAACACTTTCAATCTGAAAGTCAGTAATTTCATCAATCTATAGCCCTCACGCTGAGAAAATGAGATTATTTCAATACTAACAATCGGCAATTAAGAATGTCTTTCAATAGAATTTACTATAACTTCAACTTCAACTAATTCAGCCGAAAAATCGCGAATTCTCGAGAGTTTAAAGGTAGAACTGCTTACCTATTTCCTGAAGCCGGTTAGGACTCAATTTAAAGTAAATTCGACATCCTTTATACGGGGGGGGGGGGTTCTAGCTCACCGAGTGAATTTTCAAGAAATAAGCCCATAGCGATGCTTCTTGTAGGCCTAGAACTCATTACCCAAGACTAATTTGTGTTTAGATGGTGTTTGACAATATAATTTGAAGAAAATGGGATGAAACTTACATTGGTGCTTTCTTTTTGGCCGAGGTTAATGTCTTATAATGAATTAAACAGAACAAGGGTGGCTTTATATAGATAGGGCGGTGGCGGGGGGTGTGCGGCGCACCCCCCATCACGCTGCACTAAATGCATGACGCGCCAGTGCCTGCGGCAAGGTAGGTCGTGCGATGTGGCACACAGCGTACTGGCCCCCTAGCCTCGGCCCCCGTCCATTTGACGATGCGCTCATGTGTTCACCTCCCAAGCCTTCTCCCAGATGTTTTATATGCTAAAATCCTCAATGTAGATGCACACACGACGGTTGTACTACGAAAATTTATGGGGTGTAACATGGGGTATGACAAGACAAGTTAAATTTTGTGAGTTAAGATTAATCTTTGTCTTTTCTGCATCGTTCTGTCTTTCGTTCTGTAATTTTCGCATATTTACTTCTTTATATTTTGAACTCCTTAGTAAAACATCTTCCTCCGCACATGATATGATAGAATGTTTAAAGTCTGAACAACTAATTTCCTAAAGAATCTGACATGAATTTGGGACCATTGATGTTACACTGAAGATTTCACTAGGTTCCAAAGATATTTTAGTTGGGGGGATCCTTGTTTGAAAATAAGCCTTCCTTTATGTCAATTACATCAGATTCAAAACAATTTTTGGGTTATATATAGAGTGTCAAGAGTTGTGAATTCTAATCACAAAACTTTAAGAAAAGTTTATCTGGTGTGGGAAAGGAGGAGAAAGAAATAATTTGTCTTAAATTTGTTAATTTTGGATGTCATGATTGAAACATAGATTTATTCCAAATGAAAACTTTAGGACATGAAATCTAGAGGAAAACGAAACTGAATAGACTCAAATTATTTTGATATAGAAAATGCATGAAAACTTCTCTGATAAAAGATGTTATTACAATTAAGATATTAAATATCAAACTTACTATCGACACTCTCCTATCATTAAAAGAATTAAGCAATAAAAATCTTGGAAAAACTACACTGTACATTCAAAAAAATATTTATACATTTTAGTCCATATTTTGTATTTTTATGCGTGTTACACCCCATAAATTCTTGACATTTAGATGGCCTATTTGCATGTTAGTTAAGAGTTTCAGAATGCCACGCATGCTAGAAAAAGGCCCAGGGAAAGACCAGACAAGCGCCACGTCGAACCATCTCAAGAGGAGGCTTGGCAGACCCCCTCCGTGATGGCCAACGTGTCATGGAGGGCTCACCTCCGCGATGGACAACGTGCCACGGAGGTGAGGTTCAGCCTCAAGTATATAAACCCCTCCACTTCAGTTTTACCTCATTTTAACTCATAATTTCTAGAAAGTAAACCAGAAAATAGAGGGCACGAGAGGTTTAGTGAAATTCCTTTCATTTACACTATTAAACGCGGTCCGAACTTGAATTAATCTTGGGTAGTGAAGTATTAAGCTGCGGGGAGCATTCCTGCGGAGTTAGTTTCGTGTAATTCGGTCGGCGAACCGTCGTCCTACCAAGATAAGGTAAGTGGAATTGCTCCAAATTAGTGTCAATATACTCCTAGACCTAAAGTGAGTATTTCTCCCTTCTGGACTTCCAAGAAATAGCGAGTTTTCAGCTATTTTTCGAAGTCAAAGTTTGGGCTATATATATATTCAAAGTAGCATTTTCTTCTGGAATATTAATGAATTTTGTTCTAATTGCTATGTATGTGAATACAGTTGGAAGAAATAGCTGATTATTGGCCGAGTTACGCCAGTTAGCCGGAAAGACGACAACTGAGGTATGTAAAGCCAGTTTCTTCGGCAAGTTACTAATTCTAGCATAGTAAAATAGAATAAATTCTAGAAGGAAGTTCTAGAAGCCGAGTATTAAGTATGTTTGTATTATTATGTCATACCTAGAATAAAAGTCAGTAAATCAGAATCAGACAACAAGATCTTATCCCAGACTCAGTTTAACTCAGTATTAGATTTAGTTTAATTCAGCAAGAGATTCAGAATAGAATATCAGAACATGGATAGTATTTTCAGATTTAATATACATGTTATATGTGATTACTGTTGCTTGTGGAGACTTGTTTGTGATATGTGGGCACCCTTAGAGCTTCCTTGAAGCCCCATGGTTAATAGCTGTGTCGACTCGCCTGCCAGAGGGTGACGATACGTCACTCCAAGGAGTGGCATGCCGTCTGTAGTAGGATAAAGACGGGATGCAGCATTCCCCATAGCAGGTTGATCAGCGTTATAGTATATCCTGTCGAGCACTTGCGCCCATGGCACAGATTACAAATTACAGATATAGATCTTAGATTACAGTTACAGGAGTCCTCCAGACTCAGATACAGTTATAGTCGGGGCCTAGAGAGCCCAAGCTGCATATCCAAGGGGCCGGCGGGATGCTCGTAGTTATTAGGTGAGTGGAGTGAATTTCTTTTTTTATCGTTTGACTTGGGTAGGGGTATATAGATTGCGTGCTGATTGGCAACTTCCGGCTTATGGGGGCTAGTATAGGTTCTTGTATGCTATATATATATATATATGTTATTTATTAAGTTGATGAACAATAGGACGTCGCATAGACAGGTATGATTCTTATCTTCTTTCTAGTACAGTTAAGCTCGGTACAAATTCTGCTATTCCAGATAGTTTTAGCTATCCTCTGTCATTTCAGTAACCACTAGTCTACTGTTTATCTTTAGTTATGTTTAGTTCTACTTTGCATACTCGATACCAGTGGTACTGACGCCCGTTTGGGGGCGCTGCATTACTAGCCTGCAGGTACTCATAGACGAGGAGCCGATTTCTCGTTGTTCCAGCCAGCACACAGAGTCATCAGCTCCTGTCATCCGGAGCTAGACAGCTAGAGGTTTATTTCTTTTCTTTTGTTGTATAGTATGGGTAGGCCGTGGCCCTGTCACGACCATCTTATCAGTATTCTTAGAGCCTTGCAGATTGTATATTCCGTGTGGTTAGCTGTACCGATCGTGTGAGGCCGTGTGTATGTTTTAGTTTGTCTATGATGGCCGTGTGGGGCCTTATTTAGTTGGTAGTGGTGATCTTGTTGGTCATGTAGCAGTTTAGCACTTGTTTTATTGATTCAGAAATAACTGGACAGCATGGTGGCCTTGTCGGCCCGCATAGGTTCCCTATTGATTCAGTTGTTCTGGGTAGCTGTTGTTTTCTTACAGGTTTCTATAGGCCTAGTCGGCCGGAGGCTATATTTACAGCCGTTATATAGCCCGGCGTTTTCTTAAATCCAGAGTTAGAGCCAGCCTGACACTAGAAGTGCTTAGGCTCAGCTAGCCCAGCAGTCCAGGTCCTAGTAGGGCACCAGGTGCTAGTCATGCCTCCCAAGGTGGGGCGTGACAAACTTAGTATCAGAGTAGGTCATATCCCAGGGAGTCTGCAAGCCGTGCTAAGTAGAGTCTTGTCTATGGATGTGTTGTGCACCACGTACCATAGGCAGAAGGCTGCAAGACATAATAGGATGGTTACTCTTTCTTCATATTCCGTGGTTCCATAGAGCAGTACAATATAGGGTCGAGTCCCTAAAACTTATCATACTATTTGTTTATAGATTAAAATGGTAGACCAGCGACACCCTACCACAGGTAGAAGACTGGACACCGCAGCAGGAGAAGGCACCAGCAGGATGCCTCAACCTCACTAAGAATCATCCCGATCTGAGGGCGATACAGAGGCATCATCATGACCTTCTCAGCTGTCCCCACCTCACCAGGAGCCACTCGGAAAGATACCGCCTCCGACAGTTCCTGTACCTACACCCTCCGACCAGGAAATTCGAAGTGTAGTAGTTATGTTGGCACAAATGATGGCTACTCAGCACCAGTCAGTGCCACCTGTAACAGCAGAGTCATCAGGTAGGCTTGGCAGTTCGAGGGTCCGAGAACTCTTGGCACTAGATCCCTTGTAGTTCATAGGGTCGGATCAGGAAGAGGACCCCCAGGACTTCCTGGATCAGATGCAGAGAATCTTTCGGGTCATGCACGTGACATCTATAGAATCAGTTGAGTTAGCAGTATTCCAGTTGCGGGATATTGTTGTGTTGTGGTATGAGGGTTAGGAAAGGTCTCGAGGGAGAGATGTTGCCCCTCCGACCTGGTCCAGCTTTTCAAAGGCTTTCCTGGACCATTATCTGCCATGGAAATCTGATAGGCCCGGATGGATCAGTTTTTACATTTTGAGCAGGGGGCGAGGAGTGTACCGGAATACACCCTACAGTTCGATTCCTTGGCCCGCTATGCTCCAGCCTTTGTGGACACCATGCCATCTAGATTCCATCGGTTTATCATGGATCTGAACCCAGAGTACATAGAGGCGTGCATGACAGCTACACTGCAGGAAGATATGGATATTGCGCGGGTGCAGGCCTTTGCCCAGACTATTGAGGGCCTTAGACAGCGACAACAGGATAGTAGACGAATAAATCAGGAGCAACACCGCAGGGATAGATCAGATGAAATACAGAGGGAGATTCAGAGAGGACCCAGGCCACGGTTGTTAGATAGGCCACTTAGACCCCCGCCTCCATCACAGCAGTAGAGGGATAGACTCATTCGCTGAGGGTAGTCAGAGTCCGGTGGCAGTTCTTGAACAGTAGATTCACCTCAGCAGAGGAGGGCAGAGCAAAGCAGGTACACACCCCCACCTTGCCCTATTTACAGTCGACCCCACACTAGAGCTTGCAAATATGGCTCCACATGGTGTTATATATGCAGGCAGGAGGGTCATGTGATGAGAGAATGCCCAGCCAGGGGTCAGGGTAGCCGAGATAATTAAGACAGGGCATCAATAGGGCCGCGAGCTCCAGTAGCCTCGGCAGGGGGTAGGCCCTCAGGTCCAGCAGGTAGAGGCCGAGGTAGATCAGGGGCCTCTAGTTCAGGTACGGGCCCAAGCCATACCTATGCATTACCAGGGAGGCAGGACTCAGAGGCGTCTCTAGATGTGGTAACAGGTATAATGACTATTTGCTCACACCCTGCTTATGTATTGATTGATCCAGGATCTACTTTGTCCTACTTTACCCCATTTGTGGCTCGAAAGTTCAGTGTTGTACCAGAGGTTTTTCAGCAACCCTTTTCAGTATCTACACCCGTCGGTGACTCCATCATAGCCAGAAGGGTGTATCGAGGGTGTAGAGTAGAGGTTGCTGATCGTCAGACTACAGTAGATCGGGTGGAGTTAGAGATGATTGATTTTGATGCCATCATGGGTATGGATTGGTTAGTGTCGCGCTATGCCAATGTAGAATGCTGGACCAAGACGGTCTGATTCCACTTTCCAGGGGAAGAAGTACGAGAGTGGAAGGGCAGCACAGTTACGCCAAAAGGTAGGTTTATTTCCTACCTTCAGGCGAGGAAGTTGATAGCTAAGGGATGCATTTACCACATAGTCAGAGTACAGGATGTTCGGGTAGAGCCTCTGTCTCTCTAGTCTTTTCCTGTGGTTAATGAATTCCCTGACGTATTCCCAGTTGAGCTACCTGGTATTCCCCCAGAAAGAGAAATAGATTTTGTAATTGATTTGCTACCAGGCACTCAGCCCATATCAATCCCTCCATATCGTATGGCTCCTGCTGCACTCAGAGAATTAAAGGAGCAGCTGAAAGATCTGTTACATAAGGGATTCATCAGGCCGAGTACTTCACCTTGGGGTGGGCCAGTTCTATTTGTGAGAAAGAAGGATGGCTCACTCCGCATGTGTATAGATTACCAGCAGTTGAATAAGGTTACAGTTAAGAATAAGTATCCACTTCCCAGAATAGATGATTTGTTTGATCAGTTATAGGGGGCCAGATATTTCTCCAAGATTGACTTATGGTACGGATACCATCAGGTTCAAGTTCGTGAAAGGGACATTCCAAAGACTGCCTTCAGGACCAGATACGGCCATTTTTAATTCCTAGTCATGTCCTTTGGGCTGACGAATGCCCAGCAGTATTTGTGGACCTGATGAACAGCATCTTCAGACCATACCTGAACCTGTTCGTGATAGTGTTTATTGACGATATTCTGGTGTATTCTTTCTCAGAGGCAGACCACCAAGATCATTTGCGGACAGTGCTCTAGATTCTCTGGGACCGTCAGTTATATGCCAAGTTCTCTAAATGTGAATTTTGGTTGAACTCAGTAGCCTTCCTAGGGCACATCGTGTCAGACACAGGTATACAAGTAGACACACAGTAAATAGAAGCAGTAGAAACGTGGCCCAGACCTACCACTTCGACCTAAGTACGCAGTTTTCTAGGATTAGCAGGGTACTACAGAAGATTTGTTGAGGCATTCTCCACCATAGCGGCACCTCTGACTAAGCTGACGCATAAAAGCAGTAAAGTTTCAGTGGACGGAGGCATGTGAGAAGAGTTTCCAGGAATTGAAAGACAGGTTGACCTCTGCCCCAATATTAGCATTACAAGAAGGTACAGAGGGTTATGCAGTTTTTTGTGATGCTTCGGGTATTGGGTTAGGATGTGTGTTGATGCAGCATGGTAAAGTAATTGCTTATGCTTCCAGACAACTGAGGAAACACAAGAAGAATTATCCTACCCACGACCTGGAACTAGCCGCAGTGATCCACGCCCTAAAGATATGGAGACATTACTTGTACGACGTCCATGTGGATATTTTCACTGATCATAAGAGCCTACAATATATCTTCACTCAGAGAGAGTTGAATTTGCGGCAGCGCCGCTGGTTGGAATTGCTGAAAGATTATAATGTAAATATTCTGTACCACCTAGGAAGAGCAAACGTAGTAGCAGATGCCCTCAGCCTCAAATCTATGGGAGTTTGGCATACTTGCAGCCTGAGCAGCGGGAGTTGGCCAGAGAAATACACCAGTTAGCCAGTTTAGCCGTTCATGTAGCAGAAACAGAGGATAACAAAGCGGTAATTCAGAACACCGCAGTGTCGTCATTAGTTGTGGAGGTAAAGGAACAGTAGTATGAAGATCCTGACCTGGTTCAGCTTAAATACAGAGTTCAACAAGTAAAAGCGCTGGATTTTCAGGTAACTGAGGATGAAGTGTTGTGATGTAAAGGTAGCCTTTGTGTTCCAGATATTTCAGGGCTTTGCCAGCAAATTATGAGCGAGGTACATTACACCCGCTATTCTCTCCACCCAGGCGCGATGAAAATGTACCACGATATTAAAGAAATCTACTGGTGGCCAGGTATGAAGAAGGAAATAGCAGAATTCATAGCCTAGTGTCCTAATTGCCAGCAAGTAAAAGCGGAACACCAGAAACCAGCAGTAAATATGGATTTTGTAGCAGGATTACCCCGTAACGGACATAGAAATGATTCGATTTCGGTAATTGTTGAAAGACTAACAAAATCAGCCCATTTTCTGCCAGTAAGGGCTGCTTTCTCTGCCGAAGATTATGTTGAGTTGTATATCAAAGAAATAGTCAGACTACACGGTGTTCCATTGTCCATTATCTATGGTAGAGGGGCGCAATTTACAACTAAATTTTTGTAATCATTTCAGAGAGGCCTGGGAACACAGATTAATCTGAGCACAACATTCCACCCTTAGACAGATGGGCAGGCAGAACGCACTATTCAGACGCTCAAGGATATATTACGAGTGTGTGTTGGATTTTGGAGGTAGCTGGAATGAGCACCTACCACTTATTGAGTTTGCTTATCACAATAGCTATCACTCAGCTATCCAGATGGTGCCCTATGAGGCTTTGTATGGGTGAAAATGCAGATCGCCAGTCGGCTGGTTTGAAGTAGGAGAGTCAGCGCTGATTGGGCCGGATATTATTCATCAGTCAGAAGAAAAGGTAAAGCTTATCAGAGAACGCCTACTGACTGCTCAGAGCCGCCAGAAATCATATGCTGATGTGCGGCAGAAACCTGGAATTTAATGTAAATGACTGGGTGTTTTTGAAAGTTTCTCCTATGAAAGGGGTGATGAGATTCGGCAAGAAAGGTAAGCTCAGCCCGAGATTTGTTGGGCCTTATCAGATCCACCGAAGAATAGGCCAAGTAGCACACGAGTTGAACTTGCCTCTAGAGTTAGAGTCTGTTCATCCAGTTTTCCATGTGTCTATGCTGAGGAAGTATATAGGAGACCCCTCTAGAGTTGTCCTAGTTCTGGATGTTCAGGTTACGGAAGAGCTGGCTTATGAAGAGGTTTTAGTAGCCTAACTAGACAGGCAGATTCGCAGGTTAAGAACTAAAGATATTGCTTCTGTCAAAGTATTATGGCGTAATAGGAACCGAGAGGACATGACTTGGGAAGAAGAGGAAGATATGAATGTCAGATATCCTCAACTATTCCAGACTTAATCAGCCAGAGGTATGTTAATATTGTCGTTTTATGAATTACCTTATATTATGTGAATAAATGAGATACTTGACTCTAGTCTACTGCGTGATGAATGCTATAGTATTGTGTGGAGTACCTGTATTGGACTTTTCTGCATTTTAGGAATTTTGAGGTAGTCCATGTTACTGGGGAAACTCTACCGAAATTTTTCTAGAATAAGTCAAGTAAATTGAAATTCTTGCAAGTAGAAGTTTACATTCGAGGATGAATGTTCTTAAGGAGGGGAGAATGTTACACCCCGTAAATTCTTGACATTTAGATTGCCTATTCGCGTGTTGGTTAAGAGTTTTAGAATACCACACATGCTAGAAAAGGCCCGGAGAAAGACCGGACAAGAGCCACGTCTAACCATCGCAAGAGGAGGCTGGGCAGACCCCCTCCGCGATGTCTAACATGTCACGGAGGGCTAACCTCTGCGATGGCCAACGTGCCACGGAGGTGAGGTTCAGCCTCAAGTATATAAACCCCTCCACTTCGGTTTTATCTCATTTTAACTCATAATATCCATAAAGCAAACTAGAAAACAGAGGGCATGATAGGTTTAGTGAAATTCCTTCCATTTACGCTATTAAACGTGGTCCAAACTCGAATTAATCTTGGGTAGTGAAGTATTAAGCTACCGGGAGAATTCCTGCGGAGTTAGTTATTGAAATTTGGCCGTCAAACCGTCGTCCTACCGAGCTAAGGTAAGTGGAATTGCTCCAAATTAGTGTCAACATACTCCTAGCCCTAAAGTGAGTATTTCTCCCTTCTGGACTTCCGAGAAATAGTGAGTTTTTGGCTGCTTTGCGATAAGTCAAAGTTTGGGCTATATATATATTCAAAGTAGCATTTTCTTCTGAAATATTGATGAATTCAGTTCTAATTGCTATGTATGTGAATACAGTTGGAAGAAATAGATGATTATTGGACGAGTTAAGCCAGTTAGCTGGAAAGACGACAACTGAGGTATGTAAAGTCAGTTTCTTCGGCAAGTTAGTAATTCTAGTGTAGTAAAATAGAATAAATTCCAGAAGGAAGTTCCAGAAGCCGAGTATTAAGTATGTTTGTATTATTATGTCATACCTAGAATAAAAGTCAGTAAATCAGTATCAGATAGCAAGATCTTATCCCAGACTGAGTTTAACTCAGTATTAGATTCAGTTTAATTCAGCAAGAGATTGATAATAGAATATCAGAACTTGGATAGTATTTTCAGATTTAATATACATGTTATATGTGATTACTGTTGCTTGTTGAGACTTGTTTGTGATATGTGGGAACCCTTAGAGCTTCCTTGCCGCCCCAGGTTAATAGATGTGTCAACTCGCCCGCCAAAGGGTGAGGATACGTCACCCCATGGAGTGCCATGTCGTCCACAGTAGGACGAAAATGGGTTGCAGCATTCCCCATAGCAGGCTGATCAACATTATAGTATACCCTGTCGAGAGCTTGCGCCCAGGGCACAGATTACAGATCACAGATACAAATCTCAGATTATAGTTACAGGAGTCCAACGGACTCAGATACAGTTATAGTCAGGGGCCTAGAGAGCCCAAGCTGCATACCCAGGGGGCCGGTGGGATGCTCGTAGTTATTAGGTGAGTGGAGTGAATTTATTTTTGGATGGTTTGACCTGGGTAGGGGTATATAGATTGCGTGTTGATTGGCACCTTCCGGCTTATGGGGGCTGGTGTAGGTTCTTGTATGCTATATATATATATATATATATATATATATATATATATGTTATTTATTAAGTTGATGAACAGCAGGACGCCGCATCGACATGTATGATTCTAATCTTCATTCAAGTACAATCAAGCTCGGTATAGATTCTGCTATTCCAGACAGTTTTAGCTATCCTCTGTCATTTTAGTAACCACATGTCTCCTGTTTATCTTCAGTTATGCTCAGTTCTGCTTTTCATACTCGGTACCAGTGGTACTGACACCCGTTTGGGGGCGCTGCATTACTTGCCTGCAGGTACTCATAGACGAGGAGCCGATCCCTCGTAGTGCCAGCCGGCACACAGAGTTATCAGCTCCTGTCACCTGGAGCTAGACAGCTAGAGGTTTATTTCTTTTCTTTTGTTGTACAGTATGGATAGGCCGGGGCCCTGTACCGACCATCTTATCAGTATTCTTAGAGCCTTGCAGATTGTATATTCCCTGGGGTTAGTTGTACCGATCGTGTGAGGCCGTGTGTATGTTTTAGTTTGTCTATGATGGTCGTGTGGGGCCTTATTCAGTTGGTAGTGGTGATCTTGTTGGTGACTCAGTTGTTTAGCACTTGTTTTATTGATTCAGAAATAATTAGACAGCATGGTGGCCTTGTCGGCCCGCATAGGTTCCCTATTGATTCAGTTGTTCTGGGTAGCTGTTGTTTTCTTACAGGTGGTTATAGGCCTAGTTGGCCGAAGGCTGTATTTACAGCCGTTATATAGCCCGTCATTTTCTTGAATCCAGAGTTACAGCCATCCTGGCACCAAAAGTGCTTAGGCTCAGCTAGCCCAGCAGTTCAAGTCCTAGTAGGGCACCAGGTGCCAGTCATGCCTCCCAAGGCGGGGTGTGACAATCCGCTTGCAAACAACGAAATTTTATTAAATTCAAATTCGTAAGAAATTTGAATTATATTAAATTTAAAATATATTAGTACAAATAAATATTATAAATTAATATAATTTAAGTATAATAAATATGGATTTAATTAATGGTCCAATTTCATTGGTTAGTCCATAAAAATGAATTAAAAAGATGTGTCCACTTTATCGAGCCCAAGATGTCATCTTCCTAAAGGCCCAAATTGATGCCACATATCAAATGACATGTCACACCAAGTCAAATAAAAGAGCTAATAGGATCAGGCCGCATGTCAAAATAATACAAAATGCCTAGTTAAGTCAAAGAGCAATTAAAATACGACACATATATAAGTGAAATGTTTTGACCAATCAAATATCGCCATGTAAACTTAAATATGATTTGTAGAAAGAAGTTTGTTTTTATCACAACTCTTCCATCCTACAACTATAAATAGGGGTCTCATAATTCAGAAAAAGGACCGAAATTCCAACAGAAAGTTAGAGAGTGCTCGTGGATCAAACACGTCAGATATCTTTACAAGCTACATGCATTGAAGAACTCATGTATTTCTCTACAAGTTTCAAAGATCAAGAGAAAGATTCAAGAACAAGCTTGAAGCCCTTGAATTTAAATACAAATCAAGATCACGACCAACAAATCCAAGATCAAGCTTAAAATACCTTGAATTTATATTTAAAAAGAAGAATTAGGGGATTCATAGAGATTATAAATACTTATATCTAAAATAAAATACTACGATTGTTGTGATATTTTTCCGTCTTAATTATTATTTTATTTGTGCAACTTTTATTGTCTAAAAATTCTGATACGCCCAGTGGGATAATTCCTACTTCCCATCTTATCTTTTCAATCTTCAAAGATCAACAATATCAAAATGAGTTCACAAAAGATCAACCCCAAACTAACTTTCCCCAAGGCTGCTGACTCCAAGTTCTTTGCTAATGCAGAAAGCATCCTCGCTGTTACTTTAGAAAGTTCTGGCATATCAAGAGAAGCAAAGCAAACATGATGGGATGATCGAACTCCAAGTGTCATTTGTATTAACTCCAGTTTTTAGATCTTCATCCCTAAAAGGAGCAAGATCCTCTACAATTGCATCAGAATAAGGAAGCAATGTTGCTCAAAGAATTAAGAAGACTCTAACTCTACTTGACATATCTGAATCCAAGAACTCTGCCGCTAATAGAGATGATGATACTTCAAGTGATGGATCTTCTCCACTTACACCACATAAGATGATCTAGTCAAATATCAATCTACATGATAATCTGTGCTATTCTCCAACATCCCCGATAATCATGCAAGCTATGGTAACCGATGCTTCATCTATGAATGAGCAACTGGCAAACTTGACGAAGGTAATTGAAGGCCTAACTAAGTATGTAAAAAATCAAGATGCTTGGATAGAAAAGTTAATGGACAAGGTGGACGACTTAGTGGAACGAGAGTCTAGTCATGCACCTCGGAAGGGTCCAGAAGTTTAAGAAACTGAAGCTTCCACAAAACATGCATCGCCCACCAAAGAAATTTTAGTTTCTTCTAAAGGGATAATTCCACTTGAGCAACTAAAGGAGTTCATCTAAGAGACTATCAAGAGAAAGTATGAATTTACTTCTAATTCCTCTCTCACATATCCAAAATCGTACAATACAAGAATTAATAGCCTCAAGATGCCCATCGGTTATCAGCCTCCCAAATTTCAATAATTTGAAGGAAAGGGAAACCCAAAGCAGTATGTTTCACATTTTGTCGAAACATGTAACAATGTGGAACTTATGGGGAATAGAGTGATGCATTTTTATGACCATCACAAAGGAAAGGACAAGAAAGAACCCAAGAGATGGATCAAGTTTGTAACCAAGAGTGACAACAAACAATTCATGATCGACAATGTTTCCCCTATCAAGTTTACTACAAAAGTGAGCAAGAAGCAGACTATGAAAACAACTTCCTCTCAAGGCAATAAAAAATGAAAATTATCTTGAAGGAGATGTACGAAAGGGAATACCCCTTTCAGATTCTGATGTCCCTAAAATTTTTGATGGACTATGATCTTGGGCAGAATTGCATGCCCAAATAATACTCAAATGCTTCATTTCTACTTGTTTATCTATGGTTATGTGTACATTATCATGTGATTTTTAGTTAAATGTGAATTTATACTAACCAACATGATTAGTGTTGTTTTGCAGGTAAAAGGAAATTTTGGAAGCTAATATATATATTGGTGAAGTGCGGGAATGGACTTGGAAACAAGGAGTGGAAGTTGACAAGGGAAAGCAGCAAAAATAAGGGCTCCACGATGGCGCCGTATCACGCTACCATCGCGGAGGCATTCTTCTTCGGATGAATTAATTATGTAAAAATACAATGAAGGTTCGCGTTACCTCCGTGGCACGGAGGCAGTGCTCCGCGATGCACTCCGTGTCACATTGAGCGTGATTACCTGGAACCTCAAGTTCCAGTGAAGGTGCGCGATAGCACCATGGCACGGAAGCGAGGCTCCGCGATGCAAGCCGTGCCATGTTGAGGTGAAATTACCTAGGAGCTGACTTCCAGTGAGGGTCCGTGATATCCCCGTGGCACGGAGGGAGTGCTCCGCGATACACTCCGCGCCATGTTGCATGTTATTCCGGAAAAAGTTCTCAATAGTATAAATCGCACACTTAGGTTTTATTTTAAACATTCTGACTGGGTTGAGCAAGAACGTGGGTTACAGGCAGTTGAGAGGATGAAAATTCTAGGGTTATTCTCTTCCTTTTTTTATTTAATTTCAATTGCTTGTATGAATTCTACTAATTTGAAGATGTTTAATCCACAAATGAGTGGCTAATTCACTTCTTGCTCAGGTTAATGATAATTGTAGAGGAATGTAATTATTAATCAATTCAGTTTTCATCTTTTCTTTAATGGTTGTTCTATCAATTCTTGTTTTACTGCATTAATGTTTGGCAAATGTTAATGTATATCTTAGAAATCCAATTTTGATTTTGAAAAGGAAAGAAATTGGACAGATGTGAATTGGTAGGATATGATCTTTTCTTAGTTGAGAAAATTGAGAATTGATTTACATTCAGAATAGAAATATATTTGTAGGTCTTATTAGTCATTTATGGAATCGGTTATGTATGGCTAGGGCATGAGATTCTTATATCACAGAAATGTAAAATAAGGTTTCATGATTCTTTAATTGAATAGGATTCCAAAGATCCAATCTATTGGCAATTAATTCCTGACTAGCAATCGAAGAGAAGATTGACTGAAGTGAATTAAGAAATTACATCCCTGCATGCCTGCGTTAACCTCAGCTTGTTCATTGCTATTGTTCAGACTCAAATTATAATCTAGACTTAGATTCTTATTAATTAGTGATCTTAACTCATAAGACATTATTTATTTGGTTGTCTGCATTCATAGAGATATCATTCACCAAAACTTAAGTTAATTAATACCGTAGTTCAGTCCCTGTGGGATCGATACTTGGCTTGAAATAAGCCATTTTACTACTTGTACGACCACGTGCACTTGCGTGTAGTTTTGTTGCTGAGCAAGTTTTTGGCGCCGTTGCCTGGGACTAGCAATTGGTAAATTTAATTTCTTAGTGTTAGTTTACAATTTTAAAATAAGTGCTGACAACTTGATCTTAGCCTTTCTCTTGCAGGTATTGAATTTTTTTTGAACGCTGGAAAGAGATAAGGGGTTGGTGGATTCATTTATAGAGCCGGAGAGACAATTTCATTGCCAAAGAAGGGAAGCTCTAGAGAAGAAGTTGCAGTTGCTAAGACAGGCAAATCTAGAGCAACAACAGAATCCACCACTTGTGAGGGCAGTTTCAGTGCCCGAGGAGATGGCAACAAGGCCGGTCCGCGAAGTGGCAATCCCACAGGCAAACAATGTTACATCTAGTATTCGCAGACCAGAGCCAGGAAGGAGGTTCGAGCTTAAACAGAACATGGTGTAGTTGTTGCACACCAGTGGGCAATTAACAGGTCTCCCTCATGAAGATCCACAACATCTCCAAAACTTTTTGGAGATAAGTGACACTTACATTCCCGCTGGAGTATCATCCGACTATGTGCGGCTTACATTATTTCCATTCTCATTATTGGGGGAAGCAAAGAGGTGGTTTAAAGCTGAACCACCTAATTCTATCACCACTTGGGATGATCTTGCAAGAAAGTTTTTGATACGATTCTTTCCATCTGGGAAGACAACAAGACTTAGAAGTCAGATTCTAAGTTTTAAACAAAGAGAAGGAGAGAATTTGTATCAAGCTTGGGAGAGGTTCAAGTCTATGCTAAGGGACTGTCCTCATCATCACCAATATAATGATGTGTTGGTGCACACATTTATTGAGGGTTTAGAACCACATACTAAAATTCTGTTAGATTCAGTAGCTGGTGGGCAGGCATTGGAGAAGACTTATGAGGAGCTTTACACTTTGTGAAACCGTATTTCATAGGGAAATCCAGAATGGAATGTGGATTCAACTCGAGGAGGAACGAGGAAAGCTGTAGAGTTCTTGAGGTGGATGGTTTTACAGCTATTGCTACACAGATAGCTGTGTTGCAAAATCAACTCAACACCCACTTCAGCAGTATGAACTTGAACCAAGCACAATCACTAGTCAATGCAGTTCATCAGGTATGGTGTGAAGTATGTGGGAGTAGTGAACACTCAGCTATGTGTGTTATGGTGTAAATCCAGACTCGGTGAATTTTGTTGGGAACTCCAAGAGGAAGAATAATCAACAATATGGTAACACTTACAACTCAAGTTGGAGGAATCATCCGAATTTCTCTTGGGGGAGTAATAGCCATCAAGGTCAGAGTTCGAATCAGGGCGTGTAGAGAAATCAAGGGGGGCATCAGAATTTTCAGTCTCAATACAGAGGAAACAATGCACCTCCTCCACCACCCAACAACATTGAGGATATGTTCAAAACAATTATAGCTAACCAAGCGCAAATGCAGGCTGATTATGTGAAATTAGCGGCTGACATGAAAAATCAGCAGTTAGCTACAAAGGCGTTGGAGTACCAGTTTGGACAATTAGCTAGAGCTCAAAACACCAGGCCCAGAGGAGGACTACCGAGTGATACTGACCCAAATCCCAAGCAGGTCAATGTAGTGACCACAAGGAGTGGACTACAGCTTAAGGAGGTGGAACCAGAAAGACCACCTCAGCAATCTGGAGCAGTGGAAAAAGATGGGGAACATGATGATGTGAGGGGGAAGGAAAAGGCAGCCGAGACAGAAAGACCACCACCCCCGTTCCCTCAAAAATTGAAGAAGCACAAGGAATAAGCTTGCTTTAACAAGTTCATGGAGTTGCTGAAACAGGTACACATTAATTTACCTTTGGTTGATGTTTTGCATGGAGTGCCGAAATATGCAAAGTATATCAAGGACATCGTATCAAATAAAAGCAGATTGAAGGAGTATGCTACGGTGGCACTTATTTAGGAGTGCACTTCCCAGATATAGAATAAGTTGTCGACAAAGCTCAAGGATTATGGGATCTTTACCATTCAGATTACAATCGGGCAAAGTATTCGAGCTTGCAAATTATGTGATTTGGGAGCAAGCATAAACTTGATGCCGACATCGGTGTTCATGAAGTTGGGGCTGGGCAGCCCTAGACCACCTACTGTGATCTTGCAGCTAGCTAACCATTCTTTGGCCAGACTAGATGGTATTGTGGAGTATGTGCTAGTGCAAGTGGGCTCCCTCATTTTCCCGGTGGATTTTATTATCTTGGATTTCGAGCCGGATGCGGAAGTCCCATTTATTTTGGGACGTCCTTGCTTGGCAACCGGGTGAGCTTTAATTGATGTGGCTACTGGGAAGCTTACCATGCGAGCACATGACAAAGTAGAGGTGTTCTATGTGTATAAGGCCATGAAGCTACCGTCCATTTATGAGGATCTGTCAGCAATCAATGTGCTAAATCAGGGAGCAATTCTACAGATTGTTGACTCTTAGGACCCATTGGAGAGAGCCTTGATGGGCTCCGATCATTTTGGAGACGGTACTACGTACGAGATGGTGCAGACGCTGAACGAGCCAAAATGGTTTCCCAGGAAGCGAGACTTTGAGTCGTTGATGAGATCCTTGGAAACATTGCCAAAACCATCAATTAAGGAGGCACTAAAATTGGAGTTGAAGATGTTGCCTCCACATCTGAAGTATGTATTTCTAGGGAAAGATGACACCTTGCCAGTCATCATTCCCGCAAAACTGACATAGGCACAAGTGAGAGAGGCATTGGTGGTCCTCAAGAGGCGGAAGAAAGCAATGGGGTGGCAGATGTAGGACATCAGAGGAATTAATCTAGCTTTTTGCACACATAGGATTTTTATGGAATAAGGATCAAAGCCAAATGTACAACATCAGTGGAGGTTGAATCCGGTGATGAAGGATGTAGTAAGGAAGGAAGTGATTAAGTGGCTTGATACCGGTGTGGTATATCCCATTTCAGACAGTAAATGGGTCAGTCCCATTCAGTTTGTCCCAAAGAAAGGAGGGATGACCGTGGTCACCAACGAAAAGAATGAGCTGATTCCTACACGCATAGTCATAGGCTGGCGAATTTGCATGGATTATAGAAAGCTCAATGAGGCCACGAGGAAAGATCATTATCCTATCCCATTTATTGATCAGATATTGGACAGGTTGGCAGGTCAAGAATATTATTGTTTCCTTGATGATATTCTGGCTATAACCAAATAGCCAAAGCACCGGAGGACCAGGAGAAGACCACTTTTACATGTACTTATGGGACATATGCTTTCAGGCGGATGCCATTTGGTCTATGCAATGCACTAGCCACATTCCAGAGATGCATGATGGCGATCTTCCATGATATGGTGGAAGATTTTGTCGAGGTATTTATGGATGATTTTTCTATTTTCGGTAATTCGTTTGCTACATGTTTGCAGAATCTTGACAGGGTGCTAGCCGATGTGAAGACTCTAACCTTGTGCTCAACTGGGAGAAATGTCATTTTTTAGTCAAGGAGGGTATCGTCCTTGGCCATAAGGTGTCATGCAAGGGGTTGGAAGTCGATCGTGCAAAGATCGAAGTGATCGAAAAGCTACCACCACCAGTGTCAGTGAAGGGTGTTTGCCATTTTCTCGGACATGCAGGGTTCTACAGACGGTTTATCAAGAACTTCTCTAAAATTTCTAGACCGATATGCCGGTTGCTAGAAAAAGAGGTGAAGTTCGAGTTTGACGAGGATTGTGTTAAAGAATTCGAGGAGTTAAAACAGAAGCTGGTAGAAGCACCTATTCTCATTTCTCCGGATTGGGAGCAACCGTTTGAATTAATGTGTGATGCAAGTGACGTGGCTGTAGGAGCTGTATTGGGGCAGTGGAGGAATCAAATTTTTCATTCCATTCATTATGCAAGAAAAACACTTGACGCAGCCCAAGTCACTTATACAGTCACGGAAAAGGAGATGCAAGCCTTGGTGTTCGCATTTGATAAATTCAGGTCCTACTTGGTGGGTTCTAAAGTATTGGTGTATACTGATCATGCAGCAATGCAGTATCAGTTTAACAAGAAGGATGCAAAACCCAGATTAATCAAATGGATATTGTTGTTACAAGAGTTTGACCTAGAGATTTGTGACAGAAAGGGGAGCGAGAATCAAGTGGAAGATCACCTATCGCGATTGGAAAGTCGGTTCCATATATAGGAAGGTGATATTATCAAAGAAGAGTTCCCAGATGAGCAGCTCTTGGCAATAACGGAAGCTGAAATCCCTTGGTATGCAGATATTGTGAATCCGTTGGTAAGTGGAGTCTACCCACCGGAGGCTACGGCTCAGCAAAGAAAAAAGATGAGACATGATTCCAGGTATTACATATGGGATGAGTCATATCTGTTTAAGAAGGGACTGGATCAAGTGATGAGACGATGCATCCCAGAGAGCCAGATTGCAGAAGTATTGAGGAGTTGTCACTCATCGTTGTATGGAGGGCACCACGGAGGTGAGCGGACAGCTCACAAGGTGTTACAGTCAGGTTTCTTTTGGCCTACACTGTTCAGAGATTCTATAGCATACGTAAAAATGTGAGATAGATGTCAAAGAACAGGCACAATTGGTAGAAGACAGGAGATGCCACTGCAACAGATATTAGAGGTTGAGATTTTTGATGGATGGGGAATAGACTTCATGGGCCCGTTTCCACTGTCATTTGGTAATCGTTACATCTTGGTAGCGGTTTACTATGTATCTAAATGGGTCGAGGCAATAGCTTGTCCCAAGAATGACAATAAGGTGGTGACGAAATTTATGAAAAAGCATATTTTCACCAGGTTCGGGACACCCCGAGCTATTATCAGTGATGGAGGGGCTCATTTTGTGAATGCGAGTTTCAAGAATTTGCTAGCTATGTATGGGGTGCGGCAAAAGGTAGCAACAACGTATCATCCCCAAACTAGTGGGCAAGTGGAGGTGTCGAACAGAGAGATAAAGCAGATTCTACAGAAAATAGTGAATGCACAACGAATTGATTAGTCAAGCAAACTTGACGATGCGTTGTGGGCTTACAGAAATGCATACAAGACACCTATTTGAACTTCTTCGTACAGATTGGTCTATGGAAAGGAATGTCATTTGCCTGTGGAGCTAGAACATCGAGCTTTTTGGGCCGTGAGAAAGCTGAACATGGATCCGGAGTTAGCAAGGAAGAAGAGGCTGATGCAACTCAGCGAACTAGATGAGTTTCGATGGCATGCTTATGAAAATGCCAAATGCTACAAGGAGAAAATGAAGAGGTGGCACGATAGGCATATGGTGCATCAGGTCTTTGAGCTGGGGCAGAAAGTGTTGTTATTTAATTCAAGGTTGAAGCTTTTTCCCGGTAAATTGCGGTCCGAATGGCCAGGGCCGTTCGAAGTGGTGAGAATGATCCCACACGGGGCAGTGGAGTTGTGGAAACAAGATAGAAGTGCCACATTTTTGGTGAATGGGCAACGATGTAAGCATTATTGGGCTGAGGACGTTATTCGAGAGAAGACGTCCATCACTCTAGAGGATGATTGAGCATGAATAGCGTCGAGCCGCGACGGTAAATCAGGCGCTGCATGGGAGGCAACCCGTGAATGTGTTGTAATAGAAGAGTAGAATTATTCAAAAAAAAAAGAAAAAAAACAAAGAAAAATAAAAATAAAAGTTTTTACGTTCAAACCTATGATTTATAACAAATTTCTTATGGTGAAATGATTTTCAGGTGGAACAGAGGGCAAAAATACAAAAAAAACACAAAGGAAAAAAATTGAGGTAAGAAAATAAAAATAGGCACATTCCAGTGAGCTTGCGCGATGGCTCCGTGTCACGGAGGAGGGCCTCCGCGTTACCCTCTGTGACACGCTGAGGTGTATTTCGCGTCGGGTCACCTCGAGTAACCGGGTAACCCGCGAAAAAACCTCAATTTAACCCCAATTCCTTCATTTTTTTCTTATTCTATCATTTCCTCCATGACCCACACCCAAAATCCCCTTATCCCCCAACGTGACACGGACTTAGTGATCAACATTCTTCAAGTTTTCTTCAATTTCATCGAAGAAAATGTATGTTCTTGAATTTTTCCTTATTATTGCTCAAATTATTGATTCTTGAACATGTTTTGTGATTAAACCTTGCCCTAAGTAGGACATAAGCATGAAATCACTTGAGTTATGATTGAATGATGTTCATAGTATCGTTGTTAGTAGACGAACTCAATGATTGCATGTTTTATTGAAATTCTTGCGAAATTGATAGCTAGGGTTGAGGATTGAATAGGAAGAAGACTAAATGCTTTTAAAATGTTAATAAATTGGGTTGTGAATGTTGGGTGAAGTGAAAAGTATTGTGATTGAGGTTGAATATGCTAAGTTAGAAGAGGGATTTTCGGGAGAACGCATTTGGAGAAGTACATAGGTTGTTGAAAAAAATTTGCAAAGTGCTAATGATGATGTAATTGAATTGATGGAGAAATTATTTTATTCATTGTACGAAGTCTGAGTAGTACAAAGTAATTGCTCCATCGACTTATATGAATGCACTAACCATGTTGAATGATAAGAAGGGCAAAATCATGAATGTATTGTCAAATTATGTTGATTGCGGCTAAAGACTAAGTGTGGGGTGATCCAATTAAACCCAACCTTAGTTGTAGATAATTATGACTTGCATAACAATGGGACTGTATGTTTGAATGTACAGGAACAATGTCAGGCCGACAGGACAAGGGCAAGGGCGCATCCACATCAGGCGCCAACAGAAAAAGAGTAAGATTGGGAGCAGTAGTTCAAGCAGCACTAGCAGTTCCTAGAGGTCAACGCAGACAATAAGAAACCAGATGAGTGAGCGATGAAGGGAATAAGTGGTATGCCAAACATAAAGAAACCAAATACTTCCGGAAGAGCAGATAGCACGGGAACCGCTGGCACAGGAATTCTCGCGGATTGTACATCGGATTAACACCGTTAGGCTAAACTTCATTTTCGAAGAGCCCAAGGAGTGCAATCTTCATCTTATCCGGGAGTTCTATGCAAATTGGAACCCGAACTTACGCAGCCACACCATAAAAATCAGAGGGCAGGTTGTCACTTTTGAGCCCCACCACTTAAATGCAATCCTAGGGGCGCTTGACATAGACGCTCATGTCCTCCGTCAGCTGAACATCACTCCATCCTATGCGGACATTAGACGCACCTTATGTGGAGCCCGATCGACAGCCAGGTGGAGTAGACACAAGGAGAGGGGCTACCATCAGACATTGCCCTATTCTCAGATGAACAGGGAGGCCCGGATTTGGTTGAAGATTGTGTGTTCATGCCTGATCCCGGGGGTGCACATGGCAGATGTCACCCGGGATAGAGTTTGCTTAGTGTATGCCCTGACGAAGGGGTTGGAAATCAATGTGGGGGCGGTGATCATCTCCGCCATGAAGAGAGCCCGACTGTATCAGGGGCATAGATACGGGTTCGGTGGTCTGCTTACCACGTTCCTGAGGGGCCACAATATTAAGGAGGAGGCCCTAGATTACATCCCACAGATTGACAGGCGTGCCTTGGATGTCACCAAAACCAAGGCACCTGACACTAATTTTTGGCCGGTGCTCACACTAGCTGAGCAACATGCTCGGGATGATAAGTACATGGAGAACATGTACGGGATGCAGATGTTGCAGCTGCGCATCGGAGGACGGCCCACCATGGAGGATGAGCTGTGGCAGCTCTAGTTGGATTACCCATTCAACGAGAATGCCCGAGCCTTATGCCGAGTGGGGCCCACATTTGTGGAGCCCGTGGATATGATGTCCCTACCGATGAGGAGACACACCGGGAGGACTCAGATGTTGAGTTGGACGAGGACGGCGGGGGCCATTCTGACATGGGCGATGAAGCACTAGCACCTGATGAAGAAGTTGAATACTTTGATTGATCAGGGAGTTTCACCACCCAACCTTTGTGATATTTTGAAATTATGTGAATAGTGGGGACCGTGTTCGGCTTAAGTGTTGGGTGGGAGTAGTTAGGTGCTAGCTGTTTTGTTTATGTTTGTTGTGCTTGTGCTAAATGTGACCTTGTGACTCTGTGTTTCGTGTTGTGTAATTAATGTTGGTGTTGTAATGAATCTTGAGCTGTTGGTGTGTTGCTGTTATGTATGATGTGTAAATATTTTTCAAATTATATTTTTATCTTTTTCTATCGAAATTTTTTTGTTGAAATTTTTTTTATGTTGGGTTTCTCGAATTTTGTTTTCGGTGCTTTTGCCGAGAATAGTCCCATTGAACCAACGTCGTAGATAGCGACTGTTCCCTATGATGGATGGATGACGACCGTCTTAAGGGAAATGTAGTCGATAGGAGTAGTTTTTTTCTTTTTCTTCTTTCTTTTGTTTGTTTCCCAAACGTATCGCTAATTAATGTGTTGGAATTCTTGTTACGTGTTGTACATGATATTAAGATGCGAAGGTGATTCGTATGAAAGCATGCAAATGTGTTAAGCATGTTGAGATACCTAGGCCATAGAGTTCGATTCAGTGTGATCAAGGCTTAATAGTGAATTCTTGTAATTAGCTGATTGAAGAGTCTGTGAATATGTCTTGAGTTGAGCATGTGCAATGAGTGTAAGGTGAGGTTTCGACTATTCCATGCTATTGTGAAGTGTCTAGAACTTGCCTGGTGTGTGTATTAAACGAAATGAACGATGTGGATTGTAGGAAAGGATGTAGGCATTTCTTTGAATAAACCGAAAGTTTCTCCCTTATTATACCTAACTTGACTGTTACATCCTAGTTAGCCCCATTGAGCCTTTAGCCTATTCTTTGAGAGGTACAAATCGAGCTTAATCCCTTCTTTTCATTAGCCATGAATTTGATCCAAAACCCTTAAGCGCTTAAGAAAAACAATTTTCCCAAAGTGTATAGGAGTGAGAAGTGTGAAACGGAAGGAAAGCGGTAGTTGTGAAAGCTAAAGAGAAGGTCAAAGGCGCACTTGTTGAAATTGGTTAATTAATAGTAGAGAGTAAGAAAATCAATGAATGAGAAAAAAAAATAAAGATGCATAAATACTCTGTGCTAGCGAGTCGAGTGTGCTTAAATAAATGGGAACAAAAACAAAGAGAAAAATTCAAGAATGAGAGGATGGAGGAGGAAGAAATGCCGTAATGAAGGTGGGATGTATTGAAAAGCACTTAAGGAAGCTAGTTGCTATTATTGGTTAGCCAGTATTGACTAGTTCCTCAGCTTACATTACAACCCATTAAGTCCTACGTGATCTTACATCACGCGTCCTTATATTAGTGGAGTAAAACACTAGAGGCAAGCTTATGGTTCATGACATGATGCATGTGAATTCTTTGGGAGAGCGAGCGAAATTGTAATTGTATACCCCTACATGTAGTGCTTTGGAAATCTTATGATGGAAAATGGGGTAATTCTCTCATGTTGTGAGGGCACATGCTTGCGAGAGATAAAATTTCGTGTCGGATGTCTTGATCAGTTAATTTGCATGAGTTTGCCAAGATCAAGAATAGATTCTTGAGGTTAGGAGGTCTTAATGTGGTGTACTTCATTGTATTGATGATACCATGCATGTCTTCTTGATGATTTGCCATCCTAAATAATCTGTATAGCTGTAGCTTGAATGGTCGAGCCAAATTAGTTATGCGTGGGTTTCAATTGCATGAGATGTGAAAGTATTGTTCGAGGACGAACAAGGTTTTAAGTGTGGGGTAAGTGATCTTGGGAAGAATTGCATGCCCAAATAATATTCAAATGCTTCATTTCTACTTGTTTATCTATGGTTATGTGTACATTCTCATGTGATTTTTAGTTAAATGTGAATTTATACTAACCAACATGATTAGTGTTGTTTTGCAGGTAAAAGGAAATTTTGGAAGCTAATATATGTTGGTGAAGTGCGGGAATGGACTTGGAAACAAGGAGTGGAAGTTGACAAGGGAAAGCAGCAAAAATAAAGGCTCCGCGATGGCGCCGTGTCACGCTACCATCGAGGAGGCATTCTGCTTCGGATGAATTAATTGTTTCAAAATCCAGTGGAGGTTCGCATTACCACCATGGCACGGAGGCAGTGCTCCGCGATGCACTCTGTGTCACATTGAGCGTGATTACCTGGAACCTCAAGTTCCAGTGAAGGTGCGCGATAGCACCGTGGCACGGAGGCGAGGCTCTGCGATGCAAGTCGTGCCTCATTGAGGTGCAATTACCTGGGAGCCGTCTTCCAGTGAGGGTTTGCGATATCCCCGTGGCACAGAGGGAGTGCTCCGCGATACACTCCGTGCCACGTTGCTTGATATTCTGGGAAAAATTCTCAATAGTATAAATAGCACACTTAGGTTTTATTTTAAACATTCTGACTGGGTTGAGCAAGAACGTGGGTTATAGGCAGTTGAGAGGATGAAAATTCTAGGGTTATTCTCTTCCTTTTTTTATTTAATTTCAATTGCTTGTATGAATTCTACTAATTTGAAGATGTTTAATCCACAAATGAGTGGCTAATTCACTTCTTGCTGAGGTTAAGGATAATTGTAGAGGAATGTAATCATTAATCAATTAGGTTTTCATCTTTTCTTCAATGGTTGTTCTATCAATTCTTGTTTTACTGTATTAATGTTTGGCTAATGTTAATGTATATCTTAGAAATCCAATTTTGATTTTGAAAAGGAAAGAAATTAGACAGATGTGAATTGGTAGGATATGATTTTTTCTTAGTTGAGGAAATTGAGAATTGATTTACATTCCGAATAGAAATATATTTGAAGGTCTTATTAGTCATTTATGGAATCGGTTATGTATGGCTAGAGCATGAGATTCTTATATCACAGAAACGTAGAATAAGGTTTCATGATTCTTTAATTGGATAGGATTCCAAAGATCCAATCCATTGGCAATTAATTCCTGACTAGCAATCGAAGAGAAGATTGATTGAAGTGAATTAAGAAATTACATCATTGCATGCCTGCCTTAACCTCAGCTTGTTCATTGCTATTGTTCAGACTCAAATTATAATCTAGACTTAGATTCTTATTAATTAGTGATCTTAACTCATAAAACATTATTTATTTGGTTGTCTGCATTCATAAAGATATCATTCACTGACACTTAAGTTAATTAATACCGTAGTTCACTCCCTGTGGGATCGATACTTGGCTTGAAATAAGCCATTTTACTACTTGTACGACCACGTGCACTTGCGTGTAGTTTTGTTGCCGAGCAAACTACTTAAGTTAAAACTTATTGAGTTTCCAGAGATGAAGCAGCCAAATAAAGCTGGAAGAACAAATAATCCAAATTATTGCAAGTATCATTGGCTTGTGGGTGACCCTCATGAAAAGTGTTTTGTATTCAATGATAGAGTTATACAATTGGAAAATGAGAATAAGATTATTGTTGAGGATTATAAGAAAATTTCTAATCAAATATCTATCACCTTTGGCTCTCTCGATTCAGTCTAGATATGAAACTTTGAAGAGCATGAAGAAGAAGGGCCATTGGTGCAAGGTAAAACCCAAGTTAATGAAGCCAATAATGAGGGTTTCATTCTGGTGACTAGGCCGATACACTGAAAAGTAAGTCCATAAAAGAAATCATCTAAATAACCAACAAGGAAGAGGTTAGTTATAAGACCAAGAAAGCAAAAACTAGTTGCGTAGTCGAAAAAGCCAAAATTAGAGGTGCGGTACCACCAGAAACCATGATGTCCTGTGACTTTGGAGGAATTCCTATCAAGTGGGTTATACTTGAAGATTGCTCGAAATAATATTGAGGCGTCATGCTTCAATATCGATAAAGAATCAAAGGATAAAAGTCTATCAACATTGTCTTCATCATCATTGAAAAAGCTTTCTGAGCCTTTTTTCCATGAACTTGACGTATCTGATAAAAAAATCACATTTACAGATAATGATCTTATGCTTGGTGAAACATTGCACAATTAACATTACACAATTGTCCTTTGTATATGGTAGGTCACACGCTTGAGAAGAGGGTAAATAGAATTTTGATAGATGATGGATTCGGTGTTAACATTTTTCCAATTTGTACTATAAAGGAGCCGACATCTCACCTAAAGAACTTTTGAAAGTCATTTGATGATTCAAGGATTAAATCAAGAGAGGCAGAGGGCCATAAGTGCTATCAAGCTAGAGATCTATGTCGGGGATTTGCGATCAATCGTATGGATATATGTAATCAATGCAAAGACTTCATATAATATGTTTCTTTGAAGGCCTTGGATACACAAGAACCAATTTATTTCATCCTCCTACTATCAATGTTGAAGTATCTCGGAGGTGGAGTCAAGAAAAAGATAGTTTTTGATGACAAGCCATTTGTAGAAGCTAAGTCACACTTTGCCAATAGAAAGTCCTCATTTAAAAGCTACATTGCGATAGAAGTGAAAGTCGAAAATGTTGCAGCGACCAAGATTGTGAGCTTGCAACTAAAAGAGTCGACGTGACTACTAAAAAAGTTAAAGTTGGTGTTGAGGAGCTGCACTCCATTTTGAATAAAGGGAACATTGCGTCTTTGAAAAGAAAGATAACTCACATGCCCTGCTATGTATGCCGATGTTGAAGAAAGAAGAAGATCAATTGTCCAACACCTAAGAAAATATACTAAAGTGGCTAGCTTTCCCTATCAGATGGATTGATGCGATTAACTTATCCTCAAAGCTACTTGGAGAGTTTGTGGCACAAAATCCTTTGCAATGTGGCACTTCCTACGAAAATGCAAATGAAGGTTTTGATCCAAATACCTTTAAGTTATTTGCAAAGGCTGGATAAAACCCAAATGAACCATTGAAGTAGGGAAACTCCCATCAGAAGATGCCATCATGTCATCACATGAGCGTCTGGGATATAATAAACCACCACCGATTTGCATCTTCATAAGAAGAGCAACTACTACTTATATCACTGTGGAATAGGAGTTTGATTCTCCCAACAAAAAGGCTTCTATCTTTGACTGACTTGGGAAATCAATGGCAAGAATTTCTATGTTTCGAAGGTTAGGGTCATTGAACAAGAAGAAGAAGAACAAGTTCCAAAGAAACTATCAGAGCGTGAGAATTCCCATTTCGTTTAAAACCCAGAAAGATTTCCAAAGTTTGATTCCTTCTAGAATGAGGAGACAAACAAACCTGTTGTTTTATGTGGAGAGGTGCTAAAGGAAAAGAATCAGACCATGGTTCATACCATAGAACGTGATGATGACAAAGAAAGTGTAGGGTCTTCATATCATATATCTCAACAAAGTGAACATGATACCTTATCTCAAATAGAGGTTGATGAGAAGATAAATGATGTTTCTTGGTGTTATCACATATCTATCAATGATAATGATCCCCAAGAGGATGAAGATGCTGGTAACACTCTGCTAGAATTTAAAGAACAAGTGAAGACCATGGTAGACTCCTTGAAGGAAGTTAATCTTGGTATTATATGAAGATTCAAGGCTAACCTATCTAAGTGATTTTCATAAAATTGATTTAGAAATCACTTCTATGGATATATTCAAAGAATATTGGAATGTATTTGCATTTAGTTATAGAGAGATGCCTGGATTGGATCCTAGAAATGGCAGTCCATCAACTTGTAATCAAGAATAGTGTGTGTCCTATTAACCAGTCCCAAAGATGCTTCAGTCTAGACTTGGTTCCACTGATTGAAGATGAAGTTAACAATCTCATCGAATAAATACCCCATGTGGATTTTTAGTATCATTCTCATGAGGAAGAAGAATGGCCAAATTCGAATTTGTGTTGACTTTAGGGATCTCAAAAATGCATGCCCTAAAGATGAGTTTGTGATCCTATCCCAGAGTTGATGATTGATGCTACCACTGGTTATGAGGCAATATCTTTTATGAATGGTTCATCTGGCTATAACAAAATCCACATGGCACCAAAGGATGAAGAACTCGCTGCATTTTGTATACCCAAGGTTATTATTGCTACATAGTAATTCATTTCATTTTGAAGAATGCTGGCGCTACATATCAAAGGGCTTTGCAGAATATCTTCAATGACTTGCTCCATAAAAAATATTGAATGTTATGTTGATGACTTGGTGATGAAGTCAAGAAAGTGAAGTGACCACTTGCAAGACTTGAAACTGGTGTTTGAGTTGCTTCGAAGATCTTAGCACAAAATGAAATCATTGAAATGTGCCTTTGGAGTTACTTCTAGAAAGTCTCTTGGTTTCATTGTGCGACATCGAGGAGTTAAAATTACCAAGACAAAGTTGACACTATTTTATAGATGCCTAAGCCTCGGAATATTCATAAATTAAAATGCCTTCAAGAAAAGCTACTGTATATTAGGAGATTCATCTCGAACCTTGCTAGAAGATTCCAACCATTTAACCATCTCATAAAGAAGGGTGATCTTTTTAAGTGGGACCAAGCTTATACTAATGTCTTTGAGAGCATCAAATCATATTAAATGAGGCCTTAAGTTCTAGCAGCCCCGATTCCTAGAAAACTATTGATACTATATATTTTTGAAATAGAAAGGTTTATTGGAGCACTACTATCCCAAAAGAATAAGAAGGGAAAGAAAACTCCCTTTATTACTTAAGCAGAATGATGAAACCAAATGAGTTGAATTATTCTCCAATTGAAAAGTTTTGTTTAGCATTAGTCTTCTCGATTCAAAAATTAAAGCACTACTTCTAAGCTCATGTTGTTCACCTTATTACTAGAGAAAATTCCATCAATTTGTGATGTCAAAGCCAGTCTTAGATGATCAACTAGCAAGGTGGTACCTCCAGTTTCAACAATTTGGGATTTTGTACATTCCTCAAAAATCTATAAAGGGAAAAGAATTAGTATTCTTGGCAAATCACCCAACACTTGATGATTGGAAGCTAACCAATGAACTTCCTGATAAAGATTCCATAGTTATTATATTTGAACCTCCGTGAATGATGTACTTTGATGGTGTTGTACATCATGGCAGAGCTTTTCTTGGCGTGATGTTTATCACTATGCAAAAGGAGGTTCTCCCATACTCCTTTACTTTGACACAATGTTGCTCCAACAATATCATTGAATATCAAGTGTTAATACATTGGGCTTGATATGACTGTCAACATGAAGAAATTGCAATTACAAGTCTTTGGTGACTCTCAACTGGTGCTCAATCATCTCTTAGAAAGCTATGAGGCTAAGAAACTCGAACTAGAACCCTATCATGGTTATTGTAAAAAGTTGATAGGATGGCTTAGAGATGTAACCCTCCAACACGTACTAAGGAAGGAAAACAAGAAACTGATGCATTGGCTACTTTAGCTTCAACACTAACTTTGTTGGATCAAGTACAGGTTAATATATGAACCAAAATGGGTAGTAACACCACCGAATGAGGATGAATATAAGAAAAATAAGCTTGAGCATTTTGTTGCTATTTCTGAAGTGGTGAGGGAGGACCAACGACAATCCATTATTGGCTACTTGTGTTATGGGATTTTCCAAAAAATCTAAGAAGAAGTGCTGAAATCTGTCATCGTGCACCCCACTTCCTTTCTACAAAGATGCATTATATAGAAGATCATTTGAGGGAGTAATCTTGCGATGTTTGGGGAGGAAGAAGCAGCTCAAGCTTTACAACAAAGCACATTCAGGAGTATGTGGATCAAATCAATCTGGATTGAAGCTCCACTTTCACATAAAAAGGATTGGATATTACTGGCTAACAATGGATCAAAGATTGCTTGGACTATGCCAAAGATGCAAGGCTGCTAGTTTCATGCAAATTTTATACATCAGCCACAAGAAGCATTTACACCTGACTGTTGCATCTTGTCCATTCAATACTTTGGGATTAGATGTTGTTGGTCCATTAATCATTTGGTAGACACTTACATATCATGGCTGCAATAGATTACTTCTTGAAATAGGCCGAAGTTGTCGCTCTTAAAGAAGTAAAGAAGACGAATGTTGCAAACTTTATCTGAGTCAATGTCATTTATCATTTTGGCATTCATTTTTACATAATAACGGACAATGGCAAGCCTTTTGATAACAAGTTGATGAACAAACTTTGTAATCTCTTTGGATTCAGCAGCATAAATCTTCTATGTATCATGCTACCGCCAATGGTCTAGCCAAAGCATTCAACTAGACTCTATGCAACTTTTGGGAAAAGGTCATCTCCAAGTCCAAACGAGATTGGCATGAACGGATGGAAGAAGCTTTGTGGGCATATAGGATGACTTGAATCACACCGATGCAAGCAACCCCATACTCACTTCATTATGGAGTTGAAGCGATCCTACCACTTGAGCATCAAACACCTTTATTAATACTTTGTATTCAAGAAGGTCTCACAGATGAAGAAAATGCTCAATTACTTCTTGCGGAGTTAGAAGAGCTTGATGAGAAGAGGCTGGAAGCTCAACAAAATCTTGAATTTTATCAAGCCCGCCTCTCATGTGCTTTCAACAAAATGGTTCGCTTGAGATGCTTTCAAGTTGGTGTCACGCCCTGGGTCTAGACCCTGGACGTGTTGAGCATTTAGACCACCTACTGATCCAAGAAAACCTTTGTCCTAGCTTACTACTAGCTAAGAATATAATAAAGCATAGAACAAATAATAATTGTATGGGCTTAATATAATAAAATAAAATTTATTAACTATAATCGAAAAGAATGTTATGAAGTAACATTAGTGATTCAACTCTAATTCTATCTATGAAGACTCTATAACTAAAGACAGGTGTCAGATCATAGCTCCCACGTCTATCTCAAGCTCTATAAAATAAAATAACTCAAAGCTCGATTAGGACTCTCTAAAAGTTGGAGGCTTCACCAACTGCTGAATGAATGTGAGCTCCTAACGAAGCATTTGTCGTCGATCCTGTCTACTTGAATCTGCATCACAATAAGATGTAGCACCAAAGGGGCATCAATATATAGAATATATGATATGTAATATGGCTAAACCAACAGTTAAGCAAGAATATATGAAGTGTAAGACTAAACTGTAACACCCTAAAAGTTCCTAAGATTAGACTCAAGGGTTGAATCAGAGAAAAATAGGAAAATCTACACCAGGCCACAGAACGACTCATCATGTGACTCGTGAAGTCACTTAACAGATTATTAAGTGACTTATTAACTAGTGCCAAGCTGGAAAAGAAATTTTTCCTGAATGTTGTGACGGACGGGACGATGAGTCGTTAAATGTCCCCACGATTAATTTACTCAACTATTAAGTGTGTAGTGATGGAGAAAATATTGATTTCTAGTGTACTCCATGTATTAAGGAACTAATCATCAAGTCTCCTGACGGCCTGTTAAGTGACCCGCCAATTGGGGTGATTTTTCTTTGGGTTTGCCATTTCCTGTCTAGTGATGATGAGTCAAGTGACGATTTGTTAGTTCCAATGACGGGTCGTTCTGATGATCTGTTGGCTGAAGATTAGAAAGTGGAACTTCAAGAGTAGAAGTAACAGATGGATCCAGTGAGTCCTTAAGTCAGACAATGACTTGTTGGGAGGGTCGTTGCCACTGGCAGGAATATTTTTAAAATGAATTCCTAGGGGTATTTTTATAAAATTCTATATTTCTAACTCCTAAATGATGTTGTTTTAGGATTTCTAAGGGTCGAATTAAAGGGGTTTTTCCATCCTAATCCCCCATTCCACCCCCAATCATCTGTAAGTTCTTTTTCTCTCTTTTTCTCAAGGCTTAGGAACACCTAGGGTTATTCTCCAAGAACTTCAAGATCCAAGCACTAATGGGGGATTTCTTCAAGCCAGATTTGTGGGACTTCAACAAGGATCTTCTTTCATCCTTATGTCCCAATTTATGTTTAAAACCCTAGCTACTTTGATTCGCTAGAAAAGCATGTCTTAAGGTTTCTATTCTATGAATGTTTCCTCCCATGTCTTCTATGATTTTCAAGGTTCTCATGATAAATAAAACATGATGTTCATGATTTCACTCTCAATTGCCTGATGAATTCCCATGATTAGATGTTAGCATGATTTCCCAAAGTGCAGCCCATGAATTAGTTGTTTTCGAATATATGGTCCATTTGAAATATATGATTTTACCATGAGTTAAGTACATATGATTTAAACTATAATTTGGACTTAAGATTTTTCATGAATTTAGTATGAGTAGCATGTTTATGATTCCCGAGACTCTCATGCCTCTTGTTAGTAGAAACTAGCCCTGACTAGACTCCCATAAATTCAGTATGATCAGTATAATACATGGTTCTTTAGACTCTTCGACCTCTTTCTAGTAGAAAGTAGACCTGACTAGTTTTGTAACATTAGTTATGAGCCCTCAATATCAGTATGTCATGGTCCTTTAGGCTCTCGGAACTCTTGCTAGATAAAATGGTTTCGACTAGTCTTTGGACATCAACTTTAGATTATCAGTTCACATGTTTCTTTAAGTTCGGTTGGGAGTAGAACTTAGAACCGAGTAGGCAGGATTTCAGTGTACCCTGGTCTAAGAACTATGTGCCACCATAGGATAACGGATTCTTAATAGTAGAGAATATTTACCTTAGCCCGAGGAATATGGGATCCTCGTTATTTGAGAGTGTCTCCCTTGCCTCAATGGGTTCATGCAGGTGTCATCTTTATTAGATATTGTCTCCTTGAGTTCACAAATGATATCAGGCCAGTCAGAGTTCATACCTTTGGAAAGGTATGAACACCTTTCCAACCGGGGTTACAGGTTGGGCTCCATGAGGCTCACATTAGAGTTTGTCGATTAATAGTCTCTCCCACAGTACAATTTAGTTTCAATTTTAGTACATTTATTTCAGTTATAGTTTTCAATTTCTGATTTCAGATTCAGTCTTCAGTACCTTTACATGACCCAAAACCAAATTTACTTATATTTCATTAAATATTTTCAAACGAGCATATCATATCAGTAATTATCCATCTCAAATAGGTTCATTGTACTTCACCTCAGTTATGTATGTAGTTATGTATTCAGATCAGTCTTTTTTAGCATACTAGCATGTTCATAGCTCAGTTACGTTTCCCTTGTACTCAATATATTCTATGTATTGAATGCACACTTTACGTGATTATTAGTTTATTATATAGATCTAGGTATTTAGATTCATCCCCGTGGTTAGACATACTCCAGAATCTATCAGCTGGCAGCGGTGAGTCCTCGTCTTTCGAGGACGAGAGTTTTGTTTTTGTTCAAGTTTAGTACAATTCTCATCTTTCGAGGATGGGAGTTTTGTTTTTATTTAATTTTAGTACAACTCTAGTTTTAGATGTTAGAGTTAGTTGGGGGCTTGTCCCAGCAACTCATCAAATTAATAGAGGTTTTCAGACAGTGTAGTACTAGTTTCAGCTTATGACTTAGTATTGTTATCAGATTTTTATCCTTTTCTTTTTATTAGTTATGTTTCAGTTAAGGTTCCACTCAGTTATGTTATATTATTTGTTGTTACCTTAGTATTATGTTATTCCATGGGTTATCTTGGAGCCATTTGTGGTTCTAGGTCCTGTGTCATGTTAGGGGTTTTAGCTCGGGTCGTGACATAAACTAACTGAAGTAACATGACTAAAACTAAAGATCTAAATAATGCATAAAACACAATATAACCAATGTGTAAAACAACTATGCTAAGAATTGTACACCAAACAATCTCTGAAAAATACATGTAAAACTGTAAAACTTTAAGTTAGGGAGTTTCTCATAACTGCCACCGTCACGAATAAGAATATGATGCACAACTATCTCACTCAAGTTTGTAGAGCCGCTTAAAACCTTATCAGGGCAAAGAACAATCACCATTTGTGAATCCATAACTGAGCACTTACCAGGGGCTTAACGGAGGAGTCACCCGAACCCACAACATGATCCTAACCTACGTTGGCTAAGTAGTTCTGGGGATTAAGAGTTATCCGAACTCTTCACTCACTCACTGCTAAATAATCCTCTCTAAATACATGTTCATATAACTATGCCTATCTGAGATAACTAAAAACATCTTTTATAAAGCACTTTAGCTATAGATATAATAGATATTTTGAATCTCTGTGGAGCATTTCGCTTAAAATATCTTGGAAAACTTGGGAGCTTCTATACTCTAAACCACTCTCTGAAAACTTGTGAGATTATACGCTCAAAACATCTCATGAGTTTCAAAATGAGACTTTACTTTAGTTTTTGAAAATCATGCTCAAAATTATACTTCCATTCTCAAAATCTCTTCATGAAAACACTTTTAAAATTCTGCTCAACTTGATGAAAATAATGCATTTATATTAAATATGATTGCTCTCAAAAATCATGACTTTATGCATTAGGGTCATGGGATAAGAGACGTGAACCAATCATCAATCAACAACTCAAGAATTCAAGAGAATATCATTGATAATATCAATAGAACGATAATCAATAGCAAAGGTATACAATGGATACAATTCAATATGGAGAATTCAACAATCAGTAAATCAATAGGAATGAAGACAATTCAAGAATTTAGCTAAAAACTCTAGCTTTAATCTCAATGAACTCTTGCATAGATGTAAGGCATAAAGATGATTGGAAATAGTCAGCCTTACATACCTAGAAATTTTAACTTAGACTCAAGCTTAAAGAACCCTAGGTTAAGGATGATGAATCCCTAGCTTGCTTAATGAACTTCAGTGCTAATGATCTTGAATTTACGTTGTAATGAATGGGAATAAGAGTTTAGACTAATTAAACCCTTAATATACTCTATAGAAATTCTCAAAAAGTTCTGGACTAGGTGATTAAAATATGAAAAGTTACTAAAATACCCTCAGGAACCTTGTTGGAAAATTGACCAGTCCAATGATGATGAGTCGTCATACCTCTCGTGGTGACTGACCACGACTCATGATGACCACTTGTGGTAACTAGAGTCTGGTTGGTCACTCTCTAATCTCTTCACCATGGCTTAGTTTCATGGCCCGTCAGGTGTTTCCACGAGTCATACAGTGACGTGTGGTCACTGACACTACCTTTTTTTGTGTCTCACACCATGATTGGTCTTAAAGGGTCATTACATTACATAATGAGTCATCATATGGCTCGTTAGACTAGAGACTAGAAAACCTAGTTGTTGACCATGAGTCATGTCATGATTCGTGACATCTCATCACGAGTCGTGCTATGAATTGTCCTGTGGGATTTTGTCAATTTTTTGTTGGTTTCTACTTTAAGCCTAGAGTCTAATCTCATGGAATTTTGAGGGTTGTTACAATATCTCTCCTTTGGGATCATTTGTGCTTGAATGAAGATTGAATTGGACTGATAGGTGATCTTAATTGAGAGTAACTAAATTGAACTCGACTGAATTCTCTGTATATGCAACCATACTAAGGACTTCAACGTCAACTAATGGGACATGAAACTGATAAGAATCCTATTGGAGGAGACTGTTACCTTAAGATGATTCTGGACTAGGAGGGAAAAGATGAGGATACTTTGCCATCTTATCTGCTTTAGCTTCCCAAGTAGCTCCCTCAATTAGTTGATTCCTCCATAACACTTTCACGAAAACAACTTCTTTGTTTCTTAGCTTACGAACCTGACAATCTAAAATCTCAACTGGAACTTCCTTATATGACATGTTGTCCTTAACTACCACACTCTCTGTAGTGACAATGATTGAGGGGTCTCCCACATACTTCTTAACCATAAAAATGTGAAAACTTAGATGAACTAATGTTAGTCCGGTTGGAAACTCCAACTCATTAGCTACCTTGCTAACTCTCCTCAAAATCCAATATGGACTAATATAGCGGGGACTAAGCTTCCCTTTCTTCACAAATCTCATGAAACCCTTCATGGGTGAACCTTCAAGTAAACCCAATCATCTACCTCAAACTCCAAGCTCTACGTCTCACATCTGTATAAGACTTTTGGTGACTCTAGATAGTCTTCAGCTATTCGTGAATGATCTTAACCTTCTCCATGGCTTGTTGCACTAAGTTTGGTCCTACCAACTCTGCTTCACCAACTTCAAACCAACCAATCAGAGATCTACACCTCCCCCCATAAAGAGCCTCATAAGGAGCCATCTGAATGCTGGAACGATAATTGTTGTTATAAGTAAACTCTATAAGAGCCAAAATGGTCATCCCAATTCCCTTGAAGTCACTAACACATGCCCTCTACATATCCTCCAATGTCTGTATAGTCCATTCTGCATGATCATTTGTCTGTGGATGAAAGGTTGTGCTAAGGTTCACCTTTTGTATCCAAACCTTTCTAAAATGACTTCCAAAACTAAGCAGTAAATGATATGCCCCTATATGAATGATGGATGGAACCCCATGAAGTCTGACTATCTATTGATATACAATCTAGCATAGTCCTTTGTTGAATCCGTAGTTTTAATCGCTAAGAAATGAGCTGACTTGGTCATTCAATCAATAATCACCCAAATAGAGCCGTGTTGTCTATGTGATTTCGGTAGAACGGTGATAAATTCCATATTTATCATCTCCCTCTTCCATTCATGGATTGCTATATTCTGAGCCACACCAAATTCTTTTGGTGCTCGACCTTAACCTGTTGACAATTTGGGAATCTAGCCATGAAGTCTGCAATGTCTCTCTTCATACCATTCCAACAATAGACTTCCCTCAAGTCATGATATATCTTAGGGGAACTTGGGTGAATAGAATACCTAGAGCTATGTGCCTCTACCATGATCCTCTCTTTGAGACCATCTATATTCAAGACACATAACATTCCTTGATACCTCAAGACACCACCTCCCCCTTGTGTGAAAACCAACACCTTTTGCTTGTGTACATCTTTCATTAACTAAAGCAAGAGGGGATCTCTGTCCTGCTTTTCCTTATCTGCTGCCACTAGAGATTATTCGGCCCCGTTTTGAACAAGCACACTACCTTCTTCGGAGTCTAGAAGATGGACTCCCAAGTGTGAGAGTCTGTGCACATCCTTAACCAACTCTCTCTTCTCCTCCTTTATAGGAGTTGTACTTCACATAGATAGTCTGCTAAGAGCATTAGAAACTACATTAGCCTTACCTAGTTGATAGAGAATACTCATGTCATAAGCCTTGAGCAACTCAAGCCACCTTCTCTATCTGTGATTCAACTCCTTTTAGCTAAACACATACTGCAGGCTCTTATGATCTGTGAACACATCAATATGCGCACCATAGAGATAATGTCGCCAAATCTTCAATGCAAATAATGCAGCTGCCAACTCAAGGTCATAGGTTGGATAATGCTTCTCATGGATCTTAAGTTGTCTAGAGGCATAAGCTATAACCTTACCATTCTGCTTTAATACACAATCAATGCCTACTCTGGATGTATCGCAATATACAACAAATCTGTTTGTACCTTCTAGTAGGGTCAACATTGGAGCAGTAGTCTAACGAGTCTTCAATTCCTGAAAGCTTTTCTCACAAGCTTCAGACCATTGATATTTGAAATTCTTCTAAGTCAACTTAGTCAATGGAGCAACAATAGTTGAGAATCCTTCTACAAACCTCTTGTAGTAACCGGCTAAACCCAAGAAACTCCTGATGTTATTTGGGGTACTGGGAAAATGAACCTTAATACCCTAGCTGGAGACTATATGGCCTAGGTAAGCCCCTAACTTCAATCGGAATTCATGCTTAGAGAACTTGGAGAATAACTCGTTGTCCTTATGTGTCTGCAAGACTATTCTGAGATGATTAGCATGCTCCTCCTCACTCTTGGAGTAAACCAAGATATCATCAATGAACACAATAAAAAACATGTTCAAATATTGCTTAAACACTCTGTTCATGAGGTCCATAAATGTTGCAGGAGTGTTAGTCAAACCAAAGGATATAACAACAAACTAAAAATGACCACATTGGGTCCTAAAGTTATCTGAGGAATATCACATTCTCTAACCTTCAACTGATGATACCCCGATATGAGATCTAACTTTGAGAAACACTTGGCACCCTTAAGCTAGTCGAACAATTCATTAATTCTAGGAAGGGGATACCTATTCTTGATAGTGACTTTGTTCAACTGACGGTAATTAATAGACATTCTAAGACTACCATTCTTCTTACACACAAAGAGAACTAGAGAACCCCAAGTTGAAACACTAGGGTGAATGAAACCCTTATCTTGAAGATCTTTAACTACACTTTTAACTCTTTTAACTCGGCTGTAGCCATTCTATATGACGGAATAAAGATAGGATGTGTATCAGGAAGAACAATGATTCCGAAATCTATTTCTCTATTTGGTCGGACTCTAGGAAGATAATCTAGAATGATCTTTGGAAAATCATTCAACATTGTAAATGACTAAAAGAATGGTTTCTCGCATTAGATTCTTTCACTCTCACTAAATGAAAGACACGCCCCTTGGAGATTAACTTTCTAGCCTTAAAGTATGAGATGAAAAGACCCTTAGGCATAATGGGACTACCCTCCCAAACTAAGACGAGCTCATTGGGAAACCAGAACTCTACTACTCGTGTCCTACAGTTAATTGAGGCATAACAAGAATATAACCAATCCATGCCTAGAATAAAATCAAAATCCACCATGTCTAACTCTACTAGATCAGTTGTAGTATCTTTATTGTAGATTGGAGCTGTATAATATCTGTATATTCTCTTAGCTAGGACTAACTCACCGACTGGAGAAAAAATACTGAACGACTCTAAGAGTTGTTCTAGGAAGATCCCAAACTTAACTGTTACATAAGGAGTCACAAAAGATAGAGCAGCAGCTGGACCAAGTAAAGCACATACATCAACGGAGAAGACTTTTAACATACCAATGACAACTTCTGGGGATTTCTCTTATTCCTGGCAATCAAACATAACATACAGGCAGTTCTGACCTCTATATGTCCCTAAAGTAGTGCCCTATTAGACAACCCTGCCTACTAGGGGAGTGGTCTGAGCTCTGCTACCCCCATTACCCAGTTGGGTTGGGCAATCTCTCAAATAATGGCCCTGCTAGCCGCACCCATAGTATCCATCTCTACCCAAATGACATTCACCTAAATTGTCTTGCCATACTTGCTACATAGTTAGTGTTGAAGGGTCCCCGGAACTGCATTCCTTGTGCTTGGGATCTCTGATCATTCGTGTTACCTGAAGCTAGAGCATTAACTGACTGTGTAGGTCTAGAGGACCTATATCTAAAGAAAGATATATTTTCATTTTCTTTCCTCTACTATGTGGTCTCATTACCTGATAACTTAACTCTCTTAATCTAGTGTTTGATGTTGGGCATATTCTTATACCCATTTGCCATGTGTTTTACCCATGTTTTGCCTTGTTTTGAGTTCATAATCATTATGAAATGAATGAATTCACATTTTCATATATCTTTTGAGCTAACAAATGTTTTTAGATATTTTGAGTAGGAAACCAAGGAAAAAGGACCCAAAAATGACCCAAAGTGTGAAGAAAGAAGAGTTCGTGAAAGTTGGCCTGAAGCTATAGCTGGCGTGGCTGTCTCGACCTGAACGGAGGCCCGAGCAGCAACACGAGACAAGGAGCCCCCAAAGACTCCAAGTCGACCAATGGCATGAACATGCATCTAACTCACTTACTAAAATTGAAGAGTCAACATAACAATCTTAGCGGATGTCTGAAATAAAATAACATCAGAATACACAATCTGAAGTTGAATACATCCTTTTTTTTGAAAATCCTCTAAACATGATGAGTTGTTGGGACAAGACCCCACTAACTCGAATAAGCTGAAAACTAAAGATACATAGAGAAATCTGAATAAGCACGGTCCTCGGGAGATGAGGACTCGCCAACAGGTGTAACATGCTAACTCTGAAGAATGGATATGAACGGGGCTGAGTTTGAGTGTCAGATCCTATATCATGAAATGATATATTATAAAATGTGGGTTCAGTATGTGGAATGTACCGAGTATGCAAGCTAAGTAAAACCTCTTAAATAAGTAAAAATCATTTAAAGACATGCATAATGTAAAATATAAACAATAAGAATTTGAGAGTAGGGCTTGCATGCATTCTTTCTGAAATCATGATCTCATCAAAATATAACATAGCATCATAACTGAACCGATTGACTCAAAACTGAATTCTAATAGTCATGAGTAAAACTGAACATTGAGTCAAACCTACTTTAGAACATATATAGATATATAAATCTCATGAATGATGAACATGCATAACTGAAATTATGAGGAACAATGGAAGATTCATCTTTTAACCAACATACCACGATAGAGCTTACGTGGTCCCAACTATCACACTACAGTGGGTAAAGCTGTCCAAAGCCTTTCTAGGGCTAGGGATGATACCATGATATCGATATCAAGCTCATGGCGTAATAGGGCAGGGGATAGCTCAAAAGAGAGGTCTCGAAGAAATATATATATAAAAGTATTAACCTACGTTGGTGCGCAGTTCTGAGGCATAGTGTGATCGAACTTAGCCTACTTTGTGCTAGACACTACTCCCAAAAACATGCATATGCTCTCCATCATTTTTAAACAAAGCTCAACATCTTCTATTGACAAAGATCAATAATCAAATACATCTCAAATTTGAAATTATGCAAATGAGAAGCTTCAACTCAAACCATACCATAAGATGAAAGATAATTGGGAGACTTCACTCCAAAACCATGTGGTAAGCTTAATTCGAAAAATAATAAATCACACTTGAACATGTGGGCATTTCCTAATACTTTCAAATGCTTGAAAATACTCAATTCACATTGAAAACATGATTATAAACATGGGTAGCTTGAAAACACGTTCTTTATCATAATGTCTCATCATAATTGTACATTCATCACAAATCTTATCTTTCATGAACTTCTCATCTGTTACACCCCATAAAATATTAACGATTAGTAAGAATATGCATGGGTTGTGACGAGTAAAAAGAGCTTGAAACATGTGGGAACAGCCTCAGAGGTAGGGCTGGGTGAGGATAGGACGTGAAGGGCCAGCACGAATTGCCAGACTGCCTATGCTTTGGGCAGTGCGGCGCACCAGGGGGATAAGCGCCCAGGGAGGCGCGGTGCAGTAGGGCTTCTCTAGGCACTTTGGCTAGCACACGGCGCCGCCCAGGCCACTTCCCTATACATATATATATGTATCTTTCTCATTTCAAATGATTCATTAAATATTCCCCTCGGCCAGAAATGAAAGAACACGTAATTTTCTTCAAGTTTTCATCAAATTACGCTACCAAACTCTGTCCAAACACAAATTAACTTTAGGTATCGAGTTATAATCCTACAAGGAGCATTACTATGGAGTTATTTTCTTGAAATATGCCCGGCGAATAGGAACTCCGCCGAGTAGAAGTTATCAGAATTGCTCCAAATTAATTCCTATGCAATCACAAGCATTAAATAAGTATTTCTCCCTTTTGAACTGTTGAGAAATGGTAGGTTTTCGGCCGAGTATCTTGAAGTTGATCTATAGTTAATTCTATTATCAAAAATTATCATTTTGGCCGAATTTGATATTGAAATTAGTCCCTTTCTCCAAGTATTATAGCTATAGTTGGAAAGAGCTGTGGAATTCAAATTGGAACTCGTTAGATAATCCGGAGTCGGTATTAGAGGTATGCAAGGCTTAACCCTCGTCAAGTTATTCTCATCTTATAGTGTTACGAATTGTGTTATCAAATAGAAATAATGGTCATATATGCTGCAAATAGTCGCTACCAGTAGATTGTGAATAGACATGTTGTAAATGGATGTTGCTGGTATATAAAGATGAGATATATTGTGAAAAGATGATATCAGTAGTTTATGGTTATATTCATTGTGGTTAGCTTCTAGAAAATATATATAGACTATACCACAACATCCCTCATCGGAAAGAACATGATAAGTTTGATACACGCTAGAAGAATCATAGAAACCATTCTATTCTCCAGTTTATAGTATTAGTAGAATTGTATATTTTGTGGTCAGGCCTAGACCCTAGAGCCTCGTGAATAGTTATCAGATCGGAGCTAGTAAGTTGAATAGTATAGGCACAGCAAGGCGATATAACTACCAGCTTGACGCCTGTGTATCCAGAAAAGCACGCCCAGAGGCCATTGGCGTATCTCTACACCCCAGTGCCAGAAATTTCAATAGGAAGGCCATGTTTTAGAGCTAGCATCCTAAGGTTGTCTAGTGAACTAAGTGAGATCCTGTCACTCTATTAGCTATTACCAGTGATTGTCAGTCTTAGTGGGCTTAACAGTTATCGTATAAGTTGCTCAGGAAGCCAGCCTAGTCTTCCAGGTCAAATAGACCAGTGGGTACCCTAAGGAAGGGGACCTTATTAGTAGTTAGAGGCCGGGTTAGCACCCCAGCTGCTTCCTATCACCCACAGGTTTCTAGGAATACTTAGGTCTATATAAAGTTATCTATAAGGTTAAGAATCGCCTAGAAAAGTAATAAAAGATTTTAGTAGACCAAGATAAGGTCTAAGGGACTAATAGTACTATGTTAGTGAAATACTACCCGCGGGCTAAGGATGACAGTAAAACTCCTATGGAGGATTAGAGGCCGATCGCTCCAAAGCATGTTCATCGACTACAAGCCCTACAGTTTTCCTAAGTAGAGGAACTGAGTAGTTAGTCATTTGCGACCCTACAGTTATTATGAGTTATAGATGTCCGTGCAGGACATATAGAGAGTTGTGTTGGACCACTCCAGATCTCGCCCTATTTAGTCCAGACTATTAGAGATCATGATCACTATCAAGATCCTCTAATTAGATACAAGTGTACGACATGCCTGCTAGCAGCCTTACAGACTATCCTAGGGACGAGCAGCGATGGCGTTAGGCCTAAAAGGCCAGTTATTCCTTTTGAGTGGCTAGATTGAGATGTTAGTACAGCACCTTGGTTGGGGTTGCCCTCATTTAGGAGCCATCCATGACCACCCCATTGTTACTAGCTGTGTCGACACCGGTGAAGGGCTAGATGACGTCACTCCGAGAAGCGGTATGCCATCCGTGAGGGATGAAGATGAGGTTTGAGGTCCTCATACAGTCCATTCCATGGCTGGACTACTCTTATACCATATTGGCACACCTCATCGAGTTCGATACCCGGGGTACAAACAACAGGAGTCCACCAGACTCAAACACAGCTACAGTCCAGAGACCAAGCGGGCTCAGTACTAGACCTAGGGGACCGGTACGTTGGCTACAATATCAGTAGAGTTATAGAAACCTGGATAGGGGTATATAGATTGAGATGTGCTCTCCATGGCTTATGGGGGCCAGAGCGAGTTATTCTGTGTTGATTGTACCTTCTAGCTTATGGGGACCAGGTGATGTTCTTGGTTATATTCTTGTCTGCTAGTTATAGTTTATAAATGTGTAATTATACTATCTTAGCTTACATACATGTAGTGCTGGTTAGATGCAGATTACGAATCAGCAGGCGTACAGGTTAATCTTTCTGCCCATCATTCTATTTACTTCCGGTCTTTATCAGCTTATCTATTGCCTTACATATTCGGTACATATTATACTGACACCATCCCATGGGTGCTGCATTACTTTCCTACAGGTTTAGACAGATAGAGTTCAGGATCCTCAATAATAGTTGTTCAGAGTCAACAGTTTGCCAGCTCCTTTATTCAGAGTTGTCACGTTGTAGCAAGTGCAGTCTTCCGTTTGTATATCATCTGGGTAGGCAAGGGCCCTGTCCTGACCACTATTTGTATTCTTTGAGGCTTGCAGGCTATAGTTGTCAGTTAGTTAGCTGTTGTTGGCTGTGTGGGGCCCATATACATCTTATTTTATGTTTTTGCCGTCTGGGGCCTAGTATAGCGTCGATTTCCATTTCAATTATAACTAGATATCATGGTGGTCTTGTCAGCCCACATAGGATCCCTTCTGTTGCCTGTTGTTGGTTAGCTATTTTCATTTACAGGTGGCTATACAGCCTTGTCAGCTGGAGGGTTCATTTACAGTCGAGATATAGCCTGTTGTTTTCTTGATTAGAGGAGAAACCCTGCACCAGGTGTGCCTAGGCTCAGGAAAGTCAGTTCAGATCCTAGTAGGAAGTAGGTGTCAGTCATGCCTCCCACAGTGGGGCGTGACAAACTTGGTATCAGAGCAGTTCATATCCTAGGGATTCTGCAAGCTGTGTCTAGTAGAGTCTTGGTTATAAATGTGTTTTGCACCATATTTTATAAGTAGGAGGCTACGAGGCATGATTGTATGGTTATCCCTCTTTCTTCTCAGATCGTGCTATAGAGCAGAGTTGTACAGGGTTGAGTCTGTAAGCTTTCATTGTTATGTCCATGTAGAATGATGTTCGATGTAAGACAGACTCCATCCAGTCACAAATTAATTACAGCAGCAGGAGGGGGTATCAATGAGGCACCATAGTTGGGGGTTGGTTAGCCTAATGATGAAAGTAGACATCCTTTGCATTTCCCCATCACCCTCCCAGGGCACCAGAAACGTCATAAGGTAACAGATATGTTAGTATCATCCCCGATTTCTCCTTCAGCTTCAAAATAGTACCTCAGCATAGTATACACATGAGTTGACTTACGTACTAGATATATAAAATTTGTCTGGGACGACAAGTAGAGTTGGGTTACCTGAAATACACAAAGGATCGTGCGAGTACAATAGGAAGCATAGATAGCAATGCCATGTTGCCCAAGTTAAAGAGTAAATGAGGGCTGGAATTGTAGACTTTGAGAAGAATTAGAAAGTGGTTAAGACCCCTAATGTTTAAAAAGTTATCTAGACCCTCATAATATTAAACCCGGAGGGCAGACGAGGAGGCCAGTAGCACTTAAGTGCGTGTGATAGAGTCCATCAGCGATAAAAACACCAACAATAGTAAATTCAGGTCAGAAATAGGCCGATTTCGATGTACCATGCTAATGATGGTAGGGCATACCTGGAAGATAATGGCTATGGCCCTAGATTGTAATGTTGAAGGATAGAGAGATCATACGAACAAAATAGGCTTGAGTGTGGGTCAGAGGGATATAGGTCGATAGACCTGGTCAGTAATATCCTTGACAGTAGGAGGTAGAAGCCACGAACCCCAAAGATCAGCCTAGTGAAATCAAGGGGAAAGGTTCGAGTACCTAAATTTGGGAGGGGGAACCAGAATCACCTCCAGATTGGTAGGGCATAGGATCCCTACCGAATATCGAGAATTAAGCATCAGGCTAACAGTTAAGAGATAGTAAGGTTGTAGCCTAGAATGTTGCGGTATCCCTACCAGCTAAGAAGTCAAGGAAGTGTTGACACAGAGACTTTGACCTGGTGCCACCTACAACCCAGTGGGAAGTTATTGGCCTTGGAGAAAATAAGGGGCGGAGTCATAAGACCCAGAGGTTGACTCTGCGTCCAAAAGTTGACGGGACTTTGTTAATAAACTATAGCCAAGGTGCACATGCCCATTACTCCTTCAACCCAGAGCTTAATGAAAACGCATCAGTTTGTAAAGAGATACCTACAGATGGATTGGAAAGAAGGGAAACATTATTGAGTCGAAGCACAAGACTTCAATGACTAGCCAGGGGAAGCTGGACGACAAGAACGGAGCAGGACAATTCAAGAGGTGATCATACCTGTAAAGAAGTGGAAGGTAACAAATATGAATACATTTATAGGATTATCTCGTGCCAAGTATAAATTGACCTCAGTTGAATCAGCATGGTAAGACTAACAAAGTTGACTCATGTCTTGCCATATGGAATTATATTTCAGCTAAAGGCTATGTTAAGTAAAATTTTTAAGAAGTAGTTTAGTTGTGTGGAGCCCAAGTTTCCAATAAAGTCTGACAAAGGGGCACAATGTGCAACAAGGTTCTAGAAAGGCTTCCAAAACAAAGCATATTACGTTGAGTATGATTCCTCGTCTCCAAGTAATGGCTTAGCAGAGCACACGGTTTTGATGCCCGGAGATTTGCTACAAGTGGAAGTGGAAGCCCCTAGGTGATGATTGAAAGCATATGGATTGGAGGTAGTTGAACCAGACACATTGATATATCAACTAAACGAAGGGAGGTAAGCCTTTCAAAAGGGACGTACCGGCAGCCCAAGGTTTTCGAAAGTCCTACCTTAACATATGGCGTAAGAAGTTAAATATTGAAGCAACAACTAGGTAGTCCCAACCTTTGCCAACAAAGGGTGTTACGAGGTTTGGTAAAGGGAAAGTTTAGCGTTAGATTCATTGGCTTGTATGGAAGACAGGCAAGATGGCCCATGAGCTAGAATTACCTCCAGAGCTAGAACCTATCCATTCCTCTTTCACGTGTCAATATTGCAGAAGGGCATAGGTGACCCATTCCAAGTTGTTTCAGTTAAGGACATTCAGGTTACTGAAAAGATAGCCCACAATGAAGTTCCAGCTGTTGTGCTAGATCGGCAAGTTCGCGGGTTGAGAACTAAAGACATAGCCCCTGTTAAGATATTATGTAAGAGTAGGAAACAGAGAAGAGATGACTTGGAAGTTGAGGATGACATGAAGTCTAGATATCCTCACTTGTTTCAAGACTAATTCAGGGTGTACAATGGAGATGATGTTATTATTTAGTTGCTATATTACTGCTTACGTTATCAGTATTATTTAGCTAGTTGCCTCTTGGTGATGAAATAGACATTTATAGCATCCTGTGAGGCACCTATATTGGACTTTTATGCATTCAAGGATTTTCAGATAATCCATAATATAGGGGAGACTCTGCCAAAATTTTGCCAAAAATCAGTTTAAAAGAATTAACCCCTTTAAGCCTGAGAAAGACATTCGAGGTCGAATGTTCCTGGGGGGGAGAATGTTGCACCCCGTAAAATGTTAATGGTTAGTAAGCATATGCATGGGTTGTAAGAGTAAAAAGATATTGACGCGTGTGGAAAAAGCCTCGGAGGTAGGGTCAGGCGAGGCTAGGACATGAAGAGCCAGTGCGACGCGCCAGCCTGCCTGTGCTTTGGGTAGTGCGGCGCGCTAGGGGGATCAGCGCCCTGGGAGGTGCGGCACGGCAGAGCTTTTAGCGCTTTGGCCAGCGCGGGACACCGCCAAGGCCACCGCCCTATGCCTATATATGTGTTTCCTTGCTCATTTCAAATGATTCATTGAATATTCCCCTCGGCCAGAAATGAAAGAACACATCATTTTCTTCAAGTTTTCATCAAATTACGCTACCAAACTCCGTCCAAATTCAAATTAAATTTAGGTATTGAGTTGTAAGCCTACAAGGAGCATTACTACGGAGTTAGTTTCTCGAAAAATGCTCGGCGAATCGAAACTCTGCCAAGTAGAAGTTATCATAATTGCTCCAAATTGATTCCTATGCAGTCACAGGCATTAAGTAAGTATTTCTCTCTTTTGAACTCTTGGGAAATGGTAGGTTTTTGGCTGAGTATTTCGAATTTGAACTATAGTTGATTCTATTATCAAAAATTATCATTTTGGCCGAATTTGACATTGAAATTAGTCCCTTTCTCCTAGTATTACAGCTACAATTGGAAAGAGCTGTGGAATTTAAATTGGACCTCGTCATATAATCGGGAGTCGGTATGTTGAGGTATGTAAGGCTTAACCCTCGACAAGTTATTCTGTCATACAGTGTTACGTCTTATGTTCTCGAATTGAAATAATGGTGCCATATGCGGCAAATAGTCGCTACCGGTAGATTATGAATAGACATGTTGTAATTAGTTGTTGTTGGTATATAAAGACCAGATATGTTGTGAATAGATGCTATCAGCAGCTTATGGTTATATTCATTGTGGTTAGCTGCTAGAAAATATATATAGACTATACCACAACATCCCTCATCAGAAAGAACATGATAAGTGCGATACGCGCTAGAAGCATCATAGAAACCGTTCTATTCTCCAGTTTATTATATTAGTAGAATTGTATATTTTGTGGTCAGGCCTAGACCCTAGAGGCTCGTGAAGAGATATCGTATCGAAATTAGTTAGTTGAACAGAATAGGCATAGCTAGGCGATATAACTACCAGCTTGACGCCTGTGTAGCCAAAAAAGCACGCCCAAAGGCCATTGGCGTATCTCTACGCCCCAGGGACAGAAATTTAGATAGGAAAGCCATGCTTTAGAGCCAGAAACCTAAGGTTGTCTAGTGAACTGGGTGACATCCTATCACCCTATTAGCTATTACCAGTGATTTTCAGTCTTAGTGGGCTTAGTAGTTATCATATAAGTCGCCCAGGATGCCAGCCCAGTCGTCCAGGTCAAATAGATCCATGGGTATCCTAAGGAAGGGGACCTTATTAGTAGTTAGAGGCCAGGTCAGCACCGCAACTGATTCCTATGACCCACAGGTTTCCAAGAATGGTTAGGTCTATATAAAGTTATCTATAAGGTTAAGAATCGCCTAGAAAAGTAATATAAGATCAAAATAGACCAAGATAAGTTCTAAGGCACTAGTAGTACCACGTTAGTAAAGTACTACCTGCAGGCTAAGGATGTCAGTAAACCTCCTATGGAGGATTAGAGGTTGATCGCTCCAAAGCATGTTCGGCTAGTACCAGCCCTATAGTTGTCCTAAGTAGAGGAAGTGAGTAGTTAGTCATTCGCGACCCCGCAATTATTATGACTTATAGATTTCTGGGAAGGACATATAGAGAGTTGTGTTGGACCACTCCAGATCTCACCCTATTCAGTCCAGACTATTAGAGATCATGATCACTATCAGGATTCTCTAATCAGATACGGATGCACAGCGTGCCTGCTAGCAGCCTTACAGACTATCCTAGGGGGCGAGCAGTAGTGGCGTTAGGCCTAGAAGGCCAGTTATGCCTTTTGAGTGGCTAGATTGAGATGTTAGTACAACACCTTGGTTGGGGTTTCCCTCACTTAGGAGCCATCCATAACCACCCTAGGGTTACTAGTTGTGTCGACTCCCGCGAGGGGCTAGATGACATCGCTCCGAGGAGCGGTATGCCGTCTGTGAGGGATGAAGATGAGGTTTGAGGTCCTCATGTAGTCCATTCCATGGATAGACTACTCTTATGCCATATCGGCACATCCCATCGAGTTCGGTACCCGGGGTACAAACAGCAGGAGTCTACCGGACTTAGACACAACTACAGTCTAGGGGCCAAGCGGGTTCAATTGTAGACCTAGGGGACTGATAGGTTGGATACAGTACCAGTAGAGTCATAGTAACCCTGATAAGAGTATATAGATTGAGATGTGTTCGGTAGGGCTTATGGGGGCCCGAGTGAGTTATTTTGTGTTGATTGTACCTTCCGGCTAATGGGGTCCGGGTGAGGTTCTTTGTTGTATACTTGTCTGCTAGTTATAGTTTATAAATGTTTAATTATACTTTCTTAGCTTACATACATGTAGTGTTGGTTAGATGTAGATTACAAATCAGCAGGCATACAGGTTAATCTTTCTGCCCTTCTTTCTATTTACTTCCAGTCTTTATTAGCTTATCTATTACCTTACATATTCGGTACATATTGTCTAATGCCCTCCCCTGGGCGCTGCATTACTTGCCTATAGGTTTAGATAGACAGAATTTAGGATCCTCAGTAACAGTTGTTCAGAGTCAGCAGTTTGGCCAGCTCCTTTCATTCGGACTTGTCAGGTTGTACCAAGTGTAGTCTTCCGTTTGTATAGCATCTGGGTTGGCCGGGGTCCTATCCCGACCACTATTTGTATTCTTAGAGGCTTGCAGGCTATAGTTGTTAGTTAGTTAGTAGTTGTTGGCCGTGTGGGGCCCATATACATCTTATTTTACATCTTGGCCTTGTGGGGCCCAGTATAGCGTCTAATTTCCATTTCAGTTTTAACTGGATATCATGGTGGTCTTGGCGGCCTGCATAGGATCCCTTCTGTTGCATGTTGCTGGTTAGCTATTTTCATTTACAGGTGGCTATACAGCCTCGTCGGCTAGAGGCTGCATTTATAGCCGAGATAAAGCCCATTGTTTTCTTGATTTGAGGAGCAAGCTTGTAGTAGGTGTGCCTAGGCTCAGTTAGTCAGTTTAGATCCTAGTAGGCACTAGGTGCCAGTTATGCCTCCCAAGGTGGGGCATGATATCATCAATGGGATTTTTAATTCATAAAACTTGAAACATGATTTTAATTGAAAACATTATAAAACTTTCCCATGATTCATAATTCTATAGTAGAAACATATTTAGATCATACCCATGTAGAGAATTAGGAATTTCACGCATTGGGTTAAAACCCCATAGATTTGACACAGGAAATTTATGATTTAGAGAGGGATTGGGCATGGGTGTGAAAGAATTCATCCATTCATAACCCTACTTACCTGATTATAGATGATTCTTACACATCCTTCAATGCCCAAGAAGAAATTGAAGAGAACCTTGAAGGATATGCCTTGATCACCTCTCTCTAACCTTCTATCTTGCATGCATGAAAAAAAATAGCCTAAAATGAACTTAACTCTCTTAAAGGTCATCATTCATAACTTAAAATGATGTAGTTTAGGCCTTAGGATCTTAGGAATTACGGAAAATACCTTACTAAATTCACAGAAAATAACTATCAGTCAGTCCCTATGAGGGACATGATGATTCGTCACCTCTGTCGATGACTTGTGGTGTCATCTGTCATGTACACTGCTTATCAAGTCACCTGGGCTCTTCACGGGTGGCTAAACGATTCATTACTGGTGACCACGAATCGTGGTCACCACTCGTCACATATATTGCCTGGGATTTTTGTTTTTCTTTATAATGCTGCTCACGACCCTCCCCACGAATCATGGTGACTGACCATGACTCATGGGGTCCTTCCATTAGGTACACTACCTTCTTCCTTTTCCTTCTTAATCATCACCACCCACAACTGACCTAACGAGTTGTAGGGCCTAACCACGACTCGTGGTCTCATCCGTGGGGATCCAAATTCCAAAATTTCAACTCACCTCATGAGTCTCACCACGAGTCACATCACAACTCGTGGTCTGCTCCCACAGGTCACCTCATGACCCATTTTGTGTCCTGATGCCAGTTTTAAGTTTTTCTCCATTACAACTCCCAAGTCTGATCTTTAGGCTTCTAGGGTATAACAATATCTCTCCCTTGGAAACATTCATCTTCCAATGTTGAAGAACATACAGAAAAGTAGAGAAATACAATCATCATATTCAAATACTGATCATTTAAGCTTAAACTGATGGAATGACTATCTGTGATTTAAACTATATAGCTGAATTGAAATCACGAATCATACATACATCCATATACATAAAAGAAACTTGGGCACATGAATTGAACATAAAAACTAAATAGAGTCTTAGAGAAAAATTGATACCTCAAGCTGGAACTAAGCCGGTAGAGAATAGATGTGGGTATCTAGCCATCATATCCCCTTCGGCTTCCCACGTAGCTCCTTCAAAATGTTGATTCCTCCATAAAACTTTGACTGAAGTACTTCCTTTTTTCGTAACCTTCGAACTTGACGATCTAGTATTTCCATTGGAACCTCGTCATAACTAAGGCTGTCTTTCACACCAACACTATCCACCAGGACAACTAGAGCTGGATCACCCAAGGACTTCTTTAAGAGCGGCACATGGAAAACAGGATGCACGGAAGATAATTCTGAGGGCAACTCCGATTCATATTCCACCTTTCCAACCCGTTTTAAAATCTAGTAAGGGACAATATAACAGGGGCTTAGTTTTCCTTTCTTTCCAAACCGCATCACTCCCTTCATGGGAGACACCTTCAGAAACACCCAATCATCCACCTCGAATTCTAATTCCCTCCTTCTCACATCGGTATAGGACTTTTGGTGATTTTGAGCTTTTTTCAACCTATCTTGAATGAGCTGAAACTTTTCCATAACCTCATGAACCGAATTTGGCCCTATCATTGCCGCTTCACCAACTTCAAACCAATTGATGGGTGATATACATCTATGCCCATAGAGAGCCTCAAACGGTCCCATCTAAATGTTGGAATGGTTGTTATTGTATCCAAACTTGATAAGAGGGAAATGATCATCCCAACTACCCTTGAAGTCAATCACGCATGCTCTCAACATGTCCTCGAGAGTCTGAATTGCTCTCTCTTCTTGACCATTTGTTTTAGGGTGAAATATTGTGTTGAGCTTAACCTGAGTACCAAGTCTTTTTGAAACGACTTCCAAAACTGAGAGGTAAATTGGGTACCTCTGTCTGATATGATGGAGAAGGGCACTCCATTCAATCGAACTATCTCCCAGATATATAGTTTAGCATAGTCCTCCATCGAATCCGTGGTTTTGACAAATAAAAAATGAGCGGCCTTGGTCATCCTATCTACCACAACCCAGATGGAGTCATATTGTCGACGAGTGTGAAGCAACCCTGTGATGAAGTCCATGTTGATTTCTTCCCATTTCCAGGTAGGAATATTGATATCCTAAAGTACACCTCCTGGTCTCTGATGCTTAACTTTTTCTTGCTGAAAGTTTTGACACTTTGCTACAAACTCCGCAATGTCCTTTTGCATGCCATTCCACTAATAGACCTCCTGTATGTCACGGTACATCTTGGTGGCACCTAGATGGATAGAATACCAGGATCCATAAGCCTCGTGCAACATCCAACTCCTCAAATCATCCACATCCGGAACACATATGTGACCCTGGTATTGAAGCACACCATCTCCCCTTTTGGAGAAGACCTCTACCTTCTGATTTTTAACCGCTTCCTTTAACTTTACCAAAATAAGGTCCTCATCTTGTCTAGCTTTTACATAAGTCACCAATGACAATTTTGATCCGTTCTAAACAACAACACTGCCATCAGTCGAGTCAACAAACCTAACTCCTAACCTTGCGAGTCAATGCACATCCTTCACCAGCTCCTTCTTCCCCTCACTCACCTGAGGCACACTCTTCATAGAGAGTATGCTAAGTGCGTCTGCTACTACATTGGCCTTACCCGGATGGTAAAGCACACTCATATCGTAGTCCTTGAGTAGCTCCAACCACCTCCTTTGCTGAAGATTGAGATCCTTCTTGGTAAACACATATTGTAAACTCTTATGATCCATAAACACATCCACATGAACCCCGTACAGATAATGTCACGATATCTTCAATGCAAATACCACCATCACCAATTCAAGATCATGGGTCAGGTAATTCTTCTCATGAACTTTTAGCTGTCTAGAGGCATAAGCTATAACTTTCACGTGCTGCATCAACACACACCCAAGTATGATCCTTGAAACATCAGAATACACCATGAACCCATCAATACCCTAAGGTAGGGTTAACACCGGTGTTGAAGTAAGTCGAGTCTTCAACTCTTTGAAGCTCTTCTTACAAGCCTCTGACCACTGAAAAATGATGCAAGAAATAAAGATTTGAGGATCTGATGGGTTGGTACTATGGCTGGTGCCCGTACCAAGTCCCGAATTTCAGAGAACAAAATCTTCGTCTAGTGTTATGGCTGGCGTGTCGTGCTAGCCCTCAATCTTCAGAAATTTTCACATTAAAAATTTGGCTAGATGAGTGGCACCCCGCACCAGAGGTGTCCAGCCTTAGAGAAATTTGATGAACCTTTGGCGAGATGAAGGGGCGGCGCACTAGACCCTATCTGGAGCTGAAATTGTTGGAAATTTGACTAGGTCTGTGGCGAGATAGAAGGGATAGTGTGCCAAAGCCATTCCGTGATGAAAAATGCTAATTTTAAGGCCAAATTTTAGAGGGCAAAAAGGTCATTTGAAGGCTCATCTATAAATATAAGCCTTAGGTCGTTTGTTACATAGTTTTGGGACTTCCTTGAATAGTCTTTACTCATTTTTATTCTATAGTTCATTCATGAAAGCTTGTAAGTGATTTGGAAGGAAAACAAGGTTCTACAACTAGGTTTTCTCTTATTTACATCGTATTTTCGCATGAAGATGACTAAGTATTTATTTTTCCTCTTGTCTATGAGTGGCTAAACTCATATTATAGGGCCATGGTGAATGGATCATTGATTGACAGACTAAGTAAACTTAGTTTTGATTCTTCTTTTATGGTTGTTTGTATTTATTTGTGTTAATTTATTATTTTTGAGATTGATCACCTTGTAAGTATCCATTGGCTTTCGATTGAACTTGGGAAAGGTAATCGAAAAGGTTAAAAATAAATACAGAACGGGAATTAAAAGACACTTGAACCCATTTGTGATAGGTTAGAAGTTGTTGTTAAGGATAGGGATATACACTTTAACAGCGTTTAGTTGAAATACAAGTAGGAATAATCGTCATTTCATTGTTCTCCTTTGACAATAGGGATATAGGCATTAGGGTTCATGAAATAGTTCTTGGATGCTAGGGATAGTGGAAAGAAATGGTATAGTAACTTGCAACTAACAACAGTAGGAAGAATCATGCTAGTTTAATTATGCCTGCAAAACTCAACTTGAAACCAACCAAGTTCCATTGCCTTAGTCTATCATCATTATCGAAATACAATCACGCTTGCATTCGTTTTAGTTAATTTTTACATTTGAAGTTTTAGTAGTTTAATTTTCCAAACCAATCTTCATTTTACTTGTTTCGTAGATTAGTGAAATCAAGGTACAACCTTATAACAATTAAATTGTCAAGTCCCTGTGGGTACGATATCTGGACATAACAATCCTATATTACTTGACTACCACGTACGCTTGCATGCGCTTGGGTGACATCAAGTTTTTTTAGCGCCTTGCCGGGAACTTGAATATTGTTAAATCGTTTGTAAGTTAGAATTTTGTTTTGCTAGTCTGTATTTTACATTTGTGTCTTGTTTTTGTTAAAGTTCACAGGGTTGTTTGCCTCAGTGTATGCCAAGAACGAGAAGTCAAGGACCAACCTTAGTTTCTCTTGATCCTGAAATAGAGAGAACCTTTCGAAGGTTAGCTATGGAAAAAATCGGGCAAGAAGCCGATGAAGAGAATGAGAGAGTTCTAGTGATGCAATTTGCTAGGTTGAATATGGAAAATGCTTCTAAGAAATTGTTAAACTGGCCACTGTTGGGAACATTGAGTTGAAAGAAGGGACTGTGCGGTTGGTCCAAAACACTTGCAAATTTTAGGGCAAGCTGCACTAGAATCCCCACAGGCATCTGATGACGTTTGTAAAGCTGAGTGAAAACTTCCACTACCAAAACGTGTCAGATGAATATGTCAAGTTGACTCTATTTCCATTCTCACTAATCAGAGAGGATGCGGAGTGGCTTCAAAATGAGCCTGCAGGATACATCAACACTTGAAAGATCCTCTCCAATAATTTCATCAACCAATTTTTCTCTTCAAGAAGAACTAAAGAACTGAGGGGAAAGATCTCCAAATTCGTACAGAAAGATGGATAAACACTAGCTCAAGCATAGGAACATTACAAGGGTTTCTTGAGGGATTGTCCACACCATATGCAACCTAAGGATATAATTGGGCACAACTTCATTGAGGTTCTAAAGCCCGAATCTAAGAGCTCTTTGACGCTACTACATAAGGACAGATTCTGTTAAAAAGTTATGATGAAATTGAGGCTCTCTTGAACTTCACGTCTGCGAGGAGTCAGGATTATCGGGATTCAGGCAGAGAATTTACAGCAGCAAAGGTGCCGGGAAAGCTTGAGGTGGATGTTGTAGGGCAATCAGGGCAGACATTAGCCAGTTAGTCTATGTGATCAGCAAGTTGGTGACCACAGTAGCAAGAGGCCATGTACAGCAGGTATATAAGGTACAAATCCTACCACCATCATGTGAGGCGTGTGGAGAAGGCCTCTTAATCCCGAGTCTGTATATTTTGTGGGACAACAAGGTCGTGGTGGAGGTTTTGCAGGTAATGGTTATAATCAGGAGTACCAGAATAGAGCAAATCTCCCATGAAGAGGGAATCAAAACTTTCAAAGGCCCCAAAACACTTATTAAAGGCCAAAAGGCCAGTAGTAGAACACTTCTCTTAAGGAGATAATGAAGTAATGGATGGTGCAACAGATGCAAGTGGTAAATGAAATGCAAAAGTCCATCCATGAGCTTGAAAGGCAAATGGGGAAATTAGCCCTACGACGGAACAACAGACCATAGGGAGCACTCTCAGGTAATATAGGAAGAACCCCAAGGAAAATGTAAATGCTATTTTCTTGTGCAGTGGTAAGGAGCTAGGTGAGGTTGTCCCCCAGAAAAGAAAAAGTTGATGAGGAACAGATCGTGAGATCCAAGACTGAGGTAGAGGAGTCTAGAAACCCACAACTGAAAATTGCAGTATCTAGATCACCTCCCCCATTTCCTCAAAGGTTGAAGAAAAAGACAGAGGACACATCCTGTAGCAAGTTTCTTGAGTTGTTGAAGTAGGTTCATCAAATTTTTTTATTGGTGGAGCTTTTGCAGGAAGTTCCAAAGTATGACAGGTATCTTTGAGATATCGTGGCCAATAAGAGGAGGCATACATAGTTTGAAACTGTGGCTCTTATAGAATAGTTCAGTTCCCAAATCAAGAACAAAATTCCCAAAATGTTAGAGGATCCTAGGAGTTTCACTATTCTTGTCACTATTGGAAGCAAGGAAGTTGGTTTACCTTTGTGTGATTTGGGTGCGAACATCAATTTGATGCCTGCAACCCTATTCAGAACACTGGGACTAGGTGAACCACGTCATACCATAGTGACATTGCAGCTCGCGGATTGGTCTCTGGCCTATTCTGAGGGAATCATTAAAGATTTCATGATTAAGGTAGGACCTTTCATCCTACCGGTGGATTTTATTATCTTAGACAATGAGGCAGATGCAGCAGATTCCCTCATTCTGGGTTGAGGATTTTTAGCCACCATCGATGCAATCATACATGTTTAGTTGGGCAAGATGTCTATGAGAGTAGATGGTCAGGATGCAGTGTTTTAAGTGTTCAAAGTAGCATGAATGCCACCTCATTATGATGACTTCAAGATGAAGTCGCTGGGAGAACCTGGAGTTTGTAGTCAATTAGTGGAGAAACAAGTGTTTCATGAAAGTTTAGCATATCCTTGGTATGGTCAAAAGTCCATTCAGATGAAGGAGTGACAGGGACTATAGTCGTGTCGCGACGTTAAATCAGGCGCTGCATGGGAGGCAATCCATGAATGTCGTGCCATGGCGTTAAATAAGCACTTGATGGGAGGCAACCTATCCTTTTTAACATTTTGTATGTTTTTATTTGTTTTGTAGAGATGAACAGGGCGTAAGAGGCAAGAACAAACTAGGACATTGAGCTAAAAAGTGTAAGTACAGGGTGAGACGCCTGGCATGGGACACCAGGAGTTAATCCTAGAAGAAGAAAATTTCGTTAGGTGAGGCTACAGGGGGTGCGCCGCTCCAACCCTTATCTCTAGGAATTGTTTTTCTAAGTCTATGGTGAGATGAGGGGGTGGCGCGCCAGAGGCTTGATGGACGAAAATTGTTGGTCAATTTGAGTTACTCAAAAGACCTTAAAATTACATAAAAGTCCATGCCCCACTTTTTATTAAAATCTCATTCATCCTTTTCCCTCAAAATGTAGAAAAACAAAAATAAAAAATTTCTCTCTTTCTCCCATAGGACATAACTTCCATTTCCTTTCCCCTCCATTATAGTCTTCTCCAACAAGTTGGTGAAGCTCTCATCTTCAACTCAAGTAAGTATATTTCTTCTCTCTTGTTCGATTAATGATGCAAGTATTCTCCCACACCCTTCTTCCCCAAGATTTAGAACCCCAAAAATCACCATTACTAGTGAAAAACTTGTATTTCATGTTTTGGATTTTATTTGCTTAAAGTCTTAAATTCTTCCATGATCGCATATTATCTTTATTGGGTAGCTTGATTCTTAGTTGAATATGGTGATTTGAACTTGTGGGGATGATGGGGTAGGTGAATTTAATTATTGAATGTTGGTGGGTAGGTGCACTAATTGTAGAGAGAGAAAGTACATGAAACTTTGAATTTTTTAATGTGATAATTGCTTGAGTTGGTGAAATTCTTGATTAATTCATGTTGAATGGTAGTAAATTATTTATTTTTTGTTGATTGAATTGAATATTATTACTCCATTACATGAATTACTTGAATTGTGAATTAGAGAAGGAAAGTGACAAGGATAGCCCAGATAGTGCATTCTTGTTAAAAGCTAAATGCTAGAGGAGAGTTGAAAAGAAAGAAAAATTCATGAACTTGGTGTAGTATGAGTTAGTGAATTAAATTGAATTGTGGAGATTGGATGATGATGAGCAAATTCTTGAGTACCCTATTTGAAATTCCCACATATACACTAGCAAATTAAGTGTGGGGTGAATTTTGCACCTTCCACACTTAGTTAGTTAGCCATTTGGTTCACAAACAAATTTTATAAAATTCTTCATTTTTTTTGCTTGATAGGTACCATGGCACCAAAAGGAAAGGAGTTGATTGTAGCTAAGAAGAGATGAAAGAGAGGTAGACTAAGAAAAATGTAAGCTAGTTCTTCGGCTTCCAAAGCAGGCCCTGCAAGGAGATTCAGAGCGAAAGTAGTAGAGCCTCATGGGCTTACTTGGTTTAACACTCATAAAGAATCCAAGTATGCACCTGGGAACTGGATAGATGAGGGCCGCTTGGCACTTGAGTTCCCGACTATTCGAACAATGTACGTGAGTTGGGAGCTGGCTATATATTCAATAAGCCGAAGAGGTGCAACCTCACTTTGGTGAGGGAATTCTACATAAATTGGGACACCTCATTCGGAGAGAGTACAAAGGTCAATATCAGAGGACAGGTGGTGTGATTCATAGCTAAAAGGTTCAATGCCTTCTTAGAGACACCTGCGGTAGACCCTTCGGAGTATTTCATCTTGCTGGAGAAGCCGCCATACAAAGACATCTGCCACACTATGTGCGGTGAGCACTCAACCCCCGATAGGCGAGGGATCATAATGACACCCATTCACACTTGTGTTTGCCTATTTGAATAGGGAGGCAAAGGTGTAAGTGAAGTTGGTATGTGTTGTCTTTCTCCCTGGGACACATTTGATAGAGGTGACTCACGAGCGGATTATCTTGGTGTACATGTTGATGAAGGGGATACCGGTTAATTTTGGTACTGTGATTCATTACAATATGAGGAGATCATGAGGTAACCATAGATGGAAATATTTCCATCGAAGTCTGTTAACCATGTACTTGAAGGAGGAAGGTATCAAGGAGGAGGATGCAGACCTTGTTTTACATTGGCAGGACATTTGGATGGACATATGATAGACATTACAAAGGTGAAGGAGACTGCCGCTTCAGCAGGCCCTCTCTTACTATAGCTGATTGATAAGCCCGAGATGAGAGTTGGTAGGGTCATATGTTTGGGATGTTGGAATTACAACAGAAGATAGGAGGTTAACCAACCACTATAGAGGAGATGATAACATTATAGGCATGATACCTACTCACATATAGTGCTATGTTGATGTGTCGGGTTGGCCTTGCATTTGAGGAGCCGATTAATGATGATGAGGGTACAGTCCTTACTGGTGGTGTTTATTATTTAAACATGGAGGAGGTGGAGGATGCTTCTACAGGTGACATGAAGGATGATGCTTAGCAATCAGGAAGTTTTTTTCTCTCCCTTTATGATGTGATTGTGTGTGCACTGAGGACAGTGCACCTTTTTAAGTGTGTGGTGGAGGAAATTTAGATTCCTGTTGTTCTTTAATTGTTATATTTGTAGGTTGTAGCATTATTATGTCGTTCCTCCTAGTAGTAGCTTGATGATTCGTAGGTCATGGGTTATAATAGCTAGTATGGTGATGTTGACTTGGATGCCTGGGATGTTTGACTTGTTCATCTTGACTATGTTATGTTTGGTTGCTTTATTTTGGAGTAAATTTTTATTTTTTTTGTTTGAGTCATTATAGTCATAGAGTAATGAAGTTTTGCTATGATAGATGAATGACAAATGTCTTAAGGGAAGTTTCGTTGCATTTTTTTAATTTTTAGGATTGAGTCAGAGGTCATTCACTTGTATGCTTGTTGATATTCTACTTAGCCGTCATGCTAGAGTAAATATAGTGGTCATCTTGATTGCATGAGTTATAATCTTTGAGAGGCGCACATATCTCTTTAATTTGACTCATCATATCCTTAGGGTTTAATTATGAAATTAACTTGTCATTCAATATAAGTGTGTGAATGCGTAGCTGTTGAAACTGATTAGATTCTTATTTCCATGAGAGGTGAGCTGAATTATTTTGTATGTATATATTGGCATCTAGAACTTGCCTTACTGTATGTAGGATAACTAGTTGGTAGGGAGTTGAGAGATGATCAAGGCACTTCTTTGAAGAAGCCAATTTTTTTTCCTCTAATTTTTTTATCTTCCTAGTCATTCTCCCTTGTTAACTCCTTTAAGCCTAAAAACCTTATTCGTTCTTAGCCTCAATAGTAGCTTAATCCTTTTTGTTGTCAGATCTCAGACTTATTGATCCAAAGTAGTCTAAATCACTTTGAAACTTGAAAGTAAAGGTCCACCGAAGTATAATGTTAAGGGAAAAAGAAAAGTTGTGGTAAGGAAAGAAAAGTGAGAAAAAGGGGTGCCCATAGAAATTGTGTTGTATACTTGCTGCTAGGGAATTGAAAGAGAGGGCTTTAATTGCAAAATTCTTAGTGATTCTATGATTAGAAAACTAGCAGCCAAGTAGTGAAAAATGGGGCATGAAAAAAAAAAGACAAGGTTGAGTAGATGAAAGGTGAACATGCAAGGAAGTAGGTGGTGGACAAGTAAAGTGAAATATTTCTTAAAAGTGCTAAGGGTGGTAGTCATATAAATTGAAATACCAATCCTACCCGTCCCTTAGCTGACATTACGACCAAGAAAAGTCTTTGTGATTTTAATCTCTTAAAGCAATTAGGTAGTCTTAACGTACATGAAGGGAAAGCCTATGGTATGTCGCATATGTGCATTACATCATTTGTGAGAGTGAGTGTGCCTTACTTATTGTGTTTCATGTCTTATATTGATGGAGTTAAGAGAGGAACATCACTAAAAGTGAGAGGCACAAGAGGTCTAATTCGGTGTACGACTTGTTGCATGTGTCACACTTAATCATGTGGTCCTTTCTGTTAAGAACATGAGTCATTTATAGAGGTTGTGTGTTCTTGATTGCAAAATCTTTCTATGTGCTTTGTTGAGAATTGTTGTATGATGATAAACCACTTTATGTATGCTCTGTGCTAGTTGGTTGAGTATGAGTTGATAGAGGTGTCAAGTGTGATGGTGAAACATGATTTTAGGTATGTTTTAAGGATTGTTCGAGGTTGAACAATGGTTTATGTGTGGGGTGGTGATGTTGGGAATATTTTAATGCCTATTTGCCATGTTTCTACCGATATTTGATCATGTATTGAGTTCATAATCCTTAATTTATTCTTAAATTCTTTTATGTGTGTGTTTTATGCGCTAACAAACGATTTGAGTAGGAAATTAAGAAAAATGGGCTCAAAATGATGAAAAAAATGAAGATTTGAGGATCTGACAGGTTCGGTGATATGGATTGCACCCCGTACCAAGTCCCAAACTTTAGAGAAAAAAATCTCAGTCTGGTGCTATGCACGCCAGCCCTCAAACTTCAGAGAATTTCACTTCAAAATTTTGGCAAGATGAGTGGCACCCCGTGCCAGAGATATCCAGACTTAGAGAAATTTGATGAACACTTTGGCGAGATGAAGGGGGCGGAGCGCTAAACCTTATCTAGAGCTAAAATTTCTAGAAATTTGACTAAGTCTGTGGAGAGATAGGAGGGGTGGCGCGCCAGAGCCATTCCGTGATGAAAAATGCTAATTTTAAAGCCAAGTTTTGGAGGGCAAAAAGGTCATTTGAAGGCCCTTCTATAGATATAAGCCTTAGGTCATTTGTTACGCTATTTGTGGACTTGTTTGAAGCAGTATTTAATCATTTTGTTCCGTAGTTCATTCATTAAAGCTTGTAAGCCGTTTGGAAGGAAGACAAGGTTCTACAACTAGCTTTTCTCTTCTTTACTTCATATTTTAACATGATGATGACTAAGTATTTATTTTTCTACTTTTCTATGAGTGGCTACACTCATACTGTAGGGTTGTGTCCATGGTGAATTGTTGTTTGTTTGATAGACTAAATAAAATTAGTTCTGATTCTTCTTTTATGGTTGTTTGTATTTATTTGTGTTAATTTATTATCTATGATATTGGTCACCTTGAAAATAATCCATTGGCTTTCGATTCAACTTGCGAAAGGGAATCGAAAGGGTTAAAAATAAATACAGAACGGGAATTCAAATACCCTTCAACCTATTGGTGGTAGGATAGAAGTTGTCGTTAAGGATAGGGATATACCCTTCAACAGTTTTTAGTTGAAATATAAGTAGGCATAAACATTGTTTCATTGTTTTCTGCGACCATAGGGATATAGGCATTAGGGTTCATGAAATATTTTTGGGATGCTAGGGATAGTGGCAAGAAATGGGATAGTAACTTGCAACTAACAATTGTAGGAAGAATCATGCTAGTTTAATTACGTCTGGGAAACCCAACTTGAAACCAACCAAGTGTCATTGCCCTAGTCTGTCATCATTATCGAAATACTATCAAGCTTGCATTCGTTTTAGTTAATTTTTACATTTTAAGTCTTAGTAGTTTAATTTTCTAAATCAATCTTCATTTTACTTGTTTCATAGATTAGTGAAATCAAAGTATAACCTTATAACAATTAAATTGATAAGTCCTTGTTTGTACGATATATGGACTTATCAATTCTATATTACTTGACGACCACATGCGCTTGCGTGCACTTGGCTGAACACAGTAACTAAAAAGATTTTATAAAGTAACATTATTGACTCAACTCTAACTCTATCTATGAAGCCTCTATAACTGAAGACAAGAGCCAGACATAGCTCCTACGGCTACCTCAAGCTCTATAAAATAAAATTACTTCAAAACTCAACTGGGACTCTCCGAAAGTAGGATGCCTCACCAGCTACTGAATGAATGTGAGATCCTAATGAACCATCTGCTATTGATAATGTTTACTTGAATCTGCATCATAATAAGATGCATTGCCAAAGGGGTGTCAGTACGTGGAATGTACTGTATGTAATAAGGCTAAATGAACCAACAATTAACCAAGAATGTATAAACTGAAAGAATAAACTGACTGAAGTAACATGACTGAAACTGAAGCTCTGAATGATGCATAAAACACAATACTAACAATGTGTAGAACAGTTATGCAGTAGAACTATTCATCAAAACAATCTCTGAAAAATAGAGGTAAAACTGTAAAACTTTAACTTGGGGAGTTTCTCATAACCAACACAATCATGAATGAGCACATGATGCCCAACTATCTTGCTCAAGTTGGAAGAGCCACACAAAGCCTTGCCAGGGCAAAGAACGATCACTATTTGTGGATCCATAACTAAGACCTAACCAGGGGCTTAACTAAGGAGTCACTTGAACCAACAACATGATCCTAACCTACGCTAGCTACATAGTTCTTGGGCTTATGAGTTATTTAAACCCTTCACCCACTCGGTTCTAAATGTTCCTCCCAAAACATATGCTCATATACGTATGCATATCTGAGGAAACTGAAAATATCATTGAAAAAGCATTTTAGCTACAAATATAATAAGATGTTATAAGTCTCTATGGAGCCTTTCTCTTAAAATATTCTATACTCCAAAAATCTCTTTGAAAACTTGTGAGCTTCTATGCTCAAAACATCTCATGAGTTTCAAAATGAGACTTTACTTTAGCTTTTTAAAATCATGCTCAAAAATATTCTTTCTTTCTCAAAATCTCTTCATGATAATTCTTTTAAAAATTTACTCAACTTGATGAAAATAATTCATTTATCTTAAATACTTTATGCATTAAGGTTCATGGGATAAGAGTCATGAACCAATCATCAATCAAAAACTCAAGAATTCAATAGAATATTATCGATAAAATCAACAGAATGATAACCAATAGCAAATGGATACAATGGATACAATTAAATATGGAGAATTCAACAATGAGTAACTGAATCAATGGGGAAGAAGACAATTCATGATTTTAGCCAAAAACCCTAGCTTTAATCTCAATGAATTCTTGCATAGATGTAGAGCATAAGAATGATTAGAATTCCTCACTTTAGTTATCCTTACATACCTAGAAGGTTGAACTTACACTAAAGCTTGAAGAACCCTAGGTTGAGGATGATGAATCCTTAGCTTGCTTGATGAACTTGAGAGCTAATAATCTTGAATTTATGTTGTAATGAATGGGAATAATAGTTTGGACTAATTAAACACTTAAAATATACTCTTTAGAAATCCTAAAACATTCTAGATTAGGTGATCAAAATATGGGAAGTTACTAAAATACCCTCAGGAACTCAGTTTGAAAATTGATTCATCCAGTGGCGATGAGTCGTCATACCTCTTGTGGTGACTGACCATGACTCATGGTCACTGGAGTCTGGTTGGTCACTCTCTAATCTCACCACAGCTCCATGTCATGACCCGTCAAGTGTTACCACAAGTGGTATAGTGACTCATGGTCACTGACACTTCCTTGGTCTTTTCTTTGAATCTCACACCACAATTGATCTTAACGAGTCGTCATATGGCTCATTTGATCAGTGACTAGAAACCTAGTTTCTTACCACAAGTCATGTCTCAATCCATGATATCTTATCATGAATCATGATATGACTCATCCTATAGGATTTTGTCAGTTTTCTGCTGGTTTTTACTTAAGTCAAGGGTCTAATCTTAGGGATTTTTTAGGGTTGTTATAGTTGGAGATCAAGTCCTTGTATTAAGAAGACTTATTATAACTTTCTATAAGTCTAGGTGAAAATTCACCTCAAAGTGGGATGGACCATATGTCATACAAGAAGCATATTCAAATGGCGCTTACAAGCTTGTTGATGCAGATGGCATGAGGATCGGTCCCATTAACATAAAATTCTTGAAAAGGTACTATCATTGATGCAAGATGATGCTTCTTAATGCACAAGCAAAAACTATATGTTACTCCTAGCTAAACGATATATGTACGTCTAATAAAAATGTCTGCTAGGTTGAAAAACTTTCAAGGGGTGGCCTAGGAAAATTTTTGGACACAAAAGGTCCGCTAGGTTGAAAACCTCGCAAGAGGAGGCCTAAGAAAAATTCAGGGCATAAAAAAAATGCAAGTGGAAGAAAGAGTCTTACTTGTCAAGATATAATTTTCTACTACGAAGGCACAAAGACAATAAACTAACTCTTAGAAGGAAGTTGAAGCCTAATGCGGTAACATCAACGACCAAAACAAGTGAATATTTCTTGAGGTTGAACGCAAAAGAAATATCAGCATGAACATGCGACATAAAGCAAACAGAAGGAGTTTTTATTATTGTTAAGAACATCAATTATTTAACTAAATGCCAAAAAATGTTTGAGTGAAATACTTCTTATGGGATAATCTAAACATAGCTTATAATCGACTAAATTTTGAAGGGTAGCCTCTAAGCCTCATCTTTTTTTCTTCTATGTTTTCTGAGGCATTGTAGCACCTCGGATAATTTGAGAGATAAAATAGTGCTTTTGAGGAAGGACTAAGAGTACATAATAGGCTAAGAAGGAAGTGTTATGAGTTATTTGAGTCACTCTATGGTCTATTTAAGATTGGACATCGATCAAGTTGTAGAAAAAATTTCCGAAAAAGTTATCTCAAAATTTCCTTCTTTACATTCTATGAAATTTAGGTCAAATGTCTCGAAGATTTTCTCCCAATAAATAAGGATTTAGGGGGTGTGCGACCTATCCAATTAAATATCTATGAGCCTAGTTTCAATCCGTTTGTCAATCCGAGTTCAGAGTAGAGAGATATTCACGTTTTTGTGAGACCACTCAAGCAGGCACGTCACAAGGGTCTAAGGCGGTGGAAGGCTATTTCAGCCCCTTTGGTGGGTTTTTCTTCATCCAAATTCATTTTCCAGAAACCTAATTCGTAATAAAACTCTCTTAAGTACTCTCCATGATTTTCCTGGGGTTTTGGGGTTAGAATTCATTGCTCAACATGGTTTTGGTGTCGGAAAGTCGGGAATCGCGTGTAGTCCATGGTTTGGTGTCTTTTCCAGGCTATTGGTGGATGTTTCGTGGTGAAGTTGTTGTTAAACCTTCTTCCTTTTTTCCCCTTAGTGTTTAAGGTTGGTTATAGGTGTTTTCACCTCAGTAGTTTGTTGTCTCAGAGGTTCTACCGTCGAATTCCTATGAATATTGTCGAGTAAGCTTTGTTGGTCTTATTTTGTTATTGAGTTGTGCTGGATATGTTTTAGCATAATATTGGACTGGATTTAGGCAGTAGGTTCATGGTGTTGAAGGCTCAAGTTCATATAGTCTTGAAGATAAGGTACGTTAGGCTTGTCCCTCCCCTTGCCGGCATGAATTCCATAGCCATTGTCGCCCGTGTTAACGTATGTGATGGATGCTTTGTGATGGCTTGTGTTTTGATAATATTGAACTCTTGTTCTACTGTTTATATGGTTATAAATGTGTGTATAAGTTTCTAGTTTGGTTGGTGGCTCGGGCCTGAGTGCGGAGAATCATAGTTATGGAAAATTATTAGGCTCGTATCGAGAGGTCATGTGTGAGGCGTGTGGTTCTTGTAGCAAGTTAGGAGATTTTAGTATGGATAAGATTAGGTGATGATACTGAAAAGTGAATTAGGTATTATAGTGGTTAAGGTCTATGGTTGCGATGATCTTTTGTTATATTCGAATTGGCGATCATGTCGACCGTGTCGATGGCACGTGACAGCCGTGGTGACACTTGGGCTGATTTGGCCGTGTCCCTTGAAGTTAATTGTAAGTATAGTGGTTTGTGGGCTGTTTTTAATGCTTGGGGATAGACTATTTAGGATGGTAATCCCCAGCTCGGCTAGTGGCTCATCGGTGGATAGCTAGATGTGAAAGAGTAGTACTAAGTTGTATTAGTCGGGTTGTGGAATTTGAGAGCCGATTGTGGGCTGTTTGAGCATGCATTATTATTGTTGTGGATTGTGTATGTGTTGTGTTTGACTCTTTATGGCTTATGGATACCCGATGCACAGGAATTTTTCCGGCTAGGGGTCGAGCCCAGGTACCTTGTAGCTTGTGGATACCCATAGCACGAGAGTATTTTAGGTTGAGGGGTTGAGCCCAAGGAGTTATAGACCTACATGGTTGAGGATGATGTCCTATGTAGTGTCGAGTTGAGACATGATTCGAGAGTGGTCCAACATGTTTGATCCTTCCTAGGATCACGATTTGGTTCTCCCAGATGGATTGATCTATGCTAACTATACGCAGCTGAGAGAGAGAGTCCGGCAGTGCTTGATTGATGATGTTCACTGACTGGTGTTTACTTTTGATATGTTTGGCATTATATTGTAATTACTACTTGTGTTATATATTATCTGATAGCAGTAGATGGTAGATGTTGGCTGGTGTTAGGTGGAGGCCATTGAGAGGTCTAGAGGTGATGATAGGTGAGCTATGTTGCTAGGTTCTGCTGTGTCGTTGTTTACTTTTGGACTTGCCGGGCTGATGGGGGCCAGGTAGGTTTTGTTTGTATGTTCGTTTGTACTTGCCAAGCCTATGGGGGCCAGGTAGGTTCTATGTGTTTACTTATGTTGAGTCTCCTTCTGCGATATCTGGTATTTCTGCGATATCTGGTATGTTGAGTCTACGTACACTATTGTACTGACGCCCTAGTTGAGGCATTGCATTCATTCCTGCAGGTGATGGTGGGATGTTAGATCGAGTTCTTGGGTGCTGAGTGGAATTCCAGCTGAGTTGGTGCACTCTAAGTCTTTTGAAGTCACCAGATGTTTGAGTTAAGGGTAGTTCGGGGCCCTGTACGGATCATTTGATTACTAATATATTCATAGAGGCTCACAGACATTGTTGTGGTTTTAGTATGTTATTATAGGCCAAGTGGGCCATATTGTATAGTTATTTTGCATTCCTTTGGCCTTGACGGGATATGGTATTATTTTTGGTTGGTCAGGTGAGCTAGCTTCCACTATAGTATATCATCTTATTCTGATTTTATAGTTGTTGTGTTGTCGAACCTCATCGGTTCTAGACTTGATTTTATTTTTGGGAGTCGTGTATGCTTATATCAGGGGTGGAACCAGGTTCCAGTCACACGTCCTCGGGTTTTAGGGTGTGACTGGCATTGCATTGACCAAGGAAATATTAGCACTTCTATGGTACTCCTCTTCAGTGGCTAAGACTTTAGGTTCGACTTCTTCAAATCCTTTCTCAACAACATCTCGGATAGCTTTTAAATCATTCACCTTCTTCTTTGTCTTCTGAAGAGACTAGCAGGTTGCAGATAATTCTTTGGATTTCTCATATTTTTCACTTAAGACAAGATCAAGATGTTCCTTCAATTTTAAAAATAACTCTGACTTCTCAACTTCCGCTGCAATATCAACAAGAGTCGATCGCATCTGGTTATAGGAAGTGGGAAGCCCAAAGAAAGACTCCAATAAGTCCTTCAAAGGAGAAATATCCACACCTTTTCTATCCATAACCTCGAGAATTACCTAGACCTTTTTTTTAGAGACGTAGCATAATCTGTAGTAAGGTCAGAAAGCTTTTCTTGAATTTTGGTCTAAGCTTCCAAAATAAAATTCTTTCAAAGCTTCAAAACAACCTTTCTTCCATCAAAAACAGATATGGTTGTTTGTGGTAATTGGATTCTGCTTTATCTATAGATCTGCTATGAGGAATCGAAGTGGCTCCTTGCTCCTATTAGATGTTAGAAGTGATTTTTTTGAGTTTGGCCCTGCTACAGATTAATTACTGTCATGTGACTTAATTTGGTTGAATGTTTACAAAATGTTGACATTGCTTAGCTGCATAAGAATGATAAGCAATTAGTTAAGTCATTGCGGTACCATGGGATAAGAGATAAGTTTAAATTTTTCTTTTTAATAGCTGTCAAATTCCTTGAAGAACTACCATTGTTATAAAAAATCTCCACTACATGAAAATTAGTATCTCCTGGCTCATCCAAAGATGGTTTCACTTTCTTCCAATAACGATCTTCACAAATGTTACTGCTCTAGTTTTAAGATGGTCTTTCTTTAGAAGTTTGATAAGCCTGCACAAGTATGTATTTTTTCTAAGCTTCTTCATATGGAGGTTCCATACTCTAGTGTAGCATAACTACCTTAGACCACAAAACCAGAGGCTTATCACAACTAAGACCTCTTCCTTGTGTTCTCGAAAGGTGTCAGTAATAGGACAAACAACATTCACCAAGAATTGTATGTGCTTTTCAAGAAAGTTCGTATGCACCTTTTTCCACCAAGATTTATAATTCAGTGACAAATTCACTAGGAGGAAATGTTGCCCCAGCCTTAAATTTAGTTAACATGCAAATTCATGTGAATTTTAATCCATCTTCTCTTGAAGCCTCACGAAAATATTGTTCCAATCCACCCAGAGCATATTGGGAAAAGCCGAATTGGTAAATAAATCTATGAGGATTATAAGGCTCAATAAAAGACATCTGCATTCTTCAAAGCAATATAGTTGCAGCAAATACACATAGAGTAATTCAATTCAAACTCCTTTTCACTTCCATCATGGCGGTAGTGGTACAGATGAGGCCTATTGACCATTGTTACATCCCCAATGATTTTTCCTCCTCCATGAATACGCTTTTTGCCGTCCTCTTTTCTGAAATATCTAGCAGCACCCTCACCAGAATATGAGGACATAAGGGGATCAACTAGACCACTTGCTAATGAATAATGAGTCTTGAAATAATAGGCCAACCAACCATACACGTAATGAACCAAAAAGAAAGCTCAAACAGAATCAAGTTGCAAGCACTTTGAAATTGTATTTAAAAACCCTTTTAAATGCAAGCTAAAATTGGGACCGCATGTCACGCCCCAACCTGGGCGGTATAACTGGCACCTAATGTCACACTTGACGATGAGCTGACTCAGCCGGACATATACACCTCTGGTGCACATCAGCATCACATAATAAAGAAAATAATCAAGTATATCTCAGTTTAAAGAAGCCCTTGGCCGACAAGGCCGCAATATAAACACTTGCACGGATATTAAGCTAACCCAACAGTTCATAATAATATTAACATCCTATGCAGGCTGACAAGACCACCATATTGTCTAAATCAAATTAAGTGAACATAGACATATATACAAGGGCCATTAAGGCCGCCAAACTGCTCCGACAAAACAATAGAGCTAACATAGGCAACAACGTACCTCTGCACAATCCCATTGTCTGCAAGCCACTAAGGAGTAAATACTTGGCCGGGATAGGCACCGGCCTACCCAAAAGAACTATACAAAAAAATACAAGCAAACCTCTATAGTATGGAAACTTCAAAAGCGAGGAGCTAGCCAATGTTCTAAGCTTAAACTGCTACATAGGAGGTCCCTTAACCTGTTTGTCAGAACCTGCAGGAAAGAGTGTAGTGCCCCCAGGCTTGGGCATCAATACAACAATGCACCGAGTATGTAAAGCGATAACAATAAGCTGGAACTAAACTGATAGTAAAAATAGAATGTAAACAACTATAAGAATAAGAGAATAACCTGAAATATCTTGTTATGTTATACAGGAAACCAAGTAGGCAATAGTCAAAAAAGAACCTAACCTAGTCCCCATAAGCCTGGGAGGTACAAACAATAGTCAGATGGAAAGCGATTAGGATAACAAGGCTGCCAACTAATAACACAATTATGCCCCACATGGCCGACAACACATGTCCAACAACCTGTTGTCTTCAAGCCAACATAGAATAAGTTGGCTGTTACAAAAAATAGTTAGTTGCCAGGTTGTTGGACATACGGTGTCAGCCATATTAGGCCTAATTGTGTTATCAGTTGTAAGCCTTGTTGGCTTGTATATATGTATATGTGCTCCTGTCACCCTTTTCATATGATTTAGACAGCATGATTGTCTTGTCGGCTAGCATAGGATGATATTATTATTCCAACTGTTGGGTCAGCTATTTTTGCGCAGGTGTATGTTGCAGCCTTGTTGGCCTAAGGCTATGCTTTAAGCTGTGATATAGCTTATTGTTTACTTTAATATATGTTGCTAGCATGAACCAGAAGTGTATAGGTCCAGCTAGGTTAGCTCAGGGTTCAGTATGGCATTAGGTGTCGTTTACGTCTCTCAAGGTGCGGGGTGACAAACTTGGTATCAGAGCAACGTCATATCCTAGGGAGTCTGCAAACCGTGTCTAGTAGAGTCTTATTTATAAATGTGTTATGCACCACATTTTATAAGTAGGAAGCTATGCGACATGATAGTATGGTTACCCTTCTTCTGCTCAAATCGTGTGCTAGAGCTGAGTCTTACAGGGATAAATTCTTGAACTCCTAATTGCGGCCTGCATACAAAAATAATTCTTACAAGGCAGACCGCTGTCAATCAGATGCTAGATCCAGCAGCAGGAGCAGGTATAGGGAATTTTTCATAAGTAGAGACAGCCAAGCATGACGCTAAAAAGGAGACATCCTCTTGATCTCCTCAATTTCTCCACTACATTAGGAGCCTCTAGTTTTGACAGAATTGCCAGTGCTACCTTCGTCTACTCCCCTTTTCATCTAATTAACATTGAGAAGTATAGTATATATGTTGGCTCACTTAGTAAAGATTCAGCAATAGACAGGGACACCAATTAATGTTAGATCACCTGGAAGGTACGAAAGGTTGTGAAATTGTGTGATTCTTACTTTAAGCCCTCCAGAGTTTTTCGAGTCTCATACCATAGCCCCACTACAGAATGATATGGTTATTTCTCGAATCCTAGCCTTTTCTCAGAATAGAAGAGGGTGTAATTGTTGACGGTATGTTATCTAGAGTAAATAACAAAGAAGGGCTAGACGCGTTGATTCCTTAAGGACGTTACAAAAGAGGTCAAGAACCCTAGTACTTAAATAGGACACCTAGGCCTTCACTACAGTAAATTTAGGATAACAGGTAAGACTGTCAGGGATGTCAAGTACATGTGAGAACCATAAGCAATAGACTCCCAGCAGTAGAAAAGCTCGGATCAGATCAGACTAATTCCATCGCATTGTGTTGATGGCGGTAGGGAATACCTAGAGAATTATAACTATGGTCCCTCAACTTATTAAGTGAAAGAACAAAGAGGTTATATTATGAGAACCGACCCGAGTATGGGATAGGACAATTGGGTCAGTCGACTTGGCTAGTAGTATCCTTGTCAGTATGGCATATGGGGCACGGATCCCAGACTTCAGCATACACAGGTAAGGGCTAGACAAGAACATCTAGTTCTTGAAAAGATCAGAACAACATCTATGCTTTAGTTGGTCAATTATACTTGGAGTCATCACCCAAATGTCGAGATATGAGCATTAAGGTTGAGTTGCAGAAGGTAAAGGTCGTAAAGACTTAGCCAGACCCACAACTCCAACAGAAGTTTGCAGCTTTCTAGGGTTAGCTGGGCATTAGAGAAGATTTGTGGAAGGATTCTTCCCCTAAACAACACCATTGATGAAGTTGACTCAGACGATAGATAAATTCCAATGGATCAAGGTTTATGAGCAGAGTTTCCTGAAAAGAAAGATAGATAGACATCGGTACCAGTAATTGCTTTACTAAAGGATTTAAAGGGTATGTTGTATGCTATAATTCTTTAGGAATTAAGTTAGGATGTGTTTTGATGCAGCATTGAAAGGTTAATGCCTACGCCTTGAGGCAGCTAAGGAAGCACGAGAAGAACTATCCCACCCATGCTTTAGAATTAGATGCAGTTGTTCATGCTCTGAGTATTTGGAGGCACTACTTATATGGTGTTCATCTAGACATCTTTGTTGACCACAAGAGCCTCCAGTATCTTTTTAAGCAGAAAAGTTGAACTTGAGGCAATATCACTAGCTTGAGTTGCTGAAGGACTATGACATAGATATCTTAGATCACCAAGGGAAGGCTAAAATTGTAGACGATGCCCTCAGTCGCAGATCCATGGGAAGCTTATCATACTTGATGCCAGAAAAGAGGGATTGGGCTCGAGAGCTACACCAGCTGGCCAGTTTAGGAGTTCGACTAATGATTGAGACGATAGTGGGGTTGTTATCCATAATACGACAGTGTCATCTTTAGTTGTGGTGATGAAAAAGCGATAATACGACGACCCTAGCCTAGTATAGCTCAGAGGCAAGGCTTAGCAGGAAGAGTTATTTTCCTGTGAAATAACAAGAGATGAAGTCTTGAGATTTAAACATCGGCTCTATGCTCTAGATGTGGAAGGGCTTCACCAGTAGATTATAGCAGAGGGGATGAAGAAAGATATTGCCGAGTTTGTAACACAGTGTCCCAATTGCCAGCAGGTAAAAGCTGAACATCAGAAACCTAGTGGGCTGACTCAGTAGATAGTTGTGCCTATGTGGAAATGGGAAGCATTCAATATGGACTTTCTTATAGGGTTACCTCATACCAGGCATAGATTTGACTCTATTTGGGTCATTTTTGATAGGCTGACAAATCAGCCCATTTCATTTCAGTCAGGACTATGTTTTCAGCTGAATATTATGTTGAGTTGTACATTAAAGAGATAGTCCAACTGCATGGTGTTCCGGTGTCTAACATCTCTGATAAAGGGTCACAATTCACAGTAAGATTCTAAAAGTCATTTCAGCAAGGTTGTGGGACGCAGGTTTACTTGAGTACAACTTTTCATCCCAACACAGATGGCCAAGCAGAGCGCATAATTTAGATGCTTGAGGATATGTTATGGGCGTGTGTGCTAGACTTTAGAGGAAGTTGGGATGATCACCTACCTATTATTGAGTTTGCATATAATAACATTTACCATCCTACCATTATGGTGGCACCTTATGAGGCCTTGTATAGGTGAAAATGCAGGTTCCCCCAGGATGGTTTGAAGTAGGTGAGTTAGGTTTGATTGGACCTGACCTGATACATCAATCAAAAGAGAAAGTTAAGATGATGAGAGAGCATTTATTGACAGCCCAGAGTCATTAGAAGTCCTATTCCGAGATACGGTGTAGAGAATTAGAGTTTATGTTGATTCCTGAAAGTCTCGCCTGCGAAGGGCATCATCAGATTTGGAAAGAATGGCAAGATTAGCCCTATATTCATTGGGTCATACTGGATCCTCTGGGACATAAGCCAAGTGGCTTATGAGTTAGAATTGCCTTCAGGGCTAGAATCTATTTATCTAGTCTTTCAAGTATCGATGCTACGCAAGTGCGTAGGAGACCCTTCTTGGTTTGTCCTAGTCAAGGATGTTTAGGTCATAGAGGAGTTTTCATATGAGGAGGCTCCAATAGCCATATTGGATTGGCAGGTCCGTAGTGTGAGGACCAAGGATATAGCTTCTGTTAAAGTCTCGTAAAAAAATAGAAATGTAAAAGAAACAACTTGGGAAACTGAGGACGACATGAGGTCTAGATACCTTTACTTAGTTCTGACTCTATGATAATAGCACACCGACTCAGAGAGATACAGTTGAGGTGAGATAGTTCTGAAATGTTGCTTGTTGCTTTTGTTATCATTATTGTTGGTTGCTCACTTATTTGTTGTGGATCTATGCTATATAGTTGTTTCTAGCATCCTGTGAGACTCTTATGTTGGACTTTTCTATGTTTCAGGTTTCCAGATAGTCCATAATACAGAGGAGACTCTGCCAAAAATTTTCTGGTGATACCAAAAAACTTAGTCTTTTAAGATTAAATTATGTTTGAGGATGAATGTCCCTGGGGGGGATGATGTCACACCCCATAAGTTTTCTTCGTCTAACCAATGTGTGCGTGTTCTTGTCAAGAGTTCTTAGAATACGACACATGCGAGAGAAGGCTTGAGAACGAAACGCATGAGCGGGTTATCGAGCGAGTGGGAGGATAGAGCCAGAGGCAGGCCGCAATGGGCACCGCTTTGTAGACCTCCTCCCACACTAGGAGGAGCGCATTGTGCCTTTGCTCCACCTCGATGGGAGGTGCGCCGTGGACCCCCTACATTGCCTCCCTCTGTATATATATAGAGTTAAGTGATGTTTAATTATTTAAATATTTTCCTAAACAGAGTAGCAGCCTTAGCGATTTTCCCTCACTAGATTCGCATTAGTTGAAGGTGAATTAAGTTATCACATCTCGTATAATTGCAAATTCTTCTTGGGAATGAATCTCAGGCCAATGAAGAACATACCTGTGAAGTTAAATCTTTGAAATTGTCTCGGATTGACGGAGTTCTAGTGAATAGAAATCATAGAAATCATCTTTATTCAAGTGCAGAATTCTTAAAAAGTGATAGTAATTACTTCAACCCTCTTAATTCATAAGAATTCGTAAGGTTTTCACCCAATTGAATTCATTCTGACTTGTTTTCATTGCGTCTTGTGGGATGATGCTGCTAGCCAATTTTCTTGAAATAGAATAGCCTACTTCTCATGAAGTATGAGCTAAGACGTGGAAGGATTGCCAGTTTATAGTTGCAGCTGATCAATTGAGTGGAGTTCGATAGTTGAGCTATATTAAGGCTAACCTCTTTCAATAAATTATTCCCATCGTATAGTTGACATGATTTGTGCTTTCGTAGTAGTTCGTGTTTACGTGCATTGTGGTGAGCTGCTATGAGTTGAATTGATGTTGTATTATGGTATCCCTCATCGGGATTAGGATTATTCTATCTTTTCCTCTTGTTATAAGTAGCCTAGAGATTATTGATTCGTATTGTTGCCGCCTAGATTGGCTAGTGAAGTTTTGCTGGCCATAGAGGTTGTGGTTAGCTGTTGAGCATACTTTTTTAAATTGGGCAGCCTAGGACATAGTTACGGGTCGTAGGTGAAGGTGGCGTCAGTTTTGGTAGTTCTCCCTATTTGCTTAGGAGAAGTTTTAAATTATTTATATAAATAATTTTTAGGTTATTTTGAGTAGAAGGAGATGATAGAAGCATAGAGAAGTAATTAGACGCAATTAGGGACAAGTTGTTGTGAATTTTAATTCATGTCTTGGAGATTTCTTTCTTGAATGTTTTCTTCATTATTGGATTATTTAACATCAATTCTTGCAATATTCAAAGCAGGTTTTCTTTCAATCATCATTATAAGTATTCAATTATGTGTTTGTCTATGAATACTAATGATAATCTTACAATCATGAGAGGCCAAAGCCTTCACAACTTGGGTTGTGGGAACCATGGTGGATTAACGAACTAGGGTTATACAAAGTGATTCGAAACCAATGTTAAATTCTTATATTGTATTCTCTTCATTTTTAATATTTTTAATGAAGAGCAACGTTAAGACTTGTCCGAATTCTTTACGTGCTTGAACCTAAAGAAGTAGAGATTAGTAAAAAAGAATTACAACAATGCCTTGATCTATATGGGTCATTGTATAACTTGAGTTGCGGTTGTAGGATAGCTAATTTAGAACAAATTGATAATGGTTTAATTGAAATTGCTCATGACACCTAACTCGGTGATTGAGTATAGTTATCCAATAAGGACGAACTAGTCATTTGGATGAACCCTAGTTATTAGTTCAATAAGTAAGCATTGGGATAGATCACGAGTATAAACTCAAAGTAGTTATGAACCCATTGGGAACACTTACCCTAGTTAAATGCAAATCTTGATAAACAACAACTGATTTTCAATCTTGTCTTACTATTGTTTTCAATAAATCCCCTTTTTTAGAGATAATAGACCTAAAAGCTTAAATACCTGCATTAGTCTAATTCTTACCAAATTCCTTGTGGGTTCGACCCCAATCTTTATTGGTTTTTCTTTATTGACAACGTCCGTTTCATACTTTGTTAGAAATGTGAGTTTGAGCATTATCAAAAAGTGGCTCCGTTGCTGGGGAATACAACTAAGAATAAATTAATTGCTTGAGTTTAACTTTTAGTTGTTATTTCCTTATCTACATTTTCTTTTTATTTTTGACACCCACAGGTTGTTTCTTGGAGAATGCCAAGTACTAAACGTAGTGGAAACTCCCTGTTTCCTTTTGATCTTGAATTAGAGTGAACACTGCAAATAATAGAAAACCAGGAGCAATGAGAGGCCCATCTTGCTGATGCAGTTAGGCAAGCCGAGCAAGTTCAGCAAGCTGCACTTCAAGAAGCCAAGGATGCTTGAGATGAAGTTGTAAATGATGGCTGCCATGGAAGGAGAAATAGAGGCCAGAGATATGCCCCTCAGGTCTTTGATGAGGATGACCTGGATATTGATGAAGTCGGGTCAACTGAGCTATCTTACCATGACCTTTTCCTACTGGGGCAAAGTTTGACATCATTATCACCATGATACTATTGCTGAATATGAAAGGGGTTTTTAGTGGTCATGCAGCAGATGATGCCAACCTGCACTTGATGAACTTTGTTGGAATATGCAAGGCGTAAAGGTTGCCTGGTGTAAGTTAGGATGTAATAAGGCTGAGACTCTTCCCCTCTCTTTATCTTGGGAGGCAATTTTATGGTTATCGGAATTGCCCAACGACTCCATTACCAACTGAAGGGAGCTCAAAAAGGATTTTATAGAAGGGTTCTTTCCACCCTCCAGGATGCTACAACTTAAGGATGAGATCTACAATTTTCGACAACTAAAAATGGAGGCACTTCATGAAACCTGGTTGAGATTTAAGAAGAAGTTGACCAAGTGCCAAAACCATAAAATTCCTGATGACAGTTTGTTGGAGATGTTTTATAGGTCATTGAATAATAGCACTAAAGTTGTAACGGATACTGTGACAGGAGGAGCACTGATGAGTCACACGTGGGAACAAGCTGCCACAATCTTGACAGAGTGACTAAAGCTAATAGGGCCTAGCGCACTAGGGAAGTGGAAGAAGCTACAGGTACATATGTTGTTGGTATGACTGCAAACCAATGAAAGAAAGAGGAGGAGCATGAATAGGAATTGGCCCACATGCGTACATCATTATACCTACTCACGAAGCATATCATGGGCACTGGGGCCAGAAAGGTAAATTTAGCGGGATCTCAGGGACTGGAACTGAGGTCGGAGATTTCAGATTTTGAGGAGAAGGCAAACTTGTTGGATAACCAGGTGGCAGGTTTTCGAGCCAACGCCTAAGGGTCTGGATAGGACACTTGGCACCAAGGTTCCATAAATCAAGGTTGAAACCAATACTGGGACAGCTACAACCATAATGGGTATAGAGATAGGGGCTGAGGTCATGAGTGAGAGGGAGAATGGAGAAGGAATGATGGTTACCACAATGGCCAGACAGGATTGTATGTGCCTCCTAATGCACGAGAGGGTGAGGTTGTACCATCAAAATTGTATAGCATGACTAATGAGATGCTCAAGAAGGTGAGATCCAATGAGGAGCAGCTGAAAGAAATTTAGGGAGATTTATCTGGCATGAACCAGAAAGTTAAGTCGCATGTCGTAGCTATAAAGAAAATAGAGCAGCAGTTGGGTCAATTGTCGTCATCCCAGAACCCTAGATAAGAGGGAACATTACCTAGCAACACAGTGCAAAATCCAAAGAATGATAGTCACAGTATGGATGTGATGACTAGGAGTGGAAAAACCACAGTTGATCCCCCTCTGTCGGTAGAAGTTGAAATGCAAAGAAAGAAAGAGATCGTGATTGATGATGATCATGAGGTTGTTGAGCAAGAGCTTAAGGAAGAGGCTGAGTTGACTGAGGCTCCAGTAAGTACAAAGGAGTCTGAAGCTGAAAAAGGTATGAATGAAGGGGCCACACTAATCTATAAGGCTATCCCACGACCACCGCCTCTGTTACCTCAAAAAATGAAGAAAAAGGCAGAAGATGGTAAGTTTCAAAAATTCCTCTCTAAGATTAAACAGCTTTCTGTGAACATACCATTGGTCGAGGTATTGGAGCAAATGTCTAGATATGCTAAATTTATGAAGGACCTTGTTACCAAGAAAAGGTCCGTGAACTATGAGCTGGTGGGTAACTTGCATCATTGCAATGCCATAGCTTCACGGATCCTTGCCCAAAAGAAGGAGGATCCAGGTGCCTTCACCATTTCGTGTACAATTGCTGATTTCGAGTTTGTGAAGGCACACTGTGAATTAGGAGCAAGCATCAATTGATGCCATTGGCTTTGTTTAAACAGCTGGGCTTGGAATCTCTCACACCGACCTCGATGTGGCTATTGATAGCATACCATACAATAAAAAAGCCAGTGGGGATTCTAGTTGATGTACTTGTCAAGGTGGACCACTTTATCTTCCTAGTAGACTTCGTGATTCTTGATTGCAAAGTTGATTTTGAGGTCCCCATTATCTTGAGGTGACCATTCCTAGCCTTCGAGAGAGCCTTGGTAGATGTGGAAGTTGGTCAATTGAAGTTTAGGCTAAACAAAGAGATGGTCACGTTCAATGTCTGTCGGTCAACGAAGTAGCCTAAAAATTTCAGGGTTGTATCAACAATTGATGATGATTCCGAGTTTCTTGAAAAATTTTGAGTAGTCAAGAGACTTGTGTCGTGCCACGGCGTTAAATTAGGTGCTTCTTGGGAGGCAACGCATATGGTGGTTTGGTGAAGTCTGAGTAACCAGACCACCTGCATCATGCCACGACGTTAAATCAAGCGCTTCTTCGGAGACAACCCAAGTAACTTAACTTTTGTATGTTCAGCGTGGAGGTAAAACAAAAATAGGTGCGAGAAATTTTAGACCAGACCAGTACTATGAGCCTCAGTACAACTCGTAGGATGATTGTACGGGTTGTAGTACCAGTTGTGGTAAAAAGCAGAGGCAAATATTCATGCTACGATTGGTCACTATGACTCGTACCAAGTTTGTACAGGTCGTAGTACTCACTGTAACTATGAATTTTTCTAAGTGAGGAATTTCATAGAAAGTGACTTACGAGTCATTGTACGAACCGTACCACCATGATACGGGTCATACTTTGTACTTGTAGGTCCCGAGGTAAGTTCTCTTAGTCTTATGCTACCAGTCCTAGGGATAATTGTAGGTCCAACCTAAGACTCATGGTACGATTCATGAAGGGCTAAATAACTCACTTTGACCCGACTCGACCCGGATACCCAAAAATTCTGCCCTAAACATATCTAAATCAAATTGCTGACTCTTCCACTCCCACGCAAACATAAAAAGAGAACCCGCGACTATCAATTAACTCTCACACACCCATAACTCAAAATCACCATGAGATTCAAGCTCAAATTTATGCAAGTTGCTCCTGCAAAAATCAACATTCCAACCCTAAGATCATCGAAGCAAGCAAACAATTGAAACTTCAAGTAAGTAACCATGTTTAAATTTGTGAAAAGCTTTCTTTGTATGATCTTGTAGCTGACTGTGAACTCATCAAGAATGGGTTGAGGAAGATGAACAGTAGCTTGTGTGATCCTATTACATGGGTAGAACTTTGAAATGGTTAAAACAATAACTTTGAGTCTGTGAAAAACTTAAAAATTGAGTTACAGGATGTGACCTCTGTTGGGAGTGAACTGGATATGCATAAATAATGTACTTGGATAGCTTAAAATGGGAAGTTTGAGTACCCATAACGAACCAAGTGTTTACCTAGACAAACTGAACAAAACAAATATGAGGGAAGGTTTCACGAGTCTTCCTACTACTCGTGGTTTCATACCACAACTTGTAAGATGACTCATTGGGACTATCCCAGGTGAATAAAAATGTAAACTGGTGATACGAAGCCTAGTACGGTTTGTAGGATCCTCCTACAAGTCGTACCTGGTGGCCATGCCATAAGGCAGTAAGGGTAAAAATCCAAAGGAGATTGTATAATGCTACCTACAACTCGTGGAAACAAAGTATGATCCTGTTACACCCCGTAAGTTCCTAACGTTTAGTCGGTCAATTCGTACGTAAGTCAAGAGTTTGATGGGTACAACACATATGAGAAAGGGCCTAGGAAAAGGTTGAACGAACGCGGAATCGAGGTTGCAAGGGAGAAGGCTGGACAAGATGCCAAAGCGGCAACGTGTCACGGACCCCTTCGCGATGAGCTCCATGACACAGACCAGAATCGCCGCGATGGGGTCCGTGACACAGACCCCCTGTCCACCACCCAAGTTTTATATAAGTTCAGTTGGTGCATTTGGTGTTATAACATATAAACAGACCTTCATCTAGATAGAGAGAGTTCCGCAAGTTTCTTATGATTTTCCTCCAGTTATACTGCTAAACACCGTCCAAACTCAAATTAAATTCAGGTACTGGGTTATAAGCCTGTAGGGGAATTACAATGGAGTTAGCTTCTCGAAATACGCCTAGCGAATCGGAACTCCGCCAAGTAGAAGTTATTAGAATTGCTCCAAATTGATTCATAATTAGCCAAAGGTATCATGTAAGCATTTCTCTCTTCTGAACTCTCGTGAAATTATAGGTTTTCGGTCGTATTCTGTGAAGTTGAAGTATTATTGTTATTAGTATCAAAAGTTATTGTTTTGGCCAAATTTGGTATTAAAATTAGTTCCTTTTTCTTCTAGTATTACGTCTATAGTTGGAAAGAGCTGTTGAACACAACTAAAACTCATAAGATAATCGGGATTCAACTATCGATGTATGTAAGGCTTATCCCTTCGGCAAGTTATTCTCATCGTAAATGATATGACTTATGTTCTTGAATGGAAACAACGGTTCCTCATATTGCCAATAGTTGTTATCAGTAGATTGTGATTAGATATATTATGGTCAGCTGTTGTTTGTAGACTATGAAGAGATATAGGTTGCATTTAGCTGTTAGAAAACGTATATAGATTATATTACAGTATCTTTTGTCAAGAAAGAGCATGTCAAGTGTGATACATGCTGGAAGCATCATAGGTATTCATCGGTTTTCAGTATATTGTACTAGTGGAATTGGATGTCTTACGATCATGCCTAGACCATAGAAGCTCGTAGATAGTTATTAGGCCTGAGTTAGTAAGTTGAACAACATAGGCGCAGCTTGTCCATATAGCCACTAGTTTGGTGACTGTATTGTTAGTGGAACACGCCTAGAGGACATTGGTGTACCCTTATGACCCAGGGCCAGAAATTTAGATAGGAAGGCCATATTTTAGAGTCAGCAGCCTAGGGGTTGTTTAGTAAACTGAGTGATAGTCTGCCATCTAGTTAGCTACTACCAGTGATTGGCAGTCCTAATTGACTTAGCATTCATCATATAGGTCGCCCCGGAAGCCAACCTAGTCATCTAGGTCAAACAGACCTGTGGGTACCTTAAGCAAAGGGACCATATTAGCAGCTAGAGGCAGGGCCAGCGCACCAGTCTGTGCTTATAAGATACACAAATAAAGATTGCTATGACTGGTTAGATCTATATAAACTTTTCTATAAGGTTGGGAATCACCCAAAAAAGTCACATAAGCTCTAAGAAGACCAAGATAAGGTCTAAAGGACTAGCAGCATGTTAGTATAATACTACCCTCGGGCTAAGAATGTCAGTAAGCTGCCTGTAGAAGATTAGGGGCCGATCTCTCAAAAGCACGTTCGGTCAGTAACAGCCCTACAGTCATCATAAGCAGAGGAACTAAGTAATTAGTCATCCGTGACCCTGTAGTTTTTTATGAATTATAGTTGTCCGAGTAGGACATTCAGAGTATTGTTAGGACACTCTAGATCTAGCCTTATCCAATCTAGACCATTAGAGATCATGATCGCTACTAGGATCCTCTGATCAGATACAGGTGCACGGGGTGTGCCTGCCAGCAGTCTTACAAACCATTCTATAGGCAAGCCGGGATAGCATTAGGCTTAGAAGGCCAGATACGCTTTTGAGTGGCTAGATTAAGATTTCAGTATAGCACGTCGGTTGGGGTCATCCTCACTTAGGAGCCTTCCATGACCACACTAGGGTTACTAGCTGTGTCATCACCCCCCAGGAGCTAGATGAAGTCACTCCAAGGAGAGGTATGTTGTCCCCTAGGGATGAAGATGAAGTCCAAGGACCTAATACAGTCCTTTCCATGGATGGACTATGTTTTATCGTATTGACACCACACCCCATCGAGCCTAGTGCCCGGGGTGCGAATATCAAGAGTCCACTGGACTCAAACACAACTACGGATAAGGAGCCGAGTGGGCTCAGTTGCAGATCCAGGGGACTGGTAGAGTGATAGAAACCTAGTTAAAGGTATATAGATTGAAGTGTGCTCGCCAGGGCTTACAGGGGCCCGAGCGGGTTAGTCTATGTTGATTGTACCTTCAAGGCTTATAGGGGCCGGTTAGGTTCTTGGTTGCATCTTTGTCTGCTATTTATAGGTTATGATAACATGATTGTGCAGTCATAGCTCATGTACGTGTAGTGTTTTGTTAGATGTAGATTACGAATAAGACAACTTACAGGTTAAGTCTTCTGCCCTTATTTTCTACTTACTTTAAGTTTTTAATAGTTTCCATTTAGCTTTTATGATTGTCTTACATATTCGGTACATATTGTACTGACGCCCAGTTATGGGACACTACATTACTTGCCTGCAAGTTTAGACAGACAGAGTTCAGGGTCTTCAGTAGCAGCTGTTCAAACTCTGTAGTTGGGCCAGCTCCTTTTATTTAGAGTTGCCAAGTTGTAGAGATTTCAGTATTTTAGTTGTATAGCATTTTGTGTAGGTCGGGGCCCTGTCCTGGCCATTATTTGTGATTCTTAGAGGCTTGCAGACTACATTCGTCAGTCAGTTAGTTATATGTTGGCCGTGTGGGACCTTAATAAGTTATGCTTCGTATGTTGGCCGTGTGGGGCCTAGTATAGTAGCTTGTCTTCATTTCTGTTATAACTAGAAAACATGGTGGTGTTTTCGGCCCGCATAGGATCCCTTCTATTGCCTATTGTTGGTTAGTTGTTTAATTTACAGGTGGCTATATGGCCTTGTAGGCTAGGGACTGTGTTTACAACCAAGATATAGCTCGTTGCTTTCTTTAATTGAGTCACAGGAATGCATCAGACGTGCATAAGCCAGTCAGGTCAGTTAGATCCCTGCGTAGCACTAGGTGATAATCACTCCTCCCAAGGTGGGGCGTGACAAACAACATTGTATCAAAGCAGTTCGTATCATAGGGAGTCTGCAAGCCATGTATAGTAGAGTCTACATTTTATAAGCAGGAAGCTATGAGACATGATGGTATGGTTACCTTTCCTTCCTCTCAGATCGTGCTATAGAGTCGAGTTGTATAGGATTGAGTCCCTAAGCTCTCATTGCTATGTCTGCCTCGAGAAATATGCGATATGAGGCAGACTCCAGCAGGCCACAAGATAACCACAATAGAAGAAGAAAGTATTAGTGTGATACCATAGTTGGGGGACAGCCAGGTTGAGAACGAGGGCCAATGTCTTTTAGTCCTCTCAGTAATTTCCTGGTGCACCAGGAATCTCACAAGGTAGTAGATATTTCAGCACTGTCCCCAGTTCTTTTCACATCCTTAGAGTAGGAGGTCAAGAGTATAGTATACATATGAGTCAACTTAACTACTAGATATACAAGATCAAACAGGGGCGACAATTAATGTTGGTTTACCTGGAGGGTATGATAGAAAGGGGAACTGCGGGAGTCTAACCTCTAACCCTTTGAATATTGTATAGTTCCATACCTCAGTCACATTGTAGTAAGAAACGACTATCTTCTACCTTCCAATTTTGTTTTCAGTATTGCAAAGATGCGTAAGAATTGAGGCGATGTTGCCCAGAGTAAATGGTAAAGGAGGGTTAGATTTGTTGACTCCTGTAAAGTGTTAGGAAGTGGTGGAGACCCCTAGTGTTTAAGTAAATTGTCTAGACCTTTGCAGTAGTAAATTAGGAGAGCAGATAAGACTACCATTAGTACTAAAAGTACGTGTGAGAGTATACAAGTGATAAACCCCTAGCAATAGTAAATCTTAGCTCAGAAATAGGCCGATTCTGCCTCAGTGTGTTAATGACAGAAGGATGTACCTACAGAATAATGGCTATGGCCCTAGTTCGTTATGCCAAAGGACAAAAGATCATATTAACGAATGTGGCCTGAGTACGGGTCAGAATGATACAGGACAACAGACTAGGTGAGTAATATCTTTGACAGTATGAGGCTGGGGGCATGAACCCCATATCTCAACTTATAAAAGTAAGGGGGAAGGCACGAGTATCTAACTCTAGAAGGAAACAGAACCACCTCCAGTTTGAAGCAGATTGACAAAGCATGGGATCATCTCTGAATGTCAAGAAATAAGCATCGGGCTGACATTTAAGAGGTAGTGAGGCTGCAACCTAGAATACTGCAATATTACCACCGATTGTGGAAGTTGAGTGGAGACACAGAGATTTTAACTTAGTACAATCCAGATACAACTCCCAGTAGGAAGTTATTGGCCTTTAAGATAATAAGGGGCTAGGTCATAAGGCCCAGAGATTGACCCTATGTCCCAAAGGTGGCAGAGCTTTGTCAGTAGACTCTAGCTAAGGTGTATTATGTCTGTTACTCCCTTCACCCAGAGTTTGATGAAAAAGGAAAAGTCCGTAATAGAGACCTACTGATGGTAGGGGAAAAGGAAGGAATTATCGATTCATAGCACAGAGCTTTAATGACCAACCAGGGAAGGATGGATAGCAGAAACCGAGTAGGCCAATTCGGGAGATGGTCGTGCCGGCAAAGGGAGAGGAGACTAGTCAATATGATTATGGTCAGAAGGTTACCTCATACCAGATGTAAAGTGACCTCACCTGAGTTAGTGTAGAAAGGCTAGAAAGGTCAATTCATGTTTTGCTAGGTGAGTTATATTTCATCTAAAGGTTATGCCTAATTAAAAGCTTAAGAAGTAGTTCGGTTGTGTAAAGCCTAAGTATCTAGTCAAATATGGCAGAAAGGCACAACATATAGATAAGTTTTAGAAAAGATTTCAAAATAGGTTGGGATGCATGTTAAGTTGAGTTTGACTCCCCGTCTCTAAACAAATGGCTAAGCAAAGCACTCGGTTCAGATGTCGGAGATCCTTTGCGGGTGGAGATGTAGGCCCTCTATATGATGACTTGAAGTAGATAAATCAAGGTAGTGAACCAGGGAATATTATAATAGATAGATGGAAAATGTTAAACTTATCAAGGAATGGGTACCGATAGCTCAGGGTCGTCGAAAGTCTTACCATAATGTATAACGTAGACAACTAAGGATTAAAGCAGTGGCTGAGTATTCCTAAAATCTTAACAATTAAGGGCATTATGAGATTTGGAGAAAGGGAAAGCTTAGCCTTAGGTTCATTGGTTGTATCATATCTTCCCAGAAGCAGGCAAAAATGGCATATGGGGTAGAATTTCCTCCAGAACTGAAATTGGTCCATTCAGTCTTTTGCATGTCAATGTTGTGAAAACACATGAGAGACCCATCCCAAGTTGTGTCCCATTGAGGATGTTCAAATTATTGGGGAATTAACCTATAAAGAGGTTCCAGTTGCCATACTAGATTAGTAAGTTCGAAGGTCGAGAACTTAAAGATGTAGCCTCAGTTAAAGTACTGCGGAAGAATAAGAATAAAGAAAAGATGACCTGAAAAGCTGAGGATGATATGAGATCCAGATATCCTCATTTGTTCCAGGATTAATCTAGGTTATGCAGTTAAGGTAAAATTGATGTTCAGTTGTTATGTTACGATTCGTGTTATACATATTGATCAGTTGACTACTATCTTGTTGTGAATTATTGCTATAGTGCCCTGTGAGATGCTATAGTGCCTGTATCAGACTTTTCTGCGTTCAGGTTTTTTAGATAGTCATATTACAGTGGAGACTCTTTCAAAAATTTTCCAGAATAGTAGTTAAAAGAGTTAAACTCCTGTAAGTTTAAATTGACATTCGAGGATGAATGTTCCTAAGGGGGGAGGATGTTACACCCCATAAGTTCCTAACGTTTAGTCGTCAAATTCGTATGTAAGTCAAGAGTTTGATGGGTATGACACATATGAGAAAGGGCTCGGAAGAAGGTCGAACGAATGCGGAATCGAGGTTGCAAGGGAGAACGCCAGACAAGCTACAAAAGGGGCAATGTGTCACGAGCCCCCTCCGTCTGCGATGGGCTCCGACACGGACCAGAATCGCCGTGAGTCCGGACCCCCTATCCACCGCCCATAATTTATATAAGTTTAATTGGTGAATTTTGTATTATAACATATAAACAAACCTTCTTCTAGATAGAGAGAGTTCCACAGGTTTCTTATGATTTTCCTCAGGTTACGTTGCTAAACACCATCCAAACTCAAATTAACTTTAGGTATTGGGTTATAAGCCTATATGGAGCATTACAATGGAGTTAGTTTCTCGAAATATGCCTAAAGAATCGAAACTCCGCCGAGTAGAAGTTATTAGAATTTCTCCAAATTGATTCATAATCAGCCAAAGGTATCAAGTAAGCATTTCTCTCTTTTGAACACTCGTGAAGTTATAGGTTTTCGACCGTAATTTGGGAAGTTGAAGTATTATTGTTATTAGTATCAAAATTCATTGTTTTGGCCGAACTTGGTATTAAAATTAATCCCTTCTCCCAGTATTACAGCTACAGTTGGAAAAAACTGTTGAACACAACTGAAACTCGTTAGATAATCGGGAATCAGCAATCGAGGTATGTAAGGCTTATCCCTTCGGCAAGTTATTCTCATCATAAATGATACGACTTATGTTCTTGAATGGAAACAATGGTTCCTTATGTTGCAAATAGTTGTTATCAGTAGATTGTGATTAGATATCTTGTGGTCAGCTATTGATTGTAGACTATGAAGGGATGTGGGTTGGATTTAGTGGTTAGAAAACATATATAGATTATATTACAGCATCCTTTGTCAAAAAAGAGCATGTCAAGTGTGATACAAGTTGGAAGCATCATAAGAATTCATCGGTTTTCAATATATTATACTAGTGGAATTGGTTGTCTTACGGTCAGGCCTAGACCATAGAAGCTCGTAGATACTTATTAGGCCTGAGTTAGTAAGTTGAACAACATAGGCCTTGCTTGTTCATATAGCCACTAGAGTTTGCATAGATTATTGCCTGGTCTCTTGAATAGTAGCTCCAAATTGAGTTGCCATTTAGGTAGTTGTTTTCTAGCTCATTGAGTATAGTGGTCCTAGTTGACTTAGCATTCATCATATAGGTCGCCCCGAAAGCCAGCTCAGTCCTCCAGGTCAAACAGACCTGTGGGTACCTTAAGGAAAGGGACCTTATTAGCAGCTAGAGGCAGGGCCAGCGCACCAGTCTGTGCTTATAAGATACGCAAGTACAGATTGCTGTGAGTGGTTAGATCTATATAAACTTTTCTATAAGGTTAGGAATCGCCCAAAAAAGTTACATAAGCTCTAAGAAGACCAAGATAAGGTCTAAAGGACTAGCACCATGTTAGTATAATACTACTCTCAGGCTAAGAATGTCAGTAAGCTGCCTATGGAAAATTAGAGGTCGATCGCTCAAAAGCATGTTCGGTCAGTAACAGGCCTACAGTCGTAATAAGCAGAGGAACTAAGTAATTAGTCATCCGTGACACTACAGTTTTTAATGAATTATAGGTTTCCGAGTAGGATATTCAGAGTATTGTTAGGACACTCCAGATCTAACCTTATCCAGTCTAGACCATTAGAGATCATGATCGCTACTAGGATCCTCTAATCAGATACAGGTGCACGGGGTGTGCCTGCTAGCAGTCTTACAGACCATTCTATGGGCAAACCGGGATAGCATTAGGCTTAGAAGGCCAGATATGCTTTTGAGTGGCTAGATTAAGATTTCAGTATAGCACGTCGGTTGGGGTCGTCCTCACTTAGGAGCCTTCCATGTCCACCCCAAGGTTACTAGCTGTGTCATCACCCCCAGGGGATAGATGATGTCACTCCAAGGAGAGGTATGTTGTCCCCTAGGGATGAAGATGAAGTCCAAGGACCTAATATAGTCCATTACATGGATGGACTATGTTATGCTGTATCGGCACCACACCCCGTTGAGCTTGGTTCCCGGGGTGTGAAAATCGAGAGTCCACCGGACTCAAACACACCTACGGATAAGGAGCTGAGTGGGCTCAGTTGCAGATCCAGGGGACTGGTGGGTTGGCTACAACACCGGTAGAGTCATAGAAACCTAGTTAAGGGTATATAGATTGAAGTGGGCTCACTAGGGCTTACAGGGCCTCGAGCAGGTTAGTCTATGTTGATTGTACCTTCCAGGCTTATAGGGGTCGGTTAGGTTCTTGGTTGCATCTTTGTCTGCTATTTATAGGTTATGATTACTGTTCGTTCATTTGTTGGGTATAAAACTACACGCAAGTGCACGTGGTCGAACAAGTAGTAAAGTGGCTCAAGTAAGCCAAGTATCGATCCCACAGGGACTGGGATGAAATGCAATCTGCTCAAGTGTACTATATTTCGATTCTAAAAATGCAGACGACAACGTAACCAAAAGTTAGATATTTTGATTTATAATTTTTATACTAAATCTAAAACAACTATCTAATGTGAGTCTGAACTATGAATGAGAGCATGCTGAGGTTAAACGAACATGTAATGAAATTAATTATCAATATAATTTGGTTAGTCTTTTCCTCCAGTTGCTAGCCAAGAACTATTGCCAAGAGATTAAAACTCTCGTATTTAACCTCACTTAAGAATCATGAACCATCCACCTACATTTCTGTGATTAAATGCAATTCATGTTCTAGCCATACAAACCCGGTTCCTAAATTGACTAATACGACTTTCAGGTATATTTCTATCCTGAAAGTAAATCAATTCCCAATTTTCCCAAAACAAGAAAAGATCATATCCTATTAATTCACAACTTTCCAATTTCTTGCTCTCTCGAGTGAAATCGGACTTTTTAGATATACATTAATGTAGGCCACACATTAATGCAGTAAGAACAAGAATCAATAGAACAACCATGGAAGAAAAGATGAAAAACCCAAGAATCAATAATCACATTTCATTACAATTGTTCTTAACCTCAACATGAAGATGAATTAGCCACTCATTTGTGGATTAAACATCGTTAAATGAGTGTTAAACATACAAGCAATTGAATACAAGAAGAAGGAAAGAGAGAAAAACCTTGATAATTTCGTCCCCTCAACTGCCTGTAACCCACGTTCTTGCTCCACCAAGTCAGAATATTGAAATATGAACCTAAGTGTTCTATTTATACTAGTGGGAATTTTTCCTGGAATAACAAGCAACGTGTCACGGAGTGCATCGCGGAGCACTGCCTCCGTGACACATTGTGTATCGCGGAGCACTGCCTCTGTGACACGTTGTGTATCGCGGAGCACTGCCTCCGTGACACGGTGTGTATCGCGGAGCACTGCCTCTGTGACACGGTGTGTATCGTGGAGCACTGCCTCCGTGACACGTTGTTTTTCCACCACAGGCCAAATTTTGCATTTTGTCCTTATTGACATCCGAGTCCAACCCCAATCTCTCCCAACACGCATTTTAGCTTCCCAAAATTGTATTTCACCTACAAAACAATGCTAATCATGTTGGTTAGTATAAATTCACATTTTATTATACATGAGAATGTATAAATATTGATAGATAAACAAGGCTAAAATTACACCTTTGAGTATCACTTGGGCATATAAATTTGCCCAAGATCACTTTCCCCACACTTGAATAATGCTATGTCCCCATAGCATCAACTTAACATTTAAAGAGGGTGAGAAATACTCCCTGAGGCCTTTAGGCTTAGCTAACAGCATGCCTTTCTTCAATTTTGCACAAGTGGGTGTTCGACCCCACACTTTTTCTCTTCCATGCTTGTTAGCTTCCTCCTCCACGGGTACTCAGACTTCCCCTCCATATGTGCTTAACTTTCCACCAAAACAACACAAGATGAAAAATAAATAAAATAAACTTAAATGCAAGAAATTAAAATGGTACCCATGGTACCCTTGGGTTGCCTCCCAAGCAGCGCCTAATTTTTTGTCGCGGCACGACGTATCAAGTTTCACCCTTTTTTCCTCCACCTTGAGGATATGAATCTCACCCCTAATTTCTTCTCTAATTTCCTCTTATGCTCTAGGGGTGGTGGTGAAAAATTGTAAGGACCAAGCAGTAGATGTTGCCTTTTGAACTTATTGGCCCTTAAGTAAGCGAAGTCATTTTGTCTCTCCGAGTTAGCAAATTTCAAAATATACAGGGCTTGGTCCTCCTCTAGACATTTCTCTATAAGCTTGGAAGACTCTATTTCTATGTTTTCAACCAAACTTAATGTCAAAAATGCTTCGAGTGTGGTCCAATAAACCTCAACTCTGAAAATGCATTGTGCTTGACCTCCTTACTTGTAAACACCTTCTCAGCATTGACATCTATCTCTCCATTAATGTCAACTGGGGGATACTCTATCTCTTCTTCCATGAATCAATTTTCCATAAGTGTGAGCCCATCACGGGGACACTCAAGAGATTCTAATTGTTGGGCTTTATCCAAAAATTCACCCTTGTCTTCCTCTTGTAGTTTCTCTTGAATATCGGCTAAAACTGTTACCTACAATTTATCACAAGCTTCAGCCTCAGCAATCATCTCCGTGACTTTGACGCTCATCCTTTCTAGAGCCTCTGCATTCTCTTTTTGTTGAATTCTCAATAATGCCATCACCTCCTTCATTGCTTCTGATTGCTCTAGGAGTTGTTTCAGCATGACTTCTATTTGAGCTTGGCGTCCCAAGTCCTCATTTTCAGCATGCCTATATTCAACAAAAACAACAGAAGGATCATAGTAGGGGCTTGGGGGAGGGGAATATGCATTCGGACAACCATCCCAATGGTCATCTTGACCACCACATATATTGCACGTGTTACAGTGTTGCCACGAGTGGTGTCTTCCGCAATTCAGACAAGATCCGCTAAAATATGAGTATCCACCATTTATACCATTTGTATTCCACGATGTCATGTCAATAAGGGTATCCGAAAAAGAAAAAAATAAAATGAAAAAGAATTAAAACAAACATAAAGACCAAGTTGTCAACACTAAGAAAAAAATATAGTAAATTTACACTTAAGAAAAATTCACCAATTGCCAGTCCCCGGCAACGGCGCCAAAAACTTGTTCGTTCGTTTGTTGGGTATAAAACTACACGCAAGTGCACGTGGTCGAACAAGTAGTAAAGTGACTCAAGTAAGCCAAGTATCGATCCCACAGGGACTGGGATTAAGTGCAATCTGCTCAAGTGTACTATATTTCGATTCTAAAAATGCAGACAACAGCGTAACCAAAAGTTTGATATTTTGACTTATAATTTTTATACTAAATCTAAAACAACTATCTAATGTGAGTCTAAACTATGAATGAGAGCATGCTGAAGTTAAACGAACATGTAATGAAATTAATTATCGATATAATTTGGTTAGTCTTTTCCTCCAGTTGCTAGCCAAGAACTATTGCCAAGAGATTAAAACTCTCATATTTAACCTCACTTAAGAATCATGAACCATCCACCTACATTTCTGTGATTAAATGCAATTCATGTTCTAGCCATACAAACCCGGTTCCTAAATTGACTAATACGACTTTCAGGTATATTTCTATCCTGAAAGTAAATCAATTCCCAATTTTCCCAAACCAAGAAAAGATTATATCCTATTAATTCACAACTTTCCAATTTCTTGCTCTCTCGAGTGAAACCGGACTTTTTAGATATACATTAACGTAGGCCACACATTAATGCAGTAAGAACAAGAATCAATAGAACAACCATGGAAGAAAAGATGAAAAACCCAAGAATCAATAATCACATTTCATTACAATTGTTCTTAACCTCAACATGAAGATGAATTAGCCACTCATTTGTGGATTAAACATCGTTAAATGAGTGTTAAACATACAAGCAATTGAATACAAGAAGAAGGAAAGAGAGAAAAACCCTAATGATTTCATCCCCTCAACTGCCTGTAACCCACGTTCTTGCTCCACCAAGTCAGAATATTGAAATATGAACCTAAGTGTTCTATTTATACTAGTGGGAATATTTCCCGGAATAACAAGCAATGTGTCACGGAGTGCATCGCGGAGCACTGCCTCCGTGACACGTTGTGTATCGCGGAGCACTGCCTCCGTGACACGTTGTGTATCGCGGAGCACTGCCTCTGTGACACGGTGTGTATCGCGGAGCACTGCCTCCGTGACACGTTGTTGTTCCACCACAGGCCAAATTTTGCATTTTTTCCTTGTTGACATCCGAGTCCAACCCCAATCTCTCCCAACACGCATTTTAGCTTCCCAAAATTATATTTCACCGGCAAAACAATGCTAATCAGGTTGGTTAGTATAAATTCACATTTTATTATCAATCACATGAGAATGTATAAACATTGATAGGTAAACAAGGCTAAAATGACACCTTTGAGTATCAAAAACTTGTTCGGGTCTGTTATATGGGTATACAACTACACACAAGTGCACGTGGTCGAACAAGTAGTAAAGTGGCTAAAGTAAGCCAAGTATCGATCCCACAGGGACTGGGATGAAGTGCAATCTACTCAAGTGTACTATATTTCGATTCTAAAAATGCAGATAACAGCGTAACCAAAAGTTTGATATTTTGATTTATAATTTTTATACTAAATCTAAAACAACTATCCAATGTGAGTCTGAACTATGAATGAGAGAATGCTGAGGTTAAATGAACATGTAATGAAATTAATTATCGATATAATTTGGTTAGTCTTTTCCTCCAGTTGCTAGCCAAGAACTATTGCCAAGAGATTAAAAACTCTCGTATTTAACCTCACTTAAGAATCATGAACCATCCACCTACATTTCTGTGATTAAATGCAATTCATGTTCTAGCCATACAAACCCGGTTCCTAAATTGACTAATACGACTTTCAGGTATATTTCTATCCTAAAAGTAAATCAATTCCCAATTTTCCCAAACCAAGAAAAGATCATATCCTATTAATTCACAACTTTCCAATTTCTTGCTTTCTTGAGTGAAACCGGACCTTTTAGATATACATTAACGTAGGCCACACATTAATGCAGTAAGAACAAGAATCAATAGAACAACCATGGAAGAAAAGATGAAAAACCCAAGAATCAATAATCACATTTCATTACAATTGCTCTTAACCTCAACATGAAGATGAATTAGCCACTCATTTGTTGATTAAACATTGTTAAATGAGTGTTAAACATACAAGCAATTGAATACAAGAAGAAGGAAAGAGAGAAAAACCCTGATAATTTTGTCCCCTCAACTGCCTGTAACCAACGTTCTTGCTCCACCAAGTCTGAATATTGAAATATGAACCTAAGTTTTCTATTTATACTAGTGGAAATTTTTCCTGGAATAACAAGCAACGTGTCATGGAGTGCATCGCGGAGCACTGCCTCCGTGACACATTGTGTATCGCGGAGCACTGCCTCCGTGACACGTTGCTGTTCCACCACAGGCCAAATTTTGCATTTTTTCCTTGTTGACATCCGAGTCCAACCCCAATCTCTCCCAACACGTATGTTAGCTTCCCAAAATTATATTTCACCTGCAAAACAATGCTAATCATGTTGGTTAGTATAAATTCACATTTTATTATCAATCACATGAGAATGTATAAACATTGATAGATAAACAAGGCTAAAATGACACCTTTGAGTATCACTTGGGCATATAAATTTGCCCAAGATCAATTACATGATTGTGCAGTCATAGCTCATGTACATGTAGTGTTTTGTTAGATGCAGATTACGAATAAGCTAGCTTATAGGTTAAGCCTTCTGCCCTTATTTTGTACTTACTTACAGTTTTTAATAGTTTCCCTTCAGCTTTTATGATTGTCTTACATATTTGGTACATATTGTAATGACGCCCAGTTATGGGACACTACATTACTTGCCTGCAAGTTTAGACAGACAGAGTTCAGGGTCTTCAGTAGCAGCAGTTCAAACTCCGTAGTTGGGCCAGCTCATTTCATTTAGAGTTTCCAAGTTGTAGAGATTAACGAAAAAGGACAAGGCCGTAATAGAGACCTACTGATGGTAGGGGAAAAGGAAGGAATTATCGATTCATAGCATAGAGCATCAATGACCAACAAGGGAAGGATGGATAGCAGAAACCGAGCAGGCCAATTCGGGAGATGGTCGTGCCGGCAAAGGGAGAGGTGAATAGTCAATATGATTATGGTCAGAAGGTTACCTCATACCAGATGTAAAGTGACCTCACATGAGTTAGTATAGAAAGGCTAGCAAGGTCAATTCATGTTTTGCTAGGTGAGTTATATTTCATCTAAAGGTTATGCCGAATTAAAAGCTTAAGAAGTAGTTCGGTTGCATAGAGCCTAAGTATCTAGTCAATTATGGCAGAAAGGCACAGCATATAGATAAGTTTTAGAAAATATTTTAGAATAGGTTGGGATGCATGTTAAGTTGAGTATGACTCCTCGTCTCTAAACAAATGGCTAAGCAAAGCACTCGGTTCAGATGTCGGAGATCCTTTCCCGGTGGAGATGTAGGCCCTCTATATGATGACTTGAAGCAGATAAATCAAGGTAGTGAACCAGGGCATATTATAATAGATAGATGGAAAACGTTAAACTTATCAAGGAATGGGTACCGATAGCTCAGGGTCGTCGAAAGTCTTACCCTAATGTACAACGTAGACAGTTAAGGATTAAAGCAGTGGCTGAGTATTCCTAAAATCTTCACAATTAAGGGCGTTATGAGATTTGGAGAGAGGGAAAGCTTAGCCTTAGGTTCATTGGTTGTATCATATCTTCCCAAAAGCAGGCAAAAGTGGCATATGGGCTAGAATTGCCTCCAGAACTGAAATTGGTCCATTCAGTCTTTTGCATATCAATGTTGTGAAAACATATGAGAGACCCATCCCAAGTTGTGTCCCATTGAGGATGTTCAAATTATTGGGGAATTAACCTATAAAGAGGTTCCAATTGTCGTACTAGATTAGTAAGTTCGAAGGTCGAAAACTTAAAGATCTAGCCTCAGTTAAAGTACTGTGGAAGAATAAGAATAAAGAAGAGATGACCTGAAAAGCTGAGGACGATATGAGATCCATATATCCTCATTTGTTCCAGGATTAATATAGGTTATGTAGTTAAGGTAAAATTGTTATTCAGTTGTTATGTTACGATTCATGTTATATATATTGATCAGTTGACTACAATCTTGTTGTGAATTATTGCTATAGTGCCCTGTGAGATGCATGTATCGGACTTTTCTGCATTCAGGTTTTTTAGATAGTCATATTACAGTGGAGACTCTTTCAAAAATTTTCCAGAATAGTAGTCAAAAGAGTTCAACTCCTGTAAGTTTAAATTGACATTCGAGGATGAATGTTCCCAAGGGGAGAGGATGTTACACCCCGTAAGTTCCTAGCGTTTAGTCGTCAAATTCATACGTAAGTCAAGAGTTTGATGGGTATGACACATACGAGAAAGGGCCCGGAAGAAGGTCGAACGAACGCGGAATCGAGGTTGCAAGGGAGAACGCCAAACAAGCTACAAAAGGGGCAATGTGTCATGGACCCCCTCCGTCCGCGATGAGCTCCGACACGGACCAGAATCGCCATGAGTCCGGACCCCTTATCCACTGCCCATAATTTATATAAGTTTAATTGGTGAATTTTGTATTATAACATATAAACAGACCTTCTTCTAGATAGAGAGAGTTCCACAAGTTTCTTATGATTTTCCTCAGGTTACGTTGCTAAACGCCATCCAAACTCAAATTAACTTTAGGTATTGGGTTATAAGCCTATATGGAGCATTACGATGGAGTTAGTTTCTCGAAATATGCCCAGAGAATCGAAAATCCGCCGAGTAGAAGTTATTAGAATTTCTCCAAATTGATTCATAATAAGCCACAGGTATCAAGTAAGCATTTCTCTCTTTTGAACTCTCGTGAAGTTATAGGTTTTCGACCGTAATTTGGGAAGTTGAAGTATTATTGTTATTAGTATCAAAAGTTATTGTTTTGGCCGAATTTGGTGTTAAAATTAATCCCTTTTTCTCCCAGTATTACAGCTACAGTTGGAAAAAGCTGTTGAACACAACTGAAACTCGTTAGATAATCGGGAATCGGTGATCGAGGTATGTAAGGCTTATTCCTTCGGCAAGTTATTCTCATCATAAATGATACGACGTATGTTCTTGAATGGAAACAATGGTTTCTTATGTTGCAAATAGTTGTTATCAGTAGATTGTGATCAGATATCTTGTGGTCAGCTATTGATTGTAGACTATGAAGGGATATAGGTTGGATTTAGTGGCTAGAAAACATATATAGATTATATTACAACATCCTTTGTCAAAAAAGAGCATGTCACATGTGATACAAGTTGGAAGCATCATAGGAACTCATCGGTTTTAAGTATATTGTACTAGTGGAATTGGATGTCTTATGGTCAGGCGTAGACCTGAGTTATTAGGCCTGAGTTAGTAAGTTGAACAACATAGGCCTTGCTTGTCCATATAGCCACTAGTTTGGTGCCTGTATTGTTAGTGGAACACGCCTAGAGGCCATTGGCGTACCCGTACGCCCTAGGGCCAGAAATTTAGATAGGAAGGCCATATTTTAGAGTCAACAGCCCAGGGGTTGTCTAGTAAACTGAGTGATAGTCTGCCATCTAGTTAGCTACTACCAGTGATTGTCAGTCCTAGTTGACTTAGCATTCGACATATAGGTGGCCCGAGAAGCCAGCCCAGTCATCGAGGTCAAATAGAACCATGGGTACCCTAAGGAAGGGGACCTTTTTAGCAGCTAGAGGTAGAGCCAGTGCCCTAGCTTGTGCTTATAAGATACACAGGTGCAAATCGCTATGAGTTGCTAAATCTATTTAAACTTGTCTACAAGGTTAGAAATTACCGAGAAAAGTCATATAAGATCTGAGCAGACCAAGATAAGGTCTAAAGGACTAACACCATTTTAGTATAGTACTACCCTCAGGCTAAGAATATAAGTAAACTGCCTGTGGAGGAATAGGGGTCGACCGCTCAAAGGCATGTTCGGTCAGTAACAGCCCTACAATCATTATAAGCATAGGAACTAAGTAATTAGTCATCCGCAACCCCACAGTTGTTTATGAGTTATAGTTGTTCGAGTAGGACATTCAAAGTATTGTTAGGACACTCCAGATATCTCCCTATCTAGTCTAGACCATTAGAGATGATGATTGCTACTAGGATCCTCTGATCAGATACAGGTGCACGGGGTGTGCCTTCCAACAGTCTCAAGACCATTCTAGGGGTGAGCAGCGATAGCATTAGGCCCAAAAGGCAAGATACACCTTTGAGTGGATGGATTATGATTTTAGTATAGCACCTCGGTTGGGGTTGACCTCACTTAGGAGCCCTCCATGACCACCCCAGGGTTACTAGCTGCATCGTCACCCACCAGGGGCTAGATGACATCGCTCCAAGGAGCGGTATGCCGTCTGCAAGGGACGAAGATGAGGTCCAAGGACCTTATACAGTCCATTCCATGGATAGACTATGTTATGCCATATCGGTACCAGACCCCCGTCGAGCCTGGTGCCCGAGGTGCAGATATCAAGAGTCCACCAGACTCAGACACAGCTACAGATCAGGAGCCAAGTGGGCTCAGTTGTAGACCCAGGGGACTGGTGGGTTGGCTATAGCACCAGTAGAGTCATAGAAACCTAGTTAAGGGTATATAGATTGAAGTGCGCTCGCCATGGCTTATGGGGGCCGTAGCGGATTAGTCTGTATTGATTGTACCATCTAGGCTTATGGGGGGCGGGTTAGGTTCTTGGTTGCATCTTTGCCTGATAGTTATAGATTATTATTATATGATTGTGCAGTCATAGCTCATTTACGTGTAGTGTTTGTTAGATGCAGATTACGAATAAGCCAGCTTACAGGTTAAGTTTTCTGCCCCTCTTTTCTACTTACATTCAGTTTTTAACAGTTTCCATTCAGCTTTTATGACTACCTTACATATTCGGTACATATTATACTGATGCCCAATTATGGGGCGCTGCATTACTTGCCTGCAGGTCTAGACAGACAGATTTCAGGGTCTTTCATAGCAACTGTTCAGACTCTGCAGTTAGGCCAGCTCTATTCATTCAGAGTTTCCAGGTTGTAGAGTGTTCGGGTCTGCTTTGGGTATTTACTACACGCAAGTGCACGTGGTCGAACAAGTAGTAAAGTGGCTTAAGTAAGCCGATCCCACAGGGACTGGGATAAGGTAACAAAGTATTTAAGTGTTACTATACTTACTCTAAAAATGAAGACAACAGTGCAAAGAAGAGTTTGATATTTTGATTTCTAATTGTATGCTAAGTCTAAAACGAATATCTAATGTGAGTCTGAACTATGAATGTGAGCATGCTGAGGCTAAACGAACATGTATAGAAACTAATTATCGATACAATTTTTGGTTAATCTTTCCTCCGGTTGCTAGTCAAGAATTATTGCCAATGGATTAAAACTCTCGTATTTAAGCCAACTTAAGAATCATGAACCGTCCACCTACATTTATGTGATTAAACGAAATTCATGTTCTAGCAATACAAAACCGATTCCTTAATTTACTAATACGACTTTCAGGTATATTTCTATCCTGAAGGTAAATCAATTCTCAATTTTCCCAAACTAAGAAAAGATCATATCCTATTGATTCACAACTTTCCAATTTCTTGCTCTCTCAAGTGAAACCGGACTTTTTAGATATACATTAACATTGGCCACACATCAATGCAGTAAGAACAAGAATCAATAGAACAACCAAGGAAGAAAAGATGAAAAACCCAATTGATCAATAACTACATTTCAGTACAATTGTTCTTAACCTCAGCAAGAAAAGGAATTAGCCACTCATTTGTGGATTAAACATCGTTAAATCAGTGTTAAATATACAAGCAATTGAATTGAAGAAGAAGGAGATAGAGAAAAACCCTGACAAGTTCGTCCCCTCAACTGCCTGTAACCCACGTTCTTGCTCCACCAAATCAGAATTATTAACTAGTAAATACTGGGCTAACCAATAATAGCCACTAGCATCCTTAAGCGCTTTTTCAATACATCCCATCAAGCTCATGGGCATTGTTTCTTCCTTCATTCTCCCATTCTTGAAGTCTGTCATTATTTTGACCCATCTCATTAAGCACACTTGACTCAATCACGAAGATTATTCATACATCTTCATTATATTTTATTTATAACAAGTGCACCTTCAACCTTTTCTTTCCTTTCATCACTCTGCTTTTCTTTTCTTTTCACCATTCTCACTCTTTGACACTTTGGGAAAATTATTTCCTCTTCTTAAACGCTTAAGAGTTTTGGATCAAATATACGGCTAATGAAAAGAAAGGGTGAAGCTCGGTTTACACATTTTTGACAAAAGAAAAAAAATAATAGGCTAAAGGCTCAACGGGCTAACTAGGGTGTACAATCAAGGTGGGTATAATAATGAAAAAGAGAAACTTTCGGTTGAAAACAAAGAAATGCCTACATCCTTTCCTACAATACACGTCCTTCATTTCGTTTCGTACACACACCAGGCAAGTTCTAGACATTTCATAATAGCAAGGAATAAACAAAACCTCACCCCACACTTATTGCACATGCTCAATTCAAGACATATTCACAGACTCTTCAATCAGCTAATTACAAGAATTCAAAATTAAGCCTCAACCACACTGAATCGACTCTATGGCCTAGGTATCTCAACATATTTACAGAGTTGCATGCTTTCATACGAATCACCTTTGCATCTCAAATATCATGTACAACACGCAACCAGAATTCCGCAACCATAAAGTAACTACAGGTTTTGGGATGCAACCCACAAAAGAAAACAACTGAAAAATAAATGAAAAAAAATCTATTCCTAATGACTACATTTCCCTTAAGACGGTCGTCATCCATCCATCATAGGGAACGGTCACTAACTAAGACTTCGGTTCAATGGGACCAATCTCGGTAAAAGAATCGAAAACAAACGCCGAGAAATCCAAGAATTAAAAATATTGATCATTTCGATAAAACAAAAATATGTACAAAATCAGCTAGCAATATTCAGCAGCACACAACAGCTTCACATTAATTACAATACAAAACAGAAACATCACAATCACAGGGTCAGAAAATTTTTCCACAAGCACGACAACAGAACAGAAGCATAAACAACAACACAACCAGCACCTAACTACTCCCACCCCACACTTATATCGAACACTGTCCCCAGTGTTCACAAAAATTAACATAGCACAAAAAAGGGTGGCGGAACTCCCTGATCAATCAAAATACTCCAATTCTTCATCAGGTGCTACTGGCTCGTCTCCCATGTCTGAATCGCCCCCATCGTCATCATCGGACTCCACATCGGAGTCCTCACGACGTGTCTCCTCATCTGTGGGGACATCATCATCCGTGGGCTCTACAAAAGCTGGCCCCACTTAGCATAGAGCCCTGGCATTTTCGCCAAAAGGGTAGTCTAGCTCGAGCTGCCACAACTCCTCTTTTGTTGCCGGCCTCCCGCCTATTCGCAGCTGGAGCATCTGCATCCCGTACATGCGAGCCATGTACTGATCATCTCGAGCATGTCGCTCGGCTAGTGTAAGAACTGGCCCGTGGGTGGTGTCGGGTGCCTTAGTTTTAGTGACATCTAAGGCCCGCCGCTCCATCTGTGGGATGTAGTCAAGGGCCTCTTCCTCAATATCCAGGCCCCTCAGGAACGTGGTGAGTAGTCCACCAAATTCGTATCTGTGCTCTTGATGCAAACAGGCTCTCTTCATGGCGGAGATAATCACCGCCCCCACATTGATCTCCAACTCTTTCATTAGGGCGTACACCAAGCATACACGATCCCCCGTTACATCCGTCATATGCACCCCTGGGATTAGGCAGGAATAAACAATCTTCAGCCATATCCTAGCTTCCCTGTTCATCTGTCAATAAGGCAAGGTCTGATGGTAGCCCCTCTCCTTATGTCTGCTCCACCGAGCTGTTGATCGGGTTCCACACAAAGTGCGTCTGATGTCCGCATATGGTGGAGTGATATTCAGCTGTCGAAGCACATGGGCATCTGTGTCCCGCGCCCCTAGGATAGCATTGAGGTGGTGGGGCTCAAAAGTGACTATTTGCCCCCTTATTTTGATGGTGTGACTTCTAAGAGTCGGGTTCCAGTTGGCGTAGAATTCCCGAATCAAGTGCAAGTTGCATTCCTTAGGCTCTTCAAAGTTGAAGTTCAGCCCAGTTGCCTCAATCCTATGGACAATCCTGGGGAACTCCTGTGCCAACGGTTCCCTTGCTATGTGTTCCTCGGGGAAGTACTTTCTCTCCTTGTGCTTTGCGTACCATTTCTTCCCCTCCTATGTCACCCACCTGGTTTCGTATTGACGGCGTTGGCCGCGTGGAACCGTTGGTGCTGTTGGGACTGCTGTGTCCATTCTGATTCTTTTTTTTTCGGCGCCAGATGTTGATGCGCCTTTTCCCTTGTCTTGCCTTCTTGCCATTGTTCCTGTCAAACCAAACAGACAAGTTCAATATTAAGCCAATTAAAATTAGCTTCGACTAAGGTTGAGTTAAGCTAGGATACCCCACACTTAGTCCTTAGCCAAAATTACAACATTAAGGCAAGATCATACCTATTTACACAAACAAACAACAAAACATAACAAATATGCTTAGTGCCTTGGGAGAATTCGGCGGTATATATTCCATGTACTACTCAGACTTCGTACAGCTAACCACCATCCTTACCTATCAATAACATTTTATCCCATAGCACTTAGCAAGGAGAAACAAAAGAAAAATTTTAATTACATGATCCTATACAATTCACCCATTTCTTGCAATTTCCAATATTTCCTTAACCTGAGAATCCCTCGGTCTTTTAGCATAGTCATAGTTAGCACAAACGACTTATCTCACCCAACATGTACAACCCAGCATGAATTTCACTAGTTCAACTCAATTTTTTCATTTCAAACTCAAAGTCAAGCCCTAGGTATGATTTTATCAAAAATTTGATTAAGCTATGTAATTATCGAGTTCAAGCAATCACACCGTTACTCCGAACATGAATCAACAATAATTCAATTGAATTTAAGCTTAATTTCTACTTAGGGCAAGTGTTGCTCATATCACATGTTCAACATCGAAAAAATTCAACAAGAATTGAGATAGAGTTGAAGAACATACCTTGAATTCGAAGAAATGACGAAAACTTGATGAAATTATGGGCCTAAGTCCGTGTCACGTTGAGGGGGGAGGGGTTTTTGGGATGTTGGTCGCGGAGGGTATGAAAAATGAGGAAAAATGAAGGGGAATCAGGGTTAAAAAGTGGGAATTTCGCGCGGGTCACCCGGCGATCCGGTGTGTCCCGTCGCGATATACACCTCAACGTGTCACGGAGGGTAACGCGGAGCATGCCCTCCGTGACACGGAGCCATTGCGTAGGTGTTTTGGAATTTGTAAAAATTCCAGAACTACCTTCAACGTGTCACGGAGGGTAATGCGGAGGTCCTCCTCCGTGACACGGAGCCAACGCCCTGGCTCACTGTTTTGCCACTTTTTATTATTTTTCATACCTCGGATTTTCCTTTGTGATTCCTTGCATGTTTACCCTCCGTTCAACCTGAAATTCATCTTACAATAAGAAATTGGTTAGAATTATAGGATTCACTCAAAATAAAAATAAAAATAAAAATAAAAATTAACAATTTTGTTGTTACTCAAAAAAAGAAAAAGAAAAAGAAATCTATTCACATTTTACAAAGAAAAATTTCACGGGTTGCCTCCCGTGAAGCGCCTGGTTTACCGTCGTGGCTCGACGTCATTCAGCTCAGTCATCTTCTAGGGTGACAAACGTTTTCTCTCGACCACCGTCCTCACCCCAGTAGTGCTTACATCGCTCCGGTGGTTTTCCCAATAACTCTCGTGATTCAACTATCTGAGCATCATCAGCTCGATCAATCACGTTGATCACCGAGAGTTCCTCGTACACAGTCGGGAGCTTGGTGGCCTTGTATACATCAAACACTTCCACCTTGTTGTGTGCTCGCATGGTTAGCTGCCCTGCAGCTACATCAATCAACACTTTCCAGTCGCCAAGAAGGGACGTCCCAAAATAAATGGGACTTCCGCGTCTGGCTCAAAATCCAGCACGATGAAATCTACCGGGAAGATAAGAGAGCCCACTTGCACCAGCACATCCTCCACAATGCCATCACATCTAGCTAATGACCGATCCGCTAGTTGCAAGATCACTGTTGTTGGTCTAGGACTCCCTAGACCCAACTTCTTGAATACCGATGACCGCATCAAATTAATGCTCGCTCCCAAATCACATAATCCACGAGCTCGGATACTCTGCCCAATTGTAATTTGTATAGTAAATCTCCCAGGATCTTTGAGCTTTGTGGGCAATCGGTTTTGTATCCGGGAAGTGCACTCCTCCGTGAGAGCTACCGTAGCATACTCAGTCAACCGACTTTTGTTCGCCACGATGTCCTTAATGTACTTTGCATACTCCGGCACTCCCTACAAAACATCAACAAGAGGTAAGTTAATATGTACCTATTTCAGCACCTCCATGAATTTCTTGAAAGACGTCTCCTCCTTGTGTTTCTTTAATCTTTGAGGGAACGGGGGTGGTGGTCTTTCTAATTCAGCTTCCTTTTTCTTCCCCCTCTCATCACATTGCTCCCTCTCAACTTCTGCTGCTCCCGATTGTTGAGGTGGTCTTTCTGGTTCCACCTCTTTAAGCTACAAACCACTCCTTGTGGTCACCGTATTCACCTGCTTGGGGTTGGGATCTGTGTCACTCGGAAGTCCTCCTCTAGGCCTGGTGTTTTGGGCTCCTGCAAATTGCCCAAATTGATATTCAAGTGCCTTAGTAGCTAACTGGTTGTTCTTCACCTCGGCTGCCAATTTCACATAGTCAGCCTACAATTGAGCTTGGTTAGCTATCATTGTCTTGAACATCTCCTCAATGCTGGGTGATGGTGGGGGAGGAGGTGCATTGTTGTTTCTATATTGTTCTTGATAGTTCTGCTGCTCTCCTTGATTCCTCTGCGCCCCCTGACTCGAACATTGCCCTTGATGGTTGTTGCTACCCCAAGAGAAATTCGGATGATTCCTCCAGTTGGAATTGTAGATGTTGCCATACTGTTGGTGGTTGTTCCTCTGTACATTTCCCACAAAGTTCACCGAGTCAGGATTTGCCCCACAACACTCAGCTGAGTGCTCACTACTCCCGCACAGTTCACACCAAATTTGTTGCACTACATTCATTGGGCCTTGAGTCTAGTTCATTGTCATATTACTGAAGTGGGTGTTGAGTTGATTCTGTAAAGCAGCTATCTGTACAGCAATAGCTGTAAAACCATCCACTTCTAGAACTCCTGCTGCTTTCCTTGTTCCTCCTCTTGACGAATCAGCATTCCACTCCGGATTTCCCTGCGAAATACGATTTAACAAGGTATACAGCTCCTCATAAGTTTTCTCCAATGCTTGTCCCCCAGCTGCTAAGTATAGTAAGATTTTTGTGTGGGGTTCCAAGCCCTCTATAAAAGTGTGCACTAGCACATCATTGGATTGATGATGATGTGGACAATCCCGCAACATGGACTTGAATCTCTCCCAAGCCTGATATAGATTCTCCCCCTCTCTCTGTTTGAAACTTAGAATTTGACTTCTAAGTCTTGCTGTTTTACCAGATGGAAAAAATCATATCAAGAATTTCCTTGCAAGATCATCCCACGTAGTAATAGAATTAGGTTGCTCCGCTTTCAACCACCTCTTGGATTCTCCCAATAGTGAAAATGGGAACAATGTAAGCCTAACATAATCTGATGACACTCCAGCGGGGATGTAAGTGTCACTTATCTCCAAAAAATTTTGGAGATGTTGTTGTGGATCCTCATGAGGGAGACCTGTGAACTGCCCGCTGGTGTGCAGCAATTGCACCATGTTTTGTTTGAGTTCGAACCTCCCTCCTGGCTTAGGTTTGCGGATGCTAGATGTGACATTGTTAGCATGTGGGATTGCCACCTCGCGAACCGGCCTAGCTGCCATTTCCTCGGGCACTAACGTTGCCCTTACTACTGGTGGATTCTATTGTTGCTCCATGATTGTTTGTCTGAGCAACTGCAGCCTTTTCTCTAGAGCTTCTCTCCGCTGACGATGAAATTGTCTTTCAGGCTCTAAATATGAGTCCACCAGCTCCTTGTCTCTTGCCAGTGTTCAATAGAGATTATATCTGCGAAATACAGGCTAAGACCAAGTTGTCAACACTAAGAAAAAAATATAGTAAATTTACACTTAAGAAAAATTCACCAATTGCCAGTCCCCGGCAACGGCGCCAAAAACTTATTCGGGTCTGCTCTGGGTATTTACTACACGCAAGTGCATGTGGTCAAACAAGTAGTAAAGTGGCTTAAGTAAGCCAAGTATCGATCCCACAGGGACTGGGATAAGGTAACAAAGTACTTAAGTGTTACTATACTTACTCTAAAAATGAAGACAACAGTGCAAAGAAGAGTTTGATATTTTGATTTCTAATTGTATGCTAAGTCTAAAACGAATATCTAATGTGAGTCTGAACTATGAATGTGAGCATTCTGAGGCCAAATGAACATGTATAGAAACAAATTATCGATACAATTTTTGGTTAATCTTTCCTCCGGTTACTAGTCAAGAATTATTGCCAATGGATTAAAACTCTGGTATTTAACCCAACTTAAGAATCATGAACCGTCCACCTACATTTCTGTGATTAAACGAAATTCATGTTCTAGCCATACAAAACTGATTCCTTAATTGACTAATACGACTTTCAGGTATATTCTATCCTGAAGGTAAATCAATTCTCAATTTTCCCAAACTAAGAAAAGATCATATCCTGTTGATTCACAACTTTCCAATTTCTTGCTCTCTCGAGTGAAACTGGACTTTTTAGATATACATTAACATTGGCCACACATCAATGCAGTAAGAACAAGAATCAATAGAACAACCATGGAAGAAAAGATGAAAAACCCAATTGATCAATAACTACATTTCAATACAATTGTTCTTAACCTCAGCAAGAAGAGGAATTAGCCACTCATTTGTGGATTAAACATCGTTAAATGAGTGTTAAACATACAAGCAATTGAATTAAAGAAGAAGGAGATAGAGAAAAACCTTGACAAGTTTGTCCACTCAACTGCCTGTAACCCACGTTCTTGCTCCACCAAATCAGAATTATTAAAAATGAACCTAAGTGTTCTATTTATACTAGTGGGAATTTTTTCCGGAATAACAAGCAACGTGTCATGGAGTGCATCGCGGAGCACTACCTCCATGACACGCCACTGACGCGGACCCTTACTGGAAATTGAATGTCCAGGTAATAAGGCCCAACGTGGCACGACGTGTAACGCGGGGCTAGGCCAACGTGCCACGGCCCCAACACGCACCCTCACTAGATTTTGGCAAAAAATCCCTATGCAGGCAGAAGGCATCCGCGATGGTAGTGTGACACGGCTCTATCGCGGAGCCCCTTTAATTTGTGCCTTCAAATTCTTTTTCCCTTGCTAACATCCGAGTCCAACCCCAATCTCTCCCAACATGCATTTTAGCTTCCCAAAATTGTATTTCACCTGCAAAACAACGCTAATCATGTTGGTTAGCATAAATTCACATTTTATTATCAATCACATGAGAATGTGTAAACATTCATAGCTAAACAAGTCTAAAATGACACCTTTGAGTATCACTTGGGCATATAAATTTGCCCAAGATCATAGAGATTTCAGTATTTCAGTTGTATAGCATTTTGGGTAGGTTGGGGCCCTGTCTCGACCACTATTTTTGATTCTTGAAGGCTTACAGACTTTATTCATCTGTCAGTTAATTGTATGTTTGCCGTGTGGGTCTTTAATCAGTTAGCTTGGTATGTTGGCCATGTGCGGCCTAGTATAGTAGCTTGTCTTTATTTCTATTATAACTAGATAGCATAGTGGTCTTCTCAACACGCATCGGATCCATTCTATTGCTTGTTGTTGGTTAGCTGTTTAATTTCCAGGTGGCTATATGGCCTTGTCGATCGGGGGCTATGTTTACAATTGAGATATAGCTTGTTGTTTTCTTAAATTGAGTTGCAGGCATACACTAGACGTGCATAAGCTAGCCACGTCAGTCAGATGCAAGCGTGGCACTAGGTGCCAGTCAGGCCTCCCAAGATGGGGCATGACAGATCCATAACACGAGTTATAGAAAAATACAGAACAATAAGAAAACAATGAATCCCTCAGTATGACTCTTAGTACAAACCACACCATCATGGTAGAAGTCGTACCTAGGAGTCGTGACAAGACTTTTATAAACCAGGAGTCTTAGTACGAGTTATACCACCATTGTACGAACCATATAGTAGACTCGTGAAAAACTTCAAAGAATGTTTTCTTTCTTTCTTTTTCTTAGATCATACATTCTAACCATGTTTCTCAACAGGTATAAAAATGATGAAGAAAAAAGCAACCAAATCTACCCAAGACATGAAAGCTAGAGTTGAGATAGCTGCTCGGAGGGCATTGAGAGATCAGCCCTCCAACTGTATTCAAGAAGGAAGCTCCCCTAATAGTTCGATGGTGGAGTACAGAGTTGAGACATCAGAAACCGATGTGACACGGACCACTAGGGCTAAAGAAAAAGCACAGGCCAAAGCTATTTCTACTGCTCCGGTCACTTCTCCCTAGTCTGAAGACGGAGAAAATTGCAGGTTCAAGAGTCCAAGAGTGGCACCAGTGATGATGAGGGGTTTGAGGAGGCCCAATTCGGAGATGGCAACAATGAGGTAGGGTCTAAAGAAGGAGATGATGCTGCGGAAATTGAGCAGACCCAACCTTCAGGGAGGTGTACTATGAGGTGGTAGGTGCCCGGGGCACAAGAAATTTATGAGCAGGGCCTGGCACTTATATCCAAGCAACACCCCAGGCGTAGTATCCAAGAAGAACCGCATATCCTCACTAGTTCCTTGAATGGGGTTGAGGAGATGAAGCAAATATTCAGCTTCTACGGGTTCGAGTGGATGGCTAGGATCCATGACTGATAAAATGTAGAGATGGTTAGGGAGTTCTATGCTAATTATTATGAATCATTGGAGCAGAATACACAGTCTGGCAAGAAGCTGAAAGAGTAGCCCAAACTCAACAAAGTATTGGTCCAGGGGTAAGAGGTAAAGAGCTTTGAGAAAATAATTACCTAGATGCTTTATGGGCTGTAGTTTATTACTCCATCATCCACAACAGAATTCAACCACCAGATAGATGCCATGAAATGGATAAAGTAGTTAAGTGTTGGGAGAGACAAAGCCATCTCATGTGGTTAGCCAGAGTCATAGGAGAGGAAACGGAGGAAGTTGAGTGGGTGGCTGGTGGAAAGCAAGTCACCAAATCTTCGCTGAATTTTATAGCAAAGGCCTGCTGGACACTAGTTCGCTAAAAATTGATGCCAACTATGAATGACAACAAGCTGAGTACAGATAGGGAAACCCTGGTAGTATGCATCATGTCTTTGTATGAGATCAATATCTGATCTCGAGGGTGATACCCAACAAGATCCTGGATCATTCTCTTGGGTTGAGTAATGCCATGTCATTTCCGAGCCTAACCTACCGGATGTGCATAGATGTTGGTGTCCGATTATTGAAAGATGTTGATGTAGAGATCAAAGGCCATAGAATAGTAGATATAGGGCTTATTCAATATGAAATGAATCTGGTGAGCTGGACTAGACTTCCGACCGTAATCCTAGTACCACGAGCAGCTGGGGGAGAGCAGGTTAATACCCCCACCTTATTGGAGCAGGATGAGACACCGGCTATAGAGGACGCTCATTTAGAGGAAGCCCCCAAAACTTCTACTGCACCATCGGTGCATCTCTCGAGCTAGAAACCAGCTGGATATGTTCTGGTTCCTCATGCCTTCCTCCAAAAGCTGGCAAAGAGGCTGACAGTAGCTGAAAGAAAATACAATCTATAATGGAAAACGTCAAGCCCTGGGAAAAAAGTAGAAATTGAGGGGGCCATGAGAGGATTGCATGGGCGGATAGATGGATTTGAGCGCCGGTTCAATGAGATCTTGGCAGAGTAGCCGGATACTAGTAGCCTCCAAGAGGAGTTGGGGGATCTTTGGAGCCAAGTGATCGAGCTATCGTCTAGACAACCGATGATTATAGTAGCTCCTATCTTCTGGACTAGGATGCTGAGCTCGATGAGGAGCTCCATTTGAAGGCATATTGGGTCCCATCGGGTACAAGTGGAGGAAATGGAAAAAACAGGATCTTGGAGGAAGATGAAAATGAGCCCTCAAGGAAGAAGAAAAAGAAAGAGAAGAAAGAAAGAAAACAGGCAAGAGTAGAGAACTTGCAAGCTTATGGCGCACACTTGTCAGAGTTGCAGGAGCAAGCTAGATGAGCATGGAGCCCCACGACTACCCAAAAAGTGATAGTGGGTGGTGAGGTTCCTTCGAGGGAGCCACATTCAGCCAGATTTGATCCTAAGGCCGCGAAAGTGACCGAGCAAGATGCTGGGGTAACCAATCCCCTAACTGATGTACAAGTGAGCGTGACGACCACCATTAGCGCCATAGGTACAGTGTAGGTACAACCTCCACGGGATGATAGGAGCACTGAGTGCGCAATAGGTATGTCCTTTTTTCCTTGTGCTTATATATTTTATGCTTTAAGGACGAAGGATGCTTTTCAAAAGGGGGGTGTGCATGTATTTTTGGGATTTTTGATTCATTCGAGGGTTTTTCTTGCCGTTTTTATTTTACCTCGAGCATGCTATCTAGTAGAAGCAGCATGTTTAGGTTGCTTTTTTTAATTAGAAGTATCTTAGAATTACTTTGCAGCCCATAATGCACTAGTTTGATGTTTTTGAAAAAAAATGGACCCTGTTGAAAATTTTTTATGTTAGTTATGTAGTTTAATTACAATTTCATGACTTTTGTGGATCTTTATATGGCAATTAGCTTATGAGCATGAGTAGTTGTAGTTAGCCATGCATGAACCGGATAGGTAGATTCAATGCAAATCGGTACCATGAGTGAGTGAGGTCGTATACCTAGTTCAATACTGCATCTAGGATCTAGAACTTACCTAGTTGGTCTTTGCTTAGGCTTTAGGATAGTTGGTTAGGAGATGATCATAGGCTTTTATTGATTGATTAGTCACTTTAGCCTAAATTACCCTACCAAATGATGATGAATCCCTTGATCCTGATTTTGAGCCTTAAACTAACCATTTTTTTAACCAATTAACATTACCCATTTTCTTATAATGAACTTATTTTAGCCCTGGTCCCTCCTTGAAAATTGTGAACCTTAATCCAAGCAAAATGCCTAAGCTGAGGGTGACTATAATAGGGGTGCATAGATCGTGGGGAGGTGAAAAAGGAAAAGAAAGGAAAAAGGATTAAAAATGAGGTGTGGTGTGACAAGAACTGAAAAAGAAAAGAAAAAAAAAGAAAAAAAGAGTCTGAAAAAGAAAAGAAAAATTGAAAAGAAAATACAAGAGAAAAAAAGGAATGAAGAAGTTGAAAACACACCACACCCATATATAACTTAAAAATGGAGTAAAGGGAGGAAAAAGTTGAAAAAGTAAAAAAATAGGGTGAAAAGTGTAATGTGGAGCCACAAGTATGTAGTGCCAAGGAGGGTTTAGTCACTCAAATCTCATATTTACCATACACAGCTCGAAGCGTACATTACAAGACGAACAAAGTCCTACAGTTATCCTAGTTTAGCTGTCCGAATAGCCAAAGTAGAGAAAATAAGGACAAGCCTATGGTATTCGATGTGCATTATTTAGAACTTCTTTGGGAGAGTGAGAGTCCCATTTGTTTAAGTCCCAAGTTCATCATATCATATATCTGTAAGTGTTGGGGACTTCTTTTGTTGTGAGGGTAACTGGTTTGTGTTGCATTTTACCAATTATCTATGTGAAAAGCATTGGTGATAGCTCAATTTTCTGGTGATAGTTGGATTCCATATCTTAATCCCTGTATGTCATTGATTGTGGTTAAATATGTGCACAACAGACTTAGTTTGAACAGAAAAAAGGTCAATAGTTGAGTGTGGTTCATAGTGCAAATTATGTCATGTTTGTTGTAGGTATTCTAGATTTACTTTCTAGTTAAGCATCATTTTTTTAGTTTTTGTTTTCTTTTCTTGAGGACATGCAAAAGTCTTATGTTGAGGGTGTTGATGGCTGTGAGTTTACAGCACTTTCGATGCTTAAAACTGGAAAAATAGCATTGACTTAGGTGTGTTTATATAGATATGAGGTGCTTTTATTTTGTTTTTAGGAAAAATAGGTATTGGAGCTGAATTGTGCAAAAGATGGTGAAAATGCAGAAAAGAGGCTTAGTACGAATCTCAGTGTGAGTCGTACCATCCTGGTATAAGCCATACTGAGAATTGTGGAAAGGTCCAGGAGCTAATTGTGAAGAAAAGTCAAGTTACAGCTCATGGTACCAGCCGTACTACCCTGGTACGAGCCGTACCATGGCAGTCGTGAAAAGTTCCAGTAGAAATTGCACAGGACAAATATCCTGGTATGGGTGGCACTCACAAGTTGTGAAATCTACCTAAGACCCGTACTAATGAAATGTGGAAAAGACCAAAAGAATGGATAACTCAAGGTACAAGTAGGACTTATGGATCGTGGAATCAAGGTACGAGTCATACCATGCCATCCATGAAAGATAATAGAAGATGCCAGCAATTAAAAGATCAAGCCACGGGAAGATTGTACGACTTGTAGGTACTTGGTACGAGTCGTACTATATCGCAACACTTATCCAGATTCAGCAGAATCAAGGCAACGTATGAGTCAGGGTGTGACCTGTACAATGTAGTTATGGGTGGTAGGTGAAGGCGGCGCCAGTTTTGGTAGTTCTCCCTGTTTGCTTAGGAGAAGTTTTCAATTATTTATATATATACTTTTTAGGTTATTTTGAAAAGAAGGAGATAATAAAAGCGCAGAAAAGTAATTAGGTACAATTAAGGACAAGTTGTTGTGAATTTTAATTCAAGTCTTGGAGATTTGTTTCTTAAATTTCTTCTTTGTTCTTGGATTATTCAACATCAATTCTTGCAATATTCAAAGTAGGTTTTCTTTCAATCATCGTTATAAGTATTCAATTATGTGCTTGTCTATTGTTAGACCCTGTAAGTTTCTATTGATTAGCAGACGTGCACGTGTGCTTGTGAGAGTGTTTAGAGTATGGCACATGCGGGAGAAGGCTCAAAAATGGGGCATGCGAGCGCATTACATAGTGAGCGAGTTGAAGGAGCCAGGGGCTGGCGCTACGGGCACCGCACTGCGCGCCCCCCTCCCATTCACGAAATGGCGTGCCTCGCACCCATTGCCACCACCTCCATATATATATAAGTTAAGTTGGGAAATGATTTTCATTCAAACATTCCCCAAAAATTAGTAGCTCGTCTAGGACGAATTATTCGCAAGAATTTCATCAAAGTGAAGTCAAATTACACCACTAAACATCATTTAATCACAAATTCTTCTTAGGTAATGATTCCTAGGCCTACGAAGAACATATCTACGAAGTTGAATCATCAAATTTAGCCCGGTTCGACTGAGTCTCGCGGAGTAGAAGTTGTATAAATCACTTATAATCAAGTCCTACGTGTCTACAAGTGATAAGTAAGTATTCTACCTTTCTAATCTACAAGAATTCGTAATATTTCATCGAGTTGAACTCATTTTAATATATTATCGTTATGTTTGTGAGCTATGAATTGTTGACCTAACACTTGGATTATAATAGTCCTGTTCCCTTGGCGTAAAAGCTAGAATATAGAGGGATTATGATTTCTAGATCGCAGCTGGATTGATTGAAATAAATTTGACAATTGAGGTATGTTAAGGCTAATCTCCTTCGGCAAGTTATTCTCGTCGTATAGCTAATATGCTTGTATTATTGTAGTAGCTTATGATTATACATGTTTTCAGTAGCTTCTACTAGGTGAATTGAGGTTGTAACATAGTATCCCTTGTTGGGAAAGATTATATTCAATTTTGACTATCGTTATATGCGACAAAGAGATTTCCTGTTTAGTTATTCACCGTCTAGGGAGACTAGTAATGTTTTGCTGCCATAGTGAGGCCAAAGAGGCTTGTGGTTAGTTGTTAGTGTACTTGGTTAAGTTAGGCGGCATAGGGCATGCGTTGGGCAATGTAACTTCCTTTCTGATGTCTATATATATATAGTAAAGCTCGCCTACAGGCCATTGGCGTACTTTTACAGGACTAGAGTCATGATAGAATGGGCTTACTTTCAAGTCAGTGGCACCAAGGTTGCCTAATGAACCGGATGGTAGCTCTCTTGGTGAACTACCTATTGCTAGTGACAGTATAGCTTCTTCAACTTACAGCGGGTCGTATCAGCCTCTCAGGGAATCACCCTAATTGCCTGAAGTCTGATAAACTATGTGATATCCTAAGTAAGTATCTTAGTAGCCATTATACGATAGGATAATGCCTCTGGCTAGTCATACAGATGCCTACATACCTGCCTACGGGGCTACAGATCGCTCAGAGGAGCTATATGTCATCAGGACAGAGTAGATTGACGTCTATGAACTAGAACCTTAGTATTAAGGTTTACTCTTCGGGTTAGTAATTGTCTTGGCTGCCCATAGGACTATCATGGCTGATCACCTAGTATCATATCAGGTTATTGGCATCCCTATATTCATTCTACATGAGGGAACCTTATAGTTGGTTGCCAATGACTTAGTTGTCCACTCATGAATGACTATTGCACTAGTATGACCTTCAATGTATCACTAGGTCACCCCAAACCTCACCCTTTCCTTTCTTAGCCAGCTGATTTTATAATTACTTCCACAACCAACTGGCTAGCCATGGACACACGGAGTATTCCTTTTGGTTGCTATTCATTTATAGTTACAGGAGACCAGATGGCTCATATACAATTACAGGAGCCTAGATGGCTCATATACAATTACAGGAGCCCAGACGGCTCATATATAGTTAGAGGAGCCCAGACGGCTCAGACATAGTAACAGGAGCCTAGAAGGCTCAGATATAGCTACAGGAGCCCAGATGGCTCAGACACAGTTGCAGAAGCCCATAAGCCTTGAATACAATATCAAAGATCAAGTATTTTTTAGTTACATATTGCCTACGGTGCTATAGTGAAACAGTTAGATGTTATAGTTTGCTTGCACTTGCTGGGACTTATGGGGGCCTAAGTAGGTTGTCTCTGCGTTTTTTGCACCTTCCATACTTATGGGGGCCAGGTTAGGTTTTTATTTTTATACTTTCTTGCTAGACATAGTTTATGAGTATATAATTATGCTACTTGAGTTTCTGTTGATTTAATTTTCCTCTAGATGTCGGCTATGGTTATGAAATCATACAGGTTAACTTCTGGACCTTACTGCTGGTTACTTTAAGTTCCTTATCAGCTTTCTTTCAGTTGTTACTGCCGCCTTACATATTCGGTACATATTTTACTAATGCCCACGCATGGGGCGCTTCATACTTGCCTGTAGGTTCAGATAGATAGGTTTCGAGACCTCCTTAATAGCTATTCAGAGTGAGTAGATTGGTCAGCTCCTTTTTCTTCGGAGTTGCCAGATAGTAGAGGTTTTCCTTCTTTTGTTGTATAGCTTTTGGGTAGGTTGGGGCGTGCAAACTTGGTATCATAGCAACATCATATCCTAGGGAGTTATCAAGTTGTGTCTAGTGGAGTCTTGTTTATTGATGTGGTGTGCACCACATTTATAAGTAGGAAGCTACGAGGCATGATAGTATGGTTACCCCTCCTTCTTCTCAGATCGTGCTATAGAGCTTAAGTTGTATAGGGTTGAGTCCCTAAGCTTGTATTACTATGTCTATCTATAGTGATGTCTGATATAGGCAGACTATAGCCAGTTGTAAGTTAGATACAATAGAAGGAGAGGGTACCGATAGGATGCCACCGTTGGGGATAGCTAGCCTGAGGGCGAAAGGGAGACATCTTCTCGATCTCCCTAGTATCCTCTAGGGCACCAAGAATATCATAAGGAAATAGATATGCCAACACTACTTCCAGTTCTTCTTACCACCACAAATCAAGATGTCAGGAATGGAATTTGTATATTGATTCAGATGACAACTGCTCAGTGTCATCCAGTAGTACCAGTTGTTGTCGGGCCTAAAGAGTGATCCAAAAGTTTGACAGTTCATGAGTTTCTTTCCCTGAGTCCTCTACAGTTCATGGGAATAGAGCATACAGAAGACCCCTAGAACCCTATAGACTAGTTACAAAGGTTATTCATGATCATGTATGCTTCATCCACAGAGTCAATTAAGTTATTAGTATTTTGTAACACCCCAAAAGTTTCCAAGATTTAAAATTAAGATTTGAAGTGTGCTCAGTAGAAAAATCTGCAACAGTGCCTCAAAATGACTCGTCCAATGAGTCGTTGGTCGTTGTAACGAGTCGTTAGAGGCATTCATTGGAAGGGATTCAGGATCTGGTGCCAAGTGTTTTGATGCCACGAGAGGAAGGCTGAATCATTATGTGAAACAACGACTCATTGGATGTAATTGTGGTAAGCATTTAAATTTGGACTTCTCGGAGGGGATGAGTCATGGGATGACTCATTAGTTGCAACAACGGGTCTTCATGAGGAGTCGTTAGTTGGAGTGCAGGGTTCCAGCTTAGTAACGACTGGTGGTTACAACGAACCATTGAAGCTAACAACGACCTGTGGTGTTGGTTGTTGGAAGGGACTCTAGGGTTGGTCCAGTGGGGATGACGGAAGGGACAGATGAGTTATTGGATCAGGTAATGACTCGTCATGTCGGTTGTTGGATGGATTGCAGGTTAAGGAACCAGTGGAGTCGACGGGAGGTGGTGATGAGTCATTGGATAAAGTAAAAACTCATCCTGTTGGTCATTGGTTGCGGAAGCAGGAACTGTGAAGTAGACCCCTAGAAGCAATGGATGGTCACCACGAGTTGTTGTGAGGACCAACGACTCGTGGTGATGGTTGTGGTGCCAGATCGGGTTGATTTTTAAGTTTTTACTAGGGATATTTCGGTAAAGTCCTACGCTTCCAGTTTTGAGAAGGTGTTGTTTTGGGAATTTTAAGGGACATATTTAGTGGTTTTCTAGCCTAACCTCTCATTCCCTCAACTTTTCTTCCTTCCCCTCTCAAGATTAAGGATTCTACAAGGGTTTCCTTAAGGCTTCAAGGTGCATGTTCAAGTGGGATTCTCTTAACCAGGTATGTGGGTTTTTCAACAAGCATATCCTTCAATCCTTGTGCCCCAAATGTATTATTTAAAAACTCGATTCCCTTATTCTAGAAAAGCGTGATCTAGGGTTTTGATTTATGAATGATTTCTTCTATGTCTTCTATGAATTCTAGGACCCATTAGGACTAAAAGTCATTTATTCTTATGGAATTATTTTAATATCTTGAATTTATGTGCTTAATGGTGGAAATGCATAATTATAGAATTTCCTTCATGAGATAGCTTCAAACCCTTGTTGGGATTTTGTTATCGTTCACCTGATGATATCAAGAACTTGTATCCATGTCTAAAATACGTGAAGATCATAAGAATTCCCTTAAAAACTAGAATATATGTTAGATAGATATGTTGAGATCAAATTAGAACTTATGGGCTTGATTAATGGGAAGTATGTATATGTTTTCATTATATTTTTTATGTGTGCTTTGGGTATGAGTTGAACCTATGATAACTGCAAAATTCTCGTATCTTCTTTATGAATTGGAGTAAATTTCAAAATGGGTTCCATGAAATAAATATATGCTTCTACCCCGATCTTGTTGTACATGTCTAAGGTATGAATTAAATATATGGGCTTCTCCGTAAATTTAGAATATACAAATCAATGTATATATGTCATAGTATGAATTGGACCTATGGATCCTATATGAATCTAAGATATCATATGCTATGAACTCAGGATTTGAATGTTTTGGATGTGTGCAAAGTATGACTGGAACCTATAGATGTTTCATGAACATAAATTGTGTGGATTAAATGATGATTTGACACTATGATGATATGAATTGTGATAATAAAACATGAGAATGATCCTTCAGACGTTGGGCTTGTTGTCAATAGAAAGTAGTCGTAATCAATTTTAAATGACTTTAGTTATGATGTAATTAGTTTAATGCTCATGTCTTTGATTAGCTGTAGTAATTTAGACTAGACGAATGATTTCAAATTATTGTACTTCATGTTCTACCGTAGTTAGTTAGTCAGGGACTTTTCTACATCAGAGAATGTTTCCCTAGTCAATCAGGGATTCTCTACAGCAGAGAATGTTTCCCTAGCCAGTAAGAGATTCTCTATAGCAGAGAATGTTTCCCTAGTCAGTTAGGGATTCTCTACAGTAGAGAATGTTTCCCTAGTCAGTCTGGGATTCTCCACAGCAGAGAATGTTTCCCCTAGTCAGTTAGGGACTCTCCACAGTAGAGAATATTTCCCTTAGTCAGTCAGTGACTCCCTATATCAGAGACGGTCTCCCTTAGATAGTCATGGACTCTCCACAGTCGAGAATGTCTCCCTTCGACAGTCAGGGACTCTCTATGACATCAGTCACGACTTCGGTCTTCAGTATTTGTTTGGTATATAACCCTTGTGCATCAATTTATTATATTATAGTAAATGTTTTCAAATAAAAATCTTCATGTTAATATATATATATATATATATATATATATATATATATATATATATATATATATATATATATGTATCTTAGACAAGGTTGTTTTATCTCAGTTCAGTTATTTAACCATTAAGGTGTTCGGTTTACTTTCTCATTGTACACTTGCATGTTCTAGTTTATTTACTCTTCCCACATACTCAGTGCATTCCAAGTACTGACCGCACGCCTTTATATGCTATATCATTTCATGATATAGATTCAGGTTTTCAGACTCAGCCACGTGGTTAGATACGCTTCATCCCTCTCTCAGCTACTCGTGGTGAGTCCTCATCTCCCGAGGAAGCAATTTATGTTTATATTTTCATTATGACTCAGTTTTCAGACTTTAGGAGTTAGCTTGGGGCTTGTCCCAGCAATTCATCAATATAATAGAGGCTTTCAGACTTGTGTAGATAGATTCAGCTTGTACCATAGTTTTATGAGGTTCATTATTTTGGGTTTTAAATTAGACTCTTTCAGTTAGCTTCCGCTCAGTGAAGTGTTATGCTATGATTATGTCATGGATCAACTTGGAGCCTCTCGAGGTACCTTGTCCCGCGTAAAGACTAAGATGTAAACTCGGGTCATGATATATTTTTATTTCAGGATATAGCAGTTCTGTGGTACAAGAGTTAAGAAATATCCAGAGGTAGAGATGCACGTTCATCTATTTGGCCTAGTTTCTTTGAGGCCTTCATAGACCATTATTTTTCTTAAGAAATTCTATAGGTTAGGATAGAGTTCTTGCACTCAAAACAGGGCAGAGCGAGCGTCAGAAGGTACGCATTGAGGTCTGACTCCTTGGCTAGATATATGTTAACATTAGTTGATACCATTCTAGTCGGGGCACACCAATTTATAGTAGGGTTTGCACCAAAATATATGGAGCCCTGTATTACAGCCACATTACAAAGAAACATGGATATTTCACAAATTGAGTAGCCCAAATTCTAAGAAATTATAAGTTATATGTAAAATTCTCTAAATGTGAGTTCTAGTTAAACTCTATAGCTTTCTTTGGCCATATTGCGTCAGATATAGGTATTTAGGTTTACTTGCAAAGGCTAGAGACTATTAAGACTTGGCCTAGACCCATGACTCCCATGGAAGGTTGCAGATTTCCGGGATTAGTTGGGTATTACAGAAAATTTATGGAAGGATTGTCCACCGTATCAGCACCATTCACAAAGTTGACTCAGAAAGCAGCTAAGTCCCAGTGAACTGAGGCTTATGAGCAGAGTTTCCAGGGGCTGAAAGACAGATTGACATCTACAACATTATTAGCCTTGCCAGAGAGCTTAGAGGGCTACATGGTATACTGTGAAATTTTAGGAATAGGGTTAGGGTGTGCTTTGATGTAGCACGGCAAGGTGATTGCTTATGCTTGAAGGAAGTCGAGAAGGCATGAAAAGAAGTATCATATCCATGACCTAGAATTGGCTGTAGTAGTCCATGCTTTGAAAATTTTGGAGGTATTACCTATGGGGTGTCCATGTAGACATCTTCACTAATCACAAGGGCTTCTAGTATATTTTTAAGCAGAAAAAGTTAAATTTGTAACAACATCGTTGGCTTGAATTGTTGAAGGATTACGACGTAGACATCTTGTATCGCCCTGGGAAGCTAACCTTGTAGCCGATGCCCTTAGTCATAGATCCATGAGCAGCCTATCATATTTGAGATCAAGAAAGAGAAAATCAGCTCGAGAGCCACACCAGTTAGCCAGTTTAGGAGTCCAATTGATGGATTCAAATAATAGTGGGGTTGTGATCCAGAATATAGCAGTGTCATCTCTAATTGTGGAGGAGAAAGAGCGACAGTATAAAGGCCCTAGCCTAGTGCAGATAACAGAGGAAAGGCTCAACAGAAGTCTTTAGCCTTGGGGATAACAGGGACAGAGTCTTCAGATTTAGAGATTGACTCTACATTCCAGAGGTGGTAGGGCTTCGCCATCAGATTATGGCAGAAGTACATTATTCTCGTTATTCTTTCCATCCGGGTCCGATGGAAATGTACCTTCATGAAAAATACCATGGTATAAAAGAGATTTATTGGTAGCTTGGAAAGAATAAAGATATTGTCGAGTTTGTAGCACAGTGTCCCAATTGCCAGCAGCTAGACACCGAACATCAGAAACCTAGCAGGATGACTCAGGAGATAGCCCTGCCAATATGGAAGTGGAAAGTAGTCAATATAAACCCTGTTATAGGTCAATAGATTTAGATCATTTTCTTGCTAGTTAGGGCTTTGTTTTCAGCTAGGAATTATATTGAATTGTACATTAAAGAGATAGTCCAACGGCATAGTGTCCTAGTGTCTAACATCTCTTATAGAGGGGCCTAATTTACTGCTGGATTCTAGAACTTATTTCAGAAATGTTTGGGAACATAGGTTAACTTGAGTATAGCTTTTTATCCCCAAACAGATGGCCAAGCAGAGCATGGAATTTAGGCGCCCAATGATATGTTATGCGCATTTGTGCTAGACTTCAGAGTAAGTTAGGATGAACACCTACCTTTTATCGAGTTTTCATAATAACAGTTACCATTTTACTATCAAGATGGGGCCTTATGAGGCTTTATATGAGTAGAAATATAAGTTCCCCCTAGTATGGGTTGAAATAGGCTAGTCAGGGTTGTTAGGACCTGACATGATATATCAGACAGAAAAAGGGAGTTAAGCTTATTAGATAATGTCTATCGACAACTCAGAGTAGTCAGAAGTCCTATTCTGATATACGACATAGAGATTTAGAGTTTTTGTCGACCACTGGGTATCCCTGAAAATTTCGCTAGTGAGGGGCGTTATAAGATTTGGTAAGAAGGACATTTTTTCCCTAGATTCATCAATCCATACCGGATTTTCCGAAAGATAGACCAAGTGGCCTATGAGTTAGAACTGCCTTTGGGGCTACAACCTGTTCATCCAGTCTTTTATGTATTAATGTTACGCAACTGTGCAGGAGGCCCTTCTCGGGTTTTTCCAATTGAGGATGTTCAGGTCACAGAGTAATTGTCCTATGAGAAGACTTCAATAGCTATACTAGATCAACAGGTCCACAGAATGAGGACCAAAGACGTAGCCTCTGTTAAAGTTTTATGGAGGAACAAAAAGGTAGAAAAAAGATGATTTGGGAAGCTGAGAACAATATGAGGTCTAGATATCCTCACTTGTTCCAGACCCTATGATGATAATATACAGACTCAGATAGTTACAGTTGAGGAGAGATAGCTCTCATGTGTTGTATAGTTGCTTTTGTTGCTATTATTATCAGTTGCTTACATATATGTTGTGGAACTATGCTATTCAGTTAGTTCTAGCGTCTTGTGAGACGCGTATGTTGGACTTTTCTCTGTTTTAGATTTTTGGATTGTCCATATTACATAGGAGACTGTGCCTAAATTTTTGGGGCAAATCTTAAGGAACAGAATGTCCTAAAATTAGATTACGTTCGAGGATGAATGTTCCTAAGGGGGGATGATGTTACACCCCGTAAGTTTCTATTGATTAGCTAACATGCGCGTGTGCTTGTTGAGAGTGTTTAGAGTACGGCACCTGTGGGAGAAGGCTCGAAAATGGGGAATGTGAGCGCGTTGTAGAGATAGCAAGTTGAAGGAGCCGAGGGCAGGCGCTACGGGAGTCACGCCGTGCACCCCCCTCCCACGCACGGAGCGGCGCGACGCGCCTTTACTCCAGCACTATGAGAGGCATGCCGCGCACCCCTGGACACTAACTCTCTATATAAATAAGTTAAGTTGGGAAATGATTTTCATGTAAACATTTCCCAAAAATTAGCAGCTCGGCTCGGACAAATTATTTATGAGAATTTCATCAAAGTGAAGTTAAATTGCACCGCTAAACATCATTTAATCAAAAATTATTCTTAGGTAATGATTCCTAGGCCTATGAAGAACATAGCTACGGAGTTGAATCATTGAATTTGGCCCGGTTCGATGGAGTCCCGCCGAGTAGAAGTTGTAGAAATCACTTCTAATCAAGTCCTATGCGTATACAAGTGATAATTAAGTATTTCTATCTTCCTAATCTGCAAGAATTCGTAAGATTTTGTTGAGTTGAATTCGTTTTGATATATTATCATTACGTTTGTGGGTTATGAATTGCTTGCCTAATTACTGGATTATAATAGCCCTGTTCCCTTGGCATAAAAGCTATAACACAGAGGGATTACGATTTCTTGATCGCAGCTGGATTGATTAAGCTGAATTCGGTAATTGAGGTATGTTAAGGCTAACCTCCTTTGGCAAGTTATTCTCGTTGTATAGATAGTACGACTTGTACTGTTGTAGTAGATTTTGATTATACATGTTGTTTGTAGCTACTACAAGGGGAATTGAGGTTGTAACATAGTATCCCTTGTCGGGAAAGATCATATTTAGTTTTGACTATCGCTAGACGCAACAAAGAGATTCCCTGTTCAGTTATTCACCGTCTAGAGTGACTAGTAATGTTTTGCTGCCATATTGAGGCCAAAGATGCATGTGGTTAGCTGTTTGCATACTTGGTTAACTTAGGCGGCATAGGGCATGGGGTGGGCAATATAACTTCCTGTTTGATGCCTATATATATACAGTAAAGCTCGCCTACAGGCCATTGGAGTACTTTGACATCTACAGGTCTCGAGTCATGATAGAATGGCCTTACCTTCAAGTCAGTGGCACCAGTGTTACCTAATGAACCAAGTGGTATCTCTCTAGGGGAACTTCCTACTGCCAACGACCTTATAGCTTCTTTCAACTTATAGCGGGTCATATTAGCCGCTCAGGGAACCACCCTAGTTGCCAGAAGTCTGATGAACTATGTGATATCCTAAGTAAGTATCTTAGTAGCCATTATACGTAGGGCTATCGCCTCTGGCTAGTCATACAGATTCCCACATACATGTTTCTAAGAGGGCTAAGTCTAAATATACCTGCCTACGGGGCTACAGATTACTTACAGGAGCTATACGTCATCAGGATAGAGAAGATTGATGCCTATGAACTAGAACCTTAGTATTAAGGCTTACTCTTCAGATTAGTAATTGTCGTGGCTGCCTATAGGATTATTTTGGCCAATCGCCTAGTATCATATCTGGTTATTGGTAGCCCTGTAGTCATTCTAGGTGAGGGAACCATATAGTTCGTCTCCTACAACCTTGTTGTCCACCTATGAAAGACTATTGTACTAGTATGACCTTCAGCGTATTGCCAGGTCACCCCAGACCTTGCCCTTTCCTTTTTGAGCCAGCAGATTTTATAATTACTTCCATGACTATCTATCTAGCCGTGGACACATGGAGTATGCCTATTGGTTTCTACTCATATAGAGTTATAGGAGCCCAAACGGCTCATACACAGTTACAGGAGCCCAGATGGCTCATATACATTTACAAGAGCCCAGACGGATTATATATAATTACTGGAGCCTAGAAAACTCATATACAGTTACAGGACCCAGGCAACTCATATACAGTTACAGGAGCCTAGATGGCTCAGACATAATTACAGGAGCCTAGAAGGCTCAAATATAGTTACAGGAGCCTAGATGGCTCAGACATAGTTGTAGCCCAGAAGGCTTGAATAAGGTCTCAAAGATCGAGTATTCTTTAGTTACATCTTGCCTACGGGGCTATAGTGAAACAGATAGGAGTTATAGTTTACTTGCACTTGCCTGCGCTTTTGGGGGCCCAGGTAGGTTGTCTCTGTGTTGTTTGCACCTTCTAGGATTATGGGGGTTAGGTTCTTCTTTGTATACTTGCTGGCTAGACATAGTTTATGAGTATATAATTATGAATCTTGGGTTTCTGTTGGTATAATATTCCATTAGATGTCGGCTGTGGTTATGAAATCATACAAGTTAACTTCTGGCCCTTACTGCTAATTTCATTCAGTTCCTTATTAGCTTTCTTTCAGTTGTTGCTACTTTCTTACATATTCTATACATATTGTACTGACGCTCATGCATGGGGGTTGCATACTTTCTTGCAGGTTCAGACAGACGGGTTTCAGGACCTCCTTAGCAGCTATTCAGAGTCAGCAGATTGGTCAGCTCCTTTTCTTCGAAGTTGCTAAATAGTAGAGGTTTGCCTGCTTTTGATATATAGCTTTTGGGTAGGCCTAGGCCCTATCCCAACCAATGTTTCACTCTTAGAAGCTTGCAGACTATAGTTTATAGTTATTGGTGTGTTATAGGCCGTGTGGGGCCTATACGTGTTGTGATTTGAGTGTTGGCCATGTGGGGCCTAGTTATGTTATCTATTAGGAGCATAGTGGTCTTGTCGGCCAGCATAGGATGATATTACTATTGTTGTTGGGTTAGCTTATTTACTATAGGTATTGTATAGTGGCCTTATTGGCCCAGGGTTGTGTTTACAGCCAAGATATAGTTGTTTGTTTTCTTGATTATATGCTACTGGCATACACCAGAAGTGTAGATGTCCAGCCAGGTCAGTTAAGAGTCCAGTGTAGCATGAGGTGCCTGTTACGCCCTGCAAGGTCGGGCATGACATATATGAATACTAATAATAATGTTACATTCATGAGAGGCTAAAACCTCCACAACTAGGGTTGTGGGAACCATGGTGGATTAACGAACTAGGGTTATACAAAGTGATTCGAAACCAATGCTAAATGCTTATATTGTATTCTTTACATTTTTAATGTTTTTAATAAAGAGCAACATTAAGACTTGCCCGAATTCTTTACTTGCTTGAACCTAGAGAAGTAGAGATTAGGAAAAAATAATTACAACAAAGCCTTGATCTATATGGGTCATTGTATAACTTGAGTTGTGGTCGCAGGATAGTTTATTTGGAGCAATTCGATAATGGTTAATTGAAATTGCTCATGAGACCTAACCCAGTGATTAAGTATAGTTATCCAATAAGGACAAACCATTCGTTTGGATGAACCCTAGTTTTTAGTTCTACAAATAAGCATTGGGATAGATCACGAGTGTAAACATGAAATAATTATGAACCCATGGGGAACACTTACCCTAGTTAATTGCAAAACTTGATAAACAACAACTAATTTTCAATCTTGTTTTACTATTGTATTCAATAAACCCCCCTTTTGGAGATAACAGACCTAAAAGATTAAATACCTGCATTAGTCTAATTCTTATCATATTTCTTGTGGGTTTGACCCCAACCTTTGTTGGGTTCTTTATTGACAACGTCCGCTTCATACTTTGTTAGGAGTTTGAGTTTGAGCATTATCAGAAACTGAGAAGGACATGAGGTCTAGATACCCTCACTTGTTCCAGACTCTATGACGATAGCACACAGACTTAGACAGTTACAATTGAGGTGAGATATTCCCCAGATGTTTCTTATTGCTTTTGTTATCATTGTTGTTGGTTGCTCTCTTATTTGTTGTAGAGCTATGCTATATAGTAGTTTGTAGTGTCCCTTGAGAGGCCTATGTTGTATTTTTCTGAGCTTTAGGTTTCCAGATAATCAATATTACAAAGAAGTCTTCGCCAAAAATTTTCTAGTGATACCTAAGAACTAAGTCTCTTAAGATTCAATGACATTTGAGGATGAATATCCCTAAGGGGAGAATGATGTTACACCCCGTAAGTTTTCTTCACCTAACCAACGTGTGTGTGTGCTTATCAAGAGTTCTTAGAATGTGGCATAAGCGGGAGAAGGCTAGAGAGTGGAATGCGTGAATGCGTTATCGAGCGAGAGGGAGGACAGAGCCGGAGGCAAGCCGGGCGCTGCGTCGTGGACCTCCTCCCATGCAGGGAGCAGTGCATCACGCCTTTGAAATTGGCTCAAATTGACGGAGTCCTGGCGAGTAGAACTCGTATAAATCATCTCTACTTAAGTCCAGAATGCTTACAAAGTGATAGTAAGTACTTCTACCCTCTTAATTCATAAAAATTTCTACCCTCTTAATTAATAAGAATTCGTAAGGTTTTCGCCAAATTGAATTCGTTATGACATGTTTTCATTGTGTCTTATGGGATGATGCTGCTGGCCAATTTTATTGAAATAGAATAGCCTAATTCTCATGAAGTATGAGCTAAGACGTGGAAGACTGCCAGTTTATAGTTGAAGTTGATCGGTTGAGTGGAGTTCGGCAGTTGAGGTATGTTAAGGCTAACCTCCTTTAGCAAGTTATTCCCGTTGTATAGTTGATATGACTTATGCTTTCATAGTAGTTCATGTTTACGTGTGTTGTGGTTAGCTGCTACGAGTTGAATTGATGTTTTAGTATAGTATCCTTGGTCGGGATTAGCCTTATTCCAGCTTTGCCTCTCATTAGAAGCGGCCCAGAGATTACTGATTCATTGTTTCCGCCTAGATTGGATAGTGAGGTTTTGCTGCCATGTCGAAGCAATAGAGGTTGTGGCTTGCAGTTGAGCATACTTTGTTAAATTGGGTAGCCTAGGGCGCAATGTGGTGATATAACTTTCTATTTTGACGCCTATATTTATAGTAAAGCACGCGTACAGGCCGTTGGCATACCGTGACACCTGTAGAGCTAGAATCTTGGTAATACAGTCTTACCTTCAAGTTAGTGGCACCAGGATTGCCTAATAGACTGAGTGGTAGGTTGCTAGATGAACTACCTATTTTCAGTGACCATATAGCTTCATACAACTTACAACTTGTTGTATAGGTCACTCAGGAAATCGCCCTAGCTATTAGTAATTTGATAGGCTATGTGATATCCTAACTAGGGATCTTATCAGCTATCAAACGTGGGGCTAATGACTCTGGCTACTCAAGCAGATTCCCACGTACATGTTTCCTAGAAGGGATAAACTTAAATACGCGGCTACAAGTTGCTTACATGAGATATATGGACAGAACTGATTGATGCCTCTAGAGTTAGAATCTTAGTATTGTAGTTCAACCTTCGGGTCAATAGTCATTGTGACTGTCTATAAAGATGTTGTGGTGGACTATGTAAAATCATATCTTATTATTAGCAACCCTGTAGTCATTTTAGGCAAAGAAACCATATAATTGGCCGCCTACAACTTTACTGTTCACTTATTAGCCATTTTTGTATCGCTATGACATTCAGATTGTCGTTCAAGTCACTCTAGACCCCTCCCTTTTCTTTCTAGACTAGTTTATTCTATAGTTGTCTTCATGACTGTCTGGCTAGCTGTGGACACATAGGATATGCTTGTTGGATGTTGTCCAGGTGGCTACAGGGGCAAGTAACAGTTATGTTTAGGCCTAAGGGGCTATGCTACGCTCACCAAGCAATATGTCAAACTATAAGTTAGGCCTGTCAAATGCTATACAGGCTACTCAGGGAGCGAATATAATTATGAAGTTCCTATGGGGCTATGTTGTGCTCATAGAGAAATTTGAAGTCTAGACCGACTATATTGAGGCCTGCAAAGCCACTTTATGTTCGGTGCCCTTACCGACTTCCTTTATGCCTGAGTTGGCATTATTGACCTTCAAAATAGCCTTCTGTACTCAGGGTGCAGTTACATGAGCCTATAAGGCTCATATACAGTTACAGGAGCCCAGAAGGCTTAGATACAGTTACAGGAGCCCAGAGGCCTCAAGATATAGATACAGGAGCTTCATGTGCTCACCTACAGTTGCATGAGGGGCTATTTATGGAGATACATAGATTGCCTAAGGTGATACTTATAGGTACACATTGATTGCCTATAAATGGCTAGTCACAATTGAGTTACAGAACAACACACAGATGTATGTTGATTGCCTGTGTAGGGCTAGTTTCAGATAAACTACAGAATACCTTTGGGGCTACGGTGGTACTGATAGGGATATACGGATTGGATTGTACTTTCCATGGCTTATGGGGGCCAATTAGGTTATTGTTTGATTGTTTGTACCTACCAGGCTTATGGGGCTAGGTTAGGTTTTTGTTTGTCTAATGTTTGTTAGTATATAATTGTGCAGATGAGATTGTGTAGGTTAGTTTACGACTTTTACAATTGTTTATGTTCAGTTCTTATTATCAGTTTCAGTTCCATCTTATTACTGTCTTACATACTCAGTACATATTTTATTGACGCCCACTCATGAGGCGCTATATACTTGCCTACAGGTTCAGTCAGTTAGGTTTCGAGACCTCCCTAGTAGCCGTTCAGACTCAGCAGAGTGGTCATCTCCCTTCTTCCATAGTTTCCATAGTTTTGAGGTTTTTCTGGTTCTTGCTGTGCAGTTTTTGGGTAGGTCGGGGCCCTATCCCGACCACAGACTTATTCTATGGATGCTTGCAAGCTACAGGTTTGTTGGACATGCGTTATCAGCCGTGTGGAGCCTAATTGTGTTATCACTTGGCAGCCTTGTTGTCTTGTATATATGTATATGTGCACTTGTCTCCCTTTTGATATGATTTAGACAGCTTGATGGTCTTGTCGGCCCACATAGGTTGGTCTATTATTGCAACTATTGGGTTAGCTATTTTTGCACAGGTGTATGTTGCGGCCTTGTCAGTCTAATACTATGTTTTGAGCCGAGAGATAGTTGATTGTTTTCTTGAATATGTGTTTCAAATATGCACCAGAAGTGTATACATCCAGCTAGGTCAGCTTAGGGTTCAGTATGGCATTAGGTACCAATTATGCCTCCCAAGGTGGGGCTTGACATGAATAAACGTCAATATTGCTCTGTAGGCCTCAATTTAGTCTTTTCAAACATTTCATACCTCTTATATATCCCTATAGGCAAGATACGCTTGTCAAAAGCCTTCCTAGGAAACATTTTAGTGGACATCTATAAGCATATGGATCAAGTACTTAGCCCAAAATACTAACAGCTGACGAGATAGCTAATTTATTTGAAGTATAAGGTCTTTAATAAATAGGTGGAACACCTAGTAGATCACCACCACAACTCAATAAGCAGCCACGTTGCCATTTACCCAAAGGTAAAACTACAATTCTACTTCTTTCGCTCTATATGCGTCAAGATACGCCAAAGGCCTGTAGGCAAGCTATATAGTTTTAGGCATTAAAATCACATATATTCTATGATAAAATAATAATTATGATGCCAAAATCAGCTTGAAACACTAAGAAGCTAATCACAAAGCCCTTAAGGCATCGACAGAACAACAAACTAGCGATAGCGAACTAAGCGGCGACGATTTAGACGAGATGATTTTCATGTCGCTTTTAACGGGTGACAACAGCTAGTCAAGACCAATCCCAAAAAGAGAAGATCACATATACATACATATATAATTCCCTCAGCCAACTCAATCAACAAATATTATGGCTTCTAGTACTATGGAAAATAAGAACAAGTCGTATCAACTAAACGACAATGGAAACTTGTTGTTAGAGGTTTCGCCTTACATACCTTGTAAGAGATTCGATAGCTCAACTATTCTCAACCAATTCTTCAATTATGTATTGTATCACAATAACCACCATCTAATACAACTCCACAGCCACCTAAGATAGTCCACAACATAACAAACGGAAAGAATTTCCAATATCAGTAGTCGCTTCAATATATAGTGCATAACCTTCAAATTAATTATGAAGGGAGGGTTAGGACACTTAGATTACAATATAAAAGATAAACGAAGTCATAAACAGCCTTCTCAACAATCTTACCCTTCAAAGAACTAGCAAACAAAGCCGAAATCAATGAAACAAACATGTGCTAGTTGTTCTTTGCGACGACCCTGACTTCTACCTTTATTTTGGGAGAGTTTGGATGGTGGAATAACCTATAGTTAACCTTGGAACCCTAGAGAAACCATGAATGAGATGAGATGATGTTTTTGGAACTGTTTGGAATGAAAAAAATCACAAACCAAGTCGTGAAGATATATTCCCAGCGACATGGGGTCCCACCTCCACATGCCTGCTTGCGCAGTCTCGAGAAAATGCGAATATCTCTCTATTATGAAGTCGTATTAGCGAACCATTTTATGCGTTGGAAACTAGACTCATAGACCGTCAATTTGATAGGTAGTAGGCCTACTAATTATTTATAGATTGGGAGAAAAATTCTGTGATATTTGACCTAAATTTCAAAGAATTTCTAAAAGTAACTTGCGATAACTTTTGCTGGTTTTCATTTTACAACTTTCTCAACTTCAAATCTTAACGTACGTTCATTTAGTGATTTGAATACCTCATAACACATCTTTCTTGTGGTACTACGTACCCTTGGTCATAGCTTGAAAGTACAAGTTTATTGCTTAAATTATAGGGGGTGTTACACCCTCCCTCCCCCCCCCCCCCCCAGGAACATTCGTCCTTGCATGTAATTTAGATTCAGAAATTCAAGCTTATAGGAGTAGCCGAAAAATTAGGAAGAGTATCCCCTGTAATATGGACTATCTATAAATCTAAAACGCAAAAAGGTCCAACCTAGAAGTCTCACAGAATGACACAAATAGCTAAACAGCATGGCTCCGCAACAATAATGCACACAAAACACAACAACAATAATAATAAGAAACAATATAAAGTATGAATAGGTATTTCACCTCAATTGTAGTAATCTAAACTGATATGTCATCATCCTAGGGTTTGAAACAAGTACGAATATGTGGATTTCATATCATTCTTAGCTTCCTAGGTTACTTCTTCCACGTTCCTGTTTCTCCAAAGGACTTTAACAGAAGCCACATCTTTGGTCCTCAATCTACTGACCTATCGATCTAATATAGCAATTGGAGTTTCCTCATAGGACAACTCTTCTGTGATCTGAACATCCTCAACTATGACAACCCGAGAAGGGTCTTCTATATATTTTTATAGCATAGATACATGGAAAACTGGATGAATAGATTCTAGCCCAGGAGGCAACTCAAGCTCATAAGCAACTCGGCTTATGTTCCTAAGGATTTGGTATGGCCCAATGAATCTCGAGCTAATCTTGCCCTTCTTGCAAAATCTCAGAACGCTATTCATAGGCGATACTTTTAGGAATACCCAGTCATCAACACAGAACTCCAAATCTATACGTCATATATCAAAGTAAGATTTATGATGACGTTAAGCTGTCATCAATCGCTCGCTAATGAGCTTAACTCTCTATTCATACTGATGAATCAAGTCAAGTCCTATTAGCCCTGATTCGCCTACCTTAACCATCCAATGAGGGGTTTGCATTTCCGTCCATAAAGGCCGCATAAGGCGCCATCTTAATGGTAGAATGGTTACTGTTATTATATGAAAACTCAATAAGAAGTAGGTGATCATCCCAAATTCCCCTGAAGTCTAGCACGCACGCCTGTAACATATCCTCGAGTGTCTGAATTGTGTGCTCAGTCTGGCCATCTGTCTGGGGATGAAAAGTTGTACACAGATTAACCTGTGTCCCTAATCCCTTCTGGAATGCCTTCAAGAAATTTGCTTTAAAATTATGCCCATCAATCATAAATAATAGTTACTGGGACACCATACAATCTGACTATCTCTCGGATATACAACTCAGCATAATCTTAAGCTGTAAATGTAGTTCTAACTAGCAAGAAATGGGCTGATTTTGTTAGCTTGTCAACATTGACCAAAATAGAGTCAAATTTACGCCTAGTATGGGGTAAACCTATAAAAAAATCCATGTTGATTGCTTCCTATTTCCACATAGGCACATCTATCTACTATGTTAATCCACCGAGCTTCTGATGTTCATCTTTTACTTGCTGGCAGTTGGGACATTGTGCCATGAACTTGGTGATATCTTTCTTCACCCTATGCCATGAATAGATTTCTTTTATATTGTGGTACATCTTTGTCGAACCTGGGTGAAGCGAATAGCGAGAATAATGTACCTCTGCCATGATCTATTGGCAAAGCCCTTCAACATTTGAAAGGCAGAATCGATCTATGAATCTCAAGACTCCATCTCCTGCTATCTCAAAGGCCAATGACCCATATTCTTGAGCCCTACCACTGAGTGTACTAATCCAGGATCCTCATACTGACGTTCTTTCACCTCCACAATTAGAGATAACATTGTCGTGTTATGAATCACAACCCTGCTACCATCTAAGTCTATTAACCAAACTCCCAAACTAGCCAACTGGTGCAGCTCTCGAGCTAATTCTCTTTTTTCTGCGCTCAGATATGACAAGATGCCCATAGATCTGTGACTAAGGGCATCGGCTACAACATTAGCCTTCCCCGGCTGATACAATATATCTATGTCATAGTCTTTTAGAAACTCAAGCCAACAACGCTATCGCAGGTTCAACTCTTTTTGTTTGAAGATATACTAGAGAATCTTGTTATCTGTAAAGATGTCAGCATGAACACCATATAAATAATGTCTCCAGATCTTCAATGCATGTACAACTGCAGCCAACTCTAAATCATGGGTTGGGTAATTTTTCTCATGCTTCCTCAATTGCCTCAAAGCATAGGCAATCACCTTGTCATGCTGCATCGAAACACACCCTAACCCAATGCCTGAAGCATCAGAATATACAACATAGCCCTCTGTGCCTTCTGGCAAGGCTAATACTGATGCAGATGTTAGTATGTATTTCAATCCCTGAAAACTCTACTTACAAGCCTCGGTCCATTGAAGCTTAGCTATCTTATGAGTCAGCCTCTTCAGTGGTGCCGATAGGTTAGAGAATCCTTCCACAAATCATCTGTAATACCCAATTAACCCCAAAAAGATGAGAACTTTGATGGGAGTTCTGGGTCTAGGCCAAGTCTTCAGGGCCTCTATTTTTGGTGAGTTAACCTGGATACCTACGTATGACACAATGTGACCCAAGAAATCCACATGATTTAACTAGAACTCGTATTTAGAGAACTTTGCGTATAAATCGTGATTTCTAAGTACCTAGAGTACTACTCACAAGTGATCTTTATGCTCAACCTCTAAAAGTGAATATACAAGGATATCATCAATAAATAATATCACGAACATATCTATGAATGGCATGAATATACTATTCATTAGGTCCATAAACACTGCTGGGGAATTCGTCAATCTGAAAGACGTCACCAAGAACTCAAACTGGCCATATCTAGTTCTAAAAGCTATTTTTAGAATATCTTTCTCCCAAACTCGTACTTGATGGTACCCTGATCCCAAATAAATATTTGAAAAATAACCGGGAGGGGATATTTTTTATTAATAGTGACTCTATTTAGCTGTCGGTAATCTACACACATTCGTAGGGAGCCTTCTTTCTTTCTCAAACAAGACTGACGCTCCCCAAGGTGAAGCACTAGGCCTGATAAAGCCTTTATTAAGCAAGTCTTTCAGTTGATCCTTCAACACCTTTAGCTCTGCATGAGCTATTTTGTAAGGAGGAATAGATATGAATTATGTATCTAGTAGCATATTAATGGGAAAATGGATTTCCCTTTCTGGTGGAATACCTGGGAGCTTATTTAGAAACTCATTCGAGAATTTACTAACTACCGAAATAGATTGAAGAGTCAGGGATTCTGTCTGCACATCCGGAACTCTAACAATATGATCAATACAACCCTTTGCAATTAGCTTCCTTGCTCGGAGATAGGATATAAACCTACCTTTAGGCGCAGCTATAGTGCCCTTCTACTTCCGAACTGCTTCTCCAGGGAAATGGAATATAACAATCTTTATCCAGCACTCAACATTAACATAACATGATGCTAGCCAATCCATTCCCATAATTACATCAAAATCATTCATCTCCAACTCTATAAAGTCTACAAAGGTCTGGCGATCAACAATTTCCACCTTACAACCTCGATAAAATCTCCTAACGATAATAGATTCATCAATAGGTGTACATATAGAAAATAGTCATTGGAGAAATTCAGGTACTATACAAAATTTCCCTACTACTAGGATGGTAACATAGGATAGAGTGGAGTTTGGATCTATTAAAGCAAATACCAAGTGGGAACAACCATTTAGTGCATCTGTCACAACATCTGACGATGACTTAGAGTCCTATCACCCTACTAGTGCAAAAGTACAATTCTGACCACTACTAGAACTGGATGCTCCTATTCTACCTATACCTCTGCCCACTAAAATTTGGGGCCCACACCATATAGAAAGTGTTGGCGAATGTGAACCCTACTGATGATCCAGTCTGCTAACCCCTATCACCCTAATCTCAAGTCAGGCAGTCCCTCATTATGTGACCCTCCTGTCCATAAGAATAGCAAGTTATAGAACTATATCTGCATCTCCCAAAATGCCTCCTACCACAATTAGCAACACGGTGGTGCTGCCCTCGTTTGGTCAGAGCCTCTCTACTACTACGAGCCTGATGCTTGTGAACTCTCACTTGGACCGGACTGCTCGTGATGATCTAACCTACTACCTTGTTGTTTCTGGAGTGAAGGCATAGGTGGCCATCCTGAGAATCGAGGTCTGGACCTAGGGCACTATATATAAATCAGCTGGCCTGGCCCTTTGGTCAGAGCCTCTCTACTGCTACGAGCCTGATGCTTGTGAACTCTCTCCTGGACCGGACTGCTCGTGATGATATAACCTGCTACCTTGTTGTTTCTGGAGTGAAGGCATAGGTGGCCATCCTGAGAATCGAGGTCTGGACCTAGGGCACTATATATAAATCAGCTGGCCTGGCCCTCTTGGCCATATGTTGTCATTGTCTAACCTCTTCTATATTTTGGGAAAAGCCCTGAATCTATGATATATCCATGTCCTCTCACAATACAGTTGTAGTACAAGACTCGATATAATCTAGATCAATCCATGCTATGAAATGGTGTACCTTGGTTGGTATTGTAGTGACAAAGGTTGGTGCATATCTAGCCAAGGAGTCAAATCTCAATGCATATTCTTGAACACTTATCCTGCCCTGCTCCAGATGTAAGAACTATTTTACTCTAGCCTGTCGAATCTATCGAGGTAAGTAATGATCTTTAAAGGCCTCAAAAACACTAAGGCCGTTTCCTGTCACGCCCCACTTTGGAAGGCATGACTGGCACTTGGTACCCTACTAAGGTCTAAACTAGTATAGCTGAGCTTACGCACCTATGGTGCATGACTAACACTAACACTAAAGTCGAGAAAACAACGGGCTATATCTCGGTTGCAAATACAGCCCCCGGCCGACAAGGCCTTATAGCCACCTGTAAAATAAAACAACTAACCAAAAATAGATAATGATAGGGAATTCTATTCGGGCTGACAAGACCACCATGATGTCTAGTTATGACTAAAAGTAAATTCATTACTAAACTAAGTTATGGCCGACAAGGCCGCTAACTATCAGCTAAGCAAGGCCCCACATGGACAACACATAAGATAAAACATATCAGGCCCCACACGGCCAACAACATCTAACCATAGGGAATCTAAAACAATCTGCAATACTCTAAGAGTGATATACTGGTCGAGACAAGGCCCTGACCTACCCATACTGTACATCAAAAGAGAGTCAACCTTCTAATCAAGTAGCTCTAGAGGAACGGAGCTGACTGCTCTGCTAGTACTGATATAAAGCTAGAAAGGTCCTGATCCGCGTCTATCGACACCTGAAGGCAAGTAATGCAGCGCCCCCAAGAAGGGCGTCAGTATAATATGTACCGAATTTGTAAGGCAATAACTATAAATAACTAAATAGAGGAAATAGAACTGAAAATAACTGAAAAGGAAGGATAGAGATTCTACATGTGTAGCTGAACTTTAGACTATCTAATTCATCAATAACTAAGGCAATCAAGAACCTTACCTGGCCCCCATAATCCGGAAGGTACAATCAGCACAAAATAACACACCTGGGGCCCCCCATAAGCCCTGTTGAGTACACCTCAATCTATATACCCCTATCAAGGTCACACTAGGTCAACTAATAGCTATAGCCGTCCTACCAGTCCCCTGGGTCTGCAAGTGAGCCCGCTCGATCTCTGACTATAGCTGTGTCTGAGTCTAGTGGACTCCTGATATCTGCACCCCGGGCACTAGGCTCGACGGGGGTATAGTGTCGATACGACATACAATAGTCCAGCCATGGAATGGACTGTATGAGAACCTAGGACCCCACCTCATCCCTCATGGATGGCATACTGCTCTGTAGAGTGACGTCATCTCACCCCTGGTGGGTGACGACACAACTAAAAACCTTGGGTTGGTCATGGAAGGCTATACAGGGCAAAGTCAATCCCAAGCTAGACATAGAATACTGGTCTCAGCTAATAACAATAGCTAATCACAATTCATATGTTTCTGGTTCTCTTATTGGGATTTAAGTTGAGCTACAATACTGAAGAAACTAACTTGCTGAAGGAATACACCTTAAAATACTTCAATTGCCGATTTCTAATTAATTGACGAGTTTTAGTTTGTATTCAATAGCTCCTTCCGATTGTATTATACTACTAGGAGAATAAGGCTGATTTCTGTACTAAATTTAGCCAAAACGATAACTTTCAATATAAATATCAATTATACTTTAGCTTGCCAGAACACGATCGAAAACATATAATTTCTCAAAAGTTTAGAAGGGAGAAATACTCATTTAAATCCTGTGATCGTATAGAAATTAGTCTGGAGCAATTCCAACCACTTTGACTCAGTAGGGTTACGATTTTTCGGTAGAATTTCGCCAAAATAATTCCGTAGTAATGTTCTCTGGCCTGAAACATCGATACTTGAAGATAAATTGAATTCGGGCAGCGTTTCATAGCATAAATGGAGGAAAACCACCTAAAAATTTCGTGTTTCTCACTTCTGGTCGCGAGTGTGTTTTCTGTTAATGTTATCAAATGATTCAACTTAATATTTACAATACTTGGGTGGTGGACACGGGGTCCGTGGCGCTGACCCCAATGCGATGATTCTGGGTCATGCCATGGAGCCCAATGTGCCGGGGAGGGTCCATGCCACGTTGCCCCTTTGGGTAGCTGGTCCGGCCTTCTCCTGCACGGTCCCAACTCCGTGCTCATTTGACCTTTCCCCGGGCCCTTTATCATATGTATTATAATCTAAAACACTTAACCAATGTACGAATAGGCCGTCTAAACATTAGAAACTTATGGGGTGTAACATCCTCGCCCCCTTAGAAACATTCGTCCTCGAATGTTAACTTCAGCTTACAGGAGTCTTAACTCTTTTAACTACTTATCCTGAAAAAATTTTGGTAGAGTCTTCCTTGTAATATGGACTATTTGAAAATCCTGAAATGCAGAAAAGTTCAACACAGGCATTTCACATAACACTATAGCAACTGTTTCTCAACAACATTGTATTCAGCTGAGCAATATATGTAACACACGTCATAGAACAAACTAAATCATAAATGTACCTTAACTGCATGTCCTAGCTAAGTCTGGAACAAATGAGGATACTTGGATCTCATATCATCCTCAGCTTCCTAAGTCATCTCTTCTTTATTTATGTTCCTCCACAATACCTTAACAGAAGCTATATCCTTAGTTCTCAACCTACGAACCTGTCGATCTAATATGGCTACTGGAACCTCTTCACAAGATAGTTCCTCGGTAATCTAAACATCCTCAACTAGCAAAATTCGAGACGGGTCTCCTATGCACTTTCGCAACATCAACACATGAAAGATCGGGTGGACAGATTCTAATTTTGAAGGAAAATCTAGCTCGTACGCCACCTGGCCTACTCTCTGGAGGATTTGGTATGGCCCTATGAATCTTGGGCTAAGCTTGCCATTTTTACAAAATCTCATCACGACCTTCATTAGTGAAACTTTCAGAAATACCCAGTCACCTACACTGAACTCTTGGTTTCTACGTCATATATCAGCATAAGATTTCTGACGGCTCTGAGCTATCAGTAGACGTTCTCTGGTAAGCTTTACTTTCTCTTTTGATTGGTGGATTATTTCTGGTCCAATTAACTCTAATTCTCCAAACTCGAACCAACCAATTGGGGACCTGCACTTCCATCTATATAAGGCCTCATAAGGTGCCATCTGGATCGCTGAATGATAGTTGTTATTGTTGGAAAATTCAATAAGGGGTAAATGTTCATCCCAGCTGCCCCCAAAGTCCAGCACACACACCCATAACATATCCTTGAGCGTCTGAATTGTACGTTCTGCCTGCCCGTATATTTGAGGATGGAAGGCCGTACTCAAATTAACCTACGTCCCCAGGCCCCTCTGAAAGGACTGCCAAAATTTAGTTGTAAACTATGCTCCTTTATCAGAAATAATTGATAATGGAACACCATGCAATCGAACTATCTCTTTGATATACAGTTCAGCATAGTCTTCAGCTGAAAAAGTAGCCCTTGCTGGCAGAAAATGAGTTGATTTTGTCAACCTATCAACAATCACCCACATAGAATCAAATTTGCGCCTGGTATGGGGTAGCCCAGTTACAAAGTCCATATTGATAGCTTCCCATTTCCACGTAGGCACTGCTATCTCTTGTGTTAACCCGTCGGGTTTTTGATGTTCTGCCTTCACCTGGTGGCAATTAGGACATTGTGCTATAAATTTTGCTACTTCCTTCTTCATTCCCAATCACTAGCAAATTTCCTTGATGCTATGATATATCTTTGTTGAACCTAGATGAAGAGAGCCATGATCTACTTGTGAAGTCCTACTGCATCTGGAACACAAAGGCGACCTATACATCTCAAGACCCTATCTACGGTTACTTCGAAAGCTGATATTTCCCCCCGCTGATCTTTATCTCTGGGTTGAACCAGGTTAGGGTCTTCATACTACCGTCCTTTCACTTCTACAACCAATAATGACATTACAGTATTCTGGATCACTGTTCCACTGTCTCCTGAATCCACTATTCGGATGGCTAAACTGGCTAACTGATGCAATTCTTGAGCCAGTTCCCTCTGTTCAGGCTTCAAATATGCCATACTTCCCATGGATTTACGATTGAGGGCATCTGCTACAACATTGACTTTTCCTGGGTGATATAAAATGTTCATCACATCGTAGTCCTTCAGTAGCTCTAACCAGCGATGCTGCTGCAGATTCATCTCTTTCTGTGTGAAAATGTATTGGATGCTCTTACGATCAATAAAAATATTTGCATGGACACCATACAGATAGTCCCTCCATATTTTCAAGGCATGAATTACCGCGACCAACTCCAGATAATGGGTGGGGTAGTTCTTTTCATGCTTCCTCAGTTGTTTGGAAGCGTAAGCAATCACCTTACCATGTTGCATCAGAACACATCCCAACCTGATGCCTGAAGCTTCGCAGTACACTACATAACCCTCTGATCCTTCTGGCAAGGATAATACTGGTGATGAGGTCAATCTATTTTTCAACTCTTGGTAGCTCTGTTCACATGCTTCAGTCTAATGAAATTTAGCTGCTTTCTGAGTTAGCTTGGTCAAAGGTGTGTCTAAGGTAGAAAATCCTTCCACAAACCTTCTGTAATACTCGGATAACCCCAGGAAACTACGTACCTCAGTAGGAGTGGTAGGTCTAGGCTATGTTTTTACTACTTCAATCTTCTGCGAATCTACCTGTATACCAGCATCTGATAATGTGGCCTAAAAAGGCAACTGAATTCAGGCAAAATTCACATTTAGAAAACTTCACATATAGTTGGCGATTTTTGAGAATCTGGAGCACTGTTCGTAGATGATCTCGGTGATCTACCTCTGAACGGGAATACACCAGGATATCATCGATAAAACTATCACGAACAAGTCAAGATATGGTCTAAAGATGCTTTTCATCAGATCCATGAACAGTGCTGGAGCATTCGTCAACCCGAAGGACATGACTAAAAATTCAAAGTGGCCATACCTGGTCCTAAAAGTGATTTTTGGAATATCTCTCTCGCGAACCCGAACCTAATGGTACCCAAACCTTAAGTCAATCTTTGAGAATTACTTCGCCCCCTGTAACTGATCAAACAAGTCATCTATTCTGGGAAGCGGATACTTATTCTTTATAGTGACTTTATTCAGCTGTCGGTAGTCTATACAAATGCGGAGGAAGCCATCCTTCTTTCTCACAAATAGGACCGACGCGCCCCATGGTGAAGTACTCAGCCTGATGAAGCCCTTATCTAATCTTTCAACTGCTCCTTCAATTCCCTGAGCTCGGCAGGAGCCATTCAGTATGGAGGGATAAATATAGGCTGAGTACCTGGTAGTAAATCAATTGCAAAATTGATCTCCCATTCTGGGGAACACCGGGAAGTTCATCGGGGAACACATCTGGGAATTCATTAACCACAGGGATGTACTGGAGAGTTGGAGATTCTTCTTGAACATCCTAAACCCTAACAATGTGAAATATGCAACCCTTTGTTATTAAGTTCCTCACCTGAAGATAGGAAATAAACCTATCTTTTGGCGTGGCTGTATTACCTTTCCACTGCCATACTACCTCCCCTAGAAAGTGGAATCGTCCAGTTTTGGTCCAACATTCAACATTGGCATAGCATGACGCCAGCCAATCCATACCCATAATTGCATCGAAATTAATCATTTCTAGTTCTATCAAATATGCTAGAGTCTAATGACCAGCAACCTCTACTGTGTATCCCCTATAGACCCTATTGGCTATGATAGAGTCAGCTACAGGAGTAGACACTAAAAAAGGGCGCCGAAGTAATTTTGGCGTAATACCGAACTTCCAAGCCACTAATGGGGTAATATAAGACAAGGTGGATCCGGGATCTATCAATACATAAATAGAACGAGAGCAAATGTCCAGTATACCTGTCACCACATCCGGCAACGACTCTTACTCTTGTCGTCTCGGTAAGGCATAAGTGCAATCTGGACCGATGCCTGATCTAGATGCCCCTGGTCTGCCTCGGCCTCTGCTGGCTGAAGCTGAGGGCCTACGCCCTGCTGGACATGCTAGGGCACGTGACCCTACTAAAGATCTATCCTGTCGGTCCCGATCACTCTGACCCCTGGCTGGCAATCCCTCATCCGACGACCCTCTTGTCCACATTTATAACATGTCGTGGAACCATACCTTTATGCCTCGGAGTGACGTCGGCTGCAAATAGGGCAAAGTGGTACAGTAAATCTGCTCTGCTCTGACCCCCTCTGTTGCTGCGAACTTGCTGACCGTGAGCTCTTGTCGGGCCCTGACGGCCCCCGACAAATAGACCTACTTCCCTATTGCTATTGTGGAGGTGGGGGTCTAGGTGGTCTATCTGATAATCGTGGCCTGGGTCCGCCCTAAAATTTTGTCTGCACATCACTCGGTCTAGTCCTGCGGCACTACTCCTAGCTTGCCTTTCTATCTCCCGCTTTCGCTGCCAGATTCGCTCAATATTCTGGGAAAATTCCTGGACTCGGGCAATATCCATGTCCTCTCACAGAGTCGTCATCACACAAGTCTCCACATATTCTGGATTTAGCCCTATAATAAACCGATGCACCTTGGCTGACATAGTATCTACAAAGACCGATGCATATCTGGCCAGGGAATCAAACCTCATGGCATACTCCCAAACACTCATCGAGCCCTGCTCCAGATGCAAAAACTGATCAACTCGATCTTGCCGAATTTCCCATGGCAAATAGTGATCGAAGAAGACCTTTGAAAAACTGGGCTAGGTCGGAGGAGGCACATCTCTACCCCGGGACCTCTCCCAACTCTCGTACCATAACACTGCAGTATCCCGTAGACAAAATACTGCTAACTCAACTAACTCTACAGGTGTGGCATGCATCACCCTAAAAATCCACTACAATTGATCCAGAAAATCTTGAGGGTCCTCATCACGGTTCGTCCCTGTAAATTGTGGAGGACTTAATGCGAGAAACTCTCAGACCCTCGAGCTACCCGGTCCTCCTAAAGATTTCACGACTTCGGGTGCCACTAGTTGACGTTGTGCAGCCATCATCTGAGCTAGCATAACAATAGCACTCCTAACCTCATGTTCGGACGATGTCGGTATAGGCACTGCTGGAGGGGGTGCCGACATTTCCACTGCTCCGGAAGGCTCCTGACGGAGCAAAGACTATAGGGGAGACCAAGGTGGAGTCTCCTTGTCGCCCTCAGATCGGGCTGACTCTGGTTGAGGCGCCCTGCTAGTTCCTCTCCTGCTGCTACGTCCAATTCCTTGCCAGTCGTAGTATGTCGCAGGTCTGACATTTCTCTGTAGACAAGAAGAATATGGTAAGCTTAGGGACTCGACCCTATACTGTAAAGCTCTACAGCACGACTGGAAGAGAAATAAGAGCGACCATCCTATCATGCCTCGTAGCCTCCTGCCTATAGAATGTGGTGCACAACTCATCCATAGGCAAGACTCTACTTAGCACGGCTTGCAGACTCCCTTGGATATGACCTTCTCTAATACCAAGTTTGTCACGCCCCACCTTGGGAGGCATGACTAGCACCTGGTGCCCTACTAAGTCTAAACTAGTGTAACTGAGCTTACGCACCTCTAGTGCATGACTAACACTAACACTCAAGTCGAGAAAACAACGGGCTATATCTCAGCTGTAAATACAGCCCCCGACCGACAATGCCTTATAGCCACCTGTAAAATAAAACCAGAAATAGATAATGATAGGGAATCCTATGCGTGCCGACAAGTCCGCTAACTATCAGCTAAGCAAGGCCCCACACGGCCTACAATAGCTAACCACAGGGAATCTAAAACAATTTGCAAGCCTCTAGGAGTGATATACTGGTTGCGATAGGGCCCCGACCTATCCATACTGTACAACAAAAGAGATTCAACCTGCAAATCTATTAGCTCCGGAGGAATGGAGCTGACTGCTCTACAAGTTCTAATAGAAAGCTAAGAAGGTCCCGATCCGCGTCTATCGGCACCTACAGGCTAGTAATGCAGTGCCCCCAAGAAGGGTGTCAGTACAATATGTACCGAATATGTAAGGCAATAACTGTAAATAATTGAATAGAGGAAATATAACTGAAAATAACTGAAAAGGAAGGATAGAGATTCTACCTGCATAGCTGAACTTTCTACTATCTAATTCATCAATAATTAAGGCAATCAAGACCCTTACCTGGATCCCCATAAGCGGGAAGGTGCAACCAGCACAGAATAACCCACCTGGGGCCCCCCATAATCCCTGGTGAGTATACCTCAATCTATATATCCCTAGCAAGGTCACACTAAGTCAACTAATAGTTGTAGACGTTGATCTTGGGCAAATTTATATGCTCAAGTGATACTCAAATCTGTCATTTTGCCTGGTTTATCTATCGATGTTTATACATTCTCGTGTGATTTGTAATAAAATGTGAATTTAGACTAACTAACATGATTAGCGTTGTTTTGCAGAAAAAAATATAAAGTTATGGAGCTAAGATGCATGTTGGGAGAGATCGGGATTGGACTCGGATGCTAGCAAGGGAAAAAGCACTTGAAGGAACGAATTAAAGGGGCTTCGCGTCACGCTGCCATCGCGGATGCATTCTGCCTAGAGGGTTAAATTATGCCTATTTCCAGTGGAGGTGCGCATTGGGGCCATGGAACGTTGGCCTAGCCCCGCGTTGCACGTCGTGCCACGTTGGGCCTTAATACCTGGACACCTGAATTCCAGTAAGGGTCCGCGTCGGTGGCGTGTCACGGAGGCAGTGCTCCGCGATGCACTCGGTGACACGTTGCTTCTTATTCCGGGAAAAATTCCCACAAGTATAAATAGAACACTTAGGTTCATTTTTAGAAAACTCTGATTTGGTGGAGCAAGAACGTGGGTTACAGGCAGTTGAGGGGACGAAAATCTCAGGGTTTTTCTCTATCTCCTTCTTCTTTATTTCGATTGCTTGTATGATTAACACTCATTTAACGATGTTTAATCCACAAATGAGTGGCTAAATCCTCTTCTTGCTGAGGTTAAGAACAATTGTATTGAAATGTGATTATTGATAAATTGGTTGGTTGTTCTATTGATTCTTGCTCTTACTGCATTAATGTGTGGCCAACGTTAATGTACATCTAAAAAGTCCGGTTTCACTCGAGAGAGCAAGAAATTGGAAAGTTTTGAATTGATAGGATATGATCTTTTCTTAGTTTGGAAAATTGAGAATTGATTTACCTTCAGGATAGAAATATACCTGAAAGTCGTATTAGTCAATTAAGGAATCGGTTTTGTATGGCTAGAACAGGAGTTTCGTTTTATCACAGAAAAGTAGGTGGAAGATTCATGATTCTTAAGTTGGGTTAAATACGAGAGTTTTAATCCGTAGGCAATAATTCTTGACTAGCAACCGGAGGAAAGATTAACCAAATTGTATCGATAATTTATTTCTCTACATGTTCATTTAACCTCAGCATGCTCATACTTATAGTTCAGACTCAAATTGTATATTCATTTTATAATTAGTATAAAATTAGAAACCAAAATATCAAACTTTTCTTAACACTATGGTCCGCATTTTTAGAGTTAAGGTTTATTGACACTTGAGTAGATTGTTACCCTAGCCCAGTCCCTAAGGGATCGATACTTGGCTTACTTGAGCCACTTTATTACATGTTCAACCACGTGCACTTGCGTGTTGTTGTGAAAAACACCGAACAACTTTTTGGCGCCGTTGCCGAGGACTGGCAATCGGTAAAATTTTTCTTAAGTGCTAGTTTACTATTTCTTCTTAGTGTTGACAACTTGGTCTTAGCCTGTATTTTGCAGATACTAATTTCTGTTGAACACTTGCAAGAGACAAGGAGCTGGTGGACTCATATTTAGAGCTGGAATGACAATTTCATCGTCAAAGGAGGGAAGCTCTAGAGAAAAAGTTGCAGTTGCTCAGACAAACAATTATGGAGCAACAACAGAATCCACCAGTTGTACGGGCAATGTTAGTTCCCGATGAAATGGCAGCCAGGCTGGTTTGCGAGGTGTCAATCCCACATGCTAATAATGTCACATCTAGCATCCGAAAACCTTAGCCAGGAGGGAGGTTCGAGCTTAAGCAGAACATGGTGCAATTGCTGCACACCAGCAGGCAGTTCACAGGTCTCCCTCATGAGGATCCACAGTAACATCTCCAAAATTTCTTGGAGATAAGTGACACTTACATCCCCGCTGGAGTGTCATCAGATTATGTCAGGCTTACATTGTTCCCGTTTTCACTTTTGGGAGAAGCCAAGAGGTGGTTGAAAGTTGAGCCACCTAATTCTATCACTACGTGGGATGATATTGCAAGGAAATTCTTGATATGTTTTTTCTCATCCGGTAAAACAGCAAGAATTAGAAGTCAAATTCTAAGTTTTAAACAGAGAGAGGGAGAGAATCTATATCAAGCCTGGGAGAGATTCAAATCTATGTTGCGGGATTGTCCTCATCATCACCAATCCAATGAAGTGTTGGTGCATACTTTCATAGAGGGTTTGGAACCCCACACAAAAATCTTCCTAGATTCAGCAGCTGGGGGACAAGCATTGGAGAAAACTTATGAGGAGCGGTATACCTTGTTGTATCGAATTTCGCAGGGAAATCCGGAGTGGAATGCGGATTCTTCAAGAGGAGGAACAAGGAAGGCAGCAGGAGTCCTAGAAGTGGATGGTTTTACAGCTATTGCTGCACAGATAGTTGCATTGCAGAATCAACTTAACACCCACTTCAGTAACATGAGCATGAACCAGTCTCAAGCCCCAGTGAATGTAGTGTAACAGATTTGGTGTGAAGTATGCGGGAGTAGTGAACACTCAGCTGAGTGTTGTGGAAAAAATCCTGATTCGGTGAACTTTGTTGGTAATGTACAGAGAAACAACCACCTACAGTATGGCAATAGCTACAATTCCAACTGGAGGAATCACTCGAAATTCTCTTGGGATAGCAATAACCATCAAGGGCAAAGTTCGAGTCAAAGGGGCAGAGGAATCAAGGAGGGCAGCAGAACTATTAGGCACAATATAGAAGCAATAATGCACCTCCTCCACCACCATCACCCGACATTGAGGAGATGTTCAAGACAATGATAGCTAACCAAGCTCAGTTGCAGGCTAACTATGTGAAATTGGCAGCCGAGGTAAAGAACAACCAGTTAGCTACCAAGGCACTGGAGTATCAATTTGGGCAATTTGCTGGAGCCCAAAACACCAGGCCTAGAGGAGGACTCCCGAGCGACACGAATTCCAACCCCAAGCAGGTGAATGCAGTGACCACAAGGAGTGGATTGCAGCTTAAAGAGGTGGAACTAGAAAGACCACCTCAACAATCGGGAGCAGCAGAAAGTGAGAGGGAGCAAAGTGCAGAGAGGGGGAAGAAAAAGGAGGCTGAACCAGAGAGACCACCACCCCCGTTCCCTCAAAGACTAAAGAAACACAAGGAGGAGGCGTGTTTCAAGAAATTCATGGAGGTGCTGAAACAGGTACATATTAACTTACCTCTTGTTGATGTTTTACAGGGAGTGCCGAAGTACGCAAAGTATATTAAGGACATTGTGGCGAACAAAAGTCGGTTGACTGAGTATGCTACGGTGGCTCTTACGGAGGAATGCACTTTCCGGATACAAAACAGGTTGCCCACAAAGCTCAAGGACCCTGGGAGCTTTACAATACAAATTACAATTGGGCAGAGTATCCGAGCTTGCGGATTATGTGATTTGGGAGCGAGCATTAACTTGATGCCGACATCGGTATTCAAGAAGTTGGGACTAGTGAGTCCTAGACCAAAAATAGTGATCTTGCAACTAGCAGATCATTCCTTAGCTAGACCAGATGGCATTGTGGAGGATGTGCTGGTGCAAGTGGGCTCCCTTATCTTCCCGGTAGATTTTGTCGTGCTGGATTTTGAGCCAGACACGGAAGTCCCATTTATTTTGGGACGTCCTTTCTTGGCAACTGGGAAAGCGCTGATTGATGTAGCTGCAGGGCAGCTAACCATGCGAGCACACGACAAGGTGGAGGTGTTTGATGTATACAAGGCCACCAAGTTCCCGGTTGTGTATGAGGAACTCTCGATGATCAATGTGATTAATCAAGCTGATGTTGTCCAGAGAGTTGAGTCACGGGAGTTATTGGGGAAACCACCGGAGAGATGTAAGCATTACTGGGGTGAGGAAGGTGGTCGAGAGAAAACGTCTGTCACCCTAGAAGATGACTGAGCTGAATGACGTCGAGCCGCTACGGTAAACCAGGCGCTGCACGGGAGGCAACCCGTGAAATTTCTTTTGTGAAATCTGAATAGATTTCGTAGAAAAAAAAGAAAAAAATGAGAAAAAAGAGAAAAAAATAATTAAAAACAAAAATTTTATTTTTTATTTTAAGTGAAACCTATAATTCTAACCAATTTCTTATTGTGAGATGAATTTCAGGTTGAACGGAGGATAATTACGCAAAGGATCGCAAAGGAAAAATCGAGGTATGAAAAATAATAAAAAGAGGCAAAATAGTGAGCCTACGCGATGGCTCCGTGTCAGGGAGGAGGGCCTCCGCGTTACCCTCCGTGACACGTTGAAGGTAATTCTAGAATTTTTTCAAATTCCAGAACACCTGCGTGATGGCTCCGTGTCACGGAGGGCATGCTCCGCGTTACCCTCCGTGACACGTTGAGGTGTATTTCGCGACGGGTCACAGCAGGTCGCCGGGTGACCCGCGCGAAATCTTCACTTTTTAACCTCGATTTCCCCTCATTTTTCCTCATTTTTCATTCCCTCCGCGACAAACATCCCAAAAACCCCTTCTCCCTCAACGTGACATGGACCTAGGCACACATTTTCATCAAGTTTTCTTCATTTCATCGAATTCAAGGTATGTTCTTCAACTCTATCTCAATTCTTGTCGAATATTTCGATGTTGAACATGTGATACGAGCAAAACTTGCCCTAAGTAGAAATTGAGCTTAAATTCAATTGAGTTATTGTTGATTGACATTCGTAGAAACATTGTGATTTCATGAACTCACTAATTACATAGCTTGATAGAATTTTTGATAAAATCATAGCTAGGGCTTGAATTTGAGTGTGAAAAGGAAATATTTAGTTGAACTTTCGAATTCTTGCTGGGTTGTTTATGTTGGGTGAGATGAGTCGGTTGTGCTAACTGTTAATATGCTAAAAGACCGACGGATTTTCGGGTTAAGGAAATTGTGGAAATTGCAAGAAATGGGTGAATTATATGGCTTCATGTAGATAACTTTTCTTTGTTTCTCCTTGATAAGTGCTATGGGATGAAAAGTGATCGATGGTAATGTTGCGGTTAGCTTTACGAAGTCTTAGTAGTACAAAAGAATTTATACTGTCGAATTCACTAAGCAGACTTGTTATGTTTTGTTGTTTGTTTTTGGAAATGAGTATGATCCTGCCGTGACGTGGTGATTGGGGCTAAAGACTAAGTGTGGGGTAGCCTAGCTTAACCCAACCTTAGTCGAAGCTAATTTTAATTGGAATAACATTGGGACTGTCTTTTGGGTTTGACAGGAACAATGGCAAGCAGGCAAGACAAGGGAAAGGGCGCATCAACATCAGGCGCCGGAAGGAAAAGAATCATACTGGGAACAGCAGTCCCTAGCAGCACCAGCGGTTCCACGTGGCCAACGCCGTCAATATGGAACCAGATGGGTGATAGAGGAGGGGAAGAAATGGTACGCAAAGCACAAGGAAAGTAAATACTTCCCCAAAGAACACATAGCGAGGGAACCGTTGGCACAGGAGTTCTCCAGGATTGTCCACAGGATCGAGGCAGCCGGGCTGAACTTCATCTTTGAAGAGCCCAAGGAGTGCAACTTTCACCTGATTCGGGAATTCTACGCCAATTGGAACCGACTCTCAGAAGTCACACCATCAAGATACGGGGGCAAATAGTTACTTTTGAGCCTCATCACCTTAATGCCATCTTGGGGGTGCGGGACACAGACGCCCATGTGCTTCGACAGCTAAATATCACTCCACCATACGCGGATATCCGACACACTTTATGTGGAACTCGGTCTACAGCACGTTGGAGTAGGCATAAGGAGAGGGGCTACCATTAGACCTTGCCCTACTCACAGATGAACAGGGAAGCCAGGATATGGCTGAAGATTGTTTGTTCCTGCCTGATCCCGGGGGTGCATATGACAGATGTCACCCGGGATCGTGTATGCTTGTATACGCCCTGATGAAAGGGCTGGAGATCAATGTGGGGGCGGTGATTATTTCCGCCATGAAGAGAGCCTGTTTGCATCAAGGGCACCGGTACGGGTTTGGTGGATTATTCACCACATTCCTGAGGGGCCTGGATATTGAGGAGGAGGCCCTTGACTACATCCCGTAGATGGAGCGGCGGGCCTTAGATGTCACCAAAACTAAGGCACCCGACACCACTCACGGGCCAGTTCTTACACTAGCCGAGCGACATGCTCGGTATGATCAGTACATGGCTCGCATGTTTGGGATGCAGATGCTCCAGCTGCGCATAAGCGGGAGGCCGGCAACAGAAGAGGAGTTGTGGCAGCTCGAGCTAGACTACCCTTTTGGCGAAAATGCCAGGGCTCTATGCCGAGTGGGGCTAGCTTTTGTGGAGCCCACCGATGATGATGTCCCCACAGATGAGGAGACATGTCGTGATGACTCCGATTTGGAGTCAGATGATGACGATGGGGGCTATTCAGACATGGGAGACGAGGCAGCAACACCTGACGAAGAAGTGGAATATTTTGATTGATCAGGGAGTTTCAACACCCATTTTTGTGCTATGCTGAATTTTATGAACACTGGGAAAGTGTTCGATTTAAGTGTGGGGTGAGAGTAGTTAGGTGTTTGTTGCTGTTGTTATTAATGTATGTCTCTGTCTGTTGTTGTGCTTGGATAAATTTTTGGCCCTGTGATTTTTTGTGTATGTCTGTATTGTAATTAAGGTGAAGCTGTTGTGTGCTGTTAAATGTTGTTAGCTGGTTTTGTACATATTTTTGGTTTTATCGAAATGATCGATATTTTTAACAAAAAGAAAATTTTTTCATGAATTTTCAAATTTTTGGGTTTCTCGGTGTTTGTTTTCGGTTCTTTTACCGAGAATAGTCCCATTGAACCAAAGTCTTAGTTAGTGACCGTTCCCTATGATGGATGGATGACGACCATCTTAAGGGAAATGTAGTCGTTAGGAGTAGATTTATTTCATTTATTTTTCAATTTTTTTCTTTTGTGGGTTTGCATCCTAAAACCTGTAGTTACTTTATGGTTGCGAAATTCTGGTTGCGTGTTGTACATGATGTTTGAAATGCAAAGGTGATTCGTATGAAAGCATGCAACTTTAGAAATATGTTGAGATACCAAGGCCATAGAGTTCGACTCAATGTGATTGAGGCTTAATGATTGAATTCGTGTAATTAGCTGATTGAAGAGTCTGTGAATATGTCTTGAGTTGAGCATGTGGAATGAGCGTATAGTGAGGTTTCGTTTCTTCCATGCTTTTGTGAAATGTCTAGAACTTGCCTGGTGTGTGTACAAAACAAAATTAAGGATGTGTATTTTAGGAAAGGATGTAGGCATTTCTTTGCTTTAACCGAACGTTTTTTCTTTCATTATCATACCCACCTTGAATGTACACCCTAGTTAGCCCATTGAGCCTTTAGCCTATTATTTTTCTTTTGTCAAAAAGGTGTAAACTGAGCTTAACCCCTTCTTTTTTGATCCATGAAGTTGATCCAAAACTCTTAAGCGCTCAAGAAAAGAAAAGAATTTTCCCAAAGTGTCAAGGAGTGAGAATGGTGAAAAGAAAAGAAAAAGTAGAGCGATGAAAGGAAAGAAAAGGTCGAAGGTGCACTTGTTATAAATTAAATATAATGAAGATGTATAAATAATCTTTGTTATTGAGTCAAGTGTGCTTAAAGAGATGGGGTCAAAAATAAAGACAGACTTCAAGAATGGGAAGATGAAGGAAGAAACAATGACCATAAGGTTGATGGGATGTATTGGAAAAGCGCTTAAGGATGCTAGTTGTTATTATTGGTTAGCCCAGTATTTACTAGTTCCGTAGCTTATATTACAACCCGTTAAGTCCTACGTGATCTTACATCACACTTCCTTATATTAGTGGAGTAATACACTAAAGGCAAGCCTATGGTTCATGATATGATGCATGTGAATTCTTTTGGGAGAGAGAGCAAAATTGTGTTTATATGCCCCTGCATGTAATGTTTTGAGTTCATGTGATTAAAAAGGGGGAAATTCTCTTGTGTTGCGAGGGCACATGCTTGACAAGAGATTAAATTTCATGTCGGATATCTTGATCAGCTGATTTGCATGACTTTGCCGATATCGAGAGTCGATTCTTGAGTCTAGGAGGTCTTAATGTGTTGAAGGTCATCATATTGATAAGACCATGCATGTTTTCTTGATGATTTGCTGTATTAAATAATCGGTATGACCGTAGCTTGAATTATCAAACCAAAGTAGCTAGGATGGGGTGTAAGTTGCATGAGGTGTAAGATTATTGTTCGGGAACTAACAAGGATTTAAGTGTGGGGTAAGTGATCTTGGGCAAAGTTATATGCTCAAGTGATACTCAAATGTGTCATTTTGCCTGGTTTATCTATCGATGTTTATACATTCTCGTGTGATTTGTAATAAAATGTGAATTTATACTAACCAACATGATTAGCATTGTTTTGCAAAAAAAATATAAAGTTATGGAGCCAAGATGCATGTTGCGAGAGATCGGGATTGGACTCGGACGCTAGCAAGGGAAAAAGCACTTGAAGGCACGAATTAAAGGGGCTCCGCGATGGAGCCGTGTCACCCTGCCATCACGGATGCATTCTGCCTGGAGGGTGATATTATGCCTATTCCCAATGGAGGTGCGCGTTGGGGTCGTGGCACGTTGGCCTAGCCCCGCGTTGCACGCCGTGCCACGTTGGGCGTTAATACCTGGACACCTGAATTTTAGTAAGGGTCTGCGTCGGTGGCGTGTCACGGAGGCAGTGCTCCGTGATGCACTCCGTGACACGTTGCTTGTTATTCCGGGAAAAATTCCCACTAGTATAAATAGAACACTTAGGTTCATTTTTAGAAAACTCTGATTTGGTGGAGCAAGAACGTGAGTTACAGGTAGTTGAGGGGACGAAAATCTTAGGGTTTTTCTCTATCTCCTTCTTCTTTATTTCAATTGCTTGTATGATTAACACTCATTTAACGATGTTTAATCCACAAATAAGTGGCTAAATCCTCTTCTTGCTGAGGTTAAGAACAATTGTATTGAAATGTGATTATTGATAAATTGGTTTTTCATCTTTTCCTCCATGGTTCTTCTATTGATTCTTGTTCTTACTGCATTAATGTGTGGCCAACGTTAATGTACATCTAAAAAGTCCAGTTTCACTCGAGAGAGCAAGAAATTGGAAAGTTGTGAATTGATAGGATATGATCTTTTCTTAGTTTGGGAAAATTTAGAATTGATTTACCTTCAGGATAGAAATATACCTGAAAGTCGTATTAGTCAATTAAGGAATCGGTTTTGTATGGCTAGAACATGAATTTCGTTTTATCACAGAAATGTAGGTGGAAGGTTCATGATTCTTAAGTTGGGTTAAATACGAGAGTTTTAATACATTGGGAATAATTCTTGACTAGCAACCGGAGGAAAGATTAACCAAATTGTATCGATAATTTATTTCTCTATATGTTCATTTAACCTCAGCATGCTCATACTTATAGTTCAGACTCAAATTGTATATTCATTTTATAATTAGTATAAAATTAGAAACCAAAATATCAAACTTTTCTTAACACTGTTGTCTGCATTTTTAGAGTTAAGGTTTATTGACACTTGAGTAAATTGTTACCCTAGCCCAGTCCTTGTGGGATCGATACTTGGCTTACTTGAGACACTTTATTACTTGTTCGACCACGTGCACTTGCGTGTTGTTGTGAAAAACACCAAACAGACATCATACCAGTCCCCTGGGTCTGCAAGTGAGCTTGCTCAGCCTCTGACTCTAGATGTGTCTGAGTCTAGTGGACTCCTTATATCTGCACCTGGGGCACCAGGATTGACGCGGGTGTGGTGCCGATGCAGTATACAATAGTACAGCCATGGAATGGTCTGTATGAGGACCTGGGACCCCATCTTCATCCCTCGTGGATGGCATATCGCTCCGTAGAGTGACGTCATCTGGCCCCTGGCGGGCGACAGCACAGCTAATAACCCTTGGTTGGTCATTGAAGGCTATACAGGGCAAAGTCAATCCCAAGCTAGGCATAGAATACTGGTCTCAGCTAATAACAACAGCTAATCAAAATTCATATGTTTCTGGTTCTCTTAATGGGATTTAAACTAAGCTACAATACTGAAGAAACTAACTTGCCGAAGGAATACACCTTAACATACCTCAATTGTTGATTTCTGATTAATTGACGAGTTTCAGTTCATATTCAATAGCTCCTTCCAATTGTATTATACTACTGGGAGAATAAGGCTAATTTTAGTACTAAATTTAGCCAAAACAATAACTTATATCTGACTCTAGATGTGTCTGAGTCTAGTGGACTCCTTATATCTGCACCTGGGGCACCAGGATCGACGGGGGTGTGGTGCCGATGCAGTATACAATAGTACAGCCTTGGAATGGTCTGTATGAGGACCTGGGACCCCATCTTCGTCCCTCGTAGATGGCATATCGCTCCGTAGAGCGACGTCATCTGGCCCCTGGCGGGCGACAACATAGCTAATAACCCTTGGTTGGTCATTGAAGGCTATACAGGGCAAACTCAATCCCAAGCTAGGCATAGAATACTGGTCTCAGCTAATAACAACAGCTAATCAAAATTCATATGTTTCTGGTTCTCTTAATGGGATTTAAACTAAGCTACAATACTGAAGAAACTAACTTGCCGAAGGAATACACCTTAACATACCTCAATTGTTGATTTCTGATTAATTGACGAGTTTCAATTCATATTCAATAGCTCCTTCCAATTGTATTATACTACTGGGTGAATAAGGCTAATTTTAGTACTAAATTTAGCTAAAACAATAACTTATATCTGACTCTAGATGTGTCTGAGTCTAGTGGACTCCTTATATCTGCACCTGGGGCACCAGGATCGACGGGGGTGTGGTGCCGATGCAGTATACAATAGTACAGCCATGGAATGGTCTGTATGAGGACCTGGGACCCCATCTTTGTCCCTCGTGGATGGCATATCGCTCCGTAGAGTGACATCATCTGGCCCCTGGCGGGCGACAACACAGCTAATAACCCTTGGTTGGTCATGGAAGGCTATACAGGGCAAAGTCAATCCCAAGCTAGGCATAGAATACTAGTCTCAGCTAATAACAACAGCTAATCAAAATTCATATGTTTCTGGTTCTCTTAATGGGATTTAAACTGAGCTACAATACTGAAGAAACTAACTTGCCAAAGGAATACACCTTAACATTCCTCAATTGTTGATTTCTGATTAATTGACGAGTTTCAGTTCATATTCAATAGCTCCTTCCAATTGTATTATACTACTGGGAGAATAAGGCTAATTTCAGTACAAATTTAGCCAAAACAATAACTTCTAATATAAATATCAACTATATTTCAACTTGCCAAAACACGATCGAAAACATATAAATTCTTGAAAGTTCAGAAGGGATAAATACTCACTTAAAGCCTGTGATTGTATAGAAATTAGTTTGGAGAAATTCCGACCACTTTGGCTTGACGGGGTTATAATTTTCTGGGAAAATTTTGCAAAAATAACTCCGTAATAATTCTCTCTGCATCCTTAAACTTCGATACCCATAGTTAATTTGAATTCGGGCAGCATTTTGTAGCGTAAAGAGAGGAAAACCACCTGAAAATTGCACGTTTCTCACTTTTGGTCGCGGGTCTGTTTTATGATAATGTTATCAAATGATTCAACTTAATATTTATAAGACTTGGGTTGTGGACACGGGGTCTATGGCACGGATCCCAACGCACCAGGGAGGGTCCATGCCATGGAGCCCCTTTAGGCAGTTGGTCCAGCCTTCTCCCACGCGGTCCCGACTCTGTGCTCGTTCGACCTTTCCTCGCGTCCTTTCTCTTATGTATTGTACTCAAACTCTTAAACAATGTACGAATAGGCCGTCTAAACATTAGAAACTTATGAGGTGTAATATCTCCAACTGTGGGACCCTACTAGTACCCTCTCCTGCCGCTATATCCAGCTCTCGGCCTACTGCAGCCTTTCTTGCATCAGGAATCCTATAGATAGATATAACAATATGAACTTAGGGACTCAACCCTATATAACTCAGCTCTATAGCACGATTTGAACAGAAATAGGGTAACCATACTGTCATGCCTCATAGCTTCTTGCTTATAACATGTGGTGCACAACACATTTATAAACAAGAATCTACTAGAAACGGCTTGTAGACTCCCTAGGATACGATGTTGCTCTGATATCAAGTTTGTTATGCCCCACCTTGGGAGGCATAATTGGCACCTGATGCCACACTAGACCCTGAGCTGACTTAGCTGTACATATACACCTCTGGTGCACCCCAGCATCACATAATCAAGAAAACAATCAAGTATATCTCAGCTTAAAGAAGCCCTTGGCCAACAAGGCCGCAATATAAACACCTATATAGATATTCAGCTAACCTAACATTTCACAATAATAATAACATCCTATGTGGGCCGACAAGACCACAATATCGTTTAAATCAAATAAAGCAGAAGATAGACATTTATACAAGGGGCATTAAGGTCGGCAAACTGCTCAGACAAACCAAAAAAGCTAACATGGGCAATGGCGTACTTTTATACAATCCCATTGTCTGCAAGCCTCTAAGGAGTAAATACTTGGTCGGGACAGGGCCCCGACCTACCCAAAAGAACTATACAGCAAAATATAGGCAAACCTCTAAAGTATGGCAAGTCCAAAAGAGAGGAGTTGACTAATGTGCTGAGCCTGAATTGCTACTAAGGAGGTCCCTGAACCTGTCTGTTAGAACTTGCAGGCAAGAGTGCAGTGTCCCCAGGCTTGGGCGTTAGTACAATAATACACCGAGTATGTAAGGCGATAAAAATAAGTTGGAACTAAACTGATAGTAAGAACAAAATGTAAACAACTATAAAAATAAGAGAATAACCTAAAAGATCTTGTTAAGTTATACAGGAAACTACGCAGCCAATAGTCAATGAAGAACCTAACCTGGCCCCCATAAGCCTAGCAGGTACAAACAACAACAAACAACCTACCTAAGTCCCTATAAGCCCTAGCAAGTATACCTCAATCTACAAATCCCTATTTGTAACACTATATCCCCGTAGGCAAGTTGTAACTGTATCTTGAGCACACTTGGCTCCTGTATCTCTAATTGTATCTTGAACCTTCTAAGCTCCTATAGATGTATTTGAGTCTTCTGGATCCTGTAACTGCACCCCGAGAACATAGGGCTCTACTGAGGGTCAGTAATATCAACTTAGGCATAAATAAAATCTATAAGTGAATAAACATCAATATAGCTCTGTAGGCCTCAATGTAGTCTTTTTAGAAATTTTATAGCTCTTATAAACAAAGTATAGCCCCATAGGCAAGATAAGTTTGTCAAAAGCCTTCCTAAGCAACATTTCAGTGGACATCTATATGTATATGGATCAAATACTTAAGCTAAATAGTAACAGCTGATGCGATAGCCAATATAGGCATCAAACAATTTGCCAACTTATCAACAAGTAAGATGGCTTTCTAAGCGACCTACATAACCATCTATATGTCGTATCAAAGTATAAGGTCTCTAATAAATAGGTGGAACACCTAGCAGCTCACCATCACAACTCAATAGGTAGCTACAATGCCACTTACCCGAAGGTAATACTACAATTCTACTTCTTTCGCTCTATAGGCGTCAAGATACACCAAAGGCCTGTAGGCTAGCTATATAGGTATAGGCATTGCAATCACATAGCTTCTAAGCCATACTAATAATTACGTTTCAAAAACCAACTTGAAATTCTAAGAAGATAATCACAAAGCCCTTAAGGCATTTTAAAAATAACAAACTATCGATAGCCAACTAAGCGACGATGATTTAGATGAAAAGATTTTCATGTTACTTTTAACGGGTGGAAGTAGCTAATATAGACCAATCCTGACAAGGGAAACTCACACATACACACATATATAATTCCAGCAGGCAACTCAATCAACAACTATTATGGCTTCGATTACTATGGCAAAGAAGAACAAGTCATATCAACTAAACGACGAAGCAAACTTGCCGTAAAAGATTTCGTCTTAACATACCTTGTAAGAGATCCAATAGCTCAACTATTCTCAACAAATCCTTCAATTATATATTACAGCACAATAACCACCACATTATACAACTCCACAATCACCTAAGATAGTTCACAACACAACAAACGGAAAGAACTTCCAATGTCAGTAGTCGTTTCGATATATAGCACATAACCATCAAATTAACGATGGAGTGAGGGTTAGGAACCCTTAAAATACAATATACAAGAGAAAAAAAAGTCATAAACAGCCTTCTCAATAATCTTCTCCTTTGAAAAACTTGCAAATAAAGCCAAAATCAACAAAACAAACATGTGCTAGTTGTTCTTCGCAACAACCCCAACTTCTACCTCGATTTTGGGAGAGTTTGGATGGTGGAATCACCTATAGTGAATCTTAGAACCCTAGGGGAACCATGGAAGAGAGGAGATGAAGTTTTCGGAACTATTTGGAATGAAAAAAATCACATCCAAGTCATGAAGATATATTCCCGATGACATGGGTCCCACCCCCCACATGCCTGCTTGTGCAGTCTCACTAAAACGTAAATATCTCTCTATTCTAAAGTCTATTGGTGAACTATTTTGTTTGCTGGAAACTAGACTCATAGATTTCCAATTTGATGGGTAATAGGCCTCCTAACTCTTTATAGATTGGAAAAAAAGCTTCGAGATATTTGACCCAAATTTCAAAGAATTTCTAAAAGTAACCTGCGATAACTTTTTTTGGTTTTCATTTTATAACTCTCTCGACTTCAAATCTTAACGATGATCATTAAGTGATATGAATATTTCATAATACATCCTTCTTGTGGTACTAAGTCATCTTTTCCGTAGCTCGAAAGTACGAGTTTATCGCTTAAATTATACAGGGTGTTACAACGCAAGGCTAACTCTTCGTCCACATGCCAGATGACAAGCAATTCTAAAAATTCTAGAATGAATAAAGTGTTCTTCTTTTTAAGGAAAGAAATGAATATACATAACCAACAAGAGAAGAAGGCAACTAAGTATGTTTCATCCTTCCTATAACCCTAATTATAACTTATGGAATAAGGTTTCTTCAATAGTCGACCAACTAACATCCTTACCAATTACCCAAATTGGATTGTGCAACGACTTGAGACAAGACTTCTTTTATTTTCTTGGGAGAGGTTTGTCACGATCCAAATGGACGTGATTGGAACCCACACTAATCCCCTTGGTGGGTGAACCAACGAACCTAAATAATTACCTCGGCATCAATCATTCAGAAAGAAATAACACTTCATAATAAAATAAAATGAAATATATAAACATTGTAACAACTAACTAAAACCAAACAAACGATAATCCCCAAGATTCGAAATTCACTGCACCAAATGTCTAAGTGTAAACTAAGAATGAGATGTCTAAGAAAATAAAGAACTGAAATGTCAGGAGGATATCGGAGGAATGGGAATGCCGCCATCGCGCTCGCTCACCTTTCAAGAGTAACTGTTGTTGCTTATAGGTGAGGATGAGAGGAGCTTCCTGATTCAAATTCTGCACTCATTAAAGAAGTCAAGGAGTAGCGTCAGTATAAAGCACGATACTGGTAAGCATCATCGGCCAACCTTACATAATAACATATAAGTAATGCAAAAACAATATAAAACTAGTCCCAAGCATCATACATAAGTACAAATAAATATTTCAAGAAAAATAGCTCTGCACAGTTGACAATCGGCCTGATCACTGGATTGAATCTTTCATTGTTGCGGTCACTTGACTGCTACAATGTTCTCGTTGTAGCGTTCACTTGACCGCTGTAGCAGAATAAGTTCCACTGTGGTGGTACTGCCCTGGGTTGTAGCTCAACTTAGTTGGACCTTCATCATTTCACTAGTTTCTAGCAGTTCATATATTCTAGTATTCATTCAGATATACCACAATGCTTTTGACATTAGTTCACAACTACTCAATATCATATACGATTCAAGCAATTTATTACAAGAAAGATCAACTCCACCCCAATAATCGTTTAAACATATCACACTTCAAATCTTTTCCACTTCTCTTGTTCAGGTTACATTTACAGGATCACAAAATCAACTCAACCACTTAGCACTTACTCATTCCAAGTATTTCACATGATTACAATTACACCATACAATACAACGAATGGTGACATGTCGGGCACGTGCCTCCGCTATATCACCATCAAACACTCTGCCATCAATATCAGTGTATACATATGCTAGAGGGTCTTATTTCTTCTCTTCCATTCATGACCTGCAGAGGACTCTAGAAATTCATGTGTTGTACCGGCATGGTACCCGCTCCCACTCATATGCTCATCCAGATGATCCACTCGAACATGAGCCACTCAATCAAAATTACTCACCCGGATGCTCCCCCCGGGCATGAGCCTCTCATCTCAAGATATGATTACTACCCTAACCATTCTCAAGAAATTGCATATAGCAGGGTTCATTATTACTACACTTAGGACTTTACAAACTACTCCCTCCCTCAAATATTTAATATATCATCAAACATCTCAATAACAATGTAAAAGAACTATACTTAACAACTCAACATAGTTTTATAACAATTCAATGACCACATCATATCCAAATTACTTCAACGGTTTGTTCAATAGGAAAATCATTATAACAAGTAATGTCTGCAGACCAATTACATATCATCATTGCACAAGCATACATGCCATTACATAGAATCTAACTCCTCTAAATCATAACCTATCTCGATTCTTGGGTAACAAAAGTCAACTACTCTTCATGAGCCTTGCCCTTTCTGGAAGCCTCAGAATGCTTGAAATCTACAACAACAATATAGAGTAAATTCGTTATTTACTCTTCGAATAAGGGTCTTAGAAATTTAAACCCTTCCCTTGGGGCACTTTAAAAACAAACCCCAATTTCACCTAGTTCTAGTCTCCAATTCCCACATAACCCACATTCTCTAGCAAGTAAACCTTGGGGAATGGTCATTACCTTTAAGAACTTCTAATCGAACCACCTCATTAATTCTCTATGATTCATACCTATTCTATCAACCTAGGGTTTCTCAGCTTAGAATTTCACCATTAAAGGTTGCCTATGAATTCTAGAGTCAACAATATCCATCATAGAGATAGGAATTCAAGAAACTCACCTTAGGAGAAGAGTTCAACTGTTTTGGGGGAGAGAATCGCCTTCAAACCTTAACCCTTCGTGTTTTAGAAATAATGGGGTATAACCCTCATAAATCCCACTTAAACCCACTTTTAATTTCTATCGTCCACTGCAGCGGTCACATATCCACTGCAGTGAACCCGCTATGGCAGTCAGAAAATTGTTACAGCGGATCTGGCGATTAATTTCCCAGTCCGTTATGGAGGAACTCTGACCGTCACTACGGTATCGCTGCAGCATAAATTCTACCTCTACGATGGTCCCCAGAACTAGTAGCTCCCCCAAAATCCTAAATTTTCACTAGCTCACTCCACAATGCTTTTCTAGTTATTGACTACCCTCGTTTAAAGTGCTCTAGGTCTATTCCCCCACAAAATGACATACGGGTCATTACAAGTTTGTTCGTACTTTATAGCTGTTTTACACAAAAATATTATCTACTTTCACATAAGGACATTCAGGTTATTGTTATTTCCCTACCATATCCAATGGATGGCATCAAACAAATTCTCACAAGATTGAGGAAGAAACCTTTTCCCCCATCATATGTACTTGTAAGTTTTGCAATATTTGGCATGACCTCCTCATAAAGGCATCTTGCTATAGGTAAACTGCTAATTGCATATAAATCCCAAAGTGACATAGATATCTCTCCAGCCGAGGCAAGTAATGTATTTGTAAGAGGATACCAAGCTTCGCAAAAGGCTTGTATGATGTTTGTATTGCGATCACATGTAAAAAAGTGAACCATATACAACATCGTATATTTTTGAAGCCTTCAAAGTCTTGGCACTTCTGCTAAGAACATGTTGAGCCTACTCCCTATAACTAGGAATGTAGTGAAACTTACTATTAAGTGTGAAAGTATCACTCCAATTAGTCTCTCCATTCATGAATCGTTGCCCCAATCATGGTAAAGAACTTGCAATATTCTCGGTACCATGATGAGGAGAAAAGTACCCACGTCTTAGGCAAACGACTGTTGTGTTAAAGAGTCTGATCATTCAAACAAGATAGATTCCCCAAAAATAGTCATGAAGCATCATACTGGCCTGCTAATTGTGTATCAATAAACAATCTTGGCTCCTCCTTACTATCCTTATGATCCGATATTATAAGGTATTGCGACTTGGACGAAGAAGATATCAAATCTCTAAAGTAAACCATGATTCAAACTACAAAAAAGAGGGTATTTATCAGGTCTTAATTTGGTAATCCAATAATTGTGGTTCGAAATTCAAATATTGTAAAATCAATTTCTTTGAGCATGGACCGTATAAAGTCTTTTCCTTAGATGGTGTAAAGTCTTTGGCTGGGACCATGTAATGTCTTTGTCTTAGATGGAGTAAAATTTTTGGCTCGGATGATGTGACACCTTTGGCTCAGACAGTGTAAGGTCTTCACCTTGGGCAATGTAAAGTCTTTGTCGTGAACCATGTAATGTCTTTGCCTTAGACAGTGTAAAACCTTTAGCTCGGATGATGTGATGTTTTTAGTTCGGACGGTGTAAAGTCTTCGCCTCAAGTAATGTAAAGTCTTTGGCTTAGATGGTGTAAAGTCTTTGCCATGGATCAGGTAAAATCTTTATGTTAGATGATATAAAGTCTTTGGCTCGGACAGTGTAAAGTCTTCGCCTCGAGCAAGGTGAAGTCTTTGGCTTAGACAATGTAAAGTTTTTATCACAAACCAGGTAAAGTCTCTGCCCAAGACAGTATAAAGTCTTTAGCTTAGATAATATGATGACTTTGGCTCAGATAGTGTAAAGTCTTCAGCTAGAGCAATATAAAGTCGCTGACTTGAACGGTGTAAAGTCTATACCGCAGACCATGAAATTTTCTATCTTAGATAGTGTAGAGTCTCCGGCTCAGATGATGCAATACTTTGACCCAGGCAGTGTAAAGCCCTCGGCTTAGATAAAGCAATATCTTTGATTCAAAAGTAATGTCTTGTCAGAATGAGTAACATCTTAAAAGGGGTAGTTCTCAGTGTAACTTTTAGGTAAGATCATCCTCAAGAGTAGTATTCTTTACCCTAAAAAAAGAAGAGAGAGAAAGATAACCAAAAAAATAGAGGAAAAAATGTTACCTCTCAAGACGTTTCAAATTCGGAGGTCGAGTTCAAAACATAGTACAGACCAACTTGGTTAGACTTTAGACAATATCTTAAGTAAGAATGAAGCTGTTGAAGTCTGGTTTCTAGCAACTAAAACTGTTTTGGATTCCGACTTTTCAATATCAAGATATAAATTATTTGGTGAAGTCACATAAATCTAAAACTTTCAGAATGATAGAATTTTAAGCTAACTTCAAAAAATTATACCGAATAATACTGAAGGAGTATAATTATAAAATTTGGCTATGTTGTAGATTTTTGTCACGTCCCGCCTTGGGAGGCATGACTGCACCTAGTGCCACACTAGGATCTAACTAACCTAGATGCCTTATGCCCGCTTGGTGCCTGCCCGCGACTCACTTCAAGAAATCAACGAGCTATATCTCGGTTGTAAACACCGCCCCCAGCCGACAAGGCTGTATAGCCACCTGTAAATAAAATAGCTAACCAACAATAGGAAATAAAAGGGATCCTATGCGGGCTAACAAGACCACCATGTTGTCTAGTTATAACAGAAAAGAAGACAAGCTACTATACTAGGCCCCACACGGCTAACATACAACTAATTGACTGACAACTATAGTCTGCAAGCCTCTAAGAATTACAAATAGTGGTTGGGACAGGGCCTCGGCCTACCCAAAATGCTATAACACTGAAATACCAGAATCTCTACTACCTAGAAACTATGAATAAAAGGAGTGGTCCCAACTGCGGATTCTGAACAGCAGCTACTGAAGACCCTGAACTCTGTCTGCCTAAACCTGTAGGAAAGTAATGCAGCTCCCCATGATTGGGAGTCAGTAAAATATGTACCGAATATGTAAGACAGTCATAAAAGCTTAATGGAACTATTATAAACTGAAAGTAAGTAGAAAAAAGGGGCAGAAGACTTAACCTATAAGCTGGCTTATTCGTAATCCGCATCTAACAAAACACTACACGTATATGAGCTAGGACTGCACAATCATATATTCATAAGCTATAGCTAGCAGAAAAAAATGCAAACAAGAACCTAACTTGGCCCCTATAAGCTAGAAAGTACAAGCAACACAGAATAACCCAACTGGTCCCCCATAAGCATCGGCAGGTGACAATCAGTCTATATACCTCTATTGCCCTGCAAGTAACAGTAAATCTAACTCAATATGGCCCTCGCGGCCTCAATCTAGTGTAACTCAATATGGCCCTTATGACCTCAATCTAGTGTAACTCAATATGGGCCTCACAGCCTCAGTACGGCCCTCACGACCTCGGTACAGCCCTCACGGACTCAATATGGCCCTCACGGTCTCAGTACGGCCCTCATAGCCTCAATACAGCCCTCACAACCCAAACACTGCAACGACCAAGCTAACTAGGGTTAACTCTGACGAAGGTTACTATGTCCTCGATGTAGTCTCAATTTTATTTGTAGCAGCTGACTATAATAGGCTTACTTCGGAACACTTGTCCAATACGTAGAACAACTGTGGGCTGCTACTAATCGAATATGCTCTCGAATAGTCAGCCCTAACCTCCAATAGACAGCTTATTATAACTCCTAGCCTGGGGGTAATATTGTAATACTGTGGTTCTGGCCCCTGAGACACTAAGTCTGTTAAAATTTCATATGCCTTCTCTGGGCGACCCGTAACCTCATAGGTGTGTTTGTCTAGAATTAGCCAACGTGTAATTGAATATGTGATCAGAGTAGGATGGGGAGTTGGCCCCGTATCTAGCTACTAACAAAACCTCCCCCATTACGGTATCTACTACTCTATTAGGCTGGTACAAGTGAGGTAGTGCCCTGAGTTGCCTGTGTGATAAGCACCATGTAAACTAAAACTAACTGTCACTGGCGATAGCCACTAGATGGCAGACTGACCCTCAATTCTCTGGGAAACTCTGGTGCCACTAACTCTGGGGCAAGGACATACTAACATAATTCTGGCCCTGGAGGCATCAAGGTACCCCAACGGTCTCTAGACGAGCTCTACTGACAGTACAGGCGCCCAATTTATAGTTAAATCGTCCAGCTGCGCCTATGCTGTTCAACATACTAACTCAGGCCCAATTGTTACTATTAAACATCTGAAGCCTAGGCATGGCATCAAAAAATCATTTCTACTAACTCAGTGAACAAAAGGGCAGAGGAATTTCTATGACGCTTCTAGCGTGAGTCACCCATAACCTCTTTTTTCCCGACGAGGGATACTGCAATATACTCCTAATATGCTTTCTAACAGCTAACCACAACATACGTAATCATAATCTACTGATAGCAGCTAACCACGACATACATGGATCTTATATATTCACAACAGCTAATCACCACAGTAGGATCGTTGCCTATGCTGGAAAACATAAGTCGCATCATTGTACGACGAGAATAACTTGCCAAAGTAATAAGCCTTAACATACCTCAATTGTCATTTCCCGAATATCTGACGGGTTTCAACTTGGATTTGTCAGCTCTTTCTTGTTGTAACCGTTATACTGGAAGAAAGAGACGAATTTCAATACCAAATTCAGCTTGAAACGATAACTTTTAATACTAATAGAAATTATAATTTAACTATGTAAAATACAACAAGAAACTTATAATTTCCTGAGGGTTCAGAAAGAAGAAACTCTTACTTGAAGCCTGTGATCGTATAAGAATAAGTTTGGAGCAATTCTGACAACTTTTGCTCGGTGGGGTTACGCTTTGTCGGGCAAATTTTGAGAAAATAACTGCGTAGTAATGCTCCCTATGGGTTTTTGAACTCAATACCCGAAGTTAATTTGAATTTGGATGAAGTTTGTTAGCGTAATCGGATGAAAAACTATCAATTCCCTCGACTTTTACTCTCTCTTGTTGAATGAACAATTGGGAAATGATTTAAACTTGAACCAAGGGTTATATATATATATATATGTATGTATTATGGCGGTGGTCGGGGTGTGCCTCGCGCTGCCCAACGCGCCACAAGGCCCCCGCGTCGCGCCTCCTATTGAGGCAGCAAGCCTGGCGCGCCGCGATGGCCAGTGCATTGTTGGCTAGTGCGTTGTGCTGGCCCTGTGTGTATTTATCCTATCTGTCCCCTCTTCTGAGGCTTTTTCCTCATACAACAAGCTCTTCTTACTCACCACTACACATAGGTACGCCTACTAAACGTCAATATTTAATGGGGTGTAATATCCTCCCTCCCTTAGGAATATTCATCCTCGAATGTAATCTTTAGGCTTTAAAAGGCTCAAGTGTTTTTATTTGTTGCCAGATAAATTTCGATAGCGACTCCCCTGTAATATGGACTATCTGAAGAACCTGAAATGCAAAAAAATCCAATACAGGTATCTCACATGGCACTATAACAACTATTCCACAACAGGATTGTAGTCGACTGAACTGTATAAATAGCATAAATAGTAAAATACTAACTGAACAACAACTTTACCTTAGTTTCATAGTCTGGATCAATTCTGGAACAGATGAGGATATCTGGATCTCATGTCGTCCTCAGCTTCCCAGGTCATCTCTTTTTTATTCTTATTCTTCCACCGTACTTTAACTGAGGCTACATCTTTAAGTTCACATTCTTCGAACTTGCTACTCTAGTATGACAACTGGAACCTCTTTATAGGCTAGTTCCTTAATAACATGAACGTCCACAACAGGACACAACTTGGGATGGGTCTCTTATATGTATTCCACAATATTGACATGCAAAAGACTGAATAGACCAATTTTAGTTCTGAAGGCAATTCTAGCCCCTATGTCACTTTGCTTATTCTTGGGAAGATACAAAATGGCAATGAACCTAAGGATAAGCTTGCCTTTTCTCTAATTCTCATAGTTCCCTTCATCAGGGAAGTTTTTGGGGAATATTCAGCTGTTGCTTTAATCCTTAACTATCTACGTTGTACGTTAGGGTAAAACATTCGACGATCCTGGGCTATCGGTACCCATTTCTTGATAGGTTTAACTTTTTCCGTCTGCCTGTTATAGTATGCCCTGATTCACTACCTTTGATTTATCTACTTCAGGTCATCATATAGAGGGCCTACATCTCCACCCCCAACAGATCTCCGGCATTTGAATCAAGTGCCCTGCTTAGCTATTTGTTTAGGAACGAGAATTCATACTCAACTTAACATGCATCCCAACTTATTCTAAAAGCCTTTCTAAAACTTAACTTTATGTTGTGCCTTTCTATTAGAAGTTACTAAATACTTGGGCTTGACACAACTGAACTACTCTTTAAGCATTTAATTCGACATAACCTTTAGCTGAAATATAACTCACCTAGCAAAACATGAATTAACCTTATTAGCCTTTCTACACTTACTCAAGTGAGGTCAATTTACACTTCGTATGAGGTAACCTTCTAACTATGATTATATTGACTATTCTCCATTCCTTTTTCAGGAACAACCATCTCCTAAATTGGCCTGCTCGATTTCTACTGTCCAGCCTTCCTTGGTTGGTCACTAAAGCTCTGCACTATGAATTAATGTCTTCCTTCTCCCATGCCATCGGTAGGTCTTTCTTACATCCTGATGCATTTTCTTTAAACTCTGGGTGAAGGGAGTAACAGACATAATATACCTTATCTAGAATTTGCTGACGAAGCTCGGCCACTTTTGGGACATAGAGGCATCCTTTGGGTCTTATGACTTAACCCCTTATTATCTTAAAGGCCAATAACTTCCTACTGTGATTTTTCTCTAGATTGTACTAAGTTAGAGTCTTTGTGCCATCGCTCCTCTACTTCCACAACTAGTGATGATATTGTAGTATTCTGGGTTACAACCTCATTATCTCTTGACTGCCAGCCCAATGCTCATTTCTTGACATTCAGGAGTGCTCCTACGCTCTGTCAATTTACTATTAGCCTGGGGTGACTTTATTTCCCTATAGAGTTAGATATTTGTGTCTTTCCCGTTACTTCCATTGGCTGAGTTCTGCAGTTCGTGTCTTCTGCCTCATATTGTCAAAGACATTATTGTTCTGACCTGTACTCGGGCCAAATTCATTCATATGATCATTTTATCCCTCGACATAACCAACTAGAGCCATAGCCATTATTTTGCAGGTCCACCCTACTATCATTAACACACCGCGGCAGAATCGACCTAATTATGACCTGAGTTTTACTGTTGCTAGGGGTTTATCACTTGTAGACTCTTACACATACTTTGAGTGTTACCGGTAGTCTTACCTGCTCTCCTGATTTATTACCGTGAGGGTCTAGACAATTTACTTAAATGCTAGGGGTCTCCACCACTTCCTAACACTTTCTAGAGTCAACAAACCCAACCTTCCTTTGCCATTTACTCTGGGCAACATCACCTCGATTCTTACGCTCTTTACTGTACGAAAAACTGGGAGATGGATATAGTCGTTTCTCACCACAATGGGACTGAAGTATGGAACTGTACAACATTCGAAGGGTTGGAGGTAAGAATCCCACAATTCCCTTTCTTTTTCATACCCTTCAAGTAATCTAACGTTAACTGTAGCCCTTGCCAAATCTTGTATATCTAATAATTAAGTCGACTTGTATATATGCTATACCTCTGACCTCCTACTCTGAGGTTGAAAAAAGAACTGGGGATGGTGCTGGCATATCTGCTACCTTATGAGATTCCTGGTGCTCTAAGAAGACACTGAGAAAATTAAAAGACATTTGCCTTCATCCTCAAACTGGTTGTCTTCCAACTATGGCATCGCTCTGATACCCTTTCCTGCTGCTGCAGCTAACTGGCGGCTGGCTGGAGTCTGCCTTATATCAAACCTTATCCTAGATATACATAGAAATGAAATCTTAGGGACTCAACCCTAAACAAGTCGACTCTATATCATGATCTAAGAAGAAGAAAGGGTAACCATACTATTATTCCTCGTAGCCTCCTGCTTATAGAATGCGGTGCACAACACATTTATAAGTAAGACTCTACTAGACACGGCTTGCAGACTCCCTAGGATACGAACTGCTCTGATACCAATTTTTTTACACCCCGTCTGGGGAGGCATGACTACACCTAGTGCCACACTGGGAACTGACTAACCTGGCTAGCTTATGCACGTCTGGTGCCTGCTCGCGACTCACTTCAAGAATACAACGAGCTACATCTCGTCTGTAAACACCGTCCCCGGCCGAAAAGGCTGTATAGCCACCTGTAAATAAAACAGCTAACTAACAACAGGCAATAAAAGGGATCCTATGTGGGTTGACAAGACCACCATGCTGTCTAGTTATAACAGAAAAGAAGACAAGCTACTATACTAGGCCTCACACAGCCAACATACAACTAACTGACTGACAACTATAGTCTGCAAGCCTCTAAGAATTACAAATAGTGGTCGGGACAGGGCCCGCCATACCCAAAATGCTATACAACTGAAATACCAAAATCTCTACAACCTGGCAACTTCGAATAAAAGGAGCGGGCCCAACTACGAATTCTGAACAGCTGCTACTGAATACCCTGAACTCTATCTGCCTAAACCTGCAGGCAAGTAATGCAGCACCCATGATTGGGCGTCAGTATAATATGTACCGAATATGTAAGGCAGTCATAAAAGCTGAATGGAACTATTAAAAACTAAAAGTAAGTAAAAAAAAAGAGGTGCAAAAGACTTAATTTGTAAGTTGGCTTATTCATAATCTGCATCTAAAAAAACACTACACGTACATGAGCTATGACTGCACAATCATGTATTCATAAGTTATAGCTAGTAGACAAAAATACAAACAAGAACCTGACATGGCCCGCATAAGCCTCGGCAGGTGCCAATCAGTCTATATACCCCTATTTCCTTGAAAGTAACTGTAACTGTAACTCAATATGGTCCTCGTGGCCTCAATCTAGTGCAACTCAATATGGCCCTCGCGGCTTCAATCTAGTGCAACTCAATATGGCCCTCGCGGCCTCAATCTAGTGTAACTTAATATGGCCCTCGTGGCCTCAATCTAGTGTAACTCAATATGGACCTCGTGGCCTCAATCTAGTGTAACTCAATATGGCCCTCGCAGCCAGTACAGCCCTCACGGCCTCAATACGGCCTTCACGGCCTCAATACAGCCCTCACAGCCTTAGTACGGCCCTCACAACCTCAATACAGCCCTCATAGCCTCAGATCCGGTCCCTGTGGTCATCATATTATTCTTGCGAGTGTAAACCTATAGGAACAAAACCTCTCAAAACCCAAACACTGCATGCAGCGACCAAGCTAACTAAGGTTAACTTTGACGAGGGTTACTATGTCCACGCTGTCGACTGAATTTTATTTGTAGCATCTGACTATAATAGTCTTACTTTGGAACACTTGTCCTCTACGTAGAACAACTGTGGGGCTTCTACTAATAGAATATGCTCCCGAGTAGTCAGCCCTAACCTCCCATAGGCAGCTTATTATAACTCCTAACCTGGGGCTAATACTGTAATACTGTGGTTCTGGCCCCTGAGACACTAACTGAGTCTGTTCAAATTTCATATGCCTTCTCTTGGTGACCCCTAACCTCATAGGTGTGTTTGTCTGGACTTTGTCATTCCTAGCAACCTATACCTGAATACGTGATAAGAGTAGGCTGGGGTGTTGGCCCCGTATCTAGCTACTAACAAAACCTCCCCCTTAGGGTATCTACTGCTCTATTAGGTTGGTACAACTGAGGTGGTTCCCTGAGTGTCCTATGCGATAAGCACCACGTCAACTGAAACTAATTGTCACTGGAGATAGCTACTAGATGGCGGACTGACCCTCAATTCTCTGGGCAACTCTAGTGCCACTGACTTTGGGGCAAGGCCATACTAACATAATTCTGGCCTTGGAGGCATCAAGTTATGCCAACGGTCTCTGGACGAGCTCTACTGACAATACTGGCACTGAATTGATAGTTAAATCGTTCGGCTGCGCCTATGTTGTTCAACTTACTAACTCAGGGCCAACTATTACTATCAAACATCTGAAGCCTAGGCATGGCAGCAAAACATCATTTCTACTAACTCAGAGAACAAAAGGGCAGAGGAATTTCTATGACTCTTCTAGCGTGAGTCACCCTTAACCTCTTCTTTCCCGTTGAGGGATACTGCAATATACTCCTAATATTCTTTCTAACAGCTAAGCACAACATATGTAATCATAATCTGCTGATATCAGCTAACCGCGACATACATGGATCTTATATATTTACAACAGCTAATCACCACAAGTAGGATTATTGCCTATGCTCGAAAACATAAGTCGCATCATTATACAATGAAAATAACTTGCCGAAGAAATAAGCCTTAACATACCTCAATTGCCGTTTCCCGAATATCTGATGGGTTTCAACTTGGATTCGTGAGCTCTTTCCTGTTGTAATCATTATACTGGAAGAAAGTGACAAATTTCAATACCAAATTCGGCTTGCAACGATAACTTTTAATACTAATAGCAATTATAATTCAACTACGTAAAATATAGCCAGAAACTTATAATTTTCCGAGGGTTCAGAAGGAAGAAATGCTTACTTTAAGCCTGTGATCGTGTAAAAATCAGTTTGGAGCAATTCTGACAACTTTTTCTCAGCGTGGTTACGATTTTCCGGATGAATTTTGAGAAAATAACCCCGTAGTAATGCTCCCTATGGGTTTGGGACTCAATATGTGAAGTTAATTTGAATTTGAATGAAGTTTGGTAGCATAATCGGATGAAAAACTATCAATTCCCTTGACTTTTACTCTCTCTGGCTGAATGAACAATTGAGAAATGATTCAAATTTGAACCAAGGGTTATATGTAAATATTAGGGCGGTGGCAGGGGTGTGCCTCGCGCTACCCAACGCGCCACAAGGCCCCCAGTCGCGCCTCCCATTGGAGCAAAAAACCTGGCGCGCCACGCCTCCCATTGAGGCAGCAAGCTTGGCGCGCCGCACTGGCCAATGCACTATTGACTGGTGCGTCATGCTGGCCCTATGCACGCTGGTCGTATCCGACCTCTCTTCCGACGCTTTTTCCTCGCACAACAAGCTCTTCTTACTCACCACAACACATATGTACGTCTACTAAATGTCAACATTTAATGGGGTGTAACAATTCTGATGTATAATTTATATAAAATTAAACAGATCATAGTTTTGATATTTCAATAATAAGATATAAATTTTATACCACATACATACTAAGCTGTGAAAAAGTGATGCTTCGGGTATGACAGAATTTTAAATCTAACTTCAAAATATTATAAAGAATGATATTGAAGAAATTTAATTATGAAATTTGTCTATGTTATTGATCTTGAAGTCTAATTTATGGAACGTATAATAGATTATGATTTTGATATTTCGATGATAAGAAATAAATTTCTACAACATACATGCTAAGTTGTGGAAAATGGCGCTTGGGGCATGACAGAATTTTAAGCTAACTTCAAAATATTATATAGAATAATATTGAAGGAGTTTAATTCAGAAATTTAGTTATGTTGTAGATCTTGAAGTACAGTTTTCGAAAAATTAAATAGATCATGATTTTGATATTCCTATAATAAGATATAAATTTTCTACTTCAAACATACTAATATGTGAAAAAGTGACGTTTCAGGTATGATAGAATTTTAAGCTAACTTCAAATGTTATATAGAATAATATTGAAGGAGTTTAATTTTTAAGTTTGGCTACGTTGTAGATCTTGAAGTCTAATTTTTGTAAAATCAAATTGATCATGATTTCGATATTTTTATGATAAGATATAAATTTTCTAGTACAAGCATACTGAGTTGTGAAGAAAATGATGAAAATCAAAAGAAAGAAAGGAATAGAAATTACCTTATATTGTACTCCTCAACGTAACTTGAAACTCTGCGATTGTTAACAAAACAATGAAGAGCCTGCTCCTATTTATAGATTAAAAATAAGGGTGTCCATCTCCTAATTTGATAGAATTTGACAACGGTAATTCAAATTAAAAAGAAAACTAAACAATTATATTCTAATCTAATTAAAAGACTACATGCGGCAAAGTGCAATTTTAGAAAGGAAATTGGACAAATCCTAATCCATCTAATATTGATGTGTAAGGAATGTGAATTTTCAGGCTTCTAGCGGCAAGTGGCAAGTGGCTTCTAAATTCAATCCACAAGAAGTTTGAATTATATTAGATTTAAGATATTATTAGTCCAAATAAATATTATAGATTTATTATAAACATATTTGTATTATATTGAATGTCTATAAAGGTATTTGTATTGTAGTGGATACATGTGTTTATATTATAGTAAAGTCTATCTTTTGGAGAAAAGTTAGGAGAAATTATCCCTATAAATAGAGGGGTTCTTCTTCATTGTATTTCATCTCATCAAGAGAAATAAGAACTTCTCTCCTTCTCTCTTTCTCTATAATATTCTTTTTCTTTCTTTATTATTTATAACAAGATTAATATGATTGAATTAATTATTTCAGTCCAATAAATATATATTTAATTAATGGCCCAATGCTATCGATTTAGTCCATCAAATTGAACTACAAATGATGAGTCCACTTTATTGAGCCTAAGATGTCATCTTCCTAGAGGCTCAAATTGGTGTCATGTGTCAAATAACATGTCACGCTAAGTCAAATAAAAGAGTCAATAGGATCATGCCGCATGTCAAAATGACATATAATGCCTGTCAAATCAAAGGTCAATTAAAATGTAATACGTGTATAGGTAACATGCTCTGACCCACCAAATATCACATATCAATTTAAATCTAATTGGTTGAAATAAGTTTGTCCTTATCACAACTCGTTTATCCTACCACTATAAATTAGGGTCCTATAATTCAGAAAAGGTATCGGAATTCCAACAAGAACCTAGAGAGAGCTCGTGAATCAAACGCGATAGATTTCTCTACAAGTTTCAAAGATCAAGAAGAAGATTCAAGAACAAGCTTCAAGCCTTTAAATTTAAATATAAATCAAGATCAAGATCACCATATCCAAGATCAAAAGCCTTTGAATTTCAGTACAAATCAAGATCAAGATCAAAAGCCCTTGAATTTATATTTGGAAAGAAGAATCAAGGGATTCATAGAGATTGTAACATTTATATTTGAAATAAAATACTACGATTGTTGTGATATTTTTTCATCCTGGTTATTATTTTCTTAGCGCGAATTTTATTGTCTACACTGCTTTAATCTATATTTATGTATAAACACCTTTTATACTCTATTATACATTTTTATATAAAGTTAACATACTATGTATGACACTTTTTTCTCAAATATAATATTATATAAATTAAAAATAAGATTATATGATATAATATTTTACGTTTGACAATATATTTTTGAAAAATTTTCATAATTCTTTACATATTTTTAGCATGAGTCGAATTATTGATTCGTGAGTTAACAATAATTTTTTGTTTTAGCTAAACTATATTTTGCTGCATTTCATAAGAGGGATGAAAAAGCAGTAGCAAATATATAAGTCCAACCGAAAATTGCAAAAGTAGTAAATTAGAACAATAGAAAAAGTGACTGGGCTGCCATCTTTTGTTATTATTATTTTTTGAACAATTCACAATTCAAAAATTAGTAATTTAATTAATTTCAAATTTTGTTACGTATGACCAATTAAAAGATACTCTATTTCGAGGTTTTTTTTTTCTTTCATTTTTAGGATTTAAATTCAAGAAATCAAATCTACTTATTAAGGAGGCCAAATACGCAGATAACTTTTCTAACTTATTTTTATTTTTTATTTTGACATTTTATATCAGTCTTGATCTATTCTAATCTTTCAATTCTAATTTTCATGTATCATTTGAACACAAAATATATTATCTCTTACAAGTTACAAATAATTTAATATCTGTTGATAAATACAAAAAGAAAGAAGCGAAATATCTACTTAAATAATGCCATATATTTTATTTTTTGTATCATTCGGATCATCTGGATTTAAATCAAATATCCGCTTTTTAATTTTTAATTCAGCTCCAATATAGATAAAAAGAATCCATTTTTAATATGGATAAAAGAAAATTTTGATTTATTGCGAATAATACTTATAAAAATTATAAAATCTGATGTATTCCATCGATTGTCAATGATTTCTTTTTTGAATAAAACTCACATACTTTCTTCATAATTTTTTGTGCAAAAATGATAAAAAATAAATTATTATTTTCTAAGGAAAATTGACAAAAGGTCTATCAGTTTTTTTATTTTTACGAAAATTAATGTATGTCCATTAATTTTTAATGTGCACAACTGCTGTTGAAGAATATAAACAAAAATTATAAAAATATAAAAATTAATATCTTTTATTAAAATAGTATATCAAAAATAAAGTTTAAAGGATTAAAATTGAGTAAAACTCAAATGGAATGTCAAAAGAAAGTTAAAGAGGTTTTCTATATATTTATCCTATTAGGAATTGAGAACGATCACATATTATTATAAAATAATAAAATAAGAAAAAGAATATTGTAGGAAGAGAGAAGAGAGAAAAATTCTTGTTTCTCTTGAAGGATGAATTACAATGAATGAAAACTCTTTTATTTATAGAAAAAAAATAGGTTGGTCCCAAAGTTAGTAACTTTAACTTTCTTTAAAGAAATAGACATTCACCATAAAAAAAATATATTTGTAACAAGCCCCATTGAAAGTTTATTTGATAGATAATGTGCCTCATTACAACTTTACTAGAAAAAAATCCAGTGAAAAAAATTTTAGTGAAGAAAAAAGAGTACACATATCTAATAATACGCATTTTGGCCGCCTCATTAAAAACCTTGCAAGAAAAATCTAGTGAGACAAAATCTTGCACAGAAAAAAAGAGTCCAATGCATATTAACTCTTCCTGATGAGAACATCAATCCAACAACTTGAATCTTTACATTCCAATCTTGTGTACCATCTTCTCAAAAGTTGCAGTTGGCAGAGATTTGGTGAATAAATCAACCATATTATCAATAGAACAAATCTATTGCATGTTGATATCACCATTCTCTTGAGATCATGTGTGAAGAAAAGTTTTGGTGAAATCTCCTTCATTCTATCTCCTATTATGAATCCTATATTCAAATTGTGTTATTCATATAAAATCATGAGTATTTTATCATATTTCAAATCATATTTTTCTCGAATGAGATATATCATTTATCTTAGCCTCACACATTCTTGACTTGTTTCATGAATAGTTATTCCCATTTGATGAAGTAGCCACAATAAACTGCTTTGTAGATCACCAAGATATGACAGTACCCCCACATATGAACACATAACTTTTTAGACAGAACAATATGTGTTTGATTCCGTACCAATGTCTCTTGGTAGGAGAAGAACTATATCTTGCTAATAAATTAACTGAAAATTTATGTTAGCCATTGTAAAATTGGCAAGATACGTTAGTGCATTAATCGCACTAAGATATGATACTTCATAACCAAGAATTTCCTCATTTTTTTCTGTATAGGCAAATTGATGAACATAGATACCATTTTTCAAATGTTCAATTTGCAAACCAGGACATAATCTTGCCTTTTCAAAATCTATCATTTCAAATTTCTTCTTTGAACAATCAATTGTCTTTTGAAGCTCTGTTGGAGTCCCAGTAAGATTTATATCATCAATATAAATATCAAGTAGAATAAATATCGATGTTATTTTTTTTATAAAAATACAAAGGTAAGCAAAGTCATTATTGTATCATTTGTTAATGAATACTCACTAAGGTGGTTAAGTCACATCCATCTTACTTGATTTTCTCCATTTAAGGATTATGAATAAGTTTACAGAAACTTGTAAATGCTTCAGGCATTTTGAGTTCTTCAAAAATTTTCATATAATTTTTATTAAGTGACGTTATTTATTAGTATTTAAATGCGTAATATTTTTTGGTGTCGGGACTATAGGTCCAATAAGTTTTACGCTTATCAAGATGCATTATTTCACTTGATAATTATTCCTACATCAGCATGCTTTAATAGACGTTGAATTCAGATTCTCACAATCTTTTATAATATTGTGCGCTATATTGTATCAAACAGATCATCGATGATATATTATTTGTATCGGTTTGCGGACATAACTCAGTGAGATCTCACCACTTTTAATATTTTTCTTAGGTACTTAAACCTTTCATGAGTTTCATGAAGTGTTATGTCATAGGCTCTTCAAGAGTATCTTGCCTCCTTATTATGATCATTTTCTCTATCTTTTTTAAAAGATTATTGCATTTGAAATTGATTGGTCTATAATGCTTCATGCATGTTGTAGCCTCCTTCCTTCATGAACATTATTTTAATAGGAGCTTTTACAGATGAAATATGAAATTAATTTTGGGTCAGTAAATATTTCTAGCATTTGAATTGAATTATCTTTGAAGGAGGAGCAGACTAATGATAATTCACAATATATTTCTTAGCTGCTTATTCTCTCCCCCTCATGTTAGAAAAACTAAAATGCATGCCCGATCTTCTTTGTGGAATTCATCTGAGTGCATCATGATAGATTTATTAATCATATACTGCACATCAAAAGTTATTAGATGAAAATATTTGGTTCCTAACCCTGTACCGATTGAGCGGAAGGAAATTAATTATAATTTGTTGGTCAATATATAAGGGTTATTGTATGTAATATATCGTATGATAGACCAACCCACTAAGTTTTATTCTCGTAAGTAATGGTTCAACTATTTATCGAAGACATTCAACATCAAACTAGCTTTAATATAAACCAACATTACAAGTTGAACTATTTTAATTACACAATTTGAAAATTATGCTCTAAAATCAATTTATATTGAGCAAACAATTTTATGAATATCAAACTGCAGTTTGACACTAAACGCACATGTGACCGTCTTATAAATGTATCTATTTAATGTATCACATGACAGGTGAATGACCCATATTCACCTTTTGTACTTTTCAGAATTTTAGGGCTTCAATCCCAACATTAGCTGGTACAATCAATTTATCATGAAAACAAGCAACATCAAAGATTTCTTGAAGAATCTTTGAGTTTTTCAATATATTTTTAATACTCAATTAACACATCATATCAGGATGACCAAAACAGTTGTGTCAATTGATAAAATTATATGTACTAGCAAACTTTAGATTTATCATGATATGTGTTATTTATGTTAATAAACTTCAAATTTACTATGTCATGAATTTCAGATAAATAAACTTCTGATTTACTGTAACATATAATTTCATCATTCTTATATTTATAATACAAATCGACAACCTTTCATATATATATCTTTCTTACCTGTAGTAATTTTGAGATATTTAATCTTTCAATCTTTTGTAATCTTAACCATTTTATTAGTAAACTTCATATTTACAATATAGTATGTATGACATAACAATAAATAAACTCTTCAGGAGCTTGCAATTTATTTTTCATAATAAAATTTGAACATTTTTTGTGTCATGATACATGTAGATAAACAATTAGACTCTTCTTGAGACCTTGATCATTAATTTATATTATCAAATATTTCTTAAATACTTATGGTATCATAAAAGCAAATATAGATATTGTCGGTGTTATGAAATAAAAGTAAATAAGAGAAAATTTAAATACAATTATAAATTCATAAATAACGAAAAATAGACATTAAGTTCTAAACTTCAGTATTTTAAACATCTCATGCAGGAGACTAATTAATGTATGAATATTTTGTATAAAAAATGAAAATCAAGTAGTAATTACATCCTCCAGGAGTAGTATTATAACAACCCACATGGTCATTTTGCGATTGTTTATCCATTTCCCTAGTTTGAACCTTTACATATCTTTATTTTGTTATTTGTAACGTGCGGAGATATATGACATAATTTTCAAGATGATCTAATGAACATTGCATGAGATTTTTGATTTTGGAAGTTTTAAAGTTTGAGAGGTTTGACCAAAGTCAACATTCAGGTTAACAAGCTTGAATTTGAATTCTAAAAACTCTGTTAACTCCGAATGGTGATTTATGACTTAGTTGGGTGGTTTACATGGATTTCGAGGTGTTCATGAGTGATTTGAACCTTTAGTTGAATTTATAACTTTTAAGGAAGCTAAGTTTGACCACGGTCGACTTTCAACCAGAACGATCTCATATCAGTGATTTGATGATTCCAACAGATCTGGAATGTGTTTTATGATTGAATTGCATATTTGATTGTGTTCGAAGAATTTCAAATGAGTTTCAGACATTCGAGTTGCATTCCAGTAGAATTTATAGTTAAGAGTTGACCTCGATCAAATAGTTAACTAAATGAGCTAGATTAAGGATTTGAAAGTTCCATCAGGTTTGTATAATTATTTGGACTTGTCCACAAATTTTAATTTAATTCTGATGAATTTCAGGTGGATTTGAACATCTTGTGTGTTTTAGCATGGTTTTAAGCATAAAATATGACAACTCAGAGGTCCGTTTTTAGTTCTACATATAGAAAAATTATTCTGAGATTTTTAAAATTCTTAGCATGAATTATAGGAGTGATCTGAAAAGTTTGGTGCAATTTTGATAAGTCAAGATCGAGTTTCTATCACAAAAGATGAAATAATTCTTTAAAAAAAATAATATCTAACTAGGCAAACGAGTACTAAATGAAATTTTGATTGAATGAGTAGTTTCGTTGTTTAGAATTATAAAAAAAAAAAGAATCGTTGTATTTTGAGTTCGTATGATGAAGTTATGACCACTTTAGTAAAAACTTGGATTGCTGGTGCAATAAGGGATCTGATGCACGCCTTTAATGACCAGAAAATTGATTATTAGTGATGGGAAAATTATTTTTAATGACCATAGTCATTTTTTAATGTTGGACAGTGTATTAAATAGACATACAATAATTTTTTGGTATTTTGATCATATCTTGAGTTCTAGAGCTCCGGTTGAGGTGATTTTTGTGGCATTTTCTTGTAAAAGTGAGGGATTAAGTATCTAATACTTATCTTGGTATTTCTCCATAATTTCTTAAGTTAATTTTAATTTTTATCCATGAATTTATTAGAGAAAAATTATTGGGAGTTTTCATCCTAGATCTAGAAATCGTATTTCTTTGATTTGGAGGCTAATTCAAACTTGATATTTAAGGTTTTTATGTTATGGGTAAATCAATTTTTGGAATTAAATTTCTAATTTATTGATTATCTTATTATTTAAAATCATATATGAGCATGAAAATTGGGGATTTTGAGCCTAAAATTAAGAAACCGTATTTTGATGAATTCAAGGTCGATTTGAGCTCTGTTTTGGATGAAATTTCATATTTGAGTTCCTTACGCTATGGATAACATGATTTTCAAATAAAATTTTAGTTTTTCCATTGCAGTCTCAGGATTGACTTTTGAGTTGGCTTTTTGGTCAGGGATAGAAGCATATCAATATGGGTGTCCATGATTTTATTTTCTTATCTAGAATACATATTTGACTAGATTTTGATCATTCGGAAGTGTTGCAGAAGGACAAATTCATTATTTGACACTTGGGCTTTGGTTTGAGGCAAGTAGAGAATTTTTTATTTTTTAAGGTGTTAGTTTTGTGTATATTAAATGAATTTAAGGGTAATAGGTAATAAGAGGGTCACATATAAATGAGATGATGAGCATATATACAGGTACCAGTTTTATGATATGGGTAAATCTACACGAAATAGATATATGTATTGATGATATTTCACAACTTGTGATGTGATTGATTTACTAAGACTTATGCACCACATGATACTTGATTGTAACTTGATGATCATTGATTGTGCGGTTGGTTGATGAACTTGTATTATTCATATGTACTCATACCTGATAATGCTTAAACTCACCCTCCTGATAAAGTATGAAGCGAACGTTATCAGTAAAAACCCAACAACATTTTGATAATGCTCAAACTCACACTCCTGATAAAGTATGAAGTAGACATTGTCAATAAAGAACATAACAAAGGTTAGGGTCGATCCCACAGGGAATATAATTGAGTTATAGAATAATGCTAGTATTTAAGATTTTAATTGTGTTATCTCCTAAAAAAAGAGGGTTTTGTCACAATGCAAGTGTACACCCGGATCGCAGACACGGATCAAGGAGCCCCAAGAGACCCCAAGTCAACCCATGTCATGAGCATACATCCAATTCAATCACATGAGTGGAAGACTTAACATAGAGAACGTAATCATAACATAGCATAAGGAAAAATTAGTACAAGACTTAAACAATACGACAAATTAAAACTTGTAGTCTGATGAGCTTCTAAAAATGAAAGGTGGATTGATGGAACAACTCTCCAACTAATCCAACATCCCGAAACTGAAGGAATAACATAGAGTATGAACATGTAGCCCTCGGAACATGAGGACTCACCAAGTGCGCTGAGAGCAAGTCCGGATCTATCTACGGGTGAGGATGAGCATGGGAACTGGGACCTGTATCATGAGACAATACAATATAGAAAGTATGTGGTCAGTACGTGAAATATATTGATTATGCAAGGTAAGTAAAACAGACATTTAAAACATATATAAGTTCATAAAAGATCATAAGAGTAGGACGGAATGCTCGTATCATAAATTGTTATAACATATACGGCTCAAGGTTTTCAAACATTCATAACGTGAACATAGTCATAATCATAATAGAAGAGCTTTGCTTAACATAACTTGAGCCAACATACATAATCATAACATGCATAAATCACGAGGAACAACGGGAGATTCTCTTAACTGACATACCCCATATGAGCATACATGAAGCCCGACTTGTTGCCCTAGTAGGGAGTGTTCGGGTCTGCTCTGGGTATTTACTACACGCAAGTGCACGTGGTCGAACAAGTAGTAAACTGGCTTAAGTAAGCCAAGTATCGATCCCACATGGACTGGGATAAGATAACAAATTACTTAAGTGTTACTATACTTACTCTAAAAATGAAGACAACAGTGCAAAGAAGAGTTTGATATTTTGATTTCTAATTGTATGCTAAGTCTAAAACGAATATCTAATGTGAGTCTGAACTATGAATGTGAGCATGCTGAGGCTAAATGAACATGTATAGAAACTAATTATCGATACAATTTTTGGTTAATCTTTCCTCCGGTTGCTAGTCAAGAATTATTGCCAATGGATTAAAACTCTCGTATTTAACCCAACTTAAGAATCATGAACCGTCCACCTATATTTCGGTGATTAAACGAAATTCATGTTCTAGCCATACAAAACCGATTCCTTAATTGACTAATACGACTTTCAGGTATATTTCTATCCTGAAGGTAAATCAATTCTCAATTTTCCCAAACTAAGAAAAGATCATATCCTATTGATTCACAACTTTCCAATTTCTTGCTCTCTCGAGTGAAACCGGACTTTTTAGATATACATTAACATTGGTCACACATCAATGCAGTAAGAACAAGAATCAATAGAACATCCATGGAAGAAAAGATGAAAAACCCAATTGATCAATAACTACATTTCAATACAATTGTTCTTAACCTCAGCAAGAAGAGGAATTAGCCACTCATTTGTGGATTAAACATCGATAAATGAGTGTTAAACATACAAGCAATTAATTTAAAGAAAAAGGAGATAGAGAAAAACCCTGACAAGTTCGTCCCCTCAACTGCCTGTAACCCACGTTCTTGCTCCACCAAATCAGAATTATTAAAAATGAACCTAAGTGTTCTATTTATACTAGTGGGAATTTTTCCCGGAATAACAAGCAACGTGTCACGGAGTGCATCGCGGAGCACTGCCTCCGTGACACTCCACTGACGTGGACCCTTACTGGAAATTGATTGTCCAGGTAATAAGGCCCAACGTGGCACGACGTGCAACGCGGGGCTAGGCCAACGTGCCACGGCCCCAACGTGCACCCTCACTGGATTTTGGCAAAATATCCCTATCCAGGTAGAAGGCATTCGCGATGGCAGCGTGACACGGCTCCATCGCGGAGCCCCTTTAATTTGTGCCTTCAAATGCTTTTTCCCTTGATAACATCCGAGTCCAACCCCAATCTCTCCAAACACGCATTTTAGCTTCCCAAAATTGTATTTCACCTGCAAAACAACGCTAATCATGTTGGTTAGTATAAATTCACATTTTATTATCAATCACATGAGAATGTATAAACATTGATAGCTAAACAAGGCTAAAATGACACCTTTGAGTATCACTTGGGCATATAAATTTGCCCAAGATCACTTACCCCACACTTAAATCCTTGTTCATCCCCGAACAACACTCTTACACCTCATGCACTTTACACCCCATCCTGGCTACTTTGGTTCGACAATTCAGGCTACGGTCATACCTATTATTTAATACAGCAAATCATCAAGAAAACACGCATGGTCCTATCAATGCAATGACCTTCAACACATCAAGACCTCCTAGACTTAAGAATCGACTCTCAATATTGGAAAACTCCTGCAAATCAGCTGATCAAGATATCCGACACGAAATTTAATCTCTCATCAAGCATGTGCCCTCACAACAGAAGAGAATTTTTCCTCTTTTTAATCACATGAACTCAAACGATTACGTGCAGGGGCATATAGAAGCAATTTCACTCTATCTCCCAAAAGAATTCACATGCATCATGCCACGAACCATAGGCTTTCCTTTAGTGTATTACTCCACTAATATAAGAAAGTATGATGTAAGATCACATAGGACTTTAACGGGTTGTAATGTAAGCTACGGAACTAGTAAATACTGGGCTAACCAATAATAGCCACTAGCATCCTTAAGCGCTTTTTCAATACATCCCATCAAGCTCATGGGCATTGTTTCTTCCTTCATCCTCCCATTCTTGAAGTCTGTCGTTATTTTGACCCATCTCATTAAGAACACTTGACTCAATCACGAAGATTATTCATACATCTTCATTATATTTTATTTATAACAAGTGCACCTTCAACCTTTTCTTTCCTTTCATCACTGTGCTTTTCTTTTCTTTTCGCCATTCTCACTCTTTGACACTTTGGGAAAATTATTTCCTCTTCTTAAACGCTTAAGAGTTTTGGATCAAATGTACGGCTAATGAAAAGAAGGGGTTAAGCTCGGTTTACACATTTTTGACAAAAGAAAAAATAATAGGCTAAATGCTTAACGGGCTAACTAGGGTGTACAATCAAGGTGGGTACAATAATGAAAAAGAGAAACTTTTGGTTGAAAACAAAGAAATGCCTACATCCTTTCCTACAATACACGTCATTCATTTCGTTTCGTACACACACCAGGCAAGTTCTAGACATTTCATAATAGCATGGAATAAATAAAACCTCACCCCACACTTATTGCACATGCTCAATTCAAGACATATTCACAGACTCTTCAATCAGCTAATTACAAGAATTCAAAATTAAGCCTCAACCACACTGAATCGACTCTATGGCCTAGGTATCTCAACATATTTACAGAGTTGCATGCTTTCATACGAATCACCTTTGCATCTCAAATATCATGTACAACACTCATCCAGAATTCCGCAACCATAAAGTAACTACAGGTTTTGGGATGCAACCCACAAAAGAAAACAACTGAAAAATAAATGAAAAAATATCTATTCCTAACGACTACATTTCCCTTAAGACGGTCGTCATCCATCCATCATAGGGAATGGTCACTAACTAAGACTTCGGTTCAATGGGACCAATCTCAGTAAAAGAACCGAAAAAAAACGCCGAGAAACCCAAGAATTAAAAATATCGATCATTTCGATAAAACAAAAATATGTACAAAATCAGCTAGCAACATTCAGCAGCACACAACAGCGTCACATTAACTACAATACAGAACAGAAACATCACAATCACAGGGTCACAAAATTTTCCACAGGCACGGCAACAAAACTGAAACATAAACAACAACACAACTAGCACCTAACTACTCCCACCCCACACTTATATCGAACAATGTCCCCAGTGTTCATAAAAATTAACATAGCACAAAAATGGGTGGCGGAACTCCCTGATCAATCAAAATACTCCACTTATTCATCAGGTGCTGCTGCCTCATCTTCCATGTCTGAATCGCCCCCATCGTCATCATCGGACTCCACATCGGAGTCCTCACGATGTGTCTCCTCATCTGTGGGGACATCATCATCTGTGGGCTCTACAAAACCTGGCCCCACTCGGCATAGAGCCCTGGCATTTTCACCAAAAGGGTAGTCTAGCTCGAGCTGCCACAACTCCTCTTCTGTTGCCGGCCTCCCGCCTATTCGCAGCTGGAGCATCTGAATCCCGTACATGCGAGCCATGTACTGATCATCCCGAGCATGTCGCTCGGATAGTGTAAGAACTGGCCCGTGGGTGGTGTCGGGTGCCTTAGTTTTAGTGACATCTAAAGCTCGCCGCTCCATCTGCGGGATGTAGTCAAGGGCCTCTTCCTCAATATCCAGGCCCCTCAGGAACATGGTGAGTAGTCCACCAAATCCGTATCTGTGCCCTTGATGCAAACGGGCTCTCTTCATGGCGGATGTAATCACCGCCCCCACATTGATCTCCAGCCCTTTCATCAGGGCGTACACCAAGCTTACACGATACTGGGTTACATCCGTCATATGCACCCCCGGGATTAGGCAGGAACAAACAATCTTCAGCCATATCCTGGCTTCCCTCTTCATCTGTGAGTAAGGCAAGGTCTGATAGTAGCCCCTCTCCTTATGTCTGCTCCACCGAGCTGTTGATCGCACAAAGTGCATCTGATGTCCGCATATGGTGGAGTGATATTCAGTTGTCGAAGCACATGGGCGTCTGTATCCCGCGCCCCTAGGATAGCATTGAGGTGGTGGGGCTCAAAAGTGACTATTTGCCCCCTTATTTTGATGGTGTGACTTCTGAGAGTCGGGTTCCAGTTGGCATAGAATTCCTGAATCAAGTGCAAGTGGAATTCCTTGGGCTCTTCAAAGATGAAGTTCAGCCCAGCTGCCTCGATCCTATGGACAATCCTGGGGAACTCCTGTGCCAACGGTTCCCTTGCTATGTGTTCCTCGGGGAAGTACTTGCTCTCCTTGTGCTTTGCGTACCATTTCCTCCCCTCCTCTGTCACCCACCTGGTTCCGCATTGACGGCGTTGGCCGCGTGGAACCGCTGGTGCTGCTGGGACTGCTGTGCCCAGTCTGATTCTTTTTCTTCTGGCGCCAGAGGTTGATGCGCCTTTTCCCTTGTCTTTCCTGCTTGCCATTGTTCCTGTCAAACCAAACAGAAAAGTTTAATATTAAGCCAATTAAAATTAGCTTCAACTAAGGTTGAGTTAAGCTAGGCTACCCCAGACTTAGTCCTTAGCCAAAATTACAACATTAAGGCAAGATCGTACTTATTTACACAAACAAACAACAAAACATAACAAATATGCTTAGTGCCTTGGGAGAATTCGGCGGTATATATTCCATGTACTACTCAGACTTCGTACAGCTAACCACCATCCTTACCTATCAATAACATTTTATCCCATAGCACTTAGCAAGGAGAAACAAAAGAAAAATTTTAACTACATGATCCTATACAATTCACCCATTTCTTGCAATTTCCAATATTTCCTTAACCCGAGAATCCGTCGGTCTTTTAGCATGGTCACAGTTAGCACAATCGACTTATCTCACCCAACATGTACAACTCAGCATGAATTTCACTAGTTCAACTCAATTTTTCCATTTCAAACTCAAAGTCAAGCCCTAGCTATGATTTTATCAAAAATTCGATTAAGCTATGTCATTATCGAGTTCAAGCAATCACACCGTTACTCCGAACATCAATCAACAATAATTTGATTGAATTTAAGCTTAATTTCTACTTAGGGCAAGTGTTGCTCATATCACATGTTCAACATCGAAAAAATTCGACAAGAATTGAGATAGAGTTGAAGAACATACCTTGAATTCGAAGAAATGACGAAAACTTGATGAAATTATGTGCCTAAGTCCGTGTCACGTTGAGGGGGGAGGGGTTTTTGGGATGTTGGTCACGGAGGGTATGAAAAATGAGGAAAAATGAGGGGGAATCGAGGTTAAAAAGTGGGAATTTCGCGCGGGTCACCCGGCGACCTGGTGTGACCTGTCGCGATATACACCTCAACGTGTCACGGAGGGTAACGCGGAGCATGCCCTCCGTGACACGGAGCCATCTTCTGGAATTTGTAAAAATTCCAGAATTACCTTCAACGTGTCACGGAGGGTAACGTGGAGGTCCTCCTCCATGACACGGAGCCATCACCCTGGCTCACTGTTTTGCCACTTTTTATTATTTTTCATACCCCAGATTTTCCTTTGTGATTCCTTGCATGTTTACCCTCCGTTCAACCTGAAATTCATCTTACGACAAGAAATTGGTTAGAATTATAGGATTCACTCAAAATAAAAATAAAAATAAAAACTAACAATATTGTTGTTAATCAAAAAAGAAAAAGAAAAAGAAATCTATTCACATTTTACAAAGAAAAATTTCACAGGTTGCCTCCCGTGCAGCGCCTGGTTTACCGTCGCGGCTCGACGTCATTCAGCTCAGTCATCTTCTAGGGTGACGGATGTTTTCTCTCGACCACCATCCTCACCCAAGTAGTGCTTACATCGCTCCGGTGGTTTTCCCAATAACTCTCGTGATTCAACTATCTGATCATCATCAGCTCGATCAATCACGTTGATCACCGAGAGTTCCTCGTACACAATCGGGAGCTTGGTGGCCTTGTATACATCAAACACTTCCACCTTGTCGTGTGCTCGCATGGTTAGCTGCCCTGAAGCTACATCAATCAACTCTTTCCCAGTCGCCAAGAAGGGACATCCCAAAATAAATGGGACTTCCGCATCTGGCTCAAAATCCAGCACGACGAAATCTACCGGGAAGATAAGGGAGCCCAGTTGCACCAGAACATCCTCCACAATGCCATCAGGTCTGGCTAAGGACCGATCCGCTAGTTGCAAGATCACTGTTGTTGATAGGACTCCCTAGACCCAACTTCTTGAATACCGATGACGGCATCAAATTAATGCTCGCTCCCAAATCACATAATCTGCGAGCTCGGATACTCTGCCCAATTGTAATTTGTATAGTAAAGATCCTAGGATCTTTGAGCTTTGTGGGCAATCGGTTTTGTATCCGGGAAGTGCACTCCTCCGTGAGAGCTACCGTAGCATACTCAGTCAACCGACTTTTGTTCGCCACGATGTCCTTAATGTACTTTGCATACTTCGGCACTCCCTGCAAAACATCAACAAGAGGTAAGTTAATATGTACCTGTTTCAGCACCTCCATGAATTTCTTGAAACACGCCTCCTCCTTGTGTTTTTTTAATCTTTGAGGGAACGGGGGTGGTGGTCTTTCTGATTCAGCTTCCTTTTTCTTCCCCCTCTCATCACTTTGCTCCCTCTCAACTTCTGCTGCTCCCGATTGTTGAGGTGGTCTTTCTGGTTTCACCTCTTTAAGCTGCAAACCACTCCTTGTGGTCAGCGGATTCACGTATTTGGGGTTGGGATCTGTGTCGCTCGGAAGTCCTCCTCTAGGCCTAGTGTTTTGGGCTCCTACAAATTGCCCAAATTGATATTCAAGTGCCTTAGTAGCTAACTGGTTGTTCTTCACCTCGGCTGCCAATTTCACATAGTCAGCCTGCAATTGAGCTTGGTTAGCTATCATTGTCTTGAACATCTCCTCAATGCTGGGTGATGGTGGGGGAGGAGGTGCATTGTTGTTCCTATATTGTGCTTGATAGTTCTGCTGCCCTCCTTGATTCCTCTGTGCCCCCTGACTCGAACTTTGCCCTTGATGGTTGTTGCTACCCCAAGAGAAATTCGGATGATTCCTCCAGTTGGAATTGTAGCTGTTGCCATACTGTTGGTGGTTGTTCCTCTGTACATTTCCCACAAAGTTCATCGAGTCAGGATTTGCCCCACAACACTCAGTTGAGTGCTCACTACCCCCGCACACTTCACACCAAATTTGCTGCACTACATTCACTGGGACTTGAGTCTAGTTCATTGTCATATTACTGAAGTGGGTGTTGAGTTGATTCTGTAAAGCAGCTATCTGTGCAGAAATAGCTGTAAAACCATCCACTTCTAGAACTCCTGCTGCTTTCCTTGTTCCTCCTCTTGACGAATCAGCATTCCACTCTGAATTTCCCTGCGAAATATGATTTAACAAGTTATACAGCTCCTCATAAGTTTTCTCTAATGCTTGTCCCCCAGCTGCTGAGTATAACAAGATTTTTGTGTGGGGTTCCAAGCCCTCTATAAAAGTGTGCACCAACACATCATTGGATTGATGATGATGTGGACAATCCCGCAACATGGACTTGAATCTCTCCCAAGCCTGATATAGATTCTCCCCCTCTCTCTGTTTGAAACTTAGAATTTGACTTCTAAGTCTTGCTGTTTTACCAGATGGAAAAAATCATATCAAGAATTTCCTTGCAAGATCATCCCACGTAGTAATAGAATTATGTGGCTCAGCTTTCAACCACCTCTTGGCTTCTCCCAATAGTGAAAATGGGAACAATGTAAGCCTGACATAATCTGATGACACTCCAGCAGGGATGTAATTGTCACTTATCTCCAAAAAATTTTGGAGATGCTGCTGTGGATCCTCATGAGGGAGACCTGTGAACTGCCCGCTGGTGTGCAACAATTGCACCATGTTTTGTTTGAGCTCGAACCTCCCTCCTGGCTCAGGTTTGCGGATGCTAGATGTGACATTGTTAGCATGTGGGATTGCCACCTCGCGAACCGGCCTAGCTGCCATTTCCTCGGTCACTAACATTGCCCTTACTACTGGTGGATTCTGTTGTTGCTCCATGATTGTTTGTCTCAACAACTGCTGCTTTTTCTCTAGAGCTTCTCTCCGCTGACGATGAAATTGTCTTTCAGGCTCTAAATATGAGTCCACCAGCTTCTTGTCTCTTGCCAGTGTTCAACAGAGATTATATCTGCAAAATACAGGCTAAGACCAAGTTGTCAACACTAAGAAAAAAATATAGTAAATTTACACTTAAGAAAAATTCACCAATTGCCAGTCCCTGGAAACAGCGCCAAAAACTTGTTCGAGTCTGCTCTGGGTATTTACTACACGCAAGTGCACGTGGCCGAACAAGTAGTAAAGTGTCTTAAGTAAGCCAAGTATCGATCCCACAGGGACTAGGATAAGGTAACAAATTACTTAAGTGTTACTATACTTACTCTAAAAATGAAGACAACAGTGCAAAGAAGAGTTTGATATTTTGATTTCTAATTGTATGCTAAGTCTAAAACGAATATCTAATGTGAGTCTGAACTATGAATGTGAACATGCTGAGGCTGAATGAACATGTATAGAAAGTAATTATCGATACAATTTTTGGTTAATCTTTCCTCCGGTTGCTAGTCAAGAATTATTGCCAATGGATTAAAACTCTGGTATTTAACCCAACTTAAGAATCATGAACCGTCCACCTACATTTCTGTGATTAAACAAAATTCATGTTCTAGCCATACAAAACCGATTTCTTAATTGACTAATACAACTTTCAGGTATATTTCTATCCTGAAGGTAAATCAATTCTCAATTTTCCCAAACTAAGAAAAGATCATATCCTATTGATTCACAACTTTCCAATTTCTTGCTCTCTCGAGTGAAACCGGACTTTTTAGATATACATTAACATTGGCCACACATCAATGCAGTAAGAACAAGAATCAATAGAACAACCATGGAAGAAAAGATGAAAAACCCAATTGATCAATAACTACATTTCAATACAATTGTTCTAAACCTCAGCAAGAAGAGGAATTAGCCACTCATTTGTGGATTAAACATCGTTAAATGAGTGTTAGACATACAAACAATTGAATTAAAGTAGAAGGAGATAGAGAAAATCCCTGACAAGTTCGTCCCCTCAACTGCCTGTAACCCACGTTCTTGCTCCACCAAATCAGAATTATTAAAAATGAACCTAAGTGTTCTATTTATACTAGTGGGAATTTTTCCCGGAATAACAAGCAACGTGTCACGGAGTGCATCGCGGAGCACTGCCTCCGTGACACGCCACTGACGCGGACCCTTACTGGAAATTGATTGTCCAGGTAATAAGGCCCAACGTGGCACGACGTGCAACATGCCACGGCCCCAACGCGCACCCTCACTGGATTTTGGCAAAAAATCCCTATCCAGGCAGAAGGCATCCGCGATGGCAGCGTGACATGGCTCCATCGCGGAGCCCCTTTAATTTGTGCCTTCAAATGCTTTTTCCCTTGCTAACATCCGAGTCCAACCCCAATCTTTCCCAACACGCATTTTAGCTTCCCAAAATTGTATTTCACCTGCAAAACAACGCTAATCATGTTGGTTAGTATAAATTCACATTTTATTATCAATCACATGAGAATGTATAAACATTGATAGCTAAACAAGGCTAAAATGACACCTTTGAGTATCGCTTGGGCATATAAATTTTCCCAAGATCAGGGAGGGTGTTCGTACCTTGCCAAGGGTAGGAACCATGAAGGGCGTGATCACACATGAAAAAAGAGCCATTTGGTCTAGGGACAAACATGAAAGGGGTCCCAACATACCTACGGTGGCACGTAGTTCATGAGTCCGGGGCTTAAACGGAGTCCCGAACCTACTCGGTGTTTGATACTACTCCCAAAACGTATATAGTGCTCATAATAATACATACATGAGTTCATGGGCTAGTTAAATCATGATAATGGTAAACATGCTTGAACATACGTGAACTAGCCATGACTTGAGACCTGTGAGTCGGCAGCACAAAACATAATTTATAAATTATAGGTTTCATGCATATTGTAGATCATACATATAACTTGAAAATCATCAAATCATAGTGGATATTTAAATAAATTCATATTTCAAATCAAAAATCATGCTAGACTTTTAAATATCAACAATGGAAATAGTAGATCATAAATCGATTCATCATGAGGCATGCATAATTAAGCTTAATTTCTTAGAAATCAAAATAAACAACATTATAATCAATTTAAATCTCAAAAGATAATCAAATACCATAGATTATGCTAATATTTCAAAATCACAAAACCCATAATTAAATCATTAGTTTTTTTATATAAATAAAAGACAAAACCCCATGAGTTTTAAATAAATTTTGAGTAAAATCATAGAGTAGGAGCATTGGTGTGGATGAATCCACCCATTGAAGACCTTACATACCTAGAATTATCAAATTCTAACCCTTCTTAGAAGCCCAAGAATGAAATCGAAAGGATTGAAGTGAAAAGCTTGAGATCACCTTAGAAAAACTTTTGATCACCTCCTAAATTTTATAAACTTGCATGCATGGAAGGAACACACTTAGAATAGGTTTTCCCCTGCTAAAAACCCACTAAAATGAGCTTAAAACGACGTAGTATAGGGCCTTAGGATGAGGAAATGATGGAAATACCCTACTGATTACGCAGGAGATTGCCCACTGGACCAAATAGTGGACGAACCAACGAGCCGTTGGTAGATACCACGACGTGGTATCCGCCCGTGCTAAACACTTCCCCTATCCATATCTCGAAATCTAACAACGAACATATAGGACGGGTCGTCCTAAGTTTCAACGGGTTGTTCCTACAGTCGTTGTTTCTTTCTTATGAAACTCTGCACTTCTATTTAACGAGCCTTACCATGACTCATTGTAAGATACCATGGGTCGTGGTTCCCATCCGTCATTTCCCACTGAGATCTGGACTTCCCTACCACGACTCTTCACTACGGGTCGTTGCAAGCCATAACGGGTCATTGCATAACCTGTTAAACTCCCCAACTGCTAAGCCCATCTTCTACCACGACCCTAACAATTACATCAATCATTGCCTCCATTACCACCAGAACACCTGAACCCACGACTGCCAACAACGGCTCGTGGTTACCTACCACGAGTCGTTGTACCTCTCGTCTTGCAACTTTTTTCCCAACTTTTAGCGATTTTGCGTTTTAGCTTCCTATGTATACTCTTAGGCACTTCTGGGGTATTACAATATCTCCCCCTTGGGAACATTCGTCCTCAAATGTAGGAAGCAAGCAGAAAATAGAAACATGCAATTATCATATGCAAATACTGATCATTTAAACCGAAACCTTACGGAATGACTACCTCTGATTCAGAACACATAGTTGAACTAATCTCATGCTTCACATACACACTCATACACATAAAAGAAACTTGAACACATGAACTGAACATGAAAACTAAATGGGATCATAGAGTAGAACCGATACCTCAAGTTGGAACTGAGCCGATAGAGAATAAATGTGGATATTTAGCCATCATATCTGCTTTGGCTTCCCATGTAGCTCCCTCAACATGCTGATTTCTCCATAAAATCATAACTGAGGATACTTCCTTGTTCCTTATCTTACGAACTTGACAGTATAATTTTTCCACGGGTACTTCTTCATAACTGAGGTTGTCTTTTACACCAACGCTGCCCACCGGGACTACTAACGCTGGATCACCCAAACACTTTTTCAACAGTGACACATAAAACATGGGATGAACTGCAAATAACTCTGAGGGCAAGTCCAACTCATACGCCACCTTACCAACTCTCCTCACAACCCGATAGGGACCAACATAGCGAGGACTGAGTTTCCCTTTCTTTCCGAACCACATGACTCCCTTCATGGGGGATACTTTTAGAAATACCCAGTCATCCACATCAAACTCAAAATCCCTTCTCCTCACATCAGCATACTATTTCTGATGACTCTAAGCAGTTTTAACCGGCCTCTTATCAACTGAACCTTCACCATTGCCTCGTGAACAAAATCGGGCCCCATCATAGTTGTCTACCCAACCTCAAACCATCCGATGGGAGATCTACACCTCCGCCTGTATAGAGCCTGGAACTGTGCCATCTGGATACTAGAGTGATAGTTGTTATTATAAGCAAACTCCATTAAGGGAAAATGATCATCCCAACTACCTTTAAAATCCATAACACATGCTCTTAACATGTCCTCAAGAGTCTGGATTGTTCGTTCTGCCTGGCTATTCATTTGCGGATGGAATGTTGTGCTGAGCTTAACCTGAGTCCCAAGTCCCTTCTGAAAAGACCGTCAGAACTGGGAGGTAAACTGAGTACCTTGGTTTGAAATAATAGATAAGCGCACTCCATGAAGTCGAACCAACTCCCGAATATACAACTCGGCATACTCATCCGCTAAATCCGTGGTCTTGACCGATAGGAAGTGTGCAACCTTTGTTAACCTGTCTACCACCACCTAAATGGAATCATAGTGTCGCCGAGTATGAGGTAGGCCTGTAATGAAATCCATGTTAATCTCTTCCCACTTCCATGTAGGAATGCTAATACCCTGAAGTACGCCTCCCGACCTTTGATGCTCGACTTTCACTTGCTGACAGTTTGTGCATTTGGCTACGAACTCTGCAATATCCTTCTTCATACCATCCCACCAATAGATTTCTTGCAAGTCCCGATACATCTTCGTGGCTCCCGGATGGATAGGGTATATGGTACCGTGTACCTCATGCAATATCCAAACTCTCAAATTATCAACATTCGAAACATATAACTGACCCTGGTATCGTAGGACACCATCTCCCCCTTGGGAGAAAACCTCCACCTTTTGACTCCGCACTGTTTCCTTCAGCCTTCTCAAAATCGGATCCTCATCTTTCTTAGATTTGACATCAACCACCAAGGACGATTCTGACCCATTTTGCACAACAACACCACCATCGGTCGAGTCGATCAATCTAACCCCCAGCCTTGCAAGTCGGTGGACATCTCTCACCAACTCCTTTCCCATATCAACGTGGGACACATTCTCCATAAAGAGCCTACTAAGTGCATCTGCAACCGCATTAGCCTTGCCTCGGTGGTAAAGAACACTCATATCGTAGTCCTTTAGCAACTCCAACCACCTCCTTTGCCGAAGATTGAGATCTTTCTGCGTGAACGCATATTGCAAGCTCTTGTGATCCGTGAACACGTCCATGTGGACCCCATACAAGTAATGTTTCCATATATTCAATGCAAACACTACCGCAGCCAACTCAGGATCATGGGTCGGGTAATTCTTTTCATGAACCTTTAACTGTCGAGAGGCATATGCTATCACTTTCCCACGGTACATCAACACACATCCCAGTCTGACTCTCGAAACATCACAATATACAACAAAGTCATCAGTACCCTTGGGTAAAGTCAACACTTATGCTGAAGTGAGTCGGGTCTTCAATTCCTGGAAACTTTTCTCGCAAGACTCCAACCACTAGAACTTTATCTTTTTCTGAGTCAACCTAGTCAATGGGGCTACAATTGATGAAAAGACCTCAACAAGTCTTCGATAGTAGCCTGCTAGGCCCAAGAAACTCCAAATTTCTGAAGTGTTCACCGGTCTAGGTCAATTTTTCACCGCTTTAATTTTCTGAGAATCCACCCTTATGCCCTCACTCGACACCACATGGCCCAGAAATGCCACCGAGTCTAGCTAAAATTCACACTTGCTAAACTTTGCATACAACTGACGATCCTTGAGGGTCTGAAGCACTACTCTTAAATAAGCGGCATGCTCCTCCTCGCTCCAGTAGTATATAAGGATGTCATTAATGACACAATCACAAACATGTCCAACTATGCCTTGAATACCCTATTCATTAGATCCATAAAAGCTGCAGGAGCATTGGTTAGTCCAAATGACATAACTACAAACTCATAATATCCATACCGGGTCCTGAAGGTTGTCTTTGGGATATCACTCTCCCAGATCTGTGCTGGTGATACCAAAACCTGAGATCTATCTTCAAGAAACACCTAAAACCCTGGAGCTGGTCAAGTAAATCATCAATCCTAGGAAAGGGGTACTTGTTTTTGATAGTGACCTTATTCAGCTGCCGATAGTTAATACACATCCGAAGGGATCCATCCTTCTTTTAAACAAAGAGAACCGGCACACCCCATGGAGACTTGCTCGGTCTAATGAAACCCTTATCCAACAAGTCCTTCAACTGTTCTTTTAACTCCTTTAGCTTGGCTGGAGCCATCCTGTAAGGAGGAATAGATACAGGCTGCGTGTCGAGAAGAAGATCTATTCTGAAATCAATCTCCCGCTCGGGAGGGACACTTGAAAATTCATCAGGGAATACCTCCGGATACTCACACACCACTAGAAATGACTGAATAGTCCGGGTCTCAGACTCTACATCCTTAACCCTAACTAGGTGGTACATGCAACCCTTAGAGATCATTTTCCTGGCCTTAAGGTATGAAATAAACCGACCGACTGGTATAGCAGAATTACCCTTCCATTCCAAAGCTGGCTCACCCGAAAATCGAAATTCCAATGCACGGGTCCTATAATTAATCGAAGCATAACATGCAAACAACCAATCCATACCCAAGATGAAACCAAAGTCTGTCATGGACAACTCTACTAGGTCCACGGAGGTAACCTTATGCAACAATGTAATAGGGAAACCTCTATATACCCGCCTAGCAACAATTGATTCACCGACTGGGGTAGATACGGAGAACGGTTCTGACAGAATTTTAGGACTAACTCCAAAACTACTAGCAATGTAAGGGGTCACAAAAGACAAGGTAGCTCCTAGATCTAACAAAGCATAAGCATCAATATGGAAGACTTGCAACATACCCGTGACCACATCTGGCGAAGCCTCCTGCTCCTGGCGAGGCACTAGGGCATAAAACCTGTTTCAGCACTGACCACCTGCTGAACTAGTGGAGGCACCCTGCTGAGGGGGTCATGCTGCTGGAATGGTAGAATTGGCTGCAGGGCAATCTCTAATCATGTGCCCGGGTTTGCCACACCTGAAACTAGCATCCGAACTGACCAGGCACTTCCCAGGATGATTTTTGTCGCATCTTGCACAAGTTGGGAAAGTGCGCTCCACCTGCATGCTACTATGATCCCTCGAGCCTTTAGCCCTGCTCCTCTGGTCTTCCCTAAACCTGGATGGCATACTAGCCAATGATGGAGCTGGAGCAATGGACCTGTGTTGGGTCTACTGGCGTGGTCCACCTCCTGACCTGGCCTGAGAAACCCCGTAGTTGTCAGTCCTGGCCCTCTTGGCCTCTCTCTGCCTCCTATAGACCGACTCCATCTGCTGCGCATGCAATACAATATAGGGAAAGTCAATGTCCCGATGAAGCATGGCGATCCGGTAATCTTTATCCAAGTAATTTGCTACTCCATGCACAAAGCGGCTCACCCGAGCCCGCTGATCCGCCACCAACTCCGGAGAATATTTAGATAACCAGTTGAACTCCAATGCATGCTCTTGGACAGACATGCTACCTTGCTTCAGATTAACAAACACTACCGCCTTGAGCTCCCTCATCTCCTGAGGGAAGAACTGATCCATGAATGTAGTGTGAAACTCATATCAACTTATCGAGCGTGCACCCGCCGCCCTGGCATTTCTCCATTACTTAAACCATATATGTGCTACCCCCTTTAGCTGGTAGGAGGTCAAGTCAACGCATTCCCCATTGTTTACCCCCATTACCTGAGTGATTTTCAGAATTTCCTCTATAAAATCGTGTGGGTCCTCGTCCACCTTTAACCCCGTGAACTCTGGGGGGCTCATCCTCAATAAATCCCTCACCCTAGCTGTCGTTGTATTCCCATTCTGAGGGAAATGCACCACTGTCTAATTCTAGACCCGGGCAGTCATGGCCTGTTCCATCATCTGAATCGCTGCCCTAAACTCAGCATGGACAGCTGGCTCTGGTACATGCTCCTCATGAATGAGTGGAGCTGGTTGATGCTCACCATCATGGGCACCCTCATGATCATTACCATTACCATTCCTCCAAGCATTTACTCGGTGTGGAGGCATGATTTTTCAAAAAAAAAATAGCATGAATTAGAGGAGTAAAGGACGTTCATCGCACGACATAGATCATGAAAGAGAGGAACATTTCCTAAATGTCTAGTAGCCTCTTCGTCATAAGCATGCCGCTCTTCACACCCATGGACTCCCTAGGACACATGAACCTACGGCTCCGATACCAAGTTTGTCATGACTCAAACATACACTTGGAAAATAGACACGGGGAAAGGAGCCCCGACAGAGACCCCAAGTCGACCCATGATATGAGCATACATCTAATTCAATCACATGAGTGGAAGAATTAACATAGAGAACGTAATCATAACATAGCATAAGGAAAAATCAGTACAAGACTTAAAAAATACGACATATTACAACTTGTAGTCTGATGAGCCTCTAAACATGAAAGGCGGATTGATGGGACAACTTCCCAACTAATCCAACATCCAGAAATTGAAGGAATAACAAAGAGTGTGAACATGTATCCCTTGAAACATGAGGACTCACCAAGTGCACTAAGAGCAAGTCCGGATCTATCTACGAGTGAGGATGAGCTTGGGAACTAGGACTTGTATCATGAGACGATACATCATAGAAAGTATGCAGTCAGTACGTGGAATGTATTGAGTCTGCAAGGTAAGTAAAACGGACATTTAAAATATATATAAGTTCATAAAAGATCATAAGAGTAGGATAACATGCTCGTATCATAAATCGTTATAACATATCATACGACTCAAGGTTTTCAAACATTCATAAAATGAACACAGTCATAATCATAATAGAAGAGCTTTACTTAACATAACTTGAGCCAACATACATAATCATAACATGCATAAATCATGAGGAACAGTGGGAGATTCTCTTAACCGACATACCCCATATGAGCGCACATGAAGCACGACTTTTAGCCCTAGTCGGGAGGGTGTTCGTACCTTGTCAAAGGTAGGAACCATGAAGGGAGTGATCACACGTGAAAAAAGAGCCATTTGGGCCAGGGACAAACATGAAAGGGGTCCCAACATACCTATGGTGGCACGTAGTTCATGAGATCTGGGGCTTAACCGGAGCCCCGAACCTACTCAATATTCGATACTATTCCCAAAACATATATAGTGTTCATAATAATACATACATGAGTTCATGGGCTAGTTAAATCATGATAATCATAAACGTGCTTTAACATATGTGAACTAGCCATGACTTGAGGCCCGTTAGTCGGCCAAAAACATAATTTATAAATCATAGGTTTTATGCATACTTGTAGACCATACATATAACTTGAAAATAATCAAATCATAGTGGGTATTTAAATAAATTCATATTTTAAATCATAAATCATGTTGGGCTTTTAAATATCAACAATGAAAATAGTAGATCATAAATCGATTCATCATGGGGCATACATAATTAAGCTTAATTTCTTAGAAATTAAAATAAAAAATATTATAATAAATTTAAATCTCAAAAGATGATCACTATCCATAGATTATGCTAATATTTCAAAATATACAAAACCCATAATTAAAAATCATTAGTTTTTCTATATAAATAAAAGACAAAACCGCATGAGTTTTTAATAAATTTTGAGTAAAATCATAGAGTAGGAGTATGGGTGTGGATGAATCCACCCATTGAAGACCTTACATACCTGGAATTATCAAATTCTAATCCTTCCTAGAAGCCCAAGAATGAAATTGAAAGGATTGAAGTGAAAAGCTTGAAATCCCCTTAGAAAAACTCTTGATCACCTCCTAAATTTCATAAACTTGCATGCATGGAAGGAATACACTTAGAATAGGATTTCCCCTGCTAAAAACCATAAAAATGAGCTTAAAATGACGTAGTATAGGGCCTTAGGATGAGGAAATGATGGAAATACCCTTACTGATTACACAGGAAATTGCCCACTGGACCAAACAACGGATGAACTAACGGGTCGTTGGTAGATACGACCGTGGTATCCGCCCGTGCTAAACACTGCCCTAATCCATATCACGGAATCAAAAAATGGACATACCAGACGGGTCGTCCTAAGTTTAAATGGGTCATTCCTACGGTTGTTGTTTCCTTCTCTTGAAACTCTGCACTTCTATTCAACGAGCCTCACCACAACTCGTTGTAAGATACCACGGGTTGTGGTTCCCATCCGTCATTTCCCACTGGAGATCTGGGCTCCCTCACCACAACTCTTCACAGCGGGTCATTGCAAGCCACAACAGGTCGTTGCATGACCCGTTAAACTCCCCAACTGCTAAGCCCATCTTCTACCACGACCACTAATATCGACTCGTTGTTTTGTACAATGAGTCGTTACATCAATCGTTGCTCCACTGCCACATGAATAGCTATACCCACAACTTCCAACAATGGCTGGTGGTTACCTACCACGAGTCATTGTTCCTCTCGTCCTGCAACGTTTTCCCCAACTTTCAATAGTTTTGCATTTTAGCTTCTTCAGTATACTCTTAGGCACTTCCAGAGTATTACAGGTTTATTAAAGAAATTATATGAAAATATTGAGAATTGATTGTTGTTTAACAATATTATGCAATTAACTAAGGTAAGTGTTCCCCATGGGTTCATAACTACTTTTGGTTGTATACTTGTGATTTAACCTAATGTTGTAACACACCAAAAGTCTCTAATACTAGACCCAGAATTAGTGAGTTGAGATATTTCAATGCCCCGGATATTCAAGATAAGTTTGGAACTGATCTAGGTATATAGATAGGTCCAAGCCCAATGAATTCTATGGATACAAGGTGTTAATATCAACCCTCAAGTGTGAGAAGTGCAATGAATACAAATTAAGTTCATAAGGAACTTCTTGCACAAAGTTGAGTTGAGAGCCTTCTTACCGATTGAGTTTTCGTATAAGTTCTTACAAGGGTCAAATTCAAATGAACATATCTCGAATCTTACAAAGTGATTTTGGGTGATTAAATATATAAAAATTGAAGTCCTTTGAGTCTTCTTTCCAATGCATCCTACCTTGCATCAACCAGAGTTCGGAGTAAAAAATGATGAGCAATTTAGTGAAACTACACTAGATCATAGAACGATTCGTCAGGTGACTCGTTAAGTGACCCTTTAAATGGAAATAATTTCTGGAAAACTTTAGTTTCAAAGGATACTTCATGACTGGTTAAATGACTCATTAAGTCACCTAACGACTCGTTAAGTGACCAATTTTGGTGGAAATTCTAGTAAACTTCACTGATTGGACTCACGACTTGTACAGTACCTCACGAGTCGTGGTGTCCCTCGTGAGGACTACTAGGGTCTTTTTTCCTGCAAATTTTCAAGGGTGACTCCCCCAACTCAGTTAGAGATCCTTCATAGTAGAGAGTATTCTCTCAGCTCAGTCAGGGATCCTCCATAGTAGAGAGTGTTCCCTTAGTCCAGTCAGGGATCCTCCATAGTAAAGAGTGTTCCTTCAGCTCAGCCAGGGATCCTCCATACTGGAGAGTGTTCCCCCAATCCAGTCAGGGGTACTCAATAGTAGAGAGTGTTTTACCTCAGCTCACTCAAGGATTCTCAATAGTAGAGAAGGGTTCCCTTAGTTTATGATTTTAGTTCCAGTTTAGCTCTGTAAAGCCTCAAACTTCAATTTCGCTCAATCACTGTGCAGTTCAGTCTTGGTTGTTAGCAGTTAGTCAGTATGGTGTATGATATAAGTGATAATATCAGTACTTAGTGCATGTACATGACCCTTATGCATCATCTTTACTTGTATTTTATTTAAACATTTTCAAGCATATCTCATTAGTATCTATACTTTTCAGATAGGGTCATTGTATTTCAGTTCAGTTAGGCATTCAGTTTACTTTCTTTCAGCATATTTACATGTTTCAATTCATTTATGTTTTCCCATATACTCAGTATATTCCAAGTACTGACTACATACTTTATATGCTATATCATTTTATTATATAGATCCAGGTTTCCAGACTCAACCTCGTGGTTAGACATGCTTTATTCCCATCTCAATTGACTGTGGTGAGTCCTCATCTACCGAGGACAAGATTTATGATTTTCCTATTTAAGTTTTATTTCAGTTTTAGACTTTAGGAGTTAGCTGAGGACTTGTCCCAACAGCTCATCAGTTTAGTAGAGGCTTTCAAACATGTATAGACAGATTCAACTTATGATTTAGTGTTTTAATAGACTATGTCTTATGGTGTTGATTAGACTCTTTTTGTTAGCTTCCGCTCAATGTTGATTTTCGTTAGTTGTTATTCGGTTAGTATCATTCTATGAGTATACCATGGGTCTAATTGGGGATATTCGTGGTTCTAGGTCCCGTGTTATGGCTAAGGTGTAAATGCGGATCATGACAAACTTGGTATCAGAGCAAAGGTTTAGAGTGTCCTAGGGTGTCTAAAAGTCGTGTTAAGTAGAGTCTTTCTCATGGATGTGAAGCGCACCACACTTATGACGAAGAGGCTACGAGAAATATTTAAGAAAGTTCTCTTTTCTTAATGATTCTTATCATGCATAGAGTTTGAGACTCTAATAGTTCCTCTTCTAACTCGTGCTTTACATGCTCACAGATAATGCCTCCTAAACGAGAAAACGGAAGGAGAAATGGTAATGGGCACCAGCAAGCCCCACCAGCTCCCGCGAACTTGAGGAATGAACATGTTACTCATGGCGAGTTCAAGAAAGTCTTTACATGTTGGCGCAGGCTATGACCACTCAGGTTAATCAGTAGGCAGTGGCTCATGTTCCCTAGAACGGGAACATAGCGGTGGCTAGAGTAAGAGACTTCCTCAGGATGAGCCTACCCGAATTCTTAGGGTTAAAGGTAGACGAAGACACGTATGAGTTCTTAGAGGAGATCCAGAAGATCACCCAGATTATGGGGGTGAGGGACACGAAGAGCGCATACCTAGCCTCCTACAAACTAAATGGGGTCACTCATATATGGTTTCGTCAGTAGAAGGATAGTCGGGGAGTTGGAGTAGTCCCCATAAGTTGGGATAAGTTTATGACTCCCTTCTTTGACAGGTTTTTCCCTAGAGAGTTGAGGGAGGCAAAGGTGGCGAAGTTTATCAATTTGAGGCACAAGCATATGCATTGGAATTTACCCAGTTATCCAAGTATGCACCAGAGATGGTAACCGAATAGAGGGCTCGTGTGAGCAGGTTCGTGAATGGAGTGGAAGATTCCTTGGTCAAGGAGTACAGGACCTCCATGTTGCACAAGGATGTAGACGTTTCACGATTGGTAATCTATGCCCAACAAATAGAGGCGGAGCAGGTGAAAGAAAATGAGGTAGAGGCCAATAGAGCTAGGACAGGAGATTCAAAGTTCTCCCATCAGAGGACGAGTGGTGGACACTGCTCACACTCCCATCATAGGTCATCAGCCCCAGCACCTTCAACTGTCAGTGTACCGTACAGACCTAGGGTAAGGGAGATTACATATCCAGCTTGTAAGAGATACGAGAAGAACCATTTATAGGAGTGCATGATTGGTTTAAACGCTTGATTTTGGTCGGGCAAGTCAGGTCATAAGCTCCGAGATTGCACAGCAGCCAAGCGGGGCGAAAGTAGGGCCCCAGCCACCTCTTCAGCAGCTCCGACTGCCTACCAATTTCAGTAGGGTGCATCTTCTAGTACAAGTGGCGGACAACGTCAAAATCGCTCTTACGCCTTGTCAGCACATTAGGATTAGGGAAAATCACCAAAAGTAATCGCAGGTTTACATCGAGAGGAGATAGTCGATACATGGTGTTAAATAGCTATGAGTATAAAGCTATCAGTGAATTTTAGAGGTGAAGGAAGAATTAAGAGTTATTGGTTTAGCCCAACCTTAAGAAAGATATAGGAGCCTTAGAATGATGGCTTAAAGTTAAGGGGGAGATGATAAGTGGATGAACAAGTCAAATCTTGAGTGCGCCAGCGGGGGACTCTCGACACTAATAGTTATGGGATGCCAATCCCTTCAGGTTTAGATGATTTCCCCTCATGCTCAGTTGAAGTTACACGCTAACCATTCTTATATGCAGCCTTCCAGAATTTCTAGATAACCGCTTCAGACAACGATCCAAGTCTTACTCTACGAATCTACAAGTCTTAGCTTCATGTCATAAACTAGCTATGTGTGTTAACTCATGTCTTCCAGTATGCTCAGCCCTCAAACTCAGTATTTAGAAGTGGCTTTAGTAGCTTAGAGATTAGGTTACCCCATGTATGTGCTCAGTTTTAGACGTCATGAATGATTCGTGCTTATGAGTCCCTTATTTTCAGTCAGACCAAATACCATGATTGCTAGTTCTACATCAGAAAGCATGTTGAGAACGATATCTCAATCCTTACCAGCTCAATTCCAGTTTGAGGAAATAGTTCCTCCCCAGTACTCGATCTAATTCCATGTCAGTTTCATGTCTTTAAGTCCCTCTCATATCTTTGCATGCATGTATGATTCAGAAATTCTGTTTAGAGATGTAGTTTAACTCAGAGCCAGATACTCCATTAGCATTCAGCCCTTAGTATTCAGTTCTCGGGATTACAACTCTTTCCCTAGCCTCTCAACTTAGTCACTCCCTTAGTTTTCAGCGTCAAATGTTCAGTAGTTGGGATGTCAATTCCTTTCCCCAAATTTTCAGTATGTTTATGCACATTCAAGGATGAATGTTCCCAAGGGGGAGATATTATAACACCCCAAAAGTCTCTAAGACTAGATCCAAAATTAGTGAGTTGAGATATTTTAATGCCTCGGACTTTCGAGCTAAGTTTAGAACCATTCCAGGTATATTGATAGTTCCGAGCCCAATGAATTCTATGGACACTAGGTATTAATATCAATCCTCAAGTGTGAGAAGTGCAATGAATACAAATTAAGGTCATAAGGAACTTCTAGCACAAAGTTGAGTTGAGAACCTTCTTACCGATTGTGTTTTCGTATAAGTTCTTACAAGGGTCAATAGCAAACGAGCACTTATTTGTTGAGGAGAAACTGACCCAATTCGAAGCTGTTGATGTTTATATTGATCGATCATAGAATAAAAATTATTATTCATTCAGATTATGCTTGTCAACATCAAATGAACATATCTCCCATCATACAAAATTTTTTGGGTAATTTAATATTCAAATTGAAGCCCTTTGAGTCTTCTTTCCAAAAAATCTAACCTTGCATCAATTGGATTTCAGAGTAAAAAGTAATGAGCAATTTAGTAAAACTGCACCAAATCATAGAACGATTCATCAAGTGACTCATTAAGTAACCTAACGACTCGTTAAGTGGCAAAAATTCTTAGAAAACTTCAGTTTCAGAGGGGACTTCACGACTGGTTAACTGACCAGTTAAGTCATCTAATGACTCATTAAGTGACTCGTTAAGTGGCAAATTTTGGTGGAAATTCCAGTAAATTTCATGAATTGGACTCACGACTCGTCCAGTACCTCACGAGTCGTGATGTTTCTCGTGAGGACTGACAGGGTCCTTTTTCCTTTGAATTTTCAATGGTGTTTTCGTAAAATTTTATGCTTCTAACTCCTAAACTATATGATTTTGGGTATCAGGTGGGATGATTTTAAGGGGAATATCTAGCCTAATCCCTCATTCCATAAAAAAAACTCACCCAAACTCTTATTTCTCTTCTCTTTCAAGGCTGAAGATCACCTAGGGTTTCTCCAAGGGCTTTAAGATCCAAATTCTAGTGGAAGATTTCATCAATCCAGGTATGTGGGACTTCAACAAGGATTTCCTTTCATCCCTGTGCCCTAAATTTTATGTTAAAACCAAAATTCCTTGATTTCTAGAAAAAGTATACCTTAGGGTTTCAATCTAAGCATGAATTCTCACATGTCTCCTATGGGTTTCAAGACTCTCATGATAAGTAGCTATGCATGTTGATGAAATATCTCCCAAACTCATGATTTATAAATATGATAGGATAGTAGTATGATCTTCTAGAATTTTACCATGAATTATTACTATTTTCGAGACATGGCCCTTATGAAATATGTACATGCTTTTACTATGATTTAGGTGTATATGTTTAAAGTATGACTTGAACCTATGAATTTTCATGAATCTAGAATACATGATTTATACTACGATTTTGGGTCTATGATGTTATGAATTTCGATGATAAATCATGATCATGACTCTTCAAATTTTTGGGCCTCTTGTTAGTAGAATGTAGCTCTGATCATATGAATTCAGTATGTTATGTTTAGCTGAGCACTCAGGTCTATCCTAGACTAGATGAATAATGTCATATTGGTGTCTTTAATGTTATTATAATTGGGATCTTCAATAGTAGAGAGTGTCTCCCTCAGTTCAGTCAGGGATCCTCAATAGTAGAGAGTGACTCCCTCAACTTAGTAAGGGATCCTCAATAGTAGAGATTGTTCCCTCTGCTCAATCAGGGATCCTCCATAGTAAAGTGTGTTCCCTCAGTCTAGTCAAGGATCCTCCATAGTAGAGAGTGTTCCCTAAACTCAGTCAGGGATCCTCCATAGCAGAGAGTATTCTCTCAGTCTAGTCAGGGATACTCAATAGTAGAGAGTGTTTTCCCTCAGCTTACTCAGGGATTCTTAATAGTAGAAAAGGGTTCCCTTATTTTATGATTTCAGTTCCAATTAAGCTCATTATAGCCTCAAACTTCAGTTAAGCTCAATCACTGTGGAGTTCAATCTCGGTTGTTATCAGTTAGTTAGTACGGTGTATGATATTAGTGATAATATTAGTACTCAGAGCATGCACATGACCCTTATGCATCAGCTTTACCTGTATTTTATTTCAACGTTTTCAAATAAGCATATCTCATCAGTATCTATATTGTTCTGCTAGGGTCATTGTACTTCAGTTCAGTTATGCATTATGTTTACTTTCTCTCAACATATTTGCATGTTTCAGTTCTTTTATGTTTTCCTATATACTCGGTATATTCCAAGTACTGACCACGTACTTTATGTGCTAAATCATTTTATTTTATAGATCTAGGTTTCTAGACTCAACCTCGCGGTTAGACACACTCTATTCCCATCTTAGCTGACTTTGGTGAGTCCTCATCTACCGAGGACAAGATTTATGATTTTCCTATTTAAGTTTTATTTTAGTTTCAGACTTTAGGATTTAGTTGGGGACTTTTCCTAGCAGCTCATCAGTTTAGTAGAGGCTTTTAGACATGTATAGACAGATTCAACTTATGATTTGGTGTTTTAATAGGCTATGTCTTATGGTGTTGATTAGACTCTTTCTGTTAGCTTCCACTCAGTGTTGATTTCTGTTAGTTGTTATTCGATTAGTTTCATACTATGAGTATGCCATGAGTGAACTTGGGGCTATTCATGGTTCTAGGTCCCGTGTTACGGCTAGGGTGTAAATTTGGGTCATGACAAATGCTTACTTGTAGAACATGATAACTAGGTTCATCCAAACGACTGGATCGTCCCTATTGGATGAATATACTCAATCATCGGGTGAGGTCTCATGAGTGATTTCACTTCAATCATTATCAATTTATCCCAAATTAACTAGCCTGCAAGGGCAGCTCAAGTTATACAATGACGCATAAATATCAAGGCTTTGTTGTTATTCTCTTTTCCTAATCTCTACTTCTCTAGGTTCAAGTAAGTAAAGAATTTTGGCAAGTCATAATGTTGCGCTCCATTAAGAAACATTAAAGATTAAGAGAATACAATACAATTGTGTTGCATTGGTTTAGAATAACTTTGTGCAACCCTAGTTTATTAATTCACCATGGTTCCCATAATCCTTGTTGTGGAGGTTTTAGCCTCTCATGATTGTAAGATAATTATAAACATTTATAGATAAACACATAATTTTAATATTTACAAAGATGATCAGAAGAAAATACACTTGATTATTGCAAGAATTTATGAAGAATTATTCAAGAATGGTGAAGAAAATCAAAGTAAGAAAATCTCCAAGACATGAATAGAAAGCTAACAATAATTTTCCTCAATGTATTTTGTGTGTTTTCCAACTTCTTCCCACTAAAAATAACCTAAAAATTATTTATACAACTATTTAGAACCTTTTCCTGAGTAAACAGAGAAACTGCTGAAATTGCCGCCAACATCACCTACGACACGTAACAAGATTGTACGGGTCGTGCCTTGACTCGTATATTGGAGTGCATCTGCTGAATTTGGCTAAGTGTTATGAACTGGTATGACTCGTACATGAACCTACAAGTCATACAATCAGTCGTGGTTTGATACTGAGAATTCAGAAAATCTTCTGAACTTTATCATAGATGGCTTGGTATGACTCATACCTCAGTTTTACGACCTGTGACTCCTTCTCGTACCTTGAGACCTGTCAATAGCTCCTTGGTACGGGTCTTAGGTAGATATCACGATTCGTGGTTGCTACCCGTACCAGGAGACTTGACCTGTGCAAATCTTCTGAAGGTTTTCTACGATTGCTATGGTACGACTCATACCATGAGCCATAAGTTGCCTTTGCTTCAACACTTTTGGCCTGGACTTTTTCACGACTCTCAATATGGCTCATAACAAGATGGTAAGGCTAGTACTAAGGTCCATACTTAGCCACTTTTCTACAATTTTCTCCATCTTTTGCTCAATTCAACTCCAACATCTATTTTACCAGAAAATAAAGCACAGTGCCTCATATCCATATAAACACACCTAAGTCCATGCTTATTTCTCAGTTTTAAGCATTGAAAGTGTTGTAAACTCATAACACATCAATACCCTCAACTTAAGACTTTTGCGTGTCCTCAGACAAAGAAAATAAAACTAAAAACAATGCTTAACTAGAAAGTAAACTTAGAATACCTACAACCAATACAACAAAATTTGCACTATAAAAAACAATAAGCTATTGACCCATTTTCCGTTCAAACTAAGTCATCTATACACACATATAATCATAACCACTGGCATACATGGATCAAGATATGGCATCAAACTATTAGCAGAGAATTGAGCTATCACTAATGTTATTCACACAGAAAATTGGTAAAATATAACTCAAACCAAGTACCCTCACAGTAAATGAAGTCCCCAACACTCACAGATATATAGAATTATGAAACTTGGGACTAAACAAATGAGACTTTCACTATCATAAAGAAGTTCTAAATACTACACATCGGATACCATATGCTTGCCCTTATTTTCTCCACTTTGGCTCTTTGGACAGCTAGGCTAGGTCACTATAGGACTTTGTTCGGCTTGTAATGTAGGCTTTGGGCCGGGTATGGTAGATATAGAATTTAGTACTAAACCCTCCTTGGCACTACATACTCGTGGCTTCACTTTTCACTTTTTATCCCATTTTTAACTTTTCAAATTTTCCTCCCTTTTCTTTGTTTAAATACAATATGTGGGTGTGGTGTGTTTTTCTCATCTTTTTCATTTCTTTTTCTCTTTTATTTTCTTTTCTTTTCATTTTTCTTTTTCAGCTCTTTTTCTTTCTTTTCTTTTCAGACCACACCTCGCCCTTCTTTAACTTTTTTTTATTTCTTTTCCATCTCCCCATAGTCTACATACCCCTACTATAGTCACCTTCAACTTAGGTATTTTTCTGAGTTGAGGTTCGCCATGTCCAAGGATGGACCAAGGCCAAAACAGGTTCATAATAAATAATAGGAAAGGTGAAGGGTTAATCAAAGAAAAATGCCCAATGTTAGGCTCAAATTCGAGATTAAGGGATTCATTTTTATTTGGTAGTATAACTTAATCTAAAGTGGCAAAAATCAAAAACGGCCTATGATCATTTCCTTACCAACTATCTAAAACCTATGTAAAGTTCTAGATCCTCAACACGGTATTTAACCAAATATGAATCCTCACTCACGCATGGTACCAGTTTGCAGAATCTATCTCTCCAGTTTATGCATGGCTAAGATATAACTACACATGATAATAATACAAATATCATACAAATATTCATAGGAGACATGTAATTTCAATTAACTACATAGCTAACATCAAAAAATTTTAAACAGGGTCAATTTTTTTCAAAAACATCAAACTAGTGCATTTATTGGCTATAAAGTAATTCTAAACTACTTCTAATTAAAAGAATAACAAAAATAACCTAAACATGTTGGTTCTACTAAATATCATGCTCTAGGAAAAGAAGCACGACAAGAAAAATCCTCGGGCAAACACGATACCTAAAATCTACAAGTACACCCCTCTTTTGAAAAACATGCTTCGTCCCCAAAGCATCAACTGTAAGAACAAGGGAAAGGGACATACCTATGGCTACTCAGACTTCACCTACCATGGGTTTCCTCCAATACAAATCCTGATTTAACATGACAGAACGATGTAACTTACTTGATCATTCAGGCATCATCAAGGTACACCGACTCAATCCTTCTTATTTCTTCGGTGTCTCCCACGTACAACTTTATCCTTTGCCCATTAATCTTAAACCTCTTACCATATTTTTTTTTCAAGCTCCACTTCACCATATGGGGACATGTTCATCACTCTATATGGTCCCATCCACCTAGATTTTAATTTATCGGGATACAAGCGGAGCCTTGAATTAAACAGTAGGACCAAATCACCAGCGTTGAACTCTCTTTTTTCTATCTTCTGGTCATGGTAGATTTTCATCATTTATTTATAAATTGTTGCACTCTCATAAGCTCGAAGCCGGAACTCATCTAACTCATTTAGCTGATCAAATCTCAACTTGGCTGCTTTATTCCAATCCAAATTCAACTTTCTTAGTGCCCATAACGCCTTATGCTCTAACTCTACTAGCAGATGAGATGACTTTCCATAGAAAAGTTGATATGGAGATGAGCCAATGAGAGTCTTATAAGTTGTTCAATATGCCTATAGTGCATTATCAAACTTCCTAGACCAGTATGTTGGTTGTGTTCACTGTTTTTGCTAGAATACTCTTGATCTCCCTATTGGACACTTTCACTTGCCCACGTGATTAAGGATGGTAAGGTGTTGCCACCTTATGTTTCACACCATATTTCTCCAACATAGTTCTAAAGAGGCGATTACAAAAATATGGCCCACTATCATTGATGATTGCTCTGGGAGTACCAAATCTAGCAAATATGTGCTTCCGAAGAAATGCTGTGACACTTTTTCCTTTATTGTTAGGGAGTGCAATGGCTTCCACCCATTTTGAGACATAGTTCACAGACACCAAGATGTATTTCATCCCATATGAGCTCATGAATGGGCCCATGAAATCAATAACCCATACATTAAATAACTCTAATTCAAGGATAAGGGTTAATGGTAGCTAATGATTATGATTAATGCCACCTTGCCTTTGGTATTTATCATATGACTTGGCAAAATCGTAAGCATATTGGTGGATAGAGGGCCAATAATACCCGCACTACAAAATTTTATGTGCAGTGCGGATACCACTATGATGACCCCCAACCAGGGATAAGTGGCAAGCCTCTAAAATGCTCAACATCTCTATCTCTAGCACACATCTCCAAATCAGCCCATCTGTGCAAATGTGGAATAGATGTGGTTCATCCCAATAGTATCTCCAAGCATCAAATAGGAACTTCTTCCTTTGTTAGGGCATCATATCTGCTAGAATCATGTCACTCACCAAATAATTTGTATAGTTAGCGAACCAAGGGATCAAATCTTGAGATGTAGCTAACACCTATTCATCTAGGAAGGCATCATCGATATCAATCTCATCCTTCGCTCTAGACTCAGCTTCTAGTCTGGAAAAGTGATCGGCCACCTGATTTTCTATTCCCTTTCGATCTTTTACCTCAAATTTAAATTATTGGAGTAAAAACACCCATCTGATTAGCCTAGGTTTAGCATCCTTTTTCGACATCAAGTACCTTAGTGCAACATGGTCTGTATAGACAATTACCTTAGTTCCAAGAAAGTATGCCTGAAACTTGTCAAATGCAAAAACCACTACTAGTAGCTCCTGTTCAATGACTGTGTAGTTCTTTTGAGCTGTATTAAGTCTTTTACTGGTATAATAGATGGGGTAAAAAATTCATTAGGATGGTTTCTAGTGTATCAGTACTCATCATCTCTCCCATGGACACTAGCAGCCTCTTATCTTCCATTTGGGTGGTCACATAGGTGGTTCTTGAGGTGAGGCGTCCCTGTTGTAGCCTGAATGAATCACAAACAAAAAAATAAAAATGTAAATGAGGAAATAAACACTAAAAGATAAACACAACAATTACTCTAATCCTAAGTCATATTCCCCGGCAACGACACCACTTTTTGATAAAGCTCAAACTCACACTCCTGATAAAGTACGAAACGAACGTTGTCAATGAATAATAGAACAAAGGTTGGGATTGATCCCATAGGGAATATGGTCAAGATATAAAATAATGCTAGTATTTAATCTTTTAAGTGTGTTATCTCCAAAAAAGGGGGTTTTATAAAGCAATTATATGACAAGATTGAGAATTGATTGTTGTTTATTAAGATTATACAATTAACTAGGGTAAATGTTCCCCATGGGTTCATAACTACTTTGGATTGTACACTTGTGATCTATACCAATGCTTACTTATAGAACTTGATAACTAGGGTTCATCAAAACGACTATTTCATCCCTATTGGATGACAATGCTCAATCACCGAGTGAGGTCTCATGAGCAATTTCACTTCAACCATTAACTATCATGCGACCGCAACTCAAGTTAACAATGACCCATAAAGATCAAGGCTTTGTTGTAATTATGTTTTTCTGATCTCTACTTTCCTAGGCTCAAGCAAGTAAAGAATTCGAGCAAGTCCTAACATTGTGCTCCACTAAGAAACATTAAAGATGAAGAGAATACAATACAAGTATGTAGCATTAGTATATAATCACTTTGTACAACCCAAGTTTGTTAATTCACCATCGTTCCCACAATCCAAGTTGTCAAGGTTTTAGACTCTCATGATTGTAAGATAATTAGTTGCATTCATAGACAAACACATAATTTTGATACTTACAAATATGATTATAAGAAAATTGTCTTGATTATTTCAAGAATTTATGAAAAATTATTCAAGAATAATGAAGAAAATCAAAGCAAGAAAAATCTCCAAGACTTGAATAGAAAGATAATAACAATTTTCCTCAATGTACTACGTGTGTATTCCAACTTCTTCCCACTGAAAATAACCTAATATACAAATATTTAGAACCTTTTCCTTAGTATATAAGGAAACTGCTAAAACTGCCGCCGACTTCACCTACGATCCATAACAAGATTGTATGGGTCGTGCCTTAACTCATACATTGGCTAGCATCTACTGAATCTATCCAAGTGTTATGAACTAGCATGACTCGTACCATGAACCTATGAGTCATATAATCAGTCGTGGTTTGATACAGAGAATTCTAGCAATCTTCTAAACTTTATCACGAATGGCTTGGTATGACTCGTATCTCAGTTCTACGATCCGTGACTCCTTTTCGTATCTTGAGACCTTCCAATTTCACTTCTTCAGAACTTTTTCACAGCTCCTTGGTATGGGTCTTAGGTAGATCTCACAATTCGTGGTTGCTACTCGTACTAGGAGACTTGGCCTGTGCAAATCTTCTGAAGTTTTTCTACAATTGTTATGGTACGGCTCGTACCATGAGCCATAATTTGTCCTTACCTTAACACTTTTGGCATGGACTTTTCCACAACTCTCATTACGGCTCGTACCAGGATGGTACGACTTTCACTAAGGTCCGTACTTAGCCACATTTCTACAATTTTCTCCATCTTTTGTATAATTCTACTCCAACATATATATTTACTAAAAATAAAGTAAAAGTGCCTCATATACATATAAAAACACCTAACTTCATGATTATTTTTTAGTTTTAAGCGTTGAAAGTATTGTAAACTCACAGCACATCAATACCTCTCTTATTATTGGATGATGATTATTGACTAATTGTGCCCATTGAGTTATTTTGTGAAAATTCATACTCTTGTGATACCGATAGGAAATGCTTCCGAGGTGTATTATTATTGATGGAAAATGGTTCTGACATGTGTTATTACCAATGGAAAATAGTTCCGACGTGTGTTATTGTCGATAGAAAATGGTTCCGACATATGTTATTATCGATAGAAAATTATTTCGGCGTATGTTATTGTTGATGGAAAATAGTTCCAAAATGTGTTATTGCTGATGGAAAATAGTTTTGGCGTATGTGATTGCCGATGAAAAATGGTTATGATAGGTATATAGATCTCGCAAGTCCCCTATGGGTCCCAACTATACAATAGAGGAAGCGGGTATATACAGGTTCTTGGCCAGTGTGTTGCATTGTATTACATTTCATCTTCATTGCATTTCACATTGAGTTGAGTGTTGAAGTGTTGATATGGTTGTGTTATTGATTTGATTTGTTGTATTTTATACTTATTGAGATATAATCAGTAGTCCAGCTAATGTAGTGATTATCTTGAGGTATGATATCATTAGTGGTGTAACTGACTTCGAATAATATATGTTTTATTTGCTTCATAGTTAGATATTAAATCCATTAAACTCTTGTTGTGGTGGACTATTATTAATGTATATTTACAAATGTTGAAAAAGAATTATTAGGATTATATCTCATCATCACTTCTAGAAAGGGTCCGTTATTAAAGCTTACTGAGCACACGTGTTTTACGTACTCACCCTATACTTGCTGCACCCTTTTGCTTGCAGAATCTAAATCTAGTACCAATGGTACTTGAGCTGCTACATGGTTCGAGATATGTTACAGTTAGAGTTCAGGGTGAGCTGCTTCCTCTTCAGCAGTACTAAATTCTAGAGACTTATTATTTTAGTTCCTATCTTATTTTTTCTAGATGGTGACTTTAGTTTTTCAAAGTTGTTTAGTATCCGTAGATGCTCTTGTACTAGTGTCACCAGGTCTTGTGGTTGTTTTGGTCTTATACTCATTTATTCCGTACTTATAAGAGTTAGCTGCTTATTTTATAGTATTTTTTACATTATTTAAATTATTAAGTGGTCAATAACGAAATAGGATTCACCTAAGGGTATGGTGGGTGCCCTCATGGCTCAATGGGATTTTGGGTCGGGACAACATGGTATCAGATCATGGTTCATAAGTCCCACTAAGTACAAAAGAAGTGTCTATTAGAGTCTTTCAGATCGGTGCGGAGACGTCCGTAACTTATCTTCGAGAGGCTACAAAATATTAGGAAACTTCTATTCTTTGATACTTTATTATATATTTTTTTTGTTCTGCCTAATTCTTTACATCTCTTAATTCCATTCTTTCATGATGGTGAGGACATGTTATTGAATTCGTGCGTTAATAGTTGATGATGACATCACACAACATGTATCAAAAGGTTGTATCATGGAAAGAAGAGGTAGGCTAGTCCAAGGATGTATGGCTAGATTTAGACAATAGCTATGATTTGTAGTAGATTACGAGAGGTTTTGATTTGAATTTTTTCTGTTTGGTAATATTCATAAGGAAATGCGAATTATAAGTGAAGAACTTCATGACCACCTGTAATGCCTCAAAAATCCTAAGATCAAACACGGGAGTTGAAATGGAGAAAACAGATTTTTCTGCACCAGGGCTCAGAACGAATCATCAAATCACTCATCGTTTACCTAACAAGTCGTTAAGTGGCTCATCATTTTGCTAACGAGTCGGCAAATCACCTGTCATTTGTAAAGATCAGAATATCCCCTAACGAGTCAGCAAATGATTCGTCATTTGCCTAATGAGTCGTTAAGTGATTCATCATCTTGCTAACGAGTCGGTAAATCACCCATCATTTGTAAAGATAGGAATATCCCCTAATGATTCAGCAAATGGCTCGTCATTTGCCTAACGAGTCGTTAAGTGACCTATGGTTTGAGCAAAACTAAGAAATTCCAGTGTACTTCACGGATTAAGAAAATGACTCATCATTTGCCTAATGAGTTGGAAAACGACCCGTGATTTGCCTAATAACTCATCAAATGACTCATCATTTCTGGTAGTATGAGATTTTCTATTGAACCATTAAGGGTATTTTCATAATTTCTAGGCTCCTATGTCCTGAACTATGTCGTTTTAAACTCAGTTACTAGGTTTTTAAGAGTGTTAAACCTAGTCTAAGTCTTACCATTCCATGCATGCAAATTAGAGCTCTTCTTTGGAGGTCAAGCTTGGAGAATTTCTCCAATTTCTCTCCAATTCTCTTTAGGATATCAAGAAAGTGTGAGAATAAGATCCCTTCAGGTATGTAGGGTTATGAATGGGTGAATTTGTTCATACCCATGTCCAATCTCTCCCTAATTCATGAAATTATTGAATATTTTATGGGGTTTTATCCCAATTCTTATGATCCATTCATGGGTTAATTTCCTTCATGTATCAAGTTATATTCTATGAATCCTGGGAAAATTTTACAACTATTTCACTTGTAAATTATGGATTTAAATCTCTACAAAATTATGCCCAATTATGCATGTTTTATGAAAGTTCAAGTTATGATTCTACTTTGATGTGTATGTTCATTAACCTATTACGATTTATGACTCATGATATGATTTCTCTCAAATTCTCATCATGAATTTATGAATATCAAGTATATGCATGTTTTACAAGTATGCATGAATTTCATGATTTATGATTTATGATTACGGCCGACTCATGGGCTTTATTTCATGGCTAGTTCACATATCTTCAAGCATTCTTATGATTATAATGATTTAACTAGCCCATGAATTTCATGTATGTTATTCTATGAGCATTATATATGTTTTGTGAGTAGTATTTAACACTAAATAGGTTCAGGGCCCAGGTTTTGCCCCGAATCTCAGAACTACGTGCCACCGTAGGTCACAATGGGACCTCCCTTGAGACTGTCCCCGTTTGCCCCAAATGGGCCTTTCATGAGTGATATCACGCCCTTTCATGGTTCTAGCCTTGGCAAGGTACAAACACCCTCCCGACTAGGGGTTTACATGTCGGGCTCCATGTGTGCTCATATGGAGTATGTCGGTTATAAGAATCTCCTATTGTTCCTCATGATTTATGCATGATTATGTTCATATTACTTTGGCTCTAGACATGTTTAATGAAGCTTTTCTTCTATTATTATGATTGTGACTGATTTGCAAATGTTTTGAAAACCTTGAGCATTATGTTACGTTATGATATTAATGTTATGAGAATGTTGTCCCACTCTTATGAACTTTTATGTATTATAAATATCCATTTTACTTACCTTGCATACTTGGTACATTTCACGTACTGACCACATACTCTATGTTGTATTGTTTTATGATACAGGCTCTGATTTTCAGCCTCAGCCCTTCCATTAGCCGGTTCTAGAGTTAGCATCCATTCCAGTGGGAGTCCTCATCTTCCGGAGACCATTTGCTATTAGTTATCTTTGCACTTTCAGTTTTCAAACTTGTCGAGTTAGTTGGGGGTGTTGTCATCAATTCATCAGTTATGTAGAGGCTTTCAGACTATATATAGTAATCAGCTCGTCATGTATCATGTGATTTTCGACTTCGATGAAATGTTATGATGAGATTTCTATTATGTTTATTATGTCAAGTCTTCCGCTTTATTGATTGAGTTAGATGTATATTTATGTTATGGATCGACTTAGAGTCTCTCGGGGTTCCTTATCTTGTGTCTCGATCCGGGCCTATGTTTGGGTCGTGACACCACCTTATCTTCTATGATGAATTATTCAATAATAAAAGAAGTACATATATGGCATAGCTAGTTTTGGGGAAAGAGTTGACGATTAAGAATTGTATAATTAGTGAAATTACTAGGTAATAAGTGTTATGACTTTGAAGACTACAATTAAGGAGGTTTGACATAACAAGGTTGGATTACTCGAGTTATAATGAGAACAAAAATGTTTTGACAGAGATCAAATTTATACTATAATATTATGGCATGAGTGTATCAATAAAGATTTGACATTCCATTGATGAAATAAGTATGTGTACTATTATCTTAAAGAAAGGTTAAAGTAGTGGAGGACTAGTGGATCGGGTAAAGAGACAAGTTATAAGGCATGGAAAAAACGATTTCTTTTAATGAGGTTCGAGGTGGTATGATTTCCTTTTAGGTTCGTATGCAGGGTGTTCCCTCTTTCTCATGAAGTAGAGGTAAAATGAATAGGATTTGAATGGTTTGAGTTTTACGATACGCCAATCACAATGTTACAACATCTACTTGATTAGAGCCATGGGGTGTGAAAATGTTTGTTATGCACTAGGTTTATGAAACGAAGAACTGAATATGAGTGGGAGAAATTTCCCATTATGATCGAATCTTATAAAAATATGTAGTGGTGATTTTTTAGTAAGGAGCATATTTGCAAACTGCTTGAGATGAAACAGGGATACATGTCATTTTGGGCTAGAGACTGGCTGATTTGCATAACGTATTGTAGTTATTTGATGTGCAAAAATGTGTGGTGCAATCTTGGTATGGCCTTCTCAATGGTTATGGTGTAGAAAAGTGGTAGATCTAGTTGGATTTCATGGAGCGAAACTAACTGGGTAGAGCAATTGACTAATGAAAATATGTTTGGCTTTAACAAATTTGAAAGTCAATTACTTGAGGAGCTATAGGATATTTCACCTATTTAAAAGAATGGAGATCGACATTGCATTTAATTTTAAAGAATTAGCAAGTTTCTACGATCTCTATTGATACGACTCTATGGAGTATGAGGATTGAAAGGAATAATCATATGGTATATAGGAAATGTTCTAATCATAAGTATAAGAAAAAAGAGTGGCTATTCATATACAATCATCACTTACGGATGCTTGAGCGAGGTATCAGTTAATAAGGGCATTTAAAGTGGTGGATCAATGATAGGTGTTAACAAGTTTATGTTGTGAAGTATATTTCAGAGATTTAATTTAGGCCAGTTAGACCAATTGAGGCCAAGAAAAGTGAATCAGTGTTGGGTTAAGGAGCTTGTGGATAAAGGATTCTCTTAACAGGCAGGCTTACATGAAATCATATGAGAATGTTACTAGAAATGTGCGTTTAGTGATTGGGAATTGTCGTATAGGTTACAACCAACGCATTGGTGATTTGAGGTATTATTTTCGTAACACTAGGTACTTTGTTGAGAAGACTTTGTGATGGGTTGTACTTGTGATGCGACTAGTTTGGAAGGTTTTTTTGATTTAAACGATTCGAGTAAGGTAGGAAAGACTTTCAGATGCCCAAGATTTGTGGTTTGTTACTACGCTTATGATTGACTCAACTTTTGTACAAAGATTTTATGGTATTTTGAAACACTCATTGAGAAAATTTGAAGGAGTTTTTGTTTATAAAGGTAAATGTTATTGGAAATGGAATCTGACATTTAGGAAAATAAGGATTAGGATATCTGTTTCGATTTGGAAGGTTAGAGGTTCATCTTCAGAAAAGAGGGACTTAAATTCAGAACAACGTGATTGCTTGGATTTTGTTATGGGTAAATTTACACGAAAAATATATATGTATTGATGATATTCCATAATTTGTGATGTGATTGATTTATTGAGACTTATGCACTACATGATACTTGATTGTGACTTAATGATCATTGATGGTGCAGTTAGTTGATGAACTTGTGTTATTCGTACATACTTATACCACTCTTATTATTGGATGATGATTATTGACTAATTGTGCCCATTGAGTTATTTTGTGAAAATTCATACTCCTGTGATGCCGATGGAAAATAGTTCTGGTGTGTGTTATTATCGATGGAAAATAGTTTCGACATGTGTTATTGCCGATGGAAAATAGTTCTGGCATGTGCTATTGTCAATGAAAAATAATTTTTATGAAAAATAGTTTCAGCGTATGTTATTGTTGATGGAAAATGGTTCCGCCATGTGTTATTGCCAATGGAAAATAGTTCTAGCATCTACGATTGCTGATGAAAAATGATTCCAATAGGTATATGGACCTCGCGAGTCCTCCATGGGTCCCAACTATCCAATAGTGGAAGCGGGTATATACAGGTTCTTGGCCAGTGCATATTACATTTCATCTTCATTACATTTCATATTGAGTTGAGTGTTGAAGTGTTTAGATGGTTGTGATATTGATTTGATTTGTTGTATTTGAGACTCATTGTGATATAATCAGTAGTGCAGCTAATGTGGTGACTATATTAAGGTATATTGTGATATCACCAATGGTTCTATTGACTTCGAATAATATATGTTTTATTTTCTTTGTGGTTAGATATTAAATACATAAACTCTTATTGGGGTGGACTATTATTAATATACATTTACAACTGTTGAAAAAGAATTGTTAGGATTATATCTCGTCTCACTTCTAGAAAAGGTCAGTTATCAAAGGTTGCTGAGTACACATGTTTTCCTTACTCACCCTATACTTGCTGCATCTTTTTGTGTGCAGAAACTGAATCAAGTACTAATGGTACTTGATTTGCTACATGATTTGAGATATGTTGTGGTTAGAGTTAAAAGTGAGCTATTTTCTTTGGCAATACTAAATTCTAGAGACTTCTTATTTTATTTCCCGTCTTATTTCCTTCTAGACATTGACTTTAGTTTTTCAGAGTTGTTTGGTATTCGTAAATGCTTTTGTACTAGTGTCACCGAGGTCTTAAGGTTGTTTTGATCTTAGAATCTTTATTCCATAGTTATAAGAGTTAGTTTCTTATTTTATAGTATTTTTGTATTATTTAAATTATTAATTGGTCAATAAAGGAATAGGTTCTACCTATGGGTATGGTGGGTGCCCGGCTTAATGAGATTTTGGGTCATGACATGTATCTTTTTCATTTACTTTCGGAAATGAAACGTAATTATTTAAATATGGATGAAATATGTCATTCATCAATAAGTCATTATTTTGTTCAAGCACGAGAAGATATCACTTCACGTATCTTACAAATTCTTCTGCTTCAGGAGAAGATTTTAAAGCTACAGTACTTCAGGAGTAGATTTAAGAATCTTACTACTCTAAGAGTAAAATTTATTATTTTACTATTTCAAGAGTTAAACATAAAATATTGAGAACATTTCTTCTCAATTGTTCGAACTTTTCTATAGGTGAATCATGATATCATCACAATCATTATTCTACCTCTTCTGAAAGAGAGTCGTGATATCCTCAAAGTCAAGTGTAAATCTGTTTTGATAAGCTTCACTAAATACTGTCACATTTATTTCAGGGTATGGATCTATATTTGTAACATTTAGCAAAACTTCTCATTCTTCAAGAATGAAATTTAATTATCTAAACGTATATTAAGTATATCAAACCATGATAGCTTAGTAACCTTCTTAAGATATTGCTACTTTAGTAGCAAATCAAGACATATAAGATGGTAAAAAATTTCTCTAGTGTATGACTATATCAATGATATTTTTACCATATAATTTTATCTGTCCATTTCCTCTTTGAAAGAACAACCACTATAAAAAAAAATACAAGATAATATTATTTTCTCATAATTTTGAAGTCTTTATGAAATTTAAGCCAAATAGAAATAATTTAAATACAAACTAAAACATAAAGGTGAGACAATTGTTCTTTTTGCCATCATCTCTTGATATACTTTTTTTCTTTTTTCTTCTTTTTAGAATTTTGGCCAGATATTGTCACAATTTTTTTTTACATTATAAGAATTTAAAATTTTTATAACTGCAAGCATTAGAATATATATAAAGAGGAGGCAGTAAGAAAGGAAGATTAGGAAAATTTGTGTTATAGAATGGACAAGGCATCACCATGAAAGGACAACTTACAACCTAAAAGTGGCAGACTATTAACTTAATTGTTACTCGTCTCAATTTATTACTTGTGCCAATAAAATTTATTTTTATCATATATATATTTAAAATTTTGTAGCCTAAAAATAGGTTCAATCATAAGTGCTTGTGGAAGAACGACCATTTTCAGGTGGTCATATTTATTTTTCAAATTATTTCACAATATAAGAGTATATTTAACTATGAGATATTCCAATTTCAAGCCCTCATCAAGGGGAGGAGGAATATCATTTTCTTAGCGTAATCTTGAAGCAATACCTGATTTTTATCTTTGATGGTGTTTTTTAGACTCATCGTACCAAGATAAATTTCATTATCAAGTACGATGACATATAGTTTTTGCCTGATCTATCTAGGGCTACAAATTCAAGTTCACTATTTCGAAAGTAAATTTAAGATTTACCACTTCAAAGATAGATTTCAAATCTATCACCACCGGGGTAGATTTCAGATTTACCACTTCAAAAATAAATTTTAGATTTACCACTTCAGAGGTAAATTTTATATTTATTACTTCGAAAATAAATTTCAGGTTTACCACTAGGAGGACAAATTGAGGCATACATATAATATATAGAATTTTTCTCTAACGTATCTTTCAAAGTATGCTAGGCTTCAAAGCAATTGTTGCTTTAAGAGCTTTTAAGCATCATGAAGTTTAACCACTTTTGGTGGTTTTAGGCGTAAATTAATTTATCATTATTAGATTTATGAAATACAACTATTTATCATTATGAGATCTATGAAATGCAACAAGTGTAAATTCATACCTTTTATTCTTTTAAAATATTTGCTCAAGATGGCATAGTCTCATGCTGATAACATGTTATAAAATGATAAAATACGAATAAGAATATTTTAGAAAAAGAGAAGAGAGAAGAGAGAAGAATTTTTATTTTTTTGGAGGGGTGAATTACGATGAATGCAAACTCCTTTATTTATAGGCAAAAACTAACTTGATCCCTAAATTACTAACCTTAACTTTTCTTTAAAAAATAGATATTCACCGTAATAAAAAAATATATTTACGACCACGGACCACTAATATTCTCTTGCATGAATTGCACATACATATGGGAACTGAGATATTGGTCAATTGATAGAAGTTTCCATTCTTTATTGTGTTAGGTGAAAAGTTCAAATATTCGTAATCTATTTCACTTGGAAAATTTTCAACAAAATATACAGGTTAATACAACATATTATATTTACTTAGTCATATTTTTTATTTAATTATTTTTTGGCAACATCGTTTACATACTTGTATATTCATGTAAATAATGCATCTAATTTGTATAAAGATGTATAATAATATATTATTGAAATATGTGTATTTTAATATTATAATATTATATTATAGTATTTTAGTAATATTTTATTTCTCACATTCATTGTGATGAATGTAACGAATTACTTTTTCCGTAAACACTATATCTTTATTCTCCCATATTCTACCTCATTATGCTTTGTAACTTGTGTAACTCTAAGTCATACTTCTCTCATAATTTACCCACATTATTAACCCACATTCTTCCTATTCATTACAAGGATAAATTCTTCATCTATAAATAGTGGTGGTCTTATCTTGTGTTGTATGAGAAGAAAACTAGATGAAAAGTATTTATATATTCAGGTTAGTGTAGTGAAAGAGAGTATTGAGACAAAAAAATTTCTAAGTCTTCACCTAATTCACTATACAAAAAGAGTAATTTTATGTCGAAGAAAGATGTTCTCTTTTGGTGGAACTTTGGACTCTTCAACTAATCCGGAGTTTTTTGAGTCATACGATGTTGCTAGACTGTTGTATCCTGGAGGGGACAAGTCAAGAGTATCACTGGTTGATCGATGAAGATTATACCGCAGTGGACTTGAATCTCCTTAAAAGAGCGAGATATCACCTTTCAGCATGAATATTTATTTATCCATTCTTGTTAATTTATTTTCAACTGTAATTTACGATATATTTAACAACATATATAAAAATATATCTACCTTATATAAAAGTATACAATGATGTATAAAAACATCATTAGCTATGGTGACAAACTTTTTCTATAACTTTCAGTTGCAATTTTTATTTAAAAGTGGTTCAAATCTCCATCGACTTCAAATTTTGTGAAAAATGTCATTGGCCTAATTTCAATAAGTCTAAATAACAATTTACTCTAAATTTCTTAGAAAAATCAAATTTGAATTTAAACTCACTTTCTTAAAAATAAATCCATCCACTTGAATTTTCACATCCCGTGATGATGGGGTTTTTTTGCTTACTCTACTATCGTGTTTATTTATAGAAAAGGAAGATATATTGAAGGGGGAGGTAGACCAAGACCTCCAAAGGAATCTAAGAAAGAGTTAACATGACTATCTCTATCTTGATAGTTAAAATCAAATACAATTTGACCTTCTAACATACAAGGATAGGTCTAGTGTATGAAGACTCCTCGCCACTGGTCCTTAAGAAAGTTGTATTCTCTTAATAAAAATATAAACATACAACTCTTTTAAGGAATATGAAAAGCATAGTATGTTAGGCTATAGACATGGCTATAAACATAACCATTCATGTTTATGATATCAATGTTGGGATAAATGACAAAAAAGGAGGAATTGAGTCAGCTATCACGGGCCTATTTTTTTAAGGTCGTGGGACGGCTTCGTCGGCTAAAACGTCCACCCAAAGCTTCAGTTCTAAACACTCTGAAATGTGCATATGTGATAAGGATCATGGGAAAACACACACACACAAGCAAGAAGGAAAGTAAAGCAAGTAAACGAGACAAACAAGTTGGGAGGCAAGAGTCCTTTTCTAATTTTCACCATGTATGAGGAGAAATAATGCCTAGAATATATGATTTGGAGGCATATATATACACATATGAAGTCCCTACACCTACTTGGATGATTTACAAGGTAGAAAAATACTATAATCTGTCTAGGCTAAATTTGGCAAGTCTGTCAGCCCCATTCTGCATATAATTACCCAAAACAGCAAGACAAATGATGTAGGGCATATTTATGCATTTATTTATCATATTTTATCCATGCTTAGCTATTTTTTGGGAATAAATTATGTGTATTTTTTAAAATTTTGTGTGATATTTGTGAAAAAGAGCTAACACACATGATTAGATATTTTCAAGAAATAAAGCGACATATTTGGGATTAATTGTGGTTAAAAAGAGCAGGTATGGCAAAACGGGATTGAGAAAACAAGTATAATAGAAGATGACATTGCATAGGCATAGCAGTGCTATAGTCTGCGCAATGCGCAGGCAAGGGCCACGCTTGGAGAAGTGTGACACGGCGCCATATTGGCACAATGAAACGCTCGGCGCACAGGCCATGATGGATGGCTAGGATTTCAATCCCAGTTCGAGTAGGAACAAAATCTGCAAAACTCAATCCCAATTCAAGCAGAAAAAATAAAGGCTTAATCTACTACTACATATACTACTTCTTAATATTCTTTAGGTGTGCACTTTGGAGGATTAAAAATATTTTGGAGTTTAGTGTCAAGTTTGCACAATTTATATTTTACGAATTTGTGTAATTACTTAGCCGAATATTTCTTGAAAAAATCATCAAGTTCTTGTAATTCAATTTTGGAGATTTTTCATACAATTTCATATAATTGTAAGTATTTCATTATGATTTCTTCTACATATGTTATTTTTTTCTCAATCATGAGTGGTTAAATCTCTTAAGCTAGAGTTGTGGGAACCATGATGGATTAATGAAAGTAGGCAAAACAAAATAGTGATTCTTAAATGGTGAATTGAGTGGATTATTACTTTCTTCATTTTAATATTTAATTGTCTATATCTTCAACTTGCTCGATCAAAGAGGTTGAAGTTAGGAAAAGAGAATAATAGTGATAATTTGAGGCTACCAACTCTCATCTAATTAACTTGAGCTCTAACCGAGGATATTAATCCAAGACTTATGGAGAAAAAAAATATAAACACCTAAAGTCCAAGAGATTTTAGGTGAAATTCATCTATGTAGGTCGATAAATGTTAGATGAATTTAACCGTCATTCTTACACAAAATTCACCAGGATAGATCACGAATAAAATAAGCCTACTACATTATGAAATCATAGGGAACACAATCCTAGTTTTGTCTCAATATTTTGATAACAACTCAATCATAGTTTAAAATTACTTGTTTTTTATTTGCAAACCCCTTTTCAGAATATTAACTATAGGTTAATTTATTCGCCGGTAACATATTATTTCCTTTCTATTCTCTGAGGGATCGAGCCAAACTTAGTTGGATTACTATATTTGACAATGATTTCTTTATTCTTTATTGTGAGGTGTAATTTGAGCATGATCAACTTTTGATGTCATTGATGGGGCATACGGTGTTGAAATAATTAATTGGCATTTAAATTTGGCTTGTAGTCTTTATTTCATGATTTACATTTATATTTGTTCTTGAGCACTCACAGGATATGGCAGACCAAATCCGACCGCTCAACCTTCCTCTATGGGAAGGATTGATGGAAGAACAGTGAACTGAAACCCTACAAAAGGATAAAAGGGCTCAACAAAATTGGCAGGACAGGAGAGATAATATCTACGAAGATTATATTGATCTAGATGAGGTTGGATCTACTGGAGCAATAGTGCCACCCCCTCTACCAGAGAATGCTAAATTTGCCATTACCAGTATTATGACTTAGTTGCTAAGCATGAAAAGGCTATTTAAAAGACTAAATGGAGAAAATCTCAACCAGCATGTAATCAATTTCACTAGAATATGCAATACGTATAGACTGCCATGTGTGACATAGGAGGCTATCAGGCTTAGGTTGTTCCTGTTATCTCTAACAGGGAAGCGACAGTGTAGCTAAATGAGCTACCAGATTAGTCCATTACCACCTAACAAGAGTTGACTACAACCTTCTTAGAGATGTTTTTCCCACCTTTACGGATGATTCAACTTAGGGATGAGATAAACAACTTTAGACAGACGGTGAAGGAAGCTCTGCATGAGGCTTGGCTCAGGTTTAAAAAGAAATTAAAGAAGTTCCCAAATCATATGCTTCCAGATGAAGTTCTTCTAAAAATATTTTATAGGTCACTTAGCTTTACAAATAAGTTAATTGCTAACAACATGGCAGAAGGGTCAATTATGGTGCAAACTTTCAAGGAGGCCAGTAAGATACTAGACAAGTTTGCAAAGACCAACAGGGCCTGGCACATTATTAATTCTGAGACTGCAGTTGTAAACCACTTAAAGGGAATGATAGCCGAGTTGCAAAAGAGAGAGATGGAACGTGATCAAGACATAGCCCATGTAAAAGCTCAGATGGAACTAATCACTAAACAGTTGACTACTATGAATGACCAAAGGTGCAAGCGGTTAACATGCAATGGGAAACATCCAGGTATAAGGACTACGATCCCGATTATGATGAAGAGGCTGATTTTGCTAACTATCATATGGAGGATTTCCAAACTTGTACCCCAGTGTCTAATTTAGGCACCTGGTGGCACAATCATGAAAATCAAAGTCGGAACCATTATAACTATGACAGGTCAGGCTACAGTGTTGTGGGGGGGGGGGAGAAATGCAATGGAGAAACAGGGGACCAACACTAAGTGACTCTAGAGATGCCAAGATAGAAGTCATACTTAGTCAAGTCCTAACAAAAATTGAGTCCACAGAATCGGGTGTAAACAAAATGCATGAGGAGCTTTCTAGTATGGGTAAGTTGGTTGAATCGCATTCCTCCTCTGTCAAATAGGTTGAGTAGCAAATAGGAAAAATATCAGTAGTGTTAAAGCAAAGACCTGATAATGATCGGTGCACGGCCATAAAAACGAGAAGTGGAAAGACCACCATTGGGTGGAAGATACCTAGAAAGGAGTCCAATGTTCAAGAAAACAATCCTAACCTGGAAGAAGCAAGAGAGTAGAGAAGCACGCTATCGGACACTAACAATGAGGGTCACGACGTGCCAGCAGTTTAAGGAAATAAGACCCGTGACGCGCCGTTGGAAGGGCACAGTAAGACCCATGATGTGCCGGCATTGCCCCACTTTAAGGTACGCACTGCAAAGCAAGAAGGAACAAATGAGGGGTAACAAATGAAGAAACCGAGGTAGAGGCAAGAAAGGATAATGAAAATAAAAAATTGTACACATAGATTTCGAGACCGCCTCCCCCCTTTACGCAATGAGTTAAAAGTAAAGCTAAAGATAAAAAATTTCACAAGTTTATTTCTATGTTAAAGCAGCTATCTATCAATATTCTGTTGGTTGAAGCACTGGAGCAAATGTCAAGATATGCAAAGTTCATGAAGGACTTGGTAAACAAAAATAGAACAATAAGCTATGGTCCGAAGGATAACATTCATCACTGCAATGCAATAGCATCATATTTCTTAGTGCAGAAAAAAGAAAGATCCGGGTGCTTTCACAATACCTTGTATTATTGGAGCCCTGAATTTCTCCAAGGCATTATGTGATTTAAGAGCTAGCATAAATTTGATGCCTTTGGCAGTATATGAGCAGCTGGGCTTAGGAGCCCCAAAACCAACTACAATGCGTCTATTAATGGAAAATTGAAAAGTAAAAAGGTCAGCGGGAATACTAATTGATGTATTAGTCAGAGGGGAGAGATTTACTTTTCCGTCAGACTTTGTCATACTAAATTGCAAAGTTGATTTCAAAGTACCCATTATTTTGGGTCGCCTATTTTTAGCCACAGGAAGAGCACTAGTAGACATGGAGAGTGAAGAACTAAAATTTAGGCTAAATAATGAGGACTTGGTATTCAATGTCTGCAGGATCATGCGACAGCCCAATGATTTGGGTGTCATATCTCTGATTGATGTTGTTGATGAAGCAGTTGTGGATTTGATAAAAGAGAATTGAACAACTGAAGCCCTGACATCTGATGTGCTGTGAGTTTACAACACATTTTATGCTTAAAAATAAGAAATTAACATGGCTTAGGTATGTTTATATGAATATGAGGCACTTTTACTTTGATACAGTCGTAACACAGTCGGCACCAGATATGGAGATTCCCTGTTAGCTTATGAAAAAGTTTCTAATGTATGTATAAATAGTTTATATGTTTTACTTTAGTTAAATAAGGATAGAACCAAAGTAATAGATGTGTGAAGAATATTATTTGTAAATTTTTATGAAGTTTTGAGGAGCAATTCTTGGGATAAAATTCTTGAATTCCTTCATTGTTCTTGAGATTGTTCTTTGATATTCAAATATGATTTTCTTTCAATTGTTGTTGTAAGTGTTTAATTATGCATTTATCTATGAATGCAAATTGTAATATTACAACCATGAGAGGCTAAAACCTCCACAATTAGGGGTTGGAAAAACCATGGTGGATTAATGAAATAGAGCTAAACAAAAGTGATTCAAAACCAATGTTAAACACTTGTATTATATTCTCTTCATCATTAAAAATTTCTTAATGGTGTACAACATTAGGACTTGCACGAATTCTTTACTTGATTAAACCTAGAGAAGTAGAGATTTGAAAAAGAGAATTACAACAAAGCCTTGGTCTTTATGATCATTATATAAACTTGAGTTATGGTCGTAGGATAGTTAAATTTAGAACATATTGATAACGGTTAGTTTGAAATCACTCATGAGACCTAACCCGGTGATTGATTAAAGTCATCCAATAGGGACGAACCAGTCATTTGGATGAACCCTAGTTATCAGTTCTACAAGTAAGCATTGGGATTGATCACGTGTGTACACCCAATGTAGTTATGAACTCCTGAGGAACACATACCCTAGTTATTTGCAAATCTTGATTTAAATCACAATTATAATCTTGTTTTAATCTTATTTTCTTTAAATTCCCACAATTTGGAGATAACTCACCAACAAGTTCAATTACCGGCATTAGTCTAGATCTTACCCTATTTCTTGTGGGTTCGACCCCAACATCATAGTTGGGTTCTTTATTGACAACGACTACTTCATACTTTGTAAGGAAATGTGAGTTTGAGTGTTATCAAAAAGTGGCACTGTTGTCGGGAAATACGACTAAGATTAAATTAATTGCTTGTATTTGGGTTTTGGTTGTTATTTCCTCGTTTACGTTTTCTTTATTTCACTTTTGTGATTTATTTAGGCTAACACCAAGGGAGGTACCATTGCAAACACCCATATGGAACACAAGAAGCTGCTAGCACCCGTGGAAGAGATGATGAATATTGACACACTAGCAACTGTCTTGATGAACTATGAAGGAGATGGGGTACCAGGGTACACGGAGCTAGTGAGCCCTAGATGGAATGGGGTCAGATAACTTCAAACTAAAGAAGTTATACCTTGATTTGAAGAACTGTTCGACGCCACCGACAAAGCCATCAATAGAGGAACCACTAGTCCTTAAACTGAAGGCACTGCCTCCCCATCTCAAATATGCATTCTTGGGTGAAGACAACACTTTGCTAGTGATTATTGCAGAATATTTAATAGACTAGAAAGTAGAAGCTTTGGTCACAGTATTAAAAAGGCACAAAAAGGCAATTGGTTGGACCATAGCTGATATCATCAGGATCCCTCCAGGCATATTTACTCACAAGATACAGGTCGAGCCAAACTGCACACCAAGTAAAGAGCATTAGCGACGCCTGAACCCACCAATGCAAGTAGTGAAAAAGGAGATTATCAAGTGGATAGACGCTGGTGTAGTCTACCCCATTGCAGATAACAAGTTGTAAGTACGATACAATGTGTGGTAAAGAAAGGCAGGATCATAGTGGTACCCAATGAGAAGAATGAGCCGATACGGACACGACCAGTCATCGGATGGCGTGTATGCATGGATTACAGGAAGCTCAACCACTGGACCCAAAAGGAACACATTCCAATGCCATTCATAGATTAGATGCTTGACAGATTGGCGGGTAGAGGCTGGTATTGTTTTCTCGATGGCTACTCGAGATACAATCAGATCACTATAGCCCAAGAAGATCAAGAAAAGACTACCTTCACCTTCCTGTATGGAATATTTTCTTTCAGAAGAATGTCATTTGTATTGTCCAATGCACTGGCCGCATTCCAACGCTGCATGATATCGATATTCTCGGATATACTTATGTTACTGCTCATCTCTTAACACTAGGCATATGCACCTCCCAAGTCCCTTTTGAATGTTAGCCGCTCGATCATGATACATTTAAGTTACTTGAAGGATGAGAACACGAATTAGTAGTTTTTTTATTGGGAATCCTTTGTTGCTTGATAGTTTTCTCCCTAAAAGGTTTATTGTCTCCATTCTTACTTTCTTTAGGTATTTTTGTGTATGTGTATGCTTCTGAATATGACTGCTTCTCTTCTTAAACAAAAATCTTGTCTTATATTATATATGTTTGTGATTTAACCCTACTTTAACTTCTTAAGTGTACCTACAAGAGTTCATATTAATATGAAAGGGTTAGATAATATAAGCATGGCTCAGTCTAGTGAGCAAACTTTACTTTTTTTTTTCCTCTTTCTTTTTAGAAAACAGACCCTGCTTAGTATATTTTTGGCAAAAGTGATAGTTTATGAAGAATTTAGTTATAACAGTTGAAGGGTAGTATGAATTCTGAAGTTGGAAGTAATAATGGGTTAACATGATTATTCTTTTTTATCCCTGAATATGTTTGAGTTGTATATGTTTTTCGAGTTGAGTTTTTGGGTGCATCGTCATTTGGCAATAAACTTACTGGAATAAGAAAAATGAGTTCAAACCAATTAAATGCAGCCAGCTCTATTCCTGCTTCCAGTATTTCTATATGAAATTTTCATTCTTTTATTTTTTTCTTTAATTGATCATTTGAGTTCATGCCTCAAAATAATGAGTCAGCTTCTAAAAGTTAAGAAAATATTAATATGTATGTGAATCACGCTTGCAAACATAACTATATGCTCCTCTTTAAGGTTTGATTTTCGTATGGTATCTTATTAAATAGATAGTTGTTTGTGTACTTTAAAAAATATAAGGCTAATGAAGCAGATAATAGGAAGTAATAAATTATGGTTAGGAAATGTATAAGGTAGTCTCTAGATATCAAAAGTGATTTTCTTGGTTTCATGTCTCCAACAATGAGTTTAAAATGAAAACTTTTGATTAATATGTCTCTAAGTGCTTATTTGAATCAATGTCACTACTTTCTTGAAATAAATCGTTTCCTAATCCTCAGATGTATATGCTTGAATGTTGTGCTTATTCTGATATTAAGTTAAATCCATATTTTGAATTAAATTATCTCCATTAATTATTTTATTTTTCTGTTAAGCCACTCCGAAATGAATTTGTGTATTAATGAACAATTGGAATTCCTATTTAGTTTATTTGAAGCTTGGTTATGCTAGTATATGTTATATAATACTTTGTGTGGGTCATTTGACTGCTCTCTAATCCTTTACTCTCTTTTTTTTCATGGCATAAATTGGAGCTGAAATTCACTTTGAAACTCGATCATGAACCAAATTTGGGCCAACAACTATAGGATTCCAGCAACACTCGGAGTCACCTTTTGATGCATATATTATTTCGGGCATTGTTTACTAATTATTGTGTTTGTGTTATTTTTGTATAACTTACAACTTAATAATCGACCTTCCTCCCTTAAGAAAATTTTCTTTTTTTGTTTTGGCATGGCTTAGTTTTTTATTTTTTTAAATTATTTTTTCTACTTCTTTATTTTATTTAAAGGATTTTTCAAAAGAAGAGGCATAAATGTGTTTTTTAGTCGTATAACATTCTGACATTTTTTTTACACGTATTGCTCTAAATAAGCATCTCAATTTAGATATTTAATTGATAATACAAGAGGCAACAAATGATCTTTTATAAGTTCAAATGAATTAAGTTCAAACTAGGCCAATAATATTTAAAATCTTCCCATTTTTTAAAGTGTTATATAGAAATATGTTTGCCGATTTTTTCAGCCCAATTGTTTGGCTTATTTCAAAATTTTCACCAAAAGTCCAAGTATGAGATATATATTATTTACAAACACATTTTACGTAGTATAATACTATAGTTTCTTTTCCATATATATTACTATTCATACATCTATATTTATTTTTTAGTACACATTCTCTTCTATTCATACATACATATCTTTAATCATTATTACTCATATATCAACATCTACTTATAAATACTTATTTTCAAATATCACATATTTTCAACATCACACACACACACACACACACACACACATATATATTATTTTTCTTGAACACATCCTCAAATTATTTTTCCTCATGTATATAGTTATATACATTGCATATTTAGTATATATTTTACACGCTCTCTGTATACATATATATGCTATGTATATTATTTTATACCTATATACAAATAAATATTCATGAGATATTTATAACTCACATATAATTATACATATATATTCCACCTCATATATATTATTTAATACACTCTATATATGCTACATGTACATTATTTTGCAACTACTTCATACATGCTATTTTTCACACTATATATTTTATCTATTATAAGTGTATCATTTTCGTACACATACATATATTGTTTATATCTTCTACGAGCCTCAATACATTTTAACTGCAAAGCCTTTTGAATTATTTTACTACATTATTTATTAGTATATGTTCCCTACATATCACGCCTGTATATTCTATGTATATCATATATATATTTTATATACCTCATATGTTTTTCAATTTCAAATTATTTTAAAATCATTTTAACCCATTTTTATCACTCTTTTTAACACCTTCTTTAGTAGGTAATAATGAGATAAAAAAATTTTCTAGCACATCTTAGACTAAATTAGAGGACAATCCTCAGATAGGCTCCGAGGGGTGCCTAACACCTTCCCCTTGGAGTAAATAAAATTCTTACTCAGATTTTCAATGTTATTTCGCAAAATAAAATAGAGTTTATTTATATATTTATTTTCCTTTTCTACAAGTGGTTTTTCCTAATGTTTTCCTAAAAAATTAGGTGGCGACTCTAAACCCTTTTTTAACCAGGTAGAAGAGCTAGACGTTGCAAAAAAATTTTTTGACTAGTTTAACATAGGGCGCAACAGGATGGTGACTTTGCTGGGGACTAGACCTTTAGTTTTTGACCTTACGATATTTAGTTTAAGATAAATATTTGGGGATGTTTGTTTATTCTTTCCTATTACTTCTTTTATATTATTTTATGCTTTTTGTTTATTTTTCTATTACTTAATGATATTTACTCTATTTTATTTGAAAGGACGCAAGCTAAATCGAAACTTGTGTTCCTTATTTATTTGAAAACACTACGTGTTACTGCTTTCCTTAACTAGCATTTCATTCATACTTCCTCTATTCTAGAAAATTGATGCTTTCACACACTTGTACACACAAGTTGTGCTTTGCACTTCTTTGAAATTCTTTCAAACACCATATTTAGAGGGTCGGTGCATACGTGGGGTGAGCGGATAGTTTTACTATCGTATGACCACGTGCCTTCTCATATAGAAAAATGTTAAGTCTGAGTCTACCCAAATCTTAGAAAAACTTAAGATAGAGCGTTGATCATCTTTCATCTAGGTCATGCATGCATAAGCATTAGGTGGTTTGACCCTTAGTATCATTCCATAAAATTAGCAAAAACCCTTATGTCACATGGATTTTCTGACCCAAAGACAATTATTCATGTTATATGCAATGTGATAATAATAAATTGATCCAAGCTAAAATTTGACCAAATTGAGTTTGACATTTTTTTTGTTGGTTTTTTCATTTTAGATTTCTAGAATAGAGAATTTTCCAAGTTTCTCCAATACTTAAATGGTTATGGGTTTGCCACACAAACTAAGGAAATGGTGGGAGAACATCAAGATGGAGCACGGGCGAAAAATTAGGAGATGCTTGAATTTTCTAACTTCATTGATCTATATCTCTCCAGATAGACATATTAATAAAGCATTGATCAAGTTTTAGGATCCTGATAGGGTCATGTTTAGGTTCAAAGATTTTGAGTTGACTCCCACAATTGAAGAAATAGGTGGATTTATTGATTTAAAGTATCAAAGAAAGGGTATGATTCTACCTCACATGCAATTCAGAAAGAAAGTTTTGCATTATATTGAACTTAAAAACAACCTTAAGCTTGAATATATCTATCGTGAATGGATCTCTCTGGATTACTTGTATGAACGATTCAATCGCAGAGATGGTTATGAAGTTTTTCATAAGGAACTCTCATGCTCTATTGAAAGTTGGACAAAGACCTTGTTGGAACGCAACTGTTGTGCCTTGACTTGAGTCGCACAAAAGCTGAGACACTACCTGTCTGCATACACCACTTATCTCATCTCAAGGATGGATCCACCCAAGTACATCTTTTAGAAGCCGATGCCTACTAGGAAGCTAGCAAAATGGAAAATTTTGGTAAGTGAGTTTAACATTATATATGTTACCCCAAAGGCCATGAAAGTACAAGCGTTAGCTGCTCATATTGTTGAAAACCCCGTGGATGAAGAATACAAGCCTCTTAAAATTTACTTTCCAGATAAAGAGGCCTTGTTTATCGGAGAGGATATTTTAGAAGAATATCTAGGATGGTGAATTTTTTTTGATGGGGCTGCAAACATTAAAGGAGTTGGTGTTGGAGAAATATTGATTTCATAATCATACCAACATTACCCGATCTCTGCAAAGCTCAGATTCCCTTGCACCAACAACATGGAAAAATGTGAGGCTTATATTCTCGGACTTAGAATGGCTGTTGATATGAACATACAAGAATTATTGGTTATAGGTGATTCAGACCTATTCGTTCATCAAGTGCAAGGTGAATGTACCACTAAGAATGTGAAGATCATCCCATACCTGCATTACGTGAAGAAGTTGTGTAAGAAATTTGTCAAGATGGAGTTCAAACATGTCATAAGAGCTCAAAACGAGTTTGCAGATGCTTTGGAAACCCTGTCTTCTATGATCCAACACCCAAACAAGAATTACATTGATCCTATTGAGGTGAATGTGCAAGATAAATTGGCTTATTATTTTCATGTTGACAAAGAATTAGATGGAGAGCCTTGGTACCATGAAATTAAGAGGTATCACAAGCTAGGAGACTATTCAGAAGGCGTAACTCGTATTTAGAAAAGAACACTTCAAAGATTAGCAAATCATCTTTTCCTAAATGGAGAAATTCTCTATAAAAGGACTCCCCATTTAGGATTTTTAAGGTGTGTTAATGCTAAGGAGGCAATCAAGTTGGTTGAAGAAATACATGGGGATACATGCGAGCCTCACATGAATGGTATCACTCTGGCAAAGAAGATTCTACGAGTTGGTTATTTTCGGATAACCATAGAAATAGAATGCATTCGCTTTGTGCAAAAATGTCATCAATGTCAAATTCACGATGATTTGATTCGGGTTCCGCCAAACAAACTCAATGTGACAAGTTCTCCTTAGTCATTTGCAGCTTGGGAATGGACGTCATTAGTCCTATTGATCCAGCTGCATCTAATGGACACAGGTTCATTTTGGTAGCTATTGACTATTTCACATAATGGGTGGAAGCATATTCATGCAAGTCGGTGACAAAGAACGTGGTAGCGGATTTTGTTCGCAATAACATCACTTGCTGATTTAAAATCCCAGAGTCAATTGTAATAGATAATGGAGCTAATCTCAACAACGGTTTGATGCGTGAGATATGTGAGAATTTTAAAATCACTCACCACAATTCCACTCCTTATGGGCCTCAGATGAATGGAGTAATTGAGGCAGCCAACAAGAATATCAAAAGAATATTGCGGAAGATGATTGAAAATTACAAGCATTGGCATGAGAAACTACCATTTGCCTTCCTTGGCTATCACACCACGTTTAGGACTTCAACTGGGGAAACTCCCTATCTTTTGGTCTATGGAAGGGAAGCAATGTCACCAGCAAAAGTAGAGATACCATCTTTGAGAATTATCCAAGAAGCTGAGTTGAATGATGTTGAATGGCTGTAGAGTCAGTATGAACAATTGATGCTCATTAATGAAAAGAGAATGAATGCAATTTTCCATGATTAGCTTTATCAGAATAGAATGGCCAAAGCTTTCAACAAGAAGGTAAGATTGAGAAAATTCAAACCGGGGAAAATTAGTATTAAAGTGCATATTCCCGAATCAAGACGAGGCTAAGGGAAAGTTTGCGCCTAATTGGCAAGGGTCATACATGGTTCACCAAGTATTGACTGGAGGAGCACTAGTTCTAGCGGAGATGGATGAGAAGTGTGGTCGAGGGCCATCAATGCAGATGTTATCAGGAGTTACTACGTCTAGAAGTTTATTTATTTTTATTTATGCAGGATTTTTTCTATGTAACAGAACTACGTCTTGATCTAACTTCCGATAGTAGGATCGTAGGTAGCCCACATCGGGTCCAGTATCTCTGTAATAGAAAATCCAAGCATCATTCTTCATGTATTCTAAACTATGTTATGACCTGATTCCTTTGGAGGGATACGCAGGCGGCCCACACAGGCTTCAGTCACTTTATAAGAAAATTTTCAATTTTTTTCTTTACACTTGTATGCTGCGAGCTATGTCTAGTCTAAGTCCTCTTGGATATGTAGGAAATCTATGGAGGGTTAGACCCAATAAACTAGAATTTTTGAGAAGTATATTCATAGACCATGCTGGACTCATTCCCTTCCGAGATATGTATACAACATATACAAAGATCATCTCCTTATGACGAGAATTCAATACACCTCTTATGACAGAAACTCGGACAATTTTAAAGGCATCATTAAGGGAATATACGAAGAGACATCGAAGAGTATATGATCAAGAAACTTATTGGAAAAGAGAAGGATTTTGGATGAAGGATGATTCACTTTGTTTCATAAACATGTCACAGTATAAAAGTTTGGCAGAAAGATCTTTTACAATTTACATCTCTTTGCATATTTTAGAAATAACATGATTTTAAAGTATATATTTTTCCTTTCTTGTTATCCATTGGCCATGACTTAGAATAGATGGGGGTTTCAAGTCCAAACAAAGTGGGAAGCATGGAGTATCAAGAGCCAGATCTTCAAAGTTAACGAGAATCAACCTCCCCCGAAACTAATAAATTATCTTTAAGTGTAGGATTTTTGAAATTGTAGAAGCCAAAAAGTGAACAATGTTTACAACTTTTCCTGAATTATGCGTCAAACGATTTGAATTTCTTATAGTATTTATGCGAAATTATGCCTCTCAAAATAAAATAGTTTTCAGAATCTATGACTTTGAAATTTGTAAAAACTACTAATGCATAAGTACTTCAAATGCACTACAAACCGCTTTCAATTTTCTTCAAGTTCTTTGCAAATGCACTTCACATAGCTTTTAAATGCTTTAAAAATGCACCACACATGCCTTTAAATTTATTTCAAATGCGCTGCACCTAGCTTTTAATTTATTTTAAAAATGCTCTTCACTACACTATGCATTGCTTTCAAATACTCTGCATATACACTACACCTGGCTTTAATTTTTTCAAATACTCTGTATATGCACTGCACATGGCTTTAATGTCTTCAAATACTCTATATATGCACTGCACGTGACTTTAATTTCTTCAAATACTTTGCAATGCATCACACTTGCCTTTTAATTTATTTCAAAATAATCTGCATTGCACATTCATCGCACATGACTTTCAATTTATTTCGAAAATATTCTGCACTGCACTATACATTGCTTTCAAATGCTTTGCACTACATTAAAACATGGCTTTCAATCATTTTCAAGCATTTTGCACAATTACTTTTAGATGCTCTGCATAATGGCTTGCAAATGCACAAATATAATTTGTATTGCTTTCAAACGCACCGCAATGCACTACACATGGCTTTTGATTACTTTCATATGCATGGCACAATTGCTTTCAAATATATTGCACAAGCGTTTTATAACTGCATTATCTTTAAAAGCATCATTAATCATTTAGCTTTGAAAAGCCTCATCTTCATAAATTATTTGGTTTAAGGCCTCATTTTTGTTGAGCATGGTCGAAAGACACCATTATCATGAATTATCGGCCTAAAACCTCACTCATAAGCTTTTTCAAGGAATCATCTTATTAAATCATTCCGGCTTGCAAAGCCACATTTTCATAAATTAATGCCTAAGAGGTGTCATTTTATGAGCTTATTTTACGTCACTTTACATTTTATATATCTATACATATATATTTTAATTATTTTATCTAGCACATTCAGTTCTACAGGAGCTCCAACGCAATGTGGAACTACCTCTACGCAGCGATTGAAATATTGCTTGGTGAGGAGTATCAAACTCATAAGCTAGAGTCAAAGAGTGGTGCTTTGACTCCAATTTTCCTTTAGTAATCCATTTTTCCAAAGTTTGGAGTGCATTAATACTCTTTTCTATTGCATCTTTCTATAAAGTTCTTCCAAACTTGACTAGAAGGCTAGCGTTAGTCATAAATACGACACTGGGACAAATTTTGAGGGCCTTCTCAAAATTTAACATAATCTTCCGCTTTTAAACTACATTCGACCTAATTCCGTCTCTTTTATGGATATGTAGATAATTCGAGTTAGAATATGGTTGTACTCATTCTATCCGTGCCAAAGACTTCATATCTTCCTTCGCAAGAAAACTTTGTGTTGTCATAATTCTACACTAGGGCATATTTTGGGAGTTGATTGATTTGTGATAACTTTCGTTTCCTGAACTACATATAGTCTGATTCTTATGGAACCTTAGAATACATCAAGACAAAAAATAAATGTAAAGTAAGAAGTCTGGAATATTGCGAATCAGCCAGGCAGCTACCTCCAAGACCTTGAGCATACTCTAATCTATAATACAATGAGCTAGATATGCTGAATACCCCCACTCTACCAATTTTCGAGCATGAATATAACAAAATAATTTCTTAGAAGCAGGGCTACAATTACCTTTCCACTCCAACCTGGATGACCCTAGGCCCGATATAGTGACTTTCTTAGCATGGAAATCCGGAATAGCGTGGTAAGGAGACAACCAGCTCATTCCCAGAATCGAATCAACATCTATAATGTCTAAGATCACCAAATTTACAAGAGTATCAAAACCCATGAAGTCAACAATACAATCATGACAGACCCTATCCACTACCACAAAATCCCCAACAGGAGTAGACACAAGTATAAGAGTATCAAGTACATTGCAAGCAAGATCCAATCCTAAAGAAAACTATACATACACATAGTAAAAAGTAGAACCAGGATCACACAAGGCTGTAGCCATTTAGTAAAACACAAAAATCACACCTGTGATAACGACATCAGAAGCCTCTTCTTTAGGGCTACCCAGAAATGCATAGAAGTGGGCCTGATTACATGCCTGAGACCCGCCACTATTGGGATGTGCAACCCCTCTACTTGATTGATTGCCACTCTTTCTGGTCTGAGCACCTCCTCTACCTGTCTGGGTGCCACCTTTAACCATTGACTGACTGCCTCTCCCTAACTGGGGGCAATCCCTGCTGAACGCGCTCCCACCTTTCCCGGCAGGGGCCGGAGCTCATGGAGCTTTGTGCAGAATAATCTGCTCGCCTTGACCAAATCTGGGACACCACCTGTGGATATGGCCATACTCTCCGCACTCATGAAAAATTTTCTCAGTCACTGGTCTCTGAGTCAGAATAGAAGAAATAGGATGATCCTCAATATCTAAGCGCGCTATCTGGTTACTCCTGACTGTACCTGCTAGTCGTGGAGTGGTCCCTAGCGGACCCCCAAATGAAACTGGCATGGTTGACTGAACAGGGTGTCCCCAGTAGCCCTGAGGTACCAGAGTTCTAGCAAAAGAGTTATTGTAAGAACCCATCTTTTGAGCCTTCTTCTCGACATTCTTCGTGTAACTATCCTATTTCGCCCCCTCCATATTTTTCTCATACTCCACTAATTTCTGAAAGGTCTTACATGCAAAGACCATCAAAAGAGCTGACAACTGAAGACCGACATTCAGGCCTTTAACAAACCGCCTGATCCTTTCCTTCTTGGTGGGCAGTAAGGGAAGAGCATACCTAGATAGTCAGTGCAATCGAACCTTATATGTTGCGACTGAAGAGCTCCCCTACTCAATGGTGGTGAACTCATCCCACCTCCTATCTCTCAAGGTGTAGGGTACGTACTTCTCTAGAAAAGTGGAGTTGAACTAGGTCTAAGCATTGGTGGTGACCCTGCGCCTGCACTCCACAAAAGCCCTCCGCTAGAGCTTAGCATCACCCATCAATTGGAAGATGACAAACTATACCCCATACTTCTCCACTGCCCCCATTTTGTGGAGCCACTCATAACAGTCAATTATGAACTCATACGCATCCTCCGCCTCAATACCGTAGAAGGTGTGAGGTTTCATCTTGGTGAACCTCCACAACAAGTCGTGTTCCTCCCCAGTCATTATTGGCCTAACAACTAGCCTTGGGAACATCACAGCCTCTAACATATCATCAATACAAGGAGTCACAGTAGCTGCATGTTGTACCCCCAACTACTGCCCTGAAGGAGTAGCTGGCACTGCCCCGTTACTCATGAGGCCACTCAGAAGGTTAAGAAACATAACTAGGACCTCAGAGGATGATGGAGCGGCTGCAGCCTCTCCCTAAATAGGAACCTCCACCTCCACAGCCACCCTCTCTTGCACCGCCAGTGGTATACAAGATGCTGATATCTCTCAAATCAGAGCAGAAGTGCGAGCCCCCCCTCTGGCAGCGGTAGGCCTCTGCCCACGACCTCAGCCCTATTCTGCGAAAACTGTGGCTTTTGCTACCAGCTTAGGTGCTTCCTCTCTATTCCCGCCTGCACATGTTCTCAAAATCTGTGAGAGAAATAAGAATAATTGTTAGATACCAATTTAGATCACCAATACCAATTGTAATCAAGTAATAACATGAAAAGAAAGAAAGAAAGGAGTTTTCCTAAAGCCCTGTAGCCTCTCGAAGATAAGTTACTGACGTCTCAACACCAATCCACGAGACACTACTAGACTCGTCTTCGCGCAATGAGATCTATGAACCTAGGGCTCTGATACCAATTTTGTCATGACCCAAATGGACGTGATTGACATCCACACTAACCCCCCCCCCCAAGTGGGGGAACCATATTTTTACACTCTTTACCCCAAAACCATCGACATTCAAAAAGAGTAAAACAAAATTTGAATATAAAAACGAAACATCACCAAACAAAAGAAAATAATAACAATCGCTGTTAAAACACTCCCAAGATCTAATTGTCATTGCATATGAAGATGTCTACCTAACATTATCTAAGATTGTATCAAAATACAAATGAATTAGAAGCTATCAATATCTAGAAATGAGACATCTTCGGAGGAGAAGTAGAACTGCACATCTTGCACTACTTACCTTTCCACTAATCTACTACTGCTCTAGAGGTGAGGTCGAGATGAGCTTTCGGGATCGAATTCTACACTCAGAAAAGAAGTGTAGGAGTAACGTCAGTACAAAACATAGTACTAGTAGGCATCATTGGCTGACCATACATAATAACATACATACATGCAAACAACAATATGCAATTATCTCAGAACATAATTCATATATAGACAATACATATTTCAAGAATTACTTTGGCTCAGGTGCTAACCGGCCTGCTCACGAGATTGGGCCTTCGCTGCAGCGGTTGCTAGATCGCTTCCATGATCTCGTTGCGGCAGAACAAGTTTCGCTGCAGTTGTACTACCTTGGCAGTAGCTTAGCTTAGTTGCACACTCAATGTTTCACTAACTTCTTACAACTTACAATCATTATAATCATCCACACTATTCATGGTCATCAATAGACAATTGATACCACAAAACCACATAGGATAAGGAATGAATCATTCACAAAGATTACACAACTCAATCACGAGTCCTCATCTAACTATTCCAACCATCAAGTCATTGCAATGCCTCAATAATTTAGACAACAAACATATGACCACAAGTTCAATTTTGTCAAATACCCACATACTCAGTATGATTCTCACATTCTTACAATAAATCAAATAATACAATGAATAGTGACATGCCAAACACATGTCTCCGTCACTTCACCATATCCAGTTAATCACTGAAACATCAATGTACACACATGCTAGAGGGTCTTATTTCTGCCCTTCCAGTCATGACTTGCAGGGGACTCTAGAAATTCATGTATTGTACCGACGTGGACCCCCTCCCACTCATATGCTCATCTAGATGCTCCCCTTGGACACGAGCCACTTAATCATCATTGCTCACCTGGATTCTCCCCTCGGGCACGAGCCACTCATCTCAGGATATTCATAGTATCCATATTCATTCTCACAATCAATATATTATCATTAGGTCCATTGACATAACATTTAGGAGGCCTCATCTTACATCCACTAAGTTAAACATTTAAACAATTTGAGCTCATTCTCAACAATTACAGAAGGCATGAACAAATTATACACATTCATTTCCATATTACGCAGGTAAAAACATCATGCTAGGATCACTCAATCAGGGAATTCAACAGGGAATTCAACAAGGAATATTGTAAAAACTTAAGGTCTAGAGACCAATATACACATTATCATTCCACATTTATATATGTCATTATGGAAAGTCTAACTCCTTCTAAACCATAACCTACCCTGATTTGGAGGGTTCGAATCAAATTTCTCCGCTGGAGCCTTACTTTTCCTCAACGACTCCAAATGTTCAAATTCTAAAAATAAGAGATTAAGGAAATTCAATAGTCTAATTCTGAAATCAAGGGTTATGAGAATTCAAACCCACCCCGTTCAGCCCATTATCACAATCCACTTCATTTCCCATGGCTTTAATTCCTTAAAATTACTCCATCAAACCCTTTTTAAGGAATTTTATAAGGGTAAAGGTCCCAAATTAACCTAGTTCTAGGTCTCAACTTTCACATGAACAATGTTTTACAAGCACTTCGCCTTAGGGAGTGATCATTACTCCCTTTTAAACATAGGGATCAACACCCATTAGTTCCACCTTATTCAACCCTAGTTCTACAAAACCTAGGGTTCTTTTGCTTGCAATTTCACCATTATGGATCCCACCCCTAATTCGTAGGTGTTAAAGAATCGAACGTAAAAGAAGTAAGTTGAGTTTCTTACCTTGAGAAGGGAAATCGTTCCACTCTGGGGGAAAATTGCCTCTAGCTCTTTGGAGTTCATGCTTTTGAACTAATGGGGCATTAATAACGCTCAAACTCACACTTTCTGACAAAGTATGAAGCAGTCGTTGTCAATAAAAAACCCAACTAAGAGGTTGGGGTCGAACCCACAGGGAATAAGGTAAGATCTAGACTAATGCAGGTAGTTGAACTTGTTGGTGAGTTATCTCCGAATTGGGGGTTTTCAAAGAAAATAATATTAAAAAAATTATATTTGTGATTTAAATCAAGATTCACAAATAACTAGGGGAAGTGTTCCCCGTGGGTTAAAAATTACTTTGGGTATACACACGTGATCAGTACCAATGCTTACTTGTAGAACTGATAACTAGGGTTCATCCAAACGACTAGTTCGTCCCTGTTGAATGACTTTACTCAATCATCGAGTTAGGTCTCATGAGTGATTTCAAACTAACCATTATCAATATATTCCAAATTTAACTATCCTGCGACCACGACTTAAGTTAATACAATGATCGTAAAAACCAAGGCTTTGTTGTACTTCTCTTTTCCTAATATCTACTTCTCTAGGTTCAAGAAAGTAAAGAATTCGGGAAATTCCTAATGTTATACACCATTTAGAAATGTTTAAAGATGAAGAGAATACAATACAAGCATTTAGCATTGGTTTTGAATCACTTTTTTGCAACCCTAGTTTGTTAATCCACCATGGTTCCCACAACCCCTAGTTGTGGAGGTTTAGCCTTTCATGGTTGTAAGATTACAATTTGTATTCATAGGCAAACACATAATTAAATACTTTTGAAAACAATTGGAAGAAAACCAAATTTGAATATCAAAGAACAATCTCAAGAACAATGTAGAAATTCAAGAATTTGATCCCAAAAATTACTCCTCAAAACTTGATAAAAATTCATAAAAATAATTCTTTACACATCTACTAACTTGATTCTGTCCTTCCCTCACTAAAATAAAATATAGAAGCTATTTATACAAACATTAGAAACCTTTTCCTAAGCTAAGAGGAAATTTTTCATATCTGGTGCCGACCATGTCACGACTGGACCTACGATCCGTAGCAGGATTGTATGGGTGGTACCTGCTTCTCCTATGTCATGACCCAAATGGAATCCCGGATCATAGACACGAGACCCAGGGACCCCAAGAGGCCCCAAGTCGACCCATGGCATAAGCATTCAACTAACTCATCAAATAAACATGAATACAAAAACTCAGCAGAAGTCAAACTTAACATAATAACAGAATAAATATCTGAAGATGAATACACATCTAAGTCTGATAAGCCTCTAATCTGGACGAGCTGAAGGGACGACACCCCCAACTAGTTCTACAATACTGATACTGAAAGGACATCCAAAACAACTAAAGGTCTAGTCCTCGAAAGACGAGGACTCACCAAGTAAGTAGGTACTAACTCTGAACAGCGACTACAAATGGGGCTGAACCTAAGAACTGGGTCCTGCATCATGAAATGATGTAGCATAGAAAGTATGCGGTCAGTACGTGAAATGTACCTAGTATGCAAGGTAAGTAAAACCGCTAATTAGAATAAGTCATTTAGTACATTTTATAACATATCATAAGCTTTCAACATGAGAGGAAAGTCATGCATGCATTTTCTCTGAATTCATAATCTTATCATAAAATGAACATGCATAACTTTATAACATCATGACTGACTCGAATGACTCAAAGCCAAAAAATAACATTTATATCAAAAGCTGAACAATGAGCCAAACCTTACTTTTAGAACATGCATGCATATGGTAGTCATCATCATGAGAAATGGATATGCAAATCTGAACAATATAGACAGTGGGAGACTTGTCACTTAACCGACATACCATGATAAAGCTTATGTGGTCCTAACTATCACACTCAAATGGGTAGAGACGTCCATAACCTTGCCAGGGTGATGGACAATACCATGATATTGATATTAAGCTGAAGGGAAATCGGGTTGGGGATAGCTCACAAGGGAGGACTCGATAATGTAATAGTATCAACCTACGTTAGTGCATAGTTCTGGGGCATAGGGTAGCCGAACCTTAACGCGCTCAGTTCTAGACTCTTCTCCCAAAAACATGCAATGCTCTACATCGTATATAATAAAGCTCTACATCGTCTATTGACGAAGCTCAACATGAAATCATGCATGATGCAACATCGTATGAAATGAAGCTCAACATTGTCCATTGACAAAGCTCATTAATGAAATCATGCATAGTCTCAACATCATATGAAAATAAAGCTCAACACTGTCCTTCGACAAAGCTCAATAATGCCATACATCTCAATTATAAATTCATGCAAATGAGACGGTTTATTTCGAAACATACCACAAGCTCGATCATAGGTGGGAGCATCTACTCCAAATCATGTGGTAAGCTACATGTAGAAATATTTACTCAACATACCACAAGCTAGAATTCATAATAAAAATTGGGAAATTTCACTTTAAACAATGTGGAAAGCTTATGTCGGAAAAATCATCGCTTTAATCAACATGTGGGCATCACTCAAAGCTCTATCATTCTAGAATCCAATCGATTCATTTAGGAAACAACATCAAAATCATGGGTAGTTTTAAAAGCATGCTTTTCATCATCAACTTCATCATCATCACACATTTACCATAAATCACCTCTTTTATGAACTCTTCACCCATGGGAGTTTTAGATTCAAATTTTAGAAAAAAATAATGTTTATAAGGGAAAACAACTTAGAATCCGCCCAAACTTTGTAAATCCTCAATATAAATATAATCTAATCATACCCATGTGTAGAGATTGAAGAATCATGTAATTGGATAAAATCCCATACTTGCTCATAGATAATTTTTCACATTTTGATAGGGATTGGGTATGGGTGTGGAAGAAAACACCCACTCATAGCCTTACATATCTAGGAATGGTTAATTCTAACACCCTCTAATAGCCCAAGATGAGATTCCAATGGAAACCTTGAGATTTTTCCTTGAATCTCCTCTTCAATCTTTCAAACTTGCATGCATGAGAATAATGGCTTAGGATAGGTTTTACCCTGCATAAAACCCATTAAAACGAGCCTTAAACGACATAGTATAGGTCTTAGGAACTTAGAAAATTATGAGAAAGCCCTTACTAATTCGCAGAAAATAACTACCAGGTGACCTTAACGGGTGCCTGACCTTCCGTCTGGTACACTACCTTAACATTCAACCTGCTTGTTCACGACTCACCTCACGAGTTATTGGGTCTGGCCATGACTCGTGGGGTCCCATCCGTTAGGTACACTGGTTGCTGCTTCTAACTTAATTCCAATCTCATCCCACGAGTGATATGATGACTCATGGTGTTTGACCACGAGTCGTTCTCTCCCTCGTGGGGACCCCGATCCTTCATCTATTCTAGGCCTGCCCACGAGTCACTTGATGACTCGTGGGGTCTCCTCATGAGTCATCCCACGACTCATCCTGTTCCTGCAACATCAATTCCACAATTTTCCCGTTTCAACTCCCAGGTCCGATCTTTGAGCCCCCGGGGTATAACATCATAAGTCCTTGGCTGCTTTAGATTAGGCTAAGTGTTGGTAGGCTGGTACAACTCGTAACTTTATCCTACGAGTCATATAATGCTTTCGTGGTTTGGCCCTGAGAACTCTGACATCTTCTGAAATTCTCCATGAGTGTTGAGGTATGACTCATCACTTCTTCCTACGACTCTTACTATCTGTAGTGTCTAAAGTTCTTCCAAGTATCGAAGAATCTTCTGAAGTTCACCAAGGCTCATGGTACGGTTCATACATTGATGCTACAATTCGTGAATCCATCCGTACCAGGAGTCTGGCGTTTATGCAATTTCTTCTGAATAATTCCACGACTCCAGTTTTGGCTCGTACCATCTTGATACAGCTCGTCTTGAGAGTCGTATGTTGCCTTCTTCTCACTTCAACCTTCTAATTTTCATCACGGTTCTCAATATGGCTTGTATAATCAAGGTACTTATCATACTAAGACTTGTAGTTTCGCTGATTTTCTGCATTTTAAGGCTTCTTTTGCACATCTTTTCTCCAACACTTATTTTCACTGAAGTCAACATAAAAGTTCCTCATATCCATATAAACATACCTAAGTCCATGCTATTTTCTCAGTTTTTAGCGTTTAAAGTGTTGTAAACTCACAGCACATCAACACCCTTAACTTAAGACTTTTGCATGTCCTCAGGTAAAGAAAACAAAAAAAACTAAACACGATGCTTAACTAGAAAATAAACCTAGGATACTACGACCAACATCAAACAAAATTTGCACTATTAACTCAAAAAACTTTTAACCCTTTTCTCGTGAATCAAATCAGCATATGCACTACAAGAAACGACAAAACATGATAAACATAGATCAAGATATGTCATCTAGCTATTAACAGATAGTTAAGTCATCACTGATGCTTTTCACACAGATCACTGGTAGAGTTAAACACAACCCATGTACCCTCACAACAAATGAAGTCCCCCACTCACAGATATAGTAAAATATATAACATGGGACTATACAAGCAAGACTCTCACTCTCACAAAGAAGTTTTGAATACTGCACATCAGATACCATAGGCTTGCCCTTATTTTCTCTACTTCAGTATGTCAGATGGTCAGGTTAGGATCACTATAAGACTTGATTTGGCTTGTAATTTAGCCTTATAGGATGGGCATGGTAGTATGAGATCTTTTTAAGTGACTAAACCCTTCCTTGGCACTACATACATATGACTCCATTTTATTTTACTTTTTTTAACCCTTCCTTGGCACTACATACATGTGGCTCCATTTTATTTTACTTTTTTTTCACCCTTTTTGCTTCTTTCAATTTTTTCCTCCCTTTTCAGCCTTTTTATGCACTTGTATGAGTGTGGTGTGTTTCTTCAAGCTTTTCATGCATCATTCACTTTTTGAATTTTCTTTTTCAATTTTTTCTTTTTTTTCTTTGATCACACCACACCTTATTTTTCACCTTTTTTTCTTTTATCTCCATTTTTCACCTTTCTGCTATTTATGTACCCCTACTCTAGCCACTCTCAACTTAGGTATTTTTCCTATGTTGAGATTCACAATGTCCAAGGAGGGACCAGGGCCAAAACATGTTCATATAAAAATGGGTACGGTTAATTGATCAATCAAAGAAAAATGGTCTATTTAAGGCTCAAAATTTGGGATCAAAGGAATCATATCATTTTGGTAGGGTTATTTAAGCTAAAAATAGGCTAAGCAAGAATGGCCTATGATCCTTTCCTAACCAACCATCCTAAAACCTATGCACTAGGCCGCAGTATTAAACTAAGTATCAGACCTCACTTACTCATGGTACACGACTTGCATTCACTCTATCTATCTGGTTTCATGGCTTAACAAAAAATACACATGTTAATATGCTAAATGACATAACAAGTTTCACAGAAATCATGTATGCAATCACAAGTACACAGCTAATCATCCAAAAAATTTTAAACAGGGTCAATTTTTCATAATATCAAAACTAGTGCAATTTATTGGCTGAGTACTCCAAAGCTACTTTCTAATTAAACAAAAATAAAAAAATAAAATCTTAAACATGTCGGTTCTACTAGATAGCATGCCCTAGGGAAAAGAAACATGACAAGAAAAACCCTCGAATGAATCAAAAATCCAAATATACAAGTACACCCCCTCTACTTTTTAAAAAGCATGCTTCATCCCCGAAGCATAGAATGTAAAAACAGAGGGAAGGGAACATACCTGCCGTGCACTAAGCGCTCCTGTCATCCTACGGAGGAGGTGCCTCCGCTACAATCGTGGCATTGGCGGTGGCTGGCGCACTCAATGGTGGGTCAATAGGGGGAGTGGCTATTCCCTTAGTAGTAGCTGCCAACTCTGCAGCCTCTAGAACAGATGGGGCTGAATGTGGCTCACTCGAAGGGTCCCTTCCCCTAGAAAAGTCTGTCGGGCCATGGTAGAGCTACCTGCTCCTCTAGCTCGTTCCTGCAGCTCTGACAAGTGTGTGTCATAAGTCTGTAGGCTCTCTACTCGTGATCGCTTGCATTCTCCTTTCTCTCTCTTCTTCTTCTTTTTCGAGGTCTCATCTCCAACATCCTCGGAGACCCCCTTTTACCCTTTTTCTTTCGCTACTCCTATGGGCTCTAGTAGGTCGCCAGATCAAGCTCCTCATTTATATCAGCATCGAGGTCGGGAAGAGTAGGGGTTGCTATGACTGTCGGCTGCCGTGATCACAGCTCCCCCCTTGGCTCTGAAGAGCCGCCAAATCCTCATGGAGGCTACCCGTATCAATTTGCTCGGCCATGCGCATATTGAATCTACTCTAGAACCCATCTAATCTAGCATGTAGGGCCTGTGCAGCTGTCTCTATCTTAGCCTTCGTCCAAGGCTTGACATTCTCCATCATTGACTAAACCTTCCTCTCAGCTATGGTAAGTCTCTTTGCCAACATTTGGTGAAATTCCTGAGGCACTAGGATGTACCCGGCTAGAGTCTAGCTCGAGAGGCTCATGGATGGTGCGGTAGAGGTGCTAGGAGCTGCATTTAAATGTCCTACATTTGTAGCTGGTGTCTCGCCCTACTCTTGTGAAGTGGGGTTATTCATCTATGCGCCCCAATTAGCCGTGATAGCGGGACTGTGGTGGAAAGTCAGGCCCGACTTATGGGGTTCATCTCATCCTGAATAAGGCCAATGTCAATGATTCGCTGCTCTCCAATTAGGCGCTCCTCACCATGATGCACCATAATGCCTGTCTCCATGTATAATCTAAAAATGAGACTTGGGAATAGTATGGTAGTGCTCAATCCCATAGCCCAATCTCACATCTCCTGTGCAATGACCCTTGAAATGCTGATAGGGTATCTGGACATAATACACGCCACCAAAGCTGCTCTGTCCATGCTGAGGGTATTGTTATTAATCGTTGGTGAAAACCGGTGGCACACTAATGTCCAGCAGGCCTTTGCTATGAAATTTAGGGAATTCTTCGTGACCTGCTTGCCACTAGTGACCCACTCTGCCTCCTCTTTATCCTCAGCGATCACATCGGACAACCACTGTATCTGCCTCCTCCTTTCATCAAAGTTGAGCTACTTGATCTATTTCAATGCCTCCATCTGATATTCATATTTTGGCATAACATGTTATGGTATGAACTAGGGACCATATAATATCCGAGCAATAGTGCACTTGGATATATCAACCTCTAGGCCTCTGACCTGGACGCTCTCTATCTTGGGTTGATCTTTCAACTTCTACCCCTCTTTCGCCTTCTACTCCATGGTTGCCAAATAGTTGGCATTGAACTACGGGAAGATTTCTGGAGTGTATTGGTCCAGGGCACTAGCCATCCACTCAAATCCGTAGAAGCTAAATATCCGCTTCATCTCCTCCATCTCGTTCAGTGAATTTGTGAGGATCCACGGCTCTTTTTGAATGCTCCGCCTAGGTTTATATTTTGCGGTGAGAGCAATGCCCTGTTCATATATCTCCTGGGCTCCTGGTACTCTCAATTAGATAGTGTGGTTCTCCCTAGGCGGAGTCTTCTCCTACTCACCATTTGGTGCCTCCTCCTTTGATCCGGCACCACTGATTGCATCTCTGGATTAGGTCTCTTCAGACCCCTCTTCGTCATTAGAGTTGTTCTTCGACTCTTGAGCTCTATTCTCAGCACCCTCCTCAGACTGGGGAGCACCAACAAATGTGGCAGTGTTGTCACGTCTTGGGCTTTGGCCTTTGGTGGTTCAGGTCCCATCAGTGTCTAATGTATCGACCTTATATTCCTCTTATGAACCACTAGGGGAGCTACCTGCTTGATCGGATTCGAAGGTCTCATTAAGCAATGTCCTCCGAGAAGTTGCCTTTAATGCTTTACGCTTCATCATCATTGCACCTGTGGAGAAAAGGGTTAGAATTCCATATTTGAGAAATAGAAAGAAAGAAAATAATTCCTCTGTAGTTTATCACGGGTCAATAGTATGGGTCATACCTTGGAGGTACAATTCATACTGAGACATGTAATATCTCAGGTCAATGTCACGCCTTTGAGGTATGACTGGTACCATGAGTCGTATGAGGATGCCCTTTTAAAACAATTATTCTATATTTTTCTATGACTCATGGTATGACCTGTAAGTCGATTCCACGAGTCGTAGGAAGGATCATACTGTCACTTATGGACTTGACCCTTTTCAGATTCTTGGTATGACTGCCAGGTATGACTCATAGCAGTAAACCATGAGTTGTAGTAGGATTCGTACCTTGTGATTATTTCAATTTGCCTTGGGATAGTCCCAATGAGCCATTCTATGAGTCGTAGTATGAAACCATGAGTCGTAAGAAGGCTTGTGAAGCCTGTCCTTGCGTTAATTTTGGTTTAGTTCGTAGGGGGTTTTAGTTTAAGTTTGGGTACTCCGAATTCCCCAGGTCCAGGAATGCATTTAACCAGTTTTACAACTACTCATTCCTCCCCTCTTTACTCACAACCCGTAACTTCGATTTTTGACAGTTCAATGCACAATTTTCACAAGTTCAAGCTCCTACCTAGTCTCTCATAGCTCATTTACACCACTGGTCATTATCGTTTTATTTTTTTTAAGCATTGAGAGGACCCTCAGGGGGTTTAGCAAGTTTACATGTAGCACACAAGTTATATCTATCAATTTTGAAGAAATACACTTACTTAAATGCCGGTATTTCAATTGTCAAGTAGGAACTTGTTCACTGATTCTTGATGATGAGTTATGGGTGTGAGGGAGTCGTGAGTTTAGGTTTTGTGAGCATGGGAGAGGGGTATGATTCGTTTGAGCTTTTATAGGTCCTTGGGCTGATTTTTTAAAATCTAGGCTAAGTTGGGTAGATTTAAAATTTTTGACTCGTCATGACTCGTACCACCAGCGTAGGAAGGTCCTACGACTCTTCCCTTTGACTCGTAACAGATAGATTGAAAAACTTACTTGTTGACCTATGAGCACATCTTATGGCTCGTACTATTAAGGTACGATTCGTGCTATGACTCATAGGTCTTTTCTTTTCATTGTGGTCCATGCCTTGCATAGTTCATAGCCACAGTGAGTACTACGACCTGTACAAAGAGGTTACGAGTCGTTGAACCAACTGTACCCTGAACTCATGCACTGAAGTACATCTCTGATTCTCACCAAGACTCGTTCTATGACTCGTACAACCCTCTCACGAGTCGTACTGAGAACCATAGCACCTTCCTATTTAGTAATTTTTCCGCCACCTGTTTTTTTCTCCCCTACATACTAAACACGCATTAGTTAATTAACTTGGGTTCCTTTCCAAGTAGCACTTGATTTAACACCACAGCACAATGCAGGTGGCTCAGTTACTCAGAATTCACCAAACCTCCACTTGGGTTGCCTTCTAAGAAGCGTTTGATGTAATGTTACGGCATGATGAAGGTGTCCCGGTTACTCAAAATTCACCAAATCACCACTTGGGTTGCCTCCCAAGAAGCACCTGATTTAATGTCGTGGCACGAATCAAGTCTCTTGACTACTTAGAATCCATCAAGGAACTCAGATTCATCTTCTATTGCTGAGACAACTCTGCATTCTTTCGGTTGCTTCATTGACCGACAGACGTTGAGGGTGACCTCTTATTTATTGAGTCTGAACTTCAACTGGGTAGCCTCCACACCTACTAATGCTCTCCTAGTGGAAAGGAATGGTCACCCCAAAATGATGGGGACCTCAAAATCAACCCATAATCAAGGAGCATGAAGTTTGCTAGGAATATAACTCTATCAACTTTGACAAGCACATTGAACAGGATCCCCACAGGCTTCTTCATAGTTCTGTCAGCTATCAGCAACCGCATGGTAGTCAGTGTGGGGGCTCCCAAGCCTAGATTCTTAAACACAGTCAATGGCATCAAATTGATGCTTTCTCCCAAATCACAGAGTGCCCTTGCGAACTCAACATCGCCAATTGTGCATGGAATAGTAAAGGCACCTGAATCTTCCTTCTTTTGGGCCAGGACCCGTGAAGCTATAGCACAACAATGGTGTACATTATCAACGGGCTCATAGCTCACGGACCTCTTCTTCGTCACAAGGTCCTTCATGAACTTGGCATATCTCGGCATTTTTTCCAATGTCTCGACCAATGGTATGTTTACAGATAACTGTTTGAGCATTGATAAGAATTTCTAAAACTTACCATTCTCCACCTTCTTCTTTATTCTCTGGGGGAACGGTGGAAGTGGTCGTGGAATAGCCTTGTAAATTTGTGTGGCTCCTTATTCAGCTTCAGGCCCATTTTCACCATTTGGGGCCTGAGTCAGCTCAGCATTCTTATTATGTTCCTTCTCAGCAACATCTTCTTCATCTTAGATCATGCTTTCTTTCTTCCTTTCAACTACAACTGGTAGAGGGGGGTTAACAGTTGTCTTTCCGCTGCTCTTCATCACATCCATATAGTGACCATCATTCTTTTGATTCTGGACTATGTTGCTAGGTAGTTTACCCTTTTTCCTAGGGTTCATAGATGTTGACAGTTGCCCTAGCTGCTGTTCGATCTGCTTGATAACCGTCGCATGTGACTCCACTCTCTAACCCATGCTTGATATATCACTACAGATGTCTTTTAGCAGATCATATGTGGACCTCACCTTCTTTAGCATCTCCGTCATCATTCTCTCTAACTTCGACTGTCCAGCCTCCCCCTCACGTGCATTAGGAGGCACATACAATCCAGCTCGGTCATTGCGATAACCATAATTCCTTCTCCAATATCCCTCGTGCTCACGACCTCAAATTCTATCTTTATACCCATTCTAGTTATAGTTGTCTCTATATTGGTTCTGACCTTGGTTTCCAGAACCTTGGTGCCAAGTGTCTTGACCAGACCCTTGGGCATTGGCTCGAAAACCTTCCACCTGGTTGTCCAAGAAGTTTTCCTCCTCCTCAGAATCTGAGTGGTCTGGCCCTGACTATCTTGTCCCTGTGTCCCAACTTCGTTCACCTTTCTGGCTCAAGCTCGCATGATGTGCTTAGTAAGCAAATCCAATAATGTGCGCATATGAGCCAATTCCTGGTCACGCTCTCCTTCTTTCCTACGTTGGTCTGCAGTCAAACCAACAACATATGTACCGGTTGCTGCTTCTATTTCCTGGGTGTGCCATGCTCTATTTGTTTTTTTTCACCCTGTCAAGAATAGTAAAAGCTTGCTCCCATGTGTGACTCATCACTGCTCCTCCCACCACTGTGTCTGGTATTGCTTATGTACTATTGTTCAACGATCTATAGAAAATCTCCAATAGATTGTCATTAGGAATTTTGAGGTTCGGGCACTTTGTCAACATCTTCTTGAACCTCAACCAGGTCTTATGAAGTGCCTCAGTCTTTAGTTGTCGAAATTTATAGATCTCATCCTTAAGCTGCAATATTCTAGAGGGTGGTAAGAATCTCTCTAACAAAGCTTGCTTGAGCTCCCTCCAATTGGTAATGGAGTCGTTGGGCAACTCTGATAACCATAACGTAGCCTCTCCAGACAGAGAGAAGGGGAAAAGTCTTAGCCTTATATCATCTTAGCTGACTCTGGGCAACCTGTACGCCTTGCATATTCCCACAAAGTTCATCAGGTGCAGGTTGACATCGTTAGCTGCATGACCACTAAACACCCCTTTCATGTTCAATAACTGAATCATGGTGCTAGTGATATCTAATTTGGCCCCAGCAGGCAGTGGTGGTGGTACAATGGTTCTGGTTATCCCAACTTCATCGATGTCCGAGTCATCTTCATTGAATAACTGAGGGGCATATCTTTGGTCTCTGTTTCCCCTCCCATGTCGACCAGCATTAACGACCTCATCTCGAGCATCCTCCTCATCCTGAAGTGCAGCTTTCCGAGCTATACGGGCATCTCTCTGCTCTTGGTTTTCATTCTTGCATAGTGCTCATTCAAGTTTGAGATCCAACAGAATCAGGGAGTTTCCACTCCGATGAGTACTTGGTGTTCACCAAGCAATAACCTATGGATATCCAAAAACAAAAAGAAAATGTAATTTAGGAAAGAACAACCAAAAGTCAAATACAAGCAATTAATCTAATCTTAGCTGTATTCCACGGCAATGACACCACTTTTTGATAATGCTCAAACTCACACTTCCTGACAAAGTATGAAGCGGTCATTGTTAATAAAGAACCCAACTAAGAGGTTGGGGTCGAACCTATAGGGAATATGGTAAGATCTAGCCTAATGCCGGTAGTTGAACTTGTTGGTGAGTTATCTCCAAATTGGGGGTTTTTAAGAAAACAATATTAAAGAAAAATTATATTTGTGATGTAAATCAAGTGTCATGACCCGAACGTAGGCCTAGGTCGAGTCACGGGACAAGGAGTCCTGAGAGACTCCAAGTCGACCCATGGCATGAACATACATCTAACTCAATCAAAGAAAGCGGAAGTCTAAGCATAACATATAATCCAAAATATACAACACGAGTTTGAAGTTGAATACAATCTATTTTCTGAAAAGCCTCTAAGTTTGATGAGTCAATAGAACAAGACCCCAACTAACTCTCTAAGTCTAAAACTGAAAATACGCCAACATAACCGAATAAAAAATGGGCCCTCGGTAGATGAGGACTCACCAATAGAGATTGATGCTAACTCTGAAAGTTGGCAAGTGGCGGGGCTGAGTCTGAAGATCAGAGCCTATTTCATGAAACGATACAGCATAGAGTATGCAGTCAGTACGTGGAATGTACCGAGTATGCAAGATAAGTAAAATTGCTTAAATAAGTAAAATCATTTAAAACATGAAAAATATAAAACATGATCAAAATAAGAATCTGAGAGTAGGGCTTGCATGCTATTTTCTGAAATCATGATCTGAACATAACATAACATCATAACTGAATCGATTGACCCAAAGCTGAAATTTGATAATTATAAGTAAAATTGAACATTGGGTCAAACCTTCTTTAACACATATATAGATATCATGATTGATAAACATGCATAACTGAAATCATGAGGAACAATGGAGACTCATCTTATAATCGACATACCACGATAGAGCTTACATGGTCCCAACTATCATACTCAAGTGGGTAGAGCCGTCCCAAGCCTTGCTAGGGCTAAGGATGATACCATGATATTGATATCAAGCTCGAGGCCTATTCGGGGCAAGGGATAGTTCACAAGGGAGGTCCCAAAGTATATATATGATATATATAAACCTATGTTGGTGCGTAGTTCGGAGGCATAGGGTTGATCGACCCTTAGCCTACTCGGTTCTTGACACTACTCCCCAAAACATGATATTTTCTCCATCGTTTTTCAATGGAGCTTACCATCATCTATTGACGAAGCTTAATAATTAATATACATATCAAATCTGAAATCATATATGAGGAGCTCTTGCTCAAACCATACCACAAGCTGAACATAAAGGGGAGTCTTAACTTAATTCTGGAAATCATAAATCATACTAGAACATATTGGCATTGCCCAATACTTTAACATTCTTGAAAATACTTAGTTCACTTGAAAACAAGGTTATAAATATGGGTAACTTGAAAACATACTTTTCATCAATAATATCTCATCATACTTGAACATTCATCATAAATCTCAACCTTCATGAACTTCTCATAAATGGGCATATTAATTTATAAAGATTGAAAACATGATTATATTTGAAAACAATGTAAAACTTGCCCATGAATCATAATTCAATAGTAGAAACATATTTAGATCATACCAATGTAGAAAATTAGGAAAATTCATGCATTGGGATAAAACCCCATAGGATTAACATATCGATTTTCATGAACTATAGAAGGATTGGGCATGGCTGTGAACAATTTCACCCATTCATAACCCTACTTACCTGATAGGATTTGATTCTACCACTTTTCTGATTGCCCAATGAAGAACTGAAGAAAACTTGAAGATAGCCTAAACTCGATCACCTTCTAAACCCTTTAATTTGCATGCATGGATGTGAATGAGCCTAGAATAGATTTACCCTTCATAAAACACTTCATTTCGAGCCTTAAACGACGTAGTTTAGGACCTAGGACTTTTAAATTACAAAAATATCCTTAATGAATTTCCTTGAAAAACTTAACTGCCAATGACAACGGAGGTCAATACAATCTGTTGTGAGCTCAAAAGGTCCATTGTTACCTTTCGTTGCTACTCCCTGAATTCAGGTCTCTGATCCCTCACCACGACCGTACAGGATGGGTCGTTGCTAGCTCAAGCGACTTGTTGCTGTTAGTCGTCGTCACTATCGTAACCTGGGATCCTTTTAAACAACCGCTGACGACAGCCTGTTGTTACCTGCGATGGGTCATTCCATGACTCGTAACTTCCTCCTTGACCAAGGACTTGTCTCACCACGACAACCTCCAACAACTCGTTACATCGAACAATGAGTCGTTCCTAGACTCGTTACTCCAAACTCCGAACTTGCAGTACCTAACCATAAGTGTCCTAACGGGTTATTTGAACCTCCAATGACTTGTACATCAAGTCGTTCTCAAACACATTTTCCAGCCTTCTACCACTTTCCATTTTCAAATCCCGGATCTAGTCTTGGGTACTTCGGGGAAAATTATTCTGCTCTAGGGGAAATTGCCTCTAGCTCTTTGGAGTTCATGCTTTTGAAATAATAGAGCATCTATAATGCCCAAACTCACACTTTCTGAAAATGTATGAAGCAGTCATTGTCAATAAAAAACTGAACTAAGAGGTTAGGGTCGAACCTACAGGGAATAAGGTAAGATCTAGACTAATGCATGTAGTTGAACTAGTTGGTGAGTTGTCTCCGAATTGGGGGTTTTTAAAGAAAACAATATTAAAACAAAATTATATTTGTGATTTAAATCAAGATTCGCAAATAACAAGGGTAAGTGTTCTCCATGGGTTCATAACTACTTTGGGCATACACACGTGATCTATCCACCATGGTTCCCATAACTCCTAGTTGTGTAGGTTTTAGCCTCTCATGGTTGTATGATTACAATTTGAATTCATAGACAAACACATAGTTAAATACTTACAGCAACAATTGAAAGAAAACCAGATTTGAATATCAAAGAACAATCTCAAGAACAATGTAGAAATTCAAGAATTTGATCCCAAAATTGCTCCTCAAAACTTGATAAGAATTCACAAAAATAATTCTTCACATGTCTACTAACTTGATAAGAATTCACAAAAATAATTCTTCACATGTCTACTAACTTGATTCTGTCCTTCTCTAACTGAAATAAAACATAAAAGCTATTTATACAGACATTAGAAACCTTTTCCTAAGCTAATAGGGAATTTTCCATATTTGGTGCAGACTGTGTCAGGATTGAACCTATGACCTGTAGCAGGATTGTACCGGTCATACCTGCTTCTCATAAGTCCTTGGCTGCTATAGATTTTGCTAAGTGTTGGCAGGATGGTACGACTCGTACCTTCATCCTACAAGTCATACAATGCTTTCGTGGTTTAGCCCTGAGAACTATGACATCTTCTGAAATTCTCCATGAGTGTTGAGGTATGACTCGTACCTTCTTCCTACGGCTCATACTGTCTGTAGTGTCTGAAGTTCTTCCAAGTATCAAAGAATCTTCTAAAGTTCACCATGGCTCATAGTACGGTTCGTACATTGATGCTACGATTCGTGAGTCCATCCATACCAGGTGTTTGCCTTTGTACAATTTCCTCTGAATAATTCCACGATTCTAGTTACGTCTTGTACCATCTTGGTACAGCTCATACTGAGAGTCGTATGTTTCCTTCTTCTTACTTTAGCCTTTTGACTTTCATTATGGTTCTCAGTATAACTCATACAATCAAGGTACGACTCGTATTAAGACTTGTACTTTGGCTGATTTTCTGCATTTTAAGGCTTCTTTTGCACATCTTTGCTCCAACACTTATTTTCCTTTAAATCAAAGTAAAAGTGCCTCATATCCATATAAATATACCTAAGTCCAAGATATTTTCTTAGTTTTAAGTGTCGAAAGTGTTGTAAACTCATAGCACATCAGGCATAACCCTTGAAGTCCCACTTAGAACTCACTTACTGATTTCTGTCGCCTACTGCAACGGTCACTTTTCTACTATAGCAAACCCGCTATTGCGATCAGGGCACTTCCACACGGATCTGACAATTATTCTCTTGGTATGTTATAGCGGAACTCTGACCCTAATAATGGTCTCACTGCAGCTGAAATTCTCCCACTGCAGCGGTTCTCCATAACCAGTAGCTCCCAAACCTGTTCTCATATCACTCTCCAACTCAGAATTTTCACGAAAACTCAACCAACTCCTTTATACCCATAACTTAAGCCAATTAGGGTGTTCCAAACTTATTCCCTTCATAATGACATACGGTTCATTATAGATATACCCTTCAACCCTATTTAGTTAAACACAAGTATCTTCAATCGTCGTCTCATTTTTCTTCTACAACCATAGGATATAGGTTTTATGGTTCATGAGATAGTTCTTTCATATTCAAGAGAATAATAATAAATGCAACCATAACTTGCAACTAGCAATCTAAGAAGAGTTTAGTCTAGTGTATTTGAGTTCAAAAACTCAATATGAAAGTAAAAGTGCCAATACCCTAGATTTTTATGATCATTTGAATTACAACACTTTGAAAATGATTTTTGTTCATTAGTTTATTTTACATTTCAAAGTAGTAAGATAATCTCCAAAACAATTTTCCAATTTTTCTTGTGTTTATTCGAATAGTGAAATAAAATGTTAACCTTAAGCAATTAATCTGACAAGTCTTAAAGAGATTTGATATCGAAACTTTACCGTCCTATATTAATTGACGATTACGTGCGCTTGAATGTACTTGGCAACATCAATGCTTCTATTTACTGATTCATTTTAATCAAAAGAGAACATTATAAGAGAAATAGCAGAAGTCTGCAATAACGAGCATAAAACCAAATCCATGCGGAAACTAACTATTACGATCCCCATGAACTTAAAGTCATTGTATATAGGACTCTAACTTACACAATATCAAAGAGTAGAGGAAAGAAATAAAATAAAACAATATTTAATATCTGAAAACAAAGACATCTGCAAGGAGGACTTCGGTAGTCTGGATAGAAATGAGCTCATCCTCAAATTGAATGTCAGTGTCAAACTAGAGATATGGACGGGCTGAACTTCTTGGATCGCAGTCTGCACTCAATAAAAAGAAGTGCAGGAGTAGCATCAATACAACCACTATGTACTGGTAGGCACTATAGGCCGACCTTAATTAGCAATATATATATATATATATATATATATATATCATAATTCAATAAATAACTCAGTATTCAAAACAGACAACAAACATGCAATTCTTTATTCAATGAAACTAGTCCTCGAGCACAAGCGGGCTTGCACACTGCTTAGGCCTTGCTGCAGCGGTAAATTGACCACTGCCTCGATCTCACTGTAGTGGAAATGGTACCGCTGCAACAATACTTCTCTAGGCAGTAGCTTGTCTATTCTTGATAACCTTAAATTTTTCAACAGTTTATAAAAATTATCCACCAAAAATATAATATTCATACACCAAGTCTAACATTATTAATCAACTGAACACGTAACAATTCTCAACAATCAATTCATAAACTCTTCATAGGTTTACACGTAATAATCCTAAATAATCAATTCATTAACTCTTCATAGGTTTACCTGTAATACCCCAAAAGTTTCTAAAAAATAAATGAAAGAATTAGAAATGAGTTTTGCTGAAAAATCTAAATTTTTTTCACCAGAACAACTTGTGGTACAAGTCGTGATGGGAAGTGATGGGTCGTGGTCTCAATCATGGTGGAATTCTAAAGTTGGTGTTCAGACCACGAGTCATACTGCGAGTCGCGAGGTGTAGGCATGACTCGTGGTTAGGAGTCGTGATGATTTTTCGGGTGGTGTCGGGGTATGATATCATGGATCATGGTATGACTTGTAGTAACCACGAGTCATGATGGAAGTTGTTGTCAGGAATTGGCTGGTGAAGGGGATGATGTCACGACTGATAGTACGACTCATTGTAGGACACCACGAGTCATGATATGCAATCATGGTAAGATTTAGAGATACTACAGGGAGGAGCAGTGGTGGCCACGAGAGGTAACCACGAGTCATTACTTTGTGGTACAACTCATGGTGAGAGTTGTGATGACTGGCAGTCCCCATTTTCCAGATTTTTCATTAAGGATATTTTTGTTATTTCTAAGTTCCTAAGTCCTAAACTACATCATTTTAATCTCTCTTAGGAGGATTTTAAGAGGGTTTAGCCTATCCTAATTCATTCAACTCCCATGCATGCAAAAGTAAAGGCTTCTCTTTGAAGATCAAGCTTGAACCCCTCCAATTCTCTCGGGCTTTCAAGGAAGAGTGTGGAATTAGATTTTCCAGGTATATAGGGCCATGAATGAGAGTTCCTTTCACTCTCATGTTCAAAATTCTCTTCAATTCCATGAATTTAAGTTCTAGATCAAGTTCATGATCTTATGGGGCTTATTCCTAATTTTATAAAATTCTCTATGATTTATCTATGGGTCAATTCCCTTCATGTTTCAAATCACGTTTTAAGATCTATGGGCAGATTTTTTTACCTATTTTGATTATTAATTAATAGTTTCAAAATGTAATCAATTTATGCCCAATTATTCAAGTTTCACGAAAAAGTCAAATTTATGATTCTATTATGATTTTGACCTTCCTAAGACCTAAATTATGATTTATGATTTATGATATGATTTCCTTCACGTACTCTTCATGAATTTATGAATTTCAAAGTATAGTAATTTTTCTTAATCATGTATGTTCTTCATGATTTATGAGTTTGGGCAGACTCTCGGGCCTTAATTCATGACAAATTACATATTTCAAGTATGATCAAGTATGTTATGTTTTATCTAGCCATGAACTTCATGTGTGACTCCATGATTACTATACGAGCCTTCATGTGCATGTTTTTAGGAGCCGTGTTTAACACCGAGTAGGCCTAGATTCAAGTAAACCCCGTGGTTCAGAACTACGCGCAAATAGGTTTATGCTTATGGACTCTAGGTGGGTCCCTATTAGTGATATCACGCTATGTACGTCCTTGTCCTGGCAAGCCTGGAGCGGCTCTGTCCACTTGAGCGACATAATAGGGGCATCATGGAAGCTCTATCATCATGGTGTCGGTTAAGACGAGTTCTTCCATTGTTCCTCATGATTTATGCATTGTCATGTTTACAATGTTTGGCTCAAGTTATGTTTCTACAAGGTTTTCCTTATGATTATGGCTAGTTTATGAATTGTTCTGAAAATCTTGAGCCCCATGTTTATGTTATGACTATTATTGCGTGTTTTGAACAGACCTACTCTTATGAACTCTTATGTATTTTAATTGGTCCAATTTATTTATCTTGCATACTCAGTACATTCCAATTACTGACTACATACTCTATGCTGTATCATTTCATGATACAAGATCAGACGTTCAGGATCAGTCTCTTCATTAGCCGATTATCAGATTTCATCTTTGTAGTCAACTGTTGGTGAGTCGTCATCCTTCGAGAACATTCAGATAGTCGTATTATTGCTATTTTTAGTTTTAATTGTTAGTGAGCTAGTTGGGGTCTTATCCCATCAATTTGTCAGTATGTTAGAAGCTTTTCAGACTTAGAGTTATTTTTGGTTTTGGATTTAGTGTTATGTATTTTTGTTGTGCAAATGTTTAATATTCATACTTTTGCTATTTCAGAATTCAGTTTCTTTCCGCCTTGATTATGTTGAGTTAGTTATCATGTTCATGCCATGGATTGACTTGGATACATTTATGGCTCTAGGTTTCATGTCTAGATCTGGGCCTATGTTTGGATCGTGACAAATTTGGTATCAGAGCATTAGGTTTTGAAGTGTACTAGGGTGTCTGAAAGCCACATTCTTTTTCATGGGTGTGAAGCGTGTCACACTTATGAGGAAGAGGCTACAAGACATTTTAGAAAATTTCCCTTCTTGCATGATATATATTGTGCAATGAAATGTCTCTCTATCCTTCTAATTCATGCTATATGTATCATGCCTCCATGTCGAGTTAATGGAAGAAGGAACGACAACGGAAATAGGAATAGCCATGAGAATGGCAATGGAGATGGGCACCATGAAGCCCCACCGGCCCCCGAGGATCATGTGCCTAAGCAGGTTGCCCATGCGGATTTTACGGCAGCTATCCAAATGTTGGCACAAGCATTGACCGCCCAGGTCAACCAACAGGCAGTGGCTCATGTTCCCCAGAATGGGAACGCGGGGGCGGCTAGAGTCAGGGATTTCCTCAAGAATCCCCCTGAGTTTCTTAGGTCGAAAGTGGACAAGGATCCACATGAGTTCATTGAGGAGTTTCAAAAGATCACCTAGGTTATGAAGTGATGGGGAAGGAGTATGCAAAGCTAGCCTCTTATTAGTTGAAAGGGGTTTCTCATATTTGGTACAAGCAGTGGAAGTTTGACCGTAGAGCCATAGAGGGTCCCATTGATTGGGATGAGTTTCTTACCGAATTCTTGGATAGATTCTTTCCCCGAGAGATAAGGGAAATCAAGGCAACAGAGTTTGTGAACCTGAGACAGAAAAACATGACTGTTCGGGTGGTTTTGGGTTATAAAACCGACACGCAAGTGCACGTGGTCGAACAAGTAGTAAATGGCTTTAGTAAGCCAAGTATCGATCCCACAGAGACTTGGATTAGTTGCAATTTGCTCAAGTATACTATATTTTACTTCTAAATATGCCGACAACAACGTAACCAAAAAGTTAATAGTTTGTTTTATAAATTTTTATACTAAAACTAAGAACAATTATCTACTTTGAATCTGAACTATGAATGAAAGCATGCTGAGGTTAAACGAACATGCAATGAAACTGATTATCATCATAAATTGGTTAATCTTTTCTTCCTGTTGCTAGCCAAGAACAATTGCCAAGAGATTAAAACTCTCGTATTTAACCTCACTTAAGAATCATGAACCATCCGTCTACATTTCTGTGATCACATGCAATTCATGTCCTAGCCATACGATTCCGGTTCCTAAATTGACTAATACGACTTTCAAGTATATTTCTATCCTGAAAGCAAATCAAGACCCAATTTTCCCAAATCAAGTAAAGAACATATCCTATTAATTCACAACTTTCCAATTTCGTGCCCTCTCGAGTGAAACCGGACTTTTTAGATGTACATTAATGTAGGCCACACACCAATGCAGTAAGAACAAGAATTAATAGAACAACATGGAAGAAAATATGAAAAACTAGATAATCAATAATCAAATTTCATCACAATTGTTCATAACCTCAGCAAGGAGAGGAATTAGCCACTCATTTGTGGATTAATCATCATAAAACGAGTGTTAATCATACAAGCAATTGAATTAAAGAAGAAAGAAAGAGAAAAAAACCCTGAACGTTTCGTCCCTCAACTACCTGTAACCCACGTCCTTGCTCCACCAAGTCAGAATTATGAAAAATAAACCTAAGTGTGCTATTTATAGTAGTAGGACTCTTTCCCGGAATAACAAGCAACGTGTCACGGAGTGCATCGCGGAGCACTGCCTCCGTGACACGCTACGGACGCGGAGGCTCTCTGGAAATCACCCGAACTTGGCCTCGGCAGCACCCTGCCGTGTTGGCAGCGTGTCACGCTGCTTGGGCAGCGCGTTGGCACCTCTTGATCGCGCAGCCAACCTGCCGTGGCATGTTGCCAACGCGCAGGTGGGCTGTTTTGTGATCAGCCTACCTATCGTGGCACGTTGCCGACGCGTAGGTGGGTTGTTTTATGCCTCCTCTTTGCCGACATTCGCGTGTTAATTCCGTTTCCAAGCCTCTACTTCACCAACTAATGGATTAGTTACTCAAAAGTCATCAAAACCTACAAAACAAAGTCTAATCATGTTGGTTAGCACATATCTTCACTTCATATAAAATTACATGAAAATGTATATAATAACTTAGATAAACAAGACTAATTTAAGTCATAAAGCGTATCTAGGGCATGCTATTTTTGCCTGTGATCAATGACGGTTCAAGAATATGCTCTAGAGTTCACTCGGTTGTCCAGGTATGCGCCAGAGATGGTGGCCGATTAGAGGGCTCGGGTGAGCAAATTTTTGAAAGGGGTAACAGACTATTTTGACAAGGATTGCTAGATCACTATGCTACATCAGGACATCGACTTCTCCCTATTAGTTTCGTATGCCAGGAAGATGGAGGCAGTGCATTTGAGGGAAAGAGAGGCCAAGAGCGCCAGCACAGATAGTTTTGGGTTCTCCCAGTAGAGGTTGGGAAGTCCCACCAAAGGTCGTCGACCTCAGCACCATCATCAACCAGTGTTCCATCCAGGTCTTGGGGTGATCATAGGAATAGGGCATCAGGTTCTAGGGGACAAAGGAACCCACCGGTGGAGTGCACATTTCCAGTTTATGGAAAATGTGGCAAGAACCACATAGGAGAGTGCTTGAGTGGATCTGATATTTGTTTCAGATATGGGAAATCCGAGCACATGCACCGGGAGTGTCCTTTGGCTAGGCAGGGTAATGGCAGGGGTTGTACTCAGGCTACCAATTCAGCAGCAGCTCCAACAGCACATCTTCCTCGATGGGGCATATCCACTAGTTCAGGTGGTGGGAAGCATCAGAATAGGTTTTATTCCCTAGCATCTCGTCAGGAGAAGGAGGTCTCCGCAGATGTAGCCAAATGTTACGAGTACTCCATCTATGATGCTTATGCATTGTTAGATCCAGGGCTTACTTTAACTTTTGTGACGCCCTATGTTGCTGGTAGTTTCAGATGTAGTCCTGAAATCCTATTAGAACCTTTCTCAGTCTCTACTCCAGTAAGTGACTCAATTATAGCACGATGCATATACAGAAATTGCCTTGTCACAGTTCTTCAGAAAGTCACCTAGGAAGATTTAGTAGAGTTATCCAAAACAAATTTTGATGTTATCTTTGGCATGGATTGGCTATATGTATGTTATGCTTCAAGAAATTGTAGAACACGTGCAGTAGAGTTTTAGTTTTCAGGTGAGCTAGTCCTAGAGTGGAAGGGTAGTTTAGTTGTGCCTATAGGTCACTTCATTTCCTACCTTAAGGCTAGAAAAATGATCTCTAAGGGTTGCGTGTACCATCTAGTTCAGGTTAAGGACGCTACATTCGCAACCTCGACCATCTAGTTAGTTTCTATAGTATGTGAGTATCCAGGGATGTTTCCATATGATCTACCAGGAATCCCTCCCGAGAGGGAGATCGACTTTGGTATTGACCTCCTTCTCGACATGCAGCCTATATCTATTCCTCCTTACATAATGGCTCCAGCTGAGCAAAAGGAGTTGAAGGACCTCTTAGACAAGGGTTTTATCAGACCTAGCAAATCTCGGTGGGGTGCACTAGTTCTGTTTTTCCAAAAGGACGGTTCCCTTTGGATGTCCATTGACTATCGGCAGTTGAACAAGGTCACAATCAAGAACAGCTATCCTGATAACGCTTCAGTTATGGCTCGTACCATCTTGGTACGGCTCGTACAGAGTCGTACTTTGCCTTCCTCTTATTCCAGCCTTCTAGTTTTGACCACGATTCTCAGTACGACTCATACAATCAAGGTACGGCTCGTACTGAGGTTTGTACTTGGCTTATTTTCTGCACTTTTATGCACCTTTTGCACATTTTTCTCCAACACTTATTTTCCCTGAAAACAAAGTAAAAGTACCTCTTATCCATATAAATTTACCCAAGTCTGTGCTATTTTCTCAGTTTTAAGCGTCGAAAGTGCTGTAATCTCACAACACATCAACACCCTCAACTTAAGACTTTTACATTTCCTCAGATAAAGAAAACAAAAAACTAAAAATGATGCTTAACTAGAAAATAAACCTAGGATACTACAGCCAACATTCAACCAAAACTTGCACTATAAACTCAAACAACTTTTGGCCCTTTTCCCATAAACCTAATAAACACATGCACATCAAGCAACCACAAAATATGATAAACAGGGATCAAGATATGTCATCTAGCTATTAATATATAATCAAGTTCTCACCTATGCTTTTCACACAGACAATTCATATAATTAAACATAAATCATATACCCTCACAGCAAATGAAGTCCTTCACTCATAGATATAGAAAAACATGAAACATGGGACTGAACAAGTAAGACTCTCACTCTCAAAAAGAAGTTTCAAATACTACATGTCGGATACTATAGGCTTGCCCTTATTTTCTTTACTTCGTGTTGTTGGATGGTCAAGCTAGGATCATTGTAGGACTTGATTCAACTTGTAATGTAGGCTTTTGGTCTAGTTATGGTAGATATGAAATCTTTTTAGTAACTAAACCCCTCCTTGTCACTACATACATGTGGCTCCATTTTTTCACTTTTTCACCATTTTTGCTTTGTCAACTTTTTCCTCCTTTTTCACAATTTTTATGCACTTGTATTGATGTGGTGTGTTTCTTCAAATTTTGATTCATCATTCTCTTTTTGCATCTTTTTTTTTCAATTTTTCTTTTCTTTTTCTTTTTCTTCTTATTTTTTCACACCACACCTCATTTTAAACACTTTTTCTTTTCTCTTCCTTTTTCACCTCTCCAAGATTTATAAATTCCTACTCTAGCCACCCTCAACTTAGGAATTTTGCTTATGTTGAGCTTCACAATGTCCAAGGAGGGACCAGGGTCAAAACAGGTTCATTATAAAAAATGGGTACGGTTAGTTGGTTAATCAAAGAAAAATGGTTCATTTAAGGTTCAAAATCAGGATCAAGGGAATAATATCATTTTGGTGGGGTTATTTAAGCTAAAAATAGGCTAAACAAAAATTCCTATGATCATTTTCTTACCAACTATCCTGAAACCTATGTAAAGATCAACCAGGAAAGTTCTAGATCCTCTACTCAGTATTGAACTTGGTATTAGACCTCACTCACATATGGTACATCTCTTGCATTCATTCTACCTGTCCGGTTTATACATGGATAATAAGAACTACTCATGCTAATACACTAAATGACATAAAAATATCCATAAAAATGATGCTTTGCAATCATCAAGTACATAGCTAATCATCAAAAAATTTTAAACAGGGTCAATTTTCACAAATTCAAAACTAGTACAATTTATTGGCTAAGTACTCCTAAGCTATTTTTTAATCAAACAGAAACACAAAAAATAAAATTCTAAACATGTCGGTTCTACTAGATAGCATGACCGAGGGAAAAAAACATGACAATAAAAACCCTCAGACGAATCCAAAAAAATCCCAAAGATACAAGTACACCCCCTCCCCTTTTCAAAAAACATGCTTTGTCCCCAAAGCATAGAATGTGAAGCAGAAGGAAGGGAACATACCTGTGGCTACTCATACTTCACCATCTATGGGTTGTCTCCCATGCAGCGCCTGATTTAACATCGTGGCAATACATAACTTTCGTGATTCTACAGGCATCATCAAGGTACACCACCTCAATTCCTCTTATTTCCTGTGTATCTCCCAAATATAGCTTTATTTTTTGCCTGTTCACCTTGAACCTTTTTCCATCTTAATTCTCAAGTTCCACTGCACTGTATGGGGACACATTCACCACTCCATATGGTTCCATCCACCTAGATTTCAATTTTCTAGGATGCAATAGAGCCTTGAGTTGCACAGCAGGACCAAATCACCAGTGTTGAATTCTCTCTTTGCAATCTTCTTATCATGATATATCTTCATTCTTTATAAACGGCTGAACTCTTATAAGACCAAAGTTGGAATTCATCTAGCTCATTGAGCTGGTCAAGTCTCAACTTGGCTGCTTCATTCCAATTTAAGTTCAGCTTTTTCATAGCCCATAATGTCTTATGCTCTAACTCAACCTACAAATGACATGACTTTCCATAGAACAGCTGATATGGAAATGAACCAATGGGGATCTTATGAGTTGTTCGATAGGCCCACAGCACACATCGAGTTTCCTAGACCAATCTTTCTGGTTAGTATTCACTATTTTGGCCAAAATGGTCTTTATCTCCCTGTTTGAAACTTTCATCTGCCCACTTAACTAAGGATGGTAAGGTGTTGCGACCTTATTCTTGACGCCATATTTTTCCATCAGGGTTCTAAAGAGACGGTTACAAAAGTGTGATCCATCATCACTGATGATTGCTATGGGAGTACCAAATCTAGTGAATATGCGCTTCCGCAGAAATGCAGCGACACTTTTGCCTTCGTTGTTAGGTAGTGCAATAGCATACACCCATTTGGAGATGTAATTGATGAAGGGAGTAGTCACGCACTTCATAGACATATTTTATCATAATTTACTATGTTTTGAGAACAAAGTATGTGTGTTTGCATGTGTTTATGTCATATATTTGTGAAAATTAGCTAACGCATGTGATTAGATGTTTTCAGGGTTAAAAAGGATGGATTTGAATGTATTTGAGCCTTATGGAATGAAGATGAAAAGAAGTTGAAGTCGTGAGCAGAGGTTGAGTTCGAAAGATGTAGAAACAGTGTACCGAACGGGTTGAGGTAATGACTCGTTACGTCTGGTAATGAGTCTTTAAGTCAATTGTGGAGACTCGAAAGAGAAATTTTGAGAAAAGTCGAGTGAAGGTAACGGAAGACATCACGAATCGTCAGGTGTTGGCATGACTTATTGTGAGAGCACTGGTAGGAATCATCAGGTGCATTGGAATTTTTGAGAGTTAGACCACGAAGGGCCTAATGACTCGTGCCCATGCACAACGAGTCGTTAGGTGACCCGTTGCCACAACTGGCAACGCGGCAAGGCTTCCAAAATGGGAAAAAACTGGATTTCCTACTTCAACTAGGAAAAGGAAAATTAAATCCCTAGCCAAATTCATCAAGGAATGAGGAAAGCATCTAATTACTATAAATACCCTTTATTTTCATGTAATAGCTATCAAGCTTTAGATCAAGTTTCAAGTTCAAAAGTCTTCAAGTAGGATTAGAGTTTTAAGTCTCAAGTTTTTAGATACAAGTTTGGTGTCTTACATTTGGAACTTCGAGACGATTGTTGAATTGTTCTTCTTTATTGTTGAAATAATCAATTTAGTTTCTTCCTATCAATGTTGTAAGTATTAAGTTTTTCTTTTATCTGTGAAATCTATTAATTTACTTATAAACATGATAGGCTAAAACCACCACAACTAGGGTTTTGGGAACCATGACAAATTAACACACATAGGTAAAATACTTAGTGATTCTTGAACGGAGTTCAGACGACACACATTACTTCATACGGAAGAGACCAATCTGGTGTTATAATAATGGGAGCAGTGGTGAGTTTATCTTTCAAGCTCTCAAAGGCCTTTAGACATGCCTCATCAAATACGAACTTCACCTCCTTCTCAAGCAATTTGCACAATGGTTGTGCAATCTTTGAAAAGTGCTTAATGAACCTCCTATAGAATCCTGCATGCCCTAAAAAGCTTCTGACCCTTTTTATGGAAATAGGTGGTGGCAATCTTTCTATAACTTTAATTTTTGCCTTTTCCACCTCAATCCTTTTCCAGAGATTTTGTGACCCAACAGTATTCCTTCCTTGACCATAAAATGACATTTTTCTCAATTTAGGTCTAGATTAGTTTCTTCGTATCTGTTCAACACTTTTCCCAAGTGCTTGAGGCAAGATTTGAATGAGTCACCCACAACTGAGAAGTCATCCATGAATACCTCTATGGTGTCCTCCACCATATCAGAGAATATTGACATCATACAACGTTGAATATTCTCGGTGCATTGCACAATCCAAAAGGCATTCTTCTAAAAGAAAACGTTCCATACAGGAAGGTGAAGGTAGTCTTTTCTTGATCTTCCGAGGCTTCAATTATCTGATTGTACCCCGAGTAGCCATCAAAAAAACAATACCATCCTCCACCTGCCAACCTGTTAAGTATCTGATCCATGAATGGCATTGGAAAGTGGTCTTTCTAGGTCTAATGGTTGAGTTTCATGAAATCCATGCATACTCTCCATCCTGTGACTAGTCTTGTCGGTATCAGCTCATTCTTATCATTGGGAACCACTGTGATCCCACCTTTCTTTGGCACACACTATACCGGACTTACCCACTTACTATCCACAATGCGGTAAACTACACAAGAGTCTAGCCACTTGATAATCTCCTTTTTCACTACTTCTTGCATTGGTGGGTTCAGGCGTTGCTGATACTCTATACTTGGTTTGCAGTTTGGATCGAGCTGTATTTTGTGAGTAGATATGCTTGGAGGGATTCCAATGATGTCTGCTATTGTCCAGCCAATTGCCTTTTTGTGCTTTTTTAATACTGTGACCAAAGCTTCCACTTGCCAGTCAGTCAAGTCTGCTGCAATAATTACTGGAAATGTGTTGTCCTCACCCAGGAATGCTTATTTAAGGTGAGAGGTAATAACTTCAGTTCAAGAATTGCAGCTCCTCCATGATGGCTTTGTTGGTGGAGTCACACAGTTCTTCAAGTCAAGGTCTAACTTCTTTGGTTTGAAGTTATATGACCCCATTCCTTCTATGGTATTTACCAACTCCATGTACCCTGGTACTCCATCTCCTCCATAATTCATCAAGACAACTTCTAGTGTGTTAATATTCATCATCTCTCTTGCAGGCGCTAGCAACCTCTTGTCTTCCATCTGGGTTTTTGCAAAGGTAGCTCCCTTGGTGTTGGCGTAAATGAATAACAGGAGAAAAACAAAGAAAATATGAGAAAATAACACCCAAAAGTTAAATACAAGCAATTAATCTAAGCTTGGCCGTATTCCTCGTCAACAACGCCACTTATTGATAACGCTCAAGCTCACACTTCCTGGCAAAGTATGAAGCGGACGTTATCAATAAAGAACCCAACGAAGAGGTTAGAGTCGAAACCATAGGGACTAAGGTAAGATCTAGACTAATGCCAGTGCTTAAACTTGTTAGTAAGTTATCTCCAAATTGGGGGGTTTAAAGAAAAAAATATAAAAGCAAGATCAAAATTATAGTTGTTATCAAGATTTGCAAATAACTAGGGTAAGTATTCCCCATGGGTTCATAACTACTTCAGGTATACACATGTGATCAATCCCAATGCTTATGTTACACCTCGTAAGTTTCTAATGAGTAGTCGGCCTATTCGTACATTGGTTAAGAGTCTTAGAGTGCAACATGCACGAGAAAGGGCCCGGGAAAGGTCGAACGAGCACGGGATCAAGATCACGTGGGAGAAGGCTGGAGCAGGCCGCAACAGGGACGGCATGTCACAGACCCCCTCCGTCGCACGTTGGGCTCCGTGGCACACCCGTAAACTACCGTGATAGGGTCTGTTCCACGGACCCCTATCCATCGCCTCAAGTATATATAAGTTCCTCCCTTTGATTTTATGTTGTTCCCCAAGTATATATACGGGAAGAGATGGAAAACACAAGGGAAACAAATAAATTTCCATCGTTAGACGCTGTGAAACACTGCCCGAATTCAAATTAACTTCGGGTATTGAAGTTTAAGGCTGCAGGGAACATTACTACGGAGTTAGTTTCACGAAATTCGCCCGGCGAATCGTAGCCCACTAAGCCAAAGTTGTCAGAATTGCGTCAAACTAATTTCTATATGATCACAGGATTCAATCAAGCATTTCTCTCTTCTGGACTTTCAAGAAATTATGAGTTTTCAACCGTGTTCCGTTAAGTTGAAATATAGTTAATATTTATATATAAAGTTATTGTTTCCGCTGATTTTAGTACTGAAATTAGTATTATTCTCTCATTCATACGGTTTCAATTGAGAAAAGCTATTGAATACGAATCCAAACTCACCAGTTAAGCAGAAATCACCAATCCAAGTATGTTACGGTGAATCCCTTCGGCAAGTTAGTTTCTTCAGTATCATAACTTGGTTTGAATCCCAGTAAGAATACCGTAAGTATATTCATTATAACTAGCTGTTGTTGTTAGCCGAGACCAGCATTCCATGGTTAGTATGGGATTGACTATGTCCTGTATATCCTTTCATAACAAACCCCATGGTTACTAGCTGTGTCGACCCCCGTGAGGGGCTAGATGACGTCGCTCCAAGGAGCGGTATGCCATCCGTGAGGGACAAAGATGAGGTTCGAGGTCCTCATACAGTACACTCCATGGCTGGACTACTCTTATGCCATATCGACACGCCCCATCGAGTTTTGTACCCGGGGTACAGACAGCACGAGTCCACCAGACTCAAACACAACTATAGTTCAAGGGCCGAACAGGTTCAGTTGCAAACCGACGGGATGGGTAGGACGGCTATAGTTATTATGTGAGCAGTATGAACTTATTAGGGGTATATAGCTTGAAGTATACCATCACAGCTTATGGGATCCCCGAGTAGGTTGTTTTGTGCTGGTAGTACCTTTCGGGTTATGGGGGCTAGGTAAGGTTCTTGGTTGCTTTAGTTATTGATAAATTAGATGATAGAAAGTTCAACTATTTAGGTATGATCTCTACTCCTCCATTTTAGTTTTTCTTAGTTTCATTTCTTTATTTCAGTTATTTACAATTACTGCCTTACATATTCGGTACATATTGTACTGACGCGCTTCCTGGGGAGCTGCATTACTTGCCTGTAGGTACGGATAGATGAGGAGCAGGTGTCTCTTAGCTTCTAGCCAGGATTTTTAGCACAATCGGCTCCTTTCCTCTGGAGCTTGTAGATATAAGGTTTACTCCTTTTGATTGTACAGTTTATGGGTAGGTCAGGGCCCTGTACCGACCATCATATTACTCCTAGAGGCTTGCAGATTGTTTTTATTTCCCTATGGTTAGCTTTTGGTGGACGTGTGGGGCCCATGTGTGTTTTAGTTTATGTGTTGGCCATGTGGGGCCTTGTTTAGTTGTCAGTTAGCGCCCTTGTAGGCCATAGCTTAGTGTAGCACTGGATTTACCGTTCATTCATAACTAGATGTCATGATGGTCTTGTCGGCCCGCATAGGATTCCCTGTTATTCTGGTTAGCTGTTTTTCCCTTACAGGTGGCTATAATGCCTTGTCAGCCAGAGGTTGTATTTACAGCCGAGATATAGCCCGTTGTTTTCTTGATATGGAGAGTAGGCCTGCACCAGGAATGCACAGGCCTAGTTAAGTCAGTTCAGACCCTAGTTGAGCACTAGGTGCCAGTTGTGCCTCCCAAGATGGGGCGTGATAGCTTACTATTGAACTGACAACTAGGGTTCATCCAAACGACAGGTTCGTCTCTATTGTATGACTTTACTCAATCACCGAGTCAGGTTTCATGAGCGAGTTCTTTCTAACTGTTATCAATATGTTTCAAATTTAACTATCCTGTGACCATAACTCAAGTTAATATAATGATCATAAAGACCAAGGCTTTGTTGTAATTCTCTTTTCCTAATCTCTACTTCTCTAGGTTCAAGCAAGTAAAAAATCTGGGCAAGTCCTAACGTTGTACACCGTTAAGAAACGTTTAAAGATGAAGAGAATACAATACAAGCATTTAGCATTAGTTTTGAATCACTTTTGTGTAACCCTATTTCATTAATCCACCATGGTTCTCACAACCCTAGTTGTGGAGGTTTTAGCCTCTCATGATTGTAAGATTATATTTTGCATTCATAGACAAACACATAATTAAATACTTATAATAATAATTGGAAGAAAAACCTTCTTTGAATATCAATGAACAATCTCAATAACAATTGATAAAATCAAGTGTTGATCCTAAGAGTTTCTCTCCAAAAATTGATAAAAATTCACAAATAATACTTTTCTCACATCTCTACTACTTTCTCTCTTTCTTTTCTTACTAAAATAAAACATAAAAGGTATTTATACAGACATTAAAAACCTTTTCCTAAGCTAACAGGGAATTTTTCATATCTGGCGCCGACTTGACTCACAACTGATCCTACAACCCGTAACATGATTATATGGGTCGTACCTGCCTCTCATACATCCCTTGGCTGCTGCAGATTTGTCTAAGTGTTGGCAGCTAGTACGAGTCGTACCATAGTCCTATGAGTCGTACAATCCATCTGTGGCTTGGCCTAGAGAACTCTTACATCTTCTGAAGTTTTCCTCGAGTTTTGTGATATACCTCATACCAACCACTTATGACCCGTACCATGAGCCGTTGGGAGCTTTAATTATTCTTAAAGACTTGGCATAACTCAAATACAACAAGAAAGTACAAGTCATGGGAGGAAGGTACGAGGTGTATCACAACACTCATGGAAAACTTTAGAAGATGTCAGAGTTCTCAGGGCCAAGCCATGGATGGATTGCACAACTCGTAGGGCCATGGTATGAATCATACCAACTGCCAACACTTAGACAAATCTGCAGCAGCCAAGGGATGTATGAGAGGAAAGTACGACTGGTACAGTCCTATTATAGGTCGTAGGATCAGTCGTGAGTCAAGCCCGCGCCAGATATGGAAAATTCCCTGTTAGCTTAGGAAAAGATTTTTAATGTCCATATAAATACCTTTTATATTTTATTTTAGTAGAACAAGAAAGAGAGAAAGTAGTAGAGACGTCTGAAAAGTATTATTTGTGAATTTTTATCAAGTTTTGGAGAGCAATTCTTAGGATCAACACTTAATTTTATCAATTGTTCTTGAGATTGTGCATTGATATTCAAAGTAGGTTTTTCATCCAGTTATTATTGTAAGTACTCAATTATGTGTTTGTCTATAAATGCAAGATGTAATCTTACAATCATCAGAGGCTGAAACCTCCACAACTAGGGTTGTGGGAACCATGATGGATTAACGAAATAGGGTTACACAAAAGTGATTCAAAACCAATGCTAAATGCTCGTATTGTATTGTATTCATCTTTAAACATTTTTTAACGGTATACAATGTTAGGACTTGCCCGAATTCTTTACTTGCTTGAACCTAGAGAAGTAGAGATTAGGAAAAGATAATTACAACAAACCCTTGGTCTTTATGATCATTATATTAACTTGAGCTATGGTCACAGGATTGTTAAATTTGGAACAAATTGATAACGATTAGACAGAAATTGCTCATGATACTTGGCATGGTGATTGAGTATAGTCATCCAATAGCGACGAACCTGTCGTTTGGATGAACCCTAGTTATCAGTTCTACAAGTAAGCATTGGGATTGACCACATGTGTATACCCGAAGTAGTTATGAACCCATGTGGAACACTTACCCTAGTTATTTGCAAATCTTGATAACAGCCACAATTAGAATCTTGCTTTAATATTGTTTTTCTTTGAACCCCCAATTTGGAGATAACTTACTGACATGTTTAAGTATTGGCATTAGTCTAGATCTTACCTTATTCCTTGTGGCTTCGACCCCAACCTCTTTGTTGGATTCTCTATTAACAATGTCCGCTTCATACTTTGCTGGGAAGTGTGAGTTTGAGCATTATCAAAAAGTGGCACCGTTGAGTTTGATCCGTAGGTTCCACCCGTACCAAGAGATTTCCTTGTGCAATTTTCTCTTAAGATTTTTACAACTCTTGTTATGGCTTGTACCATCTTGGTATGGCTCATACTGAGAGTCGTACTTTGCCTTCTTATTCCAACCTTTTGATTTTCACCACGATTCTTAGTATGACTCATACAATGAAGGTATGGCTCGTATTGAGGTTTGTACTTGGCTGATTTTCTGCACTTTTATGCACCTTTTGCACATTTTTTCTCCAACACCTATTTTCCATGAAAACAAAGTAAAAGTACCTCATATCCATATAAACATACCTAAGTCGATGCTATTTTCTCAATTTTAAGCATTGAAAATGTTGTAAACTCACATCATATCATATCCTCTACCCAGAATTGATGACTTGTTTGATAGCTTCAGGGTGCCAAGTGTTTTTCAAAGATAGACCTCAAATCCGGATATCATCAACTCAGAGTTAGAGAGAGTGACATTCTGAAGACAGTCTTTTGGACATGGTATGGTCACTATGAGTTCATAGTTATGTCTTTTGGACTAACGAATGATCCTGCAACTTTTATGGATTTGATGAACATGGTGTTTAAATCATATTTGGAGTTGTTCGTGATCGTATTCATAGATGAGATTCTCATATACTTTAGAGAGAGAAGGAGCATGTCGCTCATTTAAGGGTGGTCTACAGACTCTTCAGGATCGCCAATTATATGCTAAGTTCAGCAAGTGTGAGTTTTGGCTAGACTCAGTAGCATTTTTGGGTCATGTGGTGTCAAGTGAGGGGAGGGTATATAGGTGGACTCTCAAAAGATAGAAGCTGTGAAGAATTGGCCCAAACCAATTAATCCTTTAGATATTAGGAGTTTCTTGGATTTAGCTGGTTACTACAAGAGGTTAGTTGAAGGGTTTTCATCCATTGTAGCACAGTTGACTAAGTTGACCTAGAAGAAAGTGAATTTTCAATGGTCGGAGGCCTGTGAGAAGAGCTTCCAAGAGTTGAACACTCGACTCACCTCAGCACCAGTGTTGACTCTACCTAAAGGTACCGATGGATTTGTGGTATATTGTGACACCTCGAGAATCAGCCTTGGTTGTATGTCAATGCAACACGATAAGATTATAGCCTATGCTTCCAGGTAGCTTAAGGTCCATGAAAAGAACTATCCGACTCACGACCTTAAGTTGGCAACGATAGTATTTTCTTTTAAGATTTTAAGACACTACCTATACGGGGTCCACATGGATGTGTTTACATACCACAAGAGTCTACAGTACGTGTTTACTCAAAAGGATCTAAAATTGCGACAAAGAAGGTGGTTGGAGCTTCTTAAAAGTTTATTATATGTGTGTCCTTTATCATTCGGGCAAGGCTAATGTGATGGCAGATGCTCTTAGAATACTTTCTATGGAGAGTGTGTCTCATGTATATGAGGGGAGGAAAGAGTTGGTGAAGGATGTGCATCGCCTTGAATGACTAGGAGTTCGCCTTGTTGATTCGCCAGATGGTTGTGTCATTGTTTCGAATGGTTCAGAATCCTCTTTAGTGACTGAGGTCAAGGCTATCCAAGATAAGGATCCTATTTTGGTAAAGTTGAAGTAAGCGGTTCAGAATCATAAGGTTGAGGTCTTCTCCCAAGGGGGATATGGTGTACTTCGATATCAGGGACGTTTGTGTGTTAGGGTGTTGATGACTTGAGAGATTGGATGCTGCATGAGGCTCATGGTTCCCGATAATTTATACATCTAGGTGCCACCAATATGTATCGTGACCTACGAGAAGTTTATTGGTGGAGTGGCATGAAGAAGGACATAGCAGAGTTTGTGGCTAAGTGTCTGAATTGTCAACAAGTGAAAGTTGAGAATCAAAGACCTGGAGGTGTGCTACAAGACATCAGTATCTCTACTTGAAATTGGGAGGAAATAAATATGAACTTCATTACAAGGTTGCCTCGTACTCGTCAACAGTACGACTCCATTTAGGTGGTTGTAGACAAGTCAACTAAAGTAGCTTATTTTGTACTATCAAAACTACTGACTATGCAAAAGATTATGCCAAGTTGCTCATTTGGGAATTAGTTTGGTTGCATAGGGTTCCTTTGTCCATCATATCAAAGGGGGGTACTCAGTTTACCTCCCAGATTTAGAAGTTGTTTCAGAAGGGACTTGGTACTCAGGTCAAGCTTGGTACAGCTTTTCACCTACAAATCGATGGTCAGGCTGAGCGAACCATTCAAACTCTTGAAGATATGTTGAGAGCATGTGTGATTGATTTCAAAGTTAGTTGGGATGACCATTTACCTCTTATCGAGTTTTCTTACAACAATAGTTACCATTCAAGCATTCAGATGGCTCCATTTGAGGCTCTTTATGGGCGGAGATATAAATTGCCTATTGGTTGGTTTGAAGTGGGTGAAGCTACATTGATAGGACCAGAGTTAGTTCACAAGGATATGGAGAAAGTTCAGCTTATAAGGGAAAGGCTGAAAAAGCTCAGAGTCGTCAAAAGTCCTATGCAGATGTGAGGAGGAGAGAACTTGAGTTTGAAGTTGAGGATTGGGTGTTCCTGAAAGTGTCTCCCATGAAAGAAGTGATGAAATTCGGAAAGAAAGGGAAGCTTAGCCCCCGATATGTTGTCCTGTACAAGATTTTGAGACGTGTTGGCAAGGTGGCCTATGAGTTGGAGTTGCCCTCAAAGTTAGCTTCAGTACATCCAGTTTTCCATGTTTCACTCCTGAAGAAGTGCATTGATCACCCGACTTTGGTTGTTCCAGTGGAGAGCATAAGTGAGAAGGATAACCTTAGCTATGAGGAGGTATCAGTTGAAATTCTTGATTGTCAGGTTCAGAAGTTGAGGAATAAGGAGGTATCTTCAGTAAAGGTTTTGTGGAGTAATCAGCATGTTGAGGGAGCTACGTTAGAAGCCGAGGATGATATGATGGTTAAATATCCGCATCTTTTCCCTTTTGGCTCAGTTCCAGCTTGACGTCTAGTTTCCTCCTTGATACTTTGTTTAGTTTCATGTCTAGTTCATGTCTCTCAGTTTCCTGTTTGTTAGTGCATATATGTGTGATTCATGAATTCAGTTCAGTCAAGTGATTCAGTCCAAAGTCAGTCACTCCATCAATTTTCAACTTCAGAGTTCAGTATTTGGGATGGAAGGTCCTTTCCCAAGTTATTCAGTATGTTTACCCACATTCAAGGATGAATGTTCCCAAGGGGGAGATATTGTAATACCCCAAAAGTTTCTAAGAAATAGATGGTAGAATTAGAAATGAGTTCTGCAGAAAAATCTAAATTTTTGCACCATAACGACTCATGGTACAAGTCGTGATAGGAAGTGACGGGTCGTGGTCTCAGTCGTGGTGGAATTCTAAAGTTGGTGTCCAGACCATGAGTCAAACCATGAGTCATGAGGTGTAGGCACAACTCGTGGTTAGGATTCGTGATGAGTTTCCTGGTGGTGCTGGGGTATGATATCACGGATCATGGTACGACTCATAGTAAGTAACCACGAGTCGTGTTGGAAGTCGTGGTCAGGAATTGGCTACTGAAGGGGATGATGTCCCAATTAATAGTACGACTCGTGGTAGGATACCGCGAGTCATGATATGCAATCTCGGTAAGATTCATAGATACTACATGGAGGAGTAGTGGTGACCACGGGAGACAACCACGAGTCATTACTTTGTGGTATGACTCGTGGTGAGAGTCGTGATGACTAGCAGTCCCCATTTTCTAGATTTTTCATTAAGGACATTTTTGTATTTCTAAGCTCCTAAGTCCTAAAATACATTATTTTAAGCTCTGTTAGAAAGATTTTAAGAGGGTTTAGCCTTTTCTAATTCATTCAACTCCCATGCATGTAAAAGTAGAGGCTTCTCTTTGAAGATCAGGTTTGAAACCCTCTAATTCTCTAGGGCTTTCAAGGAAGAGTGTGGAATCAGAATTTTCAACTGTGGAATAAGATTTTTCAAGTATGTAGGGTTATGAATGAGATTTCCTTTCACTCTCATGCTCAAAACTCTCTTCAATTCCATGAATTTAAGTTCTAGATCAAGTTTATGATCTTATCGGGCTTATTCCTAATTTTATGAAATTATCTATGATTAATCTATGGGTCAATTCCCTTCATGTATCAAATCATATTTTAAGATCTATGGCAGATTTATACCTATTTTGATTATTAATTCATAGTTTCAAATTTTAATCAATTTATTCCCTATTATGCAAGTTTCATGAAAACCCCGTGGTCTTAGAGCTATGCACATACATAGGTTTATGCTTATGGACTTTAGGTGGGTCCCTACTAGTGATATCACGCTATGTACATCCTTGGCCTGGCAAACCTGGGGCGGCTCTGCCCACTTGAGCGAGATAGTTGGGGTACCCTGTAAGCTCTATCATGATGGTGTCGGTTAAGATGAGTTCTCCTATTGTTCCTCATGATTTATACATTGTCATGTTTACAATTTTTTAACTCAAGTTATGTTTCTACAAGGTTTTCCTTATTATTATGACTAGTTTATGAATAGTTCTAAAAATATTGAGCCTTATGTTTATGTTATGACTATTATTGCATGTTTTGAACAATACTACTCTTATGAACTCTTATGTATTTTGATTGGTCCGTGTTATTTACCTTGCATACTCAGTACATTCCAAGTACTGACCGCATACTCTATGTTGTATCATTTCATGATACAGGCTTAGACGTTCAGGATTAGTCTCTTAATTAGCCGATCATTAGAGTTCATCTCAGCCAGCAATTGGTGAGTCCTCATCCTTCGAGGACCTTCAGATAGTTGTCTTGTTACTATTTTCAGTTTTAGATTCTTAATAAGATAGCTGGGGTCTTATCCTATCAGCTCGTCAGTATGTTAGAGGCTTTTCATACATAGAGTTGTTTTCAGTTTTGGATTTAGTGTTATGTATTTCCATTGCACAAAGTTTTAATATTCAGAGTTCAGTTTCTTTCCGCCTTGATCATGTTGAGTTAGTTATCATGTTCATGTCATGGGTTGACTTAGATCCATTTATGGTTCTAGGTTCTGTGTCTAGATCCGGGCCCATGTTCGAGTCGTGACATTACCACATAAACAAAATACATTTAATATAATACTTCGTAAACACATGGAACACATAGGTAAATAATCACTTCCCATAAGTTCTCATCTCCAAACCAATCTAGTTTCACATGGACCACTCATCAGTCTTATATAATTTGATGCCTATATACACATCTCTGTCATACACTGTACATACATGCTAGAAGGTCTTATATTTTCCCTTCAGTTCATGACCTGTAAGGGACTCTAGAAATTCATGTACTGTACCAACATGATACCTACTCCCACTTAACTGCTCGAACGGATGCTCACCTCAAACTCGAGCCATTCATATCTATTCGCTCACCCAGATTCTCACCTCGGGCATGAGCCACTCACCTCAGGATAAGGACATATTATCCAACTTTCACCATCATAATCAATATACTATGAACCAGTCAACTCAAATAACAACTTAGTAGGATTGAGTAATCGTCATTCATCAGCACAATTCAAAATGCTATAATTTCAGTCAACACTAATTATAATTCATAAATACACATCGGTTATCTTAATTTGCACCTCGAATCACAACTTCAATTACAACTATGCATTTTAGAGTTTATTTGCAAGCATAACCAACTCACTATAATTCTAGCACACACAATGTCTGGAGACCAATTAATCATATTCATCAAATCATAACACATATCAATCATTAAATAAAGTCTAACTCCTTGTAAATCATGACATACCTCAACAAAAGACTCAATATCAAGCTATCCATATGAGCTTTGCCTTTCATCAATGTCTTGAATCATTTAAAGTCTAAAAATAATAACAAAATATTATTCAATCATTCACCTTTTTCAACCAAGGACTTGGGAGTTCTAACCCACCAAATTCTATCCATTAGTATGATCTAATTCAATATTCAAAGGTTAAGTTATCATAACTCAATCATACAATGGTCATGCAAACCTAGTTCATGGAGTTTTCTACTCCTCTAAACCCTTTTAAAGAAGTTTTTAAGGTTAGTTTCCAATTCCACCAAGTTTTAGGTCTCAGCTTATCATATAGATGAAGTTCTACAGCAACATTCACACTAAGAAGTATTAATTGCTCATTTCTAGGCCTAGAAAATCAACACTCAACCATTCCCATTCAATTAGCCCTAGTTTCACAAACCTAGAGTTCTTCGCAAGAATTTCACCATTAAGGATCACCCTTTGATTCTAGGGTGTTAGGGACTTAAATAATACAAGAAATAATCTATAAACCTTACCTTGGGAAGAAGAATTACTCTGAATTTAGAAAAATTTCCCTTCAGCTTCTAGGAGTCTATGTCTTAGAATAATAGGATAAAAACCCTGAAATTCCAACTTAACCAGCTATTTTGGCTCCTACTGTCCACTGCAGTGGAGCCTCTATAATGACCACTTCCCCGCTATGGTGGCCCGACTAGAAATAGCTCTGATTGCCATATCGGTCCCCTGCAGTAGACTTAGAGGTATTTCCCGCGGATCTTCCTTACATAAACAGGGTATGAGCAGATAATCAATATACCTGTGACCACATCGGGAGATGCCTCTGAATCCTGCCTCCCTGGTAATGCATAGGTACGACTTGGGCCTGCACCTGAGCCAGAGGCTCCTGGTCTACCTCGGCCCCTATTTCCTGAACCTGAGGGTCTGCGCCCTGCTGAGGCTGCTGGAACTCGTGGCCCTGCTGACGCTCTATCCAGATCATCCTGACTACCTTGTCCCCTAGATGGACAATCCCTCATTAAATGCCCTTCCTGTCTGCAGTAATAACACCTTGGGAAGCCTTGCCTGCAGGCTCCAGAATGTAGTCGGTGGCATATAGGACAAGGGGTGGATGCAAATCTACTCTGTTCTACCCTCCGCAGCTGAGGTGAGGCTACTGTCCGTGAACTGCTACCGGACTCTGACTGACTCCGGCGAATAAACCTGCCCCTCTGCTGCTGTACCAGCGGTAAAGATTTGGGTGGCCTATCTGAAAACCGTGGTCTCGGCCCCCTAGGAATTTCCCTCTGAATCTCAGCGGGTCTGCTTCTACGGTGCTGCTCTGAAGTTACCTATCTGTCACCCCGCTATCGCTGCCTCAGGCCCTCAATTGTCTGTGTGAAGGCCTGTACCCTGGCTATGTCCATGTCCTCTCTCAAAGTAGTTGTCATGCACGTCTCTATGTACTCTGGATTCAGGCCCATAATAAAGCGGTGGACTCTGGACGACATGGTGTCCACAAATGCTGGAGCATAGCGGGCTAAGGAGTCGAATTGTAAGGAATATTCACGGACACTCCTAGACCCCTGCTCTAAATGTTAGAACTGGTCCATCCGGGCCTGTCTGACCTCCCGGGGTAGGTAATGGTCCAGGAAGGCCTCTGAAAAGCTAGACCAAGTAGGAGGGGCTGCATCTCTTCCCCGAGACCTCTCCCAACTTTCGTACCACAAAACAACAATATCCCTTAACCGAAACACTGCTAACTCAACTGATTCTGCTGGGGTTACGTGCATGACTCTAAAGATCCTATGCATCTGGTCCAGAAAATCCTGAGGGTCCTCCGCTGAATCCGACCCTGTAAACTGAGGGGGTCCCAACGCCAAGAATTCTCTAACCCTGGAACTACCTGGCCCACCTAGGGATTCTGCTGCTGTAGGTGGTGCTGGCTGACGCTGAGTAGCTAGCATCTGAGTCAACATAACCACCGCACTACGTAGCTCCTGATCAGATGAAGTGGGTGCAGGAGCTGTGGGAGGCGGTGCTGCCTCAAATGGTGTCTGGCGAGGCGGAGACTGCTTGGAGGGCCGAGATGACGCCTCCGTATTGCTCTCAGACCAAGCGGAATCTGGCTGTAACTGAGGCATCCTACTGGTGCCTTCGCCTGCTGCTGTATCTAATCTCCTACCTGTAGCTGGGTGCCACTGGTCTGCCATAATATCTGTAAGCAAAGAGGGTGGTGAGTTTCAAAAGTCAACTCTATACCGTACCGCTCTATAGCACGACTGAATAAGAAAGAAGAGTGACAATCCTAACATGCCTCGCAGCCTCCTGCCTATAGTATGTGGTGCACAACACATCCATAGACAAGACTCTACTTAGCACGGCTTGAAGACTCCCTGGGACACGACCTGCTCGGATACCAAGTTTGTCACACCCCACCTTGGGGGGGTATGACGGGCACCTGGTGCCTGCTAGACTCTAGACTGCTAAATGGTCCAGCCTGAGCACATCTGGTGCTTTGGCTGGCTTTGACTCTATTTCAAGAAACAAACTGGCTATATAACGGCTGTAAACAGAGCCTCCGGCCCACTGGCCTGTAGCCATCTGTACCTGTAATAACAGCTAACCAGAAACATGTCGATATAAGGGAGCCTATGCAGGCCGACAAGGCCACCATGCTGTCTAGTTATCTGTAACTCAACACAAGACTACTGTAAGACTACGTGACCGGCAAGGTCACCACTACTGTCAAACTAAGGCCCCACACAGCCAACATAAACTGAAATACTAAACAGCGATAGCAGACTGCATGGCCTCACACGACCGGCCCAACTGACCACAGGGAAATATATACAGACTGCAAGCCTCTACGAATACTATAAGAAAATAGTGGCAATGATCGGGACAGGGCCCCGACCTACCCATACTGTACAACAAAAGAAAAGGAGCTACACCTCGGGGAATCAGACTCCGGAAGACAGGAGCTGATGACTCACTCGCTGGCTGGAATCACGAAGGATCGACTCCTCGTCCGTGAGTACCTGCAGGCAAGCAATGCAGCACCCCGCTGGGCGTCAGTACCACTGGTACTGAGCATGTAAAGCAAACTGAAATATGCACTGAAATGAATGGCAACAATAACACGACATATAAGCAAGAAGTAGCTGAGTCTATCTAGCTGAGGATAGCTAGGGAGAGTTTGTTCATTCTGTAACTAATTGAGCGTACCTGATGACGTGTCGTCCTACTGTCTATCAGTATCTAATTGCATATATCAATATACATAATAGTACACACAATACCTGACCGACCCCCATAAGCCGGAAGGTGCCAACCAAGCAGGCAATCTATATACCCCTACCCGGGTCTAAACCAACCAAAAATAAGTCACTCCACTCATCTGATAACTGTGAGCTCCTCCTACCGGCCCCCTTGGGTACGTAGCTCAGGCCTTGGTCTCTGACAATAAACTGTTTCTGAGTTCGAAGACTCCTGCCTCTGGGCACAGGTGCGCACACAGAGTGGTCTGCCCCTGTAAACAGGGTGTGCTAGCTCTGCGCAGAGTAAACTGAACTACCCCTGCAAGCAGGGTGGTCTGGACCGTATTATCATGGTGGTCGGCCATCATCGTCCTCTAGGCGGACGACATCGCCCAGCTGGTGGCGGTATCTGAATCTGGTATTGACACAACTATAACCCAGGGGCGGTGGGGATGCTAAAGGATACCCACATGCCATAACAAGTCTCAACATGCAAAACACATACACAGCAAGCAGGCTCAAATGAAAAAAAGTACTAATCATATTCTTTTCTTTTATTTCAAGGCCAGTCTGTACTAAATAACTGATGCTATATTTCGTTTTACACTGTTTCTGATTGCTGGCTAACTGCTGCCTAGCCTTTATCTGTCTATCTGATTATATCTGAGTATAACTCAATAACATAGAACATGCCATCTACTATTGGGTACAATCTCAACAAATGTAATACGTATTACCTGAATATCTATTATTCTGATTATAGCATGATACGTAATGTTATACTAGCATGCTTGCTGGAAATTGTACTAAAATCGTCCCTGTACGCTAGGTATCGGTTAATAGCCTTTATTCTATTTATTTTCTAGATTGTACTTCCTGGCTTGCCGAAAGAATAACTTTACATACCTGGTTTCTGAGCACCCGACTGACCGATGTGATTTCCGTCGGTACTTCTGCTGTTTCTTCCAACTACATTCATATACATATTAATTAGAACTAAATACATTAATATCCGAGAGAAATTATAACTTTTGATATATATTTATCCCAAACTTCAATCTTTTGGACATTTCGCCGGCCAAATTTCACGAAACCAACTCCGTAGGATTGCTCTCTACAGCTTTATACCACTGTACCTAAGCCGGAATGGAATTTAGACCGCGTTTCATAGCGTAATCGGAAGGAAATCGTATATAATTGTCGTGGGTTCTTCTTCCTACTTGTTTCCTCTGTTTTTTTGCTGGAAACTTACTGTTTTGAATGAAGAAAATCGACCCTTTTATTTATTTTAATTTAATTTTAGTTTTTTTTCTACCTTCTAAATCCCTTAACCAACATGCCATTAGGCTATTTATTCATTTAAAATTTATGAGGTGTAACAGTTTTAAGAGGGGTTAAGTCATTCTAAGCTTATCCTAATTCATGCATGTGAGCTTCGGGGTTTGAGAGGTGATCAAGTCTAGATTTCTTCAAAGTTCTTCCTTAATTCTCTTTGGAAAATCAAGGAAGTGGTAAAAATCAGGTCTATTCTGGTATATAAGTCTATGAATGGATGCAATTGTCCACATCCATGCCCAATTCCCTCTCAATTCATGATGTTCTAATTGATGATTCCATGGGGTTTTCACCCAATGCATGAATTCCTATGTTTCAATCATGGATATGATCTAAGCATCTTTTAAATGATGAATTATGATAAACGGGCAGATTTTACAATTTTTATAATTATAAAATTATGTTTCAATTTTCCTAAACTATGATGCCCATCCATGAAAGTTCATGAAAGTTGAGATCCATGAAGTATGTGTACAAGCATGATGAGATGTTTATGAAGGAAGCATGATTTCGAAATACCCATGTTATATTCATGGTTTCAAAGTGAATCAAATTGATTTCAAGCATGTTTAAGAATTGGGCAATCCCATAAGGTCAAGTATGTTTTATAATTTCATGAATTAGCTTACCACATGGTTTTGGTGTCAAGACTCCCAATTATGTTCATCTTGGGGTATGGTTTGTGCCGAGGATCCTCATGTTATGATTTCAGATTTATGCATGTATGTTATTATTCCGCTTCGACGCTAGATGATGGTCAGCTTTGTTGAAAAATGATGGAGAGCATATGCATGTTTTTGGGAGTTGTGCCTAGCACTGAGTAGGCTAAAGGTTAGTGAACCTATGCCTTAGAACTACACGCCAACATAGGTATGTTCAGATTATTTTGGGACCTCCCTTGTGAGCTTCCCCTGCCCCCAAGGGGCCTTTAGCTTGATATTGATATCATGGTAGCATCCTTATCCCTGGCAAAGCCTTGGATGGCTCTGCCCACTTGAGTGTGATATTCAGGACCACGTAAGCTCTATCATGGTAATGTTGGTTCTATGATGAGTCTCCCATTGTTCCTCATGATTTCAGTTATGCATGTACATTAGTCATGATATTATGTTTTTATTAGGTTTGACCCAATGTTCATTTTACTTATGATTATCAGTTTCAACTTTAGGTCATTCGATTCAGTTATGACGTTCAGTTATGTTCAGAGCATGGTTTCAGAAAATAGCATGCAAGCCCCACTCTCAGAATATTATCTTGATTATATTCTATAATATGCATGTTTAATGATTTTACTTACTTAGCGGTTTTACTTACCTTGAATACTCAGTACATTCCATGTACTGACTGCATATTCTATGTTGTATTGTTTTATGATACCAAGCTCCGATATCCAGGCTCAGTCCCACCGCTAGTCAAATTCCCATATTTAACTTTTCCTCAGCCCCAGTTGGTGAGTCCTCATCTTTTTAGGGCCCTTCTCTTCAGTTGTATGTCTTATTTTAGTTTTCTGATTATAGTGAGTTAGTTGGGGTCTTGTCCTATCAAACTTGTCAGTGGTAGAGGCTTCTCAGACATAGTTTGTATTTCAGCTTTAGACTCATGTATGTATTCAAATGTTATGTTTTGTTTAGAATTCCACTATGTTATTCATGTTGAACTTCCGTTTATCTATGATTGAGTTAGATGTATGTTCATGCCATGGGTCGACTTGGAGCCTCTCGGGGTTTCTTGTCCTGTGTCCCGATCCGAGCTTATGTTCGGGTCATGGAACTCCTGGATCTAGTAAAGTATAAACATCTATCTGAAAGTGGCATGACATACCAATGACTAGGTCCGGTGATTTCTCCTGGTCCTCACAGGACGATAGGGCATAGAAGCAGTTCTGGTACTGATCACCACCTTTACCTAAGGTAGTACCCTACTGAGCTGAATGACTTGGCGGAGCTGCCGATGTGGTGGACTGGGCCTTCCCTGTCCTGCTGAAAGGAAATTCCTTAACCTATGACCCAATTAGCCACAATCAAAACAACCCTATTTTCCTAGATGGAATTCACCTAGATAGTTCTTACCATACTTAGAACATATTGGAAAAATGCAGTTATTGGAGACATGGCTCTAAATCTAGGAGCCTAATGTTCCACCCCACCGATCTTTACGGGTCCTGAAAGAAGGAGCATTGGCTGATGAGGGTGCTGGGGTTCTCTATTGCTACTGCGGGTGACTATTACCACCCGACCTCTACTAAGAATAGTTAAACTGGCCTATCCATGCCCGTTTACTCTCCCTCTCTATCTCCTTTAGTTTCTCTGCCTCTATCTGCTATGCGTGGATAATGAGTCTGGAGATGTCCATCTCATTAATAAGCATGGCAGTCCCGCACTCCTTGACTACCAAGTCTGAGACTCCATTACGAACTTGATCATGCGAGCCCTCAGTTCCACAACCATTTATGGAGCATACTTTGATAGTTTAGTGAACTTTAACACGTACTTCTGCACTGTCATGTCATTTTGCATCAAGTTCAAAAACTCCACGGCCTTAGCTTCCCTTAACTCCCTTGGAAAGAATCTATGTAGGAACACAGTCATAAACTCAGTCCACTCCACCGAACAAGCACCATACCTGCTTCCCTCTTTTCACTACTTATACCATATCTGAGCCACCTCTTTTAACTGAAAAGCGACAAAATCTGCACTTTTGATAGAAGTAACACCCATGATTCTGGTGATCTTTTGAACCTTATTAATGAACTACTGCGGGTCCTCATCTACCTTAAACCTGTGAAATGCTGGGGCATTTATCCGTGTAAAATCCTAGACTCTAGCAGCAGCCGTAGACCATTGGGATTGGAAAGTATGACGACCTGCTGGTTGACCTGGTTAGTCATTTCCTAATCTAGCATTTGAATAGGAGCCCAGAACTCTGTATGTGATAACTTATCATCCTGAGGGGCTGCTGGAGCTAGTGAAGCTGGCTGGTTAACGTTGACATTGCTCCTTCCATTTCCTTTTTAGGAGGCATTGTCAACTGAAAAGGGTAGAGCATGAGTTTGGAGGATATTTTAAAGGCTAAACTCTATGCAAGATAAAAATAATAAAGAAAGAAATTTTTCCTTGAACGCCTCGTAGCCTCCCCTCTCATAAGTTTGGCACACTTCACACCCATAAAAAAGACTCTACTTGATGCGGCTTTCAGACATCCTAGGAGACATCCTAGGACACTCTAAACCTAATGCTCTCACACCAAGTTTTTCACGACCCGAGTCTGCACACTAGACATGATACGGTACTTAGGATCATAAGTAACCCCAAGAAAACCCATGGAATAGCATAATTCTATAATGACTGAACTACTATTAAAGACAATTAAGCGGAAGTTGTTTAAAAATAATAACCAAATACGTTTATAAATAAAAACATCTAATAAGGTACTAAAATTTAGTAAACCACTCGAACTTAAGCTAAAACTATTATATCCTGTCTGAAAGCCTTCTAAAAGAATTGATGAGTTGCTGGGACAAAGCACAAACTAACTCTAATGTCTGAAAACATAAAATAACAATAACTGAAGTTAATACTCCGACCCTCGAAAGATGAGGACTCACCACTATCCAAATGCTGGAAATTATTGGATGAAACTAGATACGATGTGGAGGTTAGGTACCTGAGCCTATATCATAAAATGATATAGCACATGGAGACATTGTGATCAGTACTTCAAAATGTACTAAGTATGTGAGAGGTAATTAAAGCATACATCTACTGATAATTTGTAAACTGAACTAAAATAACATACCAAAGACTTTAGCAGAAATCATGAATACAATAATTAATCTGACATATATGAGAATACTAATGAACTGATAAACTAAGTTAGAGTCATAAGCACATTTTGAAATTTGATAGATTGGACTGGACTAAGGACTCTAACTATACTGTACTGTGGGAGTGTCTATTAATCGACATTTAACCATATGGGCTATATATGATGTTCTATGTTTACTCCCCATAGATAGGGCCCGCTGTACCTTTCCAGGATACAATGATTGGCTGTGTGATCACTGACTGCAAAACCTATTAAGGTCAAATCCTATGGTGATACGTAGTTCTGGAAGCCTAGGTACGTTGAGCCCTGGTCCAATCGGTGCTAAGTTCTACTCCCAACTGAAGACACATAATAAATATAGGTATCTATAAAACACTAATAGCTCAAAACTAATATTCTAAGACTAGATGAAGTTCCCTGAAAGTTTGAAGGACCTGATAAATTGAATGATACTGAAAAGTCTGGAAGTACTGATAATTGATAAGTGATATTTCTGAAAATATTGAGCATACTCAAAAGTTGAAAGTAATGACTTTTGTTTAAAGCATTCATGCTAGAAAACATATGCAAGTGATTATATCATGATGATATAACCTTAATGATCAGTTCTTAAATCATACAGTACTCAACCCAAAATGATGCTACATTGGGGCTAGAGATGAATATGTAAAAATAAAGCCAAATCATGAATTTCACATAGTATTATCCAGGAGAACTGACAGAGCTAACCAAAATGCAAGTAAATTAGGATCTGTTGGGAACCCTAATTCATGATTTCTATTGGGGAAAAAATTTGATGAAAGATTCTAAAAAGAATACTTACGCAAAAGGGTGAAAGGAATACCCTTGTTAAAACCCCACATATATGTAGAAGAATTTCTATGAGGAAGCTCTTGGAACTTGGAGAAGAGGAAAAACCCAAACTATTTCTCTGAGAAGCCAGCTGAGTTTTCTACGTGTTGGTCTTGAGAGATAAGTGATAAATGAGGGAGAAGGATCAACTAACCCCATTAATTTCATGATAACATACCTGAAAAAGACGTAGTTTAGGATCTAGAATAGCAAAAAGTTACAAAAATGCCCCTCATAAAAGCTTTTGAAAACTGCTCATACTGACTTAACGGGTGATGTTGGGCATATTTTTATGCCCATTATCCATGATTTTACCCATATTTGATCATTTTTAGAGTTCATAACCCTTAATTTATTCTTAAATTCATGTACATGTGTGTTTTATGCACTAACAAATGATTTGAGTTAATTTGAGCAGGAAACTAAGCAAAATAGGCTCCAAAATGATGCAAGAAATGAAGATTTGAGAATCTAAAGGGTTTGATTCTATGACTGGCGCTTCGCACCAAGTCCCAAAATTTAGAGAACAAGAACTTTAGTCTGGGGCACGCCAACTCTCAAACTTCAGAGAAATTGCACTTCACAAATTTGGCGAGATGAGTGGCGCCCCGCGCCAGAAGTGTCCATACATAAAGAAATTTGACGAACACCTTGGAGAAATAGAAGGGGGGTGTGCCAGAGCCTATCCGGAGCTGAAATTACTGGAAATTTGACTAAATATGTGGCGAGATAGTTGGGGCGGCGCGCCAGGGTGATTCCAGGGTGGAAAATGCTTATGTTAAAGCCAAGTCTTGAAGGGCAAAAGCATCATTAGAAGGCTCATCTATAAATAGTGGCCTTAGGTCATTTGTTAAGGAGTTTTGGACTTTTGGGAGCAGTCTTTACTCATTTTTACATTCCGTAGTTCATTTATGAAAGCTTGTAAGCCGTTTGGAAGGAAGAGAAAGTTCTACAACTAGGTTTTCTCTTCTTTACTTCGTATTTTGGTACAATGATGACTAAATATTTATTTTTCCTCTTGTCAATGATTGACTAAACACATATTCTAGGGTTGTGTCCATGGTGAATAGATTATTGTTTGAATGACTAATTAAAGTTGGTTTTGATTCTTGTTTTATGGTTGTCTGTATTTATTTGTGTTAATTTATTATTTATAAGATTGATCATCTTGTAAGTAATCTATTGGCTTTCGATTGAACTTGAAAAAGAGAATTGAAAGGGTTAAAAATAAATACAGAACGAGAATTCAAAGACCCTTGAACCTTGGTGATAGGATAGAAGTTTTTGTTGAGGATAGGGATATAACCTTCAACTTTGTTTAGTTAAAATACAAGTAGGCATAATCTTGCTTTCATTATTCTTCTATGACCATAGGGATATAGGCGTTAGGATTCATAAAATAGTTCTTGGACACTAGGGATAGTGACAAGAAACGGGATAGTAATTTGCAACTAACAACCATAGGAAGAATCATGCCAGTTTAATTACGTCTAGAAAGCTCAACTTGAAACCAACCAAGTGCATTGCCCTAGTCTTTCACCATCATTAAAATACGATCAAGGTCGCAATTGTCTTAGTTAAATGTATATTTGATGTTTTAGTAGTTTCACTTTCCAAACCAATCTTTATCTTAACTACTTGGTAGATTAGGGAAAACAAAGTGACAACCTTATAATGATTAAATTGACAAGTCCATTGGGTACGATATTTGGACCTCAAAATTCCATATTAATTGACGACCACGTACGCATGCGTGCACTTGGGCAACATCAAGTTTTTGGCGCCGTTACTGGAGACTTGAATATTGTTTAATCATTTGTAGGTTAGAATTTTGTTTCTTGTTTTTGTTGAAGTTCACAGGGTTGTTTGCCTTAGTGTAAGCCAAGCACGAGAAGTCAAGGACCACTATTGGCTTTTCTTGATCTTGAATTAGAGAGAACCTTTTGAAGTTTAGCTATTGGAAAACATCGGGCAAGCAACAAGTGAAGATAATGAGAGAGTTCCAGTGATGTATTTTGCTAGGCCTAATTTGGAGAATGCTTCTTAAGTGATCGTCAAGGCGGCCATCGCTGGGAACTTTAAGCTGAAAGAAAGAACTGTGTGGTTAGTCCAAAACACTTTCCAATTTTAGGGGATGCCACACGAGGATCCCCACAAGCGTCTGATGACGTTTGTAGAGCTGAGTGAGACTTCCACTACCAGAAAGTGTCAGATGAATATGTCAAGTTGGCTCTATTTCCGTTCTCACTGATCGGAGAAGACAAGGAGTGGCATTACAATGAGCCTGCGGGATCTAGCACCACTTGGGAGATCCTCTCTAATAAGTTCATCAACCGACTTTTCTTCTCAAGAAGAGCTAAAGAACTGAGGGGAAAGATCTCTAGATTCCTACAGAAAGATGGAGAAATGCTAGCTCAAGCATGGGAATGTTACAAGGGTTACGTGAGGGATTATCCACACCACATGCAACCTACAGAGATAATCGGGCACAACTTTATTAAGGGTCTGAAGCCCGAGTCTAAGATACTCCTTGACGCTACAACACAAGTATAGATTCGTAGGGATAGATTCTATCCAAAAGTTATGATGAAATTGAGGCTCTCTTGAATCTTATATCTGCGGGGAGTCAGGATTATCAAGACTCAGGCCGAGGATATGCAGTAACTAAGGTGCCAGAAAAGATTGAGGTAGATGGTGTAGCGGCAATCAAGCCAGACATTAGCCATTTGGTGAATGCGATTCACTAAGTTGGTGACCACACCGGTAGGAGGGCAAGTGCAACAGGTACAACAGGTACAAATTCCACCTCCATCATGTGAGGCGTGTGGAGAAAGCCACGCCTATTCAGGTTGTCCTCTTAATCTTGAGTTTGTATTTTGTTGGACAACAAGGTCATGGTGGAGGTTTTGCAGGTAATGGCTACAATTAGGGATACCGAAATGGAGCAAATCCCCCATGGGGAGGGAATCAAAACGTCCAAAGGCCCCAGAACACTTATCAAAGGCTACAGTGCTAGCAACAGAACAGTTCTCTTGAGGAAATAATGAAGTAATGGATGATGCAACAGACACAAGTGGTCAATGAAATGCAAAAGTCCATCCATGAGCTTGGAAGGCAAATGGGGCAATTGGCCCTACAGCAAAACAACACACCACAGGGGGCACTCCCGGGTAACACCGAGAAGAACCCCAAGGAAAACATAAATGCTATTTTTTTGCGTAGTGGTAAGGAGCTGGGTGAGGTTATCCCCAAAAAAGAAAATGCTGATGAGGAACAGGCTGTTAGATCCAATACTGAGGTGGGGGAGTCTAGCAAGCCACAACCGAAAATTTTAGTAGATAGACCACCTCCACCATTTCCTCAAAGGCTGTAAAAGAAGACAGAGGACACAACCCGTTGTAAGTTTCTTGAGTTGTTAAAGAAGATTCATGTGAATATTCCATTGGTGGAGCTTTTGCAGGAAGTTCCAAAGTACGTCAGGTATATCAGGGATATAGTGGTCAATAAGAGGAGGCATACAGATTTGAAACCATGGCTCTTACAGAAGAGTGCAGTCTTGGAATCAAGAACAAAATCCCTAAAAAGCTGAAGGACCCTGGGAGCTTTACTATCCCTGTCACTATTAGAAGCAAAGAATTTGGTTCAGCCTTATGTGATTTGGGTGCAAGCATCAATTTAATGCCTGCATCCCTATTCCGAACTCTAGGATTAGGTGAACCATGTCCTACCTATTGATGTTGCAGCTTTTGGATCGGTCTCTGGCCTATCATGAATGAATCATTGAAGATGTCTTGATTAAGGTAAGACCTTTCATCTGACCGGTGGACTTTATAATTTTGGACTATGAAGTAGATGTAGCAGTTCCCTCATTTTGGGGAGAGGATTTTTAGCCACCGCTAATGCTTTCACACATGTTCAGTCGGGAAAAATATCTATGAAAGTAGATGGTCAGGAGGCAGTGTTTGAAGTGTTCAGAGCAACACAAACTCCAACTGACTATGAAGACTTCAAGGTGAAGCCAAGGGGAGAACCTGGAGGTTGTAATCAGTTAAGGGACTAGTAAGTGTTGCATAAAAGTTTAGCAGATCCTTGGTATGGTCACAAGTCTACTCAAATGAAGGAGTAATCGGAACCAAAGTGATGACGCAACGTTAAATCAGGTGTTGCATAGGAGGAAACCCATGAAAGTCGTGCCACGACTTTAACTAAGGCGCTTGGTAGGAGGCAACCCATACTTCTAACATTTTGTATATTTTTCTTTGTTTGTAGAAACATACAGAGCGTAAGAGGCAAGAACAAGTTGGGAAATTTAGCTAAAAAGTGTAAGTCTGGAGTGAGATACCTAGTATTAGGTGCCAGGAGTTAAAGCCTAGAATAAAAAAAATTTGTCAGGTGAGGCTATGGGTGGCACGCCACGCCAGCCCCTATCTCCAAAGAAAATCTTTTTCTATGTCTGTGGTGAGATAGGGGGAAGGGGGCGCCAGGGGCTATCTGGACAAAACTTTTTGGTCAATATTGACTTAAAAGACGTTAAAATTACATAAGAGCCCATGCCCACTTATTTATTTAAAGTCTCATTCATCCTTTTTCCTCAAAAAGGTGAAAAAGAAAAAATAAAAATTCCTCTCTCTCTCTCTCTCTCCCATTAGGCCGTAGCTCTCCTATTCCCTTTCCCCTCCATTATTTTCTTCTCCAAAAAGTTGGTGAAGCCCTCATTTTAAATTAAAGTAAGTATATTTCTTCTTTCTTGTTTGATTAATGATGAAATCATGCTCCCACACCCTCTTCCCCAAGATTTAGAATTCAAAATTACCATTTTTGGTGAAAAGCTTGAATTTCATGTTTTGAGTTTTATGAGCTTATTGTCTTAAATTCTTCCATGATTGTTTGTTATCTTTGTTGGATAGCTTGATTCTTGGTTGAATATGGTTATTTGAACTTGTGGGGATGACGGGGGTTGGTAAATTGAATTCTTGAATGTTGGTGAATAGATGTATTAATTATATAGAGAGAAAGTACACGGTTATTGAATTCTTGAATGTGATAAATGCTTGAGTTAGTGCGATTCTTGATTAAATCATGTTGATGGTAGCAAATTGCTTATTTTTTGTTTCTTGAATTGGATTTTGTTACTCCATTACATTAATTACTTGAATTATGAATTGGAGGAGGAAAGTGAGAGGGATGACTTAGTTGAGGCATTCTTGAAAAAAGTTGAATTTAGAGGAGAGTGGAAAAGAAAGAAAAAAATTCATGAACTTGGTGTAGTATGGAGTTAGTGAATTAAATTGAATTGTTGAGATTGTATGATGATGGGGGAAGTCTTGAGTACTCCATTTGTCAAATTCTCACAAGAATGCTAGCAAATTAAGTGTGGGGTGGATTTGCACCTTCAACACTTAATTAGTTAGCCATTTTGTTCATAAGCTAATTTTGTGAAGTTCTTGATTTTTGCTTGTTAGGTACCGTGGCATCAAAAGGAAAGGAGGTGGTTGTTGCGGATCCCGGTGTCAACAGGACTAGAAAAGGAAAAATCGGGGCTAGTTCTTCGACTTCCAAAGCCAGCCCCGCTAGGAGATTTGGAGCAAAAGAGGTAGAGCCTCATGGGCTTACTTGATTCAACAATCAAACAAAAGCCAAGTATGCACCTAAAAATTAGATAGATGAGGGCCTCTTGGCACTTGAATTCCCGGCCATTAGGGACAAGATACGTGAGTTGGGATGGTTATATCTTCAATGAGCCGGACAGGTGCAACCTCACTTTGGTGAGGGAGCTCTATGCGAATTGGGGATACTTCATTCGGAGAGAGCATTAAGGTAAAGATTAGAGGTCAGGTGGTGCAATTAACAGCTAAAAGGTTCAATGCTTTCCTAGAGACACCTGAAGTAGACCCTTCAATGTATTTCATCTTGTTTGAGAAGCCTCCATACAGAGACATCCATCACACTTTATATGGTGAGCACTCATCCGCCCATTGGGCGAGGGATCACAATAGCATTCATTCCACATTGGCATTTGCATATTTGAATAGGGAGGCAAAGATGGGATGAAATTGGTGTTTGTTGTCTTTCTCCTTGGGACATATATGACAGAAGTGACTCGAGAGCATATTGTCTTGGTATACATGTTGATGAAGGGAATACCAATCAACTTTGGTGCTGTGATTTGTGACAATATGAGAAGATCATGAGACAATTGTAGATGGAAATATTGTCACGACAGTCTTTTCACCATGTTCTTGACGAAGGTAGGTATTTAGGAGGAGGATGCAGACCCTTGTCTTACCTTTGGTAGGACACCTATCTAGAAAAGTGATGAACGTCACAAAGGTAAAAGAGACTATTCTTTCCATAGGCCCTCTTCTTACTATAGCTAATTGGAAAGCCCGGGATGAGAGTTGGAAGAGTCAAATGTTTGGGATGTTGGAAGTACAACTGAAGATAGGAGGTCGACCTTCCACTGCAAAGGAGATGACAGCTTTAGAAGCATAGTACTTGCTCACGGAGAGTGCTATGTTGATGTGATGTGTGGGCCTAGTTTTTGAGGCGTAGCTTGATGATGATGAGGCCAAAGTCCTTACTGATGGTGTTGATGACTTAGAAATGGATGAGGAGAGATGTTGGATATATTTTTATGCCTATTTTGCATATTTTTACCCATGTTTTATCATGTTTTGAGTTCATAATCCTTAATTTATGCTTAAATTCATGTATGTGTGTGTTTTTTTGCGCTAACAAATTATTTGAGTTGATTTTAGTAGGAAACTGAGCAAAATGGGCTCAAAATGATGCAAAAAATGAGATCTGACGGGTTTGGTAATATGGCTGGCACCCCGCACCAAATCCCAAACTTCAGAGAAAAAAATCTCAATTTGGTGCTATGGCTGCGACAGCACGCCAGACTCTATCTGGAGCTGAAGTTGTGGGAAATTTGACTAAGTCTGTAGCCAGATAGGAGGAGCGGCACTCTAGGGTCTTTCTGGGCTAAAAATACTTATTTTGAGGGCAAGTCTTGAAGGGAAGAAGCGTCATATGAAGTCTCATCTATAAATATAAGCCTTAGATTATATGTTACATAGTTTTGGACTTGTTTGAAGCAGTTTTTACTCACTTTTATTCCGTAGTTTATTCATGAAAGCTTGTAAGCCGTTTGGAAGGAAGACGAGGTTCTACAACTAGGTTTTCTGTTCTTTACTTTGTATTTTTGCATGATGATGACTAATTTTTTATTTTTCCCCTTGTTTATGAGTGGATAAACTCATATTCTAGGGTTATAGCCATGGTGAATGGTTGATTGTTTGACAGACTAAATAAACTTAGTTTTGATTCTTCTTTTATGATTGTTGGTATTTATTTGTGTTAATTTATTATTTATGAGATTGATCACCTTGTATGTAATTTATTGGCTTTCAATTGAACTTGGCCAAGGGAATCAAAAGGATTAAAAATAAATACAGAACGATAATTCAATGACCCTTGAACCCATTGGTGATAGGACGGAAGTTGTTGTTGAGGATAGGAATATACCCTTCAACCCCGTATAGTTGAAATACAAGTAGGCATAATCATTGTTTCATTATTCTCCTGCGACCATAGGGATATAGGCGTTAGGGTTCATGAAATAGTTCTTTGATGCTAGGGATAGTGACATGAAATGGCATAGTAACTTGAAACTAGCTACCGGGGAAAAATCATACTACTTTAATTACGTCTGAAAAACTCAACCTGAAACCAACCAAGTGTCATTGCCCTAGTCTTTCATCATTATTGAAATACAATCAAGCTTGCATTCGTTTTAGTTAATTCTTACATTTGAAGTTTTAGTAGTTAAATTTTACAAACCAATCTTCATTTTACTTTTTTTGTAGATTAGAGAAATCAAAGTACAACCTTATAAGGATTAAATTGAAAAATCCCTGTGGGTATGATATCTGGACATAACAATCCCACATTACTTGACAACCACGTGCGCTTGCATACGCTTGGGCAACATCAAGTTTTTGGCACCATTCCAAGGACTTAAATATGTTTAATTATTTGTAAATTAGGATTTTATTCCGCTATTCTATATATATCGTATAGATTTTTACTTTTCTTTTTTCTTAGTATTATTTCACTCTTATTAACATGACATCTTGGTATATAAATTAGTTGAATGTTGGGTTTTGATATTTTGGTGATCCATGTTTGAACTGTTGAGGACCTCACTTCTGGCAACACTGTCATACTTACAATGTATGTGGTGGTCTAGATGGCCATTGGAGTTGTTGCCCACATTTTTATTCCCCTTCCCCAAGCCCCTATTACGATCCTCCTATTGTTTTTGATGATTACAGGAATAATGAAGAGGAGGAACAACATGATCAAATAAGCAATATGGAAAAACTGATCCTGGAGCATATGAAAGTAATAAGGGAGAAGCTTACTGAATAGGTAGGACCTTTAAAAAGGATAAGTGCCAAGCTCATAGAGATGATGGCTAAGACTAAAACTTATAATGACTCGCAACTCATGGTCTTAGCCAACACTCAAGAGGAACCTTATGTGGAAGGGAGAATAGAGGTCAGACAGGAGATAGACCAGTTGGCCTCAAGTATCCATAAACTGCAGGGTCTTTTGAAGGAAAAACTTGAGGCATCTGAGGTCCAACTCCAAAGTGTTACGGATACTAGCCAATGTATGGAACAATAACAAGAAGAAGAATCCCAAAAATTAGACTATTCGTTGTTGGTTGATGTCACTGTTGAGGGGGTGGATAAAAGTGAGGATGTCAAGCATAATGCAATCTTTGATTTAGGGCATATTGGTCCTCTTTCTAAATAATTTTGTCATTATGTTTGGTTGGCAACCTAGAAATAGAGCCTTCCAAGCCTATGGAGAAATGTATATATGAGGAACAATACTCCTATATTCTAAAATTTATTATGCCAAAGACACATTACTACATCAATCACTTAAGGGCCAAGAAGGACAAGAGGCAATATCTATTACTTGGTCCCTTTATGTTTACACCACCTCCACTTGAGTATAACCGGAAATTGGAAAAGAAGCTACGGGTGAAATTTATAAGCTCAAAGTGGAAGGAAAAATGGTGAAACTTGATGGCATCATGTTGTGACGTTAAATTAGAGGCTGGTTGGAAGGAAACCCAATATGTAATAGTGTAGTTTTTATTATTTTTTATATAGTGTCACTTTTTTTTTTGGTTTTTCTTTTACAGAGAAGGGGTAGTGTGAGTACCCAGAATCAAGCTAAGGAGCATGGTCTTGATCTTAAGTGTTATACCTCCAATTTTTTTGATCATTATTTGATGTTTATATGTCTTATTAAGGGAATTATAGGTTATATGTTGGTTGTAGGTGAGGAGGGAAACATGTACAAAGGGAAAAGTGAAAAGTATGTGAATTTGCAAGTAAGGGTCAACTTTAAATAGATATATATCCAAATATATAATGATTTAGAAGTCCTATAACCTATCAAATAAAAGGTATTTGAGTCTACTTTACAGTGCAAAAGACTACTTGTCAATCGAAGTTTGCAGTAAAAAGTTATGCTCGTTTGAAGAAAGCACTATCGGCAGGGAAAGTGCCATGGCGCGCGGGTGCAGAGACAGGAAGGCAACAGGCGCGCGCGCGGGTGCAGAGACAGGAAGGCAACAGGCGCGCGCGCGGGCATGCCACACGCGGGCATCGCCCAGCCCGCCTATGTGAAGTAATTTTGAGCTAAAAAGCTCATTTCTACTCCGTTTCACCTCATTGTTTTTTCAAAATTCATAGAATTAAAAGCCCTATAACATGGTGAAGAGATATCCTATGTAAGAAACTTGTTATACCTCAGGAACCCAAGGATCAGACCTAGGAGTCAAATGGGGAAAATCTGGAAAATGTTGCAGCAATGGAGAAGGAGTTGTGGTCCCCACGGGCATGGGAATGACTCATGGTCAGCCACCAAGAGTCGTCAGGTCTCCCTTGGGGTGAGGTTAAGGGTTACCTAGGATGTTTGACTAGTGTACATAACGGATGGGACCCCATGAGTCGTGGCCAGTCCCAACGACTCGTGAGGTGGGTCATGAGCAATCCTGTAAAAATTTAATTAATAATGAGGCAATGTACTTGACGAAAGGGTGTAACAAGTCATGGTAATTTGGGACGAATCGTTAGGTATCCCATTGTGAGCCCAATCGACCTGGTATCCAGTGTACTTGATGGGCGACGCGACGAGTCCTTGCCCATCATGACGAGTCGTTAGGTCACCCGTTAAGGTCTCTTGGTAGTTATTTCCTGCGAATTAGTAAGGGCCTTCTCGATAATTTTCTACACTCCTAAGACCTAAACTACATCGTTTTGAGGTCGGGACAAGGTCTTTTAAGGGGAAATCATCCATGATAGACCTCATCTGATACTTGTAAGAGTAGAGAGGAAAGAGGAAAGGGATTCAAGTGTTCACCTTCAAGTTCTTCAAGTTTCCATCTAGGGCTTTGCAAGGGAGTTAGGAATCAAGGATTTCCAGGTATGTGGGGTTTTTAATGGGTAGTTTAGTCCCTACCCATGGTCAAATTCTCCCCAAATTCTATGTTAAAAGCTATCAATTCTTGATCGGTCATAACCCAAATGCATGTTTCCTCAAAAATTGATATGAACATGTTGTAGTATGTCTAAAATCATGGGTTTGAATTATTGGGCTATTTTCACGTATTTTATTCAATATTTGATTGTTTAAATCCCTAAAAGCACATGTGCCCAAATCATGGGGTTTTAGTGTAATTCATGGTTATGGCGATTTCTAAAGCATGATAAGAACTTTTGAATTTTAAGCATGTTTTCTGTTACTCATGTTATTATGATCATGTTTTCTGATCTTGGGCAGATTTATATGCCCAAGTGATACTCAAAAGTATCATTTTCGCCTTGTTTATCCAGCAATGTGTATACGTTTTCATGTAATTGGTAATAAAATGTGAATTTATACTAACCAACATGATTAGCATTGTTTTGTAGGTAAAATGTGATTTCGGGAAGCTAAAATGCATGTTGGATGATATCGGAGTTGGACTTGGATGCGAGCAAGGAAAAAGGCATAGGAATGCACGAATTAAAGGGGCTCCGCGATGGAGCCGTGTCACGCTACCATCGTGGAGGCATTCTGCCTGGAGGGTGAAAATTCACCAATTTCCAGTGGAGGTTCGCGTCTGCTCCGTGGCATGGTGGCTAGCCTCCGCGTTGCACGCCGTGCCACGTTGGTGTTTGATTTCCCGAACCCCCAGTTCCAGTGAGGGTCCGCGTTCACGGCGTGTCACGGAGGCAGTGCTCCGCGATGCACTCCGTGACACGTTGCTCATTATTCCGGGAAAAATTCCCACTAGTATAAATAGAACACTTAAGTGTATTTTTCATAATTCAGACATGGTGGAGCAAGGACGTGGGTTACAGGAAGTTGAGGGACGAAAAGTTCAGGGTTTTTTCTCTCTTTCTTTCTTCTCTAATTCAATTGTTTGTATGATTAACACTTGTTTTAGGATGATTAATCCACAAATGAGTGGCTAATTCCCTTCCTTGCTGAGGTTGTGAACACTTGTGATGAATTTTGATTATTAATTATATGGTTTTTCATCTTTTTCTTCCATGTTGTTCTATTAATTCTTGTTTCTACTGCATTGTTGTGTGGCCTACATTAATGTACATCTAAAAAGTTCGATTTCACTCGAGACAGCACGAATTTGGAAAGTTGTGAATTAATAGGATATTGTTCTTTACTTGATTTGGGAAAATTGAGTTTTGATGTGCTTTCCTGATAGAAATATACTTGAAAGTCGTATTAGTCAATTTAGGAACCGGAATTGTATGGCTAGAACATGAATTGCATTTGATCACAGAAATGTAGACGGATGGTTCATGATTCTTAAGTGAGATTAAATACGAGAATTTTAATCTCTTGGCAATTGTTCTTGGCTAGCAACTGGAAGAAAAGATTAACCAATTTATGATGATAATCAGTTTCATTACATGTTCTTTAACCTCGGCATGCTTTTATCCATAGTCCAAATTCAAAGTAGATAATTGTCTGTAGTTTAGTATCAAATTTATAAAAGAAATTATTCAATTTTTGGTTATTTAGTTGTCAGCATATTTAGAAGTAAAAATATAGTATACTTGAGCAAATTGCACTTATCCCAAGTCTCTGTGGGATTGATACTTGGCTTACTAAAGCCACTTACTACTTGTTCGACCACGTGCACTTGCGTGTCGGTTTTATAATACCCATACTACGCACCGAAAAAGTTTTTGGCGCCGTTGCCGGGAATTGGCAATTGGTGAATTTGTTTTAAGTATTAATTTTACTGTATTTTTATTTTTTTTCTTAAGTGTTGACGACTTGGTCTTAGCCTGTATTTTGCAGACTTAATTGCTGTGAACACTGGCAAGAGACAAAGAGCCGGTGGGATCTTATATAGAGCCTGAACGTATATTTCACAGTAATAGAAGAGAAGCTCTATAAAAAAAGCTGCAGTTGCTCAGACAGACCATTATGGAGCAACAGAATCCACTGGTTGTGAGGGCAGTGTTAGTGCCCGAAGAAGCAGCAGCAAGGCCGGTTCGCGAGGTGGCAATCCCACATGCCAATAATGTTACATCCAGTATCCGCAAACAAGAGCCTGGAGGGAGATTTGAACTCAAGCAAAATATGGTGCAATTGTTGCACACAAGCGGGCAATTTACCGGTCTCCCTCATGAAGACCCATAACAGCATCTCCAAAACTTTTTGGAGATAAGTGACACTTATATACCCCTTGGAGTGTCACCTGATTATGTTCAGCTTACATTATTTCCGTTCTCATTACTCGGAGAAGCCAAGAGGTGGTTGAAAGCTGAGCCACCAAATTCTATTTCAATGTGGGATGATCTTGCATGAAAGTTCTTGATAAGGTTTTTTCCCTCTGGTAAAACAGCAAGGCTTAGAAGTCAAATTCTGAGTTTCAAACAGAGGGAGGGAGAAAATTTATATCAAGCCTGGGAGAGATTTAAATCCATGTTGCGGGACTGTCCTCATCATCATCAGTCCAATGAGGTGTTGGTGCACACATTTGTTGAGGGTTTGGAACCCCACACCAAAATATTGCTAGATTCAGCAGCTGGAGGGCAAGCGCTGGAAAAGACTTATGAGGAGCTGTATACCTTGCTAAACCGGATTTCACAGGGCAATCCAGAATGGAATGCTGATTCATCACGAGGTGGGGCAACGAAAGCAGCATGAGTGCTTGAAGTGGATGGGTTTACAGCTATCGCTGTACAGATAGCTGCCTTGCAAAATCAATTGAACAACCACTTCAGCAACATGACTTTGAACCAGCCGTCAGCTCCAGTTAATGCAGTCCAGCAATTGTGGTGTGAAGTGTGTGGAAGCAGTGAGCACTCAGCTGAGTGTTGTGGAGCAAATCTTGACTCAGTAAACTTTGTGGGTAATGCACAAAGAAATCACCAGCAGTATGGTAGTAGCTACAATTCAAATTGGAGGAATAATCCAAACTTCTCATGGGGTAGCAACAACCATCAAGGCCAAAGTGCGGTCAGGGTATGCAAAGGAATCAAGGAGGGCAACAGAACTACCAATCTCAATTCAGAAATAACAATGCACCTCCTCCACCACCATCACCCAGCATTGAGGAGATGTTCAAGACCATGATAGCTAACCAAGCTCAATTGCAGGCTGACTATGTGAAATTGGCAGCCGAAGTGAAAAACAATCAGTTAGCTACCAAGGGTCTTGAGTATCAATTTGGGCAATTTGCTAGTGCCCAAAATACAAGGCCTAGAGGAGGACTGCCAAGCCAAACAGATCCGAATCCGAAGCAGGTAAATGCAGTGACCACAAGGAGTGGTTTGCAGCTGAAGGAGGTGGAACCAGAAAGACCACCTCAACACTCGGGAGCAGCAGAAGTTGAGGGGGAGCAAAGTTCGGAAAGGGGGAAGACCGAAGAAGCTGAATCAGAAAGACCTCCACCCCCGTTCCCTCAACGACTCAAGAAACACAAAGAGGAGGCGTATTTCAAGAAATTCATGGAGGTGCTTAAACAGGTACATGTTAACTTACCTCTTGTTGATGTCTTGCAGGGAGTGCCTAAATATGCCATGTACATAAAGGACATCGTGGCCCAACAAAAGTCGTTTGACTGAGTATGCCACGGTGGCTTTAACTTAGGAGTGCACTTCCCGGATCCAAAATAGATTGCCCACAAAGCTAAAAGACCCAGGAAGTTTTACTATCCAGCTTACTATTGGGCAGAGCATCCGAGCTCGTGGATTGTGTGACTTGGGGGCAAGTATAAATCTGATGCCGTCTTCGGTATTCAGAAAGTTGGGTTTAGGGAGTCCTAGACCCACAACGGTAATATTGCAATTGGCAGATCGATCCTTAGCTAGGTCGGATGGCATTGTTGAGGATGTTCTAGTGCAAGTTAGCTTCCTAATTTTCCCAGTAGATTTTGTTGTTCTGGATTTTGAACCAGACGCGGAAGTCCCATTTATTTTGGGACGACCCTTCTTGGCAACCGGGAAAGCATTAATCGACGTAGCTGCGGGGCAACTGACAATGCGAGCACACGACAAGGTAGAAGTGTTCGATGTGTATAAAGCACCCAAGCTCCCGATGGTGCATGAAGAACTCTCGGTGATCAATGTGATTGATCATGGTAATGCTAAGCAGATGAAGCATTCCAGAGAGTTAATAGGAAGACCACCGGATAGGTGTAAGCACTACTGGGGGGAGGACAGTGATCGAGAGAAATCATCCATCACCCTAGCGGACAATTGAGCTTAAATGACGTCGAGCCGCGACGGTAAACCAGGTACTGCACGAGAGGCAACCCGTGAAAATTTTTTCTTTCATTTTGTAAAGTGTAAATAGATTTTTCTTTTTCTTGTTCTTGATTGATTACAAAATTTTTCGTTTTAGTTAGTATTTTTTATTTTTAGTTAGGTGAAACCTATTAGTCTAACCAATTTTATTTAGTGAGATGATTTTCAGGTCAAACGGAGAAAAATGTGCACGGAATCATGAAGGAAAAGTCGAGGTATGAAAAATTAATAAAATGTAGAAGACAGTGAGCTAGGGCGATGGCTCCGTGTCACGGAGGAGGACCTCCACGTTACCCTCCGTGACACGTTGAGGTGTAACCCGAAAATTTTAAAATTTCCAGTATGTTGTCGCGATGGCTCTGTGTCACGGAGGCAGTGCTCCGCGATGCACTCCGTGACACGTTGCCTTGTATATCGCGACGGGTCACACCGGGTTGCCGGGTGACCCGCGTGTTTTTCTACCTTTTAAACCCCGAATTCTTCCCTTTTCCCCTCATTTTCATTTTCTTCCGCGACCACACGTCCAAAAACCCCTCTCCCACCAACGTGCCACGGCTTAAGGCAACAATTTACCGAGTTTTCTTTGATTATTCAACTACAAGGTATGTTTTCCGATTCCCTCTCAAGTTTTTGTCGATTTTCTTTGATTTTAAGCATGGGAGGTGAACTAAATTGCCCTAAGTCGAAATTAAGCGTGAATTTGAGTTATTTGTTGATTGATAAATGTTCGAAATGTCGTTATGATTGTTTAAACTTGTCGATTGCATAAATTATTCGAATTTGATTGCGAAAATCAATTCTAGGGCTTGTTGTTGAATTTGAAGTTAGAAATGTATTGAAATCATGAATTGTATGCCGGGTTGTACGTGTTGAATGAGATGAGTCGTTGTACAAAGTGTTAGGATGTGAATAGACGACGAATTCTCGGGTTTGGGGGAAATGTTGAAAATTGTTTGTATTTGGTTGGTTGGATAGGTTAATGTATATAAATTTGTGTTGTTATTTTTGTTTCTTTGTTTTTTCTTTGCTAAGTGCGAGGGTTAAAATGTTTGCGATGATAGTGATTGTGATTAGCTGTACGAAGTCTGAGTAGTACGCAGAAGTTAACCGTCGAATTTTCTTTTGTAAACGCACTAAGCATGATAGTATAGCTGGTTGTTTTGTGTAAATAAAGTTATTCTTACCATAGGTTATAACTGTAACTAAGGACTAAGTGTGGGGTAATTTAGCGTAACCCGACCTTAGCCGAAGTTAATATTTATTTAGCTTAACATGGCGATTGTTGACGTGTGTTGACAGGCAAAATGGCAAGCAGACAAGATAAAGGGAAGGGTGCATCAACTTCAGGCACCGGAAGAGAGCGACTCAGACTGGGCACAGCAGTCCCAGCTGCACCAGCAGTTCCACGCGGCCAGCGCCGCCAATATGGAACAAGATGGGTGACGGACGAAGGGAAAAAGTGGTATGCAAAGCATAAAGAGAACAAATATTTCCCCGAAGAGCATTTAGCACGGGAGCCATTGGCACAGGAGTTCCCCAGAATAGTTCACCGGATCGAGGCTGCTGGGCTAAATTTCATATTCGAGGAGCCCAAAGCATGCAACCTGCACTTGGTTCGGGAGTTCTACGCTAATTGGAACCCGTCAATAAGAAGTCACACTATCAAAATCAGAGGGCAGATAGTCACTCTGGAGCCCCACCAGCTTAATGCCATCATAGGAGTGTGGGACACAGATGCCCACGTTCTCCGCCAGCTGAACATTACCCCACCATATGCTGACATCAGACGCACACTGTGTGGGGCCCGATCTACAGCTAGATGGAGCAGGCACAAGGAAAGGGGATACCATCAGACTCTGCCATATTCTCAGATGAACAGGGAAGCCCGTATTTGGCTGAAGATAGTCTGCTCTTGCCTCATCCCGGGGGTACATATGACTGATGTAACCCGGGATCGAGTTTGCCTGGTGTACGCCCTGATGAAAGGGCTGGAGATAAATGTTGGGGCGGTTATCATATCCGCCATGAAGAGAGCCCGATTGCACTAGGGGCACAGGTATGGGTTTGGTGGACTACTCACCACCTTTCTTCGGGGCCTCGATGTTGAGGAGGAGGCCCTCGATTATATCCCGCAGTTGGAGCGGCGGGCCTTGGATGTGACCAAAACTAAGGCTCCCGACACCACCCACGGGCCAGTGCTGACACTTGCTGAGCGACATGCTCGTGATGACCAGTACATGGCGCGGATGTATGGGATGCAAATGCTCCAGCTAAGGATCGGTGGGAGACCAGCCACGGAGGAGGAGCTATGGCAGCTCGAGCTAGATTACCCGTTTGGCAAAAACGCCAGGGCTCTATGCCGAGTAGGGCCAGCCTTTGTAGAGCCCACTGATGATGACGTCCCCACGGACGAGGAGACACGTCGGGAGGACTCCGATGTGGAGTCCGATGACGACAACGGAGGCAACTCGGACATGGGAGATGAGGCAGCAGCACCTGATGAAGAAGTGGAATACTTTGACTGATCAGGGAGTTCCACCACCCGATTATGTGCTATTAAATTTTTGTGAACACTGGGGACAGTGTTCGGTTTAAGTGTGGGGTGGGAGTAGTTAGGTGCTGGGCTGGGCTGGCTTGTTTGTATGTTCTCCTCTGTTATTTTGTATGTTATGTTTCCCTGTGTTTGTGAATTTTCAAACTATTCTGTATTTGTAAATATTTGTGGAATTGATGTGTGTTGTTGAATGTTGCAAGCTGATTCTGTAAATATTTTTGTAAATATTTTTGCTTATCGAAATGATAGATATTTTTAAAATTTTTTTGAAAATATTTTGTAAATAATTTTTCTATCGAAATGATCGATGGTTTGCAAAATTTGTCAACTTTTTAATTTTGGGTTTCTCGGTGTTTGTTTTCGGTTCTTTTATCGAGAAGGGTCCCATTGAACCGACGTCGTAGTTAGAGACCGTTCTCTATGATGGATGGATGACGACCGTCTTAAGGGAAATGTAGTCGTTAGGAGTAGTTTATTTTAATTTATTTTTAGTTTTTTCTTTGGTGGATTGCATCCCGGAACCTGTAGTTACTATATGGTTGTGAATTTTTAGTTGCGTGTTGTGAATGATATTCAAAATGCAAAGGTGATTCGTATGAAAGCATGCAATCTTGTAAATATGTTGAGATACCTAGGCTGTAGAGTTCGATTCGGTGTGAATGAGGCTTAATGTTTGAATTCATGTAATTAGCTGATTGATGAGTCTGTGAATACATCTTGAATCAAGCATGTGCATAAAGTGTGAAGTGAGGTGTTGATATTCCATGCTATTGTGAAGTGTCTAGCACTTGCCTGGTGTGTGTACAAAACGAAATGAAGGAGGTGTATTGTAGGAAAGGATGTAGGCATTTCTTTGTTTTAACCGAGAGTTTCTATTTTTTCTTGTCATACTCCCCCTTTCTGTGATTGTATACCCTAGTCATCCCTTTGAGCCGTTAGCCTATTATTTCTTTATTTTTTCCAAAAAGCTTAAACTGAGCTTAGTTCCTTCTTTTCATTAGCCGTAAAGTCTATACAAAACTCTTAAGCGCTTAAGAAGAGAAAATAATTTTCCCAAAGTGTCAAAGAGTGAAAATGTTGAAAAGAAAAAGAAAAGCAGAGTGAGGGAAGAAAAGAAAAGGTTGAAGGTGCACTGGTTATAAATAGACGATAATGAAGGTGCATGAATAACCTTTGTTATGGTGTCAAGTGTGCTTAATGAAATGGGCCATACTGTGTCAAGTGTGCTTAATGAAATGGGCCATACTAAGGTAAATCATCAAGAATGGGATGATGAAAAAAAAAAAAGAAACAATGTCCATGAGTTGATGGGAATGTGTTGCAAAGGCGCTTAAGGATGCTAGTGGTTATTATTGGCTAATTCAATATATACTAGTTCCATAGCTTCCATTACAACCCATTAAAGTCCTACGTGATCTTACATTGCATTTCTTTATATCAGTGGAGTAATACACTAAGGGCAAGCCTATGGGTCATGACATGATGCATGTGAATTCTTTTGGGAGAGAGAGTGAAATTGTTTTTACATGCCCCTACTTGAATGTTTGTGTGTCACATGAGAAAAAAGGGGAAGATTCTCTTGAGTTGTGAGGGCACATGCTTGATGAAAGTTTGATTTTCGTGTCGGATATCTTGATTAGCTGATTGCATGAGTTTGCCGATATCGAGAGTCAATTCTTAAAGTCTAGGAAGTCTTATTGTATTGAAGGTCATTGCATTGTTAAGACCATGCATGTTTTCTTGATGATTTGAAATATTGAATGATCGGTATGACCGTAGCTTAAATTGTCGCACTATAGTAGCGAGGGTGGGATGTAAATTGCATGAATTGTATGTTTGTTGTTCGAGGACGAACAAGGATTTAAGTGTGGGGTAAGTGATCTTGGGCAGATTTATATGCCCAAGTGATACTCAAAAGTATCATTTTCGCCTGGTTTATCTAGCAATGTGTATACATTTTCATGTAATTGGTAATAAAATGTGAATTTATACTAACCAACATGATTAGCATTGCTTTGTAGGTAAAATGTGATTTCGGGAAGCTAAAATGCATGTTGGATGATATCGGAGTTGGACTTGGATGCGAACAAGGAAAAAGGCATAGGACTGCACGAATTACAGGGGCTCCGCGATGGAGCCGTGTCACGCTACCATCGCGGAGGCATTCTGCCTGGAGGGTGAAAATTCACCAATTTCGAGTGGAGGTTCGCGTCTGCTTCGTGGCACGGTGGCTAGCCTCCGCGTTGCACGCCGTGCCACGTTGGTGTTTGATTTCCCGGACCCCTAGTTCCAGTGAGGGTCCGCATTCACGGCGTGTCACGGAGGCAGTGCTCCGCGATGCACTCCGTGACACATTGCTCATTATTCCGGGAAAAATTCCCACTAGTATATATAGAACACTTTTAAGTGTATTTTTCATAATTCAGACTTGGTGGAGCAAGGACGTGGGTTACAGGAAGTTGAGGGACGAAAAGTTCAGGGTTTTTTCTCTCTTTCTTTCTTCTCTAATTCAATTGTTTGTATGATTAACACTTGTTTTAGGATGATTAATCCACAAATGAGTGGCTAATTCCCTTCCTTACTGAGGTTGTGAACACTTGTGATGAATTTTGATTATTAATTATATGGTTTTTCATTTTTTTCTTCCATGTTGTTCTATTAATTCTTGTTTCTACTGCATTGGTGTGTGGCCTACATTAATGTACATCTAAAAAGTCTGATTTCACTCGAGACAACACGAATTTGGAAAGTTGTGAATTAATAGGATATTGTTCTTTACTTGATTTGGGAAAATTGAGTTTTCATTTGCTTTCCTGATAGAAATATACTTGAAAGTCGTATTAGTCAATTTAGGAACCGGAATTGTATGGCTAGAACATGAATTGCATTTGATCACAGAAATGTAGACGGATGGTTCATGATTCTTAAGTGAGATTAAATACGAGAGTTTTAATCTCTTGGCAATTGTTCTTGGCTAGCAACTGGAAGAAAAGATTAACCAATTTATGATGATAATCAGTTTCATTACATGTTCTTTAACCTCGGCATGCTTTTATCCATAGTCCAAATTCAAAGTAGATAATTGTCTGTAGTTTAGTATAAAATTTATAAAAGAAATTATTCAATTTTTGGTTATTTAGTTGTCAGCATATTTAGAAGTAAAAATATAGTATACTTGAGCAAATTGCACTTATCCCAAGTCTCTGTGGGATCGATACTTGGCTTACTAAAGCCACTTACTACTTGTTCAACCACGTGCACCTGCGTGTCGATTTTATAATACCCATACTACGCACTGAATATTTTCCTTAAATTTAAGTATTTCAAGTATGATTGAAATTATGGGCAATGCCCACAAGTCGCTTATGATTCATGAACTATGATTTTGGCCAAACCAAGGGCCCCATTTCCATTGCTAGTATCACGAACTCTCAAGCATGTTATGATTATCACGATTTAACTAGTCATGCATGTCATGTATGAATTTTCTATGAGCACATTTCATGTTTTGGGAGTAGTACTTAACACCGAGTAGGTTCAGGGCCTAGGTTACACCCCGAATCTCAGAAATACGCGCCACCGTAGGTTATATTTGGGACCACCTAAGTGTCTGTCCCCTATATCCTATGGGGTCTTCATGAGTGATGTCACGCCTTTCATGGTTCATACCATTGAAAAGGTATGGACGGCCTCCCGACTAGGATTACAGGTCGGGCTCCATATGTGCTCTTATGGGATATGTCGGTTATAGAAATCTCCCATTGTTCCTCATGGTTTTAATGCATGTATGATTAGGTTCTTTGGCTCAAACTATGTTTTATGAGTTTTTTTCTCTCATGTTATGACTATGATAGGTTTACGAATATTTTGGAAAATCTTTAGCCTTACGATATACTTATGATTTTAGTTTTTATGATCATGATGTCCCCACTCCTATAACTTTCATGTTTTTAAGCATTTTCTTGCATACCTTTCATACTCAGTATCTTTCATGTACTGACCCACATATTTTCAGGATCCGGTTCACTGGTTCAACATTGTTCCTAGTCAGCTTTGCTCTCAGCTCTCAGTGGTGAGTCCTCATGATCCTAGGGCTTCTTGTTTGGACTTTAATTACCTTTTGTTTCCAAAATGCTAGGGTTAGTTGGGGTCTTGTATCTTCAACCCATCTATTATGTTTAGAGGCTTTAAGACTTATGTGTAGTATTCAGCCATTTACGTTTGGATCTTGTATTATTGTTTGTTACACCTCTTGTTACGATTTTCAGCTGGTGAATGATTATTAAGTTAAGTTTTCTGCCTTATGTGAATGAATTATATATAAGCTCATGACATGGGTTGACATGGAGTTTTTTGGGGCTCCTTATCCCGTGTCTATGATCTGGGTGTACTCTCGGGTTGTGACAAACTTGGTATTAGAGCAATAGGTTCAGATGTGTCTTAGGGAGTTTGAAAGCCGCGTTAGGTAGAGTCTTTTTCATGGGTGTAAAGCGCGCCACACTTAAGACGAAGAGGATACTAAACATTTTAGGAAATATCCCCTTCTTTCATGGTCTAGGTCGTGTGGTGAAAACCTCTCCATCCTTCTAACTCGTGCTATTAGCGATTGCAGAAAAAATTATGGCTCCTAAAAGAATGAACGAAAGGAGGAACAGAAATGATAAAGGCCACGAGGGTGGCCATGATAATGGGCATCAGCAAGCCCTACCTGTTCAGGAGCCCCAGACACTAGAGCCAGCTGCCCACGCCGAGTTTTGGGCGGCTATTCAAATGTTGGTGCAGGCCTTGATCGCTCCGGTCAACCAGTAGGCTTTTGCGCATGTTCCACATAACGATAATGCAGCGGCAGCCTGGATCAGGGACTTTCTAAGGATGAACCCTCCCGAGTTCACAGGGGCGAAGGTGGACGAGGATCCACATGAGTTCATTGAAGGGATCTTGAAGGTCACTCAGGTTATAGGAGCGATGAATGAGGAGTGTGTTGATTTGGCCTCTTATCAGCTTAAGGAGGTCGCCTATATTTGGTTCAAGCAATGGAAGGACAGCCGGTCACCAGAAGAAGGCCCTATCAGCTGGGACGATTTCCATATGGCCTTTCTTGATAGGTTTTTCCCTCGGGAGATGAGGGAATTGAAAGCAGCTGAGTTTGTTAATCTCAAACAGGGAAAGATGACGTTGTTAGATTATTCACTTGAGTTTACTTGCCTGTCAAAGTATGCCTCTGAGCAAGTGATGGACCAGAGGGCGTGGGTGAGCAGATTCGTGCAGGGAGTAGCCAAGTATCTGGACAAGGACTCTAGAACAGCCATGCTTCATCAGGATATGGACTACCCACGGATAGTACTTTATGACCAGTAGATGGAGGTAGCTCATATGAGGCAGAGAGAGGCCAAGAGGGCCAGAACTGATAGCTACAGGTCCTCCCAGTCGAGGCCAGGAGGTGGGCCTCATCGGCAGTCCCAGCACAAGTCTACTACACCAACACCATCTTCACCAGTACCCCATCTAGGCCACGAGACGAGTAGAGGAGTATGGCCTCAGGTTCGAGGGGTCAAAATAGCATGCGCATAGAGCGCACATTCCCATCTTGTGCTAGTTGTGGTAAGAACCACCTAGGGAAGTGTTTTGTGGGGTTAGATGCCTGTTTTCAGTGTGGCAAACCTGGACACAGGCTCAGGAATTGCCCCACAACTAGGTCAAGGGTGGTGGAGCTCGCACTCCAGCAGCTAGTTCAACAGCCCGGTGGCACATCTTACTCAGCAGGGTACTTCAATTGGTCCAGCTAGAAGCCAATGCCAGAACTGATTTTATGCACTTGGCTCTCGACAGGAGTAGAAGACTTCTCCCGATGAGGTCACGGGTATGTTGCAAGTATTTTATATTGATGTTTATGCTTTGATAGATCCAAGAGTTACACTGTCTTTTGTGACACCTTACATTGCTGGTAACTTTGGGGTCATTCCTGAAACTTTGTCAGAACTGTTTTCTGTGTCTACTCCGATTAGGGATTCAGTCATAGTGAGGCGGTTATATAGAGGTTTCCCCATTACTGTATCGCATAAGTTACCTCCACAGACTTGGTAGAATTGGCTATGACTGATTTTGACATTATTTTGGGCATGGATTGGTTGTTTGCATGTTATGCTTCTGTTAACTATCGGACCCGAGCGGTGGAGTTCCCGTTTCTTGGTGAACCAATTTTAGAATGGAGGGGTATCTCAGTAGTCCCTGTAGGTCTCTTTATCTCCTATCTCAAGGCCAGGAAAATGATTTCCAAGGGTTGTATTTACTATTTGGTTAGGGTTAAGGATGTCATGTCAGATACCTCGACCATTCAGTTAGTCCTTGTGGTATATGAATATCCTGAGGTATTTCCAGATGAACTACCAGGTGCTCCTCCCAAGAGGGAGATTGATTTTGCGATTGATCCTTTACCCGACACACAACCCATATAAATTCCTCCCTACCGGATGGCCCCAGCCAAGCTAAAAGAGTTAAAGGAGCAGTTGAAGGATTTGTTGGATAAGGGTTTCATTAGACCAAGTAAATCCCCATGGGGTGCCCAGTGTTGTTTGTCAAGAAGAAAGATGGTTCTCTCCGGATGTGTATTAACTATAGGCAGTTGAACAAGGTCACCGTCAAGAATAGGTACCATTTACCCAGGATTGATGACCTATTCGACTAGCTTTAGGGTGTCAAATATTTCTCCAAGATAGACCTTAGGTCCGAGTATGACCAGCTTAGGGTTTGGGAGAGCAACATCTCGAAGACTGCTTTCAGGACCCAGTATGGCCATTATGAATTTGTTGTTATGTCTTTTGGACTAACCACTGCCCCTGCAGCTTTTATGGATCTGATGAATAGGGTATTCAAGGCATATTTAGACATGTTCGTTATAGTGTTCATTAATGAAATATTAATATTCTCCAAGAGCGAGGAGGAACATGCTGCACACTTGAGGGTAGTAATCCAGACCCTTAAGGATAACCAGTTATACGCCAAGTTCACCAAATGTGAGTTCTGGCTGAATTCCATTGCATTCTTGGGATATGTAGTGTCAAGCGAAGGTATAAGGGTGGACTCCCAGAAAATAGAGGCGGTAAAGAACTGACCCAGACCAGTAAACCCTTCGGAGATTAGGAGCTTTTTGGTATTAATGGTTTACTATCAGAGATTCGTAGAAGGGTTCTCATCCCTTACAGCCCCACTGACCCGATTGACTCAGAAAAAGGTGAAATTCCAATGGTCAGAGGCTTGTGAGAAGAGCTTCTAGGAATTGAAGGCCAGACTCACTTCAGCACCGGTGTTGACTTTATCGGAGGGCTCTGATGGTTTTTTTGTATACTGTGATGCTTCGAGAGTAAGACTGGGATATGTGTTGATGCAGGACGGGAAGGTCGTAACATATGCTTCCAGACAGCTGAAAATTCATGAGAAGAATTACCCAACCCATGATCTTGAGTTGGCTACGGTAGTGTTTGCTTTAAAGATGTGACGACACTATTTTTATGGGGTTCATGTGGATGTATTCACTGACCACAAAAGCTTACAATACGTGGTCATGCAGAAGGATCCTCAATCTTCAGCAATGAAGGTGGTTGGAGCTACTTAAGGACTATGACACAAGTGTCCTTTACCATCCGAGAAAGTCCAACGTGGTAGTTGATGCCCTTAGTAGACTCTTTATGGAGAGTGTGTCACATGTGAGTGAAGACAAGAGGGAGCTGGTGAAGGAGGTGCATCGACTTGCACGGTTGGGAGTTAGATTAGTTGGTTCGACCGATGGTGGAGTAGTAGTCCAGGACGGGTCATAATCTTCCTTGGTACGGAGGTGAAGGCTAAACAACATGAAGATCCAACATTGGTAAAGTTGAAAGAAGCAGTTCAAAGTCAGAAAGTAGAAGTCTTCTCCAAAGGGGGAGATTGTGTGCTTTGGTACCAGGGTCACTTATATGCTCCGAACGTGGGGGATTTGAGAAGTAGGATGTTGCATGAGGCTCACGGATCCAGATATTCTATCCATCCAGGTGCCACCAAAATGTATTATGCCTTGCATGAAATCTACTGGTGAAATGGCATGAAGAGGGATATTACGGAATTCATAGCCAAGTGCCCGAATTTCCATCAAGTGAAAGTCGAGCATTAGAGATTGGGGGGTGTACTCCAAGATATCAGCATTCCCACTTGGAAGTGGGAAGAAATCAATATGGACTTTGTAACTAGTTTACCCCACACTCGTAGACAGTATGACTCCATTTGGGTTGTGGTCGACAAGTTGACCAAGGCTACTCATTTCTTATAGGTAAAAACCACCGATTCAGTAGAAGATTATGCATGGAGTGTACTTGTCAATTATATCGGATAGAGGCACCCAATTCACCTCTCAATTCTGGAGATCTTTTCAGAAGGGACTTGGTACCCAGGTCAAGCTCAACACGACATTTCATCCACAAACAGATGGTCAAGCAGAGCGGACTATCTTGACTCTTGAGGACATGTTGAGAGATTGTGTTATTGACTTCAAGGGTAGTTGGGACGAGCATTTACCTCTTATTGAGTTTGCCTACAAAAACACTTACCACTCTAGCATCCAAATGGAACTGTTCAAGGCTCTCTATGGGCGAAGGTGTAGATTGCCCATTGGTTAGTTTGAAGTCAGTGAGGCTTTGTTAGTGGGTCCAGATTCAGTCCATGAGGCTATGGAGAAAGTTCAGTTAATAAGAGGAAGACTGGTAATGGCTCAAAGTAACTAAAAGTCTTATGTGGATGTAAGGAGAAGAGAGCTTGAGTTCGAGGTCGATGATTGGGTGTTTCTGAAGGTATCTCCCATGAAGGGAGTAATGAGATTCATAAAGAAAGGGAAACTCAGCCCCCGCTATATTGGCCCATACCAGATTATGAGATGTGTGGGTAAAGTAGCCTATGAGTTAGAGTTACCTTCAGAGTTAGCTGCAGTTCATCCCATATTTCACGTATTGCTCTTGAAAAAGTTCTTGGGAGATCTATCTCTAGTGGTTCCGGTGGAAAGTGTAGGTGTGAAGGATAGCCTCAGTTATGAGGAAATTCCCGTTGCAATCTTGGACCGTCAGGTTCGAAGACTGAGGAACAAGGAATTAGCTTCAGTAAAGGTGTAATGGAGAAATCATCATGTTGAGGGAGCTACGTGGGAAGCCGAGGCAGATATGATAGCTAAATACCCCCATTTGTTCCCTACCGGCTCAGTTTCAGTTTGAGGTATCAATTTTTTCCCTAAACCTCTATTCAGTTTTTTCATGTTTCGTTCATGTGTGCAAGCTTGTTTTAGGATATGATATATGTATGTGATGTCTGAATTCATTCCAGCTATGTAATTCTTTTCGGCACTAGTCATTCCGCTAGTTTTCAGCATAAATGATCCGTATTTGCATATGCTGATTGTTTGATTCTAAGTTTTCAGCATGTTTCTAATGTTCCAGGACAAATGTTCCCAAGGGGGAGATATTGTTATACCCCGGGAACCCAAGGATCAGACCTCGGAGTCAAACGGGGAAAAATCTGGAAAATATTGTAGCAGTGTAGAATGAGTCATTAGACAACTCGTGAGGAGACCGCATGAGTTATCAGGTGGCTCGCGGGAAGGTTGGACTGTGCTAAGGAGTTGAGGTCTCCACAGGCGTGGGAACAACTCGTGGTCAACCACCACGAGTCGTCAAGTCTCCCGTGGGGTGAGGTTAAGGGTTACCTGGGAGGTTTGACCAGTGTACCTAATGGATGGGACCCCACGAGTCGTGGCCAGTCCCAACGACTCGTGTGGTGGGTCATGAGCAAGCCTGTGGAAATTAAATTAAGAATTAGGCGGTGTACTTGATGAAAGGGCGTAATAAGTCATGGTCACTGGGAACGAATTGTTAGGTCTCTCTTTGCGAGCCCAGTCGATTTGGTCACCAGTGTACTTGACGGGCGACGCGATGAGTCGTTGCCCATCTTGATGAGTCGTCACGTCACCAGTTAGGGTCACCTGGAAGTTATTTCCTGCAAATTAGTAAGGGCCTTCTCAGTAATTTTCTACGCTCCTAAGACCTAAACTACATCATTTTGAGGTCGGGACAGGGTCTTTTAAAGGGAAATCATCCATGATAGACCTCATCTGATACTTGTAAGAGTAGAGAGGAAAGAGGAAAGGGATTCATGTGTTCACCTTCAAGTTCTTCAAGTTTCCATCTAGGGATTTGCAGGGGAGTTAGGAATCAAGGAGTTCTAGGTATGTGGGGTTTTTAATGGGTAGTTTAGTCCCTACCCATGGTCAAATTCTCCCCGTATTCTATGTTAAAAGCTATCAATTCTTGATTGGTCATAACCCAAATGCATGTTTCCTCAAAAATTGATATGAACATGTTGTAGTATGTCTAAAATCATCGGTTTGAATTATTGGGCTATTTTCACTTATTTTATTCAATATTTGATGGTTTAAATCCCTAAAAGCACATGTGCCCAAATCATGGGGTTTTAGTGTAATTCATGGTTATGGCGGTTTCTAAAGCATGATATGAACTTTTGAATTTTAAGCGTGTTTTCTATTACTCATGTTATTATGATCATGTTTTCCTTAAATTTAAACATTTCAAGTATGATTGAAATTATGGGCAATGCCCACATGTCGCTTATGATTCATAAACTATGATTTTGGCCAAACCAAGGGCCTCATTTCCATTGCTAGTATCACGAATTCTCAAGCATGTTATGATTATCACGATTTAACTAGTCATGCATGTCATGTATGAATTTTCTATTAGCACATTGCATGTTTTGGGAGTAGTACTTAACATCGAATAGATTCGAGGCCTAAGTTATGCCCTGAAACTCAGAACTATGTGCCACCGTAGCTTATGTTTGGGATCGCCTCAGTGTATGTCCCCTATACCATACGGGGTCTTCATGAGTGATATCATGCCTTTCATGGTTCATACCCTTGGCAAGGTATGGACGGCCTTCCGACTAGGATTACAGGTAGGGCTCTATGTGTGCTCGTTTGGGGTATATCGGTTATAGAAATCTGCCATTGTTCCTTATGGTCTTAATGCATGTATAATTGGGTTCTATGTATCAAGTTACGTTTTATGAATTGTTTTCTCTCATGTTATGACTATGACAGATTTACAAATATTTTGGAAAATCTTGAGCCTTACGATATACTTATGATTTCAGTTTTTATGATCATGATGTCCCCACTCCTATAACTTTCATGTTTTTAAGCATTGTCTTTCATACCTTACATACTCAGTACCTTCCAAGTACTGACCCACATATTTTCATGATCCGGTTCATAAGTTCAGCATCATTCCTAGCTTGCGCTCAGCTCTGCTCTCAGCTTTCAGTGGTGAGCCCTCATGATTCGAGGGCTTCTTGTTCGGACTTTAACTACCTTTTGTTTCCAGAATGTTTGGGTTAGTTGGGGTCTTGCCCCTTCAGCCCGTCTACTATGATTAGAGGCTTTCAAACCTATGTGTAGTATTCATCCGTTTATATTTGGATCTTGTATTGTTGTTTCTTACACCTCTTGTTATGATTTTCAGCTAGTGCATGATTATTAAGTTAAGCTTTCCGCCTTATGTGAATGAATTAGATATATGCTCATGCCATGGGTTGACTTGGAGCATTTCGGGACTCCTTGTCCCGTGTCTACTATCCGGGTGTACTCTCGGGTCGTGACAAAACTTCATTCTTGTCTCTTTTGGGCTTTGGGAAGGGACCCTTTGAAGAAAGTCATGGTTTATTGTTATCTTGTTGTTGATTGTGGTGTTGTTGCTGTTTTAGCGAGCTCTAGGTAGAGGAAAGAGTAGGAGTCTAATACTACTTTAGCTAATAACATCTCCAAGAAATGGTAAGTAATTCTCTTTTTGATTTCTTTGAGTTTATGAGGTTAAAACTTGGAGAATGTTGTAGTATTGTGTTGTTGTTTCTTTGTGTATTCTTGTGGCATGTTTTTAACCAATTTTTTGAGAACTTTGGTGAAGTGAAGTTGCTGCTTTTTGTGTTTCTAAATTTGACTTGGAAGGAGCCTTAAGGTATAAGATTGAAAGGAATTTTTTCTGCAAAATTAGAGTCAACGTGCCACGGTATGTAAAGGCGTCCATTTCCTTGTTTTTCAAGAACGAAACTAAGTCATTGAAAGGATCAATATTTCTATGTTTTTAAAATCATATTGAGGTATGTATGATTCTGTCCAAAGGGTTGGAAGTACTTGGCATGAATCTTGAATTGTTAAGAATGGTTGAAGCGAATAAATGTGAAGCGAAAGACGTAATTTTATACGATTGTTGTCATAGTTGCAAATTGATTCTGAAGTCCACTTAATGTGGGCACCATGAGCTGGTCCTTTGCAGTATATTGCATATGTGATATTGAATATATGTTAATAAATGGTCACTTAGTGAAATTGGTAAGAAATGCTAAGACGGCGTGTGATCTAACTTAACCTAAGAAGATGGCTCTAAGCCGATTGAGGGTAAATGAGCTTGTTAAAATGACGTTTTCATAATATGGTTATTCCCTCCTATAAGTTTAGGTTGTAAAGTGCTTAAGGTAAAAAGGAGATTTTATCTTTCCCTTCCTTAAAGCTAAGAAAGCGTCGCGTAACAAATAAGCTAAGTCGATAGATGTTAACAAGGAAGGCGTGGCTAAGTTGTTAATTTGTTTGTGACGTTATAAAAAGGCAAGATAAGAGTAAATATTATATCTTTTAAGGTAATATGTGAGTAATATGCTCTCTGCCCATAATTTCTTTCTATAACCTTTGAACAACGTTAAAATATAAGCAGGATGAGGTTTAGCAAATAAAGTTTTCAATTAGGTAAAGAGGTAAGTGCGTATAAGAATTGATGGAATAGTGAACACGAGAGTAAAGACTTGAGTGTAGAGAGAAGCATGTTTGGAAAAGAAGTTAAGATGAATAAGGAAAGTAGAGCTAAAGGTTGTTAAATTAGATGATATGAGTTACGATTGTGAACAAGTTAGGCAAATAGCTAGGAAGATTAACACTGTTCTACAGTCGTTTATTAAAAGAGTTATAAATAAAGTTGTTTTTGTTCATTATGTGTTAAGTTGATGAATGGCCAGTAAAGTGTTAGCTTCTTAAGAAATGACTAGAATCGAATGTTTTTGAGATAGTAACTCAAGTTAAAGAGAAGTTTTTCGTTATGTTTTCAAACAACTTTGTTAAGTTATCCATTCTGCTGTTGAAATTATCTTTCAAATCTTAGAGGGGTAAATGCTAAAGCTTCTAAGATACGCATAGTGATTCCTAGCTTTCATAAGCTCCCCAGTTAATTACAAAGTTGTGTACGTCAATCCAGCATCATCTGAATTATGGTTATAAGTCTTTTGTTTTTGCCTATAAGGCAACACTTAGAGAGTTCCTTATGAGTTCCCAAGCGAACATAGCCCAATCTTAGATTCTTAAGTTATGTCTTCATGTCCCTAAGTTATGTTGAAGTGTGTTATGCTAATCTAAGAAGTTTTCAAGAGATCATATTTCGAGAATCATGCTAATGTCTCAGTCAAGTATTTTAAGTTGCGTACAAGTCTAAGAACTCAAGTCTTTATAAGTCTTTCTAGTAAGAAGTCTTAATGGATATGATTTTCATGTTATAACATACAGTTGAATTCTTTCGGTTATATTCAAGTCATACATCCATATGATTAGCTCTTGTTGAGTTATAATTTGAATTTCCTAAATTTAGAGGAGAGATTCTCCTATGTACCAATGTTCCTAATGTCTAAGTAAGTATAAGAACATGCTATGCTACTATTCAGTTAAGCTCAGAACTTTGAATACCAGGAAGTCTCCTAGAGGTCACTCGGTTAACTAAATACGAGTTTATATGTGATACAGAAATCTCATATGTTGTTTGTCTGTAGTTCAGCTCTCATCTCTGTGTATATGCTAAGCATTATGACAAATAACTCCAAGTTCCAAGTCATAATTTCCCAGTTTTCCTGCAAATAAAATAAATGAATTAAGAACTATATTTGCTCATCGATGTGATAAGTTTGATAGTAGAATTCGGGTATATAATTGTCGATATATGTAAAGAAACCACCCTGTGCGCAGTATATATATGTAGTTCCCAGATGTTAAAGGATTGTATAGAAATGAGAATCTAAGTGCTTCTACTCAAGTGATACATTAAATTGGTAAGTTTATTTGTAGGACATTGCTTATAAGCCTACTAAAGTTCTTATGTTGTCTAAACCTCTTGAAGGTCTGTCGAGTCACTGTGTTGACATGTTTGTATAGAATTTGACAGCTTTACGTGATATATGTTCATATTTGCTAATTTTACATGGTATATGTGTTCACTTGCATTATATGTTATGAAAGAAGGCTATTCTGGTGATAGATTTATCATTTATCATTTCAATTCCATATTAGATAAATTGACTCAATATAAGCCCTATCGGCTCCATTTATGATTATGATTGAGAATATTTTTATTTTACCCCGGTATGTACATTGGCTGGAGATATTTTTATTTTACCTCGATATGATACACTGGCTAGAGATATTTTTATTTTACCCCGATATGGTACACTGGATAGAGATATTTTATTTTACGTCGGTATTGTACACCGACTGGATATATGGCTTTTCTGGTTGGTTGGCCGCCGACATTACAGTTATAGTTTTTCTTGTGCATTATTTGGTCGCATTTGCACTTTAGTATTGACTTATTGTCATGTTTCAGTTTCCAGGATTCCAGGTTGTTACTATTTCTTATTTTTGGGCTGATTTATCATTGTTATCTTATATATTTATAGTTTTCAGCCTTACAAACCAATACATTTTTTTCGTACTGATGTCCCTTTGCCTGGGGACCTACGTTCGTCTTGCAGGTGCAGGCAGAGGATGGGATTGCAAGTTGTAGTACCGGTTCATGAGATTAGCGGATGTGTTGGTATGCTCCTTTCTTTTTAGAGCTAGGGCTTAGTTATTTCAGCTTGAGTTTTGAGTTCTAGTTACGGGTAGGTCTAAGCCCTGTTCCGACCATCAGTTGAATTTACCAATTAGAGGCTTTGCGCACTTAGTATGTATAATATTATTCAGTTTGTGGCCTTGTCGGCTTTCCATTGCTTGGTTTAGCATAGTCATGGCCTTATCGACATTTCAGTTATTTATTTGTGATAGTTGAGACCTGATGCATCCAGATGTTCACTCCAGTTGATTGTGACAGGTGCCTGGAAGGCCAAGGTGTTACAGTTACAGATGTTATATAGTCGGCTTCCCAGTGAAATTAAGTGTGGGGTCGTGTGACCCATGATCCAAAAGACATGCTGCTAGCTAGGCCCTAAAGGGCCTCGGGGAGTAATTTCTTAATCTATCTGATCTTTAATTTTAGATGCTCTGAGGTCTGAGCATGACTCAAGTGTGGGGTGAGGGGATATCCCCTACATTTTGAGGTTAAGGATGAGCATGCCAACAAGTTTAGTTGAAATTTTTTGAAAATGGTATGTCTCATCCACCCTTCAATTTTTCTTATGCCCTCAGTCTTTTCCAAAGTAAATCCTTTGAACTGGGTAATTTTTTCATTTTTAGGAGTCATTGTAGTCGTAGAGTAATGACACTTCCCTATGATAGATGGATGACAACTGTCTTAAGGGAAGCTTCATCACATTTTTTTAATTTTTTAGTAGGTCATCCGCTTGTATGCTTGTTAATATTCTGCTTAGCCGCTATGCTAGAGTAAATAGAGTGGTCATCTTGATTGCATGAGTTAGAATCCTTGAGAGACACACATATCTCTTTAATTTGACTCAACATATACTTAGATCTTAATTATGAATTTAACTTGTCATTCAATATGATTGTGTGAATGTGTAGCTGTAGAAACTAATTAGATTCTTGTTGTCATTAGAGGTGAGTTGAATTGTTTTGTACATATATATTGTAGCATCTAGAACTTGCCTTAGTGTATGGAGGATAACTAGTTGGTAAGGAGTTGAGAGATGATCAAAGAACTTCTTTGAAGAAGCCAATTCCTTTCCTAAAGTTGTTTTACCTTCCTAGTCATTCTCCCTAGTTAACCCCTTTGAGCCTAAAAGCCTTATTCTTTCTTAGTTTCAATAGTAGCTTAATCCCTCTTTTTGTGACACCTCAGCCTTATTGATCCAAAGTAGTCTTAGGCACTTTGAGACTTGAAAGTTAAGGTCCACCGAACTATAATGTTAAGGGAAAAAGAATATGATGTGGTAAGAAAATAAAAGTGAGAAGAAGGGGTTCCCATAAAAATTGTGTTATCTACTTGCTGCTAGGGAATTGAAAAAGAGAGCTTTAGTTGCAAAATCCTTAGTTATTCTATTATTAGAAAACTAGAAGCCAAGTAGTGAAAAATAAGGCATGAAAAGAAAAGACAAGGGTGAGTAGATGAAAGGTGAACAAGCAAGGAAAAAAGTGGTGGAAAAGTAAAGTGAAATATGTCTTAAAAGTGCTTAGGGTGGAATTCACTATAAAATAAAATATCAATCCTACTTGTCCCTTAACTGACATTATAACCAAGAAAAGTCCTTGTGATCTTAATCTCTTGATGCAATTAGGTAGTCTTAACATACATGAAGGGCAAGCCCATGGTATGTTGCGTATGTACATTACATCATTTGTGAGTGTGAGGTGTTCCTTACTAATTGTGTTCCATGTCTTATATTGATGATGTTGAGAGAGGAACATCACTAAAAGCGAGGGGCACAAGGGTCTAATGCTGTGGAGTACTTGTTTCATGTGTCACACTTAATCATGTTGGACCTTTGTGTTGAAAACATGAATCATTTATAGAGGTTGTGTGTTCTTAATTGTGAAATCTTTCTATGTTCTTTGTTGAGAATTGGTATATGATGATAAACCACTCTATGTTTGCTCCATGCTAGTTAGTTAAGTATGAGTTGATGGAGGTGTCAAGTGTGATGGTGAAACATGATTGTAGTTAATTTTTATGGATTGTTCAAGGACGAACAATGATTTAAGTGTTGGGCGGTGATGTTGGGCGGTGATGTTGGCATATGTTTGTGCCCATTTGCCATATTTTTACCCATATTTGATCATGTTTTGAGTTTCTAATCCTTAATTTATGCTTAAATTCATGTATGTATGTGTTTTATGCGCTAACAAACGACTTGAGTTAATTTGAGTAGGAAACTAAGCAAAATGGGCTCAAAATGATGCAAGAAATAAAGATTTGAGGATCTGACGGGTTTGGTGGTATGGATGGTGCCCCATACCAAGTCCCAAACTTCAGAGAAACAAATCTCAGTTTTGTGCTATGGCTAGGGTGACGCGCTAGACCCTATTTAGAGCTGAAATTGCTGGATATTTCACTAACTCTATGGCCAAATAGGAGGGGCAGCCCACCAGGGTCATTCCGGGGCAAAAAATACTGATTTTTAAGCCAAGTCTTGAAGGGAAGAAGCATAATTTGAAGGCTCATCCTTAAATATAAGCCTTAGATCATTTTTTACATAGTTTTGGACTTCTTGGAGTAGGTTTGGATTTCTTTGAAGTAGTCTTTACTCATTTTTATTCTATAGTTCAATCATGAAAGCTTGTAAGCTGTTTAGAAGGAAAACAAGGTTCTACACCTAGGTTTTCTCTTCTTTACTTTTTATTTTCGAATGATGATGATTAAGTATTTTTTTCCTCTTGTCCATGAGTGGCTGAACTCATATTCTAGGGTTGTGCTCATGGCGAATGGTTGATTATTTGACTGAATAAATAAACTTAGTTTTGATTCTTCTTTTATGGTTGTTTGTATTTATTTGTGTTAATTTATTATTTATGAGATTGGTCACGTTGTAAGTAATTTGTTGGCTTTTGATTGAACTTAGAAAACAGAATTGAAAGGGTTAAAAATAAATATAGAATGGGAATTTAAAGACCCTTGGACCCATTGGTGATAGGATAGAAGTTGTTGTTGAGTATAGGGATATACCCTTCAACACCATTTAGTTGAAATACAAGTAGGCATAAACATTGTTTCATTGTTCCCCTGCGATTATACGGATATAGGCATTAGGCTTCATGAAATAGTTTTTGGATGCTAGGGATAGTGGCAAGATATGGGAAAGTAACTTGCAACTAGCAATTGTATGTAGAATCATGCTTGTTTAATTACGTCTGGAAAACTAAACCTGAAACCAACCAAGTGTCATTGCCCTAGTCTATCATTATTATCGAAATACAATCAAGCTTGCATTCATTTTATTTAATATTTACATTTGATGTTTTAGTAATTTAATTTTCCAAACCAATCATCATTTTACTTTTTTAGTAGATTAGTGAAATCAAAGTACAACCTTATAATGATTAAATTGATAAGTCCCTGTGGGTATGATATGTAGACTTAACAATTCTATATTAATTGACAACCATGTGCGCTTGCATGTGCTTGGGCGACATCAAGGAGGAGGATGCTGCTACGGGCGCCATGCAGGTTGATGGAGAAGATGATGATGAGGATGAGGATTACAATCTAGAGGATGATTCTTAGCGATCCAGGAAGTTCCTTTTCTCTCCCTTTATTATGTGATTGTGTATGCACTGAGGACAGTGCACTTTCTTAAGGGTGTGGTGGAGGAAAGATAGATTTCTATTGTTCTTTGATTGCAATATTTGTAGTAGGTCGTAGCATTATTATGTCATTCTACATAGTAGTAGTAGCTTGATAATTCGTAGGTCATGGGTTGTAATAGTTATATGGTGTTATTGACTTGGATGCGTGGGATATTCTGACTTGTTGTTCATCATGACTATGTTATGTTTGGTTGCTTTATCTTGGAGTAATTTTTTTATCTTTAGGAGTCATTGTAGTCATAGAGTACTGATGTTTCCCTATGACAGATGGATGACGACCGTTAGGGAAGTTTCGCCACATTTTCCTTAGGATTGAGTCATGGGTCATCCACTTGCCTACTCGTTGATATTCTGCTTAGCTACTATGCTGGAGAAATAGAATGGTCATCTTGTTTGCATGAGTGAGGATCCATGAGAGATGCACATTCTCATTAATTTGACTCAACATATCCTTAGGACTTAATAATGAATAAATTTGTCATTCAATATGACTGTGTGAATGTGTAGCTGTAGAAACTGATTAGATTCATGTTGCCATGAGAGGTGAACTGAATTGCTTTGTATGTATATGTTGTAGCATCTAGAACTTGCCTTAGTGTATATAGGATAACTAGTTGGTAGGGAGTTGAGAGATGATCAAGGAATTTCTTTGAAAATCTATGTTACCTAACATTTATTTTACCTTCCTGTACATGCCCCCTAGTTAAACCCCTTTGAGCTTAAAAGTCTTGTTCTTTCTTAGCCTCGATAGTAGATTAATCCCTTTTTTTGGTGAGACCTTAGACTTATTGATACACAGTAGTCTTAGACACTTTGAGATTTGAAGGGAAAGGTCCACCGAAGTATAATGTTAAGGGAAAAAGAAAAAATTGTAGTAAGAAAAGAAAAGTGAGAAGAAGGGGTACCCATAAAATTATGTTCTTTACTTGCTGCTAGGGAATTGAAAAAGAGAGCTTTAATTGAAAATTTTTTCGTTATTCTATGATTAGAAAACTAGAAGTCAAGTAGTGAAAAAATGGGGCATGAAAAGAAAAGACAAGGGTGAGTAATTGAAAGCTGAACAAACAAGGAAAGAGGCGGTGGAAAAGTAAAGTGAAATATGTCTTAAAAGTGCTTAGGGTGGTAGTCACTATAAAACAAAATATCAATCCTACCCGTTCCTTAGCCGACATTACAACCAAGAAAAGTCCTTGAGATCTTAATCTCTTGAAGCAATTAGGTAGTCTTAACGTACATGAAGGGAAAGCTTATGGTATGTGACGTATGTGCATTACATCATTTGTGAGTGAGTGTGGCTTAATTATTGTGTTCCATGTCTTTACATTGATGAATGTGAGAGAGGAACATCACTAAAAGTGAGGGGCATAAGAGGTCTAATCCGGTTACTACTTGTTGGATGAGTCACATTTAATCATGTTGGCCTTTTGTATTGAAAACATGAGTCATTTATAGAGGTTGTGTGTTCTTGATTGTGAAATCTTTCCATATTCTTGTTGAGAATTTGTTGTATGCTGATAAACCACTCTATGAGTGATCCATGTTATTTAGTTGAGTATGAGTTGATAGAGGTGTCAAGTGTTATGGTGAAACATGAGTTTAGGTATATTTTAAGGATTGTTCGAGGACGAAGAATGGTTTAAGTGTGGGATGGTGATGTTGGACATATTTTTATGCCTATTTTCCATGATTTTACCCATATTTGATCATGTTTTGAGTTCGTAATCCTTAATTTATGCTTAAATACATATATGTGTGTGTTTTATGTGCTAACAAATGATTTGAGTTGATTTGAGCATGAAACTAAGATAAATGGGCTCAAAATGATGCAAAAAATGAGATTTGAGGAGCTAAGGGGTTTGGTGTTATGGCTTGCGCCCCGCACCAAGTCCCAAACTTTAGAGAACAAAAACTAGTCTGATGTTATTGCCAGCGCGCACGTCAACTCTCAAACTTCAAAGATATTGCACTTCACAAATTTGGCAAGATGAGTGGTGCCCCATGCCAGAGGTTTCCAGACATAGAGAAATTTGACGAACACCTTGGCGAGATAGAGGGGGCTGTGAACCAGAGCCTATGCAGAGATGAAATTACTAGAAATTTGACTGAGATTGTGGTGAGATAGGAGGGGCGACGTGCCAGGGTCATTCCGGGGCAGAAAATGCTAATTTTAAAGCCAAGTCTTGAAGGACAGAAGCATCATTTGAAGGCTCATCTATAAATAGCGACCTACAGACAGAAGCATCATTTGAAGGCTCATCTATGGATAGTGGTCGTAGGTCATTTGTTAAGGAGTTTTGGACTTCTGGGAGCAGTCTTTACTCATTTTTACATTCTGTAGTTCGTTCATGAAAGCTTGTAAGCCGTTTGGAAGGAAGACAAAGTTCTACAACTAGGTTTTCTCTTCTTTACTTTGTATTTGGGTATGATGATGCCTAAATATTTATTTTTCTGCTTGTCAATGAGTGGCTAAACTCATATTCTAGGGTTGTGTCCATGGTGAATAGTTGATTGTTTGAAAGACTAATTAATGTTAGTTTTGATTCTTCTATTATGATTTTTGTATTTATTTGTGTTAATTTGTTATTTATATGATTGATCACCTTGTAAGTAATCCATTGGCTTTCGATTGAACTTGGGAAAGAGAATCAAAAGGGTTAAAAACAAATATAAAATTAGAATTCAAAGGCCCTTGAACCCATTGGTGATAAGGTAGAAGTTGTTGAGGATAGGGATATACCCTTCAACCCCATTTAGTTGAAATACAAGAAGGAATAATCGTCGTTTCATTATTCTCCTGTGACCATAGAGATATAGGCGTTAGGGTTCATGAAATAGTTTTTGGATGCTAGGGATAGTGTCAAGAAATGGGATAGTAACTTGCAACTAACAACCATAGGAAGAATCATTTCAGTTTAATTATGTCTGAATATCTGAACTTGAAACCAACCAAGTTCCATTGCCCTAGTCTTTAATCATCATCGAAATACAATCAAGCTTGCAATTGCTTTAGTTAATTTTATATTTGAAGTTTAGTAGTCCAAACCAATCTTCATCTTAATTTTTCGATAGATTAGTGAAAACAAAGTGACAACCTTATAACGATTAAATTGATAAGTCCCTTAGGTACGATATCTGGACTTCAAAACCTACATTACTTGACGACCACGTGTGCTTGCGTGCGCTTGGGCGACATCGATGAGTCACACAATGAGTTATTGGTAGTGAACACGACTTGTTGGGACAGTTGTCCTTTCTGGGTTGGACATTCAAGTTCTCTGGACCTCTCACAACGGACGGAAGAACAACTCCTTGTTAGGTATGATGGGTCATCGAACGCTATTGTTGCCACTGGAGGAAACTTGCACAATTTCTATACTTGACCAAAGGATGGGAAAAATTGACTCTTTTTAGGACAATGGGTCATTGGTTCCACTCGTTATCACTGGAGAAAGTTTAAACAGTTTCTGAACTCCTCCCAACGGACGGACAGAACGACCCGTTATCCGAAATAATGGGTCATTGTTTCCACTTGTCATCACTGGTATGATTTTAACCTATTACTGGATTTCATTAAATGGCTGCATAGGATGAGTTGTTACTTCAAACAATGACCTTCATCTAGCTCATGGTTTGGGAGGAGGATTTTGATAGGTTTTCTAGACTGGGTTATGACGAGCGACAAGATGATTCATTACTTTGCACAACGAGTCTTTCTATGTCTCATTGGTACCTGAGAGAAAATTTTCATAACTAACAACGAATCTCCCGAGGGGTCGTTGGTCTGACAACGACTCGTTGGTTGAGTCTTTCTGAGCAAAATATTTTCTATTTCCTTTTTTATGTTTCATTCTAAGTCCAGAAATTGGTCTAAGGAACTTTTGAGGTGTTACAATAATTCTCTCTTCTTTTTGTTTTTTAAAACTTAAAATCACTTTTAGTTCATTTACCATGTTATTTGACTATGGATTTTTATAAATTCCAATAGCCTTTTTTCTGATAGTGATTCATTAGAGTAGGGGTTAGGTTTGACTCCTGCCATATATATTCCAACAAAAATTTACATTTAGAGAGGGACATGGACCAAACCTCTATAATAATCAAATATCACATTTACCTATCCAAAATTATACAGAAAGCAGTATCCTATACATTATTCGTTCCTCCTAAGAAGCACAAAGATCAACTAACAAAGAACTTACATTTTTTTGTGTCTTCTGGTGGAAAGAGAAATTACCATTTTTCTAGTTAAATTAAAACTTTAACCTTTCAAGAAGTTATTGCTGAAAGGCGTACGAGGTTCTATTTCCACTAGAATAGCCAGCTTAGCAAAAATATTAGCCACTTGTTTGCGCTCCTTAAGACAGTGAGAGATCTTAATGGTAGCACCTTTGCAGAAATTGTTGCTGTCAATAATAATATTTTTCCACATCAAGTTTGAAGTGCTCCTATTATTGAGCATGTTGAAAATGAGTTGAGATTCAAGTTTCAAGGTGATTCTGTCTTGGCCATGATCCCTACAAAGTTGACATCCAAACTTATCTTCAAGAGCTTCAGCCTAATTATTGCTTGCACATTGTAGACTAGGAGAATGCCATAATAAAATCACCATCATTATCTCACATTATAGCACCTACTCTAGACCTTTCATTTTCTTTAATGAAGCTCCTATCAACATTGATCTGGAAGTTGCAACTATCAAGTTTGGTCCAAGTGACGTGTTTGATGTTCACTTTTGGTCTAAATCTCGCAATGGCATCATCCATCACTGTTCAGGAACCAAAGACTTGTAATTTAGGTACCTGCTTTAAAGTACAACTTAGATATTTCATATTGTGTAATATTCAATCTTTCTTGGATGCATTTTCATTTGATTGCCAGATATATAAGTAGTTCACTCTTTCCACAATTCCCAACAAATTATGATAAGTAAGATTTTACATTGTGAGTTTGTGCACAGTGTTTTTGGTGTTTGTGTCCATCAATGTTGAATATTTCCTGTAATTGGTCTTGGTTTGTGATTGATCTCTAGTAGGGCTCCTTTCATGTGTGTGTGGTTGCTTATCCATCTATGAATGTATGTTACATTAAGTTAGAGATTAAAATTCTATAATAAAAATAGTTCAAATTAGTCTTGTCAAATTTGGCTATCCTTAAATGGTAGCTTTCCATGACGAAGCCTCCATCTTAGGAAAGAAATTTTGAATAAAAGAGTCTTATGCTACAGACTGTTGACGAAGATATCAGTGATTTTAGTATGTCCAATGAGGGGCCAAGCAGATATATTGGAATAGATCTCATTTTCTGCACAGTATTATATAGGATATTCTTGTTTTGCAGATCCTATGTCAATATTAATGTTGTGCTCACAATATGAGCTAGGAGCACAATGTTGAGTCTTTTAACTTCCCATTATTTATTCTGTATAGAATCTCTAATAAAGATTTTTAGTTCTGCTACCCCAAATTTCAATATCAGAAATCTGATCTAGAGAGGCCATGCATGTCCATTGATCCGTTCAGAAGTTAACATATCTTGATCAACTTGATATGCCTTTCATCCTTGTCTCGAGCACAAACTAAGTGTTTTCATGCTTGAGAGTTGCCAGTAATTGCTTTCTTTTGCACAATGTGCACTCTAGAATAATATTTGGCCTTCATGAATTCTTATCATAGTGAGTGATTTGTTCTTAGTTTTCACCATCTTTTGAGAGAAAAGTTATGACAAACATCATTCACACTTCTGATATCAATACCCTCTTCTATCTTAGCATAACACAGATTGGTCCAAAACACTCCAATGTTATTTTTCTTTCAATTGTAGCTCTCCAAAAGAATCTTGTATTGTATTTTTCAATCAGATCAATTATTTCTTTGGGGGAGATTAATAGCACTGAGGGTACATGTGGGAAGGGTTTAAACCACACTATTCATGAGAGCATTTTTTCCATCATATGTGAGCATCTTGCCTAGTCATTCATTCATTCTTTTCACAATCTTTGCAGCCAAGTCATATCATAATAGAAGTATAAATTCCTACGTGCATAAATAGGGCAATCCAAGTAAGTTGATAAACAAAGAAGAGGGTGGATTTAAAAATTATTAATGAAAGTTTGTCTAGTCGACTAAGTGTAGTGATCAGTCGTGTCACGACCTGAACATAAGTTCGGATCGAGACACGGGACAAGGAACCTCGAGAGGCTTCAAGTCGACCCACGGCATGAATATGACATCTAAATCTCAATATAGATAAAAGCGGAAATCTAACATATATAGCATAGAGGAAGTCTGAAAATCTTATAACATTGAATAACTAAATACATAGACGATCTGAAACTGAAAACATACTATATCTGATAAGACTCTACTACTGACAAGTTGATGGGACAAGACCCCAACTAACTCATTAAAGTCTGAAATTGAATATACCAAAAAGATGAGGAGTCACCAACTCTGGTTGGAAAGTGCTAACACTGAGGATATGGCTAACGACGGGACTGAGCCTGATCCGAGCCTATATCATAAAATGATACAGCATCGAGTATGCGGTTAGTATGTGGAATGTACCAAGTATGCAAGGTAAGTAGAACCTCTAAGTAAGTAAAATCAGAGATCATGCATATCATAAAATATTTCATCATGAGAGTCTAAGAGTAGGGCTTGCATGTTGTTATCTGAAAACATGATTTAAACATAACTGAATAACCTAACTGAATCGAATGACCCAAAGTTGAAAACTGATAATCATAAGTAAAACTGAACATTGGGTCAAACATTCTGAAAACATAATATCATGACCAATGAACATGCATAACTAAAATCATGAGGAACAATGAGAGACTCGTCTTATAACCGACATTACCACGATAAAGCTTACGTGGTTCCGACTATTACACTCAAGTGGGAAGAGTCGTCCAAAGCCTTGCCAGGGTTAAGGATGCTATCATGATATCGATATCAAGATGATGGCTCTTGGGGGCAGGGGAAGCTCACAAGGGAGGTCCCATATAATCTGAACATTCCTACGTTGGCACGTAGTTTTGAGGCATAGGGTTGACTGTCCTTAGCTTACTCGATACTAGACACTACTCTAAAAAATATGCATATGCTCTCCATCGTTTTTTAATGAAGTTGGACCATTGTCTAGTGATGAAGCTGATTCATGACATACATGCATAATATGAAATCATAACATGAGGAGCCTTGGGCTCAAACCATATCACAAGCTGAAAATAGTGGGACTCTAGACTCCAAAATCCATGTGGTAAGCTAATAACATGAAATTTAGATAAATCATGAAACATACTTGATCATATGGGCTTGCACAATACTTAAACATGCTTGACATGGACTTGATCATTCGAAAACATGAACATGGACATGGATAATTCGAAATCATACTTTCATCATATATATCTCGTCATGCTTGAATAAATATATCATAAATCTCAACTTTCATGAACTTCCATGGGTGAGCATCTTAATTTGTAAAACTTGAAAAATATGATTTGTAATTGAAAACATTGTAAAATATGCCCATGAATCATAATTCAACATGAGGAACATGTATCGATCATACCCATGATTGATACTTAGAGAATTCACATGTTGGATTAAAACCCCATAGATTCATCAACTAGAACTTTCATGAAATTGAAGAGGGATTGGGCATCGATGTGGATGAATACACCCATTCATAAAACTACATACCTAGGAGAATCTGATTTCACAACCCTCTCGAGAACCCAAAGGAAATTTTGGGGAAAAACTTGATGAATCTATGCTTGATCATCCTTAGGAGCTTATAGACTTGCATGCATGGAAGGGAATAGGCTTAGAATGAATTAACTCCTCTTAAAACACATCTATCTAAGCTTAAAACGACATAGTTTAGGCCTTTCACTGTCAGTCCCAATAAGGGAATGGACGACTTGTTGCAACTGACAACAACTCGTGGTGTACCTGACGACTCGTGGTGACTAGTCGTTGGGGACACTGCCAACCTCTCAACACCCAAATCAAACTCCTAACCACGGCCCACTTGACGACTTGTGGTGATGACCGCGACTCGTGATCTCACCCATGGTCAATCTTAAACCGAAAATTCCAACTAAGTCCACCCATCACTCTCTGAGTCACTTAATGACTCGTGTTGCACCTCACAGGTCACTGGACGACTCGTCCTGTGACCTGGTGTAGAAATTCCTGTTTTCTCTATTTCAACCCTCGCATCTGATCTTAGGGCTTTTGAGGTATTACAATATCTTCCCCTTGGGAGCATTCATCCTTGAATGTGAATAAACATACTGAAAAGCTGAGAAATGCAACTGCCATATCAAATACTAAATTTTTAAAGATGCAAACTGACAGAGTGACTGACTTCGAACTGAATCATCTAACTAAACTGAACTCATGGATCATCCATAAATACATTGACATGAAAGAAACTGGGGCACATGAACTGAACATGAAATTGAATAGAGTACTAGGGAGGAAACTGATACCTCAAGCAGAAACTAAGCCGGAAGGGAATAGATGCGGGTATTTAGCCATCGTATCTGCTTTGGCTTCTCATGTTGCTCCCTCAACGTGCTGATTCCTCCACATAACCTTATCTAAGGCTACTTATTTGTTTCTTATCTTTCAAACCTGATGATCAAGTATTTCCACCGGAACCTCCTCAAAACTAAGGCTATCCTTCACACTTACGCTCTCCACCGGAACAACCAAAGCTGGATCACCCAAACACTTCTTTAAGAGCGATACATGGAAGACTGGATGAATTGAAGCTAATTCTGAGGGAAACACCAACTCATAGGCCACCTTTCTAACAAGTATCACAATCTGATATAGGCCAACATAACAGGGACTAAGTTTCCCCTTCTTTCAGAATCTCATTACTCCCTTCATGGGAGATACCTTCAAAAACACCCGATCATCAATTTCAAACTCAAGTTCTCTTCTCCTCACATCCGCATAGGACTTTTGATGACTTTGAGCTATTTTTGACCTTTCTCTTATGAGCTGAACATTCTCCATAGCCTCATGAATCGAATCTGGTCCTATCAATGTAGCTTCACCGACCTCAAACCAACTAATAGGTGATCTACACCTTCGTCCATAGAGAGCCTCAAACAGAGCCATTTGAATGCTGGAATGGTAGTTGTTGTTATATGAAAACTCAATAAGAGGAAAATGATCATCATAACTACCCTTGAAATCAATCCCACACGCTCTCAACATATCCTCAAAAGTCTGAATGGTCAGCTCATCCTGGCCATCAGTTTGCGGGTGAAATATTATGATAAGCTTGACCTGAGTACCAAGTCCCTTCTAAAGCAATCTCTAAAACTGGGAGGTAAACTGAGTACCTATATCAGATACGATGGACAAGGGAACTCCATGCAACCAAACTAACTTCCAGGTGTACAATTTGGCATAATCCTCTGCTGAATCAGTAGTTTTGACTAGTAGAAAATGAGCTGCTTTAGTTAATCTGTTTACACCACCCAAATAGACTCATACTATCGGCGAGTACGAGCAACCCCGTAATGAAGTCCATATTGATTTTCTCCCACTTTAAAGTAGGAATACTAATATCTTTAGGCACACCTCCAGGTCTCTGAATCTCAACCTTCACCTATTGGCAATTCAGACACTTAGCCACAAACTCAGCTATGTCCTTCTTCATGCCATTCCACCAATAGAATTCCCATAGGTCATGGTACATCATGGTGGCACCTGGATGCATGGAATATCTGGAATCATGATCCTTGTGCAACATTTGATCTCTCAAATGATCAACACTCGGTACACACAAACGACCTTGATATCGAAGCACACAATCTCCCCCTTGGGAGAAGACCTCCACTTTCTGATTCAGAATGGCTTCCTTCATCTTTACTAAAATAGGATCCTTGTCTTGTATAGCTTTGACCTCGGTCACTAAGGACGATTCTGACCCATTCTGAACAATGACACTGCCATCCGTCGAGCTACAATACGAATGCCTAGCCATGCAAGCCAATGCATGTCCTTCGCTAGCTCCTTCCTTTTCTCATCTATATTGGTCACACTCTCCATAGAAAGCCTGCTAAGAGCGTGTACCACCACATTAGCCTTGCGTAGATGGTAAAGGACACTCATATCATAGTCCTTCAAAAGCTCCAACCACCTCCTCTAGTGTAGATTCAAATCCTTTTAGGTAAACACGTATTGTAGACTTTTGTGGTCCGTAAACAGATCCACATGGACCACGTGCAGATAGTGTCTCCAAATCTTCAAGTCAAATACTACCGCCACTAACTCGAGGTCGTGAGTCAGATAGTTCTTTTCATGGACTTTCAGCTGCCTGGATGCACAGGCTATAACTTTATCGTGCTACATTAGTACATATGCTATAAACTTATCGTGCTGCATCAATACACAACCAAGGTCAATCCTCAAAAGAGTCACAATATACCACAAACCCATCAATACCCTCAGGTAGGATCAACATTGGTGCTGAGGTGAGTCAAGTCTTCAACTCGTGGAAGCACTTCTCAAAAGCCTCCAACCATTGAAACTTTACTTTCTTCTAGGTCAACTTAGTCAATGGTGCTGCAATGGATGAAAACCCTTCAACAAAACTCCGTAGTAACTAGCTAAATCCAAGAAACTCCTGATGTCAGAAGGACTCACTCGTCTAGGTCAATTCTTCACCACTTCTATCTTTTGAGAGTCTACCTGTACACCCTCATTTGACACCACATGACCAAAAAATGCTACTGAGTTTAGCCAAAATTCACATTTGTTGAACTTAGCATACAACTGGCGATCCTTAAGAGTCTGTAGCACCACCCTCAAATAAGCGGCATGCTCCTCCTCACTCTGAGAATATATGAGAATATCATCTATGAACACAATCACGAAAATATCCAAATATGTCTTGAACACCCTGTTCATCAAATCCATAAATGCCGTAGGAGCATTCGTTAGTCCAAAACACATAACTACAAACTCATAGTGACCATACCGAGTCCTGAAGGCTGTCTTCGAAATGTCACTCTCCTGAACCATGACTTGATGGTATCCGGATCTGAGGCATATCTTTGAAAAACACTTAGAACACTGGAGCTCCTCAAAAAAATCATCAATCTTGGGGAGGGGATACCTTTTCATGATTGTAACCTTGTTCAATTACCGATAGTCAATGCACATCCGAAGGGAACCATCCTTTTTTCAGACAAAGAGAACTGGTGCACCCCACAGGGATTTTCTTGGTCTAATGAAACCCTTGTCTAAGAGATTTTCAACTGCTCCTTCAACTCCTTTAGCTCAATCTAGAGCCATTCTGTAAGGAGGAATAGATATAGGCTGCGTATCAGGAAAAAGGTCAATACCGAAATCGATTTCTCGCTCAGGAGGAATTCCCGGTAAATCATCTAGAAACACTTTTGGATATTCACACACTATAGGAACCAACTGGATAGTTGGGTTTCAAACATAGCATCCTTAACCTTAACTAGATGGTACACACAACCCTTAGAAATCATCTTTTTGGCCTTAAGGTAAGAAATGAAACGACCTACAAGCACAGCTGAACTAACATTCCACTCTAGGACTGGCTCACCCAAAATCGGAACTCTACCACACAGGTTCTACAATTTACTGAGGCATAACATGCATGTAACCAATCCATGCTAAGATAACATCAAAATCTATCATGGCTAGCTCTACTAAATCTGTTGAGGTGATTTTTTAAAGGACTGTGATGGGGCAGTTTCTATATACCCATCGAGCTATAACTGAATCACCGACTGGAGTAGAGACTTAGAAGGGTTATGATAGGATCTCGGGAATGACTCTGAAACTACTAGAAACATAGGGCATCACAAAAGATAAAGTAGCCCCTAGATCTAACAATGCATATATATCAAGGTGGAATACTTATAACATACCAGTGACTACATCTGGGGAGTCCTCCTGCTCCTAACGAGATCCAAGGGCATAGAATCTATTATGACGTTGTCCATAACCCGCACTAGTGGATGCACCTTGCTGAGTTGTGCATGCTGGTGGGGCTGCTGAACTTGTGGCTGGTCCTCGGCCCCTATCACGGACCTGTGTTATTGTTGGGCAATCTTTGAACATATTTTCGGGCATTCCACACCTGAAAAAAGCACCTAATCCGGCTAAACATTGATGACACACCTGCTACACTCTAGGATGCTAGAATCTTCGGGTCTGCTCCTCTAACCTCGAGAGCCTGATGCTCATCCCTTCTGGTCGCGCCTAGATCTGGATGGCACACTCGTAGTTGATGGTGCTAGGGCGGAAGATCTCTAGGGGGACTACTGACGGTGTCCACCATAAGTTCTCTACTGGGAGAATCCGATGCTATCAGTCCTAGTCTTCTTGGCCTCTCTCTCCTGCTCACTCACCTGTAGTGCATCTATTTACTGGGCGTAAAGAACTATCCGAGGAAAGTCAATGTCTTGATGAAGCATCATGGTCCGATAATCTTTGACCAAATATTTTGCTATCCCATGCACAAACTTACTCACTCAGGCTCTCTGATTTTCCACAATCTTAGGTGCATGCTTGGATAAGCGAGTGAACTGTAAAGCGTACTTCTGGACTATCATCTTTCCTTGCTTCAGGTTCAAAAACTCAGCTTCTTTAATTTCCCTCATCTCACGAGGGAAGAACTGATTCAAAAATGCGGTATGGAACTCACCCCAACCAATGGGGCCTGCCCCAATTGCCCGACTATCCTTCCATTTCCTGAACCGGATGTGTGCAACCCCTTTCAACTAATACAAGGCTAGAACTGCGCACTCCTCCCTTGTTACCCCCATGATCTGGGTGATCTTTAGAACCTCATAAATACACTCATATGATCCTTGTCCACCTTTGACCCAAGGAACTCCGGAGGATTCATCCTCAGAAAATCCCTAACTCTTGCCGCTGCTGCATTCCCATTCTGAGGGACGTGCGCTACCGCCTATTGGTTGACTTGGGTGGTCAAAGCCTGAGCTAGCATCTGAATGGAAGCCATAAACTCTATGTGGGACACCTACTCGGGTACATGATCCTCATGGGCTGGTGGGGCCTACTGGTGCCCATCCCCATTACCATTCTCATAGCCATTTCCGTTTCCATTTCTTCTTCTTTTAACTCGGCGAGAAGGCATGGTTCTACAAAGGTGTATCGAACGAGTTAGAAGGATAGAGAGACATTTCATCGCACGACATAGATCATGAAAGAAGGGAAGTTTTCCAAAATGTTTTGTAGCCTCTTCATCATAAGTGTAGAGCGCTTCACACCCATGAAAAAGAATCTACTTGCGTGACATTCAGACACCCTAGGACACTTCAAAACCTAATGCTCTGATACCAAGTTTGTCAGGACTCGAACATAGACCCGGATCGAGACACGGGAAAAGGAACCCTGAGAGGCTCCAAGTCAACCCAAGGAATGAACATGACATCTAAATCTCAACATAGATAAAAGTAGATATCTAACATATATAGCATAGCGGAAGTCTGAAAATCTCATAACATCGAATAACTGAATGCACACACGATATGAAATTGAAAACATACTATGTCTGATAAGCCTCTACTACTGACGAGTTGATAGGAAAAGACCCCAACTAACTCACTGAAGTCTGAAATTGGAAATACCGAAAATACAACTGAAAAGAAGGGCCCTCAAAAGATGAGGACTCACTAACTCTGGCTGGAAAGTGCTAACACTGAGGATTTAGCTAACGACGGGGCTGAGCTTGATTCAAGCCTGTATCATGAAATGATATAGTATAGAGTATGCGGGTTAGTATATGGAATGTACCGAGTATGCAAGGTAAGTAAAGCCGCTAAGTAAGTAAAATCAGAGATCATGCATATCATAAAATATTTCATAATAAGAGTTTGAGAGTAGGGCTTGCATGTTATTATATGAAAATATGATTTAAACATAATTGAATATCATAACTGAATCGAATGACCCAAAGATAAAAATTGATAATCATAAGTAAAATTGAACATTAGGCCAAACCTTCTAAAAACATAATATCATGACTGATGAACATGCATAACTGAAATTACGAGGAACAATGGGAGACTCATCTTATAACCGACATTACCACGATAGAGCTTATGTGGTCCCGACTATTACACTCAAGAAGGCATAGCCATCCAAAGCCTTTTTAGGGCTAAGGATGCTACCATGATACCAATATCAAGCTGATGTCCCCTTAGGGGCAAGGGAAGATCACAAGGGAGATCCCAAATAATCTGAACATACCTACGTTGGCACGTAGTTTTGAGGCATAGGGTTGACTGAACCTTACCCTACTTAGTGCTAGACACTACTCCCAAAAACATACATATGCTCTATATCATTTTTCAACAAAGCTGGACCATCTTCTAGTGACGAAGCTGAATCATAACATACATGCATAATCTGAAATCATAACATGAGGAACCTTGGGCTCAAACCATACCACAAGCTAAAAATAATTGGAGTCTAGACTACAAAATTCATGTGGTAAGCTAATAACATAAAATTTAGATAAATCATGAAACATACTTAATCATATAGGTTTTCCCAATACTTAGACATGCTTGACATGGACTCGATCATTCAAGAACATGAACATGGACATGGGTACTTGGAAATCATACTTTCTTCATATACATCTCATCATGCTTGAATACATATATCATAAATCTCAACTTTCATGAACTTCCATGGACAGACATCATAATTTATAAAACTTGAAAATATAATTTGTAATTTAAAACATTGTAAAATATGCCCATGAATCATAATTCAATATTAGGAACATGTATAGATCATACCCATGATTGATACTTAGAGAATTCATATGTTTGGTTCAAATCCCATAGATTCATCAACTAGAACATTCATGAAATTGAAGAGGGATTGGGAATGGGTGTGGATGAATACACCCATTCATAATCCTATATACTTGGGAAAATCCGATTTCACAACCCTCTCAAAACTTCAAAGGAAATTTGGAGAAGAACTTGATGAATCTGATCTTGATAACCCTTAGGAGCTTCTAGACTTTCATGAATGGAGGGAATAGGCTTAGAATGAATTAACCCCTCTTAAAACACACCTATCTGAGCTTAAAACGACGTAGTTTAGGCCTTAGAAATTTTGAAATTATGGAAAAGCCCTTAACAAATTAACATAAAAATACTCACTGTCAGTCCCTATGAGGGACTGAATGACTCGTCGGTACTAACCCCAACTCGTGGTCATCTCCCATTTATAGAATTGGAATTTCATCACTACTGGTCTCCACGAGGGACACCACAACTCGTGGTGTACCTGACGACTCGTGGTGACTAGTCATTGGTGACACTGCCAACTTCTCAACACCCAAATCAAACTCTTGACCGCGGTCCACTTGACGACTCTTGGTCTCACCAGTGGTCAACCTCAAACCAAAAATTCCAACTAAGTCCACCCTTCACTCCAAGATCCATTTAACGACACGTGGTGCACCTCACAGGTCATGAGTCCTCTTGGGTTACAAGGGTTCTCTTAGAGCTTGATGGTTTTTGAATACAAGATGAGATTCACCAATAGACTTGATGAGTTGTGATCTTTGAGAGATTGGTTCAGCCTCCAGTTTTATATCTTCCTAACTCTTTCATTTTAACTCACTCTTAACTATTTCAAATTACAATGATTGAATAATGCTAGAATAGTCAGGTTGATCAATTTATGTAGCACGCATTCTTTCTGAGTCTCAGTCCTTTGATCTTGGCTTGTTTGCTCTTAAGGGTAACCAAAAGGATTTTCTCAATCAAATCTTCTTGATATGATTGAGGTGCTGATTTATTTCCTTTGTCTATTTTTTTAGATCTTGAGATCTTGATGGATGTTGAATCTTGTCCTCAGATAATTTCTGGCTTTCCTTCCATAATTTTTGCTGATCATTGAAACTCTTATTCGATGGATCATCTTCTATGCCTATTCCTAAGTAGAAGTTTGATCATGCCTAAATTATACCTTGCAATAAAGTATAAAATGGTCATTTCCAAATATAGTATCCCAATTAGGTTAGGCTCAAACCTACTGGGAATAGGTTAAAAATAATATGTTAATGCTGAGCAAATCAACCAGTAGTCAATATTTCAAAGGGGGTTTGCAAATAAAAGAAAAAATACTATTAAACAACGAATTGATTTTATCAAATTTATGACAAGAAACTAGGACTATCTTCTCCATGATTTCATAATGTAGTAGGCTTATTTTATTAGTGATCTATCATGGTGAATTTTGTATAAGACTGACGTTAACTTCGTCTAACGTGTCTCGACCTACATAGACTATTTCACTCTAAATTCACTCCAACTTTAGGTGTTCATGTTTTGCCCTTGTCATATGTCCTGGATTAATTTCACGACCCAAGTTTATACCCTAGGCCTAACATGGGACAAGGAACCCCGAAAGGCTCCAAGTCAATCCATAGCATACTCATAGCATAACACTTAACAATAAAATAGCTAATATAAACATAACTAAGCGAAAGTTAACTGTAAGGAGTCAAATATAAAAATAAAAGACATAATCTAACAAACTTTTAATACATATACTGAATCTGATTACACATGTCTAAAAGCCATTACTAAACTGATGAGCAGCTGGAATAGGTCCCCACCTAACTCCTAAAGTCTAAAAACTGAAATATAACTGAAATAAGATCATAGACCTTGTCCTCAAGAGATGAGACACCACAATCCGCTGAGATGGAGGAAAGAGCGTGTCTACCCGCGGGGATGAGTTTGGACACCTGAATCTATATCATGAAAAGATATAGCACATAAAGTATGTGGTCAGAACTTGTATGTCATGCCCCGAGCCTACACCCTGGGCATAACATGGTACTTGAAGTCACAAGTGACCCCAAGTCAACCCATGTTCTATCAGTTACTAGCATTTTGAGTAAACATGCACAACTAAACTTTGAAATTATATCATAAAATATTCATGAGAGGAAAGTCTGACAACATAAAGTTTAAACAATAGAATGATACTGATAAATCTGAAAATCATGTCTTTCTGAAAGCCATCTAATAGAGGAGTTGCTGGAACAAGCCCCCAGCTAACTCTAAGTCTAACAGAAACTAATACATGACTGAAAGAAGGAAAATAGTGCCCTCGGATGATGAGGACTCACACTTCAACTGCTACAAAGAAAAATCTGAACTGCGGCAACTAACGCTGCTGGGTTTGAGAATCTGCAACTGTATCATGAAATGATACAGCATAAAAGTATGCGTCAGTACTTTGAATGTACTGAGTAAGTGGGAGAAACATAACTGAAAATAAACTCTAAGCTGAAATGACACGCAATGACCAACAGGTAAGCTGAACTAAACTACTGATATAATTTGAAATGGTCAAGATGACCATGTCTGATGATCAAGGACGTGACCTAAGTTTCAAACGCTGAGGTTGAGATACTGTATTGAACTGAGTTAAATTGAGGACTAGAAATGAACTGGTCTGCTTATTCTGTAACTGGACTAGACTAACTAGTGGAGGAGTCTATAACCGACATTTAACCACATGAGGACGTGGAGTCCGATGTATACACCCCACCAGTAGGACCCAATATACCTTGCCGGGGTATAAAGGCATAAACTGAGTGATCAAAGAAGTCTAGGGCCAATCAGGCCAAGTAATACTATAACCTATGCTGGCAATGTAGTTCTGGAAACCTGGGTACGCTGGAACCCCATCGCGCTCGGTGCTAAGTTCTACTCCCACTGAAAAACCTAAATTGAACTACTAAGTTAATAGCTCGAAACTGGGGTCCAAGACTAGTTAGGGACGTATAACTGCATATACCCTGAGAGTCTTATCGGACATGATTATGAAACTGGGTTCTAGACTGGTCAGAGCTACTTATCTGGAAGCATCGTGACCGTCTAAGAACAAGCTATAACTGAACTAGGGTCCTGGGGCTCGTCAGAGCTATATAGAATTTCATGACCGCATGATGGACCAAAAAAGTGTAAATCTAAGTTTGGTTCTGATAATTGAGAGGCATCACTGACACCTCAAAATAATACTGAAGTCAAAATGATTAGTTGACAATTTTTTGAATATCACTGAGGATTCTAGAATTATGACTGACACTAAACCGATATGATTCTAGAGAGATTCTAGTTCTAACTATTCTTGACTACTAGCAGCTTATAGAGAATTCAAGTTATCCTAACAGTATGGGAATTTCATCATATAGAGAAATTTAAAGAATTATAGGAATTTCATTCAACAAACCAAAGTCATTCTGATTCATGAGATATTTACCCAACATATACGTATAGTAAGAAATTCTAGGAATTCAGCCCAAAGCATTCTTCATTCACTAGAGGAAATTTAACAACAAAAATCATTACTCGAGAAATTAGGGCTTAAATTCACTTTTTATATGAAACATTGGCAATTTGATAAGGAATTCATGGGGATCATTTCAACAATATACATTAACATGGTTCTAAGTGAAATCAATGAAAATAAACATGATTACTCTTCATATTCGAAAGCTTAGGGCTTAAAACTGATAGAAAAAATTGAGGAGGATTTTGTGGACACAAGGGAAGAACAATACCCTTTCTAAAACCCCACATACCTGGTGAAGAAACCTGGAAAATTTGCTTAAGAATCCAAGAGAAAAGTTCAGCCGTAGCCCTTGCTCTGAAATACTCTTAGAGAGTATTCTATGATGTTTCTCTGAGGATTTACGTGAGAATGATGGGAGGAACCGTCCAAACCCTCTCATAAGTCTGAAATTAGGTCCAAAGCAATGTAGTTTAAAGCATAGGTGAATAGAAATTACTAAATAGTCCTTCAATGTTTGCTGGGAAAAACTATCAGGTGCCCCGAACGGGTGATCTAACAACTCGTTACCAGGTCCAACGAGTCGTTGGGTTCTCCCGTCAAGTTCACTGGACAAAACCCATTGACTCATGATAGGGAAACTTACGAGTTGTCGCCACTGATGATGACTCGTTATGACCTCCAGTAGACTACACTGTCAACTTCTCAAATTCTGAAACTCCATCTTGGCAACAGGCGACTTAGTGAGCCGTGGAGCCTGATAACGACTCGTGAGGTCATCCATTGGGAAACACTAACTCATCATATTTGCATCCTTCTCACGGTTGACCCGACAAGTCGTTGGGTCCCTTAACGACTTGTTCGGTGGGTCGTTCTGCAACATTTCCATAGTTTTAGATTTTCTAAATTAAGTCTCGGATATTGATTTTGAGCTTCCAAGGTGTTACAATATCTCCTCCTTGTAAATACTCACCCTCGAATGGTATAAAACACACAGGAAGCAAGAAAATAACAATAAAAACCTTCTAATACTACACATTTAACTCCAAAACTGCCAGAATGACTATCTCCGTTCCAAAATACATATCTGAACTGAGTTTGCTTATCATGCATACATTCAAAAACATAAAAGAAACTTGAACATCTAAACTGATTCATGAAAACTAAACTGAGTTCTAGGGTCATAGCTAATATGTCAAGCTGCACTAGAGCCGGTAGGGAACAACTGCGGGTATTTGTCCATCATATCTGCTTAGGCCTCCCACGTAGCTCCCTCACCCAGCTGATTTCTCCATAAGACTTTGACTGAAACTATTTCTTTGTTCCTTATCTTACGCACATGACGGTCAAGGATTTGGACTAGTTCTTCCTCAAATGAGAGACTATTTTTTATCCCTACGCTGTCCAATGGCACAACTGAGGTTTGGTCTCCGATGCACTTGTTCAAAAGTGACACATTGAGAACTGGATGTACAACTGCTAGTTCTGAAGGTAACTCTAGATCATAGGCTACCTTGCCGATAAGCTTCAAAATTCTATAAGGTCCCACATACCTTGGACTGAGCTTCCTCTTCTTTCCAAATCTCATCACCCCTTTCATGGGTCAAAATTTTCAGGTACACCCAATCATCAACTACAAACTCCTACTCTCTTCTCTACACATCGGCATAAGATTTCTAGCGGCTCTGAGCTATTTTCAACCTTTCTCGGATGAGCTGAACTTTCTACATTGCCTCATGAACCAAATCTGACCCTATCAAGGTGGCTTCACCAACTTCAAACCACCCTATAGGATATCTACATCTTCTACCTTACAATGCTTTAAATGGGGCCATCTGGATGCTACAATGGTAGTTGTTGTTGTACGCAAACTCAATAAGAGGAAGATGGTCATCCCAATTACCCTTAAAATCGATCACGCACGCTCTTAGCATATCTTCTAGAGTCTGAATAGTCTGCTCAGCTTGCCCATCTGTCTGCTGGTGAAAAGCTGTATTGAGCTTGACCTTAGTGCCAAGTCCCTTCTGAAAAGACTTCTAGAAATGGGAGGTGAACTGGGTACCCCTGTCTAAAATAATGGCCAATGGCGCCCCATGAAGTCTAACCAACTCTCGGATGTAGAGTTTGGCATAGTCCTCAGTTGAGTCTGTGGTTTTGACTAGGAGGAAATGTGTTGACTTAGTCATTCGGTCTACTACTACTCAGATTGAGTCATGCTGCCGACGAGTCCGAGGTAGACCCTTAATAAAGTCCATATTTACTTCTTACCACTTCCAGGTGGATATGCTAATATTCGGGGCCATACCTCCTGGTCTCTTGTGTTCTACCTTGACCTGCGGGCAGTTCGGCCACTTAGCTACAAATTAAATAATGTCTCTCTTCATGCCATTCCACCAGTAAATCTCCCACAAGTCATGGTACATTTTGGTAGCACCGGGGTGAATGGTGTATCTCGAGCTGTGTGCCTTAACTAGTATCTACTGTCTCAACTCACCAACATCCGACACGCACAATCTTCCCTGTTAACGAAGCACCCCATCTCCCCCTTGGGAGAAAGCCTCAACCTCCTTTCTGAGGACTACTTCTTTAAGTTTAAGTAGAATTGGATCTTCAACTTTTTTGGACTTAACTTCTACTACTAAGGAAGAATCTGACCTGCTTTGCATTACCACACCACCTTCAGCTGAATCCATCAACTACACCCCTAACCGGGCTAGCTTGTGAATTTCTTTTGCTAGCTCCCTCCTGCCTTCCTCAATGTGAGCTACACATCCCATAGACCGCCTGCTTAGGGCGTTAGCCACCACATTGGCCTTACCTAGGTGATGCAAAACACTCATGTCATAATCCTTTAGCAGTTCCAACCATCGTTTCTGATGTAGGTTTATGTCCTTCTGGCTGAACACATACTGAAGGCTCTTATGATCTGTGAACACATCCATGTGAGCTCCGTACAAGTAGTTTCTCCATATTTTTAACGCAAATACCACCACTGCCAACTCCAAGTCATGAGTTGGATAATTCTTCTCATAGACTTTGAGTTGTCTAGAGGCATAGGCTATCACTTTGCCCCGCTGCATCAAAATGCAACCAAGTCCAACTCTTGAGGCATCACAATACACAACTAACCTATATGATCATTTCGGGAAGGTAAACACTACAGGGTAGTGAGTCGAGTCTTCAACTCTTGGAAACTCTTCTCACACTCCTCTGACCACTGGAATTTCACGTTCATCTGAGTTAACTTGGTCAAAGTAGAGGCTATGGAGGAGAAACCTTCCACAAACCGTCAGTAATAACCCGCTAAGCCCAGAAAACTCTTGATTTCAGTGGGAGAGGTAGGTCTGGGCCAATCCTTTACTGCTGCTACTTTATGAGGATCTACTTGTATCCCTTCGCCTGAGACCACATGACCCAAGAACGTTGATCTTGGGCAAATTTATATGCCCAAGTGATACTCAAAGGTGTCATTTTGGCCTTGTTTATTTATCAATGTTTATACATTCTCATGTAATTGGTAATAAAATGTGAATTTATACTAACCAACATGATTAGCATTGTTTTGCAGGTAAAATGTAATTTCGAGAAGCTAAAATGCATGTTGGAAGAGATCGGGGTTGGACTCGGATGTGAGCAAGGGACAAGGCATTGGAAAGCACAAAATAAAGCGACTCCGCGATGGAGCCGTGTCACGTTGCCATCGCGGAGGCCTTTTGCCTGGAGAGGGAATTTTCAGCCTATTTCCAGTGAGGGTTCGCGTCGGTAGCATGTCACGGAGGCAGTGCTCCGTGATGCACTCCGTGACACGTTACTTGTTATTCCGGGAAAAATTTCCACTAGTATAAATAGAACACTTAGGTTCATTTTTCAATATTATGACTTGGTGGAGCAATAACGTGGGTTACAGGCAGTTGAGGGGACGAAATTATCAGAGTTTTTCTCTCTTTCCTTCTTCTTATATTCAATTGCTTGTATGTTTAACACTCATTTAACGATGTTTAATCCACAAATGAGTGGCTAATTCCTCTTTTTGCTGAGGTTAAGAACACTTGTAATGAAATGTGATTATTGATTCTTTGGTTTTTCATCTTTTCTTCCATGGTTGTTCTATTGATTCTTGTTCTTACTACATTAATGTGTGGCCTACGTTAATGTATATCTAAAAAGCCCGGTTTCACTCGAGAGAGCAAGAAATTGGAAAGTTGTGAATTAATAGGATATGATCCTTTCTTAGTTTGGGAAAATTGAGAATTGATTTACCTTCAGGATAGAAATATACCTGAAAGTCATATTAGTCAATTCAGGAATCGGTTTTGTATGGCTAGAACATGAATTGCATTTAATCACAGAAATGTAGGTGGATGGTTCATGATTCTTAAGTGGGGTTAAATACGAGAGTTTTAATCCCTTGGCAATAATTCTTGACGAGCAACCGGAGGAAAAGGCTAACCAAATTATATCGATAATTAATTTCATTACATGTTCATTTAACCTCAGCATGCTCACATTCATAGTTCAGACTCACATTAGATAATCGATTTAGACTTAGCATAAAAATTAGAACCCAAAAATATCAAACTCTTGGTTACACTGTTGTCTTCATTGTTAAAATTAAAATATAGTAACACTTGAGTAGTTCATTACCTTATCCCAGTCCCTGTGGGATCGATACTTGGCTTACTTAAGCCACTTTACTACTTGTTCGACCACGTGCACTTGCGTGTAGTTTTATACCCAAAGCAGTCAACCGAACAAGTTTTTGGCGTCGTTGCTGGAGACTGGCAATTGGTGAATTTGTCTTAAGTGTTAATTTACTATATTTTTATTTTCTTAGTGTTGACAACTTGGTCTTAGCCTGTATTTTGCAGATTTAATCTCTGTTGAACATTGGCAAGAGACTAGGAGCTGGTGGACTCGTATTTGGAGCCAGAAAGATTATTTCATCGTCAGCGGAGAGAAGCTCTAGAAAGAAAGCTGCAGTTGCTCAGACAGGCAATCATGGAGCAACAACAGAATCCACCGGTAGTACGGGCAATGTTAGTGCCCGAAGAAGTAGCAGCTCGGCCGGTTTGCGAGGTGGCAATCCCACATGCTAATAATGTCACATCTAGCATCCGCAAACCTGGGTTCAAACTTAAGCAGAACATGGTAGAATTGTTGCACACTAGCGGGCAGTTTACAGGTCTCCCTCATGAAGATCCACAGCAGCATCTCCAAAATTTTTTGGAGATAAGTGACACTTATATCCCCGCTGGAGTGTCATCAGATTACGTCCGGCTTACATTGTTCCCATTTTCACTATTGGGAGAAGCCAAGAGGTGGTTGAAAGCTGAGCCACCTAATTCTATTTCTACGTGGGATGATCTTGCAAGGAAGTTCTTGATACCATTTTTTCCCTCTGGTAAAACAACAAGACTTAGAAGTCAAATTCTATGTTTCAAACAGAGAGAGGGAGAGAATCTATATCAGGCTTGGGAGAGATTCAAGTCCATGTTGCGGGATTGTCCTCATCATCATCAGTCCAATGATGTGTTGGTGCACACTTTTATAGAGGGTTTGGAACCCCATACAAAAATATTGCTAGACTCAACAGCCGGGGGACAAGCGCTGGAGAAAACTTATGAGGAGTTGTATACCTTGTTGAACCGTATTTCGCAGGGCAATCCAGAATGGAATGCTGATTCGTCAAGAGGAGGGACAAGGAAAGCAGCAGGAGTTCTAGAAGTGGATGGGTTTACAGCTATTGCTGCACAGATAGCTGCTTTATAGAATCAACTCAACACCCACTTCAGTAACATGACAATGAACCAGCCTCAAGCCCCAGTGAATGCAGTGCAGCAGATTTGGTGTGAAGTATGCGGGAGCAGTGAGCACTCAGCTGAGTGTTGTGGAGCAAATCCGGACTCGGTGAACTTTGTGGGAAATGTACAAAGGAACAACCACCAACAGTATGGCAACAGCTACAATTCCAACTGGAGGAATCACCCGAATTTCTCCTGGGGTAGCAACAACCATCAGGGGCAAAGTTCGAGTCAGGGTGTGCAAAGGAACCAAGGAGGGCAGCAGAATTGTCAAGCACAATTTAGAAACAACAATGCACCTCCTCCACCACCATCACCCAGCATTGAGAAGATGTTCAAGACTATGATAGCTAATCAACCTCAATTGCAGGCTGACTATGTGAAATTGGCAGCCGAGGTGAAAAACAACCAGTTAGCTACCAAGGCACTTGAATATCAATTTGGGCAATTTGCTGGAGCCCAAATCACCAGACCTAGAGGAGGACTTCCGAGCGACACAGATCCCAACCCCAAGCAGGTGAATGCGGTGACCACAAGGAGTGGTTTGCAGCTGAAAGAGGTGGAACCAGAAAGACCACCTCAACAATCGGGAGGAGCAGAAGTCGAGAGGGAGCAAAGTGATGAGAGGGGGAAGACTAAGGAAGCGGAATCAGAAAGACCACCACCCCCGTTCCCTCAATGATTAAAGAAACACAAGGAGGAGGCGTGTTTCAAGAAATTCATGGAGGTGCTAAAACAGGTACATATTAACTTACCTCTTGTTGATGTTTTGCAGGGAGTGCCGAAATATGCCAAGTACATAAAGGACATCGTGGTAAACAAAAGTCGGTTGACTGAGTATGCTACGGTGGCTCTCACGGAGGAGTGCACTTCCCGGATACAAAACTGACTGCCCACAAAGCTCAAAGATCCTGGGAGCTTTACTATACAAATTACTATTGGGCAGAGTATCCGAGCTCGTGGATTGTGTGATTTGGGAGCGAGCATTAATTTGATGCCGTCATTGGTATTCAAAAAGCTGGGTCTAGGGAGTCCTAAACCCACAACAGTGATCTTGCAATTGGCAGATCGGTCCTTAGCCAGACCTGATGGCATTGTGGAGGACGTTCTGGTGCAAGTGGGCTCCCTGATCTTCCCGGTAGATTTCATCGTGCTGGATTTTGAACCAGACACGGAAGTCCCATTTATTTTGGGACGTCCTTTCTTGGCGACCGGGAAAGCGCTGATTAATGTAGCTGCGGGGCAGCTAACAATGCAAGCACACGACAAGGTGGAAGTGTTCGATGTGTACAAGGCACCCAATCTCCCGACTGTGTACGAAGAACTCTCAGTGATCAATGTGATTGATCAAGTCGATGATGAGCAGATTAAGGATTCACGAGAGTTATTGGGAAAACCACCGGAACGGTGTAAGCACTACTGGGGGGAGGATGGTGGTCGAGAGAAATCGTCCATCACCCTAGAGGAAAATTGAGCTAAATGACGTCAAGCCGCGACGGTAAACCAGGCGCTGCACGGGAGGCAACCCGTGAAAATTTTTCTTTGTAAATTGTGAATAGATTTTTCTTTTTCTTTTTCTTGATTAACAACAAAATTTTTAGTTTTTATTTTTGTTTTTATTTTTATTTAGAGTGAAACCTATAATTCTAACCAATTTCTTGTAGTAGAATGAATTTCAGGTCGAACGGAGGGAAATTATGCAAGGAATCGCAAAGGAAAATTCGAGGTATGAAAATCAATAAAAAGTGGCAAAACAGTGAGCTAGGGCGGTAGCTCCGTGTCACGGAGGAGGGCCTCCGCGTTACCCTCCGTGAGACGTTGAGGTATAAATCCAGAATTTTAAAAAAATTCCAGAACACCCTCGCGACAGCTCCATGTTGTTCGCGGTCTGCTCGGTATATATTATACACCGACACGCAAGTGTACGTGGTCAAACAAGTAATAAAGTGGCTAAGTAGCCAAGTATCGATCTAAGGAGGCTGCTCTAGATATGCAAAACTGCCTAGTTTACTATATCTCTATTCTATTTCTAACTATGTTAACAACAATCCAACCAAGATTTGAGTGAGTTTTGTTTCTAAACTAATTATCTACTAAAATTAATAACTACTATTTACGTTGAGTTTAGACAATGGATATGCACATGCCAAGGTTAAGAACGAGTAATGAACTTGATAATCATGATAATTTGGTCATCTTCTTCTTCATATTGCTAGCCAAGAACGTTTGCCTAGAAATTAAAACTTCCGTATTTAATTTCACTTTAGATTCATAAACCATTCGTCTACATTTCTGTGATCAAATGCAATTTATGACCTAACACTACAATTCCGGTTCCTAAATTGACTAATACGGCTTTCAAGTATATTTCTATCAAGAAAGCACATCAAAACCCAATTTTTCCAAATCAAGTTAAGAACAATACCCTATTAATTCACAACTTTCCAATTTCATGCTCTCTCGAGTGAAATTGGACTTTTTAGATATACATTAATGGTGGCCAATCAAGAATGTAATAAGCACAAGAATTAATAGAACAACATGCAAGAAGAAGAAGAAACCATATCAATTATTACCAACATTCATTACACAAGTTCAAAACCTCAGCAAGAAAGGAATTAGCCACTCATTCTTGGATTAATCATCCTAGAATGAGTGTGAATCATGCATACAATTGAAGGAAAGAAGAAGGGAAGAGAAGAAAACTCTTATCTTTTCTATTCTTCAACTGCCACAAAACCACGTTCCTGCTCCCACTTCTGAACTCAGGCTAAAAAAAACTAAAACTAAAAAACTCCCCTTTAAAAATAACCTAAGTGTGCTATTTATACTAGTGGGAAATTTTTTCCGGAATAACAAGCAACGTGTCATGGAGGCCAACGCGGAGCACTTCCTCCCATCTCTTTAAACTGATCTTGTAAGACTTGGCGAAAATCATGATAAAACATACTTTAAATTACATGGGATTGCCCAAATCATAAAATCATACATACTTGAAATAATCTTCATAAATTGAAATAATGGAATCATAAGTTAACAATTCATAAAAATTCATGCATACTTGATAATTCATCATACTTGAAATCATGGGCTCATAAGCATGAAATTTATAAATCATGCATAATAGGACATAATCTTCATGAACATGAAATCATGAATTAGTAAGTAAATTAACAGTCAAATCTGCCTTAATATCCCTAAATCATCAATTGAAACATGAGAGAATTGAACCCATAGAGATAGCATGGATAATTGCATAGAAATGAGGTAAACCCAAGAATTTCAGCATAACATGCTTAGAGACTTGAGATCATGAGATAAGGATGAAATTGGACATGAGGATGAAAGAATTTCCCCCCATTTATTACCCTATATTCCTGAGCTTAATGGAATCCTTGCTAGGGTTTGATGTCCAAGAGGATTTGGGGAAGAAAGAGGACCTTGATGCTTGAGCCTTATGAGGGTTTTGATTCAACTTGAAGTGTTAGGAGTAGATTGAGGGTTTAGGATAGTTAAAACCGTTAAAACGACCTTTAGAAGGCTTAAAATGACTTAGTTTATGAGTTAGAAGCTTAGGATTTTACCAAAATACCCTTGGGAAATCCATTTAAAAACCTACCCCTTAGCTGCAATAACCCATCCAACGAGTCATTGGATCCACCCATTGATTTTGGAGTACTTTGGTTACTATTCTACTTCCCCAACCAACGCCTAGACAGGACAAGTCATTACATGCTACAACAACTCATTACTCCTCTCGTTGTCACCACTGTCACACCTGTACTGATTCTAAAATCCTTCCAATGGATCAATACCACTGGCCATTACATGCCCCTTGTGAGTCGTGGTATCCTTCCATTTTCTCTGAACCAATTTTGACCCCTTTCTAAGTTCCACTTAACATCCCCCATAGGATGACCTATTACATGCACTAATGAGTTGTCACTTGAATCGTTGTTTCTGGAAGCTTTGATTGAGGGCTTACGATGACACACACAATGGGTCGATGTCCCTCATAATGTCTCATTCCTTAAGTCGTTTTGTGACGCTAGTGCCATTTCCTATTGAAAGTCTCGAATCTGATCCAAGGGACCATTTGGGGTATTACAACCAGTGTGGTGCCTATTTTAGTCCTCCTGGGCGGGTTCCCATAAAGCTTGATAGATTTTGAATACAAGAGGAGCATTAGCAACAAACATGGAAAGTTGTGATTGTTGAAAGGTATACGGCCTCTACTTGTATATCTACCAAAAATTTTCTTTTCTTTTATCTCACTGTTAACTATTTCAAATTACATTGATTGAATAATACTAGAATGGTCAAGTTGATCAAGTGACATTGCACATAATCTTTCTGAGTCTTTCTTCTTTTTTATACAACTCATGCTATAATCTTGAGAAGGAAAGAAGATTAATTCCTTTGATCTTGGCTGGTTTTCTCTTAAGTACAACCCAAGAGTTTTTCTCAATCAAATCTTCTTGATATGATTGAGGTTCTGATTGATTTCCTTCATCTATTTTTTAGATCTTATGATCTTAGTGGATGTTGAATCTTTCCTTAATTTTTTGGCTTTTCTTTTGAGATTATTGCCGGTCCCCAAAACTCTTCATCATTGGATCATCTTCTATGGATATTGCTAAGTAGAAATTAAATTTGGAAAACTTATTTTTCCATCTTCACATGATTTGCTGCTTCCTTGATGCTGAGTTGTCACGACCCGAATCTATACCCTGAACGCAACATGCAACTTGGAGCCACAATGACCCCATTCTAACCCATGGCTTACCATCACACTAGTACGCTGAACTAAATATAAGCGAAAGCTGAGAAAAGAAAAAAACAAACTAAAATAGACTTTTTTGAGAAGAGGAAATATCTGATAAGATACTAAAATTTATGTGACAACTGCAAAACATACTGAACAATACTTTTTCTGAAAGCCATCAAAGAACTGACGAGTTGCTGGGACAAGCCCCCAGCTAAATCTAAGGTCTAACTCAAGGAAACTGAACTGTAATGATACTCTCGTTGTCAGAAGATGAGGATTCACCAATAATGCTGCTATTGAAAATCAATAGAAGGAACTACTAGCGATGTTGAGACTAGGAACATGTGCCAATATCATAAGACGATACAACATGGAACATCTGCATCAGTACCTTGAATGTATCAACTATGTGAGATATAAGTAAAATTGTAGTAATACGCAACTGAACTGATAAACACTGAATATAACTGTAATAGTGTAACATAGGTACTGATTGAGGATCAGAGCTATATCTTATAATATGAAAAAACTGAGGTGAACTTAAACTGAGACTATACTGAACTAAACTGTATTGCCAAGTGGGAGAGTCTATAACTGACATATAACCACGTGAGCTAGACGTGGAGTCCAATGTATACACCTCACCGTTGATAGCCCACTGTACCTTGCAAGGGTATAGTGGTTGAGCTAGGTGATCACTTTTTGAGGCTCGTTTCGGCTAATGACCTATAGCGGTAATGTAGTTCTAGGATCATGGGTGCGCTGAACCCCGGCCTGCTCGGAGCTAAGTCCTACTTCCACTGGAAATTCTAATTGTGACTACTAGGCTGATAACTCAAACCTGATGTCCTATGACTTAAGTCAGGAATACTTATCTAGAAGTACCCTGAGACTCTGAAGGACTTGATAACTGAACACTAAGTGTTCTAAGACTGGCCAGAGATGGTTTGTCTGAGAGCATCGTAATGTCTAAGGGACAACCTGATGACCGATAACTTAGACTACGGAGTTTTACTTAACTCCTCAAGAGATTGAATATAGTCAAATTGATTATATGACATTACTGTAAGGTACCGAGAGAGTCAAGTACTGACTGAGACTGAACAAGTAATAAGCTAACTATGGTTCACATAAATGTACTATGATGCTGATTAGAAGAACTATTAGAATCAAGCAACATTCGCATCTTCACAATTATGCAAGACTCTTTCAATCACATTTCAAGATTAGGGATAAAACATATATTTCATAGAAAAGATATCAACATGAAATAAAGTTGGTAATAACCTTCAATAATCACAAGAGTTATAACAAGAAAGAAGTTCATAATCTAACTGAAGAACAACCCTAGTTTTGATCCTGAAAGGGCTAGAACTGATAAGATTTCTATAGGGGTTTTGGGGCACAAAGGAAGAACAATTCCCTTTTTGAACTCCGACATACCTGGAGGATACTTCCTTGGAAGAATCTTGAGAATCTGAGAAGGAAGTCTGCAAGCCCTAGATTTTTCTCTAAGTTGGTATAATTACCATTAGCAGTTATAGTTTGTATGCAATCCCTAGCTATAGCTTTTGCTCTGACTTCTTCATAATTCTTCTAGCTGGTTTGGAATGAATGAGATAAAAGATTGACTATTCCTCTAAAATCCCCCCAAATAATCCTAATACGACGTAGTTTAGGAGTAAAGGTGATAAGGTTTTAAAAAATTGCCCTAGAAACATTTAATAGAAATTCTGTCGGTCAGATGGTATGACAACCTACGAGTCGTACCAAGGTTCTATGACTTGTACCATGAATTGCAGTTGGGGACCCTACTTCCAACCATTTCTCGAATGGTCTCCATGAGTTCCTACAATGACTCGTACCAGCTTACCACGAGTCGTACCATGACTCGTGGTTAGCCAAAGTTTCCCTAACCATTTCTTTGAACTTTTCTATTACTGGTCAGTACGATCCCTACCAGGATAGTACGAGTCTTAACATTAATTTGTGGTTTCGAAGTCACCTTAGCTGATCCCATTCACCCGCCTGCTACTAGTCGAGGTATAGCTTATACCTCCATTGTACGAGTCGTACTGTGGCTCGTATAGTGATCATTTTCCCAGTTTTCTATATGATCAAGCTTTAAATCACAAGGCTAGTCTTAGGAAGTTCTGGGGTGTTACAATATCTCCCCCTTGGGAACATTGGTCCTCGAATAAAGATTAACTAAGCTGAAAGGATAGGAAAAGAGCCTCAATCCGAAGACTGGAAACCATAAACTGATTACTGGAGGAGTGGCTAACTCCGGACTGAGGTAAACATATCAACTGAACCTATGCAACTAGGTTTCACATTTAAACATGGAAAGAACTGAAGGGTACTGAACTGAACGGGAAACTAAGGAGAATTCACTACCTGATACTAAAGTTGAGCTGGAAGGAAATAAGTGAGGATATATAGCCATCATGTCCGTTTCTGCTTCTCATATAGCTCCATCAACTAGCTGGTTCCTCCAAAAGACCTTTACTAAGGCGACCTCCTTATTTCTTAGCTTACAAACCTGCCAGTCCAGGATTTGAACCAAAACTTCTCCATAAGAGAGACTATCCTTCGCATCCACACTATCTAGTGGTAAAACCGAGGTTGGATCACTGATACAGTTCTTCAGCAATGACACATGGAATACTGGACGCGCCGATGCTAACTCTATAGGTAACTCCAACTCATAGGCAAATTTTGCTAATGTGTCTTAAAACTCTATAAGGTCTTACATATCTCGGACTCAGTTTTCCTTTCTTCCCCAACCTCATCACCCTAATTGCACCCTAGCGCACGCGCAAGAGCATGCGGTTGTATAAGTAACGTAGTGAACTTTTTTAAGAGCCGAATGTCGAACCCACAGGGACTGGACTAATTCCGTGAATATTAAAATTCAAGTGTCAAGTTAACCTTCACAAGTGTTGATTTAAAAGATTTTGGATAATTATAATTAAATCTAGGGTGATCATAAGATAATTGGGAAAAAATACAAGAAGCAACTAGAGTTAAGGCCTAACAATCAAACAATGCTACAATTTACAATGGTTCAAGTATGAAAACTTCTGTTGCTATCTCACAGAGTCAAGATGCAGTGTTCATGGTCTTTCGAACCTCTAAGCACAACAAACTTGTCTCACACCTACATCGTTAAGCGGGGATGTGATGTCCTAATTAATGAGCAATTCAACTACGTGGGTGTGGTTTACGGGATTTATTCCCTTGATTATGGACTTTCGTACCTCTAATAATTTAAACCTGACTTAGCTTTACAACTAATTCTACAAGCGGTGATGTGACAATCTATGTCGTTGTCTAGCTATCATCCCGTTTTATTAACCACGCAAGGCAAATTAGGTATACTTTCTATCCTAACCGCGAATTCTATTATTAAGACAAGAACTTGCTCCATGCATTTTTTTGTTCTAACCCAGGGTTACTCTTTCAAGCTTTTACCTAAGCTTAATAAGTTTGTTTTCATGGTGATCATGCATAAAAACAATAATAATTAAGAAGGCAAGAAAAAACAACAACTAAAAACTCAAACCAAAGATGAATTTAAGCATTTGCATTCATATCATGTCTCCTCAACCCTAGAAAAAGGGTTTTAGCTACTCATATTCTTACAATTACTCAAAAACATGATTAAAGTAATGTATTTACAAGAATAATTAAAAGAGAAAGAAAAACCTTGAACCCTAGGTGAAGTTCTTCGCTTCTCTGTTCGCTCCTCTCTTCTTTCCCAAAATATTTACGTGATAAAATGAAACAAGAAGCTATGGTTTTAATTTATAGTAAATGAAAATAGGTAAAATCTATCCGTGAGTGAACTTGCTTCGTGACACACTACCCATCGTGCAGCTCTAGCAGCATGCCACGGAGGTTTTGCATATGCACACTGGAACTTGTTGCTGGCATGTCATGGCATGGTCCCTTCGAGCGTGACATGCCCCTTATCGCGGAGAAATCTAGGCATGGCACGGAGGTGGTCGCGCTCCATGGCAGGTGTGACATTATGGAAATGTGCAAGGCATACCTTGGCATCACATCAAGAACACACACATGAGGCATGGCACGACATTGGGCACGACACATGCATAGCGTGGCACGGCACCTGGTGCGGCCAGCCTTATCTTGCCATCTTCTTGCCATCTTTGTTCCATTTCTTTCCAAACACTCTCCTTGATCGTGCATCATCAAATGAAGCACCTCCTAAGAATATTTCACTGACAAACAAAGGGCTAATCACTTTGGTTACTGTATGCACTTAAATATTCAAAATCACATGAGAATGTAATTAATTAAATTGACAAACATGACTAAGATTAAGTTATAAAATAGAACTTGGGCACATATATATTCCCAAGATCACTACCCCACACTTAAAGACTTGTTGTCCTCGAACAACTCCATTATATCTCATGTACACGAAGGACTCACCAATAACCAAGTGAAGCAAGACGACTCAAGCTAAGGCTACACCGATTGTTTCAAATAGCAAGTTCAAAATAGAGCATTCAACATATAACCTCTGAATTCACATATAACTCAGTTAGGACCTCCTATCCTCAAAGATCAATTCTTAAACTTAGAAATTCATGCAAATCAACCATGTAAGACATCCGACATGAATTTTTATCCTTCATCAAACGTGTGCCCTCACAACAAGAGAGTTACCCATTTTTTCACTCACAAGTTTTCAAATAATAACATGTATGGATATATGAATAAGAAATAAGCTCACCCTCATAAAGAATTCGCATGCGTCATATATTGACCCATAAACTTGTCTTTAGTGTATTACTCCTCTAATTTAGGAATATTTAAAAGTAAGATCAAGTAGGACTTTGTGGGGTGTAATGTAGGCTAAGGGACGGGTAGGTACTGTTCAGGCCATTAATAGTGACTATCTTCCCTAAGCGCTTTTAATACATCACACTTTCATTACGACCATCTATCCCCTTACTTCACCTTTATTCTTTTCAACTCACATTTTCCTCTTTGTCCCCCCATTTCATTAAGCAAACTTAGGCTATTAGTAAGGAGTACATTAGCAATTTTTTCGCTCTTTTCTTCTTTTACTCCCTACCAACACTTTTGAATTTTTAAACAAGTGCACCTCAAGACTTTTCTTCTATTCCCACAACCACTATTTTCCTTCTTCTTCCAACTTCTCATTCCTTAACTTCTTTTGCATTTTCACTTAAACGGTTAGGAGTTTTTGCATCAAATTCAAGGCTATTGAAAAGAAAGGATTAAGCTTACATTGTGGCTAGTAAAGAATAGGCTAAAGGCTCAATGGGGCTAACTAGGATCATATATCAAGGTAGGAAAAGCGGCGGATAAAAATTAGGCTCATTCAAAGAAATGCCTAAATCATCTCCTATAATTAACATCCCTTTGCTCGTTTTATATACACACCAAGAAAGTTCGAGACACTATACAATAGTATGGAATATTCAAAACCTTACACTCACAACACATGCTCAATTCAAGACAAATTCAATAGACTCTTAACTCAGCTAATCACAAGAATTTAAAATCAAGCTTTACGCACATAGAGTCATATTCAAGAGCCTAGGTGTCTCCAACAAAGTTATACAATTGCTAAACATGATTCAAAATTTACAACACTTGCATCTCACAATTGTGTACAGCACATACATCAGCTAAGGGTTCAAAAACAAAAACCTATTGAGTAATTTTCCCTCAAGACGATCGTCATCCATCCATCACAAGGAAAAGTCCCTAACTATGACTAACACCATTATGTACAGACAAAGAAAAATTTTATTCATCGTTTCAACATTCCCCCTTCGAAAAAGAACCGAAAAAAAATTTCAAAGGATGGGTGAATTATACTAAACTCAAACTTTTTCATCAAAATAATATAATATCAAGAACCAACTTCACCCAAATTCACTAAGCACACAATTAAAAATTTTGAAATTTCCCTCACCCATACTTGAATTATGCTATGTCCCCAAAGCATCAAATAAAATTAATACAAGGGTGAGAAATACTCCCTGAGGCCTCTAAGCCTAGCTAATAGCATATTCTTCCTTTTTTTTTTGAACACGTGGGTCATCGACCCCAGACTCATCTTCTTATCATGTCTTTAGCTCTTACTTCCTCGAGTACTCAAATTTCCCCTGAATCTGTGCTTAACAGCCATATCACACAACACAAGTGAAAAATAACAAAATACAACACAAATAAAAAGAAAGTGTACCTACGGTACTCTTGGGTTGCCTCCCAAGTAGCGCCTTATTTTACATCACGGCACGACGCATCAAGTTTCACCACTTTTCCCTACTTTGTGAGGATATGAATCTCACCCCTAATTTCTTCTCCAGTTTCCTCTTATGCTCCAGGGGTGGTGGTGAAAAAATGAAAGGACCAAGTAGTAGATGTCCCCTCTGGCACTTATTGGCCCTTACGTAGGTAAAGTCATTTTGTCTCTCGGAATCAACAAATTTCAGAATATACGGGGCTTGTTCCTCATCTAGACCTTTCTCTACAATCTTGAAAGACTCTATTTCTACGTTGTCAACCAAACATAATGTCGAGATATTCTTCGAGTGGGGTACAATACACCTCAATTCTAAAACTGCATTGTGCTTGACCTCCTTACTTGTGCACACCATCTCCACATCAACATCTAACTCCATATGAATGTCAAATGGTTGGAACTCTATCTCTCCTTTCATGACTGGATTGGCCATATGTGTGAGACAATCACGGAGACTCTCAAGAGCTTCTATGTCACGACCCGAATGGAGGACCGAATCGTAGACACTGGACAAGGGACCCCGAGAGACCCCAAGTCGACCCAAGGCATAAGCATACATCTAACTCAACATATATATACTGAAGAATCAACGATATAAACTTAGTGGAAGTCTAACCCAACATAACATCAGAATAAGAATTCTAAGATAACATATACATAAGTATGAAAAGCCTCTAATCTGGACGAGTTGATGGGACAATACCCCAACTAACTCAACAATACTGAAACTGAAAATACATAAAGAAATTGAAAGTCTAGCCCTCGAAGGATGAGGACTCACCAACCAAGTAGGACTAACTTGGACAATAGACTACGAGTGAGGCTGAGCCTAGGAGCTGGGTCCGGTATCATGAAATGATACAACATATAAAGTATGCGATTAGTACGTGAAATGTACCGAATATGCAAGGTAAGTAAAACTACTTAAGTAAATTAAATCATTTAGAGCATTTCATAACATATCATAAGCTTTCAAATCTGGGAGGAAGGACTACAAGCTTTCGTTCTGAAATCGTAATCTTTTCATAATATAACCATGCATAGCTTCATAACATAATAACTGACTCGAATGACTCAAAGATGAAATGTGACATTTATAGAAAAGTTGAACAATGAGTCAAACCTTACTTTTAATATATGCATGTTTAAAATAATAATCATGAGAAATGAATATGGAAAGCTGAATCATATAGATAATGGGAGACTCGTAACTTAACCGACTTACCACGCTAGAGCTTACGTGGTCCCAGCTATCACACTCAAGTGGACAGAGCCGTCCAAAATCTTGCCAGGGTTAAGGATGCTACCATGATATCGACATCAAGCTCATGGGCCATTAGGGCCGAGGATAGCTCATAAGGGAGGTCCCAATAACGTAATAGTATCAACCTACGTTGGCGCGTAGTTCTGGGGCATAGGGTGATCGACCCTTAGCCCGCTTGGTGCTAGACTCTTCTCTCAAAACAAGAAATGCTCTACATCGTATATAACAAAGCTCAACATCGTCTATTGATGAAGCTCAACAATGATGTCATGCATAAACTCAACATCGTATGTACCGAAGCTCAACATTGTCATCTAACAAAGCTCAATAATGAAATCATGCATAGAACCGACATCGTATGAAAATAAAGCTCAATGATAACATAAATCTCAATTATGAAAAATCATGCATGTGAGAAGCTTCATTTGAAACATACCACAAGCTCAAAGATAAGAGGGAGCATCTACTCCACAACAATGTGGTAAGCCTACTTTAGAGATATTACATCCTCATACTTGATGTAAGGGCCTTGCTCAAAACTTTATCATGCTTGGATCTACTCAATTCATTTTGAAAACAATATCATAATCAAGGGGAGCTTTAGAAGCATACCTTTCATCATCAACTCTCATCATCGTCATACGTTCATCATTAATATCTTCTTTCATGAACTTCTCATCTGTGGGCATTTAATTTCATAACTTAGAAGACACAATTTTGATTGAAAACAAGTTACAATCTACCCAAGCTTAACAATTCATCAATATAAACATAATCTAGTCGTACCCATGTATAGAAATCGAAGAATTATGCAATTGGGTAAAAACCCCATGACTTGATCATAGGAATTTCTCACACTTAACTAGAGATTTGGGCATGGGTGAGGAAGGAAACACCCACTCATAGCCCTACATACCTGGATGGGATGATTTTACCACTTCTCTAATTGCCCAAGATGAGATTCCAATGGAAACCTTGAATACTAGCCTTGAATCACCTCTTCACCCTCTCAAACTTGCATGCATGGAATCAAATAGCTTAGAATAGGGTTTCCCCTCTTAAAACCCTGTAAAACGAGACTTAAACGACGTAGTATAGGCCCCTAGGACTTAGGAATTATGGAAAAACCCTTACTGAAATCGCAGAATTTGGCTGACTGTCAGTCCCCATGAGGGACTGGACGACTCGTGCTCACAGGCCACGACTCGTGCTCACAGGCCACGACTCATGGCCATGTGTCGTCTAGTTCACTGCTCAAAACAACTAGGGGACCTCACGGAGATACCATGACTCGTGGTGGGTGAAAATGACTCATGGTCACCATCCATGGCTTCTACTTCCCAACGCCTCCTTGCCAAACAACCAATCTAGGCCACGGGAGACCTCACAAGTTGTGAGGCCTAACCATGACTCATGGTCATGCCCTTGGTCTTCTCAACACACCCTGTAAACCTTTCTGGACCACGAGTCACATCATGACTCGTGGTCACCCCTCACAAGTCTCCTCACGGTTCGTTCTGTTACCTGGTGCGAAATTTCAATTTTTTCACCGTTTTGACACCTGGGTCTGATCCTTAGGTTCTCGGGGTATAACAATATCTACCTCTTGGGAACCTTCATCCTCGAATGTTAGAAACACATAGAAAACTCAGAAACATGAAATCATCATATGCAAACACTGATCATTTTACGAAAACTGATGAAATGACTAGCTCCGAAAAGAACTACATAGCTGAACTGAATTTAGGCATCACATACATCTATCATAACCTGAAACAAACTTGCACACATGAACTGAACATGGAAACTTATTAGAGAATTAGGGAAAAAACTGATACCTCAAACTGAAACTGAGTCGGTAAGGAACAGGTGAGGGTATTTAGCCATAATAGCCGCTTCGGCTTCCCACGTAGCTCTCTCAACATGCTGATTTCTCCATAACACCTTTACCGAAGATACTTCTTTGTTCCTCACCCTCCTAACCTGATGATCCAAGATTGCAACTGGAATTTCCTCATAACTGAGGCTATCTCCCACACCAACTCTTTCCACCGGGGCAACTAAAGATGGATCACCCAAGCACTTTTTCAAGAGCGATACATGAAAGAAGGGATGAACTGAAGATAACTCTGATGGCAAGTCCAACTCATACGCTACCTTACCAAGTCTTTTCATAACCCATTAGGGACCAACATAGCGGGGACTAAGTTTTCCTTTCTTTCCGAACCGCATGACTCCCTTCATGGGAGACACTTTCAGAAATACCCAATTGTCCACCTCGAACTCCAACTCTCTCCTTCTCACATCAGCGTATGACTTTTGATGACACTGAGCGATTTTCAGCCTGTCCCTTATCAACTGAACTTTCGCCATAGCCTCATGCACCACATCTGGCCCTATCATAGCTGCCTTACCGACCTCAAACCATCCGATGGGCAATTTACATCTCCGCCCATATAGAGCCTCGAACAGTGCCATTTGGATACTGGAGTGATAGTTGTTATTATAAGAAAACTCGATTAAGGGAAAGTGATCATCCCAACTCCTTTAAAGTCCATCACAAAAGCTCTCTACATGTCCTTGAGAGTACGGATTGTCCGCTCCGCCTGACCATCCATTTGCGAATGAAATGCTGTGCTAAGTTTAACCTGAGTCCCAAGCCCTTTTTTGTAAGACCACCAAAACTGAGAGGTAAATTGGTTAGCTCGATCTAAGATAATAGACAAGGGCACTCCATGTAGTCGCACCAAATCCCGGATATACATTTTGGCATAATCATCCGCTGAATTTGTGGTTTTAATCTGTAGAAAGTGTGAAGCCTTGGTTAACTTGTCTACCACCACCCAAATAGAATTATAGTGTCGGCGAGTAGGAGGTAGGCCTGTAATGAAATCCATAATGATCTCTTCCCACTTCCTAGTGGGAATGCTAATATCCTGAAGTACGCCTCCCAGCCTTTGATGCTCAACTTTCACTTGCTGATAGTTCGGGCACTTGGATACGAATTTTGCAATATCCTTCTTCATGTCATTCCACCAATATATTTCCTGCAAATCATGATACATCTTGGTGGCACCCAAATGGATAGAATACCTGGATCCATGTGCCTTCTGCAATATCTGGCTCCTCTAATTATCAACGTCTGGAACACATAAATGACCCTAGTAGCATAGAAAACCATCTCCCCCTTGGGAGAAGACCTCCACCTTATGACTTCCAACTGTTTCCTTCAGCCTTACCAAAATTGGATCCTCATCTTGTCTTGCTTTCACATCCGTCACCAAGGATGATTCTGATCCATTTTGCACCACAACACCGCCATCGGTCGAGTCGACCAATCTAACTCCCGACCTCGCAAGTTGATGGACATCTTTCACCAACTCCTTCTTTACCTCATCCACGTGGGACACGCTCTCCATAGAGGTCCTACTAAGTGTGTCCGCTACCATATTAGCCTTACCCGGGTAGTAAAGGGCACTCATGTCGTAGTTCTTTAGTAACTCCAACCACCTCCTTTGCTGAAAAATGAGATCTTTCTGCGTGAACACATATTGCAATCTCTTGTGATTCGGAATACATCCACGTAGACCCCATACAAGTAATGCCCCCATATCTTCAAGGCGAATACAGATCATGTGTCTGGTAATTTTTCTCATGGATTTTCAATGGTCTTGAGGCATATGCTATCACTTTCCCCTACTGCATCAACACACACCCAAGTTCGATTCTCAAAGCATCACAATACACTACAAAACTATCGGTACCCTCGGGTAGGGTCAACACTGGTGTTGAAGTGAGTCGAGTCTTCAACTCTTGGAAGCTTTTCTCACAAGCCTCCATCCATTGGAACTTTACCTTCTTCTGAGTCAACTTGGTCAAAGGTGTTGCAATAGATGAAAATCCGTCAACAAATCTCCAATAGTAACCCGCTAAGGCCAAAAAGCTCCTGATATCTGATGGATTCACTGGGTTGGGCCAATTTTTCACCTCCTCAATTTTTTGAGAATCTACCTTTATGCCCTCACTCGATACCACATGGCCCAAAAATGCCACAGAGTCCAACCAAAACTCACATTTGCTGAATTTATACAACTGACGATCCTTGAAGATCTGAAGCTCTACTTTCAAGTGAAGTGGCATGCTCCTCCTCACTCGAGAGTATATAAGGATGTCATCAATGAACACAATCACGAACATGTCCAAATATGCCTTGAACACCCTGTTCATTAGATCCATAAGAGCAGTTGGGGCATTGGTTAGTCCAAAAGATATAACAACAAATTCGTAGTGACTACGCCGAGTCTTGAAAGCGATTTTCGGGATGTCACTCTCCCGAACCCTAAGCTGGTGATACCCGGATCTGAGATCAATCTTGGAAAAACACTTGGCACCCTAAAAATGGTCGAAAAAATCATCAATCCTAAGTAAAGGATACATGTTCTTAATGGTGACCTTGTTCAAGTGCCGATAGTCAGTGCATATGCGAAGTGAACCATCCTTCTTCTGGACAAATAACACTGGGGCACCCCATGGTGATTGCTCGGTCTGATAAAGACCTTATCTAATAGGTCCTTCAACTGATTCTTCAACACTAGCTCGGCTGGAGCCATTCTGTAGGGTGTAATAGATATAGGCTATGTCTCGGGAAGAAGATCTATACGAAATCAATCTCCCGCTCGAGAGGGACACTTGGAAATCATCAGGAAAGACCTCTGATACTCACGTACTACAAGAAATGACTGGATAGTCGGGGTTTCAAACTCGACATCGTTAGCCCTAACTAGATGGTACATGCAACCTTTAGAAATTATCTTCCCGGCCTTAGGGTAGGAAATGAATTGACCTACAGGCACAGTTGAACTACCCTTCCATTCTAAGACTGGCTCACCCCGAAATTTGAACTCTACTATGCGGGTTCTACAATTAACTGAAGCATAGCATGCAAATAGTCAATCCATGCCAAGAAAAACATCGAAATTGGTCATGGATAACTCTATCAAATCTGCTGAGGTGACCTTATGAAGGACTGAGACTGGCAACCTTTATACACCCATCTAGCTATAACTAAGTCACCTACTAGAGTGGAAACTGAGAAGGGTTCTGACCAGACATCGGGACTGACTCCGAAGCTACTGGACACACAGTGTCACAAAGGACAAAGCAGCCACAGGACCTAGCTATACATCAATATGGAAAACATGCAATATACTAGTAACCACATCTGGGAGACCTCCTGCTCCTGAAGGGAAGCTAAAGCATAGAATCTACTCTAGCGCTGACCGCCAGTTGTGCTAGTAGATGCCCCCTGATGTACTGAGCATTGGGGAGGGGCTACTGAACTAGATACTGGGCCTCGACCCCCGACCTGATCCTGCCTCGCAGCTGGGAAATCTTGTAGAATGTGTCCAGGTTGTCCACACCTAAAACAAGCACCTGAACCTTCCAAGCACTGGCCTATGTTCCCCCGACCACATCTTTGATAAGCTGAGATTTTAAAATCTGCTGGTCTGCTGCTCCGACCCCTCGAGCCTGATGCTCGTCCTCTCTAATCATGTCTAGACCTGGATGGAACACTCAATGTCGAAGATACCGGGGTCGATTATCTCTGGTGAGTCTGTTGTTGGTGCCCACCACCAAACCACTACTGAGAGAATATGTTATCCTCGGTACTAGCCCTCTTGGCCTCCCTCTCTCTCGAATGTGCCGCCTCCATTTGCTAGGCATACAACACTATGAAAAGGGAAGTCCGTATCATAGTGAAGCATAGCAATTTAGCACTCCTTTTCCAAATACCCTGCTATACCATGCACAAATCTTCTCACTCGTGTCCTCTGGTCAGCAACTAACTCCGAGGCATATTTTATAGGCGAGTGAACTAAAGGGAATAATCTTGCACTATCATCCTTCACTACTTCAAGTTTACAAACTCAGCTGCCTTTAGCTCCCTCATCTCCTGAGGGAAGAACCTATCTAGGAATGCAACCTGAAACTCCTCCCACGTGATCGGACCCGCTCTTACGACCCTGCTATCCTTCCATTAGCGAAACCAGATATGCACAACCCCCTTCATCTAGTAGGAGGCCAACTCTACACACTCAACACTACTCACCCACATGACTTGGGTGATGTTGACAATCTCGTGAAGGAAATCATGCGGGTCCTCATCTACCTTGGACCCCAAGAACTTCGCCGTGTTCATCCTCAAGAAGTCTCTGACTCGAGCCGCCACTACATTGCCATTTTTTGGAACATGTGCAACGGCCTGTTGATTGACTTGAGTAGTCAAGGCCTGCACAAGCATCTGAATAGCGGCCCGAAACATAGCATGAACGGCTGGCTCCAGTGTCTGAGACTCCTGAACTGGTGGTGCTGGTTGATGCCCATAACCATTTCCCTCCTCGTGGCCTTCGCCACCTCCATTCCTCCTTCCATTCATTCTTTGAGGTGCCATGATTCTGCAATCGCGAATAGCATAAATAAGAAGGATAGAAAGACATTCCATCACATGACATAGATCATGAAAGAAGGAAACATTTCCTAAATGTCTCGTAGCCTCTTCATCATAAGTGTGGCGCGCTTCACACCCATGAAGAAGACTCTACATAACGCGGCTTTCAGACACCCTAGGACACTTCAAACCTATGGCTCTGATACCATGTTTATCACGACCCGGATGGAGGCCCAGATCATAGACACGGGACAAGGGACCCGGAGAGACCCCAAGTTGACTCAAGGCATAAGCATATATCTAACCTAACATATATATAGTAAAGAATCAACAATATAAACTCAGCGGAAGTCTAACTCAATATAACATCAGAATAAGCATCCGAAGCTAACACATACATAAGTCTGAAAAGCCTCTAATCTAGATGAGTTGATGGGACAAGACCCCAACTAACTCAACAATACTAAAACTGAATATATAAGGAAACTGATAGTCTAGCCCTCAAAGGATGAGGACTCACCAACCAAGTATGAGCTAACTCTGACAACCGACTACGAGCGGGACTGAGCTTGGGAGCTGGGTCCTGTATCATGAAACGATACAACATAGAAAGTATGTGGTCAATACTTGGAATGTACCTAGTATGCAAGGTAAGTAAAATCTCTTAAATAAAGTAAATCATTTAAAACATTTCATAACATATCATAAGATTTCAAATCTGGGAGGAAGGACTACATGCTTTCATTCTAAAATCGTAATCTTATCTTAATATTACCATGCATAGCTTCATAACATCATAACTGACTCGAATGACTCAAAGTTGAAAAATGAAATTTATAGAAAAGCTAAATAATGAGTCAAAACATTCTTTTAATACATGCATGTTTAAAATAATAATCATGAGTAATGAATATGCAAATCTGAATCATATAGACAATGGGAGACTCGTCACTTAACCGACATACCACGATAGAGCTTACGTGGTTCCGACTATAACATTCAAGTGGACAGAGCCGTCCAAAATCTTTCCAGGGCTAAGGATGCTTCCATGGCGTTGATATCAAGCTCATGGGACATTAGGGCCAGGGATATCTCACAAGGAAGGTCCCAATAACATAATAGTGTCAACCTAGGTTGGCGCGTAGTTCTGGGGCATAGAGTGATCGACCCTTAGCCCGCTCGGTGCTAGACTCTTCTCCCAAAACATGCAATTCTATACATTGTATATAATGAAGCTCAACATCGTCTATTGATGAAGCTCAACAATGGTATCATGCATAAACTCAACATCGTATGAAACGAAGCTCAACATTGTCATCTAAGAAAGCTCAATAATGAAATCATGCATAGAACCGACATCGTATGAAAATAAACCTCAATGATAACATACATCTCAATTATGAATTCATGCATATGAGAAGCTTTCGAAACATAACACAAGATCAAAGATAAGTGGGAGTATCTACTCCAAAACAATGTGGTAAGCTTACTTTAGAGGTACTACATCATCATACTTGATATAAGGGCCTCGCCCAAAACTTTATCATGCTTGGATCTACTCAAATCATTCTGAAAACAATATCATAATCATGGGTAGCTTTAGAAACATTCTTTTAATCATCAAATCTCATCATCGACATACATTCATCATTATTCTCTTCATTCATGAACTTCTTATACGTGGGAATTTAATTTCATAACTTAGAAAACACAATTTTCATTGAAAAAATTTTAAAATTTGCCCAAGATTCATAATTCGTCAATATAAACATAATATAATCGTGCCCATGTATAGAAATTGAAGAATTATACAATTGGTTAAAAACCCCATAACTTGATCATAGGAATTCCTCACACTTAACTAGAGATTTTGGCATGGGTGAGGAAAGAAACACCGCCCAAGATGAGATTTCAATGGAAACCTTAAATACTAGCCTTCAATCACCTCTTCACCCTCTAAAACTTGCATGCATGGAATACAATAGATTAGAATAAGTTTTCCCCTCTTAAAACCCTATAAAACGAGACTTAAATGACGTACTATAGGCGCCTAGGACATAGAAATCACAGAAAAGCCCTTACTAAAATCGCAGAATTTGGCTGACTGCTAGTCCCCACGAGGGACTGGACGACTCATGCTCATTAGCCACGACTTGTAGCCATGAGTCGTCTGGTTCACTGCTCAAAACCACTAAGGGACCTTATGGGAGACACCACGACTTTTGGTTACCATCCGTGGCTTCTACTACCCAATACCTCCTTTCCAAACAACCAGTCTATGCCACGGGCGACCTCACCAGTCGTGAGGCGTGACCACGACTCATGGTCATGCCCGTGGTCTTCTCTACACAACCTGCCAAACTTGCTGGACCATGAGTCACATCATGACTCGTGGTCACTCCTCACGAGTCTCCTCACGATTCATTCTGTGACCTGGTGTGAAATTTCAGTTTTTCATCGTTTTGACTCCCGGGTTTCATCCTTGGGTTCCCGGGGTATAACATTCTAACTGTTAAGCTTCTTCCATGATGTCATGTCAAGAAGAATATCAAACTCAAAAAAAAGTAAAAGAAATGTAAAGATAATTTTTTTTTCAACACTTAAATTTTACATCAACACAAAAACAAGAAATTCACCAATTTTGCCAGTCCCTGGCAACAATGCCAAAAACTTGATTGCGCCCCAACACACGCGGACGTACAAGTAATACAATGGCCCTTTATAAGAGCCGGATGTCGAACCCACAGGGATTGGACTAATTCAGCGAATATTCAAGTTCAACTGTCAAGTTAACCTTCACAAGTGTTGATTTAAGAGATTTTAGATAATTTTAATTAAATCTAGGGTGATCACAAGATAATCGAGAAATAATTAAAAAAGCAACTACAGTTAAGGCCTGACAATCATGCAATGCTACAATTCTGTAACACCCCGGAAATGCCTAAGAATAGACCTGGGAGTTATAATTGAATGTGTTGAAAACTGGCAAAAATATCACAGGCCGGAAGACCCTACGACTCATAGTAGGATACCACGAGTCATCACATGCAGTCGTGGTTTGGGAATTTAGGGAATCATAGGAAACAATGGTCGGTACAATGACCCGTTGTCAGGAACAACGAGTCGTTGTCACCAGTCATTGGGAGGTTCGGACTTAGGATGAGGAAGAAGCAACGGGCCATCCCACGATCTGTGGTGAGAGACAATGACCCATTGTTTCAAGTTGTTATTGGTTGGTTGAGGTCTCCAGTGCATTCAACGAATGGAAACCACAACTCGTTGGAAGTCACAACGAGTCGTGGTGAGACTCGTGGAAAAGGGAGTCAGATTGGCCAAGGAGTTAACAACAGTCGATTAAACGACCCATGATTTGAAGTAACGACTCGTCCTGATGAGTCGTGGGAAGGGATCTGAGATGTGTTATGAGGTAGTGCACCCGACGACTTGATACCACGAGCCGTGGTATGTTGCCTTGACCCATTGGGTCGGTCGTTGGTCCGTTAGGGGCAGTTTTCAGGAAAATAATTTAAGGGTATTTTCAACCTTTCCACGTTTTTAGCCCCAAAACTACGTCGTTTTGGATATTTTCTGAGTATGATAATATGAGTTAAGTCCTTTAGACATGCCTATTCTCATGCAAGGATTCTAGAGAGGTTTTTGGGAGATTCAAGGCCTTCTTCCCACAAATTTTCTTTAATTTCTTTGTGGGTGTTCAAGGAACTTCATGTCTCTCCATTCCCGAATATGTAGGGTTTTAAAATGGGTGGAATTATTCCTCACCCATGCACAATTTTGATTAAAGTCATGAATTCTCCTACTCAAATTCCATGGGGTTTTACCCAAAGCATGTCAATGTGACTTCTCCTTATGGGTATGTTTTAGTTGAGTTTTATTTATTGAAATATGCATGTTGGGCGGGTTGAGTATTATTTTCTTCAAAATCATGTTTCAATCTTTTTAAGTCTAAATTTCCTATTCATGGAAGTTCACGAAAATTATGATTTATGATTAATATTCATTATTTTAAGTTTACTGATTATGGAAATGCATGAATCCAAGTTACCCGTATTTATGAGTATATTTTGAAATAATTGAGTATGAGAAAGCATTGGGTAATGCCCATATGATGACGAATGATTTATGATTTACGAAACGAATTTCATGATTTATCTATTTATGATGGTGGCCGATAAATAGGGCCTTGATTCTTGGATAAGCATGTTTTAAAGGGGATCAATGATGATAAATGTTATATATTAGCCAATGAATTTTTATACATGATGTTAATGATTTATGTATAAGCCTATATGAACGTTTTTGGGAGACGTGTCTAGCACCAACCTGCCCGACATTCAAAGGACTACACTGATGTCTCATAACCATGTTCCACCGTGGGTTGTAAATGTTATGATGTTATGATAATTATCCCCTCAAATGTGATATCACACCTAATGCATTACCCTCGACTGGCAAGCCAGGGTCGGCTCTTCCCACTTCAGCGAGACAATTGGGCTTTATGAAAGGCTCTACCATGATGCTGTCTGTTTTGACGAGTCCTCCCATCGTTCCACATGTTTTATGCATTGTTGTAATTATCTTATTGGCTCAAGTTATATTATGATAAAGTTATTTATGATTATGATAATGAACGATTATGAATGATTTAAAACTCTTGAACCTTATGTTTTATTGTGAAGAATTTTGATGCAAGCATGATTTCCTTCTCTTATGTCTACTTATGAGTTTACTTTGCTTTTAAAATGCCCGTTTTACTTACCTTGCATACTCAGTACATTCCACGTACTTACCGCATACTTCTATGTTGTATCGTTTCATGATACAGGTCCGAATCTCAGGCTCAGCCTCACCATTAGGCCATCTCAGCTTGTTGGTGAGTCCTCATGTTCCGAGGGCGGTTTATAGAATTTCATGTTGTTTACGTTCAGCTTTGGTCGGGTTAGATGGGGATGTTATCCCGTCAACCCATCTTATGTATTAGAGGCTTTTAGACAAGTATGTAGTACTCACCTATATAAACGATGGTCTTTCTTGATGCTATGTTATGATTATATTTATGCTATATCTTTATGATTATCGTTCCACTTATTTGAATGAGAATAATTGTATGCATGAGATATTGGTCGACTTGGGGTCTGTCGGGTCCCTTGTCCCGTTTCTATGATCCAAATGTACGTTCGGGTCGTGACAAACTTGGTATTAGAGCCATAGGTTTGAAGTGTCCTAGGGAGTCTGAAATCCACGTTACGTAGAGTCTTTTTCATGAGTGTGAAGCGCGCCTCACCGATGATGAAGAGGCTACTAAACATTTTAGGAAATGTTCCCTTCTTTCATGTTCTATGTCGTGCGATGAAAAGTCTCTCCATCCTTCTAAGTCGTGCGATTTGCGATTGCAGAATTATGGCTCCTAGAAGAATGAACAAAAGGAGGAATGGAAATGATGAAGGCCATGGAGATGGAAATTATCATGGGCATCAGTAAGCCCCAGGGAGTAAGGTCGGCTGCCCACACCAAGTTTCGGAAGGCAATTTCGATATTGGAATAGGCCTTGACAACTCAGGTCAATTAGCAGGTTGTTGCGCAGGTTCCCAAGAATGGCAATGCGATGGCGGCTTGGATTAGAGACTTCTTCAGGGTGATCCCTCCTGAGTTCACAGGATCGAAGGCGGATGAGGATCCACACGAGTTCATTGAAGGGATCCTGAAGGTCACTCAGGTTATGGGAGTGACAAATGGGGAGTGTGTGGACTTGGCCTCGTATCAGCTAAAGGATGTCACTCATATTTGGTACAAGCAATGGAAGGACAACATGGCAGCGGGAGTGGGCCCTATTAGCTGGGATGAGTTTCACTTGGCTTTTCTTGATAGATTCTTTCCTCGGGAAATGAGGGAGTTGAAAGTAGCTAAGTTTGTTAACCTCAAGCAAGGAAAGATATCAGTGTTGGAGTATTCACTTGAGTTCACTCGCTTGTCGAAATATGACCCAGAGTTGGTGATGGATTAGAGGGCGCGAATGAGCCGATTTGTTCATAGTGTGGCTGGTTACTTAGAAAAGGATTGTAGGACTTCCATGCTTCACCAGGATATGGACTTTTGTCACATAGTGTTGTACGCCCAGCAGATGGAGGCAGCTCATGCGAGGGAGAGGGAGGCAAAGAGGGCTTGGACAGATAGTCATGGGTTTTCACATCAGAGGTCCGGTGGTGGCTACCGTCCATAGTTTCAATAGAGATCACTAGCCCCATCACCATCCTCAGCTAGTGTTCCATCTAGACCCAGTGGTGATCAGAGGAACAAGGCTTTAGGGTCGAGGGATTAGAGGGGAACCCAGTTAGAGTATACCTCTCCAGCCTATGGGAAGTGCGGCAAGAGTCACACCGGGGAGTGCCTACTCAGTTTAGATGTTTGTTTTGGATGTGGTAGACCTTGGCACATGCGTTGAGCATGTCCTTATGCCAGAAAGGGTGATGATAGGGGTCGATCACAGATCACAAGGACAATAATAGCTCCAGCCCATTCAGCTCCATAGGGAGCATCTACTAGTGGGGGTGGCGGTCAGTGCCACAACTGATTCTATGCCCTTGCCTCGTTCCAGGAGCAGGAGTCTTCACCAAACGTGGTCACTGGTATGTTGGGTATCTTTCATATTGATTTTTATGCCTTGCTAGATCCAGGGGCTACATTGTCTTTTGTGACTCCTTACATTTCTAGTAGCCTTCGAGTTAGTCGCGAGACCTTGTTAGAATCGTTTTCAGTTTCTACCCCTGTTGGTGATTCAGGTGTAGCTAGACGGGTGTATAGAGGATGCCCGATCACTGTGTTGCATAAGGTTACCTCCGCAGACTTACTAGAATTGGCCATGACTGATTTTGAAATCATTTTGGGTATGGATTGGTTGTTTGCATGTTATGCTTCCATTAATTATAGGACCCGTACCATGGAGTTTCATTTTTTAGGTGAGTCAGTTGTGGAGTGAAAGGGTAGTTTGGCGGTGCCAGTAGGTTAATTTATTCCTATCTTAAGGATAGAAAGGTGATCTCTAAGGGGTGCATGTACCACCTAGTTAGGGTTAAGGATGTGGAGTCCGAGACCCCAACTATTCAGTCAATTTCGGTGGTGTGTGAAGACTCGGAGGTGTTTCTCGAGGATTTTCCAGGTGTTCCTCCAGAAAGGGAAATTGATTTTGGTATTGATCTATTGCTAGATACGTAGCCTATTTCTATCCCTCTTAACAGGATGACTCCAGCCTGGCTAAAGGAGTTGAAGGATCAGTTAAAGGATCTGTTGGACAAGGGCTTTATCAGACCGATCCAATCTCCATGGGGTGGACCAGTTCTATTTGTTCGAAAGAATGACAGTTCCCTTCGTATGTGTATTGACTACCGGCAGTTGAATAATGTTACCGTGAAGAACAGGTACCCCTTACATAGGATCGATGATTTGTTTCACCAGCTTCAGGGTGCCAAGTGCTTTTTCGAGATTGACCTCAGGTCTAGGTATCACCAGCTCAAAGTACGGGAGTGTGACATCCCGAAGACCGCTTTCAGGACTCGATATGGTCACTAAAAATTTGTTGTTATGTCTTTTGGGTTAACCAACGCTCCTGCAGCTTTTATGGACTTGATGAATAGGGTGTTTAAGCAATATTGGATATGTTCGTGATTGTGTTCATCGAAGACATTCTTATATACTCCCAGAGGGAGGAGGAGCAAGCCACTCATTTGAGATTAGTGCTGCAAACCCTCAAGGATCGTCAGCTGTATGCAAATTTTAGCAAGTGTGAATTTTGGCTGAACTCGATGGCATTTCTAGGCCATGTGGTATCAAGCAAAGGCATAAGGGTAGATTCCCAGAAGATAGAGGCGGTGATGAATTAGCCCAGACCGGTGAATCCTTCAGAAATCCGGAGTTTCTTGGGCCTAGCAGGTTATTACATAAGGTTTGTGGAGGGTTTCTCATCTACTGCGGCATCTTTGACTAAGTTGACTTAAAAAAAGGTGAAATTCCAATGATCGGATGCTTGTGAGAAAAGCTTCAAAGAGTTGAAGACCCGAATCACCTTAACACCAGTGTTGACGTTACCCAAGGGTACCTACGGCTTTGTTGTCTATTGTGATGTGTGTTGATGCAGCGTGGGAAGGTAATAGCATATGCCTCCAGAAAACTAAAGGTCCATGAAAAGAATTACCCAACCCTTGATCTTGAGTTGTCCACGGTGGTGTTTTCATTGAAGATATGGCGGCATTACTTGTATGGGGTCCACATGGATGTATTTACAAATCACAAGAACTTGCAGTATGTGTTCACCTAGAAGGATCTAAATCTTCGACAAAGGAGGTGGTTGAAATTACTTAAAGACTATGACATGAGTGTGCTTTACCACCTGGGCAAGGCTAATGTGGTTGCGGATGCGCTTAGTAGGCTTTCCGTGGAAAGTGTATCCTACGTGAATGAGGGAAAGAAGTAGTTGGTGAAGGATGTCCACTGGCTCGCAAGGCTGGGAGTTAGATTGATCGATTCGATCGATTGCAGTCATGTTATACATAACAGGTCAGAATCATCCTTGGTAGTTGATGTTAAATCCATGCACGACGAGGATCCAATATTGAGGAAGCTAAAGGAGGCGGCGAGGAGTCAGTAGGTGGAGGTCTTTTCCTAAAGGGGAGATGGTGTGCTATGATACCAGGGTTGACAATGTGTTCCGAACGTTGATAATTTGAGAGTTTAGATATTGCATGAGGCACATGGTACCACATATTCTATTCATCCAGGATGCACAAAAATGTTTCGGGATTTGCAAGAAACCTATTGGTGGGAAGTTATGAAGAAAGATATTGCGGAGTTCGTAGCAAAAAGCCCAAACTACCATAAAGTGAATGTCGAACATCAAAGGCCGGGAGGCGTACTTTAGGATTTTAGCATCCCAACTTTGAAGTGGGAAGAGATTAATATGGACTTTGTTACAGACCTACCTCGTACTTGCAGACACTGTGACTCCATTTGGGTGGTGGTGGATAGGCTCAATAAGGCACACTTCCTACCGATAAAGACCATGGATTTAGTGAAGGATTATGCTAAGTTGTATATTCGGGAGTTAGTTCGACTTCATGGAGTGCCCTTGTCTATTATTTCAGACCGAGGTACTCTGTTTACCTCTCAATTCTAGTGTTCTTTTCAAATATGACTTGGGACACAAGTTAAGCTTAGTACAGTCTTCCATCTGCAAACAAACGGCCAAGAAGAACGAACCATTTAGAACCTTGAGGATATGTTGAGGGAATGTGTTATGGATTTCAAAGGTAGTTGGGATGATCATTTACCCTTGGTCGAGTTTGCTTATAATAACAGTTACCACTCCAGTATCCAAATGGCACCGTTCGAGGCTCTTTACAGGCGAAGGTGTAGGTCTCCCATCGGATGGTTTGAGGTTGGTGAGGCAGCTATGATGGGACCAGGTTTCGTTCATGAGGCGATGGTGAAGGTTCAGTTGATACAGGACCAGATGAAAACCGCTCAGAGTCGTCAAATATTGTATGCTGATGTGAGAAGAAGAGAGATAAAGTTTGATGTGGATGACTGGGTATTTCTAAAGGTGTCTCCTATGAAGGGAGTCACGCGGTTCGAAAAGAAAGGTAAACTCAGTCCCCGCTATGTTGGCCCTTACCAGGTTGTGAGAAGAGTTGGTAAAGTGGCGTATGAGTTGGACTTACCCTCGGAGCTATCTTCGGTTCATCCCGTCTTTCATGTGTCACTTTTGAAGAAGTGCTTCGGTGATCCAGCCCTGGTAGTTCTGGTAGACAGCATTGGGGTGAAAAATAGCCTTAACTATGAAGAAATTCTGGTGGAAATCTTAGATCGTCAAATACGAAAGCTAAGGAACAAAGAAGTAGCTTCAGTTAAAGTATTATGGAGCAATCAACATGTTGAGGGAGCTATGTGAGAAGCCGACGCGGATATGATGGCTATATATGCACATTTGTTCTCTACCGGCTCAATTCCGACTTGGGGTATCAGTTTTGCCCTATGACTCTATTTAGTTTTTATATGCAGTTTATGTGTGCAAGTTTCTTTTATGTGTATGGATCCATATGTAAAGCATGAGATTAGTTCAGCTATGTGGTTTGATTCGGAGGTAGTCATTCCATGAAAATTTCGATTAAAATGATCAGTATATAGCTATGATAAATTGTATGTTTCTGTTTGCTGCTTGTTTCCTACATTCAAGGACGAATGTTCCCAAGGAGGAGATATTGTAATACCTCGGAAAGGCCTAAGAATAGACCTGGGAGTTAAAATAGAAAAGTGGAGAAAACTGACAAAAAATCACAGGACAGACGACCCTAAGATATGCAGTCATGGTTTGGGAAGTCAGGGAATCATAGGAAACAACGGACAGTACAATGACCCGTTGTCAGGAACAACGAGCCGTTGTCACCAGTCATTGGGAGGTTTGGACTTAGGGTGAGGAGGAAACAACGGGCCATCCCACAATCCGTGGTGAGAGATAACAACCCATTGTTTCAAGTTGTACTGGTTGGTTGAGGTTTCCAGTGCATCCAATGGATGGAAACCACGACTCATTGGAAGTCACAACGAGTCATGGTGAGGCTCGTGGAAAGGGGAGTCGGATTGGACAAGGAGCTGACGACGGTCAATTCAATGACCCGTGGTTTGAAGTAGCGACTCGTCCCGATGAGTCGTGGGAATGGATCTGAGATGTATTATGAGGCAGTGCACCCGAAGACTTGATACCACGAGCCGTGGTATGTTTCCATGACCCATATGGTCGGTTGTTGGTCCGTTCGGGGTAGTTTTCAGGGAAATTATTTTAAGGGTATTTTCGATGTTTCCACGTTTTGCTCCCCTAAATTACGTCGTTTTGGATATTTTCTGAGTATGATAAATATGAATTAAGTCCTTTAGACATGACCATTCTCATGCAAGGATTCTAGAGAGGTTTTTGGGAGATTCAAGGCCTTCTTCCCCAAAATTTTCTTCTATTTCTTTGAGGGTGTTCAAGGAACTTCGTGTCTCTCCATTCCCTGGTATGTAGGGTTTTAAAATGGTTGGAATTATTTCTCACCCATGCCCAATTTTGATTAAAGTCATGAATTCTCCTACTCAAATTTCATGGGGTTTTACCCAAAGCATGTCAATGTGACTTCTCCTTATGGGTATGTTTTATTTGAGTTTTATTTATTGAAATATGCATGTTGGGTGGGTTTAGTATTATTTTCATCAAAATCATTTTTAAATCTTTTTAAGTCTAAATTGCCCATTCATAAGTTCACAAAAATTATGATTTATGATGAATATTCATCATTTTAAGTTTATTGATTATGAAAATGCATGAATCCAAGTTACCCGTGTTTATGAGTAAATTTTGAAAGAATTGAGTATGAGGAAGCATTGGGAAATGCCCATATGATGAAGAATGATTTATTATTTACGAAACAAATTTCATGATTTATCGATTTATGATATTGGCCGATAAAAAGGGCCTTGATTCTTGGCTAAGCATGTTTTAAGGGGAATCAATGATGATAAATGTTATATCTTAGCCAATGAATTTTTATGCATGATGTTAATGATATGTGTATGAGCCTATATGCATATTTTTGGGAGCTTTGTCTAGCACCGAGCAGCCCGGCGTTCAAAGGACTACGTCGGTGTCTCATAACCACGTTCCACCGTGGGTTGTAAATGATATGATGTTATGATAATGATCCCCTCAAATGTGATATCACGCCTTTTGCACGACCCTCTCCTAGCAAGCCAGGGTCGGCTCTACCCACTTGAGCGAGACAGTCGGGCATCATGAAAGGCTCTACCATGATGGTGTCGGTTATGACGGTCCTCCCATTGTTCCACATGTTTTCTTCATTGTTGTAATTACGTTATTTGCTCAAGTTATATTATGATAAAGTTATTTATGATTTTGATAATGAACGATTATGAATGATTTAAAAGTCTTGAGCCTTATGTTTTATTATGAAGAATTTTGATATGAAGCATGATGTCCTTCTCTTATGTCTATTTATAATTTTACTTTGCTTTTAACATTCCCATTTTACTTACCTTGCATACTCAGTACATTCCACATACTGACTGCATACTTCCTATGCTGTATCATGTCATGATACAGCGTATGGATCTCAAGCTCATCCTTACCCTTAGACCATCTCAGCTTATGCATCAGCTTGTTGGTGAGTCCTTATGTTCCGAGGGCTGTTTTACAGACTTTCATGTTGTTTACATTTAGTTTTGGTCGAGTTAGATGGGGATGTTGTCCCATCAACCCATCTTATGTATTAGAGGATTTCAGACAAGTATGTAGTACTCAGCTATGTAAACATTGTTTTTTATTGATGTTGTGTTATGATTACGTTTTCGCTATATCTTTATGATTATCGTTCTGCTTATTTGAATGATAATAGTTGTATGCATGAGCCATGGGTCGACTTGAGGTCCCTCGGGGTCCCTTGTCCCGTGTCTACGATCTGGGTGTACATTCGGGTCGTGATAAATTCATAATGATTCAAGTATGAAAACTTCTGTTGTTGTCTCAATGAGTCAAGATGCAGTGTTTATGGTCTTTCGAGCCTCTAAACATAACAAACTAGTCTCACACCTACATCATTGAGCAGGGAAGTGACGTCCTAACTCGTGAGCAATTTGACTATGTGTATGTGGTGTACGGGGTTTATGCCCTTGATTATAGACTTTCGTACCTCAATCATTTAACCTGACTTAGCTTCACAACTACTTCTGCGAGCGATAATGTGACAATATATGTCGGTGTCTAGTTATTATCCTATTTTATCAACCAAGCAAGGAAAATTAGGTATAATTTCTATCCTAACTGTGAATCCTATCGTAAAGACAAGAACTTGCTCCTTTCATTCTTTTGTTCTAATGTAGGGTTACTCTTTCAAGCTTTTAACTAAGCTTAACAGGTTTGTTTTTGTGGTGATTAATTATGAAAACAACAATAATTAAGAAGGCAAGACAAAACAACAACTAAAAACTCAAACCAAAGATGAATTTAAGCATTCACATTCATATCATGTAGCCTTAACCCTAGAGGAAGGGTTTTAGCCACTCATGTTCATACAATTACTCAAAAACATGATTAAAGTAATGTACTTACAAGAATAATTAAAAGAGAATGAAAAACCTTGAACCCTATGTGAAGTTCTTCGCTTCTTCCTTCGCTACTCTCTACTTTCCCAAAATATTTACGTGATAAAATGAAACAAGAAGCAAACATTTTAATCTATAGTAAATTAAAATATGCAAAATCTGTCCATGGGTGAACTTGCTCCGTGACACGCTGCCCATCGCGCAGCTCTAGCAACGTGTTGTGGATGCACACTGGAACTTATTGCTGGCATGTCATGGCATGGACCCTTCAGGAGTGACACGCCCCTTATCGCGGAGAAATCTTGGCGTTTGCGGAGGTGGCCGCACATGGAAGGCGTGACATGCTGGCAACGTACAAGGCATACCCTGGCATCACATCTCGTACACACATGCAGTGTGGCACGGCGTTGGGCGTGACACACACGTAGAGTGGCACAGCGCTGGGAACAACACACACATAGCGTGGCACAACACCTGGCGCAACCTACCTTCTCATTTCCATCTTCTTTCCATCTTTATTCTATTTCCTTCCAAACTCGCTCCTTGCTCGTGCATCATCAAATAAAGCCACTCTTAAGCATATTTCACCTACAAACAAAGGGCTAATCACTTTGGTTAGTGTATGCACTTACATATTCAAAATCACATGAGAATGTAATTAATTAAATTGACAAAGATGACTATGATTAAGTTATAAAATATCACTTGGGCACATAAATATTCCCACGATCACACCCCTTTCATAGGTGAAATCTTTAGATGAACCTAATCATCCACTTTAAACTCTACCTCTCTTCTCCTCAAATTAGCATATGATTTCTGTTGACCCTATGCTTTTTTCAACCATCCTCTGATAAGATAACCTTTCTACATAGCCTCATGAACTGAGTCTGGTCCTATCATGGTAGTTGGTTATGCCCCAGCGCACGCGCAAGCATACGCGGTCGTACAAGTAGTAAAGCGACTCTTGAAGACCTGGATGTCGAACCCATAGGGACTGAACTATTTAAGAGAATATTCAAGTTCAGATGTTGACTTAAATTTGAAAAGTGTTGAATTTTAATGATTTAAAAAGTTGGTTCCTAAATCTAAGGCTGATCACATATAATTCAAAAAAAAGTAATACGAAACATCTAGAGTTAAGGCTTGGCAATCATCCAATGCTACATTCAAATTGGTTCAAGTCTTGAAAAATTCATTTGTTGTATCACAAGATATATGCAACGTTCATGGTTTTTCGAGCCTCTAAACATAACAAATTAACCTCACAACTATATCATTGAGCGGAGATGCGATGTCCTAATTCATATGCATTTATCACGTAGAGTGGTTTACGGGGTTAACACCCTGGGTTATGGACTTTCAAACCTCTAACAATTTACCCTTACTTAGTTTCTGTTATACCCCGGAAGCCCAAAGATCATACCCGAGAGTTGAAATAGAGAAAAGTTAAAATCTGGCACCAGGTATTAGGAAGGGTCGTAAGGTGACCCGTGAAAGCAGCCCACGAGTCATGATGTGACTCATTGGAAGGCTCAGGTTATAAGTTGCAGTTTGGGAAATAGGATCCGCACGGGCGTGACCACTACTCATAGTCAGGACCCACGAGTTGTTAGGTCAATCGTGGGGAGTGGTGTTTGAGTGAAGAGGAGAAAAGAGACAGTGGACTTAACGGCAGGACCCCATGAGTCGTGGTCAGTCCCATGATTCGTGGGATGAGTTGTGACCAAGCAGGGAAAATTTATTTGAGGATGACACAGTGCACAACACGGATGGTGACCTTGAGTCGTGGTCACCAGGTAACGAGTCATTATGTCTTCCGTTACGAGCCCAGAAAACATGAGAAGCAGTTAACCTGGTGGACGACTCCATGAGTCGTGGCCCTTGGTGATGAGTCTTTAGTGTCACGACCCGAATGGTAGCCCAGATCGCAACACGGGACGAAGAGCCCCAAAAGACCCCAAGTCGACCCATGGCATAAGCATACATCTAACTAAATCAATGAAACTGAATAATAAACAATATAATCATGGCGGAAGTCTAAACTTAAACATATCATTAGAATTCAAAATCTGAAGCTGATTACATACATATGTCTGAAAAGACTCTAAACATGACGAGTTGTTCGGACAAGCCCCCCAACTAACTCAACAAGTCGAAACTAAAAATATATATAAGAAATCTGAATAGTCTAGTCCTTGGGAGATGAGGACTCACCCACAATATGAATGCTAACTCTGATAAGCTGACTATTAGTGGGGTTGAACCTGAGAGTCAGGTCCTGTATCATGAAATGATAAAGAATAGAGAATGTGGCCAATACGTAGAATGTACCGAGTATGCCGGGTAAGTAAAACTGCTAAAGTAAGTAAAATCATTTAAATATAATGCATTAAGTAAAACATAAACATTAAGAATCTGAGAGTAAGGCTTTCATGCATTCTTTCTAAAATCATGATCTCTTCATAACATGACATAACATAACTTCATAGCATCATATCTAAATCGATTGACTCAAAGGTAAATTCTATCATTTATTAGTAAAGATGAACATTGAGTCAAAGCTGCTTTAGAACATAGATATATATATATAAATCTCATGAGTGATGAATATGCATATATGAAATCATGAGGAACAATGGGAGACTCATCTTTTAACGACATACCACGATAGAGCTTACATGGTCCCAACTATCACACTCAAGTGGGTAGAGCCGTCCAAAGCCTTGTCGGGGCTAGGGACGATACCATCATATCGATATCAAACTCGGGGCATAATAGGGCAGGGGATAGCTCACAAGGGAGGTCCCAAAGTCATAATGTATAAACCTACGTTGGCGCGTAGTTATGAGGCATAGGGTGATCGACCCTTAGCTTGCTCAGTGCTAGATGCTACTCCCAAAAATATGCATATGCTCTACATCGTTATTAAACGAAGCTCAACATCGTGTATTGATGAAGCTCATAAATCAAATACACCTCAAAGAGAAAATCATGAATAAGAGAAGCTTTAACTCAAATTATACGACAAAATGAAAGATAATTGGGAGTCTTCGCGCTCAAACCATGTGGTAAGCTATGCATATGAAAAGCTTTAACTCAAACATACTACAAGGTGAAAATATAAGTGGGAGTCTTCGCTCCAAAATCATGTGGTAGGCTTAATTCGAGAAATCATCAATCATACTTTGAACATGTGGACATTGTCCAAAGCTTTGTCATTCTTGAAAATACTCAATTCATATCAAAAACATGATTATAAACATGGGTAGCTTGAAATCATACTTTTCATCATAATATCTCATCATCATCATACATTCATCACAAATCTCATCTTTCATGAACTTCTCATCAATGGGCTTATTAATTCGTAAACTAGAAACATGATTTTTACTTGAGAACATTATAAAAATTGCCCATGCTTCATAATTCAATAGTAGAAACATAATTAAATCATATCCATGTATCAAAATAGGAGATTCATGCATTTGGGTTGAAACCCTATAGATTAGACATAGGACTGACACGATTTAGAGTGGGACTAGGCATGGGTATGAAGGGAATCACCCATTCATAACCCTACATACCTGGGGAAAGTCAAATGTCACCACTCTTTGAAAGCCCAAAGGAAATTGATGAAGAAAAGCTTGAAGACAAGCTTGATCACCTCTTCAATCCTTTAACTTTGCATGCATGAGAATGAATAGGCTAGAAGGGCTTAACCTATCTTAATACACTCAGAAATTAACTTAAAACGACGTAGTTTAGGAGCTTAGAGCATAGGAATGACGAAAATACCCTTAATAAAAAATCTGCACTGACGGACCAACAGATAGACTAACGGGTCGTTGGAGCATACCACGACTCATGGTATCCATCCGTCTTCTACACTGCCCAAAATTCTTGATCTCAGATTCGACCCACGACTAGACAGGATGAGTAGTCCTTCCATTCAATGGGTCGTTACATCACCTGCTTCCTCCTTCAGGTCCCGCACTAGTGCTTCCAACGAGCCTCACCACGACTAGTTACATCCTCCAATGAGTCATGGTTGCCTTCTGTTAGGTATACTGGAAAAACATTAGTACCCATACAACGAATGGAGGCCATGACCCATTACTTCTCACGACGGTTCGTGGGATGACCCATTATATCCCTTGATGCTGAGACCCAATCCTCATCACCACTCATAACAACGACTTGTTATATTGGGCAACGGGTCGTCACTTCACACATTGTTATCCAGTGACACTAGATCAAAACCTCCCACAACTACTTCCGACCAACGATCCATTGGGTCGTCCGTTTTGTGACATTTTTCCTTTTTTTAGCCAACTTCCAATTTTAAATCCCAGGTCCAATCTTAGGCACTTCCGGGGTGTTACAATATCTCCCCCTTGGGAGCATTTGTCCTTGAATATTGGAAACATACAGAAAATAGAGACATGCAATCATTACACTCAAATATTGATCATTTAAATCGACAAATGACGGAATGACTATCTCCAAGTCAAACCACATAGCTGAACTGATTTCATGATTCATATACACATCCATATACATAAAAGAAACTTGGGCATATGGACTTAACATGAAAACTAGATAGAGTTTAGGTCAAAACTGATACCTCAAGCTGCAACTGAGCCGGTAGGGAATAACTATGGGTATCCAGCCATTTTTTCTGCTTTGGCTTCCCACATAGCTCTCTCAACATGCTGATTCCTACATGACATTTTAACTGAAGCTACTTCCTTGTTCCTTAGCCTTTGAACTTGCCGCTCTGGTATTTCGATCGGAACCTCCTCATAACTGAGGTTGTCTTTCACACCAACACTGTCCACCGGGACAACTAAAGCTGGATCACCCAAACACTTCTTCAAGAGCGGCACGTGGAATACAGAATGTACAGAAGCTATCTGGTACAGGCCGACACTCCTCACTATCTGGTACGGGCCGATATAGAGGGGACTAAGTTTCCCATTCTCACCGAACCTCATCACTCCCTTCACGGGAGACACCCTCAGAAATACCCAATCATCAACTTCAAATTGTAATTCTCTTCTTCTCACATCATCATAAGACTTTTGGCGATACTAGGTAGTTTTCAACCTGTCCCTTAACAATTGAGCCTTCTTCATGGCCTCATGAACCGAATCTGGCCCTATTATTGCTGCCTCACCAACCTCAAACTATCCAACGGGCGATCTACATCTCCGCCCATAGAGAGCCTCGAACGGCGCCATCTGGATACTAGAAAGATAGTTGTTATTGTAGGCAAACTTGATCAGTGGGAAATGCTTATCCCAGCTACCTCTGAAGTCAATTACACATGCTCTCGACATGTCCTCGAGGGTCTGGATTGTCTAGTTTTCTTGACCATCCATTTGCGAGTGAAATGTTGTGCTGAGCTTAACTTGTGTACCCAACCCTTTTTTAAATGACCTCTAAAACTGAGAGGAAATTGGGTACCTTTGTCTAAAATTATGGATAAGGGCACTCCATGCAATTGTACTAGCTCCCGGATATATAGTTTGGCATAATCCTCTGCTGAATCCGTTGTTTTAACTGGTAGAAAATGAGCGGCCTTGGTCAATCTGTCTACCACAACCCAAATAGAGTCATATTGTCGACGAGTATGAGGTAAATCTGCAATGAAATCCATATTAATTTCTTCCCATTTCACAGAGGGAATGCTGATATCCTAAAGTACACCTCCCGGTCACTGATGCTCAAACTTTACTTGCTGACAGTTCAGACACTTGGCTACGAATTCTGCAATATCTTTCTTCATGCCATTTCTCCAATAGATTTATTATAAGTCTCTGTACATCTTGGTGGCACCTCGATGGATAGAATACCTGGATCCATGAGTCTGGTGCAACATCCGACTCCTCAAATCATTGACATTCGAAACACATAAGCGACCCTGGTACCGAAGCACACCATCTCCCCCTTTGGAAAAGACCTCTACCTTTTGATTTTGAATGGCTAACTTCAACTTTACCAAAATCAGGTCCTCGTCTTGTCTAGCTTTCACATAAGTCACCTAGGATGATTCTGATTTGTTCTGCACAGCAACATCGCTATCGGTCGAGTCGACAACCTAACTCCCAACTTTGTAAGTCGATGTATATCTTTCACCAGCTCCTTCTTCCCCTCATCCACATGGGACACACTCTCCATAGAGAGTCTACTAAGTTCGTCAATTACCACATTAGCATTATCTGGATGGTAAAGGACACTCATAACGTAGTCTTTAAGTAACTCCAACCACCTCCTTTGCCGAAGATTGAGATCTTTCTGTGTGAACACCTATTGTAAGCTCTTGTAGTCCGCAAATACATCCATGTGAACACCTATACAAATAATGTCACCATATCTTCAAGGTGAATACCACCGTGGCCAATTCAAGATCATGGGTCAAATAATTCTCCTCATGAACTTTCAACTGTCTAGAGGCGTATGCTATAACTTTCCCTTGCTGCATCAACACACTCAAGTCCGATCCTTGAACCATTACAATACACCAAGAACCCATCAATACCCTCCGGTAGAGTTAACACTAGTACTGAAGCAAGTCGAGTCTACAACCCTTGGAAGATCCTCTCACAAGCCTCCGACCATTGGAATTTCAGCTTCTTCTGGGTTAATTTTATCAAAGGTGTTGCAATAGATGAGAAACCCTCAACAAATCTTCGATAATAGCCGGCTAGACCCAAGAAACTCCGAATATCTTAAGGGTTCGCCGGTCTAGGACAATTCTTCACTGCCTCAATTTTTCTGAGAATCCACTTTTATACCCTCACTTCATACCACATGGACTAAAAATGCTACAGAGTTCAACCAAAACTTGAACTTGCTGAATTTGACATATAGTTGACAATCGTTAAGAGACTGAAGCACTAGTCTCAAATGAGCGGCATGCTCCTCCTCGCTCCAAGAGTATATCAAGATGTCATCAAGGAACACAATCATGAACATATCCAAATATGGCTTGAACACCCTGTTCATCAGGTCCATAAAAGCTGTAGGGGCATTTGTTAGTCCAAAAGACATAAAAACAAACTCATAATGGCCATACTACATTCTAAAGGTTGTCTTTGGGATGTCACGCTCTCGAACTTTGAGCTGGTAATACCAGGACCTGAGATCTATCTTTGACAAACACTTGGCACCCTGAAGTTGGTCAAATAAATCATCAATACATGGTAAAACATATGTGTTCTTCATGGTGACTTTGTTCAATTGCCAATAAACAATACACATGCGAAGAAAACCATCTTTCTTTAGGACAAAGAGAACTGGTGCACCCAATGGGGACTTGCTCGATCAGATGAAACCCTTATCTAACAAATCCTTCAACTGCTCTTCCAACTATTTTAGCTTAGCTGGAGCCATTCAATAAGGAGGGATAGATATCGATTCCATGTCGGGTAGAAGGTCAATACCAAAATTGATCTCCCGCTCAGGAGGCATTCCTAGTAAATCATTTGAAAAGACCTTTAGATACTCATGTACTACTGGAACGGACTGGATAGTCGGGGTCTTGGATGTCGCATCCTTAACCCTAACTAGATGGTACACACAACCTTTAGGAATCATCTTTTTAGCCTTAAAGTAGACAATGAAATGACCTACAGGCACAACTGATTTACCCTACCATTCTACGACTGACTCACCTGGAAATTTGAACTCTACTAGCCAGGTTCTACAATTAAATGAGGCGTAACATGAAAATAGCTAATCCATGCAGAGGATAACATTAAAATCAATCATGGCTAACTCTATCAAATCTGTTGAGGTGACCTTCTAAAGGACAGAGACCGGGTAACCTCTATACACCCGTCTAGGTATAACTGAGTCACCTAATGGAGTAGAAATAAAGTAGCATTCTGACAAGACTTCGAGACGAAATCCAAAGCTACTAGCCACATAAGGTATCACAAAAGACAAGGTAGCCCCCGGATCTAACAAAGCATACACATCAAGATGGAAAACTCATAACATACCAGTGACTATATCTGGGGAGACCTCCTATTCCTGGCGGGATGCTAAAGCATAGAATCTGTTCTAGCGCTGATCGCCACCTGTTCTAGTAGATGCTCCCTGATGTGCTAAGCGTGCGGGTGGGGCTATAGAACTAGAAGCTGGGCCTCGGCCCCCATCATGATCCTGACTCACTGCTCGGCAATCTCTGACCATATGTCTAGGCTTTCCACACCTGAAACACACACCTGTACATTCTAGACACTCGCCCGTGTGACCCCGACCATTCCTGCGGCAAACTGGAACACTACAATCTACGGTTCTGCTGCTCTGACTCCTAGAGCCTGATGCTCACCCCTTTGATCATGCCTCAGTCTGTATGGCATGCTCAATGCTGAAAAGGTTGGGCCTGATGATCTCTGGTGGGTTTGTTGTCGGTGCCCACCTCCTGATCTCGGCTGCGAGAATTTGTGGTCATCGGTTCTAGCCCTTTTGGCCTCTCTCTCTCTCAGATGTGCCGCCTCCATCTGCTAGGTGTACAAAACTATCCTTCCATGTCCTGATGGAGCATAGTGGTCCTACAATTCTTATCCAAATAGCCTGCTACACCATGGATGAATCTACTCACCCTCGCCGTCTGATCAGCCACCAACTCTGGGGCATACTTTGACAAGTGACTAAACTCGAGAGAATACTCCTATAGCGTCATTCTCCCTTGCTTCAGATTTACAAACTCAACTGCCTTTAGTTCCTTCATCTCACAAGGGAAGAATTGGTCTAGGAATGCAATATGGAACTCTTCCCAAGTGACATAGCTTGCTCCGGCGACCTTGCTGTCCTTCCATTGGCGAAACCAGATATGTGCAACCCCTTTCAACTAATATGAGGGCAACTCTACGCACTCAACTCCATTCACCCCCATGAATTGGGTGATCATCACAATCTCATCTATGAACTCATATGGGTCCTCATCTATTTTTGACTCGAGGAACTCTGGCGGGTTCATTTTCAAAAAGTCTCGGACTCGAGCCGCCACTACATTGCCATTTTTCGGAACATACACAACAGCCTGCTGACTGACCTGAGCGGTCAAGGCCTATGCAAGTATCTGAATAGCGGCCCGAAACTCAGCATGAGCAACTGGCTCCGGTGCCTAGGGTTTCTGGACTGGTGGGGCCTGCTGGTGCCCATTTCCATTGTCGTCCCCGTGGCCTTCATCATTCCCATTCTTTCTACCGTTCATTCTTCGGGCAACCATGATTCTTCCATCGCGAATAGCATGAATTAGAAGGATATGAAGGCATTTCATCGCACGACATAGATGATGAAAGAAGGAAACATTTCCTACACGTTTCGCAGCCTTTTCGTCATAAGTGTGGCACGATTCACACCAATGAAAAAGATCCTACTTAACGCGGCTTTCGAACACCCTCGGATACTTCAAACCTATGGCTCTAATACTGTGTTTATCACAACACGAACGAAGGCCTAGACCATAACACGGGACAAGAAGCCTCGAGAGACCCCAAGTCGACCCATGGCATAAGCATACATCTAACTCGATCAATGAAATTGAATAATCAACAATATAATCATGGAAGAAGTTTAAGCTTATACATAACATGAGAATTCACAATCCGAAGCTAATTACATACATACGTCTGAAAAGCCTCTAAACTTGACAAGTTGTTCGGACAAGCCCCCCAACTAACTCAACAAGCCGAAACTAAAAGTACATATAAGAAATCTTAATAGTCTAGTCCTTGGGAGATGAGGACTCACCCACAATATGAATGCTAACTCTGATAAGCTGACTATGAGCAGGGCTGAACCTAAAAGCTGGGTCTTGTATCATGAAATGATACAGCATAGAGTATGCGGCCAGTACGTGGAATGTACCGAGTATGCACGGTAAGTAAAACCCCTAAAGTAAGTAAAATCATTTAAAGACAATGCATTAAGTAAAACATAAACATTAAGAATCTGAGAGTAGGGCTTGCATGCATTCATTCTGAAATCATGATCTCTTCATAATACGACATAACATAACTTCATAGCATCATAACTGAATTGATTGACTCAAAGCTAAATTCTTTAACATTGAGTCAAACACACTTTAGAACTTGCATATATATATAAATCTCATGACCAAGGAATATGCCTATCTAAAATCATGAGGAACAATGGGAGACTCATCTTTTAACCAACAAACCATGATAGAGCTTACGTGGTCCTAACTATCACACTCAAGTGGGTAGAGCCATCCAAAGCCTTGCCGGGGCTAGGAACGATACCATGAAATCGATATCAAGCTCATGGCCCAATAGGCCAAGAGATAGCTCACAAGGGAGGTCCCAAATTTATACTCTATAAACCTACATTGGCGCATAGTTCTGAGACATAGGGTTACCGACCCTTAGCCTGCTCGGTTCTAGACACTACTCCCAAAAACATGTATATTCTCTACATCATTATTCAACGAAGCTCAGCATCGTCTATTGACTAAGCTCATAAATCAAATACATCTCAAAGTGAAAATCATGCATGAGAGAAGCTTTAACTCAAACCATACCACAAGCTTAAAGATAATTGGGAGTCTTCGCTCTAAAACCATATGGTAAGCTATGCATATGAAAAGCTTTAACTCAAACATACCACAAGATAAAAATAAAATTGGGAGCCTTCGCTCCAAAACTATGTGGTAGGCTTAATTCGAGAAATCATCAATCATACTTTTAACATGTGGGCATTGCCCAAAGCTTTGTCATTGTTGAAAATACTCAATTCATATCAAAAACACTATTATAAACATGGGTAGATTGAAAACATACTTTTCACCATGATATCTCATCATCATCATACATTCATCACAAATCTCATCTTTCATGAACTTCTCATCAATGGGCTTATTAATTCATAAACTAGAAACATGATTTTTAATTGAGAACATTATAAAAATTTCCCATGCTTCATAATTCAATAGTAGAAACATAATTAAATCATACCCGTGTATCGAAATAGGAGATTCATGCATTTGGCTTGAAACCCCATAGATTAGACATTGGATTCACATGATTTAGAGTTGTATTGAGCATGGGTGTGAAGGGAATCACCCATTCATAACCCGACATACCTGGGAAAGTCAAATCTCACTACTGTTTGAAAGCCCAAAATAAATTAATGAAGAAAAACTTGAAGACAAGCTTGATCACCTCTTCAATCCTTTAACTTTGCATGTATGCGAATGAATATGCTAGAAGGGTTTAACCTATCGTAATACACTCATAAATTAACTTAAGATGATGTAGTTTAAGACCTTAGAGTGTAAGAATGATGAAAATAACCTTAATAAAAAAACCCTGAAATATCTGCACTGACGGACCAACAGACGAACTAACTGGTCGTTGGACGATACCATGACTCGTGGTATCCATGCGTCGCCTGCACTGCCCAAAATTCTTGATCTCAGATTCGACCCATGACTAGACAGGATGAGTTATCCTTCCATTCAATGGGTCATTACATCACCCATTTCTTTCTCCTTCGGGTCCTACTCTGGTCCTTCCAACGAGACTCACCACAACTTTTTTTGTCCTCCAAAGAGTCATGGTTGCTTTCCGTTAGGTCTACTAGAAAAACGTAGATACCCACACAATGACTGGAGACCACGACCCATTACTTCTCACGACGGGTTGTGGGATTACCCGTTATATCCCCTGATGCTGAGACCCAGTCCTTGCCATGACTCATAACAACGACTCATTGTATTGAGCAATGGGTCGTTACTTCATCCGTTGTTACCCACTGACACCTGATCAAAATTTCCCACGATTGCTTCCAACGGGTCGTTAGTTGGACCAACGATCCGTTGGGTCGTTCATTTTGTGACATTTTTCCCAGTTTCAGCCAACTTCCAATTTTAAATCCTGGGTCTAATCTTAGGCACTTCCGAGGTGTTACATTTAAGACCCTCACTGGGACCAGCTGGCAGTTACTTTGTGCGAATTTAGTAAGGGATTTTCCATAATTCATAAGATCCTAAGGCCTAAACTATGTCATTTTGAGTTATGAATGATGACTTTTAAAGGGGTTAAGTCCATTTTAGGCCATATTCATTCATGCATCCAAGGTAGAAGGTGAAAGAGGGCGATCAAGCTTAGTGTTCTTCAATTTCTCTTCAATTTCTTCTTGGGCTATCAAAGAAATGTACGAATCAGCTACCAAAAAGTATGTAGGGTTATGAATGGGTGATTTCTTTCACACCCATGCCCAATCCCTCTTTAAATCATGAATGTTCTATGTCTAATCTATGGGGTTTTAATCCAATGCGTGAATTTCCTAAATTCTCTACATGGGTATGATTTAAATGTGTTTCTACTATCGAATTATGAAGCATGGATAAGTTTTATATTGTTTTCAATTGAAAAGCATGTTTCAAAGTATTATGAATTAAAAAGCCCATTGATGAAAAGTTCATGAAAAAAGAGATTTGAGATGAATGTATGATAATGATGAGATAATATGCTGAAAAGCATGTTTTCAAGTTGCCCATGTTTATAATCATGTTTTCAATGGGTATTGAGTATCTTCTAGCATGGTAAAGCTTTAGGCAATGCCCACATGTTCAAAGTATGATTTATGATTTCCTGAAATAAGCTTACAACATGGTTTTGGAGCAAAGGGTCCTAATTATCTTTTAGCTTGTGGTATGGTTTGAGTTTAAGCTTCTCGTATGCATGATTTCATATTTGAGATGTATTTGATTATTGAGCTTCTTCAATAGACAATGTTGAGCTTCGTCGAATAAAGATATAGAGCATATGCATGTTTTTGGGAGTAGTGTCTAGCACCAAGTAGGGTAAGGGTCGATCAGCCTATGCCTCTGAACTATATGCCAACGTACTTATATGTATTACTTTGGATCCTCTCTTGTGAGCTATCCCTGGCCCTATTGGCCCATAAGCTTGATATCGACATCATGGTATTATCCCTAGCCCTGGCAAGGCTTTGGACAGCTCTACCCACTTGATTGTGATAGTTCGGACCACGTAAGCTCTATCATGGTATGTCGGTTAAAAGATGAGTCTCCCATTGTTCCTCATGATTCAATTATGTATGTTTCTCATTCATGAGATTTCTATATCTATATATGTTCTAAAGCAGGTTTGACTCAATGTTCAATTTTACTCATGACTATCAGATTTTAGCATCGAGTAAATCGACACAGTTATGATGTTATGATTATGTTATGATGAGATAATAATTTCAGAAAGAATGCATGCAAGCCCCTACTCTCAGACTCTTACTGTTTATGATTTACATTATGCATGACTTTAAATGATTTTACTTATTTAAGCAATTTTACTTACCTTGCATACTCAGTACATTCCACATACTGACCGCATACTCTATCTTGTATCCTTTCATGATACATGACCCAGCTCTCAGGCTCAGCCGCGTTCATAGTTTTTTATCGGAGTTAGCATCTTACATGGTTGGTGAGTCCTCATCTTCTGAGGACTATACTTATTCAAATTTCCTTTATGTATTTTAGTTTCAGCTTTGTTGAGTTAGTTAGGGGCTGGTCCCATCAACTCTTCATGTTTAGAGGCTTTTCATACAAGCAATATATTCAGTTTCAGATTGTGTATTCTGATGTTAAGTTAAATTTAGACTTCCGCTAGGATTATCTTGTTGATTCTTCAGTTTTATGGATTGAGTTAGATGTATGTTCATGTCATGGGTTGACTTGGAGTCTCTCAGGGCTCCTTGGCCCGTGTTGCAATTTGGGTCTCCGTTCGGGTCTTGATAGTTTCCCAACTGCTTCTACGAGTGATGATGTGACAATTGTAAGTCAGTGTCTATCTATCTTCCCTCTTTATAACCAAGCAAGGCTAATTAGTATATTGCTATCCTAACCGTGAATCAAGTCTTGGAGACTTTGAACTTGCTTCCTGCATTCTTAGTTCTAACCTACGTTTGCTATTTTGAGTTTTTGCCTAAGCTTAACCTGTGAATTTCAATGGTGATCAGTCATCAAAATGAATAAAGTCAAGAATGAAAGACGAAACACGAACGAAAACTTGAACCAAAGATGAAATTAAGCTTAAGCATTCATGTCATGTGGCATCACCCTAGAAGAAGGGTTTTAGCCACTCATGCTCATACAAAGTGTTATACCCCGTAAATTTTAAATGAATAAATATCCTAAGGGCATGTTGGTTAAGGGATTTAGAAGGCAAAAAAAAAAAAGCAAAAAAAAAAAAAAATTGATAAATAAAAGTCAGCTTCTTCATCCAAAATCAATACATTTCCAGCAAAGAAACAGGGGAACAAGTAGTAGAGTAACCCACGACAATATATATAAATTTCCTTCCAATTTCGCGACGAAACGCGGTCTAAACTCCGTTTCGGCTTAGATACAGAGGTATAAAGCTGCAGAGAGCAATCCTACGGAGTTAGTTTCGTGAAATTTGGCCAGAGAAACGTCGTGCTACCAAGGTAAAGTAAATAGAATTGCTTTAAATTAGTACCAATGTGTTCCTAGCATTGCAGTGAGCATTTATCCCTTCTGGACTATCGAGAAATAACGAGTTTTCGATCGTTTTCCGAAAGGTTGAAGTTGGGATAAATATATATATCAAAAGTGATAATTTCTCCAGAATATTAATGTATTTAGTTCTAATTGACATGTATATGAATGTAGTTGGGAGAAACAGCAGAAGTACCGACGGAAATCACATCGGTCAGTCGGGTAATCAGAAACCAGGTATGTAAAGTTATTCTTTCGGCAAGCCAGGAAGTACAGGGTAGAAAATAAATAGAATAAATGCTATTAACAGATACCCAGCGTATAGGAACGATTTTAGTACAAATTCCAACAAGCATGCTAGTATATTATTACGTATCATGCGATAATCAGATATTCAGGCAATACGTATTTCATCTGTTGAGATTGTATCCAGTAGTAGATGGTACATTTTATATCATTGAGCTATATCCAGTTATAGATGGCATGTACTATGTTATTGAGTTATATCTAGATATAATTAGATAGACAGATAAAGGCCAGGTAGCAGTAAGTCCAGCAATCAGAAACAGTGTAAGACAGCATATAGCATCAGTTATTTAATACAGACTAGCCTTGAAATAAAAGAAGAGAATATGATTAGTATTTTTCATTTGAGCATGCTTGCTGTGTATGTGTTTGTATGTTGAGACTTGTTGTGGCATGTGGGCACCCTTTAGCAGCCCCACCGTCCCTGGGTTATAGCTCTGTCGATACCAGATTCAGATACCGCCACCAGCTGGGCGATGCCGTCCGACTAAAGGACGATGATGGCCGACCACCATGATAATACGGTCCAGACCACCCTGCTTGTAGGGGTAGTTCAGTTTACTCTGCGCAGAGCCAATACACCCTGTTTATAGGGGCAGACCACTCTGTATGCGCTTGTGGCCGGGGGCAGTTTTATATACACATTTTTATAAAATCACCCTATTGCGTGCTTGCACCTAGGGGCAGTTTCAGTCACAGATACAGCAGCAGATCACCCCGTGCGCACCTGCGCCCAGAGGCAGGAGTCTTCGGACTCAGACACAGTTTATTGTCAGCGGCCAAGGCCTGAGCTATGTACCCAAGGGGACCGGTAGGAGGAGCTCACAGTATCAGATGAGTGGAGTGACGTATTTTTGGTTGGTTTAGACCCGGGTAGGGGTATATAGATTGCTTGCTTGGTTGGCACCTTGCGGCTTATGGGGGTCGGTCAGGTATTGTGTGTACTATTATGTATATTGATATGTGTTATTAGATACTGATAGACAGTAGGACGACATGTCATCAGGTACGCTCAGTTAGTTACAGAATGAACAAACTCTCCCCAGTTATCCTCAGCTAGATAGACTCAGCTGCTTCTTGCTTATACGTCATGTTAATGTTGCTATTCATTTCAGCTGCATATTTCAGTTTACTTTACATGCTCAGTACCTCTGGTACTGACGCCCAACGGGGCGCTGCATTACTTGCCTGTAGGTACTCACGGACGAGGAGCCGATCCCTCGTGATTCCAGCCAGCCAGTGAGTCATCAGCTCCTGTCATCCGGAGTCTGATTCCCAGAGGTGTAGCTCCTTTTCTTTTGTTGTGCAGTATGGGTAGGTCGGGGCCCTGTCCTGATCATTTCTATTAATTTCTTACAGTATTCATAGAGGCTTGCAGTCTGTATATATTCCCGGTGGTTACTTGAGCCGGTCGTGTGGGGCCGTGCAGTTGGCTATGGCTGTTAGTATTTCAGTTTATGTTGGCCGTGTGGGGCCTTAGTTTGACAGTAGCGGTGACCTTGCCGGTCACGTAGTCTTACAGTGGGCTTGTGTTGAGTTACAGATAACTAGACAGCATGGTGGCCTTGTCGGCCCGCATAGGCTCCCTTATATCGACATGTTTCTGGTAAGCTGTTATTACAGGTACTGATGGCTACAGGCCAGTGGGCCGTAGGCTGTGTTTACAGCCGTTATATAGACGGTTTGTTTCTTGAAATAGAGCCAAAGCCAGCCAAAGCACCAGATGTGCTCAGGCTGGACCATTTAGCAGTCTAGAGTCTAGCAGGCACCAGGTGCCCGTCATACCCCCCAAGGTGGGGTGTGACAAACTTGGTATCAGAGCGGTTCGTGTCCCAGGGAGTCTGCAAGCCGTGCTAAGTAGAGTCTTGTCTATGGATGTGTTGTGCACCACATACTATAGGCAGGAGGCTGCGAGGCATGTTAGGATTGTCACTCTTCTTTCTTATTCAGTCGTGCTATAGAGAGGTACAGTATAGAGTTGACTTTTGAAACTCACCACCCTCTTTGCTTACAGATATTATGGTAGACCAGTGGCACCCAGCTACAGGTAGGAGATTGGATACAGCAGCGGGCGAAGGCACCAGTAGGATGCCTCAGTTACAGCCAGATTCCGCCCGGTCTGAGAGCAATACGGAGGCGTCATCTCGGCCCTCCCAACAGTCTCCGCCTCGCCAGACACCATTTGAGGCAGCACCGCCTCCCACCGCTCCTGCACCCACTTCATCTGATCAGAAGCTACGTAGTGCGGTGGTTATGTTGACTCAGATGCTAGCTGCTCAGCGTCAGCCAGCACCACCTACAGTAGCAGAATCCCTAGGTGGGCCAGGTAGTTCCAGGGTTAGAGAATTCTTGGCGTTGGGACCCCCTCAGTTTACTGGATCGGATTCAGCGGAGGACCCTCAGGACTTTTTGGACCAGATGCAGAGGATCTTTAGAGTCATGCACATAACCCCAACAGAATCAGTTGAGTTAGCAGTGTTCCGGTTACGGGATATTGCTGTTTTGTGGTACAAAATTTGGGAGAGGTCTCGGGGAAGAGATGCAGCCCCTCCTACTTGGTCCAGCTTTTCAGAGGCCTTCTTGGACCACTACTTACCCCGGGAGGTCAGACAGTCCCAGATGGACCAGTTCTTACATTTAGAGCAGGGGGCTAGGAGCGTCCGTGAATATTCCTTACAATTCGACTCCTTAGCCCGCTATGCTCCAGCTTTTGTGGACACCATGTCGTCCAGAGTCCACCGCTTTATTATGGGCATGAATCCAGAGTACATAGAGACGTGCATGACGGCTACTTTGAGAGAGGATATGGACATAGCCAGGGTACAGGCCTTCGCACAGACAATTGAGGGCCTGAGGCAGCGGCAGCGGGGTGACAGACAGGCGACTTCAGAGCAGCACCGTAGAAGTAGACCCGCCGAGATTCAGAGGGAAATTCCTAGGGGGCCGAGACCACGGTTTTTAGATAGGCCACCCAGATATTTACCACCAGTACAGTAGCAGAGGGGCAGATTTATTCTCCTGAGTCAGTCAGAGTCCGGTAGCAGTTCACGGACAGTAGCCTCACCTTAGCAGCGGAGGGTAGAACAGAGTAGATTTGCATCTACCCCTTGTCCTATATGCCACCGACTACATTCTGGAGCCTGCAGGCAAGGCTTCCCAGGGTGTTATTTCTGCTGACAGGAAGGGCATTTAATGAGAGATTATCCATCCAGGGGACAGGGTAGTCAGGATGATCTGGATAGAACGTCAGCAGGGCCGCGAGTTCCAGCAGCCTCAGCAGGGCGCAGACCCTCAGGTTCAGCATATAGGGGCCGAGGTAGATCAGGAGCCTCTGGCTCAGGTGCAGGCCCCAACCGTACCTATGCATTACCAGGGAGGCAGGATTCAGAGGCGTCTCCCGACGTGGTCACAGGTATATGGATTATCTGCTCATACCCTGTTTACGTATTGATTGATCCAGGGTCTACCTTGTCATATATTACACCATTTGTGGTCCGGAAGTTGGGTATCGAACCAGAATTGCTTCAGCAGCCCTTTTCGGTGCTTACACTGGTCGGTGACTCGATTACAGCTAAAAGCGTTTACCGAGGGTGTACGGTAGAGGTTGCTGATCGCCAGACCATAGTAAACTTAATAGAACTTGAGATGGTCGACTTCGATGCCATTATGGGTATGGACTGGTTAGTGCCATGCTATGCCAACTTAGAATGCTAGACCAAGACGGTCCGATTTCACTTTCCGGGGGAAGCAGTGCGAGAGTGGAAAGGGAGCACAGCTACGCCGAAAGGTAGGTTTATTTCCTACCTTCAGGCAAGAAATTAGTAGCAAAGGGATGTATTTACCACCTAGTTAGAGTACAGGACATTCGGGTGGAACCTCCTAGTCTTCAGTCTGTTCCAGTAGTCAATGAATTCCCTGACGTATTTCCAGATGAGTTGCCTGGTATCCCTCCCGAAAGGGAGATAGATTTTGCAATTGACTTGTTGCCAGGGACTCAACCTATATCCATTCCCCCGTATCGCATGGCACCAGCTGAGCTTAGAGAGTTGAAAGAGCAGTTGAAAGATTTGCTCGACAAAGGCTTTATCAGGCCTAGTACTTCCCCGTGGGGTGTGCCAGTTCTGTTTGTAAGAAAGAAAGATGGCTCACTCCGCATGTGTGTAGACTACCGGCAACTGAATAAGGTAACAGTTAAAAACAAATACCCGCTCCCTAGAATAGATGATTTGTTTGACCAGTTGCAGGGGGCCAGATGTTTCTCTAAGATAGATTTGAGGTCCAGATACCACCAGGTCCGTGTTCGTGAGGGGGACATTCCAAAGACTGCTTTCAGGACCAGGTATGGTCACTTTGAATTTCTAGTTATGTCTTTTGGGCTGACAAATGCTCCCGCAGTGTTTATGGACTTGATGAACAGCATATTCAGACCGTATTTGGATCTGTTCGTGATAGTATTTATCGATGATATTCTGGTATATTCTCGTTCAGAGACAGATCACCAGAACCATTTACGAACAGTACTCCAGATCCTTAGAGACCGTCAGCTGTACGCCAAGTTTTCTAAGTGTGAGTTCTGGCTGAACTCAATTGCCATTTTGGGGCATATCGTGTCGGATGCTGGTATACAGGTAGACACACAGAAAATAGAGGCGGTCAAGACATGGCCTAGACCTACCACTCCGACCGAGGTCCACAGTTTCCTGGGTTTTAGCAGGATATTATCGGAGATTTGTTGAAGGATTCTCCACTATAGAAGCACCTCTGACAAAGCTAACACAGAAAGCAGCGAAATTTCAGTGGACGGAGGCCTGCGAGCAGAGTTTTCAAGAATTGAAAGACAGATTGACCTCCGCCCCAGTACTAGCATTGCCAGAGGGAACAGATGGGTATGCGGTGTATTGCGACGCTTCAGGTTTGGGACTGGGTTGTGTGTTAATGCAATATGGTAAGGTGATTGCTTATGCTTCCAGACAGCTGAGGAAACACGAAAAGAACTATCCGACCCATGACCTGGAACTGGCCGCAGTGATCCACGCTTTGAAAATTTGGAGGCATTATCTGTACGGTGTCCATGTAGATATTTTTACAGATCATAAAAGCCTGCAGTACATTTTCACACAGAGGGAGTTAAATCTGCGGCAGCGTCGCTGCTTAGAATTGTTGAAAGATTATGATGTAAATATTCTCTATCACCCAGGAAAAGCTAATGTAGTAGCAGATGCCCTGAGCCGCAAGTCCATGGGGACTTTGGCGTACTTGCAGCCCGAGAAGCGGGAATTAGCCAAGGAAATTCATCAACTAGCTGGTTTAGCCGTTCGAGTAGTGGAGACAGAAAATAACAGAGCGGTAATTCAGAATTCTGCCGAGTCATCACTAGTTACAGAGGTAAAAGAACGGCAGTACGAGGACCCTGACTTAGTCCAGGTCAGAGATAGAATTCAGAAAGGTAAGGAGTCAGATTTCCAAGTTACTGAAAATGAAGTGCTATGTTGTAAGGGCCGTCTGTGTGTCCTGAACGTATCAGGGCTTCGCCAGCAGATCATGCATGAGGTACATTACGCTCGTTATTCCCTCCATCCAGGAGCAATGAAAATGTACCACGATATCAAAGACATCTACTGGTGGCCAGGTATGAAATCTAAAATAGCTGAATTTGTATCTAGATGTCCTAACTGCCAGCAGGTGAAAGCGGAGCACCAGAAATCGAGCGGTCTGACGTAGGATATAGCTGTGCCTATGTGGAAATGGGAAGCGATAAATATGGATTTTGTAACAGGATTACCCCGTACCAGACGCAGAAATGATTCCATTTGGGTAGTAGTTGATAGGCTGACAAAATTAGCTCATTTCCTGCCAGTGAAGGCTACCTTCTCAGCCGAGGATTATGCCGAGTTATACATCAGAGAAATAGTTAGACTACATGGAGTGCCGGTATCTATTATTTCAGACAGGGGAGCACAGTTCACAGCTAGATTTTGGCAGTCGTTCCAGAGGGGTCTGGGAACGTAGATTAATTTAAGCACAACATTCCACCCTCAAACAGATGGACAGGCTGAGCGGACTATCCAAACGCTCGAAGATATGCTACGAGCGTGTGTACTAGATTTTGGGGGTAGCTGGGATGAACATCTGTCGTTGATTGAATTTGCCTATAATAACAGTTATCACTCGGTTATTCAGATGGCACCTTTTGAAGCTTTATACAGACGGAAGTGCAGATCGCCGGTTGGCTGGTTTGAAGTAGGGGAATCAGCGATGATTGGGCCAGACATTGTACAGCAGTCAGAAGAGAAAGTAAAGCTTATCAGAGAGCGCCTATTGACTGCACATAGTCGACAGAAATCATATGCAGATGTACGGTGCAGAGACCTGGAGTTCAATGTGAATGACTGGGTATATCTGAAAGTGTCTCCAATGAAAGGGGTGATGAGATTTGGCAAGAAAGGCAAGCTTAGCCCGAGATTCATTGGGCCATATCAGATTCGGCGGAGAATAGGCCGAGTTGCATACGAATTGAACTTGCCTCCGGAGTTAGCATCTGTTCACCCAGTATTCCATGTATCTATGTTGAGGAAATTTGTAGGAGACCCTTCCACAGTTGTTCCAGTTCAGGATGTCCAGGTCACCGAAGAGTTAGCATATGAAGAGGTTCCAGTAGCTATCTTAGACAGACAGATCCGTAGATTGAGAACTAAAGATATTGCGTCTGTCAAAGTATTGTGGCGTAACAGGAACCGAGAAGAAATGACCTGGGAAGCTGAGGAGGACATGAAAGCCAGATATTCCCACTTATTCCACGCATAGGCAAACGGGAGGTATGTTAGAACTGTTTTTTTTCCTTATGAATGCTTATATTTCATATATGGAAGCAGGTGATTGATTATAGACAGTTACACATGAATGTTATGATATCGTGTGGAGTACCTGTATTGGGCTTTTCTGCTTTTCAGAAATTATGAGATAGTCCATAATACAAGGGAAACTCTGCCAAAATTTTTCTAGAAACAAGTTGAGTAAGTTGAGAAAGTCCTCTAGACAAAAGGTCATTCGAGGAGGAATGTTCTTAAGGGGGGGAGGATGTTATACCCCGTAAATTTTAAATGAATAAATATCCTAAGGGCATGTTGGTTAAGGGATTTAGAGGGCAAAAAAAAGCAAAAAAAAAAAATTGATAAATAAAAGTCGGCGTCTTCATCCAAAATCAATACATTTCCAGCAAAGAAACAGGGGAACAAGTAGTAGAGTAACCCACGACAATATATGTAAATTTCCTTCCAATTTCGCGATGAAACGCGGTCTAAACTCCGTTTCGGCTTAGATACAGAGGTATAAAGCTACAGAGAGCAATCCTACGGAGTTAGTTTCGTGAAATTTGGCCGGAGAAACGTCGTGCTACTGAGGAAAAGTAAATAGAATTGCTTTAAATTAGTACCAATGTGTTCCTAGCATTGCAGTGAGCATTTATCCCTTCTGGACTATCGAGAAATAACGAGTTTTCGACCATTTTCCGAAAGGTTGAAGTTGGGATAAATATATATATATCAAAAGTGATAATTTCTCCCGAATATTAATGTATTTAGTTCTAATTGACATGTATATGAATGTAGTTGGGAGAAACAGCAGAAGTACCGATGGAAATCACATCGGTCAGTCGGGTACTGAGAAACCAGGTATGTAAAGTTATTCTTTCGGCAAGCCAGGAAGTACAGGGTAGAAAATAAATAGAATAAATGCTATTAACAGATACCCAGCGTACAGGAACGATTTTAGTACAAATTCCAGCAAGCATGCTAGTATATTATTACGTATCATGCGATAATCAGAATAATAGATATTCAGGCAATACGTATTTCATCTGTTGAGATTGTATCCAGTAGTAGATGGTACATTTTATATCATTGAGATATATCCAGTTATAGATGGCATGTACTATGTTATTGAGTTATATCTAGATATAATTAGATAGACATATAAAGGCCAGGTAGCAGTAAGTCCAACAATCAGAAACAGTGTAAGACAGCATATAGCATCAGTTATTTAATACAGACTAGCCTCGAAATAAAAGAAGAGAATATGATTAGTATTTTTCATTTGAGCATGCTTGTTGTGTATGTGTTTGTATGTTGAGACTTGTTGTGGCATGTGGGCACCCTTTAGCAGCCCCACCGCCCCTGGGTTATAACTGTGTCGATACCAGATTCAGATACCTCCACCAGCTGGGCGATGCCGTCCGACTAAAGGACGATGATGGCCGACCACCATGATAATACGGTCCAGACCACCCTACTTGCAGGGGTAGTTCAGTTTACTCTGCGCAGAGCCAGTACACCCTGTTTATAGGGGCACACCACTCTGTGTGCGCTTGTGGTCGGGGGCCGTTTTATATACAGATTTTTATAAAATCACCCTGTTGCGTGCTTGCACCCAGGGGCAGTTTCAGTCACAGATACAGCAGCAGATCACCCCGTGCGCACCTGCGCCCAGAGGCAGGAGTCTTCGGACTCAGACACAGTTTATTGTCAGAGGCCAAGGCCTGAGCTACGTACCCAAGGGGACCGGTAGGAGGAGCTCACAGTATCAGATGAGTGGAGTGACTTATTTTTGGTTGGTTTAGACCCGGGTAGGGGTATATAGATTGCTTTCTTGGTTGGCACCTTGCGGCTTATGGGGGTCGGTCAGGTATTGTGTGTACTATTATGTATATTGATATGTGTTATTAGATACTGATAGATAGTAGGACGACACGTCATCAGGTACGCTCAGTTAGTTACAGAATGAACAAACTCTCCCCAGTTATCCTCAGCTAGATAGACTCAGTTGCTTCTTGCTTATACGTCATGTTAATGTTGCTATTCATTTCAGTTGCATATTTCAGTTTACTTTACATGCTCAGTACCTGTGGTACTGATGCCCAACGGGGCGCTGCATTACTTGCCTGCAGGTACTCACAGATGAGGAGCCGATCCCTCGTGATTCCAGCCAGCCAGTGAGTCATCAGCTCCTGTCATCCGGAGTCTGATTCCCAGAGTGATAGCTCCTTTTCTTTTGTTGTGCAGTATGCGAAGGTCGGGGCCCTGTCCTGATCATTTCTATTAATTTCTTATAGTATTCGTAGAGGCTTGCAGTCTGTATATATTCCCTGTAGTTACTTGAGCCGGTCGTGTGGGGCCGTGCAGTTGGTTATGGCTGTTAGTATTTCAGTTTATGTTGGCTGTGTGGGGCCTTAGTTTGACAGTAGCAGTGACCTTGCCGGTCACGTAGTCTTACAGTGGGCTTGTGTTGAGTTACAGATAACTAGATAGCATGGTGGCCTTGTCGGCCCGCATAGGCTCCCTTATATCGACATGTTTCTGGTTAGCTGTTATTACAGGTACAGATGGCTACAGGCCAGTGGGCCGGAGGCTGTGTTTACAGTCGTTATATAGCTGGTTTGTTTCTTGAAATAGAGCCAAAGCCAGCCAAAGCACTAGATGTGCTCAGGCTGGACCATTTAGCAGTCTAGAGTCTAGCAGGCACCAGGTGCCCGTCATACCCCCCAAGGTGGGGTGTGACACAAAGATTCAAAATCATTTTTAAATTCTAGTAATTACAACAATGGTAAAAAAAGAAAAGAAGTAAAATGAACCCTAGGTGAGTTTTCACCGTCTCCCTTTTCTCCTCTGTAATTTTCCAGAAGAATGTCGTGATAAATAAAAAATATGACCAAGTGTTCAATTTAAGGTACATGGAAATTTTCAAAAATTGGTCGTGCATGGACCAGCTCTGTGCCACGCTGCCCATCACGGCAATTTGCTGGCGTGACATAGAGGTATCACGCATTACTACTGTTTCTAGGCCGGATAGCATTGGCATGGGCGCTGGCAGTCAGGCGTGGCACAGCGCCTATCGCGCCTTTCGCATGCCATGGCACAGCCTTGTCACACAGTAGTGCCAAGTGTGGCATGCTATGACACGGGCATCGCTTGGCTTGGCATTCCCTCGCGCGCACACATCTATTGGCGTGTCATGGAGGGCATCGCAGGAAGCCTAGTGTGGCACAGAGCCAACGAGCAGGCACATTACTTGCAGCTCCTTGTGTGCATGCCATTGGCATTTCCCGACCATAGACGCGGCACATGCCTAGTGTGGCACGGCGCCTGGCACAAACAGCCTACTTCTTGGCATGTCTTCATGTGATCTTCCTCCAACTCATTCCAACCTTCCGTCTTGCTTGAGCACCATCCTAATTAGACTCTTTTTAGCATATTTCTCCTGCAAAACAAAGACTAATCATGTTGCTTAGTTCAAAACACAATTATACAAAAATACATGAGAATGTAATCAACTTAATCAATAAACATGACTCGAAATACGGTATAACATAGCACTTGGGCACGTAAATATGCCCAAGACACTACCCCACACTTAAAGCCTTGTTCGTCCTCGAACAACTCTATTACATCTCATGCACACAAAGAACTCACATATGACCAACTGAAGCAAGACAACTCAAGTTAAGGCTACAACGATTATTTTAGATAGCTAGTTTAAAATAGAGCATGCAATATACAACCAACTACAATCACATACAACTAAGTTAAGACCTCCTAGCTTCAAGAATAGACTTTCAAACCACAGCAAACTTATGCACATTAGCCAATCAAGAATCTAATACAAATTTCATCCTTCCTCAAACATGTGCCCTCACACCAAGAGGAATACCCATTTTTCACTCATAAGTTTTCAAATTATAACATGTATGGGTATATGAATAAGAATTCAGCTCACTCTCACAAAGAATTCACATGCAACACGTATTGACCCATAAGCTTGCCTTTAGTGTTTTACTCCGCTAATTTAGGAATGTTTGAAAGTAAAATCAAGTAGGACTTATTGGGCTGTAATGTCAACTAAGGGAAAGGTAGGTACTATTTTGGCCAGTAACAATGACTATCTTCCCTAAGTGCTTTTAATTCATCGCTTTTGCTTTCATTAAGCTCCTTCCCTTGCTCTACTTCACCTTTTTTCTCTTTTCAACTCATCACATTCCTATTTGGTTTCCCCATTTCATTAAGCACAATTATATCACAGTAGGGAGTACTTAGGCATTTGAAACTTTTTCATTCTTTTGGTCTTTTACTCCCTACCAATGCTTATGCATTTTTCAAACAAGTGCACCTATAGTCTTTTCTTCAACTCCCATAACTACCATTTTCCTTCTTTTGCAAGATTCTCACTACTTTACTATTTTGCATTTTCACTTAAGGGAATAGGAATTTTGGATCAAATTCAAAGCTATTGTAAGAAAAGGATTCATATTTTAATATGGTTAACAAAAGAATAGGCTAAAGGCTCAACAGGGTTAACTAGGATAATGAATTACTGTAGTAAAGAAAAAGATGAAAATAGGCTTATTCAAAGAAATGCCTATATCATCTCCTACAATTAACATTCCTCATTTCTCTTTGAAAACACACCAGGCAAGTTCTAGACACTACACAATAGCATGGACTATTCAAGAAACCTTACATTCAGTGCACATGCTCAATTCAATACAGATTCAGTACACTCATAACACAGCTAATCACAAGAATTCACAATTAAGCTTTAAGCATACAGAGTCATATTCAAGAGCCTAGGTGTATCAAACAAAGTCATACAATTTTTCCACATACTTCATAAATTAGATCACCTACATCTCACAATCATGTGCAGCACTCAACAAGAGCATCAAGCAATCAACTAGTTAAGGTTTCTAAAACAAAAACCTACTGACTAATTTTTACTCAAAACGGTCGCCATCCATCTATCATCGGGAAAAGTCCCTAACTATGACTAAAATAGATATTTACAAACAAGGAAAAAAATTTTCTCTCAGTTCAAAGTGCCCCCTTCAGAAAAGAACCGAAAAGAAAAATCAATGGTTGGTGAAATGTGCTAATCTCAAACTTTTTCGTCAAATAATCTTATACCCAACACCAAAATTCACCCAAAATCAACCTCACAAAAAACATTAAATTACCCCTCACACCACACTTAAAATATGCTATGTCCCCAAAGCATCATTTATAATTAAAACAAAGGTGAGAGACACTTCCTGAGCCCTCTAGGCCAAGCTAGCATGTTTTCATCCATTAAAGAAAATGTGGGTCACCGACCCTACACTTGCAAATTTTCATGCTCCTAAGCTTCTGCTTTTCAGGGTACTCAGACTTCCCCTTTTTCTTGTGCTTACCAACCAAAACTAAAACAAAAGTGAAGCTAAACAAAATAGAAAATAAAATGAAAAGAAATTGTACCTGTGGTACTCTTGGTTTGCCTCCCAAGCAGCGCCTGATTTTATGTCGCAGCATGATGTGAACTATCATTTTCAAGTTATCCTCAAACAAGTAATCCCTTTGGGGAACCATCTTCTCTTCTTCTTATTTTTAGAGGGAACAGACTCCACCCTGTCCCTCTTTCCTATCATCACTTCCTTCAACTTCTGTACACCAGCAAACTTGAGAATAAGTGTCAGAATATCCTACAATAGTGGACCCATGGAATCTATAACCCCACACTGCATCTATCACCATACTGACCTTACAAAGATCTTGTCACACCCCGCCTTGGGGGGTATGACTGGCACCTGGTGCCCTACTAGGACCTGACCTGCTGGACTATTAAGCCTGGGCACATCTGGTGCCTGGCTGGCTCTAACTCACATTTCTGGAAACAAAGGGCTATATAACGGCTGTAAACACAGCCCCCGGCCTATTGGCCTATAGCCTCCTGTACCTGCACTAGCAGCTGACCAGAAACATAGTAATTCAGGGGAACCTATACGGGCCGACAAGGCCACCATGCTGTCTAGTTATTTGCAATTCAATCATAACGTATTAGAAAGCTACATGATCGACAAGGTCACCACTACTGATAACTATGGCCCCACACGACCATCACAATAGAAAGAAGGAATGCTAACAACTATACAACTGCACGACCTCTCACGACCGGCTCATCTGACCACAGGGAATACATACAGACTGCAAGCCTCTAGGAATAGTAATAGAACTGGCCGGGACAGGGCCCCGACCTACCCGTACTATATACAACAAAAGAAACTGAACTACACCTCTGAAATTCAGCCTCCGGATGACTGGAGCTGAATACTCAACCGCTGACAGGGAGTCACGTAGAATCGCCTGCTCGTCTATGAGTACCTGCAGGCAAGTAATGCAGCGCCCCACTGGGCGTCAGTACCGCTGGTACTGAGTATGTAAAGCAATGACTGAAAAAGATATCTTAAATCAATAATATAACTGTCAAAACTGAAATAAGATGAACTAGATTATCTGTCTGATGATGTAAGTCATACCTGTTCTCAATCATACTAAGAGGAGTAGATGTCATATCTGGAGGCGTATCATTCTACTACTAATCTACTCACGTCTAATATAACATAGCATAACATACATAACATAACATAGCATACACAAACCTTACCCGGCCCCCATAAGCCGGGAGGTACAATCACCACAGAATCTATGCCCCTACCCCAGTCATCCCATCTCCTATAGTGGCTGTAAGCATCCTGCCGGTCCCTGGGTATGCACTTGGGCTCGCTGAGCCCCTGACTATAACTGTACCTGAGTCTGAAGGACTGCAAATCAACACCCCGGGCGTACCCGCTCGACGGGGGTGTATAAGGGCCGACCAAGGCACAATATGGGGAAACTGGCATCCCATCTTCGTCCCCTTGTGGGACGGCATATCACTCCGTAGAGTGACGTATCCTCGTCCTCTAGCAGACGAGTCGATACAGCTATTAACCCTGGGCGGTCAGGGATGCTAGGTAATCCAACCCCAATCAATACAACGGTCTCAACTAGTCATGCTGTCTGTGTATCTCATAAGCTAAGGCTAACAGGGGTAAGGTATCATATAAATCACATGCTGAGCTAATAATAGTAATCTGTAAGTGTCTGATACATGCTGAGACAGGTAAGTATAAATATGAATATAGTCTCCTGTCAAACTGTACTGGAGCAGAGGCTATACAAGAGGGTGTTTCTACTGAAAGCTATGCTGTTTACTGAGTTTCTGTATTAACATGATTTCCTATTTCTAACATGCTTCCTAAACCTTATTTAGTTACTATTCTATGTCTGAAATGCTTCACGGATAGTGTACTACCTCGCGAGGTTTCAGCTAAACACAACAGTATCCTAACATGGCATATTACATCACATACTGAATATACTGGGCAGTCTTAACCACTTACGTCCGAATCTATATCATACGGATAGGTATCGTACACGTTACAACCCAAAACTCCTCATATTGCACCAATATTCATAATAACACAATAATCGATTTCTGAACATTCTACTGGTCTGTAAATTACCATACTGTCTAAATATTACTTAACTTGCCGAGGAAACTTAACTTTACATACCTTATCTTTGAATTATTCGTCCGTCGGACGAGGCTCGGCCGGTACTTCAACTATTTTCTCCCAACTACATTCATAAATACGTCAATCAATACTAAATACAACTTTATTGTAAAGAGCAACGTTACTTTCGATATAGTTTATAGCCTAAACTTAGGCTTATCGAAAGACGGTCGAAAACTCGCTATTTTTCAGCGGCCCAGAAGGGAGAAGTATTCACTTCTCAGCTAGGAACACATAGACATTAATTTAGAGCAATTCTACTTACTTTAGTTCGGTGGTTCGCCGATTCGTCGGCCATATTTCACGAAACTAATTTCGTAGAAATGCTCTCTGCTGCTAAATACTCGGGTATCTGAAATTAATTGGAGTTTGGGCAGCGTTTGGCAGCATAATCGGACGATAATTTATAATTTTCCTTCATTTTCCCTCTGTTCACTGCGTTTTCTGGAATTTTTCTAAGTGATAAATGATTTCAAACCGAAGTGGGGGCTTTATATACTTGGGCCTGGACTTGGGCAATGTGTCACGGAGCCGTCACGGAGGCCTCACCTCCGTGACACACTGCCATCACGGAGGGGCTCTGCCTCGGCTCCTCCCGCGATGGTTTCGACGTGTTTCTCGTCCGATCTTTTCCCCGCCTTTCCCTAGCACGTATGGCCTTCAAATATACTTTACCAACGTTCGAATAGGTCATCTAAGTGCCGGGAATTCTACGGGGTATAACATTCTCCCCCCCTTAGGAACATTCGTCCTCGAATGTATACTGCTATCTGGAGGACTTGCTTACTTTACTTTTGTAGAAAAATTTTGGCAGAGTTTCCCCTGTAATATGGACTATCGCAAAAACCTAAAAATGCAGAAAAGTCCAACACAGGCACCGCATACAATATTCTAAGATCCACTGGACAACTAATATCACTTCTTTCTTTACCATATACAAACATACAATCATAAGATACTGTATAAATAATGATACGGACATACCTGTCGTTTGACTAGGCCTGAAATAGGTGAGGGTATCTGATTTTCATATCTTCTTCAGCCTCCCACGTCATTTCCTCCCGATTTCTGTTATGCCATAATACTTTGACAGACGCAACATCTTTAGTTCTCAGCCTGCGAATCTGTCTGTCTAAGATGGCTACGGGAACCTCTTCATAGGCTAATTCTTCTGTTATCTGAACATCCTGGACTGGAACAACTATAGAAGGGTCCCCTACGAACTTTCTTAACATAGAAACATGGAATACCGGGTGAACCGATGCTAACTCTGGAGGTAAGTTTAACTCGTATGCTACGCGGCCTATTCTTCGCCAAATCTGATACGACCCAATGAATCTTGGGCTAAGCTTGCCTTTCTTGCCAAACCTCATTACCCCTTTCATCGGGGACACTTTCAGATATACCCAGTCGCTTACCAAAAATTCTAGATTTCTGCGCCGTCTATCTGCGTATGACTTCTGGCGGCTCTGAGCGGTCAGTAAACATTCTCAGATAAGCTTTATCTTTTCCTCGGACTGCCAAACAATGTCTGGGGCAACTAATGCTGATTCTCCTATCTCAAACCAGCCCACCGGCGATCTACATTTTCGCTCGTACAATGCCTCGAAAGGCGCCATCTGAATAACTGAATGGTAGCTGTTATTATAAGCAAATTCTATTAACGAGAGATGTTCATCCCAGCTACCCCCAAGATCTAACACACACGCTCGCAGCATATCTTCGAGCGTCTGAATTGTACGTTCAGCTTGCCCGTCTGTCTGAGGATGAAATGCTGTGCTCAAATTAATCTGCATCCCCAGACCTTTCTGAAATGACTGTCAGAACCTAGCTGTAAACTGTGCCCCCCTGTCTGAAATGATAGATACCGGTACCCCATGCAATCTAACTATTTCTCTGATATACAATTTGGCATAATCCTCGGCTGAGAAGGTAGCCCTTACTGGCAGGAAATGAGCTGATTTTGTCAGCCTATCAACTATTACCCAAATGGAATCATATCTGCGTCTAGTACGGGGTAACCCTGTTACAAAATCCATGTTTATTGCTTCCCATTTCCACGTGGGTACCGTTATCTCTTGCGTCAAACCACCCGGTTTCTGGTGCTCTGCTTTCACCTGCTGACAATTAGCACACCCAGATACAAATTTAGCTATCTCAGTTTTCATACCTGGCCACCAGTAGATGTCTCTGATGTCGTGGTACATTTTCATCGCCCCTGGGTGAAGGGAATAGCGAGCGTAGTGTACCTCATGCATGATCTGCCCACGAAATCCTGCGACATTCGGGACACAAAGGCGGCCCTTACAACGTAGCACACCATCCTCGGTTATCTGAAAATCTGGCTCCTTACCCTTCTGAACTCTATCTCTGAGCTGGACTAAATCGGGATCCTCGTACTGTCGTTCTTTTGCCTCTGCAACTAATGACAACACTACAGAATTCTGAATTATGACCCCATTATTTTCTGTTTCCATTACTTGAACGGCTAGTCCAGCTAACTGATGAATTTCTTTAGCTAATTTCTGTTTCTCGGGTCGCAAATACGCCAAACTCCCCATTGACTTACGACTTAGTGCGTCTGCCACAACATTGGCTTTTCCCGGATGGTACAGGATGTTCACATCATAATCCTTCAACAATTCTAACCAGCGACGTTGCCGTAGATTCAACTCCCTCTGAGTAAAAATGTACTGTAAGCTCTTATGAGCTGTGTACATATCAACATGGACGCCGTACAGGTAATGCCTCCACATCTTCAAGGCATGAATTACTGCGGCCAATTCTAGGTCATGGGTGGGGTAATTCTTTTCGTGCTTCTTCAGCTGTCTGGAAGCATATGTAATTACTCTACCATGCTGCATCAACACACAACCCAACCCGATACCTGACGCGTCACAATAAACTGAATACCCTTCTGTGCCTTCCGGCAGTGCTAATACTGGGGTGAAGGTTAATCTGTCTTTCAGTTCCTGGAAACTCTGCTCGCATGCCTCCATCCACTGGAACTTTGCTGCCTTCTGTGTCAATTTAGTTAAAGGTGCTGCAATGGTTGAGAATCCCTCAACGAACCTCCGATAGTATACTGCCAACCCCAAAAAGCTACGAACTTCAGTCGGGGTGGTAGGCCTAGGCCATGACTTAACTGCTTCTATCTTCTGCTTGTCTACCTGTATACCAGCGTCTAAGACAATATGCCCTAAAAAGGCCACTGAGTTAAGCCAGAATTCACACTTTGAAAATTTTGCGTACAACTGGCGGTCCCTGAGAATCTGGAGCACTGTCCGCAAATGAGTCCGGTGATCTGCTTCAGAGCGAGAATACACCAGAATATCATCAATAAATACTATCACGAACAAGTCCAGGAAAGGTCTGAAAATACTGTTCATCAGGTCCATAAAGACTGCTGGGGCATTCGTTAGCCCGAAGGACATAACCAGAAATTCAAAATGCCCATATCGGGTCTTGAATGCTGTCTTAGGAATATCTCTCTCACGTACTCGGACCTGGTGATAGCCGGACCGCAAGTCAATCTTAGAAAAGTATCTGGCTCCCTGTAGCTGATCAAATAAGTCATCAATTCTGGGAAGCGGATACTTGTTCTTTACTGTAACTTTGTTTAGCTGCCGATAATCTATACACATCCGGAGTGAGCCATCTTTCTTTCTCACGAACAAGACTGGCGCACCCCACGGGGAAGTACTCGGCCTGATAAAGCCTTATCTAACAAGTCTTTCAACTGCTCCTTTAATTCTCTGAGTTCTGCAGGAGCCATACGATAAGGAGGTATTGATATTGGCTGAGTGCCTGGTAGCAAGTCAATAGCAAAGTCTATTTCCCTTTCTGGGGGAATACCAGGTAACTCATCAGGAAATACATCTGGGAATTCATTTACCACTGGGACAGACTGGAGTGTCGGAGATTCTGCTTGGACATCCTGAACTCTGACCAGATGATAAATACACCCCTTAGATATCAACTTTCTCACCTGCAGGTAGGAAATAAACCTGCCTTTTGGCGTCGCGGTGCTGCCCTTCCACTCCCGTACTGCCTCCCCCGGGAAGTGGAATCGGACCGTTTTGGTCCAACATTCAACATTAGCAAAACATGGTACTAACCAATCCATGCCCATTATGGCATCGAAGTCTATCATTTCTAGCTCGACCAGATCTACTGTGGTCTGACGATCAACAACCTCTACTGTACACCCGCGGTAAATTCGGCTAGCTGTGATAGAGTCACCGACGGGCGTGGAAACTAGGAAGGGCTGCTGTAATGATTCTAGTACAATACTAAACTTCCGTGCCACAAATGGAGTAATATAGGACAAGGTAGACCCTGGATCAATTAGTACATAAGCAGGGTGTGAGCAGATAGTTAGCATACTTGTCACAACATCAGGCGATGCTTATGAATCTTGCCTCCCTGGTAAGGCATACGTGCGGCTTGGACCCGCACCTGTACCGGAGGCCCCTGATCTGCCTCGACCCCTGCCTGCTGAAACTGAGGGCCTGCGCCCAGTCGAGGATGTTGTAGCTCGTGATCCTGTTGATGCCCTATCCTGTCTATCCCGGTCCTCACGACCTCTTGCTGGGCAATCTCTCATCAAATGGCCTTCTTGGCCACAAATATAGCATGTGGTGGAACCATACCTGCACGCTCCAGAATGACGTCGACTGCATATAGGGCAAAGTGGTAGGGTATACCTACTCTGCTCCGCCCTCCTCTGTGACGGTGAGTCTGCCGTCTGCGAACCTCTACCAGCCTCTGACTGTCCCCTGCGGCTGAATCTACCTCCCTGTGACTGTGGCGGAGGCGGGGGCCTGGGCGGCCTGTCTGACAATCGTGGCCTGGGTCCTCCCCGGGCCTCTCTCTGTAACTCAGCTGGCCTATCCCGGCGACGCTGCTCCTGATTGACCCTTCTGATCTCCCGATGTCGCTGTCTGATGCCCTCAATATTCTGGGCAAATGCCTGGATTCGGGAAATATCCATGTCCTCTCGCAGTGTGGCCGTGATACAGGTCTCGACATATTCTGAGTTCAGCCCCATAATAAAATGGTGCACTCTGGATGCCATGGTATCCACGAAGGCCGGTGCATATTGAGCCAAAGAGTCAAACCGCAAGGAGTATTCCCGGACACTCATGGCCCCCTGTTCTAGATGTAGGAACTGATCTACCCGGGCCTGTCGGATCTTCCGCGGCAAATAGTGATCTAGAAAGGCTCCCGAAAAGCTGGACCAGGTGGGAGGGGAAACATCTCTCCCTCGGGACCTCTCCCAGCTTTCATGCCATAATACCGCAATATCTCATAATCGGAATGCGGCCAATTCAACTGACTCAGTAGGCGTAGCATGCATAACCCTGAAGATTCTCTGCATCTGATCCAGAAAATCCTGTGGGTCCTCTGCTCGGTCCGTGCCTGTGAACTGTGGGGGATTCAGGCTAAAAACTCTCGGACCCTCGAACTACCGGGCCCTCCTGATGCTTCTGCAACTGTGGATGGCATTTGCTGACGCTGAGCAGCCATCATCTGTGCTATCATAACTACAGCACTCCTAACCTCCTGGTCGGAAGGTGTCGGTATAGGGACTGCTGAAGATACTGTCGCTCCAAATGGCTCCTGACGTGGTGGAGACTACTGAGGAGGCTGGGATGAAGCCTCTGTAGGGCCCTCTGATCGGGCTGTCTCCAAATGAGGGGGAGGCATCCTGCTGGTGCCCTCCCCTACTGCAATGTCTAAGCTCCGACCTGTGGTAGGATGTTGCTGGTCTGACACTATCTGTAACCAAAGAATATGGTAAGCTCTTAGGGACTCAACCCTATACTGTACCGCTCTATAGCACGACTGAATCAGAATAAAAGACAACCATCCTATCATGCCTTGCAGCCTCCTACCCATAGTATGTGGTGCACAACACATCCATGGATAGGACTCTACTTAGCACGGCTTGCAGACTCCCTGGGACACGACCTGCTCTGATACCAAGTTTTTCACACCCCGCCTTGGGGGGTATGACTGGCACCTGGTGCCCTACTAGGACCTGACCTGCTGGACTATTAAGCCTGGGCACATCTGGTGCCTGGCTGGCTCTAACTCACATTTCTGGAAACAAAGGGCTATATAACGGCTGTAAACACAGCCCCCGGCCTATTGGCCTATAGCCTCCTGTACCTGCACTAGCAGCTGACCAGAAACATAGTAATTCAGGGGAACCTATGCGGGCCGACAAGGCCACCATGCTATCTAGTTATCTGCAATTCAATCATAACGTATTAGAAAGCTACGTGACCGGCAAGGCCACCACTACTGATAACTATGGCCCCACACGACCATCACAATAGAAAGAAGGAATGCTAACAACTATACAACTGCACGGCCTCTCACGACCGGCTCATCTGACCACAGGGAATACATACAGACTGCAAGCCTCTAGGAATAGTAATAGAACTGGCCGAGACAGGGCCCCGACCTACCCGTACTATATACAACAAAAGAAACTGAACTACACCTCTGAAATTCAGCCTCCGGATGACTGGAGCTGAATACCGCTGACAAGGAGTCACGTAGAATCGCCTGCTCGTCTATGAGTACCTACAGGCAAGTAATGCAGCGCCCCATCGGGCGTCAGTACCGCTGGTACTAAGTATGTAAAGCAATGACTGAAAAAGATATCTGAAATCAATAATATAACTGTCAAAACTGAAATAGGATGAACTAGATTATCTGTCTGATGATGTAAGTTGTACCTGTTCTCAATCATACTGAGAGGAGTAGATGTCATATCTGGAGGCGTATCATTCTACTACTAATCTACTCACGTCTAATATAACATAGCATAACATTCATAACATAACATAGCATACACAAACCTTACCCGGCCCCCATAAGCCGGGAGGTACAATCAACACAGAATCTATGCCCCTACCCCGGTCATCCCATCTCCTATAGTGGCTGTAAGCATCCTGCCGGTCCCTGGGTATGCACTTGGGCTCGCTGAGCCCCTGACTATAACTGTACCTGAGTCTGAAGGACTCCAAATCAACACCCCGGGCGTACCCGCTCGACGGGGGTGTATAAGGGCCGACCAAGGCACAATATGGGGAAACTGGCATCCCATCTTCGTCCCCTTGCGGGACGGCATATCACTCCATAGAGTGACGTATCCTCGTCCTCTGGCGGACGAGTCGATACAGCTATTAACCCTGGGTGGTCAGGGATGCTAGGTAATCCAACCCCAATCAATACAACGGTCTCAACTAGTCATGCTGTCTGTGTATCTCATAAGCTAAGGCTAACAGGGGTAAGGTATCATATAAATCACATGCTGAGCTAATAATAGTAATCTGTAAGTGTCTGATACATGCTGAGACAGGTAAGTATAAATATGAATATAGTCTCCTGTCAAACTGTACTGGAGTAGAAGCTATACAAGAGGGTGTTTCTACTGAAAGCTATGTTGTTTACTGAGTTTCTGTATTAACATGATTTCCTATTTCTAACATGCTTCCTAAACCTTATTTAGTTACTATTCTATGTCTGGAATGCTTCACGGATACTGTACTACTTCGCGAGGTTTCAGCTAAACACAACAATATCCTAACATGGCATATTACATCACATACTGAATATACTGGGCAGTCTTAACCACTTACGTCCGAATCTATATCATACGGATAGGTATCGTACACGTTACAATCCAAAACTCCTCATATTGCACCAATATTCATAATAACACAATAATCGATTTCTAAACATTCTACTGGTCTGTAAATTACCATACTGTCTGAATATTACTTAACTTGCCGAGGAAACTTAACTTTACATACCTTATCTTTGAATTATTCGTCCGTCGGGCGAGGCTCGGCCGGTACTTCAACTATTTTCTCCCAACTGCATTCATAAATACGTCAATCAATACTAAATACAACTTTATTGTAAAGAGCAACGTTACTTTCGATATAGTTTATAGCCTAAACTTAGGCTTATCGAAAGACGGTCGAAAACTCGCTATTTTTCAGCGGCCCAGAAGGGAGAAGTATTCACTTCTCAGCTAGGAACACATAGACATTAATTTAGAGCAATTCTACTTACTTTAGTTCAGTGGTTCGCCGATTCGTCGGCCGTATTTCGCGAAACTAATTCCGTAGAAATGCTCTCTGCTTCTAAATACTCGGGTATCTGGGATTAATTTGAGTTTGGGGAGCGTTTGGCAGCGTAATCAGATGATAATTTATAATTTTCCTTCGTTTTCCCTCTGTTCACTGGGTTTTCTGGAATTTTTCTAAGTGATAAATGATTTCAAACCGAAGTGGGGGCTTTATATACTTGGGCCTGGACTTGGGCAACGTGTCACAGAGCCATCGCGGAGGCCTCACCTCTGTGACACGCTGCCATCGCAGAGGGGCTCTGCCTCGGCTCCTCCCGCGATGGTTTCGACGGGTTTCTCGTCTGATCTTTTTCCGGGCCTTTCCCTAGCACGTATGGCCTTCAAATATACTTAACCAACGTGCGAATAGGTCATCTAAGTGCCGGGAATTCTACGGGGTATAACAGATCTCTATAGTGTGTGGGTGGGTTGATCTTCTGGTATACCCTAAAGAACTTTCTTTATCATTTACCCTCATTTTCAGGGTACCAGCTCTCAGATTGACTATTGTTCCACCAGTAGCCGGAATGGAGGTCCCAGTATTAGGGGTACCTTTTCATCAACTTTAACATCTAAAATGATTAAATCAGCAGGTATGATGAATTTACCTACTTTGATGAGAAGGTCCTCAATAATTCCCTCTAGGGCCACTGTTGACTTATCCGCTAGCTGCAACATCACTCATGTCAGCCTTGGTTTCTCCGAACCCAGTTTGTTAAACAGAGATACGGGCATCAAATTCACTACCTCCCCTAAGTCACACAAGGCCCTAACTAATCCATCTTCACCTATTTGTACGGGGAGGGTGAAACTCCCTGGATCTTTGAGCTTTTTGGGAATTTTTCTCATTATCCCGTAACTGCATTCCTCAATAACTTCCACAGTCTAGACATCCAGCAGTTGTACATTATTAGCCACCACATCCTTTATGTACTTGGCGTACTTCAGCGTACCCTACAAAACATAAAGTAAGGGAAAATTGATGTGAAGTTCTTTGAAGATATCAAAGAACTTCTTAAAACACGATTCCTCCTTGCTCTTCTTGAGCCTATGTGGCAATGGTGGTGGTGGTCTCTGTATTGGCTGAAATGATGATTATGTATTCTGTGTTGTATCACTCTGATGATATCCTCTCTCAGTTTATGGACCCGGTCTAACTATCTTTGGCTGCATCTCATTTCTCTTCTCATTTTGTGGTACGTCAACTAACTGCTTGCCACTCCTCAGACTGATGGTGTTGACCTTTTGGGGGTTTGTATCTGTATAACTTGGTAAACCTCCTTGAGGTCTGTTATGCTAAGCAACTACCATTTGACCCATCTACTTCTCTAAGTTTCTGGTGGCCAGCTGCTGTTTTTTTAGTCTAAGGCAATCCTTGCCTGATTTTTTTCCATCTGGGACTGGTTGGCAATGATATTTGCAACATCTCCTTAATATTGCTATTGCTAGATTGGCCACTATTCTGCCTGCTATGCTACTAGTACTGTGGCTGCTAAGGTAGCTAGTAGCTTTGACTTTGATTACCACCCCAAGAAAAATTCAGGTGACTCTGCCAGTTCTTGTTGTAGGTGTTCCCATAATTCTAATTATTTCTCTAAACATTACTTACAAAATATATCGACTCTGGATTTTCCCCACAAGAATCTGCACTGTGCCCATTGTTGCCACATATCTCACACCAGCTAGGAGCTGGTTGAGTTGCATTAATCTGTGCCTTTGGCTGTGCCAAACCCAGCTTGCTGAACTGACTCATCATCTGGTGTTGGAATGGGGCGAGCTGAGCTGCTAAGGAATTCATGCTATCCACTTCAATCAACCCAGATCTCTTACCTGTCCCTCTAGATGATTCACTGTGCCATTCTGTATTTCCTTGTGCAATCCTATTTAGCAGAGCGTACAGTTCATTGTGCATCTTCTCAAGTGCTTGCCCACCCGATGCATAGTCTAGCAAAATTTTAGTGTGTGGGTCTAGACTTTCCATAATGGTGTGGGCTAACACCTTATTAGACTTCTGGTGATGAGGGAAGTCTCTCAACAATGACTTGAACCTCTCCTAGGCCAAGTATAGATTTTCCTCTGGTCTCTGCTTGAAATTTAGTATTTCGCTTCTGAGCTTTGCAGTCTCGCTGGAGGGAAAGAATCTGATTAGGAACTTCCTTGCTAGGTCATCCTTAGATGTGATGGAATTTGGTGTCTTTGCCTTCATCCCCCTCTCCCAAAAGTGAAAATAGGAAGAGGGTAAGTCTGACATAATCAGTTGACACTCCGGTGGGGACGGAAGTGTCATTGATTTCTAGAAAATTCTATAGTTGTTGTTGTGGGTCTTCATGTGTCATACCCATGAATTGACCACTCGAGTGAAACATATGCATCATGTTTTGCTTCATCTCAAAGGTTCCTCCAGGCTCTAGTTGCGGATGCTGAAGATTACATTTGTCGCGAGTGGTATTGCCACTTCACGAATTGGTCTGGCTGCCATTGGTTTGGGCAACAACTCTTCCTACCCAACTGGTAAATGCTGTCATTCAAGAACTTGTCTTTGTAGCACTTGCAGCTTTTGCTCAAGAGCCTTTCTCCATAACAAGTGCAATTGTCGTTCAGGCTCCAACAATGGATCCAAAAATTCTCTATTCCTTGCCAATGCTGCAAGGAAATATCTGTTACCTCCAATGAAACATACTAAGACCAAGATTTTCAACACTTAATAAAAATAAAAATTACACAAAAACTAAAAATTCACCAATATTTTCTAGTCCCCGGCAACGGGTCCAAAAACTAGTTGCACCCTAGTGCACGCGCAAGCGTACGTGGTCATACAAGTAGTAAAGAGACTTTTGAAGAGCCGGATGTTGAACCCACAGGGAATGGAGTATTTCAGCAAATATTCAAGTTCAAGTGTTGACTTAAATTCCAAAAGTGTTGATTTTAAAAGATTTAAAAGTTGGTTCCTAAATCTAAGGGTGATCACAAAATAATTCGAAAAACAGTAATATGAAACATCTAGAGTTAAGGCCTGACAATCATGCAATGATACATTTAACTTGGTTCAAGTCTTGAAAAATTCATTTGTTGTCTCACAAGGTATATGAAATGTTCATGGTTTTTCAAGCCTATAAAGATAACGAATTAGCCTCACAACTACATTGTTGAGTGGGAATGTGACGTTCTAATTCATATGCATTTATCTACGTGGAGTGGTTTACGGGGTTAACGCCCTTGGTTATAGACTTTCAAACCTCTAATTATTTAACCTAACTGTTTCACAACTACTTCTATGAGCGGTGATGTGACAATTCTAAGTCGGTGTCTAGCTATCTTCCCGCTCTATAACCAAGCAATTCTAATTAGGTATATTGCTACCCTAATCGCGAATCAAGCCTTGAAGACGTTGAACTTGCTTCCTGCATTGTCGTGATTTTCCTAAATAATGTCGTGATATATGAAAAATGTTACCAAGTATTCAATTTATAGTAAGTGGGAATTTTCACAAATTGGTCGTTCGTGGGCCAGCTCTGTGCCATGCTGCCCATCGCAGCAGTTTGTTGGCATGACATGAAGGTATCACGCATGCCTACTGTTTCTCGGACGGGTGGCATTGGCATAGGTGCTAGAAATTGGGCGTGGCATGGTGCCTATCGCACCTCTCGCAGGGCGTGGCATGGACTTTTTGCGCAGCAGTGCTAGGTGTGGCATGGTATTATACGGGCGTCGCCTGCCTTGGGATGCCCTCACATGCACATATCTACCGGTGTGGCACGGAGGGCATCGTGTAGGAAGCGTAGCATGGCATGGAGCCAACGCACAAGCACACTGCTTGCAGCTCCTCGTGCGCATGGCATTGGCATGGATGCGGCACACGCCTAGCATGGCACCCTGCACTCTAACTCGTTCTAACCTTTCATCTTGCTCGTGCACCATCCTAATTATCATCTTCATAGCATATTTCACCTACAAAACAAAGACTAGTCATGTTGGTTAGTTCGGCACACAAATATACAAAAATACATGAGAATGTAATAAACTAAATCAACAAACATGACTTGAAATATGGTATAACATAGAACTTGGGCACGTAAATATTCCCAAGATTAGTAGCTTCACCAACTTTGAACCATCCTATAGGAGATCTACATCTCCTACCATACAATGCCTCAAACAGGGCCATGTGGATGCTGGAGTGGTAGTTGTTGTTGTATGAAAACTCAATGAGAAGTAGGCGATCATCCCAACTACTTTTGAAGTCGATCACACATGCTTTTAACATGTCATCCATAGTCTATATAGACCGCTCAGCTTGCCCATCCATTTGTGGATTAAAAGCTGTGTTGAGCTTGACCTGAGTACCAAGTCCTTTATGAAATAACTTACAGAAATGCGAGGTGAACTGAGCACCTCTATTTGAAATGATGGACAAGGGAACTCCGTGTAGTCTGATTAACTCCTGATTGTATAGTCTAGCATAATCCTGAACTAAGTCTATAGTCTTGACTAGTAGAAAGTATGATGACTTAGTCATCCGATCTACCACCACCCAAATGGAGGCATGCTACATATGAGTACGAGGTAGACCCGTAATGAAATCCATGTTCACTTCTTCCCACTTTGTCACGACCCAAACGGGGGGGCCGAATAGTAACACGGGACAAGGAGCCCCGAGAGATCCCATGTGAACCCACGGCATAAGCATACACCTAATCTCAATCAAGAAACTGAATAATCAATAAGATACTCGTAGCAGAAGTCTACCTCGAACACAACATCAGAATACGAAATCCAAAGCTGAATACATACATATGTCTAAAAAGCCTCTAAAAATGATAAGCTGATGGGACAAGTGTTTGGTTGTTTGCTCTGGGTATTTACTACACGCAAGTGCACGTGGTCGAACAAGTAGTAAAGTGGCTTAAGTAAGCCAAGTATCGATCCCACAGGGACTGGGATAAGGTAACAAATTACTAAAGTGTTACTATACTTACTCTAAAATTGAAGAAAACAGTGCAAGGTAGAGTTTGATATCTTGATTTCTAATTGTATGCTAATTCTAAATCGAATATCTACTGTGAGTCTGAACTATGAATGTGAGTATGCTAAGGCTAAGTGAACATGTATAGAAACTAATTATCGATATAATTTTAGGTTAATCTTTCCTCCGGTTGCTAGTCAAGAATTATTGCCAATGGATTAAAACTCTCCTATTTAACCCAACTTAAGAATCATGAACCGTCCACCTACATTTCTATGATTAAACGAAATTCATGTTCTTGCCATACAAAACCGATTCCTTAATTGACTAATACGACTTTCAGGTATATTTCTATTCTGAAGGTAAATCAATTCTCAATTTTCCCAAACGAAGAAAAGATCATATCCTATTAATTCACAACTTTCCAATTTCTTTCTCTCTCGAGTGAAACTAGACTTTTTAGATATACATTAACATTGGCCATACATTAATACAGTAAGAACAAGAATCAATAGAACAACCATGGAAGAAAAGATGAAAAACCAAATTGATCAACAATGACATTTCAATACAATTGTTCTTAACCTCATCAAGAAGAGGAATTAGCCACTCATTTGTGGATTAAACATCGTTAAATGAGTGTTAATCATACAAGCAATTGAATTAAAGAAGAAGGAGATAGACAAAAACCTTGAGATTTTTGTCCCCTCAACTGCCTGTAACCCACGTTTTTGCTCCACCAAGTCTGAATTATTAAAAATGAACCTAAGTGTTCTATTTATACTAGTGGAAATTTTTCCCGGAATAACAAGCAACGTGTCACGGAGTGCATCGCGGAGCACTCCCTCCGTGACATGCCACTGACGCGGACCCTTACTAAAAATTGATAGTCCAGGTAATAAGGCCCAACGTGGCATGTCGTGTAACGCGGGGCTAGGCCAACGTGCCACGGCCCCAACGCGCACCCTCACTGGATTTTGACACAAAAATCCCTATCCAGGCAGAAGGCATCTGCGATGGCAGCGTGACACGGCTCCATCGCGGAGCCCCTTTAAATTGTGCCTTCCAATGCTTTTTCCCTTGCTAACATCCGAGTCCAACCCCAATCTCTCCCAACACTCATTTTGGCTTCCCAAAATTATATTTCACCTGCAAAACAATGCTAATCATGTTGGTTAGTATAAATTCACATTTTACTATCAATCACATGAGAATGTATAAACATTGATAGATAAACAAGGCTAAAATGACACCTTTGAGTATCACTTGGGCATATAAATTTGCCCAAGATCAACAAGACCCCAACTAACTCAACAAAACTGAAACTGAAATACATAAAGAAAATCTGGAGAATCTAATCTTCGGGAGGTGAGGACTTACCCACAATATGAATGCTAACTCTAATAAGCTGACTACGAGTAGGGCTGAACCTGAGAGCCGAGTCCTGTATCATGAAATGGTACAGCATAGAGTATGCGGCCATTACGTGGAATGTACAGAGTATGCAAGGTAAGCAAAACCGCCAAAGTAAATAAAATCATTTAAAGGCAATGCATAATATACATAAACATTAAGAGTCTGAGAGTAGGACTTGCATGCATTCTTTTTGAAATCATGATCTCTTCATAACATAACATCACATAATGTCACAACATCATAACTGAATCGATTTACTCAAAGCTGAATTCAAAAATTTATAAGTAAAGCAGAACATTGAGTCAGACCTACTTTAGCATATTCCTATATATATAGTTAGCATATTCCTATATATATATATATATATATATATATATATATCATGAGTAATGAATATGAATATCTGAAATCATGAGGAACAATGGGAGACTCATCTTTTAACCGACATACCACAACAGAGCTTACATGGTCCCAACTATCACACTCAAGTGGGTATAGCCGTCCAAAGCCTAGCCAGGGCTAGGGACGATACCATGATATAGATATCAAGCTAAAGGTCCATCGGGGCAGGGGAACCTAACAAGGGAGGTCCCAATGTCATAATGTATAAACCTACGTTGGCTCATACTTCTGAGGCACAGGGTGATCGACCCTTAGCCTTCTCGGTGCTAGACATTATCCCCAAAACATGCATATGCTCTACATAATTTTATAATGAAGATCAACATCGTCTACTAACGAAGCTCAATGATAAAATTCATCTCAATTATGAAATCATGCATATGAGAAGCTTTAGCTCAAGACATACTGATCTTGGGCAAATTTATATGCCCAAGTGATACTCAAATGTGTCAATTTTGCCTTGTTTATCTATCGATGTTTATACATTCTCATGTGATTTGTAATAAAATGTGAATTTATACTAACCAACATGATTAGCGTTGTTTTGCAGGTGAAATATAATTTTTGGAAGCTAAAATGCATGTTGGGAGAGATCAGGGTTGGACTTGGACGCGAGCAAGGGAAAAAGCACTTGAAGGCACAAATTAAAGGGGCTCCGCGATGGAGCCGTATCACGTTGCCATCGCGGATGCCTTCTGCCTGGATATGGAATTTTTTCCAAATTCCAGTGAAGGTGCGCGTTGGGGCCGTGGCACGTTGGCCTAGCCCCGCGTTGCTCGTCGTGCCACGTTGGGCCTTAATACCTGGAGAACCAAATTCCAGTAAGGGTCCACGTCAGTGGTGTGTCACGGAGGCAGTGCTCCGCGATGCACTCCGTGACACGTTGCTTGTTATTCCGGGAAAAATTCCCACAAATATAAATAGAACACTTAGGTTCATTTTTAATAATTCTGACTTGGTGGAGCAAGAACGTGGGTTACAGGCAGTTGAGGGGACGAAAATCTCAGGGTTTTTCTCTATCTCCTTCTTCTTTATTTCAATTGCTTGTATGATTAACACTCATTTAACGATATTTAATCCACAAATGAGTGGCTAAATCCTCTTCTTGCTGAGGTTAAGAACAATTGTATTGAAATGTGATTATTGATTATTTGGTTTTTCATCTTTTCTTCCATGGTTGTTCTATTGATTCTTGTTCTTACTGCATTAATGTGTGGCCAATATTAATGTATATCTAAAAAGTCTGGTTTCACTCGAGAGATCAAGAAATTGGAAAGTTGTGAATTGATAGGATATGATCTTTTCTTAGTTTGGGAAAATTGAGAATTGATTTACCTTCAGGATAGAAATATACCTGAAAGTCGTATTAGTCAATTAAGGAATCGGTTTTGTAAGGCTAGAACATGAATTTTGTTTTATCACAGAAATGTAGGTGGATGGTTCATGATTCTTAAGTTGGGTTAAATAGGAGAGTTTTAATCCATTGGCAATAATTCTTGACTAGCAACCGGAGGAAATATTAACCAAATTTTATCGATAATTTAATTCTTTACATGTTCATTTAACCTCAGTATGCTCATATTCATAGTTCAGACTCTAATTATATATATTAATTTTAGATTTAGCATAAAATTAGAAACCAAAATATCAAATTCTTCTTCACACTGTTGTCTGCATTTTTAGAGTTAAAGTATAGTGACACTTGAGTAGATTGTTACCCTAGCCCAGTCCCTGTGGGATCGATACTTGGCTTACTTAAGCCACTTTACTACTTGTTCGACCACGTGCACTTGTGTGTATCTATATACCCAAAAGCACCGAACAAGTTTTTGGCGCCGTTGCCGGGGACTGGCAATTGGTAAATTTTTCTTAAGTGTTAGTTTACTATTTCTTCGTAGTGTTGACAACTTGGTCTTAGCCTGTATTTTGCAGATACTAATCTCTATTGAACACTGGCAAGAGACAAGGAGCTGGTGGACTCATATTTAGAGCCTGAAAGACAATTTCATCGTCAAAGGAGAGAAGCTCTAGAGAAAAAGCTGCAGTTGCTCAGACGAACAATCATGGAGCAACAACAAAATCCACCAGTTGTAAGGGCAATGTTAGTGCCCGAGGAAATGGCAGCTAGGCTGGTTCGCGAGGTGGCAATCCCACATGCTAACAATGTCACATCTAGCATCCGCAAACCTGAGCCAAGAGGGAGGTTCGAGCTCAAACAAAACATGGTGCAATTGCTGCACACCAGCGGGCAGTTCACAGGTCTCCCTTATGAGGATCCACAGCAACATCTCCAAAATTTTTTGGAGATAAGTGACACTTACATCCCCGCTGGAGTGTCATCAGATTATGTCAGGCTTACATTGTTCCCATTTTCACTGTTGGGAGAAGCCAAGAGGTGGTTGAAAGCTGAACCACCCAATTCTATTATTACGTGGGATGATCTTGCAAGGAAATTCTTGATACAATTTTTTCCATCCGGTAAAATAGGAATTCAAGTTTATGTTGCGGTATTGTCCTCATCATCACCAGTCCAATGATGTGCTGGTGCACACTTTTATAGAGGATTTGGAACCCCACACAAAAATCTTGCTAGATTTAGCAGCGGGGGGACAAGCATTGGAGAAAACTTATGAGGAGCTGTATACCTTGTTAAATCATATTTCGCAGGGAAATCCGGAGTGGAATGCTGATTCGTCAAGAGGAGGAACAAGGAAAGCAGCAGGAGTCCTAGAAGTGGATGGTTTTACAGCTATTGCTGCACAGATAGCTGCTTTAGAGAATCAACTCAATACCCACTTCAGTAACATGACCATGAACCAGACTCAAGCCCCAGTGAATGTAGTGCAGCAGATTTGGTGTGAAGTGTGCGGGAGTAGTGAGCACTCAGCTGAGTGTTGTGGAGCAAATCCTTATTCGGTGAACTTTATAGGAAATGTACAGAGGAACAACCACATACAGTATGGCAACAACTACAATTCCAATTACAGGAATCACCTGAATTTCTCTTGGGGTAGCAACAACCATCAAGGGTAGAGTTCGAGTCAGGGGGCGCAAAGGAATCAAGGAGGGTAGTAGAACTATCAGGCACAATATAGAAACAACAATGCACCTCCGCCACCACCATCACCCAACATTGAGGAGATGTTCAAGACAATGATAGCTAACCAAGCTCAATTGCAGGCTGACTATGTGAAATTGGCAGCCGAGGTAAAGAACATCCAGTTAGCTACTAAGGCACTGGAGTATCAATTTGGGCAATTTGCTGGAGCCCAAAACACCAGGCCTAGAGGAGGACTCCCGAGCGACACGGATCCCAACCCCAAGCAAGTGAATGCAGTGACCACAAGGAGTGGTTTGCAGCTTAAAGAGGTGGAACCATAAAGACCACCTCAAAAATCGAGAGTAACAAAAGTTGAGAGGGAGCAAAGTGATGAAAGGGGGAAGAAAAAGGAGGCTGAACTAGAAAGACCACCACCCCCGTTCCCTCAAAGATTAAAGAAACACAAGGAGGAGGCGTGTTTCAAGAAATTCATGGAGGTGCTGAAACAGGTACATATTAACTTACCTCTTGTTTATGTTTTTCAGGGAGTGCCGAAGTATGCAAAGTATATTAAGGACATCGTGGCGAACAAAAGTCGGTTGACTGAGTATGCTACGGTGTCTCTCACGGAGGAGTGCACTTCCCGGATACAAAATCGGTTGCCCACAAAGCTCAAGGACCCTGGGAGCATTACTATACAAATTACAATTGGGCAGAGTATCCGAGCTCGCGGATTATGTGATTTGGGAGCGAGCATTAACTTGATGCCGTCATTGGTATTCAAGAAGTTGGGTCTAGGGAGTCCTAGACCAACAACAGTGATATTGCAACTAGCGGATCGTTCCGTAGCCAGACCTGATGGCATTGTGGAGGACGTGCTGGTGCAAGTGGGCTCCGTTATCTTTCCGGTAGATTTCGTCGTGCTGGATTTTGAGCCAGACGCGGAAGTCCCATTTATTTTGGGACGTCCTTTCTTGGCGACTGTGAAAGTGCTGATTGATGTAGCTCAAGGCAGCTAACTATGCGAGCACACGACAAGGTGGAAGTGTTTAATGTATACAAGGCCACCAAGCTCCCAACTGTGTTCGAGGAACTTTCGGTGATCAATGTGATTGATCGAGCTGATGATGCACAGATAGTTGAGTCACGAGAGTTATTGGGAAAACCACCGGAGCGATGTAAGCATTACTGGGGTGAGGACGGTGGTCGAGAGAAAACGTCCGTCACCCTAGAAGATGACTGAGCTTAAGGACGTCGAGCCGCGACGGTAAACCAGGCGCTGCACGGGAGGTAACACGTGAAATTTTCTTTGTAAAATGTGAATAGATTTCGTAGAAAAAGAAAAATGAAAAAAGAAAGAAAAAAAAAGAGGAAAAAATTAATTAAAAACAAAATTTTTATATTTGTTATTTTTTTTTTATTATTTTTTTTAGTGAAACCTATAATTCTAACAAATTTCTTGTTGTAAGATGAATTTCAGGTTGAATGGAGGATAAATATGCAAAGGATCGTCAAGGAAAAACCGAGGTATGAAAAATAATAAAAATTATCAACACAGTGAGCCCACGCAATGGCTCCGTGTCACGGAGGAGGGCCTCCGCGTTACCCTCCATGACACGTTGAAGGTATTCTGGAATTTTTACAAATTCCAGAACACCTACGCGATGGCTCTGTGTCACAGAGGGCATGCTCCGCGTTACCCTCCGTGACACGTTGAGGTGTATTTCGCGACGGATCACACCGGGTCACCGGGTGACCCGCGCGAAAAACCCCCCTTTTAACCCCGATTTTGCCTCATTTTTTCCCATTCCTCACCTCCTCCGCGACAAACAACCCGAAATTCCCCCCTTCCCTAACATGACACGGCCTAGGAGTTCAATTTTATCAACTTTTCTTCGATATCATCGAATTTAAGGTATGTTTATTAACTCCATCTCATTTCTTACCTTATTTTTCCGAATTTTAGCATAGGAAGTGAAGAAAACTTGCCCTAAGTAGAAATTAAGCTTAATTTCGATTGAGTTATTGTTGATTGAAGTTCGTAGAATCATCGTGATTGCATGAACTCGAAAATTACATAGCTTGATAGGATTTTTAATAAAAGCATAGCTAGGGCTTGAATTTGAATGTGAAACGGAAAAATTGAGTTGAACTTTGGAATTCTAGCTGGGTTGTTTATGTTGGATGAGATGAGTCGGATGTGCTAACTGTAATATGCTAAAAGACCGACGGATTTCCGGGTTAAGGATATTGTGGAAATTGCAAGAAATGGATGAATTATATGGATTCATGTAGATAAATTCTTTTCTTGTTTCTTTGTTTTCCTTGCTAAGTGCTATGTGATTAAATGTTATCGATGGTTATTATTGTGATTAGCTGTATGAAGTCTGAGTAGTACATAGAATGTATACCGTCGAATTCTCTGAATGCACTAAGCATATTTGTTATGTTTTGTTGTTTGTTTGTGAAAAGAAGTATGATCTTGTCGTAATGTTATGATTTTGGCTAAAGACTAAGTGTGGGGTAGCCTAGCTTAATCCAACCTTAGTCGAAGCTAATTTTACTTGGCTTAACATTGAACTTGTCTATTTGGTTTGACAGCAACAATGGCAAGCAGGCAAGACAAGGGAAAAGGCGCATCAACATCAGGCGCCGGAAGAAAAAGAATTAGGTTGGGAACTGCAGTCCCAGCAGCACCAGCGGTTCCACACGGCCAACGCTGTCAATATGGAACCAGATGGGTGACAGAGGAGGGGAAGAAATGGTACGCGAAGCATAAGGAAAGCAAATACTTCCCCGAAGAACACATTGCTAGGGAACCGTTGGCACAGGAGTTCCCCAGGATTGTCTACAGGATCGAGGCAGCCGGGCTGAATTTCATATTTGAAGAGCCCAAGGAATGAAACTTGCACTTGATTCGGGAATTCTACGCCAACTGGAACTCGACTCTCAGAAGTCACACCATCAAGACAAGGGGGAAAATAGTCACTTTTGAACCCCACCACCTTAATGCTATCTTAGGGGCGCGGGGCACAGACGCCCATGTGCTGCGACAGCTGAATATCACTCCACCGTATGCGGACATCAGACGCACTTTGTGTGGAACCCGGTCAACAGCTCGGTGGAGCAGGCATAAGGAGAGGGGCTACCATCAGGCCTTGCCCTACTCACAGATGAACAGGGAAGCCAGGATATGGCTGAAGATTGTTTGTTCCTGCCTAATCCCGGGGGTGCATATGACAGATGTAACCCGGGATCGTGTATGCTTGGTATACGCCCTGATGAAAGGGCTGGAGATCAACGTGGGGGTGGTGATTATCTCCGCCATGAAGAGAGCCCGTTTGCATCAAGGGCACAGGTACGGGTTTGGTGGATTACTCACCACGTTCCTGAGGGGAATGGATATTGAGGAAGAGGCCCTTGACTACATCCCGCAGATGGAGCGGCGGGCCTTAGATGTCACTAAAACTAAGGCACCCGACACCACTCACGGGCCAGTTCTTACACTAGCCGAGCGACACGCTCGGGAGGATCAGTACATAGCTCGCATGTACGGGATGCAGATGCTCCAGCTGCGAATAGGCGGGAGGCCGACAACAGAAAGGAGTTGTGGCAGCTCGAGCTAGACTACCCTTTTGGCAAAAATGCCAGGGCTCTATGCCGAGTGGGGCCAGCTTTTGTGGAGCCCACGGATGATGATGTCCCCACAGATGAGGAGACACGTCATGACGACTCCGATGTGGAGTCAGATGATGACGATGGGGGCGATTCAGACATGGGAGACGAGGCAGCAGCACCTGATGAAGAAGTGGAATACTTTGATTGATCAGGGAGTTTCACCACCTATTCTTGTACTATGCTAATTTTTGTGAACACTGGGACAGTGTTCGATTTAAGTGTGGGGTGGGAGTAGTTAGGTGTTGGTTGCTGTTGTTTTTAATGTATGTTTCTGTTCTGTTGTCATGCCTGTGGAAAAAAGTGTAACCCTGTGATTGTGATGTTTATGTTTTGTATTGTAATTAATGTGAAGCTGTTGTGTGCTGTTGAATGTTGTTAGCCGATTTTGTACATATTTTATTTTTGTTCTATCGAAATAGTCGATATTTTGAAAAAAAAATATTTGTATGAATTTTTAAACTTTTGGGTTTCGCGGAGTTTGTTTTCGGTTCTTTTACCGAGAATAGTCCCATTGAACCGAAGTCGTGGTTAGTGACCGTTCCCTATGATGGATGGATGAAGACCGTCCTAAGGGAAATGTAGTCATTAGGAGTAGATTTCTTTTATTCATTTTATCTTGTAGTTTTGTGTTTTTCTTTTGTTGATTGTATCGAAAACCTGTCATTAGTTTATGGTTGCGAAATTCAGGTTGTGTGTTGTACATGATGTTTGAAATGCAAATGTGATTCGTATGAAAGCATGCAACTTTGTAAATATGTTGAGATACCTAGGCCATAGAGTCGATTCAGTTTGATTGAGGCTTAATGTTTGAATTCTTGTAATTAGCTGGTTGAAGAATATGTGAATACGTCTTGAATTGAGCATGTGCAATAAGTGTATGGTGAGGTTTTGTTTATTCCATGCTATTGTGAAATGTCTAGAACTTGTCTGGTGTGTGTATGAAACGAAATGAAGGACGTGTATTGTAGGAAAGGATGTAGGTATTTCTTTGTTTTAACCGAAAGTTTCTCTTTTTCATTATTGTACCCACCTTGAATGTATACCCTAGTTAGCCTATTGAGCCTTTAGCCTATTATTTTTCTTTTGTCAGAAAGGTGTAAACCGTGCTTAACCCCTTCTTTTCATTATCCATGAATTTGATCCAAAACTCTTAAGAGATGGGTCAAGTGTGCTTAAAGAGATGGGTCAAAATAAAGACAGACTTCAAGAATGGGAGGACGAAGGAAGAAACAATGCCCATGAGGTTGATGGGATGTATTGAAAAAGCGCTTAAGGATGCTAGTGGCTATTATTGGTTAGCCCAATATTTACTAGTTCCGTAGCTTACTTACAACCCGTTAAGTCCTACGTGATCCTACATCACATTTCCTTATATTAGTGGAGTAATACACTAAAGGCAAGCCTATGGTTCATGACATGATGCAAGTGAATTCTTTTGGGAGAGAGAGCGAAATTGTGTTTATATGCCTCTGCATGTAATCTTTTGAGTTCATGTGATTAAAAAGGGGAAATTCTCTTGTGAGTGAGGGCACATGCTTGACGAGAGATTAAATTTCGTGTCGGATATCTTGATCAGCTGATTTTCATGAGTTTGCCAATATCAAGAGTCGATTCTTGAGTCTAGGAGGTCTGAATGTGTTGAAGGTCATTGTATTGATAGGACCATGCGTGTTTTCTTGATGATTTGCTGTATTAAATAATCGGTATGATCGTTGGCTTGAATTGTCGAACCAAAGTAGCCAGGATGGGGTGTAAATTGCATGAGGTGTAAGATTGTTGTTCGGGGACGAACAAGGATTTAAGTGTGGGGTAAGTGATTTTGGGCAAATTTGTATGCCCAAGTGATACTCAAATGTGTCAATTTTGCCTTGTTTATCTATCGATGTTTATACATTCTCATGTGATTATACTAACCAACATGATTAGCGTTGTTTTGCAGGTGAAATATAATTTTGGGAAGCTAAAATGCATGTTGGGAGAGATCGGGGTTGGACTCGGATGCGAGCAAGGGAAAAAGCACTTGAAGGCACAAATTAAAGGGGCTCCGCGATGGAGCCGTGTCACGCTGCCATCGCGGATGCCTTCTGTCTGGATATGGAAATTTTGCCAAATTCCAGTGAAGGTGCGCATTGGGGCCGTGGCACGTTGCCCTAGCCCCGCGTTGCTTGTCGTGCCATGTTGGGCCTTACTACCTGGACAACCAAATTCCAGTAAGGGTCCGCGTCAGTGGCGTGTCACGGAGGCAGTGCACCGCGATGCACTCCGTGACACGTTGCTTGTTATTCCGGGAAAAATTCCCACAAGTATAAATAGAACACTTAGGTTCATTTTTAATAATTCTGACTTGGTGGAGCAAGAACGTGGGTTACAGGCAGTTGAGGGGACGAAAATCTCAGGGTTTTTCTCTATCTCCTTCTTCTTTATTTCAATTGCTTGTATGATTAACACTCATTTAACGATGTTTAATCCACAAATGAGTGGCTAAATCCTCTTCTTGTTGAGGTTAAGAACAATTGTATTGAAATGTGATTATTGATTATTTGGTTTTTCATCTTTTCTTCCTTGGTTGTTCTATTGATTCTTGTTCTTATTGCATTAATGTGTGGCCAATATTAATGTATATCTAAAAAGTCCGTTTTCACTCGAGAGAGCAAGAAATTGGAAAGTTGTGAATTGATAGGATATGATCTTTTCTTAGTTTGGGAAAATTGAGAATTGATTTACCTTCAGGATAGAAATATACCTGAAAGTCATATTAGTCAATTAAGGAATCAGTTTTGTAAGGCTAGAACATGAATTTCATTTTTTCACAGAAATGTAGGTGGACGGTTCATGATTCTTAAGTTGGGTTAAATACGAGAGTTTTAATCCATTGGCAATAATTCTTGACTAGCAACCGGAGGAAAGATTAACCAAATTGTATCGATAATTTAATTCTTTACATGTTCATTTAACCTCAGTATGCTCATATTCATAGTTTAGACTCTAATTTTATATATTCATTTTAGATTTAGCATAAAATTAGAAACCAAAATATCAAATTCTTCTTCACACTGTTGTCTGCATTTTTAGAGTTAAAGTATAGTGACACTTGAGTAGATTGTTACCCTAGCCCAGTCCCTATGGGATCAATACTTGGCTTACTTAAGCCACTTTACTACTTGTTCGACCACATGCACTTGCGTGTAGCTATATACCCAAAAGCACTGAACACATACCACAACCTGAAAACATAATGGCGAGCCTTCGCTCCAAAACCATGTGGTAAGCTATACATACTTTAACTGAAACATACCATAAGCTGAAAATATAATTAGGAGTCTTTACTCCAAAACAATGTGGTAAGAGTAAATCGGGAAAAATCATCATTCATACATAACATGTGGGCATTTTCCAAAGCTTTATTATTCTTAGAAATACTCAATTCTTATTGAAAACATACTTGTAAACATGGATAGCTTCAAAGTATGCTTTTCATTATAATACCTCATCATCATCATATACTCATCACAAATTTCATCTTTCATGATCATTATATTTATGGGCTTTTAATTCATAAAGCTAAAATCATGATTTTAAATCGAAAACATTATAAAATTTGCCCATGCTTCATAATTCAATAGTAGAATCATAATAAAATCATATCTATGTGTAGAGATAGAAGATTCATACATTTGGGTTAAAACCCCATGGATTAGACATAGAAATTTCATACTTTAGAGAGAGATTGGGCATGGGTGTGAAAGAAATCACCCATTCATAACCTTTACGTACCTGTTCGTAGCTGATTCTAACACCTCTTTAGATGCCCAATAGGAAATTGAAAAGAAATTGGTGAATGCTAAGCTTGATCACCCTCTCAAGTCTTCTACCTTGCATGCATGAATGAATGAGGCCTAAAATGAACTTAACCCCTTTAAAGGTCACTATTCATAACTCAAAAGTTGGTCTTTAGGCCTTAGGATCTTAGGACTTACGGAAAAGCCCTTACTAAATTCGCAGAAAATAACTGCCAGGTGGTCCCAATGGGGGACCTAATGATTCGTGCCAAGGACCACGACTCATGGAGTCGGTCGTGAAGTACACTATTCAAAAATTCTCCTGGGCTCATCACGGGATACCTAGCGACTCATGATCTAGTGACCACGACTCGTGGTCACCATCCGTGAAGTACACTGCCTGGGCTTCAAGAAAACCTTCCCTGCTTGACCACGACTTACCCCACGAATCGTGGGAATGGACCATGACTCGTGGGGTCCTCCATCTAATGCACTGCCTCCCTCCTTCTCTTTTCTTCCCTTACCCACCCCATGACTGACATAACGACTCGTGCGGTTTGACCATGAGTCTTTTTCATGCCCATGGGAGTCCTTTTTCTCAAACTTCCCAACTCCTCACTAGCCTCCCCACGAGTCAGCATCACGACTCATGGGCTACACCAATGAGTCATTCCACGACTTGTTTTGTGCGTGGTGGCAGTTTTTATGCTTTTTTTCATTTCAACTCCCCGGTCTAATCTTTGGGATTTTGGGGAATAACAATATCTCCCCCTTGGGAACATTCATCGTCGAATGTTAGAAAACACACAGAAAAGCGGAGAAAATGCAATCATCATATTCAAATACTGATCAACTAAACCGAAAACTGACAGAATGACTACCTCCAATTTGAATCACATAATTGAACTGATTTCATGAATAATACACACATCCATATACATAAAAGAAACTTGCGAACATAAACTAAATATGAAACTAAATAAAGTCTGAGTGCAAAACTGATACCTCAAGTTGAAATTGAGCCGGTAGAGAACAAATGTGGGTATCTAGCCATCATATCCGCTTCGGCTTCCAACGTAGCTACTTCATCAGGATGCTTCCTCCATAATACTTTAACTGAAGCTACTTCCTTATTCCATAGCCTTCGAACCTGATGATCCAATATTTCCACCAGAACCTCCTCACAGCTAAGTTTGTCTCTTACACCAACACTGTCCATTGGGACAACTAAGGCTGGGTCACCCAAACACTTCTTCAAAAGCAATACATGAAACACAAGATGCACATAAGCTAATTCTAAAGGAAACTCCAACTCATAAGCCAATTTGCCAACACGTCTAACTATTCGATACGAGCCGACATAGTGGGGACTAGGTTTCCCTTTTTTCCAAACCGCATCACTCCCTTCATGGGAGACACCCTCAGAAATACCCAGCCATCGACTTCAAATTCTAAATCTCTTCTTCTCATGTCCGCATAAGATTTTTGGCAACTCTGGGCAGTTTTCAACCTGTCTCTTATCGACTGGACCTTCTCTATTACTTCATTAACCGAATCCAGCCCTATCATTGCTGCCTCACAAATCTCAAACCATCCGATGGGCGATCTATATCTCCACGCATAGAGAGCCTCAAACGGCTTCATCTGAAAACTAGAGTGACAGTCGTTATTGTAGGAAAACTCAATCAGGGGCAAGTGATCATCCCAACCACCTTTGCAGTCAATTACGAATGCCCTCAACATATCCTCAAGAGTCTGAATCACTACTCTCAAATGAGCGGAATGCTTCTCCTTGCTTCGAGAGTTACACGGAATGCTTCTCCTTGCTTCGGGAGTGTATAAGGATGTCATCAATGATCACGATCGCGAACATGTCTAGATATGTCTTGAACACCCTGTTTATCAAATCCATAAAAGCTACAGGAGCATTCGTTAGTGGAAAAGACATAATTACAAACTCATAATGACCATACCGCATCCTGAAGGCTGTCTTCGGGATGTCACTCTCCCGAACTCTAAGCTGATGGTACCCGGATCTGAGATCTATCTTCGAGAAACTCTTGGCACCCTAAAGTTGGTCAAATAAATCATCGATCTTGGGGAAAGGATACTTGTTCTTGACGGTGATTTTGTTCAATTGCTGATAGTAAATACACATGCGAAGAGAACCATCTTTCTTTCAAACAAATAGAACTGGTGCACCCCATGGGGACTTGCTCGATCTAATGAAACCCTTATCTAACAAGTCCTTCAACATCTCTTTCAACTCCTTTAGCTCAGTTGGAGCCATTCTGTAAGGAGGAATGGATATAGGCTACGTGAAGAGAAGAAGGTCGATACCAAAGTCCATCTCCCGCTCGGGAGGAAGATTTTGCAAATCATCAAGAAAGACCTCTGGATACTCGAGTACTACTGGAGCTGACTAGATAGTCGGAGTCTCGGACTCAACATCCTTAACCCTAACTAGATGGTACAAATAACCCTTAGAAATCATCTTCCTGGCCTTAAGGTAGGAAATGAAATGACCTACAGGCACAATTGAACTATCCTTCCATTCTAAGACTAGCTCATCCGGAAATCTGAACTCTACCTCTCGGGTTCTACAATTAACTGAAGCATAGCATGCAAATAGCCAATCCATGAGAATAACATCAAAATTGATCATGGCTAACTCTATCAAATCTCCTAAGGTGACCTTCTGGAGGACTGAGACTGGGCAACCTCTATACACCCATCTAGCTATAACTGAGTCACCTACTGGAGTAGAAACTAAGAAGGGTTCTGACAAGACTTCGGGGCTGACTCCGAAGCTACTGGCCACATAAGGTGTCACAAAAGACCAGGTATCCCCCGAGTCTAATAGAGCATAAACATAAATATGGAAAACTCGTAACATACTAGTGACCACGTCCTGAGAGACCTCCAACTCCTAACGGGATGCTAAGGCATAGAATATCTTCTGGCGTTAACCGCTAGCTATGCTAGTAGTTGCCCCTTAATGTGCTAAGCGTACAAGAGGGGCTGCTGAACTAGAAGTTGGACCTCGACCCCTAACCTGATCCTGTCTCACTGTTGGACAATCTCTAAGCAAGTGTCCGAGTGTCCCACCCCCAAACAAGCACCTAAACCTATCAAGGACTGGACTATGTGCCCCCGACCACATCTGCGATAAGTTGGGATGCTAGAATCTGCAGGTCTGTTGCTATGACCCCTTGAGCCTGATGCTCACACTCTCTGATCATGTCTAGGTTTGGATAGCACACTCAATGCTGAAGATGCTGGGGCTGATGATCTCTGGTGGGTCTATTGTCGGTGCCCACCACCTGACCTCGGCTGGGAGAATCTATGGTCATCGGTCTTGGCCCTCTTGGCCACCCTCTCTATCAGATGTGCCACCTCTATGTGTTGGGTGTACAACATTATCTGTGGGAAATCCATATCCTGATAGATCATAGCGATCCTACAATCCTTGTACAAATAGCCTGCTACTCCATGGACGAATCTACTCACCCGCGCCCTCTAATCAGCTACCAACTCTGGGGCATATTTTCATAAGCGAGTGAACTCAAGAGAATACTCTTGTACTGTCATACTCCCCTACTTAAGATTCACGAACTCAGTTGCCTTCAGCTCCCTCATCTCACGAGGGAAGAACCGGTCAAGAAAGGAAACATAAAACTCTTCCCAAGTGACAAGACCTGCTCCGGTGACCCTGCTATCCTTCCATTGGTGAAACCAGATATGCACTACTCCTTTCAACTGGTAAGAGGCCAACTTTATGCACTCAACTCCGTTCACCCCTATGACTTGGATGATCTTGACAATCTCATCTATAAACTCATGTGGGTCCTCATCTACCTTGGACCCAAGGAACTACGGAGGGTTCATCCTCAAGAAGTCTCTGACTCAAGCTGTTGCTGCATTGCCATTTTTCAGAACATGCATAATCGTCTGCTGATTGACTTGAGCTGTCAAGGCTTGCGCAAGCATCTGAATAGCGGCCCAGAACTCAACATGAGCAACTGGCTCTGGGGCCTGGTGCTCCTAAACTGGTGGGGCTTGCTGGTGCCTGTTCCCATTGCCATCCTCGTGGCCTTCACCATTCTCATTTCTCCTACCATTCACTCTTCTGGGAGTCATGGTTCTGCAATCATGAATAACATGAATTAGATGGATAGAATGACTTTTCATCGCACGACATAGATCATGAAAGAAAGGAATATTTCCTAAATGTCTCATAACCTCTTCGTCATAAGTGTGGCACGCTTCACACCCATGAAAAATACTATACTTAATGCGGCTTTCAGACACCCTAGGACACTTCAAACCTATTGCTCTAATACCAAGTTTGTCACGACCCAAACGGGGCCCCAGTTCATAACAAGGGACAAGGATCCCCGAGAGACCCCAGGTCAAGCCATGACATAAGCATACAACTAATCTCAATCAAGAAACTAAATAATCAATAAGATACTCGTAGCGGAATTCTATCTTGAACATAACATCAGAATACGAAATTTGAAGCTGAATACATACATATGTCTGAAAAGCCTCTAAACATGACGAGTTGATAATTTTCTTTGACCGTAATCTTACCAACGGAAGTTCTTGGTCGAAGGTTCCATCCGTTGGAATTCGAGATAGAACCTTCATTGCCCACTGGTGGACAGGAAACAGTGATGGGACAAGACCCCAAATTACTCAATAAAACTGAAACTGAAATACATAAAGAATATCTGGATAGTCTAGTCCTCGAGAGATGAGGACTCACCCACAATATGAATGCTAACTCTAATAAGTTGACTACGAGCGGGGCTGAACCTGAGAGCCGGATCCTGTATCATGAAACGATACAGCATAGAGCATGCGATCAGTATGTGGAATGTATAAAGTATGCAAGGTAAGTAAATAAAATCATTTAAACACAACGCATAATATACATAAACATTAAGAGTCAGAGAGTAGGACTTGTATGCATTCTTTCTGAAATCATGATCTCTTCATAACATATCATAACATAACATCACAACATCATAATATTATCTATTGACTCAAAGCTAAATTCTGACATTTATAAGTAAAGTTGAACATTGAGTCATACCAGCTTTAGCACATGCATATATATATAAATCTCATGAGTAATGAATATGCATATCTTAAATCATGAGGAATAATGGGAGACTCGTATTTTAACCGATATACCACGATAGTGCTTACGTGGTCCTAACTATCACACTCAAGTGGGTAGAGTCATCCAAAGCCTTTCAAGGGCTAAGCATGATACCATGATATTGATATCAAGCTGAACGCCCATCTAGGCAGGGGAAGCTCACAAGGGAGGTCCCAATGTCATAATGTATAAAACCACGTTGGCTCGTAGTTCTGAGGCATCGGGTGATCGACTCTTAGCCTACTCGGTGCTAGACATTACTCCCAAAACATGCATATGCTCTACATCATTTTTATAACGAAGCTAGACATCATCTATTGACGAAGCTCAATGATAAAATACATCTCAATTATGAAATCACGCATATGAGAAGTTTTAGCTAAGGACATACCACAAGCTGAAAACATAATTAGGAGTTTTTGCTTGAAAATGATGTGGTAAGCTTAATTGGGGAAAAAATCATCATTCATACTTAACATGTGGGCATTTCCAAAAGCTTTATTATTCTTAGAAATACTCAATTCTTATCGAAAACATAATTGCAAACATGGGTAGCTTCAAACATGCTTTTCATCATAACACCACATCATCATCATATATTCATCACAAGTCTCATCTTTCATGAACATTATATCTATGGGCTTTTAATTCATAAAACTAGAATCATAATTTTAAATCGAAAACATTATAAAATTTGCCAATGCTTCATAATTCAATAGTAGAATTATAATCAAATCATAACCATGTATATAAATAGAAGATTCATGCATTTGGATTAAAACCCTATGGATTAGACATAGAAATTTCATAATTTAGAGGGGGATTGGGCATGGGTTTGAAAGAAATCACCCATTCATAACCTTACATACCTGTTGGTAGCTAATTCTAACACCTCTTTATATGCCCAATAGGAAATTGAAAAGAAATTGATGAATGCTAAGCTTGATCACTCTCTCAAGTTTTCTACCTTGCATGCATGAACGAATGAAGCCTAAAATGAACTTAACCCCTTTAAAAGTCACTATTCAAAACTCAAAACATCATAGTTTAGGCCTTAGGATCTTAGGAATTACGTAAAAGACCTTACTAAAATCACAAAAAATAACTGCTAGGTGGTCCCAATGGGGGACCTAACGATTCATCGCCAAGGACCATGACTCGTGAGTCGGTCGTGAAGCACACTGTTCAACAATTCTCCTAGGCTCATAACGGGAGACCTAACGACTCCTGATATGGTGACCACGACTCATGGTCATCATCTGTGAAGTACACTGCCCGAGCTTCAACAAAACCTTCCCTTCTTGACCACGCTTACGCCATGAATTGTGGGGACTGACCATGACTCGTTATGTCCTCCCGTCGAGTGCACTGCCTCCCTCCTTCTCTGTTCTTCCCTTACCCACCTCACGACTGACCTAAGGACTCGTGGGGTCTGACCATGAGTCATTGTCACACCTGTGGTGGTCCTTTTTCTCAAACTTCCCAACTCCTCACTGGCCTACCCACGAGTCACATCATGACTCGTGGGCTTCACCAATGAGTCATTCTACAACTCGTTCTGTAACTGGTGCCAATTTTTAAGCTTTTCTCCATTTCAAATCCCGGGTCTAATCTTTGGGCTTCTGGGTCATAACAGACTTCTACGTAGGTATGATGATATCCTGAGTCATACACCCAGGTCTATGATGTTCAACTTTAACCTATTGCCGGTTCGAGCACTTAGCTACAAATTCTTCAATGTCCTTCTTTATTCCATTTCACCAATAGATTTCTCGTAGGTCACGGTACATCTTTGTGGAACCTAGATGAATAGAATACCTGTAGCTATGTGCTTCTGCCAGTATTTGTTGTCTCAAGTCATCTATATTTGGAACACACAATCTACCCTCGTAATGAAGTATACCATCTCCCTCTTTGGAGAAAGCCTCCACCTCTTTTCTTAGAAATGCTTCTTTCAGTTTGAGTAGTATGAGGTCTTCATCCTGCTTTAACTTAACATCTACCACTAGTGAGGATTCTTACCCACTATAGATTACAACTCCGCCTCAGCTGAATCAACTAGCTGCACTCCCAATTGAGCTAACCTTTGGATATCCTTTGCCAGCTCCTTTCTTCCCTCTTCAACATAAGCAACGCTTCCCATAGACATCCTACTTAGGGCATCCGCCACCACCTTGGCCTTTCTTTGGTGGTATAGCACACACATGTCATAGTCCTTCAATAATTCCAGCCACCTCCTCTGATGAAGGTCCAAGTCCTTCTGACTGAATATGTACTGAAGGCTCTTGTGGTTAGTGAAAACATCCACATAAACCCCATAAAGGTAATGTCTCTAAATCTTCAAGGCAAATACCACTATCGCCAATTCAACATCATGAGTCACATAGTTCTTCTCATGAACTTTGAGATGTCTGGAGGCATAAGCTATACCTTACCCCGCTTAATTAGAACGGAATCGAGGCCAACTCAGGAAGCATCACAATAGATTACGAACCCATTTGTTCCTTCTGGAAAGGTCAAAACTGGAGTTGTAGTGAGTCGAGTCTTCAACTCTTGAAAGCTCTTCTCACATACATCTAATCACTGAAACTTCACCTTTTTCTGGATTAGTTTGGTCAAAGGGGATGCAATAGAAGAAAACCCTTCTACAAACCATCGGTAATAATCGGCTAAACCAAAGAAACTCCTGATATCTTATGGAGAAGTGGGTCTTGGCCAATCTTTTACCGCTACTATGTTTTGAGGATCCACCTGAATACCCTTACCTAAGACCTCATGACCGAGGAAAGCCACTGACCTCAACCAGAATTCACACTTATTAAATTTAGCAAACAACTGGCGGTCGCTGAGAGTTTGCAACACTATCCTCAGCTGGTTAGCATGATCCTCTTCATTCCTGTAGTATATCAATATATCTTCTATGAACACAATAACGAATAGGTCCAGATATTGCTTAAACACCCTGTTCATCAATTCCATAAAATCTAAAGGAGCATTAGTTAGTCTAAAGGACATAACCAAAAATTCATAGAGATCATATCGAGTTCTGAACACTATTTTCGTATGTGTAACGACCCGAACATAGGCCCAAATTGAGAAACGGGATAAATAAGCCCGAGAGGCTCTATGTCAACCTATGTCATAAACATGATAACTAAACTAAACATAAATAAATGCGGAGAGTCCAACATTGAAATAACGGAAGTCTGAAAATCAAATAACATCTAAACATCAAAATACATAACACAAATCTGAAGTTGAATACATACTATGATTGATAAGCCTCTATAACCTGATGAGTTAATGGGACAAGACCCTAAATAAATCACTACTAATTGAAACTGAAAATACTGATACAAGCTAAATAAAAGGTCCTTGAAAGATGAGGACTCACCAACAGGCTGAGTATGCTAGAACTTTGACAATCTGGCTAGTGGCGGGAATGAACCTGAACGTCCAAGCCTGTATAATGAAATAATACAGCATAGAGTATGCGGTCATCACTTGGAATATACTGAGTATGCAAGGTAAGTAAAACCGCTTAGAAAGTAAAAACTGTAATCATGCATATCATAAAACATATTCAAGATAAGATTTTGAGAGTAAGGCTTGCATGTTATTATCTGAAAACATGACTTTAACATGACTGAAATCATAACTGAATTGAATGACCCAAAGCTGAAAACTAATAATCATAAATAAAACTAAACTTTGGGCCAAACCTACTAAAAACGTATTATCATAACAAATGAACATGCATAATTTAAAATCGTGAGGAACAATGGGCGACTCATCATATAACCAACATTACCACGATAGAGCTTACGTGGTCCCGACTATTACACTCCAGTGGGTAGAGCCGTCCAAAGCCTTGCTAGGGCTAAGACCACTACCATGATATTGATATCAAGCTGAAGGCCCCTCGAGGGTAGGGGAAAGCTCCCAAGGGAGGTCCCAAATAATATGATCATACATGCATTGGCACGTAGTTCTGAGGCACAGGGTTGACTAAACCTTTAGCCTGCTCGGTGCTAGACTCTACTCAAAAAAACATGCATATGCTCTCCATTGTTTTTCAACAAAGCTGAACCATCATCTTGGGACTAAGATGAATAATAACAATACATGCATAATCTGAAAACATATCATGAGGAGCCTTGGCTCAAACCATACCACAAGTTGAAAAGTGGGAGTCTAGACTCCAAAACCATGTGGTAAGCTAATAACATGAAATTGAAGTAAATCATAAAAAATACTTGATCATATAGGCTTGCCGAAACCTATACATGCTTTGAGATATCTAAATCATGGATATAAACATGGGTAATTCGAAATCATACTTTCATCATATACATCTCATCATACTTGAAAACATAGATCATAATCTCAACCTTTCATGAACTTTCGTAATTCGGCATTATAATTGCAAGACTTTGAATTCATAATTTGTAATTGAAAATATTATAAAACATGCCCATGAATCTTGAAACAACATTAGAAACATGAAGAGAATTTACCCATAAGATTTTAGAAATTAGGTTAAAACCCCATAGATTCATCAACTTTGAATCACATGAATTTCGGAGACAATTTGGGCATGGGAGTGAAGGAATACTCCAATTAATAACCCTACATACCTGGGAACTTTGAATTTCACAACCCCTCTTGAGAAACCAACTGAATTGAGGAATAACCTTAAGAATCTTCTTGTTTGATCTTCAATGGACTCCTTGATCTTGCATGCATGGAATGGGGAGATTTAGAATAGGATAATTATCCTTAAAACCCTTCTAACTGAGCTTAAAATGACATAGTTTAGGTCTTAGGAGCTTAGTTATGGAAACGCCCTTAAACAAATTGCAGAAAAGTCACACTACTAGTCCCAATGAGGGACTAGATGAGTCGTTACCAAGGACGACAACTCGCTCCTGCTCCTGTCACCAACACTCGAAAACATTAATCTGCCAGTCACCAAGAGGGACACCACAAATCATGGTGTACCTAACAACTTGTGGTTACCTAGTCATTGGGAACACTGCCAAAAATTCAATATCCAAGTCAGCTTCTGACTACGACCAGCTTAATGACTCGTTACCCTGACCACAAGTCATGGCTTCTCTCGTGGTCAACCCCCATACATAAAATCTTAGACAACTCCCCCTCCACTTCATGGGTCACTTAACGACTCGTGAACTCTCCTCATGGGTCACTAGACGACTCGTCTTTTGACCTGGTGCAGAATTTCTATTTTCTTCATTTAAATGCTTGGATCTGATCTTAGGACTTTTGGGGTATTACAATATCTCCTTCTTGGGAACATTCATCCTCGAATGTGAATGAACATACTTAAAAGTTGGGGAATAGAACTGACATCTCAAATACTGAACATTTAAAGCTGAAAACTGACGGAGTTACTGACTGCGAACTGAAATACATGACTGAACTGAATCCATGAATCACACATACATGCATTGACATGAAAGAAACTGGAACACGTGAACTGAACATGAAATTGAATAGAGTACTAAGGAGGAAATTGATACCTTAAGTCTGAACTGAACTGGAAGGGAATATATGCGGGTATTTAGCCATCATTTCTACTTCGGCTTTCCATGTAGCTCCCTCAACCTGCTGATTCCTCCACAAAACATTTATTAAATCTTCTTCTTTGTTTCTTAGCTTTCCAACCTGATGATCAAGTATTTCAACCGAAACCTCTTCGTAGCTAAGGTTATCCTTCACACCTACGCTCTCCACCGGGACAACCAAAGCTGGATCACCTATGCTTTTCTTTAAAAGTGACAAATGGAAAACTGGATGCACTAAAGCCAATTATGAGGGCAAATCCAACTCGTAAGCCACCTTGCCAACACGCCTCACAATTCGGTAAGGGCAAACATAGCGGGGACTCAGTTTCCGCTTCTTTCCGAACTTCATCACTCCCTTCATGGGAGACGCATTCAAAAATACCCAATCATCAAATTCGAACTCAGGCTCTCTACTCCTCACATCCACATAGGACTTTTGGTGACTTTGATCTATTTTCAACCTTTCCCTTATAATCTTAACCTTCTGCATAGCCTCATGAACTGAATCTTGTTCTATCAATGTAGTTTCACTGGCTTCAAACCAACCAATTGGCAATCTTCACCTCTGCCCATAAAGAGCCTCAAACGGTGCCATCTGAATGTTGGAATGGTAGCTGTTGTTATATGCAAACTCGATGAGAGGCAAATGGTCATCCCAACTACCCTTGAAATAAATCACACACACTCTCAACATTTCCTCAAGAGTCTGAATGGTTCGTTCAGCCTAATCGTCTATTTGTGGGTGAAAAACTATGCTAAGCTTTACCAGAGTACCAGGTCCCTTCTGAAACAATCTCCAAAATTGGGAGGTAAATTGACTACCTCTATCTGATATAATGGAAAAGGGCACTCCACGCAACCAGACTAACTCTTGCATATACAGTTTAGCATAATCCTCCGCTGAGTCGGTAGTTTTGACCGGTAGAAAATGAGCTTCTTTAGTCAACTTATCTATAACTACCCAAATGGAATCATACTGTCGACAAGTATGAGGTAACCCTGTAATGAAGTCCATATTGATTTCCTCCCATTTCCAAGTAGGGATACTAATGTTTTGAAGCACGCCTCTCAGTCTTTGATGCTCGACCTTCACCTGTTGACAATTCGGACACCTTGCCACAAACTCTTCTATATCCCTCTTCATGCAATTCCACCAATAAAATTCTCATAGGTCATGGTACATCTTGATGGAACCTGGATGTAGAGAATATCTGGAACCATGAGCCTCATGCAACATTCGCTTCCTCAAGTCATCAACACCTGGAATACACAAATGACCCTGATATCGCAGTACACCATCTCCCTCTTGGGAGAAGACTTTCACCTTTTGTTTCTGAATAGCTTCCTTCAACTTTACCAAAATAGGATTTGCGTCCTGCCTAGCTTTGACTTCGGTCACCAAGGAGGATTCTTATCTATTCTGAACAATGACACCTCCATCTGTCAAATCAACAAGACAAACTCCAACCATGCAAGTTGATGCACATCCTTCACTAACTCTTTCCTTCCCTCATCTATATGAGATAAACTCTCCATAGAAAGCCTGCTCAGAGCATCTGCCACACCTTTCCCATATGATAAAGGACACTCATATCATAATCTTTAAGAAGCTCCAACCACCTTCTCTGACATAAATTTAGATCCTTCTAGGGAAACATGTACTGTAGGCTTTGTGGTTCGTAAACACATCCACCTGGATCCCATATAAATAGTGTCTCCAAATAGTCAAGGAAAAAACTACTGCCGCCAACTTGAGGTCCTAAGTCAGATAATTATTTTCATGGACTTTCAGCTGCCTAGAAGCATAGGCTATAACCATACCGTGCTGCATTAGTACACAACCAAGGCCGATCCTCGAGGCATCACAATATACCATAAACCCATCGATACCATCAGTTAAATTCAACACTGGCACCGAGGTGAGTGGAGTCTTCAACTCTTGGAAGCTCTTCTGACAAGCCTCCAACAATTGAAACTTCACTTTCTTCTGGGTCAAGATAGTCAATGGTGCCGCAATGGATGAAAACCCTTCAACAAACCTCCGGTAGTAATCGGCCAAACCCAAGAAACTCCTGATATCCGAACGACTAATTGTTCTAGGCAAATTCTTCACAGCTTCTATCTTTTGAGAATCTACCTATACGCCCTTACTTGACACAACATGACCCAAAAATGCTACTGAGTTTAACCAAATCTCACACTTGCTGAATTTAGCATACTATTAGCAATCCTTAAGAGTCTGTAGCACCACCCATAAATGAGCGGCATGCTCCTCTTCACTCTGAGAGTATATGAGCATGTCATCTATGAACACAATCATGAACATGTCCAAATACAGCTTGAACACCTTGTTCATTAAATCCATAAAAGTTACAGGAGCATTCGATAGTCTAAAAGACATAACTATAAACTCATAGTGACCGTACCGAGTCTAGAAGGCTATCTTCGGGATGTCACTCTCTCTAACCCGAGTTGATGATCTCCAGATATAAGGTCTACCTTTGAAAAACACTTGACACCCTGAAGTTCGTCAAAAAAGTCATCAATTTTAGGGAGGGTACACATGTTCTTGATTGTGACCTTGTTCAATTGCTGATAGGTAATGCACATTCGAAGGGAACCATCCTTCTTCCAGACAAAGAGTACTGGCACACCCCATGGGATTTGCTAGGTCTGATGAAACCCTTGTCTAAGAGATCTTTCAACTACTCCTTCAACTCCTTTAACTAAGCTGGAGCCATTCTGTAAGGAGGGATAAATATAGGTTGCATATAGGGAAGAAGGTCAATACCAAAGTCGACCTCCCTCTCGGGAGGAATTCCTGGTACATCATCTGAAAACACCTCTGGATACTCACGCATTATAGGGAATTAATGGATAGTCAAGGTCACGGACATAGCATCCTTAACCCTAACTTGATGGTACATGAAACCCTTAGAGATCATCTTTCTGGCCTTAAGGCGGGAAATGAATTGACCTATAGGCACAACTAAACTAACCCTCCACTCTAGGACTGGCACACCCAAAAATAGGAACTCCACCGCATGGGTTCTACAATTTATTAAAGCATAACATGCATGTAGCCAATCCATGCCAAAGATAACATAAAAATCTGTCATGGCTAACTCCACTAAATTTGCTGAGGTGGCATTCTAAAGGACTGTGATAGGATAATTTTTGTATACCCATCGTGCTATGACTGAATCATCGACTAGAGTAGAGACTGAGAAGGGTTCTGATAGGATTTTGGGACTGACCCTAAAATTACTAGCAACATAGGGTGAAATAAAAGTTAAAGTAGCCCTTGGATCTAACAATGCATATAAATCAAGGTGGAATACTCGTAACATACTAGTGACTACATCTAGGGAGACCTCCTACTCCTAACATGATGTGAGGGCATAGAATCTGTTCTGACGCTGACCACCACCTGCACCAGTGGATGCACCCTTTTGAGATAAGCGTGTTGGTGGGGCTACTGAACTAGTGGCGGGGTCTTGGCCTCTATGATGGCCTTGTCTAGCTGCTGGACAATCTCTGAGCATATGTCCAGGCTTCCCATATCCAAAAATTGCACCTTAACCTGCTAAGAGCTGACCTTGTGTCTTTGGCCACACCTGTCACCACCTGGAATGTTAGGCTCTGAGGGCCTGCTCCCCTAACCTTGAGATCCTGATGCTCGTTCCCTCTGGTCGCACCTAGATATGGATAGCACTCTCGCTGCTAAGGGTGTTAGGACTAATGATCTCTAATGGGACTGCTGAAGGTGCCCACCGCCAGGTCCCTGCTTGAAGAATCCAAATCTATCAGTCCTGGACCTCTTGGTCTCTATCACCCACTCACTCGCCTGTACTGCCTCAATTTGTTGGGCATACATAAATATCCATAAGAAGTCAATATCTTGATGAAGCATTGCGGTACGACAATCTTTGATCAAATAGTCTGTTAACCCATGGACGAACCAACTCACTCGAGTCCTCTAATCAACCACCATCTCTGGTGCATACTTGGACAAGCAGTTGAACTCTAAAACATACTCCTGGACCGACATGTTGTTTTGCCTTAGGTTCATAAACTCAGCTGCTTTGATTTCCCTCATCTCTCAAGGAAAGAACCAATACAAAAAAGTGGTAAGAAACTCATCCAAACCAATGGGACCCACTCCAACTACTCTGCTATCCTTCCACAATCTGAACCATATATGGGTGACTCCTTTTAGTTGGTAAAAGTCTAGGTCTGCGCACTCCTCCCCTGTTACCCGCATAATCTAGGTGATCTTCTGAATCTCGTAAATAAACTCATGTGGATCCTCATCCAACTTCCATCTAAGGAACTTCGGAGGGTTCATCCTAAGAATCTTTGACCTCCTACTGGTTGACCTGGGCGGTCAAAGCCTGTGCCAACATCTGTATAGCTGTCGTAAACTCAACATGGGCAATCTGCTCAGGCACATGACCCTCGAGGGTTGGTGGGGCCTACCGGTACCACCCCCGTTGCCATTCTCATAGCCGTTTCCATTTCCGTTTCTTCTTTTATTAATTCAACGAGGAGGCATGATTCTTCAAACGCATATAACATGAGTTAGAAGGATAAAGAGACATTTCATCGCATGACATAGACCATGAAAGAAGGGAAATTTTGTAAAACATTTCATAGCCTCTTTATCATAAGTGTGGAGCACTCACACCCATGAAAAAGTCTCTACTTAACGCGGCTATCAGACACCCTAGGACACTTCAAAACCTAATGCTATGATACCAAGTTTGTCACAACCCGAACATAGTCCCGAATCGAAACACGGGATAAAGAACCCCGAGAGGCTCCAAGTCGACCCATAGCATGAACATGATAACTAAACTCAACATAAATAAATGCGGAAAGTCCAACATTGAAATAGCAGAAGTCTAAAAATCAAATAACATCTGAACATCTGAATACATAACATAGATCTGAAGTTGAATACATACTCTGTCTGATAAGCCTCTATAACCTGACGAGTTGATAGGACAAGACACCAACTAACTCACTACTAAACTAAAACTGAAGATACTGATACGAGCTAAGTTAAAGGTCCTCGAAAGATGAGGACTCACCAAAAAACTGAGTATACTAGAACTCTGAGAATCTGGCTAGCGGCAAGACTAAATCTGAATGTCCAAGCCTGTATCATGTGGTCAGTCTTGGAATGTACTGAGTATGCAAGGTAACTAAAACCGCTAAGAAGGTAAAAACTGAAAACCATGCATATCATAAAACATATTCAAGATAAGATTCTGAGAGTAAGGGTTGCATGCTATAATCTAAAAACATGATTTAAATATAACTGAAAATCATAACTGAATCGAATGACTCAAAGCTAAAAACTGAATATTAGGTCAAACCTAATGGAAACATATTATCATAATTGATGAACATGCATAACTAAAAATCACAAGAAACAATGAGAGACTCATCATATAACCGACATTACCACGATAGAGCTAACGTGGTCCCGACTATTACACTCAAGTGGGAAGAGATGTCCAAACCCAATCTAGGGCAAAAAGCACAACCATGATATCGATATCAAGTTGAAGGCCCCTCGAGGGTAGGAGAAAGCTCACAAGGGAGGTGCTTCACCTCGCAAGATGTTAGCGACTAGTGTGTGTGCGCGTGGGCTGGTGGTGAGCAATTAGAGCATGACGCGTGCGGGAAGAGCCTCGGAGGCAGGACGAGTGAGGACATCGTCAAATAGATCAACAGGGTTAGGCGAGGCTAGGCCATGGGGGCCTGCGCGACGCACCAGCCCTGCTTGTGTGATAGGTAGCATAAGGCGCCAACCCTGCCTGTGCAATGGGCAGCGCGAGGCGCCAGCCCTGCCTGCACATTGGGCAGCGTGGCATGGTAGCCCCCTAGCGCGATGGCCAGCGCGAGGGACCTCCCTACCAATCGACCCTATATATATATATATATATATATATGAGGCAAAGTTTTAAGATGCTTCAAAAAGAACATTTCCCTTGACCAAGAATTGAGAGTAAATGTGGGTTTTACATGATTTTTGTAAAACTACGCCATCAAACTCCATCCAAACGTAAATTCTCCTTGGATAATATGTTCTAGGCCTATGGGAAGCATCTCTACGAAGTTATTTCTTGAAAATTCACTCAGTATATTGAAACCTCGCCGAGTAAAGGTTGTCGGAATTACTCCAAATTGAGTCCTAAAAAGCCATAGGAAATAGTCTCCCTTATAAACTCTCAAGATATTGTGGGTTTCTGGTTGAGTTAAACAAATAGAATTATATCATTGTTTGCCGAACTTAGTATTGAAAATAGCCTTATTCTCTCAGCGTAAGGGCTGCAGTTGAGTGAAACCGCCAATGACAGGTTGAAACTACTCAGTTAAATGAGAATCGACATTCGAGGTATGTTAAGGCTTATCCCTTCGGCAAGTTATTCTCATTATATAACAATACGACCTATGCTCTTGAACATAGATAACGATCCTAGATGTTGTAATTAGCTACTGCTAGTCGATAAGAATCATGTATGTGGTGACTAGCTATTGTCAATCGATTATGACTATGTATGTTGTGGTTTGCTGCTAGAATGCATATTGAGAATATATTGCAGTACCCCTCGTTGGGGAAGAGTACGTTATGTGTGACTCACTCTAAAAGCGTCATAAAAACTCCTCTATTCTTCTGTTTACCGTATTAGTAAGATGCTGATGTTTTTCTATCATGCCAAGGCCTTAGAAGTTTAGGGTTAACTATTGGGCCTGATTTGGTAAGTTGGATAGCATAGGGCACAGCTGGGCGATATAACCTTCAGTTTGACATTTGTATTATCAGTAAAGCTCGCCGAAAGGCCATTGGCTTACCTTAACGCCTCCAAGGCCAGAAATTTGGATAGGATGATCATACTTTAGAGTCAGCGGCACCAGGGTTGCCTAGTGAACTGAGTGACAGCCTGCCATCTAGTTAGCTACTGCCAGTGACTGTTAATTTCAGTCGACTTAGTACTTGTCATACAGGTCAGCCTGGAAGTCATCCCAGTTGTACAAGTCAGGTAGAACTGTGGGTACCCTAAGGAGGGAACCTTATCAGTAGTTGAATGTGGGGCCAACGCCCCAGCTTGCTCTTATAAGATACTTAGGTATAGTTTGTCGTGAGTGGCTAAGTCCAGATAGACTTACTTACGAGGTTAAGAATCGTCCATCAAAGACATATGAAATCTGAACAGACTAAGTTAAGGTCTAAGGGACTAGAACCATGTTAGTACAGTATTACCCTCAGGCTAAGAATTATAGTAAGCTGTCTATGGAAGATTAGGGGTTGATTGCTCAGGAGCATGTCCGATCAGTAGCAGCCCTATAGTTGTTCTAAGCAAAGAAACCAAGTAGTTGGTCGTCTGCGACCTTACTGTACGCTTATGAGCTATCATTGTCCTAGCATGACATTCAGAGTATTATTTAGGACACTCCAGATCTCGCCCTATCCGTTCTAGATCATTAGAGATTATGATCACTACCAAGATTCTCAGATCAGATGTAGGCACATGGGGTATGCCTATCGGCAGCTATGCGGACTACCTTAGGGGCGAGTAGCAGTCGTGTTAGGCTGTAGGAGCCAGATACACCTTTTGAGTGGCAAGATTGAGACTAGAATGTAGTACGTTGGTTGGGATTGACCCCACCTAGGATAGCCTTCCATTGACCAACTTAAGGGTTGCTAACTGTGTCATCGCCTACAGGGCTATATGATGTTTCTCAGAGGAGCTATACGATGTTTCTCCAAGGAGCTATGTGATGTCCCAAGGGACTATATTCAGGCCCAAGGGTCATATTACAGTCCACCCACGAATGGACTTCTACTTTTACACCATATTGGCATCACTGACCCTCCATCTAGCCTTGTATGCCTAGGGTGCAGTTACAAGAGCCCATCATGCTTAAATATAGTTACAGGAGTCCAGCGGGCTCAAATGCAGACCCAGAAGCCAGGTAGGTTGGCTATAGCACCAGTAGAATCGTAAGAACCTATATAGAGGTATATAGATTGAATTTTACTTGCCAGGGCTTATGGGGGCCCCAGTAGGTTGTTTTGTATTTCTTGCACCTTCCAAGCTTATGGGTGCCAGGTTAGGTTCTTGTTTGTATACTTTCTTAGTATATGAATGTATAGTCGTATAGTTTCAACTCATATACATGTAGTTGTTTTATTGGATGCAGGTTATGAATAAGAAAGATTATAGGTTAACTTTTGCCCCATCTTTCTATTCACTTTCAGTTCTTTATCAGTTTCTATTTAGTCTTATTTACTGCCTTACATATTCGGTACATATTGTACTAACGCCCAACTATGGGGCGCTTCATACTTGCCTGCAGATTTAGACAAACAGATTGTGGTGCCTCCTAAAAGCTATTCAGAGTCAGAAGTTTGGCCAGCTCCTTTCATTTAGAGGTTTCAAGTTGTAGAGGTTTATCTGTCTTTTGTTTTTATAGCATTTGGGCAGGCCGAGGCCCTATCCCAACTAATATTTTCACTCCTAGAGGCTTGCAAGCTATAGTCTTCAGTTTGTTGGTTGTTGTTGGCTGTGTGGGGCCTATGCATGTCTTATTTTGTGTGTTGGCCATGTGGGGCCTAGTTTAGCTAGTTAGTTAGCAGACTTGTTGGCAATAGTACGAATATGAATGACAGTTTTTCATTCTATTTTAACTAGACAACATGGTGGTCTTGACGGTTTGCATAGGATCCCTTTACTATTGTGTTGCTGGGTTAGCTATTTTCTATTGCAGGTGTTGCGTGGCCTGGCCGGCCCGAGGCTATGTTTCCAGTCGAGATTTAGCAGTTTGTTTTCTTACTTTTGAGTCGCTGGTAGGCACCAAAGGTACATATGCCCAACCAAGTCAGCGCAGATCCCAATGTGGCATTAGGTGCCAGTCATGCCCCCCGAAGGTGGGGCGTGACAAACTTGGTATCAGAGCAGGTCGTATCCTAGGGAGTCTGCATGCCGTGTCTAGTAGAGTCTTATCTATGGGTGTGTTATGCACAATATTCTATAGGCAGAAGGCTACGAGACATAATAGCCTGGTTACCCCTCCTTCTTCTTAGATCGTGTTGTAGAGTCGAGTTGTATAGGGATGAGTCCTTAAGCTTTCATTGTTATGTCAGTCTAAAATAGTGTTTGATATGGGACGGACTCCAGTTAGCCGCAAGTCAGCTACAGCAGCAGGAGAGGGTACCAGTGAGGTGCCACAGTTGGGGGACAGTCAGCCTAAGGGCGGAAGCCAACGTCTTTTAATCTCCCCATCATCCTTCCGGGGCACTAGGAACATCATAAGGTGATAGATATGCCCGCATCGTCCCCAGTTCTTTCTACAGCCTCAAAGTAGGAGGTCAGGAATATAGTGTATATATGAGTTATCTTACCTACTAGATATTTAGAGTTAGATAGGGGTGAAAGTTAACATTGGATTACCCGAAAGGTACGAGAGAAAGGGGAAATTGCGGGATTCTTACCTCCAACTCTTCGGATGTTGTATAAGTTCTATACCTCAGTCCTACCATAGTATGATATGGCTATTTTTCGCCTCCCAAATTTGTTCTCATGTATAAGAAAGAGCGTAAGTATTGATGTGGTGTTGCTCAGAATAAATAGTAAAGGAGGGCTAGATCTGTTGACTCCTAGAAAGTGTTAGAAAGTGGTTGAGACCCCTAGTTTTTAAATAAGTCATCTAGAACTTCACGATAGTAAATCAAGGGGGAAGATAATATTGCTAGTAGAACCCGAATACATGTGGAAGTCCATAAGCAATAAACCCCTAGTAACAGTAAAGCTCAAATCAGAAATAGAATAATCCCACCGCGGTGTGCGGATGGCGGTAGTAGATACCTGGAGAACAGAGCCTACAACCCCTATCTTATCATGTTAAGGGATAGAGAGACTATGTGATGGGAACCAGCCTGAGTACGAGTCAGGATGATATAGGTTGGTAGACTTAGCCGGTAGTATCCTTGCCAGTATGGTGAGTGGGGCACGAATCCCGATTTTCATCTTATAGAAGTAAGATAAAGATATGACCACCGAGCTTAGGAGGAGAACAGAACCATCTCCAGATTGTAGTGGGATAATAGAGGATGGAATCGCCGCTGAATGACAAGGAATAAGCATCAGGATGACATTTAAAGGGTAGTGAGATTGTTACCTAGAATGTTGCAGTGCTACCATTAGTTGTGGAGGTAAAGGAGTGATGGCACGAAGACCCTAGCCTAGTGCAGCCAAGGGACAAGGTCCGGAAGGGAGTCATCAGCCTGTGAGATAGTAGGGACAAAGTCTTGGACCCATAGGTCAATTCTGCATCCTAAATATGGCTGGGCTTTGTCAGTAGACTGTAGCAAGGTACACCATGTTCGTTATTCCTTCCGCTCGGGTTTGACGAAAACACATCAGGTTATGAAGGAGATCTACTGATGGTAATAGGAAGAAGAAAGAAACTGTTGAGTTGTAGCGCAGAACTCTAATGGCCAGTAGGGAAAGGCAAGACCTCGACAACCGGGTAGTCTAATTAAAGAAATAGCCATGCCTGCATGAAAATGGGAAGTAGATAATATGAATATAACTACAGGGTATTTAGGTAGCATTTCTATCCCTTCTTTTAAGTTACTTTCAGTTTCATTTCAGTTCATTAAGTTATTTATAGTTACTGCCTTACATATTCAATGCATATTATACTGACACCCTTCCTGGGGCGCTGGATTACTTGCCTGAGGTACGGATAGACGTGGATCAGGATCTTCCTAGTTTTCAACCAAATTAACAGTGCAGTCGGCTCCTTTCTTCCGAAGAACATAGTTAGAAGGTTGATTCTCCTTTTATTTATACAGTTTATGGTAGGTCGGGGCCCTGTCTCGGCTAGTATATCACTCCTAGAGGCTTGCCGATTGTTTCTAATTCCCTGTGGTTAGTCGTTGTGGGCCGTGTGAGGCCCATGTGTGTTTTATCTGGCGTGTTGTCCATGTGGGGCCTTGTTTAACTGTTATTTAGCGGCCTTGTCGGCCATAGTTTAGTTTATGCGGGATTTACTTTACAGTCATAACTAGACATCATGGTGGTGTTGTCGGCCCGCATAGGGTTCCCTATTATTATCTGTTTCTGGGTAGCTTTTTTGTTTTACAAGTGGGTATAAGTCCTTGTCAGCTGGGGGCTGTGTTTACAGCCAAGATATAGCCCGTGGTTTTCCTAATTTGAGATTTAGTGTTAGTCATGCACCAGATGTGCATAAGCTTAGTCAGGCCAGTTCAGACCCAAGTAGGGCACCAGGTGCTAGTCATGCCTCCCAAGGTGGGGTGTGACAAACTTGGTATCAGAGCAGGTCATATCCCAGGGAATCTGCAAGCCGTGCAAAGTACAGTCTTACCTATGAATGTGTTGTGCACCACATACTATAGACAGGAGGCTGCAAGGCATGTTAGGATGGTTACTCTTCCTTCTCTTATAGTCGTGCTATGGAGCTATGCTGTATAGGGATGAGTCCCTAAGATTACCATAATATGTTTTTCTTCATAGAAATGACGGACGCACGACAGACCATGACTGGCACGAAATTAGATGTTGCAGCAGGAGAAGGCACTAGTAGGGTGCCTCAGTCGGAGTCGGCCTGATCTGAGGGTGACAGGGAGACTACATCTCGGTCTCCCTAGCACTCTCCACCATTCCAGGAGACATCCAGAGTGGCAGATGTGTCAGCACTTCCTATAGCAGTCTCTATAATGATGCCATCATATCAGGAGGTCAGGAGTGTTGTTTTTATGATAGCTTGGGTGATGGTCGTGTCCGGTCCTGTGGTAGGGGTTAAAAACCGACACGCAAGTGCACGTGGTCAAACAAGTAATAAAGTGGCTAAGTAAGCCAAGTATCGAACCAAGGAGACTCTGGATAAGTAAAATTGCTCAAGTATACTATATTCTATCTTACTTGTAAATATGCTGACAACAACGTAACCAAAAGTTAAATAATTTTTGTTATAAATTATATACTAAAACTATTAACAAATATTTACTTTGAAGTGAAACTATGGATATGAGCATGCCAAGGTTAAGAACAAGTAATGAACTTGATTATCATCATAATTCGGTTATTGTTCTCTTCTAGGTGCTAGCCAAGAACATTAGCCAAGAGATTAAAACTCTCGTATTTAATCTCACTTAAGAATCATAAACCATCCGTCTACATTTCTGTGATCAAATACAATCTATGACCTAGCAAGACAATTTCGGTTCCTAAGTTGACTAATACGGCTTTCAAGTATATTTCTATCAGGAAAGCACATCAAAACCCAATTTTCCCAAATCAAGTTAAGAACAATACGCTATTAATTCACAACTTTCCAATTTCGTGCTATCTCGAGTGAAATCGGACTTTTTAGATGTACATTAATGTTGGCCACACACTAATGCAGTAGAAACAAGAATTAATAGAACAACATAGAAGAAGAAGATGAAAAACCATACAATTCAATAATCAAAATTCATCACCATTGTTCATAACCTCAGCAAGGAAGAGAATTAGCCACTCATTTGTGGATTAATCATCCTAAAACAAGTGTTAATCATACAAACAATTGATTGAAAGAAGAAAGAAAGAGAGAAAAACCCTTAGCTTTTTCGTCCCTCAACTGCCTGTAACCCACGTCCTTGCTCTACCAAGTCTGAATTAAAAAATAAGCCTAAGTGTTCTATTTATACTATTGGGAATTTTTCCCGGAATAACAAGCAACGTGTCACGGAGGCCAACGCGGAGCACTGCCTCCGTGACACGGCGTGGACGCGGACCCTCACTGGAAATCCAGGGTCTGGGAATATAGCCTCAACGTGGCATGGCATGCAACGCGGAGGCTTGCCTCCGTGCCACGGAGCTGTCGCGAGGCTTCACTGGAAATTGCCAAATTAATTCATCCTCCATGCAGTGTGCCTCCACGATGGTAGCGTGGCACGGCTCCATCACGGAGCCCCTTTATATTGTGCATTCCAATGTCTTTTCCGTGCTCGCATCCAAGTCCAACTCCGATATTGTTCCAACATGCATTTTAGCTCCTCAAAATCATGTTTTACCTACAAAACAATGCTAATCATGTTGGTTAGTATAAATTCACATTTTATTACCAATTACATGAAAATGTATACACATTGCACGATAAACAAGGCAAAAATGATACGTTTGAGTATCACTTGGGCATATAAATCTGCCCAAGATCACTTACCCCACACTTAAATCCTTGTTCGTCCTCGAACAACACATACACAACTCATGCAAATTACATCCCAACCTTTGCCACTATGGCGCGACAATTTTATGCTACGGTCATACCGATCATTCAATATTGTAAATCATCAAGAAAACATGCATGGTCTTAACAATGCAATGACCTTTAATACATTAAGACTTCCTAGACTTTAAGAATCAACCCTCGATATCGGCAAACTCATGCAAATCAACTAATCAAGATATCCGATACGAAAATCAATCTTTCATCAAGCATGTGCCCTCACAACTCAAGAGAATCTTCCCCTTTATGTTCATGCGACTCACAAACATTCAAGTAGGGGCATGTAGAAATTAATTTCACTCTCTCTCCCAAAAGAATTCACATGCATCATGTCATGACCCATAGGCTTGCCCTTAGTGTATTACTCCACTAATATAAAGAAATGCAATGTAAGATCAAGTAGGACTTTAATGGGTTGTAATGACAGCTATGGAACTAGTATATATTGGATTAGCCAATAATAGTCACTAGCATCCTTAAGCGCCTTTTCAACACATTCCATCAACTCATGAACATTGTTTCTCTCTTTTCTTTTTTTTCATCATCCCATTCATGCTGGTTTACTTTCGTATGGCCCATTTCATCTAACACACTTGACATGACACAAAGGTTTTTCATGCACCTTCATTATCATTTCATTATAACAAGTGCCTCTTCAACCTTTTCTTTTCTTTCCTCACTCTGCTTTTCTTTTTCTTTCCACTATTCTCACTCTTTGACACTTTGGGAAAATTTTTCTGTTCTTCTTAAGCGCTTAAGAGTTTTGTATAGAATTTACGGCTCATGAAAAGAAGGAATAAAGCTTAATTTATACATTTTTGGACAAAAGAAAGAAAGAATCGGCTAAAGGCTCAACGGGCTGACTAGGGTATACAATCACATAAAAAGGTAGAGTATGACAAGAAAAAAATAGAAACTCTCGATTAAAACAAAGAAATGCCTACATCCTTTCCAACACTACACCTCCTTCATTTCATTTTGTACACACACCAGGCAAGTTATAGACACTCCACAATAGCATGGAATAACAATACCTCACTTCACACTTTATGCACATGCTCGATTCAAGACGCATTCACAGATTCTTTAATTAGCCAATTACATGAATTCAAAAATTAAGCCTCAATCACACCGAATCGAATTCTACAGCTTAGGTAACTCAACATATTTACAAAATTGCATGCTTTCATACGAATCACTTTTACATTTTGAATATCAGTTACATCACGCAACCAAAATTTCACAACCATATAGTAACTACAGGTTCAGTGATGCAATCCACCAAAGAAAAAACTGAAAAATAATTAAAATCACTACTCCTACCGACTACATTTCCCTTAAGAAGGTCGTCATCCATCCATCATAGGGAACGGTCACTAATTATGACATCGGTTCAATGGGACTATTCTCAGTAAAAGAACCGAAAACAAACTCCGAGAAATCCAACAATAAAAATTGAAATTTTTTTGCAAAACATCGATCATTTCGATGGAAAAATATTTACAAAATATTTTACTATGTACAAAATATTTTCACAAAACTTTTAAAAATATCGATCATTTCGATAGAGAAAAATAATTACAAAATTTACAAAATATTTACACTGGCAACCACAACCTTTCACAACACACATCAATTACCACAAAAACATGTACAGATACAAATACAAATCAGTTTGCACTCACAACCACAGGGAAACATAAACATACAAACAAAACAAAGGAAGAACATACAGCAAATCAGCCCAGCCCCAGCACCTAGCTACTCCCCACCCCACACTTAAATCGAACACTGTCCCCAGTGTTCACAAAAATTAAAAAGCACAAAAATTTCGGGTGGTGGAACTCCCTGATCAGTCGAAATATTCGACTTCTTCATCCGGTGCTACTGCCTCATCGCCCATGTCCGAGTCACCTCCATCGTCATCATCGGACTCCACATCGGAGTCCTCCCGACGTGTCTCCTCGTCTGTGGGGACATCATCGTCAGTGGGCTCAACGAAGGTTGGCCCCACTCGGCACAAAGCTCTGGCATTTTCGCCAAATGGGTAATCTAGCTCCAGCTGCCATAACTCTTCCTCTGTGGCTGGTCTCCCACCAATCCGGAGCTGAAGCATTTGCATACCAAACATCCGTGCCATGTACTGATCATCACGAGCATGTCGCTCGCCCAGTGTCAGCACTGGCCCGTGTGTGGTGTCGGGGGCCTTGGTTTTGGTCACATCAAGGGCCCTCCGCTCCAACTGCGGGATGTAGTCCAAAGCCTCTTCCTCGACATCGAGGCCCCGGAGAAAGGTGGTGATGAGTCCGCCGAACCCATACCTGTGGCCCTGGTGTAGTCGGGCTCTCTTCATGGCGGATATGATGACCGCCCCAACATTAATCTCTAGCCCTTTCATCAGGGCATACACCAGGCACACACGATCCCGGGTCACATCAGTCATGTGCACCCCCGGGATCAGGCACGAACAAATGATTTTCAGCCAAATTCTTGGCTCCCTGTTCATTTGAGAATACGGCAGAGTCTGATGGTAACCCCTCTCCTTATGTCTGCTCCATCGGGCTGTGGATTGAGCCCCACACAAAGTGCGTCTAATATTGGTGTATGGTGGGTGATGTTCAGCTGGCGGAGAACGTGGGCGTCTGTGTCCCGCGCTCCAATGATGGCATTTAATTTCTAGGGTTACAGAGTGACAATCTGCCCTCTGATTTTTATTGTGTGGCTTCTGATGGCCGGGTTCCAATTTGCATAGAACTCCCGGACTAAATATAGGTTGCACTCCTTGGGCTCCTGAAATATGAAGCTGATCCCAGCTGCCTCGATTCTCTGCACAATATGGGGGAACTCCTGTGCTAGTGGTTCCCGTGCAATATGCTCCTCAGGGAAGTACTTATTCTCCTTATGTTTAGCGTACCACTTCTTCCCTTCATCGGTCACCCACCTCGTTCCGTATTGGCGGCGTTGGCCGCGCGGAATAGCTGGTGCAGCTGGGACTGCTGTGCCCAATCTCATGCGTTTTCTCCCGGTGCCTGAAGTAGAAGCACCTTTACCCTTATCCTGCCTACTCGCCATTGTACCTGTCAATACAAATAAACAAGCACCATGTCAAGCTAAATGCATATTAGCTTCGGCTAAGGTCGGGTTAAACTAAGTTTACCCTACACTTAGTCCTTAGCTACGTTTACGATACTACGGCAAGGATTACTTTATTTACAACCTAAACACAAACAACTATACAATTTATGCTTAGTGCGTTCACCAAAAAATTTTCGATAGTATAACTTTAGCGTACTACTCAGACTTCATACAGCTAATCCCAATCCTACCATCGCTAGCAATTCAACCATCGCACTTAGCAACGAAAACAACAAACAAAAACAACGACAAAAATTCTATATATATACGAATCCAAATAACCAAACCAATTTGAACCTTTTTTACATTTTCCCAAAAACAGAGAATTCGTCGTCTATTACCTTCAAACAATATTTACAACGACTTATCTCAATTCACAAACACACCCCGGCATATAATTCACCAATCTACCAAGTTACCCAATTCGATTTTAACAATCCCAGCCCTAGAAATCAATTTTACAATCAAATTCGAATCATTCACGCAATCGACAAGTTCAAACGCTAATTACAACATTCCGAACATTTATCAATCAAAGAATAACTCAATTTCATGCTCAATTGCTAATTAGGGTGATTTATCTCACCTCCCATGCTCAAATTCGACTAAAATCGCCAAAAACTTGAGAGAAACGAGGAAAACATACCTTTACGTTGAATAACCGAAGAAACTTGACAAATTGTTTGCTTAGTAGCGTGGCACGTTGGTTGGGAGAGGGAACTTAGGTGTTTGGTCGCGGAGAAGAGAGGAAATGGGGAAAAAGGGCAAAAATTTGGGGTTTAAAATGAAAGAAATACGCGGGTCACCCGGCAACCCGGTGTGACCCGTCACAAAATATAGGGCAACGTGTCACGGAGGGTAACGCGGAGCCCCTCCTCCGTGACACGGAGCTAACGTGATGGCTCACTGGAATTTTTTAAAAAATCCAGATTTAACCTCAACGTGTCACGGAGGGTAACGCGGAGCCCTTCCTTCGTCACGGAGCCATCGCCCCAGTGCTCTGTCTCTTCATTTTATTCATTTTTTTCATACCTTGCCTTTTCCTTCCCGATTCTATGCATATTTTTCTTCATTTGACCTGAAAATCACCTTACTAAACAAAATTGGTTAGATTAATAGATTTCCCTAACTAAAATGAAAAATACTAACTAAAAACGAAAAAATTTGTACTAACTCAAGAAAAAGAAAAATTAAAATAAAAACTATTTACACTTTACTTAAACAAAAGAAAAAAATATTTTTCACGGGTTGCCTCCCGTGCAGCGCCTGGTTTACCGTCGTGGCTCGACGTCCTTTATGCTCAATTATCCACTAGGGTGATGGACGATTTTTCATGATCACTGTCCTCCCCCCAGTAGTGCTCACCTTTATCTGGTGGTCTTCCCCTCAACTCGCGGGAATCACTCATGTGCTTAGCATTCCCATGATCAATTACATTGATCACCGAGAGTTCTTCATTTACCATCGGGAGCTTGGGTGCTTTGTACACATCGAACACTTCTACCTTGTCATGTGCTCGCATTGTAAGTTGACCCGCAGCTACGTCAATTAATGCTTTTCCGGTTGCCAAAAAGGGTCGTCCCAAAATAAATGGGACTTCAGCATCTGGTTCAAAATCCAGAACAATAAAATCGACCGGAAAAATGAGGGAGCCCACTTGCACAAGCACATCCTCAACAATGCCATCCGGCCTAGCTAAGGATCTGTCTGCTAACTGCAAGATTACGGTTGTAGGTCTAGGACTCCCTAGACCTAACTTTCTGAATACCGAAGATGGCATCAGATTTATGCTCGCCCCCAAGTCACACAATCCACGAGCTCAGATACTCTGCCCAATTGTAAGCTGGATAGTAAAACTTCCAGGGTCTTTTAGCTTCGTAGGCAGTCTATTTTGGATCCGGGAAGTGCATTCCTCCGTCAAAGCTACCGTGGCATACTCAGTCAGACGACTTTTGTTGGCCACAATGTCTTTAATATATTTCGCATATTTTGGCACTCCCTGCAAGACATCAACAAGAGGTAAATTAACATGTACCTGTTTAAGCACCTCCATAAATTTCTTGAAACACGCCTCCTCCTTGTGTTTCTTGAGTCGTTGAGGGAACGGGGGTGGAGGCTTTTCTGATTCAGCTTCTTCGGTCTTCCCCTTATCCGCAAGTTGCTCTCCCTCAACATCTGATGCTCCTGACTTTTGAGGCGGTCTTTCCGGTTCTACCTCCTTCAGCTGCAAACCACTCCTCGTGGTCACTGCATTTACCTACTTCGGATTAGGATCCGTGTCACTAGGCAGTCCTCCTCTGGGTCTTGTGTTTTGGGCACTAGAAAATTGCCCAAATTGATACTCAAGAGCCTTGGTCGCTAATTGATTATTCTTCACTTCGGCTGCAAATTTAACATAGTCAGCCAGCAATTGCGCCTAATTAGCGATCATGGTCTTGAACATTTCTTCAATGGTCGGTGATGGTGGTGGAGGAGGGGCATTATGATTTCTGAATTGAGATTGGTAGTTCTGTTGCCCTCCTTGATTCCTGTGCATACCCTGACCCGAACTTTGGCCTTGTTGGTTGTTGCTACCCCGCGAAAAATTTGGATGGTTCCTCCAATTTGAGTTGTAGCCACTACCAAACTGCTGCTGATTTCTCTGTGCATTGCCCACAAAGTTAACAGAATCTGGGTTTGCTCCACAGCACTCAGCTGAATGCTCACTTCTACCACACACTTCACACCATATTTGCTGGACCGCATTGACTGAAGCTGAAGGCTGGTTCAAATTCATGTTGCTGAAGTGGTTGTTCAACTAATTCTGCAAGGCAGCTATCTATGCAGCGATAGCTGTAAATCCATCCACTTCAAGCACTCCTACTGCTTTTCTTGCTCCACCTCAAGATGAATCTGCATTCCATTCTGGATTGCCCTGTGAAATTCGGTTGAGCAAAGTGTACAGCTCCTCATAAGTCTTTTCCAGCGCTTGCCCTCCAGTTGCTGAGTCTAACAAAATTTTAGTATGGGGTTCCAAACCCTCAATAAATGTGTGTACCAACACCTCATTGGACTGATGATGAGGAGGACAGTCCCGCAACATGGATTTAAATCTTTCCCAGGCTTGATATAAATTTTCTCCCTCCCTCTGTTTGAAACTTAGAATTTGACTTCTAAGTCTGGCTGTTTTACCAGAGGGAAAAAATCTTATCAAGAACTTTCATGCTAGATCATCCCACGTTGATATAGAATTTGGTGGTTCAGCTTTTAACCACCTCTTGGCTTCACCAAGTAAGGAAAACGGAAATAGGGTGAGCCGAACATAATTAGGTGACACTCCAGCGGGTATATAAGTGTCACTTATCTCCAAAAAATTCTGGAGATGTTGTTGTGGGTCTTCTTGAGGGAGACCGGTAAATTGCCTGCTTGTGTGCAAAAGTTGCACCATATTCTGCTTTAATTCAAATCTCCCTCCAGGCTCTGGTTTGCGGATACTTGAATGTACATTGTTGGCATGTGGGATTGCCACCTCGCGAACCGGCCTTGCTGCTGCTTCGTCGGGCACTAACACTGCCCTCACAATCGGTGGATTTTGTTGCTCCATAATAGACTGTCTGAGCAACTGCAGCTTCTTTTGTAGAGCTTCTCTGCGTTTTCTATGAAATTCACGTTCAGGCTCTATATAAGATTCCACCAGCTCCTTGTCCTTTGCCAGTGTTCACAGAAATCAAGTCTGCAAAATACAGGCTAAGACCAAGTTGTCAACACTTAAGAAAATAAAATAAAAATACAATAAATTTACACTTAATACAATTTCACCAATTGCCTAGTCTCCCCGGCAACGGCGCCAAAAACTTGCTCGGTGGTTCGTAAGGGGTTAAAAACCGACACGCAAGTGCACGTGGTCAAACAAGTAGTAAGTGGCTTTAGTAAGCCAAGTATCAATCCACGGAGACTCTGGATAAGTAAAATTGCTCAAGTATACTATATTCTATCTTACTTCTAAATATTCTGACAACAACGTAACCAAAAGTTAAATAATTTTTGTTATAAATTATATACTAAAACTATTAACAAATATTTACTTTGAATTGAAACTATGGATATGAGCATGCCAAGGTTAAGAACAAGTAATGAACTTGATTATCATCATAATTCGGTTATTGTTCTCTTCTAGTTGCTAGCCAAGAACATTAGCCAAGAGATTAAAACTCTCGTATTTAATCTCACTTAAGAATCATAAACCATCCATCTACATTTCTGTGATCAAATGCAATCTATGACCTAGCAATACAATTCCGGTTCCTAAATTGACTAATACGGCTTTCAAGTATATTTCTATCAGGAAAGCACATCAAAACCCAATTTTCCCAAATCAAGTTAAGAACAATACCCTATTAATTCACAACTTTCCAATTTCGTGCTCTCTCGAGTGAAATCGGACTTTTTAGATGTACATTAATGTCGGCCACACACTAATGCAGTAGAAACAAGAATTAATAGAACAACATAGAAGAAGAAGATGAAAAACCATACAATTCAATAATCAAAATTCATCACCATTGTTCATAACCTCAGCAAGGAAGAGAATTAGCCACTCATTTGTGGATTAATCATCCTGAAACAAGTGTTAATCATACAAACAATTGATTGAAAGAAGAAAGAAAGGGAGAAAAACCCTTAGCTTTTTCGTCCCTCAACTGCCTGTAACCCACGTCCTTGTTCCACCAAGTCTGAATTAGAAAATAAGCCTAAGTGTTCTATTTATACTATTGATAATTTTTCCTGGAATAACAAGTAACGTGTCACGGAGGCCAATGCGGAGCACTGCCTCCGTGACACAGCGTGGACGCGGACCCTCATTGGAAATCCAGGGTCCGGGAATATAGCCTCAACGTGGCACGGCATGCAACGCGGAGGCTTGCCTCCGTGCCACGGAACTGTCGCGAGGCTTCACTGGAAATTGCCAAATTAATTCATCCTCCATGCAGTGTGCCTCCGCGATGGTAGCGTGGCACGGCTCCATCACGGAGCCCCTTTACATTGTGCATTCCAATGTCTTTTCCGTGCTCGCATCCAAGTCCAACTTCGATATTGTTCCAACATGCATTTTAGCTCCTCAAAATCATGTTTTACCTACAAAACAATGCTAATCATGTTGGTTAGTATAAATTCACATTTTATTACCAATTACATGAAAATGTATACACATTGCACAACAAACAAGGCGAAAATGATACGTTTGAGTATCACTTGGGCATATAAATCTGCCCAAGATCAGGTCGCACAGCATCAGCCAGTGGCACTCATAGTTATAGAGTCTTCGGGAGGACTAGGTAGTTCGAGGGTTCGAGAGTTCCTTTCACTGAGTCCCCCACAGTTTACGGGGGACGGACCGAGATGAGTCCCGTAGGAATTTTTGGACCAGCTGCAGCGGATCTTTAGAGTAATGCATGTTACCGTTGCAGAATCAGTTGAGTTAGCGGTATTTCAACTATGGAACATAGAACTATTATTGTGTGAGAGTTGGGAAAGGTCCCGAGGTAGAGATGTTCCCCCTCTGACTTGGTCCAACTTTTCAGAGGCCTTTTTAGATCATTATTTGCCGCGGGAGATCCGATAGGCCCGGGTAGATCAGTTTTTGCATCTGGAGTAGGGATCGATGAGTGTTCGGGAGTATGCTATGAGGTTTGATTCCCTGGCTCGATATGCACCAACTTTTGTAAATACCATGCCAGCCAGGGTGCATCGGTATATCATGGGATTGAATCCGGAATATGTAGAGACTTGTATTACAGCTACTCTATGAGAGGACATGGATATTTCTCGTGTTCAAGAATTTGCTCAAAATATTGTGGGGATCAGACAGCGGCAGCAAGAGTTAGAAAGAATAAATCAGGAGTAGCGCCACAGGGCTAGACCGAGTGATGTGCAGGAAGAATTTCATGGCGGACCTAAGCCAAGACTGTCAGGTAGACCACCCAAACCCCTACCTCTACAGCAGTAGCAGGGTAGTAGATTAGGTCGTCGGGGGCAGTCAGGACCCAACGATAGTTCACGACCATCACGCTCACAGCAGAGGGGGTTAGAGCAGAGTAGATTTACCGTGACACTTTTCCCTATTTGTTGTCGCCGTCATCCTAGGGCATGTAGGTATGCATCTTCTGCGTGTTACATCTGCGGGTAGGAGGGTCACCAGATGAGAGACTGTCCAGCCAGGGGTCATAGTGATCGGGACCGACAAGACAGATCTTCAGTAGGGTCACGTGCCCCAACATCTCCAGCGGGGCATAGGCCCTCAGCTCTATCCGGCAGAGGCCAAGGCAAACCAGGGGCATCTTGCTTAGGCACCAGTCTAGATTGCACTTATGCTTTACCAGGACGACATGAGTCAGAGTCATCGCCGGATGTGGTGACAGGTATGATGGACATCTGGTCTCATTCCATCTATGTCTTGATAGACCCAGGCTCCACATTGTCTTATGTTACACCGTTAGTGGCCCGGAAGTTCGGTATTATACCAGAATTGCTTCAGCGACCTTTTTTAGTGTCTACCCTCATTGGTGATTCCATCATAGCCAAGAGGATCTATCGGGGGTGCACAGTAGAGGTTGTTGGTCGCCAGACGTTGGCAATTTTGGTAGAATTATGAATGATAGACTTTGATGCAATTATGGGTATAGATTGGCTAGCACCATGTTATGCCAATCTATAATGTTGGACCAAAACTTGCCGATTCCACTTTTCAAGGGAGGTAGTAAGAGAGTGGAAAGGTAATTCAGCCACGCCAAAAGGTAGGTTTATTTCCTATCTTCGGGCGAGGAAGTTAATAGCAAAGGGTTGCATCTATCATATTGTCAAGGTTCAGGATGTCCAAGCCGAGTCCCTAACTCTCCAGTCCATTCCAGTAGTCAATGAATTTCTAGACATATTCCCAGATGAACTTCCTGGTATTCCCCCAGAATGGGAGATCGATAATGCAATTGATTTATTACCAGGTACTCAGCCTATCTCCATCCCTCTGTACCGAATGGCTCCTGCCAAGCTCAGAGAATTGAAGGAACAGTTCAAAGATTTGTTAGATAAGGGCTTCATCAGGCCAAGTACTTCACCGTGAGGTGCGCCAGTCTATTTGTCAGAAAGAAGGATGGCTCCCTCCGCATGTGTATAAACTACCAGCAACTAAATAAAGTCACCATCAAGAATAAATACCCAGTTCCTAGAATAGATGACTTGTTTGACCAGTTACAGGGAGCAAAGTACTTCTCAAAAATTGACTTGAGATCTGGGTATCATCAAGTTTGGATTCGAGAGAGGGACATCCCAAAAACTGCTTTAAGGACGAGGTATGGCCACTTCGAATTTTTAGTCATGTCCTTTGGACTGACGAATTCTCCTGCAATGTTCATGGATTTGATGAACAGCATCTTCAGGTCATATCTAGACTTGTTTGTGATAGTGTTTATTAATGATATTATGGTATATTCCCGTTCAGAAGCAGAACATCGGGATCATTTTCAAACGGTGCTCCAAATTCACAAAGATCGCCAGATGTATGTGAAATTTTCTAAATGTGAGTTTTGGCTGAATTAAGTGCCCTTTTTGGGTCACATTGTGTTAGAAAATGGTATTCAGGTAGATTCACAGAAGATCGAGGCAGTAAATACATGGCCTAGACCTACCACCCCGATTGAGGTACGTAGTTTCTTGGGGTTAGCCGGATATTACAGAAGGTTTGTAGAGGGTTTTTCTATTCTATCAGCACCCTTGACCAAGTTAACTCAAAAAGAAGCTAAATGTCACTGGACTGAAGCATGTGAATAGAGCTTCCAGGAGTTGAAAAATAGGTTAACATCAGCACCACTATTAGCTTTGCCAAAAGGATTAGAGGGTTATGCAATGTACTGTGATGCTTTGGGTGTCGGTTTAGGATGTGTTCTAATGTAACATGGTAAGGTAATTACTTAATCTTCAAGATAGTTAAGGAAGCATGAAAGGAACTCCCCACCCCTGACCTGGAATTGGCTGCAGTAATTCATGCCTTGAAAATATTGAGGCACTATCTGTATAGCATCCACGTAGATATTTTTACTGATCATAAGAGCCTCTAGTACATTTTTACACAAAGAATTGAATCTGCAGTAGTGTCGCTAGTTAGAACCGTTGAAGGATTATGATATGAACATTTTATATCACCCAGGGAAGGTCAACATTGTAGCAGATGCCCTCAACCGCAAATCCATGGGAAGTTTGGCATACTTCAAGCCCAAACAGCGGGAACTGGCCCGAGAATTGCATCAGTTAGCCAGTTTGGTCATCCGAACAGTAGACTCGGGAGACAGTGGAGCAGTGATCCAGAATACTGTGATATCATCCTTGGTTATAGAGGTGAAAGAACGGCAATATGAAGACCTAACCTGGTCTAACTCAGAGATAAAGCTCAACAAGGGGAAGTATCAGCTTTTGAAGTAACTCTAGCAGGGTCTTGAGAGATAGGGGTCGTCTCTGTGTTCCAAATGTGGTAGGACTTCGCCAACAGATCATGGCAAAGGTATATTCTCGTTATTCTCTTCACCCAGGTTCAACAAATATGTATCATCACATAAAAGAAATTTACTAGTGGCCGGGAATGAAGAAGGAGGTAGCAGAATTTGTAGCAGAATGTCCTAATTGCCAGCAGGTGAAGGCGAAACATCAAAAGCTCAGCGTATTGACATAGGAAATAGTAGTGCCTATGTGGAAATGGAAAGCAATCAACATGGATTTTTTGACCTAATTACCCAATACCAGAAGCAGATTGATTCCATCTCGGTGATTATTGACAGATTGATGAAGTCAACTCATTTTTTGTTAGTCAGGGCTACCTTCTCAGCCAAGGACTATGTTGAGCCGTATATCAGAGAGATAGATTGATTGCATGGTGTTCCAGTATCAATTATTTCTGACAAAGGGGCGCAGTTCACAACTAACTTTTGAAAGTCCTTTCAGAAGGATCTGGGGACACAGGTTAACCTGAGTACAGCCTTCCATCCTCAAATAGATGGGTAGGAAGAACGTACAATTCAGACGCCCGAAGATATGTTACGGGCATGCGTGTTAGACTTCGGAGGTAGTTGGGATAAGCATTTACCCCTTATTGAATTCTCTTACAATAATAGTTATCATTCAGCAATCCAGATGGCACCTTATGAGGCCTTATATGGGAGAAAATGTAGGTCCCTAGTTGGTCGGTGCGAGCTACGAGAATCTGGGTTAATTGGACCATAAATAATCCACCAGTCAGACGAGAAGGCGAAGCTTATTAGAATACGCCTGCTGACAGCTCAGAGCTGCCAGAAATCTTCCGCTGATGTACGGCGTGGAAACCTGGAGTTCGATGTTGGTGACTGGATATTTTTGAAAGTTTCACCGATGAAGGGCGTGATGAGATTTGGTAAAAAGGGAAATATTAGCTCAAGATTTATAGGACCGTACCGAATCCTCCAGAGAATAGGCTAGGTGGCATATGAGCTAGAACTGCCTCCAGAGTTTGAATCTGTTCACCCGATCTTTCATGTGTCAATATTACGAAAGTGCATAGAAGATTCATCCCAAATTATGCCAGTTGAGGATGTCCAGATTACTGAGGAGTTTGCCAATGAAGAGGTTCTAGTAGCCATATTAGACCGGCAGATCCGTAGGTTGAGGATTAAAGATGTCGCCTATGTTAAGGTATTGTGGAGGAATAGGAATAGAGAAGAGATGACCTGGGAAGTTGAGGACGATATGAGATCCAGATATCCTCATTCTTTTCAGGCTTAGTCCAGACCATGCGGTTGAGGTAAATTCTTGATTCCGTTTTGTTTTAAGATTTGCATTAGACATATTGCTCAGTTGACTACAATTGTGTTGTGAAATAGTTGTTATAGTGTTATGTGAATTGCCTGTGTTGGACTTTTCTGCATTTCAGTATTTCCAGATAGTCCATATTACAGGGGAGACTCTGCCGAAATTTTTCCTAAACAATAGTTAAGAGAGTTAAACTCCTCTAAATTGTGGACGAATGTTCCTAAGAGGGGGAGGATGCTACACCCCGTAAAAGTTAACCATTAGTAAGCGTACACGTGGATTTGAGGTAAATAAATAGAGTACGATGTGTGTAGAAAAGCCTCGAAATTTGTGTTGAGCGAGGCCAGGCCGCAAGGGCCAGCGCGACGCACCAGCACACTAATGCCTTGGGCAGCATGGCGTGCCAGCCCTCTTGGCGAGTTTAGGGGTGTGACACGGGGCATAGTTGGAGCGATGGGTGGCATGGGGCGCCCCCCTTCCATCACCCTAGCATGTATATAAGTCCCTCCCTTCAAGTTTAAATCATTTCTTAAGAACTTATTCGGCCAGAGAGTGAGAGACATGAAGAATTCGAGTTATTTTCGCCCGTTTACACTATCAAATGCCGTTCAAATTCAAATTAACTTCAGGTATCAAAGTTTAAGGCCGCGGGGAGTTTTACTACGAAGTTATTTTTGTGAAATTCGCTAGGCAAATTGTAGCCCCGCCGAGCAAAAATTTATCAGAATTGCTCCAAACTAATTTCTACATGATCACAGGCTTCAAGTAAGCATTTCTCCCTTCTGAACCTTTGAGAAATTATATATTTTTGGCCGTGTTCCATTAAGTTGAAGTATAGTTAATATTTATATAGAAAGTTATCATTTTGCCGAATTTAGTATTAAAAATAGTCTCATTCTCCCAGTAATATGATTATAGTTGGAAAGAGTTGTTGAGTATGATTTGAAACTCGCCAGTTAATCAGAGATCGGCGATCCAGTCATGTTAAGGCAAATTCGTTCAGCAATTTAGTTTATTCAGCACTATAATTTAGTTTTAATCCCACTAAGAAAGCCAGAGGAATATCTATTGTGATTAGAAGTTGTTATTAACTGACACCAGTATTCCAGATTTAGATGGGGATTGACTTTCCCCTGTATAGCCTTCCATAACCAACCCCAGGATTAATAGCTGTGTCGACGCCCACCAGGGGTGAGATGACGTTGCTCCAAAGAGTGGTATGCTATCCGCAAGGGACGAAGATGGGGTCCAAGGTCCTCATATAGTCCATTCCATGGTTGGACTAGTTTTGTGCCGATCGGCACTACACCACACCCCCTGTTGAGCCTGGTGCCGGGGGTGCTGATATCAAATATCAAAAGTCCACCTGACTCAGACACAGCTACAGTTCAGGGGCCGAGCGGGCTCAACTGTAGACCCAAGAGAATGGTAGGACGGCTATGGTTATTAGATGACTCACTATGACCTTGTTAGGGGTATATAGATTGAATTGTACTCATCAGGGCTTATGGGGGCCAGGTACGGTTCTTGTTTGCATTAGTTACTAGTAGATTAGATAGCAGGAAGTTCAGATATTCAGGTAGTATTTCTATCCCTTCTTTTCGGTTACTTTCTGTTCATTAAGTTATTTATAGTTTCTGCCTTACATATTCAATACATATTGTAAAGATGCCCTTCTTGGGGCCCTGCATTACTTGCCTAAGGATGTGGATAGATGCAGATTAGGATCTTTGTAGTTTTCATCCAGATTAGCAGTGCAGTCGGCTCCTTTCCTCCGGAGCTCATAGTTAGAAAGGTTGATTCTCCTTTTGTTTGTATAGTTTATGGGTAGGTCGGGGCCCTGTCTCGACCATTATATCACTCCTAGAGACTTATAGATTGTTTCTAATTTCCCATGGTTAGTTATTCTGGGCCGTGTAGGGCCCATATGTGTTTTATCTTGCATGTTGGTCGTGTGGGGCCTTGTTTAGCTGTTAGTTAGCGGCCTTGCCGGCCATAGCATAGTGTATGATGGATTTACTTTAGAGTCATAACTAGACATCATGATGGTCTTGTCAGCCCGCATAGGATTCCCTACTATTATTTGTTTCTGGGTAGCTGTTTTCTTTTACTGGAGGCTATAAGGCTTTGTCGGCTGGGGGCTGTGTTTAAAACCAAGATATAGCTCGTGGTTTTCTTGATTTGAGATTTAGTGTTAGTCATGAACCATAGGTGCATAATCTCAATCTGGCCAGTTTAGACCCTAGTAGGGCAACAGGGACCAGTCATGCCTCCCAAGGTGGGATGTGACACTGCAGTGGAGTGAAACCGCCGGTTACAGGTTGAAACTAACCAGTTAAACGAGAATTGGCATTCGAGGTATGTTAAGGCTTATCCCTTGGGCAAGTTATTCTCGTCATATAACGATACGACCTATGCTCTTGAACGTAGATAACGATCTTACATGTTGTAATTAGGTGCTTCTAGTAGATAAGAATCATTTATGTGGTGACTAGTTGCTAGAAAGCGTATTGAGAATATATTGCAGTACCCCTCTTCGAGGAAGAGTACATTAAGTGTGACTCAGGCTAGAAGTGTCATAGAAACTCCTCTATCTTCTATTCACCGTATTCGTAAGATTCCGATGTTTTGCTGTCATACCAAGTCCTTAGAACTTTATGGTTAACTATTGGGCCTTATTTGGTAAGTTGGATAGCATCAAACGCAGCCGAGCGATATAACCTTCAGTTTGACACCGTATTGTCAGTAAAGCTCGCCTAGAGGCTATTGGTGTACCTTAACACCTCCTGGGCCAGAAATTTGGATAAAACGGTCATACTTTAGAGTCCACGGCACCAGGTTGCCTAGTGAACTGAGTGACAGCCTGCCATCTAGTTAGGTACTACTAGCGACTGCTAGTTTTAATCGACTTAGTACTTGTCATACAAGTCACCTAGGAAGTCATCCCAGTTGTACAAGTCAGGAAGACCCATGGGTACCCTAAGGAAGGAACCTTATTAGTAATTGAATGCAGGGCCAACGTCCCAGCCTACTCTTATAAGATACACAGATATAGTTGTTGTGAGTGTAAGTCTAGATAGTCTTACCTACGAGGTTAAAAATCATCCAGTAAAGACATATGAAATTTGAACAGACCAAGTTAATGTCTAAGGGATTAAAATCATGTTAGTACAATATTACCTTTAGAATAAGAATTATAGAAAGCTATCTGTGGAAAATTAGGGGCTGACTGCTCAAGAGCATGTCCGATGAATAGTAGCCCTACAGTTGTTCTAAGAAAAAGAAACCATGTAGTTGGACATTTGCGACCCTACAGTTTGCTCATGAGTTATCATTGTCCTAGCATGACATCTAGAGTATTGTTTAGGCAACTCCAGATCTCACCCTATCCGGTCTAGACCATTAGAGATTATGATCATTGTAAAGATCCTCTAATCAGATGTAGGCACACAGTGTGTGCCTTTCGGCAGTTATGCGGACTACCATTGGGGCGAGTAGCGGTCGTGTTAGACTATAGGAGCTAGCTACACCTTTTGAGTGGCTAGATTGAAACTAGAATTTAGTGTATTAGTTGCGATTGACCCCACCAAGGATAGCCTTCCATTGACCAACTCCAGGGTTGCTAACTGTGTCATTGCCTACGGGGCTATATGATGTTGCTCATAGGAGCTATATGATGTTGCTCCAAGGAGGTATGTGATGTCCCAAGGGACTATATTCAGGCCCAAGGTCCATATTACAGTCCATCCATAAATGGACTTCTACTTTTATGTCGTATTAGCATCACTGACCCTCTATGGAGCCTTGTATGTCCATGGTGCAGTTACAGGAGCCCATCGGGCTCAAACACTGTTATAGGAGTCCAAAGGGCTCAAATGTAGACCCAGAAGCTAGGTAGGTTATCTATAGCACTAGTAGAATCATAAGAACCTGGATAGGGGTATATAGATTGAATTTCACTTACCAGGGCTTTTGGGGGCCCCGGTAGGTTGTTTCTGTATTGCTTGCACCTTCCAGAATTATGAGGGCCAGGTTAGGTTCTTGTTTGTATGCTTGCTTGTTACCTGTAGTCTATGAATGTATAGTCGTACTGTTTCATCTCATATACGTGTAGTGCTTTACTTGATTGAGGTTATGAATAAGAAAGCTTACAGGTTAACTACTGCCCCTTCTTGCTATTCACTTTCAGTTCTTTATCAGTTTCTTTTCAGTCTTATTTACTTCCTTACCTAATTGGTACATATTGTACTGACGCCCAACTATAGGGCACTGCATACTTGCCTGCAGGTTTAGACAGACTGATTGCGGGGTCTCCTAGAAGCTATTCAGAGTTGGCAGTTTGTCTAGCTCCTTTCATTCAAAGTTGCCAAGTTGTAGAGGTTTATCTGTCTTTTATTTGTATAGCATTTGGGTAGGCCAGGGCCCTGTCTCGACCAATATTTTCACTCATAGAGGCTTGCAGGCTACAATCTTTAGTTAGTTGGTTGTTGTTGGCCGTGTGGGGCCTATGCATGTCTTATTTTGTTTGTTGGCCATGTGGGGCCTAGTTTAGCTAGTTAGTTAGCATCCTTGTCGGTGATAGTACGAATATGACTACCTATTTTCATTCCATTATAACTAGATAGGTGGTCTTGTCAGCCCCATAGGATCCATTTACTATTGTGTTGCTAGGTTAGTTGTTTTCTATTATAGGTGTTGCGTGGCCTTGTCGGCCTGAGGCTGTGTTTACAGCCTAGATTTAGCAATTTGTTTTCTTGGTTTTTTAGTTGCTGGTAGGCACCAGAGGTGCGTATGGCCAACAAGGTCAGCCCAGATCCCAGTGTTGCATTAGGTTCCAGTCATGTCCCCCTAAGGTGGGGCGTGATAGAAGCTCCCAAATAATATGATCATACCTATGTTGGCATGTAGTTTTGAGGCATAGGGTTGACTGAACCCTTATCCTGCTCGGTGCTAGACACTACTCACAAAAACATGCATAGGCTCTGCATTGTTTTTCAATGAAGCTGAACTATCGTCTTGGGATGAAGTTGAATCATAACAATACATGCATAATCTTAAAATATATCATGAGGATCCTTGACTTAAAGCATACAACAAGCTGAAAAGCGAGAGTCTAGACTCCAAAACCATGTGGTAAGTTAATAACATGAAATTGGAGTAAATCATGAAAATATACTTGATCATATGAAATTGCCCAAACTTATACATGCTTTGGTATAGTCAAAATCATGGATATAAATATGGGTATTTCTAAATCATACTTTCATCATATACATCTCATCATACATGAAAACATAGATCATAATCTCAACCTTTCATAAAATTTCATAATTCGACATTATGATTGTAAGACTTTGAATTCATAATTTGTAATTGAAAACATTATAAAACATGCCCATGAATCTTTAAATAACAATAGAAACATGAAGAGAATTTACCCATGATAGATACTTAGATATTTCACAAATTGGGTTAAAATCTCATAGATTCATCAACTTAGAATCACATGAATTTAGGAGAGAATTTGGGCATGAGAGTGAAGGAATACTCCCATTCATAACCCTACATACCTGGGCACTTTGAATTTCACAACCCCTCTTGAAAAACCAAGTGAATTGAGGAAGAACCTTAAGAATCTTTTAGTTTGATCTTCAATGGACTCCTTGATCTTGCATGCATGGAATGGGGAGGTTTAGAATAGGCTAAGTATCCTTAAAACCCTTCTAACTGAGCTTAAAATGATGTAGTTTAGGTCTTAGAAACTTATGAATTATGGAAAAGCCCTTAATAAATTCGCAGGAAAATCACACTGGCAGTCCTAACGAGGGATTGGATGAGTCGTTACCAAGGAGGATGACTCATTCCTGCTCCCATCTCCAACACTAGAAAACATTACTCTGCTAGTCAGCACGAGGGACACCACGACTCGTGGTGACCCAATCATTGGGAACACTTCCAAAAATTCAACATCTATGTCAGCTTTTGGCCACGACCAACTTAACGACTCGTTGCCCTATCCAAGAGTCGTTGCTTCTCTTGTGGTCAACCCCCAGACCAAAAAACATAGCCAAATCCCCCTCCACTTTACGAGTCACTTAATGACTCGTGAAGTCTCTTCACGGGTCACTAGATGACTCGTCCTATAACCTGGTGTAGAATTTCCTATTTTTTCCGTTTGTACCTTCAGGTTTGATCTTAGGACTTTTGGGGTATTACAGTATGTCACATTCTTTGACCTTAAGCTGATGATATCCTGACCTAAGATCTACCTTGGAGAAACAACAAGCTCCCTTAAGCTAGTCGAACAAGTTATCAGTCCTGGGCAGAGGATACCTGTTCTTGACTGTGACCTTGTTCAGCTGATGGTAGTCGATGCACATCATGAGTGTGCCATCTTTCTTTCGCACAAACAATACTGGAGCATCCCACGGAGAGATGATGGGTCTAATAAAGCCCTTATCTAAAAGGTCTTTCAATTATTCCTTCAACTCCTTAAGTCCAGCTGGAGCCACTCTGAAAGGAGGTATAGAGATGGGTTGGGTGTTTGGAAGAAGGTCTATGTCGAAGTCTATTTCCCGCTCTATAGGGACACTGGAAAGATCTTCGGGAAAGACATCAGGAAACTCGCAAACAACTGAAACTGACTGAATAAAAGGGTCTCGAAACATGAATCTCTGAACCTAACTACTAAGTGATATATGTACCCCTTCGAGATCATTTTTCTAGTCTTAATGTAGGAAATAAACTGACCCTTAGGTGCTAAAACACTACCCTTTCATTCTAAGGCTGGCTCGTTAGGACATTGAAACCTGACGACTCTAGTTCTGCAATCGACTGAGGCATAATAGGAAGGTAACCAATCCATGTCAAGAATAAGGTTGAAGTCTACCATGTCTAGCTCTACTATATAAACTGGGATAATTTACTAAACACTAAGATTGGGCAATTCCTACACACCCGGCTGGCCCTAACTGACTCTCCAACTTGGGTAGAAACTAAGAACGGATTGGAGAGAATTTATGGACTAATAGAAAACTGAATGGAAATATATGGAGTCATGAAGGAAAGTGTGGCTCCTGGATCTAACAAAGCATATACATCAATGTGGAAAAGGTGCAACATAACCATAACCATATCAGGTGAGTTCTCTTGATCCTAACGAGAAGACAAAGCATAAAAACGATTTTGGCGCTGGTAGACACCCACACATAAAGTAGTACCCTGCTGAGCTGGATGACCTATTGGGGATGTTGAGGTAGTATATTGTGTCCTCCCCCGTCCTGCTGATGGACAATCTCTTAAATTGTGACCCAATTGGCCACATCCAAAGCAACCATCCTTGCCCATGCGGAACTCAGCTAGATTGTTCTTGCCACTTGTAGGACAAGTTTGAAATGAGTGGCTACTGGAAACGTGACTATGGTACTGGGAGCCTGATGGTACACCATTTTGGTCCTTATAGAACTAGAAAGAAGGGGCACTGGCTGATGAGGATGTTGGAGGTCTCTGCTGCTGCTGCTATGGGTGACTACCTCCACCTGACCTCTATTGGTCATACGCAAATTGGCCTATTCTCACTTGTTTGTTCTCCCTCTCAATATCCTTCATCTTCTCCACCTCTATCTATTGTGGCATGAATGATGAGGCTAGAGAGGTCTATGTTCTTGATAGGCATCGCAGTTCTTCATTCCTTAACCACCAAATCAGAAACTCCATTAACAAATTTGAGCATACAAGCCCTCAGCTCAGATTCCAATGCATACTCCTCGGCGGTCATATTATTCTACCTAAGATTCATGAATTCAGCAACCTTAGTTTCCTCAACACCTAAGGAAAGTACCTGTCCAGGAATGTTATAGCGAAATTATCCCATTCTACCGAACCTGCTTCATTTGGCCTTCCCTCCTTCCACTACTTGTACTAAATTTGAGCCACCCCTTTCAACTTGTAGGTAGCCAGATCGGCACTCTCTACAAAACTAACAACCATAATTTGGGTGATCTTTTGCACCTTATATACAAACTCTTATGGGTTTGTATCAACATTAGACCCATGGAATGCCGGAAGGTTCATCCGTGTGAAATCCTAGACCCTGGCCGCAGCTTCAGACCCATTGGTGTTGACTGGAACCACTATCTACTAGTTGACCTGACTTGTCATTTCCTAAGCTAGCATTTGAATCATCTCTCGAAATTTCCACAGGAGACACCTAGTCGTCCTGAGAGGCTGTGTGAGTTGGTGGGGCTGGCTGGTTAGCATTTCCGGTCCTTCTTCCATTTCCTCTTTTTAGAGGCATTGTTATCGCTGAAAAGAAATAAGCATGAGTTTGGAGGACATTTTTTAGATTGGCTCAACGTACGATAAGGATCATGAACAAAAGGGAAAATTTCCTGATAACGTCTTGTAGCCTCCCCTTCGTAAGTGTGACACTCTTTACACCCATGAAAAGGACTCTACTTGATGCGGCTTTCAAACATCCTAGGATACTCCAAACCCAGGACTCTGATACCAAGTTTGTGGCAACCCGAGTCTATACCTTAGATGCAATATGATACTTGGAGCCACAAGTGACCCCAAGCTAATCCATGGCTTAACATCACACTGGTATGCTGAACTAAACATAAGCGGAAGCTGTGAAAAGAAAAAATCAAACTAAATAGACTTTTTTGAATAGAGGAAATATCTTATAAGATATCAAAATATTTATGCGACAACTGCAAAACATACTAAATAATACTTTTTCTGAAAGCCATCTAAGAACGGACGAGTTATTGGGACAAGCACCCAGCTAACTCTAAAGTCTAACTCAAGGAAACTGAACTTAAAAGATACTTTCGTCCTTGGAAGATGAGAATTCACCAATAACACTACTACTAAAATCGTCAGAGGGAATCACTGGTGATGCTGTGACTGGGAACCTGCACCTATATCATAAGATAGTATAGCACGAAAAATATTTATAAGTACTTTGAATGTACCGAGTATGTGTGATATAAGTAAAAAGTAGTAATACGCAACTGAAATGATAAACATAGATTATAACTATACCAGTGCAACACAGGTACTAACTGAGGATCATAGGTATATCCTGTAATCTGAATAAAGTGATATGAACTAAATCTTAGACTATACTGAACTAAACTATATTGATAAATGGGAGAGTCTATAACTGACATATAACCACGTGAGCTAGACGTGGAGTCTGATGTATACACCCCATCGGTGAGAGCCTACTGTACCTTGCTAAAGTATGGTGGATGAGCTAGGTGATCACTATTTGAGGCATGTTCTGGGCTAATGACGTACGGTGGCAACGTAGTTCTGGGAACATGGGTGCATTGAACCCCAACCCACTCGGTGCTAAGTCCTACTTCCACTGGAAACCCTAACTCGGACTACTAGGCTGATAGAACAAACCTCATGTCCTAAGACTTATGTCAGGAATACTTATTTGGAAGTACCCTGAGAGTCTAAAGGACCTGATAACTGAAAACTAAGTGTTCTAACACTGGCCGGAGCTGCTTTGTCTGAGAGTGTCATAACCGGAACAACTGATGGATGATAATTGAGACTATGGAGTTTTACTGAACTCCTCAAGAGACTGAACATAGTCAAACTAATTAGATAATATTTCTATAAGGCACAAGGAGAGCTAAGTATTGACTGAGACTGAAAAGCATTAAGCTAACTATGGTTCACATAACTGTACTATGATGGTGATTAGAAGAACTATTAGAATCAAGCAACATTCGTACCTGGACAATTAATGCAAGACTCTTTCAATTACATTCCAACATTAGGGATAAAACATATATTTCTTGGAAAAGATATCAACATGAATCATAGCTGGTAATAACCTTCTAGAATCACAAGAGTTATAACAAGAAAGAAGTTCATAATCTAACTAAAGAACAACCCTAGTTTTGATCCTAAAAGGGCTAGAACTGATAAGGTTTCTATAAGGTTATTGGGGCATTAGGGAAGAGCAATTCCCTTATTGAAATCCCACATACCTGGAGGAGAATTCCTTGAAAGAATCTTAAGAATCTGAGAAGGAAATCTGCAAGCACTATCTTTTGCTCTGAGATGAACTGTCTGAGTTCTTCGTAATTCTTCTAATTGAAGTTTCATTGAAGTTTTCCACGAGAGCCTACTACGACTCGTACCAGCTTACCATGAGTCATACCATGACTCGTGGTTAGCCAAAATTTTCCTAACCATTTTTCTGAACATTTCTACGATCGGTTAATAAGATTCGTACCATAATAGTACGAGTCTTAACATTAATTCTTGGTTTCTCAAGTCACATTAGTTGATCACCTCCACCCTCATGCTACGAGTCTAGCTATGGCTCGTACCTTTATATTACGAGTCGTACTATGGCTCATACTGTGATCATTTTCCCAGTTTTCTATATTATCAAGCTTTAAATAACAAGGCTAGTCTTAGGATGTTTTTGGGTATTACATGAGGGATTTCGTGATGGATCATTTCCTTCTATAGCTGTTGCTGATTCAACTTTCCCTTTACAATGATTTTGCTAAGTCTTTTTGTAACGGATCTTTTCCTTCTGTAGTTTCTGCCGAGTCAACTTTCCATGTAGAAAGCTTATCCATTATATTGGGTTCGATTTCAATCCTTAGTTTTGATACCTGCACTAAAAATGAATTATTGATTTTTTATCATTAAAATATTTTTAGGATTAGGTTTAATATAAGTAAAATAAAAATATTCAAAAAATATAATGTATTTTTCAAGTGTATCAAATCTGTAGGTGCTAGTCTTAGGGCCTTTTAGGAATAAACTTTTATTCTTGTTGACCTTTTGACGTGTGGTTTTCTTACCTACTAATTTGTTTCATAATCAGCTTAATACACTTACTCTTGCCACTACTGTAAATGGTAATTCATTTGTATAAGATAGGTTATCTAATGTCCTCTCTTTCAAATGGAGAAAAAAATAAAATTATCAACAATATTAAAAATTTTCAAAAATCTAGAAAGAACTTTAGCAATCAAAATGAATAAGGTAGGAAAAGAGGGTATCCCTGCTTGAGTCCGTAGGAGAAGGAAAAAGTTTCATGCATGATTTGATTTAAAATGATGTAGTACCAAACATTAATTATGATTCTCCTAATCAAGTCAATCCGGTCTGAGCTAGAGCCAAATATGTTTTGAATATCAAAAAGAAAGGTCATGAGAGTTTGTCATAGACTCTAGTCATAACCAGTTTAAGAGCTACGTACATTACCTCCTTGGTTAGACTTGACAATTTCATGAATAATCTCTTGTGTGATCATCACATTTCAATATGATCAGGAGATAAAATCCCTATAATTTTTAGAAATGGGTCTATAGAGCATAGGATGGAGTTTAGTAAACAATTTTGGAGATGATTTTGTTAGTGTAGTTGTTGAGACTGGGCCTGTCTGAATTCACTCATCTTAGTAGGAGAGTCTACTTTACGAATTAGTGCAAGGAAAGTGTAAGTGTAAAAATTAGTTAGTTCTTTTCCTTTGAAAAACACAATAATAAAACCAATGATGTCACCTTTGACAATAACCCCACAAGACAGGACATATGTTTTGTTAGAGGCATCTATACCTGCACTGCTCTCATTACTCATTTTGAACACAACTTCTCTAAATTCATCCTTATGAGGCACCTTAATCAAGAGTTCATTATTATCGTTGGAGATAATCCTTGAAATAAAGTTTGCGATGTTAATTTGCTGATATTATGATTATGTTTGAAAGAATATTTGAAATGCTTTGTGACAATCATAATAATATTATCATCACCCTATATCTACTTGTCGTTGTGATTCTTGATTCTACAAATATGATGTTGTCTTCTTCTTATGTCTCTTAAAATAGAATGAAAATACTTGAAGTTGCAATCACCATCTTTAAATCAGGTAGTCTGAGTTTTTTGCCTTAGCAGAGAGTCTTAAAACTCCAATCATCCAATATATTCAGCATCCTTTATTGATATCTCTCTACCCTATTCACTATTATCAGTTAAATCCATGTCTTCCAAACTAACAATCTTAGCTTCTCAGCTATCAACTTCTTTAATCACATTCCCAAAAGTTTCTTTAGACTTCTGGCATGAGTTTTCTACTAAGAAACTTAAGCCTACAAGTTATTTAATTTCATATTAATGAAGAATTTAAAATTTTATGTTATATAAATTATTTTGTATTTTATATAGTCTCTATTTTGTTTTTAATATAATCAATACCTGTATAATAAATTTTTTTATTAAATATCACCAAGCAAGCTTAGTAAGAGAATTTATTGATAGAAAATAAATAAAAAGCAAGCCAAGAGTTCCGACGAAAGCAAAAATCAGGATTTTGGGAATCCATATTATGTTATTAGCTTAGAAATCAACTCCCAAGAACCGAAATCAACTCCCAAGAACCAAAAAATCAAAAAATCATCAAAGAATACACAAAGACAACCTCTTGAATGATTCAGAAAATAACTAGGATCTTGTTCCACCCCTACTCCGTATCAAACATCTGAGCTGGAGTTGAGAATCCATGGTCAATTTCCCCGGGAAAGGAGCTCTTCATCTTCTTTTAAGGCTCGTTTGGAGGAAAACTCTACCGATCCTGTTGATTTCATTTTGAGGATCGTATAATCTTATAATGTCATTTTAATATTATTCTATACTGAATACAATATGGAATAACTTATAAGAGTTAATGTCACGATCTGAACGGAGGCCCGGATTGTAGACACGGGACAAGGAGCCCGGAGAGACCCCAAATCGACCCATGGCATAAGCATACGTCTAACCCAATCAAGAAACTGAAGAAATCAACAATATAAACTTAGCAGAAGTCTAACTCGACATAACATCCGAATAGCATCTGTAGTTGATTACATGCATAAGTCTGAAAAGCCTCTAATCTGAACGAGTTGATGGGACAAGACCCCAACTAACTCAACAATACTGAAACTGAAAATACATATGGGAAACTGAATGTCTAGCCCTCGGAGAGTGAGGACTCACCAACCAAGTAGGTGCTAACTCTGACAACTGATTACGAGCGGGGCTGAGCCTTGGAGATAGGCCCTGTATCATGAAATGATACAGCATAGAGTATGCGGGTCAATACGTGGAATGTACCGAGTATGTAAGGTAAGTAAAAATGCTTAAGTAAAGTAAATTATTTAAAATATTTCATAACATATCATAAACTTTCAAATCTGAGAGGAGGGATTGCAAGCATTCTTTCTGAAATCATAATCTTTTCATAACATGACAACGCATAGATTCATAACATCATAATTGACTCAAATAACTCAAAGCTGAAATATGAAATTTATAAGAAAAGTTGAACAATGAGTGAAACCTTGCTTTTAAAACATGCAAGTTTAAAATAATAACCAAGGGTAATGAATATGCAAATCCGAATCATATAGATAATGGGAGACTCGTTACTTAATCGACATACCACGATAGAGCTTACGTGGTCCCGACTATCACACTCAAGTGGATAGAGCAGTCCAAAACCTTGCCGACGCTACCATAATATCGATATCAAGCTCATGGCCATTAGGGCCGGGGATAGCTCACAAGGGAGGTCCCAATAATATAATATTATCAACGTACGTTGGTGCATAGTTCTGAGGCATAGGGTGATCGACCCTTAGCCTGCTCGGTGCAAGACTCTTCTCCCAAAACATGCAATACTCTACACCATATATAACAAAAATCAACATCGTCTATTGATGAAGTTCAACACTGATATCAGGCATAAACTCAACATTGTATGAAAATGAAGCTCAATAATAACATACATCTCAATTGTGAATTCATGCATATGAAAAGCTTTATTTCGAAACATACCTCAAGCTCAAAGATAAGTGGAAGCCTTTACTCCAAAATCATGTGATAAGCTTACTTTAGAGATACTACAACATCATACTTGATATAAGGGCTTTGCCCAAAACTTTATCATGCTTGGATCTACTCAATTCAGATTGAAAATAACATCATAATCATGGGTAGCATTAGAAACATGCTTTTCATCATCAAATCTCATCATCATCATACATTCATCATCATCCTCTTCTTTCATGAACTTCTCATTCATGGGCATTTAATTTCATAAATTAGAAAACACAATTTTTATTGAAAACAATTTAAAATCTACCCATGCTTCACAAATTATTAATAGAAACATAATCTAATTGTACCTATGTATAGAAATTTAAGAATTATACAATTGGGTGAATACCCCATAACTTGATCATAGGAATTTCTTATATTTAGTTAGATATTGGGCATGGGTGTGGAAGAAGACACCCACTCATAACCCTACATACCTGGAGGGATTGATTCCACAAAATCTTTGATTACCCAAGAGGAAATTGGTTGGAAACCTTGAATACTAGCCTTGAATCACCTCTTCAACCTCTCAAGCTTGCATGCATGGCAGGAATAACTTAGAATAGGTTTTCCCCTCTTAAAACCCACTAAAATGAGTCTTAAACGATGTAATATAGGCTTTAGGAACTTAGGAATGATGAAAAGGCCCTTACTGAATTCGCAAGAAAATACTGCCAAGTGGTCCTAAGGGACGACCTGACGACTCGTGGTCCGAGGCAACGACTCGTCACCTAGCTCATTAAGTACACTGCCTACCTAATCTCCTGGGCTTATAACGACTCATTAGGGGTGACCACAACTCGTGGTCACCAGTCATCGGGTTCACTGCCTCAACTCATCACTTCACACTTATATCACCCTACGACTCACACCACGACTCATTACCACACCCAACGAGTCATGGTCAGCTTCTGTTAATTGCACTGTTTTGCCTTATTCTATTTTCCTTCTCCCTTACCCCACGGTTAACCTAACGACTCATGTTGTCTAACCACGAGTCGTCCCCACACTCGTAGGGACCCCTTTTCCTCCAAAATTCCCAACTCTTTCCTGACCTCCCCATGAGTCCCCTGACGACTCGTGGGTTGTCTTCAAGAGTCGTCCAATGACTCGTTCTGTGCCTGCAACACCACTTTTACATTTTCCATGTTCTGATTTTCGAGTCTGATCCTTGAGTTTTGAGGATATTATAATACTCCCCCTTGGGAACATTCATCCTCAAATGTTATAAACACATAGAAAACGCAAAAACATGCAATCATCATATGCAAACACTGATCATTTAAATCAAAAACTGATGGAATGACTACCTCCGAAAAGAACAACATAGATGAACTGAATTTAGAAATCACATACATCTATCATAACATAAAGCAAACTTGTGCACATGAACTGATCATGAAACCTGATTAGAGAATTAGGGCAAAAACTGATACGTCAAACTAAAACTGAGTCGGTAGGGAACAGGTGAGGGTATCTAGCCATCATATCTGCTTCGGCTTCCCACATAGCTGTTTCAACATGCTGATTCCTCCATAATACTTTAACTGAAGCTACTTCTTTATTCTGTAACCTTTGAACCTATCGATCTAGTATTTCCATCGGAACCTCCTCATAGCTAAGGCTATCCTTTACACCAACGCTGTCCACCGAAATTGCTAAAGCTTGATCTCCCAAACATTTCTTCAAAAGAAATACATGAAACACAGGATGCATGGAGGATAATTCTAAGGGCAAGTCCAACTCATACGCTACCTTACCAACTCATCTCATAACCCGGTAGAGACCAACATAGCGGGAGCTGAGTTTTCATTTCTTTTTGAACCGCATGACTCCCTTCATGGGAGGTACCTTCAAAAATACCCAGTCATCTACCTCGAACTCCAACTCTCTCCTCCTCACATCAGTATATGACTTCTGACGACTCTGAGCGGTTTTCAGCCTGTCCTTTATCAACTGAACCTTTACCATAGCCTCAGAACCGAATCTGGCCCCATCATAGCTGCCTCACCCACTTCAAACCATTTGATGGGCAACCTATACCTCCACACATAGAGAGCCTCGAATGGTGCCATTTTGATATCGGAGTGATAGCTGTTATTGTAAGCAAACTCAATCAGGGACAAGTGATCATCCCAACTACCTTTAAAGTCCATTAGGAAAGCTCATAACATGTCATTGAGAGTCTGGATTGTTCATTCCACTTGGCCATTCGTTTGCGGATGGAAGGATGTGTTGAGCTTAACCTGAGTCCCAAGCCCTTTCTGAAAAGACCGCCAAAATTGAGAGGTAAACTGAGTGCCTCGATCTGAGATAATAGACAAGGGCACTCCATCTTATCGCTCCAACTCTAGGATATACAGTCTGGCATAATCATCCGCTGAATTTGTGGTTGTGCAGCCTTGGTCAACGTATCTACCACCACCCAAAAAGAATCATAGTGTTAGCGAGTACGAGGTAGGCCTGTAATGAAATCCATATTAATCTCTTCCCACTTCCAAAGTGGGAATGCTAATATCCTGAAGTACGCCTCCCGACCTTTGATTCTTGACCTTCACTTGCTGACAGTTCAGGGACTTGGCTACGAATTCTGCAATATCTTTCTTCATGCCATTCAACCAGTATATTTCCCACAAGTCATGATACATCTTGTGGCACCTGGATGAATAGAGTACCTCTATCCATAAGCCTCATTCAACAACTGACACCTCAAATTATCGACATCTGGAACACATAAATGACCCTGGTACCGTAGCACACAATCCCCCCTTTAAGAGAAGACCTCCACCTTCTGACTCCGAACGGCTTTTTTCAACTTTAGCAAAATCGGATCCTCATCTTTTCTGTCCTTCACATCAGTCACCAACAACGATTCTAATCCATTTTGCACAACAACCCCACCATCGATCGAGTCGACCAATATAACTCCCAACCTTGCAAGTCGATGGACATCTTTCACCAACTCCTTCTTTCCCTCATCTACGTGGGACACACTCTCCATAGAGAGCCTACTAAGTGTGTCCGCTACCACATTAGCCTTACCCGGGTAGTAAAGGACACTCATGTCATAGTCCTTCAGTAGCTCCAACCACCTCCTTTGCCGAAGCTTGAGATCTTTCAACGTGAACACATATTGCAAGCTCTTGTGATCGGTGAATACATCCACGTGGACCCCATACAAGTAATGCTGCCATATCTTCAATGAGAATACCACCGCGGCCAACTCAAGGTCATGGGTCGGGTAATTCTTCTCATAGACTTTCAACCGTCTTGAGGCGTATGCTATCACTTTCCCATGCTGCATCAACACACACCCAAGTCTAATTCTCCAAGAATCACAATACACTACTAAACCATCGGTACCCTCGGGGAGGGTCAAAACTGGTACTGAAGTGAGTCGAGTCTTCAGCTCTTGGAAGTTTTTCTCACAAGCCTCCGACCATTGAAACTTTACCTTATTTTGAGTCAACTTGGTCAAAGGTGCTGCGATGGAGAAGAAACCCTCAATAAACCTCCGATAGTAGCCAGCTAAACCCAAGAAACTCCGATTGTCCGAAGGATTCATAGGTTTAGGTGAATTTTTCACCGCCTTGATTTTCTGAGAATCTACCTTTATGCCCTCACTCGATACCACATGGCCCAAAAATACCATAGTGTCCAACCAAAACTCTTATTTGCTGAACTTTGCATACAACTGATGATCCTTGAGGGTCTGAAGCACTACTCTCAAGTGAGCGGCATGCTCCTCCTTGCTCCGAGATTATATAAGGGTGTCATTAATGAACATAATCATGAACATGTCAAAATATGCCTTGAAAACCCTGTCATTAGATCCATAAAAGTTGCAGGGGCATTGGTTAGTCGAAAAGACATAACAACAAATTCGTAGTGACCATACCGATTCCTGAAAGCAGTTTTTGGATGTCACTTTCCCGAACCATGAGCTGGTGATACTCGAAACTGAGATCAATCTTGGAGAAACACTTGGAACCCTAAAGCTAGTCAAACAAATCATCGATCCTGGGAAAAGGATACCTGTTCTTAATGGTGACCTTGTTTAACTGCCGATAGTCAATGCACATCTGAAGCAAACCATCCTTCTTCCAGACAAATAACACTGGTGCATCCCATGGAGACTTACTCGGCCTAATAAAGCCCTTAACTAACAGGTCTTTCAATTGATCCTTCAACTCTTTTAGCTTGGTTGGAGCCATTCTATAGGGTGGAATAGATATAGGTTGCGTGTTGGGAAGATAATCTATACCGAAATCAATATCCTGCTCGGGAGAAACACCTGGCAAATCATCAAGAAAGACCTCTGGATACTCACGTACTATTGGAACTGACTGGATAGTCAGGGTTTCGGACTCGACATCCTTAACCCTAACTATATGGTACATGAAACCCTTAGAAATCATCTTCCTGGACTTAAGGTAGGAAATGAATCGACCTACAGGCACAACAGAACTTCCCTTCCATTCTAAGACAGGCTCACCTAGAAATATGAACTCTACTGCTCGAGTTCAATAATCAACTGAAGCATAACATGCAAAGAGCCAATCCATGCCGAGAATAACATCGAAATCGGTCATGGCTAACTCTATCAAGTCTGCTGAGGTGACCTTATGAAGGACTGAGACTGGGCAACCTCTATACACCCGTCTAGTTATAACTGAGTCACCTACTAAAGTGGAAACTGAGAAGGGTTTTGACAAGACATCGGGACTGACTTCGAAGCTACTGGCCATATATGGTTTCACAAAAGACAAGGTAGCCCCTGGATCTAGCAAAGAATATACATCAATATGGAAAACTTGTAACATATCAGTGACCACATCCGAGGAGAGCTCTTACTCCTGACGGGAAACTAAAGCATAGAATCTGTTCTGGCGCTCACCGCCAGTTGTGCTAGTAGATGCCCCCTGATGTGCTGAGCGTGCAGGAGGGGCTGCTGAACTAGAAGTTGGGCCTCGGCCCCCAACCTAATCCTGTCTCACAGCTGGACAATCTCTAAGCATGTGTCCGGGATGCCCACACCCGAAACAAGCACCTGAACCCGCCAAGCAGTTTCCTGTTCGCCCCCGACCACATATGCAACACACTGGGATGCTAGAATCTGTAGGTCTGCTGCTCTGACCCCTCGAGCCTGATGCTCTCCCTCTATGATCATGTATAGGCCTGGATGGCACACTCAATGCAGAAGATGCCAAGGCAAATGATCTCTGCTGCATCTGCTATCAGTGCCCACCACCGGACCTCTACTATGAGAATTTATGGTCCTCGGTCCTGGTCCTTTTGGCCTCTCTCTCTCTCTAGAATGTATCGTCTCCATCTGCTGGGCATACAACACTATGCGAGGGAAATTCATATCCTGGTGAAGCATAGCAATCCGGCACTCCTTGTCCAAATACCCTGCTATACCATGCACAACCTACTCACCTGCGTCCTCTGGTCAGCCATTAACTCCGAGGAATATTTTGATAGCCTCAAGGGAATACTCTTGAAATGTCATTCTTCCCTACTTCAGGTTTAAAAACTCAGCTTCCTTCAGCTCCCTCATCTCCCGAGGGAAGAACCAATCTAGGAATGCAACATGAAACTCCTCCCATGTGATCAAACTTGCTTTTACGACCCTGCTCTCCTTCCATTGGTGAAATCACATATGCGCAACTCCCTTCCACTAGTAGGAGGCCAACTCTGCGCACTGAACACTCCTCACCCCTATGAATTGGGTGATCTTGACAATCTTATCAATGAAATCATGCGGGTCCTCATCTACCTTAGACCCCAAGAACTCCGGCGGGTTCATCCTCAAGAAGTCTCTGACTCGAGCCACTGTTGCATTGCTATTTTGCGGAACATGCGCAATGGCCTGCTGACTGACCTGAGCAATCAAGGCCTGCGCAAGCATCTGAATAGCGGCCCGGAACTCAGCATGAGCGGCTGGCTCCGGTGCCTAAGGCTCCTGAACTGGTGGGGCTGGCTAATGCCCATAACCATTTCCATCTTCGTGGCCCTCACCACCTCCGTTCCTCCTTCCTTTCATTCTTCAAGGAGCCATGATTTTTCAATCATGAATAGCATGAAATAGAAGGATAGAAAGACTTTTCATTGCATGACATATACCATGATAGAAGGGAACGTTTCCTAAACATCTCGTAGCCTCTTCGTCATAAGTGTAGCGTGCTTCAGACCCACGAAAAAGAATTTACTTAATGCTGCTTTCAGACACCCTAGGACACTTCAAACCTATGGCTCTGATACAAAGTTTGTTGCGACCCGAACGAAGGCCCGGATCGTAGACACAGGACAAGTATCCCTGAGAGACCCAAAGTAGACCAATGCCATAAGCATACGTCTAACCCAATCAAGAAACTGAAGAAATTAGTAATATAAACTCAGCAGAAGTCTAACTCAAAATAACATCCGAATAGCATCCGAAGTGCTTACATACATAAGTCTGAAAAGCCTTTAATATGGACGAGTTGATGTGACAAGACCCCAACTAACTCAACATTACTGAAATTGAAAAAACATATGGGAAATTGAAAGTCTAGCCCTCGGAGGATGAGGACTCACCAACCAAGCAGGTGCTAACTATGACAACTGATAACAAATAGGGCTGAGCCTGGAAGATGGGCCCTGTATCATGAAACGATACAACATAGAGTATGCGGGTCAGTACGTGGAATGTGCCAAGTATGCAAGATAAGTAAAACCGCTTAAGTAAAGTAAATCATTTAAAACATTTCATAACATATCATAAGCTTTCAAATATGAGAGGAAGGATTGCATGCATTATTTCTTAAATCATAATCTTTTCATAACATGACAACGCATAGCTTCATAACATCATAACCGACTCGAATGACTCAAAGCTGAAATATGACATTTATAAGAAAAGCTAAATAATGACTCAAACCTTGCTTTTAGAAAACGCATGTTTAAAATAATAACCATGGGTAATGAATATGCAAATCCAAATCATATAGACAATGGGAGACTCATCACTTAACCGACATACCACGATAGAGCTTACGTGGTCCCAACTATCACACTCAAGTGGACAGAGATGTCCAAAACCTTAGCAGGGCTAAGGACACTACCATGATATCGATATCAAGCTTGTGAGCCATTAGGGCCGGAGATAGCTCACAAGGGAGGTCCCAATAATATAATACTATCAACCTACATTGGCACATAGTTCTGGGGCATATGGTGATCAAACCTTAGCCCTCTCGGTGCTAGACTTTTCTCCCAAAACATTAAATACTCTACAGTGTATATAATGAAGCTCAACATCGTCTATTGACGAAGCTCAAAAATGATTCATGCATAAACTCAACATCGTATGAAAACGAAACTCAATAATAACATACATCTCAATTGTGAATTCATGCATATGAGAAGCTTTATTTCGAAACATACCACAAGCTCAAAGATAAGTGGAAGACTTTACTCCAAAACCATGTGGTAAGCTTACTTTAGACATACTACAACATCATACTCGATATAAGGGCTTTTCCCAAGACTTTATCACTCTTAGATCTACTCAATTCATTTTGAAAAAAATATCATAATCATGGGTAGCTTTAGAAGCATGTTTTTCATCATCAAATATCATCATCATCATACATTCATCATCATCCTCTTCTTTCATGAACTTCTCATCCATGAGAATTTAATTTCATAAATTAGAAAACACAATTTTTATTTAAAACAATTTAAAATATTCCCATGCTTCACAAATCATCAATAGAAATATAATCTAACCGTACCCATGTATGGAAATTAAAAAATTATACATTTGGGTGAAAACCCCATAACTTGAACATAGGAATTTCTCATACTTAGTTAGAGATTGGGCATGGGTGTAGAAGAAGACACCACTCATAACCCTACATACCTGGAAGGGATTGATTCCACCAAATTTTTGATTATCTAAGAGGAAATTGGTTGGAAACCTTAAATACTAGCCTTGAATCACCTCTTTAACCTCTCAAGCTTGCATCCATGGTAAGAATAACTTAGAATAGGTTTTCCCCTCTTAAAATCTACTAAAACGAGCTTAAACGATGTAGTATAGACTTTAGGAACATAGGAATTACGAAAAGACCCTTACTGAATTCGCAGAAAAGTACTGCCAGGTGGTCCTAACGGACGACTTGACGACTCGTGGTCCAAGGCGACGACTGGTCACCTAGCTCGTTAAGTACACTACCTGCCTAAACTCTTGGGCTCATAACGACTCATTAGGGGTGACCACGACTCGTGGTCACCAGTCGTCAGGTTCACTGCCTCAACTCATCACTTCACACTTATATCACCCCACGACTCGTTACCACACCCAACAAGTCGTGGTCAACTTCCGTTAGGAGCACTATTTTTCTTTCTTTATTTCCTTCTCCCTTACCCCATGGCTGACCTAACGACTCGTGCTGTTTGACCACGAGTCGTTCCCACGCCCGTGAGGACCCCTTTTCCCTCAAAACTTCCCAACTCTTTCTTGACCTCCCCACGAGTCACCTAATGACTCGTGTGCTATTCTCACGAGTCGTCCAATGACTCGTTTTGTGCTTACAACACCAGTTTTATATTTTTCCCATTTTGACTCCCGGGTCTGATCCTTGGGTTCCTAGGGTATTACAGTTAAGCTATATATGAATGAATTACCTAAAAGATCAAAACAACCTTGATTTCATCATTTTATTTGTATCTATATTTTATTAAAAGCATTGGAGAGAGGTGTTTCGAAAGGATATGGCTCATTTACAGTTTACCAAAGACTTGACCTTAGATAGGAAGTTATAGAGTACATTGATTAGGGTAGCAGAGTAGTAGGGAGTTGTGTGTGACACTACTTTCTCGTTCTCAGTGATAGGCCTAGTATTGCTCTTATAGTTCCTCGTCCTCCTTTGTTTGTTCTTACATGTTGTTACTTGTTCATCATTTACTTTATAGTTGTTGTGAGTTTTTGTTGTGGGTACTAGTTATTGTTTTGTTATTATATATGTCCCGTGTGTTGCTATTTTTTTATTGGGTCTGTTTTTCTTAAAGCCGAGGGTCTACCGGAAACAACCTCTTTACTCCTGAGGTAGTGGTAAGGTATGCGTATATTCTACCTTCCCCATGGCCCACTTGATGGAATTACCCTGGGCTATTGTTGTTGTTGTTGTATTATATTAAAAGCGTGAAGGTCCTTAAAAATGTTGATTGAATTTTTTGTCCTTTATTAAAAGACTCTACAATAGATAAAATTGTCATTTAACTACTTTCTTAAATATTTAAGATGTCTAACATCGGCTAATGCAAAGAAAAATCAAAAGTTGGATGGCTATAAAATCACATCAAAGATAAACATATGTATCTGACAATTTCAATAGGCCGGAGCCTGTGTTCTCGCGGCTGGTACTCATGCTAATACTATGGAATAATTATAATTTAATTATTTTTTAATATTTTAGAATTTGAAATCGACTAAAATATAGCTTGTTAAGTCTTTGCTTATTTGAACTATGTCGAAAATTTTGATATTACGAACTTTAAATTCAATTAAAATTTAACCTTTAATAAATTTTTTTCTTATATGTACATAATAATAAACATTCCATGTTGCTTTTTCTAAAACAATTATATGAAAAAAATTGTATAGAAGCGTTTTAAATTCAATCTATGATATGTGCGTAGAATTATGAGGACAACATATGTTTTCTAACTCAAATTTATATTCAGTCATAATGCACCGGTCTAAAATAGTACATTCAAAAAATTAAATGAAATAATACAACTATCGTAAATGTCTAAAACTGTACTTTTTCATACTTTAATATTCATATTTTTTATTTAAATAAATTAACTTAAAATATATACTATATACTTTTTAATAATCATTTAGAATGTAGAAATCATTTAAGTTTCTTTTATTTAAAATATTATCTAGGAAGTTTTAATATTTATGACTTTAAAATCAATAAGTATTTTACTTTTTTTTTATATTTGAACTCTGTATTATAACTATAATATTTTTCATATATTTTTTTTTAAATATAGGATTATGAATTTAAATTTTTTATTAAATCTTATCTTTCTTTATTTGAGCTATGAACGAATTCTTGGTATTCTAGAATGAAGCTCATTTCTAAACAATAATCGTCTTTTTTGTCATTTAATAATAGAGTTTGTATTGACCAAGATTATAACTTAATTACATTTTCAATAAATAAAAATTTGAAATAAGCTAAAATTTAGTTATTACTTTTTTATTTATTTAAATAATGCAGTGCGTCCTAATATTTAGGACTTTAAATTTATAACTTTCATATTTTAACTATGTAAAAATCACTATAACTCTTGTCCAAGAAAAGTGTGTTTTGATTGTATGAATACCGTCATACTAATTTAAAGACAAATATTACTAATGAAATTTCTATCAATCCCAAAATAGAGTTGTACTAAATTTTGTGAATAATTTCTATTAGTTTTATTTTGGGAATTTAACGGCAACAATGATATTTTGCATTAGTGATGTCTCATATAACTATTGATATCGAAAAAATAATTTCTCACCAAATTAAATATATTTAATTTATAATATTTCATCTCACTAAGAAAAATGAATAATGTTTGAACCAAAGATAGTGACTCATAGCTCTTGACTTTTATGATAGCAAATCATCGAGTAAGAATGCTTTAAATAGGATAAAAATTTAAAGATATATAAAATTAAGGCCATTGCAAGAAAAATTAGTTTTAGATTTAGAAGACAAAGCATAATTGAACTATTACTTTCTTTCTTTATTATGACTAATCCTAATTTTGTGCATTCTTCTGTATTGTATTTTCAAAATTAGAAACTATATATGTTTATTTATTTATGCTACTATAATAAATTATTAAACTCTAATATGATATGTTGATCTAAAAATTTTTTCTCAGCAAAGTCCATACATGATTGAAATAAGTTTAGGATAATTTTAACTTCTTTTTGTTCTTTGGGTTAATGTGATCAAGAAGAGATTTTAGATTTTCATTAATAAGAATCTAACCAAAACTTTTATACAAGAAGATGTCTGCTTAGCTTATCAATAATTTTGATAAACTTTGCTTGAACTACTTTTTTATGTGCACAGATAAAGAATAAATTTTATCACCATGTTGAAATCAGGTTGTATAAATATTTTTAAAAAGATAAAATTAGAATAGACTCTAGAAAAGAAAAAAAAGGAAAGGAAAAAGATAACATGATTTAAATTTCCCCCAATCTCTTTTTGTAATACTTATATATGAAAAAGTCAAGTAGCTTAATTTCATTTTTATACCTAAAATACATATTTTAAAATTTTAACAAATTAAGATCTGATATTTTATTATTATACATAAAAGTCAAAATTATTTGTGGATCATAATTTAAAAGAGGTATCTACGGATTTCGATATACTTATGATTTGTAATAATAGTAAATGAATTACAGTATCAAATTATAATAAAAGTTGAATTGTATTTGTTGCAATAGTAGGTTTATATATATATATATATATATATATATATATATATATATATTTTAAAGAACTACAAGGTGAAATACATTAAACAATGACATGTTGGAGATACAATATTTATTTATATTATTTAAATAAATATCACATTTGTTTTGACATCAATTATTATTTTTAAATAATTTTACTCTTTTTTTATATATCAAATTTAATATATTGACGCAAGATGCACGTGCAAAGCACGTGTACTGGACGTAGTTACTAGAAAAACAAGGATAAAACTGTCAACTTTGATGTTATTCTTTGGATATTTCATTTTTAAACTTAAAAAAAATAAATAAATTTACCAAAAAATGTAGTACTTATGATTAATAATTTTAGATTAGAAATTACTATATTATAATCTGCATATGCGACAACCAAACTAACCCTAATAATAATATCAATGAGATGGTTGGTGTATTATATGTATTAAACAATTGAAACATTAACTGAATCATAACAGGTCGCGCTCAATTAGCCACATAGGCGACCCTATATTCATTTTTTTTTTCCTCCTTTGTCTTTTTAGTTGCCTTCTTAGATTCTTAATTATGAATTTTTTTTTGCTTTTATAAAGCTCCCTGCTGCTATTCTATCCAAATTAACTAGCAGCAGTGGAATAACAATACTAACAACAATAACATTATTTCTGTTATAAATATATTTTCAATCCTCAAATAAAATAAAAAGTCTTTTTTTCTATTTTTTTTCTAAAATATTTTTCTTATTTTATTATTTTATAACACGTTATTGGCACGAGTCCCTGTCTTTATCAGTCACTTTGAAAAGATTTGAAATAAAAAAAATTAAAATTTCTTTTTGAAAGATGTAATATATAACCAGAAGAATGGTATTCCTTTGATGATATTGTTTCTCCCAATATTCGCAAAATAAGAATTAAGTGAATATTATTCTATAAGATAAAAGATTAGTATTTCTAGATATTTATGTCTTTGCTAATAATGATAGTGATTTTATTTATGGATTAGAGGAACGATTTATTAATTCATTTGGCAATTTATGCCACATAGTTATTCCAGAAGAATAATATTGTGAAAATATATTTATTTTAGAAGAATAATATTTTGAAAATATATAATGATTTTAATTTGATATTCATTAATGAATAAGAATGAAAATATGCATGAAATATGTGATCACTAGAAGTGATAATATTCTTATTAGCATGTTACAATTACAGCTAATAATATGTTAGAAATATTCTCGATGTTATATGCATACCTCAATTTGCTCCTGAAGTAGTAATATATTGAAAGAGGTTTTAAGATATCATAATTTAATATGATTAAGACACGTTCAGATGATTATATTCTATTCCCGAAGAATGAGAACTTTCTGATTAGTGTTACAAATATAGATCTAATACAGATCCAGTTTCTGAAGTGAACGTGACAATTAATAAGTAAAAAATCTTGAAATTTACTTTCAAAGTAGTAAATAAAAAATTTACTCCTAAAGTAGTGAATCTGAAATTTGCAACCAAAGTAGTAAGTACTCTAAAATTTACTCCTGAAGTAGTAAATACTCTAAAATTTACTTCTGAATCAGAAAATTTAAAAATTACTCATGAAGTAGTAAATACTCAGAAATTTACTCCTAATGTAATAAGAATTTGACATTTACTCCTGAGGTATTACAACGTCGAAACTACTTTACTCCTGAAGTAGTAATACTCTGAAATTTTCTCCTGAATCAGAAATAATCTAAAAAAATATTTAAGAAATATTTTGAAGCAATGTCTTCTTGTGCTTGACCAAAATAATGAGTTATTGATAAATATTATATTTCAAGCAGATTCAAGTAAACAGATTTCATTTCCTGAAGTGAATGAAAGAAATACCACAACTTAACTCTTGGAGGGATAAAATAACAAAGAATATAAATGTTATTTTTGTAGTATGGAATCATTGTAATACATAACTGTCTGTACGACCCGTCCGATCGTCATAGAACATGGCATCCCAAGTGTAAGAAATAAAAATTTTATAGGAGGGATTTTATTTTATTTTTCTGTAATAAAAAGGTCTGAGACGGGTTAAAAGTAAACGAATAAGGTTAAGGAATTAAAGTGGGCCAAGACAAGAAAAACCATTACAACAGACAATCACTAGGAGTAGCGGGACCGCTGCATATGATATATGCATCCAGGAGTACTAAAGGGGCATATTTCTTATAGAGCCATGATTAGAATATTGAAATTGATAAATAATTGACATTATTATTGTTCATACTTGTTTTGTGATGCTAATATATTGTGACTTAGACATTATGATGTCAGCTAGTGCTGGGAAATTAGTAACATTGTGAATGTAATTGATGAACTATTCCATATGATGCCTGGTTTGCGAACATATTAATGTATGTTGGTAATATTGAGTGGTATGCCATTTTATTGAGGTGACATACTCGTGTCTGAGGTGAGCATCCGGATGAGCATCTATGAGTGTGACAATTAAGTAACATACCACTATTATGAGATTAGTGGCTTATGCCCCAGATGAAAATCTGGGTGAGCAATTGTAATATGAGTTTCTCATTTTCTAGGGGAACATCCGAGCGAGCAATTGTAATATAAGTGACTCATATCCAAGGTGAGTATCTAGATGAGCAGATGAGTGGGAGCAGGTATCACATCAGTATGGTACATGAATTTTTAGAGTCCCCTGCAAGTCATGACTGGAGGAGCAACATAAGATCCTATGGCATGTGTGTACAGTTGTGTAACAGATATGAGATTGATGTGTGCACAGATATGAGAGAGAATTATGATGATATGTGATCAGCTTGATTCAAAAGATGAGATTGATGAGGTACACACGATTCAGTTGTACCTCAGTATGTACATGGTTCCATTGACTTAAATTGAGTTGCAAATAATTGTGGGGCTTTCTGTTGTCTGTGTTAAAGACTTGTATATTTGCCATGATGGATGGGTATAGTTTAACTTATCTGAATTTATTGATTATGAATTCATATAGATGGGTGTATGTATTATTAAGCCTTGTTGTTGGGTTAGTCCTAACTACGGGAATAGTTCTATAAGAAAGGATAGGATTAGGATACGTGATATGAGTCGATGGTAAATTAGTTGTTGGATATGAGCTATTAAATAAATAATATGCTTCATAAATTTTATGCAGGGTCATAACAAATCTTTGATAGTTAAAAATGGACTGGAATACTCTGAACGGTGTACATAATTAATTATTGTTGTTGCTACATTTTAAAGGATATTAGATATCTAAAGGTAATGTGTGTATTAAAAAGGAAAAGTGCCCAGTTCATACCGAGCTAATAGTTGGCAAGGGTACCACTATAGCGGTGGAATTCCTGCTGCAGCAAGACCGCCATAACAGTCGGAGTACTACTACAGCAGTTGTAATCCAGAATACTGTGTAGGGCTTATAGTTAAGGACAGATTGAAATGTAATGAGATTAGTGTTAGTTTGACAAGTGATGAATAAATACCACATTTATCAAATGATGTATTATTACCTAATTTAATTATTACCTGTCACGCCCCGCCTTGGGGGGTATGACTAGCACCTGGTGCCCTATTAGGATCTGAACTGCTAGACTACTGATCCTAAGCACATCTGGTGCCTGGATGGCTCTAACTCTGATTCACGGAAACAACGGGCTATATAACGATTGTAAATACAGCCTCCGGCCGACTAGGCCTATAGCCACATGTACTATAACATCAGCTAACCAAAATCACATTCATATAGGGGAACCTATGCGGGACAACAAGGCCACCATGTTGTCTAGTTAACTCTAAATCAATATAACAAATGCTGAACAACTATGTGACCGGCAAGGTCACCACTACTAACTAGATAAGGCCTCACACGTCCGACATAAACAACTAAAAATATGCACGGCCCCACACGACCGGCACAACTAACCACAGGGAAATATATACAGACTGCAAGCGTCTAAGAATACTGAAAAGATGGTCGGGACAGGGCCCTGGCCTACCCATACTGTACAACAAAAAAAAGGGATAAACCTCTAGCTATATAGCTGCGGATAACTGGAGCTGATGACCCTGTGAGCTGGTTGGAATCACGAGGTATCGACTCCTCATCTATGAGTACCTGCAGGCAAGTAATGCAACGCCCCATATGGGCGTCAGTACCGCTAGTACTGAGTATGTAAAGCAATAATTGAAAAATATCTGAAAACAACAATACAACCGATGGAACTGAAATAGAAAGAAATAGACTGGAACTGACTGAAAATGTAAAGCTAAGCCTGTTCTCAACTATGCTGGAAAGAGTAGGAGTCATACCTGGAAATGTAATGCTTTACTGTCGATCTACTCGTATCTAGCGTAACGTGGCATAACATGACATAATATAGCATAGCACACACAAACCTTACCTGGCCCCCATAAGCCGGGAGGTACAATCAACACGCAATCTATACCCCTACCCCAGTCGTCCCATCTCCTATAATAATAATAAGCATCCTGCCGATCCCTTGGGTATGCGCTTGGGCTCGTTGAGCCCCTGACTATAACTATACCTGAGTCCGAAGGACTCCTGAATCAACACCCTGGGTATACCTGCTCGACCGGGGTGTATAAAGGCCGACCAAGGCACAATATGGGGAAACCGGCATCCCATCTTCGTCCCTTGTGGGACGGTATGCCACTCCGTAGAGTGACGTATCCTCGCCCTCTGGCGGACCAGTCGATATAGCTATTAACCCTGGGGCGGTCATGAATGCTAGGTAATCCAACCCCAAGACAATACAGTGGTCTCAACAAGTAATACTGACTGCATATACCACATGCTGAAGCTAGTGATGATAATGTATTTGTACATACTATATCTCAAACTAGTGATAGTGATATGTATGTATTTGATACATGCTGAGACTGATAATGGTATATGTATATAATTTTCTGTCATACTGTGCTGAGTCTAATGTTGAACAAGATATAGTTTTTCTACTGGCAATCATGCTGTATAACTGAGTTTCATAGTAACATGATATACTATTTCTAACATGCTTTCTAAACTACATTTTAATCTACCATTCTACTTCTGAGATACCTTATAGATACTTATATTGCTTTACTAAGTTTCAACTGAACACGATACTATCCTAACATACTTTACTAAACCACATACTGGGCATACTGTATAGTTCCTAACACTTTGTATTAGAATTTATATCGTGCTAGTAAGTTTCACGCTATATATAACATGATGCTTTCAATATCGTACTAATATTAATACTAAACATAACACACGACTTTTGAAACATTCTACTGGCCTTTGAACTATTTTTCTATACCGAGACTGCTAACTTGCTGAGGAAACTAGCTTTACATACCTTCGCTTCGGATTTCCCGACTAACTAGCGTAGCTTGGTCAGTACTTCTGCTATTTCTCCCAACTGTATTTATATATATGTCAATTAGAACTAAATATGCTAATATTCTGGAAGAAAATATCACTTTCAATATATATATATAGCCCAAACTTTGGCTTATCGAAAAACGGTCAAAAACTTGCTATTTCTCAAAAATCCAGAAGGGAGAAATGCTCACTTTAGGGATAGGAGTATATTGACACTAATTTGGAGAAATTCCACTTACCTTCGTTCGGTAACACGACGATTCGCCGGCTGATTTCATGAAACTAAATCCGTGGGAATGCTCCTTACTTCTAAATACCTCAGTATCTGGAGTTAATTTGAGTTTGGATCGTGTTTGACTGCGTAATCGGACGAATACTACTAAGGAACCTTTGTTCTCCCTGTTTTCTCTCGGCTTCTCTGGAAATTTTTATGAATTATATCATTAAAACCGAAGTTGGAGGCTTATATACTTGGGTCTGGACAGGGCCTCCGTGACACGGAGCCAACGCGGAGGCCTTCCCTCCGTGGCACGTTGCCATCGCAGAGGGGTTCTGCCCCGGCTCCTTCCGTGATGGTTCGACGGATTTCTTATCCAGTCTTTCCCCCGGGCCTTTTTCTAGCATGTATGGCATTCAAAAACTCTTAAACAACATGCGAATAGGCCATCTACATGTCGAAAATTTACGGGGCGTAACATTCTCCCCCCTTAAGAACATTCGTCCTCGAATGTAAACTTCTATTTATAGGAATTCTCAACTTACTCAACTTTTTTCTAGGAAAATTTTGGCAGAGTTTCCCCTGTAATATGGATTATCTCGAAAACCTGAAATGCAGAAAAGTCCAATACAAGTACTCCACACAATACTATAGCAATCATCAGACAAAAGATTGGAGTCAATTATCTCATTTATGCATATACTATAAGGCACTATATAAAATAACAATACTAACATACCTCTTGACTGACTAGGCTTGAAATAAGTGAGGATATCTGATTTTCATATCTTTCTCTGCCTCCCAAGTCATCTCCTCTCGATTCCTGTTACGCCACAGTACCTTGACAGACGCAATATCTTTAGTTCTCAATCTACGAATCTGTCTGTCTAAGATAGCTACTAGAACCTCTTCATCGGTCAGCTCTTCCGTAACCTGGACATCCTAGACTGGGACAACTCTGGAGGGGTCCCCTATATATCTCCTCAGCATAGATACGTGGAAAACTGGATGAATAGACTCTAACTCTGGGGGCAAGTTCAACTCGTATGCCACTTGACCTACTCTCTGCCGAATCTGATAAGGCCCAACGAATCTCGGACTGAGCTTACCTTTTCTTATCGAATCTCATTACCCCTTTCATTAGAGATACTTTTAGAAATACCAGTCATTTACATCAAATTCCAGGTCCCTGTGCCGCGCATCGGCATATGATTTCTGGCGGATCTGTGCAGTCAGTAGGCGTTCTCTGATAAGCTTTACCTTCTCCTCTGTCTGTTTAATAATATCTGGCCCAATCAGCGCTGACTCTCCCGCTTCATACCAGCCAACTGGCGATCTACATTTTCGCCCATACAGTGCCTCAAAGGGCGCCATCTGGATAGCTGAGTGATAACTATTATTATAAGCAAACTCAATCAGGGGCAAATGCTCATCCCAGCTACCTCCAAAGTCTAGCACACACGCCCGTAGCATATCCTCGAGCGTCCGAATAGTGCATTCAGCCTATCCATCTGTCTGAGGGTGGAATGCTGAGCTCAAATTAATCTGCGTTCCCAGACCTCTCTGAAATGACTGCCAAAATCTAGCTGTAAATTGTGCTCCTCTGTCAGAGATAATAGATACTGGAACACCATGTAATCTAACTATTTCTCTGATATACAATTCGGCATAATCCTCGGCAGAGAAAGAAGCTTTCACTGGCAAGAAGTGGGCTGATTTCGTCAGTCTGTCAACAATTACCCAAATTGAATCATGTCTATGCCTGGTACGGGGTAGTCCTGCTACAAAGTCCATGTTTACTGCTTCTCACTTCCAAAGAGGCACAGCTATGTCCTGAGTCAACCCACCTAGTTTCTGGTGTTCCGCTTTTACTTGCTGACAGTTAGGACACTGGGCTACAAATTCTGCTATTTCCCTCTTTATACCTGGCCACTAGTAAATTTCTTTGATATCATGGTACATTTTTGTCGCGCCTAGATGGAGAGAATAGCGGGCGTAATGCGCCTCGCTCATGATCTGCTGGTGAAGCCCTGAAATGTCCGAAACACAAAGGCGGCCCTTACATCTCAGAACTTCATCCTCAGTTACCTGAAAATCTGGCGCTTTCCCTTGCTGAATTCTGTCTTTAAGCTGAACAAGGTCAGGATCTTCATACAGCCGTTCTTTTACCTCCTCAACTAATGACGACACTGCGGTATTCTGAATTACCGCTCTGTTGCCCTCTGTCTCTACCACACGAATGGCTAGGCTGGCTAATTGATGTATTTCTCTGACCAACTCCCGCTGCTCGGGCTACAAATATGCCAAACTCCCCATCGATTTACAGATGAGAGCATCTGCTACTACATTGGCTTTCCCCGGATGATACAGAATGTCCACGTCATAATCTTTTAATAACTCCAACCAGCGACGCTGTCGCAAATTCAACTCCCTCTGAGTGAAGATATACTGTAGGCTCTTATGATTTGTGAAAATATCCACATGGATGCCATACAAGTAATGACTCCATATCTTTAAGGCGTGGATTATTGCGGCTAACTCCAGGTCATGGGTAGGATCATTCTTTTCGTGTTTCCTCAGCTGTTTGGAAGCATAAGCAATCACTTTACCGTGCTGTATCAACACACATCCCAACCCAATACCTGATGCATCACAATACACTGAATAACCCTCTGTACCTTCTGGCAACGCTAATACTGGGGAGGAGGTCAACCTATCTTTCAATTCTAGGAAACTCTGCTCACATGCCTCTGTCCACTGGAACTTTACTTCTTTCTATGTTAGCTTAGTCATAGGTTCCGCTATGGTGGAGAATCCCTCAACAAACCTTCTATAGTATCCTGCTAATCCCAGAAAACTATGGGCTCACATGCCTCTTCAGCCAGAATTTACACTTGGAGAACTTGGCGTACAACTGACGGTCCTGGAGAATCTGGAGCACTGTCCGTAAATGATTCTGGTGGTCTGTCTCTGAGCGAGAATACACCAGAATGTCGTTGATAAACACTATCACGAACAGGTCCAGGTATGGTCTGAATATACTGTTCATTAGGTCCATAAATACTGCTGGGGCATTCGTCAGCCTAAAGGACATAACTAGAAATTCAAAGTGGTCGTATCTAGTCCTGAAGGCTATCTTGGGAATGTCTCTTTCACGGACTCAAACCTGATGGTATCCGGACCGTAAATCAATCTTGGAGAAATATTTGGCCCCCTGTAACTGGTCAAACAAATCATCTATTCTGGGAAGCGGATACTTATTCTTAACGGTAACCTTATTCAACTGCCGGTAATCTATACACATGCGGAGCGAGCCATCCTTCTTTCTCACAAATAGAACTGGCGCACCCCACGGTGAAGTACTCGACCTGATAAAGCCCTTGTCTAACAACTCTTTCAGCTATTCCTTTAACTCTCTGAGTTCAGCAGGAGCCATACGATACGGAGGAATTGATATGGGCTGAGTTTCTGGTAATAAATCAATTACAAAATCTATTTCCCTTTCTGTAGGAATACCAGGTGGTTCATCTGGAAATACATCAGGGAATTCATTCACCACTGGGACTGACTGGAGAGTTGGAGACTCTACCCGAACATCCTGAACTCTGACAAGGTGGTAAATGCACCCGTTAGCTATCAACTTCCTCGCCTGAAGGTAGGAAATAAACCTGCCTTTCGGCGTAGCAGTGCTGCCCTTCCACTCTCATACTGCCTCTCCTGGAAAGTGGAATCGGACTGTCTTGGTCCAACATTCTACATTTGCATAGCACGGAGCCAACCAATCCATACCCATAATGGCATCGAAATCGACCATTTCTAATTCTACCAGGTCTATTGTGGTCTGACGATCAACAACCTCTACTATACACTCGCGATAGACCCTTCTAGCTACAATGGAGTCACCAACGGGGGTGGATACTGAAAAGGGTTGCTGAAGCAATTCTGGTGCAACACTAAACTTCCGAGCGACAAATGGAGTAATGTAGGACAAAGTAGATCCTGGGTCAATAAATACATAAGCAGGGTGTGAGTAGATAGTCATCATACCTGTCACAACATCAGGTGATTCTTCTGAATCCTGTCTCCCTGGTAAGGCATATGTGTGGCTTGGACCCGCACCTACACTGGAGGCCCCTGATTTGCCCCGACCCCTGCCTGCTGAAACTGAGGGCCTGCGCCCTGCCGAGGATGTTGAAGCTCGTGACCCTGTAGATGCCCTGTCCTGTCCATCCCGATCCTCCTGACCTCTGGCTAGGCAATCTCTCATCAGATGGCCCTTTTGGCCACAAATATAACATCCGGTGGAGCCATACCTACATGCTTTAGAATGGCATCGGCTGCATATAGGGCAAAGTGGTAGGGTATACCTACTCTGCTCCGCCCTCCTCTGTAATGGTGAATCTGCAATCTGCGAGCCTCTGCCAGTCTCTAACTACCCCCTACGGCTAAACTTGCCCCTTTGCGGCTGTGGTGGAGGCGGGGGTCTGGGCGGCCTATCTATCAATCGTGGCCTAGGTCCTCCCCGAGCCTCCCTCTGTAACTCAACTGTCCTATCCCTGCAGTGCTGTTCCTGAATGGTCCTCCTGATCTCCCGATGCCGCTGCCTGATGCCCTCAATATTCTGGCAAATGCCTAAACTCGGGCAACATACATGTCCTCTCGCAGTGTGGTCGTAATACAGGTCTCAACATATTCTGGATTCAACCCCATGATAAAGCGGTGTACTCTGGATGCCATGGTATCAACAAAGTCACGGTGCATACCGGGCCAAAGAATCAAATCGTAAGGCATATTCCCGAACACTCATGGCCCCCTGCTCTAAATGTAAAAACTGGTCCACCAGGGCCTGTCGAATCTCCCGTGGCAAATAGTGATCCAGAAAAGCTCCTGAGAAGCTGGACCAGGTCGGAGGGGAAACATCTCTCCCTCAGGACCTTTCCCAGCTTTCATACCACAACACGGTGATGTCCCGTAACTAGAATGCTGCCAACTCAACTGATTCTGTAGGCGTGGCATGCATAACCCTGAAAATTCTCTGCATCTGATCTAGAAAATCCTGAGGGTCCTCTGTCTGGTCCGTACCTATAAACTGTGGGGGATTCAGAGCCAAGAACTCTCAGACCCTCGAACTACCGGGCCCTCCTGATGACTCCGCAACTGTAGACGGCATCGGCTGACGCTGAGCAGCCATCATCTGTGCTAACATGACTACCGCACTCCTAACCTCCTGGTCGGAAGGTATCGGTATAGGGGCTGCTGGAGGTGGTGTCGCCCTAACTGGCTCATGATGTGGTGGATATTGTTGAGAAGGTTACGACGCTGCCTCTGTATTGCCCTCTGATCGGGTTGTTTCTAAACGAGGGTGAGGCATCTTGCTGGTGCCTTCCCCTGCTACAATATCCAAGCTCCAGCCTGTGATAGGATGTCGTTGGTCTGACAGTATCTGTAACCAAAGAATACAGTAAGCTCTAGGGACTCAACCCTATACTGTACTGCTCTATAGCACGACTAAATAAGAATAAAAAGCAACTATCCTATCATGCCTTGCAGCCTCTTACCTATAGTATGTGGTGCACAACACATCAATAGGCAAGATTCTACTTAGCATGCCTTGCAGACTCCCTGGGATATGACCTGCTCTGATACCAAGTTTGTCACGCCCTACCTTGGGGGGTATGACTGGCACCTGGTGCCCTATTAGGATCTGAACTGCTAGACTACTGAGCCTAAGCACATCTGGTGCCTGGCTGGCTCTAACTCTGATTCACGGAAACAATGGGCTATATAACAGCTGTAAATACAGCCTCCGGCCGACTAGGCCTATAGCCACCTGTACTATAACATTAGCTAACCAGAATCACATTCATATAGGGGAACCTATGTGGGCCAACAAGGCAACCATGCTGTTTAGTTAACTTTAAATCAATATAACAAATGCTGAACAGCTACGTGACCGGCAAGGTCACCACTACTGACTGGATAAGGCATCACACGACCAACATAAACAACTAAACATATGCACGGCCCCACACGACCGGCACAACTAACCACAGGGAAATATATACATACTACAAGCCTCTAAGAATACCGTAAAGATGGTCGGGACAGGGCCCCAGCCTACCCATACTATACAACAAAAGAAAAGGGATAAACCTCTAGCTATCTAGTTGCGGATGACTTGAGCTGATGACCCTGTGAGCTGGCTAGAATCACAAGGTATCAGCTCCTCGTCTATGAGTACCTGCAAGCAAGTAATGTAGTGCCCCATATGGGCGTCAGTACCACTGGTACTGAGTATGTGAAGAAACAATTGAAAAATATCTGAAAACAACAATACAATCGATGGAATTGAAACAGAACGAAATAGACTGGAACTGACTGAAAATGTAAAGCTAAGCCTGTTCTCAACTATGCTGGAAAGAGTAGGAGTCATACATGGAAATGTAACGCTTTACTATCGATCTACTCATATCTAGCTTAACGTGGCATAACATGACATAACATAGCATAGCACACACAAACCTTACCCGGCCCCCATAAGCCAGGAGGTACAATCAACACGCAATCTATACCCCTACCCCGGTCATCCTATCTCCTATAATAACTATAAGAATCCTGTCGATCCCCTAGGTATGCACTTGGGCTCGCTGAGCCCCTGACTATAACTGTACTTGAGTCCGGAGGACTCCTGAATCAACACCCCGGGCATACCCGCTCGACGGGGGTTTATAAAGGCCGACCAAGGCACACTATGGGGAAACCGGCATCCCATCTTCGTCCCCTATGGGACGGCATGCCACTCCATAGAGTGACGTATCCTTGCCGTCTGGCGGACGAGTCGATACAACTATTAACCCTGGGGCGGTCATGAATGCTAGGTAATCCAACCCCAAGACAATACAGTGGTCACAACTAGTAATACTAACTGCGTATACCACATGCTGAAGGTAGTGATGATAATGTATTTGTACATACTATATGCTGAACTAGTGATAGTGATATGTATGTATTTGATACATGCTGAGACTGATAGTGGTATATGTATATAATTTTCTGTCATACTATGCTGAGTCTAATGTTGAACAAGATATAGTTTTTCTTCTGGGAATCATGTTGTATAACTGAGTTTCATAGTAACATGATTTACTATTTCTAACATGCTTTCTAAACTACATTTTAATCTACCATTCTACTTCTGAGATACCTTACAGATACTTATATTGCTTTTCTAAGTTTCAACTAAACATGATAATATCCTAACATACTTTACTAAACCATATACTGGGCATGCTGTACAGTTCCTAACACTTTGTATTAGAATTTATATCGTGCTAGCAAGTTTCACGCTATATATAACATGATGCTTTCAATATCGTACTAATATTCATACTAAACATAACACACGACTTTTGAAACATTCTATTGGCCTTTGAACTATTTTACTATATCGAGACTGCTAACTTGCCGAGGAAACTAGCTTTACATACCTTTGCTTCGGATTTCCCGACTAACTGGCATAGATTGGTCAGTACTTCTGCTATATCTCCCAACTGTATTCATATATATGTCAATTAGAACTAAATATGCTAATATTCTGGAAGAAAATATCACTTTCAATATATATATAGCCCAAACTTTTGCTTATCGAAAAACGGTCGAAAACTTGTTATTTCTCGAAAATCTAGAAGGGAGAAATGCTCACTTTAGAGATAGGAGTATATTGACACTAATTTGGAGCAATTCCATTTACCTTAGTTCGGTAACACGATGATTCGCCGGCTGAATTTCACGAAACTAAATCCGTAGTAATGCTCCGTACTGCTTAATATCTCAGTATCTGGAGTTAATTTGAGTTTGGATCGTGTTTGACGGCGTAATTGGACGAATATTACTAAGGAACCTTCGTTCTCCCTGTTTTCTATCAGCTTCTCTGGAAATTTTTATGAATTATATCATTAAAACTGTAGTTGGAGGCTTATATACTTGGGCCTGGACAGGGCCTCCATGACACGGAGCCAACGTGGAGGCCCTCCCTCCATGGCACGCTACCATCGCGGAGGGGTTCTGCCCTGGCTCCTTCTGCGATGGTTCGATGGATTTCTTATCCGGTCTTTCCTCCGGGCCTTTTCCTAGCATGTATGGCATTCAAAAACTCTTAACCAACATGCGAATAGGACATCTACATGTCGAGAATTTACGGGGTGTAACATTACCTATTGATATTGATTGTGCATTATGTTATGTGAATAAATCTTAGTCTGTTGATGATGCCTATCACTATATTTGGTATACTAATACAACTCTTGCTACACCTTTTTGTGGTATAGGTTGTTTCCAAATTCTTGAAGTTTCATGATTGAAATGGCGATACTCTTCATCAGCTTCAGCATTTCTTCCCTCAGGCGAAGCAGTGTCTTTATTGTCATTATTCAATTTAGAGCTCTTGTATGTCTAGACTAGTTTCATGGAAGTAGATGTTGGAAGATGTCATTAATATTTTAAATAGGATTAGAATTTTATTTATAAATATGTAGTGTACTGAAAGTTGATTATTTTATATACGTGATATTTTCTTATGAAATTAAGTTGGATAGAAAGGGGTTCTCTTATCAGTCTAGAGTCGAGTCGGTGCCCACACGAACTGTCAAATTGGGTCGTGTGAAGTTGGTGTCAGACCCTAGGTTACCAATCCACAAGTACAAGAGCAATTTCAGCTAGAGTTCTGCAGATTGGTGTGTAGACGTCCACATTTAATCCTTGGGAATCTACGAGGCATCTAGAAAGTTTTCGCTTTTATTCTTCTGTATCCTGTGATCCTAGTGTGTTATTTGTCTGAGTTGAGCTCAATTTGTATCTATAATACTCCAAAAGCCCCTAAGACTAGATCCTAGACATGAAGCAGGAAATCATCAAAAAGTGAAAATTTTCCATTAGAGAATGAGTCACAATACGACTCGCTAGGAGAGACCATGAGTCGTGGTCATACTCATGGATGAGCAGTCAGTGAATTTTCATGATCCAGTTGTAATGACTAATCTTACGAATCGTGGGGTAAAGTTACAAGTTGTGATGTCTCTCATCCTGAGGACGTTCAAAAACTTGTCGATTTTCTACCCAAGACTACGAGTCTATACCAAGAGTCGTGATGAGATGATACAACTTGTAGTCATGAGCCGCCAGTTCCCAGGAATTCAAGGGTCCTAACTTAACGAGTCATAAGATGGCTCATTGGACGATGTAACAAATTGTCTTGATAAACCATTAGATGGAGTTCAGAGAATATACAAGGATGGTTCTAGTGACCACGAGTCATAGGACGAATCGTGGTACCTAATGATGACTCATCCTGACCATTCGTTGTGTGAGGTTCAGAGATTGGACAAGGTGGGTTCCATGGTGATGAATGATCACCATGAGTCGTGGTGAGAACCAATGAATCGTAAAATGAATCGTGACAACTGTTCGGTGGATTTTTAATACTAGTTTTCATGGGTATTTTGTAACTTTTCATACTTTTAACTCCTAAGGGGAGGTATTTAAGGGTTTTACTTAGGCTAAAACTCCTATTCCCCTCTCCAAGCACTATAGATTCATAATAAAAACTCTCAAGGTTCTCAAGGAAGCTAGGGTTCATCTTCTCAAATTTTCTTGGGTCTCAAGTTATTGTCAAGAAATTATGAAGCCCAGGTATGTGGGATTATCAATAAGGGATTTCTTTCACCCTTGCGCCAAAACCCAAGCTGAATTTTATCAATTCAGTGCTTCCATGTCTCCAATCTCGATTTTCAAGAATTTTTAGGGTTGAACCATTTTACGCAAAAACTCTAAATTCTTTTATGGATTGATTCTCCCATGCTTCTACATGTATTTAGTGATTATTAGGGTTGATCTCTATGAAAAACTCTTATAATTCTCTATTTTCTAGTTAACATGATTTACTCAATTATTTATGAATCTCATGAATTTCAAGGTTATGTATCATGGCTCTAATTTCAGGATAGTTTTCATGGCATATTCACATATTTCAATAAATTTATGAGTCTACATGATTTTCAAACTAGCACATGCAAAACCTACCATGTTTCAAGTATGACTATGAGCATTATGTATGTTTTGGGAGTAACATTTAACACCGAGTAAGCCGTAGTTCTGGTGCGCTCAGGTCTCAGAACTACATGCCACCGTAGGTATGAAGGGGTCCACTATAGAGTGTCTCCCTTTTTCTAATGGTCTCATGAGTGAATCCACGCCTTCATGGTTTTATCATATGGAGAGGGATGAACACCCTCCCGACCAGAGTTATAGGTTGGTCTCTGTGAAGCTCACTTGGATTATGTTGGTCATGAGAACCTTTTGTGCCACATCACTTCGTGTTCATGCTTTATAATGCATTAACTTATATTATTTTTGGGCCATTGATCATCTTATCAGTTTTACTTACGATTTCAAACATGCTAAGCTTTATGATATGGTTTTAAAATCTTGGGTCATTATACTTCAATTTATGATTAAAATTTCATGTTTTATGACTATATCATTACCATGATTTTTAGAATATTGTCCTTTTTCTTATGTTTTACTTATTTTCCATATTCAGTACATTTAAAATACTAAACGCATACCTGTTGTGCTGTATATAGTCTCCTCTTCGATGATAGACTCGCTCCCGTCCCTGATTCAACAATTAATTGGTGAGTGAGAAAGTTTGTATCGGGAGTCTCAGCTTTTGTGTTCAATGAGTGCAGGACCTCTATGCTTATTACTGACATGGATATCTCTCTACTCATGATTCATGCCCAACAAATTGAGGAGGAAAAGTTGAAGGAGAAGGAAAGGGAGACCAAGAGGGCTAGGATAGGAATCTCTGAGTTCTCTCAATAGTGGACAGGTGGTGGACATCGCTTACAGTCCCATTGGGTCATCAGCCCCAGCACCATCATCAGCTAGCATCCTATCCAGGACCAGAGGTAATTAGAGGGGTAGAGCACCAGGCTCTAAGTCTTAGGGTAGATGCCCGAAGGATGAACATACCCAACTTGCAAGAAGTTTGGAAGAAACCACCCTAGAGAGTATTTGGTTGGTGAAGATGCTTGTTTCGGGTGTGGTAAGCCCATTCATAGATCAAGGATTGTCCTTCAGCTAGACAGGGTGATGGTAGTGGTCATGCCCCAACCACCTCTTCAGCAGCTCTAGCAGCTCGCCCATCTCAATAGGCTGCCTCTTCTAGTGTCAATGGTAGACAGTGCCAGAACTGTTTCTATGCACTTCATACATCGGGATCAGGAGAGCTCACCAGATGTGGTCACAGGTATGTTATGAGTTTTTTATCTTGATGTTTATGCATTACTAGATCTAGGGACCACATTATACTTCGTGACCCCCTATGTTGCTATCAACTTTGGTGTTAATCCTGAAATCCTCTTAGAAATCTTCTCAGTCTCTACTTTAGTCGGTGAGTCAGTTTTAGCATGAAGGTGTTACACCCAAAAAGTTCCTACAACCAGACACTAAACTTAAAGTAGAAACCAGCAGGAAAACCTACATCTTTCCTCGGAATGACTTAAGTGACGAGTCGTGGTATGTCCCAGCGATTTGCCATACGAGTCATGGTAAGACTAAATAATTTCATCTCTTATACCACGAGACCATACAATGAGTCGTGGTGAGATGGTATGTCTCGTGGTCATGAGCTGTCAGTTCTTAGGCAGTCAAGGGTCCAGACTTACGAGTCACAAGGCTACTCATTGGACCAAGTGATGAGTTTACATGAAGAGCCATGTGATAAAGTTCAAAGAGTATACAACATGATTCTTGTGACCACAAAAGGATGTAATGACTCATGATGACAAGTGACGACCCATTATGATGAACCGTGAGATGGATTTTAGAGAATGGGAAAGATGGATTCACAGACCACGAGTCATAGGATGAATCGTTCTATGAAATGATGAACCGTTATGAAGATCCATGATGAGGAATATTAGAAAGTGAAAAATCATCCAACAAGTGACTGATGGTCACAACGAGCCGTGGTGAAAACTAACGACTCGTGGTATGACCCGTGCTGTCAGTTCGGTAGTTTTTAAAAATGAGTTTGCAATAGTATTTTAGTAACTTACCATGATTTTAAATCATAAACGAGGTCATTTTGGGTTTCCATAGAGGTATATTTAAGGGATTTACATAGCCTAAACTCTCATTCCCTTATTCCAACACCGTAGATTGAAAATCAAACACTCAAGGCTCTCAAGGAATCCAGGGTTCATCTTGTCTAATTCTCTTGTATCTCAAGTTAAGTCAAGGATTCAACAAGCCTAGGCATGTGGGATCATCAGGGTAATTTCTTTCACCTATATGTTCAAATCCAAGCTCAATTACATGAATTCAATTCTCCATGTCTTCAATTATGATTTTCATGAATTTTTAGGGTTAGACCCTTATTGTGAAAAATCTATATTATATTATGGATTGATTCTCTCATGCTTCTACATGTATCTCATGATTATTATTGGGTTGATTTTTATGCAAAAATCTTATGATTCTCTATTTACAAGTTAGCATGATTTACCTAATTATGTATGAATCTTATAAATTTAAAGCTTATGTATCATGACTGAATTTTCAGCATAGTTTTCATGGATAGTTCATGTATGTCAAGGAATTTCTGAATCTACATAATTTTTTAACAAGCCCATGTAAAGCTTTCATGCTTCAAGTATGACTATAAGCATCATGTATGTTTTGGGTGTAGTACTTAACACCAAGCAGATGCGGGTTTAGACAACCTAAGTCCCAAACTATATTCCATCATAGAATAAGGGGTCCTCACTAGTGGAGAGTTTCTTCCTTCGCCTAAAAGATAAGGGATCCTCGCCAGTTGAGAGTGTCTCCTTTCTTCTGTATGGGCTCATGAGTAATATCATGCCTTCATAACTCTTACCCTTGTAAAGGTATAGACACTCTCCAACCAGGGTTATAGATTGGGCTCCGTGATTCTTACTTGGAGTATGTCGGTTATGAGTATCTTCCGTGCATGTCACGTCACGTTCATATTTTATGATGAATTGACTTACAGAGTTTTTGTCCCATTGATTAGTTTATGTGCTCTACTTTTGATTTCAAACATGTTAAGCTTTAGATATTGTTTTGAGAACCTTGAATTATTATACTTTAGTTTATGATGAAAATCTCATATTCTATGACAATATGACGAGCATGATTTTTAGCATGTTATCCTTACTTTCAGTTTTTACTTTTTCCCTATACTCAGTATATTCAATGTACTATTCGCATACTCTTGTGCTATAACATCTCATGATATAGATTTGGATATTCAGTCTCATCCCCACTGCTACACATGCTCTCACTCTAGATTCAACTTTGGTCTTGGTGATTACTCATCCTCCTAGGAAGGCATTTTTGGTTTATGTCTTTGTTTAGTCCTTTAAGTTATAGATTTTGTAGAGCTAGTTGAGGGCCTTTCCCTTCATCTCATCTTATGTTTAGAGGCTTTTTAGTCTATGATGTATTGATGTTCAGCGATCTGACTTGTTGTTTCAGTTATACACTATGATATCTCATCAATATTCCACTTTATCTTATATCTTATGATTTAGTTCCACTTAGCAGTATGCTTATTCTTTTGTATGCATGTGTCATGGGTTAGCTTGGAGCCATTCGGGGTTCTAGGTCCCGTGTCGCGTCCAGAGTCTATGCTCAGATCATGACAAACTTGGTATCAGAGCATTGATTTATGTGTGTCTAGGGTGTCTGAAAGCCACATTAAGTATAGTCTTTTTCATGGGTCTGAAGCACACTACACTTATGAGGAAGAGGCTATGAGCATTTTAGGGAACTTCCCTTCTTTCATGTTCTGTATTAATCAATAAAGTCCAATTCTCATTGTTCTTCTAGCTCATGCTATACGCATTTGCAAAAAATGCCTCACTAAAGAGCCAAGGGAAGGAGAAATGGCAAGGAAACCAGCCTATTCCACCAGCTCCAGCAGACCCTCTGAATGAACAAGTGACCCATGTGAAGTTTAGGGATTCCTTCCAGATTGGCACAAGCCATGATGAGTTAGGTCAATCAGTAGGTGGTTACACTGGTCAAAACAAATATGAGTGTTGAAGTGGCTACGGTGCAAGGCTTCACTAGGATAAATCCACAGAGTTTCATGGTTCTAAGATAGACAAGGATCCATAGGAGTTCATTGATGAGATTTAGAAGATCACTCAGAATATTGGTATCATTGCACAGGAGCGCATACTTGGCCTCCTATAAGCTGAGGGGGGTAGCTCACATATGGTATAATTAGTGTAAGGAAGGTCATAGGGTAGGCGTAGCTCCTATTTATTGTGATGACTTCATCACAGCCTTCCTGGATAGATTCTTTCCCTAGGATATGAAGGAAACAAAGGTTGTAGAATTCATCAACATAAAGAAAATCAATATGATAGTTTAGGAGTATGCCTTGAAGTTCATCTAACTATCCAAGTATGCTCCGGAGATGGTTCCCAAGCTGAGGGCTCGAATGATTAAGTTTGTACAGGGAGTCTCAGATTTGGTCCAAGGAGTGTAGGACTAGAATGCTTATCAGTGATATAGATATCTCTAGACTCATGATTCATGCCCAGTAGATTGATGAGGAGAAGTGGAAGGAGAAGGAGAAAGAGACCAAGAGGGCTATGGAAGAAAATTTTGAGTTCTCTTAGGAAAACAGGTAGTGGGAATCGCTCGTAGTCCCATTAGATTCATCAGTCGCAGCTCCATCATTGTCTTTGTTATACCTCGGAAACCCAAGGATCAGACTCGGGAGTCAAATGGGAAAAAGTCTGGAAAATATTACAGCAGTGCAGAATGAGTCGTTAGACGACTCATGAGGAGACCCCACGAGTCGTTAGGTGGCTCGTGGGAAGGTTTGACTGGGTTGAGGAGTTGAGGTCCCCACGGGCGTGGGAACGACTAATGGTCAGCCACCATAAGTTGTCTGGTCCACCGTGGGTTAAGGTTGATGATTTAATTAAGGATGAGGTAATGTACTTGATGGAAGCTGGTAACGAGTCATTGCCTCGGGGGACGAGTCGTCATGTCCTCCGTTAGGAGCCCAGGTGAAAAATTCTAGTAGACTGACGGAATGACCCAACGACGCGTTGTCCCTGGTAACGAGTCGTCAGGTCGCCCGTTGGGGTCTCCTGATAGTTATTTCCTGCAAATTAGTAAGGGCCTTCTCGTAATTTTCTACGCTCCTAAGACCTAAACTACATCATTTTGAGGTCGCAACGGAGTCTTTTAAGGGGAAATCATTCATGATAAACCTCATTTGATGCATGTAAGAGTATAAAGGAAAGAGGAAACGGATTCAAGTGTTCTTCAAGTTCTTCAAGTTTCCATCTAGGGATTTTCAATGGAGTTAAGAATCTAGAAGTTCCAGGTATGTGGGGTTTTAAATAGGTGGTTTAGTCCCTACCCATGCCCAATTTCTTCCTAATTCTATGTCTAAGTTGCCAATTCTTGATGGGTCATAACCCAAATACATGTTTCCTCAAAAATCGATATGAGCTTGTTATAGCAAGTCTAAAATCATGGGCTTTGAATTATTGGGTTGTTTTCAATTGTTTTATTCAATATTAGATGATTTAAATCTCTCAAAGCATAGGTGCCCAAATCATGAGGATTCTTTTTGTGAAACTCATGGCTATGGTGATTTTCTCAATCATGATATGAACCTTTGAATCTTAAGCATGTTTTAAATTACTCATGTTATTATGATCATTTTTTTAGAAATCTAAGCATTTTAAGTATGATTGAAATTATGGGCAATGCCCACATGTCACTTATGATTTATAAACCATGATTTTGGCCGATCCACAGGCCCAATTCCATGGCTAATATTATGAATTCTCAAGCATATTATGATTATCACGATTTAACTAGCCATGCATGTCATGTATGAATTTCTATGAGAACATTGCATGTTTTGGGAGTAGTACTTAACACCGAGTAGGTTCGGGGCCTAGGTCATGCCCTGAATCTCAAAACTACGTGTCGTTGCAGGTTATGTTGGGACCTCCTCAGTGACTGTCCCTTTTTCCCTACGGGGCCTTCACGAGTGATATCACACCTTTCATGGTTCATACCCTTGGCAAGGTATGAACGGCCTCCCGACCAAGCTTACAGGTCGGGCTCCATGAGTGCTCATATGGGGTATGTCGGTTATAAAAATCTCCCACTGTTCCTCATCGTTTGAATGCATGTATGATTTTGCCCGTTTGGCTCAAGTTATGTTTTATGAAATGTTTTTCTCTCATGTTATGACTATGGCAGGTTTACGAATATTTTGGAAATCTTTAGCCTTATGATATACTTATGATTTCAGTCCTTATGATCATGAAGTCCCCACTCCTATAACTTTTATGTTTTAAGTATTGTCTTGCATACCTCGCATACTCAGTACATTCTGTTCGGTGTGTTCTGCTCAGGTTGGTATTATATATTATAAACCGACACGCAAGTGCACGTGGTCAAACAAGTAATAAAGTGGCTAAGTAGCCAAGTATCGATCCAAGGAGGCTCAAGATATGTAAAATTGCCTAGTTTACTATATTCCTATTTCACTTCTAATTATGCTAACAACAATGTAACCAAGAGTTACTTGAGTTTTTGTTTCTAAACTATATATACTACAATTACTACAAACTATTTACTTGTGAGTTTAGACAATGGATATGAACATGGCAAGGTTAAGAACAAGTAATGAACTTGATAATCATGATAATTTGGTTAATCTCTTCTTCATGTTGCTAGCCAAGAACATTAGCCTAGAAATTAAAACTCGTATTTAATTTCACTTTAGAATCATAAACCATCCGTCTACATTTCTGTGATCAAATGCAATTTATGACCTAGCACTACAATTCCGGTTCCTAAATTGACTAATACGGCTTTCAAGTATATTTCTATCAGGAAAGCACATCAAAACCCAATTTTCCCAAATCAAGTTAAGAACAATACCCTATTAATTCACAACTTTCCAATTTCTTGCTCTTTCGAGTGAAATTGGACTTTATAGATATACATTAATGTTGGCCATGCACTAATGCAGTATGAACAAGAATTAATAGAACAACATTAAAGAATAAGAAGAAAACCATATCATTTACAATCAAAATTCATTACACATGTTCAAAACCTCAGCAAGGAAGAGAATTAGCCACTCATTCTTGGATTAATCATCCTAAAATGAGTGTAAATCATACGTACAATTGATAGAAAGAAGAAAGGAAGAGAAGAAATCCCTTAGCTTTTTTGTTCTTCAACTGCTACTAACCCACGTTCCTTCTCTCCACTTCTGAACTCAGTCTAAAAACTTAAAACTAATTAAAATAAACCTAAGTGTGCTATTTATACTAGTGGGAAATTTTTCCCGGAATAACAAGCAACGTGTCACGGAGGCCAACGCGGAGCACTGCCTCTATGACACGACGTGGACGCGGACCTTCACTGGAATTTCCAGGGTCCGGTAAATTAACCTCAACGTGGCACGGAGGCCATCGCGGAGGCCTCTCTCCGTGCCACGGAGATGACGCGCAGGCACACTGGAATTTGCCATTTTAATTCATGTTCAGGCAGTGTGCTACCGCGATGGTAGCGTGGCACGGCTCCATCGCGGAGCCCCTATAAAATGTGCATTCCAAGGTCTTTTCCACGCTCGCATCCAAGTCCAACTCCGACATAGTCCCAACATGCATTTTAGCTCCTAAAAATCACAATTACCTGCAAAACAAATGCTAATCATGTTGGTTAGTATAAATTCACATTTTATTACTAATTACATGATATTATATACACATTGCACAACAAACAAGGTAAAAATGATACGTTTGAGTATCACTTGGGCATATAAATCTGCCCAAGATCACTTACCCCACACTTAAATCCTTGTTCGTCCTCGAACAACATATACACAAATCATGCAAATTACATCCCAACCTTCGTCACTATGGTGCAACAATTTACGCTACGGTCATACCGATTATTCAATTTTTGCAAATCATCAAGAAAACATGCTTGGTCGTACAATACAATGACCTTTAATACATCAAGGCTTCCTAGACTTTAAGAATTGATTCTTGATATCGGCAAACTCATGCAAATCAGCTAATCAAGAAATCCGACACGAAAATCAATCTTTCATCAAGCATGTGCCCTCACAACTCGAGAGAAACTTCCCCTTTATGTTCATGCAGCACACAAACATGCAAGTAGGGGCATATAAAAATTAATTTCACTCTCTCTCCCAAAAGAATTCACATGCCTCATGTCATGACCCATAAGCTTGCCCTTAGTGTATTACTCCACTAATATAAAGAAATGCAATATAGGATCACGTAGGACTTTAATGGGTTGTAACGGGGCTATGGATCTAGTATATATATGTTGGATTAGCCAATAATAGTCGCTAGCATCCTTAAGCGCCTTTCCAACTCATTCCCATCGACTCATGGACATTGTTCCTCTCTTTTCTCTTTTTCTCCCATTCATGTTGGTTTACTTTCATACAGCCCATTTCATCAACCACACTTGACACAAAACAAAGGGTTTTCGTGTACCCTCACTATCAATTAATTACAACAAGTGCCTCTTCAACATCATCTTTTCTTTCTTCACTTTGCTTTTCTTTTTCTTTTCACTCTTTTCACTCTTTAACACTTTGGGAAACATTTTCTTTTCTTTGCAAGCGCTTAAGAGCTTCTTATAGACTTTAAGGCTAATGAAAAGAAGGAATAAAGCTTAGTTCATACAATTTTGGATAAAAGAAAGAAATCGGCTAAAGGCTCAACGGGCTGACTAGGGTATACAACATATAAAAAGGTAGAATTTGACAAGAAAAAATGGAAACTATCGGTTAAAACAAAGAAATGCCTACATCCTTTCCAACACTACACCTCCTTCATTTCGTTTTGTATACACACCAGGCAAGTTCTAGACAATTCACAATGACATGGAATAGCAAAACCTCACTTCACACTTCATGCACATGCTCGAATCAAGATGCATTCACAGACTCTTTAATTAGTCAATTACATGAATTCAAGATTAAGCCTCAATCATACTGAACCAAATTCTATAGCCTAGGTAACTCAACGTATTTACAGAATTCCATGCTTTCAAACGAATCACTTTCACATTTTGAACATCAATTACAACACGCAACAAAATTTTAGCAACCATAAGCAACTACAGTTCATTGATGCAATCCACCAAAGAAAAACTAAAAACAAATAAAAATCCTACTCCTACCGACTACATTTCCCTTAAGACGGTCGTCATCCATCCATCATAGGGAACGGTCACTAACTATGACATCCGTTAAATGGGACTATTCTCGGTAAAAGAATCGAAAACAAACTCCGAGAAACCCAAAAAAAATAAAAATCGAAAAAAAATTTGCAACACATCGATCATTTCGATAGAAAGATATTTACAAATGATTTTGATAATTGCAAAATATGTTCGCAAAAATTTTGAAAAATATCGATCATGTCGATAGAGAAAAAAAATATTTACAAAATTTACAAAATATTTACACTAGCAACCATAACTTTCAAAACACACATCATTAACCACACAACAAATATATACACATACATCGCAAATCAGTTCGCCACAGGGAAAGCACAAACATACATAAACATCAAGGAAAAACATACGGCAAATTAGAGCCTTGACCCAGCACCTAGCTACTCCCCACCCCACACTTAAATCAAACACTGTCCCCAGTGTTCACAACAATAAAAAGCATAAAATTTTGGGTGGTGGAACTCCCTGCTCAGTCGAAATATTCGGCTTCTTCATCCGGTGTTGTGGCCTCGTCGCCCATATCTGAATCAGCGCCATCGTCGTCATCGGACTCCACATCAGAGTCCTCACGACGTGTCTCCTCATCAGTAGGGACATCGTCATCTGTCGGCTCCACGAAGGCTGGCCCTACCCGACATAAGGCTCTGGCGTTCTCGCCAAAGGGGTAGTCCAGCTCCAGCTGCCATAATTCTTCCTCGGTGGCTGGTCTCCCACCAATTCGTAGCTGTAGCATCTGCATGCCGAACATACGGGCCATGTACTGATCGTCACGAGCATGTCGCTCGCCCAAAGTCAATACTGGTCCGTGTGTAGTGTCGGGGGTCTTAGTCTTTGTCACGTCGAGGGCCCTCCGCTCCAACTGTGGAATATAATCCAAGGCTTCTTCCTCAATGTCGAGGCCTCGGAGGAAGGTGGTGATGAGTCCGCCAAACCCGTATCTGTGGCCCTGGTGCAGTCTGGCTCTCTTCATGGCGGATATTATGACCGCCCCCACATTAATCTCAAGCCCTTTCATAAGGGCATACACCAAGCAGACACGGTCCCGGGTCACATCTGTCATATGGACTCCCGGGATCAAACACGAACATACAATCTTCAGCCAGATTCTGGCCTCCCTGTTCATCTGCGAATAAGGCAGAGTCTGGTGGTAACCCCTCTCCTTATGTCTACTCCATCGGGCCGTGGATCGAGCGCCACACAACGTACATCTGATGTCGGCGTACGATGGGGTGATGTTTAGCTGGCGGAGAACATGGGCGTCTGTGTCCCGCGCTCCAACGATGGCATTCAGCTGCTGGGGTTCCAGAGTGACAATCTGCCCTCTAATTTTCACTGTGTGGCTTCTGATGGCCGGGTTCCAATTTGCATAAAATTCCCGGACCAAGTGAAGGTTGCACTCCTTGGGCTCCTGAAAAATAAAGCTGAGCCCAGCTGCCTCGATTCTCTGTACAATGCGAGGGAACTTCTGTGCAAGTGGTTCCCTTGCAATATGTTCCTCGGGGAAGTACTTGTTTTCTTTGTGTTTCGCGTACAATTTCTTCCCTTCATCGGTGACCCATCTTGTTCCGTATTGGCGGCGTTGGCCGCGCGGAACAGCGGGTGCAGCTGGGACTGCGGTGCCCAGTCTCATCCGTTTCCTACCTGTGCCTGAGGTAGAAGCACCCTTGCCTTTATCTTGTCTGCTAGCCATTGTACCAGTCAATTTACACAAACAAGCACAACGTTAAGCTAAAAACTTGTTAAGTTCGGCTAAGGTCGGGTTACACAACATTTACCCCACACTTAGGCCTTAGCTACTTCTACAAAATTACGGAAAAGATAACTCTAAGTACACCACAGACAACATCATAACTTCATGCTTAGTGCGTTCACAACAAAATTTCGACAGCATAACGGTTAGCGTACTACTCAGACTTCATACAGCTAATCCCAATCCTACTATCGCTAACAATTCAATCATCGCACTTAGCAACAAAAACAACAAATAAAAACAACAACAAAAACATTCTATATACAAACGAATCCAAACAATCTAACCAATTCACACATTTTATGCATTTTCCCACAAAAATTCGAGAATTCGTCGTCTTTTAACATTTACACAATATTTACCACGACTTCTCTCAAAGAAAAAACACAACCCGGCATCGATTTCATCAAATTATCAAGTGCCCAAGTCAAATTCAACAATCCAAGCCCTAGAATATAATTCTACAATCAATTTTTGAATTATTCACATAATCGACAAGTTCAAACGCTAACTACAACAATCCGAACATAATCAATCACAAAATAATTCAACATCATGTTTAATTTCTACCTAGGGTGATATATCTCACCTCACATGCCCAAAATTGACAAAAATCGCCAAAAAATTGAGATAGACGATGAAAACATACCTTAGAATTGAAGAACCGAAGAAAATTGATGTTTTTCCTTGCCTTGGAACGTGGCACGGTGCTTGGGGAGGGGGAAACGGGTGTTTGGTCGCGGAGGGAAGAGGGAAATGAGGTAAAATGGGGCGAAATCGGGGGTTTATTTAAAGAAAACACGCGGGTCACCCGGCAACCCGGTGTGACCCGGCACTGAATAAGGGGCAACGTGTCACGGAGGGCAACGCGGAGCCCCTCCTCCGTGACACGGAGCCAACGCGTTGGCTTACTGGATTTTTGAAAAATCCGGATTTTGCCTTCAACGTGTCACGGAGGCCAACGCAGAGCACTGCCTCCGTGACACGGTGCCAACGCGCCAGTGCACTGTTTCTTCAATTAATTTGATTTTTCATACCTTGCCTCATTTTCTCGATTCCATGTATATTTCCTCCGTTATACCTGAAAATCACCTCACTAAACAAAAATTGGTTAAATTAATAGATTTCCCTAACTAAAAATAAAGAATATTAACTAAAATGAAAATCTAAACCTAATCAAGAAAAGAAAAAGAAGAATAAAACTTGGAAATAAACAAATAAAAACAAAAATAAAGATAAAAATTAACTACACTGTGCAAAAAGAAAGAAAAAAAAATATTTTTCTCACGGGTTGCCTCCCGTGCAGCGCCTAGTTTACCGTCGCGGCTCGACGTCCTTTAAGCTCACTTGTCTACTAGGGAGATGGACGATTTATCCCGATCATGGTCATCCCCCCAGTAGTTTTCAACCTTATCCGGTGGCCTTCCTAGTAACTCTCGGGAATCACTCATTCCATTAGCATTCCCATGATCAATTACGTTGATCACCGAGAGATCCTTATAAACAGTCGGGAGCTTAGGTACCTTGTACACATCGAACACTTCGACCTTGTCATGTGCTCGCATTGTGAGTTGACCCGCAGCTACATCAATTAATGCTTTTCCGGTTGCCAAAAAGGGTCGTCCCAAAATAAATGGGACTTCAGCATCTGGTTCAAAATCCAGAACAATGAAATCGACCGGAAAAATGAGGGAGCCTACTTGCACTAACACATCCTCAACAATGCCATCTGGCTTAGCTAAAGACCTGTCTGCTAGCTGCAAGATTACCGTTGTAGGTCTAGGACTTCCTAGACCTAACTTTCTGAATACCAAAGATGGCATCAGATTTATGCTTGCCCCCAAGTTGCATAATCCACGCGCTCGGATACTTTGCCCAATAGTAAGCTGGATAGTAAAACTTCCAGGGTCTTTCAGTTTTGTGGGCAACCTATTCTGAATACGAGAAGTGCATTCCTCCATTAAAGCTATCGTGGCATACTCAGTCAAACGACTTTTGTTAGCCACGATGTCTTTAATATATTTTGCATATTTTGGCACTCCCTGCAAGACATCAACAAGAGGTAAGTTAACATGTACCTGTTTAAGTACCTCCATGAATTTCTGGAAACACGCCTCCTCCTTGTGTTTCTTAAGTCGTTGAGGGAACGGGGGTGGAGGCCTTTCTGGTTCAGCTTCTTTAGTCTTCCCCTTATCTGAGATTTGCTCTCCCTCAACATCTGCTGCTCCTGACTTTTGAGGCGGTCTTTCCGGTTCCACCTCCTTCAACTGTAAACCACTCCTCGTGGTCACTGCATTTACCTGCTTCAGATTAGGATCCGTGTCTCTAGGTAGTCCTCCTCTGGGTCTAGTATTTTGGGCACTAGCAAATTGCCCAAACTGATATTCAAGAGCCTTGGTCGCCAACTGATTATTCTTCACTTCGGCTGCCAATTTGACATAGTCAGCCTGCAATTGTGCCTGATTAGCGATCATGGTTTTCAGCATCTCCTCAATAGTCGGTGATGGTGGTGGAGGAGGGGCATTGTGATTTCTGAATTGAGCTTGATAATTTTGTTGCCCTCCTTGGTTTCTGTGCATACCCTGCCCTGAACTTTGGCCTTGTTGATTGTTGCTACCCCACGAAAAATTTGGATGGTTCCTCCAATTTGAGTTGTAGCCACTACCAAACTGCTGTTGATTTCTCTGTGCATTGCCCACAAAGTTAACAGAATCAGGATTTGCACCACAGCATTCAGCTGAATGCTCAGTACTACCACACACTTCACACCACATCTGTTGAACTGCATTGACTGAAGCTGAAGGCTGGTTCAAATTGATATTGCTGAAGTGAGTGTTTAACTGATTTTGCAAAGCAGCTATCTGTGTAGCGATAGCTGTGAATCCATCCACTTCAAGCACTCCCGCTGCTTTCCTTGCTCCACCCCTTGAAGAATCTGCATTCCATTCTGGATTGCCTTGTGAAATTCGGTTGAGCAAAGTGTACAGCTCCTCATAGGTCTTTTCTAGCGCTTGCCCTCCAGCTGCTGAATCTAACAGAATTTTAGTGTGGGGTTCCAAACCCTCAATGAATGTGTGTACCAACACCTCATTGGACTGATGATGATGAGGACAGTCCCGCAACATGGATTTAAATCTTTCCCAGGCTTGATATAGATTTTCCCCTTCCCTCTGTTTAAAACTTAGAATTTGACTTCTAAGTCTGGCTGTTTTACCAGAAGGGAAAAATCTGATCAAAAACTTCCGCGCAAGATCATCCCACGTTGATATAGAATTGGGTGGTTCAGCTTTTAACCACCTCTTGGCTTCACCAAGTAAGGAAAACGGAAATAAGGTGAGCCGAACATAATCAGGTGACACTCCAGCGGGTATATAAGTGTCACTTATCTCCAAAACGTTTTGGAGATGTTGTGGATCTTCATGAGGGAGTCCGGTAAATTGCCCGCTTGTGTGCAAAAGTTGCACCATATTCTGCTTTAATTCAAACCTCCCTCCAGGCTCTGGTTTGCGGATGCTAGAATGTACATTATTAGCGTGTGGGATTGCCACCTCGCGAACCGGCCTTGTTGCTGCTTCATCGGGCACTAACACTGCCCGCACAACTGGTGGATTTTGTTGCTCCATCATAGACTGTTTAAGCAACTGCAGCTTCTTTCGTAGAGCTTCTCTACGTTGACTATGAAATTCACGTTCAGGCTCTAAGTAAGATTCCACCAGCTCTTTGTCCCTTGCCAGTGTTCACAGAAACAAACTCTGCAAAATACAGGCTAAGACCAAGTTGTTAACACTTAAGAAAATAAAAATAAAAATACAGTAAATTTACACTAAACACAATTTCACAAATCGCCTAGCCTCCCCGGCAACGGCGCCAAAGACTTGTTCGGCGTGTTCTGCTCAGGTTGGTATTATATATTATAAACCGACACGCAAGTGCACGTGGTCAAACAAGTAATAAAGTGGCTAAGTAGCCAAGTATCGATCCAAGGAGGCTCAAGATACGTAAAATTGCCTAGTTTACTATATTCCTATTTCACTTCTAATTATGCTAACAACAATGTAACCAAGAGTTACTTGAGTTTTTGTTTCTAAACTATATATACTACAATTACTACAAACTATTTACTTGTGAGTTTAGACAATGGATATGAACATGCCAAGGTTAAGAACAAGTAATGAACTTGATAATCATGATAATTTGGTTAATCTCTTCTTCATGTTGCTAGCCAAGAACATTAGCCTAGAAATTAAAACTCTCGTATTTAATTTCACTTTAGAATCATAAACCATCCGTCTACATTTCTGTGATCAAATGCAATTTATGACCTAGCACTACAATTCCGGTTCCTAAATTGACTAATACGGCTTTCAAGTATATTTCTATCAGGAAAGCACATCAAAACCCAATTTTCCCAAATCAAGTTAAGAACAATATCCTATTAATTCACAACTTTCCAATATCTTGCTCTTTCGAGTGAAATTGGACTTTTTAGATATACATTAATGTTGGCCATGCACTAATGCAGTAAGAACAAGAATTAATAGAACAACATTAAAGAATAAGAAGAAAACCATATCATTTACAATCAAAATTCATTACACATGTTCAAAACCTCAGCAAGGAAGAGAATTAGCCACTCATTCTTGGATTGATCATCCTAAAATGAGTGTAAATCATACGTACATTTGATAGAAAGAAGAAAGGAAGAGAAGAAATCCCTTAGCTTTTTCGTTCTTCAACTGCTACTAACCCACGTTCCTTCTCTCCACTTCTGAACTCAGTCTAAAAACTTAAAACTAATTAAAATAAACCTAAGTGTGCTATTTATACTAGTGGAAAATTTTTCCCGGGATAACAAGCAACGTGTCCCGGAGGCCAACGCGGAGCACTGCCTCCGTGACACGGCGTGGACGCGGACCTTCACTGGAATTTCCAGGGTCCGATAAATTAACCTCAACGTGGCACGGAGGCCATCGCGGAGGCCTCTCTCCGTGCCACGGAGCTGACGCGCAGGCACACTGGAATTTGCCATTTTAATTCATGTTCAGGCAGTGTGCTACCGCGATGGTTAAGCATATTTGATGGCCATACGTGCTAGAGAAAGGCCCGGGAAAAGAACGGACGAGAAACCTGTCGAACCATTGCGGAAGGAGCCGAGGCAGAGCCCCTCCGCGATGGCAGCGTGTCACGGAGGTGGAGCCTCCGCGTTGGCTCCGTGACACGTTGGCCTTGTCCAGGCCCAAGTATATAAGCCCCACTTCGGTTTTAAATCATTAATCACCCATGTAATTTCCAGAAAATAGAGCAAACCAGCAGAAAAGGAAAAAGGAACGAAGAAGGTAATATAATTTTCATCCGATTACGCTGCTAAACGTTGTCCAAACTCAAATTAACCTCAGATACCGAGGTATTTAGCAGTAGAGAGCATTCCTACGGATTTAGTTTCGTGTAATACGGTCGACGAATCGTCGAGCCACCGAGCTAAGGTAAGTGGAATTGCTCTAAATTAGTGTCTATGTGTTCCTAGCTGTGAAGTGAATATTTCTCCCTTCTGGACCGCTAAAAAATAGCAAGTTTTCGACCGTCTTTCGATAATCCTAAGTTTAGGCTATAAACTAAATCGAAAGTGATGTTGCTCTTTACAATAAAGCTGTATTTAGTATTAATTGACATATTTATGAATGCAGTTGGGAGGAAATCGTTGAAGTACTGGCCGAGCCTCGTCCGACAGCCGGATAGTTCGAGAATAAGGTATGTAAAGCTAGTTCCCTTGGCAAGTTAAGTAGTCTTAGTACAGTACAGTAATTCAAAGGCCAGTAGAATATTCAGAAGTCATGTGTTATGTTTATTACGAATGTTGGTACGATATTAGAAGCATCGAGTTATAACTTGCGTGAAGCTTGCTAGTACGATATAGATTCTAATATAAGTATTAGGAATTCCACAGCATGCTCAGTATGTGATCTGACACAGAATGTTAGTATATCATTGTATTCAGTCGAAACCCAGTAGAGCAATGTAGTATCTGTAAGACATCTCAGAAATAGAATGATAAGTTAAAATGAAGTTGGAAAGCATGTTAGGAATAGTAAATCATGTTACTATAGAAACTCCGTATACAACATAGTTTTCAGCAGAAATACCATATCATGTTCAGCATTAGACTCAGTACAGTATGGCAGGAGAGTATATTTATATATATATACTATTATCAGTTCCAGCATGTATTAAATACGTACATATCACTATCACTAGTTCAGCATGCAGTATGTACAAACTCTTTATTATCATTAGTTTCAGTATGTGGTATATGCCGATAGTATTACTAGTGAGACTGTTGTATTGTTTGGGGTTGGATTACCTAGCATCCATGACCGCCCAGGGTTAATAGCTGTATCGACTCGTCCGCCAGAGGACGAGGATATGCCGCTCTACGGAGTGGCATGCCGTCCCACAGGGGACGAAGATGGGATGCCAGTTTTCCCTATATTGTGCCTTGGTCGGCCCTTATACACCCCCGTCGAGCGGATACGCCCGAGGTGTTGATTCAGGAGTTCTCTGGACTTAGGTACAGTTATAGTCAAGGGCTCAGCGAGCCCAAGTGCATACCCAGGGGACCGGTAGGATGCTTATTGTTATTATAGGAGATGGGACGATCGGGGTAGGGGTGTAGATTGCGTGTTGGTTGTACCTCCCGACTTATGGGGGCCGAGTAAGGTTTGAGTGTGCTATGTTATGTTATGATATGTCATGCAGTGTTACAGTAGATACGAGTAGATCGACAGTAGAACGATAAATCCTCAGGTATGACTCCTACTCCTTCCAGTATAATTGAGAGAAGGTATGACTTACATTATCAGGCAGTTAATCTATTCTCCCTACTTCAGTTTCATCAGTTATATTGTTGTTTTAAGATATTTCTTTCAGTTATTGCTTTACATACTCAGTACCAGCGGTACTGACGCCCGGTGGGGTGCTGTATCACTTGCCTGCAGGTACTCATAGATGAGCAGGCGATACCACGTGATTCCTGTCAGCGATCGAGTATTCAGCTCCTGTCATCTGGAGACTGAATTCCAGAGGTGTACTTCATTTTCTTTTGTTGTATAGTACGGGTAGGTCGGGGCCCTGTCCCGATCATTTCTATTGTTATTCCTAGAGGCTTGCAGTCTGTATATATTTCCCTGTGGTCAGTTGAGCCGGTCGTGTGAGGCCGTGCAGTTGTATAGCTGTTAGAACTTGTGTTTCCTTTATGTTGGCCGTGTGGGGCCATAGTTCGACAGTAGTGGTGACCTTGCCGGTCACGTAGCTATCCAGTACTTCATGGTTAAGTTATAGATAGCTAGACAGCATGGTGGCCTTGTCGGCCCGCATAGGGTTCCCTATATTGACATGTTTCTGGTCAGCTGTTAGTACAGGTACAGGAGGCTATAGGCCAATGGGCCGGGAACTGTGTTTACAGCCGTTATATTGCCCTTTGTTTCCAGAAATGTGAGATAGAGCCAGCCAGGCACCAGATGTGCCCAGGCTTAGCAGTCCAGCAGTTCAGGTCCTAGTAGGGCACCAGGTGCCAGTCATACCCCCCAAGGAGGGGTGTGACAAACTTGGAATCAGAGCAGGTCGTATCCCAGGGAGTCTGCAAGCCGTGCTAAGTAGAGTCTTGTCCATGGATGTGTTGTGCACCACATACTATGGGTAGGAGGCTGCAAGGCATGATAGGATGGTTGTCTTTTATTCTTATTCAGTCGTGCTGTAGAGCGGTGCAATATAGGGTTGAGTCCCTAAAAGCTTACTATATTCTTTGGTTACAGATAATGTCAGACCAACGACATCCTATCACAGGCCGGAGCTTAGATATTGCAGCAAGGGAAGGCACCAGCAGGATGCCTCACCCTCATTTAGAAATAGCCCGATCAGAGGGAACTACAGAGGCATCGTCCCAGCCTTCTCAGCAGTCTCCACCACATCAGGAGCCACTTGGGGCGACACTACCTTCAGTAGTCCCTATACCGACACCTTCCGACCAGGAGGTTAGGAGTGCGGTAGTTATGTTAGCACAGATGATGGCTGCTCAGTGTCAGCCAATGCCGTCTACAGTTGCGGAGTCATCAGGAGGGCCTGACAGTTCGAGGGTCCGAGAGTTCTTGGCTTTGAATCCCCCACAGTTTACAGGTACGGACCGGACAGAGGACCCTCAGGATTTTCTGGATCAAATGCAGAGAATCTTCAGGGTTATGCATGCCACGCCTACAGAATAAGTTGAGTTGGCAGCATTTCAGTTACGGGATATCGCCGTGTTATGGTATGAAAGCTGGGAAAGGTCCCGAGGGAGAGTTGTTTCCCCTCCCACCTGGTCTAGCTTTTCAAGAGCTTTTTTGGATCATTATCTACCGCGGGAGATTCGACAGGACCGGGTAGACCAGTTCCTACATCTGGAGCAGAGGGCCATGAGTGTTCGGGAATATTCCTTGCGGTTTGATTCTTTGGCCCGATATGCACCAGCCTTTGTTGATACCATGGCATCCAGAGTGCACCGTTTTATTATGGGGTTGAATCCAGAATATGTTGAGACTTGTATTACGGCCACACTGCGAGAGGACATGGACATTGCTCGAATTCAGGCATTTGCCCAGAATATTGAGGGCATCAGACAGCGACATCGGGAGATCAGAAGGGTCAATCAGGAACAGCATCGCCGGGACAGGCCAGTTGAGTTACAGAGGGAGGCCCGGGGAGGACCCATGCCACGATTGTTAGACAGGCCGCCCAGACCCCCGCCTCCGCTACAGTCGCAGGGGGGTAGATTCAGCCGCAGGGGGCAGTCAGAGACTGGTAGAGGCTCGCAGATGGCAGATTCACCATTACAGAGGAGGGCGGAGCAGAGTGGGTATACCCTACCACTTTGCCCTATATGTAGTCGGCACCATCCTAGAGCATGCAGGTATGGTTCCACCGCATGTTATATTTGTGGCCAAGAAGGCCATTTGATGAAAGATTGCCCAGCCAGAGGCCGAGAGGACCGAGATAGACAGGATAGGGTATCTACAGGGTCACGAGCCACAGCATCCTCGATTGGGCACAGGCCCTCAGTTTCAGCAGGCAGGGGTCGGGGCAGATCAGGGGCATCCAGTACAGGTGCGGGTCCAAGATGCATATATGCTTTACCAGGGAGGCAAGATTCAGAAGCGTCACCTGATGTTGTGACAGGTATACTAACTATCTGCTCACACCCTGCTTATGTGTTGATTGATCCAGGGTCTACTTTGTCCTACATTACTCCATTTGTGGCACGAAAGTTTAGTATTGCACCAGAATTATTGCAGCAGCCCTTTTTAGTATCTACGCCCGTCGGTGACTCTATCACAGCTAGCCGAATCTACCGCGGGTGTATAGTAGAGGTTGCTGACCGTCAGACCACAGTAGATCTGGTCGAGTTAGAAATGATAGACTTCGATGCCATAATGGGTATGGATTGGTTAGTACCGTGTTTTGCCAACGTTGAATGTTGGACCAAGACGGTCCGATTCCACTTCCCAGGAGAAGCAGTGCGGGAGTGGAAGGGCAGCACTGCTACGCCAAAAGGTAGGTTTATTTCCTACCTTCAGGCGAGAAAGTTGATATCTAAGGGATGTATTTACCATCTGGTCAGAGTCCAGGATGTCCCAGAAGAATATCCGACGCTCCAGTCTGTTCCAGTGGTGAACGAATTCCCTGATGTGTTCCCAGATGAGTTACCTGGTATTCCCCCAGAAAGGGAAATAGACTTTGCTATTGACTTGTTACCAGGTACTCAGCCGATATCAATTCCTCCCTATCGTATGGCTCCTGCAGAACTCAGAGAATTAAAAGAGCAGTTGAAAGATTTATTGGATAAAGGTTTCATCAGGCCAAGTACTTCACCGTGGGGTGCGCCAGTTTTATTTGTGAGGAAGAAAGATGGCTCGCTCCGAATGTGCATAGATTATCGGCAATTAAACAAAGTTACAGTAAAGAACAAGTACCCGCTCCCCAGAATTGATGACTTATTTGATCAGTTGCAGGGAGCCAGATACTTTTCTAAGATTGACTTGCGGTCCGGATATCACCAGGTCCGAGTACGTGAGAGAGATATTCCTAAGACAGCGTTCAGGACCCGATATGGGCATTTTGAATTTCTAGTCATGTCCTTCGGGTTAACGAATGCCCCGGCAGTCTTCATGGACCTGATGAACAGTATTTTCAGACCTTTCCTGGACTTGTTCATGATAGTGTTCATTGATGACATTCTGGTGTATTCTCGCTCTGAAGCAGATCACCGGACTCATCTGCGGACACTGCTCCAGATTCTCCGGGACCGCCAGTTGTATGCTAAATTTTCTAAGTGTGAATTCTGGCTTAGCTTAGTGGCATTTTTAGGGCATATCGTGTCGGATACTGGTATACAGGTAGATAAGCAGAAAATAGAAGCAGTTAAGTCATGGCCTAGGCCTACCACTCCGACTGAAGTTCGTAGCTTTCTGGGGTTGGCAGGATATTACAAGAGGTTTGTTGAAGGGTTCTCGACCATTGCGGAACCTCTAACCAAATTGACACAAAAAGAAGCAAAGTTTCAATGGACAGAGGCATGTGAGCAGAGCTTCCAGGAACTGAAAGACAAATTAACCTCCGCCCCAGTATTAACATTGCCGGAAGGCACAGAAGGTTATTCAGTCTATTGCGACGCGTCAAGCGTCGGGTTAGGTTGTGTGTTGATGCAACATGGTAGAGTAATTGCATATGCTTCCAGACAGCTGAGGAAATACGAAAAGAATTACCCTACCCACGACCTGGAATTGGCCGCAGTAATCCACGCCTTAAAGATGTGGAGGCATTACCTGTACGGCGTCCATGTTGATATTTACACAGATCATAAGAGCCTACAGTACATCTTCACTCAGAGGGAGTTGAATCTACGGCAACGCCGCTGGTTGGAGTTGTTAAAAGATTATGATGTGAACATTCTGTATCACTCGGGAAAAGCTAATGTTGTAGCAGATGCCCTGAGCTGTAAGTCAATGGGGAGTTTGGCGTATATGCGACCAGAGAAACGGAAGTTAGCCAAAGAAATTCATCAGTTAGCTGGTTTAGCTGTTCGAGTAATGGAAAAAGAAAATAATAGAGCAGTAATTCAGAATTCTGCTGTGTCATCATTAGTTACGGAAGTAAAAGAACGACAGTACGAGGACCTTGATTTAGTCTAGCTCAGAGATAGAATTCAGAAGGGTAAGGAGTCAGATTTCCAAATGACTGAGGATGATGTGTTACGCTGTAAGGGCCGCCTCTGTGTCCCGAATGTTTTAGGGCTTCGTGGGCGGATCATGCATGAGGTACATTACGCTCACTATTCCCTTCATCCAGGAGCGACGAAGATGTACCACGACATCAGAGACATCTACTGGTGGCCAGGTATGAAAGCTGAGATCGCTGAATTTGTATCTCGATGTTCTAACTGTCAGCAGGTGAAAGCAGAGCACCAGAAGCCGGGCGGTTTGGCGCAAGATATAACGGTGCCTACGTGGAAATGGGAAATGATAAACATGGATTTTTTAACAGGGTTACCCCATACCAGACGCAAAAATGATTCCATTTGGGTAATAGTTGACAGGCTGACAAAATCAGCTCATTTCCTGCCAGTGAAGGCTACCTTCTCAGCTGAGGATTATGCCGAATTATATATCAGAGAAATAGTTAGATTACATAGAGTGTCGGTATCCATTATTTCAGATAGGGGAGCACAGTTTACAGCTAGATTCTGGCAGTCGTTCCATAGGGGTTTGGGAACGCAGGTTAATTTGAGCACAGCATTCCACCCCCAGACAGATGGGCAAGCTGAGCGGACTATCCAAACGCTCGAAGATATGCTACGAGCGTGTGTGCTCGATTTTGGGGGTAGCTGGGATGAGCATCTTTCGTTGATTGAATTTGCTTATAATAATAGCTATCATTCAGCCATCTAGATGGCACCTTTCGAGGCATTATACGGGCGAAAATGCAGGTCGCCGATCGGTTTGTTTGAAATAGGAGAATCAGCATTGGTTGGCCCAGACATTGTTCGGCAGTCAGAGGAAAAGATAAAGCTTATCCGAGAATGTTTACTGACTGCTCAGAGCCGCCAAAAGTCTTTGCGATAAATGACTGGGTATATCTGAAAGTGTCTCCGATGAAAAAGGGGTAATGAGATTTGGCAAGAAAGGCAAGCTTAGCTCGAGATTTATTGGGCCATATCAGATTCGGCGAAGAATAGGCCGATTTGCATACGAATTGAACTTGCCTCCAGAGTTAGCATCTGTTCACCCACTATTCCATGTCTCTATGTTGAGAAAGTTCGTAGGGGACCCTTCTACAGTAGTTCCAGTTCAGGATGTCCAGGTCACAGAAGAGTTAGCATATGAAGAGGTTCCCGTAGCTATCATAGACAGACATATTCGCAGGTTGAGGACTAAAGATGTTGCGTCTGTCAAAGTATTGTGGCGTAACAGGAATCGTGAGGAAATGACGTGGGAAGCTGAAGAAGATATGAAAGCCAGATACCCTCACCTATTTCAGGCCTAGTCAGGCGACAGGTATGTCCGTATTATTACTTATGCAGTACCAATGTATGTGCGTGAATGAGAAAGATTGATACTTAGTTATCCAGTGGATCTTAAAATATTACGCGCAGTGCCTGTGTTGGACTTTTCTGCATTTCAGGTTTTTGCTATACTCCATATTACAGGGGAAACTCTGCTGAAATTTTTCTAGAAAGTAAGTTAAGTAGTCCTCTAGATAGCAGTGTACATTCGAGGACGAATGTTCTTAAGGGGGGGGAGAATGTTATACCCCGTAGAATTTTCGGCACCTAAATGACCTATTCGCACGATGGTTAAGCATATTTGAAGGCCATACGTGCTAGAGAAAGGCCCGGGAAAAGATCGGACGAGAAACCTGTCGAACCATCGCGGAAGGAGCCGAGGAAGAGCCCCTCCGTGATGGCAGCGTGTCACGGAGGTGGAGCCTCCGCGTTGGCTCCGTGACACGTTGGCCTTGTCCAGGCCCAAGTATATAAGCCCCACTTCGGTTTTAAATCATTAATCACCCATGTAATTTCCAGAAAACAGAGCAAACCAGCAGAAAAGGAAAAAGGAACGAAGAAGGTAATATAATTTTCATCCGATTACGCTGCTAAACGTTGTCCAAACTCAAATTAACCTCAGATACCGAGGTATTTAGCAGCAGAGAGCATTCCTACGGATTTAGTTTCATGAAATACGACCGACGAATCGTCGAGCCACCGAGCTAAGGTAAGTGGAATTGCTCTAAATTAGTGTCTATGTTGTCACACCCCGCCTTGGGGGGGGGGTACGACTGGCACCTGGTGCCCTACTAAGATCTGACCTGCTAGACTGTTAAGCCTGGGCGCGTCTGGCGCCTGGCTAGCTCTAACTCAGATTTCTGGAAACAAAGGGCTATATAACGGCTGTAAATATAGCCCCCGGCCCATTGGCCTATCGCCTGCTGTACCTGTCTTGGCAGCTAACCAGAAATATAGTAACTCAGGGAAACCTATACGGGCCGACAAGGCCACCATGCTGTCTAGTTATCTGCTGCTTAATCAAAAAGCACAAAAAGAAGCTACGTGACCGGCAAGGTCACAACTACTGACAACTATGGCCTCACACGACCATCACAGAAGTAAGAAAGAGTAAAGACAACTATACAACTGCACGGCCCCACACGACCGACTCATTTGACCACAGGGATTTCATACAGAATGCAAGCCTCTAGGAATAGTAATAGAATTGATCGGGACAGGGCCCCGATCTACCCATGCTATATACAACAAAAGGAACTGAACTACACCTCTGAAATTCAGCCTCCGGATGACTGGAGCTGAATACTCAACCGCTGACAGGGAGTCACGTAGAATCGCCTGCTCGTCTAGGAATACCTGCAGGCAAGTAATGCAGCGCCCCACTGGGAGTCAGTACCACTGGTACTGAGTATGTAAAGCAACTGAAATAATATAACTGAAAACATCATCTGAAAGCAATAATATGACTGATGAAGCAGAAGTAGGAGGAATAACTTAACTGTCTAATGAAGTAGATCGTACCTGTTCTTACTGATACCGAAGGAAGTAGGAATCATACCTGGAGGCGTATCATTCTACTACCAACCCACTCGTGTCTAATATAACATAGCATAGCATACATAACATAACATAGCACACACAAACCTTACCCGGCCCCCATAAGCCGGGAGGTACAATCAACACAGAATCTATGCCCCTACCCCGATCATCCCATCTCCTATAGTGGCTATAAGCATCCGGCCGGTCCCTGGGTATGCACTTGGGCTCGCTGAGCCCCTGACTATAACTGTACCTGAGTCCGAAGGACTCTAAAATCAACACCCCGGGCGTACCCGCTCGACGGGGGTGTGTAAGGGCCGACCAAGGCACAATATGGGGAAACTGGCATCCCATCTTCATCCCCTTGCGGGACGGAATATCACTCCGTAGAGTGACGTATCCTCGTCCTCTGGCGGACGAGTTGATACAGCTATTAACCCTGGGCAGTCAGGGATGCTAGGTAATCCAACCCCAATCAATATAACGGTCTCAACTAGTCATGTTGTCTGTGTATCTCATAAGCTAAGGCTAACAGGTGTAAGGTATCATATAAATCACATACTGAGCTAATAATAGTAATCTGTAAGTGTCTGATATATGCTGAGACAGGTAAGTATAAATATAAATATAGCCTCCTGTCAAACTGTACTGGGGCAAAGGTTATACAAGATGGTGTTTCTGCTGAAAGCTATACTGTTTACTGAGTTTCTGTATTAACATGATTTCCTACTTCTAACATGCTTTCTAAACCTTATTTAGTTACTATGCTATATCTGAAATGCTTTACGGATACTGTACTACTTCGCGAGGCTTCAGCTAAATACAACAATATCTTAACATGGCATATTACATCACATACTGAATATACTGGGAAATCTTAACCACTTACGTCCGAATCTATATCATACGGATAGGTATCGTACACGTTACAACCCAAAACTTCTCATATTGCACCAATATTCATAATAACACAATAATCGATTTCTGAACATTCTACTGGTCTGTAAATTACCATACTGTCTCAATATTACTTAACTTGCCGAGGAAACTAACTTTACATACCTTATCTTTGCATTATTCGTCCGTCGGACGAGGCTTGGCCGGTACTTCAACTATTTCCTTCCAACTGCATTCATAAATACGTTAATCAATACTAAATACAGCTTTATTGTAAAGAGCAACGTTGCTTTCGATATAGTTTATAGCCTAAACTTAGGCTTATCGAAAGACGGTCGAAAACTCGCTATTTTCCAGCGGCCCAGAAGGGAGAAGTATTCACTTCTCAGCTAGGAACACATAGACATTAACTTAGAGCAATTCTACTTACTTTAGTTCGGTGGCTCGCCGATTCGTCGGCCGTATTTCGCGAAACTAATTCTGTAGAAATGCTCTCTGCTGCTAAATACTCGGGTATCTGGGATTAATTTGAGTTTGGGCAGCGTTTGGCAGCGTAATCGGACGGAAATATTTAATTTTCCTTCGTCTTCCTCTGTTTACTGCGCTTTTCTAGAAATTTTCAAGTGATATTTGATTTTAAACCGAAGTGGGGGCTTATATACTTGGGCCTGAACCTGGGCAACGTGTCACGGAGCCATCGCGGAGGCCTCACCTCCGTGACACGCTGCCATCGCGGAGGGGCTCTGCCTCGGCTCCTCCCGCGATGGTTCGACGGGTTTCTCGTCCGATCTTTTCCCGGGCCTTTCCCTAGCACGTATGGCCTTCAAATATGCTTAACCAACGTGGGAATAGGTCATCTAAGTGCCGGGAATTCTACGGGGTATAACATTCTCCCCCCTTAGGAACATTCATCCCCGAATGTATATTGCTATCTAGAGAGTTGTTCACTCTAGTTTTTGGAAAAAATTTAGGCAGAGTTTCCCCTGTAATATGGACTATCGCAATGCCCTGAAACGCAGAAAAAGTCCAACACAGGCACTGCACACAATATTCTACAATCCACTGGACAACTGAATACCATTTCTTTCTTTATCATTTACAACATACAACCATAAAGTACTGTATAAATAATGATACGGACATACCTGTCGTCTGACTAGGCCTGAAATAGGTGAGGGTGTCTGATTTTCATATCTTCTTCAGCCTCCCACGTCATTTCTTCCCGACTTCTGTTACGCCACAATACTTTGACAGATGTAACATCTTTAGTTCTCAGCCTGCGAATCTGTCTGTCTAAGATAGCTACGGGAACCTCTTCATAGGCTAACTCCTCTGTGACCTGAACATCCTGAACTGGAACTACTGTAGAAGGGTCCCCTACAAACTTTCTTAACATGGAAACGTGGAATACTGGGTGAACAGATGCTAATTCTGGAGGCAAGTTTAACTCATATGCCACGCGGCCTATTCTTCGCCGAATTTGGTACGGCCCAATGAATCTTGGGCTAAGCTTGCCTTTCTTGCCAAACCTCATTACCACTTTCATCGGGGACACTTTCAGATATACCCAGTCGTTTACCGAAAATTCTAGATTTCTGCGCCGTCTATCTGCATATGACTTTGACGGCTCTGAACGGTCAGTAAACGTTCTCGGATAAACTTTATCTTTTCCTCGGACTGCCGAACAATGTCTGGGCCAACTAATGCTGATTCTCCTATCTCGAACCAGCCCACCGGCGATCTACATTTCCGCCCGTATAATGCCTCGAAAGGTGCCATCTAAATAGCTGAATGGTAGCTATTATTATAAGCAAATTCGATTAACGAAAGATGTTCATCCCAACTACCCCCAAAATCTAACACACACGCTCGTAGCATATCTTCGAGCGTCTGAATCGTGCGTTCAGCCTGCCCGTCTGTTTGAGGATGGAATGCTGTGCTCAAGTTAATCTGCGTCCCCAAACCTTTCTGAAACGACTGCCAGAATCTAGCTGTAAACTGTGCTCCCCTATCTGAAATAATTGATACCGGCACTCCATGCAATTTAACTATTTCTCTGATATATAATTCGGCATAATCCTCAGCTGAGAAGGTAGTCCTTACTGGCATGAAATGAGCTGATTTTGTCAGCCTGTCAACTATTACCCAAATTGAATCATTTCTGCGTCTAGTACGGGGTAACTCTGTTACAAAATCCATGTTTATTACTTCCCAGTTCCACATAGGTATCATTATCTCTTGAGTCAAACCACCCGGTTTCTGGTGCTCTGCTTTCACCTGCTGACAATTAGCACATCTAGATACAAATTCGGCTATCTCAGTTTTCATACCTGGCCACCAGTAGATGTCTCTGATGTCGTGGTACATTTTCGTCGCCCCTGGGTGAAGGGAATAGCGAGCGTAGTGTACCTCATGCATGATCTGCCCACGAAGTCCTGAGACATTCGGGACACAAAGGCGGCCCTTACAATGTAGCACATCATCCTCGGTTATCTGAAAATCTGGCTCCTTACCCTTCTGAACTCTATCTCTGAGCTGGACTAAATCGGGATCCTCATACTGTCGTTCTTTTATCTCTGCAACTAATGAGGACACTGCAGAATTCTGAATTACTGCTCCATTATTTTCTGTTTCCATTATTCGAACGGCTAGATCATCTAACTGATGAATTTCTTTAGCTAATTTCTGTTTCTCAGGTCGCAAATACGCCAAACTCCCCATTGACTTATGGCTCAGGGCCTCTGCCACGACATTGGCTTTTCCCGGATGGTACAGGATGTTCACATCATAATCCTTCAACAATTCTAACCAGCGACGTTGCCGCAGATTCAACACCCTCTGAGTAAAAATATACTGTAGGCTCTTATGATCTGTATAAATATCAACATGAACGCCGTACAGATAATGCCTCCACATCTTCAAGGCATGAATTACTGCGGCCAATTCTAGGTCATGGGTGGGGTAATTCTTTTCGTGCTTCTTCAACTGTCTGGAAGCATATGCAATTACTCTACCATGCTGCATCAACACACAACCCAAGCCGATACCTGACGCGTCACAATAAACTGAATACCCTTCTGTGCCCTCCGGCAGTGCTAGTACTGGGGCGGAGGTTAACCTGTCTTTCAGTTCCTAGAAACTCTGCTCACATGCCTCCGTCCACTGAAACTTGGCTGCTTTCTGTGTCAATTTAGTTAAAGGTGCTGCAATGGTTGAGAACCCTTCAACGAACCTCCGATAGTATCCTGCCAACCCAAGAAAGCTACGAACTTCAGTCAGGGTGGTAGGCCTGGGCCATGACTTAACTGCTTCTATCTTCTGCTTGTCTACCTGTATACCAGTGTCTGAGACTATATGCCCCAAAAAGGCCACTGAGTTAAGCCAGAATTCACACTTCGAAAATTTAGCATACAACTGGCGGTCCCTGAGAATCTGGAGCACTGTCCGCAAATGAGTCCGGTGATCTGCCTCAGAGCGAGAATACACCAGAATATCATCAATAAATACTATCACGAACAAGTCCAGGAAAGGTCTGAAAATACTGTTCATCAGGTCCATAAAGACTGCTGGGGCATTCGTTAGTCCGAAGGACATAACCAGAAATTCAAAATGCCCATATCGGGTCCTGAATGCTGTCTTAGGAATATCCCTCTCACGTACTCGGACCTGGTGATATCCGGACCGCAAGTCAATCTTAGAAAAGTATCTGGCTCCCTGTAACTGATGAAATAAGTCATCAATTCTGGGAAGCGGATACTTGTTCTTTACTGTAACTTTGTTTAGCTGCCAATAATCTATGCACATTCGGAGCGAGCCATCTTTCTTTCTCACAAACAAGACTGGCGCACCCCACGGGGAAGTACTCGGCCTGATAAAACCTTTATCTAACAAGTCTTTCAACTGCTCCTTTAATTCTCTGAGTTCTGCAGGAGCCATACGATAAGGAGGTATTGATATTGGCTGAGTGCCTGGTAGCAAGTCGATAGCGAAGTCTGTTTCCCTTTCTGGGGGAATACCAGGTAACTCATCAGGAAATACATCTGGGAATTCATTTACCACTGGGACAGACTGGAGTGTCGGAGATTCTGCTTGGACATCCTGAACTCTGACAAGATGGTAAATGCACCCCTTAGATATCAACTTTCTCGCCTGAAGGTAGGAAACAAACCTACCTTTTGGCGTCGTGGTGTTGCCCTTCCACTCCCGTACTGCCTCCCCCGGGAAGTGGAATCAGACCGTTTTGGTCCAACATTCAACATTAGCAAAACATGGTACTAACCAATCCATACCCATTATGGCATCGAAGTCTATCATTTCCAACTCGACCAGATCTACTGTGGTCTGACGATCAACAATCTCTACTGTACACCCGCGGTAGATTCGGCTAGCTGTGATAGAGTCACCGACGGGCGTAGATACTAAAAAGGGCTGCTGTAATGATTCTGGTACAATACTAAACTTCCGTGCCACAAATGGAGTAATATAGGACAAAGTAGACCCTGGATCAATTAGCACATAAGCAGGGTGTGAGCAGATAGTTAGCATACCTGTCACAACATCAGGCGATGCCTCTGAATCTTGCCTCCCTGGTAAGGCATATGTGCGGCTTGGACCCGCACCTGTGCTGGAGGCCCCTGATCTGCCTTGACCCCTGCCTGCTGAAACTGAGGGCCTACGCCCAATTGAGGATGCTGTAGCTCGTGATCGTGTTGATGCCCTATCCTGTCTGTCCCGGTCCTCACGACCTCTGGCTGGGCAATCTCTCATCAAATGGCCTTCTTGGCCACAACTATAGCATGCGGTGGAACCATACCTGCATGCTCCAGAATGGCGTCGGCTGCATATAGGGCAAAGTGGTAGGGTATACCTACTCTGCTCCGCCCTCCTCTGTGACGGTGAGTCTGCTGTCTGCGAACCTCTACCAGCCTCTGACTGCCCCCTGCGGTTGGGTCTACCTCCCTGTGACTGTGGCGGAGGCGGGGGCCTGGGCGGCCTGTCTGACAATCGTGGCCTGGGTCCTCCCCAGGCCTCTCTTTGTAACTCAGCTGGCCTATCCCGGCGACGCTGCTCCTGATTAACCCTTCTGATTTCCCGATGTCGTTGTCTGATGCCCTCAATATTCTGGGCAAATGCCTGGATTCGGGAAATATCCATATCTTCTCGCAGTGTGGCCGTGATACAAGTCTCGATATACTCTGGGTTCAACCCCATAATAAAACGGTGCACTCTGGATGCCATGGTATCAACAAAAGCTGGTGCATATCGAGCCAAAGAATCAAACCGCAAGGAATATTCCCGAACACTCATGGCCCCCTGTTCCAGATGTAGGAACTAGTCTACCCGGGCCTGTCGAATCTCCCGCAGCAAATAGTGATCCAGAAAGGCCCCTAAAAAGCTGGACCAGGTGGGAGGGGGAACATCTCTCCCTCGGGACCTCTCCAAGCTTTCATACCATAACACCGCAATATCTTGCAACCGAAATGTGGCCAATTCAACTGACTCAGTAGGTGTAGCATGCATAACCCTGAAGATTCTCTGCATCTGATCCAGAAAATCCTGGGGGTCCTCTGTGCGGTCCGTGCCTGTAAACTGTGGGGGATTCAAGGCTAAGAACTCTCGGACCCTCGAACTACCGGGCCCTCCTGATGCTTCTGCAACTGTGGATGGCATTTGCTGACGCTGAGCAGCCATCATCTGTGCTATCATAACTACCGCACTCCTAACCTCCTGGTCGGAAGGTGTTGGTATAGGGATTGCTGAAGACACTGTCGCTCCAAACGGCTCCTGACGTGGTGGAGACTACTGAGGAGGCTGAGATGAAGCCTCTGTAGGGCCCTCTGATCGGGCTGTCTCCAAATGAGGGGGAGGCATCCTACTGGTGCCTTCCCCTGCTGCAATGTCTAAGCTCCGACCTGTGACGGGATGGCGCTGGTCTGACATTATCTGTAGCCAAGGAATATGGTAAGATTTTTGGAATTCAACCCTATACTGTACAGCTCTATAGCACGACTGAATCAGAATAAGAGACAACCATCCTATCATGCCTTGCAGCCTCCTACCCATAGTATGTGGTGCACAACACATCCATGGACAGGACTCTACTTAGCACGGCTTGCAGACTCCCTGGGATACGACCTGCTCTGATACCAAGTTTGCCACACCCCGCCTTGGGGGGGGGGGGTACGACTGGCACCTGGTGCCCTACTAAGATCTGACCTGCTAGACTGTTAAGCCTGGGCGCGTCTGGCACCTAGCTGGCTCTAACTCAGATTTCTGGAAATAAAGGGCTATATAACGGCTGTAAATATAGCCCCCGACCCATTGGCCTATCGCCTGCTGTACCTGTCTTGGCAGCTAACCAGAAATATAGTAACTCAGGGAAGCCTATACGGGCCGACAAGGCCACCATGCTGTCTAGTTATCTGCTGCTTAATCAAAAAGCACAAAAAGAAGCTACATGACCGGCAAGGTCACCACTACTGACAACTATGGCCTCACACGACCATCACAGAAGTAAGAAAGAGTAAAGACAACTATACAACTGCACGACCCCACACGACCGTCTCATCTGACCACAGGGATTTCATATAGAATGCAAGCCTCTAGGAATAGTAATAGAACTGATCGGGACAGGGCCCCGATCTACCCATGCTATATACAACAAAAGGAACTGAACTACACCTCTGAAATTCAGCCTCCGGATGACTGGAGCTGAATACTCAACCGCTGACAGGGAGTCACGTAGAATCGCCTGCTCGTCTAGGAATACCTGCAGGCAAGTAATGCAGCGCCCCACTGGGCGTCAGTACCACTGGTACTGAGTATGTAAAGCAACTGAAATAATATAACTGAAAACATCATCTGAAAGCAATAATATGACTGATGAAGCAGAAGTAGGAGGAATAACTTAACTGTCTAATGAAGTAGATCGTACCTGTTCTTACTGATACCGAAGGAAGTAGGAATCATACCTGGAGGCGTATCATTCTACTACCAACCCACTCGCGTCTAATATAACATAGCATAGCATACATAACATAACATAGCACACACAAACCTTACCCGGCCCCCATAAGCCGGGAGGTATAATCAACACAGAATCTATGCCCCTACCCCGGTCATCCCATCTCCTATAGTGGCTATAAGCATCCTGCCGGTCCTTGGGTATGCACTTGGGCTCGCTGAGCCCCTGACTATAACTGTACCTGAGTCCGAAGGACTCTAAAATCAACACCCCGGGCGTACCCGCTCGACGGGGGTGTGTAAGGGCCGACCAAGGCACAATATGGGGAAACTGGCATCCCATCTTCGTCCCCTTGCGGGACGGCATATCACTCCGTAGAGTGACGTATCCTCGTCCTCTGGCGGACGAGTCGATACAGCTATTAACCCTGGGCGGTCAGGGATGCTAGGTAATCCAACCCCAATCAATATAACGGTCTCAACTAGTCATGTTGTCTGTGTATCTCATAAGCTAAGGCTAACAGGTGTAAGGTATCATATAAATCACATACTGAGCTAATAATAGTAATTTGTAAGTGTCTGATACATGCTGAGACAGGTAAGTATAAATATAAATATAGCCTCCTGTCAAACTGTACTGGGGCAAAGGTTATACAAGATGGTGTTTCTGCTGAAAGCTATACTGTTTACTGATTTTCTGTATTAACATGATTTCCTACTTCTAACATGCTTTCTAAACCTTATTTAGTTACTATGCTATATCTGAAATGCTTTACGGATACTGTACTACTTCGTGAGGCTTCAGCTAAACACAACAATATCTTAACATAGCATATTACATCACTTACTGAATATACTGGGCAATCTTAACCACTTAGGTCCGAATCTATATCATACGGATAGGTATCGTACACATTACAACCCAAAACTTCTCATATTGCACCAATATTCATAATAACACAATAATCGATTTCTGAACATTCTACTGGTCTGTAAATTACCATACTGTCTCAATATTACTTAACTTGCCGAGGAAACTAACTTTACATACCTTATCTTTGCATTATTCGTCCGTCGGACGAGGCTTGGCCGGTACTTCAACTATTTCCTTCCAACTGCATTCATAAATACGTTAATCAATACTAAATACAGCTTTATTGTAAAGAGCAACGTTGCTTTCGATATAGTTTATAGCCTAAACTTAGGCTTATCGAAAGACGGTCGAAAACGCGCTATTTTCCAGCGGCCCAGAAGGGAGAAGTATTCACTTCTCAGCTAGGAACACATAGACATTAACTTAGAGCAATTCTACTTACTTTAGTTCGGTGGCTCGCCGATTCGTCGGCTGTATTTCGCAAAACTAATTCCGTAGAAATGCTCTCTGCTGCTAAATACTCGGGTATCTGGGATTAATTTTAGTTTGGGCAGCGTTTGGCAGCGTAATCGGACGTAAATATTTAATTTTCCTTCGTCTTCCTCTGTTTACTGCGCTTTTCTGGAAATTTTCAAGTGATATTTGATTTTAAACCGAAGTGGGGGCTTATATACTTGGGCCTGAACCTGGGCAACGTGTCACGGAGCCATCGCGGAGGCCTCACCTCCGTGACACGCTGCCATCGCGGAGGGGCTCTGCCTCGTCTCCTCCCGTGATGGTTCGACGGGTTTCTCGTCCGATCTTTTCCCGGGCCTTTCCCTAGCACGTATGGCCTTCAAATATGCTTAACCAACGTGGGAATAGGTCATCTAAGTGCCGGGAATTCTACGGGGTATAACATATGTGTTCCTAGCTGTGAAGTGAATATTTCTCCCTTCTGGACCGCTGAAAAATAGCGAGTTTTCGACCGTCTTTCGATAAGCCTAAGTTTAGGCTATAAACTAAATCGAAAGTGAGGTTGCTCTTTATAATAAAGCTGTATTTAGTATTAATTAACATATTTATGAATGCAGTTGGGAGGAAATAGTTGAAGTACTGGCCGAGCCTCGTCCGACAGCCGGATAGTTCGAGAATAAGGTATGTAAAGCTAGTTCCCTCGGCAAGTTAAGTAATCTTGGTACAGTACAGTAATTCAAAGGCCAGTAGAATATTCAGCAGTCATGTGTTATGTTTATTACGAATGTTGGTACGATATTAGAAGCATCGAGTTATAACTTGCGTGAAGCTTGCTAGTACGATATAGATTCTAATATAAGTATTAGGAATTCCACAGCATGCTCAGTATGTGATCTGACACAGAATATTAGTATATCATTGTATTCAGTCGAAACCCAGTAGAGCAATGTAGTATCTGTAAGACATCTCAGAAATAGAATGATAAGTTAAAATGAAGTTGGAAAGCATGTTAGGAATAGTAAATCATGTTACTATAGAAACTCAGTATACAACATAGTTTTCAGCAGAAATACCATATCATGTTCAGCATTAGACTCAGTACAGTATGGCAGGAGAGTATATTTATATATATATATATATATACTATTATCAGTTCCAGCATGTATTAAATACGTACATATCACTATCACTAGTTCAGCATGTTGTATGTACAAACTCTTTATTATCATTAGTTTCAGTATGTGGTATATGCCGATAGTATTACTAGTGAGACTATTATATTGTTTGGGGTTGGAGTACCTAGCATCCATGACCTCCCAGGGTTAATAGCTGTATCGACTCGTCCGCCAGAGGACGAGGATACGTCGCTCTACGGAGTGGCATGCCGTCCCACAGGGGACGAAGATGGGATGCCAGTTTTCCCCATATTGTGCCTTGGTCGGCCCTTATACACCCCCGTAGAGCGGATACGCCTGGGGTGTTGATTCAGGAGTCCTCTGGACTCATGTACAGTTATAGTCAGGGGCTCAGCGAGCCCAAGTGCATACCCAGGACCAGAAGGATGCTTATAGTTATTATAGGAGATGGGACAACCGGGGTAGGGGTGTAGATTTCGTGTTGGTTGTACCTCCCGGCTTATGGGGGCCGGGTAAGGTTTGAGTGTGCTATGTTATGTTATGATATGTCATGCTGTGTTACAGTAGATACGAGTAGATCGACAGTAGAACGATAAATCCTCAGGTATGACTCCTACTCCTTCCAGTATAATTGAGAGAAGGTATGACTTACATTATCAGGCAGTTAATCTATTCTCCCTACTTCAGTTTCATCAATTATATTGTTGTTTTCAGATATTTCTTTCAGTTATTGCTTTACATACTCAGTACCAGCGGTACTGACGCCCGGTAGGGCGCTGCATCACTTGCCTGCAGGTACTCATAGACGAGCAGGCGATACCACGTGATTCCTGTCAGCGATCGAGTATTCAACTCCTGTCATCCGGAGACTGAATTCCAGAGGTGTATTTCATTTTCTTTTGTTGTATAGTATGGGTAGGTCGAGGCCCTGTCCTGATCATTTCTACTGTTATTCCTAGAGGCTTGCAGTCTGTATATATTTCCCTGTGGTCAGTTGAGCCGGTCGTGTGAGGCCGTGCAGTTGTATAGCTGTTAGAACTTGTGTTTCCTTTATGTTGGCCGTGTGGGGCCATAGTTCGACAGTAATGGTGACCTTGCCGGTCACGTAGCTATCCAGTACTTCATGGTTAAGTTATACATAACTAGACATCATGGTGGCCTTGTCGGCCCGCATAGGTTTCCCTATATTGACATGTTTCTGGTCAGCTGTTAGTACAAGTACAGGAGGCTATAGGCCAATGGGCCGGGGGTTGTGTTTACAGCTGTTATATAGCCCTTTGTTTCCAGAAATGTGAGATAGAGCCAGCCAGGCACCAGATGTGCCCAGGCTTAGCAGTCCAGCAGTTCAGGTCCTAGTAGGGCACCAGGTGCCAGTCATACCCCCCAAGGCGGGGTGTGACAAGAACACTCTGTGTGCGCTTGTGGCCGGGGGAAGTTTCAGATACAGATTTTTATAAAATTACCCTGCTGTGTGCTTGCACTCAGGGGCGGTTTTTATTACACACCCTGTGTACTCTTGCGCCATGAGGTAGGAGTCTTCGGACTCAGACATAGTTTATTGTAAGAGGCCAAGGCCTGAGCTAGGTACCCAAGGGGACCGGTAGGAGGAGCTCATAGTTATCAGATGAGTGGAGTGACTTATTTTTGGTTGGTTTAGACCCGGGTAGGGATAAATAGATTGTGTGTTGGTTGGCACCTTCCGGCTTATGGGGGTCGGTCAGGTATTGTGTGTATTATTATGTATACCTCTATGCGCTATTAGATACTGATAGACAGGAGGACGACACGGCATCAGGTGCGCTAAGTTTAGTTATAGAATAAATAAACTTTCCCCAGTTATTCTTAGCTAGATAGACTCAGTTACTTTCTGCCTATATGTCATGTTACTGTTGTTATTCATTTCAGTTGTGTATTTCAGTTGCTTTACATGCTCAGTACCTGTGGTACTGACGCCCAGTGGGGTGCTACATTACTTGCCTGCAGGTACTCATAGACGAGGAGGCGATCCCTCGTGATTCCAGTCAGCTATTAAGTATTCAGCTCCTGTCATCCGGAGACTGAATTCCAGAGGTGTATTTTGTTTTCTTTTGTTGTACAGTACGGGTAGGTCGGGGCCCTGTCCCGATCATTTCTATTGTTATTCCTAGAGGCTTGCAGTCTGTATATATTTTCCTATGGTCAGTCGAGCTGGTCGTGTGAGGCCGTGCAGCTTGTTATAGTTATTTGTTATTTCTGTTCCTATTCGTCGTGTGTGGCCATAACCAGTCAGTAGTGGTGACCTTGCCGGTCATGTAATTATTTAGCGTGCTATTGTTAAGTTACAGTGAACTAGACAGCATGGTGGCCTTGCCGGCCCGCATAGGTTCCCTTGACAGTAGTATGTTTCTGGTTAGCTGTTTTTTAGGTACAGGTGGCTATAGGCCTGTTGGTTGGAGGCTGTGTTTATAGACATTATATAGCCCTTTGTTTTCAGGAATTTGAGTTAGAGACAGCCAGGCACCAGATGTGCCTTGGCTCACCAGATAGCAGTCTAGGTCCTACTAGGGCACCAGGTGCCAGTCACACCCCCCAGGGCGGGGCGTGACAGCTTTAGACGGCTCTACCCACTTGAATGTGATAATTGGGACCATGTAAGCTCAATCATGCTATGTCGGTTAAATGACAAGTCTCCCATTGATCCTCATGATTTCAATTATGCATGTTCATCATTCATGATATATATATATATACATACATACATACATACATATATATATGTTCTAAAGAGGGTTTGACTCAATGTTCTGTTTTAATCATGACTATCAGATTTCAGCTTTGAGTCAATCGATTCAGTTATGATGTTATGTTATGTTATGATGAGATCATGATTTCAGAAAGAATGCATGGATGTCCTACTCTCAGATTCTTATTGATTATGCTTTACATTATGCATGCTCTCAAATGACTTTACTTATTTGAGCGGTTTTACTTACCTTGCATACTCAATACATTCTACGTACTAACCACATACTCTATGTTGTATCGTTTCATGATACAGGACCTGGTACTCAGACTTAGCCCCATTCGTAGCCAGTTTTCAAAGATATCACCTTACGTTGGTTGTTGAGTCCTCATCTCCCGAGGACTAGACTTATTCAGACTCTCTCTTTATATTTTTAGTTTCCGCTTTATTGAGTTAGCTAAGCTATTGTCTGATCAACTCATCATTTGTAGAGGCTTTTCAGACAAAGGATGTATTCAGCTTTAGATTGTGTATTCTGATGTTATGTGTAATTGACTTCCTCTAAGATTATCTTGTTGATTCTTCAGTTTTATTGGTTTAGTTAGATATAAGTTCATGTCAGCGGTCGACTTGGAGTCTCTCGGGGTTGCTTGTCCCGAGTTGCAATCCGGGCCTCCGTTCGGGTCATGAAAAACATGGTAACAGAGCAATAGGTTTGAAGTGTCCTAGGATGTCTAAAAGCCACGTTCAGTAGAGTATTTTTCATGAGTGTGAAGCGCGCCACACTTATGAAGAAGAGACTACGAGACATTTAGGAAATGTCCCCTTCTTTCATGATCTATGTCCTGCGATGAAATGTCTCCCTATCTTTCTAATTAGTGCTATTCGCGATTACAGAATCATGGCTCCCAGAAGAGTAAATGGTAGGAGGAATGGAAATGGAGAAGGCCATGAGAATGGCAACAGAAACGGGCACCAGCAAGCCCTACCAGTTCAGGAGCACTAGGCACTAGAGACGATTGCCCATGCTGAGTTTTGTGCAACTATTCAGATGCTCGCGCAGGCCTTGACCGCTTAGGCCAATTAGTAGGCAGTTGCGGATGTTCCACAAAATGGTAATGCGACAGCAACTCGAGTGAGAGTGTCTTGAGAATGAACCGCCGGAGTTCCTTGGGTCAAAAGTAGATGAGGACCCGCATTAGATCATAGATGAGATTGTGTAGATCACCCAAGTCATGGGGGTGAATTGAGTTGAATGTGTGGAGTTGACCTCATACCAGCTGAAAGGGGTCGCACACATCTGGTTTCATCAATAGAAAGATAGTAGGACCGCTGGAGTAGGCCTTGTCACTTGGGAAGAGTTCCATGTTGCATTCTTAGATCGGTTCTTCCCCCGTGAGATGAGGGAGCTGAAGGCAGCTGAGTTCGTGAACCTTAAGCAAGGGAGAATGATGGTGCAAAAGTATGCCCTTGAGTTCACTTGCCTATCGAAGTACGCCTCAGAGTTAGTGGTTGTTCAGAGGGCGCAAATGAGTAGGTTTGTTTATGGTGTGGCGGGCTATTTGGACAAGGATTGCAGGACCGCCATGCTCCACCAGGATATGGATTTCCCTCAGATAGTTTTGTACGCCCAACAGAAGGAGGCGGCGCATATCAGCGAGAGGGAGGCCAAAAGAGCCAGGACTGATTGTCACAGATTCTCAAAGCAGAGGTCATGTGGTGGGCACTAACAACAAATCCACCAGAGATCTTCAGCTCCAGCATCTTCAGTGTTGAGTGTGCCATCAAGGCCTAGGCATGATCATAGGGGGCAGGCATCAGTCTCTAGGGGTCAGAGCAGTAGACCCACAGATTCTAGCATCCCAGCTTGCGGCAGATATGGTGGGGGGCACACGGTCCAGTGCTTAGCAAGTACAGGTGCTTGTTTCGGGTGTGGGAAGCCCGAACACATGCTTAGAGATTGCCAAGATGCGGCACAGGATCATGATGGGGGAAGAGGCCTAGCTTCTAGTTTAGTAGCCCCACCCGCACGCTCATCACATCAGGGGGCCTCTACCAGCACAGGTGGCGGTCAGCACCAGAACAGATTCTATGCCTTAGCATCCCGCCAGGAGCAGGAGGTCTCCCTGGATGTGGTCACCGATATGTTACGAGTTTTCCATGTTGATGTTTATGCTTTTTTAGATCCGGGGGCTACCTTGTCTTTTGTGACACCTTATGTGGCCAGTAGCTTCGGAGTTAGTTTCGAAGTGTTGTCAGAACCCTTCTCAATTTCTACTCCAGTAGGTGAGTCAGTTGTAGCTAGATGGGTGTATAGAATTTGCCTAGTCCGAATCCTTCAAAAAGTCACCTCAGCAGATTTGATAGAGTTAGCCATGACCGATTTTGATGTTATCCTCAGCATGGATTGGCTATTTTGATGTTATGCCTCAATTAATTGTAGAACTTAGCAGTAGTGTCACGACCCAAGAGTAGACCCGGATTGTAAACATGGGACAAGGAACCCCGAGAGGCCCTATGTCGAGCCATGGCATAAGCATATCTAACTTCATTCACATTAAGTGGAAGACTAACCATAAAATATAGCAAAACCGTAAACGTGACATAGCATATCATGACATACGAAATCACTAGACATACACAGGCTGAGTACTACACACTGTCTGAAAGCCTCTACTACATACGATGGGTTGATGGGACTACACCCCCAACTAACCCGGTCAAGTACTGAAACATAAAGCAACATGAATGTCTGTCAAATAGCCCTCGGAACATGATGATTCGCCAGTAAGCTGAAAGTACACTCTGAAGGGATCTAGATATGAGGATGAGCTTGAGAAACGGGACTTGTATCATAAGATGATACAACATAGAAATTATGCGGTCAGTACGTGGAATGTACCGAGTATACCATGTAAGTAAAACAAACATTTAAAATGTATAAAAACTCATAAATGATCATAAGAGAAGGACAACATGTTCATAACATAAATATCGTAATATAACATAAGGCTCAAGGTTTTCAAAACTTTCATAATCATAGTCATAAGAGAAAATCTTTATTGAACATGACTTGAGCCAATATACATAATCATCAACATGCATAAATCATGAGGAACAGTGAGAGACTTCTCTTAACTGACATACCCCATATGAGCACACATGGAGCCCGACTTGTAAACCTAGTCGGGAGGCCGTTCATTCTTTTCCAAGGGTAGAACCAGGAAGGGCATGATCACACATGAAAAGGGACATTTGGGTCGGGGACAGTCATAAGGGAGGTCTGAACATACCTACAGTGGCATGAAGTTTATGAGATCTAGAGAAGAACCTGGGCCCCGAACCTACTCGTTGTTCTATACTACTCCCAAAAAATATATAGTGCTCATAGTACAACATTCATGAGTTCATGGGCTAGTTAAATCATGATAATCATAAATATGCTTGCAAATACGTGAACTAGCCATGAATCAAGGCCCGTTAATCGGCCAAAACATAATTCATAAATCATAGGATCCATGCATACTTGTAAATCATACATATAACTTGTAAATCCTCAAATCATGATGGGTAATTGAATAAATTCATATTTCAAATCATAAATCATGTTGAGTTTGTAAATATCAACAATTAAATCGTAGATCATAAATGGATTAATCATATATCATGCATAATTAGGCTTTATTTGGTAGAAAATTGAAATCAATGAATTTATAATCGAAATTAAATGGTAGAATCTGATCTAAATCCATAAAATATGATACATATCATAAATCATAAAAACCCATTAGCAATTCATTAGTTTTTCACAAAATTTAACTCAAAACCCCATAAGATTCTTGATAGATTTTCATAGATTAATAGAGAATGGGCATGGGTGTGAATGGAAACACCCATCTGGGACCTTACATACTTGGGTAGAATTGATTCTACCACTTCTCTGATTGCCTAAGAATGATTTGAATGAAAACCATGAAGACGTGTTCTAGATCACTACCTCAATCTCTAAAATTTGCATGCATTGAAGGAAATAACTTAGAATAGGTTTTCCCCTCCTTAAACCCACTAAAGCGAGCCTTAAACGATGTAGTATAGGCTTTAGGAACTTAGGGATTAAAAAAAGGCCCTTACTGAATTCGCAGAAAATAGCTGTCAGGTGGTCCTAACGGACGACCTGACGACTCGTGGTCCAGGGCAACGACTCGTTTTGTCGATTGTCAAGTACACTGCCTTACCTTTTCTCCTGGGCTCGTAACGGGTCACTTTACGACTCGTTTGAGGAGACCACGACTCGTGGTCACCACTCGTTGAGTACACTACCCAACTTCTTAATTTCTCACTCACCTCTTCACGCGACTCTCACCACGACTCGTTACCTCCTTCAACGAATCGTGGTCAGCTTTAGTTAAGTTCACTGCCAACCCAGTTTCCTCAGCTCATTTCCCTTAACCACGGCTGACTCCAGGAGTCGTGAGGACTGACCACGACTCGTGGTCAATCGCGTGGTGACTTAAATTCCCATCTTCCAAACTTGGCCCCAGTCCCTCACCACGAGTCACCCAATGACTCGTGGTCCATAAATTCTAGTTTTCCCCATTTGAACTCCCGGGTCTGATCCTTGGGCTCCCGGGGTATTACAATATCTCCCCCTTGAGAACATTCATCCTTGAATGTTGGAGAAAATCCAGAAAAGCAGAAATAAGAAATTATCACTATCAAATACTGATCCTTTAAACCGTAAACTGACGGAATGACCACCTTCGATTCAAAATATACAATTGGTCGCAAATCACATACATACCCATATACATAAAAGAAACTTGCGTGCATGAACTAAACAAGAAACTAAATAGAGTTTTAGGTAAAAACTGATACCTCAAGCCGACATTGAGCCGGTATGGAATAAATGTGGGTATCTAGCCATCATATCCGCTTTGGCTTCCCACGTAGCTCCTTCAACATGCTGATCCCTCCAAAATAGTTTAACTGAAGCTACTTCTTTTTTTCATAGCCTTCGAACTTGTTGATCTAGTATTTCCATCGGAACCTCCTCATAGATAAGGCTATCCTTTACACCCACGCTGTCCATGGGAACTACTAAAGCTGGATCTCCATAACATTTCTTTAGAAGCAATACATGAAACATAGGATGCATAGAAGATAACTTTTAGGGCAAGTCCAACTCGTACGCTACCTGACCAACTCTTCTCATAATCCGATAGGGACCAACTAGCCGGGACTGAGTTTTCCTTTCTTCCCAAATCGCGTGACTCCCTTAATGGGAGATACCTTCAAAAATACCCAATCGTCCACCTCGAACTCCAACTCTCTCCTCATCACATCCGCATATGACTTCTACTGACTCTGAGTGATTTTCAGTCTGTCCCTTATCAACTGAACCTTCACCATAGCGGCATGAACCGAATCTATCCTATCACAGCTGCCTCACCAATCTTAAACCATCCGATGAGTGATCTATATCTCCACCCATAGAGATTCTCGAATGGTGCCATTTGGATACTAGAGTGATAGCTGTTATTATAAGAGAGCTCGATCAGGGGCAAGTAATCATCCCACTACCTTTAAAGTCCATCACACAAGCTCTAAAAATGTCTTTGCGTGTTTGGATTGTCTACTCCACTTGACCATCCGTTTGCGGACGAAATGTTGTACTTAGTTTGACTTGATTCCTAAGCTCTTTTTTAAAAGACCGCCAAATCTTAGAGGTAAATTGAGTACCTAGGTCTGAAATAATGGAAAAGGGCACTCCATATAATTGAACCAACTCTCGAATATACAGTTTGGCATAATCATTCGCTGAATCTGTGGTTTTGACTAGTAGAAAGTGTGCAGCGTTGGTCAACCTGTCTACCACCACCTAGATAGAATCATAGTGTCGGCGAGTACGAGGTAGGCCAGTAATAAAATCCATATTAATCTCTTCCCACTTCCCAGTGGGAATGCTAATATCCTTAAGTACTCCTCCTAGCCTTAGATGCTCAACCTTTACTTTCTAACAGTTTGAGCACCTGGCTACGAATTCTGCAATATCTTGTTTCATGCCATCCCACCAATAGATTTTTCGTAAATCACGATACATCTTGGTGGCACCTGGATGGATTGAATTCCTGGATCCATGTGCCTCATGCAATATCCGGCCCCTCAAATTATCAACATATGGAACACATAGACGACCCTGGTACCGCAGCACACCATCTCCCCCTTGGGAGAAGACCTCCACCTTTTGACTTCAAATGACTTCTTTCAGCTTTACCAAAATCAGATACTCGTCTTTTCTACATTTCACATCTGTCACCAAGGACGATTCTGATCCGTTTTGCACAATGACACTACCATCGGTCACCAAGGACGATTCTGATCCATTTTTCACAATGACACCGCCATCGATCGAGTCGACCAATCTAACTCCCAACCTTGCAAGTCGATGGACATCTCTCACCAGCTCCTTCTTTCCCTCATCCACATGGGACACACTCTCCATAGAGAGCCTAATAAGTGCGTCTACTACCACATTAGCCTTACCCGGATGGTAACGGACACTCATATCGTAGTCATTAAGTAGCTCTAACCACCTCCTTTGCTGAAGATAAAGACTTTCTGCGTGAACACATATTGGAAGCTCTTGTGGTCCGTGAAAACATCCACATGGACCCCATATCTTCAATGCGAATATTACCGCGGCCAATTCAAGATTGTGGGTTGGGTAATTCTTCTCATGGACCTTCAACTGTCTCAATGCGTATGCTATCACTTTCCCTCACTGCATCAATACACACCTGAGTCCAATACTCAAAGCATCACAATACACCACAAAACCATCCATACCCTCCGGTAGGGTCAACACCGGTGCGGTAGTGAGTCCAGTCTTCAATTCTTGGAAGCTCTTCTCACAAGCCTCCGACCGTTGAAACTTCACCTTTTTATAAGTCAACCTGGTCAAAGGTGCTGTAATTTATAAAAATCCCTCAAAAAATCTCCAGTAGTATCCAGCTAGGCCTAAGAAACTCCGAATATCCGAAGGATTCACCGGTCTAGGCCAATTCTTCACCGCCTTGATTTTCTGAGCATCTACCTTTATGCCTTTGCTTGAAACCACATGGCCCAAAAATGGTACTGAGTTCAACTAAAACTCGCACTTGCTGAGCTTTGCATACAATTGGCGATCCTTGAGAGTCTGAAGCACTACTCTTAAATGAGCGGCGTGCTCTCCTCGCTCCTAGAATATATGAGGATGTCGCCAATGAACATAATCACGAACATGTCCAGATATGGCTTGAACACCCTGTTTATCAGGTCCATAAAAGCTAAAGGAGCATTGGTTAGTCCAAAAGACATAAATATAAACTCATAGTGGCCATACCGCATCCTGAAGGGTGTCTTCGGGATATCACTCTCCCAAACTCGGAGCTGATGATACCCGGACCTAAGATCTATCTTTCAGAAACACTTGGCACCCTGAAATTGGTCAAACTAATCATCGATCCTAGGCAAAGGATATCTGTTCTTAAAGGTGACCTTTTTCAGCTACTGATAGTTAATGCACATTCGAAGCGAACCATCCTTCTTCCGGACAAATAACACTGGTGCACCCCATGAAGACTTGCTCGGTCTGATAAAGCCCTTGTCTAACAGGTCCTTCAACTGATCCTCCAACTCCTTTAGCTCAGCTGGAGCCATCCTGTAAGGAGGAATAGATATAGGCTATGTATCGGGTAGAAGGTCAATACCAAAATCAATCTCCCACTCTGGAGGAACACTTGGCAAACCATCGAGAAAGACCTCTGGATACTCACGCACCCCAGAACTGACTAGATAGTCGGGGTCTTGAACTCAACATCCTTAACCCTAACTAGATGGTGCATGCAACCCTTAGAAATCATCTTCCGGGCCTTAAGATATGAAATAAATCGACATTCTCGTACAGCCAAACTACCTTTCCACTCCAAACTGATTCACCCGGAAAATGAAATTCCACCGCATGTGTTCTACAATTTATAGAAGCATAACACACATACAACAAATCCATGCCAAGAATAATATCAAAATCAGTCATGGCTAACTCTACAAGGTCTGCGGAGGTGACTTTATGCAATATAGTGACCGGGCATCCTCTATACATCCGCCTAGCTACAATCGATTCACCGACAAGAGTAGAAATCGAAAATGGTTCTGACAAAGTCTCGGGAGTAACTCCAAAGCTACTAGCAGTGTAACGGGTCACAAAAGGCAAGGTAGCTCCCGAATCTAGCAAAGCATAAACATCAATATGAAAAACATCCAACATACAAGTGACCACATCCAGGGAGACCTCCTGCTCCTGACGGGGTGCTAAAGCATAAAACTTGTTTTGACGCTGACCGCTGGTTCAACTAGTCGAGGCACCCTACTAAGTGGGACGTGTTACTGGAGCAGCAGAACTAGCTGTCGGCATACGGGCTCCACTGACCCCTGATCTAGCTGAAGGGCAATCCCTGAGTCTGTGTCTGGGTTTTCCACACCCGAAACAAGCATCTAAGCTGATTAGGCACCTCCCAGGGTGATTCTTGCCATACCCCGCACAACCTAGGAAAGTGCGATCCACCTGCATGCTACTCTGGCCTCTCGAATTTGAAGCCCTGCTCCTCTGATCCCCTCTGATCTAGATGGCGTGCTAGTCGATGATGGGACTGGAGCCATAGACCCGTGCTGGGACTGCTGACGCTGTCACCCCCTGACCTGACCTGAAAAGTCCTGTAACTATTAGTCTTGGCCCTCTTGGCTTCTCTCTGCCTCCGATATACCGACCCCATCTGCTGAGCATGCAACACAATACGGGGAAAACCTATATCCTGATGCAACATGGCGATCCTACAATCCTTATCCAAGTAGTTCGCCACCCCGTGCACGAATTGACTCACTCGAGTCCTCTAGTCTGCCACCAACTCCGGTGCATATTTAGATAGTCGTGTGAACTCCAATGTATATTTCTGAACCGACATATCACCCTGCTTCAAGTTAACAAACTCGATCGCCTTTTTCTCCCTCATCTCCTGAGGGAAGAATCGATCCAAGAATGTTGTGTGGAACTCTTCCCACCGATAAGGCCTGCACCCACTACCCTAGCATCTCTCCACTACTTGTACCATGTGTGAGCCACCCCCTTTAGCTGATAGGAGGACAAATCAACACAATCTCCATTGGTCACCCCCATAACCTGGGTGATCTTATTAATCTCCTCGATGAAATTGTGCAGGTCATCATCCACCTTGGACCCAAAGAACTCCAGAGGATTCATCCTCAAGAAGTCTCTAATTCGAGCCGCTGCTGTAGAGCCATTCTGTGGGATATGTGCAACGGCCTGCTGGTTGACCTGAGCGGCCTGAAACTCTGCGTGGGCATCTGGCTCTTGTGCTTGGGGATCCTAAATAGGTTGGGCCTGCTGATGCCCATGATCATTGCCATCTCTGTGGCATTCACCATTCCCATTTCTCCTACTGTTCATTCTTGTAGGAGGCATGATTCTGCAATCGTGAATAGCATGAATTAGAAGGATAGAAAGACTCTTTGTCGCATGATATAGACCATGAAAGAAGGAAACATTTTCTAAATGTCTCGTAGCCTCTTCTTCATAAGTGTGGAGCGCTACACACCCATAAAAAAGACTCTACTTAACGCGGTTTGAGACACCCTAGGAAATTTTGAACCTATTTCTCTGATACAAAGTTTGTCAAGAACCGAGAGTAGACCCGGATCGTAAACACGGGATAAGAAACCCCGAGAGGCCCCAAGTTGAGCATGGCATAAGCAAATATAACTTCATCCACATTAAGTAGAAGACTAACCATAAAAAATAGCGGAACTGTAAACATGACATAGAGTATCATGACATACGAAATCACTAGACATACATAGGCTGAGTACTACACACTTTCTGATAGCCTCTACTACATACAATGGGTTGATGGGACAACACCCACAACTAACCCGGGAAAGTAATGAAACATAAAGCAGCATTAATGTCTATCAAACGTCCCTCAGAACATGAGGACTCACCAGTAAGCTGAAAGTACACTCTGAAGGGGTCTAGTTATGAGAATGAGCCTGAGAATCGGGACCTATATCATAAGACGATACAACATAGAAATTATTCGATAAGTATATGAAATCTACCGAGTATGCAAGGTAAGTAAAATGGTAATTTAAAATATATAAAAACTCATAAAAGATCATAAGAGTATGACAACATGCTCATAACATAAATATCGTAATATAACATAAGGGCTCAAGATTTTTACAATATTCATAATACATTCGTAATCATAGTCATAAGATAAAAGCTTTATTGGACATGACTTGAGCCAATATACATCATCATAAACATGCATAAATCATGAGGAATAGTAAGAGACTTTTCTTAACCAACATACCCCATATGAGCCCACATGGAGCCCGACTTATAAGCCTAGTCGGGAGGTCGTTCGTACCTTGCCAAGGGCAGAACCATGAAGGGATTGATCACACATGAAAAGGGACATTTGAGCCTAGAACAGTCACAAGAAAGGTCCCTACATACCTACGGTTGCATGTAGTTTATGAGATCCGGGGCAGAACTTGGGCCACAAACCTACTCGGTGTTCGATACTACTCCCAAAACATATATAGTGCTCATTGTACAATATTAATGAGTTAATGGGCTAGTTAAATCATGATAATCATAAAACATGCTTGCAAATACGTGAATAGCCATGAATCAAGGCCCGTGAGTCGGCCAAAACATAATTTATAAATCATAGGATCCATGCATACTTGTAAATCATACATATAACTTGTAAATCATCAAAATCATGATGGGAAATTGAATAAATTCATATTTCAATAATAAATAATGCTGGGTTTGTAAATATCAATAATTAAATAGTAGATCATAAATTGATTCATCATAGATCATGCACAATTAGGCTTGATTTGGTAGAAAATCGAAATCAATAAATTTATAATTGAAATTAACGGTAGAATTTGATCTAAATCCATAATATATATATATATATATATATATATATATATAATACCATTAGCAATTCATTATTTTTTCACAAAATTGAACTCAAAACCCCATAAGAGTCTTGATAGATTTTCATGAATTATTAGAGAATGGCCATGGGTGTGAACGGAAACACCCATCTGGGACCTTACATATTTGGGAAGGATTGATTCTACCACTTCTATGATTACCTAAGAAGGAATTGAATGAAAACCTTAAAGACTTGCTCTAGATCACCACCTTAACCTCTCATGTTTGCATGCATGGAAGGAAATAACTTAGAATAGGTTTTCCACTTCTAAAACCCACTAACACGAGCCTCAAACAATGTAGTATAGGCTTTTGAAACTTAGGAATTACGAAAAGGACCTTACTAAATTCGCAGAAAGTAACTGGCAAGTGGTCCTAACGAACAACTTGATGACTCGTGGTCCAGGGCAATGACTCGTTTGGTCGATCGTAAAGTACACTGCCTTACCTTGACTCCTGGGCTCGTAAAGAGTCACTTCATGACTCATTTGGGGTGATCACGACTCGTGGTCACCACTCATTGAGTACACTGCCCAACTTCTTCATTCCTCACTCACCCCTTCCTACGACTCTCACCACGACTCATTACCCCCTCCAACGAGTCGTGGTCAACTTCTATTAAGTTCACTGCCAACCAAGTTTCCTCAGCTCATTTCACTTGACCACGACTAAGTCTACGGGTCGTGAGGACTGACCACGACTCGTGGTCAATCCCGTGGTGACTTAAATTCCCATTTTCCAAACATGGCCCCAGTCCCTCACCACGAGTCACCCAATGACTCGTTGTCCATCCTCATGTGTCACAGAATGACTTGTTCTGTGACCTGGTGCAAAATTTCTAGTTTTCCCCATTTGAACTCTCAAGTCTGACCCTTGGGCTCCCGGGGTATTACAAGTAGAGTTCATATTTTGGGAGAGCCAGTCTTAGAGTGGAAGGGCAGTTCAGCTATGCCTGTAGGTCATTTCATTGTCTACCTTATGGCCAAAAAGATGATTTCTATGGGTTGTGTGTACCATCTAGTTAGGGTTAAGGATGTTGAGTCCAAGACCCCAACTATCCAGTCAGTTCCAGTAGTATGTGAGTATTTGGAAGTCTTCCCAGATGATTTATCGGGAATCCCTCCCAAGCGGGAGATAGATTTTGGTATTAACCTTCTTCCCTACATGTAGCCTATATCTATTTCTCTCTACATAATGGCTCCAACTGAGCTAAAAGAGTTCAAAGAACAGTTGAAGGACTTGTTATATAGGGGTTTCATTAGACTGAGCAAGTCCCCATGGGGTGCACCAGTTCTCTTTGTCCGAAATAAAGATTGTTCTCTCCATATGTATATTGATTATTGGAAATTGAACAAAGTCACCATCAAGAACAGATATCCTTTACCAAGGATTGATGATTTATTTGACTAGATTTAGTGTGCCAAGTGTTTTCAAAGATACATCTCAAATCCGGGTAGCATCAACTCAGTGCTCGGGAGGGTGATATCCGAAGACAGCCTTTAGGATGAGGTATGGTCATTATGAGTTTGTAGTTATGTCTTTTGGACTAATGACTCCTACAACTTTTATGGACTTGATGAACAGGGTGTTCAAGCCATACCTAGATATGTTCGTGATTGTGTTTATTGATGATATCTTGGTATACTCTCAAAGCGAGGAGGAACATGCCGCTCATTTGAGGGTGGTGATACAAACTCTCAAGGATCGCCACTTATATGCCAAAATCAACAAGTGCGAGTTTTAGTTGAACTCCATAGCATTTTTGGGCCATGCGGTATCAAGTGAGGGTATAAATGTGGATTCTCAAAAAATAGAAGCAGTGAAGAATTGGCCTAGACCGGTGAATCCTTCGGGTATCCGGAGCTTTTTGGGCTTAGCTGGCTATGATAGGATATTTGTTGAAGGTTTCTCATCTATTGCAGCACCTTTGACCAAACTGACCCAGAAAAAGGTGAAATTCCATGGTCGGAGGCTTGTGAGAAGAGCTTCCAAGAGTTGAAGGCTCGACTTACTTTAGCATTGATGTTAACTCTACCGGAGGGTATCAATGGGTTCATGGTGTATTGTGATGCTTCAAGGATCGGACTTGGGTGTGTGTTGATGAAGCATGGAAAAGTTATAGCATATGCCTCCAGACAACTAAAGGTTCATGAGAGAAATTACCAGACCCATGATCTTGAATTTGCTGAGGTGGTATTCGCCTTGAAGATATGGTGAAACTATTTGTACGGGGTCCACGTATATGTGTTTATGGACCATAAGAGTTTACAATATGTGTTCACCCAGAAGGACCTCAATCTCCGGCAAAGAAGGTGGTTGGAGCTACTCATGGACTATGATATGAGTGTGCTTTACCATCTGGGTAAGGATAATGTAGTAGCGGACGCACTTAGTAGACTCTCTAAGTAGAGTGTTGATAACGGGCAAAAATATATGCCCGAGATACTGTTTATTACTTCAATTAGTCTTGTTCATCTAAGTTATTGTATACATTTTCATGTAATTTTATATAATGTGGAGATATGTGCTAACCAACATGATTAGCCTTTGTTTTGTAGGTTTTGATGATGTTTGAGTAACTAATCCATGAGTTGGTGAAGTAGAAGCTTGGAAACGGAATTAACACGCAAACGTCGGCAAGGAAGAGGCTCAAAACAGCCCACCTGCGCGTTGGCAACATGCCACGGTAGGTGGACTCCGCGACCATGGGGCTGTAACGCGCAGCCCAGGCAGCGTGACACGTTGCCAACGCGGCAAGGTGCTGCCTGGGCCGATTTCGGGTGATTTTCCAGAAAGCCTCCGCGTCCGTAGCGTGTCACGGAGGCCGTGCTCCGCGATGCACTCCGTGACACGTTGCTTGTTAATCCGGGAAAGATTCCTACTAATATAAATAGCACACTTAGGTTTATTTTTCATAATTAAGACTTGGTGGAGCTAGGACGTGGGTTAGCAGCAGTTGAGGGACGAAAAAGCTAAGGGTTTTTCTCTCTTTCTTTCTTCTTTCAATCAATTGTACGTATGATTTACACTCATTTGAGGATGATCAATCCACAAATGAGTGGCTAATTCTCTTCCTTGCTAAGGTTTTGAACATGTGTATTGAATTTTGATTGTGAATTATATGGTTTTTCATCTTCTTCTTTCATGTTGTTCTATTAATTCTTGTTCTTACTGCATTAGTGTGTGGCCAACATTAATGTACATCTAAAAAGTCCAATTTCACTCGAGAGAGCAAGAAATTGGAAAGTTGTGAATTAATAGGGTATTGTTCTTAACTTGATTTGGGAAAATTGGGTTTTTATGTGCTTTCCTGATAGAAATATACTTGAAAGCCGTATTAGTCAATTTAGGAACCGGAATTGTATTGCTAGGTCATAAATTGCATTTGATCACAGAAATGTAGACGAATGGTTTATGATTCTAAAGTGAGATTAAATACGAGAGTTTTAATCTCTAGGCTAATGTTCTTGGCTAGCAACATGAAGAGAAGAATAACCGAATTATGATTACTATCGAATTCATTACTTGTTCTTAACCTTGGCATGCTCTTATCCATAGTTTCAATTCAAGTAAATATTTGTTAATAGTTTTAGTATATAGTTTATAAACAAAATTATTTACTTTTGGTTACATTGTTGTCAACATAATTAGAAGTAAACTAGAATATAGTATACTTAAGCAATTTTACTTATCCAGAGTCTCCTTGGACCGATACTTGGCTTACTTAGCCACTTTATTACTTGTTTGACCACGTGCACTTGCGTGTCGGTTTTTAACCCCCTACCAAAGCACCGAGCAAGTGTGTCTCATGTGGATGAGGGGAAGAAGGAGCTGGTGAAAGATGTGCATCCACTTGCATGGTTGGTAGTTCGGTTGGTTGACTCTACTATTGGCGGTGTTATTGTTAAGAACGGATCAGAATCTTCCTTGGTAACTGATTTAAAAGCTAGACAAGATGAGGACCCGATTTTGGTAATGTTAAAGGAAGCTGTTCAAATCAGAAGGTGGAAGTCTTCTCCAAAGGGGGAGATGGTATGCTTCGATACCAGAGTCGCCTATGTGTTCCGGATGTTGATTATTTGAGGATCCAGATATTGGAAAAGGCTCATGGATCTAGGTATTCTATCTATCTAGGTTCCACCAAGATGTACCGTGACTTACGAGAAATCTATTGGTGGAATGGCATGAAGAAGGATATTGCAGAATTCATAGCTAAGTTTCTGAACTATCAGCAAGTAAAGGTTGAGCATCAGAGACCAGGAGGCTTGATTTAGGATATCAGTATTCCTACTTGGAAGTGGGAAGAAATCAATATGGACTTCATCACAGGTTTACCTCATACTCGTCAACAATATTACTCCGTTTGGGTTGTGATAGACAGGTTGACCAAGGCTGCCCATTTTCTACCGATCAAAACCATGGATTCGGCAGAGGATTATACCAAACTAAATATCTAGGAGGTGGTTCGATTGCATGGAGTGCCTTTGTCTATCATATTAGACAGAGGTACCCAATTTACCTCTCAGTTCTGGAAGTCATTTCAAAAAGGACTTGGTACTCAGGTTAAGCTCAGCACAACATGAGTAGGCCAGGGCTCTATCCCGTGCATTTCAATTTGTTTACTCTATATAGGCTGATGTGGACTAGTTTGTATGGTAGTTTTGTTTGGGTAGTCATATTTGTTTTCCATTGTTCTGTTTAGATTTATTGCAGCCTTGTCCACTTTGCAAGTTGCTTATTTGTCATTATCAAGACCTTATAGGTCCAGTATTTATCATAGTTGGTTGTGACAGGTGACTTGGACAGCCTTAGTGTTACAATTTCAGATGCTATATAGTCGGCTTCTCGATCAATCATGAATCGAGTACCAATTGCGCCCAACCCAGTTTTGGGGCGTGACACCAAGGCTCTCCTTGTGGCCAGAAATGGTTACCTTAAGATAATGGGGACCTCAAAATCAACCTCGCTATCAAGGATTATGAAGTCCACTGGGAAGACAAAGTGATCCACCTAGACAAATACATCAACTAGAATCCCCACTGGCTTTTTAACTGTGTGGTCTACCATCAATAGCTGCATCGAGGTCGATGTGGGGGCTCCCAAGCCCAGCTGTTTGAAGATAGCCAATGGCATCAAGTTGATACTTGCTCCCAAGTCACAGAGTTCCTTCACAAACTTGAAATCACCAATTGTACATGGAATGGTGAAGGCACCTGGATCCTCCTTCTTCTGCGCAAGGACTCCTGAAGCTATGGCACTGCAATGATGCAAGTTACCCATTGTTCGAGCCAAACTACACGCAAGTGCACGTGGTCGTACAAGTAGTAAAGTGTCTTTATTTCAAGCCAAGTATCGATCCCACAAGGACTGAACTACGGTAGTAATTAACCTAAGTGTTAGTGAACGATATCTCTATGAATGTAGACAACCAAACAAACAACGTTTTATGAGTCAGGATTACTAAGTAATAAGAACCTAAGTAAGATTATAATTTGAAGTCTGAACAATAGCAATGAACAAGCTGAGGTTAAGGCATGCATGCAGGGATGTAATTTTTTAATTCAAATCAGTCAATCTTCTCTTCGGTTGCTAGTTAGGAATTAATCGCCTATGGATTGGATATTTTGACTCCAATCTAATTAAAGAATCATGAGGCCTTATTCTACATTTCTATGATATAAGAACCTCATGCTCTAGCCATACATAACAGATTCCATAAATGACTAATACGACTTTCAGATATATTTCTATCTGAATGTAAATCTTTTCTCAATGTTCTCAACTAAGAAAAGATCATATCCTACCAATTCACATCTATCCAATTTCTTTCCTTTTCAGAATCAAAATTGGATTTCTAAAATTTACATTAACATTGGCCAAACATTAATGCAGTAAAAACAAGAATTGATAGAACAACCATTATAGAAAAGATGAAAACTGAAATGATTAATAATTACATTCCTCTACAATTATCCTTAACCTCAGCAAGAGGTGAATTAGCCACTCATTTGTGGATTAAACATCTTCAAACAAGTAGAATTCATTCAAGAATTTAAAATTAAAGAGAAAAAGGAAGAGAATTAACCCTAGAATTTTGTCCTCTCAACTGCCTGCTAACCACGTTCTTGCTCCAAAAATGTCAGAATGTTTAAAATAAAACCTAAGTGTGATATTTATACTAGTGGAAATTTTTTCCGAAATAACAAGCAACGTGGCACGGAGTGTATCGCTGAGCACTGCCTCCGTGCCACGGTACTATCGCGCACCTTCATTGGAACTTGAGGCTCCAGGTAATCACACTCAATGTGACACGGAGTGCATCGCGGAGCACTGCCTCCGTGTCACGGAGGTAACGCGCCCCTCCACTGGAATTTGACACAATTTATTCCTCCTAGGCAGAATGCCTCCGCGATGGTAGCATGACACGGAGCCATTGCAGAGCCCCTATTTTTTCCAACTTCCCTTGTCAACTTCCACTTCTTGCTTCCTAATCCATTCCTGCACTTCACCAACTTGTAGATTAGCTTCCAAAAATTCCTTCTAACTACAAAACAACACTAATCATGTTGGTTAGTATAAATTCACATTTACCTAAGAATCACATGAGAATGTACACATAACAATAGATAAACAAGTAGAAATGAAGTATTTGAGTATCACTTGGGCATGAAATGCTTCCCAATATCACTTACCCCACACTTAAAACCTTGTTCGTCCTTGAACAATACTCTCACATCTCATGCAATTGAAACCCACACATAGCTAATTTGGCTCGACCATTCAAGCTACGGCTATACGGATTATTTAAGATAGCAAATCATCAAGAAAACATGCATGGTTTCATCAATAAAATGAAGTACACCACATTAAGACCTCCTAACCTCAAGAATCGATTCTCGATCTTGGCAAACTCATGCAACTCAACTGATCAAGATATCCGACACGAAATTTTATCTCTCGTCAAGCATGTGCCGTCGCAACACAAGAGAATTACCCCACTTGTACTCATAAGATTTCCAAAGCACCACATGTAGCGGTATATGAATACGATTTCACTCGCTCTCCCAAAGAATTCACATGCATCATGTCGTGAACCATAAGCTTGCCTCTAGTGTTTTACTCCACTAATATAAGGATGCTTGATGTAAGATCACGTAGGACTTAATGGGTTGTAGTGTAAGCTAAGGAACTAGTAAATACTGGGTTAACCAATAATAGTAGCTAGCTTCCCTATGCGCTTTTGAATACATCCCACCTTCATTACGGACATTGCTTCTTCCTCCATCCTCTCTTTCTTGAATTTTCTTCTTTGTTTTTGTTCCCATTTCTCTAAGCACACTTGACTTACTAGCAAAGAGTATTTATGCATCTTTATTTTTATTCATTCATTGATTTGCTTACTCTCTACTATTAATTAATCAATTTCAACAAGTGCACCTTTGACCTTTTCATTGGCTTTCCCAACTGCCGCTTCCTTTCCGTTTCACACTTCTCACTCCTTTACACTTTGGGAAAATTGTTTTTCTTAAGCGCTTAAGAGTTTTGGATCAAATTCACGGCTAATGAAAAAAAGGATTAAGCTCGGTTTGTATCTCTCAAAAAATAGGCTAAAGGCTCAATGGGACTAACTAGGATGTAACATTCAAGGTAGGTATGATAAGGGAGAAACTTTTGGTTCATTCAAAGAAATGCCTACATCCTTTCGTACAATCCACATCCTTCATTTCGTTTAGTATACACACCAGACAAGTTCTAGACACTTCACAATACATGGAATAGTCGAAACCCTACCTCACACTCACTGCACATGCTCAACTTAAGACATATTCAAAGACTCTTCAATCAATTAATTACAAGAATTCACTATTAAGCCTCGATCACACCGAATCGAATTCTATGGCCTCGATATCTCAACATGTTTAACACATTTTCATGCTTTCATACGAATCACACTTGCATCTTACAATCATGTGTAACACGTAACAAGAATTCTGAACCATTAATTAGCGACATATGGAAATAAACAAAAGAAAGAAGAAAAGAAAGAAAAAAACTACTCCTATCGACTTCATTTCCCTTAAGACGGTCTTCATCCATCCATCATAGGGAACAGTCGCTATCTACGACGTCGGTTCAATGGGACTATTCTCGGGAAAAGCACCAAAAACAAAAATCGAGAAACCCAACATAAAAAAAATTTCAACAAAAAAATTTGATAAAAAAAGATAAATATATAATTGAAAAATATTTACACATCACACAAAAAAGCAGCTAAAGATTCATTATAACACCAACATCAGTAACAGAACACTGAAACACAGAGTCACAGGGTCACAATTAGCACAACCACAACAAACATAAATAAAACAGCTAGCACCTAACTACTCCCACCCCACACTTAATTGGAACACTGTCCCCAGTGTTCACATAATTGCAAATTAACATAAATTTTGGGTGGTGAAACTCCCTGTTCAATCAAAATATTCAATTTCCTCATCAGGTGCCAGCGCTTCGTCTCCAAGATCAGAATCGCCCCCGCCGTCCTCGTTCGACTCAACATCTGAGTCCTCCCGGCGTGTCTCCTCATTAGTAGGGACGACATCATCCATGGGCTCCACAAATATGGGCCCCACTCGGCATAAAGCTCGGGCATTCTCGTTGGATGGATAATCCAACTCGAGCTGCCACAGCTCATCCTCCATTGCGGGCCTTCCACCAATGCACAGCTGCAACATCTGCATCCTATACATGCGGGCCATGTATTGATCATTCCGAGCATGTCTCTCGGCTAGAGTAAGTACAGGCCCGTAAGTAGTATCGGGTGCCTTGGTTTTGGTAACATCCAAGGAACGCTTATTAATCTTAGGGATATAGTCTAGGGCCTCCTCCTCAATACTGTGGCCCCTTAGAAAAGTGGTAAGCAGACCACCAAACCCATATCTATGCCCCTGATGCAGTCGGGCTCTCTTCATGGCGGAGATGATCACGTCCCCAACATTGATTTCTAGCCCCTTCATTAGCGCATACACCAGACAAACTCTATCTCGGGTGACATCAGTCATGTGCACCCCCGGGATCAGGCACGAAGAAATAATTTTCAACCAAATCCGGGCCTCCCTGTTCATCTGAGAATAGGGCAATGTCTGATGGTAGCCCTTTTCCTTGTGCCTACCCCACCTGGCTGTCGATCGGGCTCCATATAAGGTGCGTCTGATATCCACGTAAGGTGGAGTGATGTTTAGCTATGGAAGGACATGAGCGTCTGTGTCCCGCGCCCTTAGGATTGCATTCAAATGGCGGGGTTCAAAGATGACAACCTGCCCTCTGATTTTGATGGTGTGGCTGCGCAATGTCGAGTTTCAGTTGGCATAGAATTCCCGGATAAGATGGAGATTGCACTCTCTGGGTTCTTCAAAAATGAAGTTTAGCCCAGCAGTGTCAATCCTGTGTAGAATCCGCGGGAATTCTTGTGCCAGTGGTTCCCGTGCTATCTGCTCCTCCGGGAAGTATTTGGTTTCCTTGTGTTTGGCATACCATTTCTTCCCCTCATCCGTCACCCATCTTTTTCCATATTGTCGGCGTTGCCCTCTAGGAACCGCTGGTGCTGCTGGTACTGTTGTCCCTAATCTTACTCTCTTTCTGCTGGCGCCTGATATGGATGCGCCCTTGCCTTTGTCCTGTCTTCCTGACATTGTTCCTGTACATTCAAACATACAGTTCCAATGTTATTCAAGCCATAGCCGGCTACGACTAAGGTTAGGCTTAATTTGATCGCCCCACACTTAGTCTTTAGCCACAGTCAACACAATTCGACAAGACATTCATGTTTTTGCAATTCTTAACACTCAACATGCTTAGTGCATTCATACAAGTCGATGGAACAATTACTTTGTACTACTCAGACTTCATACAATGAATAAAAATTCCTCCATCGATTCAATTATATCATCATGAGCACGTTGCAATTTTAGCACAACCTATGTTAATTATCCATTTGCATTCTCCCGAAAATCCATCTTTCACCATAGCATAATCAACTTCAACCAAAATATATTTCACTTCAAACAACATGCACAACCAAAATTATCCAAATTTTAATGCATTTTGTCTTCTTCCTATTCAATCCTCAACCCTAGTTATCAATATCGTAAGAATTTCAATAATCATGCAATCATTGATTTAATCTACTAACAATGATCCTATGAACATCATTCAATCATAACTCCATTGATTTCAAGCTTATTTCTCACTTAGGGCAAGGTTTCATCACAAACCATGTTCAAGAATCGAAAATTTGAGCAAGAATAAGAAAAAATTCAAGAACATACCTTTACTTTGATGAAATTGAAGAAAACTCGAAGAAATTTGATCACTAGGTCCATGTCATGTTGGGGGAGAAGGGATTTTGGGGTGTGGGTAGTGGAGGAAATGAAAGAATGGGGAAAAATGAAGGAATTTGGGTTAAAATTGAGGTTTTTCGCGCGGTTTATTCGGTGACCCAACGCGGAATACACCTCAACGTGTCACGGAGGGTAAAGCGGAGGCCCTGCTTCGTGACACGGAGCCATCGCGTAGGCTCACTGGAATGTCCCAAATTTATTTTCTTACCTTGATTTTTTTCCTTTGCGCTTTTTTCGTATTTTTGCCCTCCGTTCCACCTGAAAATTATTCATCCACAAGAAATTCGTTAGCAATCATAGGGTGCCACTCAACAACTTTTTTTTTTCAAATAATCCTACTCTTCTATTACAACACATTCACGGGTTGCCTCCCGAGCAGCGCCTGGTTTACCGTTGTGGCTCGATGCTATTCATCCTTAATCATCCTCTAGAGTGATAGACGTCTTCTCTCGAATAACGTCTTCACCCTAATAATGGTTACATCTTTGCCCGTTCACCAAAAATGTGGCACTTCTATCTTCTTGCCACAATTCCACTGCCCCGTGTGGGGTCATTCTCACCACTTCAAACGACCCTGACCACTTGGACCGCAACTTTCCTCGAAAAAGCTTCAACCTTGAATTAAACAACAACACTTTCTTCCCCGGCTAAAAGATCTGATGCACCATATGCCTGTCGTGCCACCTTTTAGTTTCTCCTTGGAGCATTTGGCACTTTCATAGGCATGCCATCGAAACTCATCTAGTTCGCCGAGTTGCATCAACCTCTTCTTCCCTGCTAGCTCCGAATCCATGTTTAGCTTTCTCAAAGCCTAAAAGCTCGATGTTCCAACTCCACAGGTAGATGACATGCCTTTCCATAGACCAATATGTATGGAGAAGTCCCAATGGGTGTCTTGTATGCAGTTCTGTAAGCCCACAACGCATCTTCAAGTTTGCTTGCCCAATCAATTCGTTGTGTATTCACTATCTTCTGTAGAATCTGCTTTATCTCTCTATTTGACACCTTCACTTGCCCACTAGTTTGGGGATGATACACTGTCGCTACCTTGTGCCGCACCCCATACTTAGCTAGCAAGTTCCTTAAACTTGCATTCACAAAATGAGCCCCTCCGTCACTGATAATAGCTCGGGGTGTCCCGAACCTGGTGAAAATTTGCTTTTTCACAAATTTCGTCACCACCTTGTTGTCGTTCCTGGAACAAGCTGTTGCCTTGACCCACTTATATATATAGTCAACCGTTACCAAGATGCAACGATTACCAAATGATGGTGGAAACAGGCCCATGAAGTCTATTCCCCATATATCAAAAACCTCAACTTCTAATATTTGTTGCAGTGTCATCTCCTGTCTTCTATCGATTGTGCCTGTTCTTTGACATCTATCACACATTTTTACATGTGCTATCGAATCTCTAAACAGTGTAGGCTAAAAGAAACCTGACTGTAGCACCTTGTGAGCTGTCCGCTCTCCTCCTTGCTGCCCTCCATACCACGATGAGTGACAACTCCTCAATACTTCTACAATCTAGCTCTCTGGGATGCATTGTCTCATCACTTGATCCAGTCCCTACCTAAAAAGATACGGCTCATCCCATATGTAATATCTGCAATCATGTCTCAACTTCTTCCTTTGCTGAGCCGTAGCCTCCGGTTGGTAGACTCCACTTACCAGCAAGTTCACAATATCTGTATACCAAGGGATTTCAGCTTCCCTTATTGCCAAGAGTTGCTCATTTGGGAAATCTTCTTTGATGCTTTCACCTTCCTTTACATGCAAACGGCTTTCCAATCGTGATAGGTGATATGCCACATGATTCTCGCTCCCCTTTCTGTACCGAATCTCTAGGTTAAACTCTTGTAGTAATAATATCCATCTGATTAGTCTGGGCTTTGCATCCTTCTTGCCAAACAAATACCGAATTGCTGCATGATCAGTATATGCCACTACTTTCGAACCCACCAAGTAGGACCTGAATTTATCAAATGCGAACACCAATGCTAGCATCTCCTTTTCCGTGACTGTATAATTGACTTGGGCTGCATCAAGTGTTTTGCTTGCACAATAAATGGAATGAAAAATTTTATTCCTCCGCTGCACCAATACAGCTCCTATAGCCACGTCACTTGCATTACACATCAATTCAAAAGGTTGTTCCCAATCCGGAGAAATGAGAATAGGCACTTCTACCAGCTTCTGTTTTAGCTCCTCGAATGCTTTTACACAATCCTTGTCAAACTCGAACTTCACCTCTTTTTCTAGCAACCAACATATCGATCTAGAAATTTTAGAGAAGTTCTTGACGAACCATCTGTAGAACCCCGCATGTCTGAGAAAACTGCGAACACCCTTCACTGACACTGTGGTGGTAGCTTTTCATCACTTCAATCTTTGCCCGATCGACTTCCAACCCTTTGCATGACACCTTATGGCCAAGGACGATACCCTCCTTGACTAAAAAATGACATTTCTCCCAGTTGAGCACAAGGTTTTAGTCATCACCTCGAGCTAGCACGCTGTCAAGATTCTACAAACATGTAGCAAACGAATTACCGAAAATAAAAAAGTCATCCATAAATACCTCGACAAAATCTTCCACCATATCATGAAAGATCGCCATCATGCATCTCTTGAATGTGGCTGGTGTTGCATAGAGAAAATGGCATTCGCCTAAAAGCATATGTCCCATAAGGACATGTAAAAGTGGTCTTCTCCTGATCCTCCGGTGCTATGGCTATTTGATTATAGCCGGAATATCCATCAAGAAAACAATAAGACTCTTGACCTGCCAACCTGTCCAAAATCTGATCAATAAATGGAATAGGATAATGATCTTTCCTCGTGGCCTCATTGAGCTTCCTGTAATCCATGCAAATTTGCCAGCGTGTGACTGTGCGTGTGGGAATCAACTCATTCTTCTCATTGGTGAATACACTGAACTGGGCTAACCCATTCACTGTTTGAAATGGGATATACCACACCTGCATCAAGCCACTTGATCACTTCCTTCTTGACTACATCCTTCATCACCAGATTCAACCTCCGTTGATGTTGCACAGTTGGCTTGGATCCTTCTTCCAAAAAAATTCTGTGTATGCAAAAAGCTGGATTAATTCCTCTGATGTCCGATATATGCCAACCCATTGCTTTCTTCCGCCTCTTTAGAACCACCAATGCATCTTTCACTTGAGCCTCTGTCAGTTCTGCAGAAATGATGACTGGCAAGGTGTCATCTTCCCCCAGAAATACATACTTCAGATATGGAGGCAATGTCTTCAACTCCAATTTCGGTGCCTCCTCAATTGATGGCTTTAGCAATGGTTCCAAGGACCTCATCGACGGCTCAAAGTCTTTCTTCCTGGGAAAACGTTTTGGCTCGTTCAGAATCTGCACCATCTCATATGTAGCCCTCTCTCCAAAATGATCGGAGCCCATCAAGGCTCTCTCCAATGGGTCCTATGAGTCAACAATCTGAAGAGTTGATTCCTGATTTAGCACATTGATTGCTGATAGCTCCTCATAAATGGTCGGTAGCTTCATGGCCTTGTACACATCAAAAACCTCTACTTTGTCATGTGCTCGCATGGTTAGCTGCCCACCAGCCATATCAATCAAAGCTCGCCTGGTTGCCAAGAAAGAACGTCCCAAAATAAATGGGACTTCTGCATCTAGCTCGAAATCCAAGATAATAAAATCCACCAGGAACATGAGGGATCCCACTTGCACTAGCACATCCTCCACAATACCATCTGGTCTAGCGAATGAACGGTCAGCTAGCTGCAAGATCACAGTAGTTGGTCTAGGGCTGCCCAGCCCCAACTTCTTGAACACTGATGTCGGCATCAAGTTTATGCTTGCTCCCAAATCACATAATCCGCGAGCTCGAATAGATTGCCCAATTGTAATTTGAATGGTAAAGCTTCCAGGATCCTTGAGCTTTGTCGGCAATCTATTCTGTATTCGGGAGGTGCACTCCTCAGTAAGCACCACCGTAGCATACTCCGTCAATCTGCTTTTGTTTGCTACAATGTCCTTGATGTACTTGGCATATTTTGGCACTCCCTACAAAACATCAACTAAAGGTAAATTAATATGTACCTGTTTCAACACTTCCATGAATTTGTTAAAGCAAGCTTCTTCCTTGTGCTACTTTAATCTCTGAGGAAATGGGGACGGTGGTCTTTCTATCTCAGCTGCCTTTTCCTTCCCCTTCACATCATCATGTTCCCCATTTTTTTCCGCTGCTCCAGATTGCTGAGGTGGCCTTTCTTGTTCCACCTCCTTAAGTTGAATTCCACTCCTTGTTGTAACTTCATTGACCTGCTTGGGATTTGGGTCGGTATCACTTGGTAGTCCTCCCCTGGGCCAGGTGTTTTGGGCTCCAGCTAACTGTCCAAACTGATACTCCAATGCCTTCGTAGCTAACTGCCGATTTTTCATGTCAGCCGCTAATTTGACATAATCAGCCTGCATCTACCCTTGGTTAGCTATTATTGTTTTGAACATATCTTCAATGCTGCTGGGTGGTGGAGGAGGTGCATTGTTTCCTCTATATTGAGACTGAAAATTTTGATGCCCCCCTTGATTTCTCTACACGCCCTGATTGGAACTCTGTCCTTGATGACTATTACTCCCCGAAGAAAAATTCGGATGATTCCTCCAATTTGGGTTGTAACTATTGCCATACTGTTGATTATTGTTCCTCTGGACGTTCCTAAAAAAATTTACTGAGTCTGGATTGGCACCACAATAATCAGTTGAGTGTTCACTACTCCCACATACTTCACACCATACCTGATGAACTGCATTGACTGGGGCTTGTGCCAGACTCAAGCTCATACTGCTGAAGTGGGTGTTGAGTTGATTTTGCAACACAGCTATCTGTGCAGCAATAGCTGTAAAACCATCCACCTCAAAGACTCCTGCAGCTTTCCTTGTTCCTCCTCGAGTTGAATCCACATTGCATTCTGGATTTCCCTATGAAATACGGTTTAACAAAGTGTAAAGCTCCTCATATGTCTTCTCCAATGCCTGCCCACCAGCTGCTGAATCTAACAAAATCTTAGTATGTGGTTCCAAACCCTCAATGAATGTATGCACCAACACATCATTAGACTGGTGATGATGAGGACAATCCCTTAACATTGACTTGAACCTCTCCCAAACCTGATAAAAATTCTCACCCTCTCTCTATTTGAAACTTAGAATCTGACTTCTAAGTCTAGCTGTCTTCCCTAATGGAAAGAATCGTATCAAAAACTTCCTTGCGAGATGATCCCAAGTAGTGATAGAATTAGGTGGTTCAGCTTTCAACCACCTCTTTGCTTCCCCCAACAGTGAGAATGGGAATAATGTAAGCCTCACATAGTTAGATGATACTCCAGCGGGGGTGCAGGTGTCACTTATCTCAAAAAAGTTTTGAAGATGTTGTTATGGATCTTCATGAGGGAGACCTGTAAATTGCCCGCCCGCTGGTGTGCAACAACTGCACCATATTCTGCTTAAGCTCGAACCTCCCTACTGGCTCTGGTCTGCAAATATTGGATGTTACATTATTTGCATGTGGGATTGCCACTTCGCGGACCGGTCTTGCTGTCATCTCTTTGGGCACTAAAACTGCCCTCACTATTGGTGGATTCTGTTGCTGCTCCAGAATTGCCTGTCTTAGCAACTTTAGCTTCTTCTCTAGCTTCCCTTCTTTGGCGATGAAATTGTCTCTCTGGCTCTATAAATAAATCCACCAACTCCTTGTCTCTTGCCAGTGTTTAGAAAAAAAAAAATCAGCACCTGCAAGAGAAAGGCTAAGACCAAGTTGTCAACACTTATATTGAACTTGTAAACAAACACTAAGAAAATTAATTTACCAATTGCCAGTCCCAGGCAACGGCTCCAAGAACTTGTTCGAGCCAAACTACACGCAAGTGCACGTGGTCGTACAAGTAGTAAAGTGGCTTTATTTCAAGCCAAGTATCGATCACACAGGGACTGAACTACAGTAGTAATTAACCTAAGTGTTATTGAATGATATCTCTATGAATGTAGACAACCAAACAAACAACGTTTAATCAGTCAAGATTACTAAGTAATAAGAAACTAAGTAAGATTATAATTTGAATTTTAAACAATAGCAATGAACAAGCTGAGGTTAAGGCATGCATGCAGGGATGTAATTTCTTAATTCAAATCAGTCAATCTTCTCTTCGATTGCTAGTCAGGAATTTATCTCCTATGGATTGGATCTTTCAACTCCAATCCAATTAAAGAATCATGAGACCTTATTCTACATTTTTGTGATATAAGAACCTCATGCTCTAGCCATACATAAAAGATTCCATAAATGACTAATATCACTTTCGGATATATTTCTATTCTGAACGTAGATCTTTTCTCAATGTTCTCAACTAAGAAAAGATCATATCCAACCAATTCACATCTGCCCAATTTCTTTCCTTTTCAGAATTAAAATTGGATTTCTAAGATTTACATTAACATTGGCCAAATATTAATGCAGTAAAAACAAGAAATTATCGAACAACCATTATAGAAAAGATGAAAACTGAAATGATTAATAATTAAATTCCTCTAAAATTATCCTTAACCTCAGCAAGAGGTGAATTAGCCACTCATTTGTGGATTAAACATCTTTAAACAAGTAGAATTTATACAAGCAATTGAAATTGAAGAGAAAAAGGAAGAGAATTAACCCTAGAATTTCGTCCTCTCAACTACCTGCTAACCATGTTCTTACTCCAAAAATGTAAGAATGTTTAAAACAAAACCTAAGTGTGGTATTTATACTAGTGGGAATTTTTCCCGGAATAACAAGCAACGTGGCACGGAGTGTATCGCGGAGCACTGCCTCCGTGCCACGGTGCTATCGCGCACCTTCACTAGAACTTGAGGTTCCAGGTAATCACACTCAACGTGACACGGAGTGCATCGCGATGCACTGCCTCCGTGCCACGGAGGTAACACGCACCTCCACTGGAATTTGACACAATTTATTCCTCCCAGGAAGAATGCCTCCGCGATGGTAGCATGACACGGAGCCATCGCGGAGCCCCTATTTTTGACAACTTCCCTTGTCAACTTCCACTTCTTGCTTCCAAATCCATTCCTGCACTTCACCAACTTGTAGATTAGCTTCCAAAAATTCCTTCTAACTGCAAAACAACACTAATCATTTTGGTTAGTATAAATTCACATTTACCTAAGAATCACTTGAGAATGTACACATAACAATAGATAAACAAGTAGAAATGAAGTATTTGAGTATCATGTGAACAATTGTGAGAAGTCTAGATCACTATTCTGCATAGCAATCCTGCAGTCCTTGACCAGCGAGTCTGATATTCCATTTACAAACCTGCTCATACGAGCCCTCTGATCTGCAACCATCTCCAGCGCATACTTGGACAGTCGGGTAAACTCCAAGGCAAACACTTGGACAGTCCGATGGTACTGCTTCAAGTTGATGAACTCTAGCGACTTATCCTCCGTCAACTCCCTATGGAAGAACCTATCCAAGAAGGCAGTCACAAACTCATCCCAACTCACAAGAACTGCTCCCACTGTCTTACCATCCTTCCACTAATGATACCATATGAGCAACCCCTTCAGCTGATAGGAGGCTAATTCTACACTCTCCTCTCCAGTCACCCCCATAATCTGGGTGATCTTCTTCACCTCCTCAATGAACTAATGAGGGTCTTCACCCACCTTCGATCCCAGAAACTCTAGCGGATTCATTCCAGAAAGTCTCAAACTCTTGCCGCTGCTGCGTTCCCATTCTGAGGAACATGAGCCACTGCCTATTGATTGATATGAGTGGTCATCGACTGTACCAACATCTGAAATGCCTCTCTAAACTCGTCATGAGTGGCCTGGTCGGGCATAGGATCTGCTGGTGCTGAGAATGTTGATGCCCATCTCCATTGCCATAGTCGTGGCCATTTCTATTGTCATTCCTTCTTCCATTTACTCGACATGGAAGCATGTTTCTATAATTGTATATAGCATGAGTTAGAAGGATAGGGAGATACTTCATCACATGACATAGATCATAAAAGAAGGAAAATTTTTCTAAAACGTCTTGTAGCCTCTCGCCCATAAGTGTGGCGCGCTTCACACTCATGGAAATGACTCTACTTAATGTGGCTTTCAGATACCCTAGGATATTCTAAACCTTTGGCTCTGATACCAAGTTTTTCACGGCCCGAGCTAAGACCCCGAATCGAGACACAAAACCTACAATGACAAATGGCTCCAAGTCGACCATGACATGAACATAATGGCTAAAGAGCATACATCCAACCGAACTGATAAACTAAACATGAATAAGCATAAGTTTGAATACTTTATCAATAATAATAGAGTCAACAATGACAAAGTTGAAATTCTACAAATTGTCTTATAACCCTCTAACATGTCTGAAGAGCTAATGGGACAACATTCCCAACTAGCTCACTAAAGTCTGAAAACTAAAATAACATAACTCAACATCAAACTGGGTCCTCGAACGATAAGGACTTAACAATGATAAAAACTGAACTAAGTTGTGGGAAACTAGGCTAACGATGGAACTGAGCCTGATCATCTGAACCTGTATCATGAAATGATACAACATACATTATACGAACAATACTTGGAATGTACTAAGTATGCAAGGTAATTAAAACATGCTAAGTAAGTATAAACTAAAATCATGCATATAAACATAAATCACAAGATCATTAGAGTAAGGATTGCATGCTGAAATCTGAGTCTGAATCATGTACAGTCATAAACTGAATATCATATCTGAATAGAATGACCCAAAGCTAAAATAGAAATCATATAGCTTGTCATAACTGAAATCATAAGTAAAAGCTTACAAACTGAACATTGGGTCAAACCTGCTGAGGAAACATAATATCATAAGTCATAAACATGCATAACTAAAATCATGAAGAACAATGGAAGACTCGTCATAACCGACACCATTACAATAGAGCTTACGTGATACCCCAACTATCATACTCAAGTGGGCAGAGCCATCCAAAACCTTGCCAGAGCTAAGGACACTACCATGATATCGATATCAAGCTGAAGGACCCTATGGGGGCAGGGTAAGCTCACAAGGGAGGTTCTAATGTATAAATATACCTACATTGGTGCGTACATTTGAGATTCGGGGTTTGGATGAACCCCTAGCCTACTTGGAGCTAGAAACTACTCCCAAAAATATGCATAGTACTCCAATCATTTTTCAACAAAGCTGAAACCCTACCATAAGCTGAAAGTGGGAGTATAGACTCCAAAACCATATGGTAAGCTAATTTTATAAAATTGAGTTGACTCATGAAAACATGCTTAACCTGTTTGGGCATGCCCAAAGTCTTAAAATCATGCGTACATGAAATAGACTTAACTAGTCAAAATCATGGATTCATACATGGGTAATTTGTAAATATTCATTCATGCTAGATATCTCATTATACTTGAAATCATGAATCATAAAGTTGATTTTTCATGAAACTTGCAGAATTGGGCATAACTTTCTAAAACTTGAAATCATGAATTTATAATCAAAATAGGTATAAAATCTGCCCATGAATCTTAAATATTACTTTTAAATATGAATGGAATTAACCTATAAACAAATCATAGAGAATTCCATGAAATTGGGCAAAAACCCCATAAGATCATAAACTTGAATTCATGAACTTGAGGAGAAATTTTAGACATGAGAGTGAAAAGAAACTCTCATTCGACACCCTACATTCTTGGGTAAGTTGAATCTAAACTTGACTTTGAAAGCCCAAGAGATTGGGGGAAGAATTGAGGAATTTCAAGCTTGCTCTTCAAGGGGAAACCTTTAAGCTTGCATGCATGGGAATTGAGTGAATTAGAATAGATTAAACTCCCTCAAAACCTCTTTTTAGAGCTTAAAATGACATCATTAAGAAGTTAGGAGCTTAGGATTTGCGAGAATGCCCTTAATGAATTCGCAGGAAAACTATTATGTCAGCTGTCACGACTTATACCACGAGTAGTACAATCCTCCTATGACTCATGGTATCCTCCCGTACTGACGAAGTCCAAAACCTCAAATCCTCTAAATATTTCCATGAATTCTACTATGACCCGTAACTACATACTATGAACCATACCATCACCCGTACAATCACTCCCTTGCTTACTCCAAGGACTTACTCCAACTCCTAACCATAGGTTGTACTTACATACTACAACTCATAGTGAGGACTCATGATCTGGGGAACAAAATCTCTGATCTGAACCACGGGTCTTCCTATGACCCATGCTACCAACCTACGACTCATAGGTTGAGTCGTACTAAGGCACTTTCCCAACTTTTCCTTCTAGTCGCATTTCAAATCTCGAGTCTAGTCTTAGGAACTTTTGGGGTATCACAGAATCCCTGTCCTACTCTATGCTAGATACTACTCCCAAAACATTCATATAGCTCGTAATTATATTCTTAAAACATAGCTTGAATCATTTACTTGGATGTCTTGACTCCAAATATTTCTTCAAAAATAATCATGTAAGCCTTGGCTAATATCATGATAAAACATACTTGACTTTACCTGGGCTTGCCCAAATCATGGAATAACGTATACATGAAATAAGCTTCATAATTCAAGATCATGGAATCATAATATTAAGAATTCATAATGTTCATGCATACTTTGATAATTCAACATGCTAGAAATCATGGGCCTATAAGCTTGAAATTCATAAATCATGCATAATAGGAAAAAAGAATCATATACTTGAAATCATCAATTCATGAGGAATTTGAGAATAAAAATCTTCCCTAATAACTATACTTCATCAATTGGAACATGATAGAATTGAACCCATAGAGATATCATGTATAATTGCATAGGATATGGTTAAACTCTAGAATTTTTATAAAACTTAATTAGAGAGTTGGAGTCATAGAATAGAGATGAAAATGGGCATGAGGGTGGAAGATTTTCCCTCAATCATAACCCTACATACGTGGGCTTGAATAATCCTCAACTTGATTAGAAACCCAAAGGGAATTGAGGAAGATTTGATGAAGAACCCTAGCTTTTCTTGAGGGGATTTGATCTCCACATAGGTGTGTTAGGACTAGAATGATGGTTTAGTATGGTTAAAACCCTTAACAAATGCCATTTAGATAGCTTAAAATGACTTAGTTTAGGGGTTTGAAATTACAAAAACACCCTTAATGATCCAACAGAAAAAAGTCACTACCAGACCCAACGACTCGCTAGGTCCCCTAACAAGTCATTGGTTACCATCCGTTTCCACCAGAAAATTTCCAACTTTTTGAGCTAAACCTGATGCGTCCACTTAATGAATTATCAAGACACTTAATGAATCATTTCACCACTCGCTGATAATCTCTGAATCTCAAGGTTTCACCTATGTTTCGCACTAAACGAGTCACCTAAACACTCGTTAGGTGATTGGATGACTCGTTACCTCACTCATCATGAATTTCGAAAAACACCCTTTTCTCCAACTCTGCACAACTTAACGGGCCGCTCAACAACCTATCAGGTCACTTGATGGGTCACCTGATGACTCATTTTGTGATATGGTGCAGATGTTCCTGTTTTCTTCATTTCAGTCTTTGGTTCTGATCTTAGAGACTCTTGGGGTGTTACAGAAAGGTTGTATTCTTTTTATGCTTAGTCCACTGTAGAAATCGAATAGTAGAATTCTTATTTTCAGGTGAACCAATCCTAAAATGGAAAGGTAGTTCTTCAGTGCCTGTAGTTCATTTTGTCTCCTATCATAAGGCTAGGAAGTTTGTTTCCAAGAGTTGTGTATACCACTTAGTTCGTGTGAAGGATTCTAAGTCCGAAACCCCGGATCTTCAGTCAGTTCAAATTGTTCGTGAATTTCCAGAGGTGTTCCCAGATAATCTACCAGGAGTCCCTCCCAATTAGGAGATTGACTTTGGGATAGACCTCCTCCCTGGTATGCAACCCATATTCATTCCTCCTTACGGAATGGCTCCAGCTAAGTTTGACGAGTTGAAGGAATAGTTAAGGGATCTCTTAGATAAGGGTTTCATCAGGCTCAGCATGTCCCCATGGGGTGCTCTATTCCTTTGCATGCGGAAGAAAGATGGTTCTCTCATGATGTGCATCGACTATCACCAATTGAACAAAGTCACAATCAAGAATAAGTATCCCATTTCCAGGATTAATGACTTGTTCGACCAGCTTCAGGCAGTAGTTGCTTCTCAAAGATAGACCTCAAGTTCGACTATCACCAACTTAGAGTCAGAGAATGTGACATTCCAAAAACAACCTTCAGAACTTGGTATGGTCACTATGAATTTGTATTTATGTCTTTTGGACTAACAAATTCTCCTACAACTTTTATAGTTTTGATAAATAGGATGTTCAAGAAGTATTTGGATATATTTATCATTTTATTTATAGATGATATCGTCGTATACTCCTGGAGTGAGAAATAGCATGCTGCTCATTTTAGGACTGTACTGCAAACTGTTAAGGGCCATCAGTTGTTTCCTAAGTTTAGCAAGTGTGAATTTTGGCTGAAGTCAGTTGCATTTATTGGGCATGTGGCATCTGGTCACGCCCAAATTACACCTCGTAATGAAGTATAAAGAGATCATTGTCAAATATAGTAACCCAACTAGGTTGAGTCAATCCACAGTGAATAGGAAAGAAATAATACATTAATGATGATTAAATTATCCTGTAGTCAATATTTCGGAAGGGGGTTTGTTATCAAATTATTGAGACAAAACTACGATTGTGTTCCCCATAATTTCATAACATAGTAGGCTTATTTTATTAATGATATATCCTGGTGAATTTTGTGTAAGATTGACGATTAAGTTCATCTAACGTCTCTCGGCCTACATAGATGAATTTCACCAAATCCTCTCGAACATTAGGTTTGTATATTTTGCCTTCGCCATAAGTCTTGGTTTAAATATCCTCGGTTAGAGCTCAAGTTAATTAGATGAGGGTTGGTAGCCTCAATACCACTATTATTATACTTTTCTGTCACGACCCGGATGTACACCCGGATCGTAGACCCTGGACGAGGGACCCCGAGAGACCCGAAGTCAACCCATGGTACATGCATACAACTAATCTCATTTAAATAAGAGGAATATTAAACATAAAACATTGCGAAAATGTAACCATGACATAGCATCCTGGAATACCAACATTTACATAAGTTGAGTACTACTCATTTGTCCAAAAGCCTCTAATACGTAAGATGGGTTGATGGGACAACATCCCCAACAAACCCGGTCAATACTGAAACATAATCAATAGGAAATTTTATCAAATGGCCTTCGGAATGTGAGGACTCACCAATAAGCTGATAGCGTAGGCTGAGATGGACTAAGGATGAGGATGAGCCTGAGATCCGGACCCTGTATCATGAAACGATACAACATAGAAAGTATGCGGTCAGTACGTGGAATGTATTGAGTATGCAAGGTAAGTAAAATGAAAATCTTAAAAGTAAAGTAAACTCATATATAGACATAGGAGAAGGACATCATGCTTGCATCAAAATCTTCATAATAAAACATAGGGATTAAGACTTTCAAATCATTCATAATCATTCATTATCATAATCGTCAATGACTTTATCATAATATAACTTGAACCAATAACATAGACATAACAATGCATAAAGCATTCGGAACAATGGGAGGACAAGTCATAACCGACATCATCATGGTAGAGCCTTTCATTATGCTCCATTGTCTCGCTCAAGTGGGCAGAGCCGACCCTAGCTTGCCAGGCGAGGGTCATGCATAAGGTGTATATCACAATTGAGGGGATCATTACTAATACATCATATCATTTACAACCCATGGTTGTACGTGGTTATGAGACACCGGTGTAGTCCTTTGAACATTAGGCTGCTCGGTGCTAGACACGGCTCCCAAAAACATGCATATAGGGTCATACATAAATCATAAACATCATGCATAAAAATTCACTAGCTAAGATATAACATTTATCATCATTGATCCCCTTTAAAACATTCTTAGCCAAGAATAATGGGCCCTTTTCATCGGCCAACATCATATATCGATAAATCAAGTAATTCGTTTGATAAATCGCAAATAATTCTTCTACATGTGGGCATTGCCCAATACTTCATCATATTCAATTCTTTCAAAACATGCTCATAAACATGGGTAACTTGAAAATCATGCTTTTTCATAATCAATAAACTCAAATTATAGAGTAGTCAACACAAATCATAACTTCCATGAAGTTTCATCAAATGGGCATTTTGGATTTAAAAGGTTGAAACATGAATTAAAGAAAATAATAATAAAATATGCCCATCATTCATAATTCAATAATTAAAACTCAATTAAAACATACCCATAAAGAGAATCACTTTGTCATGCTTTGGGTAAAACCCCATGGAATTTGAATAGGGGGATTCATGAATTAACTCAAAAATTGGGCATGGGTGAGGAAGAATTCCACCCATTTTAAAATTCTACATACCTGGTAATAGATGGACTTAAAGTTCCTTCAGCACCCACAAAGAAATTAATGAAAATTTGGGGAGGAAGGCCTTGAATCTCCCAAAAACCTCTCTAAGCTTTTGCATGACAATGGGCATGCAATAGGGAGTTAACTCCTCTAAACACACTCAGAAAATATCCAAAACAACGTAGTTTAGGCCTTGGGGACTTAGAAACTTACGAAATCACCCTTATTAAAACGTAGGAATTTCTGATCGCCAGTCCCTATGAGGGACCTAACGGGTCATTGCCACAGGGAATGACTCGTGGCTATGGTCCATTAAATCCACTGCCCAAACATCCAAGGGGACCCCACGGATGACTTCACCAGTCGTGAGGTCAGACCGCGACTTGTGGTCACCTTCCCTGGCCTACATTGCCCATCCCCACTTGCCGATCCTCCAGGGTTGACCACGGGTGACCTCACGAGTCGTGAGTTATGACCATGACTCGTGGTCATGCCCGTAGCCACACCACACTGACAACGAGTCACCTCAGGACTCGTTGTCGCTCCTCAAGACTCACCTCATGGGTCATTCTATGACCTGGTACGAATTTTTAGTTTTTCTCCATTTTCACTTTCGGGTCTGATCCTTGGGTTTCTGGGGTATAACATTTTCCTAAATTCAACCTCTTTGGTGGAGCAAGTTGAAATACAGGAAATTAAATATTAAAATGAAGAGAATAATAATCCACTCAATTCACCATTCAAGAATCACTATTTTATTTTATTACTTTTGTTAATCCATCATGGTTCCTACAATCCCAGTTTAAGAGATTTAGCCGCTCATGTTTAAGAAAACAATAACATAAGATTTAGAATAAATCATAATGAAATACTTACAATAGTATGAAATTGTTTAACAAATCTCTAAAGCTATATTGAATCACAAAAACTTAATGAATCTTTAAACCAACTATATGGAATAATGTTTCCACACTTACAACAAATCATTGCGTGAATATGAGTTAATGGCTAATTCGTTGCACACTTAAAACATCCTAAGAAGGGGTATATATAGTAGTAGAATAAATAAGCATGGTTCCTGTTTTGACTAGGATTGGACTTTGCCACTTCTTTTCCTACTCGAACTGGAATTTGCATTGGTTGGCCACCTTGATAGTTGTCACACCTGAGCTGGGACCCCTCACCAAGACACAGGACCTAGAACCACGAATGGCTCCAAGTCGATCCATGACATTAACATAGAGACTAATGAGCATACATCAAAGAAGAAACTGACAATTTAAACATGAGTAAGCGAAATTCTGAATAAAAGAACATATAACAACGATGATATATGGAGTTAACACCTGATAAAGCTGAAAGTCTACATAATGTTTGATAAGCCTCTAAACTGTCTGATGAGCTGATGAGACAACACCCCCAACTAGCTCGCTAAAGTCTAAAACTGAAATGACATAATCAAACACCAAACTGAATGTCCTCAGAATATGAGAACTCACCAACAACGGGAACTGAGTTGGACTGCAGAGAAAGCTAGACTAATAGGGAAACTGTGTCTGATCACTCGGACTTGTGTTATGAAATGATACAACATAGAGTATGCAGTTAGTACTTGGAATATACTGAGTATGTAAGGTAAGTAAAAATGTTGAGTAAATGTTAACTAAAATTATGCATATAAATATAAATTAGTATATCATGAGTGTAAGTATTACATGCTGAAATCTGAATCTGGGATATAGGTAGTCATAAGCTAAGTATCATATTTGAATAGAATGACCCAAGGTTAAAAATAGATATCATATGACTTGTCATAGTTGAAATTATAAGTAAAATCTCATAAACTGATCATTGGGTCAAACCTGCTGTAAAACATAATATTATAAGTCATGAACATGAATAACTGAAATCATGAGGAATAATGGGAGACTCATCATAACGGACACCATCATGATAGAGCTTATATGTATGCCCCAACTATCATATTCAGGTGGGCAGAGCCGTCCAAAATATTGTCAAGGCTAAGGACGATTCCATGATATCAATATCAAGCTGAGGTCCCTTTGGGGGTAGGGGAAAACTCTAAAGGGAGGTCCCAATGTATATTTATACCTACATTGGCATGTAGTTCTGAAACCCGGGGTTTACTTGAACCCCTGGCCTACGCGGTGCTAGACACTACTTCCAAAAATATGCATAGTGCTCCCATGTTTTTCAACGAAGATGAAATCATAATTACATGCATAGTCTGAAATCTGAACATTTGGGAGTCCTGGCTCCAAACATACCATAAGATGAATTAGGACTATTGACTCCAAACCATATGGTAAGTTGATATTATTAAACTAAGATAAATCATGAAAACATACTTAACTTGTATGGGCGTGCCCAAATCTTAAAATCCTGCATACTTGAAATAGACTTCATAAGTCAAAATCATAAATTCATACATGGATAATTTATAAACATTTCATTCATGCTAGATATCTCATCGTACTTGAAATCATAAATCATAAACTTAACTTTTCATAAAACTTGTATAATAGGGCATAATTTCTAAAAACCTGAAATCATGAATTTAGAATCAATTTGCGTATAAAATCTACCCATAAATCTTTAAAATGTGCTTCGGAACATGAGGGGAATTGAACCATAGACATATTTAGAAAATTTCATAAAATTAGGTTAAAACCCTATAAAACCATATAGTTGAATTCATGAACTTAAGGAGAATTTGGGCATGAAAGTGAAAGAAAGCTCTCATAGTCCCACATACCTGGGTAAACTGATTCTTTACTTATCCTTGAAAGCCCAAGAGAATTGAGGAATAGATTGAGGGATTCAAGCTTGATCTTTAAAGGGAATTAATAAACTTTGCATGCATAGACGTCTAAATTATTAGAATAGGTTAAACCTCCTTCAGACACTCCTTTCAAGGCTTAAAACGATGTAGTTTAGGACTTAGGAGCTTAGGATTTATGAAAATACTCTTAGTGAATCATCTAAAAAAAGTGGCCCTGCCAGTTACCACTTGTGACCTAACGAGTCATTGGTTACCTGATGACTCATGGTCTAGACTCATTGCCACCATTGGAATCTTCCCTACAATCTGAACTTCCCAACCAACAAAGGACTCGACAGGTTGTTAGGTGGAACGACGACTCGTCACCTGCACTCATCGTCACCACAGGAAAATCGACCCTCTCATCAAATCTACACACTTCACAAATCATCCAACGACTAGTGGGGATACATGATGACTCATCGTCCTATCCGTCAGGCCCCTCTAAAAAAATCCTCCTGATTCCAACTCTGCACCACCCAACTAGCAACTTAATGACTTGTTGGGTACTACGACGGGTTGTTCCTTGACCCTTTACCACTGCACCTCCTTTCCTTTTTCCTCCAGTACTACATACATACTAGGTCACTGAATGATCCATCAAGTGACTTAATGGGTCACCTGAATGAATCGTTCTATGACCTGTTGAAGATTTTTGTGTTTCCTTCTATTCAACCCTCGGGTCAGATTTAAGAGACTTTTGGGGTGTTACATTATCTCTCCCTTGGGAACATTCATCTTAAAATGTGGATTAAGCATACTTAAGGTCTAGGGAAGGAACTGCAATCCCAAAACTAAACAACTGAAGCTGAAATCTGACGGAGTGACTCACTCTGGACTGATATACCTGACTGAACAAAAATCATGAATCACACATACATGCAATGACATGAAAGGAACTTAGAGACGTGAGCTTGACATGAAACTAAATAGAGTACTAAGGAGGAAACTAATACCTCATGCTGAAATTGAGCTGGAAGGGAAAAGATGCGAGTATCTAGCCATCATAACTGCTTCGACTTCCCACGTAGCTCCCTCAACATGCTGATTCCTCCACAAAACCTTTACTGGAGCTACTTCCTTGTTTCTCATCTTCCAAACTTGGAGATCAAGGATCTCAACCAGAACCTCCTCATAGGTAAGTCTATCCTTCAAACATATGCTCTCCATCGGAAAAACCAACGCCAGGTCACCAATGCACTTCTTCAATAGAGATACATGGAAAACTGGATGTACCGCAACCAATTCCGCTGGTAACTCTAACTCATATTCCAATTTTCCCACTCGCCTCAGAATCCTATAAGGACTAACATATCGAGGACTAATATTCTCTTTCTTTCCGAACCTCATCACTCCCTTCAGGGGAGACACCTTTAAAAACACCCAATAATCAACTTTAAACTCAAGCTCTCTCCTTCTAATATCCCTATAAGATTTCTAATGTCTCTAAGCTATTTTTAGCCTTTCCCTAATAAGCTGGACTTTCTTTATGGCCTCATGAACTGAATCTGTCCCTATCGACATAGCCTCACTTACTTCAAACCATCCGATAGGGGATTTGCACCTTCGTCCATAAAGAGCCTCAAACGAAACCATCTGAATGCTAGAGTGGTAACTGCTATTCTAAGCTAACTCGATAAGAGGCAAGTGATCATCTTAACTACCCTTGAAGTCAATCATACATGCTCTCAACATATCCTCAAGTGTCTAAATGATCCGCTCGGCCTAACCATTTGTCTAGGGGTGAAAATTCGTGCTAAGCTTGACCTGAGTACCAAGTCCCTTTTGGGACAATCTCCAAAATCGTAAGGTAAACTAAGTACCTCTATCTGAGATGATGGGAAAAGGAACTTTATGCAACTAAAATAACTCCTGAATGTACAACCTAGCATAATCCTTGGCTGAATTAGTAGTCTTGACCGGTAGGAAATGAGCTGCTTTGGTCAACCTGTCTATAACCACCCATATAGAGTCGTACTATCGGTGTGTACGAGGAAATACAATAATAAAGTTCATATTAATCTCTTCTCACTTCCAAGTATGGATACTAATATCTTGAAGCATACCCCCAAGTCTCTAATGCTCAACCTTCACCTACTAGCAATTCAGACACTTCACCAAGATCTCCGCTATGTCCTTCTTCATGCTATTCCACCAATGCACTTCCCATAGGTTATTGTACATCTTGGTGGCACCTGGGTGAATAGAATACCAAGAGCCATGAGCCTCGCTCATCATCCGCTCTCTCAAGTCATCACCACCCAAAATACATAAACGACCTTAATAACAAAGTACCCCATCTCCCCCTTGGGAGAAAACCTCCATCTTATGATTCTGGAAAGCGTCTTTTAGCTTTACCAAGATAGGATCCTCATCTGTACTAGCCTTAACATCGGTCACCAATGAAGATTCTGAACCATTCTGAACAATGACATCACTGTCTGTCGAGTCAACAAGGTGAACCCCTAAACAAGCAAGCCTGTGGACATCCTTTGCTAACTCCTTCCTCCCATCCTCAGCATGATAAACACCTTCCATTGACAACTTGCTAAGAGCATCTTTCACTACATTAGCCTTGATTAGATGATAATGGACACTCATGTCATAGTCCTTGAGAAGCTCTAGCCACCTCCTTTATCACAAATTCATGTCCTTTTGAGTGAACGCATACTGAATGCTCTTGTGGTCTGTGAACACATCCATATGTACCATATAAGTAGTTTCTCCTGATAACGTCCTAAACATATTCTTAAATCAAAGAATATACATGGTCTTCGTAACAAATTAAGTAACTCGATGAGTGCCGGGGTCGAATCCCACGAGGACTAAGGAGTGATGAATTCAAGTGTCGATCGAGAAATTGATTTTAGCATACACCATATGAATTTAACATAACAATGAGTAAAATGAGGGTTCGAACTTTTCAAAGAATTACACAATTTGATTTAAAGAACTAAGAGCAAAATATCAGCTAAGTTGTTGACAATAGTGTGAAACACTAGAGGTGCGGTGTAGATGGAATACTAACCAGATCGGGATAGGCTAGGTCATCTCATAAGTTCAATAAGTGTAAATGATCTTGGGAAATAGGTAGCCTCAGCTTCCCAGCCTATTGACTACCCCTAGCTAGAGTTTTCTCAAACTCTAGCTACAATATAGCACAACCCGAATTGATTTAGATCAGCAACTTCACTATTCCTAGCTATTAGCTGCCAATTAGGAAGGAGAAAGTACTTTCAACTATTTCTAGCTTAATTTTACAATCTCCCATCCATACCTACTGCTAGATTTCCTTCCAATATATAATTATTCTCTCCCGAGCAACAATCAAGCAAGTATAGATAGACCCATATCATCATCAATGGATCTTCAATAATAGATTGAAGGGAATCTAGCATATTTACACTTAATTGAACATTATTGAGATGACTCTAGCAATACCTAATCCAATTAAGTATTCATCATCACACACCTCTAGTTAATGGTTTTAGCTACTCATAGTTGGAAAATTCAAAAACACAATCATCCAAAGCACCATTGAAGTTAATAATAAGACTAGATAAATCAAAAGAACAATTATCCTTCAACTACAACTGAAACTAACTAATACCAAAGAAGTAAAGAGAGCAGAGTATATTTTACAAAAATCAATCAAAATCCCTTTCTCAGCTAAAGGATGGTCTTCAGCTAAAATAGGAAAGATGATGTGATGTGTACTTGGCTTTTCTCTCAATCTTTCTATCTTCTTCATCTCTCTTCTCTCCCTTTTCTGCAGTGTACTTCTCTTTCTATTTATACCTTGAAAAATAGGGTTCTTTTCTTTCCTTTTTCATCAATGGACAATTATACCCTTAATAGCATCATTCTAGAACTGGCAAAGGTATCAGCGATTCTCCGATGAAATCCATGAACCATCGGATACTTGCCCTTTTTTCTTCAGTCATTTTCAGTGAACTTCGGCAGTTCACCTGGCATTTCATTGATGCCAATCCGTGAACCGCCAGACCTTAAATGCCAATTCCAGAAGTTTTTGAGTGTCATTCGGCAACTGAACCGGTATCCCGCCACAACTAACTCATGAACCGCCAGTGGTATTCCTCCTACAAGGCAGTGACCTTTATCTTTTTAACCGGCGTTTTGCCGGTTAACACCTCATTTCGGCACTTCTGCTCATTTCCTCCTTTTTACCCAATTTTAGCTCTTTTCTTCAAACTTAGACATATGCATATAAAAAAGCAAAAAGGGAATAAAATTCAAATATTCAACTCGAGAACTAGGAAAAAACTCTCATCATGCTCACCGAAAAGAGAAGGAAATACCCCAAAAGACCAAAACAATGAAGGTGTATCAAGAAGGCAACAACTTTTTATCAAATAACGCTTTCTGAAAGGAATCATTAACCACACAAGGGTATTTCTCAACCAAGTAACACACATAGCATGTTGGGCACTTCGACTGAAGTCCAAATTTTCCACTCCTACACCTCAGTTCGAAGGGACGTGACTGCCCCTTCCAAAGCATCCACCCGCTTGCACAAAGTGGCGATATTCTCGTATAGCGATTTGAGCTCCTTCTTGATTGTTTTGGCAATGAGTGCTGGGAGACTTTTGGCCAAGCGTTGAAGCTGGCTCTCATGCGAGTTTGTCATCTCCACAAGGCGATGGAGACCACTTGACTGAGAAGATAGAGGATGTGGAGAAACTCTTGGCTGGGGCATGTCACTCGATGCTTGGTCCGACAAGTTAGGCTGGGGCATATTGAATTTTGGGGCGGTGGGAGATTGGGTTGACCCATGGGAGAGGGCTTCTTCTTGTACGCCAAAGGCTTGCAGGTGCTTCCATTTCAGTGTCGGTGCCTCTGCATCTCTCTTCTTGTCAATAGTTATCACTCCTAGAGCAGAGGAATGAATCTCGTCCAGAAAAAGAGGCACTTCGGCTGCTGCACAAAGTTGCGAGATTAACACAACATATGGCATGGAAGTGTTGGACTTCCGCACCTTCTTTTTCATTTTTTGAGCAACAATTTTGCCAAAGTTGATGGGGACCATTAACACATTTTCACCACAAACATAAGACCAGCAAACATACTCCATTCTCACACCTATTTATGACGTTTATCCCTTAAGATTGGCGTCACCTAGTCTATCATCGGGCAAAACGTTGTGTTTTATATAAATGGGTTACTCAGACTTCACCCTTTTCATAATTTCATCATACAAGCACATATCCACTCCCATTACAAGCATAACACATTCAAAATTTCAACAAGGAAAGGAAGGGAAATATTACTCCTATAGAATCATGTACCCATACAAAAATTAAAACAGGGGCAAGAGAAATGTTATCGAATTGAAGACTATTTGCACACTCTTCTAGCCTCAAAAAGGAAAATAGCTCAAGATTGCAGGAGCACCTTCAAGTGAGTATAGAGTACATAGTACGAGTAAAGTGATTTTGATGGTGAAATATGAATGGGTATTTATAGGTGAAAAGTGGGAATGTGATAGGTTGAGGGGAAGGTGGGAGTTTAATGTGGGTGAGTTGGTGGGGAGTTGGAAGGTGGGAAAATGGAGAGGGTGATAATGAAAAATTATAGGGAATAGGGAATGTTGGGTAATTGAGAGGCAAGAATGGAAAGAAAAATGTTGGAAAAAAGGAATCTATGGGAATATTTGCAGAATTAGGGCGGCTAGGAAAGTATTTGGGATTTTGTGGGCCAGTCTTTTTAAATTCCTTTTTTTATTCAGGATGAGCCCGACCGACGCTAAACCGAAAATTCGCCGGTCTAATTTGGCGATTTGCCGCTGCTCTTTATTTCAAATTGTATTATGCTCAGTGATCTAGTTCCATCCGGCGATGCACCGACGGTCCACAAATTTAAACTGTGCCCCGCTGGTTATCTGCCAAATCTGCGGCCTAGTTTTAGGTACTTTGCTTTAGACCGGCGATGCACCGGCGACCCACGAATTGAATTCAGCGAGTCTCTAGTGGCCCGCCGATTCTTCAGTTGAACACTCAGCTTTCTGCTTCGGTCTCCCTTGTCTTTGGTGATCCACATTTCGAGACTGGCGGCTTGCCGGTCTCTTGTTGATTCTCTAATCATGATTTGTTTTTTGCTTTGCTTCTCATTTCTCAATTCTACACAAATAAAACCAACAAAAACATCAAATAATTCAATAAATACTTGGGTTGCATCCCAAGAAACGCCTTATTTATCATCATGGAATGATGTAGTCCATTTTCAATTCTTCATTTCTGATGGGTCATTATCTGCTTCTGTCTCATCAGCTTCAATCCCTTATCCTCATCATCATTTTGCAATACTCCAATTACCTTGCATTTGGGTGGATTTCCAACTAACGGACATACCTTTAAGGTTACTTCCGCACCACCAACCCTAAATTTTAACTCTCCAAGCTCCACATGCTCTCCCGGTAGCCAACAAAGGTCTTCCAAAAATTATACTTCCACATCCATGTCACAATCCAGATTAACAAAATCAGCCGGGAGAATGAACTTGTCAACTCGCAGCAGTATATCTTCTAGCACCCCCACAGGTCTTTCGATTGACCTATCTTCCATTAGTAGCCTCATCTATGTTGGTTTCATGCTTCCAAGGCCTAATTTCTTAAAAATGAGTAGGGGCATCAGATTTATACTTTCATCGAGATCACATAGAGCCTTATTAAACACACAAATCCCAATTGTGCATGGAATTGTAAAAGCTCCGGGTCTTCCTTTTTTTGGGCAAGGTTGCTCATCATTACCGCACTACAATGGTGCATTTTCTCTTCATTTCCAACATCAACCACCTTCTTCTTTTTTGACAAATCTTTCATAAACTTGGCATAACCAGGCATTTGGATCAAAGCGTCCACTAACTGTATGTTTATGGACAACTTGATAAACATGTCAACACACTTCTTAAACTGATCCTCCTTCTTTTTCTTGGTGAACCATTGTGGATATGGTGGTGGGATTTTTTCTTCAACCTTATCAACAACCTAGGCCTTCATGCCCGCCTCTTCATCATCAACTTGAATGTGGATCTCATCATCCTTTTCCTTTGTTTTTTCCTCATCATTTTCTTCATTCTCTGGAACCATTGGCATTTTATCAACCTCATCTTCATCAACTACTTTCGGGTTCTCCACCTCACAAGGCTTTCCCAGGGCATCTCCAATCCTATTACCACTTCTAGTGACAATAGCCATACATTGACCATCTTTCTTCGGATTAGGCATTGTGTCACTAGGTAATGTTCCTTTCATTATCTGGTTCATTTGGGTTGATAGATGATTCATTTGATCTCTCAAATGCTTGATGGATGCCGAATGTGAACTCACTGTTTGAGCGAGGTTAGACACCTCCCCTCTTAATTCTTTCACCCCACTTTCGGTCAACTCCACCTTCTTCAAAATCCTTGAGAGCATTTATTCTATTTTTTATCTACCCACATCACTTACTCCTAGCTGGTTTTGAGGACTTCCAACCTTAGGAGGTGAAATGTATGGATTTTCACTTCGATGGTAATGATCACCTTCTTGGTTTAGCACTCTATTGTTCCACCTCTCATTCATTTCGAGCCACCCTTTCTGTTCACGATTTCTCCACCCTTGGTTATCATCTCTTGGGTTCCACGGGCCTTGGTTTTCACCTTGAAAGCAAGGTCGAGGCCCTCCCATTTGGTTACCCTTATATTGGCATTCTTCGTCATATCTTTGTGGTGAAGGCTCTCTTTCATATTGCAGGGGACCTTGCATTCCCACAACATTTACCACCTTTGGACCTGCTCCCATCACATGCTTGGTCATCAATTCTAATTGTGTCATCATCTTGGCAAGAGTCTCATCTCGCTCATCATCCCTTTTTCGCAACTCTGCTGCCAATGCACTTGAGATGATCTCATGAGTAGACACACTCGTCTCCATTATGTGCCAAGCCCTGTTGGTTTTTGTCATTCGGTCAAGGAGAGCTTTGGCTAACCCATAAGTTTGGTAAAAAATTGATCCCCCAGCTATGTTCTTGGCAACAGATTTGTTGATTGAATCAAGGGCCCTATAGAAACTTTGGAGAAGTACTCCATCCGGTAATTCATGATTTGGGCATAGATCAACCTTCTTCTTAAACCTTAACCAAGCCTCATGAAAAGGCTCTCCTTGTTCTTGTCGGAAGTTTGTGATATCATCCCTTAGTTGTAGAATCTTTAAGGGACGGAAAAAATGATCTAGAAAAGCCTCGGTTAACTCTTGCCACGAAGTAATGCACCCCGAAGGAAGTTCCTCCAACCACATTGTTGCTTCTCCCATCACTGAGAAAGGGAAGAGTCTCAACCTGATTGACTCTTGGCTAATGTTTGTGATGTTAAAGGGTTGGCAAATTTCTAAGAAATTCCTCAAGTGCCAATTCGCATTTTCACTTGGCTTTCTGCCAAAAAGCCCTTTCATCTGCAATAAGTGCAACATGGTGCTAGTAACATGGAACATCGCATTCCCTACTGTCGGTGGTAGGAAAATGGCGCCTACAACTTCCGGCATCATCGGGTTATCTTCGTCAAGTTCCATTTTCCCCTCCACAGAGCTATCTCCTGCTTGGAAGTGATGGCTCATGAGGTGGTGAAATCCTAACAACACAGCAGACAATCAAATTAAGTAGCTACGATGCACAAATTCAATTTAACAATCAATCACAAGATCATCAAACGCCAGTCCCCGGCAACGATGCCATTTTTGATAACGTTCAAAATATATTCTTAAATCAAAGAATATACACGGCCGTCGTATCAAAACAAGTAATCCGATGAGTGCTGGGGTCGAATCCCACGAGGACTAGGGAGTGATGAATTCAAGTGTCGATCGAGAAATTGATTTTAGCATACATCATACGAATTTAACATAAAAATGAGGAAAATGGGGGGTTCGAACTTTGCAGAGAATTACACAATTTAATTTAAAGAACTAAGAGGAAAATATCAGCTAAGTTGAGAATTACACAATAGTGCGAAATACTTGAGGTGTGGTGTAGATTGAATACTAACTAGATCAAGATATGGCAGGTCATCTCATAAGTTCAATAAGTATAAGTAATCTCGGGAAAAAGGTAGCCTCAGCTTCCCAGCCTATTGACTACCCCTAGCTAGAGTTTTCTCAAACTCTAACTGCAATATAGCACAACCTGATTTGATTTGGATCAGCAACTTCACCAGTCCTAGCTATTAGTTGCCAATTAGGAAGGAGAAAGTACTTTCATCTATTTCGAGCTTAATTTTACAATCTCCCATCCATACCCACTACTAGATTCCCTTCCAATACTTAATTATTCTCTCCCGAGCAACAATTGTAGATAGACCAATATCATCATCAATGGATCTTCAATAATAGATTGAGGGGAATCTAATAGATTTACACTTAATTGAACATTATTGAGATGACCCTAGAAATAACCAATCCAATTAAGTATTCATCATCACACACCTCTAGTTAATGGTTTTAGCTACTCATTGTTAAGAAATTCAAAAACACAATAATCAAAAGCATCATTCAAGTTAATAAGAAGTGTAGATAAATCAAAAGCACAATTATCCTTCAACTACAAATGAAACTAAATAATACCAAAGAAGAAAAGAGAGTAGAGTATCTTTTACAAAAATCAATCAAAATCCCTTTCTCAGCTAAAAGATGGTCATTAGCTAAAATAGGAAAGATGATGTAATGTGTACTTGGCTTTTCTCTCAATCTTTCTATCTTCTTCCTCTCTCTTCTCTCCGTTTTCTGCAGTGTACTTCTCTTTATATTTATACCCTGAAAAGTAGAGTCCTTTTCCTTCCTTTTTCAAAAATGGACAATTATACCCTTAGTAACATCATTCTGGAACTGGCGTACCGGCAGTTCGCCGATGAAATCCGTGAACCGCCGGATACTTTCTCTTTTTTCTTCAGTCATTTCCAGTGAACTTCGGCGGTTCACCTGGTGTTTCGCCGATGCCAATCCATGAACCGCCAGAAATTAAATGCCAATTCCAAAAGTTTCTGAGTGTCACTTGGCGACTGAACCGGTGTCCCGCCACAAGTGACTCATGAACCACCAGTGGCATTCCTCTTACAAGGCAGTGACCTTCATCTTTTTAACTGGCGTTTCACCAGTTAACACCTGCATTTCGCCACTTCTTCCATTTCCTCCTTTTTACCCCATTTTAGCTCTTTCCTTCAAACATAGGCATCTGCATAATACAAAAGCAAAAAGGGCATAAAATCCAAATAATAAACTCAAGAACTAGGCAAAAACTCAAACTTTAGAGTCTAATGAGTTTGTAAATTATCAACTCTTCATCTCCAAATCTTCAACAGGACACCATGGCTACTAGCTCTAGTTCATGCATCGGGTTATTCTTCTCATGAGTCTTATGCTTTCTAGAGCCATAATGACCTTATTTCATCAAAACACAACCCAAACCACCCTAGAGGCATCACAATACACAACAAAATCATTTGCGCTCTCCGAAACCTAGTGTTATTCACTATGAACATTTCTTCCCCTTAAATAAGAAAGTCGTACAAGTTCAAGATCTAATCAAGAGTCACCAGTCACACCATACTATGGTCTACCTGTACGTCACCACCTCACTTGATCCTATCACTTATGGTTATCCTATGGCTCCTTGTAGCAAATGTTAATCAAGAATTCCAATATCTCCTAGGCTTGGCTACTAATAACTACGCTTCATGCACTTCTTCATGCCTAGCCTCTATGGCATTAATAGAGAGTCATCCTGAATGTACACGTTCTAATCATCATTTCCATCAGGGGAAAACATACATCAGGTTTAGTATAAGGAAATCTCGGGCACGAATTATTCATGAAATCTAAGTTGGGCATATACCTGATATGGCACGACTTATGAGCTGCTAAGGAAAATCTTCAATATTGAGTTCATAGAGTTGAACATGCTGAGAGACATGAGTTTACATATAAAACAAGGGTCATGACATGAAGTTGAGATTTATGGAATCCTGGAAGAAGACTGGAATCACCATTTGAAGTGGTTATCTATAAATTCTAAGAGTCTATACATAAGCATGAGCAAAATGAGCATTGACTAAACGTAAAGGAAACATCCGAATAGGAAGGATTGACATCCACAAGCTATCATACCCAGTTCTTCCCTACTAGAGCACTCAAGATTTGACTTGACTCTTAAACTTATCATCTGCCCCTTAGCTTAAGGCCATCATTCTAGGGCTCTTTGATCTTTTCTTAAGGATGGGTTACCTTACTAATTCCTTGTCATGCCCCACCTTGGGAGGCATGACTGACACCTAATGCCACACTGGGATCTGGGCTGACCTGACTGGCATATGCACCTCTAGTGCCTACTAGTGACTCAAAACCAAGAAAACAACTATTATATTTCAACTGTAAACACAGCCTCGAGCCGACAAGGCCACATAACACCTGTAACGGAAAACAGCTAACCCAGCAACACAATAGTAAAGAGATCCTATCCGAGCCGATATGACCACCATGTTTTCTAGTTATAACAAAATGAAAACAAGCAGAAATATTTGTACTCTAGTCGACAAGGCTTCTAACTAACTAGATAAACTAGGCCCCACATGAACAATATATAAAATAAGACATATATAGGCCCCACACAACCAACAACAACCAGCCAACTAAAGATTGTAGTCTGCAAGCCTCTAGGAGTGAAAATATTGATTCGGAAAGGGCCCTAACATAGCCAAATGCTGTATAAATAAAAGACAGATATACCTATAAAACCTGGCAACTTTGAATGAAAGGAGCTGGCCAGTCTTCTGACTCTGAATAGCTGCTAGGAGACCCCGAAATCTATCTATCTAAACCTACAAGCAAGTATGCAGCGCCCCATAGTTGTGCGTCAGTACAATTATTTACCAAATATGTAAGGCAGTAAATAAGACTGAATAGAAGCTGATGAAGAACTCAAAGTGAATAGCAAGAAGGGGCAGAAGTTAACCTGTAAGCTTTCTTATCCATAACTTGCATCTAGTAAAACACTACACGTATATGAGCTTAAACTGTACAACTATACATTCATAGGGTACAACTAACAAGCAAGTATACAAACAAGAATCTAACCTGGCCCGCATAAGCCTGGAAGGTGCAAGCAACACAAAAACAATCTATCGGGCCCCCCATAAGCCCTGGCAAATACAATTCATTCTATATACCCCTATCCAGGTTCTTATGATTCTACTGGTACTATAGCCAACCTACCTAGCTTCTGGGTCTGCATCTGAGCCTGTTGGACTCCTGTAATTGTGTTTGAGCCCGTTGGGCTCCTGTAATTGCACCCTGGGCATTCAAGGCTCGACGGAGGGCCAGTGATACGGATACAGCATAAAAGTAGAACCCCATTTGTGGATGGACTGTAATATGTCCCTTGGGCATGACATAGTCCCTTGGGACATCACATAGCTCCTTAGGGCAACATTATATAGCTCCTATGAGAAACATCATATAATCCTGTAGACGATGACACAGTTAGCAATCCTGAAGTTGGTCAATGGAAGGCTATCCTAGGTGGGGTCAATCCCAACTGATATATGATCTTGGGCAAAAATAGCATGTCTGAGTGATGCTTTATACCTTAATTTAGTCTTGTTTATCTAATTTATTTTATACATTTTCATGTGATTTTATATAAATGTGAATATATGTGCTAACGAACATGATTAGTCCTTGTTTTGTAGGTTTTAATGATCTTGAGGAACTAATTCATAATTTGGTGAAGGAGAGGAATGGATTCGGGAGCAATGGGCAAAAGTCGGTAAGGAGTAGGCCATGGCAAGGCTGGCCGCGCCAGGAAGTGTGCCACGTTGTGCGTGTGTCACACCTAGCGCCGTGCCACGCTTAGGCTAGGCACGCAAGCAGATGAGGCAGGCAGGCAGCACCAGCGCTCCAACAACATGCCACGCTGTGCCAGCTCTGCGACAGGGGACAGCCAACGCGCTGCATGAGCAGCGTGTCACGCCGGCAGCACGGTGACACTCGGTAGTTTTGGCTTCCAGAGGTAATTTCCAGAGAGCCTCCGCGTTACCTCCGTGTCACGGAGGTAATGCTCCGCGATACACTCCGTGACACGGAGCCATTCCACAACAGGCTAAATTGTGCACGTTTCTCATTTATTATAAATAGGTCCCTTAGCTCCTAAAACCACTTTGTCACGATTTTATTCTGGAAAACTACCTAGGAGTGAAGGGAGAAGTCGGAGAACTCATCTAGGGTTTGTAAATTCCCTTCTCATCTACCAAATTCTTGTAAGTATGTTAATTTAGTTGTAGTTTCTTGTAGTTTTACGAACATGAATTGCTAGAACCCTTCCTCTAGGGTTGAAGCCATGAATTATGATTGTGATTCTATGAAATTATTTTGGAATTAAGTTATTGATTGTTGCTTCCGTCTTGCATTCTGGATTATTGGTTGTCTTTATGATTGATCACCATGAAAACATATACGTTAGCTTGGGCATAGGCTTGAGAAAGCAGTGACCTACGTCAGAACATGAGAATGTGAGGAGCATGTTTATATCTCATGATTAATTTCGTGTTAGGATAGAAATATACCTAACACCTTTCTTTGTTGATAAAACGGGGGTATTTATAGACCAACTTAGGATTATCACATCAGCACTCGAAGAAGTAGTTGTGAGGCTAAGTTGAGTTAAATGATTAGACGCACGAAAGTCCCTAATTATTTCCACGTAAACCACAACATAATTGATTGCCCACGAACTAGAAGTAGCATCCTCGTTCACAATGATGCAGTGAGGCTAGTTTGTCGTGTTTAGAGGCTCGAAAGACCATGAACATGCAATTCTAATTATGTGAAACGACAATCGATAGTTGCATACTTAACCCATAGCAAATCATAGCATCGCATGATTATCTGGTTTTAACTCTATGTTGCTCCTAGAGTGCATTCAGAATATTTCATTAACCATATTTAGACTTAATTAAACCTTCCCAGAAACCTCTAGAATCAACACTTGCGAAAGTTAATATCACACTTGAACTTGAGAGTTAGCTGAATTGGTCCAATCCCTGTGGGTTAGACATTCTGGTTCTTAAAAAGAGCCACTGTATTACTTGCACGACCCCTACACTTACGGGCCCGAACAAGTTTTTGGCGTCGTTGCCGGGGATTCGGCTAAGTTTAGTGAATTTGTCTGTTTTTGTGTGGTTTTTAAATTTCCTTAAGTGTTGAAAAAAAAATTCATTAATTTTAGATTTATTTTATTTTTAGTTTTTAATCTGACACCCTTCTTAACATGACATCGTGGAATATAAATGGGTTAAATGGTGGATACTCTTACTTTGATGAGTCTTGTCTGAATTGCGGAGGACCCCACTTGTGGCAACACTGTAACACGTGCAATATATGTGGTGGTCAAGATGGCCATTGGGATGGCTATCCGAATGCATACTCCCATCCCCCAAGCCCCTACTATGATCCTTCTGTTGTTTTTGCTAAATGTAGGCATAATGAATATAAGGACTTGGGACTCCAAGCTCGAATAGAAGACATGCTAACGCAGATGCTTGAGCAAACAGAAGCAACGAAGGAGGTGATGGAAGCAATGAGAATTCAGCTAGCAGAGAATGGAGAAGCTCTAGAAAGGATGAGCGTAAAAGTCACGGAGATGGTAGCTGAGGCTGAAGCTTGTGGTAAACTGCAGGTAACGGTTTTAGGCGATACTCAAGAGGAACTACAAGAAAAATACAGGGGAGAATTTTTGGATGAAGCCCAACAATTAGAATCTCTTGAGAGTCCCCGTGATGGGCTCACACTTATGGAAAATCCATTAATGGAAGAAGAAATAGAGTATCCCCCAGTTGACATTAATGGAGAGATAGATGTTGATGCTGAGAAGGTGTATACAAGTAAGGAGGTCAAGCACAATGCAGTTTCAGAGTTGAGGTGTATTGTACCCCAATCGAATCATTTTTCGACATTGAGTTTGGCTGAAAACATAGAAATAGAGTCTTCCAACCTTGTGGAGAAAGATCTTGAGGAGGAACAAGCCCCATATATTATAAAATTTGATGAGCCTAATAGACAAAATGACTTCGCTTACTTAAGGGCCAATAAGTCTAAAAGGCAACATCTACTACTTGGTCCTTGCAATTTTTCACCATTACCCCTAGAACATAAGAGGAAATTAGAAAAGACATTAGGGGTGAGATTCATATCCTCAAGGTGGAGGAAAAAGTGGTGAAAATTGTTATGTCGTGCCGTGACGTAAAATCAAAAGCTGCTTGGGAGGCAACCCAAGGGTACCATAGGTACCATTTTAATTTCTTGCATTTGAGCTGATTTTTGTTTATTTTCATCTTGTGTTGTTTTGGTGGAAAGTTAAGCACAGATGAAGGGGAAGCCTGAGCACCCTTGGAGGAGGAAGCTAGCAAGCATGGAAGAGAAAAAGTGTGGGGTCAAACACCCACTTGTGCAAGTTGAAGAAAAGAATGTTGTAGCTAGGCCTAAAGGCCTCAGGGAGTATTTCTCACCCTCTCTAAATGTTAATTTGATGCTATGAGGACATAGCATGATTCAAGTGCGGGGTGAGGTAAATTTCAAGTGAAATTTCAAATTTTTGTGCTTAACGATTTTTGGTGAATGTAATGCTTGTGAGAAAATTGAAAATTTTTTGTGAGTTAAGCATGACTTCATCACCCGTTGGTTTTTCTTTTCTGTTCTTTTCCGACGGGGGGTCTTTGAACCGAAGAATAAAAAAAAAATCTTTGTCTGTGTATAATGTTTTTAGTCATAGTTAGGGATTGTTTTCAACGATGGATGGATGACGACCATCTTGAGGAAATATTAGTCAATAGGTTTTGGTTTTTGAACCCGTAGCTAATTGATGGCTTGATATTCTTGTTATGTGCTATAAATGATTGTAAGATGCAAGTATGTTTAGTGTTGAAGCATGCAAGTGGTATACCTATGTTTGAGACTCCTAGGCTCTTGAATTTGACTTGATATGATTGAAGCTTAATGTTTGAATTCTTGTGATTAGCTGAGTTAAAAAAAATCTGTTGAGTATGTCTTGAATTGAGCATGTTCCATGTGTATAAGGTTTTTGATTATTCCATGCTATTGTGGAGTGTCTAGAACTTGCCTGGTGTGTATATAAAACGAAATGAAGGATGTGGACTATAGGAGATGGTTTAAGCATTTCTTTGAATGAACCTAATTTTTATCCCTCACTTTACCTACCTTGAATGTTGAATCCTAGTGAGCCCCATTGTGCCTTAAGCCTATTCTTTGATAGCTACAACAGAAGCTTAATCCTTTTTCTTTCATTAGCCTTGAATTTGATCCAAAACTCCTAAGCGCTTAAGTGAAAAAATTCCAAAGAGTGAACGAGTGAGAAGCGTGAAAAAGAAGGAAAAGTAGAAGTTGTGAAAGTTGAGAAAAGGACAAAGGTGCACTTGTGTAAAAATGGTTGATTATTAGTAGGGAGTAAGAAAATAAATGAATGAAAATAAAATTTTTGCTTAAGTACTCCTTACTACTAAGCTGAGTGTGCTTAAAGAAATGGGAACAAGAAGTGAAAATTCAAGATTCAAAAGAATGAGGAGGAAGTAAGAAAAGAGATGTCCTTAATGAATGTTGGATGTATTAAAGGCGCTTGGGGGAGATAGTCACTATTACTGGCCAGAATAGTACCTACCCATCCCTTAGCTTACATTACAACCCATTAAGTCCTACTTGATATTACGTTCAAACATCCTTAAATTAGTGGAGTAAAACACTAAGGGCAAGCTTATGGGTCATTACATGATGCATGTGAATTCTTTGTGAGAGTGGGCGTAATTCTATTCATTTACCCATACATGTTGTGATTTAAAAATTTGCGTGGAAAATGGGAAATTCTCTTGTTGTGAGGGCACATGTTTAATGAAGGACATAATTCATGTTGGATTTCTTGATCAGTTGATTTGCATGAGTTTGCTAAGATAGAGAGTCAATTCTTGAGGTTAGGAAGACTTAACATAGTTGTATTTCATTTCAATGATTAAATCGTGCATGCTCTATTTTTAGCTTGCTATCTTAAACAGTCATTGTAGCCGTAGCTCGAATTATCTTGCTAAAATTAGCTATGTGTAAGTCTCCATATGCATAAGATGTAAAAGGTTTGTTCGAGAACGAACATGGCTTTAAGTGTGGGGTAGGTGATCTCGGGCAAAAATAGCATGTCTGAGTGATGCTTTATACCTTAATTTAGTCTTGTTTATCTAATTTATTTTATACATTTTCATGTGATTTTATATAAATGTGAATATATGTGCTAACCAACATGATTAGTCCTTGTTTTGTAGGTTTCAATGATCTTGAGGAACTAATTCATAAGTTGGTGAATGAGAGGAATGGAGTCGGGAGCAATGGGCGAAAGTCGGTAAGGAGTAGGCCATGGCAAGGCTGGCTGCGCCAGGTAGCGCGCCACAGTGCCGTGCCACACCTAGGCCAGGCACGCGAGCAGATGCGGCAGGCAGGCAGCACCAGCGCGCTAGCAACGTGCCACGTCGTTCCAGCTCCGCGACCGGGGACTGCCAACGCGCTACATGGGTAGCGTGTCACGCCGACAGCGCGGTGACACTCGGCAGTTTTGGCTTCCGGAGGCAATTTCCAGAGAGCCTTCGTGTTACCTCCATGTCACGGAGGCAATGCTCTGCGATACACTCCATGACATGGAGCCATTCCACGACAGGTTAAATTTTGCACGTTTCTCATTTATTATAAATAGGTCCGTTAGCTCCTAAAACCACTTTGTCATGATTTTATTCTGGAAAACTACCTAGGAGTGAAGGGAGAAGTGGGAGAACTCATCTAGGGTTTGTCAAATTCCCTTCTCATATACCAAATTATTGTAAGTATGTTAATTTAGTTGTAGTTTCCTGTAGTTTTAAGAACATGAATGGCTAGAACCCTTCCTCTAGGGTTGAAGCCATGAATTATGATTGTGATTCTATGAAATTATTTTGGAATTAAGTTATTGATTGTTGCTTCCGTCTTGCATTCTGGATTGTTGGTTGTCTTTATGATTGATCACCATGAAAACATATACGTTAGCTTAGGCATAGGCTAGAGAAAGCAGTGACCTAGGTCAGAACATGAGAATGTGAGGAGCATGTTTATATCTCACGATATAATTTCGTGTTAGGATAGAAATACACCTACCACCTTGCTTGGTTGATAAAACGGGGGTATTTAAAGACCAAATTAATATTATCACATCACCACTCGAAGAAGTAATTGTGAGGCTAAGTTGAGTTAAATGATTAGACGCACGAAAGTCCCTAATCATTTCCATGTAAACCACAACATAATTGATTGCCCACGAACTAGAAGTAGCATCCTCGATCACAATGATGCAGTGAGGCTAGTTTGTCGTGTTTAGAGGCTCGAAAGACCATGAACATGCAATTCTAATTATGTGAAACGACAATTGATAGTTGCATACTTAACCCATTGTAAATCGTAGCATCGCATGATTATCTGGTTTTAACTCTATATTGCTCCTAGAGTGCATTCAGAATATTTTGTTGACCATAGTTAAACTTAATTAAACCTTCTCAAAAACCTCTAGAATCAACACTTGCGAAAGTTAATATCACACTTGAACTTGATGGTAAGCTGAATTGGTCCAGTCCCTGTGGGTTCGACATTCCGGTTCTTAAAAAGAGCCACTATATTACTTGCAGGACACGTACACTTGTGGGCCCGAACAATATACTACAATTAAGTCTCACTCTATCCACTCAAAATGCATATCTGGCTATTAAGGCCTAACGCGACCACTACTCACCCCTAGAATAGTCTGCATAGATGCCAACAAGCACACCCTGTGTGCCTATGTCTGATCAGAGGATCTTGGTAGTGATCATAAACTCTAATGGTCTAGATAGGATAGGGAGAGATCTGGAGTGCCCTAAACGATACTCTGAGTGTCATGCTAGGACAGTGATACCTCATAAGCGAATCGTAAGGTAGCGGATGACTAACTATTTAGTTCATTTGGTTAGAACAACTGTAGGACTGTTACTTAATCGGACATGCTCCTTAGCAGTCAGCCCCTAGCCTTCCCCAGGCAGTTTACTATAATTCTTAGCCTGAAGGTAATACTCTATTAACATGGTTCTAGTCCCTTATACCTTAACTTGGTATGTTCAGATTTCATATGTCTTTCTCTAGGAGATTCCTAGCCTCCTAGGTAGATTTATTTGGACCTGGTCACTCGCAGCAACCTACACCTGAGTATCTATATGAGCAGGCTGGGGTGTCAGCCCTGCATCCAACTACTAATAAGGTTCCCTCCTTAGGGTACCCACAAGTCTATCTGACTTGTATAATTGGGATGACTTTCTGGGCGACCTATATGAAAAGCACTAAGTCGACTACAACTAATAGTTACTGGTAGTGGCTAACTAGATGGCAGGCTATCACTCATTTCACTGGGCAACCCTAGTGCCGCTGACTTTAGGGTAAAACCATCCAATCCAAATTTTGGCCCTGAAGGCTTCAAGGTATGTGAACGGCCTCTGGGCGAGTTTTACTGATAATATTGGCGCCAAATTGAAAGTTATATCACCCAACGGTGCCCTACACTGTCCAACTTACCAAATCAGGCCCAACGGCTAACCCTAAACTGCTAAGGCCTTGACATGATAGAAAAACATCAGAATACTACTAATATAGTGAACGAAAGAATAGAGGAGTTTATATGACGCTCCTAGCGTGAGTCACACTTAACATACTCTTTCCCGATGAGGGATACTATAATATACTCTAAATGCATTTTCTAGCAGCTAACCACAACATATATAATCATAATCTACTGACCGCAGCTAATCACAATATACATGATCCTTATCTACTGGCAGCAGCTAATTACAACATATAAGCTAATTATATACTGCCAGTAGCTAATCACAATGTACAGTATCATTGTCTACTTTCGAAGGCATAGGTCATATCACTATACGATGAGAATAACTTGCCAAAGAGATAAGCCTTAACATACCTCAAATGCCGACTTTTGTTCACCCCAAATAGTTTTCAACCTGCAGCCAGAACTTCCACTCAACTGTAGCCTCCACGCTGAGAAAATAAGGTTATTTCAATAGTGGGAATCGGCAAATAGCAATATCTTTCAATAGGGTTATCTATAACTTCAACTTCATTTAATTCGGCCAAAAACTCACAACTTATCGAGAGTTTAGAAGGTAGAGATGCTTATCTATCACCTACAGCCGCTTAGGACTTAATTTGAAGAAATTTTGACAACCTTTACTCGGTGGGGTTCTAATACTCCGAGAGAATTTTCAAGAAATAACTCAGCAGAGATGTTCCTTGTAGACCTAAAACTCGGTATCCAAGATGAATTCACGTTTGCACAGAGTTTAGAGGCGTAATTTTGCTATAAACTGATGAAAATTTGAGAGAGAATATCAGAGGGGCGAACTCTGCTCTTGGAAAATATTTTCTTGACTTAAACTTATCTTGCACCCTATATATAGTTGAGGTAGTGAGCAAGGGGGCGCGATGCGCCGCCTACAGTTCCAAGAGTTGGGTGCGATGCGTCGCTCAAGGTGCAGGGCTGGATGGTGCAGTGCGGTGCGGCACCCACTGCGCTTGGCCTCCGGCCCCGGCCTCCTGCTCGCTCGATGTCGTGCTCATATACTCCTCCCCTAGGCCTTTTCCCCATGCGTCGTACTCCAAAACTCTCAACATATGCACACATGCATCTGTTAAACACTAGAAACTTACGGGATGTAACATTCCTGACTCTTTATTCTCCCCTAAAGTTATCACTGAAGGCTTCATACCTAGAAGCATTTCATACATCTATGGACAAATTGCAAGCTAGGATACAAAAGCGAATCATATACCTTATACTATGAGTCATACATCTAACAATGTGCAAGGATCAATTTGAAAGGCTCATGATATACCTATGATTATATCTACAGTTGGTCGCCACCTATACTAGGCAACCGACCCTGCTGGGATAGGCGAGCTGCTGGAGTTGTTGTTCTAGTGGCTGGAGCACTGGCTCTATCCTTGTCTTGTCTAGCCGACAGGCAATCTCTAAGTATGTTTCTGGGATTACCACATCCAAAAAAACCATCTCTGCCAACTAAACACTCTCTGGGTTTGTCTTACCGCACTTCAGGCATGCTGGCCACTTGGACGGGGCTGCTGGAAGAGAGGTCGAGGCACAGCCTCTATGGACACTCTACTTGGCTGACGGGCTGTCTCTAAGTTTATGACCAGGCTGGCCACACCAAAAGGAAACACCCGAACCCACCAAGCACTTCCCTGGGTGGTTCTTCCCATATCTCTTGCACGCTGGATATGTAATCTCCCTTACCGTAGACTTGTTTCCCTGAGTCGGAGCCAAAGATCTCTGCTGAAGCTGAGGGTGATTTCCACCACCGAACCCTTGCTGGAAAAACTTAAAGTTCCCCATCTCGGCCCTCTTGTTTCCTTTTATCTCCCATTGAACTCCCTATTCTCTTTCAAACTAAGAAACTTAGACGGACTATTTCCCGTGAAGTCTTGAACCCTAGTAGTTGCTGTCTCTCCGATAGAGTCTATAGATGCGATTTTCTGTTGGTTAAGTTTAGTGGTCATGGCTCATACCAACACTCTGAAGTCAGCCCCAAGCTCCGCATCCGTAACCAGCCTAAATAGGGACCCCGCTGGAGTTGGTGGGCTGGTTGACCTTCAGTTGTTCTTCTGGAGGCATACTTCTACAAACACGTATAGCATGAGTTAGTAGAGTAGATGAGTTGAACTTCATAGCACGAGGTAGAATCATGAAAGAAGGGAAGTTTCTTAAAATATTTTGTAACCTCTTTGTCATAAGTGTGGCTCACTTCACACCCTTGAGAAGGACTCTACTTAACGCGGCTTTCATGCTAGGACACTTCAAAACCTAATGTACAACTTTTTATATAATTCACTCCTTACTTGCATGTTTATGAAGATACCATTATGGAGCATGAGACTATTGATTTGTAGAGGTTATCATTTCAGCTTTATCTATTTTATAGCATATATTTTCTTTCCTGGGATTTGCATACCTGACAGTTAAACTCATGTAACTCTATTAGATGCTCTGTAGTCTTATTGTGGTATTTAGGCTAGACACTTAGTATTTGAGTGATTGTTGAATTCCGTAGATTGATTTTGGATTTTGTTGAATCACTATTTTCTATTTAATGATTAGTAATGTGTTTACACTAGCCCATATTTGCTCATAATACTTATATAAATGAGCTAGTGAAATGGAAAAATTGGTTCGCTCGGTGGGTGATGTTAGCGGGTCTCAATCACATATAAGGGTATTTTAGGATGTGACAGCGGACCACTGCTTGCTGACTCAAAACCTGCAAAGTCCAATCTTAGTCCAAGTGGGAACAAATGCAAATTAATTCTACTTCTACATATAATCCTTCTTAGGATGTTTTAGGGGTCGAATATTGGGGGATCTTGTTAGAAACATGAATTCACCACTTATTCTTGGATCATCATTGTTGTCAGTGTGGAAAACATTATTTTACATTAGTGTTGGAGAATACATCAAGTTCTTGTGATTCTAATTAGCTTTCGAGATTTTTCAAATAATTTCATATCATTATAAGTATTTCATTATGGCTTCTTATAAATATTATGTTAATGTTTCTTCAAACATGAGTGGCTAAATCTTTAGAGCTAGGTGAATTGATAGAGTAACGGAAGTGGATAAAATAAAATAGTGATTCTTGAATGGTGAATTGAGTGGATTGTTATTCTCTTCATTTTAATGAGTTTTAGTGGTTGCAAATGTTCAAATGTGCACATTTCATCAACTTGCTTGACCTAAAAGGTTGAAGTTAGGAAAAGAGAGTAACAATGAAAATTTGAGCCTACCAACTCCCATCTAATTAACCTTAGCTTTAACCAAGAATAGTTAATCCAAGACTTGTGGAGAGCGCAATATATACACTTCTAAAGTCTATGAGGATTTAGGTGAAATTCATCTATGTAGGTTGAGAGACATTAGATGAACTTAATTATCAGTCTTACACAAAATTCACCTGGATATATCACTAATAAAATAACCCCACTATGTTATGAAATCATGGGGAACACAATACTAGTTTATCTCATCAACTTGATAACGACATAATCACTGTTTAGAATTAGTTTTTCTTTTATTTGCAACCCCCTTTCGAAATATTGACTACCGATTAATATAGTCATCATTAATATATTTTTTCTTCCTTATTCCTTGTGGGATCGACTCCAACCTAGTTGGATTACTATATTTGATAGCGACCGCTTTATACTTTATGGTGAGGTGTAATTTTAGCGTCATCAAATTTTGGTGTTGTTGCCAAGGAATATGGTTCAGAATAGTAAATTGGTGTTTAAATTCTTCTTGTAGTCTTTATCTCCTATTTGTATCTCTTTGTTTTGTTTTGTGTTTTTTATTTTAGTTAGTTTTTATTTTTATGATGGCATCATGAAATGAAAAGGGGTTTGGTAGTGGTAATCTATATCTTGATACCCATGTCCATATTGTGGAGGACCCCATTTTGGCAAAATTGTAAATACGTCCCCAAAAGAGAGCTGTGTGCATCTTCTCACTTCTATAATAGGTATAATTGTACTTTATGTGGTGGTCAAGGTGGACATTGGGGTGATTGTGCCAATTATTTCGCTTATTGACCCAGTTTCTATAACAAAAATGCTAGTTGTTCTGTTGAGTTTGACGAGGTTGATGACATGGCATGTAAAGGAAAAAGCACTGGATATGAACGTATGGAAGCCATGCTCCAATATTTTTTGGAGCGAGAATCTAACTTGGAGAAAGATGTCGACTCCTCTGTAATACCCCAAAAGTTCCTAAGAATAGAAAGGAGGATTAGAAATAAGTTCTACAGAAAAATCTGCATTTTTTCAGTGCGACTCGAGGTACGGGTCATAGGAAGGACTAACGGGTTGTAGGTTTGAGTTGTGTGTTGGTCTGAGCAGTCTAGGCTAGATTGTAGGGGTGGTGGTATTACCCGTTGTGAGAAACCATGGGTCAGGGTTGTATTCGTGGTATGAAATGTTAGGTGGTAGGCCTTGAACCAACGAGTCCAGATATGACTCATTGTTGAAGCAATAGGTCGTGGTGAGAATCAGAAGGTCTAGAAAGTTTGACCCTATTCAGACGATTGGGTTCAACGACCCGTTGTTTCGTGGTACGACTCATGGTTAGAGTCGTGAAAGGTTAATTAGTTCTCAGGGGATGAATAGACAATCAAAGGTACGACTCATAGGAAGGAACTACGAGCCATTGGTTGTGCCCGTGGAAAACTTTAGAAGGTGTGGACATTGGACTTGTTCAGTACGAGAGGAAACTCATGAGCCCGCAAGTGTACGGGTCGTACAAGTAATATAGTGGCCCTTTTTAAAAAACCGAAATGTTGAACCCACAGGGACTGAACCAATTCAGCTAACTATCAAGTTCAAGTGTGACATTAAATACCATAACTGTTGATTATAGAAGTTTTCGATAGATTTTAACTAAGTCTAATTGTGGTCAACGAAATATTCTGAATTCATTCAAGGAGCAACATCGAGTTAAAGCCGGATAATCATGTGATACAACGATTTGCAATGGTTTGAGTATAAAACTATCAATGGTCGTCTCACATAGTTAGAATTGCATGTTCATGGACTTCCGAGCCTCTAAACACGACAAACTAGCCTCACTACTTCATTGAGAGCGAGGATGCTAATTTTAGTTCGTGGGCAATTAACTACGTGGATGTGGTTTATGGGGTATGCCATTGACTAGGGTCCTTATGTACCTCCAACCATTTAACCAAACTTAGCTTCACAACTACTTCTTCGAGTGGTGGAGTGACAATGCTAAGCCGGTGTCTTTCTCTCCTACCATTTTATCAGCCAAACAAGGTATTAGGTATATTTCTATCCTAACCACAAAATCTTATCAAAAGACAAGAACTTGCCTCTCACATTCTTATGTTCTTCCCTAGGTTTGCTTTCTCAAGCATTTGCCTAAGTTTAACGTGTGTGTTTTCATGGTGATCAATCATAAAAACAACCATAATCAAGCATGCAAGACAAAACAACAGTCAATAACTTAATTGCAACACAAATTCATAAAAACACAATCATAACTCATGGCTTCAACCCTAGAGGAAGGGTTCTAGCCATTCAAGTTCGTAAAATTACAAGAAAACATTGTTAAAGTAACATACTTACAAGAATTGGTAGATGAGAAGATGAAATTGATGAACCGTAGGTGAGTTCTCCCACTTCTCCCTTCACTCCTAGGTGGTTTTTCAGAATAAAATCGTGACAAAATGATTTTAGGAGCTAAGGGACCTATTTATAGTAAATGAGAATTTTGCAAAATTATGCCTGTCATGGAATGTCTCTGTGTCACGGAGTGTATCGCGGGGCACTGCCTCCGTGACACGGAGGTAACGCGGATGCACACTGGAAATCGCCTCTTGATTTGAAGATGTTGAGGCTTGCCGCGATGGCCGAAGTGACACGCTGCTCATGCAGCGCGATGGCAGGGCGCTGGCCCGCAGGTCACCTGGCGTGGCAAGGCGCTGGCGCACAGGATGCCTGCCTGCTTTCTGCCTTCCTCTCGCGCCTGGCATGGGCGTGGCACGGTGCTGGGTGTGACACACGCACAGCGTGGCACGCTGCCTGGCGTGGCCAGCCTTGCCAAGGCATGCTTCTTGCCGACTTTTGCAAATTGCTCCCGACTCCATTCCTCTACTTCACCAACTTATAATTTAGTTCCTCAAATTCATTTAAACCTACAAAATAAGGACTAATAATGTTGCTTAGTACATATATTCACATTTATATAAAATCACATGAAAATATATACCATTAATTAGCCAAACAAGACTAAATTAAGTTATAATGCATCGCTCGGCCATGCTATTTTGCCTGAGATCACCTACCCCACACTTAAAGTCTTGTTCGTCCTCGAACAAACCTTTTACATCTCAAGCACATGAAGACTCACACATAGCTAATTTAGCAAGATAATTCAAGCTACAGCTATAATGATTATTAAAGATAGCAAGCTAAAAGTAGAGCATGCATGATTTAATCATTAACATGAAATATAACTATGTTTAGACTTCCTAACCTCAAGACTTGACTCTCAATCTTAGCAAACTCATGAAAATCAACTGATCAAGAAATCCAACTTGAATTATATCCTTCATTAAACATGTGCCCTCACAACAAGAGAGTTACCCATTTTTACTCGCAAGTTTTTAAAACACAACAGGTATGGGTATATGAATAGAATTACACCCACTCTCTCAAAAAATTGACATGCATCATGTAGTGAACTATAAGCTTTCCCTCAGTGTTTTACTCCACTAATTTAAGGATGTACGAACATAAGATCAAGTAGGACTTAATGGGTTGTAATGTAATCTAAGGGATGGGTAGGTACTATTCTGGCCAATAATAGTGACTATCTTCCCCAAGCGCTTTTAATAACTTCAACCTTCATTAAGGATATCTCTTCTCTTACTTCACCCTCATTCTTTCCAATCCTGAATTTTTTTGTTCTTGTTCCCCTTTCTTTAAGCACACTAAGCTTAGTAGTAAGAAGTACTTAAGCAATTTTTTTTTTCATTCATTTATTTTCTTACTCCCTACTAATAATCAACCTTTTTCATACAAGTGCACCTTTGTCCTTTTCTCAACATTTACAACTTGCTACTTTTCCCCCTTTTTCCCGTTTCTCACTCCTTCACTCTTCCGAATTTTTTTTTCTTACGCTCTTAGGAGTTTTGGATCAAATTCAAGGCTAATGAAAGAAAAAGGATTAAGCTTATGTTGTAGCTATCAAAGAATAAGCTCAAGGATCAATGGGGCTAACTAGGATTAAATATTCAAGGCAGGTAAAGTGAGGGATAAAATTTAGGTTCATTCAAAGAAATGCCTAAATCATCTCCTACAATTCACATCCTTCATTTTGTTTTATATACACACCAGGCAAGTTATAGACTGATCTTGGGCAGATTTATATGCCCAAGTGATACTCAAACGTATCATTTTTACCTTGTTTGTTGTGCAATGTGTGTATAATATCATGTAATTGGTAATAAAATGCGAATTTATACTAACCAACATGATTAGCATTTGTTTTGCAGGTAAATGTGATTTTTAGGTGCTAAAATGCGTGTTGGAACTATATCGGAGTTGGACTTGGATGCGAGCGTGGAAAAGACCTTGGAATGCATATTTTATAGGGGCTCCGCGATGGAGCCGTGCCACGCTACCATCGCGGTAGCACACTGCCTGAGCAAGGATTAAAATGGCAATTTCCAGTGTGCCTGCGCGTCAGCTCTGTGGCACGGAGATAGGCCTCCGTGATGGCCTCCGTGCCACGTTGAGGTTTATTTTCCTGACCCTGGAAATTCCAGTGAAGGTCCGCGTCCACGCCGTGTCACGGAGGCAGTGCTCCGCGTTGGCCTCCGTGACACGTTGCTTGTTATTCCGGGAAAAATTTCCCACTAGTATAAATAGCACACTTAGGTTTATTTTAAGTAGTTTTTAGTTTTTTAGACTGAGTTCAGAAGTGGAGAGCAGGAACGTGGGTTAGTAGCAGTTGAAGATTGAAAAAGCTAAGGGATTTCTTCTCTTCCTTTCTTCTTTCTATCAATTGTACGTATGATTTACACTCATTTTAGGATGATCAATCCAAGAATGAGTAGCTAATTCTCTTGCTTGCTGAGGTTTTGAACATGTGTAATGAATTCTGATTTTAATTGATATGGTTTCTTCTTCTTCTTTAATGATGTTCTATTAATTCTTGTTTTTACTGCATTAGTGATTGGCCAACATTAATGTACATCTAAAAAGTCCAATTTCACTCGAAAGAGCAAGAAATTGGAAAGTTGTAAATTAATAGGGTATTGTTCTTAACTTGATTTGGGAAAATTGGGTTTTGATGTGCTTTCCTGATAGAAATATACTTGAAAGCCGTATTAGTCAATTTAGGAACCTGAATTGTAGTGCTAGGTCATAAATTGCATTTGATCACAGAAATGTAGACGGATGGTTTATGATTCTAAAGTGAAATTAAATACGAGAGTTTTAATTTCTAGGAAAATGTTCTTGGCTAGCAACATGAAGAAGAGAATTAACCAAAATTATCATGATTATCAAGTCATTACTTGTTCTTAACCTTGGCATGTTCATATCCATTGTCTAAATTCACAAGTAAATAGTTGTTATTAGTTGTAGTATATATAGTTTAGAAACCAAAAACTCAAGTAACTATTGGTTACATTGTTGTTAGCATAATTAGAAGCGAAATAGGAATATAGTAAACTAGGCAATTTTACGTATCTTGAGCCTCCTTGGATCGATACTTGGCTACTTAGCCACTTTATTACTTGTTTGACCACGTGCACTTGCGTGTCGGTCTTTAACCGTAGCAAACACTGCCGAACAAGTTTTTGGCGCCGTTGCCGGGGAAGCTAGGTGATTTGTGAAATTGTGTTAAGTGTAAATTTACTGTATTTTTGTTTTATTTTCTTAAGTGTTGACAACTTGATCTTAGTATTTGTTTTAATTCTTTGTTCATTTTAATTTTTCTCTCTTTCGGATACCCTCATTGACATGATATCTTGGAATATAAATGGTGGATACGCATATTTCGGCGAATCTTGCATGAATTATGGAGGACCCCACTTGTGGAAAAACTGTAACACGTGCAATATATGTGGGTGTCAATATGGCCATTGGGGTGATTGTCCAAAGGCATATTTCCCTCCCCCAAGCCCCTACTATGATCATTCTGTTGTTTTTGCTGAATATAGGCATGTTGAAAATGAGGACTTGGGACGCCAAGTTCAAATAGAGGACATGATGAAACAACTCCTGGAGCAATCAGAAGCAATGAAGGAGTCGGTGGCAGAATTGATAATTCAGCAAAAGGAGAATGCAGAGGCTGTAAGCAGGATGAGCGTCAAACTCACAGAGATGTGTGCTGAGGCTGAAGCTTGTGATAATTTGCAGGTGACAGTTTTAGCCGATATTCAAGAGGAACTACAAGAGGAATACAAGGGTGAATTTTTCGATGAAGCCCAATAATTAGAATCTCTTGAGTGTCTCCGTGATCGGCTCATACCTATAGAAATTCCATTCATGGAAGAAGAAAAAGAATATCTCCCATTTGACCTTAATGGAGAAATAGATGTCGATGTTGAAAAGGTGTACACAAGTGAGGAAGTCAAGCACAAAGCAATTTCAGAGTTGAGATTGATTGGACCACACTCGAAGCATTTTTCGACATTAAGTTTGGTTGACAACACAGAAATAGAGTCTTCCAACATTATAGAGAAATGTCTAGAGGAGGACCAAGCCCCGTATATTCTGAAATTTGCTAACTCAAAGCAACGAAATGACTTAACTTACTCAAGGGCCAGTAGGTTCAAAAGAAAACATCTACTGCTTGGTCCTTACAATTTTTCACCACCACCCCTAGAGCATAAGAGGAAATTAGAAAAGAAATTAGGGGTGAGATTCATATTCTCAAGGTGGAGGAAAAAGTGGTGAAACTTGGTACGTCGAGCCGCAACGGTAAACCAGGCGCTGCACGGGAGGCAACCCGTGAGAAAAATATTTTATTTTTTTTTTCTTTTTGCACAGTGTAGTTACTTTTTATCTATATTTTTGTTTTTCTTTTCTATTTCCAAGTTTTATTTTTCTTTTCCTTTTCTTGATTAGGTTTAGATTTTCATTTTAGTAATATTTTTTATTTTATAGTTAGGGAAATCTATTAATTTAACCAATTTTTGTTTAGTGAGGTGATTTTCAGGTATAACGGAGGAAATATACATGGAATCGAGAAATGAGGCGAGGTATGAAAAATTAAATTTATTGGTGAAACAGAGCACTGGCGCGTTGGCGTCGTGTCACGGAGGTAATGCACCGCGTTACACTCCGTGACACGTTGAAGGCAAAATCCGAATTTTTCAAAAATCCAGTAAGCCAACGCGTTGGCTACGTGTCACGGAGGAGGGGCTCCGCGTTACCCTCCGTGACACGTTGCCCCTTATTCAGTGCCGAGTCACACCGGGTTTTCGGGTGACCCGCGTGTTTTCTTAATTTAAAACCCCCGATTTCGCCCCAATTTTTCCCATTTCCTCTTCCCTCCGTGACCAAACACCCATTTCCCCCTCCCCAAGCAACGTGCCATGTTAATAGGCAAGGAAAAACGAAAAGTTTCTTCGGTTCTTCAATTCTAAGGTATGTTTTCATCGTCTAACTCAATTTTTTTTGGCGATTTTTGTCAAATTTGGGCATGTAAGGTGAGATATATCACCCTAGGTAGAAATTAAACATGATGTTGAATTATTTTGTGATTGATTATGTTCGGATTGTTGTATTTGGCGTTTGAACTTGTCGATTATGTAAATAATTCGAAATTGATTGTCGAATTGTATTCTAGGGCTTGGGTTGTTGAATTTGACTTGGGCAACTTGATAGTTTGGTGAAATTGATGCCGGGGTGTGTTTGTTATTTGAGAGAAGTCGTGGTAAATATTGTGTAAATGTTCCAAGACGACTAACTCTCGAATTTTTGTGGGAAAATGCATAAAGTGTGAATTGGTTAGATTGTTTAGATTAGCTTGTATATAAAATGTTTTTATAGTTGTTTTTATTTTGTTGTTATTTTGTTACGAAGTGCGATGGGTGAATTGTTAGCGATAGTAGGATTGGGATTAGCTGTATGAAGTCTGAGTAGTACGCTAACCGTTATGCTGTCAAAATTTTGTTGCGAATGCACTAAGCAATATGTGTATAGTTGTTTGTGTTTGGGGTTGTAAATAGAGCTATCCTTGCTGTAATTTTGTAAATATTGTTAAGGACTAAGTGTGGGGTAAATTTTGTGCAACCCGACCTTAGCCGAAGCTAACAAGTTTTTAGCTTAACGTTGTGCTTGTTTGTGTAAATTGACAGGTACAATGGCTAGCAGACAAGATAAGGGCAAGGGTGCTTCTACCTCAGGCACCGGACGGAAAAGGATGAGACTGGCCACCGCAGTCCCAGCTGCACCTGCTGTTCCGCACGGCCAACACCACTGATACGGAACAAGATGGGTCACCGATGAAGGGAAGAAATGGTACGCAAAGCACAAAGAAAACAAGTACTTCCCCGAGGAACATATTGCACGGGAACCACTCACACAGGAGTTCCCTCGCATTGTACAGAGGATCGAAGCAGCTGGGCTCAGCTTTATTTTTCAGGAGCCCAAGGAGTGCAACCTTCACTTGGTCCGGGAATTTTATGCAAATTGGAACCCGGCCATCAGAAGCCACACTATTAAAATCAGAGGGCAGATTGTCACTCTGGAACCCCAGCAGCTGAATGCCATCGTTGGAGCGCGGGACACAGACGCCCACGTTCTCCGCCAGCTAAACATCACCCCATTGTACGCCGACATCAGACGTACGTTGTGTGGGGCTCGATCCACAGCCCGATGGAGTAGACATAAGGAGAGGGGTTACCACCAGACTCTGCCTTATTCGCAGATGAATAGGGAGGCCAGAATATGGCTGAAGATTGTATGTTCGTGTTTGATCCCGGGAGTCCATATGACAGATGTGACCCGGGACCATGTCTGCTTGGTGTATTCCCTTATGAAAGGGCTTGAGATTAATGTTGGGGCGGTCATAATATCCGCCATGAAGAGAGCCAGACTGCACCAGGGCCACAGATACGGGTTTGGCGGACTCATCACCACCTTCCTCCGAGGCCTCGACATTGAGGAAGAAGCCTTGGATTATATTCCGCAGTTGGAGCGGAGGGCCCTCGACGTGACAAAGACTAAGGCCCCCGACACTACACACGGACCGGTATTGACTTTGGGCGAGCGACATGCTCGTGACGATCAGTACATGGCCCGTATGTTCGGCATGCAGATGCTGCAGCTACGGATAGGTGGGAGACCAGCCACCGAGGAAGAGTTATGGCAGTTGGAGCTGGACTACCCCTTTGGCGAGAACGCCAGAGCCTTATGTAAGGTGGGGCCAGCCTTCGTGGAGCCGACTGATGATGATGTCCCTACTGATGAGGAGACACATCGTGAGAACTCCGATGTGGAGTCCGATGACGACGATGGAGCTGATTCAGACATGGGCGACGAGGACGCAGCACCGGATGAAGAAGTCGAATATTTCGATTAAGCAGGGAGTTTCACCACCCAAATTTTTATGCTTTGTATTGTTGTGAACACTGGGGACAGTGTTCGATTTAAGTGTGGGGTGGGGAGTAGTTAGGTGCTGGGACATAGGCTCTAAACTGCTGTATAATTTTTCCTTGATGTTTATGTATGTTTGTGCTTTCCCTGTTGTGAACTGTTTGCGATGTATGTGTATATATTTGTTGTGTGGTTAATGATGTGTGTTTTTTAAAGTATGGTTGCCATTGTAAATATTTTGTAAATTTTGTAAATATTTTTTTTCTCTATCTACATGATCGATATTTTTCAAAATTTTTCGAACATATTTTGCAATTATCAAAATCTTTTGTAAATTTGTTTCTATCGGAATGATCGATGTGTGCAAAAAAATTTTCAATTTTTATTTTTGGGTTTCTCGGAGTTTGTTTTCGGTTCTTTTACTGAGAATAGTCCCATTGAACCGATGTCATAGCTAGTGACCGTTCCCTATGATGGATGGATGACGACCATCTTAAGGGAAATGTAGTCGGTAGGAGTAGGATTTTTTAATTGTTTTTAGTTTTTCTTTGGTGGATTGCATCAATGAACTGTAGTTGCTTATGGTTGCTAAAATTTCGTTGCGTGTTATAATTGATGTTCAAAATGTAAAAGTGATTCATTTGAAAGCATGCAATTCTGTAAATACGTTGAGTTACCTGGGCTATAGAATTTGGTTCAGTATGATTGAGGCTTAATCTTGAATTCATGTAATTGACTAATTAAAGAGTCTGTGAATGCATCTTGATTCGAGCATGTGCATGAAGTGTGAAGTGAGGTTTGGCTATTCCATGTCATTGTGAATTGTCTAGAACTTGCCTGGTGTGTATACAAAACGAAATGAAGGAGGTGTAGTGTTGGAAGGGATGTAGGCATTTCTTTGTTTTAACCGATAGTTTCCATTTTTTCTTGTCAAATTCTACCTTTTTATATGTTGTATACCCTAGTCAGCCCGTTGAGCCTTTAGCCAATTTCTTTCTTTTGTCCAAAATTGTATAAACTAAGCTTTATTCTTTCTTTTCATTAGCCTTAAAGTCTATAAGAAGCTCTTAAGCGCTTACAAAGCAAAGAAAATGTTTCCCAAAGTGTTAAAGAGTGAAAAGAGTGAAAAGAAAAAGAAAAAGCAAAGTGAAGAAAGAAAAGATGATGTTGAAGAGGCACTTGTTGTAATTAAATGATAGGAGGGTACATGAAAACCCTCTGTTTTGTGTCAAGTGTGTTTGATTGAATGGGCTGTATGAAAGTAAACCAGCATGAATGGGAGAAAAAGAGAAAAGAGAGGAACAATGTCCATGAGTCGATGGGAATGAGTTGAAAAGGCGCTTAAGGATGCTAGCGACTATTATTGGCTAATCCAATATATATATACTAGATCCATAGCCCCGTTACAACCCATTAAAAGTCCTATTTGATCCTACATTGCATTTCTTTATATTAGTGGAGTAATACATTAAGGGCAAGCCTATGGGGCATGACATGAGGCATGTGAATTCTTTTGGGAGAGAGAGTGAAATTAATTTTTATATGCCCCTACTTGCATGTTTGTGTGTTGCATGAACATAAAGGGGAAATTTCTCTCGAGTTGTGAGGGCACATGCTTGATGAAAGATTGATTTCGTGTCGGATTTCTTGATTAGCTGATTTGCATGAGTTTGCCGATATCAAGAATCAATTCTTAAAAGTCTAGGAAGCCTTGATGTATTAAAGGTCATTGTATTGTACGACCAAGCATGTTTTCTTGATGATTTGCGAAAATTGAATAATCGGTATGACCGTAGCGTAAATTGTTGCACCATAGTGACGAAGGTTGGGATGTAATTTGCATGATTTGTGTATGTGTTGTTCGAGGACGAACAAGGATTTAAGTGTGGGGTAAGTGATCTTGGGCAGATTTATATGCCCAAGTGATACTCAAACGTATCATTTTTACCTTGTTTGTTGTGCAATGTGTGTATAATATCATGTAATTGGTAATAAAATGTGAATTTATACTAACCAACATGATTAGCATTTGTTTTGCAGGTAAATGTGATTTTTAGGTGCTAAAATGCGTGTTGGAACTATATCAGAGTTGGACTTGGATGCGAGCGTGGAAAAAACCTTGGAATGCATATTTTATAGGGGCTCCGCGATGGAGCCGTGCCACGCTACCATCGCGGTAGCACACTGCCTGAGCAAGGATTAAAATGGCAATTTCCAGTGTGCCTGCACGTCAGCTCCGTGGCACGGAGATAGGCCTCCGCGATGGCCTCCGTGCCACGTTGAGGTTAATTTTCCTGACCCTGGAAATTCCAGTGAAGGTCCACGTCCACGCCGTGTCACGGAGGCAGTGCTCCGCGTTGGCCTCCGTGACACGTTGCTTGTTATTCCGGAAAAAATTTCCCACTAGTATAAATAGCACACTTAGGTTTATTTTAAGTAGTTTTTAGTTTTTTAGACTGAGTTCAGAAGTGGAGAGCAGGAACGTGGGTTAGTAGCAGTTGAAGATTGAAAAAGCTAAGGGATTTCTTCTCTTCCTTTCTTCTTTCTATCAATTGTACGTATGATTTACACTCATTTTAGGATGATCAATCCAAGAATGAGTAGCTAATTCTCTTCCTTGCTGAGGTTTTGAACATGTGTAATAAATTCTGATTTTAATTGATATGGTTTCTTCTTCTTCTTTAATGTTGTTCTATTAATTCTTGTTTTTACTGCATTAGTGATTGGCCAACATTAATGTACATCTAAAAAGTCCAATTTCACTCGAAAGAGCAAGAAATTGGAAAGTTGTGAATTAATAGGGTATTGTTCTTAACTTGATTTGGGAAAATTGGGTTTTGATGTGCTTTCCTCATAGAAATATACTTGAAAGCCGTATTAGTCAATTTAGGAACCGGAATTGTAGTGCTAGGTCATAAATTGCATTTGATCACAGAAATGTAGACGGATGGTTTATGATTCTAAAGTGAAATTAAATACGAGAGTTTTAATTTCTAGGCAAATGTTCTTGGCTAGCAACATGAAGAAGAGAATTAACCAAAATTATCATGATTATCAAGTCATTACTTGTTCTTAACCTTGGCATGTTCATATCCATTGTCTAAATTCACAAGTAAATAGTTGTTATTAGTTGTAGTATATATAGTTTAGAAACCAAAAACTCAAGTAACTATTGGTTACATTGTTGTTAGCATAATTAGAAGCGAAATAGGAATATAGTAAACTAGGCAATTTTACGTATCTTGAGCCTCCTTGGATCGATACTTGGCTACTTAGCCACTTTATTACTTGTTTGACCACGTGCACTTGCGTGTCGGTTTTTAACCGTAGCAACAAACCGCGAACATAGACATTCCACAATAGCACGGAATATTTGAAAAACTTACACTCTCAGCACATGCTCAATTCAAGACACATTCAGTAGACTCTTACTCAGCTAATCACAAGAATCAGAATTAAGCTTCAATCACATCGAGTCAAATTCAAGAGCTTAAGTGTCTCAAACAAAGTTATACACTTCTTACATGCTTCAACACTAACCGTACTTGCATCTTACAATTATGTATAGCACATAACAAGAACATCAAGCCATCAATTAGCTATGGGTTCAAAAACCAAAACCTATTGACTGATTTTTCTTAAGACGGTCGTCATCCATCCATCGCCGAAAATAGTCTCTAACTATGACTAAAAACATTATATACAGACAAAGAAAATTTTTATTCTTCGGTTCAAAGACCCCCCATCGGAAAAGAATCGAAAAGAAAAACCAACGGATGATGAAGTCATGCTTGACTCACAAAAAAAAAATTCAAATATTTCTCACAAGCATTACATTCACCAAAAATCGTTAAGCACAAAAATTTTGAAATTTCTATTAAAATTTCCCTCACCCCACACTTGAATCATGCTATGTCCTCATAACATCAAATTAACATTTAAAGAGGGTGTGAAATACTCCCTGAGGCCTTTAGGCCTAGCTAATAGCATGTTTATCTTTTACATCTGCACAAGTGTGTTTTTGACCCCACACTTTTTATCGTCCATGCTTCTTAGCTTCCTTTTCCAAGGGTACTCAGACTTACCCTCTTTCTGTGCTTAACTTTCCACCAAAACAACACAAGATGAAAAATAAATAAAATAAACACAAATGCAATAAATTAAAATGGTACCCATGGTACCCTTGGGTTGCCTCCCAAGCAGCGCCTAATTTTACGTCGCGACACGACGTATCAAGTTTCACCACTTTTTCCTCCATCTTGAGGACATGAATCTCACCCCTAATTTCTTCTCTAGTTTCCTCTTATGCTCTAGGGGTGGTGGTGAAAAACTTAAAGGACCAAGTAGTAGATGTCGCCTCTTGCACTTGTTGGCCCTTAAGTAAGTGAAGTCATTTTGTCTCTTAGATTCAGAAAATTTCAGAATATATAGGGTTTGTTCCTCCTCTAGCTCTTTCTCTACAAGCTTGGAAGACTCTATTTCTAGGTTGTCAACCAAACTTAATGTCGAGAAATGCTTCGAGTGTGGTACAATACACCTCAACTCTGAAACTGCATTGTGCTTGACTTTCTTACTTGTGTACACCTTCTCCACATCAACATTTATCTCTCCATGAATGTCAAATGGGTGGGACTCTAACTCTTCTTTCAAGAGTGGATCGGCTATACATGTGAGACAATCATGGAGACTCTCGGGAGCTTCCAACAGTTGAGCTTGTTTAAAGAACTCACTCTTTTCTTCTCTTTGTGGTCCCTCTTGAGTATTCCACAAAACCGTCACTTGCAAATCAGAGCAAGCTTCAGCTTCATCCCTCATCTCCATGAACTTGTTTCTTATCATTTCTAGGGCCTCTCCATTTTCCTCTTGCTGAATTCTCAATGCTTTCATCTCCTTCTTCATTGCTTCTGTTTGCTCAAGCATATGTTTTAGCATGTCTTCTATTCGAGCTTGGCGTTCCAAGTCATCATTTTCATCATGCCTATATTTAGCAAAAACAACAGAAGGATCATAGTAGGGGCTTGGGGGATGGGAGAATGCATTCGGACAGACATCCCAATGGCAATCTTGACCTCCACATATATTTCAAGTGTATACATTTGGGCAACCATTCCAATGTCCATTTTGACCACCACATATATTACAAGTATTACAATGTTGCCATAAGTGGGGTCCTCCGCAATTCAAACAAGACTCATCAAAATAAGAATATCCACCATTTAACCATTTATATTCCATGATGTCATGTTAAGAAGGGTATCAGATTAAAAATTTAAAATAAAATAAATCTAAAACTAATAATGAAAAAAAAATTTCAACACTTAAGGAAATTTAAAAATCACACAAGAACAGACAAATTCATTGAACATCGCCGAGTCCCCGGCAACGGTGCCAAAACCTTAATGAGCCCGCAACTGTACGGGTCATACAAGTAATACAGTGACCCTTTTTAAAGAACCAGAATGTCGAACCCACAAGGACTGGACCAATTCAGCTAACTATCAAGTTCAAGTGTGACATTAAATACCGCAAGTGTTGATTATAGAAGTTTTCGATAGATTTTAACTAAGTCTAATCGTGGTCAACGAAATATTCTGAATTCATTCAAGGACCAACATAGAGTTAAAGCCGGATAATCATGCGATACTACGATTTACAATGGTTTAAGTATGAAACTATCAATTGTCGTCTCACATAGTTAGAATTGCATGTTCATGGCCTTCCGGGCCTCTAAACACGAAAAACTAGCCTCACTACTTCATTGAGAGTGAGGATGTTAATTCTAGTTCATGGGCAATTAACTACGTGGATGTGGTTTATGGGGTATTCCATTGACTAGGGTCCTTACGTGCCTCCAACCATTTAACCAAACTTAGCTTCACAACTACTTCTTCGAGTGGTGGAGTGACAATGCTAAGCTGGTGTCTTTATCTCCTCCTATTTTATCAACCAAACAAGGTATTAGGTATATTTTTATCCTAACCACAAAATCTTATCAAAAGACAAGAACTTGCCTCTCACATTCTTATGTTCTTCCCTAGGTTTGCTTTCTCAAGCATTTGCCTAAGTTTAACGTGTGTGTTTTCATGGTGATCAATCATAAAAACAACCATAATCAAGAATGACATATAAAACAACTATCAATAACTTAATTCCAACACAAATTTGTAAAAACACAATCATAACTCATGGCTTCAACCATAGAGGAGGGGTTCTAGCCATTCAAGTTCGTAAAATTGCAAGAAAACATTGTTAAAGTAACATACTTACAAGAATTGGTAGATGAGAAGATGAAATTGATGAACCCTAGGTGAGTTCTCCCACTTCTCCCTTCACTCCTAGGTGGATTTTCAGAATAAAATCGTGACAAAATGATTTTAGGAGCTAAGGGACCTATTTATAGTAAATGAGAATTTTGCAAAATTATGCCTGTCGTGGAATGGATCCGTGTCACGAAGTGTATCGCGGGGCACTGCCTCCGTGACACGGAGGTAACGCGGATGCACACTGGAAATCGCCTCTTGATGCCAAGATTTTGAGGCTTGCTGCGATGGCCGGCGTGACGCGCTGCTCATGCAGCGCGATGGCAGGGCGCTGGCGCGTAGGTCGCCTGGCGTGGCACGGTGCTGGCGCATAGGTCGCCTGGCGTGGCACGGCGCTGGCGCGCAGGATGCCTGCCTGCTTGCTTCCTTCCTCTCGCGCCTGGCATGGGCGTGGCACACGCACAGCGTGGCACGCTGCCTGGCGCGGCCAGCCTTGCCAAGGCATGCTTCTTGCCGACTTTTGCAAATTGCTCCCGACTCCATTCCTCTACTTCACCAACTTATAAATTTGTTCCTCAAATTCATTTAAACCTACAAAACAAGGACTAATCATGATGGTTAGTACATATATTCACATTTATATAAAATCACATAAAAATGTATATAATTAATTAGCTAAACAAGACTAAATTAAGTTATAACGCATCACTCGGGCATGCTATTTTGCCCGAGATCAGAAACCACAGGTCGTGGTTGCTAGGTTCAACCTATGGTACGGACAGTAGCAATTGGCAGGAATAGTTTTTTAGGAAATTCATTAAGGGCATTTTCATAATTTCTAAGCTCCCAAGTCCTAAACTACGTCATTTTAAGCTCTGTTAGAAGAATTTTAAGAGGGTTTAGCCTATACCAATTCATTCAACTCCCATGCATGCATGAGTAGAGTTTTCTCTTTGAATATCAAGCTTGAAACCATCCAATTCTCCTCCAATTCTCTTGGGATTTCAAGGAAGGGTGCGGAATTAGATTTCCCAGGTATGTAGGGCTATGAATGAGAGTTTCTTTCACTCTCATGCCAAATATTCTCTTCAATTCCATGAATTCAAGTTTGAGATCAAGTTCATGATCTTATGGTGCTTGTTCCTAATTTTATAAATTCTCTATGATTTATCTAACGGTCAATTTACTTCATGTTTCAAATAAAGTTTTATGATCTATGGGCATATTTTACACCTATTTTGATTATTAATTCATAATTTCAAATTTGAATCAATTTATGCCCAATTATGCAAGTTTCATGAAAAGGAAAGTTTATGATTGTAATATGATTTTGATTCTCCTAAGCCTAAATTATGATTTATGATTTATGATATGATTTCTCCTGAAGTACTCTTCACGAATTTATGAATTTAAAGTGTAGTGATTTTTGTCAAGAATGTATGTTCTTCATGATATGAGTTTGTGATTCTGGCCAACTCACGGGCCCTGATTCATGGATAATCATGTATTTCAAGTATGATCAAGTATTCTATGCTTTACTTATCCATGAATTTCATGTATGACTTTGAGGTTACTATATGAGTCTTCATGTGCATGTTTTTGGGAGCAATGTCTAGCACCGAGAAGGCCCAGCGTTCAGGTAATCCCCGTGGGGTGCACTAGTTCTCTTTATTCAAAAGAAGAATGGTTCTCTTCATATGTGCATCGACTATTGGCAGTTGAACAAGGTTACAATTAAGAACAAGTATCCTCTTCCCAGAATTGATGACTTTTTTGACCAACTTCTTGGTGTTAAGTGCTTCTCATGGAAAGATCTCAGGTTCGGTTACCACCAGCTCAAAGTTAGGGAGAGTGACATCCCGAAGATAGCCTTCAAGACACGCTACGGTCACTATGAGTTTGTAGTTATGTCTTTTGGATTAACGATGCTCCTGC